>OX465121.1:1071116-3788369 GCA_949987565.1 Luidia sarsii
CAATGTCAGCCTATATCAATTTGGGGAAGTAGTCGTGCTGAACAGGTCCGTTTGGTTTTCTTGCCAAGAATCTACAGCGCTCTCCGCGTACAAACCGTCTACATGGACGCATGTTCCCTCAAAACAAAAATCCTCATAACGTTCGATGCTTTACAAAGTTCCTATGATCGTTGTTTCTCAGGTTAGTTGTTTACGTAATAGACGATTTTGGAAGAAAGGTGTGTGGATATCAGTTCAAAGATAAATTATGTATAGTGCCCTTGAGTTAGATCTGTGTATTACGTCTACAATCGCATTAATTTTTCACAAAGGCAATTCCGAGAAAACCAATAACGCGGGGACTTGGAACAGTTTTTTCATTAGAATTGAAACGCTATATTCACAATAGCAGGGCAGGTCCCCTATTTCCGACACAGCAAACCGTGTTAATTAAATTGATTAGAATATGCAGCTATTGGTTTCGGGTCGATGTCACGAATCGGTCCCGCCCCGGTCTATCTGCTGACCAGAATGAACTGTGAACAATATACCCCCATACCGCCAACCAATCACGATTGGCGCGCACCATCCTCCTTCCCAGGACTCCTTAATTAAATGATTTTTTTCAGCGGGGCGGCATTACCCCGGGATCAATTTCTGGGATCGATGTCGCACGGGCGTTTGGTCGCCCAATCAGATGACTGGCCTGTTGTCTGGACGAGTGTGCACTTTACCTGCGATTGATTTCGTTAGCAGACACGCGCCGTGAAAAAGGACATACAATTCTGGCGGGAAAACAGGCGGTTGAAGAGTTCAGATGAGAGTGGGTAAGCGCTAGCAAGCACGAGGCAGTGTCAGGATTGCGATGTCAGGCAGGCTGCATACAACCACTCGCTTCAGCCTGGATGGTCTACTGCGTTCGTATTGAATACTTCATGTCCACCTGATATATAATTACAAGGTACATGGACTTCGCATGAATTATAAATGAATGGCTTAAAATATGCATGCTGATTGCTATTACAAATTGCCATTTGACTGCATGAGCTGAGCGAACGAAATACGACAGAATGCTTAAGACTTTTACGTGTATACATATGCCTGTATAGGTAACAACACAGGCGGTATTCACCGATCAAGAATCAGAAAGCTCAGATCAGATCCACTATCACATCCCTTTTTTGAAACAAAAAACCGAAATTGTCCACGTACTCGGTATACATATATCCTTACGATCTCCTGCTGCAACCCTTGGCGATGAGGGTCACCCTAAATGCTGTTTGTGCCTTTACACCCTTTCAAATGCGAATTCAAAATTGTATTTTATTCTAAATCTAGATTACCTCATCGATATGCAGTTTGAATCATTCAATGACTTTGCCCGACTCGAAACCAGAAGGTAATTCATTGCATGACGCAGGTTGGTTTTGTAACTGTAGGCCTACCTGGTGTATATAAGTAGAACAGACGTATGTGATGGATGAGACTCTTCAGAAAGAAACACTATCTACCATTACGGTGCCCCTATCCTTGGCACTATCTGCGTGGGTGTCTGATAGATTCTGTGACCGCGAAAGAACATTCATATGAAATTCCAATCACATTCAATCCATAGTCGTTCAGCGGAAGATTGAGACAGATTCGTACGGCTCCAATAAAGATAATATGGTGAGCCAAATAATCGATTGAATATTGGAATGGCCAGCAGGAAGGGTAGAGGGAATACGCCCCATGGGGCTCCGTAATAGCCTGCCATCTCCACTTCTTGCATGTATATTCGTCTCCACTTTCGGCCTTCCGAGCTGTTATTTTATTCATGACCAAGTGCTATTCATGGCTCCAGACATATTCGCATATCAAAACAATGACGATACAATAGCATGTCTTTGTACGGGCAAAATCGACGCTGCATTTTGCAATTATCCCTAATCATTGGGTTAATTAGCAATGCCTACACTCCCTGGCCTCCCTTGTGGGTAAACAACTCTGGATTTTAATATAAAGGCGCACAGACTGCCCGAGTGAAAATACAATCTGAATTTCCTCTTGAACGGCCACAAGTAATTAGCGGAAGGTTGATTTGCTCAGAGGCGACAGTGTGTAATTTACCAAGAAAATCTTCTCTGCCTGCTTCGTGAGATTATAAAAATGACACTTATGAATAGGTCAAATTGTTTTTCCTTGCAGAACTAGGTTTTTGCCGTCTTGAAGTGCCAATGATATATAGGTCGACAAACTATAGGATTCGAAGCATGTTATAAAATGAACCATGGACTTTTTTTCTCGTTTTCGTCTTACTGATCCGAATGATGCAATTCAGAGGGTAGGGATCGTGCATTCAACAAGTAAGCAATAAAGTAACTGACTGGCGTAACTATTTCCCCACATTTGGTCAGTACCGACGCAAGAATCCCAGCAGCGCATATGCTGGTATTGGTGAAGCAACGCTACCACCATGCCTGACCTGTAGTCATTCACCTGGACCTAAGCATTGCAACAGCCGTCGGCATGCCCTCCCCTACCAAACCTGCAGGTACAGTATATACTGACATGGAACTGATCGTATTTATTACCGTCGCTGGCACTGCATCGGTATATACATGTCACAGGGGCCACGTTCGAACGTTCCCATCACTGAGCAAACAGCAAACGGAAACCACCAACGCCCACATCTTAAGACAATTAAGTTGAGAATCCTTCTGGGAATGACGGTGCGTTATATTGTGCCATATGTGGCCTCATTAGTAGCGCAAAAAAACGGAGAGATAATTTGGCTATTCCATGGCTATTCCTTGAAGCGCAGTAAAAATAACAGCAGCAGCATTAATCAAAAATTAACCCTCGACGAAGCAGACATGAAGCAGACGTGAATACAAAATATACGCGGTTGGAAAAAAAATAGAAGGTTATCGATTGCAATGTCCAGCCTCCGGTCAAGCATTGACCAACTGGGTTTTTTTCTCATCATTCTGCGCAATGAAATTGAGAAAGAAAAAAATTGGGCCGGAGGTAGGCAATGGTCACACTGCACGGACACGTTGCCATAGCAACCGGTTGATCCACCGTTGGCTGCTCCGGATTTGCCACTTGGCAGTGTTTATTCAACCCGCTTAGGGCCAGAAGAAATGCCAAGAGAATCAGGATAGTGCCTTGTCGGCTGACAGCGTGAACAGCGTGAACATCTCATCGGCCGTCAGGGAGTATACCGGTCGGGGAATACGTCGTCTAAAATTACCTCGAATTAAAAACAAACAAAACAAGATTTTCTGCAATATCCATGAATGAGACAACATTTGAGTGTAGTCACCTGTCGGTGATTGTGAACATGATTCTACAAAAGAAATCAGACACACTCTGAAAGCATCTTGTTTTCTCAACTGTGTTTTTTTTTAGTTTTGTTTTTCATAAAGGGCTTATAATAATTGTTTGAGTTTTTTCTTCAATAATTGTAGTTTGGCGGTGAGGGATAATAATTTGTGATGCTGTTAAGAATTCCTTCTGCTATGATATTATTCTTCAAGTAATCAGTTTGGGCGGTCATTACCAAGACCTGGTTGACAGTGATTTCACTGTTATTTTTCCCGGCAATTTGAGGTAGGTTAGAGGGACACAGGGTGATTAGGGTCTTAAATTGACAGCACCCAGGCCGGAACAATCTCTTGGTTATACGAAGACCAAAACGTACATGTGGGTTTAATAGAACACGATCTACATGGATGTAGGTGATGCAACGGACTCTGAACAGTGAATTTAGAATTAGTAATATAACACGGTTACGATAAGCGAGTACTTCAGCCCATACTTCAGGGTGCGGTGAAACGTTTGTCAGCGTGCATAGCCTTAGACCAAGCAATCCTGTCTGAGTGAAGCAATCTGATTGGTGGATTTCATGGCGCCGTGTCAAATCTAATAACAATCGATGTATCGATCCGCTATGGGTTGGGCGGATATATAGTTGCGTAATAAGGTGCATGTAGCTTGATAGCTTGTCCTCGTGGTTCAATCGATAATTCACAAATTCCATCACGGAGAATAAGACATGTACAAACAGGTCCACAGACCCTCGAAATTACAGGAAATGTCACCGAATAACTTTACCATTAAAATGTAGACGAAGAGTCTGAAATGATATAGGCCTCGCGGCACATTGTCTTGCTCTATCGTGTACGTGTAAATGCCTGCAGGGAGGTTTAACTCGAATTGGAATTTACTCTTGAGAGAAATTCGATTCAAAGGCCTCAGGTGATAGTATCACCATTTATGTGCAATTTGTTAAATCTTGCATCCTTTCATTTCCACTCCGTTCGATTTACCTTGTAGGATGAGCGTCCCAGTTATACTGATCATTACTGATAAACATGTTTCATCGCTTTACATGGTTTAGATACCATACTCTTCTCACTGATAAAATATGAATTGACCGAAGTTTGCAGTTTGCGGTCACAAGGGACGGGTGATAAACAATTGGCATGTGATTGCTTTTTAAAAATCATAGACAGGGGATAGAATTTCAATTGATTTAATGATTGCGTGCTTGCACGCACCCATCTAATGACGTAACGACACCCCACTCACATTTCATTGTCTTCTGAAATCTACCAACA
The DNA here is from genome assembly GCA_949987565.1 of Luidia sarsii. Classification (NCBI taxonomy): domain Eukaryota; kingdom Metazoa; phylum Echinodermata; class Asteroidea; order Paxillosida; family Luidiidae; genus Luidia; species Luidia sarsii. The sequence continues at coordinate 1,075,700 of OX465121.1, forward strand.
GATGTCCGTATAAAGCGTCATCGCTACCGATAATTAATTGCGATGCCATCCGATATGCAAGTGGCAATTGCACCTGTAGTGACCGACAAACAAGACTAAGTAGTGGAGCAGTGGGGGGCATCAGTCATTGGAGTAAAACTGCCTGGCATCCCCAGGGGCTGTGGGGCATCTGTGATGGCGGGGGCGTTATCTCCCCAGGCATGTCACCGGGATCTTTTGGCGTCGCGAGGATGTACCGTCTTACCACTGGCGTCGCGAACCGGTGCATGCGAAAGGATTTAGACGCACGCTTTCCACCATAGACTCTGCCGTGCAAAATGTGTCCCTTGTACTGTGTAAGCCATGCGGGAAAAAAGCTGCCATGTTGGTCTGCAGCTATATATGGCTGACATCCATCACACCAGTTGGAGGGGATAAAGTGCGGTAGGATTCACTCAACGGTCAACAGATATGGGTGGGTTTTTTTTTCCTACAATCTGATACACCAACCTATTTATTATGGACAGGTGCTCGTGAGAAGAAGCTAAAAGACGCCCCCGGCCATCCGGCCCGTCTTTGACTGCGCATCCCCACGCCTCATTTCAGCTCTGCGGATCCATTTGGGCGGATTTGGGCCTGACGGCAACCCCTGCGTGCCTGTAGATAATTCGCAGACAGAAGACGGATGGGCTTATGCTGAGTAGGAGGTGAACAAACACAAGCCTTACGTGCCACCTTCCCTCGACAAACACTCGGCTATATTCAGAGCAAAGATGACGGGTCAAGGAGCATTCAGTGATCAAACATTATCCAAACCTTAATATCCGCTCTCTGGAACGCATGGCCAAGCATTGCTTCACTCGCAGTATCCTTATTCACAGTAATGTGAAGAAACCAATAGTCCAGTGCGTAAAAAAGGCCGTGTTCAATATAGGCCTACACTATTGGTTTGGATTTGCGATTATTTTCCACCACTTTCCGATAAATTTCTTCATCATTCACAATTTGTGATTTATTCACTTTAGTTACGTTCACGATGTATTTTTCACGGATTTGTATCATACATTTCAATTTGATATATATCAGAAATATTCATTCTATAAGAAGGAAGTAGATGGGAATGCACATGGAATCATACATTTCGCTGTCCGTCTTTAAAGGCCCAATACAACATTGGGAAGATTGGGAAACATCGATGTCCACAGATTTCCATCTAATTTACACAGTTTGTAGATGGTCATGATAGAATCCTCTGGGATGCTGTACTTTTCGAGAAATCTTCACTCAAACATCGACAAATAGTTTATTACTCGCGAATGATAAACTATTTCTTACACTACAGAACGTTGCCGTAAACCGTGATGGTTTTTTGCATTGTTCTACTTTCTCAGATCACCATATGACCTAAAAACGTCGGAGTATTGCTTTTGTGGAATGTTTTATGGTTTAACATACAAACTGTTTATTCTTTTGACCTTTACCAATGTTGTATAGGGGCTTTAAGGAACCTTTTTCAATAATTATTTTGAAGCGTTTAGAAGCCCTGGGCGGAAGAAGTGGACCATACGCAATGTGGAAGGAGAAGAAGGGACAGACGATAGGACCCGAATTAGAAAGAGTTCCGATCGGATAGAGAGATAAGGTATGGTGACTCATGACAAGGCTATATTCAGCACGAGGCAATAGACATGGCCGAATAATACATCAGATCTATCGGCCTTTCTCGGCTACGAGGAAATCTACGGATCATGGCCACGTTACCTCACGTCTCGCTGAATCCCATACGGACGAACTGACCGGATGATACGCTTTATGTGCGGAGACTCGTGGTAGACCACTTGGACCTCACGTCAGCGGGTAGACCATGCCTGAAACACCTCGACTAAACAACTTCTCGGTCTCATCGAGATTATCTTGGAGGGCAATGACCCTCCATTTCTAACCTTTGATCGTCGACCTTTCAAACTGTTTGTTCAGCTTCGCGATGGTGTCACATCGTGTCAACCTTCCCCTGTCCAGGAAGACACAGTATTAACTACCAGGTGAACTAATGATAGCTCATCTATTTGAGCCAGCAAGCCGAGCGTGAGTCTACGATCTACTGTGTACTACTGCATAGTTGTTTGTATAAATTCTACTAAATAGTTTGTCCGTTGCTTAATACAGTTCCCAATAAGTTGTCGTACCAGCGTTTTCATCATCGATGAGAAGATGAGTAATGAAATAATCTCATAGGTCACTGGCCATTATTGCAGACGCAGGTTGGTCATCTATGGTGTTAAAGTATCGGCGCAGTAATGGCATGGACTCTTATGGGTCGTGAACTTATCTCAAGCCATGCGACACCACCATTGCTACTATGCTGACGGACTATCAGTAATGTGTAGCGTTACTGTGTGTGAGTCTGCTGTAATAACAAATTAGCCACCGAGTAACCAATTAAGCTTCGATAAAGTAATCTCGTTGCTTGAATCAGATATAGGCTTAAGTACATAAATAGCCACAGTCGGACAAATAGTCACAGTATCGGACAAATAGTCACAGTATCGGACAAATAACCACAGTATTATATCGGACAAATATCCACAGTATTATATCGGACAAATATCCACAGTATTATATCGGACAAATATCCACAGTATTATATCGGACAAATATCGACAGTATTATATCGGACAAATATCCACAGTATTATATCGGACAAATATCCACAGTATTATATCGGACAAATATCCACAGTATTATATCGGACAAATATCCACAGTATTATATCGGACAAACATCCACAGTATTATATCGGACAAATATCCACAGTATTATATCGGACAAATATCCACAGTATATATTATATCGGACAAATATCCACAGTATCGGTTGAATAGCTTGGAACTGCCTCGCGGTCTAGATATCGCAGGACACAACCCATGCTAGAAGTGATATGAAGATGACCTATCTGAGGCCGCTTTTTATATGGTCTATGAAATATGCACGACTGAGCATTGGAAAAGAATACTTTCTCTTCCAACTGATGTGACAATTGCATCTTTATCCCGACATGAGGCTTGACATTCCCTTATTGATAACACCACGTAACTAACACCACGTTCACGAAGGGCTCACTGCGCATAATATGCGAGTTCAACTAGCGAGTAATGGCCCTCGGGGTTCCGTTAAACTCCATGACAGCGACGAGAATCTACCCGCCCCTCCATCGCAGCCCACCATCCAGAGCAACCGTGACTTCGTCTGGACGATCACTTGCCGGCGAAAAAAACAAGCCACGACTAATACGTGGAGTTTGGGACAAACATGCGTGCGATATTTCGTCCCTATCTGTCTGTTGGCGGGACAATGGCGCTTAAATGAACGCATTAACCTGACAGGGCAGATAGAGTTCATGGATTTTTAAATCGACCCAAGATAGCACACACGGAGACGTTCAATGACGACAACAACCGCGCCAAGAAATCAGTATTTCATTCTGCAATCTCGTGGCTACTCATGTCCACGCCTTATCTTTTCTCCGGTGTCATGATTTGTTCATATCGATAACCACCCGTTCACAGTGAGGCTGTCTTTGTCGTGATTAGGATATAGGGAGAGGTGATATTTGTTCACCTGTCTGGTGAGACCATTCGAATGCTTGCACTTTGGTGCAAATCCTACGAGTCTGTAACATGTTTCAGACATTATTGTTGATGTATTTGTAGAATGCACGACAGAACGAGGGGCCAGTAAACGCCCTTCAAGCTATGCACTTTATTTATCTATCAGAGCGGCAGTTATTATCCATCAAATTCCACATAGCAGGCAATGGCCTCATCCCAGGTATCGGGGCTCACTCGGTGGGAGTTCCTTCTCTTCTTGCTTCATTTGTTGTTTTTTCCGCCCCTCTTTCCTTTATTTTCGTGCAGGTTTCCCGTTTGGTTTAAGGGTCTAATGAGTTGGGATGTCACAACGTCTACTCACCCATTTCATGCGTTTAATACCCTCAAGCTCAACCAGCCTGCGCCGCTCCGCTTACCGTGCAGCCGCCGAAATGTGTCGTTGACGTCACTGTTGCCCCGGCAACGCTCGTTTTCGATTTGCCTTGTGGATTTGTCGCTGGCCCATCTGCCGTGACTGGGCGGCTGGTGCGCTCGCATCGCTAATGAGTTTCTGCCGCCAGTGCGGCATTCAACAACTAGCCAGCAATAGAACAGAGGGCTGGATTAAAATAAGGCTAAGCCAGATGGTAAGGCTTTAGTCGCAAGTCCTTCACAACATTCAGCCATGAAGTCAATCACGTTCAGCTGCAGTTATCGTTCAACTTGGATAGAACCCGCAACGATTCGTGTTTACCACGCGGGACACTTTTGGAGTCTCTCACGCATATGCAATAATTGCAAAAAAAGATCCCTTCCTGACAAACAAATGAGTTTAATTGTAATCTTATTCCAAGATAATATATTCTTCAGAAGTCTACACTCAGCATACTAGTTCTTGAAAACCGAAATTACTTCGCAGATGACAAATGCAGTGCAATGAGATCTGTAAAAGTGACCTTGACTGTGCATGAGTACATATTATATCGTGTTCATTTGGCCACAAGCAATTGCTTTGTTTTCAAACTTTTGGCCACTTTTTTATTTAAAGCCCTTGTTTGTAGTCAGTCTTTAGGGTGCATAATTTGTGTAGACTCTAATAACGTGGTTTTCGAGCGTTTAAACGTACATTCATTATTTTATAGCATATATATTATATTATAATACATTTAGTTTGTATTGCCCTATAACTGAAGTGGCTTCAATGGTATCTAGTGATCGTTCAGAAATGCCACTTATGGACAAGCATATGAATTGATTGTCTTAGGCTGTATAGGACCAATTAAGGAGGAATAAGACCTATACTGTACATACTACCCACTGTTATCGTGTAGAGATTGGGAGACATTTGAACATTATAGGTCAGAAACATTTCAAACCGGTATACAAAGCTGAACAGATTCGAAGTATTTGGACGACGTAAGTTGCAACCTTAATTGCGTTCAGTCCTGGTACTGTATAGCATGCTTGAGCACCTACAACATGCACTCAGTTCTTGGGCTGTCGTCTTGGCGTTCGGGTGGTGATATCATGTCTTGATCAATGGCTTGATTCTGCTGCCGAATGGCATTTTAGAGTTTCACTGGCAATGGTAATAATAGCGGGTATTATACAACATCGGTAAAGGTTAAAAGATCGCCAGAGTAAATGTGTTAAACCGTTAAACATTAAAAAAAAAAAAATCCTGCGAAGGTTTTAGCTCAAATGGTAATCTGAGAAAGTAGAAAAAGGCAAAAACGCGTCACGGTTTTCGCACCGTTCTGTAGTGTAAGAAATAGTTTATTACTCGCGAGTAATACATTAATTATTTGTCGTTGTTTAAGTGAAGATTTCTCGAGAAATACAGCATCCCAGACCGTAAGATTTCAACATGAGGATTATATCATGACCATCTACAAAGTGTGTACTAGAATAGAAGGAAATCTGTGGACATCGATGTTTTCCGATCTTCCCAATGTTGTATATGGCCTTTAAGAAAAGAATTCTCAGAACTCGTTAGAAAACATTTCAAACGAAACCCGCTGTTCTCTTTGCAAAATAAAGACAGAAGAAGCATTCCTGATGCTGGTTGGGCCGAACAGCTTGGAACCAGCTGTATAGAGGACGGTCTATCTCCGAGCGACTTTTACCCATTAGGAATCGACAGAAGAAGTTTATCATCAGAAGGTCGGAGTCGAGCTCTGCCTAGTTGATATAATGTGAGTAAGTCGGGCACGTCGAAAGGATCAACACCGTGCAAGCACAGACTGACTGAAAGATAGGAGCTGCTTCATATAGGTTACCAGTGAGGTATGAGGAAGTAGCATCATACACAAAGCAATCGACAGAGCGAATGAGTCTCCCTGCACGATTTTGTAAAATCAAGTTTTCGTAGCCTGTTAATTTTACTTTGGTGATTCAAACTGGAAGGATCATAGACAAGGGATTTCCGCATAGGCCAGTATTTGAACATTCACAGATCACAATAAGAAGGGCCCTATCGACGTTCCCATCCTTGCAGCAGGATCGAGACGTCGGCCCCTCCTCAATTTCTACATTCGCTCTTGGGTCATTAGTCAGTATAAGCAGTTTGTAATTTGTTTAGCATATTGCTGATAGATGAAGCAACGTATGATCATTGGACATTGAAAGAAAGAATAGAAGATAATGCCCAGGTTTCTCACCGTTTCGTTGAGCCAATATCTAAAATGAGAGGGTCTCTCTTGAAGTTGAACACGTGGAGAGACTGCAACAAAGAACTCTGTTTAGCTCGATACATTGTGTTCCATCAGTCTGGCTAATTACCATTCAATTTCGGGACTCCAATAGGCCTAAGCCAGTTCATGGTCGCACATCGCGCATGCGCACGAGACCTGGCAAGATCCTGTTTGTACCAAAGTTCCAAAGGGCAGATGCACCTATGACCCTCCACACCGGCACTGAGTTCCTTGCAGACCGCCCGCTACCAGTAGGCTCACATCTGCGCCTCAATCTGTTAGAAGCATTGCCTTGCCGAACACCTTGACCAGACTCACCGATTGCGCGATGTCATTACGTGACTAATAGTGGGTAGTTCCGGTAAGGTCTCGGGTTCAGACTCCGGAATATTCTTAACAGATTTCCAGAAAGAAAAGCCTTGATCGAGCAAACAAGTACAGCAATCATCATGTACTTTACAACAGCGGCACCTTGATCTGGGGGCCGCCATGTTTTTTTTGTTATTGTTTGATACCATTATAGGTCACATGACTTATAGTGCGCAATCGGTCTCGTGAAGTAGCATGTACAGCGCATCGTCGAAGCTAGAATGGCTATTCGTGCATGACTTATGACCCGTTGACGTCACGAGGCCCGAGAGGGGTGTTACGATCTCTGTTATTGTGAAAGCAATCTGTCTTTGGCTAGTGAGATCCAATGAACTGATTGCTGTGAGCTGAGTGCCTGTCAAGCTAGAAGGTCGTGTGGAGAATAAGGGCACAAATAGCCGAGCTGTGAAGCAGAGAAGACAGAGAGAAGGCATTGGATTGATAGACCAAGGCCCAGACCTGTCTCTAGATATTGCCCCCATCGTTTCCTGCCGGTGCAAACAAGTCTTTCAACGCGGTATATTTCAGGCTTTGAAATGCAGTCGCCACTGGGTATATAGGAGGAAGGATTTCTGAATAGATTGCAATGTGATACATGTATTTGGATTTTGAATTTGAATATTTTACCCGATTTTACGTTCCAAGATCACTTTTGGATTCCATCTTTAAATCAATCAAAATTTTCTCAATGTCTAATTCGACATTTTGGGGTCTAGGATACAAATCCCTGTTAACAGCCTAAGGAACGTCTAATATTTTTCAGACAATGTGCGTGGCGTTTGTATGGCTATGGGTTGGCACTTGGCAGACTTTAGATAGATCGTTATAGAATGTCAGCTTACCCTTTAAAACTATACGTCACCCTTGACATACATGTAGATCTATGCATGCGAACTGAACGGTGTGATGGTGAAGGATAGTACATAAGGTGAGTAGGTGAGATGTCTTGGGCGTTGTATTTGGAGAAATCTTCCTTGGTTTCATTCTCAGCCATTTTTTTCTTCCGAGATATTTTCCCTTTACTCTCGAACCACTTCGATCCACTTGCAAAAGAGGACGCACGTTGCACACACATCCGCGCTGAAGGCGCCGTGTATGGGCCAATGATCAATGCATGCACTCCATACTCCCTGGTTTGTTATTAATCCTACCGTGCTCTCTCACAAACGGACCACGAATGTTCGCGAAGAATGAGACATCACACAGTCAGCCCTGTAGGTGAATTCAAACGTGTTCCCCCTTGCCAATAACACACGTCAAGTTTGGCCGTAAAATTGGTCAGACAAGTTTTCATTTGCTTGAACCGACATGACTGCTTACTGCAGCTACCCTGTCATAGCTCCTTCGATTCTTGAAGGTTGACTTATAAAACCACGATTATTTGGAAGCATGGGCGATTAGAACCGATCTAATGACCTGGACACGAGGCGGGTATTTGAGCATAATTACTCGTTAGCCTTCAGGTGGTGAACGCAGGCCCCTTTGCTATGCAATGGCTTATTACTAATCATACAGGTCCCAATTAAGTCACTCCTAATAATGAATCGCGTAATCAAGTCCGACGACTGTTGAGTGCTGTACAATTCATGCACAGATCGGCCTTCTTTAGTTAGTAATCAGTGTCATTAAGTCGTTGCTTTGGCCTCTGATGAGTAGGCCACATGCGGTAGCTAATATACATTACTTTACAATAGTCTAAAACGACCGAAATAAAAATCTCATGAATTTAGAGTTCATGACGCTTCGATCGTAGCAGGGTTTTTCTCAAAGGCAGGGAACAGATAGGAATGGGAGAATGATTGACAAGGGCGGCATGAAAGACAAAGAGGAAAGGGTGAGATCAAAGGAAGGCCGATGAGTAGGGTATGGATTAGTTCATCGAAAGGAAAGATCAATGGGAAAGGAATTGCTTTACAATTCGTTACATATGTCCAGCATCTTACATTGTTACACTACAGTGTGCATTTCAAGGTAGGCGACTGAATATGCAAATCTATGCTAAATATAGCCCCGTTCCTTTGGTGGGCGTCCTAATTAGCAGTAACATTGGTTAAGTAACAACTTCTCTTGATGGAACAAAGCCCCTTTGGGTTTTCTAACTAATGAGCATTCTGTGAGCACGGTCACTGGTGCTTATTTTGCGTTCTCTGTCATTAGTTTTTTTCAGACGACGCTGAAAAAAACCTCACAAGGCTCGAGAGAGAATTTAGCGTATAGCATGGGTTCCTCCATTCACACGATCGATTGTCAAGGGTCCCGTGAGAAATCCTCCGCTAGCGGAAGATTTGGCGGAGGTCCAGACCTACGACAAAATCTCTCGAGGGTTCATGAGGGAAATCTGTCAATCTCAAGCATTGGTAACCTTTCACACGATGGCACTTTTGTAAGATTTCCCATGCATGAGAAATTTTCTCAAGCCTTGCAATTTTTTTCAGCGTCGTCTGAAAAGACCTTTAGAGAAAGGTCCTGCTAGGATCTAAACGGCATGAACTGTAATTTTATGAGATATGCATTTCGGTAATTTTAGTCAGTATACTATGTAAAGCAATTTAAAACAGCTACGGTACCGCCTAATAGATATAACATGATATTTGCGTCGAGGAGAATGTAATTCAAGTGTTTGACCTGCTCGACGTGATAAACATTGTGTGCTCAGTCCTTTGCCCGATGACTGATGAACAAAACTACCGCATCGGCTTACGCATCCTAGGCCAAAGCAAATACTTAATTAAGAACATTCAATATGACTTAGAAGATATTCTCAGTAGTGCAGCCCCGCCTACTGCATTAACAAGTCAACTGGGTCATTGAGGCAATGTCTAGGTACCAACAACCGTTTCTAGGGTAAGTTTGTTCCCTTTGAATTTTTCTATTTGAACAGGATTGGTAACAATTGCAAGTTACCTTGACGAGACCGACAAGATCAATCTCTCAACGCCAGGTTTGAAAAAAGGGATTATTTTCGTCCCATCCAGTTCATCTACTAATGATAGGACTGCATCCAACCTTGATAGGAAATTCTCTGCTCACTCCCGACAGATTATCCAGTGATCCTATTCTATTCACCGTAAGTGGTAAGCATACCTTGCCACTGATCTGTCAAGAGTTATCAGCAACTTTCTGGTCAGGGAACCAGACCGACTTTAACCAGCTTGGATGCACGTGTAATTCTGCGCATGCGCGTTCGTGCAAAGCATATGACAGCAAGTCACCGTACAAAAGCGTCCCATCGCGACTATAGCCAACTGTATTGAGCGGCTACGTCTTCAAGTTACACACGAGTCTATGGAAGCCGTTAGTCAGTGGGTGCATCCAATTCGTCTGTAATTTCCGAGGCGGGCTGTCCTGTGCAACGTTACATTTCTAGAGGGCGCTGTTTTGATTTGTGTTTGGCCGATGGTTTACTAGGAGGCGACTGTTTTATGTTTCTTTCTTTTTTTTAAGGAACGTTAGGCCTTATATGACTTATGAATGAATAGCTTATCATTTGGAATTGTTTGGATCAAGGTCTCAGTATGTGGACCTTTGAATTGTCCCACGATCTGCCCTTTCAACTTGATCTGATTTTTTTTCGGGAAATACTTACTGCAAGATTGACTCCAAAGTGTGCCTTCGGAGTATTCGACAAAACCCTGGACGAGCGACATTCTCTTTAATCTGGATGCAATGCCAGCTTGACATGGTGTTATATATAGCCTATATATGGCTCGGAAGAGAGTCATCCGTTTCGCGCCCAAATGACGTGACCCATAACATTAATCAGACCTACAATTAACACACGCACGCTCCAGAAAATATTTGCCACGTGGGAATACCATTGGAGCGCATATATTCAGACCTTTCGCACCGGTCTAGTTGTCTTTGCTTAAAAGAGGTCTCAGGAAGCAACTAATTGGCCAAAACTCATTGAGTTCCAGCTGAGTACATTTCTTTCCGTGGGCCTGGCTTCATATTGACTTAGCCATGCGTACCGCGGAGGCAACTGATCCGTACAGTCCGAGAGATTAAAGCGGTGTGATGAAAGAGCAGTGGGCTGGCTGGCTATTTACGCTGACGCTTTCAAAGCAATCCGAGCTAATTATGGAATAATAGTTGCCTTCCATTCTGCGTTGTAAGCTCTCATCAATTGCGCCATTCGGTGGAGGAAATAGCAAGACATTCCGAGACACACTCTTTGCTTTGTGCTAGACCCTACGGCACAGCGAATAACGCTGAACATCATTGGTGTTTCGATTTTCAAAGCACAATGAATGACTGAAGACGATATTGACAATACCGACATTACTTCCTATGCCAACATATTGGAAATTGGAGACAATTTGATTTGGAGGGTATCCCGGTGAATAGGAATAACAGAAGAATACAATACTTGTACGGTTCCGTACGGAAACCAATCTCAATGATAGCTCATAGTGTTCATCAGGACCATTGTCGATCCTCCATCCTCCATCCCTGGATGACATTGGAACGGACTGTACGAACACAAAACCAACCCTTTTCCCGTCAACGATGTTCCCCCAACAATTACCTCGGGCATAAGAGAAGTATAATTGTGCACAACTCATCTTGCCCAAGGACGCTAGCACTACATGATTGAAGTGCGTCTCGCATTCTTCCAAAAGAGAATGACACAACTGACATCTTCACCGTGCACAGTGCATTCTACCCCACGTCCTCACACCATCCCTCGCCAAGGATTTGTTACCTGTGCGACAATTTCAGAAAGTAAGTCCGGCAATGGGATGCCCTTGACCTTACATTAGTTGGCAATCCCTGGCTTCGGTATATTCTATGGTAGATCGTTTACACTCTTTCATTCCCACTGAATGCCGACTTCCAGGCTAATTAGCGGGGACAGACGAGAGGATTTGGCGGGAAAGATTTGTGGCGTCTGCTTCTGGGGGCTTTGCTACCGATTGCAGCGCTCAAAAACCTCACTGATGCAGGCAAGGCGCAGTGCTATACGGGAACAAAACAAAAGCTGCCACTCTCTCGGTCATGTGGATTTTTATAAACCAACTTGCGAGGTGTGGATATTAAGCAACGTAAGACTTATAGAGCTTGACATACATCCATAAAAATGCAAAGGATTAGGATATTATAAAAAGTTATGACGGGTTAGATCAATATTCCAGACAAAACAAAAGAAATTGAATTAAGTGATATACAAAAATGTTGCAAACTGCTTACTGACTAAAATTACCAAAATACAAATCTTAAAATTTAGTGGGCCTGACGTTTCGATCCTAGCAGGACCTTTCTCAAGAATGGTCCTGCTAGGATCGAAACGTCAGGCCAACTAAATTTTAAGAAATTGAATTAAATTAAGTCATCTGAAGATATATTAATTTGGGTCCTTATATTTGAATGAAGGGGTGAAGAGTTGGGTACGTTGGGGTATTCGTTTATCTCGATGCAGTCGGTCATGCATTCGCACATGGACTCTACCTTTTCATTAAATTCAATACGGGTTACATGAGCCCAACGATGAGGATACGATCCCCCAATGTGAGTAGGAATAGAAGCCTGCTATCATACTGAAACATATGGATGCACTTCACTTCCATTGTGATCGGTCTGCCCTCGCTGAATTATTGTCACAGATTACATATTCACTACCGTTTCTTCTCGCTTCAAACTCGCTCTATAAATACATCACGCGCCCGCATTATGCTGTTACATCATGGCTCCCAAAAACGCAAACCCTAAAATCGGAACTGATGACACATCCGATACACAGACTTTGTCCTTCCTCCTCGTAAACACGTGACGAGGTTGACTGGTTAGAAAGCCCAGACCACCGTGGACGATTCTAGACACGAGCAGATAGTTGGATCAAATGCAGGCCTTACGCTTGTAATGGGAGAAGCTAGCCTATTTAGGCATCGCTATTTTCTTTAAGAATCTGCTTTGGATGAGGTGTAAGAGATACTGTCTTGAGAAGCATGGCCATATTGTAGCCATGTATACCTTGTTCAAAGGCAGGCTGCATGTGAGATAGATTCTGCTATGATCGAAACGTCAGGCCCTTGTTTGTTTTGTTTAAATTTCATGGAAGTTCATTCTAAAAAAAAAAGTAGTTAAAAAACAAATAGGGAAAGAATTACTGGGATATTCCAACTGCAATTTGAACCCATGCCCTTGAAGTTCATTGTCATGGTACATTTTTTTTCATTACGGTTATTCTATTGAATTTATCAAAAAATCTTTATGTAGGAAAGGAAAACAAGCTCCTTGCATTTTAACAGAATGAAAAAGTAAACCAGTTCAGTGAAAATGACGTGAGAACCATTGATTCCAAGACAAAAGTAACGAACTATCCACGTGTATGTTTTGTTTAAATATTAATTTTAGTTGACAAATATTATCGTTATGATAAGCAAGACATGCATGCTCCTTCCAATCATGAACGGGCTATCGAGAATACGTATTTTTAGAATCTCGATTAAATCACTGTCAACTTCACTGTCTTTGACGATGAGACATATTTCAAATCACTCCATGTCAAGGTTATCGCAGCGATGTCTTTGATATGCGCGCGGTCAGGGTGATGTTTTTACGATAGTCATGATTCGAGTACCGGTAGGTAGTTGTTGTTTTTTTACACAGTATTTTATAGTCAGGACAGTTGTAGCATGGAGCTACCAACCCATTGTGGCGTTTCCAGTCTACCAGCAAAAAAAAATTAATGTCTATAGCCGTGAGTACAAAGGGATTATGTTGTTATGGGTCGTGGTGTCGGCAGCACGCTCTATAATTACTCCCGCGAAGCCCACCGGTCCTTGTGCACCGTTATTAACCAGACTTGCGTCGCTAGGCGACCGGGCTGACGTCAAAGAGTGGAATATTTGAGGGTAGATGCATTTATATTAGCGTGCCAGAGGCAGCTGTCATGTGACCCTTATGTACACCAGCCTGACTGGACATCCAAACTCGTGGCCTTGAGCTATTTTGGTTATGTATTAATAGTATCAACTCACTGCCACAAGGGTTTTCCGTCTGAAAAATTAGACAAACATTTCAAGTTGGCCCTGAATTGTGCAGCCCGGAACGCGGCACCTATTAAAGCCGTGCTCTCAAGAACCTAGGCCCATCGTTCCAATTGTAATACATCAATGTGTCAAACAGTCCTTTCCATTTTATCAGTTTTGTTGACAAGGCGTTGGTAGTTGCCGTAAATTCAAGACAGCCCCAGACCAGTTGGGGTATAAGGGAGCTAGGATTGCGCCCCCATGTCGACTATTGGGGTATATACGGGTATCAAGTCGCCGGTCAAATACTCGACGCTGAAATAGCTACACTCACATTTGATGTTGATTCAATCAAATTATTACAAACAATTTAGATGATAGTCTCCTTTACAAGCTTCCCATAGCGTTATGTTATGCTCACTGGAACACAATGTATCCAGTTTGCTACTGTTACCATTGCCATAACGTCATCGTCATTGGTCACTACCGGTGTCTATCGCTAGCATACGGACAACTTTCCATTTATGTATATGCATAGGCTTCATTCATAGGTTTCATTATTTCACTATTCTTCTGAAAAATCATCAAAAGGAGCACATATTATGCAAATCATAGCACATAGTATGCAAATCATAGCATTTATTATACAAATCATAGCATTGATTATGCAAATCATAGTGTATTTATTCAAATCGGATCACTTATTATGCAAATCAGAGCGCGTATTATACAAATCATGGTACATGTTATTCAAATCAAACGAAAAATTATGAAGAAATGTTTTAAGAAGCATCTTACTGACCTCGGTGACGTGTATAAATGAGATTTGACAATATGTCCAACAAATAGCCTTAAAGGTCTTTGTACACTGTCAACATTGTCGGTAACCTCTGTAAAATGTTCACGACGTACCTTGTTGCCGAAAATGTTGACAGTGTTACACAGGGCATCACAAGGTTGGTGACATGGTAAATGAAACCCAAATGTTACTTGGATGTTGACAAAAGAATGCATACGTATTTATGTTACCGAATACTGTTTCAGCCAATCAGGAATAAGCTCTAAATCACCTGATCTACCTGGGGTCATGTGATTTGGACAAAAGGGCAGCCACCATGGAAAGAAAAGAAAAAATCAAGAGAAAAGCTGATTGAATTATGGACGGCTCTATCTCTTTGTTGCTACGCGGAACGACAGAACTCCTAAAGACGTCTTGTAAGGCGAGCTTGCCATGCACTGGCTCCTGACCTACAGGGAGGCCTATCCTCCACTCACATCTAAGATGTATGCAAACGAGACTTTCAAGCAGGTAACCTGGGGCCTATTTCATAAAGCTCTGCGACGCGTCGCAGCTCAGTTTGCGACGAGTAACGACGCGTCGTAAATCCATTTCATAAAACTTGCAACGCGTTCAACGCGTCGCAAGTACCTTGACAACGGTGTGAAACACGTCGTAAGTTACGACATGTCTGTGGGTTGTCGTAACTACAGTCTACATGCACAAACCATACAAATTGAAGAAAATGGCGCTGATGCGAGTAACGGAACGCGAAGCGCGACGGGCATTCCGACGAGAAAGGGCCTTTCGGTAAAGAAGGAATCCTTTGGATCAGATGAATACTGAGGAGATTGTATCAGCGATACCGCTTTAAGTTCATGCAAGAAGGCATCTTTGAAATCGTGGACAGGGTTGAAAATTAAATTCGACATAAAACGAAGGTAAAGAAAATCGAACAAGACATAGGCCTACATTAGCTATAGAAAAAGAGTAAATTATCAATTGGAAGAGGTCCTTATAAATTTAAGCAGACGATATCCAGAACGTCGAATTTTTGGCCTATCCTCACTTCCAAGCCCTTGGCTCACACCGCATTGGCGGCACACCACCCAAGAAGTTATTAGGGCACGTGAAAAGAGCAGAGAGGCCAAACTAGACGAGAGAAAAATCAATCTGTGTCAATAGATTTGAGCAATGCCTTTCACTGCACAAACTGTAGCCAATGTTCCGCTTCAGAATTTAACTTCTCAGTCATACCACGCGCTGCTCTGCAAATGGAAAAGAATAGATGAATACAACACAATTATATTATAACATGTTTATTTCCTCTCCCTGACGCGAACCTAATTGTCCTTCGAGACTGAAAAGGCCGACACACACCTCTTTGTGGACATAGCGTCAAATCACTAGAATGGTAAGAATAGATGGAGGTCTGCCCTGCGGTCTGTCGTGGGCGAGCATCATAATTGCAGCAGAAGCACTAACGAGGCATGTTCTCCTCTTCGAATTGTGCCCTCTAAATCCTCGTTGCCGTGCACTCGTTCGGTGACATCTAGATAACATGTTTGTCAATTTTAACCAAGTGTAGACAGGGCCCAAATTCATGTTAGCCAGGTGTGTTACCGTACCTGGTCAAAATGTTACCGAGAATGTTACCGAGAATGTTGGCAGCGCACACAGGCCTTAAACCAACCATAATCCTCAGCACTGTGGATAGAGTAGGGGCGTATATTTACAGACTGTCTAAATGAGGCGGTGTATATCATTATTGTGCATGAGTTCATGTTCGCGCCGTGTGGTTCTAACGCTGTCCGCCTTGCCGGCACATGATCGGATCCCGTCTGCCTTTCGCTGATGACCAGACAACCAAAAGTCACGATCTCCTTCGCTCAAAACACACACTCGTTCCATTAATTCCATTCAGTATTATCATCACCATCGTCTATTTCATTTTCCATTACGAAATGGCCACGATGACGTTCTATTTCATCGACTATGGATATAATGTTGTTAAATTTCATATATATTAAAGAGTGCACATTGTTCTATGACGTCGTATTGAACAAAGCTATACGTCGTTAAGGGCTGTACGTACGGAGAGACTTTGATATATCACCTTACACTATTGCTCTTAACATTTTGCCGTATGGCACAACCCCGCAGTCTTTCCATACATCCAAATAAGGTCCACAAATGAGACTCGGGGATTTGGATAGGTCGGCGAAAAGGTAGAGGGAGGTTGGGCAGGTAGCCGCAATTCGTTTGACCAGGAAAACCCTCAGTGAACTCTAGATGTGCATTTGCGGCGGACGGCAAAAGGCCAGGACTAATAGGTGACAGTGCAGCAAGCGCAGAAATAATGACAGTGCGTGGGGTAGAGCGCTGGCACGCCGGCCAGGAATGGGATGTGCAAGGCACGAAGTCCTGACGGGACTCGTGCCTAATTCCAGACGATTTCCGACCGAGGGAAACGGGGCTAACATCCCTCGTTTGAGGCCATGAAAGCCTTACAATCTAATCTCATTTCTACCGGAGGAACACCAATAGGCTATTCCACATCACAGCGGTGAAGCTCATCTCGTCATTATCCTTTAAGGAATTAAGAATTAATGCTATTTCGTACTGGTTTCAAATTAATCAGTTCATGCAAATATCCTCGGCATAATTATAATACAGCCAGATTACTGACGTGGTCATATGGAACATCTCAAGGTGTTTACTATAGTATCCCTTGGGGAAAACTCCCTCTTTTTCGTTCAGGAATAAATTTAGTTATAAAATGGTCTTCTGGTACAGGGGATGATTGGTAAATTGAGTTATGAAATGCACACGGAGAGAGTTGGATATGAAATACGACCGGCAACATGGAATGATTCAAGGAGTCGAGTTTTCATGGAAACGTTGAAACGCCGGAGGGTTTTCCTTTAACCTCCAGTCTTGAAGCTAGACATTTCATCAATTTATTACCCGTGATATTGTGTTCGGGTAAATTTCCACAATGGATTTGACAAATATTATTTGTTCAGAATTTTTATAATACTGAACCCGAAAACATTCCCTCGTCAATTTTTATTACATTGAAATAGCATTTCAAATTTAATTGTTTCATTGAAAAATCATTTGGATTGTATATAGTATCAGCACTTATCAGATCCGACTGATAGAATTTGAAATGAACAGATTGTACTATCTTGCTGGATTTATACATAATTTCGCCATCATCCATGGTTTAGACTTCCCATAATTGTACATCTAATAGCAAAAGTTCAATGCATATACTCCTCAATACACCTTCAATCCGACCAATACCCAAAGTAGCAAATAAGTGCCTCGGTGTCCATGGTTGGACTTATGAACCTTTCCAGCAGGCAATATGAATGGTATAATTTTATATGTAGATTGGCCGCCAGCTCACGGTCACGTCTTCCGGTGTA
Organism: Luidia sarsii; assembly: GCA_949987565.1. Taxonomy (NCBI): domain Eukaryota; kingdom Metazoa; phylum Echinodermata; class Asteroidea; order Paxillosida; family Luidiidae; genus Luidia; species Luidia sarsii. The sequence goes on from OX465121.1 coordinate 1,093,511, forward strand.
CAAGGGTGATGCGTCTAAAATCCACAGGGATCATGCTCGGATCGTAAACGGATCATGCTCGGGTCGTACTCGGATCTTGGTCGGATTGTGATTGAATCTTGGTCGGAACGTGCACGGATCGTGCTCTGATCGTGGTCAGATCTCGTTCGGATCTTTGTCAGATCTCGCCGGATCGTGGTCAGATCTCGCTCTGATCGTGGTCAGATCTCGTTCTGATCGTGGTCAGATCTCGTTCGGATCTTTGTCAGATCTCGCTCTGATCGTGGTCAGATCTCGCTCTGATCGTGGTCAGATCTCGTTCGGATCTTTGTCAGATCTCGTTCGGATCTTTGTCAGATCTCGTTCGGATCTTTGTCAGATCTCGCTCTGATCGTGGTCAGATCTCGCTCTGATCGTGGTCAGATCTCGCTCTGATCGTGGTCAGATCACGCTCGGATCTTTGTCAGATCACGCTCGGATCTTTGTCAGATCACGCTCGGATCTTTGTCAGATCACGCTCGGATCTTGGTCAGATCACGCTCGGATCTTGGTCAGATCACGCTCGGATCTTGGTCAGATCACGCTCGGATCTTTGTCAGATCACGCTCGGATCTTTGTCAGATCACGCTCGGATCTTTGTCAGATCACGCTCGGATCTTGGTCAGATCACGCTCGGATCTTGGTCAGATCACGCTCGGATCTTGGTCAGATCACGCTCGGATCTTGGTCAGATCACGCTCGGATCTTTGTCAGATCACGCTCGGATCTTTGTCAGATCACGCTCGGATCTTCGTCAGATCGCACTCGGATCTTGGTCAGATCTCGCTCGGATCTTGGTCAGATCACGCTCGGATCTTCGTCAGATCGCGCTCGGATCTTGGTCAGATCACGCTCGGATCTTGGTCAGATCACGCTCGGATCTTGGTCAGATCACGCTCGGATCTTTGTCAGATCACGCTCGGATCTTTGTCAGATCACGCTCGGATCTTTGTCAGATCACGCTCGGATCTTGGTCAGATCACGCTCTGATCGTGGTCAGATCACGCTCGGATCTTTGTCAGATCACGCTCGGATCTTCGTCAGATCACGCTCGGATCTTGGTCAGATCGCGCTCGGATCTTGGTCAGATCACGCTCGGATCTTGGTCAGATCACGCTCGGATCTTGGTCAGATCACGCTCGGATCTTGGTCAGATCGCACTTGGATCGTGCTCGGATTGTGATTGGATCTTGGAAGGATCGTGCTCGGATTGTGTTTGGATCTTGGTCGATCTTGGTGGCTCCTAGTCAGATGAGCTCGAATCGCATAGAGTACATGCATGGGTCTGGACCATAGAGCTCTATGAATAAGCTCTAGGCCTATGTCTCGACCCACTCTCGCATCGATCTGAACTCGTCGTATTAAAATCCCTGCCATGCACTGACTTTTACCATAGATTATGAATTGATGGTGGCAGTGTAACTCACCAAGCTTAGATTGTGTTGCACAGTCGGGATACCTTGTGGAGTACCCACTGCGCTCCATTACAAGATTGCTTGGACTCCATGCAAACAAATCACTTATGCTCGGAGAAAATTGAAAGACTTCTGCCAGTAATGTTATTAATGAGGAGGAGACAAGTTCTTCCAGGTTGGGGTCTTATTATCACGCCGTGCTATTAAAGGGACAGCTTCACATTGGAGGGGGGGGTAATACTTGCATACATTTTTCCCAGTTGAACGAAAACGCGAATTTTCCCTTTAAAAGGGTCCTGTTAGGATAGGAACGTCGTACAATCAATTCCTGTCATTCTAGTTGCCAAGGAAACGATACATTCCATCAACAGTCGACTTAGAGTAATATACAAAATTGTTGCAAACTGCTTACTGACTAAAATTACCAAAATGCAAATCATAAAATTTAGAGGGTCTGACGTTTCGATCCTAGCAGGACCTTTCTCATTTGCAGAATGTCAAAAAGGCAGATTCTGCATTAGAAAAGTCATGTTAGGATCTAAATTTGTGAAAATCAAAATCGAGATTTTTTTTCCAAATATGGCATTCTTTGAAATCTATTCCTCTCGGTGATCATAACAACCTCCAATGTTACAAGTTCAACACTGATTAAGGCTCAACACTATCATTTGCAGCATGATGTTTAATTATTTTTCAACTTCGCTATTCTTATTTGAGGTTTTTTAATTGCCTTGTTTCATGTGATGATGATCTTAAGCTGTTTTTCGTTAAGTTAATTAATATACTTATTTTCTAAGTTGAGATATAGTGAGCGAGAACTATGGAGAACCACGAGATAGTGAGTGAGCGCTATGGAGAACTACGAGATAGTGAGTGAGCACTATGGAGAACTACGAGATAGTGAGTGAGCACTATGGAGAACCACGAGATAGTGAGTGAGCACTATGGAAAACCACGAGATAGTGAGTGAGCACTATGGAGAACTACGAGATAGTGAGTGAGCACTATGGAGAACTACGAGATAGTGAGTGAGCACTATGGAAAACTACGAGATAGTGAGTGAGCACTATGGAGAACCACGAGATAGTGAGTGAGCACTATGGAGAACCACGAGATAGTGAGTGAGCACTATGGAGAACCACGAGATAGTGAGTGAGCACTATGGAGAACTACGAGATAGTGAGTGAGCACTATGGAGAACTACGAGATAGTGAGTGAGCACTATGGAGAACTACGAGATAGTGAGTGAGCACTATGGAGAACTACGAGATAGTGAGTGAGCACTATGGAGAACCACGAGATAGTGAGTGAGCACTATGGAGAACCACGAGATAGTGAGTGAGCACTATGGAAAACCACGAGATAGTGAGTGAGCACTATGGAGAACCACGAGATAGTGAGTGAGCACTATGGAAAACTACGAGATAGTGAGTGAGCACTATGGAAAACTACGAGATAGTGAGTGAGCACTATGGAAAACCACGAGATAGTGAGTGAGCACTATGGAGAACCACGAGATAGTGAGTGAGCACTATGGAAAACTACGAGATAGTGAGTGAGCACTATGGAAAACCACGAGATAGTGAGTGAGCACTATGGAGAACTACGAGATAGTGAGTGAGCACTATGGAAAACTACGTGATAGTGAGTGAGCACTATGGAGAACTACGAGATAGTGAGTGAGCACTATGGAAAACCACGAGATAGTGAGTGAGCACTATGGAGAACCACGAGATAGTGAGTGAGCACTATGGAGAACTACGAGATAGTGAGTGAGCACTATGGAGAACCACGAGATAGTGAGTGAGCACTATGGAGAACCACGAGATAGTGAGTGAGCACTATGGAGAACTACGAGATAGTGAGTGAGCACTATGGAGAACCGCGAGATAGTGAGTGAGCACTATGGAAAACTACGAGATAGTGAGTGAGCACTATGGAGAACCACGAGATAGTGAGTGAGCACTATGGAGAACTACGAGATAGTGAGTGAGCACTATGGAGAGCCACGAGATAGTGAGTGAGCACTATGGAAAACCACGAGATAGTGAGTGAGCACTATGGAAAACCACGAGATAGTGAGTGAGCACTATGGAGAACCACGAGATAGTGAGTGAGCACTATGGAGAACCACGAGATAGTGAGTGAGCACTATGGAAAACCACGAGATAGTGAGTGAGCACTATGGAGAACTACGAGATAGTGAGTGAGCACTATGGAGAACTACGAGATAGTGAGTGAGCACTATGGAAAACTACGAGATAGTGAGTGAGCACTATGGAGAACCACGAGATAGTGAGTGAGCACTATGGAGAACCATGAGATAGTGAGTGAGCACTATGGAGAACCACGAGATAGTGAGTGAGCACTATGGAGAACTACGAGATAGTGAGTGAGCACTATGGAGAACTACGAGATAGTGAGTGAGCACTATGGAGAACTACGAGATAGTGAGTGAGCACTATGGAGAACTACGAGATAGTGAGTGAGCACTATGGAGAACCACGAGATAGTGAGTGAGCACTATGGAGAACCACGAGATAGTGAGTGAGCACTATGGAAAACCACGAGATAGTGAGTGAGCACTATGGAGAACCACGAGATAGTGAGTGAGCACTATGGAAAACTACGAGATAGTGAGTGAGCACTATGGAAAACTACGAGATAGTGAGTGAGCACTATGGAAAACCACGAGATAGTGAGTGAGCACTATGGAGAACCACGAGATAGTGAGTGAGCACTATGGAAAACTACGAGATAGTGAGTGAGCACTATGGAAAACCACGAGATAGTGAGTGAGCACTATGGAGAACTACGAGATAGTGAGTGAGCACTATGGAAAACTACGTGATAGTGAGTGAGCACTATGGAGAACTACGAGATAGTGAGTGAGCACTATGGAAAACCACGAGATAGTGAGTGAGCACTATGGAGAACCACGAGATAGTGAGTGAGCACTATGGAGAACTACGAGATAGTGAGTGAGCACTATGGAGAACCACGAGATAGTGAGTGAGCACTATGGAGAACCACGAGATAGTGAGTGAGCACTATGGAGAACTACGAGATAGTGAGTGAGCACTATGGAAAACTACGAGATAGTGAGTGAGCACTATGGAGAACCACGAGATAGTGAGTGAGCACTATGGAGAACCACGAGATAGTGAGTGAGCACTATGGAGAACCACGAGATAGTGAGTGAGCACTATGGAGAACTACGAGATAGTGAGTGAGCACTATGGAGAACCACGAGATAGTGAGTGAGCACTATGGAGAACCACGAGATAGTGAGTGAGCACTATGGAGAACCACGAGATAGTGAGTGAGCACTATGGAGAACTACGAGATAGTGAGTGAGCACTATGGAGAACCGCGAGATAGTGAGTGAGCACTATGGAGAACTACGAGATAGTGAGTGAGCACTATGGAGAACTACGAGATAGTGAGTGAGCACTATGGAGAACCACGAGATAGTGAGTGAGCACTATGGAGAACCACGAGATAGTGAGTGAGCACTATGGAGAACCACGAGATAGTGAGTGAGCACTATGGAGAACTACGAGATAGTGAGTGAGCACTATGGAAAACTACGAGATAGTGAGTGAGCACTATGGAGAACCACGAGATAGTGAGTGAGCACTATGGAGAACCACGAGATAGTGAGTGAGCACTATGGAGAACCACGAGATAGTGAGTGAGCACTATGGAGAACTACGAGATAGTGAGTGAGCACTATGGAGAACCGCGAGATAGTGAGTGAGCACTATGGAGAACTACGAGATAGTGAGTGAGCACTATGGAGAACCACGAGATAGTGAGTGAGCACTATGGAGAACCGCGAGATAGTGAGTGAGCACTATGGAGAACCACGAGATAGTGAGTGAGCACTATGGAGAACTACGAGATAGTGAGTGAGCACTATGGAGAACTACGAGATAGTGAGTGAGCACTATGGAGAACCACGAGATAGTGAGTGAGCACTATGGAGAACCACGAGATAGTGAGTGAGCACTATGGAAAACTACGAGATAGTGAGTGAGCACTATGGAGAACCGCGAGATAGTGACTGGGTTAGCTGTTTGGCCATCCGTCAGGATGGAATATTTTTGTTGTTCTGTTTATGCTATACAATTTTGTTCTTTGCATTTGTCTTGTATTTTCAAAACCTTAGAAATAATAAACGAAATGAAAAAGGAGACCTTGATCATTTGCATCATGCATTTTTTTGGTATACATACAAAAACAAAACCTGTTTCATCACCTGTATTACACATCACCTTTAACTTGTCATCGAATTGCCTAATCGTCCACAAATTGTCAATTTTGTGAGTGAGGAGCCCGGACTGAATGCCTAATAGTCTGAGGGCCAGTTGGGCGTGGCTCTGCGCTGACATATGTGAGAGGACGCAGCACTGTAAACAGACAAGGGCTTAGCCTGGTTGCCGGCAGATTGAACCTAAAGCACGACCACCGCCTCGCCATCTAGCAGGGCTAATGAGTTACCTAATGAGGGCTTTAGAGTGGCCAAGGCCATCTTGATGAAATGCCCGCATAAAAGGTCCATGCATCCCCCTATAAGCGGCTTCCAAGACCCAATCAGATAGATTTACATCAAAGCGGCACAGATCCATCTTATTTGGAACAGCAAAATGGTCAACCAAATCCTTAAGCAGATGAACAGGTCGGCAGTCCGTCATAACCAGAGCCGTTGTCTCCTCACTAGTACGTTTCTCTCCAGACGATCGCTAGAAAAAAATCACATCTTAGATTAGAAAGCTGAGACTGGAACTCAATGGTGCCACTTTGGCATTCCACAGCTTGCAAAGATATCAGCGTGGCGACTGTGCTGTGGAAGTGTGCAAACTCAGTACGTGTTTACGGAGCATGGAAGGAACTCGTGTTCCAAAACAAGACAGGGAACAGAAGGAACAACGCTTCGAACATCGAGGCCCGATGCAGAAATTGATTCGATGTTATTGAATCTCTGTTCATCATGTAGGGATATGGAAGTAGCTCTGTACAAAACACATTACGGGAAGGTTATCCCACTGGGAACAAAGGGAAAACATAAGCAATAAACTCAGACGGGTCCTCGAATGATGGCGTCAACAACTCCAGACTTCAGCCAGGCCAAGTGAGCATTTGGAAGACCTTTAAAGTGCACTTGTGTATGTCCTCCTGGAATTGACCAATAACAAGGTGGGAGCCCCTGGAGACACTGGCCAATCACAGAGCGGAGCAATCCCCATCAAGACTGGAACCCTTTGCCTGCACTTGCCCAACATCTTGATCACACTGACCAATCACAGAGCAGAGCATATCCCCGCCATCGGTGTCTGAAGGGTCATTAAATAGTCAATGTCGACATAACAGGGTGCAGGTGGACTGCTAATCGCCACGTGGCTTCACTGGCCTGAAAGTAACACGCTACAAAAATACTTCACTTTGATTATTGGCAGGCAGCCCTCCTGACCCGTTCCTCTCGGGGTAAGCACTGATTTGCACTAATATTAAGAGACAGAATATCGAAGAATGTGTGGATCAAGAACCCTCTGGTATTTTATCTCATGCGCTTCAATTAAAGATAACTGTGATCAAGGTAATCAAAGGTATACAGTTAAAATAGTATATTTTCTCGAGAAAAAACTAAACATGCGTTTTGGAATACTTTTGTAAGGAACGATTATGCATTTCGCTGTTACGAATTTGTTATAATTATATTTACTATTTCTGATGTCTTCACTATTGTGTTGCTGTTTTATTAGATTCTGAACAAGTGGGTTGCATACTTGCTTCCCCAAAAACCAATCCCGCCTTATGCTCGATTGGAGCATATTAAATTCAAATGCTTTTGTTCAATCTGATAAGAGCGGTAGCAAGATTTGATTAAAACAGAATGAGAAATGGCTGCCAACAGGGAAACCCTGACCCAATTGCAGCCAGTACGATGGGTTTGCACGCAATCGCAGCTATTTCAAGTGCTCCTCTTTCCCGAGTACAGTACAAGTGTGGCATTCATGTAGAAGAGGTAAGACCAAATCCAACTGGACAAGATTAGCGCACCAGACAGCAGTCCATAGCAACTATGGGTCCGCAAACACAGGTCACTTCACACCTCCAGGACCCCACACACCGTCTGTCCTGCATGGTAGTTGAAGGCAATCAGATATATACCTAGGTGCGTGTGCGCGTTCTTAATCCAAGGTCGGGCATTGGAAATTGTTGCCATAGCGTCCACGTTTTTCACGAACTGCCGAATACATCCCCGCAGCAGGATACACCCGTCTTGAAAGTTAGTAACGATGGATATTTTGCCCGTCTTTAAATGAGTTGTGTAAAGGTTTCCATGTGACACAGGATATAATGGGTTAACTGTGTGAAATATTACTGATTTCAGAAACAAAGATGGACAAGAGAGAAAAAAAGATGGACAAGAGAGAAACAATATGGACAAGAGAGAAACAAAGTTGGACAAGAGAGAAACAAAGTTGGACAAGAGAGAAACAAAGATGAACAAGAGAGAAACAAAGATGAACAAGAGAGAAACAAAGATGGACAAGAGAGAAACAAAGATGAACAAGAAAGAAACAAAGATGAACAAGAGAGAAACAAAGATGGACAAGAGAGAAACAAAGATGAACAAGAGAGAAACAATGATGGACAAGAGAGAAACAAAGATAGACGTTTTTCACGAACTGGCGAATACATCCCCGCAGCAGGATACACCCGTCTTGAAAGTTAGTAACGATGGATATTTTGCCCGTCTTTAAATGAGTTGTGTAAATGTTTCCATGTGACACGAGAGAGAAACAAAGATGGACAAGAGAGAAACAAAGAGAGAAACAAAGATAAACAGGTTTGTGTATCCGGCTGAAGGTAATTTGCAGTCAAAATTTATCAAGCATGAATATATTACCAGCAAATGTAACGAGATGCTGGTTGCGACCAGGCATATTGGTGCTTGGAAGTTTTGCGGGTTGTGCGAGTCCACCAAAAATATTCACAATTTACATAAAATATTCATGAATTAGGCCTATTTATTTTTCCCATAATGAGACCATCGGGAATAATTGTTGACTCACTTAGCTACGAATAAATAAAGTAGTCGGAGCGCTATGTGAACATATAGACGGGGACGTGTCGAGAACGAGCGCAAAATAGATTTCTTTCCCCAAACCAAGGCATTCGTGTCAAAGTGATCCAGTGTAAGTTATCACTTGTTTTACCTTTTGTTGCTGATGCAACAAAATGAATGAGAAGTCGAGAATCGATTCACTCTGCACTTAAATTACATGCAGTCGTTAGCTTTGGGCTGGTATGGGCTTGTTTGTAATATGTATAGCTTTAGTCAACGAATTCGGCCACGCCCTTTCCATTGCAAGCAAACGGCGAATGAGGGCGCTATATCGTCATTACGGTTAGAGTCCCGATGTAGGTGCAGAACACTCAATCGAGCTCCCATTGAACGATGTATAAAAACACCCACTTTCAAAGCCAATTATCCCACACCCAAAAGTCTCTCAGTTATTGTAGCTATACTTAAAATTGTACTTTGGACCTTAATCTCTCAGATTCTTTTCAGTTTTAGTGGCCTTAGCCAATTAGATTCTTTGCTAATTACCCCCAGAAAAAAACCCAAAATGTGTAGCCGTCCAAGTCGAATTTCTGCAAGGATTTTGGGATGGACCCCTGCACTTCTACAACCAAATAGGGCCACATTTAAAGCCAGATATGGTCCAAATTACATACAAAATTGAAGAGTGAACCCCCAGGTTGTCTTAAGCTTCACTTGTTCTACAATGTATCAGTTAATTAGCCTCCAAAGACCCCTTATTAAAAACAAATTGTGGGTACACACTTTATGAAAATCAGCTCGGCGGAGCCATCTTGGATGGATTTTGTGTGCTGCCCGGATGGACTCTGCTTACGGGTGCAGAACACTTATTCAAGCTCCCATAGAACGGAGTAGAGAAACCTTCCCTTTCGAGGATAAAACATCAACACCTAAAAGTTTCTCAGGTCTTGTCACTGTACGCGAAACTGCAATGTGGACGTTCATCTCTCAAATTCTTTTGCTCTAAGCCGATTATGTTAGAGTTCTTTGCTGAAGTTGAAGCTGAGGATTATGGTTTGTTTGTTTTTCAAATCGTGGTATAACATTGAAATGTGAAGCCAAGGGCCTCCAATTAAAATGTCTTGTGCTTTAAAATGAATGAAAGAAATGGAGACAAAGCCTGAGCCTGAACATAAGCCGGGTTTTGGAAAAGGGCCCATGTTTTACTCATAGAGCGGTTTTGCCCACAAACATGCCCTACAGATTTACGCCCTCTTGCGGCAAGATCTGGCTAATAAGTGACTCGTGGTTCACACCATGCTACAGCATGTATTGGTGTTGTACTCGCGCGGGCCGATACTAGTGCTTGAAGGTGGGGTGAAGCCATGTGTGATCCAGGACGAGGTTATAGAGTAAGATAACGTCATTAGCATTTTTTAATCAGATAAATTAGGTCAAATGGAGCTTCACGAATCCTTCTTAGAAGATGAAATTCATCAGGCTTGTACACAAAGCCGCCATTCATTCATCTCCTCCCACTCCCCGAGTAGATTTTCTGCTAATGACACTAAGAGGAATTTCTGCAAGGATTTTGGATAGCATCCCTCCACTTGTACAGCCAAATAGGGCCACATTTAAAGCTTCAAATTACACACGAAATTAAACAATGAACCCGGATTGTCCTAAGCTTCACGTATTCTACAATATATCAGTTAATTATACTGCAAAGTCACCTTATTTTTTTTTAAATAGTAATAATAATTGTGGTTCCACACTTGATGATAATCAGCTCGGCGCAGCCATCATAGATTGAATTAGTGTGCTGCAACTTTACAGGTACTGTACAATTGCAATAGCCGGAAAACTCCACAGGCAAAAAAAACGCACGACTCATGTCAAAAATGTACTTCTTCGTAGGCCGATTTGTTCAGAGTTTTCCTTCCAATTCAACAGCCAAACGGGGCTCCATTTTGAGACATCCAAATCCCAGGTACAAAGGCAGAGGTGCTATACATGCATAAGCCTATTATAGATCCGTACGTGCACACGAGACGGAGCTGAGGCGTCTGAAAGCTCTTAGGACCCTTAAATGTTATTTCTTCCTTTTTATCAATAAGCCTATTATTATAGGCCTAAATTATCTTGACGAAACGATGCATACATTTTGTTGATATACCCAAAGTTACAAATTTAGGATAGCCATCGATGAGTCGGTGCAAATAACAGCGATTACTCGTGTGTGTGTGTGTGTGTGTGTGTGTGTGTGTGTGTGTGCTTTCTCGAGGTTTTTAACCACGGACAATATACACCCTACAGACGGGTAGCACATAATTTATTGATATCGTCGGGATACCGTAATGCCATGACGGATCACTCTAGCTCCGGCTGGCAGTGTATATCCGACGTGACGCCCTGTCATGTCGCAATGCCGAGGCGTTTTCTAACATGGCGGCTTCCATGAACTTACGATCTGACGCCCGCTGTTGTCCGTCTACGACCGTTTACGAAATGAAGGCTTAGGCTCGGGCTCAGGCTTTGTCTCCGCTTGAAAATCCAGGTTGTGGTTTGTCTCCGAATTTGAAGGCTTGTTGGCTTGATAAGTAAAGAGTATTCACCAGAAAATTGGAGCCAAACGCTTGTTTTTAGATGCCTGTGACATTATAACGGGTAAGAGAAATAATGACCGAAGCTTTAGCCAGAGCCTAAGCCTTCATTTCGTAAACGGCCTATGGTTAATTTATGTGTGCGGTTTTACCCATGGCCCTTTTCCAAAACCCGGCTTAGCCTTCGGTTCCGGCTTCATGTCTGAAGTTGAAGCTGTGGACTTTTTTTTCAAATCGCATTATAGGCCTTACATTTAGAAACGAAGTCAAAGACCTTCCGTTATAATGCCCTGTACTTGAATGAAAGAAATGGATACAAAGTCACAGCCTGAGCATAAGCCGGGTTTTGGAAAGGGTCCCTTGTTTTATCCTATGTAGATGTACGCCCTCTTGCGTCAAGATCTAGCTATAATAAGTGACCCGTGGGTCACACCACGCTACAGCATAAATTAGCGATGTTTTACTCACGCGGGTCGATACTAGCGCATGGGATGAAGCGATTGTGAGATCTGGGACGAGGGTATAGAGTAAGGTTCGTCATTATCATTTTAAAATTTCACAGAGAAATTAGCTCCACGAATCCGCTGAGGATGAGGATGAAATTTATCAAGCTTGTACACAAACCCGTCATTCATTCACTCCCTCTCCCCCTCCCCCTCCCCTGCCAATTTCTACGGAGACCATTAAATATGCGAGCGCCCTCTAGGGTCCAAGGAGCTTCTTCGAGCGATTCCCCGTTGCACTAACTGGTACTGGTAGCTATCCTGCAGTGTGCTAGGTTGCTATGCCGATGCCCCATGTAAAGGAATCGGTCATTCAAATGACTTTATTAAGAGAATAGATAGAGTTAAGAATATAATAATATTATAGGCAATTCTATTCCATCCCATCCACTTAACAGTTTTGAGGATATCGATCAAATTATCGCTCTATTTCTATTTTTATTTTGCAATACATGGAAGGCTTTTACTATATTGCTAAACCTTTGAGAGAATAATATGTCAGCACGACTCTTGTATAAAACTCTCATATAGTTGACTAACTTCAAATAATGATTGGAATATTGCCCAAGTCGGTAAGGTGTATAATCTAAATTATATTTTTCCCCGTAACTGAGTGCTTGTCCTTTTTGAGTACTTCAAACACTCATTCAATTGTATATTCGTAAAACAAATGATCTGAAAATATAATTCTTAATCATTCGAATTGGTTCATTTTAAAAGATTTTATCAATGTTTCATTTTTTCATCATTGATATTTTTTGTCTCAACAAAGTGAAACTATAGACAATGTTCACGAAGCAATTTCAAAAGATAATCTATATGGATTTATGGAAAAGGGACTTTCGTAAAGAAGATTATACATTTTTACCGAAAGAAATGGCATGCCTATATGTAGTGGATATGAAGCGTATGAGAGAATATTGTTTGGTGAGAATAAGGCACTACCGCGGCGATGTGCTCAGTAGTGCTCTCAGGTTAAAACAATCGATCAAAAAGAAGGAGTTGTTTAAGCATCCAATAATTGCATTAGAATGAAAACGTTTTTAAAAGCAAGACTGTCACTCTTCATCGGAAAATAAACCAAAATATGCCAGCACTGTGCAAACCTTGGAATTATTTCCAGGTTTTCTCTGACGCTATGCATTTAAGAAGACCTTGTGTATATCCCAAGCAGCATTGTTCAGATCGACGTGTAGTCCATTCATGCTCCCAATATCCGTGTCCGAACAATTAACATGATGCATATCACTTGGAATATAAACCAATGATTCCTATGAGAAATCTTCACTTGGTGACTCCATGTAATTCTTTTAATTGAGCACTGAACATAGCCACATACATAGAAACCAGTATACCATGAATATTGCATCTACAGCGCGATAATAGCGAAGCAGGTGGGTCAATGGTAGCCGGCCAGTGATTGGTCAACTCGCTGAATAGGCGGGCGGAGTGATCAACCAGCAGCCTCGTTACATCCTCTGACAGACGTCCTCGCCCAACGATGTCGGCCTAATCAAGTTGGTTTTTCAGCGCAGACGAAGCGGACTGTGCACAGAGGGTAATGGGAGAAGGGCGAGATGCAAGCGTCAAAAGGCAGCCTACTGTGACTGACTGGAAGGACCAAGATGTGGCCAGGCATCTCGGGTGTTGAACGCATCGACTATGAGGTAAGATGCCCTCTATAGAACTCAGAATGTGGATACACAGCGTATTATTGTATCGGTGAGAAAACCATGGCAATAAGTGCATTAGAATATATGCACTCATTGACGGCTTGCGTTGCATGTGCTTAACTCGCATCCAATATTGACCTTGTGTATACGCTCCTTGAATGTACTATTAGACAATGATGCGTTCAACCCATACGGTATGTGTACAACAAGACATATCATTATAGCTGTTATAATTATATGCACGCATACCGTTATGACAAGCATCTTTAACATATCATGAACGATATGGTATATCGACCACCAGTAATGTTTAGATGGATTTCCTGATAATACAATAGCCTTATAGGGCTCTGCGCAAACCACATTCTAACAAAATAATTGCGAAAGGTCCTGCTAGGATCGAAACGTTAAGCCCACTAAATTTTGAAAATAATTTAATCTCAAAATGTAGTGGGCCTGACGTTTCGATCCTAGCATGACCTTTCTCAAAAGCAGAGTGACAAGGACTAAACAGATACATGTACACGAAGGAAGGGGAGAGAGAGAATAATTATTCACTCTCTTCTTGTACATGTATATGTTTTGTCCTGGTCACTCCTTTGAGAAAGGTCCTGCTAGAATCGAAACGTCAGGCCCACTAAATTTTGAAAATTGCATTTTGGTAATTTTAGTCAGTAAGCAGATTGCAACATTTTTGCATATCAAAATAATTTAATGCAAAGAAAAGGAAGCGTAATTTATTTTATTTTTGAACCTCACTTAGTCTTGCCTATTTCAAACGTTATTTCCGGGTACGTGACGTCACTGTCACGTCATTTCCATGCAAGGAATATAGACACACTCTGGGAGAGCAAAGATATACTGGTTATCAGTGGAAATGGCGAGAGAGTCTGGCGTTTTGACACGTTTGAACGTTCGTGTGCTAGATTGCATGAGAATGCATTACCCTCATTTGACATTAGAGAAAAGAACAAGGAAAGGGATTGGATTGGATTGACAAGTGTCGACCTATTTGCACCCTGCATACTTGAGCTGGTGATGACGGTAGCTAAGTAGTCACGTGACATATCAGTTGTCATTTTGCCGAGTCCTTCTAGAGGACGTCTCTTCCCGAGCTAGCACCGCGCTAAGGTGAAGCTGTTTAAAACATCCCTGTGACGAACACCTGCTCGTTTGGAACCCTTTCAACCTGTACAAGCCTCATTGGCCCTCCAACAAATCGCAGCAAGCTTTCGGCCAAATGCGTTCCCAGTTTGCCTCTTTCCGGATCCGTGTCCCGAGTCTGGAACCAGTCCAGATGGTGCGGTGACGTCGCCTGTCAAGCCTGCAGTAATTCATCCACATCGTCTGGGCCCCGGGCATTTTAATCTAACAGCAACGAGGCTAGGCTGATCTGTCTTGTTGCTTTGACATCGTTCTTTATTAAATTGAAACGCTCAAACAAAGACAGAGACTACATCCACGCTCCTCCGCTAACCTATCTCTAGTAAAATTACATTCACTATTCAAACTTATTTGAAGAAAGAAGTCCAACAAACAAGGGAAAATACTGACTGAATAAGGAAGTGGTTATAAAGGGGCCTGATATTTCGTTATTTCGTTCCTATGTCAGAATATTTCTCAAAATGAAAAAGGACTTGTAGATTGAAGTAAAAACAGAGAATGTGATAGGGCTGATTGCAAGTAGAAATTGGGGTGTGGGATTCCATATGAATACATGAAAAGATACACAAAGAATATGAGGTAATTGTGAACCTGAAGTCAATAAGAATCATGGTTAAACTTGTCTTGATGCATTCGATTCCAGTCCGTGTTTATCGCCCTGTCAAACATGTCACTCAATGTCTGTTCATTTGTCCCGTCATGTCCAATGTTGAGCGTACATCAATGTACCTGTACCTTTCTGTATCTGTACATGTATGCATTAATTTAACCACAGTGCGGTAGTATTATGTTATTTAATTGGCTCTACTAGCATTTACAAAACTTAAACGCTGTTTAAGAAACCTACGCCATTCCATTGTCAAGGTGGGTTTGTGATAAAACCATTAATAGGCAAGAGAGATTATGTAAGATCACTATTCTGAATAGATTATCAGTATTGTAATAGGCCTATATCATCCTTAGGAAAGAAAAAATCACAGGGGAATAAATCATAGGAGAATGAATCACGGGATAAAGGTGTTGCTGTCTACAAGTCGTATCTTCTCCGCCTTCACCATTCTCATAAATTGCAGTACACTGTATTTTTTTTTGCCGGCAATTTCAGAATTTCTCGAGGGTGATATCAAACTTAAGAGCCGCACACTAATCCGAGTGGAAGAGAGAAAAGGTCGTTAAAGGGGCGATCGAAATGGCTTTGGTGCATGTAATATACCCACCGCTATCGGAGCTTTTAAAGGTTTCTCCAAAATAAGCACTTTCCCCTAAAAGTGACAGTGGGATCGCGAAACGGAAATATTATAAGAGTGACATCCCTTTTCAATCGCTCCCTGATTCAACGATTCCTGGCAGCATTCTCCTCCATCTTGGAGCATATCTACAAGAGCCTTCAACGAATCTCTGAGACCATTGTTAGATGGTCATGAATTATTCATTATCAGCGATGGACGGCAATTACGTGAAGTCCGCCACCGATTAGTTGGAGAGGAAGAAGCGACTGTGTGTACATTAGATGCGTAATCGGCGGAAATAGGGGAGGCATTTGCGATTCCTGAGGTCAAGTTGATCACTAATGGCTAGGGTAGGGATCAAACTCACAGATAGCAAGCAAGTCTGCCCATAGTCATTATCATTGCGAAGATAAAAATAGGAAAGCCACTGCTTCTTAAAGTTAGGTCTTTTCTACCAGAACAATCCCTCCACGATCAGGGATTCGTTCACGATGCCTCTTGGACTTGGACCAAGACTGAATGAGAAATGTATTGATTGCTAGGGTGCAGTTCCGGGAAGCCATATCGCACCTAGACGAGTTGATATCTATCCGATACTTACTCAGAGCGAAGATACATGTAAATAAATAGCCCATGCATCTTCCGGTTCAAATGCATTGACATTTGCACAAGGATTTCTCAGAGTGTAGGCCTACAGTGGGGTTAGGACTGCGTTGTTCTCAAAAGGAAACAAAAACACTATGGCTAGTTTGTCCGAGTTAATTCTGAACATTTAGGTCTATGAATTCATCTCCCGACAATCCATATAGGATGTTTAAAAATCATCTTCAGTTTCAAGGTGAATGATATGAGCCTATTTAACTGTTAAGGTGTAGATAACCAAGTGATATACAAAAATGTTGCAAACTGCTTACTGACTAAAATTACCAAAATGCAAATCTTAAAATTTAGTGGGCCTGACGTTTCGATCCTAGCAGGAGCTGTCTCAAAGGCAGATAGAAAGGTCCTGCTAGGATCGAAACGTCAAGCCCACTAAATTGTAAGATGTGTAAATAATTAATTAAGAAAAGAGCGTGTTATTTACATACCAGTAATAGATAATAAGCGAACCATAATTTTTAAAATCGTTCTAAATTATTTTTACGTCCAACTGTGGAAAGTGGCTTTCTTTGATTAACCAACATCTCAACGATCATTATTTGTTTTCAATTTTGCACCATTCGGTGTTTCTTCGATGTTTGTAAGCTGTGATAAAGATCACACGTAAAAACTAGATACGCCTAGTGATAAAGTACTGCCACAGACTTCATCCTCCTATTCAGTCAAAGTGGGCACTGTTACATTATGCGTATATCACGTACGTGCATTGAATGCTGCAATAGAGGGCGGCTGTATTCCCAATCTCGCTGGGAAAATCAGGAGCAATATGAAGCAAGCCCTGGGCGTGTGGGTTAGTTCACAGCTAGCGTGCTGACCCCATCGGTAATCCATAAAGACCGAGTGTCGCTCCGCACTGCTCTAATTCAAGTTTATTGCAAGGGCTGGGACGGGATCGACAACTCGCTGCATGGTTAGCTGGCTGGCTGCATCCATGGGTGCCAATTGGCGGAGTATGATCAAGCAGAACGCATATGCAGGCCAACAGTTCTTGATAAATAAACATGTCTGGTGCAGCCAATGAGCTCACGCACGATAAGAAACGGCAGCTCCATGCTCGATGCCAAATAAAAAGTATTCTCTCGTATATAGCGCAGTGTCGGATGCTTGGTGTTTGGCCTCTGTACGTGCTCGTGACTGGTGGTTGAACCCATCCCGTGCCCTCTGATTCAGATGGATGACCGCTTACGATAGGGATTTGGATCCATTTCGTCTCCTTCTGTGCATTTATTTCAAGAGTAGGGTTTGACAAAAGGTTTAATCGTAAACTGTTCATCGTATGACATTGGGAACCCTGTCAAGTTACCGAGGCTATACAGAAGTAGGCTGAAGTCTGTGCCTTGTGGTTTTACTCCGCTAAGGTGGAGAGTTCACGAGGAAAGTTACTTTAGGCTACCATGTGTTTCACTATTGTTAAATTTTACAATTTCTACCGCACAGACCCTTGCTTTAAAGGCCCTGTACAAAATTGGTAAAAGTGAAAAGTTTGTGTGTTAAACCATTTAACATTCCCCAAAAAATCCTGCGAAGGATTTAGCTCAAATGGTGAAAAACCGCCACGTTTTTCGCACCGTTCTTTAGCGTAAGAAATAGTTTATTACTCGCGAGCAATAAACTATTTGTCGATGCTTGAGTGAAGATTTCTCGAAAAGTACAGCATCCCAGACCGTAAGATTTCACCATGAGGATTCTATCATGACCATCTACAAACTGTGTAAATTGGAAGGAAATCTGTGGTCATCGATGTTTGTCCGATCTTTCCCAATGCTGTATTGGGCCTTTAAGCGTAATTAGGACACGGCATCGGTAGCTATTTCCGACTCTGAACGAGAAAAACAAAGTTTCAGTTACAAGAGAACACAGTCTTTTGGCATGATTAGGACGATGGCCAATCAGGACCTGATCCGGGGCTTCGTGAAAGGCCAATATCCAGTTTCTATGTTTGCCTTGCCTTGTCACTCTTGGTCTCTGCCATAAATCGACCAGGATATAGGCAGTAGAATGGAGAGCGCGTCCCGGGTTCTAACACGCAGCACTTCCCTGGGAGTAGCAACGAAGCTGCTGATATGAGACGGACCAATAATAACACTGTGAACTGCGCAGCACTAAGCTGATCGTGTGCGCAGTTTAATCGTGATACACGGCGCAATGCCGAGGTGGAACTCAATTCGGCATTATTGTCGTCTGGTTCCTAAGATAGATTGCCGCGAGGCATGGGTTATTTCAGTCAATCGTCTGGCAGTAATGGACCCTGGAAATGTCATGTTCATTGCCTGTTCATCTGCAATAACAAAACCAGAGTGAGGGTTTTTTCTCATTAGATGTGTGATCGCAGTAGGCTGATATGCAAAAATGTTGCAAACTGCTTACTGACCAAAATGACCCAAATGCGAATATCGCACTAGGAGGGCCTGATGTTTCGATCCCAGCAGGTCATTTGTCAAAGATACAAAAGGGATAGGTGAGATTTTTAGATTTGTGATCAAGTAATTAATTTGCTAAGGTTTGGCTGAAGCTACGGGACAAAAAAAAAAAAGGAGATAATGATATCATGTAGGAATCTTATCCTTGGTACAGGCATTGCAGACTGATCATGAAATGGCTGCGTTAGCTCGGATAATCAAATCAATATTTCACCTTGGTTTTACAACATCAGGAGAGGCTCTCGATCCATTCCCCGTGGATTTCTGATCAAAATAACAAAAACACCAACACTGTATACCGGTAGTTATATTTTTATATCTTAAGGTATGAATTACACAACTGCACAATTTTCTGTCAGAATCTTTGACGAGAGAGCGGAAATCACTTCACTCATTTTAATGGTTAGCGTTAATTACAAACTACTAATAAAAGGAGTTGGTCTCACAGACTGGTACTCAGTGTGCGCACAGGCCTGGCATCTTACTCGTAGCCAGACAGGAGATCTGCATAATTTATTACAGAAGTCAGCACCGACTATACGCACGCCCTGCCAATGCACGTAGTAGCCTGACCGGGCACCAGCGTTGCGCCGGACCAGCCAAATTTGGGCAAATTCAAGCAACACATAAAAACTATACACTTCAGACGCACACAAGGCTTCAAACTCAATAGCTATACCTCCAAAAATTGCTGCTATAGTGACGCTCCAATTATTCAGTACAGTCACATTAGGTCTATATTTCATCTCATCAGCCTCTCAAACAACTATTAACGTAATTCATACACATTCTAGTATGGTCCCCCATCATAGGTAATAGCATGATAAAGCATAATGTACATGAACATGTAATTCAATGTCGAGCACGGCAAACCCTCATGGAATACTCCATCGTGCATGTCATGTAAGAGAATTCTTGCCACAGCGCTCAGGATAAAATGGCGCTTTTGTATATCACGTGGGGCTTAGGCTGAGAAACGCATTAGATTTTTTTTAAATTATCAATGAGTTTGATACGCGCATGGCGCTGGTTTAATTTCAATTTTAATTATTGATGAAAAGTTATCTTAATTAGACGAGGGGTGACTTCAAGGTGCGATAACCAACGCATTAACGCTGCGAAAATTATGGAAATGATTTAGATCGGAAACGTCTCGCCAAATGATTGAATGGGTTAGATAGTAACGCTTAAATCCCGCTTTCTCACCCGATGTGTGCGCCATGTACTACGTGTACGTGTCCAATGAAACGACCTAAATATCGCCATAGTGATCTTTGTTAGCGTTGTCGTACGTTGTGTGCATACGGTCAGCCAGTGTTGTCTGTGCGGCTATAGTTCAGCCTTGAGGCCTAGGCTACGCCATTGCATTATCGACGTGTCACAGCGCAGCTTTACATGACACTCCTCCTTAGCAACTCGCGCCAAAACGGACACGGCGGAAGCCCTACGGCCTGCATGCCGTCTGCACAGAGCATCTTTACCGCCTGAGTTCATTCCGTCCACTCGCTCGCTATATGCACACCGAGTATCATATTTTGCCCCTTAATATGCCCCGTGTGCGAACACTGTAGGTACACGCTATGCACTTTCCGTGTAAGCATTGATTATATAAGTACGTAGTTACAATGAGTCATAATTCCGTCACACTGCGCGCGTTGGATATATCGATGAGTTAGATAGCACAAACATGTCAGTGCTATGAGGCACACATGCACCGGTAAGATGTGTGATTTTACTTTCTCAGATAGCATCCACAGTGACAGTCATGTAGACTAGAGTAGAAAACAGATAGTAGAGAATAATTTGATCTTCCGGTTCAAATACTTTGACATTTCCTCCATTTAGAATAGATGGCAATGAGTGGGCAGCATGATATTTTATTCGTGTACATGAGAAGAAAGTGTTTATATTGTGGATCGCATAAATATTTATTACAAAGACCAATGGTCGTACTAGAAATTGATTTGTCATCATCAAATAATGGCGTGGGACATGAGTTTGACAGGAAATATACAAATCATTCCATTGCTGATTCTTGTGATGAAGAAGACCTCGACAAATGTAACTTTTTATTTCGAAAATGTAATTTATAATCTTCATAAAATCAACAAATAATGAGAATTCTTTCCGATTTCATCCTTGTTCATGTTCACATTGCTATCAAACAGTAATCCGTATGCACCAATGGCAAGGAGTCGGAGGTACACATCCAACTGTATATTGCGAAAAAGGCGGACTGCAGGTATAAAACCACAAGCCATATGGGAAATCGACAATGATCCAGGAAGTCCATGTTTAATTCAGGCAAAGGTTGTAATGTAAAGCATAGGGTGTTTTTTTTTTCTTGGATGTCAAAAGAACAAACTTGTCCCATATAATTGAGAGAAAAATCTCCATCAATGAAAAGGCTAAGAAACGAATGTCAAGCCATGCCATTGTAAGCCATGGCTATTGGTTTACGTTACCTCGTTAGAATGTCGGTTTCCATGGTAACTGGTGTCCAGGACAAAACTACTATGTTGATGTCTGCCTGTGCTCTGTGTAAGGAGTATATACAGAGCGGTATACAGCCTTCATAATGCCATGACATCCCTAGACACCGTAGTCTGCATTCAACAGCAAACCTCACAAGGCTAGTGGGCACAATCACTATTTACTGAGATATCGTATGCGTGTTCAGAATAACAACTACTTGCACCCATACAAGCAGCTCCCTCTATTAGCGGCGGCAAGTTGGTTCAACAGCCAAAACATATTGCGTCTGTTTTGTCTGAAAACAAGCTGAGCAACCGGCAACTATTTTTCCCGATGCTTGTCATTTCTCTTATGAGATATCGTTGTGGCAAGCACTGTATCCGTGTTTTATTTGAACAATTATACTTGAATACTATTTGGGACAATTTATTTAATATTGTCTATACTGTAATATCCAGAAATGATAGCGCAATTAGTTGCTGACGTCATCATGGCGTGTTTATTTCCTTGGTATAACCGGCACGGCCTGGGGTCAAAACGTGTCGGATCATAATGCAACGTGCTTAGGCTATGACGTCAGTGAGTGTGTGGTAAGCAATTTACTCTAGATCCGTTGGCTTTTACCTCTCAAACTAAATGGCTTCAGTGGATGCCAGGAGTCAGCGTAGAGACGAGGCAACTGTGTTTGTTATATGAGAGTCCTGCCTTACTGCCGCCTGAGTGCAACGACCAGTGCGCGCAAGGCATATGCGTAAATGGAAGTTAAACCTAAACGACATGACGCTGTGTGTACATCTGTATCAACTGAGTGACCAGCATCAGATATTCTCCGTTCACTGAAATAAAAGCATGCGCTAAAATGACATACTTGTAATATAAAAGACTTTGCGCATTTCTACTGTCAACATACGTGTAGCACGTGAAGCCTCACTAGTTGAAAATAGTGAATGAGCTTTCATAGCAACCACTAGGCCTATTTCAACAGATGCAATGAAGTAGTTGTTGCTACGAAACTATTTAGTCCACAAGTGCTACCCTTAAGTTATCATTAATCAGTTACACTTACGCGGCTATCTCCACACATCTGCTGTCAACCTATATGAGTTGAAGTCAAACACCACGCAGATTGAAAGACCTGCACTGTGCTGCAGTGGTAGATTCATGAAAGACCATTTCTTTTAAACAGGCTATACCAATTGCGTGTAATACAAACCAAACCATTTTGTAAATATAATGCAAACGTGACACTCTTTCCTACGTGGGGAGCAAACATGCTTCACACTCATGTCGATGCTATATGCTGCACATCGCAGCCTGGATTCTAAAGGTGAACATTATAGTGTTGTAACAGACGCGTCAGCAGCTCCGGTAGGCGAGGATTGATCCGATGGATTAACCGAGATGACCTAGATGGAGTCAGGAATGATTACAAATTACCGTGGTCTCAATGTCCTGTAACAGTACATAAACGCTTACTGGACCATACACAATAACACACTCAGGAATTACGACAAACTTCAACTATTCCAAGGTATTAAAAGCATGATTCTCATGTGTGTTATTTAGAATCAGACATGCTACTATATTAACCATGTGCAAATCCAATGGATGCTGTCGGGAAACAAACCAATCTAAGAGCATGTACGGCGTTCTCTCTAGCTGGCTGCTTTCTTAGACTGTGAAGCCATTGAATCTGAATTGACCAAAATATTAGATACCTACAGGTATACAGATAGATATGAATGTAGCACATCCACACAGTCCCTTGTATCAGTCAGCTGAATGAAAGCACTGTGTGTGGTGCACTGAATGGCCCACTGTGTGCACTCTGCCGATAGGGTCATTGCTTCCACAAAGTCCCTGGTATAAGTCAGCTGAATGCAGACACTGTGGTGCACTGAATGGCCCACTGTGTGCACTCTGAATAGGGTCATTGCATCCACGCAGTCCCTGGTATCAGTCAGCTGAATGCACTCAGGCAGTGTGGTGCACTGAATGGTCCACAGTGTAGACTCTGAATAGGGTCATTGCATCCACGCAGTCCCTGGTATCAGTCAGCTGAATGAAGGCACTGTGGTGCACTGAATGGTCCACTGTGTGCACTCTGAATAGGGTCATTGCATCCACACAGTCCCTGGTATCAGTCAGCTGAATGCAGACACTGTGGTTCACTGAATGGCCCACTGTGTGCACTCTGAATAGGGTCATTGCATCCACACAGTCCCTGGTATCAGTCAGCTGAATGCAGGCACTGTGGTTCACTGAATGGCCCACTGTGTGCACTCTGAATAGAGTCATTGCATCCACAAATTCCCTGGTATCAGTCAGCTGAATGCAGGCACTGTGGTTCCACTGAATGGCCCACTGTGTACACTCTGAATAGGGTCATTGCATCCACGCATTCCCTGGTATCAGTCAGCTGAATGCAGACACTGTGGTGTACTGAATGGCCCACTGTGTGCACTCTGCCGATAGGGTCATTGCATCCACACAGTCCCTTGTATCAGTCAGCTGAATAAAGGCACTGTGGTTCACTGAATGGCCCACTGTGTGCACTCTGAATAGGGTCATTGCATCCACACAGTCCCTGGTATCAGTCAGCTGAATAAAGGCACTGTGGTTCACTGAATGGCCCACTGTGTGCACTCTGAATAGGGTCATTGCATCCACACAGTCCCTGGTATCAGTCAGCTGAATGCAGGCACTGTGGTTCACTGAATGGCCCACTGTGTGCAC
The DNA here is from genome assembly GCA_949987565.1 of Luidia sarsii. NCBI lineage: Eukaryota > Metazoa > Echinodermata > Asteroidea > Paxillosida > Luidiidae > Luidia > Luidia sarsii. The sequence continues at coordinate 1,117,461 of OX465121.1, forward strand.
TCTGAATAGGGTTATTGCATCCACGCAGTCCCTGGTATCAGTCAGCTGAATAAAGGCACTGTGGTTCACTGAATGGCCCACTGTGTGCACTCTGAATAGGGTCATTGCATCCACGCAGTCCCTGGTATCAGTCAGCTGAATGCAGACACTGTGGTTCACTGAATGGCCCACTGTGTGCACTCTGAATAGGGTCATTGCATCCACACAGTCCCTGGTATCAGTCAGCTGAATAAAGGCACTGTGGTTCACTGAATGGCCCACTGTGTGCACTCTGAATAGGGTCATTGCATCCACGCAGTCCCTGGCATCAGTCAGCTGAATGCAAGCACTGTGGTGCACTGAATGGCCCACTGTGTGCACTCTGAATAGGGTCATTGCATCCACACAGTCCCTGGTATCAGTCAGCTGTATTCTGAAAGTATTGGTATTTACACCCATGGCCCAGACACTGGTACCATGGAATCACTAAAACCAAGCTTTCACTCTGCTCCATTCATGTAATTATCCGATGACGAATTTCTCAAAAGCATTAGCTAAAGCATTAGCAAAAAGGTAACACAAAAAATGTAGAATTCTCCAATAGACCAGCTGCGTATGTGCTTTCCCACGTGTTGATAATACCAAGCAGGAATGCGCAGTACGTTCTTTCTTTGCCTGTGCGCACCACGCTCATCTCAGCGGTCCATCGATCGTGTGTCTATCAACCGACATCTTTCTTCTACTTTTCTCTCCTCGGTAACTTATAACATAGAGACAACATATGGAGGATTTAATGGGTTGAAATATTGACAAGGTATTTGTCTCAGGGCTTGAAATGAATGTCAGTTGTCGGCGCCATCCATCAGCGGCGGAAGGATATATTGTAGGGAAGATGAAAGCCATATAGGCTTACACATTTGTAAGGAATGGATTTATACTGACGGCTGGGGATTTGCAAGGTTAAGCTGTTGAGCCTGAGTGGCAGAGCCGTGTCATAAGTCCATACAGTGATGAAATGGCTCTGTCTGAATTCATGGACTACGACCTCAATTTACACAGGAGTCTATGGGAAGCGCTTTGGCTACGACTCAAGCCTACATCCATCCACACGCATGTTATGCTCAGCTGTAATCACACCATGTACACATAGGACTATTACACTCATTATTGGTCTGGTACCCGATATTCATTACTGGTGAACGGGAAGGTCGAAGGGATGCGTTTTGGCGGTCCTGACCGGTTTGGCTTGGTGCTACGAAAATGTGTAATCTTCATCACCCAGTGTGACTCTGACCTAAATACAAGTGCCAGGGGAGATGTCAGTGTTAATATAGTCGCAATAATTCTTGGCTGCTACAGCCAAAGCCAACGCTAGATTGTCTTCTTGAGTACACGGCTTATGTGACGAGTTGTGCCCATGCGCATTGGTGTCTAACCACACGCCATATATGAGTACAGCGTTGTTTCCGGTCCTGATCATCGCCATGACAGTATGGATTAACGCTCCCGTGGGATCGTTCACTTGAACTCGAGGGTGAAGCGTCCATGCATATTGATGCGATTGCATTGCTTGTACATCAGCCACGCATAGCCCTGGGAATGAACCGTACATGAAATGCCATAATACGACTGAAATCTTGTTTCGTCAACAACTTTTTTGAACTCCAAATAATAATCCCACGTACTTGGCCCACATCGCACCTTAAGTTATTGTTGTCGGGCAATGATCGCATATATTGCAATCACAAGTAACGGTTGAAACGTGAATCATAGCAGACCACTGTACAGATTTAAGACCCGAGTAAACGTTATTTTAACCTATTTCCCAAAATAAACCCGTCAGCGTCTCATCTCTCGGTATTTTTCTTACAAAAGAGAAAGATTTCTACGCAAAGGCTATTGAATACAAGGGTAACATTTGTAGCTTGTGTCCAATTGCCAAAACGTCTTCTCCGCAGTCTTACATATTATTGAGGGATTTTTGGTCTGATGCCCAAGGGGGTGTTGCATGGGCTAATTGATCATACACTGCTAATTGGTTAATATCCGCAGGATTTACGATTAGACAGGCAAGAGGGCCGCCATACGTCAGTGCAGTAGAAATGTTAGTCACCAAACTAGAAGTAAGGCTGTCAGGACAGTCAATGCATCTCCAACTGCATCCAGTCCGACAACTGCCGTCAAATATGAGGCTTTGGCATGCAGAACGGCCCACTAATTTCCCCGGTAAATTTTGATATTGCAAGTTTCATCTTGCATTTCAAATTACTCCATAATAGTCCCTTACTGTGTATTATGCAGGGACGAAAATCTGAAAACGTAAAATACAAAATGTGAAAAAGGGGCACATTTCCATCCTTTGCTTAAATAGCGGTCCTTATTCTTCGTGCTGAGGACGTGGCTGCAAGCTGTCTACATGTATATACTGGCGCCTTTAATGAATTATTTGAGGTGAGATCAAAGTAGACCCTAGGGTGTAGGATGTTTTATCTCTGTATTACATTGCTTCCCAGCACTCCTGATAACAACATCAAATGGACAAAGGTGTCTAGACGAGGCAGTAATGATGCCTTCCACTTGGCTATACATAGCCTGAGTGTGATGCAAGTTCAACACGAGTGCTGTATGCTTCATGAGAAATGTAAGGTTCTTACCTTAGGGGAAGACAACGCGGTCTTTCATCCAAGAGATGGTTCAGGCGATATCTCCATCATGTTTAGATCGTATAAAATCTATGCATCATGATATTATTCATCATGATTATAATTATGAGGATTATGAATTTCTAGGGTACATGCATGAACTATGGTCATGTGTGCGTTGATCTTAATTGTCAAATAAAATGCTTCGGATGAAAATATATATTCTGGATATTTCCTGTTAGTATTTCTAGACTGTTTCATTAGGCCCTGGCCGTACGTCCTGACCAGTAAGACCAGTAGGACATCTTTCAAAGACGGAATATTTTAGACTTTTCAGATATATTTTGTCTTGCGAGGTTAAAAACATGTACCGTGAATATAAATTGTAAATTGGAAAAATTGCATATTTACATCACCCCCGCAAGCAATATCCATCAAAGTTTCTATCCTATTTTCCACGAACCCCTCGGACTGTGAAATTGAAGACAAATGCTCAGAAATTTGATATCGAATTATCCCCCGTCCACGCGGTGGTAATGCGTGATTCACGAATGAATAATGGCGCGTGTAGTACAGCGCACGGAGCTGGCGCATTATGCAAATGAAGCAGTGAGTGTTGTATTAGGCGGTTATACATGAGTAATAAGGCTGTGGTGTTTACTTTGTACGCGGCGTGTGTACGAGCCATACGTGGTGGCTGCTTGCCGTAGGTGTACACTCATTCTCCAATGACCCAGTCACTCAGCAAATCTTCGCTACACGATAACAAGCTTCCACAGGGATAACATATGGAAGTAAGTCCTAGCTCTGTACTCTACTCTTCCCCGATTCACTTCAAGAGCAACGCAGAAATTCTACCCTTGTAAAAACAAATCAACGCGAGGCGAAGGTAGGGATTTTTATCTTGGCGTACATTTTGTAGGTCTCAATTTTGTTTCAGGTTTTTTTTCTGCGTTTAACTTGAAAATCACTTTGACTTGACAACGAGTTACTTGGAAAGTGTGACGCATCTTTACGAGTGATCCATGCGTATTGTTACTGTATTCTATATAGGAAGGAAAGTACACGGATGTGGGTTATACTTATCTGACTTCAAAAAGTAGTGCATTTGATTGAGTTTTTACTTTCTTGATGTGAGAAATATTTCCATCGTGTTTCTGAATCTATGGACAGTAACAGGATTGGAAGTTATTCAGGTTTGTTTGGAATCCAGGTAAAGATTAAAAACCATGACTTTTAACAATAATGATGTTGGTTCTTTGTTGTTGTTCTCGGGATACACTCCACCATCTCTCCATGTGCACGATGTTTCGTCCGGGTTGAAATTTAGTTCCAGTTCCGGGTCTTTTTTGTTTAGGAATCTAGAATCTAGTTCTTGTTCTTGCACTGGATCGGTGTCTTATTTGTCTCGCAATATGGTCGTGTAGTCATAGTTACGGACTCATATTATAATCGACAATAATTATTTCACTTAAAGGGCAATTACGTATTATGTACCGTATGGAAATCATCGGTTGTATTCATTCTGAATATCCGAGGAACAGAAACACTGAGTATGGATATGAGCAGGGTCGGGGAAACTGAATATGGATGATATGAGCAGGGTCGGGGAAACTGAATATGGATGATATGAGCAGGGTCAGGGAAACTGAATATGGATGATATGTGCAGGGTCAGGGAAACTGAATATGGATATGAGCAGGGTCAGGGAAACTGAATATGGATGATATGAGCAGGGTCAGGGAAACTGAATATGGATGATATGAGCAGGGTCAGGGAAACTGAATATGGATATGAGCAGGGTCGGGGAAACTGAATATGGATGATATGAGCAGGGTCGGGGAAACTGAATATGGATGACATGAGCAGGGTCAGGGAAACTGAATATGGATATGAGCAGGGTCGGGGAAACTGAATATGGATGATATGAGCAGGGTCAGGGAAACTGAATATGGATATGAGCAGGGTTAGGGAAACTGAATATGGATGATATGAGCAGGGTCAGGGAAACTGAATATGGATGATATGAGCAGGGTCAGGGAAACTGAATATGGATATGAGCAGGGTCGGGGAAACTGAATATGGATGATATGAGCAGGGTCAGGGAAACTGAATATGGATGATATGAGCAGGGTCAGGGAAACTGAATATGGATGATATGAGCAGGGTCGGGGAAACTGAATATGGATGATATGAGCAGGGTCAGGGAAACTGAATATGGATGATATGAGCAGGGTCAGGGAAACTGAATATGGATGATATGAGCAGGGTCAGGGAAACTGAATATGGATGATATGAGCAGGGTCAGGGAAACTGAATATGGATGATATGAGCAGGGTCAGGGAAACTGAATATGGATGATATGAGCAGGGTCAGGGAAACTGAATATGGATGATATGAGCAGGGTCAGGGAAACTGAATATGGATGATATGAGCAGGGTCAGGGAAACTGAATATGGATGATATGAGCAGGGTCAGGGAAACTGAATATGGATGATATGAGCAGGGTCAGGGAAACTGAATATGGATGATATGAGCAGGGTCAGGGAAACTGAATATGGATGATATGAGCAGGGTCGGGGAAACTGAATATGGATGATATGAGCAGGGTCAGGGAAACTGAATATGGATGATATGTGCAGGGTCAGGGAAACTGAATATGGATATGAGCAGGGTCAGGGAAACTGAATATGGATGATATGAGCAGGGTCAGGGAAACTGAATATGGATGATATGAGCAGGGTCAGGGAAACTGAATATGGATATGAGCAGGGTCAGGGAAACTGAATATGGATATGAGCAGGGTCGGGGAAACTGAATATGGATGATATGAGCAGGGTCGGGGAAACTGAATATGGATGACATGAGCAGGGTCAGGGAAACTGAATATGGATATGAGCAGGGTCGGGGAAACTGAATATGGATGATATGAGCAGGGTCAGGGAAACTGAATATGGATATGAGCAGGGTTAGGGAAACTGAATATGGATGATATGAGCAGGGTCAGGGAAACTGAATATGGATGATATGAGCAGGGTCAGGAAAACTGAATATGGATATGAGCAGGGTCGGGGAAACTGAATATGGATGATATGAGCAGGGTCAGGGAAACTGAATATGGATGATATGAGCAGGGTCAGGGAAACTGAATATGGATGATATGAGCAGGGTCGGGGAAACTGAATATGGATGATATGAGCAGGGTCAGGGAAACTGAATATGGATGATATGAGCAGGGTCAGGGAAACTGAATATGGATGATATGAGCAGGGTCAGGGAAACTGAATATGGATGATATGAGCAGGGTCAGGGAAACTGAATATGGATGATATGAGCAGGGTCAGGGAAACTGAATATGGATGATATGAGCAGGGTCAGGGAAACTGAATATGGATGATATGAGCAGGGTCAGGGAAACTGAATATGGATGATATGAGCAGGGTCAGGGAAACTGAATATGGATGATATGAGCAGGGTCAGGGAAACTGAATATGGATGATATGAGCAGGGTCAGGGGAACTAAATATGGATATGAGCAGGGTCAGGGATACTGAATATGGATATGAGCAGGGTCAGGGAAACTGAATATGGATGATATGAGCAAGTCGGGGAAACTGGAATTAATACAAATAGTGCGTCTTACGCTTAATGCACCAGATGTATGAAAACTGTACTTTTATTTGTCGATGTGGCAAACAAAAAGTAGACTGGTCATTGATTCAAGTCTCTCAAAAGCCTTCAGGATAAAAAAAAACCGAATCGAATTCTGGTTTCTGACAAATTTGCCTCGCTTACTTCTAAGCAAGTATGGATTGAAGATGTCGTTGATGCCTGCTTAGGACTACTGTGTGTGGTGGGGTTTTGATGCCTTCAACGATAGGTACATGTAATGAATGGAGACGGCAGTATAGCCACCAAGACAGCATATCCTTCCGTAATGACTCACATGGTGTGGGCAGCATGTTAGCGGCATTGATATTTCGATTGCTATTTGTGACGTGGACTATACGTTCTGTTTGCGAGAAGCTTGCCTCAGTATGTCGTCATATAATGTCGTCACGTATGACGTCACGGTTGACTCATGATGATACATCGGCACTGTGATATACCCTATATAGTAGAGTAGTACATTGTACAAGGACTTCGTGCGGGGAATCTACTACGTACTGACCTGATTAAGTGCATTTCTCATAATCTTTCCTGGTATTACATATTATTTTGCCTATTATGATCAGAGAGCTTGACTTCCAGAGAATGAATCTCATGTTCTGACGTCAACCTCGCCTACCGGGCAAACAACGATAGCGTAATGATAGCCCGCAATTTAATCCGCATGGCACCAGTTGAACCAGAACTATTATGTGACCCGGCACAACGACATGAGGAATATTCCACCAAAACACGTTTTGAGTAAACAACGCCTGAAGTTAAAGTATCTTCACAATTCGATTACAAATAAATTTTCTTTCTTTTCTGTATTTTCGGAAATTGTAAGTATTAGAGGATATTATATTTTGATATCTTTTGAAAGCTAATGGTATACTCTTTCACATCATTAGAAAATCTCAAAATCTCAAAAGTATGGTTATTCCTCATTATGCTGTGCCGGGTCACATATGCGTCCATACGCATGAAGCTCAATCCCCGAATAGAATCCCACACGTTTCAATGGGCGATTTTTGTTGCCCACGGCGCTAACTCGTTCCCTGCAAAATGAACGAAACGCTGTAAGACTGTCGCCTACCCCTACCCCTACCCCCTACCCCCTACCCCCTACCCCTACCCCCTACCCCCTACCCCCTACCCCCTATACCCCTACCCACTATACCCCCTACCCCCTACCCCCTACCCCCTACCCCCTACCCCCTACCCCCTACCCCCTACCCCCTACCCCCTACCCCCTACCCCCTACCCCCTACCCTCTACCCCCTACCCCCTACCCCCTACCCCCTACCCCCTACCCCCTACCCCCTACCCCCTACCCCTACCCCTACCCCTACCCCTACCCTACCCCTACCCTCTATCCTCTACCCCGTACCCCGTACCCCCTACCCCCTACCCCCTACCCCCTACCCCCTACCCCTACCCCTACCCCCTACCCCTACCCCTACCCCTACCCCTACCCCTACCCTACCCCTACCCTCTATCCTCTACCCCCTACCCCCTACCCCCTACCCCCTACCCCCTACCCCCTACCCCCTACCCCCTACCCCCTACCCCCTACCCCCTATCCCCTACCCCCTACCCCCTACCCCCTACCCCCTACCCCCTACCCCCTACCCCCTACCCCCTACCCCTACCCCCTACCCCTTCCCCTACCCCTACCCCTACCCCTACCCTACCCCTACCCTCTATCCTCTACCCCGTACCCCGTACCCCCTACCCCCTATCCCCTACCCCCTACCCCCTACCCCCTACCCCCTACCCCCTACCCCTACCCCTACCCCCTACCCCCTACCCCTACCCCCTACCCCCTACCCCCTACCCCCTACCCCCTACCCCCTACCCCCTACCCCCTACCCCCTACCCCCTACCCCCTACCCCCTACCCTCTATCCTCTACCCTCTACCCTCTACGCATTGAAGATACAATAAAATATTGAGCTTCATACGTCGGTCTGCATATATTTCTCACATTTTTACCACATTTTTAATGTCATGTGAGGGCGCCCTGCCGAGGTGACGTCATTATGTTTGCACTATGGCCGTTTTCGGAATAAAGGCTTAGGCTCGGGCTCAGGCTTCGTCTCAGTCTGACAAAACCTGAAAATCCAGGTTGTGGTTTGTTTCCGAATTTGAAGGTTTGTTAGCTTGATAGGTACAGAGTATTCACCGAGAAACTGGGATCATGCCTGCGATATTATAATGAGTAAGATAAATATGACCGAAGCCTAAGCCCGAACCTAAGCCTTCATTTCGAAAACGGCGTGTGTATAAACACTGCAGCTGCCGTTTGTAAATGTCTTATATAAAGGGAATGGTGCGTTTGGGCGGCCATGACTAAGACATGGTTGTTTGTTTGTTGATTGTGTGTTCGCGTGTTTTGTTGGGGTGTTTGTTTGTTTGTTTTTGAAAATACGGTCTATGCAAGTGGGTTCAGTGTTTTACCCTCTTTACTCGATCACAATGAAATCCACAAGCCAGGCGCCAACGACATAAAGTCCTTCAAACCCGAATTGCCTATTATATCGAAGCGTTAGACGAGAGGAAATAAGCAGTGCAAGTGGCAGTTTGTAAAAACGCTCGGCTAGCAAAGTGTAGGACCGTGGTTCGATTCCCGGGGGCAGCTTTTTTTTGTTAGCTCATATTTTTTTTCTCGGAAAGAGCCCGCCGGCAGTAAAAAAACTCCCGCAACCACCAACATTGCATGTGGCGCATCCATCATGTGTCCATATGAGTCGGTGTGATGCTGGGACTGTCCTCGTAATCCAGGTTTGCGTCTTCGCACAGGGGCACGTGTTTTTGGTCGACTCGGCGGCCAAGGTCTAGGGGCCGCTGTGTTTCCTCCCTCACATGGCGCATGGGTCTACGGCCTATATGGATGGGGTCAGGGAAGGAAGTGCGGTGGACCGGTACCGATGCCAGAAGAGCTCTATATAGAGCCGTGCACACGGGGCGATCCTGGATGCCCTGGGAGGTCTGAAAGCTTGGTCTGACACCGCATAACTTTTTGGCTTCCAAGCTTTTCATCATTTTTATTCTAATACGAATTTTCTAAGGTGATATACAAAAATGTTGCAAACTGCTTACTGACTAAAATTACCAAAAAGTAAATCTAAAATTTAGTGGGCCTGACGTTTCGATCCTAGCAGGACCTTTCTCAAAGGCAGAGTGACAAGGACAAAACAGATACATGTACACGAAGGCAGGGGGAGAGAGTGAATAGGACACGGATGAGAAACAGAGGACAAAGAGTGAAGCTGGTAGGGAGAGATCAAAGGGAAGGGCAAGGGGTAGGGTAGGGATTGGTGAGAGGAGGGGGAAAGATCAAAGAGAAGGGCAAGGAGTGGGGTACGGATAGTGACAATAGGGGGAAAAGATCAAAGAGAGAAGTGTGAAAGACGGAACACAAAAGAAGGATTATCAGAAAGCTGCATGGTGTTAGTCATTACCCTCCTGGATGTTGAGACCATGTGGTTGAATAGTCCGAAGACGCTTCATCCACATTTTCTCACGGCTAAGACGGACAGCATTACTACGGTGACCAAGTGATTCTATGCCCAGTACACTCATATCTGATATCGAATGATCAGGGAGATTGAAGTGATACCCAACAGGGGTGTCCATTTTACCGGTTTTGATGGTAGACCTATGGCCATAGATTCGTTTTTTGAGGGTGTTTTTTGTCTCGCCAACATACTGAATATTACAAACTCTACAAGAGATGAGGTATATGATGTTTGAGGTAGTGCACGTGATAGAGCCATAGGTCGTGTGGGTAGTTCCAGAAGAATGTCCATTGAAAGAGTCTATTTCCTTGACATGTGTCTTGCAAACAATGCATTTCGAGGTACACTTAAATGTACCAAATTTGGTTGGAGGTGAAGAGTCCAAAGGGGGAACCTCTGCTCGGACAATTAAGTCACGCAGGTTACGGGGGCGCCTGAAAGCCAAAACAGGCGAATTAGGAATGGCTTCAGCCAGACGATCTGAAGTGTGGAGAATATGGTGGTTTTCCTTAGTTATCTTCCTGAGAGGAGGAAGAGAAGGGTGGTAGGAAGTAACTAAGGGAACTTTGGGCTTGTCCTTGGGACCTGGAGGCTTTTGTTTTAGTGCCGAACTTCTGGGAATGGAATAGACTTTAGCAATGGAGTTCTTCACTTGGCGAGAACTATAGCCTCTAGCAACCAAGTTACTGGCCAATACACGTGTATGGCGGCGAAAGTCGGACTCATTGGAACATATACGCCTCAATCTGAGGGCCTGGCTGTAAGCTATACCAGTCTTACAGTGTCTAGGGTGACAACTGGAGGAATGGAGATATTGATGAGTGTCGGTGGGCTTAGAATACAAGTCAGTAGTTAGTGTATTGAGGTCTTTCCGGACGGTGACGTCCAGAAAGTGGGTCTGTTGAAGAGACTGCTCCCAAGTGAATTTGATGGTCCTATGGAAGGAATTGATGTGGTCAAAGAACGCATTCAAGCTGCTACCGTCCCTAGTCCAAATGAAGAACACGTCATCTATGTATCTCCACCAAATCCAGGGACGGCATGGAGCCTCACTGAGCATGCGTTCCTCAAGGTCACCCATGAAGAGGCATGCAAAGGAAGGAGCCATGCGCGTGCCCATGGCAGTGCCATGCACTTGAAGATAGTGCTTGCCAAGAAAGGAGAAATTATTCTTGGCCAGCACTAACCTCATGAGGGTGGTTATGTCGGAGATGGGTGGAGAGGACTGTTTTCCCTTGGCCAGGGCCGAGGAGCAAGCTCGAATGCCTTCTTCCTGGGGGATGTTAGTGTATAGAGAGGAAACGTCAATAGTACCAATTATGGCAGTGGCAGGGATTTGATCCTTGACACTTTCCAACTTTCGCAGAAAGTCGGGAGTGTCATGGACGTATGAGGGGATTTGGGGAACCAGGGGTTTGAGACCCCTTCATTCCTTATGTTGCTGTATCCCCTCGTGGTGATCCTCCTTGCTGACCTGTCTACGTGTGTATGTAAGTCTGTCCGTCCGTTGGTATGTAAGTCTACGTTCTGTGTTTGTCTCTTGTTTTTTGCTCTTACTAACATGAATAACCCTACCTGTTTCTTTCAACTTAGGAAACTGCAAGAAAAGGCTCTTCGGTACACTTTCCATCAAGACAACTACAACTTTTTCTCAGTCTCTCGCCTGATCCCTACTGGCTTACAGATATCTCACCCCCCCCAAATTGGAAAACTCTCCCCCAACCTACAGAAAAAATGGAATCAAATTCTTTATAGTGCTTCCATTCAGCTCATCAAGGTCCTCTCTGAGCAATGTGAAATCACCCTTCAGGCTGTCCACCAGGACATTGCTAATCTGGACTCAAAACTACGCGCCAGCTGTTCTGAAAGCCAGTACAAGGATCTCAGTGATGAGATTGAGAAAGGTCTCTCTAACCTCAATTCTGTTCTCACCGACAGGAGAAACAAGAAGATTGGTGGCCTTGTTGCCAAACAACGCAGACACAACCACTTCAGACGCAGTCCCCAGTCTACACCTTTACCCCCCACTAACACTGTTGTCAACCTTTCCTCTTCTTCTCTAACTGACGCAGAGCATACGTTACTTTCCAAGGGCTTGAACTTTTGTCCTACTCCCCCCAAAGTTGACCAAGTAATGCTCAGTCAAGATCTCACTGAGTATTACCGCAGACTTCGTCTGACTGAGTTCTTCTTTGATTCTGGCTCCAGTAAAGAAGAACCTTTCCGTGTAAAAAGCACCTGGGTCCCCCCCAAGAACCGTGTTCCAGCCCTTGAAACGTATGTGCAAGCAGTCAGTTCTCAAGTTTCCAACTCCTCTCATCTTACCCGTAAGCCCCACGACAATCTCCCTAGGGAAGAACGTCTTGCTCTCAACACTCTACGTTCCCGCGGTGACATCATTATCAAGCCAGCAGATAAAGGGTCAGCCGTAGTTATCATGGATCGCCAAAAATATATTGATGAAGCCAATCACCAACTCAACAATCCCCAGCACTATAAATGTCTGGACTCTAACCCCACTGGCAAATTTTCAGAGCAAATTCAGGAAGTTTTGGATGACATGCGATCACGTGATCATTTGAGTAAAAAAGCTCACAGATTTCTATCACCTATCAATTGTAGAACTGCCAGATTCTACCTTCTCCCGAAAATTCACAAGGCCAACAACCCAGGTAGACCCATCATCTCTGGCAATGGTTCACCTACGGAACACATATCTCTTTTCATTGACTCTTTTCTCAAACCCCTGGTTCCCCAAATCCCCTCATACGTCCATGACACTCCCGACTTTCTGCGAAAGTTGGAAAGTGTCAAGGATCAAATCCCTGCCACTGCCATAATTGGTACTATTGACGTTTCCTCTCTATACACTAACATCCCCCAGGAAGAAGGCATTCAAGCTTGCTCCTCGGCCCTGGCCAAGGGAAAACAGTCTTCTCCACCCATCTCCGACATAACCACCCTCATGAGGTTAGTGCTGGCCAAGAATAATTTCTCCTTTCTTGGCAAGCACTATCTTCAAGTGCATGGCACTGCCATGGGCACGCGCATGGCTCCTTCCTTTGCATGCCTCTTCATGGGTGACCTTGAGGAACGCATGCTCAGTGAGGCTCCATGCCGTCCCTGGATTTGGTGGAGATACATAGATGACGTGTTCTTCATTTGGACTAGGGACGGTAGCAGCTTGAATGCGTTCTTTGACCACATCAATTCCTTCCATAGGACCATCAAATTCACTTGGGAGCAGTCTCTTCAACAGACCCACTTTCTGGACGTCACCGTCCGGAAAGACCTCAATACACTAACTACTGACTTGTATTCTAAGCCCACCGACACTCATCAATATCTCCATTCCTCCAGTTGTCACCCTAGACACTGTAAGACTGGTATAGCTTACAGCCAGGCCCTCAGATTGAGGCGTATATGTTCCAATGAGTCCGACTTTCGCCGCCATACACGTGTATTGGCCAGTAACTTGGTTGCTAGAGGCTATAGTTCTCGCCAAGTGAAGAACTCCATTGCTAAAGTCTATTCCATTCCCAGAAGTTCGGCACTAAAACAAAAGCCTCCAGGTCCCAAGGACAAGCCCAAAGTTCCCTTAGTTACTTCCTACCACCCTTCTCTTCCTCCTCTCAGGAAGATAACTAAGGAAAACCACCATATTCTCCACACTTCAGATCGTCTGGCTGAAGCCATTCCTAATTCGCCTGTTTTGGCTTTCAGGCGCCCCCGTAACCTGCGTGACTTAATTGTCCGAGCAGAGGTTCCCCCTTTGGACTCTTCACCTCCAACCAAATTTGGTACATTTAAGTGTACCTCGAAATGCATTGTTTGCAAGACACATGTCAAGGAAATAGACTCTTTCAATGGACATTCTTCTGGAACTACCCACACGACCTATGGCTCTATCACGTGCACTACCTCAAACATCATATACCTCATCTCTTGTAGAGTTTGTAATATTCAGTATGTTGGCGAGACAAAAAACACCCTCAAAAAACGAATCTATGGCCATAGGTCTACCATCAAAACCGGTAAAATGGACACCCCTGTTGGGTATCACTTCAATCTCCCTGATCATTCGATATCAGATATGAGTGTACTGGGCATAGAATCACTTGGTCACCGTAGTAATGCTGTCCGTCTTAGCCGTGAGAAAATGTGGATGAAGCGTCTTCGGACTATTCAACCACATGGTCTCAACATCCAGGAGGGTAATGACTAACACCATGCAGCTTTCTGATAATCCTTCTTTTGTGTTCCGTCTTTCACACTTCTCTCTTTGATCTTTTCCCCCTATTGTCACTATCCGTACCCCACTCCTTGCCCTTCTCTTTGATCTTTCCCCCTCCTCTCACCAATCCCTACCCTACCCCTTGCCCTTCCCTTTGATCTCTCCCTACCAGCTTCACTCTTTGTCCTCTGTTTCTCATCCGTGTCCTATTCACTCTCTCCCCCTGCCTTCGTGTACATGTATCTGTTTTGTCCTTGTCACTCTGCCTTTGAGAAAGGTCCTGCTAGGATCGAAACGTCAGGCCCACTAAATTTTAGACGAATTTTCTAATTATATACGAAATTATAATGATATACCAAAATGGTAAATATAAAGAATTATATCAATATGACATCCTTTTTTTTTTTTTTTTTAATTCGTTCGCCCCTTTGCCCATCATAGTAATTATATTTGCCCAAAATATATATTTGACACGCCGAATGTTTATGTAAATTTTCGGAGCCTTCCATAACTATTATTCAAACTGGTGAGATTTCAGGCTTCACATGATAAAAAGTAGCCGCACACGCAAAGTCACGATTTCTGCAGCATCGCTCCAAGAAGTTGACTTAGTGTTCTGCATCCTATGCATCACGCCAAGATTGCTCCGTCGAGCTGATTATCCTAATCTAAAGTACACACCCACATTTGGTTTCAATACGTAGTTTTTAAAGGTATGGCACACCATTTTCTAAATCAAAGAATCTCCACCATGCTTTGACAACTAAAACATACGGAAAATGGACAAGTTGCAAATTCTTTATTCGCCGGGCTTAATAAATGTACTTGATTCTCCCTTTTTCATTGTTCATAGAGCTGCATGGTTTCATCGCACTAATTCAATTCAAGATGGCTCCGCCCGTGCCGCTGATTGTTGTGTGGACCCACAGATTGTTTTGAATCAGGGGCCTTCGGAGTCTAATTAACTGATATAATAATTGTAGAATAAGTGAAGCTTGAGACAACCCGGGATTTCAATATTCGATTTTGCGTGTAATTTGGGGCATGTGGGACTTGAAATGTGGCCCTATTTTTCTGTGGAAGTACTGGATGCGTCCTAAAAATCCTTGCAGAAATTAGGCCTGGACTATAGAGTTGCCGCACTTTGCCTACCATCTCCCCGGCATACATCTTTCCCTAACCGTTGTTTTCGAATTAATCCGCCCCACGTTTATTTGTAAAATAAAAAATCAATGACTCGCATTCGCCAATCCCTTTCGCTCTTTGTTTCCCCAGTAACAGTCCGTGACTACAAATTTCTAATAATATTACGAAATCAAAATTAAAACAATTTACTGCACGACCCATTATCCCACTCCTAACGCGGACTATATTCTGTGTGACGGATGACACCCGAACAAGTTGGCGGAAGCTTGACCGTTAGCACGGAATAGCGCCCTCAATACAAAAGAAATAACCCAGACTATTTCGTTTTAATACATGATCTATTAAGGAACAAATATGTTTTCCTTTCTATCAACTCTCTATACTTGTAAAGTTTCAAGGAACAATTTCCACCGAAAATGCGCGAATCCCGTAAACGAAATGATTCAACCTGATTTCACTTGACTTTTTGTTGTCATTTTTGTTGACGGACTTTGGTGGGATGTTGCTTGTTTGTTGTTTGTTTGTTTGTTGGGTTGTTTGTTTGTTTATTTGTAGGTGTGTTGTCTAACATTGATTGTTGTGACGCTTCTCGGCAATAAGACAACAGAGGAAAAACACTGCTTTGCACAAAATACGGAGACCGTCTGGGATTGAAATGAGGCTGATAAATAATGACAACTGTTCCTTTTCTGTTTCCTTCTCTGTTACAGATTTGGTGAGTGGGAAGCGACTGAGTCACGTGGTACATAGCCTATTAGCGTGGCTAACCTGAGAGATTCAACGCGTCGATAGAAACATGAAACTTCATCACTTAATGGATAACAAAATAGGTCGTGCTAGTGGCCCGATCCGTCTGCGACATGACGTCACCAGCGCATGCGCTGCAGACGCTGGTCGCGAAATGGCGGGCAAACTAGATCGCCTAGAGGTAAATGCAAATGAGCCGTACTGTGCTCAGGAATCTCTGACGTCACCACAATCGCCGTACAGTGATGGCAAATTCACGGTCCACGTTACGAAAGGCTCGTCTGGGGATTTGTTGGAGGTTTGCGGACTGGTCACGGAGGACTCAGGGATTTCTGAAAACTCGCTGAGTCTGACGGAAGATTTAGAGACTGAGAAAATCTTAGAGGATATCACGGAAAGAGAGGAATCCGTCGATGACGTCACTGATTCGGAAGGATCGGGTAGCTCGAATGGAAGAGACAGGGCTGTGAGTTTTAGACATGAAATCAGCGGGCGTGAATGTAGCTCACGGACTATCGGGCAAATCCGAGAAAGCCTAGAAGAGAAAGTAAGACGTCTGCGAGACGAGAAAGCAGCCGTGGATGAAAAGATTCAACTGGCACAGGAGGAAGAGGAACTGCGCGTGCGCGAGAAGACCAGATTGAGACAGCAGCTTGTCGTCCATAGGAAAGACCGTCTGAAAAAGATGATTGCGGATCTAAGGAGAAAACTCGAAGATCAAAGCGCTCGACTCCAAGTAACATACACGACTCTCATTTCACTGCAGAGAACCATTTTCCGTCACAGAAGCTTTAGCTATCCTAAAAAACAGAGTTTGAAAGACTCATCGCTGGAGGCGCCCTTTTGAGTTGGGAAATCTCTGCACTGGTAGCATGGACCCGCATTTGTCTTTAATATCCCACATAAAAATAATCAGCTGTGATCTGCCCTGTGCTCCTTTATAAGTGCGTTGCTCTCTAGTAACAGCGCCCTCTTGTGATCACCCTGAACCAGTCCAAGATCGTCTTCATTCATGCATTCTTTATCAATGACGACTATCTGCTTGAAATGGAATGGTAATGTAAACATCGTGTTTGAATGAGATCATATATTGATGACGATGATCTTATCTGGTAAGCATTCCTGGTTACGTCTTTATCACCACAACTATTAAAAAAAACTAACATCTCGCATGAAAGCTTGACAAAAGGTTCGTTTTTAATCATTCCGATTTCCCGTATCAAAAACGAATGTAGGCTAGAAAGATATAAAAGTATAAAATTCCCTCAACATATGATGGGGGTGACCATTGAAATGATGTAATTAACTGATGGAAAAATTATTTTCACAATACTTTAAGTGGGCTAAACACTGTGTTTGAATTGTTTGGGTGTCTATGCAAATTATAGTATGAAAACGTAGTTGTGTCCTTACACCTCTATAACATGCGAGATGCAGTAAAACAATATCAAAAGCGACACAACGCTTGCAATGTGAAACGGACCAATGATTTTTGTCATCAGGAATGTTTCAGCTGCGCTTTCAATGTTGCCAGCAAAACCCAGCATCCTGAAAATAGTAGGTTCTCCAAAAACTGATGTCACAATGGAACTTATATTATTAATCTGATTTTGAATTATTGGATACAAATGAATTTTGTGATGTCGTGAATTATTGGGGAATTTTCGTAACCATCGATTGGGCTTGAGCTTGAGATCAAGATTTGGCATCCATTTTGAATTGAGTACAAGCCTTTGCTCACGGTTTTGTGATTGAACGAGGCTTCCATCTGGACGAAAATCTGAAAACGAAGCTTTGGTTTGGGAAATTCCCGTCAGAACTTGTAGGCAACCATTGGACAGGGCGCTATACAGTCCGTCTGGACCGACATCTGATTCGATTTAAAGGCCCTATACAACATTGGTAAAGGTCAAAAGATTGCCACAGTCTGTGTGTTAAACCATTAAACATTAAAAAAAAAAGCAATACTGCGAAGGTTTTAGCTCAAATGGTGATCTGAGAAAGTAGAAAAAGGCAAAAAATAGTCATGGTTTACGCACCAGCCTGTTACTCGCGAGTAATAAACTATTTGTTGATGTTTGAGTGAAGATTTCTCGAAACTTACAGCATCCCAGACCGTAAGATTTCAATATGAGGATTTTATCATGACCATCTACAAACTGTGTAAATTACGGGGAAATATGTGAACATCGATGTATTCCGATCTGTCAAAACAACATTAACCTCTAACCATGATTCCTTGAAGCATAGCTTGAAGCAACATGTTACTTCTATTCATAGAGCAAGGAAAACAGACCTTCGTCCTGCTCCCATCATCTTGCTTCGTGCTGTCTTGCATAAAGATCGACATGCATTAAGGCTACGTGCGCGTCCGAGATCATTATTACATTCCACACCATGCATAGGCCTACCGGTGCAAGGAGCTGCCCTTCGTGGCTATGACATTGCTGATAGCATTTGTTCAATGTAGTATGTTGGCAATGAGATTGGGTCACAGCGCACGTTCTTATTAGAAGGCCGAAATCCCTGGGGATTACCATATAGAGCAAGGTACTTGCTGTTATGGGATTACAAAGTCGCTTAAGCGTGTTGCTGAGATGAAACACAACCTAGTAATTAAGAAAAGCCCGCCAGGGGAACTGTCACTGGTACTCGGGGTGGCTCCTTTCCTTGCTGCTTCATGTGTATCGTTCGTTCACTCCAAGCTGAGCTCGACCTCGGCCTCATGGCCTCATTAAGTGCTATTATGCCCCCTCCTCCAGTCCACCCACAGCTGGCCTATCAGCAGTCGTTATCGCCTGCCAGTCAAGAAGAGTGGCGCCAAAATCCACGTGACCCCGTGGACAACAGTGCAAGGTCCAGACTGGTCGTTTGAATAAACGCAGTGGCTATTGTTACGGCAGCCGTAACGCAGTTTCCATTTTGTATAGTTACGGCACTGCAACTGCGCATGCGCGAGGACATGCACCAGATCGAACCACGAAGCTGGTGCTTCTGGCCCGCCGTCTGTAACGTGTACACTGACTTTGGAAGCGCGATGTTAGCTGGCGACGCTGCCGTCTGGCCGTCGTGCTTGATCTTGATTTGTTGCATTTGCATGATACATTCGTCATTAAAATTTGTTGCCACTGTTTGATTAAAGAAAATTACAACGTTGATTTATAGGTATAATAGTTTTATAATTTGTATAGTGGTCTTCTAAACCTCCTTAAAATAGAATGACTTCTCGTATTTTCTGCCGCCACATGCACGCACGCGAAGTCGACATCGTAGTACAGTGCATCGCTGACGACTTTACATGATTGTAAAATACACTTTTTTCCATTCCGATAATGACATGGATATTGCCTCAAGACAAGCAAATTATGTGCCTACAGCCAGAGAATTTGCCATGTTTATTGTGCCTGTACTGAGCTTGAGGCGGCGCTGCCTGGGCAAAATCTGTGAAGTCCTCGCGCTTGCGCAGTTGCAGTGCCGTAACTATAGAAAATGGAAATTAATTTACGGCTCCCGTAACAATAGCCACTGCGTTGAATAAAATGCCTGGGCTCTTCTGTGTGTGAATTAGACGCCAAAGAGCACTATTCAAGGTGAAGTTTGAACAGCGGGCGGCTATAGGGTGTGAAGATCATTACATCTCGAGCCCTCCAGGTTTTGCACTTAAAGAACTTGTGGCTGACTGTGTAATTCACCATAAAGGCTGTATCTGTGTAACTACTGTATTACACTCTTGTATAAACTACCCAGTCCCCGTGGTTATAATCATTGTATGAAAAAAAAATAACCCTCTCTATGTTCGTTTTCTGGATTGTTGAACTGTAACTGGTTTGGTATTTTGTGCAATAACAATAATTATTGTTAAACGATTCAACAATTTTCCCCAAATATTACCGGGATTTAAAGGCCATGTTAAAAAAAGGTGTTTTATTTTCGACACGTTAACATTTTGGCAATAGGTAATAATGTCGCTGAAAGTCGCAAGCGGAGATAATTTGTAAAATGGCCTTAAATCTCGTTTTCTATCAAACTTGGAAATATTACTGTCGTGATGTTTTTATGCATGTAACTGACCAAGATTTAATATCACATCGTCCTTTGAACAATGATGTATTTGTATAATATGATTGTCTGTTTTGGTATTAGGATAAGGAGAGTTGTAAGTTACCGCCAAAAATGATGTGTGTATAAAAAGAGTGAATGGTACTAGAACTAGATTGTCCAAATAATTAATATCGTTAGAATCCGGCTATAGTTCTATTATTTTTTAATGTACAGCCAAATAATGTCTTTATTTTTATAAGTTACCTGTATATTTTATAGAATAGTGATGTAAGTAGCCATTTTGTTGTTTTTGGATAATTAATCAATCAATTGAGAACGTCTTTCCAATAATGGGTTTATTGTCTCCAAATTTGACAAGTGATCTATAAAACGAACCCAATCCCCGATATTCGTAGCCATGGGGAAAACACAAATCACAGACAATCTCCTGCATGCTTGGTTACACTTACTTCAATGCTGACAATAATTTTGACATCTGTGATGCAAGGTTCCCATGACTACAATGTCTTCTTTGCTGATGCAGGTTTCTACAGAATATCATGGCAAACGCGCTGTCAGCCAAAAATGATACAGTTGCCATGGAAATATGAATTTCTTAAAGATGGGTCAAGTTTGCATGCCTATGTCTCAAGCTTCATAGATTACTAAGAAGAATTAAATTTAGAGAATTGAAAAATACCGAACCGAAATCTAAAAAGTTTGAGACAATTCCAGACTGGTCCTGGAGACAGACATATCAGACGCGGGTTTTGTACAGCTGTTTATAGTGTGTAAATCGAGTGGATGGAGTGGAGTAGTGGAAATGAAAGGGGACTTGCGATCTCCAATACTCATGTATTGTAATGGTTGGGATCAGAAAGAATGTCACGGATATAGAAAGTCCACAGGTTTTTAAAGAGAGACAAAACGTGTATAATGGGTAATGTATTTAAAAATTGATAGTTTTGTAGAGTATTGAAATGGGATGTTTGTACAGTACATTTCCGAAAGTATAAAGGTATTATTTTTCTGGACTGAGTTTAAATTTCTTAGATCACAAATCCAAGCACTATACAGAATGCACCAATGGTTTCGGTCTCCTAAACTTAATATTATTATTTTAGCCTATGAACAGTATCAACGGCTGGGGGAAACTACCACGCTATTTCAATAGCGCCCTCATTCGGCAGTCTGCGTTCTGAATTCTATAAATCGGAAATTATTCCGGAAAAACGACGTCCTCAGTTCACTGAACTGAACTATGAAAGGTCAATGAAAGGTCAGAGACCTTTAAGCATACGTCGAACTGTTGTTTTACTAAACACAATGACTTTCAGAAGCTTAAGTTGTGAAATGTTGGACCGATAACATGCCAAACCTAAAATTTAATCATAATCCTGCTTTAAGTGTGCGTATATAACAGGTGTGAATAAATGACCTATCCTGATAACGTCCCTCGTTACAGTTTAATCAGCTGGTGCCTGCATTTTGTTGTCACTTGTGACGTTGTCCTTACTCGTGCAATTTAATGTTTTGATGTCGCTGTCATTGTCGCTGATACTTTTGGTATTATAATGTCCTCGTATTTTCTGATTTTCGTTTTTATGTTTCGATTTGATAAATGTTTGCATATTTTGCTGTCGATGATATGGCATCGTCCACGACACTCATCGTCGTTGTCGCTGTCGGTGTCATTGTCGTGATGTGAGGTTAGCTCCGATTTTATTGTCATCGTGTGTGGATGTCATCCGATGGTGCATGCTTTGTCGCATGACCATGGAAGTCTGTCAGAACACGCGGTCATCGTCCATGCCGTCACTTCATCTTGATGGACGTGTCGAGATTTTCCACGGAAATTCAATCATTGGTCGGGGATTGAATTCACGCGCTCCCGTACTGCGAGTGCTGAATTCACACCCAATGCAGGCCGGAAACCAGTGGCAGGGCACCAATCAAACTGCCCTCGAGGTGCTTGTTCATCAGCAAGGTGTAGATTGGAGATAAGCCACCGCCTTCTGGCATCCACTCAGTCCATAAACAGCAAGGTGTGTGACGAGGTATCCGTAAAGTCATGCCTTGACCGACACGCAAACCGGTCGCATTATCGTGAACTCCCGAACGTGTCATGGATTCGTGCATGCAGGCAATCCGTGCATTACTGGGCTCAAGACCTGTCACCTGGCCACTGCACTGCTGTATGAGTAGGTTGATGTAGGCGGCTGCGTCATTGCGTTTGAAAAACCACGCGTGAATCTAACCGCATGGACTAGTGACTACATGAACCACTCAGGGCCACTGACTCTGTCTATTCCGTGGCTTGGGGCCAAGTTCATGAAACCACTTGAATCGCTTAGCGACAAAAAGCCTTGCATGACTAAAATCAGGGCCCACATTCATAGAGCTGCGCACCAAGATTTTCTTAAGCGCAACAAAACGTGATTCCTAAGATCATCTTGCTAACCCAAACTTCTCTTTTATTTTATGCAAGAACAGTGGAAGACAAGTCAACGACAGTTGACCTCAGATCGCAATGTGGTTTATAATCCTATTTACATGATTGTTTTCATGCTTAGCAGATTTCCATGCTTAAGCGGCTCTATGAAAATAATTGTTGGGTCCTAAACCTTTCCACTAATATTATTGCGCTGACAGGAACGATCTCAATTGGTAAGATCCCCTTGCTATCCTAAACCTCTCTTTTGTTTCATGCTAAGCAAAGAATAGATGAATAAAAGTCACTAACAGTTGACCTCACATCGCAATGTGGTTTGTAATCCTGTTTACATGACGGAGAGTTTCCATGCTTAGCAGATTTCCATGCTTAAGCGGTTCTATGAAATTAGGCGCTGGTTGCCAGGCAAAGTTCCACTTGTGTTTCATGCTAAGCACCCAATATTGGCCAACGGGTCCAATCCAATAAGTATCACATGAAATATGGCTCAGTGGCGATCTGCTTGAAGGCAGATAGACAGGACTGTCCATGCATCGCAGGTTGTCTCGCCTGAGTAGCTGTACGAGATGTGGGCCATGTGCGATTGGATTGTTGGAGTGTCAGAGCGGATGGGCTTCTAACCAACCAACACGCGATGGAGTCAGAACAGATTAGTCTCGGTAGGATCTTCCTCGAAAAGTAAAGCCTAGGTGGGAACTCTGTCAGCGATGACATCGACATTTTGTAATCAAGTTATGTGCTGATATAAAATAAGAATAAGAAATACAGGTTGCTTTGGAGAAGGGGTCTTTGGTGTAGATGTGAGGGCGTCCTATCTTTCTATCGGTTGGTGTTGCAGAAGTGCAATAAATAATAAGTTTATAAGGAAAACGTCATTCCACGTTCAAATAATAGTTCCATAGCTGTCGCATCGATACAGCAAACTTTAACTTAACCCTTGTAATTATTTAATTCAGCCATCTTTTAGATTCCTGTATTTTTGTTGGTAAGATAACTAGAACGTCTGTCGATCAGATCCTATATTTTATTCCAAAACCCGATTTACCGCCTGGCTCTCCCGACTCACGCCTCCAGCTCCACATCCAAATAAGTCCGCTTTTAATTCACCCGCTTGCCCTGATAGTTGGGACATTGAACGTCTGACTGTCTTAAAGGAAACATGAAATAAAATTTCGATTGCATTTTCTTTGCGTTAAATCAATAAAGTGTGATGTTCTGAACAAAATTATTTGTGTGGTGGTCTTTATTTACTGGAATAAATCGGGGGAAATTTATGTTTTATTCGGAATCTTCGGAAGATCTGGACGGCCAAAGTCGAGGATTCCAGAGCAAATTACCCTGAGCCTAGTGTAGCGACCACTTGGAGCTGCCGTGCTTTGACGCGTACCTAGACGTCATGTGCGGACCCGACTATCGAGACATTTTTCTGGATTTCTCTGCCTTTATTTAGGCCATGAACAGCGCCCTCATTTTGAGTTGCCAAGAAATTCAAAAGGGGTGGATCAATTTTGGACGGTCAATTACCACTCTTAACGTACACCATAACCAGTTGGCCTAATTCTTTAAATTTACATTTAATACACACCAATAAATGGATAGGCCTATCTATAATAAAATACGATGCGAAAATTGCACGCTGCATGGTTCCTCTAAGCAACTGACACCAAGTTGTGTTATTCATCGAATGGCCCCCATTGATGCATCATTATAAAGGTTGTGGGTACACACTCAATATGAAGAGTAGTCACAAGCCGCCATGTTGGACTATTTAGTGGTATGGGCCTGGTGGTTAGGGAACCTCAATATCCTGCGTGTAGGTTTCTGTCCAACACTTGGTAGTTGAGTCACGGCAGTCAGTCATTGGTCGTGGTTGGGATCGGGATTGTCTGAAGGGATTCTTTCAAGGGATAACCCCCGTTTTCCACTCACAAGAATCACCTTCCTCTTGATGACTTGGCCATCGCGGTTTCCTTTCCTATGTTTAAAGATGGAGCCTGAAATAAACTACGTCTACCTTGTGTGATCCCCAAACTACTAGCCGGGTTTACATTTAATTGTGGTTTGTAATAGAGGCATGATCTCTGGAAATAAACGGAAGCTAAAATGCCTCTTAGGTGATCTATTTTACTGCATAACATTATTTGGTTGACCCCTGGACATTGTGACATGTGCTCATACTCCTGAAGCCTATTCACCTCCCAACGCTGCTACCAAGGTATACAACGGCTAACTCAACACCGTGCACCTCAATCTACATGGGTATCAGTTCACCCCTTGGCGGAGAGAGACATTTGATAGCAACTTGCCCATAATAGGTTAAACCACAGGATTGTGACAGCGGAAACCCCAATGCCAACCCTACCCACGGATCTCCATCCCCGATGCCAATGATAGGATGATATACCTCGGTACCTTTCGCCATATCCGAACACGAATAGCCATGCACTCACCCACGTATACTCCATGGCCTATATCAATATGGAAATTAATAATGAAATACATAATTCGAGTCGGTACCGGAACGACGCCCATAAAGTCCCCGACCGTCACAATGTATACATCTTTTAAAAGGTTTCCCGCCAATTTCCGTCCTTTAAACATATTGAGTTCACAAAGCACACGGATTGAGATTTACCCACGGGTCCTTTCATGATCATAAATCATATGAAACCAGACAACCCATCAAGCTGATTAAGATTTACAGGATACTGCAGGAGCAGCGAGTGCAGCCTCTCCTCAACTATCACATTGATGTAAAGTGTTTTCAAAGCACGACACGATGTACATCAATCATGTTAAGCTTCTAAGTATATAAAGTCAATGACACGGATGAAATGTCCGTCTCGTTACATACAGCTTTCAGCGTACAGCGGCTGCGTTGCATCCATCCAGCGTGCCTGCCATTGGTAAGCCTGGGAACATCCCTACTTCTATTTTCAGACGCAGTGTTGATGCATTCAAGATGAGATTTTTCTCGACAGACGACACAGGATGGAGCCCAATTGGTCGGAAGCTCCCCGGTGCGACGCCAAATACGCAGCAGTTTACAGGAAACGCTCTGTCTCCGCCATCAATTTAGATAGGGGCGTTCAGCCGGCCAGGCCTTAATACAGGGATCACTCCGAGTCACAAAGTTTGGGTTTGGTGTCTCCGCGGCTACAGTGAAATAGATTATTGTGTTTGAGAGTAATAAGGATTTGCCCATCCAAGTTGTGGATCACCTGACTAATATCCTCACTGTCAATGTATGCAGTGATCTTGGAAATTTCGTTATGATTTCTCACGCAAAAGACAGAGACACGAGTCCTGGTCGCATTAGATATATAAACTTGCTTGCTTGCTTGCTTGATGCTTGTTTACTTGTTTATTTACCAGCCTGTTTATCGTCTTGTTTACCTGCTTGTTTCCCTGCTTGTTTACCTGCTTGTTTACCTGCTTGTTTACCTGCTTGTCTACCTGCTTATCTACCTACTTGTCTACCTGCTTGTCTACCTTCTTGCTTACCTGCTTGTCTACCTTCTTGTTTACCTGGTTGTTTACCTGCTTGATTACCTGGTTGTTAACCTGCTTGTCTATCTGCTTGTTTACCTCCTTGTTTACCTGCTTGTCTACCTGCTCGTTTACCTGATTATTTACCTGCTTATGTATACCTGCTTGTTTACCTGCTTGTTTACCTGCTTGTCTACCTGCACCTGCTTGTCTGCCTTCGTGTTTACATTCTTGTTTACCTGCTTGTCTACCTGATTGTTTACCTGCTTGTTTACCTGCTTGTCTACCTGCTTGTCTATACATTCGTATTTACATGCTTGTTTACCTGCTTGTTTTCCTGTTTGTTACCTTCTTGTTTACCTGCTTGACTTACTTCTTGTTTACCTGCTTGTTTCCTGCTTGTTTACCTGATTATTTATACCTGCTTGTCTACCTTCTTGTTCACATGCTTATTTATACCTGCGTGTTTACCTGCCTGTTTACCTGCTTGTTACCTTCTTGTTTACCTGCTTGACTAACTTCTTGTTTACATGCTTGTTTACCTGCTGGTTTACCTTCTTGTTTACCTGCTTGTCTACTTTCTTGTTTACCTGCTTGTTTACCTGATTGTTTCCTGCTTGTTTACCTGATTATTTATACCTGCTTGTCTACCTTCTTGTTCACATGCTTATTTATACCTGCTTGTTTACCTGCTTGTTAACCTGCTTGTTACCTGCTTGTTTACCTGCTTGTTTACCTGCCAACCAAGGGATGTTGTTTGGTGGTCTCTGTAATCTACGAGCAACCATCGTAATGAAATTATGACTGGCAAAAGTTCCAGCTTGAACAAATAAACAAATGCAACAAACAAACGATTAGCAGACTTCCCGCAAATGTTGCTTGCGACTTTAAAAGAGGCATGACAGGGACAAAACTGAGAAAACACTTCCACGTGCCCAAAATATCCCAACCTGAAAACACATGCGTGACTCATAACCTTTGGGTATGGTCGGTAGGTCTGTGTTCAGTGCACACCCGAGGCCGAGTGTTGAGATGGTGAACTGCATGAAGGTTCATGATCTGCTGTGACGTGTTCAATGCACGCCCCGTTCAACGACAACTCGTCTGAACGATCCAAGCCTTTTCCGACATGGATCTGTGGACCTCACTAACCTGTGCCAATTGCTTATCGTCCCGATACACTAGCCTTGTCTAGACTAGGAAGGGGTGTGGCATATCAGTGAGAGTTCCCTGACACTATTTGTGGGCGGTAACGGCTTTCCGTCTTACTCCAACCCCACCCACACACTTCAATGTTACACGACCAATACAAAAGTGTACATTGGGGACCTTTACGAAATGAAGGCTTAGGCTCGGGCTTAGGCTTCCGTCTTATTTTCTTTACATGTTATAATGCCACAGGCATCCAGAAACAAGCATTTGGCCCCCGTTTCTTGGTTAATATTCTGTACTTATCAAGCCAACAAACCTTCGAATTCGGGGACAAACCACGACCTGGATTTTCATGTTTTGTCAGACGGAGACGAAGCCATGAGGCCGAGCCTGATCCATGGATTCGTAAAGGGCCTATGAGGGATACACGAAACAATGTGCGCGTGTAAATACTTCCAGACTTACTAGGAGCGAACGTCTCCTCACCTTAATTCCACTTCTATCGTGAACCTACATAGCACCTGGTTTGACGCCGAGTACGTTAGGCAAGGAGTCTACGGTTTGAAGTCTCATTGCAGTCAAACTTTCTTTGCAATTTCCACAAAATATTGTTTCAAATTTCCCTGCCAGTTTTTCTATCATGTGTTTGTTTGAAAATGACATCACGTGTCATGGTTTGGCCAATGTACTCACTTGCATTGAGTGAAAGCACTTCGTGGGCCCAATATAGATTAGTTTATTCTCATCTGTAATTAATCATTTTATTCATTTATTGATTTATTTGCTTAGAGCTTTGTAGAGATTCTACGCTTTGAGCATATTATTTTGGTTGGAGATATTTAATGCACAGGGGGCCTAATAAGATCCCAGTACACAATCATGTATTATCTCTATTGAATGATTATCATTATTTTGAATTATAACTGATACAGTATAATCACATAATGTTACTGGGAAGCGATGTTTATTCCCTCCGTGACCAATGCCTTCTTCCACAATCAACGTTTGTTTTGGCAAATGCAACTTTTAGTTTCCAGTCGCGATTTGAGGAAGTGCATAATTTGAGCGTTCTACGTGACTTCTACCAATACCTGTGTGACTCCAAGTATAGCACAGTGTGGGCAAACATGTTTACCTCACAGCGCTTTATGGCGGCCACTTTCCGTCGAATTCAACAGGGACTGTGGTCTCTTGTCTAGGTCAGCAAGTGCTGACATGAATCGTAGTAGGCATACATTCTGATTATTTCATGTTAGTGTGTAATTCAGACTCGGTCGGTTGAATTCACCAATCATAGGAAATCATTACACATTGCGTAAACCGACATACAGTGTACTGTACATGAGCGTATCCTGCTAATATAATATCTATCGAGTCATACACTTACGGCAGTCATCGGTAGCACAACCTGCTATCTTCAACCGCTTTCTTTAATAACACGCACTTTCTCGCGGGATTGCCTACATCTGTAATCCAGCACGCCTTGATGAGCACAAGCCCTCATAGACTTTGCAAGTATAGTCGCTCATGCCGACCCAGTGCACTGCTCAAGATAAAGAAAGCCAAGCTCTGTGGATTCAACTGCACGCGGGTATATACAACTCGTTGTCTACGCCTACTTGTTTTTTCTTGTGTACTAGTTCAGCTCACAAATGTAATTCCATCAGCTAAAGCTTTATAATGC
The DNA here is from genome assembly GCA_949987565.1 of Luidia sarsii. NCBI lineage: Eukaryota > Metazoa > Echinodermata > Asteroidea > Paxillosida > Luidiidae > Luidia > Luidia sarsii. The sequence goes on from OX465121.1 coordinate 1,146,195, forward strand.
AGGCACTAACAATTCACCATTAATAAAAAATGAATGAATTAAATTAATACAAACCACGATGGAATTACAAGAAACTGTATGTAAAACCGCACACACTTGAACTTTTCATTAGACACATTATAGAACTCAAGATGTGCCAAATGTTTTTAAAAGAACTCATTAGCCAACAGATGTAGACCTACTCTGAGGATATCAGAATTATTTCAGAAATTTGCAGACGTTCTAACATCGTCTTTCGGGGCATTCCTTCATTCAGCGATTTTCCACATGAAGGTCCCATCCGCTATGCATCGATGACGTCATCGCATGGGACTAACCCATACAGCGGCAAACCCGAATGAGCGATCTCCTTCCGATGACGTCACGGGCATGCGCAGGCCGACCAGAGGAATCCCGGGAGTTCCCGGATGGGAAGGCTCGCTACGTCACAGGAAGGATCTGGGCATTAGGAGGCAATTTGTGCAGCCGGCCCGCCTGTGATTAGCACCGAACGGCAAAAGGTCACGGGGAGCTGTTGTTTGGGAGTTTCTATTGGAAGCAGGTTTGGTCTGTGCCTAGGCTCGCCAAACCAACGCAGAGACCGGACACGGGTTTATATGTTGACTTCAAACTGCTTGGAATGATTCCAAATCGGTAGATTCGTGTGAAATTGAAAGTGAAAAAACAAATAGGACGAAAAACCCATTGAGATATTACGCATCGAGATGTTATCCCACTCCACCATCCATTTATATTTGTACGGTGTGGACTACATGTATAAACATGTAGTTAACTCTATAATGAAAGGTTACCCTATCAGAATTCCGGAAGAGGTAAAAATAATGTTTTTTCCTTCAAACGCGAAGTCTTTGAAGTCATTGTTTTGGGCGTCTAATATAGGTGTTTTTACAGTATTTAATGATCTCAAAATTTAGTGGGCCTGACGTTTCGATCCTAGCAGGACCTTTCTCTGCCCTTAAGAAAGGTCTTGCTAGGATCGAAACGTCAGACCCACTAAATTTTGAGATTTGCATTTTGGTAATTTTAGTCGGTAGTTTGCAACATTTTTGTATATCAATTTAAGTCTTTAATGGTCGTTGGTTCTCTAGGAGTTTCTGTAAATATTTACGGTACGAACTGCTCCAGCATAGGCAATTTCAACAATGACTCAGGATTGGACTTCCCATCCGTTCTGATACGATCAATAGCTGAGCATATAGCGGTTTCTTGTTCAGGTCAATGCTTCATTTATGTTATACAGTCATGACAGCTATACATGTACATGTAGCACATGTATATACTGTACATGCATATCTCAGAAGTAACTCAGAGCCTTATTTGACAAAAAGAAAGCTGTCATGATTGAAAGCGATGCTGAGGTCAGATCCCAGGTCTTGATTTCCAAAGGTCCCTACTACTGATTCCCAACCGCGTGCGCATGTGCACCACTTGTCATGCAGTAGGCATACTGATGATAAACATCTACCTCAAGAACATGAATGATATGATTACCCTGGATGGTACCTTAGGGACACATTCCCATAGGGTTGTGCACAAACTTCACGTCCCTATTTCTAAACATCCTCCAAACCAATGAACTTGAAATTCCTACTGTTCTTTCGAGAGCATGCTCCGTCTACTAGACCCTATGGAAATGTGGACAATAAAACAGATTTCATAAGGTACGTGAGACACCGAAATGTCTCCCTAATATCAAGCGTCTCCCCAAGGTAGCATAAATAACGACAATGTGTCTCCCTAAGGTCCAAACCCTAGATACTAAGGGCTAGTTTCAGAGCGCCGCATGAACAGGGGTACACAATTTGTAAAGAGCCCAATTTCCGGACATTCCAAATTTTGGTTACTCATCATAAAGCTAGTAAAAGTATCCGAAATTTTATGAATTTGTGGCGCATGGTAGGCTGCCGTTTTTGAGATAAGAAAAATTCAGCATGGATTTTCAACGATCGACCGGATCGTTGGAACGGTGCTCTTTTTACAAATACCGCCCTCTATGTCTAAGAAAAAATTATCAGAGGCCGTTTTCGAAATGAAGGCTTAGGCTCGGACTCAGGCTTCGTCTCCGTCTGACAAAACCTGAACATCCAGGTTGTTGTTTGTTTCCGAATTTGAAGGTTTGTTGGCTTGACAAGTACAGAGTATCCATCAAGAAACTGGGGCCAAACGCTCGTTTCTAGAAGCCTTTGATATTATAACGAGAAAGATAAATAAGACCGAAGCCAAAGCCCGAGCCTAAGCCTTAATTTCGAAAACGACCATAATTTAATAACTGTTGCATACTGCTCTGACTAAGATGCCCAGCAATACATGAATTTCTTAAGTTAGAGGGCCTGACGTTTCGCTCCTAGCGGGGCCTTTCTTTGTCTGCCTTTGAGAAAGGTCCTGCAAGGATCGAAACGTCAGGCCCTCTAACTTTTAAGATAATTTCGTTTCCACTGTTTGCTCATGACGTGGTTGTCAGATTGTGCCGAAACTTACGCACATGTTTTATCCCATGCATATGCTGGGTTAGACAAAGTATGGATGATTTTCTTTTACTTTCGAAAATGGTGTACCCTACCCTTACACAACAAAGTTTGCAAAAACATGAAAAGCATTAATGAATTAAAAAAATCGCATCGCCAGCCAAATTTCATTTGTACTTCGACACAAAGAGTATCACTAGGCCTATGTATCAAGTGAAGAGCGTTTCCATATTCAGCATGGCTCTATGAAATTAGGCCCTGATTACCCGATCTATTGAGTAAATGATGATGATGTGATTGGAATGCAGTTGTAGTCATATCTATGACGTCGTTTTCACCGGTTCGCTGGACTGCAACTGAAACAGATACAAATGTCCAATAATATACCAGGGGACATGGCTAGGTTCACTTCACACACTGGATAAATGCAAGGGCAAGACACTCCTATTTTGCAAATATCGCCAAATATATTTCTGTATAATGTTTGTACACACAGTAAGGGGTATGGCTACCACCAATATTCAAATAGAATACTAGATAGAAAATACCAAACATCTGATATAGCGGGCAATCACATGAACAAATAAATCCCTCTGTACATTGTCTGTCAGGATCCTATCATACAAAATAGAAATGCATATCGTATTGGGAGAATATACATTTAATTCGGCAAAGAAAAAGAACAACTTAATTTCAGCTGTTGGTACAGAACACAAAAGCAAGCAATAATTATGAGTTTGTAGTCATACTAACCATTGCGGAATCTGAAATCATCTCATTGAAATATGCAAACAGAAAATTGTTTTAACCTTGGTTGGCACAGTTTCACAGAAACGTTCACAGATGCAGTGTTTTATAAAATCAACTAAATCACAGTTCCACGTTAAAAATAGAGAAAGGGAAATGGTTTTGCTTAAATAAGCACATTACTTTAGTTATTTTTTCAGTGATTTGTATTTAAATGATAAATTGAAAGAAAGCTTAGGAACTCAAGTTTTTAAAAATGGTGTTCGACATTAACATAATTCAGCTAATGTATCTTCAAAACTTCACAATTTTTCACTGTTACAACAAAGCAATGTTGATATTTAGACAATGGTGTGATCTTTGTGAGGGCATTATGAACTACGACAAAAAATAATGGTCTTGGTTTCTAGAGAAAATGAAGAAACAGACAGGGCAGTGTGCATGGTTTAAGGAGTGATGCAAAAGAAAGAATCATACATGACATTGTTTCAGTGGCTGCCAGCACGTGAATAGTCTATGCATCTGTGCACTCATGAGGAGCCCATGGGTTTGTGTGCAAATGTATCAACGATTGACAGTTGAACAAATTAATGGTCCACAGGATTATGTACAAAATAAATGGTCCATTGTTTGTGGGCCCATCGATTGATACACAAAAAGATGGTCCAAAGAGTTCGTGCCCAATTGTGGAGAATTGAATGGTACATAGGTTTGAGCACAAACGTTTCACAGGATACAAAATCTGACAGGTTAGACCCTAGACTTGCCACTCCACCCCAGTTTGCATAATCTGGCAGCCCTTGGTAAGCTAGCCAACATCCTGCACATTGTTATCAGTAGCTCAAGACACACCCATGACTTTACATTATGCCACTGTCTAACAAGGCCCTGACTAGACATCCGTGGTCTTGCCAGCACTGGGTTTCCCCCTTACATCAAACTGTGGTTGCAACTCAGCATTCCTCAGTCACTCACAACTGCCTGAGCGAAGTCTACCATGTCAGATTTTATATCGTATATCAAATGGTTATTAAACCTGACCAAAGAAAACTAAAATAAATTAAAATTGTACATGTACTTAAGAAACTAGAAACAAATGAAAGAGGAGTGAACATGTTCATATCCAGTAAAATCACCTAACATACGTATCCTGCCCAAGAGGCCATGGATATGCATATTCTTTGTATGATATCTATGTGCATTGACAGTATTCTGGGCAGTGGCAGACTAGAAAGTGTGCAGTATAATACATGTACATTGTACATGTCATTGACCTTGTACATGTACATAAAGTGAGAATTGTAAGCTACACATGTAAGGCGTCCAACTCAAGCCGCCCATTTTCTTTTTAGAGGAAAGTTCCTCAATCTTCTGTTTACATTTAGGCTTGTCAACAAATTGAACACAATAAGTTTATTATTGCATTGTTGCCTTTGACTAAAGGCTCTTAAAACAAAACAAAAATATATTTACTCACATGTAAAGGAAAAAACCTGACAAAAATATACAAGCTGCCCTCTTTCTCAAAAGATATTCCCTTATGATCAAAGAAAACCGCACAATACAGTATTCTAAACAGCTTACTTCATCCTGAAAGTACTTTTTGTTTTATCTATTTGCAATAAAATCTATGTGAATAGTGAAAGGAAAAACAATTTCTATTACTTTAAAATCAGCATAAAGTGAAATTTCAATAAAAATCTGTTCTTGCTGTCTCATTGTGTTTCAAAACCAAAAAAGACTTCTTAAATCTTTGCAAAAATGTTTTACAAATTTGTGTTATACAATGCACGTCAAAATCTAATTCTGAAACATTTGGACTTGTGGTTCTAATTAGCTACAAAAATCTTATACTAGCGGAAATGTGTATGGTTTGGGCTTCATTTCATTTTTTTGTTCAAAACACAAACAGGTCACAGGTTACTTTGTTTTTCGCTTTTCAGCCACATTTTGCAAGTGCAGGTTTGTGGAAATGATGATGAAATTGATTTCTGAATATAATACCTAGTCTGTGGGAGGTGCCTGTATGTGATTGTAGGGGTTGCTTTGTCTAGTCCATGGATTATGTGAATTAAGTGCAAGATGTCTACGGCTTATGTTTCCATGCTCTGTCCAAACACTTGATCCTTGTTCCTACACCCAAAAGAGGTCCAAAAATCTTTGGCAATCTTCCCATGGTCTTGAAAGCCTTCTTGGATTGGGAGTGAGGGAGGTTAGCCTCAATTCTGCCAATTCATCCTGATGGATATAACTCTGGCATTCCAAACACCGTGTTTGCTAAGATGTACATTCTACATGTGCGAATATAATTATGCTCTCAAATGCATTTACTATACCAGTAGATACATGTAGGAGAATAAAAGGGAAGGTTGACAACAGTCAGAATTAAACTTCATCTATCAAAGCTAATCTATCATCAGCTGAAACCCTTTAGCTGTGCTATTATCTCATGGACTAGCTTATACAGCTGTATACATGTATATTGAATACTGTCGAGAAATCACCACATTCACTGCAAGAGAAACAACTACTTAGAAATCTACTGTAGTTCAACCAAGTTGGGGTCATTGCATTCAAAGGTAAAGTGACAAAAACAAAGTTTCTATTTTCTCAAAAAGTCACTTATGAAAAAGGATATTTGCCACAGTTTCTTCACTGAATTTGACTTGAACATGTATCGCACACTTGCAATTTACTCTGAAATGGCTCTTGTTAAATGTATACAAGTACATACACTGTACACAAACTGTACATACATGTATACAAGTAGCAGAATATAATCCCTAATATGTATATACTTTGGTTTCATATAACATTCATGTAGCTACAAAGATTATACATGTTACCATATAATATAACATCTTTTTTTCAAAATTGTTATCAAATTTAGGCTTTCTTTAGATAATTTCTATATTTTTATCTTTACTATCCTTACAAAAAATACACATTACTTCAGTATACAAAACACAATTTGATTGCGTTCATAAAGGATTTATATAATCACAACTCTCTAGTACAATAAACTGGACTTTATTCTATAAAACTTTTTTGTCATGAATTTGCTAGTTAAAGCACATCCTAGCTAAGTTGCTTTGTTATTGAACACACTTGAAGCACTTCAAACTCTCTAACTTGTTTCACCAACTCAAGCAAATCAATGCATAATACCTGTAACTATTATTTGCTTCATAACTCCAAAGTCTTTCCATAAATCTAAATAGCAATCATATAACTATTTCATTTAAAAGAAATTTTTCATTCAAAACTGGGAAAACCCTTACCAGCTGACAAACTGTATGACACCGACATTTTTCTATTAGCAAGCTTCACAACTATGACTCCCTTTATAAATAGGAGAATAAATGGCTACAGCCTTCAGGTGTACATGTATTTGCATGGAGGTTGGAAGCAGGCAGTTAGCAAGTGCACTTTGAGGTTAGCTGTAAGCTAATGCAAATAACTTTCTCTTCATTTTGTCTTTGATGCATTGGCTGAAGATGTACAACCCAATTTTAAATACTTTTCAATCAATGAATTTTGATGAGATGATATGAATTTTGAATAAGATCTCAAGTTTATTCCTTCTACAAAAAATAATACCTTATTGACAATGTGACAGGTAAGTTGTATTTGTATATGTACTGCATTGATTCCAACATTCCACATCTAAGGTCTGTGGTTTGTCAAGATTCTAACAATCTGAACTCCACATGTAGATTGTAATGCTCTGCCGTGTCAAATGTTGATTTTCAGGAAACCCAAACATGCTTCACTCGCACAGTGTTAGAATTATGAGGTATTTTCAGGTTAAGATACCCTGTGCCCAAACTTGATGGATATTCCAGGGTCAACTTCTTCTTGAAAGATTGGAAACCCCAGAGTAACATTACATTACATTAGGGATTTCTCCAACAAAAGCTTGAAGTCATTATGTCAATTATTTTGATGTCTATATATGAACAATGTTCAGTGTGCAATTGAAATTAAAGAATCAGCTTGAGGAACTTTTCAAGATGCACATTTTCATTTACTCAATTCAGTGAAACATTCGTGTCTGGTAACAAGCAGAGATAATCCTGAAAGCATATACAGGCTAGCCCTCCTCATGTAACTCAGCACTGGCACTCAGTAAACAGAGTAAATGTATGATCCAATCAACACCTGAGGCTATGGCTATGACTGTTACTGTGGACATTTCTATGTACGTGCAGCCTTCCAAGTCCAGGCAGACAGTACATAGCAACAGCTGTAGCAACAGCCCAGCCATTCATTCACATCTGACCATCCATATTCCTATACGAGTTCATTACTCGAAGGTCAACCATAGGAGCTCAGCATCACGTATAAGGCCTTGCCAGTTAACTACTTATTTCCTTTCAGCTCCGAAGCACTCCCCAGAAGATGTGCTGTCTGTATCCATGCTATCGGCAGGGTACAAGGTCATTGCTTTAGTCTACTTCCAGTGATGTCTGAAGTCCATCTTGTCCAGTCACCAGAGGTCCTTTTGCTCTACATCCATTCCGCTGAGCATCAAATACAAACATGAAAAACCAATAAATAATGTGATGCATTCAAATATCAGGTGACTTCTGGCCTGCTATTCATCACTTCATGTTGACTGCTGCGCTGAGTGTTTAGTGTTTGTACACACAAAATACCCCAGCAAAGACTAGTTGACTATTTGGGAAGGCCACAATCTAAGGGTTGGACAGCTCAGAGGGTAAGAGCGTGCTCGTATGCAAAACCAGAGGTGTCGGGTTCAAGTCCCCGTCTAGTCAAAGTTTTTGATGCCATTTTTTCTTAAATACATGTAGTTGAAAAGTTCCCAGTCAGTTTTCTCTTTAGTTTGTTTGACATGAATTTTAAAAAGCTGCATCCACTTTGTGTGATCCCTGAGCTGCTGTAGGCAGTTTAAAACAATTGGTTGTTTGAATCTGAATGAAAGCTGGGACATAATCCCTGGAGATATACAGCAGTTAACGCTTGAATTGCTTCGGACTGGCGCACCCACCCAAGTAAAGACTACAGTAGTTGACTATTTGGGAAAGCCACCATCTAAGGGCTGGTAATAGCGCTGGTATGCAAAACCAGAGATCTCAGGTTCTCTGATTCTCTGAAATCAGACAAAAGTCACCGTTGCCCCATTCACAGCATGTTTTGTAGGCAAACTACACCATGTGTGTATAGATAAGGGGAAAACTGACACACACCAGGAACTACAAGATTCTTTTGTTCTGGATTCTATTCCGTGATTTCAAGACAATCATTGTAAGGCATCATGAATATGCATATGCATATTTTCTAAATTCTTAGAAAAACAACATCCCAGCTTTGCGAAACACTGAAAAATCCCACATGACATTTTAAAACTGCACAACTTTACACATGCATGTATGTACATTGTGTGCTACTGTGCTATGCTTGGCTTTATTTCTACTATTACTGAATAAATCCCCTTTCTTTTGGAAATCAATGCTGTGTGCCACTAGCATTATGCAACCTTTTCCATGCCAGACTGACCCATGGGAAAATACATTACAGGCATTTGGGATTCCAATTTGCTTGTGGGATTCCCACCAAAGTCTTGTGCCTTCTGTACATGCACATGTGGCATGACACTCATACATGTAAACTGTCAGTCTTGTCTGCCAAGTGGCTTTGGGCCTTAACATTGATGATGAAACCATCTTGCTCCACGGACATTTCAGCAAATGTAAAATGTTCCATATTAAAGGTGATCACAGTCATGAAACATCATGTACTTAATGAAATTGGGTGCAATGTCATTCATGTTTGTTTGTATATTTGTTTTGCTTGTGTGTTCGTTTGTCCCGTTTGTCCAATTCTTCTTTTGTTTGTTTGTTCATTTGTCTGTTTCTTCATTCTTCATCTTCGTTGTCATTCAACCTGTTTTTGCTCTTACCTATAATGCTGATGAGAGACTCTGTATGTGGTCCACATCTCCTGTCTCACTGGCACTGTCAGTCTTGTCTGATGATCCTCCAGGGCTGAGTGGCTGTGGGGTATCATCGATGATGAGATCACCATGCTCTGCATCTGACATCTCCGGGCACAGCAACTCCTCCTTAGGAACAGGAAGCTTGCCTTCCCTCTCTAGCGTCATCCGATGACCTCTTGACCGCAGGTGCTTGGCAAGGTGACCTGGAATCCGAAATGCAATCTGGCATTCCTTGCATTTGAAAGGTCGTGGGTCAGTCTCACCAGAGGCTGAAGGTAGCTCCACAGCGTCCACCTTAGACAGATGTTCTTCAGAACGTTCGTGCTTTGCGAGTAAGATTCGTGTTGGAAAGGATAGCATGCACTCTGGGCAGGAGAATGAGTTCTCTTCGAGATGAATCCGCATGTGGATTCGCAGCTGGCTTGGCTTCATGAAAACCTTGCTGCAGGTGGGGCATTTATGATTGCCAACATGGGTTGGAGATGTGACAATCTCCTCAGAGAGCTCAAGAGGTACATGTATGGGGTCCCCCATGGAAGGCTTATCACTGCCCTGGGGCTGAGTGGATGTCCAATGAAACTGGGACTTGGCCCGAGCAACTGGAGGGACAAAGGCATCAGGGGAGTCCCGATGGTCATCCCTCGGTGGGAAAGATTGAGAGGTGGGAGACCTGACCTGGGAGAGAATCGTAGGAGGTAGTTGCATCATCTTTGAAGGAACCATCGGGGACACTAATGGCGGTTGTAGGGAACTACTCATGGGTAAGACCAGGTTACTCTTGATGAGTTTAGGGGAGGCCAGTGAGGGTGGTAAGAATGGTGAGGAGAATGAGGGTTTTGCACTTTCATGCGTAGGAGGAACTATGGGTCTCGCTAACAGCAACTGCTTGATGGCACTTCCTGGCTCAGACATCCAAGATGGCACAGATGAAGACAGACTCCCACAGGGTTTGTTGATACTGCCTGACACCATGATTCGGTGATCTTGTGCAGCAACCTTCTGTCTCTTCCTTGCATTTTGTTCATCTTCATCATCAGAAATAGCCTCCACACGAATGGATGAAGAGGAGGATTGGGCTGCTTCATCAGGAAATTGATACTGAGCACCTACACTAGGATGGACCCTTGGTGACACCTGAGATCTACTTGACTGGCTAGCTGGCTTAGGACTTAGACTTGACATTGCAACACCTCTGGATGGATCTTGGAGTGATGAGAGTATGGTTGGAGACATCATTTTCTGCAAATGGGGAGACAGTCCAAAGCTGTTTGGGAAAGCTGCTAGCTGTATGGCTGTAGCTGCTGGGCCTTCAGTCATCAATGGGTAATGAGGCAGCATGTGGATGTCTCTGCTAGGTACAGTATGGGTTGGGTTCATACCACCAATAAAATTGGATGATCCAGGAATTGACTTCACCTCGTGTTGGGATGGGAAACCGGAGGAACCTGCAGCACCCACAGCTTGTACAAGACTTGGCACATGGTCCTTTGAGGATGAGGTAGTTACAGGAGAGACATGGCTTGGGTTTCTGTGCTTGTCCTGATGGAATGGAGACCCCCCTGTCAAACTCTCAGTGCTCGGATGTGACTGCCTTGTAAGCTGCTTCTCCAAACTTGGCAGGGGTTGGACCGAGGCAGGTTGGGAAACGAGGCTTTCCAGGCTGCCACTACTGGGTTTATGTTTACCAGTGGAGATAAGGTTATCTTGTACAGTGGTTGATAGACGGTATTGGGACATTGAGTTAGACGTGGTGAGTACAATATGGCCATACTTGTCCAAGACTGGTGGCTTGGGAGGCGATCCATCTTCTCTGTTTCCCGTTGAACTAGGGGGATGAGTAATTTGGGTTGGTTGTGGCAGAAGTCCTGGTTGGAATGGAGGCAGCTGTGATATGTCAAACATTTTGCCACTCTCACTATCTTTAGTGTCAGCAGGAGTGCATCCAGCTGATACATTTGCCTTCTGTGCCTTCTCCAGACTTTGCTGATGCCTGTTGGTTAGATGACGACTAAGTTTACCGACAACTTCCGAGCGTGAGAGTTTGGTAGGCTGTCTCTCATCCAATGTGTCAGTGGAATTGGTTGCACTCTTTGTGGACTCTGCGCCTGACATGGATTCGGTAGAGTCTGGCTGAGGCCTGCTGTGCAGTTCTTCCAGGCTCTTCTTCATTCGTCCTTGGTGATATTGGTGCCAGACAAGAGTACGTCCTTGAGCATTGAGACTCTCAGGCATGTCTTGGATGTTTGGAACAGAGCTGTAGCGTTCACGATGAGGGACAACACTGCTGACAGGGACTGCACTTTCTGAATGCGTCTCTGAGATGTCATCATCCTCATCTTCATCCTCATCCTCATCAGAGGTGTCACCATCTACAGAGTCAGTATCTTCATCATCAGCATCAGAGAACTGATGATCCATGCAAGGCTCGTCTGTTGCCGTGATGCCATTTTTGGTGCATTTCTTGCTGTGGGCTTTTGACTTCATGTGCTTGGTCAGATTTCCCTTGGTCTTGAAAGCAAAGACACAGATCTGGCATTGGTAGGGTCTCATATCCGTATGTGTACGAATGTGCTTTTTTAACATGCTTGGCTTCTTGCAACGGATTCCACATTCCTCACAGACATACTTCCCCCTGCCACGTCCACGGACATACACATAATTCTCGTTAGATTTGTAGCCTCCAGAGAAAATGGGAATACGGCTTGGCTCACTGTGTTCAGGTGTTTCCTTAGGCCTTTTGTCTTTGGCCTTGAGTGCATCACTATCAAGTACAGTCGAATCAAGACTTGATCCTGCATCAGTTGATTTAGGCAGGGATTTGTCTTTTATGTCAAGTTGAGGAATTTCAGGATGTGGTTGACTGTCACCTGATTTAGGAGCAACTTCTGGTCTCCAAATGGCCGAGTCTGTCACAATGCCTCCCTGTGGTGGGGATATGCTAGTCGTCACGTAATAGAACTTGGGCTTTTTGTTTCTGCCAGTATCGTACAGACCCAGATGAGCCTTCCAGGATATGCCAAGTGGATGTGGGCAGTTACCTCCGGGCCTCCAGTTGGAGTACATTGAGATCTTTCTGTTCCCTCCTTGCTGTACGTACATCGGCTGGGGACGTTTCACACAGCAGAAGGTTGGGTTTGTGGTTTTGCGATTGCGTGCTGTGCTGTGGGACAGCTTGGAGGACCTTACTTTCTGCCTCAGTGCCGAGTTTGTCTTGACATGGGTCAATATGTGCTTTTCCAAAGGGCCCTTAGAGTCCGGCTTCTGAGGAGGAACACGACTGTAGCTGGGGGCATGGGTTTTGGTCAGGACAGCTTGATCTGCCTCAGGTTGAGCGGATGCCAACGGACTCCTCAATGGGGAGATTAAGGAGGGAGCTGAGGATGCTGAGGGAGAAAAGAGCGTATTTGGCCCTGGAAACCCTGTCGGAGGTTGAGACGAAGATGGAGATGGAATGATGAAATACTGCCGTGAGCCAGAAGCAGACCCTGGAGTAGGTGTAGCAATGGGACCAATCATCATCGTGCCTTGAGTGGATGTTATAAGGCTCTCCACCTTGCCTCCTGCATTGTGGAAGGCATGGGCCATCAATCGGCCCAACTCCCTTGCAGACTCCACAGGGGTTATGGGAGTGTTGGCTTTCATAGGAGAGGCCAGTTTCATCACAGACTCAGCGATGGAGAGGGCTTCCGGTGTCAGGAGGCTCTTAGGATCAATCTGCAGCAAAGGTTTAGAAGCCTCAGATGCTCCAGGTGATTTCATGCGTGACGTGAGTGGTGATTTCAGGTCCAATGTAAGATGGCGTCGAGAAGCAGGGACTCTTGGTAAACTGGTGGGACTCTGTCGACTACTCTCACTTCTTGGTGATCGAGGGTCACCTACTGGTGACTTGGGACTCACAGAGTTCCGCTCCATTTTAATCTTCTTCAGCTCTGGTGAGCTCATGTCCCTGTGCTGCTTCATATCTGGTGCTAGTCGGAAAGATTGCTGGTGGATTTCTTCTTTGGAAAGACTCCCTTGAGGGTTGCTCTTTCTTGGGATGTCCGGCAACATTTGCGAGGTACATGTATTAGTGGATTCTACTGAAACTCTTGGGCTGACTCTAGGACCATGGGATGAGCTGTTTGCAACTGCAGCTAGCAACTGTATGGTAATAGGAGTTGCATTGCTTATGTCATCAATCGGCTTCTGCTTTTCTACAAGTTCTTCTTTAGGTGGTTGCGATGGTAACTGCAATTCCTGATTCTGGACTGTCTGTGCGCCTTCTGAAATAGAGAAGCTGCGCTTTCTGCTTCCCCCCTTTATATCGGAAGATATATCTGAGCCCTTAGAAGCAACTGCTAACAAATGAAGAGCCTGACTTCCAGGGGAGCCTGGTCCTGGACTCTGTGTAGGGAGAGCCTTCCTGTGAGGTCTTGGATAGCTAGGGGCTAGTACATCCCGGGACTGTCCAACCTCAAGCTTGAGTTCCTGAGTAACTGGTTCACTCTTGCCCTGCATGCGTGTATGCTGGATGACAGACACCTCAGAGACAGAAGGCAGTGGCTGAGTGTAGACACTAGACACCTGACTTGCTAGGACTGAACCCACGCTGTAATGAAGTGTGACTGGTGTTACTCCCAGGTGCAGAGGATCAGGATATGCAGCACGTTGTCTGGGCTGTGATGATGCCTTACTCTCTAGACTTGATGTTGTTGAGTTTGGGTACTGGCGAACATCCACCTGCAAAGCTGCTCCATGACTTGGCGCTGAGGTATTTGAGGCCGATGTCAGGTGGCTCTGTACTGGGAGATAATGGGACGTGGAGGTGGCTTTGTGGTGGCTTGGTGCTTGATAACCAAACTTTGAAGTCAGGTGGCCAGGATAGGCAGCAGAATGAGTTGTAGAAGCAAGGGGGTTGGACTGTAAAGGGACAACACCAGCATAGGATGAAAAACTGGTGTGAGGACTGACTGCTGGTTTCAAGTCCAAATCCTTCTGAATAGCTGCTGGCATCTTAGGCGACATGTAATTGGCAGGCTGACTTCTGACAGTGCTAGTGGCAAGGGGTGACACCACACTAGGCATATCTTTGATCTTTCTCGCTCTCCTCTTTGGGGAGGAAGGACCAGCTGTTGTGGCATCACCCAAGACATCACTTTCAGATTTGTACTTCCTCCTTCGTCCAGCTCCTCTAAGTTCAGAGATCCTTTGGGATATATTCACATCCTCAGTAGGATAGTTCTGGCAGTGTAGTTGTGGCCCTGACCGTTGTTGCTGGAGTGTGCCTCTGAGCTGATTAATGGCAGAGTCACTCGTATGAGGGGAAGGCCAAGGGGCTCCAGGGATGAAGATGGTTGCAGGGGTGGCTGGATCACCAGACAAATGGCCGGTTGATTGCTGGGCTATCTGGGCTAGTCTTTGAGGCCGGTCCTGCATCAGAAGATCTTTGATGGAGTTGCTGTTATCTGCGACATTATCTGCTTGAGAAAAACCTTGAGGAACACTGACTGGAATCAACAAGTTCTTGTCAGCTCCTGAAGTGCCGATCAAGGAGCTCTGCTGCTGAGATTTCAAGGCCCTCTCTAGTAGATTTGATTCCAGTGGATACTTCAAGTGAGCATATGACACTGGAGAGGATTGGCCTTCTGACATAGAACTTGTCCTTAACCGAATGGGTGGAATTGGGATCTCAGGATTCCGTGAGAACTGAATGTTTCTAACTTCTGTTGACTTTGCATCCCTTGATGGGTCTCCAGAAAATTCCATCTTGGGAGAATTATTTTCACTGTCACGACGTGAAGCACTTGTTCTTCTTGGTTTCACAGACTCAAGAACAGCGTCATCTACTATTGCTCGATTCTGAGATATCAGCAACTGGATTCTCTCTTGTAGACTCTCTTTGGAGACACCTTTTGTCTGGCTGGAGCTGCTGCCGGCACTGCAGGCTTCTCCTTCAAGACTCATCGTCAGTGAGTCTTCAGGGATGCCTTGAACAGGAATCTGCACGTGATACTGACCCCCTGACTTGATGATATTGAACCCAGTCAGAGGAACAAGAAGCTGCCCAGTATTTACAGGTCCTTCTTCCCCAGATTGAGACCTGGAGGGAGATCCAGGGCCTCCAACCTGTGGGCTCAAGACAGGAATGGCCCTTCTGGTCTCCATATCAATGCGGAATCCAGCCAACTCCCCTGGTAGGATAGACTTCAAGAGCTGACTGGACGAGGCGCCAGATGCTGACAACACCAACTCCTCATCGCTCCTCCTCTCTGCTTGCTGGGTGGTTGACTTGAGGTGTTCAGCCAGGGATGTAGATGATGCTGAGGATGGGCGACCACCTGATGCAAGATCAGAGGATCTTGAGGATTGATTAGGGACCAGTGTGCTGAGAAGAGGCACATCCTTCTGGGTCGTAGGCATTGATAGTACTGAATTAGTAAGAACACTGGTACTGGAATGTCTTGAGATGGCTTCCTGGCTGCTTTGGATATCTGCTTGCTGGTGGGGAATATTTGGTACTGTAGCAAGGCTCCTTGGTACTTGCATCGTGGGAATGTTTGATGGTTTATAGTTCTTGTCTTGTGAGGTTTTCCTCAATGACTCCTCAGAGAGAGGAGTAGATCCAACAGGAATCTGGGAGTCAGCTTGGGGGAACTTTCCAGTGAGTTCTGTTTGGCAGGTTGTGGCATCACATGTTACGATCTCGTCTTCACTCTCCGTCTCCTCAGAATCCTCCTCATCCAGATCTGCGAGTGCTAACTTGGAGAGATCCTCCGAGTTTGGAGCTAGTCCAGCTTTGATGGCATGGGCATGGGTCTTGCAGTGCTTGTACAGGTTGCTCTTTGTCTTGAAAGAGAATCCACATGGTGGGCAGGGATAGGGCCGCTCCCCAGTGTGAGACCGGATGTGCTTTTTGAGGACGCTTGGTTTTGTGCATCTACGTCCACAAAACTGACAGACATGTCTGCCAGGTTTTTTACAGCATTTTGGGGAATCTTTGGCATTCAGGTCGTCAGTAGAGTCTGATGCATTACTCCTGGTGCTGTTTCTACGAGGGCGACAGCCACTGTATTTGACAGGGTCCTGGTTAGCCTGGCCAGAAGTTTGTGTTGTGTAGATAAGCTTCAATCCCTGCTCCTCTAAGGAATCCGACTGAAGGTGGTACTTTACCACCCCCTTGTCTGTTTCACTGATTTTCACCATACTAGCTTTCTGCAACCCAGAGTGTGATGTATTTGGTGCAATTGGGGTTGAGATTGTCCCTTTGGTTACTCCGCCAGTGATGGATGGGGTTGCGTCTGCAGGGGGCACTTTACTCATTGTGTGGAACTCAACACCGGTTATCTGTAGCAATGCCTCCAATGCTTGCTGCTTGGACTCCTGCGCTGTCAGCATCCCCTCAGAGACAGACCGCTGTCGACCCTTCACAAGAGTCTCTGTCCGACTCATAAAGGTCCGATGAAATGATCGGCTACTTTCCTTGTCAGACAACTTTCTGGGAGAGTTAGGGTCCTTTGATTTCGGTGATGATGGCGTGGGTGATTGATCAACTTTGACAGAACTTCTCGGAGCCTCTGCCTCCTTGACGGGTGAGACTGGTGTCTTCTTCGGACTCTCTGAACCTTTGTGAGGACTGCTTTCCCTCTCCTTGACTCTCTCTTTGTCCTGATTGTTAGACTGGATCTTGGTAGCCCTTTTCAAGCTTCTCTCCTTGATCATATCATATTTATCCTTATAAACATCAACGTCCGACACATAGCTGTCAGAGGCAGGTTCTGAGCTAGCGTCAACCACCAAGGATGGAGAGTGTAGTTCAATCAAAGGCTTCTCGTTGTTATTAGAGGCCTGGTTGGGGAGCTTGTGCTTGGCATCCAAGTTGTTACTGTCCAGATACTCCTTCCCCGGGAGAACCTTGCTTGTGCGCTTCTTGCGTACCTTCTTGGCAATTTTCACTTTGGCAGCATTCCTATGTCGGTGAGTCTTCCTTCCTTTGCCCCGTCGGTCTTTCTCCACCACACTAGAGACTGGAGGAAGCTTGGAGGACTTGGCAGATGAATTCCCATCTGAGCAAAACAAACAGGAATTGTATAAATATCAAATAACATAAAATATGCGAAATAAGATTTGATGGTTTGCGTGGTGGAAGTAACAAGTGGAAGGTTTGCGACAAAACCACGTACAGTAACTCAACGTTTCGGCTGTGTGTACGTCGTCAGGAAACTGCTGGATTCCAACTATCATCGTTGTGTACCAGCACATGATCAGTTCAGGTGATATCAACAATGTGAAGTTATAAGTACAGTGGACATGTATGTGGGCCTTGTATATGTACATGTATGTACATGTACATTGTACATGGCCCTTGGCAGGATTCTAGTCAGGGGGAAAATATAGCATAGGGGCATAAAGTATTGTACATGTACATGTGTACATAAACTGTCAAATAAGCCGCGTTTCCACATGCACATTACAAGATGCAAGCAGGGGCTGTGCACAGCGCATGTGCAATGTTATAGGCTACAGTGTACAATCATGTAGATGTGGTTTTTACCAAGTCGCCTTTTCCCAAGTAGTGCATATCCACTGGACTAATCGGCTTGTTTTAAAAACTTGCCTGGTCACTTTTACTGGGCAGAGGTTGGCTGTTAAAAGTAACCATTCCACTCAGTTAAAGTACCGGACCACCGGTACATGTAGCCAAGTACCGGTAGCCAAAACCTGAGCTACATGTAATACATGACATGACATGTACATATACATGTACATGTACATACGTACATGTACATGTATACATACATGTATCTACATGTACATGTGTGTGCTTACCTTGTGTCTTTGTATCTGATGGACCTCCATCGCGAATCAACTGCTCAACCTCCTCACGTTGCTCTGTAATAAGAAAAGAAAATAAACAATTTATTGCACTGGAATAATACGTGAACACGTACAGTACATGTACATGGGTATCCTACAGTACGATAATCATACATGTAATGTACATGTACATGTACTGGTTTGTATACAAACTGTACGTACATATGTACAGTACATGTACATGTACAACTGAACATGTACACGTGTATATGTACATGCAGTACATACACGTATACATGTACATGTATACAAGTATGTACATTGTACAACTGTACATGTACATGTATCCCACTGCATAATATACTGTACACATGTACATGTACATGTACAGTACTGACTACTGCACATGTACATGTACATGTCCCACTGCATACACTGTACATGTACATGTACATGTACATGTATACGTACTGACTACTATACATGTACATGTATCCCACTGTATACACTGTACATTGTGTACATGTACATGTACATGTACATGTACTGACTACTGTACATGTACATGTACTGACTACTGTACATGTACATATGTACATGTACATGCTAATTATGTACATGCTAAATTTCACATGCAGTCCCTCTACATGTACCATGTCATGGAAATCAATGTACTGTACATTGTAGGCCTATACTGTAGTTAGTATGCATGTACATGTACACGTGTATTACCCATTTCTTTCCCTTTGAATATGAATTTGAATTTTCAACAATAGATTGAAAATGAAATACATTAGAAATGCTTAAACTGTCCTGCACAGGCATATTGAACTCAAAATGCCAGCAAAATACTATGTACATATAGCCAAATACACATTACGTAAAATCCCCAATTTGACAAAGGCAAACTGGCAAAGGAAAACTGATTATGAAAACTGAGTGGCAGACAGGAACATGGTCTTCCAGCATGAAGCTCTTTCTGCATAGGCCCAATGTTGCATTGTACCATGGTTTGACAACATTGTTGTTGTCAGTGACATTGGCCATGACATTATCTCTTTACTCATATTAAACATGCTGCTACGGGGTGTATGTGCGCAGCATGCAGGCCGGTCAGCCACAGATTCCCTGCTGAGTCATGTGATTATTCCTATTAGGTGCTTGATTCAGACCGTGACTGAATGAATCGGCTACAGCTCCACTTTACAAACGGATCTACCTGTATAGAAGCAATAAGCTATCCCCATAGAAGTGTATATATTCTTTCAGGCCGCAGCCAACGCATTTGGACACTAAGGACACGGCCAATAATCTGCTACACACTGTACATGTACTCAGTGCACGTTGACATCAAAATGGCAGCAAATGTGAACATGCTCTGCTCATCAAAAAGACAACATGTGCGTGACAATAATGACTCAAGGCAAGCATTTCATCACTGTTTATTCATCATTCTTTGGTGTGTTTTTTGTAACTGGCCTGACAAAAGTTTGTGATACATGTTAGCAGCTTTTAGCACTAGGGCCATTTCCAATACACCAAATAAATGCGATTATTTGGATCGCGATTTAAATTGCGATTCAAACTCACACCCACCATTTGACCACAAGTGCTAACCGCAATCGGCTCGCGATCTTTTGTGAAGAAGTTATTTTTGTTGTATCGGTACTCGGTAGGAATGGCCCTAAAATTGATGGTTCAAGTTACAACTAAGGATTTATTGTGCATAAAGGCAGT
Source organism: Luidia sarsii (assembly GCA_949987565.1). Lineage (NCBI taxonomy): Eukaryota > Metazoa > Echinodermata > Asteroidea > Paxillosida > Luidiidae > Luidia > Luidia sarsii. The sequence goes on from OX465121.1 coordinate 1,165,896, forward strand.
ACAGTAAGAGTACGAGGTAAACGGAGGTTCCACCTTGCTGTAACCGGGTTTGACTTCTCAAGATTTTACTGTACAGGGTGTATATGTATGTATATTGCATTATGTATTCAAGCATGATTCAAGTTTTCAAGTACCGGTACATATACCAATGTACATGTACTACAGTGTACATGTACGTACTAAGTACACATGTACAGTTGTACACACAGTACTCGCTGCATGTGCACATCTTCTGTAATATTGTCTACAATTGAACATGTACTGTAAATGTAGTCTGCACATGTACCATATACGTGTATCTTACTACCGGTATACAGTAGGCCTACATGTACATTACATGTACATGTACGTATGTATGTGTACATGTTCACACATGTACATGTACATTACCTTGGCAAAACTACATGTACAGTACATGTACATGTACATGTACATGTACAAACAGGTATACAGTATGTGCAAACTTACACTGTACACATGTACACGACTACACATGTACATGTACATGTACATGTACTGTACATGTACATGTGCATGCATGTACCGGTACAACACATGTACACGACTACATGTGTACATGTACTGTACCGGTACATGTACATCATGTACATCATGTACCGGTACACGTGTACACTGTACAGGTGTACATGTATAATGAAATGTACATGTACATGTACATGTAGTCATGTACTGTACATTAATCTACATGTACATGTACATGTACCTCCGCTCTAACTTTCACTGTACATGTACACTGAAAACTCCTTTCGCTAAACTTAAAGATCAAAACAAAAATAATTGGGAAAAATGCATTTACATGTACATGTAGAACGTTTGAACAGCGTAAATGCATACAATTCTAGACCGTCCTCTTGTGGCTGACATTCAGCGTGGCTTGATTAGGGATATGGCTGGCACCCCAGATGCTTGGCCAGGAATAGGAATGGGCCAGCTACATGTATGAGTTAACAAATTTACTACCTTTTTAACAGTTATTGACTTATTGTTGGTTTAACCCGGATGAGTTCAACCCAGGTTGCAAGGCTGTAGTGTGAAAAGGTCTGTACATTATACAGTACATGTGAATGCATGTACAGTACATGATACTGTACATCATACACACGTACATGTTGTAGGCCTACAATGTACAGTAACATGATCACTCAAAAAAAATAACAATTCACAATGTGCACAATGTACATGTACATGTACAAAACTGTACACTACATGTGGTACATGTACTGATGTACATGTACATACATGTACAGTGTACATGTACTGTAGCATAATAAAGCCATTACTACACACATGACACGTGAAGATGAATATTGTACATGTACACATGTACATAATGTACATGTACAAACAAATCAGGAATCAGGACTTACATTTTAGATGTACAGCCATGAATAAACCATGCCAAGTCCACAGGTACCAAGTTACAGTACACAGACAATCCACTGAGTCACAGTCAGACAACACACAAGATATCCCACATCCCTTCCAAAGTGACCAAGTCAAGGGCTCTGTCAGACTGCTACAACGTCACTGGCCAACTCTACAGTCATGTAGAATACCAGCAGGCATCAAGTCCAAGTACATTTTGTACATTGTACTGTATGTATGCATGTACATGTATACCTACATGTACATGTACTAGTACACGCATTCACAGTAGGCTCCAGCCAGTGTTGTGTGCCAGGGAGTGTGTGAAGTCAACAGGGTCGGTGGCTCAAATGTCAAGTCAGGGAAAACCAGACAGGTTTCCCTTCTAGGAAGTCACCCAGAAGACTCATTACAGAAATGGGTTCGCCTGGGCTGCCTGTCATGCTCCTGTATATCAGGCTCTTCTTATTACAGAGGGGGAAGGACATTGGCTATGGGTATTGCGCAAGCTTACAATTTGACAGTGACATGTTTAAACAATGAAAACTTATGATGATGTTTTCCATTTTCACGAACATGTGAATCCATCCAAAAAAGTGCTTTATAACATTTTTCAAGACATCTATGCATATTGTGTTCATCATTTACCCATGTGTAGGATAGGGCATTTGTTTACTTTTAATGACATGTACACACTGTACATGTAAATGTACGGTACTGTACATTCATTGTACATGTACATGTACATGTACACAATGTCTATGTTTTTTTTATGATAAACCTGGAACATGTACATGTACAGTACATACATGTACAGTAATATGTGCATGTATACAAGGTCATGTTCTCATGTACACACATGCACATGTATGCATATCTGGTACTAGAGTGTACATGTACATGTAGAGTGCATACTGTACATGTAGTCATGTACATGGTATGATGGTACCATACAGTACATGTACAAATCTGCAATGGTTTGGTTGTCTATCGAGATTGATGATGACTGCTCCAGTTTTACTCAGGCTGTCTTAGTCTCACTGTGTGTGTGAATGTGGCTGTGGAGACAAACCCACGATTTGCAGGTGTGGGAACACTGTGCATGGGTAGGGGAAGAATAGGGATGTACTGTACAGTGTGTGTAGGTACATGTACATGTACATGTACATGTACATGTACATGTACATGTACCTACACATACATGTACAGTACATGTGCATGTACATGTACAAGCATGGTACATGTACAAGTAACATGTACATGTACATGTACCAGTACATACATGTATGCATTACGTTACATGTAGAAAATACTGTGTAAATACTGTAGAAAAATGCATACTGTACAAAACTACAAAGGTACTGTACTGTACAGTACAAGGACACTCATGTACACATGTATGTGTATGTATACTGTATGTATACTGCATGATTGTGCACATATATACATGTACAGTACGTGTGTACATGTGCACATACAGTGTACATGCACAGGTACATGTAAATGACTAAATGTACACATGAACATGATGTACATGTACATGTACAGTGTACAAACTACTGTACAAACTATACATACAATGTCCATGTACAATGTATGTACGTGTACAGTGTACAAACTGTACATGTAGATGTACATAATGAACATGTACACTGTACATGTACTGTACATTGAATATGTACTGTACATTGAACATGTACTGTACATGTACTGTACTCTATGTACTGTACACGCGTATGGATACGTTCATGTACATGTACATGAATTTTACATGGCTACTGTATTACGGTGTGTGTAAATATGAGGTCCAACATGTAGACAGTGCCCCCTGTGGCATTTGCAAAGCTGCGAATGCCCAGTAGAGAGGCTGAGTACGCTGTTAGTGAGGAAGCCTATGGGTCAGCTATGACAAGCCTGGTTTCCTATTGATAATCTGCGCCCAGGCTATTTATAGACCACTCACTGCATGGTAATTCCTCAACTTACCCACTATCAACTCTGGCTCTCCTCAACATGCGCATTATAACATGTACACGTATGTATCGTAGTATCGTACTGTGTACTGTATAGTACATGTACATGTACATGTACATGTACAATTGTACATGTACATGTACATGTACATGTACATGTACATGTACATATATACATGTACTGTACATGTACTGTACACATAATAATGTATACTTGTACAGTGTATAGGTACATGTACCTGTACTTTAAAGCCACGTCCACACTGGACTTACATGTAAAATGGGTAAACTAACCGAGCAAATGGGTAAATTGACCATTTTAAGTCCAGTGCGGACAGCCCAGGAAGTTTTCCTCCCAGGTAACTTACCCGACTCCAGTGGGTAGTTTAACCGACCAACTTCTGCCTGGTTAAATTGACCAGGTCAGTTTAACCGAGTCGATAAGTCCAATCCGGACACGACGTCTCGGTAAACGACTCGGTAAAAAAACACATCCGGCGCCCCACACGTTACATAACTTTATGCAAGACTCGTGCGGGTTTGTGTACCTAGAGTACATGCACATGTACATGAGTCGGTTAGTTTTACCGATCGTCTCGATTACTTTACCCGAGTCGAAAAGTCCAAGTGCGGACGCCGGGAAGATTTACCCATTGGAATGTTACCCACGGGCTCGGTAAAAAATAAGTCCAGTGCAGACACGGCTTAAGTGTGTGTGTACATGTACAAATGTATACATACATGTACATGTACATGTCTATGTAGCGTACTGTACTGTACATGTATTACATGTGCATGTTTTTGTAATACATGTACAGTACAATGTATAATTACAGTACATGTACAATACATGTACACATGGCAGTATAGCCATAGGCCTTTTCTTTTCAAAAAGTCTGAATGGCTACAGCCTACATGTAGTCCAAACTGTATGAAGAATGTACAAGTTTGTACATGTACACGTGATGGAGGACAGAATGCATACATGTATATGTACATGTACATATACACATGTACATGTACATGTACATGTGTATATGTACATGTACATATACACATGTACATGTATACATGTACATGTACATGTACATGTAGTCATACATGTACATGTAAATAAATAATTTATAACGATTTTGTGTGATAAAATACACAAGCCCATGTCCATTGTGAGGTTTGTGGATCATGGATGTACTGTATGTATACAGTACATGTACACACTGTAGACCACAGTTTGGTTTCTAAATGTCATGAGGAAATGCCACCATTTGAGAGGATATTTCGTCACTTCCAGCTTAGAAGACAGCCTGCCCTGAATATCCTGATTAAAGGAAACCGCTTGGCAGCAAACCAACAGGAACAGGGAAATACTCTACATGTGCATTGTATGTACATGTACATGTACATGACATGTATGGAGATACATGTACATGTACACATACCGGTATGTACATGTACATGTACATGTAGGCCTACATGTATACTGTACATGGCATACACGTGTACTGTACATGTGCAATTTTATAAAAACATGAAGTGCACATACATGTACATGTACAAACACTACATCTTTAGTCAAAGGAATGTACATGTACCCCCTGTACACATGTACATGTACCGTACTGTATACGTAAATGTGCATGTACCGGTACTGTATACATGTACATGTACAGTTGTACATGTACATGTATATCCTGTAACCCCAAAACCTGTACACATTATGTACATTATAATGATATTATAGGTACATGGCAAAGTTACATGTCATGTACTTTATCCCAACACCAGAGGGCGCTATTTACATTCTTCATCTAACAAAAGTGAGGTTCTGTTGTGCATGGTTGGTTAGTATTTTTTTAAGCAAGGAGGTATTAGATGAGCCTAATAGTAATACTTCCTTGGTATAAGATATAAATTAATGTACAATACATGTACTGTATGTACTTGTAGTATACTGTACAATGCATGTACATTTACTAGTACAAAGTTTGGACATTTTTATTCAAAAAACACAGTTGTAGGGCTACATGTACTTACACATGTACATGTACATTACATGTACATTATGCTGCGTTCCAATCATGTTGTGTTATCGTGTTCACGACCAGTATTTCCCAGTTCACGAGTGAGCTGCATTCCAATGCTACTCACCAACACGCACACGCACAGGTCCCAGCATGCACATTGCGCAATCAGTCCGCAAGTGCATGAAAGACCAAAGAGTTTGGTTACAAATATTTCATGCAGCACCAATGCAGACAACTTGCAGCTGATGGAAACTATTTAAGTCCTGACATGTTCGTGTAGAATAGCGCACGTAGTAAATTCACCTTTTCGCTCCTGGCGTCACTGCAGAAGCGTCACCGTAACTGATGCATGCATCGATGTCAGTAAAAACTTTTTGCCCTTTGACCTCCTGACCCAAGTTGACCCCATATTTTCTCAAGTCGTGAACTGGAGGGAAGATTTCTGCCTCCAATTCACGACTGGAATGCCTCTTTACGACTAGTGAACTCGTGAACACCGTAATAGACCGTGTAAATCTCGTGGTGAAAAAGGTCACCGTACACTTCCGGGCAGCTCCGCGCTGTCTGCTACTGTACATGTGTACATATAGGAGATTAACACGTGCCCAATTTTGAATGCATTATTACATAATAAAGAAAGCCTCTTTTCAACTAAAAACCCAGGTTTATGGATTAAGTATTTAAAAATATAAGAATGAGCAAAAAAAAACTACAAAAAAATGAGAATACGGCAGAGAAAACTGTATTGTACTGTACTGTACAGTGTGTACATGTACACGTGTACATGTGGAAACCATACATGTACATGTACATGTACATGTAAACAAAATAATACAAAATCAAAACATGATCAACATAATGTGCGACGTTAGCCAGTACACATGTACATTACAAGTTCGCTCGTCTGGCTGGAACACGACTATCACCTCTTGTTGCATAGGTTCTACGGTTTCAAACGTTATTTTAACTATTTTTGTCTGTAAAACGTGCAAAATCACATACTTTATTTATTCCGAAATGACTATTCTAATAGTTTAAACAGCTTCAACTGGCGCGATACAAAATATTTTAACAAAAACGTTCGACGCTCCACGCTTTACCTTCTATCCGAGGAGCCCGGAAGTCAGGAATCTTGCGGTAACACGTACATTCTCGAGGCCAACTTACACGGTCTATACTCTATAGGGAATACCCTAATTGAAATCTGTAAATGTTGAGCACTACAGTACAATTTACATGTACATGTACATGTAGCTGGTGATTCTGCCATGATTGCCACTTCTCTTAGAATGTACAAAATGTTATACCAATATTTTACGGTAGGCCTATTGTTTTCATCGCATCAAAACTCATGCAAGTCAAGTTCAATTCCAAGTCAAAGTCAGTTGGTCTAAGAGAAAGCAAGGCAATGACCAGGGGCCACTGACTAGGGTCCACTAGCCAGTGGGGCACAATAATGCCACAAGTTCCACTGTCCCCCAAAAAAGTGAAAAAACAATATTAATCACGATTCAAAATCCACTTTCTTTTTTGTGGAGGATTTGAACCACGATTCTAATAAAGTTTTTTGCCATGTGGTGTGTGTGGGACACCTCTGCTGGATCGCTCCGGGTTTTTTTTAATCCCACAATGCTGTCAGGAAATGCTGTGGTTGTTATATCTCCCTGCATGGGCCACCCTCAAGGACACACCTACCATTTGACCACAACTGCTAAGTTGCTAACCATAATCAGCTTGCAATTTTTTGCATGTTGATTTTTTGGCCTGTGTGGACGTTAGCAAAAAAACCTGGTTTTAGAATCATGAATCAAATCGCAATTACAGAATTTGCACAGTGGGAATGGCCCTACTATCCTCTGTTGCCTCAATGAGTTTATTCAGTTGACTACCGGTAATAGTAATACTGTACATCATCTATAGCCTTTGTGACCAGTGGAAACACAGACATGTGTAACAGTCCCCTTGCATGAGTGAACATTTAAAATACATGTATTTACATGTACAGTACATGTACTGTACATTGTACATGTACTGTACATGTACTGTACATGTACTGTACATGTACAGTATGTACCGGTACATGTACATGTAATTAATATACATGTACTGTACACATTTGGCATAGGCCTACAACTACAAGTAATATTGTAAAATGTGTATCAAATAATTAAACAGACTTTACATGCCATGTACCGGTACTGTTACTAAGTTGTACACATGTAGATGAACAGAAAGCACCGTTCATGTGCAGGTTATTGTACATGTACACTAACGTGACACACACATGTACAGTTCACAACTTCGCAAGTACATAATGTACATGTAACATACATTGTACACATGTACACATGTATGTTCTGTACTGTACACGTATACTTACAAGTACTGTACATAAACATGTACAGTACGTGTATATATTCACATGCATGGAGGTGTGTGCAATGTGCATACGTGTACAGGTGTGTACATGTATGTACAATGTTTATGTTAATTAAGTACATGTACGGTAAATATACACATGTAATGTAACTGTATATGAATACACTACACATACATGTGTACATGTACATGTACATGTACATGTACATGCGTGTACATGTACATGTATGTACATGTAGTCATGTCATATGTACCGTACAGTACATGTACATGTTCATATATATGTACATGTACCGTACGTGCTCTACTGCACACATTTACCAATACCATTGCCAATTGTATACGGTACATTGTACAAAATACTGTTCATGTATACATACATACATATCCAAAGTCTAAAAATTAGTCTTTAATATTATAACACCCTGCACGTGCATGTACACATGGAAAAACATGTAGCTTGTTCTGTTGACTCTTCAGCTGTTTACTTTTCCTTTTTGATATTGACATGTATGGCAAGAATAAGTTAATGTTTGATGACACATTACTCATCACTCAGCCATCACACTCACAGCGTACAGCATGCATTGCATGCAGTGTGCACCTCAGGTCCTAGTCATGGGGGTAGAAAAAGAGTAACACACAAGCCAACTAATGCACTGAATTCTTGTCTTGTTTCTGTATCTAGAATCTAGATAGACCAATGTACAGTACATGTACATGTACAGGTGTACATGTACATGTACATGTATGCATACGTGTACATGTACATATACATGTACACAATACAGTGCTATAATAACATGCAGATCTCATGTTCAATTACTGTACATGTACATGTACATGTACAGTGTAGTGATCCATGGAACTATATGTACAAAGGGTGCATTCACAGTTTTTCACACTTAAATTAACTTACTGTAAGTTAAATTGATTTTGAGATTTGTATGCAATTCAAATTGTGACCAGTAGTGACACACAGGGAGAAAATATCAGTACAAAATGTACAGTAGGCCTGCATACATGTACAATTGTACACGATCTGAATTTCGATTCAAAAATCAAAAATGTTTTCACTGCATGTGAATGTACAGTAATAAGTATGCACACACGTGTATGAAGCCAACACATCCACAAGTTGACAACAAACCAAATTCTATCAACTGATCAGCTGCCAGTCAGGCCCTAGTCAGAGAGAAAACCTGGATTATACTGTAGTACTGTACAGTACAGTACTTTGTACCAGCACATTTACTGATTTTATACATGAAACAGCTCTATGGTTCGCTGATCACTGTGTTTAGAGACACTTTGAATTGACATTTCCCTCACTATCGTACATGTACATAGTATGTACATGTACATGTACGTGTGTACATGTATGTGTACATATATACAATGTACATGTACATGTATGTACATGTAAGTGCATGTGTACACGTACATGTACATGTAGGTCACATTTTTAAAGCAGACTACCGGTATATATCATTTAATCCCTCATGCATTTTATAAGCAAACTTGTGTCATTCTTCTTCCCTGTTATCAACTGAGTTCAGGTTCAGTCAGACTACGGAATTCAACTCTTTCACAGATACCGGTACATGTACATGTGCATGTGTGTACAGTAATGTGTAACAGGATGGAAAACCCAGCAATACAGCATGAAATGAGAAGAAAGGAAAGTACATGTACGACTGCGACAAGCTGACTCCCATCTTAAGACCTTTGACAGGTAGAGATCCTTCCATTCCTTTTAAGAGACAGTGTACACGTACATGTACATGTACATGTACGTATGAGAGGCTGCTCATACATGTACATGTACAGTATACGATGTAGTTTCTGTCTAAGTACTGTCTTTTCCTCATTTCAATACTATTTCATAGGCCACTCTGATACAATTTACACGTTCTAATACAATTTACACGTTCTGATACAATTTACAGTACATGTACACGTTCTGATACAACATGTTTCGATACAATTTACATACATGTACATGTACATGTACATGTATGTTCTGAAACAAATGACATGTTCTGATTATCTGATACAATTTACGTGTTCTGATACAATTGACATGTTCTGATACAATTTACATGTTCTGATACAATTTACAGTACATGTACATGTCCATTTACATGAATTCACATGTACCGGTAACTGTACGTACATGTATGTACTGTAAGTATCCTGATTCCTGAATCAAATGTATGCCTTTGAGACGGTCCTGCTACTGTACCGGTATGATGGAAACGTCAGGCCCTCTAACTTTTGAGATTTACAATATGCATTGTATTTCAGGTCATTTTAGTGAGTGAGCAGTTTGCAACCATTTTTGGTATTACTGTACATGTATTACTGTACACGTACAATGTACATATGTACAATTGTACATGTACATGTATACTGTACTGTACTGTACAATTGTACATGTTCATATGTATGTATGTACAATACAATTGTACATGTACATTACATGTACAGTAGTACATGTACATGTACATGTATGTATACGTACACATGTACACTGTATGTATGTAGTTTTAATGTTTGGGCACACATGTGCATCCAAAAATGTTACTGTGTAGTTTGGGGTTTGAACACTTTCCCAAACAAGAGCAAGTTGTTTGTGTTGCCACCATACTGCACCATACAGTACCATACAGTAATTGTAATCCACAAATATTCACAATTACTGAAAGAAATAACTGCTTTAATTAATTATTGGTTTAATAAAACTTTGTTTTCCTATATAGTAGAAGCAATGAAGTGTTACACCTTCCTACTACAAGTATTTAAAGGACATAGGGTAGTACATTGTATTTGACAAGAAATGACTCATTTTCTTTTATTACCGTATTATCAAAGGTGTGTTCCCACTACATGTAGAACGAAAAAGCATTCCTGATTCACTTTTCAATAATTTTCCAAGTGGGAATGCACCTTACTGAATGGATTGCTTGACTCATGCATGACAAATTTCACACAATCCAACTAGAACATGAAGGGGAAGTAAATTGTCGCCCAATACATGTACCTCCTTTTTCTAATCCAGCATAAATGCATGAAATAACATACGGTCTGTGAAAGTTTCAACTCAATCCTTCAACCGTGTCGCGAGAAAATGGTGAAAAACTGGCTCATTCTTTTATCAAAGTCAACTGTGTCAGCTTAAAAGTTAGAGGCCGATCATCAAATGCACAGCAGAATTTTCAATAGGGCCACTGTGCATTTAAACTGGAAAATTGAGAGTAAATCTCGAAACGGTCCTTAGTAAAATTGCCAATGGACCATGTTTGATTTGTGCAAATTGTGTGTAGGGGCTTTAAGGCTGGTAGGCATGTTTTTTTCCAAAAGTCGTTTAAAAACGACCGTTGGAATTTCCTACAAAAATACACTTTTCATGAAAATGGCAGCATTCCAACTTTTCCCAGCACTCAAAGTTCACAGCATGTCTGATACTGGTATTCACTTCCACTTGAGTACCGGGTAAGTTAAATAAAAACAATTGTCAGGTCGAAATTGAAATTTGGATTTGTGCAAATGGGTGTAGGGGCTTTAAATGCAATTCACACTTTGACCTGAATTTGACAGTTTAACAAAACAAGTGAAATTGGTAAGAATTCAGAACAAGACAGAGTTCACAGAGCTATCCTGAATTCATGACTTATCTCTTTTGTGTGTGATTTGAGACCGTTTACCGTAAGTTTGTCCTGACAAATTTACCCAATAGCACACAGAGGCACAGAGAAATTATGCTAACTCACAGGCTGTCACAGCAATTCAATTATTTGGAGAGGCCGGTTGACCAACTATACAATCTTAATGTTTCATACAGAATGAATCAATACTGTACTTTATTAATAGCAGGCCTAAGTTGTACCTGTATGCATTGCATACCAATCATTTTTTATTTTGATTTTTTTTAAGGGACTGGAAAACAGGTCTAGTCACTGAAGAATCTAAATGGGTTTTGCACTTATAAATGTACAGTTTGTACACATCACTGTACAGTACATAATGTACATGTACATGTACAGTGTCAGACAAATCAATGAAAAATTGACTGGACTGGGATTTGAAGCTAAAGCTTGTTACATACTGTATTCTAATCAGATATCAAGTTGCAACTGTAAGATTGTCCTTAATTGTGCAATGTGCAAGAAACAAACATAACAGTGTGGTCACACACTGCACTACATGTACATGTACACGTGTAAATCGACAGCAAAATCACAGGACGTGGTCCAGGTCCAAGGTCTAACTATTTCAACCTCTGTTGACTTTGTTACAAGTGTAAAAAGCTAACAGCGCTGTCCTGGGTTTCAACAAAATTCAGTCATGTTCAAGCATGAACTTACAGTGTAAACTTCCTGCTGGATTCAAATTTACAAAGTTTCTATTGAACAGACTTCCCCCTTTTTCATATTTTTTGGACAAAAACACTCATCCCAATTATACTCATACACAATGTATTTATACTAGTCATAGTTCAGTACAAGAATTGCAACATGTAAATGTTAGATGATATAATTTGAACAAAAATAAGTGAAGGGGACAAAGAATTTGAAAAAAGGAAGATCTTGCAGTTTGATAATTGCATGGTAAAATTGGTATTAGTATAATGTACACGACATCGTGAATAATTGCAGAAACCATGGAAGAGACCGGCATAAAATTATTCCCATCACGCTGCCACAGAGCAAGGATTAAATCAATAATTTTTGTAATTGGCAGCAAATATTTCAATGCTAATTCCCAAAATAGACATGTATACTACACAGCATCAATATTGCAAAGCTATACATCGGTATTTTTTAGATAATTTCGGACAAGCTGCGCTACGGCGGCCCAAACAATAACCATGCACGATATAGCCTATACTGAATATCGCATAAACACAGTAAGGATCACGCGCTCAACCAGTCAATGAACTAGCATTCCTGATAAAATCTGCCAAGCCTCACTTTTCCCTTACACCCCCAGCGTAACCCCGAAAACATGCCACATACGACGGCAGAAAAGTCCGTAAAATCTCGCGAAACACACAAGGCCTGGGCGTGTACAGTTGCGACCTCGATAAGATGCTTCAAATTCTTTAAGAAAATGTCAGGTTTCGCAGAAATAGCGACCATGATTCATGTCCACAGACTGACCTCCGGAGGGATGATGCATCGTGAATAGAATGTCGCAATAGCTAATGAGGGAACCCCATACAAATGCGAAAGGTATTTCCCCAAAATAACCTCAGATTCCTCTCAAAACACCGCACATTTCAGCCGATGTCATACTCGCAAGACACACAATTTGTAAGGAAAAGGTAACGTGCAACACTATTAACAGCATGCTTGGGAAGTTATCCACTAAAAAGTCAAAATTTGAGAGAAACTTACGTTTAAGAGCCTTGGGTTTGGATTGTTTTTGACGTGGCATGATGTCCACGGTTGCACACGGTAGTGAGTAGGCTCGTCATTCAATTCCGTTGCGCCATTCGTCACTAGACGTCGGGAATTCCCGGCAATATCCAAGTAAATAACCACTCGGAAAAAACGTCAACACAAGTATCCAATCCGCAGATAATCGTAAGTCACCATAGTACTGAAATAAGCACCTTAAAAGGTGGAAAATGGTCCAAACGGGGATGTTTTCTTGCAAAGGTTGTCAGCGTAGACGCCGTGTTTGGTTACCGCTCGGCCGGTTCTGTTATGGGCTCCGGTGACGTCATTGGGTCTCCACCAACATACCGCCGCCACGCCCCAGAGCGAGGCTCAACGTCGTTGGCGCGGATTTTCCCTAGTAGTCTGGATACCGTACCAGATATATCCTCATTTTTTCCCACATACACAGAGGCGGGAACTGTTCTGAAAAAAATGCAGGGTACATGAATAGGATTTCCACTCACTCCGTTGTGAAAATCAAGTTATAGTAAAAACAGGGACCGTCTGGAAAAAGCTGTCGCGTAGTAAATGTTGGTGGATTGTATCCCCGGGGTGTAGAAAAGGGACTCTGTACCGTCGTCATATTGGCAAGCTGCCATCACAATCGCTTTAAAAAGAAATCCGCGCAGGAAATACATGTACAGCTCGAATTTGCATAATTCAAATGATTATGCTACTTAGGATAGGATCGGACTTTTCTTTTGCGGTCCTAATTAATCGAGAAACGACGTGTAATATTATGGGGTTTTGGGCAAACGATTTTTCTCAGTTCAATGTTTAGTTAGCTCTGCTTGCCATGGTAAACATTTTCCAGACAGAATGGCCCAAAATCGCTCCGGGCTGAATTCGAACCTTCACTAACTAGTGCCGGTAATTCGCAGTCACCTGTTCTATCGTATAATAATTAGCGCCACGGTGTGTCATTCATACAGTATGTACATGCAGGCAGGTACAGCTGTTGCCAGGACAATACATTTAAGTTTTATGACTAATGGTTGTTATTGAACTGACTCGAAAGAGTAAGTCGCAAATTTAAATTTTCAATTACTTTTCGTCTTTAAAAGCCCCTAAACAATTAAACATTGGTACATGGTAAGATCGAAAAGCAGAAAATGTTAACAGATTTACATGAAACTTATAGTGTGAAGATGGTTATAGTAGAAACCTCTCACTCAAATATTTCTGCCTATTTGGAAGAAAAGAGTAAAAGAAATCGTTTACGTCTCACCGAGATCTAAACTATTTTTTTCGGAAGAGTACGGCGTTCAATGCTGCATGTTCGCGAAACAAATAAGCGGTTTTCACGATTTCGTCGAGACTCGGTTGGCGGAGTGAGCTGAAATTTCCACAGGTGTGCTATTTCATGCATATGTGGAATCAGACAACGTATGGATGCTATTCTTTGACCTCGACCAATGTTGTGTAGGGGCTTTGAATCTGATGGCTGAATCGATCTGCTTGCAGCCTATACGAGGAGTTGGTGCATTTTCCTTTTCTGAATGGTCCAAGTCACCATCCAAATGAATGTCGGCAAACATTCTCCACTAATTGCCAACAGAGGGCACTAGCACTACTTTGTCTAATGCTTTACATTATGTTGCCTGATACATACGAGTCTGCTGCTTTACTTGCTGTATTGTACACGCAGGGCCTATCAGCATAAGTACTTCCCACGTTCAAATAAAGCCCAGAGAAAATATTGTTCTTGGCGATTGATGTTGTCACTTTAAGGTCAGCCAATTGTGATATTCTTGCTTTCACTTTCGGTTCTAATTCTCAAGCCAACATTCCTGCAGTGTACCACTAGCTGGCTGCTTTGTCAGGGGTCAGCTACACAGTTGCATTTTGAGTCTGGTTCAACTTGCTTCCTTTCATTTGTACTATCAAAATTGTCCTCTTCGACAGGAAAACGGCCAGTAATTTAATACAAGAACTGAGCTCAAAGATACAAGCGGACAAAAAAAACACTTTCAATTAGTAGTCAATAGTAGTCATTAGTGGTAAAATTCATGTATAACACTTCCAAGTTTATTCCCCATGTTTTGAACTAAACAATGATGATTTGAGAAGAAAATTCAATGGTAAATAAAAGTCTGACTGAAAATACATGCACATAAAGGACAAGGTAGTAATATTACGAGGCAAATGACATTCATATGACAAAAAAATACATGTATATGTTAACATGTGCATTAAAATTCTACTGAGTTTATATGATTTAATTACACATAATGCAAGCCTTGCAAGAAGTAAAAGATAAGATTTTAAATATATCAGGAGTCAGGACATAACATTTTATGGTCATGATCATTACTTTCCCCTTGAACACTTTCTTTCAATGAAAATCCATTACATGTAAATTTAGTTTTCACCTTATCAAACCAATGAGTCTGTCAAACATAATTACTTAAAACAGTCCATCTGAAATTCTTATACATGTATGTAATCAAAACACGTAATGTACTTATTAATTGGTATGTAATAAAAGACACTGGTTCAGGAATGAAGGTTGGTCATTAAGACAATGAGCTCATTCAAAAGGCACTTTTCGTGGCCCTCGAAAAGTAGGAACTGAATGTAATAAAGGAGAATTGTATTATGCTATGGAATGCCCAAGTTCCACATGACTTGAAGGTGATAGAAAACTTTGGTAATGAAAATGTAATAAATAAATCTTTCAAACAGCTTACTGTTGCAAAGGTGACATGTAAGTCAGTATATTCATGTCTAAAATATTATCCACAGTGCTCTCACCTTTCAGACAACTGTAAATACACATGTATATCATTCTAGTTATATGACCTGAACTGATAATTGCAGCAAGTGAATAATATGGTGAACCTTATAAACATGTACAAAGACATGAATATTTAGAATTAAGTTGTTGCGATAGTGTACTGATTTTTATGGGCAAGTTTATCACATAAAGATCTAGATGCATGCTGCTGTATTTGGGAATCCTGATTTGACTGATTGCATTCCTTCATAAATCATTTGTGTGGCTATCTTTGAACACTTTTTACATCAACAAAGATAACACAAGCTGTGAAATAAAACTAAGCTGTAGCTGTATGCACACACATATTGTATCTCATACATACATTTAGACCTTAACATAAAACAAAATATGCCAAAAAACAAAGAAAGGAAACCATTCAATACTTGAGCTATGTTTGAAAGACCTAAACCTCGACAAAAATGTTAGTACGGTAGGTGGGGTCTTCTGGCTGAATGACAAAGGTCCTTTCTAATTTGATTTCTGCTCATTATAACTCATCATGGAGTTCTTGCTCCCGGTCTAGTCAGTCCTTCCCATTAGTTTCTGTGGGCATGATGTACACACCTTCCATGGACTTCCATTGGTTGGATTGGTTAGGGTTGGGCACTGTGACTATCTCCCTCTGTCCATTTATGGGACGACCATACACATCTCCAGATACTGTCAGGTAGCTGTTCACAACAACACAAAGAGAAAGTAGTCAGGAAAAGGTCTTCCTCTAGCATGGTCAATAAAGATCATTTCAAATTACATAAACTCAAATATTGGCATGCAATCTTTAAATCTAAATACTGTAACATAACTCTAATCAAAGTCCATATAGTTGAGGACATCAGAAGGGGCTTGATAAAAGTAAGTTTCCACATGAATTTCCAGGTTCCATCGGGTAACTAAAAACAAATGTTTTAATGTTTGTCCTTAAAAGACACTGAGTGGTACATGACCATATTCTGTTTTTGGAGATGTATACATGTATGTATTGGAGTAGACCCAATTGATACTCAATAAGTATTACCGGTAGGTCAAATCAAAATGGCTCTGGCTACAGCTGTTAATAATGGTGTTCCTATATGCAGCCTTTGCTACAGTGCAGACATGATGTTGTCCATGTCAATATGTGTAGCCTAGTCTAAGCTAGGCATGGAACCAGCTTCACTAATAGTATACATGCACATCTACTTCAATGAGTTTTACCTGTTAGTGACTACATGCTTAAATCGAACTGCCTCATTCCTCGTCCAGTATTTTGTTGAACATAAGATCTCCCAGCTATCACCTATGGGGAAAGTCAATATGAGCAACAAACAAGGATTTATTTTCATTCTTTTTGCCATAAGGCAAAGTTGTCCAATTCACGTGGATCTTGAGAGGCATGGGTCTTTAGCTAGGTCAGGACTTAACAGGACTCCTTTCATATTCAGTGGTTAAACAGATTTTCAAATGGCCGAATGGATCATTTAATTGCATACGACTTTAGAAACCCGTTTTTGATTTAAGCACCTTACAGTACCAATTATTATGCATTTTGGTAGCAAGTCAGATAACTATGCAGTACACACCAAGCTACAGTGGCCCAATGCCTCTTTAATGGCCATTTCAACCCAAGTCATTTTTTTAAACTCTGCTAGACCTGCTGTATACAGTAAGTGGTTGCCAAAGACTGCTAATAACAATAGGGTTAAGATGAAGCCAATGAAACAAGATGATACTGCATCAAGATATGTACAAGTCATCTCCTTGGTCTACCCCCCTCATGTATACTACAGCACTGCTCCCAAGAAAACCTCTAGATTGTGTTAAGAATGGGAACAGGTGTGTTCAGCTCTGGGCCAGTGCCATAATTATCGGAGTTACAGGTAAGGCTGGGCAGAAAACCCTGGTATCTGAAACCCAACCGAAGGCATCGGATACCCAGTTCCATTTTTTGGAGTTCGGGTATCTGGTTGTTTTTTTAACAACGTATCTTGACTTTGTTTATGAGATTGTAAGACGCAGTGGCATCCAATTCAATTGATTTATATCAACTTAAAATTTGATTCTTGGCGTCATTGAATAGAATTGTCTTTTTAGCCATGGTTATCATTAGGTGCAATCCTGCTAGAAAAGGGAAACCGTCGAAAAGTGGACTCATCGCGATTCATGAATCGATTTGATTTTGTGCAAGAGTCTACAAACGGCAATATTTTCGGAAAGTGGATCGCGATTCAAAAATTATTGCTTTGCAGGCCAAGGCTGCCAAACTGCATATGACCTAATCGGACTGCGCATGCCTGGAATATGAGCCTGCCGGAACCCAACACATTCCACAGCATGTGCAGCGCAATGATGCAACACAAAGGGCTTGTGTACCGCACGTACGCACTTGAATACGCAGCAGTACGGGCACAGGCCCGAGGTGTTTTTTCAGCATGGTTCCCGCCTCAGCGGCCTATAACATGCGGTTTTAACCCTGGCCGCATGGGAGGGAACTAGTCTACAAGATGCACATGTTGTGATATAGCACTCTCGCTGTAGATTTCACAAGTGATCATTTTCGTTTCGGACACCATGATTCTAATGACCGCAGAATGTTAAAACAATGCTGCTTAATTGTTTTGGTCGTCAAAGAAACCCAGGAAAACCTCAAGTAAAGGATTTTATTATCGATGTTGCTTGTTGCCGATTTTATTATCGATGTTGCCGATTTTATTATTGAGGTTCCCGACTTTATTATCGATGTAGAAACTGAAAGCATGCCTGGCGCGGCGCTCCGATACTGCAATAGCAACCAGCGGTCATTACGCAATGTACTTCCGTTCTAAATTTCTTATGTTTTACATTGAATGGCGGGTATCTGTGAACCGACGATTTCAAAATTTGGGTATCCGGTTCCTCAAATACCCGATTTTGCCCAGCCTTAGTTACAGGGACATGAAAAGAAGACAAAGGGCCCCAATCCTCAGGTTTTCACTGAAGCAAACATAATTCAAGTCATGTCATCAATGTCTGTAATGTGACAGGTCCTCCCTGTCCCCTCACTCAATTAAATTGCCCTAAACTGGTGACCAACATACCTCTCTGCCAATTGTGAATGTTGTGACATATGTATGGCATTGACCTTCCTCACATAACATCAATACCATGGCCAGATGGCTGATAATAAGTTAGCTTGGTCCAGCTACTTACCGTCATCTCCAATGCCCTCCTCCCCAAAGCCACTGACTTCTTGGTTGTGTGATAACGGTGAAGAGAAGCGATGACTATGGAGGTTGCGTTTGGTCTCTACATGCAGAAGCCTTATTGTGCTTCCACATTTGATTGGGTTCCTGTAATAGCAATCAACAGTGGTATATGTATTAGCAAACTAACTGGCAGAGGGACTAACAGGTACTAGAGAGAGTAGAGAAAGCTTTCTGTGTTTTCTTTAACTGTGACCACTGAGTTCTTGAATAGCATCATTAAACCATAAGCCCACAGGGAGTTGAAATTGTTTCAGCACTGCTCATTGACAATATGATATGCTTTACATCAAAAACTGTTATATATAATAGTGTTAACTGCAAGAAAACACCAAGCATATTCATAAATTATAAGGTCAGTCTTTACTGTGTATTGCTATTCATGTGGCCATGTGGAATTTGGCACCACTCTTGACTACTCAGGTGATTATGACTCCTGATGGGCTAGCTGCGGGTGGACTGGAGGAGGGGGAATGCCATACATGCCATAGCATTGAATGACAATGAGGCCGAGATTGAGCTCATCTTGGAATTAATGGACTGTAATAGCTGTGGCTATTGTGATTGTTATCTGGCATTTCTATGCTCAGCCTATGCTTCAATACAAGCACACACTCTATTGTAATAGTTCAGATACAAAACAACTTTCTTACCCTCTGGAGCATGGTTGTTTCTGTTCACCTTTGACCTGCCAGTGGCTGTTTTTATCTGCGGGTGCTTCAACTCCTGTTACAGACTATACCAAAATATACACAATTTCATCATTTCAACGGGAAGTTTTTAAAGTTGAGCATTTTTGCATTATCAATTTTGCAAATGATAATATTGTTGGTACCATCTTTAATCCTTACAAAATTCCACTGAGCATTATTTTCAATAAATGCACAATGTCTTATGAAATGTTTCAAGTTGCAACAGCCAAATTGGCATGGAATAACATTGCAAAACAGGCAAAAAAGATGTACTACTTATTGTACTATGTGCAAATCCTTCATAAAATTTAATGGTCTTTGCAACACCACTTATGCATGCTAATAATAGAGACTGCAACTGTCACAGTCATGTCATGGCTTTTAGATTTTCTCAGCAGTCTACTTGACTGTTGCTTGATATTCTGAGTGTGCATGCCTAATTAAATATTACTCGTACTAGTAAAAGTGAATCACAAACCAACTGTCAAAAACTGGGAAATGTGTTTCCAATATAGAATTAGATTTAAAGCTTGCTTGTCAGTCACACTTGACCTTTGTATTAAACTTGGACTCAGACTCAACATGGAGCCCTAGGGACTCAGACATGAGAGCCGTGCCTGACTCAGACTTGAGAGCCGTGACTGACTCAGACATGAGAGCCGTGACTGACTCAGACATGAGAGCCGTGACTGACTCAGACATGAGAGCCGTGACTGACTCAGACTTGAGAGCCGTGACTGACTCAGACATGAGAGCCGTGACTGACTCAGACTTGAGAGCCGTGACTGACTCAGACTTGAGAGCCGTGACTGACTCAGACATGAGAGCCGTGACTGACTCAGACATGAGAGCCGTGACTGACTCAGACATGAGAGCCGTGACTGACTCAGACTTGAGAGCCGTGACTGACTCAGACTTGAGAGCCGTGACTGACTCAGACTTGAGAGCCGTGACTGACTCAGACATGAGAGCCGTGACTGACTCAGACTTGAGAGCCGTGACTGACTCAGACATGAGAGCCGTGACTGACTCAGACATGAGAGCCGTGACTGACTCAGACTTGAGAGCCGTGACTGACTCAGACTTGAGAGCCGTGACTGATTCAGACATGAGAGCCGTGACTGACTCAGACTTGAGAGCCGTGACTGACTCAGACTTGAGAGCCGTGACTGACTCAGACATGAGAGCCGTGACTGACTCAGACTTGAGAGCCGTGACTGACTCAGACATGAGAGCCGTGACTGACTCAGACTTGAGAGCCGTGACTGACTCAGACTTGAGAGCCGTGACTGACTCAGACTTGAGAGTTGAGAGCCGTGACTGACTCAGACTTGAGAGCCGTGACTGACTCAGACTTGAGAGCCGTGACTGACTCAGACATGAGAGCCGTGACTGACTCAGACTTGAGAGCCGTGACTGACTCAGACATGAGAGCCGTGACTGACTCAGACTTGAGAGCCGTGACTGACTCAGACTTGAGAGCCGTGACTGACTCAGACATGAGAGCCGTGACTGACTCAGACTTGAGAGCCGTGACTTTGACTCAGACTTGAGAGCCGTGACTGACTCAAACATGAGAGCCGTGACTGACTCAGACTTGAGAGCCGTGACTGACTCAGACTTGAGAGCCGTGACTGACTCAGACTTGAGAGCCGTGACTGACTCAGACTTGAGAGCCGTGACTGACTCAGACATGAGAGCCGTGACTGACTCAGACATGAGAGCCGTGACTGACTCAGACTTGAGAGCCGTGACTGACTCAGACTTGAGAGCCGTGACTGACTCAGACTTGAGAGCCGTGACTGACTCAGACATGAGAGCCGTGACTGACTCAGACTTGAGAGCCGTGACTTTGACTCAGACTTGACTTGAGCGACTTTGATTCTGACTCAATCTTTTGTGACTTGAATACAAGTCTGCTCACTCGATCTTGAATAATATTCTGTTAAATTGAATGAGTACACACATTTTGCAAGGGTGGGCATTTGCACACAAGGGACTTTAGGAAAGCAGAAGCTGACTGGAAATGGGCCACACCAAAGATTGCACTCAACAGCTACCGGTATACCATAACTGTATTACAATACATTGCTATGCACAGCCCCAGCCCACAGGGAAAGATTTAACCATGTCATATCATATCCACACATAATGTCAGTCATCGTCATGCTGACCAATTTTATTTTAAATACTGTCTAATGTCTATATGTGTTCCAAATACTCTTACCACCCCCCCCCCCTGGTACAGCCTATACTAGTACATGTACTTATGAATATTGGACATTGTGTTAAGAAGATGTGTAATGCAATTATAAGGTCAGTCTCAGAATGACTGTTTTCTGTCACTTGGACTTGAAGCTTGCCACAGTGATTTTTACATACTATACAGAAGTCAAACTCATTTCCAGAAATTCTAATGACATACCCCCGGTAAGTCTTTCAATAGCCTGAATTAACTAGGAAGTCCGAGTAACTTGGACCCGACAAGTCGAATTTTGAAATTTTGAGGGTCGGGTGACTGTAGGGTCCAAGTCAAACGGGTATGGCAATGCTTGAATTTAATCTTTGAAAAATACCCCCGACAGAAATTCCCAGATTTACCCCCCAAAAGACCCGTGAAACCATCCCACGCGCCCATTGAGGATTCAGAGAGAATTACAGATTCCAATACTGGTCATTTTGTTTTACTCAAGTTTTGGAAAGGGGAGAAATTTCCTCTCAGTTGACCGAGAACGGGTCGACGATGTCCAGGACGTTGCTTTGTACTGCTGTTCAGGAAACAGTCGTAGGGCTCAACGCGTGCAAGCGCGCGCACACACTTCCGCAGACCACTCCGCACCCGGACCTGCCAGCACATCGTGACGTCATGCTGTTTCAAATCAAAGATGGCCACCCCAACTCGGCACGTCGACATGTTCTTGGTCAACTGAGGGGAAATTTCTCCCTTTCCCCAAACGTGAGTTAGGCAAAATTACCAGTATTGGAATCTGTAATTCTCACTGAATCCTCAATGGGCACGTGGGACGGTTTCACGGGTGTTTTGGGGTGTAAATCTGGGGATTTGTGTGTTGCCATACCTGTTTGACTTGGACCCTACAGTCACCCGACACTCAAAATTTAAAACTTGATAAAAAAAAGGTGACTTGTCGGGTCCAAGTTACACGGACTATGAATTAACACAGTAACAGGTTGTGCCATCAATAACTCAATATCTAATTCACACAAATTTTCATCTCTGACGTTTGTAGGTGTATGAATTTATGATGCTAAAAAAGTAAAATCGTTCCAAACTTCCAATGACTGACATGCAAATGACAGAAATATCAAGTGTTAAACTTTAACTAAAGTTTAAATTAATCTATTCTATCACATAATCTTGCTGTTTGACTGAGACATGAGAGGTACTGGTACTGGTATTCATTAGTACATGTGTGTTTGTTCTCCCACATTATTTATTTATTCGCAGTGGCTATTGTTACGGCAGCCGTAACGCAACTTCCATTTTCTATAGTTACGGCACTGCAACTGCGCAAGCGCGAGGACATGCCCGATCGAACGTGTACACTGACTACTTTGGAAGCGCGATGTTAGCTGGCGACGCTGCCGCCCGGCCGTCGTGCTTGATCTTGATTTGTTGCATTTGCATGATACATTCATCATTATTTGTTGCCACTGTTTGATTAAAGAAAATTACAACGTTGATTTAAAGGTACAATAGTTTAATAATTTGTATAGTGGTCTTTTAAACCTCCCTAAAATCGAATGACTTCTCGTATTTTCTGCCGTCACATGCACGCACGCGAAGTCGACATTGTAGTACCAGGCCTTGAATTTGGTAATTTTTAGGGCAAGGCCACTTTGGCCTTGAATGATGCAAAATTTTCGGGGGCACCAAGGCCAGTGGGTAGGGCACCAAGGCCAAAAAACAAAATTGGGAAAGGGCACAGAGGCCAAATGGAAATAAATTGTACAAAGTTATCATTTTTGCATGCCCTGCTATATACATGTACTATGCATACAGTGAAACCTGCTTATTCGGCCACCTCTATAAAAGGGTCTTTTGTCACCTTTCAAAGTCCCCATCGACATTGCAAGTTACAATATTGCGGTCACTGTCCAACGCGGCCAGCGGCCAGACCTCTTGGAATGGCGCGTGTACATTTGCATTGAGGATAAACCTCCACATTCTGGCAAATGAAGAGATAAAGGGCGCCCTCTTTTGGCGCACCAAATCTCCAAAGTCAGAAAACTAGACGTCTTCTATGTTGGTCACACGTTCTTGTGTTGAGGGTGCCGACTATTTATTTCCGATGCATGGTTACACATTAATGCGGCTGTTGTCGACACGATCGCGCATTATTTTGACTTCTCTGTCTTATCGAGTTGACATCGCTCCCCGATAATCCAAATAAAATACATGTAGTCTAAAAACAACTGTAAATATGCTTACCAATGCAAAAAAAGGGCACGACGGCCAAGGTAAAAATAGGGCACGGCCAAAGTGGCCGTGAAGACGGGGATTTTTGCGGGGCACCTCGGCCAGTAAAGAGGGCAACGACGGCACTGGCCGTCGTGGCAGTCGTTCAATTCAAGGCCTGTAGTACAGTGCATCGCTGACGACTTTGTTAGGGACCCGTTTTTTTGCCGATCTCACCGTGCGAGAGAATCTTCTATAAATGATTGACTAAAACTAGACACCTTTTTGCATTCCGATAATGACAGGGATATTGCTTCAAGACAAGCAAATTATGTGCCTACAGCCAGAGAATTTGCCATGTTTCTAGTTATGGTACTTGCGCAGTTGCAGTGCCGTAACTATAGTATAGAAAATGGAAGTTGCGTTACGGCTGCCGTAACAATAGCCACAGCGTTATTTATTACCTGTTGTCCACTTCCTGATCCATAGCGTATATCATGGGAGTGTAGCCTCACATTGTGTCTGGTGTTTAGGAGTTTAATCACTGATCCACACGTCACATAATCATATTCAAACTCTGGAAAGAAAACCCGAAAGGCATGCTTTTTTAAATGAAGAATAGAAATGTTTTTAAAAAAAAGAGGCTTGATCCGCTCGTGCTAGAACATTCCATGGGCTAGGTTACGGCATGATGTATACATGTATATATGGTAATAAATGACTGGACATTTAAAACGCCGATTAGGAGACAAGTTGCTCTGACGAGTTATTTCCACCACACCTAATGATGTTTCTTCTAAGCTTCAAGTCCAACCAAGCTGCGAATAGCAATTGCAATACACGCATATGATTTTAGACAAATCAATACTTACCAGACTTTGCCGAGACGAATTTATTTTCTGACGACAGGAGGACGACAAAAATCGCCAAAATAGCCCGGCAAATGAGCCCAACCTCGTCCATTGCGAAAGGTTTTACAAGACGCTGTACGTGATTGGTACTGGTAGCCGTGTAACCAAAGTTATGCAAATAGAGCACACAACCGGTCGGCTGGGTCTTTTTGAAACACACAGATGATGACCCTCAATCTCACACATTTTATTTTGCAAAGCAATCGATTAGCAAGTTTGTGCAAATCTTAAAACAACTCAGTCGAAATGAAGCTACTAGTTTACGGGGTATCAAGCAAATAATGAAACTAAATTGTAAAAGTAGAACATTCAATTTTGACATGAACTGCATGATTTTCAAACAACTTTGGGACACGTCAGGTTGTTCAGAGAATGCGTTCGACACGACACGTGCCGTAGTATGGGGCACGGTATGGGGTCAAGGGTCACATGTCGTAAACATTGTTGTCTGTTGATGTATTTTGTACCAAATCAAATGGAGCTGTCATTCTTGAACGGATCTATGTGAATTTCAAAGGCTGTTAACTGATGCATAACTGAATTCGTGGTAATCAAACTAGTAGAGACAGTCAGAAACGGTATTCATTTTCGATCAATTGTTTCAATTCATAATTTCGATCCTAACAAAATTGAACTTTGATTTTGAAGTCTCAACATTTAGATAATCGCAATTACAATTATTACTTTTAGTTTTAGTTTTACTAAAACTTTACTGTTTTAGTGGACCTGACGACGTGACGTTTCTATCCGATCCTACTCCTCCTAGTCTAGTGGGCCTGACGTTTCGATCCTAGCAGGACCAGTTTCTCAAACTAAGGCAGAGTAACAAGGACCTACGTAACTGAATGACTGATCTGCCTCTGACCATGGAGGATTCCTCCATGCTTTGACCATGGAGGAATATCCTCCATGCTTTGACTCAGTTGAGAAAGGTCCTGCTTGTGCTATAGTATTGCTAGTGCTAATGATATTGCTAGTACTAGTAAAGTACTACTACTAGTACTAAGTAGTAGTACACTAGTACTAGTACTAGTACTAGTAGTACTAGTACTAGTAGTACTACTACTAGTACTAGTAGTAGTAGTAGTAATACTAGTAGTAGTACTACTAGTACTAAAGTAGTATTGCTAAGTGCTAGGAGTAGGACTAGTACTCAGTAGTAGTAGTACTAATAGTAGTAGTAGTACTATATTGAGATTTGCATTTTGGTAATTTTACTTGTTAGTCAGTAAGCAGTTTGCAACTTTTTTGTGCACAGTTTAAAACTAAAGTCTGTAAATAATGCACGGATGGTAATGGAGGAAGGTGATGTAATTGCACTGTAGTCTGTAGGTAGCTACAGTAGTAGTACTAGTAGTAGTACTGTTGTAGTACTAAGTAGTAGTAGTACTAGTAAAGTAGTAGTAGTACTAGTAGTAGTAGTAGTAGTACTACTGTAGTAATAGTAATAGTAAGTACTAAGCTAGTAGTAGTAATTACGAGTAGTACTAAGTACTAGTACTACTACTAGTAGTAGTATTAGATAGTACTACTAGTACTACTACAGTAGTACTAGTAGTACTAGTACTAGTAGTAATACGTTGTATACTTGTATTTTAATACCAAAGTACCGTAATACTAATAGTACTTTAGTAGGCAGGTTATATTCACCCCGCAAAGGCATTTTTCCCACAAACGCTGTTCTTCCGGGCCCTTAGTTTGATTGGCCAATTGTCATTACATCGCGAATGTTTATGCATATTCATGTATGCTTTATACTCTTTTCACCTTGTGACTTGATGCTGACACTTGTTAAGCAATGGTTGAAATTGAAGTGCAAACTTGACACCATGCGTGGCCTTTTATGTTTTAGATTGCACAAGGTTCCTTGCACAATCTTCAAACTTTGGGTTTGCACTACCCTAACCCCTCACCTAACCCTATCCCTGTGTCTGAAGTTCATGCATAAGGCTAGTTACAGTAATGGTAACCCTCATCCTCTTTACTAGCATAAGCATAAGGCCTAAAGTTTGCACCCACCCGATCTAGTGAGCATAGGACAAAGCAGGTAACAGTGATGTTTTCTCATTCAATAGAGGCATTGGAAGATGTCTGATGAAGACACCAAGGAGACCTGCAGGGAGATTAGCGACCGTATCACCCTGTGGAAGCAGGTCGAGCAGCAACACAAGGAGAAGCAGCTCATCAACCCTTTTTCAGAGTGGCAAGGAGCATCCACTCGTGGCAAGCTCAACCCAGATGATCCTGAGTATGCCCAGCCAGTGCAGGGCTCTATGACTGCTATACGTGGCCAAGCAGCGGGCCAACGGATCTCAGGGGAAATCCAAAACCTGGTGCAAGTGATTCAACGAGTGGGCAGGAGGAGTGATGAGGACGGTCACTGGCGGGTCACATTTGGGAGGCTCTTTGAGGTGTATGTAAAGATCTCTAACAAGTTGGTGGGAATCCTGCTGAGGGCTCGCAAGCAAGGCCTGGTGGTCTTTGAAGGAGAGATGCTTTGGCAGGGGAAAGATGACAGTGTGGTCATCACACTTTTGGCTTCCTCAGAAATGGGAGAGCGTAGCTTTTACCATTGACTGAGATGACTGACTCGAAAGGCCATTAAACATTCACCTGCAACTTGGAAGAGAGATATGAAGAGCACACATTGAGTTTGTTCAGTTATCTACCCTGGGTCTACCCTGGTCAGCATCAGTTGGCTCTGAGGTCATTGCCCCCTGACTTACCCAGCGTGACAGCAGGGTCATTCAAGGGTAACAAGGCTTACCTGGGAAAGCTAATAGAACGTCTCTTATGGTCAATGATGGACTGCCTTTTGGTCTTTGAAGCATGCAAGCTTGTGCTGCAGAATCATCATTACTGACTGTGGCTACAGCAATTGCTGCATTTGACTGCATTGCAGTGCAGGCAGATGTGCAGTTTCCTGTAGCTAAACATACACATCTAGGCCTGGGGCTAATTTCAGAGCCACTTTTTACTATGTGAAGTTCAACATGCATCAATCTAAATAAGGTTGGCAATCTGGTTTTATCTAAGGAATATGTTTTGTGTTTGGCAGATTTTTCTGCTTAAGTGGCTCTTTGAAATTGGGCCCTAGGCTTTAAGTAGCAGTTAGCAGCTAGCCAGCTACATGTATAGTACTTGCTCCAGCATAAAATGGTGTGGTGAAGTTCCAACTATGAACAATGTGCAGTACAGCTTAGTGTTTTAGTGAACAAGTTACAAACCCAAAAATGTGTATGAAGTTTTGGAATGTTTCTTTGTTAAGCTTTTATTGAAAGTTTGAAATATTTCAAAGAAAACTTTGACTTCAGCCTGAGATGTCTGGTATTGCGTACCAGTGTTCTTACCATCTGAGCTATCCAGCCCTTAGATTTTGGCCTTCTCAAATGGACATCTAGTCTCTGGGGTTTTTGCTGTTTAGAAGTTCCCAGTATTTTGAATGTATTTGTTTGACTTTTACTGAAATGTGTAAGATTAATGTAATTTTAATTTTGGAAAAAGAGAGATAATATAATAATTATGAATATTTGTCATCAGGCATCGGGCAAAGCACAGGGCATTCAGTGCTTATTAAGTCAAGAAGGGCAAACCCTCATTGAATAGCATTCTCCTCAACGTAAACATCATGTTATATCATAAAAATTATAGTCTTGCCTTTAATTTCTTCATCATGTTCATGCCAGGACCTCTAAATTTGTGAATCTGAATACCATTATTGGTCACATTTTCAAGCACACTCCTTTCAGCCTGCTATTTGGCTATTACACACACTTGTTGTGCCATGAGTTGCCAATTTGCCAGCTGAATTGCCACAGAAGGGACAATAATTGCGCTATTGTGGAACCGTTATTGAGGAGCATGCAGGCAGAGAACAGCCTAGCACTTGATTTGTCCACAGACTTGCACAGTTGCCCTTGCAAGTATTGAGGAACTGCTGAGGATAGTAGTCCATCATAAACACCACATGGACATTGGAATGGTGCAATAGTTTGACTTAGAGGTACACACAATGATCTTTTATCAATTTGTACTTACAGATATCTGTTATTTTAATTTTAAAGGCCCTATACAACATTGGTAAATGTCAAAAGATTGCAACAGTTTGTGTTAAACCATTAAACCTAAAAAAAGCAATACTGCGAAGGTTTTAGCTCAAATGGTATTCTGAGAAAGTAGAAAAATGAAGAAAAAAAAACGTCACGGTTTACACATCAGCCTGTAGTGTAAAGTAATAAACTATTTGAGTGAAGAGTTCTCGAAAAGCCCAGCAACTCAGACCATAAGATTTCATCATGAGGATTCTATAATGACCATCTACAAACTGTGTAGATGAGAAGTTAAGCAGTGGACATTGATGTTTTCCGATCTTCCCAATGTTGCATATGGCCTTTAAAGTAGGTTTTGAAAATGGCACATTATTCAAAATCCCCCGTATGGCAGTCGACACAATGTGAATAAAAGTGAGTTGGATTTATCTGTTTTTGTGCTTGCCTTGTTTTATCCAAAGTCTAAGATGTGCATCCTTCTTTATCAAACCATCTGCCATGAGGTTGGTACATGTACGGTTTTGCATAATTAATAACTTTATATTTCTTTTACATATTGTGATATACAAAAATGTTGCAAACTGCTTACTGACTAAAATTAACAAAATGCAAATCTTAAAATTTAGTGGACCTGACGTTTCGATCCTAGCAGGACCTTTCTCAAAGGCTTTTACATATTGCTCATTATTTCCCAATTATCTTTTCCTACTCTTTTGTCACACATACAGCTGCATTTGCACAGGACTTAGAAGTTGGGAAATTTAACAGACAATGGTTACATTTCAAAGGGATAAACCTTGACGGTGTTCGCACTTTGGACTTTGAAAAGGGGAAATTCATCCGAGACTATGATCAAAGTAGCTCATGAGGGTGCTGCACATGACCTTTGAGGTTACATAATGAGCTTGGTAGCTTGCAAGATAAACCACTTCCAGTCACTATTGTAGTGCATGGTGTGTATACAGAAACCATGCACTGTGTATGATATTGTCAGGGCAATTAACAGAGTGATATTTGGCCAGATGTGTTTTTACCAAATGGCATTTTCCTGACATGTGTATTTGCACTGGACTAATCAACTCAGTAAAAGTGACCAGGTTACTTTTCCTGGGCAGAGGTTGGCCAATATAAGTAATTGGACTCAGTTAGAGTAACCAATAGGAAAGATTACTTGGCAGTTTCACCAGACTTAAATGGGAAAGGTGACCATTGTCTTGATGAGTTTTACCAAACAAGTCCAACGCAAACACAGCTATTTATATTGACTGCAAGTGACTTCTTTATGTGTGTCCTTTTAGGTAGGTAACTAGGAAGATTAATTTCCAACCACATGAATACCTCTAAATTCATAGACTTCTAATGAACATTCTTTGTCAAAGAATTGGGTCAGATCCTGGTCATTTCAATCAAGACACAATGGGGCTATCTTCACCCGAGTGTGTAATGCCACACAAATAAAGCTGTATTTTAAGTTATCACAGATTTCTTTATTTGGACAAGCCATAACAAATTATATACAGAAAACAAATTCAAAGCAGAAGTCATAACTGCATTGTTAACTATTCCTGTCTACTTTGCTTGCCTCATATACAAATGCTTTAAAAAAGAAAAATTCAAACCCCAAACAAAAATAATTTAATAAGGATAGGTAAACAATATATGCTTGTAGGATTAAATTTTCTGGCAATTTACATACCTTTGTAACAACATCTGTGCCACTAGAAAAAAAAGAAAACATAGAGTATCACATCCATTTTATAATTCTAAGCACAGAGCCCCAAAAAGGTATTTTTGTTTTTTTGTAAATGGAGGACAATATCAAATTCATTATCCAATTCCTTCAAAACAAATTACTGATATGCAAAAAAGAAGGATCCTTTTGGATAAGAAAATAAAAATGTATTCAGTTACAACTTTGTTTTTAACAAATAAATCATAGACTAGAGGAAATGGATGAAGTCTATGGTTTGACTACAAGTGCTTATTCCTATCTGATAATTTCCTTCTTCTATCCGTGCTGAAAAATCACAGATGGTCATTCGCTCTCATTCCTAAAAATAAATGTAGACTGTGCAATATGTGCAACTTGTCTTAAAGTTACACTCTCAGAATCACTTCACTGTAAATTCTCCTTTAAAACACCTCCTGACTTTAAAAAAATGATTAGAATATAAATAATGATTTCTCGTGCAATGGTGGCTTGATGCCTCAAAGACTAACTGCAAACAATTTAAAAAATAAATTAATTTTGATTTAATATTATTTTTTTAATAATGCTAAATATTTCCAAAAATTGGTGTGCGGGTGTACAAGAAGAGGCCTATGTATTGCTCCATCGGTTTTCTATTTTTTTAAGGAATAAGAAGTTAAGATAAAGAGTTTGATATTTATCTGCAGTGCTTACAATGTGTTTCCTAGGACAAATCTGTCAAATTGGGGAAGAGACAGACTAACCAGTCTAAACCATCCCCGTTTCTCCAAATATTTCCAAGGATTCCCATACTATTAAGTGATACACATTATATTTACCACCATGTGCTTTCTGGAGACTGGCCTATCTACATACATCTGTTCCAATCAGAATAATCAGATCGGTCCTTTCCTTGGGGACAATGACGGCACCACAGCTTGTCATGCTAAAAAATAACAAAAAAGATGCCCAAACTGCTCTATATAAATGTGCATTTCAAAAAATAAAGAGTAATTAAAATAGGTCAAATTATGAAGTTCATTTTCATATTTTGCACCCCAAAAACCAGGATAGAATCACTGAATTGTCCAATATCTTCTTTATAAGGTTACTGTGATATTTCTTTTCCCTATGTTGTCACAAAATCGGTTAAACTGCACCATATCATTACACTGAGCCATGTTTTATTGTCCATTATACAATTTTGATGATCACCATTTAATTAGCCACAACACCAACAGACTTATAAGCAACACCAGTATAACATTGCACAGTTTTTTGCACTGCCATAGTATGTATTACATTATATCATATAATATGCTTTTAAAGTATTTACTATACGGCACTTGAAAGAAAGTGTGTTATAAACACCAGAAGTATGAACAAATTCATTACTATAAAATATTGGAAATGCAACTCCTTTTTGGCTGTCTTTTAGGAGATATGTTACAATATATGTGCTCAATTTACTCTGGCATGCTTGCCACAGATACAGATTGTGTAAGGATGAACTAGTCAGCTACAAGGACAGTTGCTATTTATGCACATAGCATTATTACAATTATTCCTTAACCCATTGGACATCTTGACAGCAGTATTGTGATCATTTGTCATCATGATTCAGAATAATGGCAAGCTATATTCCCTATATAGCCAACCGCTCATTCACAATTTATGTGCTCCAATTTTCAGTTGACTTTCCCATAGAAATAACTACATTTGCTGTGGCACTTTGAGAATCTGAATTACTGTAGAAAGACTTGAAAAACTCCTATCATGCACAGATATTGCTAGCTGTGACTAGTGCATTGTCAGGCATGACCAAGTATTGGCCTCATAGCAAGTTTGATCAACATTGTCTTAAATGCATTATAACTACGGTACACCAGAAATGTTTCACCACACAACTTTGAAATCAGTGAAGAAATACATTTGCCATACGGTGAAAGCTCCAACCAACGGATGATGTCATGCATGTGAAGACAGTAACCATGCACAAGGCACAATGCTGCAACCTTTAACACTCAAATAGCGCCCTCAATGAAGTGTGCATGGAACCAATACAATAGACAACTTATACCTCATCACCTTACAAAATTGTTGCAGTTTTATAGTTTGTCCTGGGTCTAAATGCCGATCTACAAACAAACCCACTACTGGATGTGTCAAATCATTCTCAATTATATTTCATCTCTATTTGTACATCATAAATCATCACTCATGTCATACACCAGAATATTTTCCCAATAACTGAGTACATAGAAGAACCAAGCGTGTAAGCAACACAACAGTGACTAAAACACTATTTCTCTTTCAAGTCAGGAGCAGAGATTGTGTTTCTAGTTTTGATTTTGCCAAAGATGGTTCATAGATTTGGAAGCAGTTTCATAGATTTCAGAGCAGTCTGAAGATCATTAGGGCTCACTCGTAAATGGAACAAGCGGATAAGCATGTGCTAAGCATCAAACTGAAAGATTACAGGGATATGTTATAGACTCTTTACTTAGACTAAATTCCTTGGTTGAATGAAGATTGATATTCCCATCTATGTTATGCAGGGATTTATTAGCTATATCAATTGTCCAATCCAGTAAATTGTCTCATCGCTTCTTGGATGCACTCTTTTTGCTGAGCCAGTAGGAGGTGGCAATGGTCAAACCATCCACTGATACGGACATGGTCTTAGACGGAATCTTGCTGAACTGTTTACTGCCAGAATTGTATCTGAAGACAATAATAAAATCATGAGAGCAGTTCATTAAGCAGTTCAATCATAAGGGACAGACAAGCCACTGTCCATACATGCCATAGATCATCCAAATCCTGTCTAAACCTGGATGTAACGTGGTGCAGTGGAACGTCGCTATTATGAACATCCCGAGATCCACGGAAATTGTTTGGTAAAGTGGTCGTTTGTTGTAGCAGTTGTAGCCACATATTTTATACACAAAAATCGGGAGCAAAAGGGCATGATCGTTATGGCCGAATGTTTGGTATATTGCCGTTCATTATAACGATTTTCCAATTTATTAGCAGGAATGTGTAGTAATCTACCTTGGAAGAATGAATGTTAAAAACCAATAGAGTCAATATCAAGCAACTTCCAGCAAATGGTTGCAGCTAATAGCCGTGTCTGCATGCACTGCTAATACTGAAGAATATTCAGGTACACATGTAGATGACAAAAGCCAAAGCAGTAGCCATTGACTAAGGTCTAATCTGATAGTCAAAGGGAGAGATGTGCATTACGATCTATACGTACTTGTAGAGATTCTCATACATCTTGTGTGTGATGTGTCTGGGTCCTACACCATAGAGTTTGTAGAGTTCCTCAGACTCAGGTGAGTAGCCATAGAGAGCCCTGAACTGCAGCTGAGCATCACGGAACAGAATGATGAAATGCTTGGCTTCAGCCTTGGCTAACTCCTGCAACAAACAAAGTCAAGTGCGAATGTAATTGTACTTTCTCTTGAAAGAAAATGTGAGAAAATGTGGATGAAGCGTCTTCGGACTATTCAACCACATGGTCTCAACATCCAGGAGGGTAATGACTAACACCATGCAGCTTTCTGATAATCCTTCTTTTGTGTTCACTTCTTCACACTTCTCTCTTTGATCTTTCCCCCTCTTCTCACTAATCCCTACCCTACTCCTTGCCCTTCCCTTTGATCTCACCCTACCAGCTTTACTCTTTGTCCTTTCTCATCCGTTTCCTATTCACTCTCTTCCCCCTTCCTCCCTGTACATGTATCTGTGTTGTCCTTGTCACTCTGCCTTTGAGAAAGGTCCTGCTAGGATCAAAACGTCAGGCCCACTAAATTTTAAGATGTACTTTCTCTTAACATTAAGCAGTCACGTGTTATCATTGAGAAACAGTTACAGGCAGTTTACAATGAAGTGCTAGAGATATTTGGGTTTCAGCAACAAGAATATAGCATTCATTTAATAACGAGACTTTGCCTGATATTGCTTTTAATGCATCACTGATTGTATGCACAGAAATGCACAGACATATGGGTTTGCTAGAAGCCTCTAAAGCTGTGTTCCCATAGGACTTTTTCTGAATGTACCGGTAAGTCTACCCTGTGTTGCCTCTTCTTTTTACTTGTTCATAGCTGAGAAGAAAGTCTCCAGAATCACATCCAGCGTGTTACTTTTACTTCAGATCATGGTAACGCACCTGGGATGTAAGTTTTCCTTGTTTTCCCATTATTGGATGTAATTGTATCATCCTTTAGCAAAGCTGCAGTGGTTTGACCCAGAAAAGTCTAATGGTAGCACAGCTTCAAAAATGCTGTCAAGTGCAACACAACATCTTACATGAAAAACAAAGTGATTTTAATATTTGAGTATTTACCTCTAAGACCTTATCCTTATGTTCTTTGTTGACGGTACCAGCCAGGACGCAATGAGAGATGGCATTAGTGATAATATGCCGATTGGACTTGGAGGTGGGTTTGACATATAACTTAGGACCTGCAACACAAAACAAGGGGCAGAATATAAATGACAAGGACATCTTATGACCTATTCACACCATCCTTCAAACATTGCCATAATCTACTTCAGTGCTGTAGCATTCAGGAAAACACTGTAGGAGATGTGTATTCCATTTCCTTACAAATCTCACAAATCTGTCAACTTAAATGATTTGATTCCCACTTTGACATTCAAGGGATGCTTACCATTCACATCAATGTCCCACAGAAAATAAAGGAATTTAGGAATTATTTTTTTTCTATTTTTTCCCTCTTTTTATTTGTTTTTTTCTAGCTTTACTAATTTCAATTCAAAATCAGCTGCAGACAAGATATAACAGGGTTTTTTTTAAATTCAACTGTTTTGATTTCACTTGAGTGATTTCACTCGAGGCATAGGATGGGTTGATGTGTAACTCAAGGATCAAAAGTGCATGAGCATGAATAACATGCATATTCAAAACATAATTGCATATTCAATGAACATTCAACACATATCAATGCATATTCAACGCATATCAATGCATATTCAGCACACTGAACATGAATGAGCTGCACTCAAATAGTAGATGCAGATATAATAAACAGTCTTGTTAAATTAAAAACATTGATAATGGTTGGCACCTGATTTAACAATAAGCAATATTTAACTTCAACAATAGTAACAGTTTTAACTGAAACTCATTAATGAGAAAACTTGTTAAATAAAAACAATGAAAACATGGGGTGAATTATTGAACAGTGAATACATGGTGTGGACAAATGCAATTCATTTGTGGATTGGAACAGCAACACAAAGGGGTGGGTAGAGCTACATTGGGCACTATATGGGGATTGATTTCATAGTCTTTGGGTGCAGGAGGGAAGGGTGGAGGACAAGCAGGTGGTATGGGGTGACACTTGGAGATGGTGAGGTTTGTCTAATGGAAGAATGGCAGAAAGATCTTGAACCAATGTGCTGATGACTGGCTGGCTATCACACAGCACCATCAGTCCGATGTGGCACTAGGCACAACAGCAGCTCACATCTCATCAGTGATTTACAACACACGCACAGGCAAATGGAGGGCAGCTGTCCTGCTTCTATCAGGGAAGCAATTTGCAATTGATGTCTTGTCTACTAACAGTTCCATCCAAAAGGTTCCACTTCATGGGTAGTGTGAAACAGCAACAATATGGAGCATGTGCATGTACAGTGTAGGTAACACTGGGTATAACCATTGGATTGACTCCACATTTGTACGAGATCATTTGATTGTAATGGCATACACTGTACACCCAATCTCTCTTTACATCCCACAACTTATAACATGACATTATATTGTAAAAGTTGTCAGTTGTACCTGAATAGGAAAGTAATTCAGCTAGGGTTTAATTAGTGACATCTTCAGAGACAAAATGATAGGAAGGTGCAAATGAGTATGTTGTCAAGCAGCAAGAACTTTTCATGGGAAACTGTCATGAGACTAATCATGATGTTATGATTGACTCCTACTCAAAACTAGTTATAGCAACGACTAGTTGACTACTTGAAAAGGCCACCATCTAAGGGCTGTATGTCTCATATGGCTAGAGTATTTGTATGCAAAACCAGAGGTCTCAGGTTCATTTTTCAAAATACATGTAGTCGTAGCTTAGTTAAGAGACACTAAATCATTGGCGACCCTAAGCTTGTCAATTATCTCCTTTCATCAAAGAACGGAACATTAGAACTCCAAAGAATCAGCAGAAATCATGCAAGATTGGACAAATGGTTCTACATGCTGCCTATTATGTTAATGTACAAGTACAAAGGACTAAAGATGACCTACATTATGCGGTCAAATTTAGACTCCCTTGATCAATTTTCCTCAATCCTACAAAAACCAACTCAAAAGGTGTGTTCTTCCTACATTGCATGATCTGCCTTAATCCTTCTACATGTACTACATGTAACTACATGTACTCTGGTCAACTAGCCCAACTCCGTTCCTGATTCTTTCAATCCATCCAGATCCCTTGATGAAAAAGACACAGAAACACTGAGCTACGCACAAGAAACCAGATGCAGAGGTCATTGAATACAGCATGCAGACACAGTAACCACAGTACTGACTAGAAAGCATAGGTTTGGAGCAATTGACATGCAAGGAGATCATAAGACTACGCAGGGGCAGCATGCTAGCAGACCAGGCAAAGTGTCAACAAAGAGGAGAAAGTCTTGGCCACAAACCCTGGTATTCTGGTGTGGCAATACCGCCTCCACCCCCAGAGCCATTACTATCCTGGGACACTACGCTGACTGCACACGACCCTGCTGCGACCTCTTCAGCTTGACCTTTGACCTGCAGGCGCTCCTCCTGGGGGCTTGGGCGCTTGGCTTCAATGACTTTAGGGGCCTTAGGTGAGGCTTGTATAGCCGTGCGCCGTGTAGCCACTGGCTCAGGTGACTTCTCTTTCTGTTCCGCTTTGGGGACATTAGAGGCTTTATTGTTTGCAGCGCCCTCGCTTGTTTCTGAGGGCACAACCTGTTTCTTTGGTGATGCGGTTGACACAGGTTTCTCTGAGAGGGGTTGATATGATAGTGATCAGTTAGTGCAAGAGTGCAAAGAAACACCTAGACAAAAGGCAGGAAGGAAAGGGTGACATTGAGTGATAAAGTGAAGATGTGTCAAATGGCAAATGGACAGAGAAATGAGAGCCAATAGACCGAGATGTTAATGAGGGCTATCAGAGCTGTCCACATTGTCATATTTACACAAACTGTGCAGGGGAAGGGGTTGGCATCTGCATAAAGGTGCTTGAAATTGATAGATTTCTATTGGACACTTTGAATGGTTAACACTTTAAAGATTCAAGATTAAATATTCATCCAATTTCCTTCTGTTATGGAGGTAAAACACTGGAACTCCACACTCACTTCAACAGAAAACCCTATGAAAACAACACCATGTTCATGGGTACATAAACATGAGCATGGCTTACTTTTTTATGGGAATATAGTCCCACTCCATGAATTGGTCAGAATAAATTCTATACACATAGGTGTGCAAAACATTGAAAAGAACTAACAGGGGTTTGGAATACAACTACTCAGTGCTCAGCCCTTAACAGTTGGACAACTTTGGAGAGCCCCTTACAGCTACATGTAGAATAACTGGTTATTATAAAAATTAGCAGTTACAAACAGATTTTACAGGTAACTTCTGCTGACAACTACCTACAAGTATGAGGATTTACAAAATCGCTAATGGATAAAGGAAGGATGGAAGGAACTTTGTTGCTTTTAATTTCAATTTTGAAAATTGTCAAGGGATTTCACTGAAAAGGTTTTCATTGCATAGGCATGGGGCAAAATTAAACCTGTGCTTCTGCCTGAACCTTTCAAATACCTGAATGTTTGGGTTTTGTGGGGTTTCAGTTTTAGACCCACACTGATCATGACTGATAAAATCTATATAAGGCACATTATTTACACACATTGGACATGGATTACACCAAGCGTACTTGCTTATAATAGATAGCACATATGTCCCTTTGTGTACCAAGGAAGCAAATCATAATTATTTCCCTCAATTTGATAAAAAAAATTGAGCCATCAATCTTATATGATCTTTCATGATTTTCAAAACTTGCTTACTTGTGAGATGATTAAATTTCAAACAGCTGGTTATTGACAACTTTAACTATTTTAGTTTAATAGTTGTTTTAGTAGTGCTGCAAAGCATGTGAGCTGCCATTATCTTACAAAATCGATGTTATATCCCTTAAAATGAATAGCTTGAGAGTGGTTAAGCAATAAGACATGATGTGTTGTTTTGTTAGTTGTAACAAGAGATTGATGAATTAAGGTGTGTGATGATAAACAGAATGAAATGGAATCAGCACTGCACACCATGACCAACATACCAGCAGCTCCTACTGCTGACCCAACTGGCTCTTGGCTATCAAAAGGGGGCGCTTTATTCAAACTACTGCTGCTACCAGCAGAGGGCGCACTCACTGTGAAGGATTTCTTCTGGACACCTGGTGATTGAGATTGTTATGTTTAATACTGCTCAGTGCAACTAAATGATTCAATCGTCCATTTGGTCATCAAATTGTGGTGGAAATAGAAAAAAAATCATCTTTGATAAGATCCAGCTGGGATTAAAATATGAGGTTTGACTAGCAATGACTTGCATTGATTTTCTTGGAGATACATAACTCAAGATGTGTTGTTTCATGACTCAACCCTCAAACCAGAGCTGTCAATTAAATGGTTACATTGTACACACTAAAATAAGAAACAAATGGGGCAAGTATCAAATTTGTCAGTCAAACTTACATTATGATGACCACGCATTGAAAATTGATTGCATACAAACAATGACATCATATTACTACAATGTCGTGCTCCAATCATATCATGAACTCATGCTTAAG
Source organism: Luidia sarsii (assembly GCA_949987565.1). Taxonomy (NCBI): domain Eukaryota; kingdom Metazoa; phylum Echinodermata; class Asteroidea; order Paxillosida; family Luidiidae; genus Luidia; species Luidia sarsii. The sequence goes on from OX465121.1 coordinate 1,205,740, forward strand.
TTTATGTAGTCTGGTATCCTAACGATGAAATAGAGGTTACTTGTATACTGTTCAAACTTGTTGTGTTCCTGCATGTATGAGTTCACAATACAATTGAAACACAGACAAGACCAAGCCTGATTGAATACCTCTGGCTACAGCTACTGTTATGGCTGTACTAATACTATATGTAGTGCAGGCAAATGCACGGTTGTCCATAGCAAAAGCCATAGCCTTTCATTGTACTCCAGTCTAGGACACACAAACTGACTGGTCTGGTGCTTAAACTAAGACCATAGTCATACAATGTGTGCGTACATGTTACACGGCACCATGGGCTAGTAAGCCATGTTCCAAATCTAAGGCTGTGGCTTCACGATTCATGTAAGCAAGCACAAATGACAGCCAGTCAATGACTGTGCATCCAATGCCCTTAGACCTGTGTGTTATTTGCAACCGCAAAGTAGAGATTGAGGACACAACCTTAATATAGGCAGCTGTAGATATACATGTACATGTATGTGACATGCAGTAATATGGCAATGTGTGTGTACTCACTGCCATTCATGCAGACAGCATATAACAGGAAAGTCACAAACTCATCATATTGTATGCGACACAAAACTACTGTACATGTACATGTATATAAAAATAGCAATTTCAAGTTGGACACTTACTAAATACTATAAACTGGACAGATTTTGGTCAAAACAAAATCAGAGAAATCACATTGCAAATGAGGGCTGATTAAATTCTTGCGATTCAACCAGCACCTAAATTCATAGAGCTGCTTTTTCAGCTTGAAGGCAAGCCTACTCTTGGTCATAGACAGGGTAAAGAACCCAACGTTCTTCCAATGTCTAAGGTTTAAGAAGTTCCACTCAGCTCATTTTGCAGCACCAAGTAGCGCAGTAATTCATGAGGGTTAATTGGAGCACTGAAGCATCTCCATTGCAAAATGCAAACACAAAGCCAATCCAGGGCCACAATGCGCTAAAGCTTCTAGATGCAGCATACAAAATAAAAGCTGGACTGCTGTTATTTACAAACTATCATAGGTGGTTTGGCATTAGAACCATCCATAGACATTGGACAGTCTACTAGGACCATAACAGCTAGACTGACACCTTGGAAGAAAGCCTAAATGGTAAACACTTCTATCTGAGACTACCAATCCAAGCAGAATTCAATACTCCTTTGCTTGTTGGCTTATTCATAGATATTTCATTCAGCATCATGCTTTGCAATTCATAAATGAATAAATCATTCATTTACAAATTACACACTTTATATAATCTTAAGGTGATATACAAAAATGTTGCAAACTGCTTACTGACTAAAATAACCAAAATGCAAATCTTAAAATTTAGTGGGCCTGACATTTCGATCCTAGCAGGACCTTTCTCAAAGGCCTTTGAGAAAGGTCCTGCTAGGATCGAAACGTCAGGCCCACTAAATTTTAAGACTTTATATAATCCTTACAATAATCCCAATTATCTGTATCCTGTAACTTGTTTACAAGATACAAAGGAGAACTTTCCACTTGAAATAAATAGAGGCAATTTATTCTTTGCATCCATGAAACGATGCTGTTATGAACATACTGGAATCCATGAAAATCAGCAGTCGTTCATTATAGCAGTTACAACCACATATTTTGTACACAAAAATAGGGAGCCAAAGGGCATGTTCATTATAGCCAAATGTTCAGTATATTGCCGTTTGTTATAGCCACGTTCCACTGTAGTGTTGATATTTATTTTTAAAAAAGGGGAAATTTGAAAAAAATTGGCAAGAATTTTGGAAAAGCTGAGCCTATAAGTGTTCTCAGTGTGTGGAGAAGACTTGTTATGGGTATGTGCAGAATTATACAATATTTAGCTCCGACAGAAAATTACCCACCATCATAGAACCCTTCCAACTATAACGTTTGACCTCTGAACCCAATAGCCTGCAGGTGGTGATGCAAGACTAGCCCAATATGAAAGGTGCTTACTGTAATCATCTGGGTCTACGTAGCGAGTGGTAGCTGGTCGACTGAAGTCAGCCTGGTCTTCAACCATGCAGGATTTAGGCCGTGGCTTGGAGGACTTGGTCCTTCTCACTGGGGCTGGCTCATTCTCTTGCTGTCAGTGACAAGGCACAATGGTAAAGCAATGTAACATCAGACAAGGAATGTGGAAAGTTTGCAGTAACTCTTTCGAGTATGGCTCTAAAAAGAGCCGCTAACTCGACGTTTCAGACAATGTGTACTCTGCCTGGCATCAGGAAACAGCAGGATTCCAAATATTTATTTTGATTATATTTGTTCCAGTGACAAATGAAACACTGGGTGATCTCTACAACACAACCAAAAAATAAGCATATACTGGGTAGCCCCTACAAGAAGGCAAGTGATTAGCTACATAGAATGGATTTCAATGTTATCTAAATGTCAGAACAAACCTTTTGTCAGATTCACACGTTCACATAAGTATAGCTATGTGGGCTACATACAGTATGGTGACATGGAGTGTATGGGATGAGAGTTAGCTATTCTATGGTAGTTACTGACTGTACATGGTATACCAGTATCAACATGTACAGGACTTTATATCAGCATGTACTGCAGTGCCAGATATTGCCTATAAACCCCTGTGGAATAAGATGTTTGAATCACACTTAGACCCAAAGCCCAAGTAATAGGGCAACACAAGACGATTCATGAAATTTATGAAAATCACCGTCATCACACAACTTCATTCCATGCTTTCACAACTGCCTGACATTGCCCTTACAACAAGGCTTATATAATGTCCAGCCACAACAACAGAAGGATATAACATTCATGATTTAAGACCTTCCTAATTCGAAGTGCATGTAGTAGTACCGGTGTGGTTTGGCATTGGTCTACTGCCAGTGGTACAATACAATGCAATGGTCCATTTCATACCTGCTGCTCTTGCTGTTTTCGTTTCTGGTACTCAAGACGGATCTGTTCTCTCCTCGCTTTCTCCTCAGCTTTCTTGGCTTCTAACTCTTCTTGTTTCCGCCTTCAGAAGGACAAGTTCAAAGTGGATTAGCTTTTACATCATCCCCTTCTTCAGAATGGTAAATATTTCGTAATAAATGTTGCACAAATATGTGCATTTTGTGGCCTCGGAGGAAAGTCAAGAGGTTGTATGATCTCTTGCTGTGGATCCCAAAGGGTAAAAAAGTTGCTCATCAAGTAGCAATTTGAAATCATATTCTGTGTCTACAGTTCCACTTTGGGGTGTGAAATTACATCAAGTCAATTCATTAAAATCAATTACTACAGGCCTGACATTTTGGTAATCCTTGCAGGACCTTGCTTAAAGTCAGAATGACAAAGACAGAAGATAGAAGGAAGAGGAGTAATAAGATATGGAAGGCAAAGGATGGACAGTGTGTTTGCAACATTTCTCTTTCTTAAAAACTTCAGTCATTATTCTATGTCAACTTTATATTCAAAGTGATATACAAAAATGTTGCAAACTGCTTACTGACTAAAATTACCAAAATGCAAATCTCAAAATTTAGTGGGCCTGACGCTTCAATCCTAGCAGGACCTTTCTCAAAGGCAGAGTGACTCTGCCACTCAGAGTCACTGTGTCACTCTGCCTTTGAGAAAGGTCCTGCTAGGATCAAAATGTCAGGCCCACTAAATTTTGAACTTCATATTCAACTGAACTGAACCTCCTTTTTATTCTTGTGATTTGTGGCAGAGTGGCAAGCACACCTACAGTAGCAAAGTATGATACTAACACAATACCCATGTTGTAAATAACTGCTTGATCAAATAAACATGGCAGTAGTTTGTTCAACCTCTGCAATGAGATTTGATTGCGTTACACTTCACTCAGGCTTTTCAAGTGCTGCCACATTGTGTAATTGGTCAATACAGGAGTGGGTGGATAGAAGGGTCTAGTGTCTTCAAATCAATCTATTCCTCTCATGTAATCCCTAGGTAGTCCTGCTCACCTCACACCTATCCAAACCCTTGTGACAATATTTCACCTGATGCTTATACATTCTACTTTGTTGGTGCAGAGTTGCTCAAGATGCCAGGATATTCTTACCTGTTTTCTTCTCTCTTCTTCTCCATGTCTGCTTCCCTTGAGGCTCGTCTAGCTTTCTCTTCCTCCTGCTTCTTCAGACGATTTTGTAGGAAGAGCATCTTGCGTTTCTCCACCTCATCAGCCTGGTCCTGAATAGACATGTGATCCTAAGGTTAGTTTAACAGTCAGTAATGACACACAATGGATTACTGTGGGTATATGTTCTAACCACACAGGATCACAGGATGGTAAGAATCAAGACTGAATATTGGCAAAGAGGAAAACTTTAAGACAGAGGGCCACAATCTAAGAGTTGGACAGTTTAGATGGTAAGAGCAATGCTACAGAAAACAAGATGTCTCAGGTTCAAGTCCAAGTCCAGTCAAAAAATGTTTTTGACATTTGTTAAAATTGTTCAAAAGTTCCCCGTCAGTTTTCATTTTTTTTATAAAGATAGAAAAGATACGTTCAGTCCAGCAGAAGACCCCTTATCCCATGATTATAGAAGTATGACCATAAGTATAAATATCCAGCTCTGGCAGGGTTTGTGTTCATCTACATGTACATGTATAAATGGGAATGGCTATAAAGTATAAGCTGTCACCACAAAAATCAAAGTAATCCAGAACCTGCAATCAATGGGTTACTATAGGGTTTTACCCATAACAACAACTTTCTTTAATAATGTTCATAGCACAAACTTACTGTTTCTGAAGCAATGATAAATCCTTTGGCATCATTGCTGATATTCGGCGATCCATTGCCAGTTACATCCAGAGGCCGAACTGTCATTGACTTCTCTTCAGTCTGGTCGGTGTCATCGTCTCCTTCCCCAACAATGTCATAGATGGAGCTACGCTTCTTGGTGGGTGATGTAGCCTCACTCTGGTTAGCCTTGGGTCTTCTCACCACCTCCGGGGTGTGTGTAGATTCGGGTGACTTGTCCTTGTTACTCATCTGAGCCATGTGATTGGACAGGCTAGCCACAGTAGGAAGGGGAGGTTGGTGCTGCTTGATCAGGGACTCAGCATTCTTGGGCTGGCCATTGGCTGGTGTTGAGCTCAACACTTTAGTCAGATTCTGTGGCTTCTCATTCTTGGGAGTCTCAATGGTGTCTGGTTGGCTTTTTATGGGAGTTGAGGTGGGGGGAATGATGTATGTGTTATCAGCTGGTGGTGCGGGCACTTGATTGGCTGGGTAGGGTGATTTGACCGATTGAGGCTGGTCAGCGGATCGAGATATTGAGCTTTGTTCGGTGTCTTGGGGGACCTTGTGTATTGGACCCACTGGACGAGGACTGGGTAAATCACTCCCAGCCAAGTCATAGAGTGGATTCTCATGAAGAACAAAAGACTCGGGTTCCTTGTCCGCTGAGGAGGTTAAAAAGAATCCTGTCGACTCATCAGGCTGGTCAGTCACAGAGGGCAGAGGGGATGGTTTCATGTCAGGAGGGGGTTGTTGTGGGGACTGGCTTCGTTCACTGGGAGGCCGTGGGGATTCCATAGCACTCCTCATCTGCTCCTGGCGGAGAGACAAACGTTGAATCTCATTCTGCAACTGAGACAAGTTGGCGTTGAGTTTCTCCAGCGATGTGTTGTACTCATCTGATGACATGTGCGGGGAGTGGGAGCCGGAGCTTGATCCAGGACTAGCTCTGCCAGTGGTTGTGTCTGGGACAGTCTGAGGAGACTCGGGTCTTCTTGGTGAGTTTTCCACTGGTTGACTTACAGGTGCAGCTTTGTGGTGTCTAGGACTATCAGCTACTCGATTAGGAACTTGCTTTTCCTTATTGGTGCCTAGGTCGGCAAAAGTGATTTTACCTTCTTGTGGTTGATTACCACGCCACTGGGATTTAGACTGCTCAAGGGATCGTTCAATAGATCGTTCAATCTCCTCTCTAGAGTACGCTTCCTGTGCTTTCAGTTTTTCAGCAAGCATGAGCTCCTCCTCAGTTCTGATTGGTTGATCTTCAATGGCTTGTTCCTTGACCCTCTTCTGATTGGCTAGGACCTGCAGGAAGGCAGCTTTGCCCACTCGTTGCCTCTGCTTGTTCCAATGCCTCTCCAGTTTGCGTTTGTCTGAGTCCATCAGACGGCGCTTTTCTTCAAGACGTGCTCGTATATGAGACAAGTTGGTGAGGCTGGGATTGCTAGACTGGTTAAGGCTCCCACCACCTGTGTTAATAATGCCACACAAAGGAGTTGGTTTTGAGTTAGCGCCCCAGGTGGTAAACACCTGGCTACTAGGGGTGCTACTGAATGGGTCTGTTGGCATGCAGGAATGCTCAGTATCTACCATGGGATGTGTTTCTGGCTTAGAATGAGTGATTAATGAGCTCTCTAGGTTAATTGCTGCATCACGGCCTGATTCAAAGCTACTAGTGGATATGGAAAGGCTATTTGATGCCAATTGTGCTTCCAGCAGTTGTAGCTGCTCTTCCTCCTGAGGGACAGGAGGGTTTGAGGGAATAGTTTCCATATCCTGATCAGGAGCATTATCGGAATGATTGGAAAGGGACGAGGTAGAAGGAATCGGGAAACCTTGAGCGGAAGACTTGGCATCAGGACTCAGGTTAGAGTTAAAGGTCATTATGACTGGTCTGCGTTGACCAATGGCAGACTCTCTCTGTATCTGATCAGCATGCAACTTAGAGGATTCCTTGTCCGGGCTGGAGGGATGCTGATGAGGAATGTTCTCAGCATGTGAATCCATACCTGTGTTAGAGTGTCCCCGAGGGGACTCCGCATGCGTGAAGGCAGACCTGTCACCACCTGAATGCAAAGCGTTAGCTTTAAAAGAGGACTCATGCAGGGCTGGATTGGTTGGAGCATGCGGGTTAGGGGACGGGTGAGGATTGCTGGAAAGGCTTTCCGTTGGGTGCCAAGCGGAAATAGGATTGTGTAAGGGTGCAGCATGCAAGTTAGGGCGAGGGGAAGGATTGCGCGGGCTAGCTTGATGGCTGTCCGATGCTAGGTCCTCCTCCTCAGCTGCTTGAAGATCAGCCAGAGAAGAGACAACAGGAATACCAGCCTGACGAGCACTAGCTGCTGTATACTGCCTGTCAGCAATAGTAAAGCTACTACCAGTACCAGTCCTGCTAAGAGATGAACTACTTCCTAAAGATTGCTCTGGCTGTGCGACAGTGTGGATGAAGAAGGCTTCACCGTGTTTGGCGTGGGCAACATGCGGCTCTTCTGCTTGGCAGAGGTGAGAATTGGTGGCAGAAGAGGGATCAGCTTGGTGGGCTGGTACACCAGGACGCTGCCTCTGCCAGGCTAGACGGTGCTGCATAGCATCCCCAGCAAGGGAATCAGCAATGCTCTCACCGCTCATTGGTGTAGTGGCGTCCACGCTCTCAGGAGATTCACCGTCCCCACTGGTTCCCTGCTTCTTACCCCAGGATGTCATACTGCCTCCATTTGGATTCGGTAGCCTGTCCGATTTGTCCTCACGAGGATTACGGCCAACTCGTCGGCCTTCCCCGCTTTCTTCTTTCTTGTTCATATTGCGGGATTTCTCCTTCAGTGGTTTGACAACGGCTGGCAGGAGTCTCTCAGTCTGCTTGGCTTCCACTGGTTGGATGTCCAGCTTCAGGCGCCTCCTAGATGCTGTTGACATGTCCACTGGGGTTTCACTGGATCCAAAATGTCCATACTCTCCATTGTTTGTCCTGGAGTGTTCGGATTGCTTGTCATACATCTGACCAGGGACAGCTCCCACTGGCTGCCTGTAGCCTGGCTCAGACCCCATGGACTCAGTAGGTTTGGAGGACACGCTACTAAGTGGAGTGACATTTGTCAGTTCTTGGTCTGTATGGCATCCATTCTCATCCTTGGCTGATCTGTTTGATAGTTGAGGATCAGTTCTTTGAGAGATCCGTGACAGAGCAGAGGTAAGACTCTCAACCTCCATATCCTCATCATTGTCAAACTGGGAGGACGTGTTCAACTGTCCAGTGTATCCATCTTTGCCCATCTGGCCATTCAGGTTGTGTAGGGTGTTCAGTTCAGAGAAGTCTTGGCTGTCGTTGGCATCACTCTCAATGCTAACATTGGCCAGGAGGTTACTGGCATTGCTGTCCCTGACACTGGACCTGGATAAGAGGCAAATCCAGTAAATATCAACTTGGTGAAAGGTAAAAGAATGGGTTAAGTGTATTATAGACGTACATAAATTAGCATCTTTTTAAGCTCAATCAACCGAGACAGAGGCAATTGTTGTTGTTTTTCATACACTGTGTGTGGCTTATCTACAGAGAACTAACATTGCAGACAAAACTCCTGTTATCAATCTTTCATAAAAGACACAACAAATCGTAATCATTATAAGGAGGCTCTACCATAGTTACCTGAAGCAAGAACAGTTTACTTTGGAAATAACCTTTGTTTTTATACCAATCTTGTGCCAAGAAATGAATACCAAATGACATTAGTGTATATGACATGGCCCATCTCTCAAAAAGATCAGTCTTCATACATAAGACCCAAGCATATCACCAAGCAGTAGATGCCCTTTCCAAACAAACGTTTCAACCCGGCTTGTATAGATGGCAGCTTGCACCTACCTGTCATCTTCTCTACCAGACCATGCTAGCACAGACTCCTTAGCTTCAATGTTCTCCAAGGAGCTTGCCCTGCGTAGGCTACCAGTGCCTTGCTTGCTGTGGTCTGGATGAATGGCTTTGGGAGGTTTCCTCTCCCTATGCAGAAGCAAAGACTGAGACCTCCTGTATAAGATAACAAAATCATATGGTCATCAGAACATGGCTGAACGCTGCTGCCTAAATGTGAACATGTATAGTTTACTCCTTAAAAAACAGAGATGCTAACATATTACCACTGTCAAAAATGTAGAGGACCTAAGATGTTATGATCTTAGCAGGACCTTTCCCAAAGACAGCCATTGTGCCTTTGAGAATGGTCCTGCTAGGTAAGGTCCAGTTACGACGGTTAACTATGGGTTAAGAAATTGGCAGTATGCCTTGAGAACAGGTTCAAGATTTCAGCAAGAAAGTTGGCTCAAGGTTCATTATCTTACCGTGGAGTGCTATCAGTAACCTGATTCACCTCTGGATTACTGGCTGCACTGCGTAGCTCTGATCTAGCCATTGGGGCATCACCATGGAAACTCTTCTTAGTTGCTGAACTGATGGGAAGTGGAGGCAGCTGCTGCACCCTAGACCGGCTAGACTCAGGTGTAGACGGAACTTTTGGAGCTACAAGAGAGAAGGTTGTCATCAAATCAGTTGCCATGCATCTTGGTTATCTTGGTCCTAACCCTTGTTCAAAAAAATTGAACAGCAGAACTGTATATTACTCCCCCAACTATTAGACTAATACATGCAAAAATGTTGCAAACTGTTTAATGTCAAAATTTAGTGGGCCTGATGTTTCGATCCTAGCAGGACCGAAACGTCAGGCCCACTTTATTTTGAGATTTGCATTATGGTAAATTTAGTCAGTAAGCAGTTTACTACATTTGTGTATATTAATCTGTTTAATGACTTAAATATCCAAAATGCAAATATCAAAAATTAGGAGGGTCGGATGTTTCAATCCTACGAGGACCTTTCTCAAAGGCTGAATTCTGCCATTAAATGATAGCACATGTTGACAAAACACATCAGCAAGCATCCTGAGTGGATGATTAACACTTTCAGACTAATCACTGACCAATCACTTTAAGGGTCTTATGAAAAGATAATGTAACTGAAGAACATGTACATGTAACAGAATATTCAGTCAAACACCAAGACACAATGAGTCCATATGGGTTAGTCAAACTCGACTATTATTGAAGGGCATGTGAACCCTGTGAATACAAAAAACACCTTTATGATTCATAGCATTATGCAACGTATGAATGAAAAATTGCAGACTGCCCAAAAGAAATTAAAGCAAAATGTTACGGCAGACCACTGGCTAGTACCAGGTTGCTCGCTATCAATTGTATTTTTTGCCTTCCACATTAAAGCTTGCAGTAGCCAATCATCATTGAAAGAGTGTGGAGTAATTACCTTGCTCCTGACTGAAGCCAAGATGCGGAGGCTTAGCTACTTCAAACCAGTAGAAGAGTTCCGCTATCAGGGCCAGTATGTTGACTCTTAATACCTCCGGGCAGTAGAGAACATCCTCAAAGCTAAAGTGATGCGTCTCAGCCAAGTAAGCCTCTAGGAAACTTTCCACTTGCTGAAGGTTGTTGATAGAATCAGCAAATGAGATGGTGTCATGAAGGTCTACATCTAAAAGAGAAAATGACACAACCAGGCAGAAAGGAAGTCAAGGTTCCTCCTTTCTTTCAAATGGTACGTGTACAAAATCTGTCTGATCTTGCGGTCAGGTTTTCAGTATGCTCATTGAATATTCATGAGCCACTTCTTTATTCTAATCATTCATGAGAACTTCACGAGGCTTGCACGCATTCCTTTTCAACATGATCTGTTGGTTTTCTTGAAGAAGAGTCCAATCTTACCATCCAGTGCAAACAGTTGTGGGCAGTAGTGATGTAGAAGAAGGCACAGAGAGCGACCATCTGAGATGTCCTTTGTCACATTCTTGATGAATGGAATACTGGGTAGCTCCTTGGGTTGCAGCTGTTGCCTCCGCATACGCACCTTGGGATCAAGGCAAGAATACCAGTCCAAATAGTCTGATGCACATGATCTACTGCTGTCCAGCCATCACACTGCTAGCCATGTAATCTCGCAAATTGCCTCATTTAATATCTCGTTGGTTTAGTGTTTGTATCACTTCTTGTGAATCACTCACACTGCTGGCCCATATGTTTAGTGATCCACTTGAACTTCTACCTGAATGGTCTAGATGATCATTAGTGCTGCTAGCTTACTATTCTGATGTACCACTTGTTCTCCTTGCCTAATGCTCTTGTGAACTGCAAGTCCCATTTCTAAGTGGAAACCCAAGCCCTATGTAAGGCAATATAACCCACTATAGCTTAGTGAGAACAGCATGCCTTCATCAAGCATGCATGACTCCATCCATATATCATAATGTCATCAGCCATGTTTATGGCTGTTGCCTGCAATGCCCCATACCTTTTGTGCTTGTGATTGCATCAGTTGTTCCTGTTGTCCTCTGCGTTCACGTTCCATGCGATGCCTCTCTGCTAAGCACACCTTATTGACCCAGAACACCAGGGCATTCTCTAGATCAAAGGGCAATTCACTAGATGCATTGAAGGTAGTGATACGTCTAGATAAAGAAAAACAAAATCACAAAATGACTATCTCTCATCTGTATAATAGCACAATGTCCTTGACCAATGACGTATTTCATTAGCCTTAGTAGTCAATACAACTTCTATCTGGAGCTCTTATATGTTTGTGCAGGTACATGTAGACTCATGTATTGGCATGTATTCAAGGCCCGATGCCTACATGCAATGCATCTACAGGGCAGGAACTCCGGGTTAATAAGGGCACAGCAATTTTTGCCTTGAAATTTCGGCAAATTAAGGGCATCACGGCAATTTCTGCAATTTTTGAAGGGCATCAAGGCAATCACCCAAAAAAATCCGGGGCATCAAGGCAATTTACCGACTTTTTATTAGTACCGATACAAACACGCTGTTAGCACCTTAAAAAAAAATTTGAAAATAGGCGCTGAAGGCACCGAATCCTTGTTTTAGGTCTCCTACTAATATATCATCGTTTCTGTGGGACCACAATGCCTAAAAAAGATTAATTTCCAACATAAAAATGACAGTCTAAAATAGGTTTCAGTCAGCCACCAACATGCATTCTCACGGAACATGAACTGTACCATTCAGGTATGGCCGGGGTGCTACTGCTATAGTAAGCGTGACAACAAAAATATCTGACAATAGATCCTCACAAAAAAATCTAAATAAAAAGGATTCTAAATAGCCTACAGTACGTGTTTTGTAAAGATGGATTTTTAAGCAGCTAGGTCCAACCTAAACGAGCATATTATCGGAGCTTATTATTTTATATAGTCGCACCCCTCTCATTCCTAATAGAATAGTCCATGCTGTCAAGGTATCGTGATGTGGGTTCGGTGTGCCAAAACCTTCTCTTCAGTTCTCGTCCAAAAAATTGAGAATAACTACGTTCGTAGGCCTACCTGAAAAAACATTTGCGACATTTTTGTGCTGTATCGTGAAGTAGCAGCTCGTTTTGCTGTTTAGCTTTCTCCTTTCGGGGCATGGTTACGACTTCGAAAAGGCACCCGCGAAAACGCAAACCTTTGACAGCTCTATGATTCTACTTTTGCACACAACCCAACAACGTGCTGCATGCTGCGCAATCTATCTATCGTGCAACTCAAATTGCTCCCAACTACCGTTGGTACCCGTTGTTTGGTACAGCCAGCGATGTCCAAGATTCACTGGTACCCGCAGACTAAAAATTCATTGACATGAAACTGTCCCGATCGAACGCACTTTCCATGTACATGTATATGAAATGGACATGTACATATGTACATGTACATTGATCGTGTATGTGTACGTGTGCATGTACGTACGTACATGTTATGCACATGTACATGTACACCCATACACAGTCCGTACAGTTGTGCACAGAATGCGCAATGTTTAGCTGACAGTGTGCTAACAGCCGTGCGGCGGCCGGCAGTCCGATCTGCCCAACTATCCATCGGCCAAAAGGGCACGACGGCAATGTGCTAAAAGGGCACGGTAATTTGTTGCCATGAAAATCCTCCAAATTTAAGGGCACTGCGGCAATTGGTGAGGGCACCGTCGTTGCAGTCGTGAATTTCCTGCCCTGCATCTATGTACTGTACACTGTAATTCTTGCTACAAATAGGTCCTCTACAGTCTATGGTACAATGTGTATAATAATTTATTGTGAATATTGTGGGAAATGTATGAATGGATATGGTTTGCATCCATGTGATTTATCATGGTAATTTGACCAGTATATTACGCTGTCAACACAATACTGTATGTTCATTTCTGTACTCTTCAGTGACGCCCATTCCTTACATCATATATTATACTCACTAACCTTTTCTTCCTTGCAATTATACAAAAATGTAATAGAGAACCTTATAGTTCTCCAACCAATTTAAGCAAGACTCAAAACCACAGAAAAGTACATGTAACTTCAGTCCTGCATGCAGTAACCAGCTTAAGAAACATAGCCAATGCTAAAGACTGTAACCCACAAAATGTATAAATACATGTACAGTGTACATACATCACATAAAGACCATTCACACTGATACAAAAAAACATGATTTGAATTGCAATTGAAATCGCAATTTGTTTGCTTTGCTGAAGGGTGCTCATGCAGGGAGGTATAAATAAGCATTGCACTTCTTGTCAGTTGGCATGTGTGCAGTTAATTGAGCGTTCACACACATTCAGCTTGGCAAATAATGTAGAAAAAGTCTCATCAATAGTAAACTTTTGTGTCCCCAAAAAAATGAAAAAGTGGAGTTTAAATCACAATTTAAAATGTGATCCAAAGACATGAGAATTGTTAGTGTCAGTGCGAATGGCCCCATAGAATAAGTTCTAAATTCAAGCAAGTGCTGAGTGTTCTTACCTGACTGCTTGTACTATTTTCTCAATACTGACAACTTCTCCAGTAAATGCTGTCATGATAGAATCCATGACAGCAAGGTGGGCATTCTGCAAAGCAAAGAACACCATGTTACCCAAAATAGTATTGCACTAGACTAATATGCACAAACTCCTTACTCACTAAAAAAACCCAAATGCTATATCCAAAATTAGGACCTGATGTTTCACTCCCTGAAGAATATTTGTCCAAGACAGAGGAGGAATGTCCTGCTCCGATCGAAACGTCAGGCCCTCCTAATCTTGTATAAAAAATGGGATTTATTAACAAATATTAAATCAAGAATAAAGGGTGGGGATTTTCCCCTTGAGCCAAGTGTATACCAGAATGTACATCTGTGTAAAGCCATCAAATACCTTAGCATAACATGCAAATTAACAATGAAAATGGAGGTTTCATCCCTGGTGATATATGGCAGTTAATGGTTCATTGCTTCTTGCTGGTTAATTAGCCCAATAAAGACAGTTGACTAATTAGGAGAACCCATCTATCGGTAAGGGCTGGATACCTCAGGCACAGTACTGCTGTGTGCAACCACAGTCCTGGCCCAGGTCACAGGCCTGGCCCAGGTCACAGGCATGGCCCAGGTCACAGGCCTGGCCCAGGTCACAGTCCTGGCCCAGGTCACAGTCCTGGCCCAGGTCACAGTCCTGGCCCAGGTCACAGGCCTGGCCCAGGTCACAGGCCTGGCCCAGGTCACAGTCCTGGCCCAGGTCACAGTCCTGGCCCAGGTCACAGGCCTGGCCCAGGTCACAGGCCTGGCACAATCAAATATTCTTGGCTCTTTCTGACATAATCAATGTTTTGAAACATTGGCAAAGAAAACTTTGCCTGGAACGGGACTTGAACCCGAGACCTCTGGATTAACCTACCAGTGCTCTTCCATCTGAGCTATCCATATCTTAGATGGTGGCCTCCAATTTTCTTTTTTCAAAATGCACGTATGTATACATGGTAGTTTTGTATGGTGCATGTACATGTACACTGTATGTGTACATGTTTTATGTACACAATGCATGTACATAATTATACAACTGTACATGCCATACATGTACTGAATACCAGTGAATCTCAAAATTTAGTGGGCCTGACGTTTCGATCCTAGCAGGACCTTTCTCAAAGGCAGAGAAAGGTCCTGCTACATGTAGGATCGAAACGTCAGGCCCACTAAATTTTGAGATTTGCATTTTGGTAATTTTAGTATTAAACTTACATGTAAGCATTTTTGTATATCACTTTAAGTCGTATACCAGTGAAGAGGATTTACTCTTATATAACAATATGAACATATTGTACATGTAAATGTACTGTACAATTGTACGTGTTCTCAAATTACCGGTGCATGTATAATGAACAATGTACATGTATATGTATATACCTAACATGTTCTTGTAAGAGTTAATGATCGTGTACAACATACTGTACAATACATGTACAGTATGTCTCTAACATTACATTACGTGTGTATGCACAGCATAGGAATACATACATGTACATCATGTCCACATACATGTAGAAGTCTGTTCATATCAGCTGCAGTTTTATCATGCCTTAAGGTTGAGATAGGAAATTCCCAATCTCTACTTAAAGGTTCATGGTGTGCACTGTGCATGTAGTGTACATGTACTGTGACAGCATGAAGTGTATACCTGCATATACTGTACACCTACACACCTGTGACTGTGACACTAACTTTGGCAAATCTGATTTCCAATAAAAGCATGATCCCATGCCCTGAATCCTTGTCTATGCACATTTTGGCATGTGTTCATTCATGTGCGTGTAGTGGTCTCGTGCATACACACATCATACATGTCCATTGGAAAGTGTACCATGAAGTCCTACATAGTAATGATACAGGGCATTCCTACTGCATAGAAAGCAATGGCAGGATGTTTGTGCCCAAACCAAAGGAAGTCATTTAGTCAACCTCGGAAATTGAATCAAACTGCAAAGTGATCTACAGAAGAGATTACTGAAAGGTATACAGACTCAAGTCAGTCAAGTGTGAATGCTCTAATAACAGCAACTCAAATCAGCACCCTATGTGATCAAAGTTAAAGTCATACACAATATTTTCTAAAGTATACTGTACAAGGTGATATACAAAAATGTTGCAAACTGCTTACTGACTAAAATTACCAAAATGTAAATCTAAAATTTAGTGGGCCTGACGTTTTGATCCTAGCAGGACCTTTCTCAAAGGCCTTTGAGAAAGGTCCTGCTAGGATCGAAACGTCAGGCCCACTAAATTTTAGGTATACTGTACAAGTGTACATACATGTACAGTACTCTATTACATGTACCTTTTGACATGTGAAAGGTTATCGTGATGAGAAATACAAGGAATGTGCAATCAATCCATAATGAGGACATTAGAGGAACAGTCTTGTTTAATGCTTGTCCTGTTTCAACCCCGGAATATGCTGCCTATCAGTCAAGGTACAAGTAAACCTTTGTAGATGTCTTTTCACAACGGCAACTATTGAAATGGAATTGATTGGGCATGTATAGTAGGTTTTTTTCAGACTGAACCTTTACACATGAATACACGTACATTTATGACATACAGTCATGCGTATAAGTACTGTAATGTGCACAATAAATATCCAATGTGCATGATGATGCTGTACAATGCACATTCACTTCATGGTTTGTAATATCAAAGGATAAGTGTGTACTTCTCTTCATGTCATAATGCCTGCTATCAAATTATTTTCAACCAGGTAATCATTGCTTTTCCTGCATGCTGTCTACACAAAGTATGCGAGATGGACCAATGGACTACCTTCTTTCCACCCAATTCACGTACTGTAGCATCATGTGAAGCAGGTGTATCTATATAGATCCTTTGCTGCCAAATTGATTGCCAAGCATGCATGTGTACATGCACCCTGTGGCACCATGCAGCAAAACCTGGTTCCTACAATCAAAGACTCATCACATTATTCACATTCACATTCCATGTCTCCCAATTCACACACACGCAACATTCATTCCAGACGGATGTGTTCTCAGGACTACATGTGCATACTGTACACTGCAATTTATACACATGTTCAGGCATTAAGTCAATCTGTCAGACATGTTTTTCTACCATTATGGCAGACAGCCATTTCCATGTACAACATGTAGGATGACATTTAGCAGGTTATAAGACCCTTATGAGTCTCATATATCTGGCTACAAGACTCAACTGTGGAGACTGATGGCAATGGGAAGGTTCATTAACAAATCACAAATGATTCCTGCCTGTAGTCAAGAGCCCATTATGAAAGTACATGTACATGTATCAAGTGCCAACTGAATATGACTTATTTCCCTCAGTCAAAACCTGCAAATACACATTGGAGTTGTTCTTATCCTTGTTCTTGTATTTGGATATGTACATGTGTCTTCCTGCTGAATTGATGTCCCAAATGAAGCCATGGGTGAAGTCAAACAATAGCAGGGATCTCCCCATATATGCATGTACATGTACAAACCTGCGTATCGGGCCAATAAGGCAGAAAAAAATCAAATACGCAAAAAAAATTCCAATACGCGGTGGTAAAATGCCGATACAGTCACACACACACACACAATTGCCAATATGCACCCCCTCCCAAAAATAATATATAAAAACTAAATCCCATCTACACCATAAAATGATACATGTAGTTCCTGTACATGTACATGTCTAAAGTTAGAACCTGACATTAATGTTACTTGTGTTACAACGCAACCCAAACAATCTTGCGTGCAGTGTACATGTACACCGGTACTTGTGCAGTACCAAGGCAATGCAGTGAGGAAGGATTGAGAAGGCAGGCTGCACATGGGC
This sequence comes from Luidia sarsii, assembly GCA_949987565.1. Lineage (NCBI taxonomy): Eukaryota > Metazoa > Echinodermata > Asteroidea > Paxillosida > Luidiidae > Luidia > Luidia sarsii. The sequence goes on from OX465121.1 coordinate 1,223,186, forward strand.
TGTAAACGGTGATGTATTTTCATACTCTTCGCATTTTGATCCTGTCTCTGATTTTGTATTCTGAGATTTCTACAAAGATATAAATGTCTTAAACATTGGATTTGAATTGAAAATGTTTTTTCCCATGGACAGGGAAATGTAATGAACAAATGTAATGACGGGTCTAGATGAGTGAATCTTTTTCTGCGTCAGCCTAAAATTACGATGCTCCGCAGTTTGACAGTGTTTTTGTCAGTGACGTCGACCGTGGCGCACGGTCAGAAAACTGCTGCTGCAAGGATTATGTCAGTCATTTTATCTCAGTACTCCATAGCTCTAGGAGGTTAGTTCTTTATCTCACACAGCTTTTGAAAAAAAAATGACCCTTAATTCTTCTAATCAATTAACATACAGATCTTAACATGATACAGGTGGATTTTGCCCTCAGATTTTTTCCCAGTATGAGCACATTGCCAATCTGGATTTTGATATACAGTGTAACAACTTTTATGCCACGAATGTCTTATCAATCAATCAATCGATCGATCAAGTTGATATCAAAAATTCCCTGTAAAATCTTATTAGCTTTTCCGCCGCGATGCAAAAAACTATTGTTTTTGTTCTTATTTTTAAATTTTTTTTCTTATCGGAAAAATCCCATAGACAAAGCACATGTTTTTTCCGGAAGGCACTTTTGCCATTGAACAAACTTTGATTTTTTTCAAACTTGGCAAATGCATAAAACCCTTGCTGACATTTGGTGCGGTAGTCTTGGAAAGTCATGACGTCACCACGTGTCACGTAACAGCGCTTTAAAGGGGCAAATTTCAAACTTCATTTTCAGCAAAAATGCAATTTTGTTTGGTTTCAATTTTGCACTATATCTAAGTTGGGAAAAGGTGTATCCAAAAATTGCCCTCATTTGATCGTGACGTCATCTCATGAATATTAATGAGATCACGAACTTTTCGGATTTTCACATTCAATTGAGCATATTTGGCCAATGGAGCAAAAAAAATTAATTTGTTCGTTTATATCTATTGGGGATGTAGTTTAGAAACACCCACCAGGGCCAAAATGTCATGACGCAATCGTGACGTCATCAAAATATGTGTTTTTAAAACACATATTTGCCATGGGTCAATCTTCTCAAAATTTGGTGGGCATTTAGCTATTGGGCTACACATTCTAAATCCTGAGATTGGAACCAATTAACCATTGTTCAGAATTGTTATGATTTTGTTCATATTATAATGAAGTCCCATACACTTTGTGCACAAAATATGTACGTGCGTTTTGGGGTAGGAATGGAAGGTACGGGTACGAACCCTGTTGATGTCAATTTTTTTTTTTTTTTTTTTTAAGAGAACCAGATGTGGAAAAGCGTTATGTTATGTTTGCAAACAGACATACACTGTACATGTACATGTAAGTTATTTCATTTTTCTCTTAAAAACAGCATGGAGAAAGCCCAGGAAATGCTCTAAAATGCAGAGAGCATCTCAGGTCAAAAAAATTAAACCAAGTACTTGAAGCAAACTTAATATTGGTTCGCTTAGTTTACCAAAGAAGTGGACAGTTTAATTTCAAGTTTAACGACATAATCTAACAGATGTACATTGTACATGTACATATATACCGTACATGTACAATTTTCTGAATTTTGTGCTGCCATTCACAAGAGCCAAGAGAAATGTGGTAATCTGGTGGTTGAGCCTTAAGGGATGTTAAGGTCAACCAAATGCTGCTCACCAGTTTGATTCTCTGGGTCTGCGTGAGCACAGCCTCAGTGACTGGTTGTCTCTTGTCATCCACCACATAGATGCCTCGACGGGACAGGCCCTGGATGACACTCCAGTGGCCCTGCCATTGGTGTAAGGACGGGGGAAAGATGTTGGCACATGCTCGGCTGTACAGTTCACCTGAAGAGAGTTGGTAGATGACTGCTGGACGCAGATGGTCCTCACCCTGAATCACATATGAAAACAGAAAGGATCCATTCAAGAAAACACTGCCTCACATAACCAGCTCATCCTTGCATCTGATCAGGTAGTTCTTGCTACAAACAATTATGCACTTTCCCCATCTGCTTATTCTTGATGTAACAGTATATGTACTGCCCTTAGGTTGTTGAATAGCAAGCAAGACATTGTACACACATGGCTGTTGACTGAACACTATTCTACAGCCAACATTTATTTTGCACGTACCGTACCAGTCAAAAATAAGTAGACTCCACGCGAAAGTCCTTTCGCGAAAATATTTTCGCGAAGCATGCGTGATTTAGAAATTTTCTTCAACCCCCCTAATTTGCGCATTTCGCGCGAAGCATTCGTGAAGAAGGCAAGAAGCAACTCCCCTAAATAAAAGACGGGATAGTTGGGCAGATCGGACTGCCGGCCACCGCACGATCGTTAGCACAGCGCGCATGAAATAGAATCCCGACTGCTGTGAAACATTGCGCATTCTGTGCACAGCAGTGGTTGCACGATAGATAGATTGCGCAACAACACGTGTTGGGTTGCGGGCGAAAGTAGAATCATAGAAAGAGCTGTCAAAAGTTTGCGTGGCCGCTAGCACAGTACGCATTAATAGATTCCAGACTGCTGTGAAACATTGCGCATTCTGTGCACAACGGTACGTCCTGTGTGGGTGTCAACAAACTTTTTGTCTGTGGGTACCAGTGAATCTTGACATCGCTGGCTATACCAAACAACGGGTACCAACGGTACATGTACATGTAGTTGGGAGCGACTTGTGTAGCACGATAGATAGATTGCGCACCAACACGTGGTTGGATTGCGTGCGAAAGTAGAACGGTACATGCAGTTGGGAGCGACTTGCATTGCACGATAGATAGATTGCATTCCACAGTAATTGTCCTTTATGCTACATGTACTGTATGTTGTACATGTACATGTGCAACAATGCTTCATGTTTGGTACTTCTCCAACTAACCTCTTTGTCCTTAAAGAAAGGGTTTTTGATGTCAGGGGGAATGGTTGAGCTACTGTAGGCCTTGGAGACTAGCCATCGGATGGATGCACATAGCTTGGCCTGCATACATGAAAACAGATACACAAATTGAACACAAATTATAATATGGACTTAAACAAGTGCATGCATGTAAATTATGCCAACTAAATTACCGAATACATCTTTAATTCAATGACTGGGAAATTGACTGGGAGTTGGAGGGCCTGATGTTTACATCTTAACAAGACCCCTCTCCATGACAGGACTTGTTCTTGGATTCCATTCCTACTGCTTGACTTTCTTCCTTTCTCCATCTGTCCAGTCTTATCCCATGCCTCTATCCCCATCCCATCTCTGTCTGTCCTTTCCAGTCTGTCAGTGAAAGAGGTCCTCCTAGGGTCAAAACATCAGAATCTCAAAATACAAATGAACACAGCAAAATTGTTGCACAAAATTGACTAAAGACTTGTAAAGTGTATGTAGAGTTTTGTAGACAAAGTGTACATGTACATGTATGTACTTGTATACAGGTACAGTACATGTAGCTTGGAGTGGAACTGCAAGGGATTTGTTCATGTACATGTACCGGGTACAATGTACGTACATGTACAATGTATTACATGTACAATGAAAGACTTGCTACATACATGTACATACATGTACAGTTGTATATAAATTTGTACATGTACATGTACAGTCATGTACAATGTACAGTCATGTAATGTACTACTACTGTACAGTACAATGTACATGTACTGTACATGTGTACATGTATGAACAATGTGTGTGCTACTGAAGGTAACACAATCATAACATGCATGGTTACAAATTTACAATGTTTAGGGGTCTATCCTCACAGAATACAACTAAATGAGCATTGCTTGAGCATCTTCATCTTTAATTTAAGCAATACTGTAGTTAGACAGGTAACTGCGAATCTGGGAAGGCAGATTATACAAACGGATTCTCACTCTGCGGATCAGTTCTAATAATCTACAGTACTGGTAGTTCTTTACCTGTCTATTGAATTGTCTTGTTATGTACATGTACATGTATAGTACTGGTACTTACCACTTACCAGTACATGATCTTGTACGTGTATGTACATTCACATGTAAAAAGTTGTGGTTAGGACTGCACAGGAGGCCTTTTCACACTATGAAAAATCTCCGTGTTGAACACTGGTCAGACCTGTGTTGAAACGACTGACCTTTTCACACTACAACATTGTCATTAAAATTATGATTTCTGTACAGGTACAATTGTAAATGTACATGTACATATAAATGTACATGTAAATGTACATGTACAGTATACATGTACATACATGTGTACAAATGTACACAGTACATGTATACAGTCCATATACACAGCTACACACGTACATGTACAGTACATTACAAATTGGGTAATATTTGTTTAAGAATCATATATTTACACTATACAGGCAACATGTACACTGTATAGATTACATGTATGTACATGTACATACATACGGTATACTGTACATGTACATGTAAAGTAAATGGCAACACAGCAATTAATATTCCATACAAGTTCCATGCACATAAAGTACTATTCCAATGTAATGCACATTGCACTTGTACATGTACATGTACATGTACGGTACATGTGCCACACATTTGCCATGATGGTATGAACAAACAGCAACCGCTAATCAGTTGAGTACGTGTGTCTCCAATGCCAACAGTCACCATGGAAACTATTAGATGCTCCACCTTGTGGTACATGTACATGTACTGTACTGTACATGTACATGTTTTATATTAGCCTTGATCTGTACATCATGGACAGAGACATTTCTACTGGCTTACCTGTACAGTATGGTCACATGTCACTGCAATCAGTGCAATTGGATCTCAACTAATTGATAGCTCAATGAAACGTAAGCCGCGTTTCCACTGGACTTATTTTGGTCAACCGAGACGATGGTTACTTTTCCAATTTTAAGTCCAGTGGAAATGGCCCAGTTAAATTTCCTCTCGGTTACTTTAACCGAGCCGAATGGTTACTTTTACCGGCCAACCCCTGCCCAGTAAATGTGACCAGGTAAGTTTAACCGAGCCGATTAGTGCAGTGGAAACGCACCACTCGGTAAAACGCAACTCAGCGTACATGCACTGTGCACAAATAATTTTTGCCAGCTCGGTTACATTAACCAGCGTCTCGGTTTAAATTGACTGACTCAAAGGTCCAAATTGGAACGACGGTCAAATTTGACCATTGGAAATTTAACCATCGTCTTGGTTAAATTTTAGTCCAGTGGAAACGCGGCTTCAGGAATATGAAGTGAGCTAGATGAGTTCATTGTGATGAAGGGGTTAGCTCTACCGTACATGTATCCTTGCATGGGCCACAATCCAGGACAACATTTGACCACAACTGCTGTTACCATAATTGGCTCTCGATTTACATGAATTTGCGAATGTGTGGATGCAAGCAAAAAGAAGGGATTTGAATCGTGATTATTAGCTGTGGGAATGGTCCTAGTGTCTTCACTGTCTTGTCCCCAAGGTACACCTTGTATACATGACATGCATACATGCACATGAACATGCATACATGTACAAGTACATTGTACAGTACAAGTAATGAGCTTAGCCCCTTTATAGAATATACATGTATGGCTGCTTGCTGTACCTGTACATTGTACATGTACATGTAACCGGTAACTTGAGCCATGAATCAGAGGTCAAATCACATACAATTACCAGGCATATACTGTACATGTACAGTACCCCGTACGTACTACTTTACATGTACAGTGCATGTACTGTACATTGTACAGGTACCTGATATTTGGTACATGTGTACAATGAAATACCGTACAAGACATGTACATGTACATGTACAAGTAAAAGTACCGGTACACGTACATGTACGTGTACATGTACACGTACATGTACGTGTACATGTACCTTACAATGTACATTGTGTACTTGTACATGTACGTGTAGTCGTGTACATGTACCTTACAATGTACATGTTGTGTGTACATTGTACATGTACTTGTACATGTACGTGTACATGTACACGTACATTGTACATGTATACAGCCAGTGCATACATATGTGTGCATGTACGGGTCTGTACATTATATGTACTGTACATGTACATGTACACGTGTATATGTTCCGTCTTGGTTATCTTGTATTGAGATTGATGATGACTGCTCCAGCTTTACTCCAGTCTTCCATCTACATGTACATGTACTGTAAAAATACAGTACATGTACACATAATACCATATTTATTTTTAGAATAGCCACAACTTAGCTTTTTCCATAGATACAAAAATGTACATAGTGTACAGAGGTCGGCTTATACACGTACATGTACAGTATGCTAGGCCTTGAAAAATAAAAATAAATAACATTACTGGGTATCCGTGCACAGTATGCTTATGGCATGTATGGGACAGTTCTTTCCAACCAATATAATGGAATAGCCATGTTACCCGAGGTAAATACATGTATCAACAAAAGTTGGAAACTTCGTTAAAATTGAAGTTATTTTATTGTATGTGTTTTCTCCACTAACAACTGACATGTACACTGTTCAATGTACTAGGCCTAACATTACGGCTGTTTCTAAGTACATGTACATCATCGTCTGTCTACAAATCACTAACTACATGTACAGTGAAGACCTTGAACAAAGAATTATGAACCAAAACTTGTTCAATACAGGTACATAGTACATACAGTGTAGGGCCTAGAGGTAATCACAATGCTGACAAATTAGGTCAACATTTATTTTAGTCTTTTAAAAATTAATTTTTACCAATCCAAAACATCAGTTTGTAACATTTTTGTATATCACTCAATCCAAAAAATCGTGAAATTAAGTCAGAGACTTTTACATTAAGTTGACTAAATCTCATTTTATCCAAAATTTGGAGGGCCTGACATTACAATCCAAGCAGGACCTTTTTCAAATGACCGAATCTGATTCCTTGCTCTATGATTACATGTACATGTACAGTGAAATTATTTCCAGTATTTCCATGTATATCCCAAAAACATAAATCAAATTACTGTATATGTACATGTATGTTACATGTACACAGGTACTAGTACACATGTACATGTAGGCTTACACTGTATACGTGTACATACATGTACATGTACAGTGTACATACACATGTACATGTACAGTGTACAATGTACATGTACATACATGTACATGTACATGTACCGCATTACATGGTTTTGGGCTTATTACTTTCCAGCTAGGAAGGTAATCTGTCTGGAGCAATAGACAGAAGGCAGCATACTTGTAACCAATAAAGTACATTCCAGTTTAATCCTTTTAAGCATAAATACCATAACTAATTTCATTTTCTTTCTAAAATCACCCTATTTAAAGTATTACTGAGATGTACGGTAGGGCCTACATGTACTGTACATGTACATTTACAGTGCACATGGGTACATGTACATGTATATGTACCGGTATATACATACATACAGTATATGTACATGTACACTACACTGTAGGCCTACATGTACATGTGTACACACAATGTACATACGTGTACATTTACATTGTACATGTACCTATACATGCTACACATGTACACACGTACATGTACATGTACATCTGGCTTTTGTTAGTAGTCAGACACAGACAGTGTAATTAATTTTGTGTAGTGACTCATCCCTACATGTGGCGCATATACAGGATAGTCGCCCTGATACCTCCTTGATATTGCATACATGTACATTGACACAGTACACACCTCTCCACACCAAAAATGTCACCAATGCACAAAATGGGCATTTTTAATGTTTACCGATACCTACCTGTATGTGATGTACAAGTACTATACTTTACAGATTCCCTGTATTTAGGGACCCACTGTGTGTTTAATTTCCATGGCTCATGGCTCATGGCTCTGAGCTCATTCTCTGTCTGGGCCCAACACGTGCGCGTACAATATACCTGTGTTTATATTATGTACTGGTACTTAAGATTGGTGGTGTAATCAAGCAAGATAATGACATCATTTGAAGTGTACTTTAAAATTACCAACACAAATTTGTAATTACAGGTACTGTAGGCCTATATGCATACTGTGTACATTACATGTATGGGGTTCTGATTTGTAAATGATTTGTCACAAGCTACTGTTACATAGTACCGATATATGTTAATTTCTAAGACAAAAAATCTGTAATGTTTCACTATGCCCGGACTCCAGAAAATGGGGATGTACTGTATGTGTACATGTATGTATGTACAAAACAAAATCAAAGGTTACTCACATAAAACAAATGTTACAATGTAAGTAACTTTTTCATCGTGAATACTTGCCTCATAAATTACTTAGAACAATGGAGATTACACCTTACTGTTCAACCGAAAGAAAGCTCACAATAGTAAAAACACATGATATACTATAAATGGAATGTACATGTACAACTTGTATCACATTTTTTATTCGCTCACTCATGCTACAAACATGCTAGGGTGTTTCCTACAGCAGATAACCAGGCAATAATTGTACAGTCATTCAGTAAAAATGACAGATTATGGATATTTGTTTGCATTAGGGATACTATGTACAGGTGTACGTGCATATGCAGACAGCTGGTAGAAATAGTGTCATTATGATGTACAGTGTACATAAAATGTACGTGTACATGTACAATGTGCACATCCATAAATTTACAAGTACAGTGGAGTGTACTCATGTAAGCAGTGTCGTGATGTACAATGTACATGATGTACATGTACAATGTACATGTACACTGTATATGATGTAGAGTACATGTACATGTACATGTACATTTATTGTAATGTACACTGTGCACATCCATAAAACTTATAAGTGCATGTACATGTACAGTGAAGTACATGTACATGTACAATAACATGTACACATACACATGTACAAAATGTACATACATTTGTGTACATTGTACAAATTATGTACACATACTGTACAGTATCTTCAAAATACAGTACAAAGCACATACTGTACCGGTACAGATGTTCACGTACATTGTAGATGCACACATGTACATGTACAGTGTGTACATGTACACAACCAATTTACTTAAGTGGCATCTTGTCTGATGGATGTACAGTGAACATACTGGTAAATGTACATGTACATGTATACTGTAATTTACAAACCACTACCAGTGCATGCATTTATACATGCAGTATTACGTGTACATGTATATCGTATGTAATGTGTAACAATATTTTAGACAAGAAAGAAATTGATTGTGCAATATACTGTAGACTGCATCCATTTTCAGATTCCAGGTGGACACATGCTTTTAATCAGAGAAAATCAATAACAGATAATACACAAGGCCGGACTGGGGCAAGTTGGCAACTACTGTGTACAATATAATACCAAACAAGTATCGGCAATGGATAATGCACATGTGTAGTTCCCCTTAACACTAAACATGTACATGTACAGTTCACACTGTATACATGTACATAGTCTACATACGTGTACAAAGTTATGTACATGTACATGCACCCTTTAAAATGCCGCTGGATAACAAATTAACAATACATGTGCTAGTACATGTACGTACTAACAGTACACAGTACAAGTGAAATACACATGGTAAATGTACATGTACATGTACATGTACGGTACATGTACATGTACATGTACATTGTGTTGTAATGTACATGTACATGTACACTGTACATGTACATGTACATGATGTACATGTACAATGTACACTTGTACAGCATACATGTATATACGTGTACATGTACATGTACCTCTTGATTGATAATACATGTACTGCACATGTGTGTACATGTACAGATCGCGTACTCTGCATAGCACCCACAACAAAAATATGCTTCGTGTTTTTTATGGGTGCGTAATAACATTTGCATGGCAGTGTACATGTACCGGTACATGTACCGTATGTGTATATGTAGTGTACATTGTACACTACTAACACTGTGCAAGTACATGTACTGCAATTGCATCGTACATTACCTGAACACAATGTACAATGTACAGTGTTCATGTACATGTACTGTACATGTAGGTAAATGTCAAGTTTGCAACCCTTCATCCATGTACAGATGCCATTGTGCAGCAGTTTGGATATGAGCTAGACTGATGGATAGACACATGTAAATGACAAATGATGTAAGGCTTCATGCACTCAAGACTGATGTCACTCTTTCCAGTACATGTACTGTACATGTTATACGGTATGAGCATGGCATGTCAGCACGACACTGACAACTTCATACAAAGTTACATGTAAAAATAAGGTTCACTACAAAATTAACATAAATTAACATACCTGTACATGTACAGTGTAGGGCCTACTGTATGTGCACACTACAAGTCTACATGTACCGGTACATGTTTACATGTATAGTGTACATGACTGTGTTTTAATTATGGTAAATGAAAATTTTGCAACTAATATAAAGTACAGTAACTGCAAGTGGGTATACATGTATGTACATACTACACGTAACAGTATATCTCTTAATGCAAATAAATGTGTTCTGAAAAATGGCAAAGAAAACTTCGACTAACCAAGATTTGAACTCGAGACCTCTGGTCTTGCATACCAGTGCCTTTACCATCTGAGTAGGATGAGCTACATGTACTTTAGATGGCGGCCTTCGATGGTGGCCTTCATAAATTACACTGTAGATGGTGGCCTTCCTAAATAGTCAACAAAAGCCGTGTCCACACTGGACTTATTTTTTACCGAGCCCGTGGGTAACATTCCAATGGGTAAATCTTCCAGGCGTCCGCACTTAAGCAATGTCCGCACTGGACTTATTTTTTACCGAGCCCGTGGGTAACATTCCAATGGGTAAATCTTCCAGGCGTTCGCACTTAAGCAATGTCCGCACTGGACTTATTTTTTACCGAGCCCATGGGTAACATTCAAATGGGTAAATCTTCCCGTCGTCCGCACTTGGACTTTTCAACTCGGGTAAACTAACCGAGACGATCGGTAAAACTAACCGACTCGTGTACATGTACTGTACATGCACTCTAGGTACACAAACACGTTGTTACCCTGCGCCCGCATGAGTCTTGCATACAGTAACGTAACGTGCGGGGCGCCGGATGTGATTTTTTACCGAGTCGTTTACCGAGACGTCATGTCCGGATTGGACTTATCGACTCGGTTAAATTGACCTGGTCAATTTAACCGGGCAGAAGTTGGTCGGTTAAACTACCCACTGGAGTCGGGTAAGTTAGATGGGAGGAAAACTTCCTGGGCTGTCCGCACTGGACTTAAAATGGTCAATTTACCCATTTGCTCGGTTAGTTTACCCATTTTAAGTCCAGTGCGGACGAAGCTTAAGACTATTCGACTCGGGTAAACTAACCGAGTCAATCGGTAAAACTAACCGACTGGTGCAAACAAACGCATGAGGGCCCTTTCGTGGTGACCTTTCACCGGATGTCTGTACACAATCTACCAGCCGTGTGTGTACATTATGTACAGTACATGTGCATGTACTGTAGTCACGTTGCTACCCCATGCCCGCACGAGTCTTGTGTACAGGGACGTACCCATCACATGGTATCGAGGCAATGCGGGGCACCGGGGCCAGCGCCGGACCGGATGTGGTTTTTAACCGAGTCGTTTACCGAGACGTCGTGTCGGGTTGGACTTTTCGGCTCGGTTAAACTGAACTGGTAAATTTAACCAGGGCTGTCCGCACTGGACTTAAAATGGTCAATTTACCCATTTGCTCGGTTAGTTTACCCATTTTAAGTTCAGTGCGGACGCGGCTTTAGTGTTTGCCGAGCTGGGGGCGCCAGTCAGAAGCAATTCGACCATTAACTGCTGTAGTCCAGGGATCACACCCCCGCTTTCATTCAGATGCAAACAATCAATAGTTGTAAACCTGGTTATGGCAGCTCGGGGATCACACAAACTGGACGCAGCTTTTTCAATTCAAGTGAAACAAAAAAAGAATACCTGACTGAAAAAACTTTTACCTACCGGTAATCAATTTTTGACTTGAACGCAGGACAACATGTTTTGCATAACAGCACTCAAATAAATTTTCAAATAAATGTGTTCATTCATAAAGACCATTTAACATTTATTTATGTGTATGTTCTCAAATCTCAATGTACATGTACAGTATCTAGACAACGAAAATAAATGAAGAATGCAAGATTACTTGTACTGTACATAATATATCGGTGATATACAAAAATGTTGCAAACTGCTTACTGACTAAAATTACCAAAAAGTAAATCAAAAAATTTAGTGGGCCTGACGTTTCGATCCTAGCAGGACCTTTCTCAAAGGCAGATAATATATCATGTACATGTACAGTACGTGTACATGTACATGTACTGTAGGCCTAAGTACAGTATTAACAATTTATCAACCATGAGTCATCTTCAAATTGCTATGCTACATGTACACAGTAATGCATTTACATGTACATGTACATGTACATGTAGATCTTTACATTCATCCAACTCTGGTTCACTTCTAATTCCGAAATTCGAAACAACTTGGAGCACACAAGCTTTTGCCCACACCGGTCCCACCTTATGGAATAGTACCCTCGACCTCAGTCTTGAAAAATTGCTCTTCACCAGATTCATTTAAAGCCCCTACACAGATCGAAAAACAGAAATGTTCACAGATTTACATGAAACTTATACAGTTTGAAGATGGTTATAGTAGAAACCTCTCACTGAAATATTTCTGCCTAAAATGTTGTATTTTGGGAGAAATGAGTAAAATAAATAGTTTACCGGTACGTCTCACTGAGATCTAAACTATTTTTCAGTACAGTACGGTGTTGAATGCTGCATTTTTGCCAAATAAATGTACAAGCAGTTTTCACAATTTTCTCGAGACTCGGTTGGAGGATTGAGCTGAAATGTTCACATGTATGCTATTTCATGAATGTTGGATCAGACAACGTATGGATGCTATTCTTTGACCTTGACCAATGTTCATATCAATTGATATTCATTTGTTTTAATGAACATGTAGGTAAATTGTATTCACAATTCTGCCACTGGCAGCGAGGAGTACAGTTTTCTCTTTGAATAAACCATTCATAATAATAATAATACACGTAATAACATGTGCACAACTGCACATGTACATGTACACATGCGCTGTACACATGTACACGTACATGTACATGTATAGAACATGTTTGTACCAATTCATACAGAATAAATCCATGTACAGTATGCACAGTACATGTATGTATAGTAAATGTATACCGGTACTGTACATATATGGCTTTATGACGTCATCTACAGTATGTTATAAAGCCAGGTGCAGTGTTGCCATGGCAACCAAGAGAGAGCATTTCACTGAATGCACTCAAACATTTAGTCTTGTTTAATGATTCACTAGAAGTCTTGACTGGTCACAACTTTATTGAACGCTTGATGGTTTATTTATACTTTGCATTGGTTATTACATTTTGGAAATGCAGTCAACTCCTATTAATGTACAGTAGAGTCTGCTAAATTTGGATCAAAAAGCAAGAACAATTGGGCTGTCAAATTCTGTAATGCCGTAAAAAGAAATAACACATCAGTAAAAACAAAACAGCTTACTTCAAAGAAATTGACAAGGGTTTTCAAATTACACCAATGTACGTACATACAGTGTACGTATGTACTTGTATGCAATCAATACACATGTACATGTCCCGGACTACCGGTACTGGTACATGTACATGTAGGTGCAGGACTGCAGGTGTACGTAACTCGTAAGTGTAAGTGTGCTATGAACATCATAGATATCATGATATCATGTACAGTGTACATACACTCGTACAGGACTACAGGTGTACACGTAACTGTGATTGTTGAAAAGTTCACCACAAACCTATATTATTACTCCTTTAAATCATGCATCCCAAATTTTTAATACTGTAATGTACATTTTATTTACTAAATAGGGCCCAATTTGCTACGAATTTGTAATACATGTAGCAACATTTCATTATTTCTACTGTACATACATGTAAGCTGTAGAGTACGTACATACAGTGTACATGTACATGTACAAATGTACATGCATGTACGTGTAACATTGCTAAGTACTACTGTACTGTACCATGTGTAACATTGCTACAGTACTTTGTCATATATTCGTGTGCAATAAATTTCCCAATTTAGGCTCACATTCCATCGCCACAAGCACAGTATGGAGTTTGGACAACAGTAAGGCAAGTGACTTTCTGCTATCAAAAATTCAATCAGCAGGCTCTATATAGTGTACATGTACATATGTACATGTAACTGAGTGTTTGCACATATTTATATAAAGTTCTACACCTACACATTTTGGCTTTATCAATTCAACAGGAATCTCAAAAGTTAGAGGGCCTGACGTTTTGATCCTGGCAGGACCTTTCTGGCAGGACCTTTCTCTTGGCCTTTGAATGAGAAAGATCCTGCTAGCGGGATCAAAACATCAGGCCCTCTAACTTCCGGAAAAAACAAAATTGTATTGCAGGTCATTAAGTCAGTTTTTTGTATTTACCTCAAATTCAACAGGAAGATTACATGTACAAATTAAGGACTGATACTGCAACATTCATTTCATTACCAGTTGGCCTATCCTGACATACATGTACAGTATGTACCGGTACTTGAAAGTTGTCAATGTATGTACGGTACATGATTCACATTGTACAGTTACATGCTGGTACATGTAAGTACTTCACAATATAAAGTTCTAAATGTAGTATACATGTACATGTACATGTACCGTGGGAACCCCCGTTTTCGACGCTACACGTTTTCGACGCTTAGCCTTCTAACTCACATCGCACGATGAAAACAACTCCGTATAACGATCTCAGACTTCGTATCTTACAGTTGGTTTCCTGCTCTTGTCTGTCACCTAAAATGTGGAAAGTTAAGGCTTTTCCAGTAGGCCAAACTTGTGTTATTCAAAAAGTTGCTCTTTAGGGGTCTATTTTCCTAGGTACACTGTGTACCATTGTTGTTTACCAACGTCCCCATTGAAGGCGCATGCAGAGTAGCCCTACAACGCCTGGAAGGGGACCCGAACCTGTCGGACCGAACCTCCCTCTCCCCCGCCAAGATCGCCACCCTGCTGGAGTTCGTCTTACGGTCCACGTACTTTCTCCACGAAGGGTCCTTCTACGAACAGACGGATGGAGCTATGGGCAGTCCAGTGTCCGCGGTCATCGCCAACCTGTACATGGAGGCATTTGAGGAGGAGGCTCTACAGAGTTGCCCTCCCGAATGCTCCCCTTCAGTATGGAAGCGGTATGTTGATGACACCTTTGTCATTGCACCGCGCGACCGGACCGACCAGCTGCTCTCCCATCTGAACTGTCTCCGGCCCACCATACACTTCACTGTCGAGGTGGAAGCGGACAACACCATCGCCTTCCTGGACACTTTGGTCCACAGGGAGCCCGACGGCAGCCTAACCACAACTGTATACCGCAAACCCACACACACCGACCAGTACCTGGCTTACGACTCCCACCACCCTGAACCTGTGAAGCGTGGAGTGGCCAAGTGCCTCTTTGACCGTGCAGCGCGTTTGGTTACCAAACCGCGCTGTACAGCCTCAGAGAAACGCCATGTGCACACTGCGCTCACAGCGAACGGATACCCAACCCCTGTCATCCGTCGCTCTTCGAGACCTAAGGTGGGCACCGATACGGAGCGGGTTGAGTATAAGTCCTTCGCTGTACTCCTCTTCATGGACGGCGTCTCCGGACAGTTGAGGAGAATCCTTCAGGGACACGGTATCCGTACCGTGTTTCGTTCCTCAACCACCTTGAGGAACCAACTCGTCCACCCCAAGGACCCTGTCCCCCCGGAAAGACGCGGAGGTGTCGTCTACAAGATTCCGTGTGGCGAGTGCAACCAGGTCTACATCGGCGAAACCGGCCGGCCCATCGGTGAGAGAATCAAGGAGCATCAACGCGACGTGAGACTCTCCCGTGTGGACAGATTGGCGGTAGCCGAACACGCTTGGGGAGCTGGTCACCGCCCCAATTTGGACGATGTACGGTGTATTGACCGAGAACAACATTGGTTCACCAGGCGTGTCAAGGAGGCCATCCACATCCAACTTCGCCGAAACAACATCAATCGAGACAGCGGCATTGACATCCCCGGTTTCTGGTTCCCCACCATCAGACGCCACGACCGCTGCTAGTGGACGCCAGAATCGCGTACCAAACCGCACGATCACCACTACGACGTCCGCAAACCGGTACACAGGAACCGGCGAAGCGGACATAAACAGACGCCGCAGCGCACATTCTTCAGTTGCCTGATGAAGGTTCGCAGTTAGCAACCGAAACGTCGCCACCAGCAACGACACATCGCGTGACTTTGATCACCCTTTCCACTTTTTTAAAAACAAAGATGAACACAAAAAAACATACAGGGAAGAATTTTACAGTGCCACACAGCATTTTGAGTTATTTTAAGAATTTATTTTGCGTTTGGCTGCACTGGGACACCTTACTAAACACCACTGACGAAAATAGGTGACGATGCTTCCTGCGCGGTGCGCCGCGGACGTCAACAAAACCGGGTAATCTTACGGAAGTGACAGGCTTGATCAACCTTCTCTATGATTATTCTAATAGTCTGTGGTGTGGAGAAAGAGACCTCTTTTAGTGTGATACTTTCGTCCACATTGTTCAGTTTGAAGAAAAGTCCTTATATCGTCGAAAACCGGTTACTGGAGGATACATGTACCGGTAGATGTACATGTACAGTACAATACCATGTAGGTACATGTACTGTACATTACATACTGTACATGTAATGTACTCGGTACAAACGTGTGCATTTCATCTGTACATGTTTGTACATGTACAGTACTGTATGTACATGTATGTAGATGTGTAATGTAATGTACATGTACACGTGTACGTATACCGGTACATACATACGTACATGTACATGTAAATTGTACATGTATAGTCACGCGTGTACCACCTATATTACATACACACTGTACAGTACATGTACTGTGTACATTGTATCATGTACAGATGTACATTGTACATTGTATACAATTACAGTACACTGTACACTGTATAATTATTCAGTACTTTGGAAAGTGAATAATGTACCGGTACACAAACCTAATAGTAATAACCTGACTACATGTACTAGCAAACAGTACATACATTTGTACACTGATTTACTATGTACAAATGTATACGTTTTTGTAACACATACATGTACAAGTATACTGTAATAATGTACAGTACATGTACTTTTGTACATGTACTTGTGGCTGAATCTGGCAACAACATTTTGTCACTAGTATTTCACATGACAAAATGTCTTACAAATACTGTACATGTACACCTACTGCCTAGGTACATTACCGTACACGTACATGTTGTATGCATGTACATGTACATGTACTGTGGGGTGATACATGTAATGATTTTACAGCACTTGTCGTACATGTAATGTATAAATGGTTACGGTACCTGTACATATATGTACGTACTGTACATGTACATTACAGTATGTACACCTGTAGTATGTACCGATGGAGTACTTCTACATGTATGATGTAGTTCTATTAAATGCAGGTAGAGACTTGAGAGTCACTATGATCAGTTCAAATGCACTCACCTTATCTGCTCTTTCCATACTGCCTTGTAGAATCACTCTCTCCAACTACATGTACTATGTACTGTAGTATGTGTATAAATATCCATATGTCCTGATACAGTGTGTACATTATTAATTATCATATCTCCTCAATACCATCAATGTTAGATTAAGGCTAACTACTGTAAGATGATCAAGATTTTCACATATTCAGTTCAGTGTTATGTCCACACTCTGGAAAATGCAGCTACTGGTAAGCAGACTTGTCTTTCGTAGCCGAAACAAATATTGTACAAGTGCAGGCAGCAGGTACCGTCACAGTGCAACGGTTATGAATAGGCCTGCATGTACTGTACATGTACATTGTACAGTACGTAGAGTGAGTACAACAGG
The DNA here is from genome assembly GCA_949987565.1 of Luidia sarsii. Classification (NCBI taxonomy): domain Eukaryota; kingdom Metazoa; phylum Echinodermata; class Asteroidea; order Paxillosida; family Luidiidae; genus Luidia; species Luidia sarsii. The sequence continues at coordinate 1,241,150 of OX465121.1, forward strand.
GGCCCAGTGGCGCCCTTTTGTGGGACTGTCAAATTGCCAATGAGATGACCTTTGACCTACACTTGATTGATTAGCATACTGTTGCTGTAGGCTGATGGACTTCATGCTGTACAGTACATGTACATACTACATGTACATTGTACATGTACATGTATAGTCCAGTAACTTGTACGAGTTGAACTGGAGAGACAGGACATGTCCATCTACTGATGGACCCTACTCTATTGTACATTAAACTGAATCATTCCTGCAATGACCTACAGTACATGTACAGGTGTACATTGTACATGTACTGTACATGTTCACATGCATGAAGGCACATGTACCCGGTACATGTGCTTCAATCATTTACATATACAGTACTTAGATACATTTGTATGAAGTTGTTTAACTATCTTAGTGCAACTTAAATCTCTTTTCAATCATCTTTTTCCAATAGGTAAACAAATTGTAAGAAGTCACTGCATTTATGGTGTGTGGCTATGTGCAACTGTGCATACTTTATGCACATGTAATCTTATTTTAAACATTTTTAATTCAAAGAAATGTACAGTCAGTGACAGGACAAGTCATTCTCAAATGAATATTTATACTTATAAAATTATTTATGAGAATATGAGGCATAATGTATACATGTACATGTACTGTACATGTGTACCTGGGGGACAGTACTTGGAACACCTTGATTTAAATACATGAAAATGTACATGAAACATGAATGACAAGAGTGCAATATTTAAAATTTCTTGGTACAAGTATACGTATGTCTCTGCAGAACAATGGGATTCACCATGGATTGTGTAAAATTTTAGAAAAGCTCAACAAAGACGTTTTTTCTGAGACGGCTGAAGTCCTTCCATGTCAGCCCAAAACTAACATTAGTTTTATTGAAGTTCTATGTTGAAGTGATTGAGAGTGTCTTGAGTCTTGACACAGTCAATCATTGACATGGAGTGAGCATACAATAAATAATCTGTAACTCTAGCATCAAGAGACATTATAGGCTACCATTAGAGCTCTGTATAATTTACATGTACACATGTACAATGTGCCGTACATACATGTACCGGTACATGTGTACATGTACATGTACCGGTACATGGAGATGGATACGTACATGTACATGTACATTATGTACATGTACGTATATATTCAAATTGATGTACTTTTTTATTAACTAGGGAGCCTTGAGTTACATGCAGAGGTTTAAGCATCATGCATTTTTGTATCGTGTGCATTTACATACACATACGTGTACATGTAGCTTGTAAATGAACATACATGTACATGTACATGTATACGTACATGTACATACCGGGTATCATACAAATGCTTACAAATACACCAGTACCGGTAGGTCATGCCCTCCATACCGGTAGCAACGGCTAAAAGTTTGAAATACAATTGATGGAAAATATAAGAACTGCTTGACCATGGTTAAGGATAAAACTTGGGTTTGCAAAGAAATTGCCTATTTTGTATACATGTATACGAAACAAAAGTAAACACAACGAAAAGTGTGAAGTAAAAATACGAAATATAAAACATTACATCGGACAAATGTCAGCAATTTGTTGTACCTCAAATCAAACTTTGTGAATTGGTCAATTTGTCAAGGGGTGTGGCCTACTGGATCGGTGTATTGCAATATTTACACACTGCTCTAAATGCTATATACAGTAATTTCATAAAAGACAAATGGCAATGTTCATGTGTGTCGAACTGTGTACTGTACATGTGCAGTGTAACATACTGTATGTGTACGTGTACACATCCCCCAAGGCCCCACAGTGCATGTACATGTACATGCACATGTACTGCAAACATCAAGAGTTATTTGTGTAACAATTTAGTCTTGTCATTTCCTCCATAACATACAGCAGTATCTACATGTATAACACCACACATGAGCAGTTACATGTAATGGACTTTTCATTTACATTCTGGAAGACAAACTTTCCAAGTTTTACATACCGGTAGTCAGTTGTACAGGTGTAGTTGTACCAACTGACCAATGTGACTAACACGGTAAATGTGTTTTTTGACAAAAATTAGTTTTTGTTTTCAAGTTTATTCTACTAGTACTGTATTACCAATATGAAAATCTTCAGTATCTGGTATTTGCATGTACACGTAATTTAATTACCACTACGGCACTATAAACATTCCTTTATAATTATTGTTTCTACTGTCATTTATAATATATTATGCACACCGCCAGCAAGCGTTTTGTTTAAAAATTGAGCTTGCAGACGACATCTTTCCACCAAAAATGTTTGGAGCAAAAAAGTTGTACCACGTCAACTTCCCAATCAACCATCTTAAATCAGAGAAGTTCCGACAGCCATTTCATCAATGCGGCAGAATTGATCTCGAATACATGAAATAGTCGTTGCAATATGTTGGTTATGTAAATTTAGCCTCGTTCACTATTTATCTTGCAGTTTTATCAGACTCCCGACGCGTCTTGCTAAAGACGAGTTTCGTGAAATCGATCTTAGGATCGAGCATAAGTAAGATCCATCCTAGAGCTAGGACTCTTCCTAAATCCTAGGATCGATCTTAAGTTAGGAAAAGTTTCATGAAATCGACCGCAGGGCTTTGTTCATGTTCAAGGCTTTGTACAGAGTACATGTACATGTACATGTAGTCATGTACATATGTACAAATGTACATTAACCTTGACAGCCACATGTTTCATGCACAATACATATAAAGGTACGTACTGTACCAATGATTCCAGTGATACAGAAAATATGCATGACACATGTTGAAATTCCTTGAACATGTATTTATGCACAATTAAACATACGAACAGATGGCTCTGATGATAGCACGACATTGGTATACATGTACAGGTACATGTAGATACAGTATTGTGTATTATCACTGTTTCCTTGCTCTATGCTAAAATCATTGACACAGAGTAATGTGTACCATCAGTATGCAATTTAGTATGATTTGCAAACAGAACCAAAATGCAGCTTGTTTATTTCTGAGCAATTGCATGCAGGTTTGATTTAAAAGCACTGCACACAAGTACAGATGCCAGCATAACTGTTCATCCATCCATATCCCCCTTAACTTAGATACATATACACAGTACTGTAATACATGTACATGTATACATGTATACTGTGTACAATGTACATGTACATGACTATGATAAAGGTCGAGGAAAACTTTAATTTGATGGACTTTTCCACTTCATTCCACAATTTGTATTCATCAGGATTACTAGTTAACGCACTGTGGTTGGACTTGGAGGATGTTTGGCATCGGAAGGCCTATAGTGAGTGTAACAATATCTAGCAGATTGCTATCTGCCCACAGGTATTGTACATTTACACATTGTACTGTGCACAAGCAGTGTGTATCACAACCTAAAGAGGCATGTATTGTACCATGAATTTACACTGTACATGTACATGTGTAAGTGTCAGGTCAAATAGTTGTTTCACAGTGAGAGGGATTAAGCCATGGCACTGATATTTTTTAAGTATTTCATCTTATTGTCTGTTTTCTGCCAAATCCTGGTAAACTTTGCATTAGGTGTGCACAAATACAGTGGAGATAGAACTGTACTGAACACATACTACTGTCCAGTGTCCACTGAATACATGTACATGCTTTGCACCAAGAGCAGTGTTTTGTCCTGTAGTGTAATGTATTGTACACTGGATGAAAGCACGCCTAAGCCTGGAAGTTAAGCCTTTGTGGTGAAAACACAGCTATTGGCTTCTTGGGTACAGGGAACAATGTAGTGTGGTAACAAGTGGTCTCCCTCTGGCCTCTGCAATAGATCTACATGTATACACATTACACTACACATATGCACAAATGTATGTTCATTGAAAGCATACTGGCATAAATATTTCTATACCGGTGAATATAGGTCAGAAGCAAGGCTATAACATACAGTAACATGTACTGTACACTACACTTTATTGTACAGTGTATAAAGTTCATACATGTACTTACACACTGTACATACATGTACCAATAAAGGTTGACTGCATTCTACTGTTGGATAAATGACTGTATAAAGTGTATACATGTATCGTGTACATGTACCGACTACCAGGTCATTTTGCAGCATGCAGCTACTGTTTATTTCAGTGATATTGCTCATTATAATTAACTCAAAATACATTACAGTCCTGAATCAATTAAACATGACATAGTTAAGTTACTTCAGTCAACATGTTATTACTTAGTCAAATTACATGATGATTAGTGAGCCAATAACACATCGATAACTACAAACCATTGAAATCATATCAACATTAAAATTGTTGCAATAAAGCCATATCTTCAAATACATCTTGCACGTATTCACAAGCCAACTGCACCATTAAAAAACAATCCTGTCCCACTCTAACCATGTCTAACCATGAAACCCTACAGGTCGCACGATGTCAGTCTGTCACACACTGTCAGTCTGTCACACACTGTCAGTCTGTCACACGCTGTCAGTCTGTCACACACTGTCAGTCTGTCACATGCTGTCAGTCTGTCACACACTGTCAGTCTGTCACACACTGTCAGTCTGTCACACACTGTCAGTCTGTCACACGCTGTCAGTCTGTCACACACTGTCAGTCTGTCACACACTGTCAGTCTGTCACACACTGTCAGTCTGTCACACACTGTCAGTCTGTCACACACTTTCAGTCTGTCACACGCTGTCAGTCTGTCACACACTGTCAGTCTGTCACACACTGTCAGTTTTAGTCTGTCACATGCTGTCAGTCTGTCACACTGTCAGTCTGTCACACACTGTCAGTCTGTCGAACACTGTCAGTCTGTCACACACTGTCAGTATTAGTATGTCACACGCTGTCAGTCTGTCACACACTGTCAGTCTGTCACACGCTGTCAGTCTGTCACACACTGTCAGTCTGTCACACACTGTCAGTATTAGTCTGTCACATGCTGTCAGTCTGTCACACACTGTCAGTCTGTCAAACACTGTCAGTCTGTCACACACTGTCAGTATTGGTCTGTCACATGCTGTCAGTCTGTCACACACACTGTCAGTCTGTCACACACTGTTAGTCTGTCACACGCTGTCAGTCTGTCACACGCTGTCAGTCTGTCACACACTGTCAGTCTGTCACACGCTGTCAGTCTGTCACAAACTGTCAGTCTGTCACACACTGTCAGTATTAGTCTGTCACATGCTGTCAGTCTGTCACACACTGTCAGTCTGTCACACACTGTCACACGCTATCAGTCGTCACACACTGTCAGTATCAGTCTGTCACACGCTGTCAGTCTGTCACACACTGTCAGTCTGTCACATGAAGTACATGATATATATACATACCTTTTTAGAATTATATTGGCCAATGGGTGTGATCTCTGGAGTCATTGAAGAACCCCTTTCAGACTGACTGTGGTAACTTGAAGAAGAGCTATTTGATGAGCTCCGAGCCCTTGACGTATTAGCATGATTCAAAGCCATTGTTTCTCTCCTGAGGGACGCCTTCTGATATCAAGATTTCATGGGACTACACAAGAGTGTGTGTAGCACTGCTGCTCCATAGAAACTGTACATCTTCTCTGCAAAATAAACATATAATTGTGTTTTCACTTTATATCTAGCACTAAAGCTGTGGTGTATTATTACTATTAATTCCATTAATTTATGAATAATCCACCACATAGAATTTTTTATATTTTTTATTAGTATTAAAGTATTGTCTACACAATCTGTAGAGCCTATTGTTATTACTATAGATATTAGATAAACTATTAATAAGATGAGTAAGACTAAGACACGACTGAGACAGGCTCTGGCAGTAAGACTAAAGCCGCGTTTCCACTGGACTTAGTTTGGTTAAAGTAACCGAGATGATGGTTACTTTGACCAAAATAAGTCCAGTGGAAACGGCCCAGTCAAATTTCTCTTGGTTACTTTAACTGAGTCCAATGGTTACTTTTACAGAGCAACCTCTGCCCAGTAAAAGTGACCAGGTAAGTTTAACCAAGCCGATTAGTCCAGTGGAAACACACCACTCGGTTAAATGCGACTCGGTAAAAAACCACAGTAGTACTAGTAGTAGTACTACTACTACTAGTACTGCTACTACTAGTACTAGCACACGTGCAAGTACTACAACTATGTTTCAAACTCAGGATCAACATTAACCTTGATTTGATTTAAACATAAACAATGTAACTTAACAATAACAACTTAGTCATTACTTAACATTTCCCTAGCAGTGATACCTCCCTTTTCCTTCCTCCATGGTATTACTGTTAGTGTTACTACTAGTAGTAGTACTAGTACTAGCATGGAGGAATAAGAGACCTCCATGGTACTAGTGTACTGACTACAGACATTACTCCCTTACTGAATAGTGTAGTTACCAAACATGTAAATAATAAAGTATATAAATTAAATGCACTGACTTCCGAGTACTGTCCTACCTGCTTCAGTTCAGGGGAAATAATAATGAAACATTAAGACACGTGACCGTGTCTATGTTTTCCTAGATTCACAAGCTTCAAGGATAAGCGTCCCGCCCACAGATGCTAAGCGACTCGGGCATTTACATGTGCATGTAAGTTATGCGGCACAACAAAGGCCTTTTGTGAGCATCACTTTTCTGCCCAGTAGAGCGTGACGTTGTATTTTTGTACCATGATTGAAGGAAAACTGTCAAGAAAAAACTCATTTTGCGAGTGGAAATTAGACTGAAAATATTATCTAAACCCACCATATGAAATTTCGAAATGATTGCACCTTTAGACAAATATACTTACAATCAACCCGTATTCGTCGTCCGATAAGACGAACTCTACAGAATTCCGCTATGGGCAGAGCAAACGTCAGGCATTCTATTTCTAGTCCTGTTTACTGTCGAAAATATTTTCGTTTCGGAAATAGATAATTTGAAAGACTGGAATTCCGTCGCAATGAGGTTTACAATGTACTGCCTCCAAGGACGGGAACCAGACTATCATCTGGCAGGCATTCAGCACCACGGGTATTTTAATCCTGTCGCTGGTAGTCTGTCGTAGTATGATAATTGCATTAATATTTTTGGACACCAGTGAAAATTTAGTAGACCAAGTTAAGCGGATCGTGAACATTGATGGCGGGCTTTTGAAATTACTAGAAGCACGTCCGTGGCTAGAAGCAGAAAATTGGAAAGAATGGAACCATTGTCGTGAAAAATATAATATCTTTATATGTATTTGGAGTTTTAATGAGATTGAATGCGTTTAAAAAATAGCTTTAGCCCGGGGTAGTTATTCTAAGTCGAACAAGAAAGCATGCAACACTTCCTCCATATTCTTCAATATAAATTTATACTAGCCCCATGGACTTATTAATCAACATTCCCAAAGTTCTACTCCGAAAAGAGCCCCATTCATCTCCAGGATTTGTTTCATTGGTTTATTTTATGACAGCCCAAGCTTTCATTTCGTAAACGACTATAATGTCGAATACAAAGTTGCACCCGTTGAGGGCGCTATATACTAGCCGCGGCATTGGCCTATGGGCGATATGCAGTGTCTTCACAGTTTAAACCCAACCTTTCGACAACAGAACATCCTGTGATTGTAGCGATACTGGGAAGTGGTAGTTGATCCGTGATCTATCACAGAACTTCAGACCGTTATTATCGCTTATTGCACTCAGAAAAAACCCTGTGTTTTTCCAACGTCGATTTTCTGCTAGTTTTCGTGACGCATCCACCACATTCCTTATCAAAAAATGGTAGGCCCACATAACCCCTCATATTTCTATGTCCACGAGGTTTAAAGCGTTAAAAGCCGAGTTCTTTTGTGCGCCATTTCTTTGCAAACATTAATCGACTCAAATAATAAAATAGATGAAACAAACAATAAGACATTTCCGCTTCCGGGGAAAAACCAAAACTAAATTAATTTGTGGGAACAATATCAATTATTAGATAGTTAGAACAATAATATTATACCCATGGTTCACCTCGGTCACTCCTGTCTTGCTCGGTTGTCGATGTTACTACTAACTTACACGAAATGGAAGCGGGGTCACTTTGTGGTATCCCAGATCTACCCACCGGGCCGGGAAGCTCATCGAATCCAGATTTAATTTATAAGCTTTTCATCAGGAGCGGCTTTTGCAACCTATGTACTGTGCTACCCTCTCACCAACACATCCCACTTTCAAATGCCACGCCTTCTGTAATCCATCGGCTAATAAGGCGTTCGACGTTCAGCAAATGTTATGTAATTCAAGTGGCGTAACCCGCTAGGCCTTCGCCCAGCGGCGTGTAGCTTCGGGGTTCGAATCCCAGGGAATGCCTTTTTTAGTCGATCTTTTCTCGGCACGATCGCACAGTATAAGACGTTTATAAAACTCCCTCAAACACCAACGTCGCATGTGGCGCATCCAGATGGGTCGCCGGTGTGATGCTGGGACTGTCCTCATAATCCAGGTTCGCGTCTACGTACAGGGACACATGCTTTTGGTCGACTCGGCGGCCAAGGTCTAGGGGCCGCTGTGTTTCCTCCCTCACATGGCGCAGGGTCTACGGGCCTATATGGATGAGGACAGGGAAGGACAAGCGGTGGACCGGTACCGAGGCCTTAAGAGCTCTTATAGATCCGTGCACACGGGACGACCCTGGAGGTCCCGGGAGATCTGAAAGCTTGGTCTGACACCGCGTAACTTTTTCTCTCCCTTATTAATTTTGGATTTATCACTTTTTGCATACATGTATATGAATTTAGGCCTTTATCAATAATATCTATCAAAGATTTCCGTTCCCTTTGTTGTTTTTAATTTTTCTAGCACATCACAGTGATTTTAATTTTATGCGCAAAAAACCCCTATTTTGACGAACTATTTTGACAAAAATGTTCAATGCATTTTCTTCAGCCTTCGAATTACCTTGAAAGACCAAGAGTCAAGAGTTCATTATGAATTAATATAAATAGGCTCTTTCAAACGTGTTTTTTTCATGGTTGCATTCAATTAGCTCCACAGGGTAGATGCGAGTTACTACCGAGTGTCCCTATGCTTTCAGGCTGGGTATAAGGTGGCGATAATCGTCGGAGTCAATCGGGTCTGATCTAAAGGCTCGGGCATAGGCTTCGGTCATATTTATCTTACTGGTTATTATCACAGGCATCTTAAAAAAAAAACAAGCGTTCGGCCCAAGTTTCTTGCTTCAAATGTTGTAATAAAATGAAGCCGAGCATTCGTATGATAGCCTATAATATAATACGCAATGTAAAAGTATACCGATAATGGTACGCGGTTAATAGCCTTGTCTATACGTCTGTTGTGGAGTGTGTTCAACTACCCAATGGTGAAATCCGTCATATTTGGCTTTGGACCAAATTGATGGCAACTATATCAAGGGAATACACTAACATACCATAGACACCGGGCACTTCTGCTGTAATTGACTTCATCTATACCGCACAGTGTGATGACTGGTTAAAATGGAAAGACAGACTCGAAGCAATGAGAGACGGGTGAAGATATAGAGCAGACATCGGTCACACATTGTCTTGATCTGCATACTAGATGAATATTAATGTACAAGTCTATGTAGAGGACACAAGGGCGTCCTATGTACAGGCACAATCCTAACTCAAATTTCTGGCAACGCATTCAGCTTCCAATATTAACGCTATGGCTGCTCGTTATTATTTTCTTAAAACAATTTAGGGAAGAGGGTCATGGATATTAAAAAGGAATTACGCAACATCAAAAGTGGAGACAAAGAACTAATTGCAAAGAGTTAGCTTCCATGCCATCCCAGCGAACGTGCATCATGCACTGCATCACGTCTAACTTGAACGCTGTGTGGTATGTTGTCTGGACCCTGGATGCATCTCGAGCTGAGAAGATGTTATTCAAGGCTCCATGTAATCTTTCACACCAAAAGCCATTTAAATTGATTCCACATATCACTGCATTAAAAAGAATGTTTACCTTAACGTCCATCAATCCAAGCATTAAAAGGATGTTTGATGGCAATGTGATTGAACCCGTCGCTTAATGTATGAACATTGTTTAATTATTGATCGTAATACTACAAGATTTGCTAATTTGCAAGTGACAAGATTTGCTAATGACATGATACACGTACATGTATATTTGGATGATTCAAAAATCTGTGCGACTAAACTGCCCCATAATATTAATTTATTTAAAAAAAAGCTATCATAAATCAGGCTGTCCGCGTCGTTATTCGTGTACATGCATGTACCTTCAAGACGGCGGCTACCATTATTTTCTATATAAGAGCTGATTGAAATAACCCTTGCTGCTACATGTATTAGAGTTGACGAGATTTCACTTTTTTTACAGCTTTCAAACTTAAGACTCAAGTTTTTGAAGAAACGAGCAGACATTTTGAGATCCGATACCACGATTGACTTTTACGAAAAGGTCTTAGTGTGAGAACTCTAGCTTGTAGCATCTTGTACCTTTCGATGGGATATCGCGGTTGTCCACCCAACAGCGCGCGAACCTTTTTTGGTAAGCCGCTGCATATCTGCGCCGGCCCTATCGCTAATGCATACACACGGTCGAGTCGAGGCATGCGCAGTGGCGACTCGGTCGGCTAAGACAAAATTCCAGGCGAATTCTCGCGTGTGTGTGCGCGCCCGTCTGGTCTGCTGGTCGAGTTCATCTTCTGGACTCTTGTCTCTCCACTTCTCTCTCTCTCTTTCTCTCACTCCGTGCCTTGCCTCCGCATCATCGACGAAGAAAGATATAAAAGAACTGGAATATTATCACAAAGACATCTTTTCTTTTGACATGAGGATATTTTAATCGCCACAAAAGCGGTAAGTTTTGCATAAGATTCAAACTTTGGCTGTTAATGAAAATTTAATTAGGTGTGCTACGAAGCATCCGACATCATGGGCGTGTACGTGTATGTGGTGTATAAGACATATACACGCGGTAGTATGCCAGGAATTTACTGATGGAGATATGAATGATGATCCTACACAGAACACAGCCATCTTCTGGACAAGGATTTTGCTTATAATAATTCTGTTCAAAATTGTCAAGTAAACTTGGTAAATTCGCCTGCATTCAATCCACAGTGATCTGAATTTGTTGACGATAGTTGTGCAAGTCCAGGTCAAATACGGGGTATTTAAGACTAACAAAATGTCAACAAAATTTAACATGCAATTAACATGCACTCCTCGCAGGAAATCGGAGGGGAATGATTACGAATTATAATTCGAACACTTGGATCATTAAAACAATCTATCCCTTTTTTAATCATGTACAGCAAAATGATTTGCACAGCTGGTGTTATGATATTTTGTGAACTAACCCTGACCCTTGTAAGCTGCTACACGGTGTTGCCATTTTCAATTTCAATTTAAATTTAAGGTTTTCTGGTCCTTAAAACTTGAAAAACAAATCTTACCTGAGCTAACATTTTCTGTTACTGTCATAGTGGCTTTTGGAAAATGGTTTTAAAATGGAAAATGCGATTTTATTCAGTTTGAATTTTTTGATTAATCATTATTTTCATAATTTCTATCATTCATGTTAAAGCCAAACAGTGGAGTGAATAACTGTCAGATTTCACACCGGCCTCATCTAATTATTGTTTTGTTTAATTCTTTTCATTTTGTTGATTTGCTGTTGATGTTTTGTTTTATATTTAAAGAAAAAAGAAACAGGGGAAATACGGGATATGTATTGTAGACCTATGTAGAAATTCATATATTAATCATAGTGTATCAGCCGGGCTAGGTACCGGTATCGAAGTAATGGAAATCATCTGACTAATTGAAGTCGATGTATTAGATTTCTGTTCACAAGCCTCGTTACCTCATAGGCCCTAAAGTCAAGATTGCAGGCCACGCCCTCATTCCAGCAACATATCGCGATTATGGCCCGTATCGTAGTTTTGTAATCATAATTCTGATACCTTAGCAATAGGCCACCGTAGGTGTTCCACACACGCGCGACTGCTTGGCGCTCTTAGTAATGGACCAGTTAAGACCATGCTAAGGCGCGTGTAGACCCCACCCACCTCATTGAGCGCGCGTGTGCCAACGTGACGTCCAAACCCTTATCGTCCAACCATGGAGGTCCAACCAAACCTGGAGAGCGCAGTTGGCCAAACATTAGAAACTATGCGGACAGTGTCACCATGACGAGACCTACTATGCTTGTCTTTGTCTTTAGAAAAAAACAATTGTCTTGAGAAATATAATCTCTATGATAACAATAAACCACCCTGTCTCCATTATAATTTATAGAATGTTAATGTTGGTGATGGTTTCGTCTCTTCAAGTAGTAAGCTTTTCGGATTAATACAAACTATTTTCACGATCTCATTCGAGAGGTTCTAACACTTATTCCAGGCGCGTCTTAATTAGCCTGGTGATCTGAGCTACTTCTACCCATGCACGGTTCAGCAATCAGCATACACTACATACAACGACACTGAGCATCCAACCACGCCCACCCCACCCCCCCCCCCACCCCCAGCAGGCATTGAAGGATTGACTACCACAGACACAAACCAAACTGCTTCAAAAACAACCTTTATGCTATGCGATTATTCTATGCATGCAATGTAAACACAATCATCACATTCCAGAGTGCATTCTATTTCCTATAGCCAGCTGATTTCCGCTCCCGGCTGGCTACGAAGTCACCACGCCCTCACGATATTTTCGTTGAGCTATAATGATAAGGACTACTGTATTTAGAACCCGGCGCCCGTACCGTGTGCACTTCCAGACGCAATATGTATCGTCAAGGAGGTATCAAGTACCGTATCCGGCCGTCTCCAGCTCCATGCAAATTAACTTGGAGAGCGCTTACAATAAATATTTCATGTCTCGTTTGGAAATGCTGCAGTGAGTTTTTGCGGTCTCAACTTATAATTGGTTCTGCTACATATGCCTATCTATTTTTGCCACTCTTATTTTTCCGTGGCAATTTTAGGTATAAGTTCGAGTGATATACACTGGGTGATTACGTGTACACTTTTTCTTCACTTTGAATCCAAACAAAAAGACTATACTTAGGCCTACTAATTCTTGGTTTTTCAACTTCTGACCGCTCAGTCTGTTCCCATTCTTCACTGTTTTCCTGTAATTAATAGAAGGCGCGTAACACGGCCGTGAAATTCGAAACAGTCGATCAGAATCCAGGAAATCTTGATGCAGTTATGATTCTGCCTTTGAACCCATCTCTATTCAGCGTTTGATGAATGCTCTTGCCATCAAAACATCGGGTCCTCTCTTTTGTATAACTTGGTCTAATTAAGTCAATGAGCATTCATTATCGTATAGGCCCTATTGGTAGGCCTATATTACTCGAAGCATGTAAATTCTAATGGTCTTTATAGGAAGGTTTGCGGTGACACCATGTAAGGTCTCTTAAAGAAGAGGTGTGCTTCTGAAAAGAACTGAGTTATTTCTAATGGTCTTATTGATTGTTTCATAGTAGTCCCCTGTGTGTTTACATTTTTGTTGATGTTTTTAGCAGAGCAAGGACCAATGTCTTTCCACCATGTAGGCCGATAGGCCCCCATGTTATTTTGTATAGTGTGTGGCGAATTTAATAAATTCCAATGTAATACAACAAGCGCGTGAATTCAGACCTACTTTCTGTGGAGAAAAATCATCATGTAAAAGGTGCAAGGCGTGATCCCCGAGCTGCTGTGGTCAGGTTTACAACAATTGTTTGTTTGCATCTGAATGAAAACGGGGGGGGGGGATTCAGTGGAGATATATGCCAGTTGATGGTTGAATGCTTCTGATTAGCTCCCCCACCCGACAAATATCAGTTGACTCGAAGGTCACCATCTAAGGACTGGATAGCCCTTGTTAAGAGCGCTGGTACGCAAAACAAGAGGTATCGGGTTCAAGTCCCAATCCCAGGCAAAGTTTTCTTTACCATTTTTGTCAACATTTAACACGGACGTAGATAAATTAACCTTGTGAGCAACAAATAGGCTATAGGCCTAGTTAAGTAATTGGTGCTTGAAAAAAGAAGTTTTGACCAAAAATTTAATTACCTGACGGCTGACTAGGCCCTATATCTCACATTATAAATTCAACTAGGTGGAACTAGGACTAGTCAATTTTTAGAAAATTAAAGTCATATTTCTCGAAAAGCTGATGAATCTACAATGTCTTTATCGGAATTGGTTTAATTTTGTGTTCTTGTGTGAGTTGGATACTTAGAAGCCAGCAGTTAGTTCCTTATCCATGAGTAAATCATGGAGGGATTCCTTCCCCATGCATGGATGTGATCGAAAAGCACCACATCCGCTTCAATATCTAATTATAGTCGGGTACCATGAGCACGGCGTTTAGGATCCTTCAGGTCGCATGACAGAAATTGGTCACCAGACAATTGACATATCGTACCCGCGGGTCCCTCAAAAAAAAACAAGGTCTACACGCTTGTGTGGCGTTATGTGTACATGCACATGGTACTGCACATTCCGATCGTGCTTTCACTCAGAATGATAATTCTTGCATTTGATAATCATCAGTCGGACCCTGGTGACATCTTAGCTATGGCTGTAGATGACTTTTTCCCGTTTGATGTCCGAAAATGCTGTAAGATGAGCTCTTCGTTACACAAGGACCCCTGTAGTTTGACAGGCAAGCACTGGTTTGATGTTACGTTTTCAGTCATGCTGAATCACTTTCGTGAAGAATGTGTGTGAAGCCATGACTGAGGTCTACGTGTATGTGAATTAGGCGAAATGAAATCTAGGCCGCACAGCACTACTTACTAACTTAGTACTATACTTCTTACTATTCTAGATACTAGTTACTACAAAGTACACCAGTGCAGTGGGGCAGCAGTTGGACAGCTGGCATTTTCTGAATTGTTGAGGCCATAAAAATAGTTTCAGGCTTGCAGTTGCATGTTATACGTCCAGATCGTTTGTCACTCAAGTTTAAAAGTAAAGTCTCAAACTCAAAGTAAATTTACAGAAACTGTAACTGCTAACTGCAATAACTTGTCTGCAATAACTTATGTATTATTATTTATTAATATCATTAATAATAATATTCATATTTCAAATTACTTTTGACATTTACTTTATTTACAATTTTTGGAAGGGTATGGGCTGTGCATTCGAAGGTCGTATAAAAATCATCTTTAACATTATATCTAAATTTCTTAATGTAAATGTAATTTTAGAGGTACATTGTCTGTTGGCAATCAGGGCAATGTTATTCTTGACTGACCAACACAGCTAAGATTAAGTAAGAGAGCATATTTCCAGGTCGCGAAGTGGATCATTTGCTGGTCCAGAACTTGAGATTGAGAATGGCTTGGAATGTTATGTCTCAAATGTGTGACCAGTCAGGGCCCAGACAATTTCAGGTTGCTCGCTCAAGCCATCATCTGTGATCATTGACATCCCAGTCAAGTCAGTATTCAGCATTAGAATCCATCCCTGCTAGTTACTCGTCTTTTTTAATATGGCCATCATTAGACTTGCACCACTTGGTCAATTGAATCATTGTCAGCATCACATTTGGGTCTAAACACTAAAATCTCACTCAAATTATAATTGTGATTCGAGATCGTGATTAAGATCGCAGTCCAAAATTAAAACATTGTGCACACAGTTTCAGACACAGTAGGGCCATTTCCACTACCCAAATAATCACAATTTGAATCGTGATTTTAAAAAAAAAAAGGTTTTGTTTGCTTGCTTTCCTACAGGCCAAACAATTTTGTAGCAAAAAATCGCGAGCCGGTTATGGTCAGCAGTTGTGGTCAAATGGTGGGTGTGCCCTTGAAGGTGGCCCATGCAGGGAGACATAAACAACCAAGGCACTTCCTGTCAATCAGAGCACGAGCAGTGCATTGTGGGATTGAAAAAGAAGAGTGGAGTCCGAATTGTGATTAAAATCCCACTACTAATCCCATTTATTTTGTCCACATAGAAAAAAGTGTTTGAATCGGGATTCAAATAATGGTGATTCAAATTGCGATCCAAATAATCACATTTATTAGGGGACAGTGGAAACGGCACTACTGTATACTAGTGTAGATTCTAATAGTCACTCTTGGGTCATATTTTAGGCATATGCAATTGGGACTGTGCTGGGCAAAAACACATTCAATTGCGATTCAATTCACTCTTTTAAAATGTTGTTAGTGTGGATGCACCTAGTACATTAGCGGACATTATTCATAAAAGTGAAAGTCAATAACGCCATGCATGTAGGGGATACATTCATATACAGTGTATTCTTAATCCAACACAATCAGCCAACTGTTTTAAAGGGAGGGTACTACATTTGCATATTCCAAATTTGTGAAATTACTTTTCCATTTGGAAGTTTGTACTAATAATAGTATCAGACATTCCTTGAAATTTTAGTGCTCGGAAATCTGCTGTTTTCAAGAAAAGAGGAAGTTTCAAGAAAAGAGGAAGTTTCAAGAAAAGAGGAAGTTTCAAGAAAAGAGGAAAATTCTGAGCGATCGTTGGAAACGAAAAGTTTACATTTAATTTTGTTTCCAAGTTTTCTTCTCATCACATGCGTGTAGATGACGGATTGAGCAAAAACTTATGCAGTCGTGTTACATTAATGTTGAATTTGACAAAATATGGAAGCGATTCTTTGACCTTCGCAAATGGTGTAGTCTACCTTTGAAGTAAGGCTATATTGAAGATGCCAAAATAATGTGTCATCTATTTTATTATTTCAAAATGGCTAGGGCTTAATATTTCAAATGTCGTGTCTTACCAAGTACATGCATTCACTTTTAGCCCACATTGTTAACCAAATCTTTTGATTTATAAAACAATCTGCATAGCCTAAAATTGTTGATGGGAACATGAAACTAAAGTTATTTATACAAGCCTCATGGGACAGTATTGAACCAAACTGTTAAAATATTGGAAGGCTGTGACTGACACATGGACGGACAGATAATTTATTTGATTTTAGAACTGAACAGTAAGAAGGTCAAAGGTCAAACACATCATCCCGTGTGCTTACTGTATGTTGTTTTTCTTTTTGTACATTGTCATGTCTAGGTTCTGTCATCAGCAATCAAAATGGTGAAAGAGTCTGGGCCCACCTTTGTTCAGAAGCCTGTTCTTGACCAGTCAGATGACGGGCGTGTCTTGACCTTCTCCTGTCGCATCGCTGGTGAGCCACGCCCAAACTTCAAGTGGTTCCTGAACGACCGCGAGCTGAAAGATGGAGGGCGGTATTTCATGACCACCAAGCCAGACGGCGATAGCTATCAGGTTGCCTTGGAGATTGAGGATGTTTCTGGGGAGGATGCAGGCAACTATAAGATTGTCGCCGAGAACAAGTCAGGAAACACCAGTGCTACCATCAACCTCAAGTTTGGTGGTTAGTAACCTGCTATCCATACACATTTCCATCAAGGTGTTATTTCATACTTCATCTAGTACAACGACATTACAAGACTTTCATACTTAACATAACACCTTTGGATAACTTTTCCTGAATGTAATCTGAATCCAAATGTGCAATACTAGTATGATTTTGATTGACACCGTAATTCAGAGGCATTCTCTTGATGCCATAAAAAGCCATGTACCTGGTCATACATAGATACCAAGAGATGTGTCCCAGTCACCAATAATGATGTATATGTTAGGAACCATTACCAATACCTCCCAGTAATAGCAATATAAATCGTTAGAAATAATTGTCTGTCATTGTGTATTTACACTGAAAATCAATGAGTTCTTAATCACATTATTGTTTGTTTTATTTTCTCATGAACAGACGAGGATGAGGGAGAAGGCAAGCCGGGGTAAGTTGCCACGGTGACAATTTATATTCCATATAAAAACAATCTATTATTCACAAAGCAGTACTTATGCAAACTTTGATTTTTTTGAAACATATCTTTATTCATATGTGAATAGC
The DNA here is from genome assembly GCA_949987565.1 of Luidia sarsii. Classification (NCBI taxonomy): domain Eukaryota; kingdom Metazoa; phylum Echinodermata; class Asteroidea; order Paxillosida; family Luidiidae; genus Luidia; species Luidia sarsii. Next base: position 1,259,039 of record OX465121.1, read on the forward strand.
TTCTCAAAATGCAATACAGAGATGATTTCTGATAGACTGCTCTATGCTTGCTGGTTTATTTCGATTGGTTCCTTATTCTGAAGCCTCTGCCAGAAGGATTCCTATCGTGTATACAGTGACATGCAATGCTTTGTGTATGAATACATTGAGATTGATGTGATTATCCTTATGTCATCATCTTATTGGCAAGAAAAAGAAGGTAAATCAAATATGGCGCACAGTATTAGCCAATGAGCAAACTCTTAATTAATGTCATGCTCATAAGGACTATTTTAGATGTGAATGTTTGTGATTTCTGGTTTTGTTCTTGGCAGGGATGCGGATGGTCTGGCACCTAACTTCACCATGAAACCCAAGATGCGTCAGTCTGACGATGGGGTCAAACTGACCATTGAATGTGAGCTCATGGCTGACCCCAAGCCAGATATCACATGGTATCGTGGCACTAGCGTGCTGTCCGATGGTGGTCGATTCAAACTGACCTGTAGTCCCGATGGTGAGTACTACTACTTGGCCCTGGAGATCACTGACGTGACGGAGAAGGATGGAGGGGAATATAAGATCGTTGCCTCCAACAAGCTTGGAACAGCCACCAATACCATCAAGCTGAACTTCCAGAGTAAGTCAAATTAGTATTCATTACACTACTGTCTGTTCACCTACAACTGACCTATCAGGAGTCGCTATCGCCTGTCAATCTACTAGTGCCAAATTCCATGTGGCCGCAATAGCAGTGTCCAGCAAGTGAAGTTACAATCTTACAAGTTTCTATCTCTTATCTAGCAGCTACAAGAACTTGTCCCAAAAGCTGTCTCCTCCTGAAATAATTTTCTTCAAGATTTGTTTGATTTTCAAACCATCTTGGCTCTGCTATTTCCTCTCGAATGACATGCCCATTATACCTCAGAAGGGTGGTATAAGTCATCAATGAGAGTTCAGCAAAGTCATGTGCCTTTGCTCTGTAACTGTCTCTAGAAGAGAGCCTAGAGGTCTCATCTCCAAGTGCTTTGGGAACTCACATAACTCAAACAACTCATTTTTTTATGTGCAGCTGGTGCCCCGTCCTTCACCATTCAGCCCAAGATTGACCAGTCCCCAGATGGACGCAACTTGACCTTCATGTGTGAGCTGACAGCTGACCCCAAGCCAACTCTGACCTGGTATAAGAATGACGTCAAGCTGACCGCTGGTGGCCGCATCACCATGGATGTCAAGAACAAGGACAACGTGTACTCCCTCACCCTTGGAGTGTCTGATGTGACAGCCAAGGATGGTGGGAAGTATAAGATTGTGGCTCAGAATGAGCACGGTGATGCAAAGTCAACGATTGATCTCAACTTTGAAGGGGCAGGAGATGAACCAGCTGAGCCACCACCAGCGTAAGTAATGACAATTAGGTGATGAAAGAGACTTCATATTGACTAAATAGTACTGGATCTTATGTGTTCAGTGTCAGATAAGTGTAGTTTACAGAATTCTCTGAGACATTTGTCTGGGTAAAGTTAGAAGACTGGGAATCAATCTAGACTGGTTTCAGGATCCATTCCACACAAATAGATTTTTCTGAAATTTTATTAATTGAAAACAAAATAAATACCTTGGAAAGACAAGCAACCACTCTGATGTCAAGTATGGTTTCAATTGCCTGTCATGCCTGTGGTCTCAGCCCCTTTCAAATGACTATATGGGAGTTTTAATCTTCCATCGTTATTGCCCTTTGTAACAGTGCCTTAGCCTTTCAAGCACCCAAGTTAAACCATTGATGTTATGTTTGCCTTATCTTGGACACAGTAAAGGAACTACTCCGTCCTTCATTGGCAAGCCTGGTATGCGACAGTCAGACGATGGCTCCTCCGTCTACTTTGACTGCCAACTTCAAGCTGACCCCAAACCTGAGATCATCTGGGTGCTGGGTAACAAGCGTATTCCCTCCGGTGGCAAGTACAACATCAAACTGGATAGCAAGGCTGGCAACAAGTACAGTCTGGTGCTGAGCATAGACCAGGTCAACCCAAAGGATGGTGGCTTGTATGTGGTCTATGCCAAGAACGATGCAGGAGAGGATAGAACTACCATCAACCTTAACTTTGATGGTAAGATATCACATAGAATTCTATTGATTCAAACTTATTATTATTTTGTCTGTGTTTTCAAAAACTGGCGAATCATCTCGGAACATAAAATTTGCATAAAACATCTCAAGATGGAAATCAGTATACCTTCATGTTGTTAACGCTGTTATATCGCAACAATACATTTTACATTAACCATTGTAAGATAGGCAAAAATATGTTTAGTCAAATGTTTCTTCCAAACTGCTATTTTCATTTTTTCTATTCTGTGGATGGGCTCACTCATTTGTGAAAAGACGGAGAATGTAAAAAAAATCCTTTTGGTTGTTAGTTATCGATTAACAACATGCATAACAAAGAATAGTTCAATTCAGTCTAAAATATTAGGGGCCTGTCATTTTGATTCAAGCACAACCTTTTTCAAAGTCAAAAATACAAAATGTCAGACCATTTTAGATTGTCTAATGGGACTGGTGCATCACTTCAAAACAAATAACAATTACAAGGTTGAAGCAAAAGCAAATGTTTGAAGAAAAAAAACCTTTTTGCAAAGAACCTGTAAGATGTTATTATCACAACCACTATCTTTCACAGTAAGCTGCCTTCCTAGGATTGTCCACTCTTTCATACAGGGAGACTTTTCAAATTGTGTCCCAACAGTTCCTACATATACATGTATATATGTACATATAGACTCTTTCAGGAGTATACATTTTCTAGTGAATTTGTAGTTGGAGATACCGGTACAGTAGTTGCTCTTGCCTGCATTCAACCATTCATTGTGCATTGAAGCATGTCGCAGCACAACCCATAGCCATAGCCTTTATTGTGAGCCTGATCATGTTTTCCTTTCATTGTATGTAGTCCGTGAAGCCAACAAAGAAGGTGCACCAACCTTCATTGAGAAGCCAACCATCAAGCAAGAGGACAATGGCAGACGTCTGGTCATGGAATGTAAGGTCATGGCTGATCCCAGGCCAAAGGTCAGTGTCTATGCAGCACAGGCATTCACATTTGCAACAATTGTCTCTTCCAAGAAGATGTGCGATTCTGAAAATTTTGGCCAGAAAAATTTAGTTTCCTCAGAACCACATCTCTTCTTGAAAGAGACAAACCACATGTTGCATCTGCAAACTTCTCAGCTCAGTAATGCCAATCAAACAGCCATTTGTGTCACATAATAGTTTGGCTTAAATCATAACCTCTCAGGCTCTCAGACATTCCATTTATATGGTTGAGCATTTTAACCATGATATCATGTTCACTTATCACAATTCACTGTGCATTACTGAAATTAAATAAGTGCTTGAAAAGCACTAGAGCAATGTACATACATTACTGGTGTAACATGGTTAGTATGTGAGTGAAAGGGCATTAGTTGTCTTGTACCCAGACTCTCCTAATTGACATTATGTGAACCCTGTCTGTGGTTTTGTGGCTGTTTATGGTGTAAATTGTGAAGTCATAGCAATGTGTCCCTCACTGCCTTGCAATGGTAAGGTGACCATTCCAGACCTTTGCTCTTCATGCATGCATGTGGCATGGGGATATATTAGCAGCTGAGTCGACATAAGGAACCAGACGGTGTTATCTGAAGCATTTGGAGTGCAGGGTTAACTTAGCAGTGCCCTGGGAAGAAGGTTTGCATGGAGTGTCAAGTCACATTCAGTGCATGGCTGGAATTCTTGGCATACCAGTCCCAATCCCAGTCAAATAAAATGAACAGTCTAATCATTAGTCATAGACGGAGCATGGCTTTTCACCTCATGTCATTGGATCACAAAATTTCACATTGGTTCATTGCACAAAGAACTTATTTATACCTATGTGCAGCTGTGCTCAAAAGCATGAGCTTCCATCCCTATTGGTGGTAGACTGCCAGGCAAGGCTGACAAATAGAACTGGGAGGGTTGACTAATCTGAAGGAAGGCACGATCTTCCATCCCTATTGGTGGTAGACTGCCAGCCAAGGCTAACAAATAGAACTGGGAGGGTTGACTAATCTGAAGCAAGGCACGATCTTCCATCCCTATTGGTGGTAGACTGCCAGCCAAGGCTGACAAATAGAACTGGGAGGGGTGACTAATCTGAAGCAAGGCATGAGCCTCCATCCCTATTGGTGGTAGACTGCCAGCCAAGGCTCACAAATAGAAATTGGAGGGTTGACTAATCTGAAGCAAGGCACGATCTTCCATCCCTATTGGTGGTAGACTGCCAGCCAAGGCTGACAATTAGAACTGGGAGGGTTGACTAATCTGAAGCAAGGCATGAGCCTCCATCCCTATTGGTGGTAGACTGCCAGCCAAGGCTGACAATTAGAAGACAAAAAGCAAGGCATGATCGAGCTTTCATCCCTATTGGTGATAACACTGCCAGCCAAGGCTAACAATTAGAACTGGGAGGGGTGACTAGTTTGAAGCAAGGCATGAGCCTCCATTCCTATTTTTGTTAGACTGCCAGCCAAGGCTGACAAATAGAACCGGAAAGGGTGACTAGTCTGAAGCAAGACATGAGCCAACATCCCCTATTGGTTGGTAGACAGTCAGCCGAGGTTGAAAAGATACATGTAGAACTGGGAAGGGTGACTAGTTTGAAGTATGGCATGAACCTCCATTCCTATTGTTGTTAAACTGCCAGCCAAGGTTGCCATATATAGAACTGGGAGGCAAGGCATAAGCCTCCATCTCCTATCGGTGGTAGACTGTCAGCCAAGGCTGACAAATAGAACTGGGAGGGATGACTAGTCTGAAGCAAGGCATAAGCCTCCATCCCTATTGGTGGTAGACTGTCAGCCAAGGCTGACAAATAGAACTGGGAGGTGTGACTAGTCTGAAGCCTTTGTAATAACTTTGCAGATTTCTCAAACTAAGGGTTCCTGAGTACTATTGAAGTATTAATGGTTTTCCATTTTTTCAGGTGTTTTGGTTCTACAACAATAAGGAGTTGAAGGATGCTGGCCGTTACCGCATGCGTTGCACCAAGCAGGGCAAGATCTATGTCTTGGTGCTGGAGTTGACTGGTGTCAACAACCAGGACATGGGCATCTATAAGGTCCTGGCTGAGAATGACAAGGGAAAAGCCTCCTCCACCATGACAGTCAAGTTTGAAGGTACGATGGCAAAGGTAGATCCAGTAGAATGCAACCTATTGCCATTGGTTGGATTCAAGCCCAGGTCATTGTGTTGAACAGTCCATTTCTGCATTTTCCATTTTCTCAATGATGAATTGTTTTTACCCCAAAAAGTTGTGTATCACTTTATTTAGTAGAACTGGGACTAATGCAATGAGTGGGTCTAGGAAATAGAGTTAGCCAAGTACAGTATATCTCTGATGAGCCCGCCCTTGTTTGGCGAGCTAGACCTGATCAATCTGATACTCTCTTGACTAGTGATTGCATACCAAGCTAGTATTCAAATCAAACCATGATGTAGAACTAGTGGCTGAATACTTTATAAATGTATGTGAAATGTACCAAAAACTTTACCAGAAACATTAGATTCATTGTGTTAATAGTCCTATCCTGTGTGCTGATATCTTTTTGTCTCAGTGAAAGACAAGCGCTTCCCTCGGAAGTTTGAAGTGAGTGCTGAAGTGGCCAAGGTGCATGTGGATTTCCCCCCACCTAACACCGAGGTGATTGAGTTGGGTCCTGAGTTTGGCAGCTTGGAGCTGCTCATGCCAGAGATGGAACGTGGAGGTCCTATGGAGATTGAGCTGTCCAGCAAGGGACCGGATGTGCAAGATGGTGCACCTGTCATATCGGAACCACTTAAAGACCAGGTACATAGGGTTGGATAATATTGCTTTAGTGCCCCTGGCCTGGTCATTACCTCGGTACCCCTGCTCATTCATTACCTCGGTACCCCTGCTCATTCATTGCCTTGGTTCCTCTAGTAATTGCCTTGGTGCCCCTGGTCATTGCCTAGGTGCCCTGGTCATTTCCTTTGTGCCCCAGGTCATTGCCTTGATGCCCCTAGTCATTGCCTTGGTGCCCCTGGTCATTGCCTTGGTATCTAGGTCATTGTCTTGATGCCCCTAGTCATTGCCTTGATGCCCCTAGTCATTGCCTTGGTGCCCCTGGTCATTTCCTTGGTATCCTTGACCATTGCCTTGGTGCCCCTGGTCATTTCCTTGGTGCCCCTGGTCATTGCCTTGGTGCCCCTGGTCATTGCTTTGGTGCCCCTGGTCATTGGCTTGGTGGTCCCTGGTCATTGCCTTGGTGCCCCTGGTCATTGCCTTGGTGCCCCTGGTCATTTCCTTGGTGCCCCTGGTCATTGCCTTGGTGCCCCCGGTCATTGCTTCGGTGCCCCCTGGCCATTGTGAACCCTGGTCATTGCCTTGGTGCCCCTGGTCATTGCTTCGGTGCCCCCTGGCCATTGTGCACCCTGGTCATTGCCTTGGTACCCCCTGGTCATTGCTTCGGTGCCCCCTGGCCATTGTGCACCCTGATCATTGCCTTGGTGCCCCCTGGTCATTGCCTTGGTGCCCCTGGTCATTGCTTCGGTGCCCCCTGGCCATTGTGCACCCTGGTCATTGCCTTGGCGCCCCTGATCATTGCCTTGGTGCCCCCTGGTCATTGCCTTGGTGCCCTTGGTCGTTGCTTTGGTGCCCTTGGTCGTTACTTCGGTGCCCCTGGTCATTGCCTTGGTGCCCCTGCTCATTACCCTGGTGCTCCATGAGCATTGCCTCAGTGCACCTGGTCATTGACCCTGGTCACCTCTATCACAAAATCTGTTGGCTATTTTAAGATTTCAACAAATGGGTTGCAGGCAGGAGCATAATGTAATGATGAATAAGTAAATAATGTTTGGGAAGCTGACATATTTTGAACACTTACATCACATATGTTTGTTTTGAACAGGATGTGCAAGATGGAACTGCTGTAGAATTCCGGTGCACCATTGTTGGCAAGGTTACCAAGGTCATCTGGAAGAAGTAGGTTGACAATCACTCTTTGGTTACCAGGGAATTGAGGGAACCAGTGATATCTATTTGCAATAACCACCAGGGAAATAGGGAAATAGTGATTTCTGGTGGCATTAATTACCAGGGAAACGGGAACCAGTGATACCTAGTAGCAATGGTCGAGTTTAAGCACGTGCATTTGAGCACTGTTCTTGAACAACCCGGGTGGATAGGCGGTGTGTGATTTTGTTCCGAGTGCAGCATTCTTGGGTCCTGTCCATGTGGTTCGAGAGCAAGCACAAGGTTCGCGTGTGAAGTATAGACCACCCGAACTTGACCAGGTTGTTCTGAGCATGTGCATGTTGTATTGAGCATGCACACAGCTTCAAAAGGGACCAGTGGGTCTGCTGCCATCAATGTTTGGATGTCTCTCAGTGGGAGTAACCAGGCATTCCCGTGGAAGGTAATCAAATGCACTTAGCAGTACATGTACTAAAAAGGGAAACACTTCATAGCAATGGCTACCAGGCAAAGGAGGCACCATTTATATTAAGTGGCATTGGTTACCAGGGAAACTGGTTCTTCCTTAAAAGGCTCTTCTATCTGCAACTGTTGTCAGTCATATTGCCAGGTGTTATATCAAACTATCAAGCATTTGGTAAATATGGAATGTTAAGTGAATGAAATGCATATTGACCCAATTTGTGTAATGCTGTTAAGAGGTTCTATATATAAAGGATGACTCAGCAAGCTTTCAAATCAGTTATTTGAATAGAATTCACCGATGGTTTGTGCAGTAAATAAGCAGATTATTGGTATTCGAAATGTTCACTGTGAAGTATGGTTAGTGTTAACCAATGATTTCTGTAAACTTCTGAGCATCTATTTACAACCATTGAAACCCTTTGCAGGGATGGCAAAGAGATCCGTCCATCCACCTCCATCAAGATTAGCCAGGAGGGTACTCTGTACTTGCTGCGTATGCCTAAGGCAGCGGTTAGGGATACTGGAGATTACAGCATTGTAGTCAATGGACCTGGAGGAGAGGCTAAGTCTATTGCTGAGCTTTATGTGGACGGTAAGCAAAGGGATTTGATATTTACATGTTGGTATTATTCCATTGACTATTCCAAGTTTGCTGGGGTCATTTGTGTGGTGCGGTTTCTCTAAATGGACAATGAGGTTATCTGGTCAATTTGGCCTCTCTAATGTCCATCTGTTTGGCCAGTTTCTTGCAGATGTGTAGCTTAGATGTGAAGTAATCATTTAAGCATGAATGATTAATGGACCTTTCCCATGAAATATGCAAATTAGACCTAGCGCATGCGCTTAACTAAATTGGTGGGCAAGCGGGCTGCCAACCAATCATAGTTTTCCACGGGCGTGCGCGCGTTCCTTCTCACTAACAGTTTGGCGTGCAGTCATTGGCTATTCAGCGTCTCCTGCGCGCGTATTTCGAAACCTGCACGCAACGCACACTCGTTTGCCCACCAATTTAGTAAAGAGCATGCGCCAGCTCTTATTTGCATATTTCATGGGAAAGGTCCATTATTGTGTGGTCTTACACTGCTGTGTGATTCACAAGAAGGCCTTCATTGTGTGAGTAGTCACTATAGACTCCATAGTCTTAAATGAGGGGAAAAATCACGTTTTATTGTATGATTTTCCATGCACCTCTCAGAAAGCGTAGATCTTAAACTATATGTCTGGCTGTAGCAGAAGTACAAAGTAGAAAGGTCTCTTTGGGAAGAATCTGAGTATTAATGCGATGTTTTACTCATTGTGTTCTGGCTGTCTTCAGGAGAATGCCTGCAATCTGTACTGGAAGGTTATGTATACTACAGTATATCCACTACATACCTGTATTCAGTGTTTATGGCAATGTTCAAAGGCCTAAATTGTACTTTGCTGTGAAATTTGAATTTAATTTCCTAATGACGCCATTTTGTTCCTAAGATCTGCCCAGCGTTCCTGCCTCAGCTCCTAAGGAGGAGCCAGCAAAGCGCCCAGCAGCAGACAAGCCAGCAGGCAAGGCCTCAGCACTACTCTCCCATCTCAACTTATTCACAGTAGATTTCCTTTTGATAGCATATACATGTCTATTTCAATACTCGGTGGTCTAGCCACTTACATTCGGAGTAACTTGATGATGAACCAATCAGTTTTTAGTTTCAGATGAATGATGGATGGTTTGAGTTGTGTTCAACCTCGGATGCATCTACGCGCTCCTTACTGTTTCTGACACCAAATGTTGCCTTTAATTTGGCTGAGTACAAACTGGAATCTGGGATCCAGCGCTTAACAAAGCCATTTGTACTGAACAGAATTGTCATGTTCCTATCTAGATGCAGTGAAAATGATTTATGTTTGGACTCAATGTGACTTCAGAAACCTTTTTCTTTCATTGAATTAGATTCAATGATTTCCTCCATTGATGTTGGTTCACAGAAGTTCCCAGCAAAGCCATGAAAGTTGACGAACCCTTACAATTGTTGGTTCCTATGGAAGTAGAAGTACAAGGCAAGAATGCATCCAGCTGTGTTTCCTCATTAAAACTGTATACAAATGTCAAACAATGCGATTATCTGAGCCTTTCACAAAAAACCTCTATCAAAAATAAGGAGGGCCTGACATTTTGATCGTAGCAGGATTTTTCTCAAAGGCAGTGCCTTCATAGTGACTGATTTGAGGAAGGTCCTGCTAAGAATGAAACATTGGGCCCTCCTAATGTTTGACATTTGCATTTTGGTCATTTTAGTCAGCAAGCATTTTGCAACATTTTTTGCTAATTACTCTAATAACAAACTATGTTAATTTCAACCTATGATGTCTAGAAAAGGTTTGCTTGCCAAACAAAAAGATTATTCAGATGCATGTCATAATATTCTTTTTATTATCTTAATATTTTTTTTGACAAACAATTTTTTCACAAAATATTGATTTTTGACATTTTATCTTGCCTGTTTGCATTTGCCGAAATGTGTACAAATTTTCCACATTACAGTGAATGCGATATCTGTATGCAGCAGGATTCATGCTCAAGTTTGCAAAATAATCAAATTGGAAGTTCTAAAAGAAAAAGATACTAAATTAATGTAGTTAGGTAGGAAATGAAGAAAAATAGAACTCTCCATGCCCTCCAAAGACTTGTATAAAGTAACTGACTTGTTCGATCATTACATAGTTCAGGATTTCTTTGTGCTGTATTGTATTGTTGGAGAAATGGGGGCTATGTACAACTTCATATTGTTGCAATTGTGTATTAGACAAGGTTTTATAGAGAGCTTCATATTGTTGCAATCGTATATTAGACATGGGGTTATAGACAGCTTCATCATGTTGTAATTGTCTATTAGACATGGGTCTATAGACAGCTTCAACATGTTGCAACTGTATTAGACATAGAAGTATAGACAGCTTTACATTGTTGCAATCGTCTATTAGATATGGGGTTATAGACAGCTTCATCATGTTGTAATTGTCTATTAGACATGGGTCTATAGACAGCTTCAACATGTTGCAACTGTATTAGACATAGAAGTATAGACAGCTTTACATTGTTGCAATCGTCTATTAGATATGGGGTTATAGACAGCTTCATCATGTTGTAATTGTCTATTAGACATGGGTCTATAGACAGCTTCAACATGTTGCAACTGTATTAGACATAGAAGTATAGACAGCTTTACATTGTTGCAATCGTCTATTAGATATGGGGTTATAGACAGCTTCATCATGTTGTAATTGTCTATTAGACATGGGGCTATAGACAGCTTCAACATGTTGCAACTGTAGTAGACATAGAAGTATAGACAGCTTTATATTGTTGCAATCGTCTATTAGATATGGGGTTATAGACAGCTTCATCATGTTATAGTCGTCCATCAGACATGGGGGTGTACCGGTAGACAGCTTCATATTGTTGCAGTTGTTTATTAGACGTGGGGTTATAGACATCTTCATATTGTTGCAATCGTCTGTTAGACATGGGGTTATAGACAGTTTCATATTGTTGCAATCATCTGTTAGACATGGGGGTTATAGACAGCTTCGTTGCAATTGTCTATTAGACATGGGGTTATAGACAGCTTCGTTGCAATTGTCTATTAGACATGGGGTTATAGATAGCTTTGTTGCAATTGTCTATTAGACATGGCATTATGTACAGCTTCATCATGGAGAATTCGTCTATTACACATGGGGTTATAGACAGCTTCATCATGGAGCATTCGTCTATTAGACATGGGGTTATGTACACCTTCATCATGGTGCATTCTTCTATTAGACATGGTGTTATGGACAGCTTCATCATGGAGCATTCGTCTATTAGACATGGGGTTATGTACACCTTCATCATGGTGCATTCTTCTATTAGACATGGGGTTATAGACAGCTTCATCATGGAACATTCGTCTATTAGACATGGGGTTGTGTACACCTTCATCATGGTGCATTCTTCCATTAGACATGGGGTTATAGACAGCTTCATCATGGAGCATTCGTCTATTAGACATGTGGTTATGTACACCTTCATCATGGAGCATTCTTCTATTAGACATGGGGTTATGTACACCTTCATCATGGAGCATTCGTCTATTAGACATGGGGTTATGTACACCTTCACCATGGTGCATTCTTCTATTAGACATGGGGTTATGCTTCATCATGGAGCATTCGTCTATTAGACATGGGGTTATGTACAGCTTTATCATGGAGCATTCTTCTGTTAGACATGCCCATACATGAATGTAGCATAAGGATGCATCATTAAGCATGTCATAAAAAGCTCTACATACACTGCATGGATATGCACTCGACATGTCTGTAGTCCTGTCCGCACTGAACTTAATTTGGGTAAACTAACTGAGCAAATGGGTAACTTTACCATTTTAAGTCCAATGCGGACAGCCCAGGAAGTTTTCCTCCCAAGTAATTTACCTGACTTGAATGGGTAGTTTAACCGACCAGCTTCTGCCCGGTTAAATTGACCAGGTCAGTTTAACCAAGTTGAAAAGTCCAATCCGGCCACGACGTCTCAGTAAACGACTCGGGAAAAAACCACATCCGGTGCACCGCATGTTACGTTACTGTATGCAAGACTCGTGCGGGCGCAGGGTAACAACGTTTTTGTGTACCTACAGTACATGTACCTACAGTACATGTACATGTACATGTACATATAGTAACACTGCCGGTACATTGTGTACAACGACGGTCGTTTTCTCCAACCACAACCTTACTCTCTCCTTTGCTAATTCATTAGAAATTACAGAACTTTAGAAATATTCAAAAACTTGGCTGGAAGCATTTTCAGGCAAAGGCGAGCGAGCGTTTGTATGCGCCAGTCCTGAGTCGGTTAGTTTTACCGATTGTCTCGGTTAGTTTACCCGAGTCGAGAGTCCAAGTGCGGATGCCGGGAAGATTTACCCATTGGAATGTTACCCATGGGCTCGGTACAAAATAAGTCCAGTGCGGACACGGCTTAAGGTTATAGGTAGGCATGTTGTCTTGCACCTAATATCAACCTACATGCACATGTCACTGACTGTGTCATTCTCTCTACTTTTATTGTATGCCCATTTTCTTTAAACATGCTTTTTATTGCAATTTCAGAAGCACCACAGCCAAAGGAGCCCGCAAAGAAACCCAAACCTGCAGAAAAACCAGCACCTAAACCTACAGAAAAACCAGCACCTAAACCTGAAGAAAAACCAGCACCTAAACCTGAAGAAAAACCAACCAGGAAGCCATGGGAAAAACCAGAACCTAAACCTGAAGAAAAACCATCACCTAAACCTGAAGAAAAACCAGCACCTAAACCTGAAGAAAAACCAGCACCTAAACCTGAAGAAAAACCAACCAGGAAGCCATGGGAAAAACCAGCACCTAAACCTGAAGAAAAACCAGCACCTAAACCTGAAGAAAAACCAGCACCTAAACCTGAAGAAAAACCAACCAGGAAGCCATGGGAAAAACCAGCACCTAAACCTGAAGAAAAACCAGCACCTAAACCTGAAGAAAAACCAGCACCTAAACCTGAAGAAAAACCAGCACCTAAACCTGAAGAAAAACGGGCACCTAAACCAGAAGAAAAACCAGCACCTAAACCTGAAGAAAAACCAACCAGAAAGCCATGGGAAAAACCAGCACCTAAACCTGAAGAAAAACCAGCACCTAAACCTGAAGAAAAATCAACCAGGAAGCCATGGGAAAAGCCAGCACCTAAACCTGAAGAAAAAACAGCACCTAAACCTGAAGAAAAACCAGCACCTAAACCTGAAGAAAAACCAGCACCTAAACCTGAAGAAAAACCAGCCAGGGAGAAACCATCTGAGGGGAAGCTAGCAGAAGGCAAGGCAGCAGGCAGGGTGCATCATGAGCATAGAATGTGACGCAGATGAAGCATAATACCAATAACAGCATTTTGATTTTCAGATGGCTGGCCTGACAAGAGCAAGCAAAGAAATTGGAATGAAAAGCCATGTCACAGTTTCAGTATGGGGTTTGGGTTTGATAAGACATCTTATCTATGATGGAATAGAAGAAAAACATGAAAATTGTAATCTCAATTTGGCTGGATTGGATATGTTGTTCTACACTCTGTTTTTTCTGTGGCTGAGCTTACCAAAACCCCATGCTGAAATGTGTGATCATTGCGTAACTAGCATTATCTTCTACATGTTATTGCCTTGCAATGCTGTAGTCCAATCATGTCCTGAACTTGTACATGTGAGTTCAAGTGATCTTTTTGTAGTAGTGAACTGTAGTAGTGGACCTTGAATTTCAACTATTTCAAGTAATATCTATAAGTGTTGTTATAAAATAGCTTGTAAGTATGCCTACGAGTTCTCAACATGTCTGGAAAGCAGCACAAGCATGTGTGATTTCTTTGAACAGCAGCTGGGCAGTATTCATGCTAGATCAGCATGTTCCTCCACATTCTTCTGTTACTGCATTATGCCATATTTCATTTCTACAATCGCTGCCAAGCTATTAATTTCCATTTTTCTTGATTTAGGACAGCTGAAAGGTAAGTGGGTCATTGGAAATTAATCCATCAATGCTCATCCATTTGCCATTCTCATGAATATGTTCTGTAACCACAGGGTCGATTGATATTCAGAAAATGGGCAATGCTAGGGTTCTTGATGCATGTTGGTTCTATGCGATCAGTTGTACCCATACTGCAATGTGGAATTGTTCCACGGGTAGTCATCATTGCATGGAATGAAACCACAAATATCACAGGTTGCATCTTGTGAATAACGAAGGCAAACATTGCTGATGACTGCAAATTGACATGATTGCACCAAATAAGTGTTCATTAGCTCTTTGCACCACCTATTGAGGGCCAAATAGACTGGTACCCTAACTGATGCTACTTTTCCCAAAGCAAACGCCTGTCCAAGCATTATATTCTCATGTGCACGCACACATTGTTTGGTTAGCACATGTATATTTCATTTCATGCATGGGATAAACACAGTAAATATGAGGAATGACAATTGGTTTTGGGTAATTGTTTTGTGCAACGTTGGTAGATGAGGAATTTAACATATGGTAAATATATTGTACACCTGTAGATTGTGCAGGTCAGTGCATCTATATTTATATGAAATATTGAAAAAGGTATGTGTCTATCACTAAATTGTTCATTACCTAATTTTTGTATTGTTTCATTTTGGCATTTCTTTTAAAAAACAGCTGTGACTGAATTGCTTCTACCAAAACTTTAAAGTGTCTGTTACTCATACCAACGTTGTGTCATACCCTGCCAATTTTGAGATGGTGAGCTATGAAAGGATAGCATAATGCCATGAGATTTAGCTGAATCCAACAGTATGCAGTACAGAAAGGAGACAGGGAGCTTGACTGACCTTGTCACTCATTGTAATGACAAATAAAATGTGAATCCTTTGATCAGTCGTTGGTTAACCCTGCATGGTTCTTGACACCCAGATGGCAAGAAGAAGACCCCACCCAAGAAAGACGAGGAGGCCCCACCCGAAAAGAAGGCACGCCCAGATGCTGCCCCTGTGGAAGAGGCTGTTACACCAATGGTGCAGGCCCCCTCTGAATCTGCGCCCATTCCTATGGAGTTAGAGATTAGTCCAGAGGGTGCCATGGTAGCGCATCAAGCCCCTGAGGAACTTTCAGCTGTCCCTACCCAACGTCGCCTCTCAGCTACTGATTATCTAGGTACAGTACCGATGGTTTGATTCCTTTGTACTCAACCAATCCACACAAATTGAATGCATTCATTTTGCAATGGTATGAGATGACATACATGTAAGAATAAAATATGTGAAGCATTTGAAGAGAAAATACCAACATGACGTAATAACCACAAAAAAACATTATACCGGTATATTGCCGGAGGATAGTATTTACAGATAGTTGTCAGATGAGCCTGACAGAATTAATCATGCCATCAAATAAATGCAACGCAAAAACAACACAGAAACTGACAATGAAAGACTCAAAGCACCAATGCCATTCAGATAATCAGTCCATGTCTGTGAATGCCCATGGCACACAGCACCATATGGGAGATAGAAGGATCACCAATTATTTCATACACTTCACTTCTAATTCAATTCATATCTCAGCCACATTTTTCGCATTCCAATATTGAAATATCCCAAACTACATATTAAGGAGTAAACCTAACCATTTCTATCGTTGAAATCATAAAGTGGACATATCTTAGCAGTTAAGTGCGGTGAGAATAGGATCCAAGTGGCTCTCTGTTGTTATGTAAGTTGCAGTAACTGGTTCCGAGGAGTATTTGAAATTAATTCTTTGTCTTCATGGTGAGAAGAAAATTAGATTAGAGGTTTACAGTAGAACTTAGTGAAAAGTGAGTTCATAATTTTGAAGAAAACAATACCTGTAAATCTTTACATTATAAAACAGTATACCTGTCCATCAGGTGGCCTTCTACCTAATTGGTTCCCACAACTAAAAGCTTTTTCTTCCGCCATATAATGAGTGCGGTCTATAGACAGTTGTTAATGTGCATTTTTCCCCACCAACCTGTCTACCATGTGGCAACAGATGAGCAGGCTGCCCCACACTCTGCTGCAGGAGACACTGCCCCAAACGACCCCAATGATGAAGGTGAATTCTACCCTATGCTGGCACTAGCCTTACACCGTGTGCCCAGCTCTTGCCCATCCCTTGTGCAGTGGCTATAATCCCCACCCCATAAACAAACTCCACCCACATACCCACACATCAGTGTCCAAGTCTTGCATGCTGTGGTCAATTTGTAAAGCAAGGTTGTGGAAACAAAACCAAGAAACCATTCTTAAAGGTATTATACATTTCTTAGAAGTTTATGATAAACTCGTGAAATACGCTTTTGGAAATACGCTTTTGGAAATTAAAACAAAACAGAAAACAAGATTTTTTAGTCAAAACAGAAAACAAGATTTTTTAGTCACGTTGACTTCATTTACATTTTTATAACATCCTGCTTTTCAAACTTCTTGAAAATAAAAATGATTTTTTTTTTATGACTAGAATAATTGCAATAACCATCTTGTAATAAGATTTTTTCAGAATTTTATGATACCATTACAATAATTGTATGATACCTTTAAGCTTATGGTAAACTTATGGTAAGAGTTTCTTTTTTTCCTGCTAGCATGCTCTTGGCAGATGAACTAAAAGGTTATAAACCCACAACCTCCTTGCTTTCAGGCCAGCCTCTATATACATATCCCTATCCTATACCTGAGACAGTTTCTACATCCAAGTATTGCTGCGCTGTGTGATATTTGGCCAGTCTCTAAATACATATCCCTAGCCTATATACCTGAGACAGTTTCTACATCCAAGTATTGCTGCGCTGTGTGATATTTGGCCAGTCTCTATATACATATCCCTAGCCTATATACCTGAGACAGTTTCTACATCCAAGTATTGCTGCGCTGTGTGATATTTGGCCAGTCTTTATGTACATATCCCTAGCCTATACCTGAGACAGTTTCTACATCCAAGTATTGCTGCGCTGTGTGATATTTGGCCAGTCTCTATATACATATCCCTAGCCTATACCCGAGACAGTTCTACAACCAAGTATTGCTGCACTGTGTGATATTTGGCCAGTCTCTATATACATATCCCTATCCTATACCTGAGACAGTTCTACAACCAAGTATTGCTGCGCTGTACATATCCCTAGTCTATACCTGAGACAGTTTCTACAACCAAGTATTGCTGCACTGTGTGATATTTGGCCAGTCTCTATATACATATCCCTAGTCTATACCTGAGACAGTTTCTACAACCAAGTATTGCTGCTCTGTGTGATATTTGGCCAGTCTCTATATACATATCCCTAGCCTATACCTGAGACAGTTTCTACAACCAAGTATTGCTGCACTTTGTGATATTTGGCCAGTCTCTATATACATATCCCTAGTCTATACCTGAGACAGTTTCTACAACCAAGTACATGTATTGCTGCACTGTTCTACAACCAAGACAGTTCTACCAAGACAGTTACAACCAAGACAGTTCTACAACCAAGACAGTTCTACAACCAAGTATTGCTGCGCTGTACATATCCCTAGTCTATACCTGAGACAGTTTCTACAACCAAGTATTGCTGCACTGTGTGATATTTGGCCAGTCTCTATAATACATATCCCTAGTCTATACCCGAGACAGTTTCTACAACCAAGTATTGCTGCACTGTGTGATATTTGGCCAGTCTCTATATACATATCCCTAGCCTATAACTGAGACAGTTTTACAACCAAGTATTGCTGCGCTGTGATATTTGGCTACAAACCATTTATCTTTCCTTTATTTCGTCAAAAAAAAAAAAAAACATTTGATGACAGCACATTTGAGATGTCTTTTATCAGCAATTTTGACTCATAAGTCATGACTTATCCTCACAGTTTTAATGGTATCCAATTTCTTGAGATATCAAAGTCTTTCATGAAAAAGTAAGGGGAAATCATGCAGGGAAGAGGAATCCTACTTGTTGTATGTGTTCATTTAAAAGATAATCACCTTTCACATTTAGATGTTATGTTACCCATTATTCATTGAGGGTTTACCCTACTCGATGTAGAAAGCACTGCACATAATGCTTTGCCCAAATGCTTTCCTGGGGAATAAAAAGGTGGGATTTGAACCCGCGACTCCTGCTTTCTATTGCAAATGTCTTAACCACTTCACCGAACTGGTTGAGGTCATGTGGCAGATTTCAATACGTATCGCGGCGGGTAGTGTGTTGCATGATAGATATAGATGTGTTGGTACTTATGATGATGATTGACATTCAGATGTCCATGATCAGCTGATTGCCCTGCACACGTTTCTCCCCTGAATATTTTCTGAAAGAATACAATGCTGTGTCTCATTGTCTGTCTCTGTCACATTGGGACGGTTTGAATTGATGTCACTATATTCTTCAAACTCCTCTGTGCTTCATTGTATGTTGCTAATGTCTAGGCTACATGTAATATTCCCTTATTCAGAAATATGTGTGATACATAAGCAGTGTTGTAAATTGTTTAGATCAATGAACATTTTCCATGGAATTCTACTCATTCGGCCTTAACCCCCGGTATTTATAAGATTCCACTAGAATCCTGCTAGCAACATGGATTAATGTGTGAGGTCACTGTGTAACAATATTTAGTCCATTTCTGTACTCTTTGGATCAATACATCTGATGTTTATTATGCAGTAATTGGTCATTTGTCTAAATGTACTGGATGGCACTTTTGTATATAATGTATATGTACTTGTAAATGTTTAGAATACACAGAAATATTAAGGGTTTTAGGCAGAGCAATTTGTGGGTGTTTTGGGGGGACATTATTTCAACTTAGATGCTGCAATTGACATGTGAAATGTTTTCGTTCGCTGAATGATCTGGATAACTTAATTTTCTTTCTTGAGGAGGGGGGGATGTTAAAAGTAGACACCCATCAACCAAGCCTGGCTAGAACCTTTATTCTACTTTATTGTGATGTGCAAATGTGTATTGATGTGATAAACCATGTTCTCTCCATTTTCTTTGCCAGTTGCATGCAAGTCACTTTATCTTCTTCCCACTCTAAAATGGAATTTTTGGAAAGGATGTTTCTGAAGAAAAGGGAGCTGGTGCAGTCACTGCATTACATTCCCAACACTTTTCAGGTGTCCAAGAACACTTGCTTGCTCACCGGATATTCATAAATCTGAGTAATTTTCATACCAGTCCTTTTTTGGAGCCATAGCAAATAGACATACAGGGAGTGGCAGTTGAGACAATGTCTCACTAGAAAGTTGTTTTTCTCTCCAAAAATCCTAAAAAGAAAATTTTTCAGCAATACATTTTTTGAGCTTCACGCGGTTTTAGACTCGCTACCTGGGTAATCAGTTTGAAGTTGAACGTGTCATTAACTGCATGCTATTTGTTAATTATCTTAGTGGGTCGTACCACCCTAAATACACCTCACAGAGTCTCTATTCTTGCATGCCATCCATATTTTGTCTGCTGCCTCAATTTCTTCATTCCGGCTCTGTGATTCAAACACTTGAGGAAAATAAAGACACAGAAGCAAAGACCTCAAACACAAACAACATTTAAGCAGTTCATGTATTTACTCATGAACTGACTTTATTCTAGTTCAGGGGAATTCTATTTAATGTACACATCATTTGCATGTCTGTTTTTACATGATTCAAGTTGGTGAGGCAAAGGGGTCGTGGACATTCTAAAGTTCATGTGTTTGTTATACTATCTGCTTGCTATAGTTCTCTTTATGACTGGCTAGTTGGTTCTTGCTTTGTCCTTCCTGCATGGGGTCAGGGTTCAAGAGATCTGGTCAGTCGGTCCAGCCCCCTGACACCAAACCATCTGCCCCTCCACCAGCCGTCAAGATGAAGGAAGAAGGAGGTGCTCCCTATTTCCTTGAGGCACCTGCCATGGCGCAGATCATTGAAGGTGGGTTCATCACATTTCCTTGAGGCACCTGCCATGGCGCAGATCATTGAAGGTGGGTTCATCACATTTCCTTGAGGCACCTGCCATGGCGCAGATCATTGAAGGTGGGTTCATCACATTTCCTTGAGGCACCTGCCATGGTGCAGCTCATTGAAGGTGGGTTCATCACATATCCTCAAGGCACCTGCCATGGCGCAGCTCATTGAAGGTGTGTTCATCACATTTCCTTGAGGCACCTGTCATGGTGCAGCTCATTGAAGGTGGGTTCATTCCATATCCTCAAGGCACCTGCCATGGTGCAGCTCATTGAAGGTGGGTTCATCACATTTTCTTGAGGCACCTGCCATGGTGCAGCTCATTGTAGGTGGGTTCATCCCATATCCTCAAGGCATCTGTCATGGTGCAGCTCATTGTAGGTGGGTTCATTCCATATCCTCAAGGCACCTGCCATGGTGCAGCTCATTGAAGGTGGGTTCATCACATATCCTCAAGGCACCTGCCATGGTGCAGCTCATTGAAGGTGGGTTCATTCCATATCCTCAAGGCACCTGCCATGGTGCAGCTCATTGAAGGTGGGTTCATTCCATATCCTCAAGGCACCTGCCATGGTGCAGCTCATTGAAGGTGGGTTCATCACATATCCTCAAGGCACCTGCCATGGTGCAGCTCATTGAAGGTGGGTTCATCACATTTTCTTGAGGCACCTGCCATGGTGCAGCTCATTGAAGGTGGGTTCATCACATATCCTCAAGGCACCTGCCATGGTGCAGATCATTGAAGGTGGGTTCATCACATTTTCTTGAGGCACCTGCCATGGTGCTGCTCATTGAAGGTGGGTTCATCACATATCCTCAAGGCACCTGCCATGGTGCAGCTCATTGTAGGTGGGTTCATCCCATATCCTCAAGGCACCTGTCATGGTGCAGCTCATTGAAGGTGGGTTCATCACATATCCTCAAGGCACCTGCCATGGTGCAGCTCATTGAAGGTGGGTTCATCACATTTCTTCAAGGCACCTGCCATGGTGCTGCTCATTGAAGGTGGGTTCATCACATATCCTCAAGGCACCTGCCATGGTGCAGCTCATTGTAGGTGGGTTCATTCCATATCCTCAAGGCACCTGCCATGGCGCAGATCATTGAAGGTGGGTTCATCACATTTCCTTGAGGCACCTGCCATGGCGCAGATCATTGAAGGTGGGTTCATCACATTTCCTTGAGGCACCTGCCATGGTGCAGCTCATTGAAGGTGGGTTCATCACATATCCTCAAGGCACCTGCCATGGCGCAGCTCATTGAAGGTGTGTTCATCACATTTCCTTGAGGCACCTGTCATGGTGCAGCTCATTGAAGGTGGGTTCATTCCATATCCTCAAGGCACCTGCCATGGTGCAGCTCATTGAAGGTGGGTTCATCACATTTTCTTGAGGCACCTGCCATGGTGCAGCTCATTGTAGGTGGGTTCATCCCATATCCTCAAGGCATCTGTCATGGTGCAGCTCATTGTAGGTGGGTTCATTCCATATCCTCAAGGCACCTGCCATGGTGCAGCTCATTGAAGGTGGGTTCATCACATATCCTCAAGGCACCTGCCATGGTGCAGCTCATTGAAGGTGGGTTCATTCCATATCCTCAAGGCACCTGCCATGGTGCAGCTCATTGAAGGTGGGTTCATTCCATATCCTCAAGGCACCTGCCATGGTGCAGCTCATTGAAGGTGGGTTCATCACATATCCTCAAGGCACCTGCCATGGTGCAGCTCATTGAAGGTGGGTTCATCACATTTTCTTGAGGCACCTGCCATGGTGCAGCTCATTGAAGGTGGGTTCATCACATATCCTCAAGGCACCTGCCATGGTGCAGATCATTGAAGGTGGGTTCATCACATTTTCTTGAGGCACCTGCCATGGTGCTGCTCATTGAAGGTGGGTTCATCACATATCCTCAAGGCACCTGCCATGGTGCAGCTCATTGTAGGTGGGTTCATCCCATATCCTCAAGGCACCTGTCATGGTGCAGCTCATTGAAGGTGGGTTCATCACATATCCTCAAGGCACCTGCCATGGTGCAGCTCATTGAAGGTGGGTTCATCACATTTCTTCAAGGCACCTGCCATGGTGCTGCTCATTGAAGGTGGGTTCATCACATATCCTCAAGGCACCTGCCATGGTGCAGCTCATTGTAGGTGGGTTCATTCCATATCCTCAAGGCACCTGCCATGGCGCAGATCATTGAAGGTGGGTTCATCACATTTCCTCAAGGCACCTGCCATGGTGCTGCTCATTGAAGGTGGGTTCATCACATATCCTCAAGGCACCTGCCATGGCGCAGCTCATTGAAGGTGTGTTCATCACATTTCCTCAAGGCACCTGCCATGGTGCTGCTCATTGAAGGTGGGTTCATCACATTTTCTTGAGGCACCTGCCATGGTGCAGCTCATTGTAGGTGGGTTCATCCCATATCCTCAAGGCACCTGCCATGGTGCAGCTCATTGTAGGTGGGTTCATCACATTTCTTCAAGGCACCTGCCATGGTGCTGCTCATTGAAGGTGGGTTCATCACATATCCTCAAGGCACCTGCCATGGTGCAGCTCATTGAAGGTGGGTTCATCACATATCCTCAAGGCACCTGCCATGGTGCAGCTCATTGTAGGTGGGTTCATCACATTTCTTCAAGGCACCTGCCATGGTGCTGCTCATTGAAGGTGGGTTCATCACATATCCTCAAGGCACCTGCCATGGTGCAGCTCATTGTAGGTGGGTTCATCACATTTCTTCAAGGCACCTGCCATGGTGCAGCTCATTGAAGGTGGGTTCATCACATATCCTCAAGGCACCTGCCATGATGCAGCTCATCGAGGGTGGGTTCATCCCTGCTTAGCTCCAATTATGTAGCTGGCTTGGTCTGCATGAATGGCTGGATGTCTGGAAGCACATCCATCTGTGTTGCACCTGATAAAGGGAAGAGGAAAAGTAGTCTGCAGTAAGAAAGTGCCATGTACATGTAGTTGTTCTTGTGGTCTTATGAAAGGATAACAACATGAGTCTTAGTGCAACTTGCGATTCAGGATGAGTTGAACTCGATTCCCGAAGCTACCGTCAGTCAGGCTGTAACTATTTGAAGAAAGCTATTCATGGTGAACACTAAAGCCATGACATGTAGACAAGAAACAGGATTTTCTTAAAGGAATAAATGTGTTGCTCAATTGGGTTATTATTTAGATGTGATCTTTATAACTCAAATCTGCTTTTGAATGGTTAATTATATGGAATATTTTTGTCAATCTAGAGGGTTTGATTTTTTGAATGACCTTCGACCTACAGGCCAAACAGCCAAGTTTGAGGCTGTCGTCGAGGGCAACCCTAAGCCAGAAGTTGTGTGGTTTAAAGGAGCCGGAACGCTCAAGGATGGATTCAAGAATCGCTATAGTGTGAGTGAAACAAATCATGGGATTCTTATAGAAAAACCTAAATGACTTGATAACTGGAGTGATACCTGTATGGTGGGGTGATTGTGATGGTCTTAGGATGGTAATCATCCAATACCTCAGCTTATTAAGAAGACAGTCAAGCAAAAGAGACCTAAATTTAAGAGCCACCAACACATACAAAGGATTGAACAATTTCAGTTATGCAATTGACAGCCTACAAAGAAGTACTACAGAAATGTTTCATACTGCTTACTTACTTAATGACCAAAATTGTCAATCTGGAAAATCTAGAGGCCTGATGTTTTATCTTTTCTCAACGGACTTTTCTCAAAGGCTACCTTTTAGAAAACTACTGCTAGGATGGATAGATATACCAGGCCCTCTACATTCTTGAAACTTTGGTTGGATTGACATTCTTTGGCAATGCTTTCACAAGTGAGCTATGGGTATAATGTACAACAGATATGTGTAGCTGAGTCAGTATTTCCTCACACTGTGCAGGTGAAGTATATTGAACAGCGTAATATTCACATCTTGGAGATCAAGAAAGCTGAAATGACTGATACCGGGAAGTTTAGCTGCAAGGCTGAGAACGTTCATGGCAAAGATACCAGCGTCTTCTCTCTTGTTGTTAACAGTAAGTCTGTCACTCCAAGGCACTTTCACTTTGGGTTTCAAAATGTTTCTTCAGTCCTGCTTCAATTGTATTCACTTTTAAAGCCAAAATTCACAAATATTCCTTGCGTGCAGATACTCGATTTATGTGACAAAAATCACTTTTAAATATATCAGTAAGTGAAAAAATATTTAAAAAATAGAATCACTTGTTTATCACTTGAATATATTTTTTCCTTTTTCGTTTTTACATAAATTTCTTTTTCTTCAATAAATGAGACAAAATGGTCTTCTCTGAAATGCTGCAATTTATTGTTTCAAAAGTTAAGGTTCAAAACCATTTTTTTAAATAATGCAGTACAGTTTTGATTGCCTTATATATAACCATTGGAATTCAGGGCCTTTTATTGTATTTCATGGGTTGGGCTAGATTTGTAATAGCTGTAAAATGTATTTGGATTTCTCATGCAATTAGATACATGTGTGGTCTTCCCTTTTCCTCCAGCAGGTCTTAAAAGAATCTCTCCTGAGACCACTCATTGCCTCTCACTCCTCTTGAAATTGAATCTCTAATTGATTTAATTTATATGCATCTGTGTAGATTTGGATCTGTAGATTTGGATGACTATTTCATTACACATGCTGCTAAATTGCCTGTGAAAGATTGTAAGTTGAAAGTAATTGTTCATATTGAAGAGGACCTGGAAGGCAATGAGTGCTGCCAGGGATGAGATGAGCATCTAGATTTCCTTCCAACAATGTGAAGATATTGTGGATAGTGAGCTAATCTACTGAACATTAATTTGTGTTGGTTTTCAAACATGCACAGCAGCACATGTAGCTTTTTATTTGAATTTAAACACAGACAAGATGCACACAACCACTTAAAAAAAAATTGTGTTTGTGTTTTGTCTTCTGGTCTTGTTACAAATAGTGAGTGAAAATCATGTTTTGATTCTAGAATTATTTTCACAACTAACACTTACACAAGTGATGTATTAAGTGCACTGTGTAGTGTAGGACATGAAAGGTTCTACATCAAGTTCTTAACCCTTTCAGATAAACGACTTTCTATAAGCCTGTCCACACTGGACTTAATTTGGGTAAACTAACCGAGCAAATGGGTCACTTGATCATTTTAAGTCCAATGCAGACAGCCCAGGAAGTTTTCCTCCGAAGTAACTTACCCGACTTGAATGGGTATTTTAACCGACCAACTTCTGCCCGGTTAAATTGACCAGGTCAGTATAACCGAGTCAAAAAGTCCAATCCGGACACAACGTCTCGGTAAACGACTCAGTAAAAAAACACATCCGGTGCCCCGCACATTACATTACTGTATGCACGACTCGTGCGGGCGCAGGGTAACAACATGTTTGGGTACCTAAAGTACATGCACGTGTACATGAGTCGGTTAGTTTTACCGATCGTCTCGGTTAGTTTACCCGAGTCGATAGTCCAAGTGCGGACGCAGGGAAGATTTACCCATTGGAATGTTACCCATTGGCTCGGTAAAAAATAAGGCCAGTGCGCACACGGCTTACACTAGCTTAGACCAGGTCTGGGTTCTATACAGATTGTAGTTAGTCAGACATGTACAGGTACTAGGCTAACTGAATATAGACATGGATGCATTCTATTTGACTGGTACAATGAATGTTTGATTGAAATTAATTCAATGCCTTATTTTTGAGAAACCTGCAGAAAGACCTGAATGATTACTCATTAGTCATCTGACTGAAATATTATGTGTATAACGATGGGCAGAGTACACACTGCCTGAAACATTGAGTTACTGGCTCTTTTAAGAGCAACACTCCCTCTCAAAAGAGATGACTTACATGGTGTCACTGCAAACCTTCCACTTTGATTACAACCCAATCATACCATCTGTCCTGCTCAATATTACCAGGTCACCAAGGTCTAGTTTGGAGTCTGAGTTACACGTCACCTTTATCAACTTAATGCTTTATTGGAAACACATTTCCCAATTTTTGACAGTTTTCTCATATCAAATTTACTAGTAATAGGCAGTAGCATGATGGAGCAGTATATCAGATAAAACAAGTCAACTATTGAAATGTAAACATCCCATCAACCCATGACAGTTAGCGCATGCATTTGTGCCACAAATCCATGTCATGGAAAATAAGCCTTAAGTCAAACTCCAATCCTCATTCATGGTTGCAACCAGTCATGATTCTCAGTATAATGTCTAAATCAATGAAAGTTCTGTATATAAGCTTAGGAGATCTACATTAAGTGGAAGTAACCACTGAATGAACGGAGTATCATTTCCTTTATAAAATCAGTGATCAGAACAATGTACGTTCAATTAATTTGTTATGTCTAAACATAACTTTGGCATATTTCTAATTAATTGTTTTAAGTGCATGTTTGTGTTTGGTTTCCTTTCCCTGCTGTTCGGCACACTATGCACTGTATGAGGTGTCTCACGTCCCATGCTGTACCCCATCTGGTTCCTCGTGGTTTCAACAAGGCTGAAGTCCTGATAATGCACCAAAGTTGCAGTCAGCCTTCATTTATATTCATGAGGTATACATGTCACAAATATTATTGAGGCAGAGACTTCATAAATATTCACGAGGTAAAGTTGTGAGCCGGTGTGGACATAAGCATGGGAAGTCTATCACTTGTACACAAATCCCACAATGCACTCTGAGTTTGCACCGATCCTATCAAGACTCAGTTCTACAGTATACACCCTGCAGCCATTGATTGGCAATAGACTAGCAAGGATTTTTATTTCCAAAAAGAAGAAGCAAAAAGCTAAGATAAACACCATGATAAAAAAAAAGGTCAAGATCTCCTGAAACATTGGACAGCAGATGGAAAATTGTGATCAGAAACATTCTAATTAGCCATGTTTTGGATATTAAGATAGCAAATGGATTGATCCGTATGTACATGGTTTCCATGCCTCTATTGGACTCTCCAATTGCCTTGCTTGTCATGGCTGGGTTCTTTGGTTTCCCTCCAATGTTACTCTCTGACACTTTTTACAAAGCTCACAGGCACACACTTTGTTTTGCCCGCACAACTAAACCAACAAGCATAACCCATTTCTTAACGTCTGGTGAACCAGACAATTCCAAGTGCTGTCCAACTGAGCCCTGAAAACTGAAAATCTCCATCAAACCTTGTCTCCTGCAACGAAAATCAGAGAATCCTGAACCGATGAGTCCAGAGGAAGCTGAAGAAGAAGGTGTGCCATTAAATGTACAACTGTACTAAAATAAATAAAAAAATAACGTTTTTGACATCTTGAGGAAGAAATGATTAGATAGGGTATTAGTTTTGTTGATATGTAATCTTGTATAGCTTCTGTCAGAGTATTAGTGTAATACATTATTTCCATTGTCATGGCTGAAATTTGAGGATAGAGTTGGGGGATTTTGAAAACTTAATCAGAAATGTACTGATATACATGTATATGACATTTTATAGTTTAGTATTGGAGTAAATGGAGATATATAGCAGTTAATGACTAAATGCTTCTAACTGGGACCCCCACCCCACAATGTATATACCTGAAGTTAGTTATTTGGGAAGGCCGCCATCCAAGGGCTGGATAGCTCAGATGGTTTGAGCACTGCTACGTTAAGTCAGAGGTCTTGGGTGTAAGTCCCGGTCTGTTCAAATTTTCTTGACAATTTATCAAATTAAAGATTTAACAAAAACAGCTTAGCAATCTGTTTAGCATGGTAAGATGGTAAAAATTATGTCAGTTAACATTTCAGTGGTTTAGGGAGTACCTACCCTTCATGTGTATAAGAGCAAATAGCTGATGTGACCTTCGCCATTTAGTCTACGTACTACTCATGACACTACTCAGGTGAAGTAATGTCACTTGAAAGAAAGTATTGTGTAATTTTCATTACAAAGGCAGCAACATAATGCTACAAAGACCAGTACAAATCATGGACATCATTTTTACCTTAAACATAATTTGACCCAGACCCATTTTGACCCAACCCATTTTGACCCAACCCATTTTGACCCAGACGTACTTTATTTACCCATGTTTGAGCTGTCTACTCAGAATCACCTTGACATGTACATATGATTGTCTATAGGCCTTTTCTCACTACGCATCCATCCCCAGGGCAAACCCCGCATCAATTCCCTCTAGGATCTTTGTATCATGTCCCACGGCAGATTTGCCCGAGGTTTAGCAAGCTCGTTTCTCACTACATAAGTCAATCCCAGGGCAAGTGCTTATTGTGGGGTGTGTATGCTTGTTTTGTGAAGCTGCGTGTGAAGGTTTTGCCCTTACATGTACATGTAGGTCATAGGATTGTAAACAACATGGCACTCAGTGGTGAAAGCGGTGTGACATGTGACACACTATGTTTATTTTAGTTTTATCTCTTGACACTAAGGAGCCAAAGATGGCAAGAAAATGACTGATTGATTCAGTCGAATGATTCAGTCTTGACTGTCTGGATGAGTTGTATGAGTTGTAATGATGATTCGTCAGCAGCAAGATTTGCTTGCAATAAGATGGCTTGCATTGCAGCATAGATTCCACATGCTTTTCATATGCAAATCACTTTAGAAGACCTTTGTTGACCTTTGTGCCATTGCCTGCCCCAGGGTGAACTCACCCCTCCCTGGTAAAAGTGTTTCGTCCTGGGGGCCAATATTTTCAACCCTGGTTCTGAGCAGGGTTGAACTCCTGGGAAAGAGCAATCTCGGAGGCGATTCAGGGCTGAGAAGTCCTAGTGAGAAACAGGGTTATTTTAATTTTTACCCTGCGCTGCCCCAGGACCACCCCTGGGATTTGGTCTAGTGAGAATATGCCCAATATTTCCACGAATAGTGCTTGTACGTACATCTACAAATGTTTCCGTGTGCATGGTCAGTGTGGGGTTCATATAGAACACTAAGCATACACAATCGAAGCCTCACTCCTTTGTGCTTACATACTGTACTAATTCAATCGATGTTACCATTTAGGTTATTTTGTTTTTAAGTGGCTTGCTAAACTTGTTGGTAAGTTCAATTTATACCATAATGAAATATGTTTTATTTTTTGGGTTGCATAATATTAATTTGGTCATTGTTTTTGGTACTCTGAACTGAACATTCTGTAGACATACTTGATAACCAAAGTTTTGGAATTTAGGTAAATGTCAATATATATCAGTGTGATAAAATGACAAAAATCAATATCAAGTAGATCAAGCAGAAATCAAGAAGATTCAAAACATACAACTAAAAGAATATGACCAACAAATCCATGTAAATGTTCATTTAATGGTATTGTTGTTTCTATTAATGACTGAAGATTGGACTCATTATTCTTGATGTTCTTTGTATCCTTCTTTTAGAAAAGCCAGATACTGATTCTTTGGACCTTCGTCAGATGCTGCGCCACAGGTACCCCTCTCAAATATGAATTGAATGTCTGTACTTCCACTCTTAATTTTTTTTTTTTTAATTCCTGATTTGCGCCATGATCAGCCTTATGGGGGAAGGTTAATGTGACTTCAATGTGAACAGAATAATGGCTTGATTCAATGTGTTACTGCTCTCTCAATTATATTTCCATTCAATTCAAGATCAATGTGACTGGTAGTGACATTCACATTTTAAACATTCAATCACCCTTGTGTCACATCCACTATTTCTGCAGCCTTTTTGTTGCCTTACTCATTCGTTCCCTTCTATCTTGTTGCCACAATCAAATTCTGAAATTTTGTTCAAAATTTTACTCTCACTAAGTAAATAAAGTGGTTGAACATAACCCTATATCTTTGGAATATCAATGGTGAAATAGATCTTTACAAAAATAGAATCACTGAAGTAAAGCATTGCAGTATCATGATGCATTGCAAACCCTGTGAGACCTTGTAACTTGCAAAGAGCTTTGGGATATCAGGGCCCATAACTTCATCTGTCACTTGAATGTGGATTATCATAACGGCATATTTTATCATAAACACGTGCTTTTATCATGATGATGTGCTGAAGTAATGATGTATGATGCTCTTTTCAGGGAGGTTAAAAAGCGTGAGACTAAGATTGAGGAACCAGACTGGGGCAAACTGAAAGATACAGAAGTAAAAGAAAAAGTGGTAAGGTGGAGAATAGTGCATATCATTATCAATATTAACCTTCACTTGATTAGTTTTGCATACAATATACATGTGCATGTACCTCACTTTTTTTTTGCTCTTATCACTTTGCACCGGGGACCTCTGAATCCAGGCACCATTCTTTTAAGTCTAGAACAATGCAATATGAAGTATGATGAAGCCATTTTTGATGCAAGTTGCCACATGAACTGCCAGATTAGCGGCGACAATTGCACTATTGTGGGACTTTTACTGTGGATGATCGAGGGATGGCTCACTGCCACGGGAGCTGACAGCATGTTGGCATGTCCCTCAGCCCAATGGTCATCACACAGGCAGTGGAATTCCACCCACTGCCTTCACCGCAATCTGTATGCTCAGTTGGGACCAACCACCTCCAAGATTTGACTGCCCGGAGTGGAGGCTAGTTTGTGGTCAAAGGCTGTCAGTACAGAGGGCTGCATTGACAACACACAATAATTTTTGTTGGGGGTAAACCCTTGACAAAAGCCACACTAACATTGTTTAACTATTGATTTATTACACAAATAAATATTGTTTCCAATTGTTTAGTGAGTTTTGAAAATAGCACATTGATAAAAAAAACCTGTATGGCGGTCATGGGAAGTGGAAATGGGACTGGCGGGCGCAAAGTGGTATGCTTTTATTTCATTATATTCCACATCATTACCCAGGTTCTTCTCAGTTCATAGTACTTATTTGTTGTCTCCATGTGTAAATCCTACGAGCAGAAGGGCAATAGTCACAGTTTGTGCATGAACCATGGTGCAGGTTTCTTTGTACACTATACCCTGGATGTCAGTGCTTTGCTTTATCAGTCCACACCATATAACAGTGCTACGAAAGGCATTCTATGACAGATTTATCACTGATTGTAGATGAAATATGTTTGCATCAATGTGGATTATTAAATTGAAAATCTGACTTCATTTACTTGCAATCAGGGTGCTGAAATTACCCGTCCCTTGAAGTCGACGCGTGGCAATGAGCGAGATGGGCGTATGACCTTAGAGATTGGCTGCAAGGCTGAAGGCGTCAAGCCAACCTGGCTCAAGGATGGCAAGGAGCTGGAAGCTGGCAAGAAGTACAAGATGAAACAGACCCTGAATGACTATGAGCTGACCATTGTGGACCTCAAGGTTGCAGACAGTGGTGACTACAAGGTCAAGTTTGGTGACTTTGCTGAATCTTCTTGTAACCTGGTCGTCGATGGTAAGTCTAGCAAGCCTATTATACTCAGTGCATATGAAGAATAATCATCCTTCAGGTACCATTACACACATTTTGAATCCCTCTATAACTACTTGTTTTAAAGTGATTCACTGATTGTTATCAAAGTGGTGTAGAAGTCTTCTCCAAAGAGTGTATAGAGATCTGTGAATGGAGGTTATGATAATACAGACTTCATAGCTGTGAAATAAAGCCAATTTAACTAGAAGTCTGAGTACTTAGCTCCTAATTGTTTACATTTATCGATACTTCAGAGTTTTGGGGTACCTATCTTTGTTTTAGAAGCAGTTGAAATTTTCTTTGCCAAATAAAGCCTCTATTGTTCAAACCGTTCTTACAATTTTCTGAGCAGGTGATCAATGGTGAATTTTCCTAGACAGGGAACCAGTCTAGAATGTCCATGTGTCGATTGCTAACCTGTTTAGAAGCTTCTTTTAACTTGCTGCAGGTAATGGCGCTTTGATTCTGTTAACAATGCTCCTCTACTCTCCTCCCCTGCCACTGTATTGGACTCGTCTGACTGCATCTTTGCAAAAAATGCCAATCCTGGTTTGAGTGTAGACTCTTCCATTATTTGTAGAGGGTGTAAAAGAGTTCCCCTGTGTTTACCTTAGGCTGTATGAAATTCTGTTCATACTGTGCTGTCCTTTTTCCTTTGCTTTTGATTGCTCTCCCCTTTTTTTGCAATCCCCCCCTTGCTTTTGCTTGTGCTTAATGTTCTTGCGTTCCTTTTGCCTATCAATCCACCCTCAGGCCACCGTTGCTTAGCTACCATATCAGACAAGGAGCTGAATGAATTGATTGCTAAGGGCATCCTGCCAAAGGGTGGTATGAAATGTTCCAACTCAGTTCCCAAGTAGTTCCATGGGAAGATGAACAGACAATTCTTCCATGGAACAACTTTGAAAAAGAATTATAAAGTTGTGCTAATTTGTGCTGATTTGTGCTGATTTGTGCTGATTTGTGCTGATTTGTGCTGATTTGTGCTGATTTGTAACAATGCTGCTTGGTTTTACAGATACATGCATGTATTTGTTCATGTATGTCCATTGCACATGTGCCATGCTCTTGTTTGTCATCATGCTTATGAATATGCATGATGTTATCAAAAGCTCATCAATAAACATGCTGAACATTATGCATACTCATATAGCCTTCATATAGCATTCTAATGCTCTTGCTTCTGTCTTTCTTTCAAGCCAAAGTCCCTGTTTCCCTATCCAAGGTATACACCATTGATTATAGAATGATATAGCATCTGATGCAAAAGCATTGACATGTAGAAGTCATTTTATGAATACTTTTATGCTGATGATTATTGTTCATATTTGGCTGAAATTATATCCTAGGATACAGTATACTATAGAGAGGCTTTATTGGCATTCTTTCCTTTTTTTTTCATATGAAGCACCGACACCCATATATTCACTGTTCCTAAATGCACACAGATATGATGTCAGATTGTTGCATTGTCCTGAGAGCCAAAATTGGGTCAGATTAAGAATGTTATCTCATTTCAGATATTTTCATATTTATTGGTTTAAATCAAGCATATGCCTGACACTATCTACATGTATATCATATATTTTGTGAATTGCTACATCAAAGCAGAAACATTTTAATATGTTTCATCCAGTCACATCCAGACCCCCCAAAAAGAAAAAAGAAAAAAAAAATAGAAATTGGAATGGAAAACATTTGATTTCAAGAAAATGACTTGGTTTACATATTTGAAGCATTTTGATTACATTACAGTATGTGTTTTAACTGGGCCAAATTGTCCTTCTTCGTGTGTAAGATTTTCTATTTTCTCATTGATTTCTATCTGTGTCTCTTCCCCTCTCACCTTTCCCTTCTTTCCTATAATCCAAATAACTCACTCATGACAAACCATTAATAACAGTTGCTCATCCACGTAAGTATATGGCACCTACCAGGGAGTAGTCTGTCAGTGGCTGTCTAGGTCCTTGACTGCAAGCCTAGAGACTCAATGGACATGTCAGGGCACATCCTCTGCACCAGTCTGGATGGCTGCTTTGTTTCCCCTTGTTCAATCTGACCTTTGGTTATTTTTATTTTCTAATTCATTCATTACAGTTTTCACTCCACACTTTCTTTCTGCACTTTCCGTCACCAACACCCGTTAACAAGACACTTTGTGCAAGTTGCTTGTGTTCTTTTTCTTCCTTGTTTCTGGTTCAAAATGTTGTGAAATCTGCAACCGTGCCAGGATTGGGGAAGAAAAGGGACAGAACTGACTAAGTGATATCAGTTTGTTATTCTTTTGATTCATTTTCAAATGGAAATGACCCACACCCATACCTCCCATGTCCTCACCTCTTCTCAAGTATTCAGGTTATTTTGGTTTCTTACTTTTGTTTTATGTTTCTTTAAGTTACTTTCCTTTCTTTCATTTTATGTTTTTTTAAGTTACTTCCCCTCTTCCATAGTCTTGGAAATTCCTTCCAATGTCTGTGCTTGAGACCTTTCCTTGGTACCTTTGGACTAGCTTCTCTCGCTGGTAAAGATTTTAGTCCACGTTGCATTTCCTGTGATGTCTGACTCCTGTTCGTGTACCCTTATGTACATGTACCTACCCACCAACCTACCCAACCTCCTACCTAGCCACCCACCCACCTACCCACACACCCAAACAACCCACCCACACACACACACACCCACCCACACACACACCCATACATCCACCTACCTGCATACAGGTGAATGTGCAGTACATGTGACAGCAGGTTTATTTACTTCCACAGCTCAAGTACACATATACATACTTGTGCATTTACCTGCTTACCTACCCTACATTGGCAAACAGCTACATGTGCCTACCTAGCCAAACCTACACCTTCATACCTAGCCAAACCTACACATTCCTTCCTAGCCAATCCTACACCTTCCTACCTAGCCAAACCTACACCTTCCTACCTAGCCAAACCTACACCTTCCTACCTAGCCATACCTACACTTTTCTACCTAGCCAAACCTACACCTTCCTACCTAGCCAAACCTACACCTTCCTACCTAGCCAAACCTACACCTTCCTACCTAGCCAAACCTACACCTTCCTACCTAGCCAAACCTACACCTTCCTACCTAGCCAAACCTGCACCTTCCTACCTAGCCAAACCTACACCTTCCTACCTAGCCAAACCTACACCTTCCTACCTAGCCAAACCTACACCTTCCTACCTAGCCAAACCTACACCTTCCTACCTAGCCATACCTACACTTTTCTACCTAGCCAAACCTACACCTTCCTACCTAGCCAAACCTACACCTTCCTACATGTATGTACCTAGCCAAACCTACACCTTCCTACCTAGCCAAACCTACACCTTCCTACCTAGCCAAACCTACACCTTCCTACCTAGCCAAACCTACACCTTCCTACCTAGCCAAACCTACACCTTCCTACCTAGCCATACCTACACTTTTCTACCTAGCCAAACCTACACCTTCCTACCTAGCCAAACCTACACCTTCCTACATGTATGTACCTAGCCAAACCTACACCTTCCTAACTAGCCAAATATAACTACCCTCCCTTACTTCTTCTGTATATGTCCGGGGAAAGAAAAAAAAACCTACATATGATTGTACATTACCTACCTTCCCACTTACCTACCTTCAAAACCTACCTACATGTACAGGTAATTTACCTCTCTACCTGAGCAATCTTACCTACCTTCCTTTTTATGTATTCATACCTACCTCCCTAAGATGTTTTGACCTACATATGTAAATGCACCTACAATCCATATTTTTCCCTAACCATGTTTTTTTTTCTACCCCACCTTTTGGTTTCTTCATTTTTCATCTTCCCCTTTACTCTCTTTCTGGAAGAGTCCCATGCAATATTCCTAGCCAACCTTTCACACAGCCTTGTTGTTTTCAGTTGTATTTCACTTGATGCACATTGTGTTGGCTTGGTTCAACTCACTCTTCTCCCATCCCCACCAACTAAATCCAATAATGTTGTTGACAATTTGATGTGGACATCCACCCAAACTGTCTCATTATTCATCAACATAACATTCATATGAAGCAGAAACCAAACACCCTCACAGATTTCTTCATAGTCATACATTGGAATATTTTTGCAGCTGTGGATTTGAGATGTAATAATCCGCTAGATTTCAGTGCTTTGCCAATCAGCACATCCATTTGATCTGTTATGCAATTCATCCACAGCCACTGCCAAACCACTTGGTATGAAGGGACTGATACTGAACAGTGGCATTGTGTACTATCTCAAATTCTTCATGAAGTTTGTGGTTTCAGTCTCTCATATGTCCTTTTCTTTTAGTGCATGTAACTTTGTGGATGTAATCAATGTCACGAGGCACTAAGTATGGATATCTACCCAGTGTGTCCTTACCACTAAGTATGATTATCTACTTATAAAGTCCTTACCAGACACACGCATATTTCATGGCAGACTCCAGAGCATTTGAGTACAGGTTTTGGAAAACATAATGGCTGCTTTCGCTATTATTTGTATTCCAAGAAAGATTGTCTTAAATTGACTAGAAAATCTGATTAGTATATGTGCAAAGAGTGAACCATGTTATTCATAGTATTCATACTTACTGAGGAATCATACACACACTTACCAGATATCTTTATTTAGTAGGAATTGGGATGGGTCACATCTGAAAAGGAGAAGAAAGGATTTCAGTGCATTGGTGCCCCTGGTCATTGTATCAGTGCCCCTGGTCATTGTATCAGTGCCCCTGGTCATTGCCTTGGTGCCCCTGGTCATTGCCTTGATGCCCCTGGTCATTGCCTTGATGTCCCTGGTCATTGCCTCAGTGCTCCTGGTCATTGCCTTGATGACCCTGGTCATTGCCTTGATGACCCTGGTCATTGCATTCGTGCCCCTGGTCATTGCCTTGATGCCCCTGGTCATTGCCTTGGTGCCCCTGGTCATTGCCTTGGTGCCCCTGGTCATTGCCTTGGTGCCCCTGGTCATTGCCTTGGTGCCCCTGGTCATTTCCTCGGTGCCCCTGGTCATTGCCTTGATGCCCCTGGTCATTGTATCAGTGCCCCTGGTCATTGCCTTGGTGCCCCTGGTCATTGCCTTGATGACCCTGGTCATTGCCTTGGTGCCCCTGGTCATTGCCTTGGTGCCCCTGATCATTGCCTTGGTGCCCCTGGTCATTGTCTTGGTGCCCCTAGTCATTGCCTTGATGTCCCTGGTCATTGCCTTGGTGCCCCTGGTCATTGCCTTGATGCCCCTGGTCATTGCCTTGGTGCCCCTGGTCATTGCCTTGATGTCCCAGGTCAATGCCTTGGTGCCCCTGGCCATTGCCTTGATGCCCCTGGTCATTGCCTTGGTGCCCCTGGTCATTGCCTTGGAGCCCCTGGTCATTGCCTTGATGCCCCTGGTCATTGTCTTGGTGCCCCTGGTCATTGCCGTGGTGGCCCTAGTCATTGCCTTGCCCCTGGTCATTGCCTTGGTACCCCTGGTCATTACTTTGGTGCCCCTGGTCATTGTCTTGCTGCCCCTGGTCATTGCCTTGATGTCCCTGGTCATTGCCTCGGTGCCCCTGGTCATTGTCTTGCTGCCCCTGGTCATTGCCTTGCTGCCCCATGGTCATTGCTTTAGTGCCCCTGGTCATTGCCTTGATGTCCCTGGTCATTGCCTTGTTGCCCCTGGTCATTGCCTTGGTGCCCCTGGTCATTGCCTTGCTACCCCTGGTCATTGCCTTGCTGCCCCTGGTTACTGCCTTGGTACCCCTGGTCATTGCCTTGGTGCCCCTGGTCATTGCCTTGCTGCCCCTGGTCATTGCCTTGCTGCCCCTGATCATTGCCTTGGTGCCCCTGGTCATTGCCTTAGTGCCCCTGGTCATTGCCTAAATGCTTCCTCACATTGTTCAATTCCGTACAAAGGTCCTTCCTTGTGATATTTTCCCTTACTTTTAACATGTTTAAAGTTCTTATTCTACCCTCTTCAAATGTGACTCTTTCTCATTCTGGTAACATTGAAAGCATGTAGAGTGTAAACTAACAATACAGCACTACCCTTTGCCTCTGAGTGGAAGCAGTCAAAATATCTTTAACATTGTTCCCACAGCGGGTAAACCTAAGGTAGATTTTGTGACCACGCTAAAATCTGCGGAAGTTCATGAGGGTCAAGATGCTAAGTTTTCCTGTGAGCTGTCTGGTGACTGCATGGACCTGGCCTGGTATAAGGGCAATGAGAAGGTGCCACCAAGGGACAAAAAGTGTGAGGTCAAACGTCTGGGTCGTCGCCACACCTTGATCGTCAAAGCCTGCGGACCACAGGACCAAGGAGAGGTTGCCATTAGTGTGTTTGGTCGCTACAGCAAAGCGGATCTCGTCGTCAAATGTAAGCTTTTTTAGAAAGGAGACTATTGATATATTTTTTTGGTATATTTTTAATGCATAATTACCCAAAACAAGGCTGAAAAGCCGCTCAAGGTTAAGGGCTAGAGAAAGAAGGAGATAGAGAGGGTCTCAGGAAGGCCGGAGATAGAAATTAACATTCCTTGTAAAAGGGGCAAAATCGTTGGCAAGGGTTAAGCAAGAACCTTGAAGGGAATTCCAGATGGAGGCAGAACAAGGGAAGAAGCTGTTCCAATACATCATGCCTCTCCGTTCTACACCTTGGGATAGATAGAGTGTGTGTGAGAGGAGGCAAACAGCCTGGGTGCTCGCTTAAATGTCCTAACTGGGGGGACCAGGTTGGACATTTATATCTCTACAACTTGAGCTCATCAGGTTGTAGAAATATACATGTACATTCTGCTGCTTGGTTCTTTGGATATAGGGCTTACTGTAACATACTATTCCCTTGTCTCCTGGTGGAGAATGAGGGCATGAGCATCTTTCCTCCTCCACACTCCCTCTGTATTGGCATGCTATCTCAGCCTCTGACCATGATCTGCTGCCTAGTTGTTTCCAAGAGTTCTCCTGTTTGCCACAGAGAATAAAAGAGCTTACACATTCTTTACTTTGCTTTCCATTAGCCAAACCCAAGTTCCTGAAGGAGCTGGCACCAGCCACGGTGGTGGAGAACCAGTCTGGTATCCTCAGCTGTGAAATCTCTGACTACAGCTCAGAGGTCAAATGGTTTAAGGCTGGCAAGCCGGTCACTCTGGATGACCGTGTGGAGGCACGCAGTGATAAAGGAATACGGGAACTTGTCTTCTACAAGGCTGCCTTTGATGATGCAGCGGAGTATTCTGTCAAGTTCACCACTCTGGAGTCCAAGGCTAAGCTGACAGTAACAGGTACACACTCTCACACACACCCTACCTTAGCCTAGGCTGCATTCATCTACAGTCTGTTCATTACAGTCCAGTTTAGCTTGACCTGGGCCTCTACATGCCATGGCATACCCTCTGTGGGACATGCCTATGCGTTGTCTTATGCGGCAGTGCACTATCCTTTTGATTATCCACAGTTAAAGTTAATAGCACAATTGTTGCCACTAATCTGTCAATTTGTGTCAAAACAGGTTTTTGTCACGCTACTTATTGCTTTGTGGTAGGCTGAAAAGAGTCGTTGTTATTTTTAATTCCGACAATAGGAATTTCAATCTGCAACCTTTGGTTCAAGGTACCAGCCCTGTACACCAAGAGAGCTATTTCTAATTGTTAAATTAAAATGGAGAAGGCTTGACGCATCTCTCTAAGCAGGACCTTCCTTTGCCTTTGAGAAAGCTCCTGCTAGGATCAAAATGTTAGGTGTCTTGCACCCAGACAATGTACATGTACATGCCAAGTTCAAGAGACATGATGAAAGTAGAGGGAAGCATACCAGAAGTTAGACAGAAAACCACTTCAAACTTTCACAAAATCATAACAAATCACAGTCTTGAGCTACAAGTGCGATTTGCTCTGCTCAAGGATACAGATTAATCTTTCTGATGATATGATGTTTCTCCTGTCATTAGTGTTTCCACACCTCTGATGATGAAATCTAAAATGTCCAAATGTCTATTGATTGAGTTTTAAGGGTCAGATTATAGTGACAACTGGAGCTGTGCTGTAAGAATGTGTATACATGTATAAACATTAACTACAGACAGTGGAAGGGGTAGTGCAGTACATGTATATCCCTTGTATAAGTGCACATAATGTCCTAATAGGGCTCTAACTGGCTCCTTGCTACAGGCCTATATGCCCCAACTCTTACACACACGGTACATTGCAATGCAAGGCTATTACAGGTGGTAGGGTCTATTCTAGTGTCTGCAGGAAAATTATTCTTATTTTTTTGGCAAATATTTGTTTTTCTAAGTATTTATGTGGAAAATCCCTGTGTTCTGTTATTCCAACAGACATAGAAACTCTTGTTAAGTCTGTGTTTTATTTGGCCTTTCTTTAGAGCCACCAAACTTCACTGGGAGTCTGCAGGAGAAGGTCGAGGCATTTGCCCATGACAATCCTGAGTTCGCCACAGAGGTGTCTAGCGACGATGCTGAAGTCTTCTGGTTCAAGGATGGCCATCCCATCATGCCCGATGATGACAAATATGAATTGGTGTCAGACGGCAAGATCCGTAAGCTCATCGTCAAAGATGCCAGCCCAGAGGATGAAGGAAGCTATGCATGTGCCCTGGATGAAACCAGAGTCACACGCTCTAACCTCAGTGTGCAAGGTAATATACAAGCTTAGAAGTATTTTGTATGAAAGTCAAAATCACAACAATTCCAAACGGGCATTTGGTGAGTTAAGTCACCAGATGAGAATGATCAAGTCTGTTGAGAGGACAGGACAGACCGATCATATGACAGTCATGGATGACATGACCATGAGTCTGGATTCCAAATCATGGACTGAGATCTGAGTCTGCCATACCCCACTCCAAGTTAGACCGTAGTTTGTTCAGCTGTAGCCAGGGCTTTCTGGGGACAGTTGTAGCCAGGGTGTTTGGATGACCAGTCTTCCATCTATGGTTTATGCTTCACAGCAGCTGCAAGGTCTCTGTCTTCTCTTACAAACTGATCTTTGCCAACACTGTATATCATCATTTTGTATATGAATTTCTCAGTCTTAATTGATATTTTGGTGAGGGGGGTCAACATGTGGGTTGGAAAGGATACCTTGTGATGTAAATGTCCTTGTCCAGTCCACTCGGTCATCGTCTTCCTCTCAATACACTCTCCATCATGGCTGAAATTCAGTTTGCAAGTTGGAGTTTGTCGCTGATGATGTCTGCTTTCCATTGTGCTACTTTCTTCCTACAGCCCCACCTACCCTGGTGCTGCCAGTAGAGATGGCCGATCTCATTGTCAAGGCAGGGGAACCAGTGGAAGTGACCCTGGACATCTCTGGCTCCCCTGCCCCACAAGTGGAATGGTCCAAGCCAGGGCAGACTCTACAGGCCAGTGACCATACACAGATAGTCACCATGCCTATGAGTGCTACACTGCTCATCACTCACACAACTCGTGAGGATTCTAATGAGTACGGGGTGACTATCTCCAACAAACATGGAAGTGAAAAGGCCAGCTTTAAGATCACTGTCATTGGTAGGTGCCTGTGATGCTGTCAAGCACGCAATCAATTTAATGTCCAGATTGATTATGCACTTTCTTAACCAGCCTCAAAAAGCATTGTCCATCGTACAGTCTTACTGAAAGAATTTTCAAAAGCATTAAGGTCAGTGGTTACAAAGATTTGTCAAATGCATTTCTGTATGATGGCTGTCAAACAGGAATGTGCATTCAGTTACTGTACCTCTGGTCCACTTTTGAGGAACACGTAGCTCTAATGTGGATTTTTAAATGAAGGGAGACAATTGCCAAACCAGATGGCTTACCTATCGAGGTATTTTAGTGAAATTGTTCTTCATTTAATCTCCTAAATAAACGCTTCTTCAATCTTTGCCATCACTTTCCGAGACAGTATCGGACAAAATTGTCTCAAATCTTTGTGCTGAGGTATACATATTTATTATGATTGGTATTCTAGCATACACACCATAGTATTCATATTGTATGTTTCTCTTCCGTCTGTTCTAGACAAACCCCAAGCCCCTGAAAGCATTAAGGTCTGTGGTTACAATGAAACCACTGTGTCCATCTCCTGGAAACCACCGGTGGACACTGGCAATTGTGAAATCACTCATTACATCGTGGAATATAAAGAAGTCAAGCGTGGTGATTGGACAGTGTCTAGTGACAGCGAGACCCAGCTGGAGTACACCGTCCCTGACTTGACAGAGGGTAATGAGTATCTGTTCCGTGTGTCTGCTGTCAACCAGGTGGGTACCAGTGAACCCACGCAGACAGTCAAACCACAGATGGCAAAGGAGCCATTTGGTAAGTGATGGTGATTCTCTTGTTCAATTCTCTGCATTCCTGTTACTCCTCTATTGTTTGGCATACAACCACTCTCTTGTTATGGGAGCATCTAGGTTTATTTGGGAGCAGTGATGTAGTATACATGTAGGCACACAGACCTAGGAGGTCACTCATTTAATCCTACAGTCCTTGATGCAGTCATCGTATGTTTTTAAAGGAGTCTTCAGCAACCGCTGGTTGTATGCAGCAGGTCTATCACTGAGAGGTCATATGCAGTGAGACACGTCTATTCATATCCCTGTAACTCCTCTGCTGTTGGGGTTCAGAGCTGGACGCACAGTTGTGTTCTTGGGAGTATCCAGGTCTTGTTGGGAGCAATGTTGTAGTTCAGGCAGGTAGAGCCAGAAGTCATCTCTCTTTGCTGCAGTCTGATATTATCTGACCAACATACATGTAGCCCTGTTTGTACTTACAGTAGGTGGCCACTTGACCTGCAGAGAAATACAAATTGAAAAGGTTTGAATATTTCCTGCAGAAAGGTTTAACTTCTGTCCGTGTCTTGTATGCCTGCAGAGCCTGCTGATAAGATGGAGGCACCAGAGATCGTTGACACCCATGATGGTAGCATTAAGCTGAAATGGGCAGCGCCTGAATTTGACGGCGGCTGCCCAATTACTGGCTACATGATTGAGAAGAAAGAAGTCGGGTCCCCACGCTGGACCAAGGCTGTCAAGCAGCCAGTCAAAGGCAATAGTTACGAGGTACCAGACCTGGTACAGGGCGCCAGCTATGAGTTCCGTGCCATTGCTATCAACAAGGCCGGTGAAAGTGAACCCAGTGAGCCCAGTAAGGCAGCCGTGGCGAGGGAACCAATTGGTAAGTACTGTAGACACAACTGCTAGAAAAAGATCACATGGAAATGATGGATCTCCAAAGCTTCTAAGCTTTTATGATTTGCTGATCTGATGTTTCCTTAATAAATGACATGCATCAATCACACATACCACACATAGCATATCATTAGTAACAATAATTTGGACGAGGAGTTGAACCTGATACCTCTGGTTTTGTGTACAAGCCATTTTACCTTCTGAGCTATCCAGCCCTTAAATGGCGGCCTTCCCAAATAGTCAACTAGTCTTAATGAAAATGACCTATCTAAGGTTGGGTATAAGCATCAAGTTGTCACAAACCATATTTTGCAAGCAAAATTAATGTCAGATTTCTAAATTGTTTATATAAGCATTGAATGACAGCATGTCTGATAAGGTTTGGTCCAGTATCGTACAATATGCACACATGTACTGATCATGGATATATCCCATATGTTTGTATTGTATGGTTTGGGGTCATAGGTTTAAAGATATGTTGGGGTGGTATAAGAATACCCTCATCTTGCCTTGGTTTTTGAATGGTGTGAGTATCATATCAATTCCTTCCATAGCAAAAACGCTCCTTCGAAAACTGCTGCGCCTGTACCCTTATCTCTTGATCTTTGGGATTAACTATTCTGTAAACACAAGTCACACAGGCCACATGTGTACATGTACAGCACATGTACACTTCAACACAGTAGTACAGTGTGTGTTGGGTACTGGTTGACCATGGACATAAGAATTGTTTCCATTGGCTGGAAATTCTTTGTCTACATTTGGACGGTGGTTAACATTGGCCAATCACAATGAAACTTATATTAATAGTAAGCTTAGGAATCACAGCGTCTCCTGTGCGATTAACAAAGTCAAAGGAGGGCGCTAGCAAAAATTATGGCGAGTTGAAAACGGGCAGTACAGCAGAAACTAGCAGAAGTACTGATTCTACACACAAATTTTAACAAAAACTGGAGAGAGTCGTAATTGTCATTTTTTCAAATAAAATTCACATGAATCAAAAGTATATTAAATATATTCTTCATGATACTCGATTAACAACGAAGACTTTTACTGCGTTCTTTAGTTATGACGTTAATATGAAAATAGCCGGCTGATTCCAGTGTACCGTTCCTATTGGGGATGTTCTAGTGGTTGTGTGGTGCATTGAAAAGGAGCGAAAAGGAATTCATATGGATGCATTGTATAGGATTTTATAAGTCTAGTTTCCCATCTCACCCTGTATTTCAGACCCAGCCTTGCCCCCAGGCAAGCCAGTTATTGGTGAGGTGACTAAGAACTCTGCAGAACTGAGCTGGGACAAGCCAACGGATGATGGAGGCTGTCCCATCACAGGTTACTATGTGGAGAAGAAGAACCCCCAGACTGGTGCCTGGGAGAGAGTCAACAAGAAGCCCACTAAGGACACCAAGCTGAAGGTACCAGACCTTGTGGAAGGGGAGGAGTATGAGTTCCGAGTGCTTGCAGAGAATGAGGCAGGACTCAGTGACCCCAGCCCTATCTCTCCACCCGTTGTGGCTAAGGATCCTGAGAGTAAGTCACACAGCAATGAAGTCCTTTTGGATACCACGATGTGTTCATTGGATTTCATAAAGCCTTATGATTGCATCTTAGCTCAATTTGTAACTGATAATCCAAGTTCTAATAGATCATATGATTTATGTGCATCATCTTGCAATTGATTGTCAGTTACAATGAGTTTAATGAAATTGAAAAAAACTGCTGAAAACACATTTTGTAGAAATCTAATCTGGTTAAACCGTTGTTTTGTTGCTAAAATAATTTCTCAAATATGGTAAAAAGCCAATTTTTGGAAGCATGCTACTTTCAGATACATTTTAGAAAGAAAGTATTCTACTAAAGGCTTAAGTATTTAAAGTAAGATGTAAGAGCATGAAGCCAATTGTGACATGTGATCAGTTTCATCTATGAACATATACATCTACCGATACTACTTATAGAAGATCAAGATGGTGTCTCCCTGCAA
Source organism: Luidia sarsii (assembly GCA_949987565.1). Lineage (NCBI taxonomy): Eukaryota > Metazoa > Echinodermata > Asteroidea > Paxillosida > Luidiidae > Luidia > Luidia sarsii. The sequence continues at coordinate 1,303,533 of OX465121.1, forward strand.
TACTAATCACAGACACCTGTAATGGCTTGGGTCTTGGTTTTGGGGGTTTTCTACTGCATACATGTACCTTACCTGCTTGACCATCAAGTTACAGTACTTGCCCACAATTTCCTGCAAAAAAAAAGAACATTTAATGAATAGTAGAAAAAGGTCTATGAAAAAAAAAAAGTTCTTTGCCATTTTTCAAAATTGTTCAAAAATTCCTTGTCAGTTTTTCCTTTATTTAAACCTGACTGGGAACTTTTTAACAATTTTGAAAAATGACAAAGAAAACTTTGACTAGAACTCTATTTGTTTATTGTAGAATGGAGAGTAAAGTTTATAGTTTAATTGAAATCTTCATCTAATGCATTGATAGATATAACATTCATTGATGCTAACCACTGATGTCTGGTTTCTGGGCTTGATGTGATTATCTTGAAATGTTGCTCTTGTCTGATTGATTTCTTTGGTTCCCTTGACTTGCACCAGTCCCTCCATCTCTGGATGTGTCGGGCCTGAATGATCTGACCATCAAAGCTGGCCAAAACATTAAGCTGGCTGTCAGCTTCACTGGTTCCCCGCCTCCCAAGGCCAGCTGGAGTCTAGATGAGGAGCCGCTGGTTCCCGATGACAGAACCAAACTCCGTAGCAACCTGACCACTGCTGAACTAGCCACCATGGATGCCAAGAGAAGTGACACTGGTGTTTATATTGTCACGGTAACCAACCCCTTCGGTACTGCAAAGGGCACAGCCAATGTCAATGTTCTTGGTGAGTTCTTTATGCCTTTGAGGAAGGTCGTGCCTGGAGCAAACTCTCAGACCCTGTACATTTGTGAGATTTGTGTCCTTGACATTTTAGTCAATATGCAGTGTGCTACATCATTCTATTACTTCTGTCACATTTTGATTTTGTATGACACAATGAAATCAATGGAGTCAATAAAACAGAATTTAGTTTGATTTCACGGTATTTGAATTTCCTAACGTTTTTCAGACAGCAGTTATTGACTATGTTATTGACTATTTTCTTGTTTTCTAGATAAGCCCAGCCCTCCCAAAGGCCCAATGGAGATCAGTGATGTCACTGCTACATCAGCTGTGTTGACATGGCAACCACCTGCAGATGATGGTGGTCAGCCCATCACCAACTACGTGGTCGAAAAGAGAGATACCAGGCGATCTGGTTGGTCCGTTGTCAATGACACAACCAAGGAACTGTCCGTTAAGGTATGGCTATGCTTGCAGAAATGAAAGCAAATTTAGAAATTGGCTCTTTACCCAAGCTCTATGATAACTGACTGTGAATGTATCAAGGTTTTATAGTCATTTTATTTTGATAACAAATCAAGAATTCAATTTACATTTCAACTTTGAAGAAAACAAAAAAAATGATGAAAATGCCAAAGAAAGCTTTGATAGGACTGATACTTGAACCCAAGACCCCTGGTTTTGTGTACCAGCACTCTTACCATCTGAGCTACATGTATTCACTACCAGTAAGAGTCAAGGTGTTTGCAGCGTTTTAATTCTTTTCATTTATTTTTTTCAAAGCAAACAAAGGAAAGGGAACCTGACCAGAACATTTTAAAACAATTTTCAAGAATTTTGACGTGACTGGGACTTGAACCCAAGACCTGGCTGAAGGTATCAGCACTCCATTGTTAAATCTGTTACATGTACTGCTATGTAATGAGTCTGTGTGTTTGTTCAGGTGACCAAGTTGCAGGAGAAGACTGAGTACATGTTCCGTGTGGCTGCTGAAACAAGCTTTGGAGTCAGTAAACCTCTAGAAGCCCCACACTCTGTGGTAGCCAAGAACCCATATGGTAAGATCTGCAGTCAATTTCACCAAACTCAACGCAACTTACACAAGTCGATGAGCGATGCACAAATTACAATGGGCTATCCATTATAAGCTAAGTTACGATGCATTGGAGGGCTTTGTGAAATCCACCCCTGATTTTGTATAGATAAGAACTAAACTGATGTAGGAACCAGTATAATATTGTTGAGACCAAATTTGATTTTACAATAAAACAGTGTGGTGCTTGAGTAAATTCTTACTAAGTCAATATAGTAAAATTTAAAAAACCACATGTATGACAGTGAATACTTGGAGCCCATATTATACAACCATGACTATATGGCAAGATAAAAATCAACTGTTTATTTCTTTATTGCTCACTTTATCCTATCATAACCTTTCATAACATTTGACTATTCCTTTCTGCTGTTGATAGATGAGCCTGGTGCTCCAGGTGTGCCAGAGGTGGTTGACTATGACCACAACTTTGTGGACTTGGAATGGGATGAGCCAGAGAATGATGGCGGTGCTGCCATTGAAGGTTACGTCGTGGAGAAGAAAGAAAAGAGCAGCTCTCGTTGGATTGAAGCTACTGACGCACCAGTCAAAGGAAACCACTTTAAGGTCTGTAATCTTAACCTTCAAGTAATAAACAAACAGCGTACCGACTGAAATGACCAACATGCAAATCTCAAAAATGGTGAGGGTGTGATGATTTGAGTGTAGAAGGACTTTTCTCAAAGGCAGGAAGCCTTTGAATAAAGTCCTGCCTGGAGCATGTCAGGCCCTCACATTTTAAAAACTGGTATCCATATCAATATCAGAAGAATAGGATTTCACTGATCGTAAAGTTAGAGAGGTATTATAAGGCAGATGACCATGTTGCGAGTCACAGAAGTAGTATAGATATCATTTTGTGAGAATGCAATTGAATTAGAAGCTAATTGGGCCATAGTAAGTTCTCAATCCAATCGTAAAGTGTGTGGAGGTATTAACATCAAATGGACACTGGTTTCAGTGAAAAGGTTGAAGGTTTGATGAAAAGGCTTCACAAAGCATCCAGCAAACTTGTCTTATTTTTTGTTTACCAAGTGTTGCTATTTACCAAGAATTGTTGTTTACCTCAGGTACCCAACTTGTCAGAGGGCCGCTCATATGAGTTCCGTGTTGCTGCAGTCAATAAGGCAGGCAAGGGGAAATTCAGCAAAGTGTCACAGCCAAAGCTTGTCAAGGCTAAATTCTGTAAGTCCTCATCTTTATCATTCTTAATGTGCATTACGTTTAGCCAGAAACCCTACTCTCTGTATTCATGTAATGGATCTTGTGTGTCTATAATAATTTGGTCCCTACAAAACACAGGTAGAAAATACCATTGACTTATCATTGAATGAAATGGAAACCGCCAACAGGCCTTTGTTGAAAGTAGTCTACATATAAACATGATCCAGAGGTATTTGATGGAAAGGGCCATCTCGGTCAATTGTTAGATTGCCTGCTTTCTGGTTCAGCCATCTTACTCACTAGACCACCAAGCTGGTCAGGGTCCTATGATGGATTGCAATTGGAAAAGCAGTGCATGCCTTGGTCAGACATGATTTCCATCAGTGAAAAGGGGATTCAAATATACTCTTCCCAGGGTGTTTTAAGACTATCTATGTGTGGTGTAATTGCTTATAAAAGAGATGTGGTTATTGAGCTATGATAATAAATAAGACTTAAGGCATTGCATGGTGGGTAAAACCAATATAGGAGGGATTGTGGTGACACCATGTATAGGTCTCCTAAAGAAGAAATGTGGTCCTTTTCAGAACCATACCCCTTCTTTAAAAGACCTTATGTTATGGTGTCACCGCAAACCATCCTATACTATTAATAATGGCTTGTTGATTTAGGAAGGAGGTGGACAAAGGAAGGAGAAAATAATATGAAAGAATGTCTGTCATTGCAACAACTCGAACAAAGGCAATAAGGAATGAAGATCAACAGAAAAACATAAACAAACTCTGATGATGATGTATTTGTTGCATGACTTTGTTTAATGACATTCAGTTCGACCTCAGATAAGAAAAAAGCACAATCTTTTCATTAAATTGGAAATTTGCCAGCAAATTATAGTGTGTCATTGAAGATAATTTGCATTAAAGTCTGTTCCTTTCCGAGTTGAGCTCAAACTCCACCTCATTACATGCTATGGCCTGCCCCCCCCCCCCAGTCCACCCACAGCTGGGCTATTAGGAGGCGTTATTGCCTGCATGTCAGTCAAGAGTAGCACCCAGATTCCACGTGGTTACATGAACAGCAGGAAGAGTGGAGTGGGGGGATCATGAATATGCTGAAGATCTTCTTGCAGTGAACACGCTGTAAACAACATGTATGCTGATGGAATTATATTCATAACATAGATTGATATCTTTCCTCCCCTGTGATTCTTTCATCTTCAGCCAAACCAGTCCTTCTCATCGACCGTCTCAAAGATATCAAGATTCGTGCTGGTCAGGAGCTGAAGCTGAATGTGCCGTATGATGGCAGCCCTGCTCCCACTGTCTCCTGGAAGAAGAATGGCAGCGACTTGAAGTCCAATGACCATGTGCAGATTGAGAATGTGGAAGAGCTGACCACAGTCCGGGCTAAGGAATCACAACGGGATGACACTGGAGAATATGAGCTGATTCTAAGCAATGACTCGGGCACCTTGAATGCCAAATGCAATGTCATTGTCCTCGGTATGTATTGACCACTGTGATAAGGAGACTGTAAGGTATTCAAATGGTTTTCTTGTGTTTCAACATGTCACCATTTTCTCATGTTAAGTTACAAAATTAGAGTATGGCATTTGAATCATAGGATTAAACCCTAACCCTTGAAGAAAGATTCTCCTGGAAACAAAACATAGCATCTGTTAGTTTATGGATTTGAGGTCTGTTAGCAGTTGTTGATTTTTTTTTGCTTTTGCTGTTCTTTTATTTCAGACAAACCTTCTCCTCCACTCCCTCCTCTGGATATCACTGACATCACCAATGAGACCTGTAAGCTGATTTGGAATCCACCAGAGGACGATGGTGGCAGTGAGATTGCTAACTACATCGTTGAGAAGCGTGAGCCAGACGATGATTACTGGAGCCGTTGCAGCGGGTTCATCCAGTCTCCAGGCTACACAGCCTCCAAGCTGCAGCGTGGCAAGGAGTTTGTCTTCAGAGTCAGTGCTGAGAATGCTCATGGAGGTGTGAGTTCATCGGTAGAGTTCCGGCCAATCATTGCTAAGAACCCCTATGGTAAGGCCACTTCTTCCTATCTTCTATTGATATCATTTAGGGTATTACTTGGATTCCTTTTAAACATGGAGAGGGCCTGAATGCTTTCATCTTACAAGGACCTTTCTCTAAGGCAGCAGGAAGGTCCTGCTAGGGTAAAAAGGTCAAGCCCTCTAAAGTTTTTAAATTTTGTATATCAGATTTTATTCCTTGTTGAATCATTTAATGTGGCCCTTTTTATGTCAAATTGGACTGTAGGAGTCATTTGACTTATGCCCACATAAGTATTACCTATTTCATCTCACATCTATGAAACATGAAAAAAAATACTGTGCAATATAATCTGGTTGAGATTAAGATTGCCTCTTGTAAGGGTTAGACCACCATCCATGTCAGTGTAATATCTTTGTTGCATTTGTAGTGGGAAACACTAATTACAGACCAGTGGTCAATTGCATCAAGCTCATCATAACGTAAGATCAGTCACAAGATAATGTCGCGTAATACAGGTTATGATAGATCATCATATTAATCAGAGTTTTGAGGCATCACAAGGCTGTGTAAAATATATTCCAGACCACGTAATGAAATGACTGTAAAGCTTAGACTAGGTCTGGGATATATGACTTACCTGAAGAAAGCCATATGCCTCCATTACTGTTTGTTGGGTGTTTAAATTGCCAGTCATGATGAATTCTTTCCTAAAGCAATATGCAAACATGTTGCAAACTGCTTACTGACTAAAATGACTAAAAGGCCTACTCCCTACCCAAACCCCTGCCCTTCCCTTTGATCTCACCCTACTTGCCTTCCCCTTTGTCCTATGTTTGTCATCTATGATCCACTTATGCTCCCAGTCCTATTTATTTTGTCCCTGTCATTCTGCCTTTGAGAAAGGTCCTGCTAAGATAAAAATGTCAGGCCCTCCAAATTTTGATAATTCTTTCCTGATAGATATAAGATAACACATAGGGACATCTAGGTTAGAGCACATAGTATTAGATGCAAAAGGTTAGAGTGTCTTTCTATCACCTATCATTGAACAGATGAACCTGACGCACCAGGCAAGCCCAATATCCTTAGCTATGACCGTGACCGAGCTGAACTGCAGTGGGCACAGCCACAGTCAGATGGAGGGGATGCCATCACAGGATACACCATTGAGAAGAAGGATCCCAAATCCAGCCGTTGGTCCAGGGTCAACAAGTCACCCATCCTGGCCAATAAGTTCACCGTTCCTGGCCTCATTCAGGGCCGTCAGTATCACTTCAGGGTCATCGCTGAGAACAGAGCAGGCCCTGGCCTACCCAGCCCTGAGTCCGATGTCATGATCGCTAAACCTCAGTTCGGTGAGAATCTTTGGGATGTTCTGCTTCTACCTATTGCTTACAGTGTATAACTAAGGATGCTTAGATTAAAAGAATGAAAGGTTCTTTCTTGTGTCTCATGTGTGGCCTGCTATTTGTTTGCCTGATCACAATAAGCCTGTCTTTTCATCTCTCTGAATAGAGAAGCCCCAGATTGACAGCAGTGCTCTGAGTCTGCGTGACATCAAGGTCAAGCAGGGAGAACCCTTTGACATCAAGGTGCCTTTCATTGCTAGTCCTGCCCCTGATGCCATCTGGTCCAAGGATAACCGTGAGATCAAGCTGAATGACCGTATGAGTGTGGAGACAACTGAGACACTGTGCACATTGAGTAATCAGGCAGCCGAGAGAGCTGATACCGGCGTGTATCAGGTCAACCTAGAGAATGATTCTGGATCAGATACAGTCTCTCTTAAAGTCATGGTACTATGTAAGTACATCCATGAAGTAATTAAAGCATTCACTGTTTGAATGTATGATGCCATTGTGTGTAAGTCATGTGTAACTGATTTATAAACAAAATAAACAGGTGGAACTGTACAAAGGCAACTAAAAGGCTCACTTGATTGAGCAATTGTAAGTGCATAATTCAGGCTGTGCTCCTGACTTTTCAAAACTGACAAATACTGACAAATGTAGAGCTGTCTTGATGTGTGTTAGTGTGAAGATGCCTGTTGAGGCCTTTAGTGTACGGATGCCTGAGAGTATTGTCTTGTGTCTCTTCCAGGCCCACCTACCCCACCAAAACAACCCTTGGATTACTCTGAGTTCAAGAAGGACTCTCTGAAGTTGACATGGCAACCACCAGAGGATGATGGGAACGGAACCATCTCAGGTTACATGGTAGAGCAGCGTGATGCCAACAGAGACATGTGGATGAAGGTGACAAGCTCTGCCTCTGCAAGCGGATTCACCGTCAAGAATCTCAAGACTCACAATGACTACGTGTTCCGTGTGTCAGCTGTCAACCAGTATGGTGTCAGTGAGCCTCTGGAAGGCAGACAGGTCAAGGCTAAGCTGCCATTTGGTGAGTGACTATGGCCAGACAACCTTTCCCTATCAGGATGGGGTATCGCAACAAACATTTCTTATGGTTGATGTGCTTTTATGGTTGGTTTGGCAACAACTACGTATAAAACATTAAACAAAAATTTAATTGAAACCAATATCTCAATTAACTTTTTCAATATTGCATATTGATTAGAAAGAAGATGTTTATTCCAAGCATTTTAATTTACAAATTGTTTTATTTAAACTCATAAAGTTTGAATGCCTGAAGTTTCAATTCTTCCTGAATGTCATGCTAGGATTGAAATGTCAGGCCCTCTAAATTTATGAGTCTGCATTTCAATCATTCTAGTCAGCTAGCAATTTACCACATTTGTGTATATTACAAATTTATTAAGTTTAATTTGTTCATCTGTTCTTTGAGTAGAGCACCCCTGTACATGGTGTCACCACAAACCTCCTTGTGATCAGTACTACCGTGCATTGACTCAAGTCTTATTCATAACATGTACATGTACTTCAGATGCAGTGATGAAGTAGTTGTTGCTATGAAAGCTTACACACTCTTTCCTACTGCCTAGACTATAAGTGTCATCTTAAAGCTATTATTCCAAAGGAGTTGATAGGTTGATTAACTGTGGCAGTAAACTTGACCTGTTCTAGATGAGCCTGATGCGCCTAGCGTTCCTAAGGTTGACGCTGTGGACCGCACCTCAGCAGCCATCTCCTGGACAGCTCCTGAGAATGATGGAGGGAGCCCGGTTACCGGCTATAATGTTGAGTACCGGAAGGCAGACAGCAACCAGTGGGAACCAGCTAACAGCTACCCCATCAGAGACACCAAAGCCGCTGTGCCTAACCTGACAGAGGGCAAGGAGTACCAGTTTAGAGTGCTTGCATGCAATGAGGCAGGCCCAGGCAAACCTAGCAGGGCTTCTGATGCTGTTGTTGCTCAAACACCCATATGTAAGTTCTACATGGGTACATTTACCTACATATGTGCAGTGGTTGATTTCATCAAACCTATCATAACTTATGATCAATCGCGAGACGATAAGTGATGCACAAAAACCACATGGCCCATTTCAACATGGGTTATCGATCGTAGCACAAGTTATGATGCATCATAAGGCTTGATGGAATCTGTCCTAGGTGTCATACATACTAGAGTGATGTTTACTCATATATCAGAATTGCTGCAGTTTTTACACTGTTGTAGCACCCTATACAAATTACTTAGTGATCTTTAGGAAATGCTTTATTGTATATTCCTTTATTAAGAAGAAGCTCAAGGCGTCCATTCTTGTTACAATCCATTTATAGTACCAGCTGATGCCCCTGGACATCCTTCCGTTGATAAGGTCAGGAAGGACAACATTGGTGTCTCTTGGACTAAGCCTATGTCTGATGGAGGCTCAAAGATCAAGGAGTATGTTGTTGAGAAGCGCAAGGCTCCAGAAGGTGGACATAAAGGAGACTGGGAAGAGGTTAGAATTACTGCTGACAAAATATATGTACCTACATGTAGACTTATATGTTAATCACTATGTGTAGATGTACACTGTAGATCAAGTCTGTAAATTTGCCCAGTGTCTTCAGCAAGACTTGTGACCAATTATTCTCTCATTGCTATGCTATCAGAGTACCAGCTTATCATTTGTAACCAATTATAAAGTCATTTCTAGGCTGTCAGAGTACCAACTTATCATTGGTAACCAATCATACTGTCATTGCTAGGCTGTCAAAGTGCCAGCTTCTCAGGAGTCAGCCACTGTACCAGACTTGGAGGAAGGTTGTCCCTATGAGTTCCGTGTCCATGCTAACACTGAGGCAGGACCACCTGGTAAACCCAGCCATCCAACCGCTGTAGTGACTGCAGAAGACAGGCCAGGTAAGGGGACCATTACTAAGCCTATGTGCTGTACATTAGGGGCCAGTCCATCTTGCAGCAAGCTTGATGGGTTTACAGTTCATTCCCACCAAGTTGAGCTTGACCTCGGTCTCATTCAATGCTGTGGCATACCCCTCAAAGGGCTTCAGTTCACCCACAATAACAGAGGTGGATTTCACAAAACCTCATGATGCATTTTAACTCTGCTTACGATTGATAACCCATCATAAGTTGTGCTACACCATATGGTTTTTGTGCATCGTATCACTCATCGTCTTGCGATTGATCGTAAGTTACGTTGAGTTTGATGTGATTGACCACTGGAATCGTTATCGCCTGTCGGTCAAGAGTGCAGCAAAATTCCATGTTGCTACATGAACAACAGTACACAGTGCAGACTGGTATTATAAATACACACATGCTCTGCTAGGTGTGATTATTCTTTGTCTAGCTATCACCTTAATGCTGTCTCGTTGGACTCAAACTATATCAACCTTATCCCAGATTTCTGTTTCTCTTATCTATCGTAAAGTGATGTCATATAATTGTTACAAGATAGGAATTGAGCTTTGATTTGTTATCACACTAGAAATGAAAGGACTTTTAAAATTCATATAGATGTCATTTGTTGCCTTGGCTGTGTTCACTTATAGGTTTATTTCTAATGTGTACCCATGTATCTATTCATTTGCACTAGATTTGTCTGCAGTAGTTCAGGCGTGAACATTATTGCACTGAAACTTTACTTTGTTACCCATCAGCTTCTCAAACGATATTCAGTTGGTGTTGATAATCAGGAATTAAGATGCATTACCAGTCCTGTTGTAAAACGTTTTAAAGGCCTAAAGACCTATTTGTGCAGCATATTTCATTTTTAGATGTAATATGATAATATGAATTATATTTCATTTTTAGATGTAATATGATAATATGAATTATATTTCATTTAGGGTGAATTGTAACATTTTATTTGAATGTGCTCATACTCCATTATCAAAAACTCAATTGTTTTCAATATTTTCAACAATCCAGTTAAATGTATTTAATTTCACAGAGCGTCCAGTTCTTGACATCAGCAATCTGAAGGATATCAAGGTCAAAGGTGGTGAGAAGTTTGACATCCATCTGGAGTACACTGGTATCCCTAAGCCTGAAATCACCTGGGAGTTGAACGGGGAACCAGTGAAGGAAGATGGCCGTGTCATCACCAAGATAACCCATGATTTCACAGCTCTGATTGTTGACGGTGCACAGCGTGTGGACTCTGGCCGTTATACCATCACACTCAAGAACAGTGCAGGGTCAGACCATGCCAAAGTCAAAGTCACTGTGCTAGGTGAGCCAGTATGCCCTTGTTCCAACCCTGATTAATGTGTCACTGTCTTGTCATTCCATGCTGCTAGATGCACAACCCACTAGTTACAACCTTCCTTGAAAACCCCTGGTACAAACTATGGTCTAGTGCTAGTTGATTTGCAACAGCTTGAACAAAAAATAGGAAATGTTTATGATGCAGACAGATCTCTGTATGTGAAGTGAAATCCAGACTCATAGTCATGTCATCAATGACAGTAATGTGACAGGTCTGCCCTGTTCACTCACTAAACTCTGATAATCTTGATCTGGTAACTTACATCGCCAACTGTCAGTTTTGAATGTTTTGTGATGCTGTGGTCTACATATGAAACAATAATACTACTGTACCACAGGGATAGTCATCAAAGGTTTAGAGGACACTGCCCAGGATGAATGCTGAGGACTCTGTTATGATGATGCAAAATGTTTGTTCTTACGATGCTATCCCAGACATTCATCTTCAACAATTGCATCTCTGACTAACTTGCAGATGCCCCAGCCATCCCAGAAGGCCCCCTGAACGTCTCCAACATCACTCCAGATTCTGCCACCCTCTCCTGGAAACCACCCAAGATTGGTCCTGAGGATGTTGAGAATTACGTGGTTGAGAAGAAGGATGCTGACACTGGTAGCTGGACCAAGATCAGCAGCTTCTGTGCAACTCCTACCCTGAAAGTGCGCAACTTGAAGGATGGAGCAGAGTACCAGTTCCGTGTCAGTGCTGAGAACCAGTATGGAACCAGCAAGCCTCTGCTCAGTGAACCCATCGTTGCTAAGCATCCATTTGGTGAGTGGAATGCAAGTCCGTGTCCTTAATTACAAGAATTCTTAAAGGCTTGTCAAACTAACCACTCTCTTCAGTTGCGTGTGGGCAATATTCATCCTTTGTTTCGGACAATAAGTACAATAAGTACAATAGGAGAAAATACTCCCCCCTTAAAATGTATCAAGTGCACATCTCTTTCTGAATGACCAGCCTCCTCCTGACGGGCAGAGTACACACTATCCGAAATGTTGAGTTACCGGCTCCTTTCAGAGCCACATGCCTTCTTAAAAGAGAAATGCTACATGGTGTCACTGCAAACCTTCCACTTAGTATTTCCACCATGCAAACCTTTGAGTCTTATCCAGGCTTTGAGTGCCTTTGAGAAAGGTCTTGCTAGGATCATCATTTCAGGCAGTCTACATTGTTGGATTTGTTTTCCAGAATTAAGATTTTCACAATTTAGGTTGACACTTGATTCGCAACATTGGAGTACACACTAACAAACATTTCAGTCAGTCTTATCTGATCATGGGGCTTTTACCATCTGTTTGCTCCTTGCCCTAGGATAACAATTTCATTGCTTTTAAAAAAAAAGGTTCCCATTTATTTTGTTGCTTAATTACTGATGTTATCTATGCACTTTCTTTGAAATATTCTTTGAATAAACCAGTTGTTAACTGTTGCCTCTGTGCATCTCTGCAATCAACTTTTATTTTGGAGCTTTCTCAAAGGCCTTTCTTAGAAAGAAGAGAGAAAAGTTCCTGCAATGATGGAATCATTAGGCCCTCCAAATAGTTGATTGAAATTAAAATTTTCATTTTTGTGATTGAATTCAGTAAGCAGTTTGCACATTTGGTATATATTACTTGACCGTTTGATTTGGTTTGCTTTGTGAAGATGCCCCAGGAGCCCCAGAACCACCCCATGCCACCAAGACTGACCGCACAGCCATCAACATCGCCTGGAAACCGCCCTCCAACACTGGAGGCAATCCTATCTCCAGCTACATCGTTGAGAAGCGGGAGGCAGGCTCCAGCAAGTGGTACCCGGCCACCAGGGCACCAGTCAAGGACACCAGTTGCTCTGTACCCAAGCTGTCTGAGGGTACTGAGTATGAATTCCGTGTGACAGCGCAGAATGAGGCAGGCCCAGGCAAGCCTAGTGAGCCTTGCGATGGCATCATAGCTGCTCCACCAGCAGGTAATAGGCCCCTAGCAATACACAGGATCAATGTCACATCACAGCTCACACCACAGCTCACACCACAGCTCACACCATAGCTCACACCACAGCTCACACCATAGCTCACACCATAGCTCACACCATAGCTCACACCACAGCTCACACCACAGCTCACACCACAGCTCACACCACAGCTCACACCATAGCTCACACCATAGCTCACACCATAGCTCACACCATAGCTCACACCATAGCTCACACCATAGCTCACACCACAGCTCACACCATAGCTCACACCACAGCTCACACCACAGCTCTCATCACAGCTCACACCACAGCTCACACCACAGCTCACACCATAGCTCACACCACAGCTCACACCACAGCTCACACCACAGCTCACACCATAGCTCACACCATAGCTCACACCATAGCTCACACCATAGCTCACACCATAGCTCACACCATAGCTCACACCACAGCTCACACCACAGCTCACACCATAGCTCACACCACAGCTCACACCACAGCTCACACCATAGCTCACACCATAGCTCACACCATAGCTCACACCACAGCTCACACCACAGCTCACACCATAGCTCACACCACAGCTCACACCACAGCTCTCATCACAGCTCACACCACAGCTCACACCACAGCTCACACCATAGCTCACACCACAGCTCACACCACAGCTCATACCACAGCTCACACCACAGCTCACACCATAGCTCACATCACAGCTCACACCATAGCTCACACCACAGCTCACACCACAGCTCACACCACAGCTCACACCATAGCTCACACCACAGCTCACACCACAGCTCACACCACAGCTCACACCATAGCTCACACCATAGCTCACACCATAGCTCACACCACAGCTCACACCACAGCTCACACCACAGCTCACACCACAGCTCACACCATAGCTCACACCACAGCTCACACCACAGCTCATACCACAGCTCACACCACAGCTCACACCACTGCTCACACCATAGCTCACACCATAGCTCACACCATAGCTCACACCATAGCTCACACCATAGCTCACACCACAGCTCACACCACAGCTCACACCACAGCTCACACCATAGCTCACACCATAGCTCACACCACAACTCACACCACAGCTCACACCACTGCTCACACCACAGCTCACACCACAGCTCACACCACAGCTCACACCACAGCTCAATCCACAGCTCACACCACAGCTCACACCATAGCTCACACCATAGCTCACACCATAGCTCACACCATAGCTCACACCACAACTCACACCACAGCTCACACCACTGCTCACACCACAGCTCACACCACAGCTCACACCACAGCTCACACCACAGCTCACACCACAGCTCAATCCACAGCTCACACCACAGCTCACACCATAGCTCACACCATAGCTCACACCATAGCTCACACCATAGCTCACACCATAGCTCACACCACAGCTCACACCACAGCTCACACCATAGCTCTTACCACAGCTCACACCATAGCTCACACCATAGCTCACACCATAGCTCACACCACAGCTCACACCACAGCTCACACCATAGCTCACACCATAGCTCACACCATAGCTCACACCACAGCTCACACCACAGCTCACACCATAGCTCACACCACAGCTCACACCACAGCTCACACCACAGCTCACACCATAGCTCACACCATAGCTCACACCATAGCTCACACCATAGCTCACACCACAGCTCACACCACAGCTCACACCACAGCTCACACCATAGCTCACACCATAGCTCACACCATAGCTCACACCATAGCTCACACCACAGCTCACACCACAGCTCACACCATAGCTCACACCATAGCTCACACCACAGCTCACACCACAGCTCACACCATAGCTCACACCATAGCTCACACAAATAACTCAAAGGCTATTGGGACTGTGGACGAAACCGTGGTCTTATTGGCAAATGGCAAATGGCAGATGGCAGACCACAGCAGTCAACCAGTGATGGTCCAGCCTGGGTTTGGGTCAAGATGAAGCTACTGGGACCAGGGAAGAAACTATGGTCTTGTGGCTGGCTCCAAATGGCAGACCGCAGTAGTCAAACAATGATGGACTAGTCCTAGGTCAAGTTACCTTAAAATTAACATGGCAAAGAAAGGTCCTGCTAGTATCAAAATGTCAGGCCCTCTAACTTTTGAGATTTATGTATTGCAGGTAATTTTAGATTTTAGTCAGTGAGCAGTTTGCACCGTTTTTTTATTAACTTCATAAAATTGACATGAAGAAAACAAAACGTTCAATTTCCCCAATGCCGCAAGATTTGAAAAACTTCAGGAATGATAATTTGTAAAACTTTAAGTAAATAGCATACTCAATTCATTGTGCATAGACTGAATTGTCACCTGTTATTTGTTTTCTTGTTGGTACATGTAAGTGATGTATAAGTTTGGCAGTGCAATCAAAGAATGCAAAGGTCTAGTCTAGTATAGTGTTGTTGCCATGACGTTGTGTTTTCTTTTCTCTACAGTGAAGCCCAAAGTGCGCAGTGACTCCCGCAATAAGGATGTCTTGGTGGTTGCTGGAGAGCCCTTCATGGTGGAGGTTCCCTTTGAATGTAGTCCAGCACCTCGTGTGACAGTCACATGTGAAGACAAAGGGGGTATGGAGATCTCTAAGGGTAACCGCTTTGACATTCAGGTAAAGGCACTGCTTTGATATGCTGTAGGAATGATATCACCACCAACATCCTTGTCCTTTGTAAAACCTTGATAGCCTGGTACCTTTATCATAACAGAAGGCAGAATTACAAGGATGGAAAGAAATAGGAAGGAAAGGTTGATATAATTAGTCTAAAAGTAAAAGAGAAATATTGCAAATGACTTAACTGACCAGACTGACCAAAAACCTGCACATCTCACAAATGTATAGGGACTGGTGTTTTGATCCTAGCAGGACCTTTCTCAAAGGTAGAAAACATGGACAGAAGTAAGAATTATGACAAATGGGGAAAGTTGGTAGATAGACAAGGGAGGGGAGATCAAAGGGAAGGGCAACAAATAGGGAAAAGATCAAAGAAGGGAAGATCAAGGGAAAGATCAAATGGAGAAATGAAGGAGTTGAATAAAAAGGTGAACACAAAGTTTTAATAGATAGCACAGTAGCACATTCTGCCTTTGAGAAAGGTCCTGCTAAGAATGAAATGTCAGGCTCTCCTAATTGTTGATTAAGTAGGATTAAGCATTTAGTTGTGATCATTACAATACAGGTTTCATTGTGATTGTATTGTTGCATACGTATTCCTGCAGGAAGGGACAACAGAGGCAACCTTCTCCTGTAAGGCCTCCCAGAGAGATGATGGAGGCAAATACACTATCGCACTACGTAACAGTGAGGGCTCCGATACATGCTGCTTGAGAGTTACTGTCGTTGGTAAGTAGGAGTCTAGGGACTAAACCTAATTTACAAGACACTTGCCTATACCATTTGTACAGAGACATTTAGCTTTTGATCACATTGTTATGCACATTGCCGAGGCTAGAGAAAGGGTTGTTTTGTAGCTAGCTCTATCGATTCATTTCTTGTTTCTGATTGGCTGCTTGGGGAAAGCTTTTAGATAGCTAAAGGTAGATTCCTGCCTGGATTTCAGTTTGCAATGTACCGAGGAATATGAAGTGGTTTAGGAATGTGTGGCAAGGGGTTTTCCCAGTCACTCTTCCGGAGTGTATTTCCAACCAAACTTACTACACCAATGTCTGTGACAGGTTGCAAGCATTTTGTTATTCCAGCCTCAGCTACATTTCTGAATTCTATTCTCAAGTAAAATTTAACAAACTCACATTTATTTTTGTTACTATTGGCAATAGTTGTTCAATATATATTCTTGAGACAATTTATTGAAAAATTACATCTGCATTTTGAGCAATTTATTACCAAGGTTTTCTAAAAAGAAAAAAACTGGATCAGCTCTCGAAGTCCAAGCCTTGTGATATAATCCTCTGGTCACAAGTAACAGCATCTCTTCTTAGAATTTGTGAAAAAGTACAGTCTTTTATTTACACAAAGTAAAACCTGAGCTAAGGTCATGCTTTCCTAGAGTTCCTTTGATGAGTATGTTGTGTTTGTGATTGCAGATAAGCCAGGGCCTCCGGCTAGTCCTCTGGAGGTATCTGACGTCACTGCTGAGTCAGTCAAGCTGTCATGGAACCCCCCTAAGGACGATGGAGGTAACCGTATCAGCAACTACGTGGTGGAAAAGAAGCAGGAAGGAAGGCCCAGTTGGACCAAGGTAAGATAGTTCTGGAATCATGGCTAGGTTCAGGGTAGTTGGACTAAACATCTAGGCTCCTCTGTGCAGCACTGTCTTGACATGGCTAGGTTCAGGGTAGTTGGACTAAACATCTAGGCTCCTCTGTGCAGCACTGTCTTGACATGGCTAGGTTCAGGGTAGTTGAACTAAACATCTAGGCTCCTCTGTGCAGCACTGTCTTGACATGGCTAGGTTCAGGGTAGTTGAACTAAACATCTAGGCTCCTCTGTGCAGCACTGTCTTGACATGGCTAGGTTCAGGGTAGTTGGACTAAACATCTAGGCTCCTCTGTGCAGCACTGTCTTGACATGGCTAGGTTCAGGGTAGTTGAACTAAACATCTAGGCTCCTCTGTGCAGCACTGTCTTGACATGGCTAGGTTCAGGGTAGTTGGACTAAACATCTAGGCTCCTCTGTGCAGCACTGTCTTGACATGGCTAGGTTCAGGGTAGTTGGACTAAACATCTAGGCTCCTCTGTGCAGCACTGTCTTGACATGGCTAGGTTCAGGGTAGTTGAACTAAACATCTAGGCTCCTCTGTGCAGCACTGTCTTGACATGGCTAGGTTCAGGGTAGTTGAACTAAACATCTAGGCTCCTCTGTGCAGCACTGTCTTGACATGGCTAGGTTCAGGGTAGTTGGACTAAACATCTAGGCTCCTCTGTGCAGCACTGTCTTGACATGGCTAGGTTCAGGGTAGTTGAACTAAACATCTAGGCTCTTCTGTGCAGCACTGTCTTGACATAGCTAGGTTCAGGGTAGTTGAACTAAACATCTAGGCTCCTCTGTGCAGCACTGTCTTGACATAGCTAGGTTCAGGGTAGTTGAACTAAACATCTAGGCTCCTCTGTGCAGCACTGTCTTGACATGGCTAGGTTCAGGGTAGTTGGACTAAACATCTAGGCTCCTCTGTGCAGCACTGACTTGACATGGCTAGGTTCAGGGTAGTTGAACTAAACATCTAGGCTCCTGTGTGCAGCACTGTCTTGACATGGCTAGGTTCAGGGTAGTTGAACTAAACATCTAGGCTCCTCTGTGCAGCACTGTCTTGACATGGCTAGGTTCAGGGTAGTTGGACTAAACATCTAGGCTCCTCTGTGCAGCACTGTCTTGACATGGCTAGGTTCAGGGTAGTTGAACTAAACATCTAGGCTCTTCTGTGCAGCACTGTCTTGACATAGCTAGGTTCAGGGTAGTTGAACTAAACATCTAGGCTCCTGTGTGCAGCACTGACTTGACATGGCTAGGTTCAGGGTAGTTGAACTAAACATCTAGGCTCCTCTGTGCAGCACTGTCTTGACATGGCTAGGTTCAGGGTAGTTGGACTAAACATCTGGGCTCCTCTGTGCAGCACTGACTTGACATGGCTAGGTTCAGGGTAGTTGGACTAAACATCTTGGCTTCCTATGTCCATATTATGCCTCTCTGTGCAGTACAGTAATTTGAAGCAAATAAAAATAAGAAAATTTACTGCACCAGGGCTTGAACCTAAGACCTCTGTCTCTTCCTAGCATTATTGCCATCTAAGCTATCCAGCCCTTAGATGGCAGCCTCTCCAAATAGTCAACTAATCTTTGTCGGGGTGGAGCGCCAGTCAGAAGAATTTAACCCTTAACATTCATCCAAATCATTAGGGAGTTCTGATGTTTAGATCTTAGCAGGAACCTTTCTCAAGGCAGAATCAGTCAAAAGTCCTGCTAGGATCGATACACGAGGCCCTTCTAATTTTTGGTCATTTTAGTCAGTAAGCAGTTTGCAACATGTTTAAAAAGCTGTTGTAGCCAGGTTTACAACAATTTATTGTTTGCATCTGAATGAAAGCGGGGGTGATCCCTGGAGATATACGGCAGTTAATGGTTGAATTGCTTCTGACTGGAGTCCCCACACAGGCAAAGTCTTGTTGACTATTTGCAAGGCCACCATCTAAGGCCTGGATAGCTCCGATGATACGAGCGCCGGTACGCAAACCAGAGGTCTCAGGTTCAAATCCCAGTCCAGTCAAAGTTTTCTTTGCCATTTTTTTCAATTTAAAGTAATGATTATGGATAAACTAAAAATGGGATGTATTTGTTGTTCAATTTGTATATTTGTTTATGTTGCTTTAGATATGGCATGTTTAATGAAGGTTTGTTTTGTCCATCCTAGGTGTCTGGCTTTGTGAGGACTACTGACTACAGCATGAGTGGTCTCGATGAAGGTGTGAGATACATGTTCCGTGTCAGCGCAGAGAACCAGTATGGCATTGGAGAACCACTGGAGAATGAGTCCTCGGTGCTGGTGAAAAACCCTTATGGTAAGATTGTCAAGTAACAAACTGAAAAAGCATTGAGGAAGCATTCATGGCAGCAGATTGTATTTCTATCATTGAGATTGGATTAATGAATAAAACATGTAGCAGTTGTAGAGCCTTTCCTTTGTCCTTTGTCCAGCTTTTTTTTCTTTTTTTCTAAGACTGAACAAAGTTTGATGAATTTTGGAATTTTCCTCGGACATGCCTGCAGTTTAGATAGCAAATGCTGTATAACTTGTATATGTATAATGATTGGTGGACATACTGCCCACATTCAACCTGTGTTGGGACTTGGTTTGGTTTGTTCAGATGTAGCTGATGCTCCGGGCAAACCAGTCATCAACGAGGTGGACCGAGGCTATGTCAACATGACTTGGGAGAAACCAGAGAGGGATGGAGGGACTAAGATCACAGGCTACCTGGTGGAGAAACGAGAACAAGATTCACAATGGGAACAGGTACGTGTACAAATAGACCAGCCATGGGAGTAGACTACTGAGTTAGATAACCTATAGATCTATAGATACCCTTTAGATGGACAACATACATAGGTAACCTATAGATGGACAACATACATAGATAACCTATAGATGGACAACAGACATAGATAACCCATAGATGGACAACAGACATAGATAACCTATAGATGGACAACATACATAGATAACCCATAGATGGACAACAGACATAGATAACCTATAGATGGACAACAGACATAGATAACCTATAGATGGACAACAGACATAGATAACCTATAGATGGACAACAGACATAGATAACCTATAGATGGACAACAGACATAGATAACCTATAGATGGACAACAGACATAGATAACCTATAGATGGGCAACAGACATAGATAACCTATAGATGGACAACAGACATAGATAACCTATAGATGGACAACAGACATAGATAACCTATAGATGGACAACATACATATATAACCTATAGATGGACAACAGACATAGATAACCTATAGATGGACAACAGACATAGATAACCTATAGATGGAGAACAGACATAGATAACCTATAGATGGACAACAAACATAGATAACCTATAGATGGACAACAGACATAGATAACCTATAGATGGACAACATACATAGATAACCTATAGATGGACAACAGACATAGATAACCTATAGATGGACAACAAACATAGATAACCTATAGATGGACAACAGACATAGATAACCTATAGATGGACAACAGTGATATGCAGTGATATGCTTGATATAGTGATATGCTTGATATAGTGATATGCTTGATATAGTGATATGCTTGATATAGTGATATGCTTGATATAGTGATATGCTTGATATAGTGATATGCTTGATATAGTGATATGCTTGATAAAGTGATATGCTTGATATAGTGATATGCTTGATATAGTGATATGCTTGACTTCATGAAAATGGACTCCAGTTCCAGCCTGTTTCATTGGTAACCATCTGTCTCTTTGATTGGGTATCACATAGTGCAATAACTTCCTGGTGAAGGATACCAAGCTGTCTCTTAGCAACCTGAAGGAGACGATTGAGTATGAGTTCCGTGTGATTGCTAAGAATGCAGCTGGCTTGAGTGCACCCAGCCGACCCTCCAACGCTGTCATCCCTAAGCCACAGTACAGTAAGTGTCAGCCAGTGCTGGCCTCATTCATATGATGTCACCTCTATCCTTTATGTTCACTTTAAGTTGAGCTGATTTGTTTCATTGAAATGAGTAAGCAGTTGTGAGATTTGTGTGTATTATATTTGGTTGCAGCTACCTCAGACAAGCCAGGAGTTCCTGCTGTGGAGTCTGTGACGTCTAACACAGCAGATTTGACCTGGGATAAGCCTAGCTCTGATGGAGGATCTCGTCTGCTAGGTACATAGCCCCCTCATATTCACCAAGAAGCCTAACACAACACAAGACATCACAGTATCATGTGCATGTAGATGGTTCCACATCCTGGATAGGTCTTGAGTAAACAAAGACACAGGAAGACTGGAGACTGTCCACTTTTATACACAAGCTACTTGATTTCACTCCCATCTGGTTAATAGTGATTCAATTCTACAGTCAGCGATCAGCTGAAATGCTATCTATTTGTAAAGTGTGTTTGTCAACTTGTAACTGCTCATTGTATTGTGGCTATGTTATTTTCAATTTATGTTGTTAGCGCTCTGTAATGTATCAACATGTGTGTGTATGGGTGGGCACGAATCTAGTGCCTTGTGGAGACCTTAGATAATAGGTTGAATAGGTCTCCACGGGAAAATTGTAAAGGTGTAGAGGTCTCCACAAGATTTTCACAAAACTGATATTTGGGAGAAAGAAAAAATGGTACATTTGTGATGGTTAAGAATCGCAAATTGAAGTGTTATATATAAGGGACACGGTCCCAATTTCTACCCAGGAAAGTGAATGTGGCTAAAATAGGAGCATTTTTAAAACATCGTTTCTCGTTCGGTTGTGTAGTTCATGAGAACAAAGCAATGTCTCCACAAGGTTACAAAAATGGGCATGTGTGTATTTATGTATGTATGCCTGATGCATTCATGCATGGTTTATAGACAGTGGCTTTATTACTTGATGAAATGCTTCATGTATGATGGTTGATATTTGTTTGAAGGTTACGTGGTAGAGAAGCGTGAGGTGGGTGCCCCAACCTGGGAGAAGGCCAACAGATATCCCATCAAAGACACCAAGTTCACCTTGGATGGCCTGGAGCCAGACAAGGAGTATGAGGTGCGAGTGTGTGCTGAGAATGCAGCAGGATTGAGTGAGCCCAACTACTCAGACGTACCTATCAAACCCAAGGAGACAATCAGTGAGTACCACTGTCCCTTGCTTTTCCTTTGATAACATAAATAAGATTTGAAGGTTTGCATGGTAAGAATAGCAGGAGTAATAGGTTTGCGGTGACACTATGCAAAGTTCTCTATTTTGTGAGTATGTGTGGTTCTGAAAAGAACCGGAGGAACTCCGGTTCTTTTCAGAACCACACATACTCACAAAAGAGAGAATTTTACATGGTGTCACCGCAAACCTACCGGTATTACTCCAACATGAACATACAAACACAACAGGTCTGAAACCATGACCTATAGTCCCTTTTCTTTATGTAATGTCTGTACATCACTTTTAAAATGGAAAATAGGATTGAAGCAGCTTAACCACTTCGCGCCGGGACCTCCGAATCCGGAGGTCAATTGGATTGCCTTTGCAACGGGGCCCTCCGAATCCGGGCACCACTATTGTCCACATTCTAAACAAAGACTCTTTTCAGCTTAGAACAAAGCAATATGAATCAGTACAAAGACCTTTTTTGACTCAAGTTGCCACATGAATTGCAAGATTAGCAGCAGTAATTGTGCAATCGTGGGACTTTAACTGTGGAGGATCGCGCTGCAGCTGAAAGCATGCGGGGGACATTGTCTTTGCATGCCACACAGCCCAACGGTCGTCGGTCTGGCATTGGAATTCCCCCCACATTCTTTACCGTAATCTGTACGCTCGTTTGTGGCCGACCAACTCGAAGATTTGACTGCCTGGAGTGGAGGCTGGAGTCTGCGGTCAGGGATTGTCAGCAGCGTGCACGCACCCACACACACACGTCCGTTACGGTCCATTGACGATGCACAAAGGGCCCTTTTTCGAACGGATAATCTCTTGACAAAGGCCACAACGACGTCCGAATTGTGCCAGGTTTTACTCTCTTGTACCCATAGTATACCCTTATCGATTTATTTCACATAAATATATTGTTCCGATTGTTTTAACAAGATTTTATAATGATGCATTGTTCAAAAACCCCCGTATGGCGGTCATCAGCGCTGAAAAACCCCCTGGCGCGAAGTGGTTAATCTGACATTTGAGAAATGGCTTCTAGAAGTTTTGGCAATGATTTGCAGCAATTGAGAAGCTTTTATCCTACCTGGCTTTCAGATACTTTTCAAATTATATATTTCATTTGGCTGTTCTTTTACCAGAGGGTACAGCACCATTCTTTGACAAAAGGCTTGAGAATGTCACCGGTTCCCAAGGTGATTCTGCCAAGTTTGAGTGTGCTGTAAGTGGTACACCGCAACCCACCATGAAATGGTAAGCAATCCCTCAGTAGCAATATCCATATGTGTATCTTAATGCATAATAAATCTCAATCATTTGGAGAGACAAATAAGTATTTATGTATTATTCTCATTCATATCACACTCTGTAGTCTGTTCTGGACTTGTAATTTCATAACAAAACTGACATGATGCAACTTGTGTACATTCATCAAGTCTCTCAATTGTCATTCTTTGTTTTTACTTCTACATTATTCTTCAATGTTGATCTATCTTTAAGTTTTCAACAACATAATTTATTGGTTGAAATAGTTAATGGATATTCTATAGTAAAAACATTTAGCTCATGAATATAAAAGCCATGTTTGTTTGTTGGATGTAGGTATAAGAATGGAGCTGAGCTGTGGCCAGGTAGTCGTGTAAGCACTCGCCAGAATGAAGATATTTGCATATTGACCTTGAATGACCTGAAGGATTCTGATGCTGGTGAATACACGTGTGAGGCTAGCAACAAGCTAGGCTCAGAGAGATGCAAGGCAAAGCTGGCCGTACATTGTAAGTCAATGGTTTGCCCAGCCCTGACCCCTTGGGCCTATGTCATAGAGCCGCAAAGCACAAAAACATGCTAAGAATTAATATTATCATCCTTGATTTCTTGTGATGTTTATTGTATTTGCCTTGTATTTGAATATCACATGCTGAGCATAGGATTCAAGTGGAACTTGCGATTGTATCTAGATTCTATCAAGGTTTTCACAGCTTAACTAAATTTTGGTGCTTTAAGCAGCTCTATGAAATTGGGCTCTGGGGTCAAGGTTTTTTTTACATTTTCTTTTCCTTTTTCAAAATAGAATGCCGTTTGTTTTTCTGATGACAGAATAATTTGTTTCATCTAATCTTTCCTTAATCACTTTCCTGTGAGGTCTGTGAGTCTTGAGGCTCAATCTCATTGTTTGACACTGTGTCCTTAACCACTTCGCACGGGGCCCCTTTTCAGTGCCCAGAACCACCATAACGTGTTTTTTAATAGTGTGCCAATTTCAAAACATTCTCAACAATTGGGAACAATAAGAGTACACTGTGGACAAGGGAGTAGCACAATAAGGCTTTTGTGTGGCTTTTGTCATGCTACATATTGTTTTTTTGGTAGGCTGAAAAGAGTCTTTGTTTACGACTTGGGACAATAGGGTGCCCGGATTTGCAGGGCCTGGCGCATAGCAACTCCACCGACACTCCAAAATCGGAGGTTCCT
Source organism: Luidia sarsii (assembly GCA_949987565.1). Classification (NCBI taxonomy): domain Eukaryota; kingdom Metazoa; phylum Echinodermata; class Asteroidea; order Paxillosida; family Luidiidae; genus Luidia; species Luidia sarsii. The sequence continues at coordinate 1,328,044 of OX465121.1, forward strand.
TCATGAAGTGATAAAGCACCGGACATCATGAATGCTTAGATTTTCTGAAACAATAACACTTTTCATCTTACGATAGACTCTTATTTAGCCAGCCATTTCAATCCTAGCAGGATCTTTCTCAAAGGCAGTTGAAGACATTTGCCTTCTGCCTTTGAGAAAGGTTCTGCAGGGATGGAAATGCCAGTAAGCAGTTTGCACCATTTTGGTTTGACATTCAGAATAAATACAGAGTGGTTGCAACACATAAGCAATGTCCAATCATTATAGGAATATTGCAGAACTTTAACTTGAGGTAAAAACTACATCAGCTATTGAATGTTGCAGAGCATGAACTATCAAGGATCATTGTATCTTGCAGTGGCACCTACCGTTGGCATTGTCCCACGTGATATCACAGTGGAGGTAGGCTCACCATTCAAGGTGAAAATTCCATTCAGTGGAGTAGGGGATGTTACTGCCAAATGTACCCGGGGTGGAGAACCACTGGAAGGTAGGCCATCATTCAATAATGAGCTTTTCTGATATTCTCTGTTTCTTCCCAATGTTTTTGTTGTGGTGCCTTCTTTTATGATGCCTATGGGCATTTTTGGTTGTTGATTTCTAGCTGAAACAACTTAAGTATTCAAGAGCATTTGGTAAGATTGATGGTCAAACAATCTATAATATTGATTTTAGGCGAATTTGCCCCCGACCTCATGTTTTTGAAGCTAGCACAGCCATCCAAGCGTATACTTATACAGGGCGTCAAATTAATCTTTTGAAGCCTGGAATTTCAAATTAATTCATGAATTTAGGTCTACAGTTGTGCTCTGTCAGTTTGGTATAGGCAGGCTAGCCTGTGTAATCATAGTGCCATGCACCACGTATAGCCCACTGCTCTTTGGTTTGGTGTAATGCTATGGATGTGCTCAGAATCTTTGTAAATTACATGTATTCCTGAAACCTGCATAAATCCTACTGATAAATCAGCCTTCTCTCCAATGTCCCTTTTTTAACAATTTTGAAAAATGAGTCCAACAAATAAATGAAAAACTGACTGGGAACATTAGAACAAATAGAAGAAATGGCAGAGAAAACTTGGACTGGACCGGGATTTGAACCCAAGACCTCTGGTTTTAATTTTGAAAAATGAAACTTTTCGCAACTGTGTTAGATTCATAAGTGTAAGTACTTTATGAAGACACTATTAATACATACTTTACAGTGAAATGTATAATTTGTAGTTTGCCATCAATATATATTTATTTTTTTACAGGCCTCCTTTTTTAGTTTACATATTCCTGACAACCTCTAGAGACACACATGTTTAATAGTTCAATGATATCACCAACAGTTTTCATTTGAGTTCTGTTCCTGACCAGAGATATGCTGTCTTGTTTCCATTGCTCTTGTATAGAGGACCGTGTCAAGGCCACTGTCTTTGATGACTATGTCATCATGAATGTCAAGCAAGCTGAACCTGAGGACAATGCTACCTTCAAGGTTGCCATTAGTAACAGTGCAGGCAGTGACACTGCCACCTTTGCCGTCAAAGTCATGGGTAAGCAAGGACTTGGTATTCGACCCAACTCAATAAGAGATGACTTTGTAACAAAGCCTTTCTGGTCATTATTGGCACACTATAAAGCAACCACCATTCTGGATGAGAAGAACGGAATGTTCAAAGCTTGTATCAACATTTGGGAGGACCTGACGTTTCGATCCTAGCAGGACCTTTCTCAAAGGCAGAAAATTAATGTTTGTAAAGTCTTAAATCTTAGTGCAAGTGTAAGTACTTTATAGGGACACTATTAATAGAAACTTTATAGTGAAATGTATAATTTGTAGTTTGCCATCAATATGGGGGGGGGCTGTGAGAATGTTGAATTGACTGAAATATAAAAGCACAGACTTCCTAACGCCTTTCTCGATCCTGGACATTTCCAGACAGAGCATCATGTTTTGAAACTCTACATTCTACGCAATCTTGTAAATCTAACAATCTAATGGTTCAAATTAATGTATGTTTTTAGGTTGTAGGTTTTTCATTGTGTGTAGACTAGCAGTAAACAATGACTTTGGGATTTGTTTCTTCAGATGTGCCCGGACCTCCACGTGGCCCACTGGACGTTGGTGAGATCACTAACACCAGCATTCACATCTCCTGGAAACCACCATCACACAATGGAGGACTACCTATCAAGTCCTATTGTGTGGAGAGACGTGAGGAAGGCACCAAGGACTGGGTCACAGGTAAGAGTGGGCTCCTATGGGCCTCAGCCACTCAGCTCAAGTCTTCAGTCAAAGTCATGAGTCATCTTTCATGAAAACTAGCAATTAACTGCCTATTTGCTCAGTATATGAAATAAAAAATAGTCCAGTAATCTGTTAAGAGATAATCATTGGATCAATGCATGTACCATAGAGCCACGATATAAGCCTGTAGAAGCTGCTACTGTAGCTGGTAATTGCAACCTATAAAGCATTACAAAATCCAATTTGTTCATGGCCTCATGCATAAGTCACACAAGTTGACTCCAAGTCTGATTCAGTAGGTCTGAGTCCAATTCCTATGTAATGTGACACAAGTCTAATTCAGTAGGTCTGAATCCAATTCCTATGTAATGTGACACAAGTCTGAGTCAGTAGGTCTGAGTCCAATTCCTATGTAATGTGACACAAGTCTGAGTCAGTAGGTCCGAGTCCAATTCCTATGTAATGTGACACAAGTCTGATTCAGTAGGTCTGAATCCAATTCCTATGTAATGTGACACAAGTCTGATTCAGTAGGTCTGAGTCCAATTCCTATGTAATGTGACACAAGTCTGATTCAGTAGGTCTGAGTCCAATTCCTATGTAATGTGACACAAGTCTGATTCAGTAGGTCTGAGTCCAATTCCTATGTAATGTGACACAAGTCTGATTCAGTAGGTCTGAGTCCAATTCCTATGTAATGTGACACAAGTCTGATTCAGTAGGTCTGAGTCCAATTCCTATGTAATGTGACACAAGTCTTATTCAGTAGGTCTGAGTCCAATTCCTATGTAATGTGACACAAGTCTGATTCAGTAGGTCTGAGTCCAATTGCTATGTAATGTGACACAAGTCTGAGTCAGTAGGTCTGAGTCCAATTCCTATGTAATGTGACACAAGTCTGAGCCTTAGTCATATAAACTAAGACTTGACTCGGACTCTACAGGTCCTACAGGTCTGGATACAGGTACAGATTACTGAGGGTTTGCCCTAGGTACTCAACGTATAATTAACAATGCATATTAAGTGATTTACACATAAATCATATTGTAGCATGAGATAAGGACATTGAATGTATGTGGTATTCATCAGTGGTGAATGTGTGGTTGATTTACAGCGGGCAGCTTTGTGCGGGAAACCTTCTTCAATGTATCCGGCCTCCAGACTGGTGTTGCCTATGAGTTCCAAGTGGCTGCTGAGAATGAGATTGGTCTGAGCAAGCCACTCAAGGGCGACTCCTCCGTGGTCGCTAAGAGTCCCTTTGATGCTCCCAGCAAGCCCGGGGAGCCTGATGTCAGCAAAGTGGGCAAGGACTTTGTGGCCTTGGCCTGGACAAGACCTCACTCTGACGGTGGCAGTCCTATCACAGGCTACTTTGTGGATAAGACTGAAGCTGGTAGTGATAGATGGGTGAGTAGTTGATACCTACCAAGGCCTATACTTTCAGACCAGGGTTCGATTTCACCAAACTCATCGTAACTTGCAATCAATCCCAACTGATACACAGAAACCATACTACCCATCACAACTTATGATAGGTTATCCATCGTAAGCTGAGTTACGATGTATCGTAAGGCTTTGTGAAATCCAGCCCAGGACACACAAGGTATTCTTGAAGTAACTTGGAACTGACTGAGTGCATTGCATACAAAGGAACATATACCTACATGTAGCATTGGAGATGTGTCAACATATCCATGTAAGCCTTACTGATATAATAACAACTTAAGAATAGCACTTAAAGAGTAAACAGTTGGAAAGGTGCATTTCTCTGTGACAGCTACTTTGTATGTGATGCATTTGATGAAGTAGTTGTTGCTATGAAAGCTCATCTGTCCTTCCTAACGGGTTTTTCTTCAACTATTATCCTTAAAGTTGTTATTGTTCTAGCATTGAAGACATTTCTTATGATAGCAATACCCAAAAGAAGGTTTTCTTGAAATTAGAAGTTGAAGCCTTTTTTATCTACTCTTGAAAATTGCCTTGAACATTTTACCTTGTATAACATGGCCCTCAGAAAACAACTTGGAACGGTCATGGATTTTCACCCAAATGTGTAACTTGAGTAGTTTATGCTCCCATAGTTTGAATGAGTGTGCTGATATTCCACTGATCTATATACAGTCTGCCTTATCCTATAGCCACTGGTTGAAACGTCCTTGCTATGTCCTGAATCCCTAGGTACAAGTCAACCGCAACCCCATCATGCAATTCATTCTGACCATCCCTAATTTGATTGAGGACCGTGAGTATGACTTCCGTGTCAAAGCCATCAACCAAGCTGGACTGGTCAGTGAGCCTGCAGTGGGCAGTAGCTCTGTCCTCATCAAGGACCCTAACGGTCAGTCCAAATACAGGAATACTCACATCACTTATTGCTGTGTGACCTACCTACGTTTTTTTGGTTATACTGTTCCATCCACCCTGATGCACATGTACCATGACCCATTGTTGTGCTAAAATCTTTCCAATTCACAAGGATTTTTATTTAACTTTGCCCTACTTCCCTTGGTACTGGCTGTGATAGGAATTTTATCAATCATGTTGGAAGGGAAATATTTTAATGAATTGTCTGACCACAACTTCAGATTCAATAGATAAGTCATTTTGTTATCATGTACTGGTATTTGCCTGCCAGTTACATACAGAATGTACCATTCAAAAATCAGAACGCCTATTCAGTGCTCCCCATAGATAATTAAACACAACCAATACTTGATATTGCATCACAAAATACCCAAATTGTTACACCATCGCACACTGAAGTTGAATGATGTGCCCAATTCCAGCAGGACCCTAAATCTGAGACTGAGTTGTCAGCACCAAGCACCAGCACCACTTAGCCTCTGTTATCCTGACCCATCCTACAGTCATTAGCTTGTTCTTGGTTGTGGACCCTTATTTTAGTCAGTAAGCAGTTTGCAACATTTTTGTATATCACCTTGTTCTTGGTTGGGTTAGTCTTCCAGTGGTGTCATTGGTCACTTGTCATTTGGATTCCAATGTCAGTGTTATTATAACCAAGTGTTTGATTCCGGTCTTTGTAGAGGTGATCCGACCCAAGTTTGTAGAAGGACTGAAAGATTCTACTGGACATGAAGGCAGAACAGCCACCTTTGAGTGTACTTTCTCTGGCAAACCAACACCGGATATCAAATGGTAAACATAGCTCTTCTAAGAAAGCTGTGCTACCCTTTTATATTCTATAACTACATTATATGTGTGGGAAGAATCCATTTTTACTATCATGGAATGTAGTCATCTTTTTGCAGATATTATACTAATGGATTGTTGAGGAGTAGTCAGTTATTTTTGTCCAATTTAAAAAAGTAGAGGGCTTGCCATTTTGATATAAACAGCAAGACCTTTTTCTGCCTTTTACTTTTAGAAAGGTAGATAAAATGTCAGACTCCCTGCATTTTTGAGAATTGCATTTTGGTCATTTAATTCAATATGTAATTTGCAAGATTTGATATTGTAGAGTTGAGTATTCTGCAATGAAAGCAAGCATTAGTTAGTAACAGCCAGGATATATACCTGAATAGTCTTAAGTACTGATTGAAAATAACTTTAGATGTACATATGTATATGCTGCAATAATAGCACTATGAGGAAAAGCCATCACTCCAGTTGAACAAACTCAAACATAGATCACTACTGATAGCCATAAGCTACTGATGAATATTCTGCTGTTGTAAGAATAATGTGAAAACAAAACGAACACTCACAGTAAGCCTATTTGGGTTGCTAATGTGAGGATTGCATGTTTGGATTTGGTTTGTCCATCCATCCCATTTCATAATGATGAAATTCTACTCTTGTACATGATAGGATCGTAGGCAGTAAAGAGATCTTCCCCAACAACAAATACCAGATGGAGGTAGATGGTAACATAGCTACCCTGACTATCGGCAATCTGCAACCTGAAGATGCCGATGAGATCAACTGTGAAATCCGCAACGCTGGAGGCCGCAAAGTGACAAGAGCTCAGCTACAAGTCAAATGTAAGACGGCTATTAAGGCATGTGGACTTAATATTTTGTGGAATGGTCAATGTACTTGGATCCACCCTGTAAATACAATTGTTTGATATATCAGGTCTTATATTATCCTGTATAACAACAGAATCCCACAGAATGCACCCACTGTTGCATCTTGTTGAGTGCAGCAGGGTTAGAGTCCACAGAATCCCACAGAATGCACCCACTGTTGCATCTTGTTGAGTGCAGCAGGGTTAGGGTCCACAGAATCCCACAGAATGCACCCACTGTTGCATCTTATTGAGTGCAGCAGGGTTAGGGTCCACAGAATCCCACAAAATGCACCCACTGTTACATCTTATTGAGTGCAGGAGGGTTAGGGTCCACAGAATCCCACAGAATGCACCCACTGTTGCATCTTGTTGTGTGCAGCAGGGTTAGGGTCCACAGAATCCCACAGATTGCACCCACTGTTGCATCTTGTTGTGTGCAGCAGGGTTAGGGTCCACAGAATCCCACAGATTGCACCCACTGTTGCATCTTGTTGTGTGCAGCAGGGTTAGGGTCCACAGAATCCTACATAATGTACCCAACCCACTGCTTCATCTTGTTGATTGCAGCAGGGTTATGGTCCACAGAATCCCACAGAATGTACCCACTGTTGCATCTTATTGAGTGCAGCAGGGTTAGAGTCCACAGAATCCCACAGATTGTACCCACTGTTGCATCTTGTTGAGTGCAGCAGGGTTAGGGTCCACAGAATCCCACAGAATGCACCCACTGTTCATCTTGTTGAGTGCAGCAGGGTTAAGGTCCACAGATCCCACAGAATGCACCCACTGTTGCATCTTGCTGAGTGCAGCAGGGTTAGGGTCCACAGAATCCCACAGAATGCACCCACTGTTGCATCTTATTGAGTGCAGCAGGGTTAGGGTCCACAGAATCCCACAGAATGCACCCACTGTTCATCTTGTTGAGTGCAGCAGGGTTAAGGTCCACAGAATCCCACAGAATGCACCCACTGTTCATCTTGTTGAGTGTAGCTGGTTCAGTTTAGATGATATAGTAATGGTGTGGTTTCTCTACAGTTGCTCCTAGAATTAAGCTGCCTGCCCGTTTCCGTGATGGGGTGGCTGCTTTCAGCAAGGGGGAAACCATTAAGCTGAAGATTCCTGTGAGTGGTTTCCCCAAGCCCTCGTCCAGCTGGACATTGAATGGCAGGAATCTCAGCCGTGGCGTTGAGAATACTGACCGCCATGCCATACTGACCATCAATGATGTGGAGAGGAAAGACAGTGGAGAGTACGAGCTGACAGCAGAGAACGATGTGGGCAGCGATGCTGCAGTCATTCAAGTCTGTGTCAATGGCAAGTATCTCTCAAATGATTGACTGATTAATCAGTCATTTGATCAGTCAGTCAGTCACACAATTATCTATCAATGAATGAATCAATTGAATAAGATTGAGAAATACCTGGCAAACAATGATGATTCAGAAATACCCATTTTTGATCTGCAGGCATTTTGCATGTTTCTTTGGCATTTTCATTCATTTCACTTACAATAAAAGTTATGGCTCTAGAAACAGTCTATGTGACAATCACATTTTAAAATGGAAAAGAAATCAAGTAATATATAAAAAGAAAAATTGCAAACCGCTTACTGAATTTAATGACCCAAATACAAATCTTTGTGAAGTAATTGACATTCTTATTAGTATTGCACTGGTAGTTGATGCTAGGCAAAAACAACTCTCCTATACACCAATATTATCATAGCAGCAATTTGACTAAATACTCCACATTCTTCATTTACCATGAATAAAGATGTGCCAGGTCAACCGACTGACCTTCAAGCTACTGACGTAGACTTTGAGTCAGTGGAGCTGACCTGGACAGCGCCCTCAGATGACGGTGGAAGTGACGTAGATGCCTACATGCTTGAGAAGTGTGAGCAGGGCCAAGACTCATGGAGTCGTGCTGGCTTCACATCTGGACAGACAAGTCATGTCCTGTCCATGCTGACTCCAAACAAGCAGTATAAGTACCGAGTATGTGCACAGAACGTCTCAGGATCTGGCGAGCCAGCAGAAGTCTCGCACAAGAATTCAATACCAGGTAGGATCCTCTCAGCAGAAGTTGCTTAGTTATTTCTTTCAGTTCCCACACATAGAATCATCATAGCAATTTCATTATTGCATTCAATACACAATGCACTTCACAATATCTCTAAAGTTTGAAACTAAAGAGTTGAATGTACAGTCCTTAGATGGGGCTACCAAATAGACAGCCTTCTCTACTTGGTTGGGATACTAGTCAGAAGCAACTAACTGAAGCCATGTATCTCCAGGGATCATGACCCACTTTCATTGATGCTACCATCCATTACTTATAAACCTGGTAACAGTAGTTTTCTCCCATTAGATGAAAGTTAAACTAAATTCTTGATTTTTGAACTAAACCAAAAGCACATGGATATAATTTGAAAAGTATATCCCATATATACTTGCCTCACACTTGCTTTATATTTGATATCATTCACTTTTTCCAGAACCAGAGAAACCTGTGAAGAAAGTATTCCAAGCTGAAGAAGAAGCACGTAAGATTTGATGATGCTAGCAATACTTCCTTATAGCTTGATGCATAGGGCATCAGATTTGTAAGGTTTGGTTTGTTCAATATGCAAACTGTTTGATTTACAGAGGGTTATAAAAAAACAGCATTTTTAAAAACGTATAATTTTGTCCAAATTGCAAATTCTTTTTGTGCAAACTTGTACAAACACTGTACAATTTGTCACAAGAGATTTACTCATTTGCACATGTTTTGGTCCTTGGAGGACCTTTCTTGAAGGCAGAACATCTTGAAGAAAGCTTCCAATAGGATCAAGACATCAAATCCTCAACAATTGTTTAAATTTGGCATTTGGGGCATTGAGGTCAGTAAGCAGCTTGCAGCATTGCTGTGTTCCTGTATGTTGACATTTGAGGTCAGCCATGGCTTAATGGGAAATAAAGGTTGTCATCCACCCACTACATGTATATGTGCCACATGTATACAGCTGAACATGTATACAGCTAAACAGGTTTTGTCATTGGTTTGCATACCCAGATGATGATGTGATGGAACCAGTGACTAGTCCCATGCATAGCTGTGCATTGTTGCAATACCTGTACTCATCATTAGATTGCCTGTTTGTTTTCCAGCACTACAACAGAGGCCCAGACTTCCTAAGGTCCATGATTACGATTCCATTGGTGAGTCAATATTGGGATACAGAATGAAACCTTTGCAATGCATCATCTAACCAGGCAATTACTATTTCCTTAATAAAAAACACACAACTCACAGTCTGAGGAATTGTGACACCAACCAACATTCAACCCCTTTGCATTGTACATGTTCTTATATTTCTGTATTTATGGCTCGTCATTTTTCCTTGCATCAGCTTTTTCCCCATTATTTTATTTCACCCATATGCCTTTGAAAATAATATTTACAAACTCTGTAAAGTTGTTATGATTAAAGTTAAATTCCAAGTCTGAAATGTCAGGAAATTTGTTTGGAACAAGGATTTGCTTTTTATCTCCTGATTTCAGTTGAGGAAGGCTTTTCTGCCAAGAAAGTCAAGTTACGCAAGAGTTCCCCTCGTGATCGCTATGAATTTGGGGAGGAGCTAGGCAGGTAAGGATGTGGTTGCCATGGTGTCATCAAGTATTACGCAAGCTGTGTATCTCTAATGCAAATTTGAATGATTACAACATACGTGGTAGTCCCTTTTAACGGCAATTATTTATAGGTATGAATGATTCATACATGTATATCTAAAATGCCTCATGGTGCCCTGCTGTATAGATTTTAATCTCAACCAGCTCAGTCAGTAGTTAAGTAGTCTGCACAAGAAAGCAGAAGTTGCAGGTTCAAATCCCACCCAAGCTGCCTGTATTTATTTACCTTCAATTAAGCAAAGCACTTCATGCAGTGCTTACTATATATTAAGTAGGACAAAACCCTCATTGAAATTAATCAAATATTTGTTGTATATTTTTATAATGTATGAACTTTCCCTGGTGTATGGTAGATCAGTGTCATTAGTTAAAGGTCAGAGAAACTGTTCATAATGCTTCAAACTTAGACTTTTTATAGTGTCATTGTAATTTGAGTCAGAAAGAAGAGCGTCAATCATTTGAAGCAGAATTGTTAATTATGCATGACCTCGTTATTGCACTTCTTTACTGCAGTGGAGAATTTGGTGTCGTCAGACGCGCTTTTGAGAGACCCACAGGCCGTAACTATGCAGCCAAGTTTGTGACGACTGCATCAGCTGATAAGAGTTACGTCAAACAAGAGATGGACACCATGAGTGCCCTACAGCATCCACGCTTCCTGCAGCTCCATGATGCCTTTGAGACCGAAGAAGAGATGGTCATGATCCTCGACTTGTAAGTAATCAATGCAATGCTGGAGTAGCAGGGCACCATACTGACTACATACCCTGATGTGTGCACCGCACAGTGCTGTAACATTCACTTCATCAACATTTTCATGAACTGGCAAATCATTCTTTGATGTAACAATTGCTTAGAATTACACCATGACATAAATCAATATCACTCCATGATATGAATATGAACTTTGTAGACCTCACAAGGACACTTTTTACACTCCCATCAAATTACGGGCAAAAATCCATTTTTAAAAATCTGACTACCGGTAATTTTCATAATTGCTTTTTTCAAAGCGCATCTTTTCTGAGGGTTGATGTATTTGTCAGTGTGTGAAAATGAAGATGACAATCATGTCTGCAGAGAATTTAACCACTTCGCGCCGGGGGGTTTTTCAGCGCCGATGACCGCCATACGGGGGTTTTTGAACAATGCATCATTTTAAAATCTTGCTAAAACAATCGGAACAATATATTTCTGTGAAATAGATCGATAAGGGTATACTATGGGTACAAGAGAGTAAAACCTGGCACAATTCGGACGTCGTTGTGGCCTTTGTCAAGAGATTATCCGTTCGAAAAAGGGCCCTTTGTGCATCGTCAATGGACCGTAACGGACGTGAGTGTGTGGGTGCGTGTACGCTGCTGACAATCCCTGACCGCAGACTCCAGCCTCCACTCCAGGCAGTCAAATCTTCGAGTTGGTCGGCCACAAACGAGCGTACAGATTACGGTAAAGAATGTGGGTGGAATTCCAATGCCAGACCGACGACCGTTGGGCTGTGTGGCATGCAAAGACAATGTACTGAATCATATTGCTTTGTTCTAAGCTGAAAAGAGTCTTTGTTGAGAATGTGGACAATAGTGGTGCCCGGATTCGGAGGGCCCCGTTGCAAAGGCAATCCAATTGACCTCCGGATTCGGAGGTCCCGGCGCGAAGTGGTTAATGAAATTGTCATTTTGGGTGTTTCTGTGAAGGGCATTGATCTAATGATGCCTTGTGTTACTACCCATTGTCTATGAGCCTACTACTCTTGGTCTTTTATAGTTTGAGTGGAGGGGATCCATTTGATCGTATCAAAGAGCGCAATGTGTTGACTGAGGAAGAGGTAGCTCGTCTCACCAAGCAGGTCTGTGAAGGACTTAATTACCTTCATCTCAGGAACTACATGCATCTAGATCTCAAGGTTAGTCTCTAGCAGTAGTCAGGTCCTGTCCTCATGAACACATCTTCACTGTGTATAGGATGGGAACTAGACTACCTCACAGACAAGAAAGAATGCTGCTTTCCTTGTTGCTGTTAATCTTTGTTCCTGATTTGATTCCTGATTTAAATCAATAAGAATAGAATTCAATGGGGATGTACAGTACCCTTCCTAACATGTACTTAGCATGTTATGCTAATGCAGTGCTTTGCTTTCTTGAAGAATCTGGGAGATTGGGTTGTACAATTGTACATCTTAATCACTTCAACATTGAAGTTGTTCTTTGTATATTGTTTAGGTGGTTGTTGGGGTGAGGGGGTTTGGGGGGCTGGTTGGGGGATAAGTTGTATACAGCAAACATTTTGAAATAAGTTTTCTTTGACTGAAATGATATTCCACATTTGTGATGTGTATGTTGGTAGTTTATGTAATAAGCCATTTTAGTTAAAGGAGGGAATTACATGTTTACTTCATGTTCACAGTGGAAAATTCTGATAATTTCATAATTGATTGAGGAACAATATATTTAAAGTTATAGGTGTCCGTGGTGTAAAAGATTGTGCTATTTTTGTTATTGATTAACAGCCCCAGAGTATTATATATGAAACAAAGAAGAGCAGCAACATCCGTATCATTGACTTCGCCATGGCAACAAGACTGGATCCCGATGAGAGGGTAAAGGTCGTCACCGGGTCATCGGAGTATTCCTCCCCTGAGCTCGTCAATGGCAAAGCAGTCGGCTTCTCCACAGATATGTGGACCATGGGAGTCATAGTTTATATGCTGTGAGTTTTCATATCAGGGGTATAGACATTAAGTGTTATAGTTAGAATATCGAGTAGGTTGAGAGTGGGTTATAGACTATTGGGTATTGTCAGCATCTCCATGAAGTTGAGAATCATTTACACATGTAACATTTGCATAAAACATAACTCAAGATATATCAATACCATCATTGACCAGTGCATCACAGGAACAAATTGACACTTCCCATTAAAAGACAAGCCCCAACAAAAAAAATTGAAATAACGTTACTAATGATTAAAGTGATATACAAAAATGTTGCAAACTGCTTACTGACTAAAATCAAACCTCCAAGCACACCTTTTTCTGCTCAGTCAATGGATTTGTCAGTTTGTTCACCAGCTCACGAGTCACAGTTTTCCTGATTTCTTCAATCTAGGTTGAGCGGTCTCCATCCATTTGATCATGATGAGGATAAGATCAAACGTGGTCGCTGGGACTTTGACCAAGGTGCCTTCCGTGGCATATCTGACGATGGTAAAGACTTCATTAGCCAGCTACTGGTGGTAGACACAGAGTAAGTTGCATTCATATAAAACATAATATAAGTTGCATTCAGTTAACTTGTCTTACATCTATTTACCTCTTTTCCAAATAACATTTTTGAAAGGATTCCCAGTTTAGGCCAACCTGGTAGTGCAATAACGTGCTTACGTTTGTAGCAACATCTACTATATCAGATGCAAACTGATCAGGAACTAATTGCATCTCTAGTAGATGCTACTACAAAGGCTTATGCACTCTTTCCAATCATTTAGTCTCCAAGCGCTATCCTAAATTGTTATGACTGAAGTCCAATCTATATATCAGTCATTATTGAAGGCCAGTCTATACATCAGTCATTATTGAAGGTCAGTCTATACATCAGTCATTATTGAAGGTCAGTCTATACATCAGTCATTATTGAAGGCCAGTCTATATATCAGTCATTAGTGAAGTCCAGTCTATATATCAGTCATTCCATCCGTGTCACTCATCCATAGAGTTGTGTCAAATCTAAGGAGATATTTGCTGATATTACAGGAAGCGAATGACTGCTTTTGAGGCCCTGGAGCACCCATGGTTGAAGGATCCTAGTCAGTGGGCCAAGAACCGCATCCAGACAGAGAGACATGCAGAGCTGACACAGAGACCAGGCTGGCTGGTAGGTTCATACTAACATGCTTGACCAGTGCTTTATTCACCCAAGCATGATGAAGAATGTGATGATTGGGTTGGAGGAAAACCCGTCATGTTCACTCACCTGAAGGAAGTCGGGTATTTTCTAACCAATCAATATGTCACAAATGCAGAGGGCGTGATATTTCAATCAAAACGTCGGGCTTCTACATTTTCTAAATTTAAATTTTGGTTATTCAAGTTAGTAAGTAGTGTGCAATATTTGTGTTTCTTACTTTAAGTCGGTTGATGTGACTAACCTTTGTGTTTTGATCTCTGTGTGAAGCCTGGAACCCAAGTGATTGGACTGGGCAGAGTATCCAACACCAGCACACACAGGCGACGCAAACCTCTGGAGGGTGACTTTGTCATTGAAGTTGGAATGTGTAAGTCATTTACTTAAGTAAAGTGGCATACCACCGTCTACAAATGCACCTGTTCAGCGACATACCCTCTCAGGCAACTAGAGACTGCTAGGATCAATCATGTAACCAAGGTTTATAGTCTGGCTCCATATGACACAACTGTATTCAACCAGTTTTGGTCGGGGTCCAGATAGTCAACCTTCAATCCACAGCAGGCTACCATAAGTTTAAGAATCGATGCTTAAGTGTGGTACATTTATTTGGTTCATTTGAAGCATATATAGCATATATACTTATTCAGAAAGCCCTACACTCCATCACAACTCGTCTTACGATGGATTATTCATGATGGATTCCATCATAATCCATCATGGGTTATCCATGATGGGTTATCCATCATGGGTTATCCATGATGGATTATCCATCATGGGTTATCCATGATGGATTATCCATCATGGGTTATCCATCATGGGTTATCCGTGATGGATTATCCATCATGGGTTATCCATGATGGATTATCCATCATGGGTTATCCATCATGGGTTATCCGTGATGGATTATCCATCATGGGTTATCCATGATGGATTATCCATCATGGGTTATCCGTGATGGATAACCCATGATGGATAATCCGTCATGGATGATCCATCATTGTCTTGATGGGTGGTATAGTTTTCATGCATGGCTCATCATCATACGATTAGTCGTACATCACGATGAGTTTGGTGAATTCATCCACAGCATATGTGATCAATCCTAGCTGATGCAGGCTCAATATGGCCTTCATAGGTTATATTATGTGTCGCTATGGTTTGTATAGTCTGATACTTAGTTGGCATCACATTGTATCATTGTATTCCAATAGCAAGGAGAGAAGCCCGGCCTCGTTGCATCAAGCGTCCAATAGATACCTTTGCCATGGAAGACCGTGATGGTGCATTCCATTGTGTCATTACAGCACCCTCTCAGCCTACAGTCACCTGGTAAGTCAAGTAAGATCACAGAATCAGGGCCTAGATCCTCAGACATATGGATTAAGGTACAAAAGCTCCCCTGTCACAGCTATCCAGTATGTGTAGTAATGCTTGATTGTCAGCATGTATTTTATATGAGATGGGATGTCATACAGAAGCTGTGAAGTCATTGGACCGCTACATAATGGCCTAAACTGATACCAATGACTTGCAAACAGCAAGTTGCTAACCTGTAGCAAGTCATCCATGCCTTACCTGGAGTTATCATACTCCAGCTAAGACGTGATGGACTTGGTACAGCTTTCAGGGATAGGTACTCAGTTATCCCTAGGAGAACTTGAATTAGATCATAATCATGATTACTTTATCATGACATATCAGTGTTTATCATGAGAATAAATCAAATGATAGCTTTACTAGAAAGCTGCAAGGAATTGCACCATATGTATTTAGTGATCCTCCATTTCAATAAGGTGAAAGTGGTGTAGAGGCTAGACTCTGTTCTGCGTATGTTTATACTGGACACATCTGACTATTATTTTGTCTCCAAAAGGTGGAAAGATGACAAGGAGCTTAAGCAGACTCTGAAGCACAAGTCCAAGTATGACGATGTGAACTACTCCCTGGTCATAAGCCGCTGCCAGATTGATGAGGCTGGTGTGTACACGGTCAAGGCTGTCAACTCCTATGGTGAAATGGTCCAGGAGACACATCTGTCAGTTGAACGTAAGTGGCTGAGTAGACTGGTTTGCCTGCCAAGAATGACAGGATCATAGCAAACTAATGCACTTCCTTCATTTTTCACTTCTGTCTCTAGGTGCCAATCATGCCAAGTTTCTTGACATATATAATAGGTGACCGTGTCATGTCATAATTCTCTGTCAGAAATATTCATTACCTTGATGAATGTTTGACAAAGCTACAACCGTCAGACTGCAGTGAAGAAGGCAATGGAAAACCACTCAAATCAATCTTCCAAGATTAAAGTTTGAATATTTTCCAGTAATAACCTGGTTTGTCCTTCTGATTAATCTTTTTATATAGCTGATCCTCTGAAGAGACGCGATGAAAAGAAAAGAAGGTGAGGCAACGAATGAATGATTGATCGATCGATCGGTCGGTGGGTTGGTCAGTCAGTCAGTCGGTCAATCAATCGGTCGGTGGGTTGGTCAGTCGGTCGGTCAATCAATCGGTCGGTGGGTCGGTCGGTCAGTCAGTTGGTCAATCAATCGGTCGGTGGGTTGGTCAGTCAGTCAGTTGGTCAATCAATCGGTCGGTGGGTTGGTCAGTCGGTCAATCAATCGGTCGGTGGGTTGGTCAGTCGGTCAATCAATCGGTCGGTGGGTTGGTCAGTCGGTCAATCAATCGGTCGGTGGGTTGGTCAGTTGGTCAATCAATCGGTCGGTGGGTTGGTCAGTCGGTCAATCAATCGGTCGGTGGGTTGGTCGGTCAGTCAGTCGCTCGGTTAATCAAATGGTTTTCTCCCAGCCAGTGGTTTACTTGCCTATTTGATTTGATAAACTGTGTCAGAAGGCCTTTAACTGCAGTATTAAATTTAAAGATGACTCATAACTCAGACTCGAGACAACATTTATGACTCATGACTCGGATTTGACTCAACCTGAAGGATTTTGGACTCACAAAATGTGTCTTGGACTCAGATGTCTGCTAAGATGTAGAAGACAGTTTCTATGACCAGGCCTAGTGTATGAATGAATTTCTTGTGTTTGTGAAAATAGACAAGCTGAGGCCCCTGCTCCACCCAAGCCAGATGCTAAACCAGCCTTCACATTCCGTCTGAGGCCTAGAACAGTCCAGGAAGGCCGTAGTGTCAGGTTGAGCTGCATCGCTGCTGGCTACCCAGAACCCAAGGTAGCCATCGTCACTGCCTTTACCTAAACACACTTGGATGACTCACTCAATGCAGAAAGAGTTACAGCCCTTGCACTGACAGAAGAGTTTCAGCACATTCATGACACCAGTCTGTGCTGTTGTTCATGTGGTCACATGGACTTTGCTTCCACTCTTGGGTGACAGGCAATAATGTAGGTGGCATGATCTTTCAATCCTAGAATTGAAATGACAGGTCTTCTTCACTTTTGAGATTTGCATTTTGGTCATTTCAGTCAGTAAGCAGTTGGTAACACTTTTGTACTTTATTTCTGTGATATTTGATTACATTAGATTACTTGGATGAGGAATGGTGAAGTTATCCCCAAAACCCACCCAGACTTCAAGCAGGAGTACTCCTACCGCATGGCAGTCTTGGAAATAGACCGTGTATCTGCAGAAACCAGTGGCAAGATTGTTTGCATCGCTGAAAACCACATGGGCACTGATGAAACAGAATGTGTTGTCAGTGTTGAAGGTAAGACAAGGTTCTGTGTGTAATACTCAGAACTGTGTTTACTGTGAGACTATAAAACTAATCATTATTGAACCCTATCTGTACTGGGGATCGAGTACCTCAGAGCCCCCTCCATATTTTGTATTACTGCATCGTGACCACTTAACATTTCGGATTCCCTCTTCATGACTATTTCCCCCATTGCCTTGCACACATTTTGATACCTAATTTGTCTATCTGGTGTCACATGTCAATTAGTAAGTGTAGGTCATTACATTCCATATATTTGTGTACAATTTAATACTGTCAGACAGTGGCTTTCATTTCTTTATGTATCGTGCTCAGGAATTGATGTTGCACTCATTTCGTGCTTCTCCATAATTCTGATAGAAACTGATGAAAGTTTGGAAACAATAAAAAACAAAATAAATAACAACAATAAAAACAATGAAAAACATAAGTGCTGGCTTTTTGCTGTAACGGGGAACCAGGGTTTTAACTGTACACAGAAAATTAAATCAAAACTGAATGATCTCTTCTGGGAAACCCTATTTTAATTTTGACACAGTTTCCTCATGTTTTTACAACTTTTACGCTGAAATTGTGAAAATATAATAATATGCATAAAATATTCGTTATGAATAGCTAATTAGCTAATTATTCATCAAATTTGCATATTTGATTAAAATTAAAGATGCAATCAGATTCAGCATATGGACATCTATCTGCAAGCGAAATTTCAAGTTCATCAGACCTTCCGTTTCTGAGATCAATAGGGGACTCTGAGTCCCCCAGGATGTTCATGGAGTGAAATAGCCCAGTACACACAGGGTAAAACCACATGAACCACTTGTTTTCAAAACACAGCACATTGCCTTCATTCAACTTCTTCACTAGACATCTGCATATCAACCCCAATACAAATAAGTGAATGGTTGTTCTATATATTGTTGCCATTAGTAAAGCCAAGGAGTTGATTTTCATAACAATCCAATGGTGATCCAGGACAGAGTTAAGCTAGTGTTACTCTGTCGTTCTTGAGTACAGATCGTGCTAAGCGTGGCCAAAGTTCTGAGTACAGCTCCACAAGGAAGTCCAAGAGACGAGAGGAGCTGACTGAGGAGGATTCAGAGTCAGCTGCTAAGACCATCCAGCATGGATTCAGGGAGTACAAGCACAAGAGAGAGAGTGTTTCAGAGGAGATCACTGGTGAGTGATCAAGTCTCCTAGACCATAGATATATGCAACTTCATATGTTACCTGTTCTTACGTGCTGGAAAAACACACAGGGCAAAGGAAAGTTGTCAGGGGAAATAAATCTGTCAAGCCAATGTTCTGATTTTGGTTGATATTGTTTTGTCAGTGTCCATATCTTCATATTCATTGTTTGGAAACTTGATTTCTAATCTAAAACTTGAAAGGTTTTGTTGTATAAATCCCCGATCTTGATTGTACCGTCATGTGACTCATTTTCACAGAACTCATCATATATACAATGTAAACCACATACAAGAAACACTATACCAAAAATGTACGACTAAAAATCAGTTATACTGAAATACTCATGGGTTACATGTCATATGCCAAATACACTCAGCACTGACCACTCAGTATTTATCTCGTCGAGCAAGGGCAAAACCTCATTGAATTCTCCTTGACGCAATGTTATCTCTATCATACGCCCAATGTTATCCAGGGATAATATCTGCCCAAAGATTGGAGTAGAAATCATGACAGTCTTCCCAGGGCAGTTTTATTGATTTGAATATGATAAAGCACCATTGAGTCCTTGGATTTAGGAGCACATATGGTAGGTCCTGCGTGATCACTAACCTAATGCACAGAATGGCTGAATAGCAGGACAAGACTCTTGAAATACAAAGCTCTTAATTTGGTGTTGGAACAGAGTCTGAGGAAGATGGTCAGCGGACAAGGAGAGAGGCAAGGAGAGAGCACAGAGAGGAGGTTCAGATGGCTGCCAGTGCTTCAGTCGATGCGGAGGGAAAGGTGGAGAGCCAGGCAACCATTGCTGTCCAGGAAGAGGAGGAGATCGACATTGACCTGGATGACCCTGAGACTGAGAAGGCTGCCCTGAAGATCCAAGCAAGCTTCAAGGGCATGATGGCACGGAAGAAGGGCAAGGACAATGGGGCTGAGGGTGAGGAGAGCACAGAGGCAGTCAAGGAGGCTCCGCAGGCGGTGGAGGAGGCTGCACCTGGTCAGTAGAATTTGAATTAAAACAAAAACCACAGGATTACTCAATCTGCAAGTAGAATTATTGTTTATCAGGTTCAAGACTTGAAATTGTTCTACGAGGCTGCTTTGTTTGCAAAGCTTAACCAAATACAGCTGGACAATACACACCAACTTTACACATTTGCAAACTACAGATTCTGGCAGACTACATGTTGTACAAATCATCGCCTTTCCTTCTTGCCGAGTGCAATTTCATGTTTTAATATAAATTTTACAAGATGAAGCATTTTAATCTTCATTCGTTTTTCATATGAATTTTTTTTTATTCTGATTCTTTGATTAATTTGTAATATCCAATATCCCCCTCCTATCCTGTTGTTATTGATTATGTAATGTTCAAAAAGTCCTTTAATAAACAAATGTAGTGCAAACTGAGAAGAATATCATGCTTGCATGATGTATAAATACTGAATTGAATTGTTTAAGAGTATAGTAACAAGCTACATGTACATGGACAACCATGAGTCAACCTAGTCATGCCGTGGAATGAATCATGATCTCTTCATGAATATTGAGGCCTAGTCTGCACTGAATAATTACACATACATGTACTAGGCCATTGAAAGGTAATGCTGAGGTCTGGAAAGAATCATGCTCTATGCTCTGTACTTCGTTCTTAAAAGGTGGAGGAAAGATCTCACAAGACCATCAAAGGTTGTTAGACTTGCTGAAACGGTTATTGAAGGGGCAAGTTTGCCAGATAGATATTGTGAGTTGCTCACTCGATGTCTCATTCCATTCATGCGTCTATTTCAGAAGTGCCTGAGGGCTACCAGGGCCCAGTCATAGTCAGTCAGCCTCAGTCAGTCAGTGTGGAGGAAGGTTTGAGTGCTAAGTTCTGCAGCAAGTTGGCTGCAGCAGCTGATGAAGGTAGGCCTCCTGTCTCTCATTCCTAGTCACCCAGATTTCTCTCAACACCCAATATTTAGTGCACATGCTGGTGTGGATATTTTGAGTTCCTAGTCCAAACTTGTCCTGTAATAATTACCATTGTCTTAAGTCTGATTCTATGAGTACACATGCCTGTCAGTGCTACTCCTTCATTTGAAACTCTCAATTTAGAAGTGGAACTTACCCACTTTGAAGATGCACCCTACAATAATCTGATTGGCGCTATACAGAATAAAAGGAATGACACCAAAATAGAAATCAAATTGACACCACTATTGCATTTGTAACATTTGTAATTTTAATGTTCATAGTCTTTTACATTTTTACTCATGACAAAAAGAAGTCCTTCACGTTATGAATTTCAATAATAATCAGGGCCTGACATCTTTCATTAAATGTCTGCCTTTGAGAAAGGTTCTGCAAGGATCGAAAAGACGGGCCTTTTAATTTGCACTTTGGTTGTTGAAATCAGTGAGCAGTTTGCTACATACTGTATTTATTCCTTTCAGAATCTGTTTGATGTTGATTACATATCTGTAAGATTGTGTATACATGTTCGTCCCCCTACAGTGAGTTGGCTGAAAGATGACAGAGCACTTGAAGATGGCGGTCGCTTTTCTATAACAGCTGAAGACAATGAATACCGCCTTGACATCCCTATGGCCTTGGCTACTGATGCTGGACATTACATCTTCAAAGCTAAGAATGCCCATGGGGAATGTGAAGCCTCCTTTGATCTGCAAGTCAACCTGTAAGAGTCTGAACCAGTCAATATAGAGGAGATACTTAAGTCAGTTGAATAGATTCTAAAAGCCTCAGATGTTCTGAGAATAACAAATCTCTCAAAAGTCCCCAAAACGTAGAATACAGGAAATTTCCCCAAAATTGAATTTCCTCCAAAATAATCCCACATGGACTAAATGTTGTGAATCTATTTGGGAATATCACACTTTTTATTGATTTTAATAACTGGGAACAAAAGTCATTATATTATAAACATTCACCATCCTACTGGGCAATATTAGATTGCTATCATGCCTAGACTGTACCAAGTAAAATGGAAACATTGAAATCTGAATATTAAATAAATCAATTTAAATTCTACATGCTACAGCCTTAGATTTTAAACTCTGTTGGATCCACAATACTATGAATCTTCATTGGGCTTATATAGGCTGCACTTATTGTAGAACATATAGACTGTAGTCGTGTGTGATGCATAGTGGCATGTACAGAGTAACAACCCATGTCCATTGTATTACATACTATAGGTTGAGCTAACTGTTCTGATAACTGTTTCCTGAAGTACAGGTCTTTCTTGTAGCATGAAAAAAAACGTACTAAAACACAAATAAATTTGACAATTATTTTGATTTTGGAAAACTGCAAAAAGAAGTACATATTTTACATTGCTGTGCAATTGCCTATTTGTGAACACTGACTTGGTTTTATTGACATTTGTCTCAAAGATGTTGACAGTTTGGTGGAAAGGGCTGCATCATCAAAACGACATCTTATATTAAGCATACAAGCATAAGTCAATTGTGATGGCGCCCTCGAGCAGATCTTTGTGACTAGGGTCTTTTACCAAGTTAGTGCTTCGTGCAAATTATGTACCTTACTTATACTGTAATAGACTAGCTTTGTAACTGTGTATGGCAAACCCTCTCTTACCTGTAAGAATGAGCAGGCTTACTTAGGAAAATAAATAAAGCTGTGTTGCAGGGAAAGGTGTGGAATATATCTACATGTATGTGAAAATGCTGAGAAACATTTTCTTTCAATGGTTTGTTGGTTGCCTGCTGTGACCGTCTGTGAATGAATTGGACAATTATGCAGAATGCTGTCTTTGAAAATTGCAGGAAAAAAAAACAATTTTTAATTCATATCATTTTGATTCAACTGTATCATGAAATAGATTATTTTGTAAACTGTGAAAATGTATACTGATCAACTGTTAAGTGTAACTACAATGATAAAACAGCAAACGTTGCCACATTCTGATCCAGATGAACAAAGGGCATTATTGAGCGAAGCCTGCTAGCATGAATGGGGGATAGTATGTTTTTGAAATGCAAATGTGATGTTGTTTTCAAGCTTTTGTCTGCATTGGCATTGGACAGTAGAGGGCAGCATTCATGTGATATGGGTTTGCAGATGCAACCCTGTATATAGTGCCCCTACAGCTAGTCCCATTTGGATTCACTTTAAGCAACAAATGTTAAATGCATATTATAATTTAGAACTGCTGTGTTTGATCTGGCATTATTGAAATCATTTATTGTGATAATAAAGGCAATAATCTTAATCTTATATTTTGTAGTGTCTCATGTGTTTTCATTCTTTAACTATGGAATCTGACAGAATTGTGAAGCCAAGCCTGTGATATCCAATCCACAGTATTCATCATGCCAGTCTCCTAATGACAGGCAGAGTACACACTACACACTGCTCAACATTTGGAGTTTCAGGCTCATTTCAGAGCTACACACTATTTCTGAAAACAGATGTTACATGGCATCACCACAAAACTTCCACTTTGTACTTGCACCATGCAAACCTTTGTCTTATCCATCATACCATTCAGGTTTGCGGTGACAACATATGTGTCAGCATGTCACTGCAAACCTACTTGGTATTTCCACCATGCAAACCTTCAAATCTTACATCATAACATTGTTTAACAGAAAGTGAACGAGGCCTAGGTTCAAATCCCGGTCAAATCAAATTTTTTTGCAATTTTCTTGTCTGAATTGCTTAAAATTTCCCAGTTTCCTTTCCTTTCCCCATTTGAAAAGATTCTAAGTTAGGAATCAATGCAACCACTCTAATCCTATCCTGTTTCCTGTTCAATCTCTTATAAATATCATGCCATAAAATGACGGGGATTCTGCACAACCAAACATGGCTATTCAAATCTTCAAAACTGCTAACCAAGACAAATCTATCATAGACTGACTGCATTCAATGTTAGCACATGTCCATGATGACCTCTTTTGCTTTGGGAAACCACATCTTAAAGTGCTGACTTTTGAACGAGCTCTTACCATAGTTCAAGCCATTGGTTGTAGTTAGTAGGATGGCGTAGCCTACGGTACCTGTGCTGTTGGACCACTTGAACAGGTGAGAACTCCTTCCTTTCGCATACAAATGCAGTCGCATTGTGACGTGATATTTGGTTAGTATTGTAGAAATACTAAACCAGCATTGAATTCAAAAGTGCAGATACTAAGTATTAAATCTGATTTACTTCGGGTTAAGGGGAATGATAAGGTTTGTATAAGATCATGGATGTTACGAAGTCAGTGGTACCTCGTAGCAGAGGCTGAATTACTGCAGCGATTGTCAACGGTCAAAGTGATGAACGTCATTCAAAACAGCACAGAACTTCATATCTCATACAGCCATTCAGTGTACAAATCAAATTTAATTTCATATTAACATTGCTATCCCTTAATAATACATATATACAAAATTTACTTCATTCTTTTAGGTTTAAAAGAATGCATGATCCATTCACTTAAGCAGATTATAAAAAATACAAGGAAGTATTGTATAAAGAGAAATCTGGAACCACCTGAACCAATGCAATAAGATAATGAGATGGGTGTGGTGTTGTCTTGCTTCATTATTCAATAATAATGCAAACATAAATGAAAGTTGTCCGTTTTAAAAGGATTGGGCATATCAACTTTGTCTTGTCTTCACTTTTGCAAAGTAAAAGTTTGTTTTCAAAAATGCAACCCAATAAGCTTTCATTTTAAATATTTACCTTAAAGTCTTAAAGGACCTACACAACATTGTTAACAATAACAAAAATAACACACCTACCAAAAATATACAGCTGTAAGGGTTTCTGCTCAGTCTGTCAACCAAAATATGAGAAATGGTGGACGCGCTACATTACATAGCGCTTCCACCATATATCAATTATTTTGGTAATTAGTTCGTAAATGTTTTAATCTCTGAAACATATCAGGGCAAAACCAAGCTTAAATATGTCAAGGTTTCCATCACTGACAATGAATGATTGCACTGTCTGGGTTAGGCTCCCATGTGATCATACCAATGTAGTGCAGGGATGCTTGTGTGGCGTTTGCACCACTTGGACATACATGTAGAGGTTTATAACCACTTACCACTGGCACACACCTGCCTCATTCAAGTCACACAGTATGAGGCAAGTCAGAAATCTTGCCTATCCTTGGGAATTATAGCTGAATTATACATCAAACTACACCAAAAATAAGTTACATAATTTCATTACAATCAAATCTAAATCATAATTTGATATATACTATCCATAGTGAGCATTTATGTTTTGAACTTGTGTTTTAAATACTCCATTTTGTTTTCCCAATTTCTATGTATTTTCATACATTTGAACTTGTAGGATGCTTGAGAGTGCAGACAGCAGAAGCAATGGTAGTAGACCACAGCTGGTCTGAGATTAAAATAGGGGTTGAGAACATGGATGCTTACAAACAAGATTAGGAAGGGCATAGGTACCGTAAGTACATGTACATGCATTGTATGAAAACAACATCCTGAAAAAGGTCCCATCCTTCATATGTCTTGGTTTATCTCCATTTTTTTTCAACTTGGCCTCAATGGTCTGCCTAAAAGCCTACCATTATGAGAGAGGGTACATCACAGTTAAATAAACCAAAAGACTTGAAGAGAATATGACATCATTAATGAGCATCTACTGTACATGCACTTTCAGCAATACTGTAACATAGTTCAAGACACCAGCCTGCCGTTTTGATTTACAGCAATTCATGTTGAATGATGATATCACAAACAAATGCCACACAATGGAGGTCTGGTGATATACCGGGTAAGATGCATGGTAGGCCCATTGTGATATACAATGATTTCCAATGAACCATACCAAGAAATCACTCCACCCTGCATCCTGTGCTCCAAACACAACGTTGTCTGATAATGTCATCCCTACAGGCATGTTAATGTAATTACCAGTTCTGTCTTACTGTAACATCAATAATCAATTACAAAATTTAATTAAAAGCACAAGACAATCTTAAAATTGGCCACTAGTGCTATTTCTGATACAGCAAAATGCTCAACTAAATTCTGACACTTGATTATTTCAGACTTTGTTATAGAGAGATGTCATCTGGCAAAAATCTAAAATATGAATGAGTTTTTACATGAAATCCACTTTGCACATGCTGGCAATGAAAGGAAAGGAGAAAGGAAACTCAAATATAGAGAGAAAATGCGGAACATTTGAATGTTAGAATTGATCATTGGCTATGTGGTTAAGAACCATTTTAATCATATAACCAAGAAATATACGTTCCCTTGATAGACTGCCCTGGCACGATTACAATCCTCCACCTTATTCTTGTTCTGCCTGCTTGCATTCCACTAACCGTCAGTATACAATGCCTCACAGCCATTATTCACACACTCACACACACTGGCATATATTGCAGCATAGAATGTAGTTAAATGTTAATACACTGTATCTGCAAACTTGTCCTGTGGTCCATTTCAAAACTTATTGTAATCTATCGCATGACAATGAGTGAAGCACAGGAACCATAAGACTAAAACTGATGAGTTATCCATTGTTAGTTGTTATTAGTTGTGATGGATTGTGAGGCCTTGTGAAATCAATCCCTGCTTTGTAAGAAAGTCCAAGCAAATATTCTCATACAGATATCAAACCATCGCGTACCAATTAGAAACCATTGTTCATTGGCTTTCAAAACTCCAACAAAAGCTCTTATCAACACCATCACAGAGCGTACGGTAACTTCCCAAACAGGAGTTGGTTGCCAAAGCTTTACAGTGAAAGGACATAGTGCACATGGTGATTGTGAAATAAAACTAGCATGTAACCATGTGACATCGCCTTCAAAGATCCAAGTAACACCTGGTAACAAGCTAGTGTTTTTCAACTCGCTCCATTTTCCGGATCAGTTCTCAAATTATGGCAAAACAAGACTCAAAAGAACATAGATGTAGTTCTAGTTCTACTGACTTCATATACAATTATGTGAAAAGAAAATAGGTAGCTTGTTATAAGGCGGCAATTTTCTGCTGAGTTTGGATGGCCGTGCAATGCACATCTCAAACTAGTCAGGAGGTCTTCACACAACAGTCAGCCTATTAAAAAACCTTCCTCATTCAAAGATGTCAAGTTCTGTAAAGTATCATGACTTAGCAGAAACAAGTCCATTCATCTGTGGGCTTCCAGTAGAGTCATTGCTAAGGGACTGTATGTTCTTCATTCCTGCGGCTCCAACCATGTTTGATAACCCTTGGGCCTTTTGTCTAACCTCAAAGATGTCTTCTATGGCATTCTTAAAGCAGAGGAAATTGTAGTCAATCAGACCTGGGGAAAGAAAATCAAACCAAAATGGAGTAACCAAACAAACTATAAGCTTTCATTTGGAATAATCCACTCTAAATCTTAAGGCTCCAAGTGCAGAAATTTAAGATTGCACGTCATTCTCCAAAATGTTGAGGGCTTGATGTTTCGATCCTCGCAAAACCTTTTTCAAAGTCAAAATTACAAGGACAAAGATAGATGAGAAGGGGAGAGCGATAGGATACAGATGACCCCTTCTCATTCCCCCTCCAACTCCTTTACTTTGATCTCACTCTAGCCCATCAACAAGCTGTCCTCCATTTGCCCATCATACATATCCCATTGCCTTAACACATTCTTATCTGTTATTGTTCAATTGTAGATGTTTGTTAAAACCACGGTAGCCTGAGGGATATCATGACTCACCCTGTCTGTCAAAGTTGTCTTCCCTCAAGATGCAGACCAGTGCTAGGAATCTGTTGACTTCTTTCAAGTATAGGATGGTTGCATTGTTAAGTCTGATGATGGAGCTGGAGTCAGTATCATAGGCTACATCTCCCTCATCTGCCAACCTGCAATGGAAGATAACACTCAGTACACTACATGTACACTCGGTATCTTGGTAATACATGTATTCCTTGTTACAAATCATTACTTACATTCAGAGATGGAGATTATTGATACTTATGCTACATTACACTGCAATGAAGATGCCTACAACAAGCCCTGATAGCAAGTAATTACCAAACTGTCATATTATCACCAATGCCTTGGTCAATACAAAGAAGATAAGTGTGATTGGGACTGAGAACACACCCATGACAAATACTCTTAAGAACTATAACTGGGTTTGGAAGGATGAAGGCAGGTTTAGTGGGTTAAATGTAGGCTACACCTTATGGGAAGGTCAAAGAATCACTTCCAAATTTTGTCAAACTCAATGTATACCCCCGGTACATAAATAATGCTTGCATAAGTTTCAGCTCAATCTGTCAATCATGTCATGAGAAACACCATGATAACAAAATTAAATGCTAACTTGTTTCTAACATTTCTTACAGAAAGTCTCTGTTCCAATGATAGCTCCATGGAGCAATCTCATTGGAAAATCAACCAATTTCCTCTTTTCTCGAAAGCGGCTAAATTCATGAGCACCAACACGGAATGTCTTGTTATCTGATACCATTACAATCTTCCTGATGACTACACAATGTAAGTAAATTCTCAAAAGTCCGAAATTTTGCACTTGGCAAATGGTGTACCCTCCCTTTAAGCCATAAGTCAGGGTTCAGCAAACTATTGGGCACTCCTGGTATAAGATACAAATGTAAACACAGCATTGCTACACATGTACATGTACTTCATAGATCCTGGTTTGTGTAGGATTTGTACAGGCCCTGACAGACAGACCTCAAGTTATGGGACTGAACTTTGAATCAAAATAACTAGCCATCAAAAGTTGTTTTTTCTGTATCTAGTGCCCACTGACAATGTCAAAATTGACAAGTAGTACTATTTCTGATACAGAAAAATGCTCAACCAAATCCTGACACTTGATTATTTCTGACCATGTTATCAAGATGTCTTGCTAGCAAATTTCTTAAATTGGAATTAAATTTACATGAAATCCACATTATACATGCTGACAAGGAGAAAGAAATCCAATAGTTTTATCAAAATAACAAAGCATCTAAATGTTTGTGCTCTGCATATCTGGGACACACTGGATTTCCCTTATCCATTGCCAAACCTTTGTTAAACAATTGGTGTGGCTTTTCATTGTACCTGTAATTGATCCTCATCTCACACAGGGTCTATGGGGCAAGAGCTCAAGAACAAAAGGCCTCCTAATTCCTTCTTAGTTATAGCACTGGAAGGTTCCTGACATGAAAGGCTAGGAGTACATGTATTATAAATACTCAGACATTACCCATATATACAGGAGACATCAATGACTACATCGATCATATCACAGCACAGCTCATAAGACTGCATGTCAACAGGAGAACTATCAGTAGCGATGTAGATCTTGCTGACAACGTCAAACAGAAATGCCTTTTCTATGCCAGAGTTCTGCAGGAAAAAAGGAGACAACAAATACCATTCTGTACTTTGTGACCATAATCATTTCCTCTGTGGTTCAAGACATGAACCAACAAAATAACAAAGTAAAGGAAAACCAACTGAGAAACATCAAACAATTTATCAATCACTTTTCAGCACCCATGACCCATGTAGAGATCCATTCAACTATGCCACATGTACAGGTCAAACCTGGCATAATTCTGGCACGTTTTGCCTTTTGTCTGAGTAAAATTTGAGTTATACAATCAAGTACAAATCTTCAAAGTGAAGAGCCTCAGTCCAGCAAGGAAGTTGCCATAGAGACAGATTAGATGTCTTCCCAAAGGGAAACAAACAAGGGACAGGATACAGTGCTGTGTGGATTGTGGCCATGATATCATGCACACTGTGAAGCGTGAGTATGATTCACTTCAGCAGGCAATAGCTGAGCTACACCCAATAGCTGTCTGCTTTTTGCTGGGAGCACAGGGAAGCTATGGTTCAACTGTGCAGGTCTGTGGACTATGTAGGCATTGGGAGCACAGGGAAGCTATGGTTCAACTGTGCAGGTCTGTGGACTATGTAGGCATTGGGAGCACAGGGAAGCTATGGTCCAACTGTGCAGGTCTGTGGACTATGTAGGCATTGGGAGCACAGGGAAGCTATGGTTCAACTGTGCAGGTCTGTAGACTATGTAGGCATTGGGAGCACAGGGAAGCTATGGTTCAACTGTGCAGGTCTGTGGACTATGTAGGCATTGGGAGCACAGGGAAGCTATGGTTCAACTGTGCAGGTCTGTGGACTATGTAGGCATTGGGAGCACAGGGAAGCTATGGTCCAACTGTGCAGGTCTGTGGACTATGTAGACATTGGGAGCACAGGGAAGCTATGGTTCAACTGTGCAGGTCTGTGGACTATGTAGGCATTGGGAGCACAGGGAAGCTATGGTTCAACTGTGCAGGTCTGTGGACTATGTAGGCATTGGGAGCACAGGGAAGCTATGGTTCAACTGTGCAGGTCTGTGGACTATGTAGGCATTGGGAGCACAGGGAAGCTATGGTCCAACTGTGCAGGTCTGTGGACTATGTAGGCATTGGGAGCACAGGGAAGCTATGGTCCAACTGTGCAGGTCTGTGGACTATGTACGCATTGGGAGCACAGGGAAGCTATGGTTCAACTGTGCAGGTCTGTGGACTATGTAGACATTGGGAGCACAGGGAAGCTATGGTTCAACTGTGCAGGTCTGTGGACTATGTAGGCATTGGGAGCACAGGGAAGCTATGGTTCAACTGTGCAGGTCTGTGGACTATGTAGGCATTGGGAGCACAGGGAAGCTATGGTCCAACTGTGCAGGTCTGTGGACTATGTAGGCATTGGGAGCACAGGGAAGCTATGGTCCAACTGTGCAGGTCTGTGGACTATGTACGCATTGGGAGCACAGGGAAGCTATGGTCCAACTGTGCAGGTCTGTGGACTATGTAGACATTGGGAGCACAGGGAAGCTATGGTCCAACTGTGCAGGTATGTGGACTATGTAGGCATTGGGAGCACAGGGAAGCTATGGTTCAACTGTGCAGGTCTGTGGACTATGTAGGCATTGGGAGCACAGGGAAGCTATGGTCCAACTGTGCAGGTCTGTGGACTATGTAGGCATTGGGAGCACAGGGAAGCTATGGTCCAACTGTGCAGGTCTGTAGACTATGTAGGCATTGGGAGCACAGGGAAGCTATGGTTCAACTGTGCAGGTCTGTGGACTATGTAGGCATTGGGAGCACAGGGAAGCTATGGTTCAACTGTGCAGGTCTGTGGACTATGTAGACATTGGGAGCACAGGTAAGCTATGGTTCAACTGTGCAGGTCTGTGGACTATGTAGGCATTGGGAGCACAGGGAAGCTATGGTTCAACTGTGCAGGTCTGTGGACCATGTAGGCATTGGGAGCACAGGGAAGCTATGGTCCAACTGTGCAGGTCTGTGGACTATGTAGGCACTGGGAGCACAGGGAAGCTATGGTCCAACTGTGCAGGTCTGTGGACTATGTAGACATTGGGAGCACAGGGAAGCTATGGTCCAACTGTGCAGGTCTGTGGACTATGTAGGCATTGGGAGCACAGGGAAGCTATGGTCCAACTGTGCAGGTCTGTGAACTATGTAGGCATTGGGAGCACAGGTAAGCTATGGTCCAACTGTGCAGGTCTGTGGACTATGTAGGCATTGGGAGCACAGGGAAGCTATGGTCCAACTGTGCAGGTCTGTGGACTATGTAGACATTGGGAGCACAGGGAAGCTATGGTCCAACTGTGCAGGTCTGTGGACTATGTAGACATTGGGAGCACAGGGAAGCTATGGTCCAACTGTGCAGGTCTGTGGACTATGTAGGCATTGGGAGCACAGGGAAGCTATGGTTCAACTGTGCAGGTCTGTGGACTATGTAGACATTGGGAGCACAGGGAAGCTATGGTTCAACTGTGCAGGTCTGTGGACTATGTAGGCATTGGGAGCACAGGGAAGCTATGGTTCAACTGTGCAGGTCTGTGGACTATGTAGACATTGGGAGCACAGGGAAGCTATGGTCCAACTGTGCAGGTCTGTGGACTATGTAGGCATTGGGAGCACAGGGAAGCTATGGTCCAACTGTGCAGGTCTGTGGACTATGTAGGCATTGGGAGCACAGGGAAGCTATGGTTCAACTGTGCAGGTCTGTGGACTATGTAGGCATTGGGAGCACAGGGAAGCTATGGTCCAACTGTGCAGGTCTGTGGACTATGTAGGCATTGGGAGCACAGGGAAGCTATGGTTCAACTGTGCAGGTCTGTGGACTATGTAGGCATTGGGAGCACAGGGAAGCTATGGTCCAACTGTGCAGGTCTGTGGACTATGTAGGCATTGGGAGCACAGGGAAGCTATGGTCCAACTGTGCAGGTCTGTGGACTATGTAGGCATTGGGAGCACAGGGAAGCTATGGTTCAACTGTGCAGGTCTGTGGACTATGTAGGCATTGGGAGCACAGGGAAGCTATGGTCCAACTGTGCAGGTCTGTGGACTATGTAGGCATTGGGAGCACAGGGAAGCTATGGTCCAACTGTGCAGGTCTGTGGACTATGTAGGCATTGGGAGCACAGGGAAGCTATGGTCCAACTGTGCAGGTATGTGGACTATGTAGACATTGGGAGCACAGGGAAGCTATGGTCCAACTGTGCAGGTCTGTGGACTATGTAGGCATTGAAAGCACAGGGAAGCTATGGTCCAACTGTGCAGGTCTGTGGACTATGTAGACATTGGGAGCACAGGGAAGCTATGGTCCAACTGTGCAGGTCTGTGGACTATGTAGACATTGGGAGCACAGGGAAGCTATGGTCCAACTGTGCAGGTCTGTGGACTATGTAGACATTGGGAGCACAGGGAAGCTATGGTCCAACTGTACAGGTCTGTGGACTATGTAGGCATTGGGAGCACAGGGAAGCTATGGTCCAACTGTGCAGGTCTGTGGACTATGTAGGCATTGGGAGCACAGGGAAGCTATGGTCCAACTGTGCAGGTCTGTGGACTATGTAGACATTGGGAGCACAGGGAAGCTATGGTCCAACTGTGCAGGTCTGTGGACTATGTAGGCATTGGGAGCACAGGGAAGCTATGGTCCAACTGTGCAGGTCTGTGGACTATGTAGGCATTGGGAGCACAGGGAAGCTATGGTCCAACTGTGCAGGTCTGTGGACTATGTAGGCATTGGGAGCACAGGGAAGCTATGGTCCAACTGTGCAGGTCTGTGGACTATGTAGACATTGGGAGCACAGGGAAGCTATGGTCCAACTTTGCAGGTCTGTGGACTATGTAGGCATTGGGAGCACAGGGAAGCTATGGTTCAACTGTGCAGGTCTGTGGACTATGTAGACATTGGGAGCACAGGGAAGCTATGGTCCAACTGTGCAGGTCTGTGGACTATGTAGGCATTGGGAGCACAGGGAAGCTATGGTCCAACTGTGCAGGTCTGTGGACTATGTAGGCATTGGGAGCACAGGGAAGCTATGGTCCAACTGTGTAGGTCTGTGGACTATGTAGGCATTGGGAGCACAGGGAAGCTATGGTCCAACTGTGCAGGTCTGTGGACTATGTAGACATTGGGAGCACAGGGAAGCTATGGTCCAACTGTGCAGGTCTGTGGACTATGTAGGCATTGGGAGCACAGAGAAGCTATGGTCCAACTGTGCAGGTATGTGGACTATGTAGACATTGGGAGCACAGGGAAGCTATGGTTCAACTGTGCAGGTCTGTGGACTATGTAGACATTGGGAGCACAGGGAAGCTATGGTTTAACTGTGCAGGTATGTGGACTATGTAGGCATTGGGAGCACAGGGAAGCTATGGTTCAACTGTGCAGGTCTGTGGACTATGTAGACATTGGGAGCACAGGGAAGCTATGGTTCAACTGTGCAGGTCTGTGGACTATGTAGACATTGGGAGCACAGGGAAGCTATGGTTCAACTGAGCAGGTCTGTGGACTATGTAGGCATTGGGAGCACAGGGAAGCTATAGTTTAACTGTGCAGGTCTGTGGACTATGTAGGCATTGGGAGCACAGGGAAACTATGGTCCAACTGTGCAGGTATGTGGACTATGTAGACATTGGGAGCACAGGGAAGCTATGGTTCAACTGTGCAGGTATGTGGACTATGTAGACATTGGGAGCACAGGGAAGCTATGGTCCAACTGTGCAGGTCTGTGGACTATGTAGACATTGGGAGCACAGGGAAGCTATAGTTTAACTGTGCAGGTCTGTGGACTATGTAGGCATTGGGAGCACAGGGAAGCTATGGTCCAACTGTGCAGGTATGTGGACTATGTAGACATTGGGAGCACAGGGAAGCTATGGTTCAACTGTGCAGGTATGTGGACTATGCAGACATTGGGAGCACAGGGAAGCTATGGTTAAACTGTGCAGGTCTGTGGACTATGTACGCATTGGGAGCACAGGGAAGCTATGGTTCAACTGTGCAGGTCTGTGGACTATGTAGGCATTGGGAGCACAGGGAAGCTATGGTTCAACTGTGCAGGTCTGTGGACTATGTAGACATTGGGAGCTCAGGGAAGCTATGGTTCAACTGTGCAGGTCTGTGGACTATGTAGGCATTGGGAGCACAGGGAAGCTATGGTTCAACTGTGCAGGTCTGTGGACTATGTAGACATTGGGAGCACAGGGAAGCTATGGTCCAACTGTGCAGGTCTGTGGACTATGTAGGCATTGGGAGCACAGGGAAGCTATGGTTCAACTGTGCAGGTCTGTGGACTATGTAGGCATTGGGAGCACAGGGAAGCTATGGTTCAACTGTGCAGGTCTGTGGACTATGTAGACATTGGGAGCACAGGGAAGCTATGGTTCAACTGTGCAGGTCTGTGGACTATGTAGGCATTGGGAGCACAGGGAAGCTATGGTTCAACTGTGCAGGTATGTGGACTATGTAGGCATTGGGAGCACAGGGAAGCTATGGTCCAACTGTGCAGGTCTGTGGACTATGTAGGCATTGGGAGCACAGGGAAGCTATGGTTCAACTGTGCAGGTCTGTGGACTATGTAGGCATTGGGAGCACAGGGAAGCTATGGTCCAACTGTGCAGGTCTGTGGACTATGTAGGCATTGGGAGCACAGGGAAGCTATGGTTCAACTGTGCAGGTCTGTGGACTATGTAGGCATTGGGAGCACAGGGAAGCTATGGTCCAACTGTGCAGGTATGTGGACTATGTAGGCATTGGGAGCACAGGGAAGCTATGGTCCAACTGTGCAGGTCTGTGGACTATGTAGGCATTGGGAGCACAGGGAAGCTATGGTCCAACTGTGCAGGTCTGTGGACTATGTAGGCATTGGAAGCACAGGGAAGCTATGGTTCAACTGTGCAGGTCTGTGGACTATGTAGACATTGGGAGGGCACAGGGAAGCTATGGTTTAACTGTGCAGGTTTGTGGACTATGTAGGCATTGGGAGCACAGGGAAGCTATGGACCAACTGTGCAGGTCTGTGGACTATGTAGACATTGGGAGCACAGGGAAGCTATGGTCCAACTGTGCAGGTCTGTGGACTATGTAGGCATTGGGAGGGCACAGGGAAGCTATGGTCCAACTGTGCAGGTATGTGGACTATGTAGGCATTGGGAGCACAGGGAAGCTATGGTTCAACTGTGCAGGTCTGTGGACTATGTAGGCATTGGGAGCACAGGGAAGCTATGGTTCAACTGTGCAGGTTTGTGGACTATGTAGGCATTGGGAGCACAGTGAAGCTATGGTCCAACTGTGCAGGTCTGTGGACTATGTAGGCATTGGGAGCACAGGGAAGCTATGGTCCAACTGTGCAGGTCTGTGGACTATGTAGGCATTGGGAGCACAGGGAAGCTATGGTCCAACTGTGCAGGTCTGTGGACTATGTAGGCATTGGGAGCACAGGGAAGCTATGGTCCAACTGTGCAGGTCTGTGGACTATGTAGGCATTGGGAGCACAGGGAAGCTATGGTTCAACTGTGCAGGTCTGTGGACTATGTAGGCATTGGGAGCACAGGGAAGCTATGGTTCAACTGTGCAGGTATGTGGACTATGTAGGCATTGGGAGCACAGGGAAGCTATGGTTCAACTGTGCAGGTCTGTGGACTATGTAGGCATTGGGAGCACAGGGAAGCTATGGTCCAACTGTGCAGGTCTGTGGACTATGTAGGCATTGGGAGCACAGGGAAGCTATGGTTCAACTGTGCAGGTCTGTGGACTATGTAGGCATTGGGAGCACAGGAAAGCTATGGTTCAACTGTGCAGGTTTGTGGACTATGTAGGCATTGGGAGCACAGGGAAGCTATGGACCAACTGTGCAGGTCTGTGGACTATGTAGACATTGGGAGTACAGGGAAGCTATGGTTCAACTGTGCAGGTCTGTGGACTATGTAGGCATTGGGAGCACAGGGAAGCTATGGTCCAACTGTGCAGGTCTGTGGACTATGTAGGCATTGGGAGCACAGGGAAGCTATGGTTCAACTGTGCAGGTCTGTGGACTATGTAGGCATTGGGAGCACAGGGAAGCTATGGTTCAACTGTGCAGGTTTGTGGACTATGTAGGCATTGGGAGCACAGGGAAGCTATGGACCAACTGTGCAGGTCTGTGGACTATGTAGACATTGGGAGTACAGGGAAGCTATGGTTCAACTGTGCAGGTCTGTGGACTATGTAGGCATTGGGAGCACAGGGAAGCTATGGTTCAACTGTGCAGGTTTGTGGACTATGTAGGCATTGGGAGCACAGGGAAGCTATGGACCAACTGTGCAGGTCTGTGGACTATGTAGGCATTGGGAGCACAGGGAAGCTATGGTTCAACTGAGCAGGTCTGTGGACTATGTAGGCATTGGGAGCACAGGGAAGCTATGGTCCAACTGTGCAGGTCTGTGAACTATATAGGCATTGGGAGCACAGGGAAGCTATGGTTCAACTGTGCAGGTCTGTGGACTATGTAGGCATTGGGAGCACAGGGAAGCTATGGTTCAACTGTGCAGGTCTGTGGACTATGTAGGCATTGGGAGCACAGGGAAGCTATGGTCCAACTGTGCAGGTCTGTGGACTATGTAGGCATTGGGAGCACAGGGAAGCTATGGTTCAACTGTGCAGGTCTGTGGACTATGTAGACATTGGGAGCACAGGTAAGCTATGGTTCAACTGTGCAGGTCTGTGGACTATGTAGGCATTGGGAGCACAGGGAAGCTATGGTTCAACTGTGCAGGTATGTGGACTATGTAGGCATTGGGAGCACAGGGAAGCTATGGTTCAACTGTGCAGGTATGTGGACTATGTAGGCATTGGGAGCACAGGGAAGCTATGGTTCAACTGTGCAGGTCTGTGGACTATGTAGACATTGGGAGCACAGGGAAGCTATGGTTCAACTGTGCAGGTGTGTGGACTATGTAGGCATTGGGAGCACAGGGAAGCTATGGTCCAACTGTGCAGGTCTGTGGACTATGTAGGCATTGGGAGCACAGGGAAGCTATGGTTCAACTGTGCAGGTCTGTGGACTATGTAGACATTGGGAGCACAGGGAAGCTATGGTCCAACTGTGCAGGTGTGTGGACTATGTAGGCATTGGGAGCACAGGGAAGCTATGGTTCAACTGTGCAGGTCTGTGGACTATGTAGGCATTAAGAGCACAGGGAAGCTATGGTCCAACTGTGCAGGTCTGTGGACTATGTAGACATTGGGAGCACAGGGAAGCTATGGTTCAACTGTGCAGGTGTGTGGACTATGTAGGCATTGGGAGCACAGGGAAGCTATGGTCCAACTGTGCAGGTCTGTGGACTATGTAGACATTGGGAGCACAGGGAAGCTATGGTTCAACTGTGCAGGTCTGTGGACTATGTAGACATTGGGAGCACAGGGAAGCTATGGTCCAACTGTGCAGGTCTTTGGACTATGTAGGCATTGGGAGCACAGGGAAGCTATGGTTCAACTGTGCAGGTATGTGGACTATGTAGGCATTGGGAGCACAGGGAAGCTATGGTCCAACTGTGCAGGTCTGTGGACTATGTAGGCATTGGGAGCACAGGGAAGCTATGGTCCAACTGTGCAGGTCTGTGGACTATGTAGGCATTGGGAGCACAGGGAAGCTATGGTTCAACTGTGCAGGTCTGTGGACTATGTAGGCATTGGGAGCACAGGGAAGCTATGGTCCAACTGTGCAGGTCTGTGGACTATGTAGGCATTGGGAGCACAGGGAAGCTATGGTCCAACTGTGCAGGTCTGTGGACTATGTAGGCATTGGAAGCACAGGGAAGCTATGGTTCAACTGTGCAGGTCTGTGGACTATGTAGACATTGGGAGCACAGGGAAGCTATGGTCCAACTGTGCAGGTGTGTGGACTATGTAGGCATTGGGAGCACAGGGAAGCTATGGTCCAACTGTGCAGGTCTGTGGACTATGTAGACATTGGGAGCACAGGGAAGCTATGGTTTAACTGTGCAGGTCTGTGGACTATGTAGGCATTGGGAGCACAGGGAAGCTATGGTTCAACTGTGCAGGTCTGTGGACTATGTAGGCATTGGGAGCACAGGGAAGCTATGGTTCAACTGAGCAGGTCTGTGGACTATGTAGGCATTGGGAGCACAGGGAAGCTATGGTCCAACTGTGCAGGTCTGTGGACTATGTAGACATTGGGAGCACAGGGAAGCTATGGTTCAACTGTGCAGGTCTTTGGACTATGTAGACATTGAAAGCACAGGGAAGCTATGGTCCAACTGTGCAGGTCTGTGGACTATGTAGACATTGACCTTTCTCCCTTATGCACGACAACACACAAACACTTTTAGGAAGGCCCAATCTAAAGTCTGTAAACTGGTTGAGCAAATGTATGTTAAACCAGGGGACTGTGTTTTGAACCCAGCCCTGGCCAAGCCCAATTTTCCTGGCTGTTTTAACCAACTTTGCAAATGGGTTACAAATAAAAAATACCCTATGCAGGAGTCACACAAACCAAAACGTGGCACAGCATGAAGTGGTTCAAGACCAATTCACAGAAGTACTCATCCTTTCAACCTTCACCAGTCGTCAATAACATTTATAAGTGAAAAGACAAGCCACAATGATCCCCAATGGAAATACCATGCTGGTTGATAACTGTGTCTGGCTTTCGTAATGGAACTAATGTCAGATTTGGACAATGCCCTGATAGGATTGATGATGGTTTAATCACTCACTGATATCAGGATATTGAGTAGGTTCTCCAGTGTTGGTAGTTGAGGAATCAGCTTCTGTACAACTTTACTGAAGGCCTCAAAAATGGAGTGATCATAGATGCTTGTCAGGTAAAAGCTATACAAAATATTGATATAGAGAAGAAACAAATAAAGGGGAAAAAACAGATACCAAAAACAGATTAGGATAACATTTGAAGGAAATAGGAGCCCTCACGATTCAATCTTCATCCTCAACAATTTGATGCTAGATGATATTTGTTATGCTGTTATTATGCAGACTGGAATCCAGTCCCTTAATAGTACAATACTTCAGATAAACTCTTCAGTAATTTCAGCAGTTAACGCAAGGCTTATCATCAGTAATTTCAGCAGTTAACGCAAGGCTTATCATCAGTAACTTCAGCAGTTAATGCAAGGCTTATCTTGAGCTAAAGTGAAAAGGGCTGAAACTATATGTGTCAAGAAAGTAAGACCAGGTTGTGATTTTGGACCCTGCTAGGAACCTACCTGAGATGGATACAGTCTAAGCCTGCATCTGTTAAGTCATCATTGGCCCTCTGGTGAATATCTCGTTGGGTTTCTATCTTATGATCATCTGACAATCCATCCACTTTGTGAATGAAGACTTCAAATTTGATGTTTTGGTTGACTTTGTAGGCTCTTGTCACTGTCATATGTAACTTGGCAAGGGCATCCATATAGTCATCCTGGTCAATAGGAAAAGGATTCATGGAAACAGACAATAATGTTGAGAATCACAAGTTAAATGAAGGCTGAGGCTTTAGAGGGTGAATTTGAAAAAAAAAAATTTGATCCCAATGATCTGTTGCAAGGCTGGAATATCCAAACTAAATTACACATACTGTATATGGGTTATCATGTTGTTGTTTGTGAAGTTAACCCCTTCGAGCCGGGAAGCCACTATGCATGCATAGTGAGTTTCAAAATTTGGACGCCGCTATTTTTAGATGTCGAAACTGTAGACAGACTCTTTTAAGCAATATGTATCATGACAAACACCTTTTTTGAAGTCAGTTGCTGCATTAATTGCCAGATCAGCGGTAACATTGGCGCTATTGTGGGGCTTCATTGTGAACGATCAAGGGTCTGCGCGCTACTACTACGGAAGATAGTGTGCTGGCCTGCCCCACAACAAACATGACTAATGTGGTCACCAGAGAGACTGTGGAATGCACCCGCTGCCTTTACCACAAATTGCACACTCTGTTGAGGCCGTCCAGCTGGATCCTTTGTCCGCTGCAAGGTAGGAATGTTTGCAGTCAAAGGGTAGCAGCACACACAGTTCTCCGCGTCCATTGGACTACACACAAAAGGCCAATCATTGAGGGCTGATAATCCCTTGACAAAAGCCACGCAGACTTCCTACTGTGCCACATTTGATTCACTGATACAAATAGTGCACTCTTATTGATTTATTTTGCAGGTTTATTGTTCTCTGATTGTTCAGCGAGCTTTTGAATGGCACTGTGATGGCCATTTGCACTAAAATAATCCCTCGGTCAAGGGGTTAATACAAAAACTGTTGCAAACTGCTCACTGACTAAAATCACCTGCAATACATAAATCTTAAAAATTAAAGGGCCTGACGTTTCGACCCTAGCAGGACCTTTCTCAAAGGCAAAGTGACAAGGACAAACATTGACAGTCGGGGGAAGGAAAGCCCTGACACACATGACAGAGGAAGGACAAAAGGGAATTACTTTATGTATAACTCCTCACTCACCTGGGCATCAATCACAAATACCAGGGCACCACATCCACCAAATATCGTCTCCGAGTCAAAAGTGGGATCAAAGAAGTCAATCTGGCCAGGGAAGTCCCAAATTTGAAATTGTACAAAAGAGCTGTTGTTGATATCTACAAATTTGAGAAGAATTAGAAGTAATGTTTTCATGCACATTACTTTACAGGAAAGACAGCATGTACAGAAAACAGTCAACACTATCAATTTATTTATCTATCAGCTGCTAATGACAACATATGGATGACCTGTAAAAAACAAGTACTTTTTTAGAAACAGCTTATTTAATTGTTTTAAACATTATATAAACAGATGTGAATTAATCTTCATACATTCACTGAAAAATATAAACTTTATTTTCATAGATTTAGAGTAAGGTTTTTTTGCACCAATTTATTGAGGGCATACACGGCACCTGACATGGACACTGAGTCAAAGCAATTATGCAAGGACATGGAGAAAAATGCAAATACCTAGAATATAATGAAAGGAAAGAGTACATGTAGCTCCAGAGAACAGAATTTATCACAGGGAACGAGGCCAATATTTCATTTGAGTTGGCACTAACCATTAAGGGGAAAATATACTGTATGATATAGTCCAATATCCATGTAACACTGAACATCAGTTTCCCCTTACCATCTTTGACAAGTCCATTTGTGCTTTCTAGGAACAGGGTCTCATTGGGTGACATCTTGTGGAACACAACTTTCTGTATTGACGATTTCCCACTCCTTCAAGAAATATGTTAGGCAAGAGTTAAATTTACTACATTTTCTTTAACAAAATAAGGGAAAAAACTGTAAACCTGGCTACGGCAGGTCAGTCAAACAAATCTAGGAAAAGCTTAATGGGAACCTTTTTTAAACAATTTTTTTAAATGGCAGGGGAAACTTTGACTGAACCAGGACTTGAACCTGATACGTGTACCTCTGGTTTTGCATACAAAATCTCTCACCACCTAAGCTATCCAGCCCGTAGAGAGACCCCAGGAGATAAACACTAAACAGCAGCTTCTGGCTGGCACCCCCATCCTGGCAAAGACTAGTTGACTATTTGGGAAGGCCACCATCTAATACCAGTAGGCCTAGGCAGAA
Organism: Luidia sarsii; assembly: GCA_949987565.1. Taxonomy (NCBI): domain Eukaryota; kingdom Metazoa; phylum Echinodermata; class Asteroidea; order Paxillosida; family Luidiidae; genus Luidia; species Luidia sarsii. Next base: position 1,369,669 of record OX465121.1, read on the forward strand.
AACCTGGGTACCCGAAACACGACTGATGAACACGGATACACGGCTTCATTTTGTGGATTTGGTTACCCGATTTATAATTATTTGTATACAATGTCAAACAAGGATTGTTAAAGCAAGGTTTTTTGGGGGGTATTTTAAGATTGTATATAGCAGAAAATACATGGTTCCATTCTTGCAGGGAATAAAGAAGAAATAGAACAAATTAAAAAGGCCCACTGCATAACGTCTGACCTCAAACCAAAGCACTCCGTACAATGCGCAGTGCGATGATGAAATGAATAAGGCTGAAGCTTATGTACCGCACTTGAATACCCAGCAGTGCGACCACAATGTAAATCGTGATTTTTTTTACGCACTCATCAACAACAATAAAAAATTGCCAGCAGGAATTACACAATGTACTTCTAGGTTCTTAATTTCTCATGTTTTACATTGAATTGCGGGTATGCGGGTACCCAATAATTTCAAAAATCAGGTACCCAGGTCCCCAAAACCTGATTTTGCCCAGCCCTACCATCTAACCAGTTGGGAAGAATGCATAAGCCTTTGCAACTATAACTTCTCAATCAGATGTACCTGATGCCATGGTTGTTCATACACATAACCATACCTTCTCAATCCCATGAGCAGTATCCTGGGCTTGGAGTCGGCTGAAGATGCCCCCACTTCACCGTTGTGGTCATCAGGTCCATAACCAAAATCTTTGGGAAAGGATCCAACCAGGGCACTGTACCCACCAACAAACTCTTCATCTTCAAAAGACTAAAGGAGATACACAAGAAAAAGATTGCTCATGATATATCATTCATAATATCATAAAATGAGGGTTACAACACACGAGGTACATTACTTAGGATTGGATGTTGCCACATTGACAGAGCCTGAGGTCAGAGTCTTAGATTCCCCCATCTTTTCTAGTCCAAATAACTTGGACCTTACAAGTCGCCCTTTTTTAAATTTGAGGGTCGGGCGACTGTAGGGTCGAAGGAAGTTAGTATTTGAAATGCTTCAACTTCAACGTTTTAGACTATCCCTGACTAAAATCCTCAGATTCACCCTGAAAACACCAGTGAAACCGTCAAACATTTGGGTTATAGGAGAAATTTTAGTTAGTTGAGAAGATGTCTCTCCCATCAGACGAGCGAAAATGAGGCGGCATCTTTGATTTCAAACTGAACATGGGTACATGGAAATCGATGACGTTCTGACAGGTCTGGTGCGCAGTATGGGTTTCTTTGCGCTGTTCAGGAAAGAGTTGAGGGGCTAGGCCTGATGCGCGCGAAAACACGCAAACAGACCCACTGCACAAACGGGCCTGTCAAAATGTCACAGATTTGCATGTACAGGTTGCATGTTCAGTTTGAAATAAAAAATGGCCACCTCATTTTTGCTTGTCAGACAGGAGAGACACCTTGCATTATTTTTTATTTGCACTGCAATTTGCACTCTATCGGCAACGCGACTCCAGTCGCCATCACTGTTTATTCCCTGGTCGCTGACTGCAACGAGTTGTCCCAGCACTAGTATTGTGGGCATGCATACCATGCGCTGCATGCTATGTGTGCAGTGAGGTTTGAGGGACGTGCATGACCCTTGACCCCCAATAAGCTACACACAGCTTCGCTAACACGTGTAAAAGTGTTTGTAGATCGAGACTATACGCAATCACCACGCTACAAATCATGTCATTTCAACTGTATTTGTAGATGACTTTGAGACATTTCTCAACTTTGATGGCCACTGCCCACTTCCTAAACAACTCAGGTCTCTTGTCCTTGTTGGGAACTATACATGGAAAGATTTCCCCAGCTTTTTCCCGCCCGCTGACATTTTGACATCCAAAAGACTGGCAGTACACTGTCGTTCAGCTCGCGAGTGTATACAAACTGCACGCAGTATAGTAAGGGGTACATGTCCGTCTGGGCCAATGCGGGAGTTTTCCGTTGCGATGTCATACCCCCCGCAGTGACTGGCGGGCCATTCAAAATCATACAAAATCAACCTAGAATGTTTGCACTTGTGTTCGCCAGCGCCGTGGGTTCGCCAGTGCAAACCTAAGCATGCGGGTTTGCGCGTGGGGTCGCCAGCCGGGTTTGCACGTGGGTTCGTCAGCGCAAACCTAAGCATGCGGGTTTGTGCGTGGGGTCGCCAGCCGGGTTTGCGCGTGGGTTCGTCAGCGCAAACGACCTACGCATGCGGGTTTGCGTGTGGGATTGCCAGCCGGGTTTGTGCGTGGGGTTGCCAGTGCAAACCTAAGCATGCACACGCAAACTCGAGTAGGTGCGCGAGATAAGTTCGCAGAAGGTCAATCCGAGGTCAATCCGAGGTTTGCGCAAAATCTGAGGTTTGCGCAAAATCCGAGGTTTGCGCTCGACAGTACTACTAGTGTCAAGCATTAGCAATAGCATTAGCATAGTATAGCCAGTACAGTTCAGACAGTAGCACTAGCACTGCCACTAGCACTAGCAGACTGCCAATGCCAGTACTCAGGACAGTAGTACTAGTACTAGTATCCTCCAGTTACCGGTTTTCGACGATATAAGAACTTTTCTTCAAGCTGACCAATGTGGACGAAAGTATCACACTAAAAGAGGTCTCAGTCACTTTTTCCACACCACAGACTATTACAGTATTAGAATAATCATAGAGAAGGTTGATCAAGCCTGTCACTTTCGTAAGATTACCCGGTTTTGTTGATGTCCACGGCGCACCGCGCAGTAAGCATCGTCACCTATTTTCGATGGTGGTGTTTAGTAAGGTGTCCCAGTGCAGCCAAACGCAAAATAAATTCTTAAAATAACTCAAAATGCTGTGTGGCACTGTAAAATTCTTCCCTGTATGTTTTTTTGTTTGTTCATCTTTGGGGGGGAGGGGGGGTTTTCGACACTGCTTCTAACACTTTCCTCAAATCATTCATAATTTATGCTTAAAACTTATTGGTCTGGTTGATGTCTTCTTCTGTGAAGTTTAAAAAAACTCCACAATCCTCTTTCTCACTGCTTCTTCAGTTATGACCTTTCCCAATGTCACTCAAGAGACACATTTCCTCCTTCTTGGTAATTTTTCGAGCTGCTCTTTTATTTTTTTCATTTTTTATAAAAGCCTATTGGGCCATGTCACTTTATGTCTTTAAATAATAATTTAAAAAAATATTAATAAAAGTTGCTCTTTTGGGGTCTATTTTCCTAGGTACAACATTGGCAGTTGCTTCGAAGCTCCAGTTTTCTTTATTGTTGGTCCTAAAAAAAAATTAGTGTACCATAATAAACCCCGACATCCGTAGAAAAAAAATATATCACGCAACTTGAGGCAGTCCATTCTGGGTAAAAACTATGGAGGCTCCTAAAGGGCGTCTCGCTTATATATTTGTTTTTATATTTTTTTAATTTTTATTTAAAGACAAAGTATTATGGCCTAATACTAGTAAAACTAAAAGTAGTAAAAGGCTTTATAAAAAAAATGAAAAAAATAAAAGAGCAGCTAGAAAAAGTACCAAGAAGGAGGAAATGTGTCTCTTGAGTGAAATTGGGAAAGCTCATAACTGAAGAAGCAGTGAGAAAGAGGATTGTGGAGTTTTTTTAAACGTCACAAAAGAAGACATCAACCAGACCAATGCAATACTGTTTTAAGCATAATAATGAATGATTTGAGGAAAGTGTTAGAAGCAGTGTAAAAAAACCAAAGATGAACAAACAAAAAAAAAACAGCATTTTGAGTTATTTTAAGAATTTATTTTGCGTTTGGCTGCACTGGGACACATTACTAAACACCACCATCGAAAATAGGTGACGATGCTTACTGCGCCGTGGACATCAACAAAACCGGACCCGTAATCTTACGGAAGTGACAGGCTTGATCAACCTTCTGTACGATTATTCTAATACTAGTAATACTAATAGTCTGTGGTGTGGAGAAAGTGACTGAGACCTCTTTTAGTGTGATACTTTCGTCCACTTTGGTCAGCTTGAAGAAATGTCCTTATATCGTCGAAAACCGGTAACTGGAGGATGCTAGTAGTAGTACTACTACTTGTACTAGTACTAGTAGTAGTAGTAGTACTACTGTCCTAGTGCTACTAAGTACTAGCACATGCACAGCAGCACAGCATGGAAAGGATCCAGTTCAGCTGTACTGTAGTCTGTATTCCCCTGCGGTAACTGAATGTTTTTCTCCGACAAAACTGGTCATTTGACGATGGTCATTGTTGAGTTTGTTTCGAATCCTCTGAAGTATTTCACTATTGTAAATCTTACACTTCAAGATAATGCAAATATGGAATAATTAACTTGACATCTCTTACCATCTTACACAGTTCGCATACTGCTCATCGAAGACGTACTGAGCCTGGGACACACGAACTACCGTCATGTGATTGCACTGGGTCAACTATTAGTATTTACTAACTCATACATCTTTGTTAAATTCAAATAAAATAAGAAAATACACCATTAATTATCTAAACATTTTGTTTGAGAAAAATAGTTTGATAAATACTACACCTGTTTTTTTTTATAAGGACCAACTTCATGGGCAAAAGACAAAAGTAATTTGAACGAGGATAATTTTGACCTGTATGCATTATTCATGTGACATGAATTATAACTGTCAGGGACTCAAGGGCACCACCGTACTCCAATGACATGTGTCTCTAAGTGTACATTTAGAATGTGTGTAAACATGGGGTTATACACGTAGTTCCTTCAATAGCGTTTACATTGACAAGGTACCCACCTAACTTGTTGAGGAAAAAACTATCACAGTTTGGTCAACGGTTAAAGCCTGGGGTGGATACCCAGAGCACGGACGTGTATAAAAAACCTGGACTGTCAATGCACCAATGGCGTGCACGGACGACGATGAAGCACCCATGGGCAGCCCGGCGGCCATCTTGGTGTGCCGTTCGCGCGAAAATTAAATCGCTATTTTGTGCATAAACGTATGCAGAATATCTGGATAGTCGCCCGATTGCCGACCGTTTCTCATAAGGATGCCGAACTGTGCAGCATTTGGCTGTACCAACGCTTCGGGAAAAGCTCCTGGGTTCACTTTCCATCGGCAAGTTTGATTTAATTTATTTATAAGTCATATTTTATGGCGAATTCGCTAGGTTTTTTCACCGACAGCAGAAGGCCGAGGGTGTCTAATTCACTAATCACTATACTATATAAAAGTCTATACTGTATACATACAGTACTGTACAGGTACAGTACATTGTACTTGTGTACATGTACATGTACGTGCAAACGTACAATGAATATTATAAAGTAGGTCCTACATGTATGACCATGGAGGAATTCCTCCATGGTATGACTAACGTACACTATGTACACTATTAATACTAGTCTAAAATTTAGTGGGCCTGACGTTTCGATCCTAGCAGGACCTTTCTCAAAGGCAGAGTGACAAGGACAAAACAGATACATGTACACGAAGGAAGGGGGGAGAGTGAATAGGACACGGATGAGAAACAAAGGACAAAGAGTGAAGCTGGTAGGGAGAGATCAAAGGGAAGGGCAGGGGGTAGGGTAGGGATTAATGAGAGGAGGGGGAAAGATCAAAGAGAAGGGCAAGGAGTGGGGTAGGGATTAGTGACAATAGGGGGAAAGATCAAAGAGAGAAGTGTGAAGGACTGAACACAAAAGAAGGATTATCAGAAAGCTGCATGGTGTTAGTCATTACCCTCCTGGATGTTGAGACCATGTGGTTGAATAGTCCGAAGACGCTTCATCCACATTTTCTCACGGCAACATTTTTGTATATCACCTTATTAATACTAGTATTAGTATTAGTAATACTATTAATAGTGTACATAGTCCGAGTAACTTGGACCCGACAAGTCACCCTTTTTTTATCGATTTTTGAAATTTTGAGGGTCGGGTGACTGTACAGTCACACGAAACTCAAAATTTCAAAATTCGATAAAAAAGGGTGACTTGTCGGGTCCAAGTTACTCGGACTACTATGTACAGTAATACTAGTACGAATACTAGTAGTACACTACAGTGTCATGGCCTTGACGTACAGAATAATTGTGATATTTGATTATAAAAATTAAATCAGCAAATGACATCCGCAATCCTCAATTAATTTTCCATGTTAACTCCTCAAAGTCAAAGAGCTGGGTAAATTTTGACCATCTCACACTCACCGCCCCCTCAGATCTCGGTCGTTCAATAATTGATTCAAATGATTTTTGGCAGGGTAATACTAATAATATTGTTATAGAGATTAGAGAAGTACATAATAAACATGATTTGTGCAAATGTTTATTTGAATACACTAATGTTTTTGAATTCCTCTGAACCCATGGCACTTAACTAGTTGTACAACAATGGCAGTAGTGTTTGCCTGCGCATTGTTTTATTAAATAGTTATTTGTGATATTGCACTGTTTACATGCAGCTTTCCCAAGGATAAGGAACGATGCTCACAATGGACTGCTGCACTTCGACGGGAAGATTTCCATCCCACCCCAGGCTGCACAGTCATTTGCAGTGCCCACTTCTTGGGAAGTGATTTTGATAAGACTGGGCAAACTGTCCGTCTGAGACAGAATGCTGTGCCAAGCATTTTCAACTTTCCAAATCACCTGATTAAGGTTGGTCGGGAATTACCGATAGTTGCATTGCTGGGTTTATTTTGCGAATCTTTTCAAAAATCACGAGGGATCGGTCAAGTAAAACAAATTGATTAGTTTCTCATCCCCATAATGAAATGTGAAAAGACAAATTGTCCATTGATTTTTGCTGTTTCCAGTCGTTGAACCTCACACATGAACAGCCTACATGTACATTCCTTACTGTACTTAAAGATGACTGGAAATAAGACTGGTACCGGTAAACTGGACTGGTAAAGTTTTCTTTGCCATTTTCAAAATTGTTAAAAAATTCCCAGTCAGTTTTCCTTTAATTGTGTTCTTTTTATAGTGTTGGATTAGGCCAAGTACGAAAAAGGTTTCTCATCCAATTTTTTTGAAAATAAGAGGAAGCAGTCATTTTTTCTAAAAGCATTTTCCATACAAGTATTTTCCCTCAAGACAGGTACCAGTCTTATTTCCAGTCATCTTTAAGTACAGTAAGGAATGTACATGTAGGCTGTTCATGTGTGAGGTTCAACGACTGGAAACAGCAAAAATCAATGGACAATTTGTTGGAATTTTTTAACAATTTTGAAAATGGCAAAGAAAACTTTGACTGAACCGGGACTCGAACCCGAGACCTCTGGAATACCGTACCAGCGCTGGTACGGTATTCAAGAGGTCTCGGGTTCGAGTCCCGGTTCACGGTTTCAGTCAAAGTTTTCTTTGCCATTTTCAAAACTATTAAAAGAAGATAAGGCCCTTTATCATTTTTATTCCTGGTTACTGGGCTGATTTCATGAAGCTCTAACATTAATCTTAAGATGAGGATCACCATATTAATTTGTGTTGTGACATCATAATTAAGTAATTAAGATCGATTGATATTGAAGATTAATCTTAGCGCTTCTTGAAATCAACCCAGGGCTGGTTTTGTTAATGTTAAAAACGTTTTCTTAATATCTTTTGTTTGTTTTTCTTAATTGTTTTCGTTTTATATATTTTGTTTGACTTCTGTTTCTGTTTAAAACATTTGTATTTCACATAGTTTCATTCAATTGAATTTGTTTGTCACTTCCATGGCGTTTTTGAATTTGAACATTTAAAATAACATTTGTTTTGTTAGGTTTAAGAAAGTGTGCCTAAGTGCAGATACAGGTTTGACTCCCATTATGTTCCTGAAAAAGTAGGTAGCTTAAAGAATTGAACAAACATGCACACTTCCTTCAAAGAATCACAAAAAGGTTTTTTTTCTATTTTTTTTACCAACCATTTATTTTTATCAAAGTTATGTATTCTGTTGTGTTACAAATAATTTGTTCTGTTAATCATTCTTATGTAAAGCATGTTATATTTTATACAATAAAAATACATTTTGATATTTTCCAAAGAGCATATGGGTTTGTGTACATGTTCCAGTGCTTGATCAACATCATTGTTAGAGCCTAAGGCTACCATGTTTGTCCCTATTATTTTAATATATTGAGTGAGTTGTCAATTTTTTTTCTTTCTTTCATATCATTTAATATTGTATTTCCTGACCCAATACACCTGTACATGTTTTTATTTATAAGAAACTCTTAATTTTAATAATCATAAGAAAAAAACACTGCCAAAATCTAATTTTCTCCATAAATGTGCTGATGTAAATAAATAATTTAAATGGAATATGGCCAATTTAAAGAATGTTCTCGTATGTGTTTTTGTTGCCTGTTTTTGAACATTAACGTCTATTTCCTTCAATGGTGAAGATATCTGCACTGGAAAGCAGTTTTGTGGGCTCGAATTCCAGCTGTTTAAGTACATTCTCTTTATGAAAAATCATGTCTATGGTCTGTTTAATTGAATCTAGGCACAAAAACACCCAAGGAAACGACCACTACCAAGAACGTCTTCCACTGAATGTGATGTCAAAGTTAGTGGTAAAAAAGAATCACTTTTGACTTGTGATTCATCATCAGCACCATATCTCACCGATCATGCCTATTCTACAAGCTCCAGTCCTACCACATTGAAAAGGAAACTCGATACAGCAAATTCCTTGTTAAACTCCAGCCAAAAAAAAATTAAACTTGTACATCAACAAAACCGACGTCTGAAGAAAAAAGTACAATCAATGACCTTACTAATTCAAGAGCTAAGTAAAAAGGGCCTTATTTCAGAAAACTGTGCCCATTTGCTGGAATCAACATTATCTGGAGTGCCAAAAGAGGTCATCAGCCGCCTAATAAAGAACCAATGCAGTGGTAAGCATAGTAAGGAGGAGTATGGCACAATAATAAAATCATTTGCCATGACCCTGCACTTTTATTCAGCTAAGGCTTACGAATATGTTCGAGAAACCTTTGAACTAGCACTACCCAGTCCCTCAACAATCCGACAGTGGTACAGCGCAATTGACGGGTCTCCTGGATTCAGTGAAGTTGTCTTTAAGGCACTGCAGACAAGATTTCAGACAGAACTAGAGGAAGGAAAGACAACCCTCTGCTCCCTTATGCTGGATGAAATGTCGCTGATGAAATCTGTTGAGATGTCAGGGGACAAGGTTCTTGGCTACGTGGACATAGGCAACATGGTGGAAGATGACAGCATGCCACTAGCCACAAATGTGTTAGTCTTTATGTTGGTGGCTGTAAATGGTAGCTGGAAGGTTCCTATTGGCCATTTCATGATTAATGGTTTGACAGGAAAGGAACAAGCAAACCTTGTCAGTCAATGCCTCATCAAATTGTATGAGATCGGTGTGCAAGTTATTTCTCTCACCTGTGATGGACCATCTGCACATGTCACCATGCTGAATGAACTTGGGGCAAAAATCAATCCTGAGGACATGGATTCATCGTTCCCTCATCCTGCAGACCCTGACCAAAAAGTGTGGGCAATGCTGGATGCCTGCCACATGTTGAAACTGACTAGGAACTGTATGGGGTCGTTGAAAGTACTTAAGGATGGATGCAATAAAGAAATAGCTTGGAAATATGTTCAGGCCCTGTATGATTTGCAAAACAAGGAGGGACTGCGACTTGGAAATAAACTTAGTAGGAAGCACCTTGATTGGAAATCCAATGTCATGAAAGTGGACACTGCTGCACAAACACTGAGTGCAAGCATGGCAGATGCAATTAAGTACTGTAGGGAGACCTTAAAATTGGCAGAATTCCAGGGAAGTGAAGGGACATGCACCTTTATTGAAACCCTTGATCATCTTTTTGATGTCCTTAACTCAAGAAACCCACTTGCACGGAACTACAAGGCACCACTCAAGCCAAGCCGCGAAGGACTGTTTATGCCCTTTTTAGACAGCGCCTACAACTACCTATCCTCTGTACAGAATACTCATGGACAGCTCATGACAAAAACACGCAACAGAACACCATTCATTGGCTTTATGGCATGCATCATTAGTGTGAAAAATATCTACTTGACATACGTCAAAGCTGAAGAATCGCCGCTACGGTATCTTTTAACTTACAAACTGAGTCAGGATCATATTGAACTGTTCTTTGGGGCCATTCGTTTGTCATGTGGTTCCAACAACAATCCTACTGCAAGGCAGTTCATATCAGCATACAAACGACTCTTGATGCGGCATGATGTGAAAGCCAATAAAGGCAACTGTTCAGCACAGGATGCTACTCGAATTCTTGCTGCTGCATCCTTCAAAAATGTTGCAAAGCTGGCTGTCCCTGATGAAAGCCAAGATATGCTTGTTGCCAGACGGTATGACCTGGAGCTCCGATCACCAGAGAGGGATGACCATAACTACACTGACATTCCCAACTTCGCTGCACTGTCTGCCTTTGCTGAATCTTGTGTAGGTTACATCGCTGGCTATGTGGTGAGAATGGTGAGACGGACCCTGAAATGTGGAGAATGCTTAAATTCATTAGCTGTCCATGGAATTGGAAATAATGAAGATTCTTCCCTGGCATTCGCTCTTATCACAACAAAAAACAGAGGAGGGCTAATAGTTCCCACAACAAGTGTTGTTAAGGTATGCGAGGCAACCGAGCGTTGCATAAAAAGGCTTCTGGTGGTCACTGATGGAAGAATGCCACAGCAATGTGGGATAAAAAAGGCAATTTCAAGGGTCGTACTACAGGAAGTTGGTGCAACAACATTTGACTGCCTCCAAGACCACATGTTGGATACTGACGCCGAAAATAATCACGTCTTCAGTTTAATACGTAGCATCTCAGAATGTTACAGCAAGGTGCGTCTACACCATGCCATTAAATTGATGAATGATGACAAGAAAAAAAATGCAATTCGAAAAAGGCTGACCAAGCTCATCTTGTTCTCAAGTCAGTAGTGAGCATGACGGCTTTCCGGAGAGCTACCGACCCTGACAGAAGTCAGTCTAATTCAATTACTTCTCTTGTCTTGACATCATGTGAACCAAGTGACTCATCTGCAGACAAGGTTTATCATTCATCATGGACCATTGGTGAGTACTGTTATCATACAAATATTGACTGTGTACATTTTGCCGGTTCTTCTGCTATTTTGCAGTTCATGCAAGTGTTCTTGCCCGAAAGTTTTCTTTGTAGGAGGTCGTTTCTTGTGGCTATCTTGTCAATCCAAGTAAACAGCAACATAGCATTTGTGGAAGAATACCGGTGCCGGAGTTATGCCAAAACATGTCCGCTAATTACCATATTGGGATCTGATTGGCTAGGCATCATTGACGTGTCGTCACATAATGCAAGCTTGCTAAAGAGAGTAGAGTACGCGTGCGCCTTTGAGTGCATGACTCTTCATCTAGCATACATCTAGCATTGACCTGTCACAGTTTTTTGTCAAATGTCCGTAAAAGATCACATTATGGCTAGTAAATACCAACAATCACCGTGTTAAATCCTCAATGGATGATGTTGTTAATTTTTTTCAGGAAGGTTATCCAGCTAAGGAGAGTATCAACCAGCAGCGAAGTGTTTGATGATTTGCGAAAAAACTTCAGATTGAAATTTATAAAATGCAAATCGCAAAATTTAGTGGGCCCGACGTTTCGATCCAGTACCAGGACCTTTCTCAGTCAAAGACCTTTGACTTTGAGAAAGGTCCTGCTAGGATTGAATCATCAGGCCCACTACATTTTAGAAAATATAAATTCATAAAATTTAGAATAGCTACAGAATTTACAGTACTTATCTTGAGCATGGAGGAACCCTACTTATTCCTCCATGTCTTGAGTCAAGACACATTCAGAGTGAAAAATCCAGCAATCAAGAGGGTACATGGTCGTGCGCGTAGCGGCCTAGGCTGTGCTCGGACAGTTTTTGGCATGACACCAGCCAAAAATAATGTACATTTCCAAAAAGATTACAAAATAGAACATTACTGTAACTTTTAAGAAATTACCTTGTTCCGTGCTTGTTCCAATTGTTTCACACTCGTAGTCGCAGTTTCAGCGTTCTGTCGTCCGTTATGCCCGCCACTACTCACTACAGACACTAGCAATTATAGCACTCGCCTGTGCTGTGTGCAGTTTCTAACGAAGTCAGACGAGGAAAACTCCACAAATTCCGGCTAAATGGGCGCTTATTTTTAGTGTTCTATGGCTCCCGAACACGACAAGTAAGTTAGTAGATAAAAACTAATGATCACTGTCTGTAATACCATTCCCGATTCATTTTTCTCAGACACGATCCTTCATATCGCACAGAAATACGCACGTTTAAATGGGAGGCCGTGCGATTGTTTACAAAATAAACGGCACACCAAGATGGCCGCCGGTGGCTTCATCCAATCAGAGGCATTGACAGTCCAGGTTTTTTATACACGTCCGTGACCCAGAGCGCGACAACTTCCCCATACGCAGTTGGGCATGCCCGAACTGTATTTGGGCACGAACACCGCGGGATTATACAGGTTGGCCCAGGTTCGGGCTTCGTATTCATTTCTTGCATACGTCTAAAAAAGTGCCAGTGAATAAGTTTTTAATCTCAGTTTCGAGATGACGCAGCTTCAAAATTCAGCGACGGACAAAAGTCGGCAGAGCCACTTTTATTTCAGGTTTTGGGACGAAAGTGAAGCCTGCGTCTGATCCATTGATGCGTAATGGGCCTTCGCGCTTCAGGCCATTGATTTACACACTGGCGCGCTAACGCAAAGCGGCAGCGGAAAGCGACAATGTTGCGCGGTACAACACATGTATTACAAAGGGGCGGTTACTTGTTCGGTATCTATAATTATGCCAATGGAATTCTCCAAATACACAGGAACCCGCTCGGTGCATGTATTATTTTATGCAAATGACATTCTCCCAAGACAATGCCATAAGTAGCGTCGTACAGTCCAGAAGGAATCGTAAGCAAAAGGAATTAGAAAATCTTTTACTTCTGATCCTGGCGAGAAGATCATGCGTCTCAAGCGAAACTCTAAACCGAGGAATTTGATTGATCAGTATACGCGCAGTCGCAGCGCGGTGTCTTTGGAAAAATCTATCTGTTTTCATAAACCCATGGTCGGCGGTTTACCGCTCACGCAACAGTTCCGTTTGTCCGCCGCATCCAGCTGTAGAAAACTCCGCGTCCTGTTTTTGAATTGAACGTGCAGAGTTCAAAGAAGGGTGCAAGCCATATGCCCAAGTAAATGCTATATCGGTAAATGATATCAAAGGCTTTTTGAAAATCTACAAAGTATAATTATTATATAGTCGCCTTTGCCATTCTGTGCACTGCTCGATGATACAATTTACGCAGAGCAGCAAAGATTTGATCCGTGCACCTTAATTCTCCCTTTTCTGAATCCTGTCTGTTCTTTCCAGAGGTAATGGTCGACAGCAGCTGTCATTTTGCAAACAATGATTTGTGCTAAAATGTTGCTTACTACCATAGCAAAAAGAAAGAAGTGTGATTCCACGCCAAATTAACTATTTCGTCGATAGCCTTTCTTTGGCAATGTTACAATGATGTCATTATTGCCATAAAACCAGTTGTTTGCTACTTTATTGTCCATCCAGTTATAATTATGCATGTAGAGTGGTTCTATAGAATGATAGCTGTAAAATCTGAATGGTCTGCCTTGAAGAGGTCAGCGTCGAGGATGTCTTGACCAGGAGCCTTCTAAACTTTTGAGAGACTTGATTGCCATGGTGATTTCTTGTCTGATGGGTGGCTCCATGTTGATATCCAGATCTTCTTCGCCGCTGTGAATGTCCGGCCTCTACTGACGATGGGGTCTATTCAGTGCTTCACGGAAGTGCTCAGACCATCTAGTTTCCCGTTCCGTCTCGGTTGAAAGAAGCTTTCCCTCTTTATTTTCAATTGGTGTGAGTTGTGCTCTGGTATACTTTCCACTTATGGTCTTGATTAATCTATAGGATGCTACATCACCCGACCCCTTGGTGCTTCTTTTGCCTGTTTCTCAGGGTCTTTCATGAAAGCCCGTTTCATCTGCTCGTGATTTCCTCTCCACAGACCTGTTTGCCTCTTGTTTCAGCCTATCTGATTTTGCGCCCATGTCCACTTTCGGCGGGTTTCAATTATTGTCACGTGTCATCTGATATCCAGTCCTTTCTGTCCGTCTTCCTGTAGCCATACGTTTCGACAGCTTTCAAAAAGGATTGTTTGGCTTGATCCCATATGACTTCAGTTTCGTCAACTGTATCTGTGTCTTGCTGGGTATATCACCTTGATCAGAAATCAGCTGAACTATGTTCCTTTATACCGCCAAAATAAAGGAGTGTCTTATATCTAGGCCTAATATTTCAAAAATCATTATTTCCATGTGCATAATTATATATACAGGATCTTCCAGCTTCCACATCAGCAGCTGAGCCGTGAGGCATTGAACACCCATGTCTTACGCGTCATTTATTGTGTAATGTCAATTACTTTCACAGTGCTATAGTCATTATTTATTATTTATGCTTTATAATCATCGCAGAATCACCATTTATTTTTTACCTTATCTATAGCAGTAAAAACGAATACCGGTAGGCCTACTAAGTAATATACAAAACTGCTGCAATTATGACTGCAGGAGAAAGGTCCAGCTAGCATCAAAACGTCAGACTCTGATCATTTTTGACAAAACAGTACCCGGTAAGTATTTTCATGGTGTAAATCAACCGCATGCTCATTCAGTATACCAATTCGAGGGTATATGAAATAATTTCGTGCTCACGAAATACATGATTTTGAGTGCACGAAATAAAGAACTGAAATTTCATTTTGTTAGAGTTCGATGTTCATCGAATGTCCCTGTATAATGGGGCTCCGTAGGATAGGCCTAACCTAGATGACAAGTCAAGCACTACAACACCGCCCTCCTGAGCCTGGCCAAGCGCTGCATGAAAATGTGACGATGCGACAATGCGACAGCCGACAGCACGACGTGACAATGCGCCGTGGACGCCGGGGCGTGTGCTGGGAGCGGAGATCCAATCAAGAATGCACATGCGTCGCGTAACTTGGCAGTAATAGAATTAGGCCCATAGGCCCTATAGGCGCGAGTCATCTCAAGCGATTTTGTTTTGTATATTTCTGTAGATTTCGGTATGACTGTCAGACTCAAGTCCGACTCTGGTCTTATTTTCCATGACTCCGACTCGATTCACGATTACAAACGACCCGGACCTGAACTCCGAATCGACTATCATGAAAAAAATGCAAACAAATTGTCTTTGTGACACTATCCGAGCCGATCTGGATAACTTGGGACATCGGCCCTTTTCCAAAACCCGGCTTAGGATTCGGCTCCGGCTTCGTCTCCGGCTTCGTCTCCGGCTTCGTCTCTTTAATCCAAAAGCTGAAAGCACAGGTTGGACGGTTCTTTGTTGAAGTTGAAGGTTTTGATTCATTTCGAAATGAAGTGTAGCATTCAAAAACGGCATACGAAGCCAAAGTGCCTCCCGTTTCCATGCCCTGTACTGAGTGGACGAAAGAAAGACAGCCGGAGCCTGAGCCGGGTTTTAGGAATTAAAGGGCCTTGGGCTCCGGCTCGAAACTAAAGGCCGCGTGTTCGAAACGGGCGTCTATAGAGCTAGGTCTAGGTCTTCTCCCTATTGGAAATACACGGAGATGCGAAGACAATAGCCCTAGCCGTAGCTCTTGAAGCCCGTTTCGGGGCGGCCTAGTGTGAATCGATCGGACTTGGACTTGTACTTGATGATTATTTTGTGACTCTGTGCTAATTAAATTTGAGAAAGTCACGCCCACTGTGGTCCTAATTCCTTGTCTGCGTAAGATCGATTGAGCGAAATACCGATGCACTGACAGTTCAGTGCTTCGTACGCATCCGTAACCATGCGAAAGTAATTCTCAATAACCACCCGCAGTGGTACATTGGTATAAAAAAATTATTGGTACAAAACACACCCAGTTGAACGTTTGCGCATGACACGAAAACAAAAACGGCAGTTGGGCAGATCCAAAATGTAGTGATTGTATTTGGGCATGCGTCCCGTACGTACTTGGGGCAATTTCGTAGTTGGGCAGTCACATGAGCACAGCTAGCTCGTTGTGCCGCTTCATATTGGTTATTCCTACAGGCTGTATGTAGTCCAATGTTGTTGGCTACAGAGCGATCGATGGAACTGCTGGCAGTACACGTTGAATGTACACGTACAAAAAACCACAGCGTTAAATATTAAAAATGGTTCGTGAACTTGTCACATCAGAGTTGAACTTCGGTTTCAAGTAGGTGATAGCTTGAAGCAGAAAATGGCCTATAATCCTGTGGTTAGTAAACGACTGAGCGATGGAATGGAGCGAAGTTCGAAAGCGCACGGCCTGCGGAAGAAAAACGGCACCAAGGCATTTCTGGGTATGTGGACATGGAGGTGTGGAACGGGTCTTGGTGGTGGTCTTCAACAACCTGTTTCTCTAATTCTAGTTAGCTTTCGTACTCGTCGTCGTAGATTTATTGTGACTTTGCCTTTACTCGCAAGTATGTTCACTTTTCGTCTGTGTTTTAGTTGAGGTAACCGTAACCCTCATCATTCATAGTCATACTCCCGACCTTCGGGAGGATGAGTTGAGGGTTACGCCTTACGGTTACCGCAACTAACTGAATATGTACTGTGTTCGTTTTATGCATGAAGTTATGAACGTCGAATAACAATAACATCCAAGCACTACCCCCATGTACTGTGTTCGTTTTATGCATAAAGTTATGAACGTCGAATAACAATAACGTCCAAGCACTACCCCCATGGTCCATAATCCAAGTGTGATTGTCATGTCATTGTTGAATGTTGGTGGCCATGGTGGCTAGTGTAGATTATGAACTTGTATCTGCACATAACAATCTAGTAGTAGTAATAATTATACTTCATAGTAACTTTATAGCCCTTTATAGTAATTGTAGCCCTTTAAATCCGTTTAGAATTTATTAATGATTTGGATATTTTGATCGATCAAATGAATATCAAAACTGTCAAAAGTGGAGTGTAAGGGCTACACTTACTGTAGCTACAGTATGTGTATGGTAGGCCTACTTTACTTATTTTAATTTTTATATGAATTATTTGGGGCCTTTGGGGATATTGTGATATTTAAAAATAAAATTAAAGCTTGTGGTCTTTTATTACCTGAGATGCTATATCTGTAGAATCCTCAGGCCTAATGGGGAATAACTTGATTGTGATTAATATATATTATGAAATAATCTTTGATTAAATTTGAGCTTAACAGTAATTACTAGTATTACATGTACTAATAATAATAGTAATAGTTTGTCTAGTGTAAGAATCAACTGTTCCTGATTTTGATAGCAAAAAATGTAAATCGGTAACTTAGAGCACGGTTATTGTCAACATTTGTCCGTTGACTGGAGCTGGACTCGTACTATAGCAGTGTTGTAGGTCTCGAGACCAGGTCTTGGTCTCGAGATCATCTTGAGACCTTTTTTTGAGGTCTCGGTCTTATCAGAGTCTCCGTCTCATAGCACAATTTACAAATTTGATGTTCATTCTTACTGTACATGTGCAATGCGGGTGTACATGTACAGTACCGGTACTCTTTACACAAACAGACCAACAGCGAACTGTGCAGCACTAAAAGATGCATCACCTGATATACATAATGTAACAATGATTAAAACTCCTCATAGTGGTGTTTGTCATGTAAAAAAATACCAACAATGAACATTATCAACCAACACTGAGAAAATTGAAGAGAGTGTGGCGACCTACAGTACATGTACACACCCATGTACATTTTGCAGGAAACCCAAGGAAAACAAACAGATTTTTATGCAAATTTTTTATTTTTTTTATTTTATATGCAGTAGTATTAGTATTATGCCAAAATGTTGAAATTTAATGAAAATGTTATTTAACCTACCGGTACATTATTCCCATGCACGATGCAATGTAAGAAAAAAGGTCATTGTATGAAACCATTGATGACACCTTTCCTGTACTCAAAAGTTATGGCCTTCAGCTGTTTCCTTGCTCTGTGGATGCACCCACATCTACAGTATCGCTAAAAGTGCCTGTCTTTACTGTACATATATTATTTGTACACATGCTCCATGTACACGTGTACATGTACATTTTTCTTGATTGATTCTGTTTTTCTGTATTACTAGTTTGTACATTATATGCATAGGGTGTCCTTCATGTCTGTACATGTACGTGTACTGTACATTGTGTATTGTACTAAATGTACATGTACTGTACCTGGGTGATACATGTACATTTGCAATTAGTGACTAGTACATGTGTCCAACAATCAGCCAATTCACTTGGAAAATAATCAGCTTATTCTATCTGCCTGCCTCTGCCTTTAATGATGATTAATAATGTGCATCTATGTGTTTGTTTTGTTAAATACAATGACACCACTTCTTATTTCTGTGCATGGATTCTGTGCACAGGGTGCATTGCCACATATAAGACTACCGGTATGTGAAGGCATTGAAAAGATGAGTGAGTATGGTCATAGGGACTAGTGATAAACCCACCCAGGGCATTATGCATCAGTGCAGGTTGTGAAGCCAGGCAGCCACTTTAATGAGATTGAGCCCTGGCTGCCCACAAGGCAAATGGAATAAATTGATCATTTTCACGACGGCTGAATATATGTATGCAAGCCAATTGAATAGATGGCTATGTCTCACATTCATTAATCGATCCCATTTGCAGGTGCAAACAACATTAAAACGTTTAAAACAAAATTTGTAAAGAATACCCTACTAGTGCACGTACAACATGTACACTGTACATAGCTACATTAACTGCCTTCCTTGGACTTACATGTACAAGATTTATGAGAAACAAAGTTTGTTCTGAGCCTGGACAAACATGTACAATGTGTACATTTGCATTAAAAATTATCTCTATATGCCACCTGTGCTTGTTCAGGTGTATAATATATAAAATGCACATTCCATATACATACAGAATTCAAAATGCCTATTTGACAATTTATGCTTCAGGTACATACTGGTACATGTATACAGTGTGCATTGTTGGAGATAACCTCAAGGAACAAGATTGCCTGTTTATTGATTTTTCCCCCTCAAACATATGGGCATTGCCATTTTTGTACACGTGTCTATGTGATTCAGTATGTGCAGTACATATTGACACACAGTGGTGTGTTCGTGTCCAATTGGTTAGATCAAGTCCATCTTCATTCTGAGTGTTTCAATGCAGCATACAATGTACAGTGTACATGTACATTTCATAAAGTGTGTTTTGTGTTTCACTAAATGAACATTTTGCTAAACTGTTGATCAAACCATCCCTCCTCTACATGTACCTCCATGATCAAACCAAACCACCAAGTACATGTACTACATGCACCTCTGCTAACTGTAGATGCATACTGTGCATTGTGTACACTGCATACCCAATAATTCATGACCATAATATACAGTATATGTTGGGCACAAATTTTAGCTCTGCATGATCTTTAAGATTGCGCAAAACCTCTTGTGCTAATTTTAAGCTGCTGGGTTATAAAATTACATTAGGTAATAGTTATAAAATTTCATTAGGTGTGTTCCTAGTAGAAATATTTTCTGAATGTTCTGGAGAAAGAGTTACATACTTTTTTCAGAGCCACACACTCCTTATAAGAAATGTGTTACATGGTGTCACCACAAACCTTCCACTAAGAGACCGACTCCAAAATAAAACAATTTCTTTGGAGGATTAATTCCAGGGGTTCTCGGATGTACAGTAGTTTTGTATTCCAAAATGTGTTAATGGAATTGCTACAAAAAATAGACACCAACCCGTGGATTTTCCCTCTTTCATTGAAATGGGAAACCAGTTAAAGTGAAATCTGAATTATCAGAAATCGTCATTGTTTTGTAAATTATACAATGTACCTGTACTTCTCCTGGACTTATAAAGGGTATGTTCATGTAACTGTAACAGCATGGCAGTAAATTGTTATTCGCAACTCTCAGTACCAATCTCATTCATAGGAAATTTCTTTCGCATTTACAATTTTACATTTTTGAAGGTTAAAATTTGTGCAAGGATGAATGCATTTGCGCACAAGGTTCATTGTGCAAGGTTTAATATTGCACAAGCAGCCTAAAAACAATGAAAAATGGCCCATGCAGTTTTTTAGCTGACCTGCAGCTTAGAGATCTTAAAGATTGTGCAGCGCTTAAAATTTGCACCCAACATTTACATTATGTAGGTACACGTATTCCCTGTATGTACATGTATACGTGTACACGATGTACATGTACATGTACACGATGTACAGGTACATGTACACGTACTTGTACATGTACATGTACCGGTACATTGTACATGTACATGTACACTGTAGTGTACA
Organism: Luidia sarsii; assembly: GCA_949987565.1. Taxonomy (NCBI): domain Eukaryota; kingdom Metazoa; phylum Echinodermata; class Asteroidea; order Paxillosida; family Luidiidae; genus Luidia; species Luidia sarsii. The sequence goes on from OX465121.1 coordinate 1,389,994, forward strand.
GTACATTGTACATGTACACGTATGTACACTGTACAGTACATACACATGTAGTGTACTATAAAAAACCTGAAAAAAGGGAAGAAAGTTTGCGACATTTTTGTGCTGTATCTTGAAGTACCGTACTACCGTAGTAGCTCATTTTGCTGTCTGACTTCCTCCTTTCGGGGCATGGTTATGACTTTGGAAAAAAAATGGCCAGGGCTGTGTACGTAATACTTACGCACTGTCCATGTACATGTACAGTACATGTACTGTACATTGTACACCCATACACAGTTTGTACTGTTGTGCACAGAATGCGCTCGGTACGGTCAAGCTTCCATGTGTGCTGCACACACAGCAGTCTGGATTCTATATCATGCGCGCTGTGCAAAGAGCCGTGCACCGGCCTGTGGCCGGCAGTCTGATCTGCCCAACTCTTGTGTCAGCCAAAAGGGCACGGCAATTCGAATTGCCGTCGTGAATTTCCTGCCCTATTTAAGAAGTAATCTTTTATAGTCAAATAGAAAGCATAATTCTTGAAAAAATGCAGATGCAGTTCTAATGTGAAATTAGTGCCGGTCAGAAGCATTGTTTTTCACCAGGAGTGGTGGACCGTGGACGGAGATTACCCGTGCTGGTCGGCCCCGTCCACTGCTGACCAGCATAGTTATAACACTGACCGTAGGTGCATAGGGTTCTAAAAAGCAATAACAAATACTAAACAAGCTTTAATTACCAATACCAGTAGGTGATAAATTAGGTATACTGTTTTAATCAAACCTCACATGTATGTATAATTCATACATGTGCATACATTTAATTAAAATCTGTACATTGCGTATAATAAACAATAAACATGCACTGGTATTTATGTAGAATCATGCATACACGTACAATTAAGTACATGCATGTACATGTACATGTAGGCAGGCCCGCTGGAGGACGCCAGAGCCGCGCGCCAAACCGCACGGTCACCACTACGACGTCCGCAAACCGGCACACAGGATCCGACGGAGCGGATATAAACGGACGCCGCAGCGCTCTTTCTTCAGTTGCCTGATGAAGGTTAGCAGTTAGCAACCGAAACGTCGCTTCTAGCAACGACACATCGCGTGACTTTGATCACCCTTCTAATTGTCTACACCACCGCGATGAACAACCCTTTCATTTCCATGTACATGTACATGTACATGTACATGTATGTTCAATTGTTCATGTACATATATACATGTACATGTATAGCCCTTTTTACATGTACATGTACATGTACATGTATGTCTGTACAGTATTCGTGTTTTTTAAAATGAAATAACATGTATGTGTGTACACTGTACCAGTGTTCTCAGTTTCTTAGCATTTTTGGGTCACTGACTGAATGCTCCTGTTATGAGCATGGCATTGATTTCACCAAAGTCATCCCAAGTTATGATCCACCACAAGACGATGAGCGATACACAGAAACCATACGTCCTATCACAACTAACGATGGGTTATAAGTTGAGTTACATGTACAATGCATCGTATTCGTAAGGCTTTATGAAATCCATCCATGTACACTTACATCATACATGTACGTGTACATTATCATTACGGTACAAAATAATACAGTGTAAACTGTTATTTGCTGAAATTATAAGCATGACAATACTTTTGTCATCGAGCACAGGTCTAGATTATACTGTTAATGTTTGCAATGCATTTTCAGGTCGGGGTTTGTCAGAAAACTTCAATCTAATTATTTACATGTACATTTACTGACTATACAGTATACACTATACATGTACATGTACAGTAGTAAACAAAGTATTGTATCCTCCAGTTACCGGTTTTCGACGATATAAGGCCTTTTCTTCAAGCTGACCAATGTGAACGAAAGTATCAGACTAAAAGAGGTCTCAGTCACTTTTTCCACACCACAGACTATAAGAATAATCATGGAGAATGTTGATCAAGCCTGTCACTTCCGTAAGATTACCCGGTTTTGTTGATGTCCACGGCGCACCGCGCAGTAAGCATCGTGACCTATTTTCGACGGTGGTGTTTAGTAAGGTGTCCCAGTGCAGCCAAACGCAAAATAAATTCTTAAAATAAATCAAATGCTGTGTGGCACTGTAAAATTCTTCCCTGTATAGTTTTTTTTGTTCATCTTTCGGTTTTTTCGACACTGCTTCTAACACTTTCCTCAAAACATTCATAATTTATGCTTAACTTATTGGTTTGCATTAAATTTGTCCCATTGCCCTGAGCCACTTTGAGATGGGGAAGTTGGATTGACTTTCTGTTATCACGTATCAACTCCTTTCCCTTCATGCTACCCTCTCCTTTCCCATCCTTTTCCAAATCATCAAAACTGTCCTCATAATAATAAGGAAATAAATTTAATCACCATAATGAATAATTCAAATTGAGAATAATTTTCTTAAAATGTGAAAAGAAGTTCATTTAACTGAAAGATATCTTTTAACTTTTTTTAATTTGGATCTTCAATTAAACCAGGTGAAATATGGTAGGGCGGTATCTATGAGTGACACACGCAGCATTTCTCATCCTTGTTAATTTCCACATCAGAAGATATATCAAGGCAGGATGTGATTGTTCGGCTTGGTCCAAGCTAATTGTGATTCAGCCATGGAAGCAGATTCTGTTTTCTTTGCCCTTTTGGTGGGGTTGTATTTGTTATCTGGTTGATGTCTTCTAAGATGAAAAATCCACAATCCTCTTTCTCACTGCTTCTTCAGTTATGACCTTTCCCAATGTCACTCAAGAGGCACATTTCCTCCTTCTTGGTACTTTCTCTAGCTGCCCTTTTATTATTATTTTTTTTTAAAGCCTATTAGGCCATATGTTACTTTATGCCTTTAAATAATAATAAAAACAAATTAAAAAAATTATATAAGCGAGACGCCCTTCAGGAGCCTCCATAGTTTTTACCCAGAACGGACTGCCTCAAGTTGCATGACATTTTTTTCCTTCTACTTACTGTATGTTGGGGTTTGTTATGGTACACTCAGATTTTGTTTAGGACCAACAATAAAGAAAACTGGAGCTACGAAGCAACTACCACTTTTGTACCAAGGAAAATAGACCCCAAAACAGCAACTTTTTTAATCACACAAGTTTGGCCTACCGGAAGAGCCTTAACTTTCCACATTTTTGGTGACGGACAAGAGCAGGAAACAAACCGGAAGATACGAAGTCTGAGATCGTTATACTGAGTTGTTTTCATCGTGCGATGTGAGTTAGAAGGCTAAGCGTCGAAAATACGTAGCTTAGACAACTGGGCCCTCCATGACATAATTGAGAATTGACCATACATGTAGCTCCCCATTCCCCCATTTCATTAGAATATGAAGATGAAACAATAATATGTTGTTAAGGCATGAAATGCAAAAATGTTTTTGATTCAATATACAAACACATGGATCCAGCTTACCCAAAAGGCTTCATGCTGTCATTGCCTCGGGATATGTGTGCAGACTTTATAATATACTGAGTGAAGTAAACACAGTGTACCGGTAGGTAAATGTGCTCGTATACAGTATGTACACATACATGTACACATGTACAGTACAGTACATGTACATGTACATAGTACATACGTGTACATGTACATGTATCAAAGTACCGGTTTGTACATGTACATGTACATATGTACAGTACAGTACAGTACAGTACATGTACATGTACCGTACACATGTACATGTACATGTATCATAGTACTGGTTTGTACATATACATGTACCGGTACATTATATGTACAGTACATTTTGTACAGTACAGTACATGTACCGTACACATGTACATGTACACGTACCATTGTACGTGTACATGTACATGAATGGAGTCTAACATGAATCATGTACCGGAAATAGGCGGTATACGGTAGTTTTTTACAGCAGTTTAGAAAAGACATTGACATTGGCACATACACATGTACGTACATGTACAATACAAATAAATGCATTTTGTGTGTACCATACCGCTACATGTACCAGTACAGTAGCCAGTAGGCCTCGATGTACAGTACATGTACTGTACGTTGTACATACAGTACATGTACATGTACATGTACATGTACATATTAAACGTACATGTTAAACGTACATGTACACATGTACCGGGGTACGTACATGTACACATGTACTGGGGTACGTACAATGTACATGTACCGGTACATGTACCATACACAATTTACATGCATGTACTGTACACATACATGTACATGTACCTGTACAAATATACAGTGTTAAGTTTGTACTGTACATGTGTATGTACAATGTACATGTACATGTACTACATGTACAGTGTGTGTACATGTACTGTACATGTACACTGTACATGTGCTTGTAGCCCTAACACATTGTACATGTAAATCAAAAATGCGGTTGTGGGTTTCAGGTATATGTACATGTAGGGTTATATCGTGCAAAATTGGGTACACCACACACGAACCAAAGTGTTGTCTTGGTACAGTACATGTACTGTACATACAGTATACAGATCTTACATGTTTACACATTGGAGAAAGGTCCTGCTAGGATCGAAACGTCAGGCCCACTAAATTTTAAGATTTACATTTTGGTAATTTTAGTCAGTAAGCAGTTTGCAACATTTTTGTATATCACCTTATGTTTACATGTACATGTACATGTACCTCAGTCAGTCAAAATGATTACAGTCCTGTACATGGATGTACAGAACATGTGTACAGTACGTGTACCAGCGATATTGAATATGGAATTAATGATGTGCATAAAGTGTGCATGTACTGGTACGTGTATAATCCTGTTGTGTTCAACAAATTGAATTACATGTATATTTATATACAAAGCTATCATAGCAATTGATACCCTCCTTGGAATGAACATACTGTATGTTAAGTAACGTGGGGCTTTCGTTTAGGGCTTTGGCATTATTTGTTCACGATCCGTCGACAAGTTGCTGATAGGTTGGATGTTTTGTTTAGGTTTTTTAGTCTATTACACCTCCATGATTACACTCAGTCCCCTCTTAGCAGTACTGCACAAATCAATGTACATGTGTGTACCCCAGATCTTTGGTCAATAATTATTATTATAATAATTATTTTTCTGTTTGTACATTTTTCACTAATTTTTAAGTTACAGCTTATATTCCAAATATTACGGAATGTACAAGAAAGTTTTATCTAAACATTAACATGTAGGTCAGCAAACACGTATCTGACTGGTATTTCTTTGCACTTTAAAATTTGCATTTTTAATTTCATGTGGGAACCCATTAACCCATGACAACAAATGTTTGCTTTCAATATACTGTAATTACACATACCGTACTGTACATGTGCATGTACATGTACCTTTGAAATAACTTTTGCTGAATGTGTAGTGTGTACTAAAGACCATGTCACACCATGATGATTTAAGTAGCCAGCATATGCCGACGTATCAATTTATCAAATTGTTTTAAATTTTGGGCCAACACGTAGTATGTAAATGTACATTGGTTAATGTGTTGCCCGAAACAGTGTTCACATCTTATAATGCTCAACGATAGTCAAACTGATGCATGGAGCACAGCAGCGTATTGTACATGATGTAGAAGATGAACATGTGACATGTCAGAGCCAATAAAAAGGCTGCTGCTTGATGATTGAAATCAAAACCACATGAGATGATGAGACGTCACAGTACATGTACGTGAATCACCCTCACAGTTGCAGTATTTTGTTTTAGCCCATATGTATTGATTCCTCTAAACTTTGGCAATACACATACATGTAAATGTACTGTACCATTTCATGGTACATGTAGAGCTACACGTGTACAGGTACATGTACAGATGTACATGTCATGTACATGGATACAGTACATAAGTCAGAAATACGTTGTATGGTATACGGTATACATGTACATGTACGTCAAATACATGTAGTTATCTTCAAATATGCACCCACAACTTTCTTTAATAAGGAGTAATTAGATTTGGAGGCCAATCATGTGATTTACATACTGTACATGTACATACATGTATTATACATGTACAATAGATTAAAGGACTATCACTAGTAGCAATGTCTCACATACACGTATACATGTAAGGCCAGGTTTACAATAATTAGGCCTAGTTGTTTGCATCTGAATGAAAGCAGTGGTGAGATCCTTGGAGATATACAGCATTTAATGGTTGAATTGCTTCTGACTAGCGCCCCCACCCCGGCAAAGTCTACTTGACTATTTAGGAGGCCACCATCTACCGGTAAGGGCTGGATAGCTCAAATGGAAAGAGCACTGGTACAGTACATAAATAATCCAGAGGTCTCGGGTTTAAGTCCCTGTCCAGTCAAAAGCATGTATTTCAGTGGTTGTTTTTTCTGCCTGTATTTAGCAAAATAATGTGAACAACTTTGTAAAAACAAATATTGAAAACAATTTACAAAGTGCCAGCCATAATTTAAATCAAACCCAAAATTTCCAATTTTGGTGCAATACTGTATCCGAGGAACTTCTATTGATGGATAATTGTGTGTGAATCATGAAGCCTTGCTCTGCGTCGTGCACACAAAGTGGTATAGCGCCCTCTCCTGGTGGCCAGGGCTGATGAAACCTTACTTGCTAGACGGACCCTAGTCTGTGCAGCATTGATTATTGTACACATGCTGCCTGAATACTCCACTCATCATTCATTCGGACATCTACATCTAAGACGTTAAACCCTCCATGAAGCACATGTGCAGTACATGTACGTACATGTATACATGCATGTATCGATAGATGTACGTGTACACTACATCAGTAGCTGTGGTTTTTCATCAGTTAACAGTGCATGATGCTAACTACCGGTACATGTACATATACTGTCTGATTGTAGGATGGAGTCTAGGTGAGTCTTAGCATGGTCTTACATGTAGTCTGCAAGTCCTGATTTGATCTGAAATAATTATTGATAAAATTAGTTACTACTAGTCTATTCATATGAACTTTATGTTACACGTGTACAGTATATTTTCTGCCTTTGAGAAGGGTCCTGAAAATATCGGAGCCTCAAAAAAATTGAGATCATATACAGATATGTAATTGGTTCATTTAAGTCAATACTTGCATGTAGCACTTTGCATCATTTTGCTTTACTTTAAGTTATGCTATAGTTAGAGTACTGCAATCAGTTGGCTAGAAAGCATACATGTACATGTACGCTTTTACTGTACATTTTGAATGAATGAAAATGATGGAGGTACTGACACTGTAACTATAGATTTACACTTTAAGGTGTGGCTAAATGCCATGGATGTTTCTGTCTGATTTGAAATGACAGTTCTTATGACAAGCAGTACTTTACATTTCAGAGGTAATAATAAAACGCATTCTAAGCTCTATCCTGAAGTTCATGGACATGTACATGTACAGTACATTACATTTACATACATGTACATGTACATGTACAAAGTATTTTGTGTACGTCTGTACATGTACTGTACATATAATAATTGCTATTCATGTTTGCACATGAGTACTGTTACATTACATTTACCGGTACAATTTTACAATTTCAGCTTCAGGTCTCAATGACCATTGGCATCAGGCGCAACAAGGACAGGACTGAACTGTACCATACCTGAACATGTAACTTATTGTAAGGGTGTACATTTACATGTGTACATGTACATGTGTACATGTTTGCTTTGTTGTGTACAGTATATGCTCAGAGTCAGAAGAAATGTTGACTATCACTGTCAGAGGTTACATACATGTATAATTGTTGCTGTCCGATTGTGTAAATATAAAAGCTTTGTACACACTACTAATAATTATTTTTAACAGTAATTTAATGAAAAATGATTTTACTTGTAGAGTTTTTGTATTATACAATTGAAAACTGTATGTACATGTATGGTCTGTATGATGTTAAATTATACATTGACAAATGACATACTGTATATTGACATGTATGGCAGTTCACACTAAGATCGGATGATTCATCCACACTGCATTTGCTCTTTAATTAACCAAATACTTGTTCTTGTACATGTATTTCCCTACGCGTGTATTTTTAAGATTAATTAAATGCACATACCGGGGTACATGGTAATTGCTGCATGCATGAAAATTAAAAACCTTACCACATCTAGATTTCAAGGACTTTTTTAGCAATTAATACATGTACGGTACACACATTCAATATAAAGTCCTTAGTGTCCTTCATATATTTAGGCAAGGTACAACTTTGTGTACAACTGTACAGTAGAGATCTTTGTACAGTACATGTACTGTACGTACATTGTACATGTACATTGTACATGTACATTGTACATGTACATGTACATTGTACATGTACATGTACATGTGTACATGTACACTACATATCCATGTACATGTACATTGTATGTACAGTGCATTGATGTAAATGTACCAAGGCATGTACACAGTGTGTATTGAATAAGATCAATGTTCTATAAGGGGCACAGACTTGCTGAGAGCACAATACAATTTGCTTATGAATAGACATCCAGGAGCTGAACAAATTGCTTCAATGGGTACCATAATCTCATCATAGACGCTTGGTATTGCTACTGTACATGTACATGTACATGTACAGTATGGAGTTGACAGTTACATCAATACATGTACACTGTACACTGTACATCTAAAATTGTTCTTACTGTACATGTACATGTTCATTTGTACATAAGTATACATGTACATGTACAACTATGTATGTGTACGTATACTGTCTGTACAGTACATGTACAGTACATGCATGGAGCTACATACTATATACTCTACTGTAGCTCCATGGTAACCAGATGGGTGAAAAGTTGCTTTTTGTAGTAGATTGTGAACAGTCTTCATATTAACCTGAGCTGGGGGACAAATTAATTACTCACTAGGTACATGTACATGTACCGTACATGTACATGTAGGTACTGTATGGTAAAAGTGTACATGTACATGAGTACATGCACATGTGTACATTTAAATTGTACATGTGTACATGTACATGTACACATTCTGTACTTTTAATTTGTTCACTGTACACCTGTACCGGTACATGGTACATGTACTACATGTACCTGTACATGTATGTACCCGTACATGTACTGTACTGTAATGTACATGTACATTTGGTGACATTATCCCTGGACATTATACATGTGCAGTGTATTAATTCATTTTCTTATTTTTGCAGACATGTACAGTACTCATGCATGCATATTGCATACCGGTATACGGTACGTACGCGTAGTACGTGCTGTACAGTAGCATATACAGTACACGTACATGTACATGTACATGTGTACACTACATACATGTAATGCAAACATGGTAAATGTACCTGTACAGTACACTGTACACCTGTACCAGTACTTGTACATAAACCTGTAGTGTACAGTAAGTTTACAGTACATGTTTCATGTAATCTCTGTCTACAAGTATTTCATGGTCAATTCTATAGTACATGTATGCTTGTCAGGTCTGGCACATCATCTCATCAGTCATCAGGTCCACAATGTGTGCAGAAATGTGCCTGTTGGCTTCATTGTTGGCTATCACTTATCAGTATCAATGTTATTCAGTGATGTATACACAACTTTAGAACTGTTACAAAATTGGTTCTAAACTACTATAATCACAGAAATTTCAGAATATATGATCCCTCCTAAAATATCAAATGGGTAAGGACATGTAGGCAAAAATTGTAGAAGAATTTTTAATGAATAGTTTTTGATGTCCATTATTAAGTACGGTACTGTACCTGGTAATATCTCTATCAATCTAGTACAATCTAGTACTTTTTTATATACCGGTATACTGTATGTATACAGTATGTACATGTAGGCCTATATTTGTACCAAATGAATTCAATGTATATGTACATGTACATGTAGTGTACACTAATTTGATATTTTCTGTTTCATAAATAAATATAAAGTCAAATCATGAATACTTTTCTGAGTGATTGTTACTGTTTTTTAAATGTGACATATGTACACATGTATATATAATGCAATGATGCTACATGTACATGTAATTAGTGTTTGGTCAATCTCATTTATAATTACTGGTAATCAGAATTTAAATTCAACCAATCATATTAACCATGTTTGTGGTTATCGATTTGAATATGTTGCAAATGAACCAGAAAAATAATGATCAAAATTTGGCTTGTAAATTGTATTACATTGTATTAACATTGTACCGGTACAGTATGTTTTAGGCAAGTTCAATTAATGCACACATGTATACAACTACCTGTATACATGTACATGTACTGTACATTGTACATGTACATGTACATGTACAATGTATATGTGCAAAACAGTACATATAGCCAGTGACACTGACAGTACATTGTGTACATGTACTGTACATATGTACATGTACTGTACCTGAATGGTACAGTACCTTGTACAATACATGTACATGTACATGTATCTACATGTACCTGTATCAGTGTATGTTTACAGTACATGTACTGTACATGTCTGTGGAATCATGGTGGAATTGACTTGCATGTTCATGTAGGAGTAAAACATACATTGTACTGTATACAATATACAGTAGATATAATTATACACTGTACATGTACATACATGTACTGGTACATTGTACCATCTTCAGATCTTGCTCTGTGATTGTACATGTACACAGTGTACAGTACACGTACATGTACCGGTAGTTTCTTATGTATTTTTCACCTTGTTCACTGTACAAATAATGAATTATTAAATAAAGGAAGACAAGTTTGTCAGGAAATAATTAAGGATGTGGGTAATCAATAAATAGCCTCCAATTGCAATGCCAGCACTATATACATGTACATGACTGTATACAGTACATGTACAGTACATGATGTGTACATGTACATGTGCATGTACATGTACAGGTACATGTACATTGTGTACAATGTACTGTACATGTACACTGTATGCATGGGTGTACATGCATACATGTACTGGGAAGTACACGTTCATGTGCATTTCCAGTTCACCGTATTCATCCATGTATGTACATGTACATGTACACATGTACATGTACATCCGAGGGGGTGTACATGTAGTAAACGTTCATGTGCATTTCCAGTTCACTGTCTGCATGAATGTACAATGTACATGTACATGTGTAGTATGCATACATGTAGTACTGTACACGTTCATGACTTCATGTGCATTTCCAGTTCACTGTCTACATATGGACATGTACATGTATACCGGTACCTACAAGTGATAATGAAACACTTGGTCTATTCTACACATAATCATCTCCTCATGCATTGCACACCTTGGGTCCTGCTAGGAACACATCAGACTCTGCAAATTTTAAGGAAAATGAATACCAGTACCGGTAATCAAGAATAAAATCAATACAGAGTTATTTATACTGTACTTCCATCAATACCACCCTTTCCCTTGACTTCTTAATCTTACGTGTGTACCGGTACATGTACATGTTCACATGTACATGTACATGTACATGCACAGGTGTACATTAAAAACTTGGTGTACAGAACATGTACACTGTACATGTGTACATGTACTCCTATAAATCCCAAAATGCAACAATGTACTGTACTGTACCGTACAGTATGCATGTCATTAAAATCATTCTGATTACATGTGTACCTTGGTCATTTATTGATTAGTTGAATGATTGTGGGTTGTTTGTTTTAATTTTTCCTTATAAATAATGATTTTTGTTCACCCAAACCAAATAGCATTAGCAAGCAGACCTATTTATAGCAGTACTTGAATGTTTCCTTTGAGTGGGGTGACTCATTCTACCCAAACACATTATGTACCTGCACATCCATGGGCATGTGTGTGACCTCAACAAGAAAGCTGACAATGGAGCATACTGTACATGTACATGTATCTTGGCGCACTCATCTATCCAGATAGAGAACTGTACATAATTGCATTATGTAGAGAGCTGTGTATACATGTACAATTGTACTGTGTGTACAAATGTACAAGCTACAGACGTGATGCATATGTTTATCCACTGTTGACCTTAGTGGCTATGCGTGGAATGATGCAACCAGTCTGGACAATATGTCTGAAAGATAATTGAATTTTGAACATTTTTGTTAACTTACATACATGTATACATGTACATGTGTGTACATGTACATGTACATGTATACCGGTATGTACTGTACTGTACTGGTATACAGATTTTTTTTAACCACATGTCCTAATGTTTTCATTTACAAAAAGAAAAAATTGCATTACCATTTACAGTAGGCCTATGTCAATGAAATATTCCCTGCAAACCACATATTGTACTGTACAAATACATGTACTGTACATGTACATGTACTGTACATGTACATGTACATGTACATGTACATATATACATGTACCGGTACATGTTTATACATGTACCTACACATGTATAGGCCTACAGTGTACTGGTACATGTAAATATTATCATTGCAGTTTGTGCAGATATTCATGTACATGTACACATGTACATGTACATGTACAGTACTGTGCATTGTACATGTATTGTACTTGTATTGAGTACCGGTAACAGTAAATCCCATTGTACAGTACATGTACAATGTGTGTCAGTGTGGAATGTCTTGTCTTGGGCCATCCATACGGTACATGTACAGTACATACCGGTACATGTAAACTTGTTTAAATGTACTGTACATGTACATGTACATTAAAAGATAGATATAACATGATGTTTGCTTTGAGGAAAATGTAATTCAATGAGGTTTTGCCCTTGTTGCTTGATGTGATAAAACTAAATGCTCAGTGTTTTGCCCGGTGCCTGATAAAAAGAAAATTCAGGCAGCTCGGGCGGGATTCGAACTCTAGTATGCCTAAAATATTTTTGTCAGGCACTGGGCAAAGCACTGAGCATTCAGTGTTTATCACGTCGAGCAAGGGCAAAATCTCATTGAATTACATTCTCCTTAATGCAAACATCACGTTATAGTAGATCTATGATGCAACGCGGTACCCGTCGCTATACACTATTCAAATCCACCACATGAGGCATGACCTCGACCAGCTCGGTGGTCCAGTGGTTAAGACATCCGTACTAGAATTCGGGAGTCTTGGGTTCAAATCTCGCCCGAGCTGCCTAAAATATTTTTATCAGGCACCGTTTATCATGTTGAGCAAGGGCAAAACCTCATTGAATTACATTACAAGAGCTGTTCCCATTGTGCAAATAATAGACCGATTGCGCGATGTCATCACGTGTCAGGTAAGGTCTCACATACAAACTCTAGAAAAGAAAAGCCTCGATCGAACAAACTACATTAGTGCAAGTGCAACAATCATCATGTACATGTACCTGTACTTTACAACAGCGGCACGTTGATATGAGGGTCGCCATGCTTCTTGATTGTTTGATACCCGCTCCTTTGACCTAAAGGGTGCAATCGGTCAATTATGATTTGAACGGTGATTCAAAAACCTTTTCTCGTGTCCACACACACCAAAAAATCGCAATGTAAAAAATCCTTACCTGATTGTGGTTACTGGTTAGCAATTGCAGATAAATGTTGCATACATGTGTTCTTGAGGGTGGCCCATGCAGGGAGATACCGGTACATTAATGTACCAGTACAGTGTACACATGCACAGCACTTGTGAGATTTAAAAACACAATTCTTTTTCTGTGGAGCATTCACACACACACCTCCCTTGGCACTAATTATCTGACTTGTGTTGTATAGCCATCCACACACACCAAAAAAATGCATCTTTATTGCAATTCAATTCGTGATCCAAAAAATGGTGTTTTGAGGGACAGTGGGAGTTGTGGGACCGGCCCTGGTGTGTGCAACATTTGATGGGAGCAGACAGAGCCAGTCTACCCATGGCCTTAGGCAAGACTTAATCTTTTAATTGGTCCTGCTGCTTACCCAGGAGGGGTTAGCACAGTAATGTACATCAGCTGATAGCTTGAGGGAAGACTGTCAGCTCTTTGCTCTGTAACATTCAAGAGTGCAGTGGATGTCTAGTACATGTACATGTACACCGTTTACATGTACATAGTATGTGCTGTACCTATTTGTAGAGTGACATGTACTGTACATGTAATGTACATGTAAAGTACCAATATACACATGTATGAACTGTACATGTACATGTATGTGTAAATATAATGTACAGTACATGTACCATTTGTACCATATACTGCCCTATGCATGTGTACATGTATATCACATGATTTATCAAAATTATTATCAAAATTATTCAAAATTATACACTGTATATATTCGAAATCATCATTGAAGCCTTCACCACCCGAGTTCATATGTCAATCTGGACAGCATTGTACATGTAGATTATTACAGTACATGTACTGTACATGTACCGGTTACAATACATGTACATGTATCGGTACAGTACATGGTTGAATATGATTTCTTTTTCATCAATATACACACATACATGTACTGCAGTCTGTACTGTAACTTTATGTTTGAAAATATTTAAGTGCACATTGTACAGTACAACTGTACAATGTACTTATAAACATGTACATTTAACAATATCCATGGATGTCTAAGAGCAAAATAATACACATGTATACAATGTAAATAATTTACAAACTGCTTAAATTTCCACAATTCAAAATCGAGGGTCTTGTTTAAAGGCAACCTTTGATCAAGAAATGGAACCGGTAGACCTTCTTCTTGGTTAAATGTCCAAGTCTGATTGAAGTCCACGTTCATGTAATGTACCAAAGCTTTGAGTAGGGTTGTGTCTGAAATGCAGGAATGTTTGCATGCTTTGTGCAAGTCTAGAAAGACACCTCCTCCTGTGATACAAATGTTCACAACATGAAATACCATACAGCCACATGCAGCTATGTAGTACATGTAATGATGCAATGTCATCGGTCCTAGACAGCTGTAGTATACATATATGTTGGGTAAGTATATGTTTACTCTACAGTCTACTGCATAAAAAAGATGTCTAAGGACAGTCCTGTACAAGTACATACAGTATGTGTACACGTACATGTACTACACTGTACACATACACGTACACGTACATGTAGTCTAGGAGATTTCAGGGTTTTCGGGGTTTATTCCATTTTACAATGCTCTCAGGTGAGAATTATTGCCCATAATTACCTGTACCTGTATGTACATAAAAAGCAATACATGAACAGTACGTACAGTACATGCACATGTACATGTACAGTACAGTGTACATGTACATGTGTGTGCGTGTGTACACTTTGTAGAGTACTTTACATTTTACATTTTAACTGGCATTTGAGTAATTCTAGATGTTTATTTGAAATACATGTACATTGTACATTTGCATTATGTACATTTTTTCAAATGATTATCATCACAATTATTACTCAGTGCAGTTGATTGGGGGGAGGTCAAACAAACACTTCTATGGATTGTAAATACTGAATACAGTTGCAAATTTATTCCTGTGTGTGCTATCAAGTTAGAATCAAGTGTGAATTGTATTAACCTGCAATGTACAATGTACATGTATCCTCCAGTTACCGGTTTTCAACGATATAAGGACTTTTCTTCAAGCTGACCAATGTGGACAAAAGTATCACACTAAAAGAGGTCTCAGTCACTTTGTCCACACCACAGACTACTAGAATAATTATAGAGAAGGTTGATCAAGCCTGTCACTTCCGTAAGATTACCCGGTTTTGTTGTTGTCCGCGGCGCACCGCGCAGTAAGCATCGTCACCTATTTTTGATGGTGGTGTTTAGTAAGGTGTTCCAGTGCAGCCAAACGTTTTTTTTTTCGACACTGCTTCTAACACTTTCCTCAAATCATTCATAATTTATGCTTAAAATGTAATTGTCTGGTTGATGTCTTCTTTTGTGACGTTTAAAAAAACTCCACAATCCTCTTTCTTACTGCTTCTTCAGTTATGACCTTTCCAAATTTCACTAAAGAGACACATTTCCTCCTTCTTAGTACTTTTTCTAGCTGCTTTTTTTTAATTTTTTTTTTATAAAAGCCTATTAGGCCATATGTTACTTTATGTCTTTAAGTAAATAAACAAAAATATATAAAAAATTTATATAAGTGAGACGCCCTTTAGGAGCCTCCATAGTTTTTACCCAGAATGGACTGCCTCAAGTTGCGTGATATATTTTTTTTCTACGGATGTTGGGGTTTATTATGGTACACTCATATTTTTTTTAGGACCAACAATAAAGAAAACTGGAGCTTCGAAGCAACTGCCAATTTTGTACCTAGGAAAATAGACCCCAAAAGAGCAACTTTTTGAATCACATGAGTTTGGCCTACTGGAAAAGCCTTAACTTTCCACATTTTCGGTGACGGAAAAGAGCAGGAAACCAACTGGAAGATACGAAGTCTGAGATCGTTATACGGATCGAGTTGTTTTCATCGTGCAATGTGAGTTACATGTAGTTCGTAAGGCTAAGCATCGAAAACATGTACCGTCGAAAACGGAGGTTCCCACGATATATGTACTAAGTGGAGAGTTTGTGGTGACACCATGTACAGTAGTTGTAAATCCTCTCTTTTCAGACAGAGTATGGCTCTGAAAAGAGTGGGTAACTCAATGTTTCTGGCAGAATGCACTCTGCCTGTACATGTAGTTAGGAGACATACATGTACGTGTACATGTACATACACATGTACAGTACATGTACTCTACAGTACATGCCTACCCTACCCCACATGTGCACCACATTTCTATTTCTACATGTACATGTACATGTACAGTATGTACCATAGTTCTAAAGATATGCTGGTATATGTACACAAGATAGTGGTGAATATGTACATGACTACATGTACATTGTGTACATGTACATGTACATGATGATTGTTGATACTGTATTTACATACATTTTGTACAATCTCTGTCCTCTTTTTGTATTCACCAGATGTAGGTCAAGTACAACGTCGTGCCCGCAGTGCTGAAGACCTGACAAGCAACTCATTACATGTTACCAATGAAGACCAACCTATGCCATCAACTCCACCAGTCCATAAAATATCTATTGGTAAGTACACACATACATGTACACTGTACATGTACCGTACCAGTCAAAAATAAGTAAACTCCACGCGAAAGTCCTTTTGCGAAAATATTTTCGTGAAGCATGCGCGATTTAGAAATTTGGGTGGTGTATAGCACCACCTGATGTAATTGCTGCAGTGCCCTTAAATTTGGATAATTTTCACGGCAACGAATTGCTGTGCCCACACAGTGCCGCCGTGTCCACACAGTGCTACCGAGCCCTTTTGCCTTTCAGCCGACGGGAAAGTTGGGCAGATCGGACTGCCAGCCGCCGCACGGCCGTTAGCACAGCGCGCATGAAATAGAATCCCGACTGCTGTGAAACATTGCGCATTCTGTACACAGCAGTGGTTGCACGATAGATAGATTGCGCAACAACACGTGTTGGGTTGCGTGCGAATGCAGAATCGTAATAAGAGCTGTCAAAAGTTTGCGTGGCCGTTAGCACAGTGCGCATTAATAGAATCCAGACTGCTGTGAAACATTGCGCATTCTGTGCACAACGGTACGTCCTGTGTGGACGTCAACGAACTTTTCGTCTGTGGGTACCAGTGAATCTTGACATCGCTGGCTATACCAAACAACGGGTACCAACGGTACATGTAGTTGGGAGCGACTTGCGTTGCATGATAGATAGATTGCACACCAACACGTGGTTGGGTTGCGTGCGAAAGTAGAATCACAGACAGAGCTGACAAAAGTTTGTGCGTTCGCGAGTGCCTTTTCAAAGTCATAACGATTAAACGATACCCCGAAAAGGAGAATGCTACACAGCAAAATGAGCTACTACTTCATGATACAGCACAAAAATGTCGCAAACTGTATTCCTTTTTTTCAGGTAGACCTACGTACGTGATCGTTTTTCAAGTTATTCTCACATTTTTGACGAGAAAGTTTTGGCATGGCTGACTAGCACCCTGGCCATACCTGATTGGTACAGTCCATGTTCAGTGAGAAGGCGTGTTGGCGGCTGACTAAAACCTGTTTTTGCAAAAGCTTTTCGCGAAACGCCCAAATTATACCTATACGCGTATGCTTCACGAAAATATTTTTACGAAAGGACTTTCGCGTGGAGTTTTTATTTTTGACTTGTACGGTACTTTAATGCTTGCATGGCCTTTGAAATTGTTCCCCTGTACAATGTACATGTACATAGATATTATATGATGTTTTGCGTCAAGGAGAATGTAATTTATCAAGGGTTTGCCCTTCTCAATGACACTGAGTGCTCAGTGCTTTGCACGATTGCCTGCTGAAAGAAATACAGGCAGCTTGGGCAGGATTTGAATCTGCTACTCCTGCATTCTAGAGCAGACTCTTAACCACTGGACCACCGAGCTGGTCAAGGTCATGTGGCAGATTCAAATATATATAGCAGCGTGTATGATGTTTTGCATTGAGGCGAATGTTATTCAATGAGGGTTTGCCTTTCTTGATGTACGAGTACTGGTAATGAGCACTGAGTGCTCAGTGCTTTGCCCAATTGCCTGCCTGAGCTAATGACGCATATGAGCAAGGAAGTCATATCATTAACCACTTCGCGCCGGGGGGTTTTTCAGCGCCGATGACCGCCATACGGGGGTTTTTGAACAATGCATCATTTTCAAATCTCACTAAAACAATCGGAACAATATATTTCTGTCAAATAAATCGATAAGGGTATACTATGGGTACAAGAGAGTAAAACCTGGCACAATTCGGACGTCGTTGAGGCTTTTGTCAAGAGATTATCTGTTCGAAAAAGGGCCCATTGTGCGTCATCAGTGGACCGTAACGGACTTGTGTGTGTGTGTGCGTGTACGCTGCTGACAATCCCTGACCGCAGACTCCAGCCTCCACTCCAGGCAGTCAAATCTTTGAGTTGGTCGGCCACAAACGAGCGTACAGATTACGGTAAAGAATGTGGGGGGAATTCCAATGCCAGACCGACGACCGTTGGGCTGTGTGGCATGCAAAGACAATGTCCCCCGCGTGCTTTCAGCGGCAGCCCGGTATCCCTCGATCCTCCACAGTAAAAGTCCTACAATTGCACAATTACTGCTGCTAATCTAGTAATTCATGTGGCAACTTGCGCAAAAAGGGTCTTTGTACTGATTCATATTGCTTTGTTCTAAGCTGAGAAGAGTCTTTGTTTAGAATGTGGACAATAGTGGTGCCCGGAATAGGAGGGCCCCATCGCATAGTCAAGCCAATGGAGCTCCGGATTCCGAGGTCCCGGCGTTAAGTGGTTAAAGCAGTATGTCAAATTGGACTTTGAAAGATTACAGCAGTGGAGCAGCCATGACTTTTGAGGGTTTGGCTGTTGGGTCACAAGAGCAAATTTCCAATCAGCCCATTGGAGCTTACACACATGTATGATGACACAGAATGTGTACAAAATACCTGTACATGTACAGTGTGTACACAGTATTTTGTTGTATATTGCACATGTTTCTGTTATGCTCTGCACACTTGTAGTAGAAGTCTAGTATTGCACAGTCGTACCTAGTCTGACAAGCTGGATGATTTGTTTCTTTTAGTTTGATACACTCAGTCCCCTTTTCGCAATTGCATGCTCTGCTAATATAACAAATGTCTGTGCCTCGGACCTTCGGTCAATAATTATTATTTTTTCTGACTTTTTATAGTACAGTAAGTTTTTCTCTTCAACACAAAGTAATTAGTGAGACAGTATGCCAGTGCAATGTACCTTTGGACGCTACAATTTGTTTACCCATCAAGTGGGATGTTCTTCTGTCAGTTCCAACTTCTATTTCCTGTACATGTAAATGACCTCAGATATCAATCATATATCAGATATCAATTTTTTTTTATTTTTTTTGGGGGGGAGGTCGAAAAGAACTGTTCCATACATATAATGTCAACCCCAAATTACCACAACCGTGTTCCCGTGCTCTATGGTCTGATTTACAAAGTGTTAGGGAACAATACTGTACATGTACGTATGTACAATGCATATTACACTGCACAATGTGCAGGTGTGTTCGATAAGCTTTACCGGGCAGACCCGGGTTACCCCCAAGTAACCCTGCTTTCATACTGGGAAACGTAGAGGTAATGACGTCAGAGGAACACAGAACTGACTGGGGTACATTGTACATTTATGCCCTTTTCACACTGCTCTGTACTTACATGTACATGTACATATATGAACCCGGGTAAAAAGTAACCCGGAGAATCACATTCACACTAGAAAATTAACCCCGTAATTCAGCTTACCCGCTTGCTGCGTACCCAGGTAAAGTTGTGACGGCATTCGCACTATCGAAGCACGCACCTGGAGAATGTGCATTGCTTGACATCTGCCCTTCCACAATCCCAGTTTTTGGTTTGTTTGGAAGAAGTTTTATCACTATCAGTTTTACTAGTCATCTGCTACATGTACATTGACCTGAGTGTCGATCGCAAAATGCTGGAACAAAATTTTGCGCGAGTGCGTGTGCCAGTCAAGATTGGTCCCCTGTTGTTCGTGTTACAAACTAAACAATACGAGTTATCTGCTTTATTGATCATAATAAGTGGACGGATACCTGCTACAACAAGGTACATGTACCAGCTAAGAAAGGCAATACGTCATTGCAGTCCAATCTGTGCACTGAGAAATGGCATCATGCTATGACAGTTTACTTCCTGATGTTCGCTTAGTGCGCTGACAGCTCAACGAACGTACCCGGGTTGGAAAACTGGGCGAGCATTCACACATCCAACGATAACCCGGAGAATTGGCTCAAGGCCGCCGTTAACCCCGAGATTGGTGGGTTAGCCCACCTCATGAGCAGGGTTAGAAATTACCCAGGTTACGGTAAGTGGGGTTTTGATGCAGTTAACCCAGAGAATTTCTAACCCGGAGTAGTGTGAATGCTCCAAGTTGCCCGGTAATCAAGCACACCCTCCATGTACACTGTACATACATGTGTACATGTACAGTACATTGTACATGTACATGCAGGGTGTGCTTGTACTTGTACATGTACATGTACATCAGTACATGTATACGTGTACCATACACCTGTGTGGAGGGTTGACATACAATGTACATTTACAAAGTTACAAACATGTGTATACACGTGTACACATGTACATTTACATTACATGTACAGGGTGTATGTAGATTAAAATTCCTTTGAAAATGAATTTTAGTGCTGCAGAGAAGGCTATAATTTCCTGTATTTTGGCACTGGCCAGCCTACAACATGAACAGTGTATATTTTACCATACGGTAGTAGCCCATACATGTACATGTAGTTTCATGTGGCCTAATGATGAGCTATTGGCACCTGTACAATGTACATGTACATGTTGTACATGTGCATACTGTACGTGTACCATACATGTACAGTGTGAGTGTACATGTACTGTACATGTGCATAGTAGGCCACTGTTACAGTACATGTACACCTGTATACAGTACATGAACAGTGTACTTTGAGTTGCAAATAGACACTTTCGTACGGTACACGTGTACATGTACAGTGTACCAGTACATGGTACATACATGTACATGTATACTGTACTCATGTACATGTACTCATGTACATGTACAGTAGATTACGATTTGGTCGGTGTTTCATTAGTTAGGATACTCATGGGTTACTGAAGCATGTTTCTGCACCTTGAATTGGCACCTCTTGCTGTGCAATTATTTCAACATACTGTGCATGTACATGTACATGTACATGTACATGCGTACTGTACTCTGTGTGTACAATGTAATGTAATGTACATGTACATGTAATGGGATTTCCGAGGGATTTGATGCACCATAATTAGTTTTGTGAAATCGTTCATAAACGGCGCAATGAGTTGCAAGGGATAATGGTCGCAAGTCAAGCTGCGATGCATTGCAACACTTTGTGAATTCAACCACTGGTGTATTAGTTTTAGTCTGAATCATTTAACTCCTTTGGATTGATCACTCATACATACACATGTATGCATTACTGTACATGTACAGTCAGTACTCTATAAAACAAATAATGTGATACCGGGCACACACACACATGTACATGTACATACATAACATTGTCATATGAAAGCATACTGTACATGTACATGTACATGTACATGTACATGTACCGGTATGTACATGTAGATGTTTCCTCATTGCATGTATCTAAATGATAATTTTCACATTTGGATGATACACGTACAGTAGTAAAATGTACATGTATAGGCCTACCTTTTACAATCATTCAAAATACACTTGTACAGTACTAGCACAAATATCATTGCCCATGCAGTACTGTAGTACATGCACACAGTACAGTAGGCCTACATGTACATGTACATGTACATGTATATACAGGTGCAAATGTACGCGTACATACCGTAGATGTACAGTACTATGCATCTGTATGTACATGTAGATACTGTATGTACAGTACAAGTACATGTATTTCATCAATTTGTACCAGTATTTCTGACAGTTTGTCAGATTTTGATTAATTTCATCTGTCCTCAATTGACAGATTGTATCTCATTAACCTTTACCCTTTGATCTGAAGCCCCAGCCAGTACCCTGGGGTGTATTGACTTGTTTTGCAGTGTCTGCTACAGGTGTAGTGTAATGAAATGTGTGACAAGAGGATGAGTCATCCTGGCCACACTCAAAAAAAGTTTTGTTTCTGTCCAAAACAGACATTTGGCAAAAAGGGAGATCTTTGATTTCCATTTCCCCCTAAAGATGTAGTACATGTACATGTACCGTTACATTGTAACGGTACATGTACATGTACAAGAACATGTACCTGAACATGTACATGTACAGTATGTAGTATGTACAATGTATGTACTGTACATGTACAGTACCGTGCACATCTACATGTATTGTTCACTGTATTTTGGATGCATTTACGTACAGTACAGTAGGTATACATTGTACAGTATACATGTACAGTAGGCCTATGTGCAGTGCTGTCATTAAAGCAGTTTGTGACAGGCAGAGCTCCGAATTCAGAGCACTGGTGGTGTTGCTACATGGCCTTTTGAAATCCTCATTGATTTATTTCATACACAGATCTCTTGTGCCCCATTATTGAGGGAATTGGATAATTTTGCAAATTATTATTTTGTTGATGCATGGTGGTCATGGGCAGTGTTGGAAAATACATACTGTACATGTACATGTATGTACTGGTACATGTACATGTACATGTATGCATGTTGTTCTATACAACACATACTGGTACATGCATGTACAAGGAAGTACACATGTACAGTACAGTACATGTACCGGTAAGTACCGGTACTGTACAGTACATGTATGTACATGACATGACAAAAGCGCATTGACATCAACATTTGACCCACCATCTACACTGTACATGTATGTGTACATGTACACTGTACAGTACAGTATATTGGCAGATCATACGTACATTGTACATGTACCGGTACATGTACATGTACATGTACATGCACATGAAACTCAATCATCGGCAATCTACATGTGTACATGTATGTGTTTATGCACACTATACAATGGAAAGCTTTCAAAAGTACCGATACATATACATGTACCTCTGTCACTGGTCAGCGATACATGCAAAACCTCAAATTTCAAATACTGTACGTCTACAGACACAAGCATGTACATTGTAGGCCCTATCATGTACACGTACACGTACATCCGACCTTTTTTTTGCTGATAAACTACATGTACATGTATATAAAGCAAATGGCATACTGGAATACTAAGTATACTGGAATACACTACATTTGCACATGTACTGGTACATGTAGCATACTGTCTGACTACATGTCGAATACAAACAACTGGGAAAAGATATCACATAACTTGCATTACATCAATTGGTTTGTTGCAACCTTGTAATGGAATGTTCTTGTTGAAAGCCATGTTTCTACTCGAGTTAAAAATGGGAAATTTAATGGAGACGATGGTTGAATTTCAAATGGGTAAATCTTACCGCTGTTCCCACTTGGATTTTTTAGTACCTAGGAAAATTAACTGAGATGATGTTAAAAACATACAGGTTAAAGTAACCGAGCTGGCAATATAGTGTGACCTTTGAGGTTACATATTGGTGACGGACTGACAGTAGCCTGGATAAAACCACTTGCAGCTGCCGTCATGGAGGAGTTGGATAGTAGTGCACGCTGCTTATGCATAAACCTTCCACTGCATGCTGTGCTGGACTAATCGACTCACTTAAAGTTACCTGGTCTCCTTTTTTTTTTATGAAGACGACATCGTTGAAGAAAAGAAAGACTTTACAATGATGCGGCTTATTTTTAATGGTAATGAGTTCTGTACATGTACATGTATGTACGTTAAAGCCATGTTTCCACTGGACTTATTTTGGTCAAAGTAATCGAGACGATGGTTACTTTTCCCATTTCAAGTCCAGTGGAAACAGCCCAGTTAAATTTCCTCTCGGTTACTTTAACCGAGCCGAATGGTTACTTTTACTTTTACTGGCCAACCTCTTCCCAGTAAAAGTGACCAGGTACAACCGGGCCAATTAGTCCAGTGGAAGCACACCACTCGGTAAAACGCGACTCGGTAAAAAAACACATCCGGCGGTTCCGGCCTATGACGTAACACGTGTACATGTGGATCTACATGCACATTTAGTTGTACAAAAGTTAAAAACAGAGAAAAGTGTAGTTGAGCTGAAAGAAACACATTTTTTTCTGAATGGGCCTGTGTTGTATGGCTGAATGCTGTAGCTCTGCATAGATCTCAGTGTACAGCTGTTGCATGCTCAATATTTGGGATATTCCACAGATGCCTGGACACATGTACTGTACATTGTGTACCTTGCTGCCCAGTGCTCATCATGTACATGTACAGGTATATGTATGTATGCCTCAAGAATGTGTACATCTGCCTTGATTTTTCAACAACGATTATGTTATAAATGATTCAGCATTTTATTCTCATCATGTTTACCAATGATCGTGACCAAGTGGTAAGTTCTCAATTTTGGAATGTAATATTCCAATAATGGTCATTGAATGTACTGTACATACTGTAATGTACTAATGTACATGTACATGTAACTTTTTAAGTACTGTATTTATGGATATATACATGTACGTGTACATGTATGTACACTGTACATGTACATGTACTTGTATACACATGTCATACATGTACAGTACAATTACATGTGTGTGCTTTGCTGGCTTTACCCTTGGTGTACATACCTCCAGTGGGACGTGACAAGCCCCACGGCCCATGCACCCATCTTTGTCATCCTCCCTGTGTAGTAACCAAAAAGCATCATTGTCCACCATTTAGATTGATGTATAGGTGTAATGAGAAGATTGACGTACAGGTGTAATGAGAGGGTGAAAGTCGGTCCTGACACTGCACCTGGTACATGTACATGTATGTGTTCATGTGGATAACATTGAAGTGTGTACTGTTTTCCGTACAGGTTTTAAGGGTCTATTCCACCGCAAGAAGGAAAATGATGCAGCCCCACCTAGCATACATGTAGAGATACCAGATGCGCATCCTGTCTCCTATGCACACAACATTCATAATCCACCTGAGAGACCCAACGCCTTCAACAGAGTTCTACAGCAGATACGATCACAGCCAGATATGTTGTAAGTTACATGTACTTGTATGTATGCCTTATCAACAAATACACAGTGCTCTCCTGGTACAGTGCATAATTCATTGGGGAATAATTGGATCGCTAATAAGGACATGTGAAGTCCTGAGTGTACATGTAGGAGGTTTTCTTCACTATGGGAAAGGAAAGTTAAAAGTGGCGTATAATACATGTACATGTGCCAGAAGCTTCACAGTGTGCATGTTACTGTAGTTCTACGGTCAGAAAATGAGTACACGTTTTAGGTATTTCCTAAAAATATAAACATGTACACTGTACTGTATACATGTACATGTACATGTACATGTACATGTAGTGTCATTTTCATCCAGTTCAATTTCATGGCTACAAGGCAGTCTAAGAAGGCAGACTTGGTTTTTACATTTCTGGGATTCACACGCATCACAAGCCGTTATACGATAGTCACCTGGTAAATGATATGGTAATTTTTTTAGAATGTTTCCCGAGGCAAAATACTCAATTTGTGCCAAAGAAATGTCACATGTGTAGGAGGTCTGCACGCCAAATACACAAATGTACTGTACAGTTGTAAAGTACTGTACCAGTACGTCTATTCAATCACATCTCTTGGAAAACTGCTGGAAATATTTTCATATGTCACCTCTGTCATTCATGATTTTGCTTTACTAGTCACATAGACAATTGATACACATGTATACAGTACGTACATGTACCGTAAGTTGGTCTCATTAAACAAGGACCCTGTGTGTACATGTACATATATGTATATACCGGTATGCATGACGCAGAAATATTTTTTACTGTATGTACAACAGTACAATGTAAGCTGAAATTATATTGGACTTTAAATGGTAAGCTTGAATGACTTTCCAAACGTACCCGGTAAAGCCAATTTACATGTACAGTGTACAATGTTGGAAACTTAGAACTGAAAATCCTATCAGCATCAGTTACTCGAAATCATATGGATACTGTACACTGTACATGTATGTGCACTGTATACCTGTACATGTATATGAACTGTCTACATACATACAGATTTTTGAAGGAATTTCTTGGCTATCATGTCCTTAATTAGAGTGAGTATACATGTACATGTACAGTAGCTGATCTGTATACATGCAGATTATGGACCTCCTCCTATGCAATCAAGGGTGCGTTTCTTGTAAATGTATCCATCTTAAGAGGTACATGTACAGTAGACAACGTCACTTTCTTCAAGCATGAACCCGAGAGAACGATTACCAATAAGAAACGCTTGTCATTAAACTTGGTAACATATATACATGTACATACACTGTATCATGTGTGCATGTACATGTACTTGTACAGTACATTGTACATGCCAAGAGTACTGTACACATGTGTGCATGTACATGTAGTTGTACAGTACATTGTACATGCCAAGAGTACTGTACACATGTGCCATCTAAATAGAGTGCCAATGTACAACATGTAGCAGGCAATTATTCAATGGCCAGATGACAGGCCACATTTCACAGCAAAGCATACAGTACTGCAATCAATTGATATAGTCAAGCTCAGTGTCTATGTACATGTACTTATCAAGAGATGTCAAACACACTTATGATGGCAAGCTTCTACTTTGCCTTGTCTGAAATCTGTCATCTTTGCATACCTGTACAGTACATGTAGTTCTTTGAAATTCATTCTTATAATAATAGAAAAGCAATATACAGTACACGTTACATACACATACATACACATGTACCAGTATAGTATACAGTGGGCATATATAGAGCCTGAGCTATCCAATACATTTACCAATAATTCACTTGTTATTTTCATAAAGCATGAAAGCAGTACAAAGGTGAATGGTGTACCCAATGAACAAATGCATGTAAATATTGTTAGTATAGCAGGTTTTAAAAATCAGATGAAATTATGTACAGTTTTTGTACTGTACATGTACATGTAAATTACGTTTAAATAAATAGTATAAAGTAATGCATGTACTGAAGCATGTGTATAGTAACTGGCAAGATACTGTAGCACAACCAAACATAATTTTAAGACCAGGAATACTTTTAAAAGGACATTATGAGGCTGTTTTGGATGGTCATATCCGCCTGTCTGTTTGTGCATTCAGTATACATACAGTGTATGTCTGTACAGTAATTCAGTGACATGCACATTTCCCTTGAGTACCCTTTGTGAGGTCTTAGAGATGTTTGTGAGTGTGAGATGACTTGACAAGACTGATCTAGGTCTGTATGGATTCAGCCATGGAGAATGACAGGACAATGAAGGCTCACTGTATGCTGCAGTGCAGGTTACCACTAGGCTTATCTTACACTTTGTCACTGCAAACTAATACTTGATGACCAGCAAATAAGCATAATGTACCTACATGTAGTACAATGTATGTACCTGGCTCATGTCAAGAGGCTTGCTGTCATCTTTATTGGTACTATAGGGAAATTCTTGGCAAAGTACATGTACCTTTGCACACACAAAATGCATACATGTACAGTGTTAACATGCGTGTACAAAAAGCAAAATTCAACATACATGTACCGTTACATACAATACAGTACCGTACATGCACATGTACACACCTGTACATGTACATGCACATATAATGTACTGTACAGTATAACAGTATACCGTATGTATTACATGTAGTGCCTGCACAATGCACATTGAACAGTATGTACGGTACACATGTACAACGTACAGTACATGTACATGTACATCACACATGTGAATGCAGTGTATACATGTTGTAGTATCTTGTATACTGTACATACTGTGACATGCAAATGTGTGTATGTACATAAATTATGTACATGTACATGACTACATGTACATGTTCTGTACAAAATACAGCTGTATTTCCCTACAGGACAGCTACTCGGTACATTATGCTTTATTTTGCTAATTTATTTTGCTAAACTGTTTCAAGCACATCCCTTGTGTATTTACAGGTATGCACATGTACATGTGCTTTAATGTACAGTAGTAGACGTCTATACATGTACATCCAGAAGATTATTTTTGATACTATCCATAACCTCTCTGGGCAGTAATATTGTTGGTCTTCTTTTTCTCCACTGCATGTCTATGTAGGAGGAGAGCCTCTGAAACTAAAGTGCCATCTGCCAGCAAGTTGACATCATTACGTACACGTTCAGATGGCAGTGATAATGACAAGGACGATGGTAGCTCCAGACAGCAGGCATCTAAGAAAGGCTCCAGTCTACCTCGAGACACTGACATGAGAGCAAGAGCTGAGTCAGCTAGACAGTCCACCAAAGATGACCATGTGGACTTTGTACGGTTTGCTTGCACTTTCTACCCATCCCTAATCAATTTGAATGGAATCTACAATGTACACTGCCGTGCCAAAGTCTGATCGCACTCACATTCGTTTTTCAAAGACCTGTTTTTCAGAAAAACTTTCTGAATTTTACATAAAATGTCAAACCTGTGTCATGTGTTTTTATTTTAATCAAATATAATCATATTTCCATGGTGTCATAACATCCGGTAACTCAACGACGACAGTGATTTCGGGACAGCTTTTTTCAACGTGTAGAACTGCCATCTTGAAGGACCTCATTACGTATTCATGAGCTTATGATTACATTATCTAGACATTTAAACCAATGGCAACAACGTTCGCGCAGTGGGAAAAGTTATGAGGTGATATGGAGTTATGGACCCCCATTTGTAAAAATGGACTAGGCTATTATAGAAGCTGGGTTCGGCTTTGCACTGGGATCGTTCCTGACAACCAACAATGGTGAGGAGCACTCCATTAACCGACTTCAAGAAAGGGGTGATCGCAGCATTTCAGTGGGAGGGAATGTCAAACCAAAAAGTTGCAAAACGGATTGCTGTAAGCGACAATGCTGTCAGATAAAATCTGAGAGTGTCAGGAATATGGGAATATGGATGTCCGGCCAAGATCAGGTCATTTACGGGCTCCTACAGATCTACGGAGAGGGATGACAGGCATCTCGCACGATCATCCCGACACAACCGTTTTCTGAGCTGGCGATAGACTTCGCCAACGTCAGTGGTGTCAGGGTTCACCAAAGCACTGTGTCCTGCCGATTGGCTGAGATCAATCTCCATGGAAGGGTTGCTGGGCACAAGCCCTGCCTTGCAGTTAGCACTGGTTAGAGGCGATGACTTGGCCAGCCCCTGGCCTGGTGTTGCGGTTTCTGAATCCGTTTGA
Source organism: Luidia sarsii (assembly GCA_949987565.1). Classification (NCBI taxonomy): domain Eukaryota; kingdom Metazoa; phylum Echinodermata; class Asteroidea; order Paxillosida; family Luidiidae; genus Luidia; species Luidia sarsii. The sequence goes on from OX465121.1 coordinate 1,419,738, forward strand.
GAATTTCCTGGATGATTTGGATCGCCGTTTACAACGTGAAAAGGGACCCCTAAATATGAACAAATTGTTTCAGAATCTCAATTGGACCTCCAAGTTATCACCAATCACTTGGCTCTAATAACAAGGCACTTTCAAGCCGTCATTGACGCTGGCAGGGCCTTTACACGTTACTGAAACATGGCTCACTTTCGTGTTTTTATCGTACACTGGGCGCCGCCATCTTGGATTTTGCCGACTCTCTGTTAACTTTGTGCACACCGAACACGAACCCCTTCATATTTTGACTCTTTTATCACTTTCAGGGAATCACTAATGGAATATACATGTACATGTACATGTAACTTGATTTTAACAGAATGTGGATATTCACAAAGACACTGGTATAGTTTTAATTTACTTCTTTATTGATTTTGATGATCAAAACACAAAAAGTGTTTTTGTACGAGTGGCTGCGATCAGACTTTTGCATGGCAGTCTATGTGTCACATGTTAAAAAATCACTTGGCCAATACACTCTACATACATGTACCTGTACATGTATTTAAGGCTTTGATACATGTAGTCCAGAGTGCTTGTGCATTAAGCCTGAAGTCATAGTTTCAAATCCTGCACCAGTCAAAGGTCCTTTTTTTAATTAATAAAAGTTTGCCATTCGCTTTCCTTTCATTTCTGAGTTGTTTAAACCTTGAAAGAAAATATCATTCTGTAACTGTGTTATCAATATCCTGACCTCACCTCCTGCTGTAGACCACTGAATACTGAAATATTGCAGGATTACTGGTAAAGTTGTTCGATTTCACAATATTTATCGATTTTGCTTTCTGACGATTTTTGTATCGAGCACATCTGAGGATATCGCAATATTCTCGATATCGCAATATCGAAAAAAGTACTGGTTGACCAACCCCATCATCGCCTGTCTGTAAGCTTTTACTGCATGAGAGAGATCTTTTAAGGGTGGTAAGCTTTCATCAGTAAAAAAAAAAAGATGAAAAACCTGAAACCACAAGGGGAAAGCCAGGCCAGTGTGTGTATCAAATAGGTTTTCCCATTTACACTTGATGATAATATCAAATTTTGTGATAATTTTCCCGACTATATATTGGAACCTGAAATTTTGGATACCAAACAACCTTGATTAAGTTGACATACAGGAATCAACATGTACTGTACATGTACACAATAATGTACATGTATCTCTGCACTCAAACATGCACATGGACTCGTCTTATGTATGTTTTTCTTATGTGTTTATTTACTCCTTTTTCTTTTTTTAATTTGAGCATCACTCAACCATTTAATTTGCCCAGTAACAAAGCTTAATTTGTCTGTAGGACTATTGTTAACATAACATAATATGTAGCAAATGAAAACATAAAAGCTAGACAAGGCAGATGTCTTTGGCAATGCACAATCTACATGTTCTTCACTGACGTAGTCAACTGTGAAAATAAGAAATGTTGGTAAATTTACAGTGGCACTGGTACATATTGGGTATGTATATAAGTACACGTACATATACGTGTACTTGTAATTGACCTAACATACTGTATGTACACTGTACACTGTATGATCCATATATACATGTATATAGGAACTGAATATGGAGCCAATAGAGGACATGGCATATACTGTACAGTGTACATGTACATGTATGGGCACAGAATGCGTTACTGTTGTCAAGGTACAGTTGTACCATAAACTGATCAACACTACTCCATTGTCAGTTTGTATTAACAAAGCGTGCTGGATACTTCCTTGTACATGTACATGTACATGTATGTGGGTAGCATTGAGCCCAGTGAAGTATGATTTCCTGCTTCTGTGTCCAATTCAAGTTGAGCAGAAGGACTACTGGACTGTATGAAGACACTCCTTCATCAAGTGCTACACTAAGCTTGGTTTGGATGGATCCAGATGGTTTGTAATATGAACAATCATTCCATCCAATCATGTGCATTGCAGATGTGTATGCACATCTCATTAGGTTAACAGTAAAAGCAAGTTCATTTATGGTACAGGTCTATGCTGTGTAACTGGGCACATTACAATGTATCTGGTTACCAATTGGTAAATTCACCAATGCTGTTACTTTTCAGTTTCTTTGTATGAATGAACTGAAATGGTAAAAATGCTTGTCATCATTTGGCAAATAGACACCAATGTTTTGTTTAGAATACGGCAGTCATTGCCTGGTGAGCAACCAGTGATGATGTCTGAAATCCAATTGATGGTCATTGACATGGTTAGTGTTCTAGTGTCTAGGAATGGAATAACAGTAGAAAGATGAAGTGTACACACAGATCGTAAGATGCATGTAAATGTAATGTATGTGTATGAATTTCCTTTCCGAGTCAAAGCGTTGTTATATACATGACATGTATTGTTTGGCTGCATTTGGTGTCTTACATAGACATACATGTAGAGTTTTGTTTCAAGTACACTAGTAACTTTGATCACCCTTTCCACTTATCTACACTAGTAATGTTGATTCTGAGAATGTTTCCATTAACATTTTTTTCTATTTTTGTTTTCATTTCCTAATGTCTTGGACAGTCAAGAATCATCAACTGGTTCTTCCAAAACAGCTCTTGTACATTAGTCAAGTTTTTTAGCCTTCATCAAACACCAGAGAAAATGGCAAAACAGACATAAAACACTTTTATAGTGGATCTTTACAAGACAATTAAGTATATGTGCTATTTTTTCTCTATGGATGGAGATTGCTGCCTTGAAATGAAGGGCTATGCTGAATACCCAAATAGGTAATTCCAGCACATCCTCAAAATTATCTATTCAAATTTGTCAGCATGCTTTCCTTATTTCTAACCAGAAACATCAAAGACAATTCTACAGTATGCTTACAATGTACATGTACATTTTGGTCTTATTACATATGTAAGGAGATGTTTGGACCAAACATCTTTTTGTTTTGACAGTTTCTACTGTTTTGACAGTTTCTTTTAAGTTTATAAAGTATCACGTGTAACTGTACACTGTATTAGGAAAATAGCACAGGAAAATCAACATCCTGATATCCAACGTGTGTCTACTAGTCTGCACAATATGCAGCATGCTGGGCAGTGGATCTGGTCAACGGATTTCCTTTTAGTAGAAATATCAACAGACCCAACCCCCTATTTCCTTCAGTCATTGATATCCCGTCAGCATCCATGTACTGTCAGAGCGCAAGTTTGGAGGGAAGAGTAGCTTCAAGGCTAATGAACGTGTATGCAACTCATTCTGTTAGTTAGTGATTGGATCCTGGTGGGATTATACAGTGTACCGATAATTTGCGAGTGGAATTATGCAGTATGGAACTGTGATTGGTAGAGTGCTGCATTCAATACCCACAAAGCCATTGAAACTGCCATTAGTTTGACATGGGCCTAGGATTTCTTGGAGCTGTAGTTAGCTCCCCATTGTTAATAAGGAAGAAGGTAACTAAGCTTGTGCCTTTTTATCTTAGTGAATTGATTCTCTTCTTAGGTGTTTTTAGCATGTGTTTTAGCATGGTGTTACTTCATTAGTACCTTATGTTGTACAGTATATGTATGTAGCTGATTTACAGGCATTACAACAACTGGATCTGAGAATCATTTACGTTACATTTCTTTTATCAGGAACATGTGTCTTCAGAAGACAGTACTTAGACTAACCAGAGTGGCAAGACAGTGACAATGACTTTATCTATCATTTCTGCATGATTGCCAGCCAATGCCGGGTGTTTTCAGGCAAACAAAAAATTTCATTGGCGCTCTTAGTCTTACTCTTCTTCATCAAAAACTAATAATGAGCAGAAATACTAGTCTTGACTCTTGATCATGATAAAAGGTTTATTGTGTCCACAGAGAAACTTAAGATATTTGCAGCAGCAGATATTTCAGTCATTTTTGCTTAGTCATTTATCTAAGCAACAGTGAACATGTAGTTGAACAAATGTCTACAACCATTGGGAGTAGTTACATGTACAAGAAAACCATTCCAAAGACTTGCAACTAGATAATCCTTGATTCAATGTCTTCACTTTATTTATTTGTGCATATAAAGCTGTGTGATTACATGTACTTTGGCATATATAGTAGTAGGTGGATTACATGTATTTCCACCATTTAGATATTGTATGTTTGCTTGTTTACAGATCACACAGAGTTCGCAAGACAACACACTATGTGCTACACCAAGCTATGGGTCCGACATGGATCAGCAGGATGAGACGGATAGTGTGACATCACCGGACCCTCAGAGAACTAAATTCCTTATTGACCAGACACTGGCAAAGATTGAAAGAACCAAAGAGGCAATGAAGGCAGAACAACTAGCCAAAGATGGTAGGATAACTAACTGGATTCTGTTGTTGAGTCATATACAAAAAGGTTGCCAACTACTTACTGACCAAAATGTAAATCCCCAAATGGTAGAGACTACTAGGGAGCCTGCAACTGATTTCACAAAACATTGCGCAAGCTGCGGCACTTTTATTTGTGGGCCAAGCCTTGCACCACAAAAAGATTGCGCAGCTACACAACATCTTTGCGTCCCATTTCACGAAAGTCATCTTTGCTGCGCAACGCTTTCTTCATTAATAAAAGGTGTGGACGAGCCTAAAAAAGCCTCTCCGAGTACAAAGGTTTCACAGAACTCTGTTTTGGCAGCATTTACACACGTCGAGTGTGAATCTGAAAGGTTTGTGTTCGCGGTATTCAGACTATACTTTCCCATTCCACTTGTATAATAAGAAAGAAAGTAAATGTACATGTATTTTTGCCAAGAAAACTCACTTACAGCTCCCATTATTAATTGAATATGTGAATAACGATTGAAATTATGTGGTGTAGATGACAAATCGCGCACATTATGTCGGGAGACTGTCTCAAAGTTTTTGTTTCGGTGACAAGCTAACAATATTTTTTGGGCAGTGGGTGGAATCATGTCGGAAACACATTTAAGTCACATTTGACAATGTTTTCCCATGGCAAATAGCATTTTGATCTCCAAATTAGCATTTCTTGAAGAGATAAAAGACCTAATTACTATGTACTATAGTATAACATTGCCAACGTGAAATTACCCATGTTTCATGCATTAAGACATCTCCCAGTTCCTCCAGTAGATGGAAAATCCCCTCCCGGGTGAATCTATACCGTATCCTAATAATTGCTGTCTTCCAGCGAATCTAAAGGATATTGCTTTGGTCGCGAAACAAATGCTCTTGACGGATTGCTCTCTGATGCTCGCGTTGGGCTAGCAACAGCAATGCCATATTTGTCAACTTACGCCGCCTCATCCCATGGCGCAGCTTGCGCCATAAAAATGTGGCGCAAGCCAGCGACTTGCGCCAGTTTTTTATGTGGTGCAACTTTCGTGAAATGGTCGTAAATTTGTTGCACAAGCCGTGCCATAAATTGTAGCGCAGTGTAAGTTATGCCATTGCGCAAGGTTTAGTGAAATCAGCTGCTGGTGTCTGGTCCTAGCAGAACCTTTTTTTCAAACATAGAGATAGGAATATAAAGTTGGGATCTCAGGCACTTTGAACTGGTTGGAAGAGATTGCCCTGCATAGTGATGCCTCCACCCTTACATTCTCCTGTGCTTCTTGGACTGGAAGCGTCTTGGTTTTCTCATGTGATGATATTCACAATTCACATTTCACTTCCAACTTCTCTGTCCCCTAACTGTGTTTGTGTGCATACGGTATTCTACAAGTTTTAATGTACATGTACATGCATATGTGCTTGTATTACAGTGATTCATCTCTGAAAATGAAGTTAATTTTGAAAAAGTTCACCACCAATTTTTAATCTTTTAAACCATTTTTCTTTTGTAACAGAACAGAATTACAAAATGTCTTTAAATAACAGAAATCAAGAAAGTGCTATGTAAAATGTCACATGTACTGTATAGTACATGTACATTCATTTCTATACCAAACTCATTTGACAGCAAAGCTTCTTTTTTGTTGTGCTCTGACACAATGGTTCAAATATAAAGTCACTTTACAAATTTGAAGACATTTCTTTCCCAAAATTGTTTGTTTTGCAGAGAATGTTACAGAATACCTGAAACTTTCCGGTCAAGCTGACAAGATCCAGGTGCAGAGGATTAAGACTGTCTTTGAGAAGAAGAATCAAAAGTCTAATGCCACCATTGCACATCTGCAGAAAAAACTTGAGAATTACCACAAGAAACTGATTGAACTTGAGACAAATGGAGCAGTGGGACCCCGCAAACCCAAGGAAGTATTCCATGGCGTGCAACAAGGCTTAAGGTAATGCATTTGTAAGATTTGAAACCTTGCATGGTGGATGCAGTCAATAAGTAAGGTCTGTGGATGCACTATGGAATTTGTCTCCTGAAGGAGAGCCGGATCATCCTAGCTAAACATGGAAGAGACTTACTACATTGTGCATCCATAAACCTCACTTATATAATGGATTGGACAATGCCTGGTTTATATCATCATGACTTTGCATACATACATTTGTAGACAATGTCACCCTCAGTCACACCCATGGCTGCAATTATCATGGCATATTAGCAAATTCAACTTGTCACTTCCAGTCATATCTATGGTTTAGAATGGTTCAACAAGTCATATAAATGCCCTGGTTATTCATTACAATGCTGTGGTCAGTGGTCATTCAATTTGATAGTTGCTTAGAATCATTTCATGTTAAATCATTATTGAATATTAGAAAGTTAGTGTTATCCAAGAATAGATTCATATAAGAGAGTTGTTGATAAAACGTATCTCTGTGATGTACAGTACGTTGATGCACATGTGATTTCCGACTTGACCAAGGCCTTCCTATTTCCCCTGCTGGGTAAATCCCCTACACAGCAAATGCTGATCGCATTATCAGCTTCTGAACTTCACTTTGTTTCATATTATCTCTCTAAACAGTTTCACTATTCAGGATATGCATTCCTTGTAATTTAAGTCACAGGGTTGAATAATATTTTCATCATATTAATGGCTGATTTACTGTAGTTAGTTAGCAAGTGTATTTCAATGAGGTTTGGGCTTCTCCGGGTTGTCATATAGCAGTACACTCTGGGCTTTGCTAATTTCCTGCAGCACTGGCAACTCCTGCTGTCTACTGCAGACATCTTTGACTTGAACAAGCAATCAGGCAAAGCACTGAGGTGTGTTATCTGTTCTCATATAACTCTGAGAATAAACACAACTCCATGATAGAAATAAGAACTGTCCATATTAGTATACCTCAGTGTAAAGGCTATCAAAGTACTGTCCAGCAGTGTGCAGTTCATGCCCTAACCAGACATAGCCAGCATTTTCATGTCCTCTGCACACAATGACTGTGCAGTTAGCAGTGGTGAACATGCATGTGAATGCTCGGTGATTTTTAGCTTTAGTGGAGTGCATTAGCAGTGAAGTTAGCAGCTGGTGTAAAATGTATCCAGTGTCTATCATAATATATTTAATTATCTATGATCTTGAAAGTGGTCCAATAGTGATGGTGATATACCGGCACTGGGTGGACTGAAAAGGCAATGCCATGCATGAGCAGTATTTTAGATCAGTAGAATGTGACTCTACCTTTATGTAGGAACCAGCTGTTAATAGTGAAGAGTTAGAAGTGTGTGCTACATAATTACTTAGCTGTATCGTGGGAACCCCAGTTTTCGACGGTACATGTTTTCGACGCTTGGCCTTCTAACTCACATCGCATGATGAAAACAACTCTGTATAACCATCTCAGACTTCAAATCTCCCAGTTGGTTTCCTGCTCTTTGTCCGTCACCAAAAATGTGGAAAGTTAAGGCTCTTCCGGTAGGCCAAACTCGTGTGATTCAAAAAGTTGTTTTTGGGGGGTCTATTTTCCTAGGTACAAAATTTGCAGTTGCTTCAAAGCTCCAGTTTTCTTTATTGTTGGTCCTAAAAAAATCTGAGTGTACCATAGCAAACCCCAACATACGTAACTTGAGGCAGTCCGTTCTTCTTTTCTCCAAAAAACTATGGAAGCTCCTAAAGGGCATCTCGCTTATATATATTTTTTTATATTTAAAGACATAAAGTAACAGGCCTAAAAGGCTTTTATTAAAAAAATATATATATATATATATATATATATAAAAGGGCAGCTAGAGAAAGTACCAAGGAGGAAATGTGTCTCTGGAGTGACATTGGGAAAGGTCATACATGTACATGTAACTGACGTCCGTACTAGAATTCGGGAGTCGCGGCTTCGAATCCCGCCCGAGCTGCCTGGAATATTTTTATCAGGCACCGGGCAAAGCACTGAGCATTCAGTGTTTACCACAACGTCGAGTAAGGGCAAAACCTCTTTGAATTACATGTAACTGAAGAAGAAGTGAGAAAGAGGATTGTGGAGTTTTTAGAAACGTCACAGAAGAAGACATCAACCAGACCAATAAGTTTTAAGCATAAATTATGAATGGTTTGAGGAAAGTGTTAGAAGCAGTGTCGAAAAAAGAAAAAAAAGATGGAAAAAAAAAAATACAGGTAAGAAATTAACAGTGCCACACAGCATTTTGAGTTATTTTAAGAATTTATTTTGCATTTGGCTGCACTGGGACACCTTACTAAACACTGTCGAAAATAGGTGATGATGCTTACTGCGCGGTGCGCCGCGGACGTCAACAAAACTGGGTAATCTTACGGAAGTGACAGGCTTGATCAACCTTCTCTATGATTATTATAATAGTCTGTGGTGTGGAGAAAGTGACTGAGACCTCTTTTAGTGTAATAGTACTTTCGTCCACATTGGTCAGCTTGAGGAAAAGGCCTTATATCGTCGAAAACCGGTAACTGGAGGATACAGTTTGTATCATCACTGTACTCAATCCATGCTAACTCAGAACTCATTCCATTCTTTTCCAGGGGAGTAAGGGACAACATTAAGGAAGGCATCACAGGGTTCTCGGGGTAAGCTGCAATCTGTTTATTCTTGGATGAAGTTACATGCATCTGAGCAGACTGGGCTCCATTCTTCTTTTGAGAGTGTAGCCATTTTTTGTTCTGTATCATAATATTTCTATCTTTTGCTCATATCAAAGAACATTTTCCATGTTGCTGCATGTACAGTTACTGTGGTAGTTACAGTTTGTTTTTACATTTCTATTTTGGTTATGTCATGAATACAACTACGTGTACAGCATGTGCATTGAGGCTTGAGATTTCTTAAAAGATCTTTTTACAGTGTATGTGTATGTGTACATTTCATTTATCCTCACTTTTTAACAATTTCATTGATACTCACTTGAGCAATCTTTACTTTTCTTCAGTTTTAACAGTTTCCATCCTTTGATTGTATTTTTTTCGAAATTGTTTTCATTAATTTTGTATAGTTATGTAAACTTGTGGCTGAGGTTTTCATTTGATAGCCGATGATTGATGTCCATTTTCATTTGGTTGTGATGGGGCCAGTGGTGTAGCAGACAGGATTGGTGGTGGCATATCGGGACTTACAGGGTTGACTCAGAGTGCGGCCAGGTGCGTATCTATGGCAACATGCACTCATATAGCCATAGAAACCAAGCCTATAAGCCTGTGATATCTGCACTTCAGAGTGGAATTGTAGATAGTGTCCAGTATCATCTGCTTAGTTCCCGTTGCTCAACTCCTCATTGTCATTCCACAAAACTCCTCTCAATTGCAATCTGATCTCTGTTTAAATCTTGTTTTGTCTTGGTTTATACTGTGAAGAAAGCTTTTCTGTGCTTTTGTTGTCATGGATACAACAGTGCTGTCTGCATACTAACCTGTCCATGTACACATATCTATTGCCATGTATATTTATAGCCATATTCCAATTTGGCTTACTTTTGTCAAACTACTGCAGCTTTGTGGAAGAATGACACAATTAAATCTGATGGGAAAGCAGGGTAAAGTTAACAAGCGTCCCTATTACTGTTAAGTTACCGCAACCTGGATGGAAGTCTATAGGCCTGAAAGATGTGGGATATGAAAGTCTTGTGGGAACAGTCCCACAATAGCTCTTTTACATGAGCAATGAAATTGCATGTCTGCGAAAATTGGCGCCGGATGTCTGGCGCAATGGTCGTTTGCGATTTGATCGCAGACATTCACACGGTACAATGCAGTGCGGTCGCAAACGTCCCTTGCTCCACCTTGTTTGCATGCGAGGTCAGAGGTTATATTCGTATCGCTGGAACTGCGCTATCATTTACACGAAGTCATACGTTTACCAGTGTTGCTTTCAGCTCAGCGCCCGTGTTGCGAATTGTCTGATTGATGTTATGATCATGATGGCAGCTTTCAAGAACAATAATTATTACGCACAAAGTACCGTGAGATCAAGTTGGCTAGCATGCAGTAGCAAGCTGTGCGCGCACTCCTCCCAACACGTGCATGCAGGCACGCAGCCACAGACATTTTTTTTTTTTATAATTATACATGTACATTTACATGCACACATGTACGTCCGTACAGTGTACAAAACTAGCTTCACAGTCACAGTGTTGTGCAATGTTTTCGAACAAACTTTTCGATCCAAACAGGATCGGGCGCGAAACCCTCGGCATGATTGAGTCTGGTGTTTGTTCCTCCATGTAACATTTTATTGCAATGCTGGGGCCAGGTGCAGACATTGAAGTTAGCACACACAAAAAATTGATCTCACCCAAGACACACTGACACAACGTAACGAGACCATCGTGTACCATGCTTGCGTGGTCGCACAGGATTATCTTCATTGTCAATTATTTTGTTGCCATAATGACATTGCTGATCGTTCGTTTGCTCCTCATGGAAATATCAACACATACTTCTCTGTGATGCGCCAACGAACTCCTTGCGAACGTCGCATGGGTGCATTTACACGACCTACATTGTATCTCTGTGTTTATCGCAAGGATTTCGCATCGATGCGAAATTTTGGAGGAGGTCTCGATCCCTGTCAAGATTCGCAAGGGACCCTTGCGGTCTGGTGACGGATACACTTTTACACGACAAGGTATCCGTGTGTTCTTGACATCGATGTGATTTATTCGCAAGGGACCCCTGTTTACAGCTCTCATGTAAAATGGGCTAATGTGAAACTACTGCAGCCAGCTGTAAAATGCTCCAGCTTCCTGTGTTACGTCATGGCTACAAGCTAATCACACATTGGTGTCCAAGCATTGCTGTGTTACCCAGATTCTATCAATCCAATGGTTACTCAAGTAATTCACTCTGCTCATGCTACCAACACTTCTCATAATACATACAATTCATTCATGAAAAATGGCAGATACCGCCAGGTTTTTTTCTTTCCTGTTCTGAGATTGATAGGCTTTTCATTGTTTGGGAACTTGCGTGAACAAATTACATGTAGTGTGTATAGCCATTAGCCTCGTAGCACTAGCATAGTGCTTACTTAAAGTATGATGGACTAAACAACCAAACCATTGCATGAAGAATTGCTATTTCCATAGAAGGTTAAAGGTTAGTGGACACATTAACTCCAGGGTGGGGCATTTTACCAACCACCATGACCAAAGCAAAAAAGTCAAACTGGGAACGCAAGGGAGACTTACTTTCTGGGATATCTTCGTGGAAAGTTACCATGTGGCTTCAGGGAAAAAAGTCCAATGAGAACACAGTATTAGTTTGTTCCCATAGGACCCCCTGTAAAGAGTTTCAATCAAGTGCAAATAATTGATTCTTAAACATGTACAGTATGTACACTGTATCTAAAAGAGAATGAGTTACCTTTGACCTGATTGAAGATTCCATAAAGTCTGATATATATTTGTACTAAAGCTTGCTAGCATGCATGTGCATGTACAACATACACAACCTATCCATGCACATGTTTGCTGGCATGTGCATGATCTTGCATATACCGTAGTCCTGTGCATTTGAAAAGGAACATTGCAATAGAAGAGGAAAATTTTGCCATACTTTGGAGGACAATCACACTTTAGGAAGAAAGTACATTCTTTTTTACACGTTTCCATTTTATTTGCATGGTGTTAACTTTCAGTTGCACAGTACTCGTACCACAGATACTCTGCATTGTACTACATGTACATGTACATGTATGTACACTTATATAATATTTAGCATGATACATGAACATTTACCTGTACATGGTATGTTTATAAAACTATATGCACTTGGTCTTGTTTGCTATGGCCAAGACTTTCTTTGTAATTACATTGGAGGTAACATTGCACATTCACTTTGCAAAGTACCTCAAATGCAGCAGGTGGATGGCCCATTGGTAGGGGCAGGTGGATGGCCCATTGGTAGGGGCAGGTTGATGGCCCATTGGTAGGGGCAGGTGGGTGGCTCATTGGTAGAGGCAGGTGGGTGGCCCATTGGTAGGGGCAGGTGGGTGGCCCATTGGTAGGGGCAGGTGGGTGGCTCATAGGTAGGGGCAGGTTGATGGCCCATTGGTAGGGGCAGGTGGGTGGCTCATTGGTAGGGGCAGGTGGATGGCCCATTGGGAGGGGAAGGTGGATGGCCCATTGGTAGGGGCAGGTGGATGGCCCATTGGTAGGGGCAGGTGGGTGGCCCATTGGGAGGGGCAGGTGGATGGCCCATTGGTAGGGGCAGGTGGGTGGCCCATTGGGAGGGGCAGGTGGATGGCCCATTGGTAGGGGCAGGTGGGTGGCTCATTGGTAGGGGCAGGTGGATGGCCCATTGGGAGGGGAAGGTGGATGGCCCATTGGTAGGGGCAGGTGGATGGCCCATTGGTAGGGGCAGGTGGATGGCCCATTGGGAGGGGAAGGTGGGTGGCCCATTGGTAGGGGCAGGTGGATGGCCCATTGGGAGGGGAAGGTGGATGGCCCATTGGTAGGGGCAGGTGGGTGGCCCATTGGTAGGGGCAGGTGGGTGGCCCATTGGGAGGGGCAGGTGGGTGGCCCATTGGTAGGGGCAGGTGGATGGCCCATTGGGAGGGGCAGGTGGATGGCCCATTGGGAGGGGCAGGTAGATGGCCCATTGGGAGTGGTAGGTGGATGGCCCATTGGGAGGGGTAGGTAGATGGCCCATTGGGAGGGGAAGGTGGGTGGCCCATTGGTAGGGGCAGGTTGATGGCCCATTGGGAGGGGAAGGTGGATGGCCCATTGGTAGGGGCAGGTGGGTGGCCCATTGGTAGGGGCAGGTGGGTGGCCCATTGGGAGGGGCAGGTGGGTGGCCCATTGGTAGGGGCAGGTGGATGGCCCATTGGTAGGGGCAGGTGGATGGCCCATTGGTAGGGGCAGGTAGATTGCCCATAGGGAGGGGCAGGTGGATGGCCCATTGGTAGGGGCAGGTGGGTGGCCCATTGGGAGGGGCAGGTGGATGGCCCATTGGTAGGGGCAGGTGGATGGCCCATTGGTAGGGGCAGGTGGATGGCCCATTGGGAGGGGAAGGTGGGTGGCCCATTGGTAGGGGCAGGTGGATGGCCCATTGGTAGGGGCAGGTTGATGACCCATTGGTAGGGGCAGGTGGATGGCCCATTGGTAGGGGCAGGTAGATGGCCCATTGGGAGGGGCAGGTTGATGGCCCATTGGGAGGGGCAGGTGGATGGCCCATTGGTAGGGGCAGGTTGATGGCCCATTGGGAGGGGCAGGTGGATGGCCCATTGGTAGGGGCAGGTTGATGGCCCATTGGGAGGGGCAGGTGGGTGGCCCATTGGTAGGGGCAGGTGGATGGCCCATTGGTAGGGGCAGGTGGATGGCCCATTGGTAGGGGCAGGTGGATGGCCCATTGGGAGGGGCAGGTGGATGGCCCATTGGGAGGGGCAGGTGGATGGCCCATTGGGAGGGGCAGGTGGATGGCCCATTGGGAGGGGCAGGTGGGTGGCCCATTGGTAGGGGCAGGTGGATGGCCCATTGGGAGGGGCAGGTGGATGGCCCATTGGGAGGGGCAGGTAGATGGCCCATTGGGAGTGGTAGGTGGATGGCCCATTGGGAGGGGTAGGTAGATGGCCCATTGGGAGGGGCAGGTGGATGCCTCATAGGGAGGGGCAGGTGGATGGCCCATTGGGAGGGGCAGGTGGATGGCCCATTGGGAGGGGCAGGTAGATGGCCCATTGGGAGTGGTAGGTGGATGGCCCATTGGGAGGGGTAGGTAGATGGCCCATTGGGAGGGGCAGGTGGATGCCTCATAGGGAGGGGCAGGTGGATGGCCCATTGGGAGGGGCAGGTGGATGCCCCATTGAGAGGGGCAGGTGGATGCTTCATCGGGAGGGGCAGGTGGATGCTGCATTTGGAAGGGGCAGCCCGGGCAGGTGGATGGCCCATTGGGAGGGGCAGGTAGATTGCCCATAGGGAGGGGCAGGTGGATGGCCCATTGGGAGGGGCAGGTGGATGGCCCATTGGTAGGGGAAGGTGGATGACCAGTTGGGAGGGGCAGGTGGATCGCCCATTGGTAGGGGCAGGTGGATGCCCCATTGGGAGGGGCAGGTGGATGCCTCATAGGGAGGGGCAGGTGGATGGCCCATTGGTAGGGGCAGGTGGATGCCCCATTGGGAGGGGCAGGTGGATGCCTCATAGGGAGGGGCAGGTGGATGGCCCATTGGGAGGGGCAGGTGGATGCCTCATAGGGAGGGGCAGGTGGATGGCCCATTGGGAGGGGCAGGTGGATGGCCCATTGCAAGGGGCAGGTGGATGGCCCATTGTATTTTCATGTTTAAGATTATGATGGTCCATTTACATAATTTGTTTTCATTGTTTGTTTTTCCAAAACAGTGTTGTCGTATCAAAACCAAAGGAGATTGCTCATAAATTTAAGAATAAATTTGGAAGTGCAGACAACATTGACAACACAGGTAAGGATATACAGATCCAAATCATATAGCAATGTACATAGAAATGAAGGGGTTGTTCATCGCGGTGGTGTAGATAAGTGGAAAGGGTGATCAAAGTCACGCGATGTGTCGTTGCTGGTGGCGACGTTTCTGTTGCTAACTGCTAACCTTCATCAGGCAACCGAAGAATGCGCGCTGCGGCGTCCGTTTACATCCGCTTCACCGACGTCCGCAAACCGGTACACAGGGTACCGGTTTGCGGACGTCGTAGTAGTGATTGTGCGGTTTGGCGTGCGATTCTGGCGTCCACTAGCAGCCCCGTCCGTGCAGCCCCGTCCGTTGGTTGGCGGTCGTGACGTCTGATGGTGGGCAGCCAGAAACCGGGGATGTCAATGCTGCTGTCTCAGTTGATGTTGTTTCGGCGAAGTCGGATGTGGATGGCCTCCTTGACATGCCTGGTGTACCAATGCTGCTCACGGTCGATACACCGTACACCGTACATCGTCCCAATTGGGGCAGTGACCAGCCCCCCAAGCGTGCTCGGCTACCGCCGATCCGTCCACACGGGAGAGTCCCACGTGATGAAACAACATCAACCGAGACAGCAGCATTGACATCCCCGGTATCTGGCTCCCCACCATCAGACGTCACGACCGCCGACCCACCACGGACGGGGCCGCTAGTGGAAGCCAGAATCGCGTGCCAAACCGCACGATCACTACTACGACGTCCGCAAACCGGTACACAGGAACCGGCGAAGCGGACATAAACAGACACCGCGGTGCGCATTCTTCAGTTGCCTGATGAAGGTTAGCAGTTAGCAACCAAAACGTCGCCACCAGCAACAACACATCGCGTGACTTTGATCACCCTTTCTACTTAGCAATGTACATGTTTATGTCCAGTCAATTACTGTAATTTTTGGTATATGAACAACAGCTGAAAAATTGATTTTTCCCATAAAATGTTTTACTGTGGCTTAGACAAAGGGGCCTTGTACCATGTATATGCTAAGCCTTGGCATGATATGTTTATAGGATGGTTTGTTTCATTTGCCCCCATAAAAGAGTCAAACAAATGAAGGAAACAAAAAGAAAGTAAATTTCAACTAAAATCATCCAACTTAATGGCAACTTGACGGCCTATCGTGTCAAAATAATACCAGAATGCCAAGACTACTGTGCAGCACTAGACTTTTACTAGCACACAGGGCATAACGAAAAATCTGACACTGTTTCGCCTTTAATTGTGCTGTTTGACTCCACAAATGACTAGATACAAGTCTACTTTATAAAATATTGCATTGCTCATGTATATGGTCTGGTCACTAGTGCATTTACATCCTGTAACACTGACTGTGACATGGCTTCGCTGAAGGCTACGTGTGACTAATGTAGCCATGTGGGACAGTGCATGGGCAACAGTAATAGCCTTGACTGCTTGCCAATAGATACATGTATACTGTGCATGTACATGTGCCAAGTCAGTCTACAGCTACCTGGAGGAAACATCATTTGTGTATTTGAACACTGTCTTGTGTGGCATCCCTCTATCATCCATGCATAGTAATGCTAAGCAGAAGTTAAAGGTGTGCTGAACACTGATCAGCGCACAAGAAATTGGGGTATTCAGGATGACCACAGACTGAGGCTCTGAAGGGTAATAACAAGATTGGTTTATTCTGTAGATGAAGAAGAAGAAGTTGACCAACCACACAAGACAGGAAGAAGCAGTTGGTTTGCACCGACGCCAGTAGCCATGTAAGTTCAGCTGTCTCATCAAAGTCATCACTCATGTTTAATGCCGTCAGCATTTTCACAAACTGGTAAAGTGCACACTTTGTAAATTAGTCATATTTTTCAAAAACTATTTTCCCCTCTTTTTATGAGTAGTGTAAAAGTGTTCTTGTGATATGATGGTTTATGAGGTAAACAGGAACTATTAACCACTTCATGCCGGGACCAATTGGCCTTGCATTTGAGCTAATTGAAATAGGCTGCGCCTCGATCGTCTCTCCTGCTCTCTTCCTCGTATCACGATGGCCGATGTCTCGTCTGAATCCTCGGGTCTGAGCCAGTCTGACTCTGACTCCGACTGTGACTGTGCTGCTATCGGTAGTAGCTCAGTGCCTGGAGGCCCGCACTGGCCCTTCCTGCACCCTGGCAACCTGGCCGGGCCAAGCACTTATTTGGCCGACCTGACGTTCCATTGGGATGAACACGATCGTTCGCCATTCAGATACGGCTTTTCCGGAAGAGGGGATGCAATCGATCTGCGGCTCTCCCAATACTCCACGTACCGGGAACTTTTCGAGATGTTCTTCGATGATGGACTGCTTGACATCCTTATCACTGAGACCAACCGGTTTGCACGTCAGCGGCCTGCCACGCTGTCCAACCACATGCGAGCATGGACCAGCGTAACCACCCGTGAGATGCAGGCATTCCTAGCCCTGTGTATCAGTGACTGGTATCTTGAGAGTCTCCCTACTCTCACCACGGGTAGTGGTCTACTGATCCCCTGATGAAAACGTCCGTGTTCTCATCGACCATGCCGCGGGACCGTTTCCTGGCGATCCTTCAGGCGTTACATTTGAATGACAACGCTGCCAGGCCTGAAGATTGCCCTGACCGTTTGTACAAGCTGCGCCCTGTCATTGACCATCTGTTGGTTCGTTTCGCCAAGGTGTAAATGCCAGAACGAGACATTTCCGTCGACGACTCCCTCTTCAAGTTTTACGGCCGTCTTTGTTTCCGGACATACAACCCGCGCAAGAGGGCCCGCTTCGGAATCAAGGCGTATAAGCTGTGCCAAAGCACCGGGAATGCTGCTGGCTACTGCTCTAAGTTTCGCATATACACCGATCTGCTCTAAGTTTCGCATATACACTGATCTCCTCAGCAATGTCAAGGGGAAAGGCTACAACCTCGCGCTCGACCGAGCCTTCAGTAGTCCGGACTTGTTCCGCCGCCAGCATGCAGTTCAATGTTGTTGGCACCGTTCTGCCATGCAGGCGCGACATGCCCACAAGTCTTCGGACTGTCCGTCTCAAGCCAGGAGAAGTTGCCTATCGGTCGGCAGGCATTGGGCAGAACGGCTCCCTCCTTGCTCTCGTCTGGAAGGACAAGAAGGACATTCGTTTTGTTGTCCACCATGGATACACCGGAACTCCGTCCATCCAGTCAGAGGGACCACGCCGCCAACGAGCGGGTGAAGCCCGCGTGTGTCCTCGCCTACAGGCTGATGGGCGGCGTTGACCGGAGCGACCAGCTAGCTGCAAACCATCGGTCAGCTCGCAAGTCCATAAAATGGTACAAGAAACTGTTTTTCTATATGATGGACTTGACGCTGGTAAACAGCTACGCTGTCTCTCTTGCTCTCGGTTGTCGAGGGTCCTTCCTTGACTTCCGCAGAGAACTGGCACGGGAGCTCCTGTTTGACGAGCCCCTCCCGCAGTATGGCATCTGCCGCCCGCTACCAGCGGCACCGGTCGAGCAGGTTGGCGATCACTTCCCCCGGTCCTTGGAGCGGACACACTACGGCAATTTCCGCTACCGGTACTGCGTCCATTGCTCAGTCCAGGGCAAGCGTTGATCTTTGCTTCCGTGAGCACCACGCTCCATAGAGAAATAAAATATGAACAAAAAGATACCTCCGACACCTCAACAATCCTATCTCGTGTTGTCATTATTCCTCAATCCATTCACTAAATACTAACTTTTATAGTAAAATGGGAAATGGGTTGTTTTGAACGGGCCCCACACTTTAGTACAAGATCAATATTGAGCCATTTATACAATATAAAAATTAGTCCATTTATATAACATGAAAATCAGCACCTGTACTACTAGAATGAAGCTCGTTCCCAAGAGCGTGCTACCCCGGTCAGTCCGCACCCCACTGTCTCCCGGCGATAAGGGAGCAGCGAGTGGTCGGTAGAGGGCTTACGGACACCCGCTGACCGAAGCGAGTCAACCGCATTCCACAGATGGTCACACATACCGACACTACCCATACATTGTCGCAGCCCTCGCCCACCGGGATTGGTTACGAAACCAACCCATCGCCCCGACCGTAATCGTCCTGCCAGGCCCTGACCGACTACACTCAAGATTGGCCCCATTGGAATGCAGGCATTTTTTGTGGTCAAGCACTGTACGCACACACGTACACACGTTATCCAGACACGCTCCACTGGCAGCGAACAAAGGACACTAATCCTGGTGGGATAAAGGGGGCTCAAAAGCCACAAAACATCTCGGATTGTGCCTTGTTCGAAAGACAACAAATTATAGCATGGGTTGCACGATTTATAATAGCTCACATGATTTGTATCGATTTTTTTATCGAATTTTGAAAATGATACATAACCCAAAATGCCCCAGACAGCGGTCACGACCCCATATACATGTATGTGGCCCCGGTGCGAAGTGGTTAATGAGATCCGTCTCAGGGTATGTTTATGCAATTGTTGCGATAAAAATGTTTTTCCAGATCATGAAAATACCAACGATGATATCTTCATGCTGTTCATATGGCAATGGCCATTCAATCTTCGTTAACAGGCGCTTAACTACTGACTATCATTTTATAAGTTATTTTTTTTGATAAAAATTTATTGCAAAAAAGCGAAGAAAACTTTGACCGGACCTGGGACTTGAACCCGAGACCTGTGTGGTATAATGTACTAGCACTGAGCCATCTGAGCCATTGAGCCTTTAGATGGTGGCTGTATCTGTGCGTTTAACCATGAACTGACTCATATCTCCAGGGATCACAACAATTGGTTTTGTTTGCAACTTTGCATCTGAATGAAAATAGTTGATTGTTTGGAAAGGCCACCTAAGGGCTGGATAGCTGAGATGGTAAGAGCGCTGGCACTTTAAATGGCAGGTCCGGTGCAGTTAAGTTTTCTTTGCCAAGTCTTCATATTATAACCATAATTGTGAAAGCTTTGTAATTAAAGAGTGTGTGTAGTCTGAATGGTTTTGAGAGGGTTATAAGAAGACTGGACATGACTTGCAACCTTCAGGCAGAAGTCCAATAGTGAAGGGGAGGAATCGTCCAGTATGGAGATGACAGAGAATGGCCATTTGATGAGAGATGAGTTGGAGGAGCATCCATTAGTTGGAAGAATGACCATCCTACATGAACGGATTGCTGAACTGGCTGCATCAGAGGCTCTGCTACAGATGAAGATAGATGAATTAAAGGTAAGCACCCTTGTGAACAAAGCAATGCTGACACTTGTATCTGGTTATTTGAATGAAGCATCATGGTGGAGTTAGCAAATCATGTGCAGTGGTACCATTTGGAAATATCTCTTGTGAAAATAATTATGTGGTTCTGAACAGAACGGATGAACTCGAGTGTGTGTCAGAATTAATTGCGCATTTAACTTGTTTTGTGAGAAGTAAAGAACATACATGGTGGTATAGTTTATTACAGCAAGGATGGAACTCATCCTGCCTTTGAATCACTGGTGAATTTTCCCATTGAGGGGACATTAAGGACCATGCAGGCAGGATCTAGTTCATCCATTTCTTCCAGTCATGGTGTACGCTCAGCTACTGATCAATAAAAATCTGCTATAAGTCTGATCGAAGGTGGTTGTGAGGTAGAATTTGTTGTTTTTTTCTTCATGAGTGATTGTGTTGTATTGGATTTGATTTTCTCATTCAGCAAAGTCACGGTAGTTTGATCAAAAATGAGAATGTGGCTTTAAGCTGTTCATATGGAATACCGTGAGTTTCTATCCTTCTTATTGATTGGCCCAGCCCAAAACTCCCTCAACATACATGTAATCACTGAGATAACATGAATGGTTTCTCTTCAGGAACAAACTCGTGAGCAGTATCAGTTCTTCAACCAAGCATTAGCCGATGAGCGTTACCGAGCAGAAAGACTTGAGGAACAACTGGCTGACTTGACAGACCTTCACAACCATGCACTGACTAACATGCAACAAGAACTTAGCAGCATGGAGGAGAGGTTAGAATACCGCTCAGCTGAGAGGGAACGAGACATTCTGGATGGAGTAGACCAGTGCCAGACAAGGGTAATAAACCTCAGCCTTATATCCGCTACTCACTTGTAATGTTTGTCCCTTTACTCAAATACAACTTGACTACCAATAATCACTTAGCCTCAACTTAATATTTACTCACACTTTCACACTCAGTCTCTCTCCCAACTGCATTGTCCCTGGTAATTGATTTTAGTGTACTCAATAAGGAAACCTTGATTTTTCAGTTGCATCGAAAATATTCCATGGCTCAAACAGGTTGCTTTACATAATCATATCACATTAAAACCTAAGAAAATTTGTGTGCCATGAAGGTTTTTAATGTATACGACTGGATATCATTCACAAGACCCACAGCACTGGGTCTGGCTTTAGATAGTCACTGTCCAAATGTCAGTGGGTTTCCACTGGCCCTTACCATCAATGTTTTAGGTTGTGCTGTTAATGTTGGGCTACTTTGATTGAGTGTCATGTACATATTTCTTTTCTTTCAGATATCCAAAATAGAACTTGCCCAGCAGCATCAACAAGTCATTACACTGGAAGGATATGAGAATGCCAATGCAAGAGCCTTATTATCCAAACTGATCAACGTTGTCTTGTCTGTATTGGCTGTTCTGCTACTCATTATTTCCACCATCACTAATGCAGTCTCACCATTTGTTGCAACAAGGTTTGTATACAACCATTATATATTTTCTCCTTTTTTGATTCATGTACAAAGCAAAAGCTATCCTTGATACTCTATTATGTGACCAGTAGTTACCTAGAATTGCTATTGGTTTGACCTGAAAGTCAAAGGTCAACTAGATTGCAATTCCAGCAAAGTAAGTGGGATTGATTTCAGATGCAAACTATAATGAGATGTAGTTCTAGCTGCCGCAGTTTGGGTGGTAGAGTGTTGGTACATAAAGCCACTGGTCTCTACTTCAAAGTCTCTGCTTTAGTCCAATTTTCTTTGTTGTTTTTTCATAAAACATTTAAAAATTTCCCACTCAAATGAAGTTTAAAAAGCTTCACCCACTTGATGTGATCCTCAAACTGCTGTAGCTAGATTTATAACTAAATATCGTTTGCATCTGAATTAAAATAGCATTTATTCCTTGTCAAAACAAGCATTGAAAATGACACTTTTTTGAAGTGTGGTTTTTGTGCAAAACATTCTGGTACAGGGTTGTGCAGCCTTCTAGTACAATGTTGTCATGCACGCACAGGAACCAATAAACAATAGGGTACTCAAAGAGTTAATGGTTCTGAATGGTACCCCCAACCAAAGATAGTTGGTTCTTTGTAAGGGCACCACCTAAGGGCTAAACAGCTCAGGGGATAAGAGTGCTGGTACCTTAAACCAGAGGTCTCAACTCAACTTGTTCTATCCTATTCTCATTTTCAGAAAAGCACAAAATAGATCTCTTGGAATGAAACTAACGTTTGATCAGTATAGTCTTTTGATATACGATCTAGTTCAGAACATATCCAGACAACTTTGACCATTTACTCGTCCTCGGTGGTGTATGCAACTTTTGTACGACTTTCCGAGTTGTGACAAAAATGTTGAAATGTTCCTGACAAAGATTGTGGGTACCCTTCATTATGGCACCAGATTCTCCACATCTCATGCCATCTATTACAGCCATGTTTTGTCAATGTCTCATACCAGTGAGTCGTAAAGACCACGTCATGTTACATGTTTTTGATGTTTTTTTTTCAGGGGTCGTCTGCTTACAACAGTGACATGCTGCTTTCTTCTGTTCTGCATCTGGAAGAGACGAGAGGTCATAGAAGACATTGTAGAGAATTACAAACACTTATTCTATGTCAACAGCCGAACATGACCAGACCTGTCTGGGTGAATTTCCTACTCCGTCCACAAAATACTAAAAGCTCTTACTCCACTCCCCCGGCACCCAGAAAGTACTTGGAGATGGAATTCTGCAACTAGAGTGCTTTTGTGTGTGGTTGCACTAAGGACATCCAATGAAGCAGTGGGCGCTATATATTTTTCTATGAATGACACTGATCCTTGTTACTTGGTTGAGTTATCATTGCGTGATAGGTCATTTCATCCAATATGCTGAGTTAGGAATGGGAGTCCATTTTGATGGCCACTCATCTGTTGTATGCATTGAAAAGGTTTATATCCACAAATGGGATCCTGGCAGCAAGGTCATGCTATGTATTCATTTCCTTTGTTCCCATTGATGAATAGACATACATGTTTTACAAATATTTGAAACTAAATCAAACAGGAACATGCTGGTTTATAAAGCAAACATTGAGTGATTTTACTTAATGAAATAAAAGAAACGTCACTCAGTAGAATGGTGACTGCTTCAATAATCTCTGATGGGTGAGTGTATATTGTTGCAATCGTGAAATATTGAACTTATGCATGCGCTGTACTGATAAAAAGGTTGGTGCCATTCAATCAAAGACTTGCAGACATTGTATCAATATATATGTGACTTTATCCTTGGTGCAAAGCTGTACAGAAATTGTGAGGTAGGAGCCTGTTGATGGAATGTCTCATACATGTGGTCCTCAGACAGCCAGTAATGACTGAATGCTCTTATTTGTCTTAATATCCAGAGTTCCAGGTGTAGGTGGTTTAAAGGAAGGTAGATGGGTCAACATTTTGCCAAAGAAATTGAAATACTGCTGGTATTTATAGCCAGTGTTTTTATGTTCATGTTTATGAAATTCAAGCTTGTTTATGTGAAGCTGTGGTAAATGTTAATGTTTTTATGAAGCTGTGTAAATGAGATTGCATGCTATTGTTACACTGGGGCTTGGCTGTCTTTGGGATATTGCCAGTCAGGCTACCTTAAAAATACATACATGAACATGATCCTTATTATGAACAGCCGAATTCCAGCAAGCAATTACACACCATTTGAATGCAATAAGGCAACCGCCCAGACTAAAGTCTGGTTCCTTTGTTTGTTGGCCTTGAAAAAAAGAGTCTTGTGTGTTTGTACATGATTCTCCAGCCTTGCATTTGTACTTACCCACTGCTATGTTCATGGGATTTTTCAGCCCACCAAACCTTTTCAAAATGTAAGCCTGGGCCTGTGTGTGGGCTTAGACTCATGTTGTCTTATTCCACTTCCAAGTGGAGGCCAGAATTGAAGGCAAAGCAAGACCATAAGTGCTGGCTTTGATAAGTAGGTCAAGAATGTCTGTGCAATAGAAGGTCTTCATATAGGGAAATTATTATCAGCAATAATGAGACACCACCAATCATATCATTCGTTTGTTTGTTGTATGATTGAAGACCTATTTATATGTTAGATTGAGGTATTCAACCTTGGAGAATTTACCAACAAGCACACGTATTTTTGAATGGAACTTTCCAAGGCTGTCAGTGTGTTGACAGTTGGAGTCTTATTGTTATAGTGTTGCAGTTTGTGTTTCTTTTCACTTGGTTATTTATGCTGCATGCTTTGCCTTGCGGTGTTTTTCTCATGTAATGTGTAAATGACTCATTTTCAACATTGTGCTTCCACCCATCAAACAATGACCAGGGTAATGTTTTGTTGTTTCTCAATTTAGATAAACTACATGTACGCATTCCTTATGAACATGCAATGCAGCAATGCACACTAGTGCTAGGAACTTTCTGTTGTGTTGTAGTTTATTGTGGAAAACAAAAATTGTGTCAACAGTTCAATACATTTGTACAACAGTTGAAGAAGTGCATATTCCTTTGCTATGATACCATAATGAAATTACCTTAGAGTCCTGACAGTGTCTATTTGTATTTAATTCCTCCTCATAGGAATCCTAGAACACTGCTCTCATTTAGAGATTGGTGTGCATGTAAAACCCCTGTGTCAAGAAATAGAGTTCAACCAACATGGATCAAGCATGTATATATATAATGTAGAAGATGCAGCCAATGAGGTCTGATTTCTGACTCTCGTACTTTCTTTCTCAAGGCATCAAGAGGCTGGTAACCAAACTATACAGTTGTTTTCCTAGAGGCTCCCACTCCTGTTCAACCGATAATGCCTCAAATTACAGGATTTGGCAAACAGTCTGGACTATCAGCTTTTGTACAATCACAATTCTGTGTGCTTTCTTTCCATCATCCAACACTAGACTGTAAGTTGGACTTTTCTGGTGGGGTTGAAGTATTGTTTAGAACAGGACATCTCCCTCAACACTCATCACCTGTCTGCCAAAAGCTTGTATTTTGATGCATTATACATGAAGTGGATGTGACAAATAAATCTGAAGTTAGAAGTAAGATAACCATAGTCAAAACAATGGTTTAAAAGAGGCCTGTGTTTGAACACAAGTATAATGGCAGTGAATTGGTATGCTAGAATGGTATGGTAAATGACTCCCCATTTCAAGCATCAGTGCTCTACTGGCTGACCAGTCCTGAATTCTCTTAGAAATAAAATCCTTCAGATATGCTAAATGATTGGCAATGGTCTACAGTCAGGCCATGCTTTTCAGTTCTATTTCTACAGGCTATAACAATGCTCCTTACTTGGCTTCCACACAACAGTTCACACAACAGATGACCTTCAGTGGTCATGAATAGATCTTGTTGTGTTTGGTTGGCTCAGTAGCATGATTGTCATGCATCTGACTATGGAATTGATATAAGGCTGTGTGCTCACACCTATTGGCATCATGTCCATGACTGACCACTGTGCACTGTCAATCTCTCCACAGCCACAAAACCACATCCTTAGAACAGAGCCTAAACAGATCAAAGTATTCACAATTCTCCATTCTATGCTATTCATGTACATTATCATGTATGTATCCGTCAACAGCAACAGTCATTCTCACTTGCCATTTTTTTCTCAACTAAGTTGAGTGTTATATGTAAAATGCAGTTGTAAAAACAGTTACTGATAATTGATTTTGTGAATTGACAATTTATTTTTAAATATATGTAAATATTGTAGATATATTGTACAACGTTATCTGTGCACGTGTTTGCATTATTTTCTAGTGCCAGAAGTACCAAAAAACGTTTAAAAAGAACTTTATGTATATCGTGTCTTTTTTTTTTACAAAATGTGAATGTACATATTCAGCTGTGTGGACTACACTACAGCGTTTTCATATAACATTGAGTAATTAAACATGTACAGAACAGTTTATCTATATGGTGGCAGTGTCATAGCCATGGAGAATGATTGCCGGAAGCATCTGGTGAATTTAGGGGAAAGAACATTTGATTCTTTTGCTAATGTATTGGTTTGTTGCATTGTGTTGTCTTGGTTCAAGACATCAGTGGATAGATCCAACTGAAATGTACTACTTTAACAAGCAGTGACCAGGTCATCTGCCACATGTCTGCAAAGAATTGAAAAATACTGTAGTACCTTTACTTCCTGAATGTTACATTAAGAACATCAGCAAGATTTATGTGGAAGAAATCAGTATTTTGGCCATGGTAACATAGTCTTAAATTGTTTAGATATTACAATACTTTGGATGATCAGGTTGAAGGAAAACAAATTAGGAATCTAGTGTGAAATGTTTAAACCTGCTATTTTCCCAATAGATGTTACGACATGCTATCATGCAAACAAGCAGCACATCTTTCTAACTTATCTCATACAATGCTAAACAGTAGTGTGAGACATTAGAAAACAGTAAACATATGTAGTGCATGACATCAACATTTTGAACCAAGGCTAAACATTTGGCAACTTACTTCATGCTATTCACAGGTGAAAATGGGGGTTAAACCTCCTTTAAAGATGCCAGTGGTGTACTCACTATTTCCCCTCACTCAACACTACAAAGCCCTTTAGCAACTGAGTGCCTGAGGTGCAAGATTGGTCATTCTCCCCAAAAGATCTTCACTATTGAAGTAGCAAGGCTAATCCAAAATACTTGTTCTAACCATTTCCTGATTCTTACATTATCTTAAGATATTGTATCCTAACCTTTCAGCTGTTAGTCTGAAAAGTGTATAATTTGCTACTATTTCATAAAATTTCTGTAAAAGCACTATCTACAAAAATGCATCTTTTCTGTGTCATAATATGGATTTGCCAGTTGATAAGTGGACATTATGATAAAGTACATGGAAGGATTGAAAATGGTATGTATGTTGAATAGATCTGCCTGCCCTAAATGGCAGTCAGTGGACCAAGCAATCCAATCAATCACGGATGACCCTGTTTACATTGAAGTCATCGGTACTGTTGGCCACATTTCAACTTTTTTTTCTTTTCTCTATTGACTCTTTATAATCCTCTTCAACTTCAAGTGCTGTATTGCAGTTTACATGTACTTGGCAAACGGTTCCACAGGCTTTGTAGATTTCACATTTTTTTGGTAACTTTACATTTGGATTTTCTTTTACAATTTACGACAAAGTTTCTTATTTTTAACAATTATGTACTATTACCATGAAGCAAATTCTTTCACACTAGATGTAAATTATAGTAAATGTACGCATTTATTGGGTTTTGGGCCATTGTTGTATATTCATATTACACTGTACATGTAGGTTGAATTGAGTCGAGGTCAGCACAAGCTAAGAAATGATGCATGGCTAAACGTGTCGCTTTTTGTTATGGGCATCGTTTTGAAAATGGAATGGAATTTCATTGTATCATCTGTTGCAGAGGACTTTTGGTGTGATCTGCTCCAACATATTTGCCTATTGTACATGTACATTGATGTTGACTTTCATTTATATGAGGGCTATGAAGTGTAGTTAACTGGTATGCACTAAGAATTATAAACAAGCATTCTCCATGTTGAAAGGTTCCCACCAAACTCTTGTGAGAACAGACCAGTGTGAAGAAATAAACAGATCCTAATTAAGGTGTACAATCTAATTGGTAGCTTGTATCAAATATGATATATATATAATACTTGAATATGTATGTATTGATGTAAATATCCAAATATTTATCTTTGTGTACAAAATCATTAACATCACCTTGTATGAGTAAAATGATACTTTTGTATTTGTTTTCATTTTGTGAGTTGTGCTTTTTGTTCTTGTTCGTTGTAAGCAGGATATTGATACATTACATATGCGTGTAGGGAAGGATACTACTGATTATTCTTTTTTTAATGAAACTAACCTAAGTTACAAACTTTTCTGTATCCAAACTTGCAAAGGCATCAATTAAAACTGGAAGTTTTCAGGTCTTTAAAATATAATTATCCAAATATGACAACATTTTAGCAGGGAAACATTGTTATACTAACATGGAGCTATCCAGCCCTAAGCTGAAGGCTTTCTAAATAGTCAACCATTTTTGCTGGGGGAGTGGGTTGGAGCAAGCATTTCACAACTGCTGTATATCTCAAATGCAAATTACCATGCATAGTCATACAGGCTACTGCAGTTCAGGAATCACACAAGATGGTGTTTTATTAAGCCATTGGGTAGACAGAAACTGGCTAGAAAATACACTTTTATCGGTGCACCAGGCCACTTGGGTTTAAACTCCCAACCATGAAATGACGCATCAGGCCATGTTAAATAGGGCACACCAGGATTCATCAGAATTAGGTAACACCAGGCCAGAAAGAAGAACAAACTGCCAAATATCATTTTAAGAACTGTAAAGAAATGATGCAGGAAGGAACCAATGGAACAATCAGAAAGAGAATTTGATAAATCAAGAAAAGAGTTCCCCTGACTGAACCAATGGGAGGAATAGAGGTTCCTGCAAAACATCCAGGAAACCAATAGGATCCTAAAAACAACTAAACCTTTAAAAAATACAAAGCAATTTTACAGTTGTGGACAAGATCATTCCCTGACTGGGCTGCCTGGAGGAACAAAGGTTTCTGGTAAGCATCCAAGAAACTGTATTACATATGGTAGAAGCAACAATTGTATTGTACTTTTAAAACAACTTCCACAAAGCAGCTGTCATCCACCTGCTGCATGTACATACTAACTGGTGGAGATGGGGTGGAGGTGGGCAAATGAAAAATTCAAATTATGAAGAGCCCCCCACAAAGGGCTGTGACAATGTACACCTAAAGTGCGCTTACTTTTCCCACTAAAACCATCCCACCCAAGGAAAGCAATCTTATTGGTTAAAGGATGAAGTTTAGGAGGCGGGACTTGGAGCAGGTAGGAAAGTTTCCATGTTGCCAAGATCCAAGTGTGGAATATCAGAGGACACCTTGATAAAGGTCTCATTGATCAAATCTGCAATCTTGGTATGGTCATGCTCACTAATACCTGGGATGGAGATGCGCAGCTCAGTCTTGTCATTCCTGGTCATCGAGCGTATTTGCTGATGCCACTTCCTGGGATCAGTGAGCTGTAATTAGCTCTGTTAGCATAATAATTGGTCTTACACTTATGAATTTCAGACTTTACTTGGTTAAGCCGGAGTTTAAATTTGTCTGTGTTTCACACTTGGAAAAAGCACTTTGACGTGACTTAATCAATGATTTTATTTTTTGAGTGATCCATGCTTTGTATTATTGTGGCATTGGACCGTTTTTAACGGAAAGATTGATTCAAATGCATTGCTCACGGAAAGGTAGAAAGCATCTGTATATACATGTAGTGCATCTATACATAGTGCATCTAGTTTACTTCAATCTTGGCAAGAAAATCCACAATGCATTTAGTACATTATACGTGTACGTCGGTATCACCCATAGTAGCACATATGCTACACGTGTTTTAAAAAAATACTTCTGCTAGGCCAAAACGTTTTTTGGGGAAATATCAACTTCATGTGAGTCTTTTGGGTATTGTGTAAAAGATAAGCATTGAAATCTCCCCCTGACAATCGCCAAAAAGCTGATAGAACACCATGAAATGCGCGAACTTTCGGAAAACCTTTATTGCGCAACTGCCATGTTTTATCATGAAGAAGAATGCTACTAAATAGACAACTACAACCAACAGATTGAGGAGACTTTAATTATTGTAATGGTCTAGCAGATAATGTTCCAATGGGTCATAGGTGATGGTTTACTGCATTAAGAGGATGAAATACTTGCCCAGAGGTAATGTAGCATATATGCTACGAATGTGCATAGAGGGTTAAGCTTACATGTTGAAGCTACTCATACACACCCCAAAAATGGGCAACATTTTTTTTGGGGGGGGACTTATTTTTCTAAACAAATACAGAAACAGAAATACACGTTCAGAGTAAAAGCTAGTTCCATTTCATAATAATTTGCATTTTCACTTCAGTCAAATTTGCAACAAAAATTGTGTTTAAAGCTCTATTATCTCCAGTGACGACACCTTTTCCTTCAGATATACCATGATTGTATCATTAATCATTATTGTATAGCAGCAGGTATCACGTTCATCGCACGACCTCGACCACTAGAAAGCGGGAGTCACGGGTTTGAATCCCGCCCGAGCTGCCTGAAATGTTTTCATCAGGCATCAGGCAAAGCACTGGGCACTCAGTGCTTATCACGTTGTGCAGGGCAAACCCTCAATGAGTTACATTCTCCTAGACTCGAACATCATGTTATATCTATGAGAAAACTAAATTCTTTAGTTAACTTCAGTTAAAGCATTAAACGCAAATGGATATAAATCTATTACAACAGGAAACACATAAGTTCTAACATTTTTTTAAAAAGCTGTAATATAATATTATACCATAGTTTTAACAAACACTGCATTACTTACTTTGACTGCCTGAAAGTCAACATATGGGTACAAATGACAACTTCACTATTAGATATTCCTAAAGCACCTTTTCCTCCGGTGGCTTTTGTACTGAACCGAGTCAGCCCTGTATTGTGTGTAAAGTAAAGGTGTGTATCCATACACCCTTGAAAAAATCTGTATAGATTTAGATCTGTCTTTGTAGTGGTGTACTCTTTCTGATAGATCACCCCCTTTACCCAATTTGATTTTTTTTTTCAAAATTGTAGAGCCAGTCACCTGCATTGAAAACAACAAGAATCACATCAAACAGTGCAAGATTAATACTTGACATCTTATTTATGTTCTTGCTCATTGTGGAATGAGAGGAAAGATTCTAAGTGTTCAGTCCAAGCAAAATTAAATTATGGGGCTGGTAGTTTCACAGTTAAGTTTTAAGGCAACTATTTCATTAAGATATTTTGCATACAGCCATGTAAAAACATCAAATGAATTTAGCACAGGATAAATACACAAATCTGTGGTTATATTTCTTCTTTGTTAAGCTTGCACGAAGCAATGAATCCTATGAAAAGCTATTCAACTGCATGCTTGATTTGCATCATGATCTACGCAGAGATGAAGACACATACAATAGGTTCAAGATGACTCATGAGGTGGAATGTTACCTTTATGGGGGGTCTCCTTGTGACATGGGAAACAAGGAAGTTCATGGCAATGTCTTCACCATTTGTTCTCAAGTCCACCTCATCTCTGATGGCACTTGGCATTTTGTAGGAGTACAGGTAGCTGTAATACTGAAATGGGAACAAAGAATCAGTTTACGTACCTTGAACAGTACACACTATTGACAGTACATTAGGGCCGTTCCCACTACAAAATTAATCGAGATTCAAAAACCGGGTATTTTTTTGTCGTGTCCACACAGGCCAAAAAATCGCGTCGCAAAAATTCTCAAGCCGATTGTGGTTAGTAGTTGTGCTCAAATGGTGGGTGTGGCCACGCAAGGAGCCATATAAACAAGCACGTGCACATGTACGTCTTGTCTTGACCCACACTCGACCAGGTTTAGGAACAAGTAATGCTTCATAAACTCCTTTGTTGCACAAGTCTCATAACACAACAAAACACCCGGGCACAGACTAACCAAAAGAAGAAAAAAAATTCTGAAGAGAAACTGCATGTGCTTGTAAATGCTTGGGCCAAAGAATCATTCTTTTAAGGATTGTGTGAGGTAAAACTATTCTCTGGTTCATTGCTTGCAGTGTGAAAGCAGTGACAAAATACCGAGGTGTTCATCGACTGTGGGAAGGCAAAATAGCAGGTTTAATTCTGCAATGTGGAACAGTACTGATTTTTGACAATTTCTACCTACCTGGGTATAGAACACAGAAGCGGTGAACCACCAAATAATTATGCATAGAGTGCACACCACGTAACCAGTCGAACCCTGCTGCCACAAAAGATTACTGCAACCATTGGTGCCAATTACGTCTATGCTGATATTGACATAAACTTAAACTTGGTTTAAGCACCTTGGAGAGCATCAAGTAATGACTACCAAAAATGGATTATCTGCTTTCAGAATTTTATATTTGAATGTTTACCATGTGGAGGAAAGCTGCACCAGTTAAGACTATTGACAGCTCACATGATGTGCCACTACCACTGTATGCAAATCCTAGTCCAGTTGTACTGTTCCAGTAATGGTGGCGACCAAAGAAACCAACGATTCTATCACGGTTTTCACGCCACACTCTGAAACAAAAGCAGTCACAGTTAGAAGTATTCGTTCCAAACAATACAATTTTTTTCATGTTTGCAATTGTTGTTTTTCCAAAATGAATACCTGTAATGTAATTCTTCTTAAAAGCTGCCATTTGCCCATGGCAAAGCAAATGCTTATAATAAAAGCAAATAGCAAAAGCTTCTAAGATAAGCAGCTAATTCCATGTATCAAATTATCCATAAATTCATATATAAGTATTTGGTCTTCTGCACAGTATGTTATTGCCCATGCACACTAAGTGGGCATCCCAGACAGAGGTAATAGGATATGAGAATCAGACCATCACCGATGGATCGGACAGCATAGAGAAAACTACTTGCTTTTTCACTGGCATGTGTTTTTTGTTTGATTGTCATCCATTTACCTGCATAACTACAAAGAATACATAGGAATAAGTTCAGGGATAAGTGATTTATTGATTTTTAATTAAATTGGGCCATGTTTTCAATTCTCAAGCTTTACTGTACATTATTTATGGGCTTGCTTCTTTTTGCTTTGTTTTGCTGTTTATTAGGCAGAAATGCAAGTGTGCTTCATGTAGATAGCATAACACCTCATGAAATTGTAATGAATAGTGAAGAATGACTCAGAAATAATGACATACCAGTACATGATGACATAAAAATAAACTGAATAGTGGAAATATCTTGGACCAAGATGTAAGCATAACCAATACTTAGTGAGAATAAAGGTTTATTGGTAGCAAAAAATCATCATAACACAGGATCCTATTG
Organism: Luidia sarsii; assembly: GCA_949987565.1. NCBI lineage: Eukaryota > Metazoa > Echinodermata > Asteroidea > Paxillosida > Luidiidae > Luidia > Luidia sarsii. Next base: position 1,452,609 of record OX465121.1, read on the forward strand.
CATGGGTTCCATAAGGATATCACACTGCAAATGAGTAGAGTAGGCTTTAGCCTGGCAAGCCTCATAGGCATGCACTCTGTATTCTGTAAGCAATGCAAAGTTAGTGCTAACAGCACAGGCAGAAACAATTCAAGAGGGGGAAGTGGACATAAATTCTCCTAGAAAATTGAGCATTGACCTGATTAAACTGATTTGCTATGTCAAAAGTACTTTTGCAGAGCTCTTATAAAAACTTTCTAATGTTTGTCAGTGTGTCAATATAGGCCAAGTAAGCAAACATAGGTTTGTTGTTAGTTCTTGCAGCATGACAGACAATGTGATAATTTGATAATTTGATAACTGTCAAAACAATGAGTACCTGAAGGCAAATAATATGTCATCATGTGATAAATGAATGTCATCATCAAGATGAAAGACTGCATCAGTCTCAATTTCATCATAAGGAAGAAACCGGTTGTTGAGACTGTTTTTCCCTCTTTTTATCACCTGAATTTATAAAAGAAATCATGTATGATGCATTATGTGTCAGAGAACTGAATGCAAACGAATGCTAAAGACAAATTAAAGGTACATATCAAATTTCAGAAAAAAGGTCCAGTAACTGAAGACTCTTACTGAACTATTTTTACAAGACCTGTGCCATAAATAATCCAAACATTATTGCATGCAGTGAAAGGAATACCATGAGAAAATGCTGTTTACTTGTACAGGTCAAAGTCAAAGTTATATTTGAGTGCAATTTTCTTCATGGTGCAGGGGAAAAAAAACACTCGAGAGCCAGTCCAGTGCAGTCTCACTCAGCACTAGGCGACGTTAAAATCACTAGACTTGGTCCACAGTCTTGTGGATATTTCGAGCCAGTATGTATCCAGAAACAGGCAGTATGAGGATACACATTGTGTCTTGATCAAAGCCAGGGAATTATAGTTATCAGTCATAGGTCAATTTGAAAATATTCCAATGTCAGATTTTATAAGCTCTTGTTTACCTTGATTGGTGCATGAATCTTTGGCCAGACAATATCAGTAGATGGGGGATCAGGTGAATTCCATACAATTAACACCTGAATTTATTACACAGAGAACAATTTCCAATTCTACTGTTAGGAACAAGTATTGGATATTAACTCCATGTCCAATAAAACACAAGTATGTGAATGTTCTTATTTACAATGAAACTGGACCTTACTATAAATCACAGTATTAAATTATACAGTCTGTAATATACAGTTTTTTCTTCACTTTTCCTTGCAGTGCAGTGCATAACATTGACTATGGTGGCCCTGAAGAAACACAACCTTGTGTGAAATGTTTTGCGATTTCCATGATTTGTTTGGGGTGATGGGTCATGAAGTTTATTTAGAGACTGGCATAAAATATGCATGTATATTAAATTTCATGTCAAATTGAAAGAAAAAATTGACAAAAGTCGCAAATCACGTCGCAAACAAATTCATGAGCAGTCATGAAGATTATTTTGTGTCCATTCAGGGCCAGCATAATTTTTTATGAGTGCAAATTAGAACTTTGTTTTAAATTGTAAACTAACAACTTGGGCAAATGGGTAACACCTTTTTCAATATCTAAAATATTTTACAATGAAAGTTTAAAATCTTTCAACTAATTTGCATGATAAGAGGTAAGGTTATGTACCTTAACCATTCTTCACACAAGGTAATGTAATTTGGATTGGAAGGGGTGCAAAACTAAAAGATAGAGGTATGGTAAGACAGGTGGATATATTGAAACAAGGTAAACAAATTAGGATGGGCCAGAGATCGAGAAAAAGAAACATGAATGAAGCCCCTACACAAAATAGAAATAATCTGACAAAATACTGAACACTCTTCTCAATCAACCCACTGCACAATGGATCCTTTACCTTATTCAAGTACTTGAGTCCGTTCAGACCTTCCACAATGGAGAGTACATTTGGTAGTCGTTGGTACATCAACATGACAACAGTAAAATGCTCAACTGGTACATTGCCTCCAAGGAACTGTTGAAACTTCTTCCCAGTTCGGAAAGAATCTTCAGGGAATGGCTCATACATGTGCTTCAAGTCTGTGTATTGTGCATCTCCAGGAAGAACAGAATTCACAGGCATAGAAGGAAACAGATCAAAGGGTCCTGGGAAAGTGTGCCATGACTGTCCATGTACATTATTCAAGTGTGTGTGATTATTATTGCCAATGAAACGTTGATGCAAGAAAGAGGATCCAACTTGAGTTCGTTCTAGGTTTGGTGTGGCAGCTTTTTGATGTATGGTAATGAGCTGAGTTGTCACCTTTGGAATGACTCTAGCAGGAAGAGAAAGTCTTGTTCTGAGTGTTGCTAAGATAGTATCTAAAACTGCTTTAGTGGATGAAAGATATGTTGTCCATATAAACCAGCCCTGGTGTCGCATAGTTATTATATCATGATCACAGATTGACATCAAGTATGTAGATATTTCACCGACACGGCCTTTGGGTAAGACTATGGCAGCTTTTTCCCATACAATGAATTCACTGAATGGTAGTTGGATATATTCACCCAAAATAACAGGTATGGCTCCATGCAACAGGGCTTCAAATAATCTCAATTGTAAATTTGTAGAAGAAAGTATTGGATCATCTGGGGTGATGATTAAAGCAAAGATTGATAAACTTAGAATTTTATTTCTTTGTTTATCAGCACATAATGGCAGTTCTAAGATCCAATTACCATGTGCCTCATGATCTGAACTGGATTTATGCATGATTGAAGTGCAATTCAAGTCAATAAAAAAATTATTTCCTCTCACCTTCTTGAGATTATTTAATTCTTGATAAATTTGTTTCCAGTTTTTGGCTCCATCCCCTATTTTCTCACTGTCCATTGTATCTTTTTTTTTTCCATTACTCAAAAACTTATTTAGAATCTGAGATGTTAGGGTTCCTTGAAAAGACAGCAAATATTTTCTTCTGATTGGAATTTGAGAGGGTGCTTCTTTAAAGTTGTAAGATGTTTCTTTTCCTAATAGCAACGGAGCAACAATATCAAAGCCAGGTCTAAACTCAGTCCTGACAAATGTTGACTGCACTATCAAAGCTTGACTGATTTTAAAATTCTTAAATGAATAGGTTGAAGATACATTTCTTTGAAGATTCAACAAAATGTGATTTTTTCCTGTGTCTTTCCATGAATGTAATAAAGAGAACTTGTTAAATAATGATAGTGTTTTATCTGTTGCTGCATTCGTTCCTGTGACCAGCACCAACAAAATACAAGCTGCATTGATATCAAATGTTATGTAACTGCTCTTTTCCAAGACATTTGTCACACTTGTTTTAATGAAAGGATCCAAATCAGACAAACGTTTCAGTTCGCTTTCTCTGTATAAGTAAACAGAGAAGGGTGCAGATAATTTGCATCTTGAAAAATCAAAACAGTTGTGAAGTCGACATTGCTGGTACCATTCCAAAGACTTCTCAAAATCCAGACGTTCATTGTTAGAGGTAATTATCGGAAGGTGTTCTTTACCAATATTCAGAATTGGTCTCCTTACTTGACTGCTGGTCAGCTGTTTATGGATGTTCTGGATACAACTCGCATCCGAGTCCTCACTGCCCAGTCTGGTAACGGTTAGGTCATGCTCCGATAGAAAGCTGCAAATACTGAGGACACTTGCCGACTCCACTGAACTGCATGAACGGTGACTTGAATCAGACGGTTTATTTGGAAACAAGATTGTCGCATAAAGAACAAACAATGTAAAAGAAGTGAGGACAGAAAGCAGGAAGAAGGCTTTCTGTATGCTAGATAGGCGTACTCGGAAGCGTCGACGTCTATCCATTTCGACCCCACTGCACAGGTGACCATGCACAGACTGATCACGGAGGTAGATAGGGACTGACGCAGTACGTACAAGCACGGTGTAATATAAATATAACAACACCGTTCCTAGCTACTGCGTCGATCCTTGACCCTCGATTGTAGCTTGCGAACAGGTATTGTACTTTTGTAGGGCACGGAATAATTGTTCCATTATTTGTATTTCATTTCGGTTTCACGGAGGCGTAGCCTGCCAAGTATAAAAAAATATTGCCAAACTATATCACGTACACTGTACGTAGAATAACAATTTAAACAACTTCTTGATACTGTAACTTTTTTCTTGATAAGCATCACATTGATAAAATTAACGAATTCAAAAATTAAATAATTCTTTATTACAAATAAGATCATTATTGATACATATAATTACGCGTTCGTAGGGTATTTGTTGGTTTGTTCAGCGTAGCGGGGAGGTCTTTCAAATCGTTCCCGAGTTTCTTTTTAGCTAAACTGGTTGGGCAATGCATGGGCAATGCAACGGAGCCAACTATTGCAATGTAATCGTTCTGTCTGTTGTGGTATAGTGCGGTAGTGTACGCTGTCCGGCATTTCGGTGCATGCCGGTCCATCCGTTGTGTTCCTGCTGATGGACACAGCGGACCGCGGCCAACTCCCGTTCAGGGTTGTCCAGTTTTTGCGAGAACGGTCAGCACCCGGTGGTAATTAATCTAGTATTTGGGATGATTGTGAGTAGAGGGGGTCGGGCAGTCTGCTGCCAGCTGGTTCTCCATGCTGTTAATAAGGTGTTGAAGTTGGAGTCACCAATATATTTTGAGTGGCGGTAGAACGGGCGGCGAGAAGGCAGGCGTTGGCAACCGATTGAGGTCTTGGGTCCTGTAACTGTAAGGCCTTCCTCACATGTCTAACCGGGAGGAACTCCGTTGGGGTGGGTTTCAGGCAACCACGGTGTCGTTGTGGGTGTTGTCGAGTTTCTTGGTATGCACACTATGGCACCATGTAGGAGATGCTATTCCGCAGCGCTGTAGGACTAATACACCATGCAGAGCGAGGGTGCCGGTTTTCAGGGTGCGATGGAGGGACTTGCTCCCCATGACGACGAGCCTGCTGATCCACGTAGGAGGTTGTTCCTGGCAGGCAGAGTTCCGATGTGTTGTTCATAGGTCAGCTGCCTCTATATAGTTTCCCTCCGGTGGGAGTTGGGTTGTGCGGCACTGGCCACCCGTTGACATTTACTGTGAGTTTGCGGCGAGCTTCCTTGGTGCTGAGATGGAAGGCTCAGTTTTAACCTCCATGAGTTTCAGGTACTCTGCTATATTTGAGTCATGTCTCGGAGGTTAGGGTATCCTCTACTGTTACCCTTTTCCCACTACAAACTGCTTAACCCCGAGATTTGCCGCCCCGGGTTTAGCATTCTGTACCCCGGGGTTCGTTAACCCTGAGTTCTGTTCCCATTTGTCGCGTTAACCCGGAGTTTCGCGAAACCCGGGGCGAGCTTGCCCCGGGTTAACGATGTGCGATTTCCCACTACACCCAACCCCGGTGTCCGTCACTGCCCGGACCGGAAATCCCACAGCGCGCTAGCTGGTCCCACAATGCCTCGTACCGCCTTGTCGCCCAGCAACCACCCGTCGGCGCGCGCTGCCTGACTGGGTACATGTGGGCTGCACTCGATTAACGGCATAATCCGCACTCTCGTGTACATGTACACTGCATTGAAAATGGCGTCAGATATAAATATAATATAGATATAAAATTTCGGCAAATCCGGGGCATCAAGGCAATTTACCGACGTACCGATGCAAACACGCTGTAAGCACTTAAAAAAAAACTTTCAAAATAGGCGCTGAAGGCACTGAATCGTTGTTTTAGGTCTCCTACTAATATATCATCGTTTCTGTGGGACCACAATGCCTGAAAAAGATTATTTTCCAACATAAAAATGACGTCTAAAATAGGTTTCAGTCAGCCACCAATACGTATTCTCACGGAACATGAACAGTACCATTCAGGTATGGCCGGGGTGCTACTGCTATAGTAAGCGGGACGACAAAAATATCTGACAATAGATCCTCACAAAAAAATCTAAATAAAAGGGATTCTAAAGAGCCTACATGTTTTGTAAAGATGGATTTTTAAGCAGCTAGGTCCAACCTAAACGAGCATATTATCGGGGCTTATTATTGTATAAACTCGCACCCCTCTCATTCCTAATAGAATAGTCCATGCTGTCAAGGTATCGCGATGTGGGTTCGGTGTACCAAAACCTTCTCATCAGTTCTCGTCCAAAAAATTGAGAATAACTACGTTCGTAGGCCTACCTGAAAAAAATAAAATAAAGTTTGCGACATTTTTGTGCTGTATCGTGCAGTAGTAGCTCGTTTTGCTGTTTAGCTTTCTCCTTTCGGGGCATGGTTACGACTTTGAAAAGGCACCCGCGAACACGCAAACCTTTGACAGCTCTTCGATTCTACTTTCGCACGCAACCCGACCACGTGCTGCATGCTGCGCAATCTATCTATCGTGCAACGCAAATCGCTCCCAACTACCGTTGGTACCCGTTGTTTGGTACAGCCAGCGATGTCCAAGATTCACTGGTACCCGCAGATTAAAAGTTTGTTGACATGAAACTGTCAGGATCGAACGCACTGTCCATGTACGTATCTGACATGGCCATGTAAGTACTGTACATGTACATGTACATGTACAGTACATTGATCGTGTATGTGTACGTGTATACATGTACATGTACAGTAGATGCACATGTACTGTACATGTACATGTACACCCATCCACAGTCCATACAGTTGTGCACAGAATGCGCAATGTTTAGCTGACAGTGCGCACGGTACAGTGAAGCTTCCATGTGTGCTGCACACACACTGCACCGCAGTCGGAATATTATTTCATGCGCGCTGCAGTGTGCTAAAAGGGCACGGCAATTTGTTGTCGTGAAAATCCTCCAAATTTAAGGGCACCGCGGCAATTGGTGAGGGCACGACGGCAACTGCCGTCGTTGCCGTCGTGAATTTACTGCCCTCTTGTAAATGCCAGATGTGCGTCGCATGCGGATTTTCCCGCCACGTATCCCACCTCTGACCGTCCCAATACGTAACGCATCCGGTGTCTTAACCCTGAGAATGTCCACCGGACTCGTACCCCGGCGCGGTTTCCCACTACAACGCCAACCCCGGGGTTCGGTCGTTACCCCCGAGATTTCCATCCTTAACCCTGGTCGCGAGCAGGGTTAACGAACCCCGGGGTAACGGCCGATTTTTCGGTCTCAACCCGGGGCGGGAAAAGTGTAGTGGGAAACGTCCTGGCAACCATTTCCAACCCGGGGTATCTCGGGGGTAAGGCTTGCCGTTACCCCCGAGATAACCCGGAGATTGCGTAGTGGGAAAGGGGTAATAGTTTCTGTCTGAGTGTAGGAGGGCGAGGTCATTTGCGTATCCATATTGCCTTTATATGTTGCGTGGGGCAGGTCGCTAATGTATAGGTTGAAGAGCATGGTGGCCAGTATACTGACCCTTGAGGAACTCCGTTTCTGAGGCGCCGTGGACGGCTGGCGTGGCCATCGCTTGTCTTCAGTATGAATTGCTGCGATCTTAGATGGCGGTCTGGGACCCTCCGGAGGAGCAGGAAAAGGACCCGAGTGTGCCAGACAGTGAGGTCCACAGAACAATGCCCGTCTTGTGGCGTTTTTCGAAGCTTTCTTCGATGTCGTTTGTTAGCTTCACGATCTGGCGTACAGTGCTGCGTCCGCGGCTGAAGTGTGTTTGTTGGTTAGGTAGTTGTGGGATGGGATCCAAGCGGTCCAGGAGAATTAGTCGCTCCAGTACCTTGAAGAGGACGCAGAGAAGCGAGAGTGGACGATAGTTCTTGGGGTTGCCCTTCGCCAGATCTTGGGTATTGTCAGCTGTTGAGGCAGGAGGAATAGAACTCCTTCAGCCAGTTCTGGCATCTTTGGCTGCAGTGTTGCAAGAACTCCGGTGGGATGTGGTCTGGCCCCTGGTCTTTACCGCTCTTATGCTGACCGATGGCATTGGAGATGAGCTCTTCAGAGGTGAAGGATGTTGACAAGAGGCCGCTGCTCCTGGAGCTTGCCAGAGATTTCTGGTTTCTTGCTTGATGGAGCGGTGTGGTCTTTGTCCGAGTCCTTGAATTGGCCGTTTGCGAGGAGTTGCTCGGCAATCTGTCAGGACGGATTTGTCGCCGGGTTCAGCGTGCGGAAATCCGTTGTAGTGTGTCGCACTCCTCGTCCCAGTTGGGTATATATCGACGGCGAAAGCCGCGAGGGATGGCCTTCTTTGCTGCAGTCATGAGTTTGCAAAAGGCTGAGCAGGCGTATATATAGTCGAGCTTGGAGGAATGTTGGTGGAGGAGGCTGTCTGTCCCTGATCCAGGTTTGTGAACTGGTTCCATCTAGCCTGCGGAAGTTCCACCTCTTCACTAATGTTTGGTGGGTATTGGCGCGATCGGGTTGTCAGTGATGGTCTGTGTTGGGACCTGGGAAAGGTAAAGCAAAATAGTGCGGTGGGGTGAGGGGCCATGAGTTTTGCAAATGCAAGGTCGGGGTTTGAGGTAGTGTTCCATCTTCCAGAATGAAAGCTGTCTGGTTGCTTGGGGTCAAACACCGGATCATGAGGCCCAATCCGCGAGTGTTGTTCAGTCAGAGTTTGTTCAGGTGTAGCCCCAGGTATAGTGCTGCGATCGACAGTTTTTTGAAGTCACCAGCATAGATGCAGGGTGGGCTAAAAGCAGGGGTAGTGTGTACAAGGAGCCGGGCTGTAGGATGCTTGTATAGTGTATACATTGATGATAGACACATCTTCGATTTGGGTGGCTGCCCATTCCACTGCATGTGTTATTGTCGGGGTTGTTTTTTTTTTTTGGGGGGGGTAGCGATCGCTGACCACCTTGTAGGGCTCCTAACGAAGGTGGCTATTCCATGGGTCACTCTCCGTGAAGGCGGCCAAGGTGAAGCCGGGGATTTTGATTCGGGAGCTTTCGCTCGTGAGATTCTTGAAGGAGGATGGTAGTCTCTGAGGTTTGTTGGTTTGTAGTATAGGTGCTCAATGATCGATGTCTTGCTCTTGGTGAGGCCTTCCACATTCAGGTGCAGCACAGTGACGCCGTTCCATATTGCGATGCTTGCCATGAAAAGGGCACGTACGTGTTCCGGGTTGACACCATAATGCTGCATCTTGTAAATGTGTGTTGGCATTGGTTGTTCATTGAGTTGGAAGTTGTGGTTGTAGCTGCTGCTGCTGCTGTCTCCGTTTGTTATCGTTTGCCTGATGTACACGTATCAGTTACCAGGGCTCACCGAGAGGTCGACAACGATCCGAGCCCCGATCTCCCACTCGTTAGGATGAAGCGCCACGCGCCAAGCAGTGCCGCAGGCGAGAAAAGAAGATGTCGGTCGAAACGGCTGTGTATCGATTACCATGGTGTCAATGTAGTAATTAACGATCAAAGTTGCGTATATACCGGGCCCAATTTCATGGAGCCGCTTAGGCGTGAAAAGTCTTCGAACCTTGCGTAAACAGGATTACAAACCACTGCGACATGGTGTCAATTGCTTCTGGCTTGTATTCCTCTCTTCTTTACTTAGCATGAAATAAAAAAGGCAGTTTGGGTCGGCAATGTGATCCCATTATGCGCTTCAGCAAATTTGGGTGCTTAAGCGGCTCTGTGCCAGTCCCGCGGAGCGATGACAATCTCGATGCGCTGGAGGGCGCTAGTTGGTTATCTACCTTGGATATATCGTCAGGGTATTGGCAGGTTGCGCTCGATGAAGATGCGCACGAGAAGTCGTGTGTGGTACCTATAGCGGTCTGTATATACGTTGGTAGGTTTATATCGTTCGAGTTGTCCAACGCACCTGCTGAGTGCTTCCTTCGAGCGGTTGATGGAGAAACGTGTTGTCAGGCCTTCAATGGGAAACTTTACTGGTCTATCTGGATGACGTCATCGGTTTTTTTTAAACGGTTGTCAATGAGTTGAAACGTCTACTTAAGGTGTTTGAGCGCCTGAGAAAGGCTGGGCTCTAGTCACTGAATCCGAGTAAATGTAATCTCTTCAAGCTATCAGTGACTGTATGTAGGTCACATGGTGTCTGCAGAAGGGGTCACGACGGACCCCGGCAGGGTTCGGGCCGTATCCGACTGGCAAACCCTGAAGTGTGTGAAGGAGGTCGGGAGTTTCCTCGGCCTTGCGTCGTATTATCGAAAATTCATTCGGGGCGTTGCGTCCATAGCGAGTCCCTTACACGCATTGACATCGACATTGACTAAAGCCATACGTCAGCACTGGACTTATTTTGGGGAAACTAAACCGAGCAAATGGGTAACTTGACCATTTTAACTAAGTCCAGTAAGTGGGTAGTCTAACCGAATGACTTATGCCCGGTCCAATGCGGACGCGACGTCGTGCATTTGTATGTGACAATCGGTTAAGTGTTACCGGTCGTAATGGTTAATTTACCCACGTCGTGACGTAGATAGTCCAAGTGCGGATGCCGGAAAGATCTTACCATTGGAATGTTACCCACGGTCTCGATAAAAAAAAATAGTCCAGTGCGGACACGGCTTTATTTCCTTGTCCACATCTCTTCGTGACCATGTCGTGACAAAGCATCCGCGAGGCCTACCAATTATTATCTGTGAGTGTTAGGCGGAAACCCACATTCCATTTTCAATGCACTAATTCCAGTTGCTATTAAGTAGATGCGCGCATGCAGTGTTCTGTGAATTTTCTGCCTCAAATCGTGCTGCATATGATTATGTAGTTAGCACAAGATTCCTAGATACCTACCATTTTATTGTAATATTTTATGTAAGAATTCGAACATGAACATTTCCAACCTGGTTACAGAGCGTAAACAACGTGCATTAAAGGGAGGGTACACCATTTGCAAAGTGCCCAATTTCCGGACATTTCAAATTTCTTTGAGAAATTACTTATCCATCAGGAAGTTTGCAATGGTATCAGATATTCCTTTAAATATCCGCTCTGGGGGCAGATAACGATCGTGGTGATCGTAGTCTCGGAGCAGACACCTTTCTCCCCACATTGTAGTTTGTACGTATAGGCTTCCGCAACATTTTTGAGAGCCATTTAGGGCCATTTATTCCCGAAAAGTCCGTCAGTGATTTGAACTGTCTTGCAGCATAGCCTGATGCCGGGGGTTGAGGACGGGTTTAGTCGACTCTCGTCTTCGTAAGCTGAGAAGGTAACTGGCGTGGCCAATCAAGGTAAGGCCGTATACGGCCAAGGATTTCAGGAAATCTACGTCTAGAGGCTGCACAGGGCAAAAGCCCTCTCACCATGCACGTTTAATTTAAAAATTAAACGAAATGAAATGAAATGAAATTGAAGTTTAATTGGAATTCTACCGAGTCACCACTAGCACTGAAGGACTTACGTGAGATTGCACCTGCCACCGGTATTCTATTGTCACACTTGAGAGAGTTCTTTTAACAAAAGAGCGCGCCCCTATATAACCGTGCCCCGGCACTTACGCCTCAGGGCATTTTTGTACGTAGAACGTTTGCAGTCAGTCAACGGGAGGGCATCGGTTTACTTTTTCCGTCATTAATGACTTGGGAGGGAACGTAAGTCCTTCAGTGCTAGTGGTGACTCGGTAGAATTCCAATTAAACTTCAATTTCATTTCATTTCATTTCGTTTAATTTTTAAATTCTACCTCGTCACCACATAGCACCTCGGCCTTACGTGAGATGTTTGGAGCAACTCTGAATGCAAACCAAGTAAAGGAAACAACCATTCATGTTCCTCAGAATACATGCACATCTCTTTATTGGATATTTTATTCACGCCGTGTGTGAACATTAAAACATAAATTGAAGCGTCGGTCCTTATATGACATTTTCATATTTACGTTTCAGTAAGAATCAAATAACTGAATAAGTTGCCTGATACACAGGTGAATTCTATGGCTGATTCTTGCCCAGAACCGCATTAGCAAAAGCGGGGTTTGTAATAATACTCTTATTATAGTACTTGGCGAAGGTGGAGCATTTTGACCACCCAGCAGTTTTCATAATTGTATCCAGTGACACTCCGTACTTGAAAGCGGTACTACATGCTGCTGATCTGGTACTATGTGCAGTAAATTTGTCAGTATTGATACCAGCTGCTTTCAATGTGCCTTTGATCCAACGGCCTATAGTTTCTGAACCTACGGCCTTGTACGGTTGAACATAACTCAAGAATAATCGCCTCTCAGTACCTCTTACAGGTTTGGTTCTTTGGAGGTATGTTCTCAAAACATTAATAACACAAAGTAAAGCATCATGGGGATATGATGTAAATGAAACATCTACATGAGGCTTGCAAACTTTACTTGTTTTCGTAAGTTTATCAATAACAAATGTAACACCAGTAGCTGTAACATTAGCATAGTCCAAATTGATTAATGCTATGGTTTGACAGCGTTGCCCCGATATTAAGGCAATCAACGTAACCAGTTTCATGGTGAGGTTTTTTGTTGATAGATCTATGTCGGGTCCAAGAGACCGAATGTGATTTAAAACAATAGTCACATCCCACGTTTGTGAGTACCGCGGTGTCGGCGGTCTAAGGTTAAATGCACCCGTTAGCAGTCTTTTGACGAGCGGGTTTGTGCCCATAGTCACGCCCTCTATTGGTAGGGTTACTGCTGATATGGCACTCCGTAGTGTGTTGAGGGTGCTATATTCACTGCCCTTGTGAAATTCTGCTGCAAGAAAGTCAACTACTGAAGTTACATTTGGTCGAACAGGATCAGTCTTTGTCTGACTACAGAAGTGAAGCCACTTCTGTAATGCTGATCTATAGCATTTCCTGGTGGACGTTCGCCAGGATGCAAGGATAATCTGGGCAGCTTGTCTAGAAATTCCTTGTTCTCGGAGTGTTTCCCTGATAAGAGGCAGGCCATCAGCCTTAGACGATCCCGTAAGGGATGAGCTCTGTCTGAAAATGGAAGGGAGAGCAAATCAGGTTTAGCGGGTAAAATGCAAGGTCTCCGTGTAAGCATTTTCATCATTTTCGGAAACCATGGTTGTGTGTGCCACAAAGGTGCCACAACAATACCCTTTGCTTTGTCGTGCTCAATTTTTGTTAGCACTCTGTCAATAAGGCTAAATGGCGGAAATGCGTAAAAGCATTCATAAGCAGACCAGTCAATAGTGAATGCATCTATGTGCGCACATGATGGGTCTGCTTGCCAAGACACATATGAACTTACTTGGTAGTTCAACCGAGATGCAAATAAATCAACATCAGGCATTTGAAAAGATTGTGTTAGTCGTTGAAAGACACAAGGATCTAATTTCCATTCCAAATCGTCCCTGAAATGTCGGGACGCATAGTCGGCTACAATATTTTCTGAGCCCGGGAGATGCGATACCGTAAGCCAAATGTTACGGCTCATGCACCATGTCCAAATTTCTCTGGACAACTTATTCAGAAGTTCTGATTTTGAACCGCCAAAGTGCTTTAAATAAGCTATTGTTGTGGCATTGTCTGATTTCAAATGAATTACAATTCTGCCATGGCTAGGAAAAAATGATTGCAGAGCAAGGAGGCAAGCTTTAAGCTCAAGATAATTGATATGATGCAAAGCTTCCTGGCGGGACCATTGGCCCCCAGTAGTGCGGCCATCGCAATGTGCACCCCAGCCTTCCTTTGAGGCATCAGTTTCGATTACATAATCAGGCATATGTCTATGCATTGGAGCCGTTGAAGACGGCAAGGTTTTTGACCACCAATGTAAGTCAGATGTGGCTTGTTCGGATAGGACCATTTTGGCCTCAAAATTTCCACCATTTTGAGCTAGCATTTTGTTTTTCTCGTTTTCGATTGTATGTCTGTACATTGGGCCATATGGTACTGCTAACTCGCATGAAACCAATAAGCCAATAATGCTAGCAACATCCCGAATTTTCGGTGTTTCCATGGCAAGAAGACTCAGGATAGCCATACGGGTATTCTCAGCTTTGATGGAAGGAATGGATATGGTCATATTCGCTGTGTTTAGCTTAAACCCGAGGAAAACAATTTCCTGGGATGGTGTTAGGACAGATTTCTGAGCATTAACCGTAAACCCCAGGCTTTGAATAAGGGTTATCCTTGCAAGTATATTGTCAACACATTCTTGGGCCGTTCGCCCTATAAGTAACGAATCATCAATGTAGTCACACGATTCGTGACCCAACTGCCTGAGGGAAGCTATAATGGGTTTCATCACTTTCGTGAAGACCCGAGGAGCACTCGCTAGGCCAAACGGCAAGCAATTAAACTCATATACTTTATCTTGCCAAACAAAGCGCAAGAATTTCCTATGCTCTTTGGCAATTGGAATTGCAAAATACGCATCTTTAAGATCAATGGATGCCATGTAATCATTTGCTCTGATGAGCTGAATTGCGTTGCGAATAGTTTCCATTTTAAAATGGTGGTACGCAACAAAAGCATTTAAGCCCCGTAAATTTATAATGGGACGAAACGAACCATCTTTTTTAGGTCTGAGAAAAATATTCGACAAGTATTCCCCATCTGAGTGGGTTTTTTGAACAATAGCTCCCTTTTGAAGCATTTTAGCAACTTCGTCTGTTATCATGGAAGATTCATGATCAGAAAAACATATCTCTTGAGGGATACGAGTTTGAACAGGCCATTCGGCAAATTCAATATGGTAATGTTGGACCGTGTCCAGAACCCATTTGTCAGACGTCATCTCACGCCATTTGGCGATGGAGTGTGCAAGTCTACCTGCCATAAACGTTGACACCATAAGATTTTGAGCGATAAAATCACATTTGTGCTCACTCACCGTTGTGTTGCTATGTTCTACTTGGTCACAGTGGGTTGTCGCCCGTATGCGGGTTTTTTCCTCTGCCATGCCTTCGGGCGCGAGGAGTTTAAATAACCCTGCTGCTGTTGACCTGATGGGCGGAACGACTTGGCGTCCCGACTGTAGTTCTGCCTTCCATAACCCCGTTTGGAGTTGGCGAACGACTCCGTACGCTTGCCAAATTGTTGGCTCAGTTTGTTTGTCTCCTGAATGTCTTTGCATTGCTGCGAAAGATTATCCCCAAACAGAAGCCCAGTTACGGGTGTCCGTGCGGAACAAAGACTAGCGAACTGCCGATTCAAATCTGGTTTGATGAATTCACGGCGACGCAAGTTAAGCTCATCTCTTGCGTAACCAATTATAGCTACAGAATCACAGAGCTTTGTCATGAGAGCTTTTTGGTTCTCGGTTGCGTTTCCCATTAAGGATTGCATGCATTGAACAATCGGCACAATGCTTTTTAGCAATGCCTGTTCAACCTTTTGAAATCTTATGTCTGTAGATCTAGTTTTAGATTGCAGGGTACACCAGATTTCTGGATTTACTCGAGTTTGCTCGAGTTTGTCGATGTTGGATGGCCGTTTAAAACTATTGAGTTTTTCGGTGATCTTGTCATCCGATGATTTTCGTCTGAGTACTTTGCTCACCACAGCCGCCAATTGGTCGTCGACCTTCTCCCCCGCGTCTTCACTGGAATAGAACTGTTCGATGTCGTCGAGCACTCTCCCTGAAGTTCCGTCTTTCTCTTGAACTTGAAGTAGAAGCTCGATTGCCTTGTCAGTGACGATGGATTCGTCGCTCGAGGAGACCGTTTCGTCAGTTTTCTGACGTTTCGCTGGTCTGCTGTCGAGAGCGGACACCACTGTTGACTGCAGTGTCTGCATTGCTTCGGCGATTACTGCCATTTTGTGCTGCACAGCCGCAAATTCTTCTCGACTGACGACCTCGGTTGTCTTTGCAGCTCTCTTCTTTGGCTTCGCCGAGGAAGATGGCGCAGGTGGCTTGCTACCAGCGATAGAGCCTGAAGTAGACGGGCCTGGATCCAGTTGTGTCAGGCCTAGCTCGCTGTCGGAAGCGAGCAAATCGAGTAGTGTAGGTTCCGAAGACATCTTGACGATAGATACCGGTCACAAAAATGCACTGAGGCGTAAGTGCCGGGGCACGGTTATATAGGGGCGCGCTCTTTTGTTAAAAGAACTCTCTCAAGTGTGACAATAGAATACCGGTGGCAGGTGCAATCTCACGTAAGGCCGAGGTGCTATGTGGTGACGAGGTAGAATTGTAACTTCTTCGAATGCACATCCAGGGCCCTGCCTTCCTTGTTCCACACGTGGTGCAGTTGCAAAAGCTGCATTGCAAGCTGGGCTTGTATCTGATCATTGTCAGCGCTTCCTTCTGCACCTGCAGACTAAGTGACTGCCTTCGTAAGGCGAGTGGCCAGCCCGTCAGGAACTGTGGCTGGAGAAATCTCAAGCGTGTCTTCATAGAGACCACCTGACTCCAGGTCATCAAATACCACGCCCCTTCAAGGGGAGTGCACATCAGAAAGGCAAAAGGGTGGTAGGGGTCGGATCCCCCTACAGACGGGTGTGCAGCTCCTCGGCAGTGTCACCACGCTCTTCAACGTCAACATGCTCCCTTAGCTGCCTAAACAATATTGTCGGACCATGCGGGCCAAGTGCGCTCACTGTGCGGCATGGGTACTACCTGACCAAAGTATTGGAGGACTAGGGAGCATGTTGACTCCGAAGAGCGCGTTGATACCGAGGAGCTGCACGGACAGGGCTGTGAGATCATTTTGATCAGCAAACAGGCTGATGCAATCGTCCTCGGCGGGTCGAGGACGTCTACTGCTCCGAGGATTGGCCGGCGTGCGTGGCATCGGCTACTTGGCCAGTGAGATACTGTATTGGTTAGTTGCCCTATCTCCTAGGCCCGAGAAGCCAGCTGAGCCTCCATACGCAACGGTTCAGGTTAACGATTGATTCTCAGTTGAGAGACATACACACACATAGCAAAGATGTCTTCATATTCGAACACCCGCTCTTGTAGATCAGTCAAATTTAAATTTGAAAAAAATGGGGGGAAAATGGCAAACTAAGTTTTGACTGGACCGGGATTTAAACCCGGGACATCTGGTTTTGCGTACCAGTTCTCTTCCATCTGAGCTATTCAGCCCTTATATAGTGACCTCCCCAAAATAGTCAACTAGTCTTTGCCAGAGTGGGGGCGCCAGTCAGAAGCAATTTAAAAAAATTCTGCCGTAGGCCTACATGTAGGCTATATATTTTTCATTCAGATGCACCCCAATGGTTGTAAATCTGGCTACAGCAGGTTCCTGACAACCTGTCATCCTGAGGCATTCAACCATTAACTGCCATAATTTATATTTCATTAAAAAATTAGCCGGATAAACACTTAACTTAACACAAATTAGCATGCAGTGGCCATTTGGCCTACTGGGGTATTTAGTGTGCTGCAGAGAGCAGTGGCTGCAGCACGTGACTCGGCTCCTTGTCTACGTCACCAACAGCGCCACCAAGCAACACCTCATTTTAGTATTTCTCACATACTGTACATTAATATTTTACAATCGACTCGCGAACAAAAGGTGGTTTACTCAGAGTACTGCTCTAAGCCTAGCAAGAGCAAACTACCCGTCAAATTTCAAAGACAATCATGCACAATAAGCACACACTGGTTCTATTCTTGACCTTTTGCCTTCATGTTAATAGCAATGCTTTATTTTGTTAGTTTGCACTGCTGATACTGAAAATAGCAAATAGAATAATCAATGTCACATGCAAAGCTGCTCATAGTGGTTTTTGGTATGAAGAATTCAATGGGAGAAATCAATGAAATTTGAAAGAGTTTCTATACCTTGTTTAAAGCCCCTACACACCATTGGTCAAGGTCAAAGAATAGCATCCATACGTTGTCTGATCCAACATATGCATGAAATAGCACACCTGTGAAAATTTTTAGGCCAATCCGCCAACCGAGTCTCGAGAAAATCGTGAAAACCGCTTCATTTGTTTCGCGAAAATGCAGCATTCAACCAGGTACTGTTCCGAAAAATAGTTTAGATCTCGGTGACACGTAAACTATTTCTTTTACTCTTTTCTCCCAAAATACAACATTTTAGGCAGAAATATTTCAGTGCGAGGTTTGCACTCTAACCATCTTCAAACTTTATAAGTTTCATGTAAATCTGTTAACATTTCTGTTTTTTGATCTTATCAATGGTGTGTAGGGGCTTTAAGGTATTTTATTCTTGGATCCATTTCAGTCTCATAAGGAATTGGAAATTGTGCTCCTACCGATGCCAATTAAACATTTTGAAAGTAGGTACTTACAAGCAAGGGGTTTGAAACATTTTGTTGTATTAAGGTACTCCATTTCCAAAATAAAATAAACTTGTCACAAAACATTTTGAGGAAAAAATAACTGTTAGTATGCATTGTTTCAAGGCAAAGCATTACAACGTTTAATACAGTACTCTCATATCAGAAAGTACTTCATCAACATTTCTATTTTGAAAGGCTTCACATTTGGAGGGAAAAAGGACAAAAGTTATTAAATCTGACCAAAATTATACTTTGCAATTTTTCTAAAGAAATGGCACACACCTTTTCAAGTTGCTGTAAATCACAACTTCTCACAGGAGGGAAATTCAAAATAATTATTTTCCATGACCTTACATGGAATTAAAATAGTTATTGCCTTTTGGGTTTGATAATTTGATACAATAGAAACTTCAGAAACTTGCTAAGTAATATCTCTAGATAATACGACCCAAATATTGGGCTGAGTTTTTTTGATAACCATTCATAAACGGGGTGCATTCTCATGATTAAATAAAGCCTAGATACACCTTTCATACACCCTGAGGGGTTTAATAGCACCTTTCATTGTTCTGATTTTGTCATTAATGCTACATTGCTGATTACTAGCTTGTATATTGTCCTTCGCTAATGAGTTCGTCTGCTAATTTGTGTTGTCTGTAACTTCTTTTTGTAATACAGTATTTTCTGAGGTTTGCTTTTTTGTTGCTTTCCTCCTGTCTATTTGAAGATCTTTCTCTTCTTTTGAAATAGTGTGAAACGTTCAGCTGAAACCCAAATCTGAAACTGCCAGTAGCTCCGCAAGTGAAGATCATAAAAAGTTTATTCTGAACTTCCCACAAAGATCAATATAATGTGGCATTTGGCTTTTTGGTAACACTTCAAAATTGCACTTCTGTTGGGAAATGGTTTTTCTTTGCCACCTGGAAAAGTCAGCATATTTCCAGATTACTAAAGAAAACTTTGTTCAAAGGTTCTAGTCCATACCTTCTTAACCTGGTCAAAGACCTCACAGAGTTTGAAGATTTACGTCTGAATCTCTTAAAACAAAAAGATATTAAAGAGGCTTTTTATACAAATCTAAAGCATTTCTGTTTGTCATGTGGAACTCTTGTCTTGAAAAGCACAGAGTCTACCCTGAATTGTGTGTATAGTAGTGGTATGTACCCGTAAACCTTGTTAAAGAAATGGATGCACTTGTGACGTTCTTTGAAATGAGAATTGTCTTGTGACAAAGCTTCAGGGCAAGACGGGCAGCGAAAGGTCCAACGAGATGTTACCTGTCATACAATACAAATACCAATATCAGAAATATGCATTAAACTATCATTGTACCGTTGTAGAATATAGAAACACAAACTTACTTACACAAACTTACACAAGCTTCATAAGTTTGTGTACTGAGCAAGACGCACGCAAGCTGTATGAAGATGATGGTTCTTGAATCCAAATCCTTTATGTTAACCACTTCAGAGCGCCACTGGTTTTACTATGTGTCCGGCCCTCCAAATCTGGGCACCACTTTTGACTGAGTTTCAAACAAAGACTCTTTTCAACCTACCACAAAACAATATGAAGCATGACAAAGACCTGTTTTGATGCAAGTTACCGCATGAATGGCCAGAATAGTGGCAACAATTGCACTACTGTGGGACTTTTACTGTGGATGATCAAGGGATAGGGTGCTGCCACCGAAGACAGCGTGCTGGCATGTCACACAGCCCAATAGTCATCTGACAGGCAGTGGAATTCCACCCACTATCTTCACCACAATCTGTACGCTGACCACCTCAAAGATTGGACTGCCTGGAGTGGAGGTTAGTCTGCGGTGAAATGTTGTCAGTACAGGGGCTACTCAGACACACTGTGCACACACAGACATATTACACTCCATTGACACAATGGGTCCCTTTTATGGGAAGACACTCCCTTGACAGAAACCACACTGATGTCCGAATTATGCCAGGTTTGACTCACTTGTACACATACATGTACAGTAGTATACCCTTCTTGATATATTTCGTAAAAAAATGCAGAAAAATTGCAATAAGTCGAGATCCAGGGGAATGGATGAAAAGTGCAAGCTATCCGGTGTTCGAGTTACCCAAATTTTGTCCATGCCTACGGCAGTTGGCTGGCAAATGTTGACCTATTCCAAAGGTGCACATTTGCCTCAAACATCATCATTAGACATGTTTTGTTTAATGTGCATGGACATTAATTCTTTTGTCGGGAATGCAGTATA
Organism: Luidia sarsii; assembly: GCA_949987565.1. Classification (NCBI taxonomy): domain Eukaryota; kingdom Metazoa; phylum Echinodermata; class Asteroidea; order Paxillosida; family Luidiidae; genus Luidia; species Luidia sarsii. The sequence continues at coordinate 1,472,873 of OX465121.1, forward strand.
ATTCGGTTTTTGGTCGCTTGTCGACCGAAGACCCACTTTGGGAACGGGGAAGGGAGAATGACCATCTGAACAAAGGCGTTGTTATGCGTGCCGTACGCGCTTGGCCCAGGAATGCTTGGTAGCTGGAAAGCTGACCAACAATGGGGCCGGTCAGGCATGCAGTCAGGCGATGGGCACATTAGCGCCTGTAGCGCGTGTATTGGTTCTTTTGGCCGCGCACCTCCGCTGGGTGTGCACCGTATAGTAAAAAATCCCACCCACCCACCTCATGACACTGGGTGCGGTTTGCGGCTGACGTTTGGTTAATCCCTGAACCGGCACGGGGCCACCCTTTAATTTTATTTTAATTTTTTATTTTTCGGTACAAAGGTACAGTACCGGTCTGTCGAGGCTCAGTTGGGCTTGGGGCTCGTCCGTTTCGACGGTCGTGGATGTGGGCATTTGTGGATAGCTGCGCCAGAGTTGCTCAGTTGGGGGTGGGGCTCGTCCGCTTCGGCGGACGTGGATGTGGGCATTGGGGGATAGCTGGGCCAAAGTTGCTCAGTTGGGGGTGGGGCTCGTCCGCTTCGGCGGACGTGGATGTGGGCATTGGGGGATAGCTGGGCCAGAGTTGCTCAGTTGGGGGTGGGGCTCGTCCGCTTCGGCGGACGTGGATGTGGGCATTGGGGGATAGCTGGGCCAGAGTTGCTCAGTTGGGCTTGGGGCTCGTCCGCTTCGACGGTCGTGGATGTGGGCATTGGGGGATAGCTGGGCCAGAGTTGCTCAGTTGGGCTTGGGGCTCGTCCGCTTCGACGGTCGTGGATGTGGGCATTGGGGGATAGCTGGGCCAGAGTTGCTCAGTTGGGGGTGTCGCTGGTTTCCAACGGCGTGTGCCGTCTGCAGTGCAGACCTGGCGTTGGGGGAATAGCTGGGCTTGAAGTTGCTCAGTTGGGGGTGTTGCTGGTTCCACCAGCGTGTGCCGTCTGCAGTGCAGACCTGGCATTGGGGGAATAGCTGGGCTTGAAGTTGCTCAGTTGGGGGTGTCGCTGGTTCCACCAGCGTGTGCCGTCTGCAGTGCAGACCTGCCGTTGGGGGAGTACGGAGAGATCCGTCAGGGGGAACTGGCCTCAGACAGGGTTTTTCAATTTCTGTTTTTGTTTTTGTTTTACATGGTCATATGAAACGTGCCATGGGAGGACCCCCCTTTGGGAGTGGGATATTGTTTGGCGGTTTGTTCCCCGAGTACATGGGGCTTGGCCTGCCCCGGCCTTGGTTTTTCCCTGCTTGGGCGCCCCTTGTAGCCTGTGGGGTGGGGTGGGCCACAGAAATGGTGTCAAGACATGCACTCGCATATTTTGAGCGGTGCTAGTCTACGCAAGGTTAAACACATGCGAGTGGCATGTACAGCAGAGATTATAATTTTGGTTTAAGTTGGGCAAAGGTAGCCTATACTGCTGGTCGCAGGTACTGTGTTGGATTGTTTGAGAATTATCATATTGTTGACCAAACAATCAAAGGTTGGTGAAACACGTTTATTATGGACGTGGATGTTTTGAAGTGTATAATTTTTTGCACTCAATAAAAACCCAGCGGGGGCAGTGTGTCCGAGTGGCAGTCGCGTGTCCGTGTGTCTCTCCGTTCCTCCGGGCACAATGCGTTTGAGGTAAATGGAGGCTCAACATAACTGGGTTCGACTTATTGCAATTTTACTGTATATCATTCCTAATTGTCTTGCGAGTTTTGAAAATGACACATTGATAAAAAAACCTGTAAGGCAGACATCAGCAATGGAAATGGGCCCGGCACTAAGTGGTTAATTATCTCACACTGCATGCTACACAGATGTCACAGAAGGCAATAGACACGTGATGGTATCTTACCTTAACTGGGGGTTTATTGGTAAGATGAGACACTAGAAAATTCATTGCAATGTCTTCGCAGTTCATGTATTCATCAACCTTATCCCGGATGACTTGCGGCATCACATAACTGTACAGGTAGGCATAATACTGCAGCAGAACAAAATCATACATTTTGAAGAACTTCAAACAAACTTAAAATGATTAAAATGTTCCAAACTACTCACTGATTAAAATAACCTAAAAATGCAAATCCTAACAAAGTAATGAGGACCTTTCTCAAAGGACTGATGGCTTGCAGGGCCCTCTGAATGGACTGCCTGCCACAATCTCCAGTTGTCTGTCTGGCACAATCACCAGGGACCGTCTGGCACAATCACCAGGGACCATCTGGCACAATCACCAGGGACCGTCTGGCACAATCACCAGGGACCGTCTGGCACAATCACCAGGGACCATCTGGCACAATCACCAGGGACCGTCTGGCACAATCACCAGGGACCATCTGGCACAATCACCAGGGACCATCTGGCACAATCACCAGGGACCATCTGGCACAATCACCAGGGACCATCTGGCACAATCACCAGGGACCATCTGGCACAATCACCAGGGACCATCTGGCACAATCACCAGGGACCATCTGGCACAATCACCAGGGACCATCTGGCACAATCACCAGGGACCATCTGGCACAATCACCAGGGACCATCTGGCACAATCGCAAGGGAAAATCTGGCATAATCACCAGGGACCATCTGGCACAATCACCAGGGACCATCTGGCACAATCACCAGGGACCATCTGGCACAATCACCAGGGACCATCTGGCACAATCACCAGGGACCATCTGGCACAATCACCAGGGACCATTTGGCACAATCACCAGGGACCATCTGGCACAATCACCAGGGACCATCTGGCACAATCACCAGGGACCATCTGGCACAATCACCAGGAACCATCTGGCACAATCACCAGGGACCATCTGGCACAATCGCAAGGGAAAATCTGGCATAATCACCAGGGACCATCTGACAAAATCACCAGGGACCATCTGGCACAATCGCAAGGGAAAATCTGGCATAATCACCAGGGACAATCTGACAAAATCACCAGGGACTGTCTAGACAAATCACCAGGGACCGTCTGGCACAATCACCAGGGACCATCTGCCACAATCACCAGGGACCATCTGGCACAATCACCAGGAACCATCTGGCACAATCACCAGGGACCATCTGGCACAATCGCAAGGGAAAATCTGGCATAATCACCAGGGACCATCTGACAAAATCACCAGGGACCATCTGGCACAATCGCAAGGGAAAATCTGGCATAATCACCAGGGACAATCTGACAAAATCACCAGGGACTGTCTAGACAAATCACCAGGGACCGTCTGGCACAGGTTCCACACCTGAGGGCAATCTGGCACAATCCCTGGGGTCCTCCACTCTGGAAACAGCTCCAAGGGGCCTTCTAACCCAAAATAATCATTCTCCTGCAGGGTAAAAGGTTGCTTACCTTGTGAAAGAATGCTGCCCCTGTTAGCACCATGGACAGCTCACAGGAATAATTGGAGTTATATAAAAATCCATTATTATAATTTGTATCCCAAGCATGGTAACGGCCAGGAAAACCAACAATCCGGTCTCTCTGTTCACGCCAAACTCTGAAATAGAAAAAAACCTTAACTGTAGAAAATACTACTGCAAAATAAAAGCAAAATAACTATTTTAGTCAGCTACATAAATGTTGAAGGCAATGCAATAGTCAATAGTTATGAATTTCCTTCATAAAAAAATGTACTAAATGTATAAATACCTGTTCCCAATAACTATCACTTTCAAGTGTAATATATCCAAATATTCAAAATTGTCCTTAATAAAGGACATAAAATGAGTGAATATACAAGTACACTCTCATTTACCAGTTTACTCGTTTGCTTTTGTATCATTTAACTAATTTCATTGTTATTGTTGAAATTATTTTTTTGGTGACGCATGGTAACAATTGGAGAGACTTAATTGTGATTTAGTTCGCATTTGGTATTCCGACGAAGCTTTTGCCATTGCATTTGTATTGTTTTGTCATTGTTTGTTCTTGTTGATGCCTTGAGAAATAATAAGTGAAATGAAAATGAAATTTCAGATGAACAGATGCCCATGAGGCCTATGCTCAGCTATTTTAAGAGCTAAGGTATTCAATTGGCTCATAAAAGTATTTCAATGGCCGATATCAAGCATGGATATATTGGCAGTGAAATGTATGGAAATCTTCAACCAACCTGAAACCAAAGAGAATCTCATCATGTCTAAGATGTGCATCATCATCCAGGGAAAGCACAGCTTCTGTCTCTATCTCATCATAGGGAAGGAAACGATTGTTCAGACTGTTCTTCTTAGTCCTGATAACCTATCCAAAAAATCATAAAATATTGTTTTTTAATGATTAATTCTCAAAAGAAAATGTCTAATGATTTCAGATAAATACATAGTTGGGTTCACATCAATAGCTACATGCATGCTTCGAATCATGGCTATTGTTGGAAAATTTTCTATATGTACATGTATGTTGTCTTGCTGCAGTGCAGAAATTTGCCTTTCAGCAAAAGCCATAGAAATCACCATTCATTCAGATGCTGACATAAATTTGGTCCTTTTGCAGAAACATCTAATCAAAGAACAGCCGCATCCGTCACTAATCTCTTTCTAGATTTGGAAAAAATAGCAAATAGAATTTCACTGGATTAGGACTTGGAACTGAGATCTCTGGCATAATGTAACAGAGCATGTGAGCACTGGTACATTAAGCAAGAGGTTTCAGGATCAAGTGATGGTCCAGTCAAATCTTATTTGCTATTTTTCAAACTGCTTCCAGTCAGTTTTCCTTTCCTCTAGATTCCACAAAGTGAATACATTATTTTGTGGTGATTACAAATATCATTGCTTTGAGACTCCAAACTGGTTTCCCCTACAGCTTATCCTAGTGAAAAACTGCACAAGAACTCCAAGGCACATGTATACAAACAGCTTTAGGACTTTCATTCATGTGAAAGTACATCCAATTTCCAATTTGTCATGTGACTTTTACAACATGGCATTTTGAAACCAAATTTCATACTTATACAAATTACAAAATGTGTAAAGTCTCTAAACTATAAAGCCAGGTTTACAAATTAAGGTGTGAAATTTAACAACTGTACCTTGATGGGAACATGGATTTCAGGCCACACTATATCTGCAGCTGCCGGTTTGGGTGAATTCCATATAACAAGAACCTAAACAAATGGGATTACCAACAAGAGTGAGCTACATGTATGCCTTGCTAAGGAATGAAGTTGGTTCTAATTATTTAAAGATTCATCTGAACACATCAAATGACCCTTGACCCTTTATGTTAAAAAACAGCTCATTGATGGTGCTCATGAGAAATTTGAGGTCAACTTATACCATCTTGTTAGATAAGGCAAGGGCAAAATGTTACATGGTTGAAATGATGCATATAAATGTACTGTACATCATGATCGATGATAAAAAATTGTCATGTTTGTACATTTAAGATGAGAGAATAAAGAATGGTAATTATGGCCTTAAATATTTTAATATGGAGATGTTTAGTGCAGTTTGCATTATGACCTTGGGATATAAGTGAGTACGGTATACATATGCAAGCAATAGCACAGGGGCGTGAGGTTTAGCTTGTACAAAGCACATATACTGTACATGTACCTATGGGCCCCATATGTTTGAGCCATTATCAAATTAAAGATTCATAAACACCCTGATTACCTGGCACTAAGTCCTGTAATATGTAATCTACTTTATGGCATATATTCCAATGTGTAATTACATTATATACATGTACTTCAAATATAGCTTCATGTCTACCATCTGGATAGATGTAAAGTACATGCAAACGTACCAAATTTATATGCCACTTTCTTGCTAAAAAAAAAGTAGAGGTAGAAGAATCGAAGCATGGAGTCAGAATTACAAGCAGCTTTGATTAAATTGCTTATTTTCAAGTAATTTGTCCTATTTTCAAAACCACAGTTAACGTTTAACCATTGCTTGAGCAGAAATATTAATCTTTCATAGAAACATGTATCTTTTTGTGTCTAGGTGAAAGTAATTCAATGTTTTTATTGCCCTGTTCAACATATAACTAGCTCTGCATGCTCAGTGCTTTGGTTGATTGCATGCTGAAAAAGTACAGGCAGCTTAGGTAGGATTCAAACCCGCGACTCCTGCTTTCTAGTGCAGATGTCTTAACCACTTTACCACTGAACTTGTTGAGGTCCTGTGGTGGAACTGAATCTGAATAGCGGTGGGTACTGTGTTGCATCATAGAAATAAAATCACTTCAATGGTGTTTGCACTTCTTGGTGTATAAATAGCACCCCTTGCCAAGTGCAAGTACGTGAAGTAGGGCAAGAAAACATGTTAACTTTTCATTTGAAAATCTTCCACATTAAAATTACAAATACATGTATGTTCAGTGAATATATTTTCCAGGTGAATTTTGAGCTGAAATACAGTAATTTGGATGATAAGGTACATAAGGTGTATGTATTTCCTATGCTTGCATGGTTCAATGGAATTATGTTTGTTGCACAATACAAGTGGAAACTAGGGACAGGCATATCGTGGCTGTATTACAACCATGATTAATGAATGTAGGCATGCCCTCACATTTATCTATTATGCAACCATGGCTAAGTAATTTAAAAAATACAACCACATATGTACCTTGTTCAAGTAAGGTAATCCCATTAGCCTCTCCAGTGAAGTCATCAAGAGGACATCCCTCTCATAGGTCAGGATTATTATAGTGAACTGCTCTCCTGGAACATTTCCACCAAGAGCTTCTTGAAACTCCTTGCCAGTCCCACCACATCCCTTGCCTATGGGTCGAAAACCTAGACCAGATCCCATGAACTTGGCATCTGATGGAAGTATGGGATCAAATGGTGTATTTGGGAAGAGATTGAAAGGTCCTGGCGCAGTATTCCAGGAGATATCACGGTCAACTGTACTGTAGGTGAAATTACGCAGGTATTTAGGGGAAGGGAATGGAATCTCTGGAGGTGGAAAGAAATCATCTGATTCTGGCATTGTTCCAGGGACTCGTTTCTGTTTGGGTGGTACACCACTGGGAAAGAGGTTGACAGACTGCTCCCCGTGCATGATGCTTGCTGGAATGTTTAACCTTGTTCTCAAAGTTGCTAAGATAGTATTTAATACTGTACGTGCAGAGCTCAGATATGTTGTCCAGATGAAATGTCCTTGCTGACGGAGTTTTACAATGTCATTATCTTGGATAGTCTTCAGATAAAAGTATAATTCGGAAGCCCTTGCTTTGGGTAAGATGATGGTAGCTTTGTTCCACATGATGAACTCATTGAAAGGTAGCTGTACATTTGCTCCCAATATAACAGGAATTGCTCCATACTTTAAAGCTTCAAATAGTCTTCTTTGTAGCATCGTTGATGACACTATATGGTCATCAGGGCTTATAATCAAAGCATATGTCGACTGCTTTAATATCTCTATTCTAGTTTTAGTTCTGCAAATCCACCACTCAGATGCATCAATGCTTGTTGTGTCAGCATTAATCGGTAGACAGTTTAATTCAATAAAAAACTTATCTCCTTGTTCAGTCTTGAGTTTGTTGAGTTCCTCTTGGATAAAATCACTGGCTGACATCACTTGCGTTCTGTTGTAGGCTTTCAAACGTCGACTCATCACAACATCATTAACATCACCATATCCATGACTAAACTGCTTATTGGTATGCGAGGACAAAACTCCCTGGAAAGACAGCAAGTAGTTCCTTTTGGCTGGAATCAGAGGTGGTATGTCTTCCCAATCATATGATGCTTCCTTTCCTAAAAGCATTGGAGAAACTATATCAAAACCTGGTCTGAATTGTGAAGAATCAAAGTTTGACTGCACCACAATCGCCCGGTCTGTGTTAATACCATTCAGTATGTTTCTCACAGAAATGTTTCTTGCAAGATTGAGTAAAATGTGATTCCTCCCATCACCTTTCCACAGAGGAAGCTTCTGAAGATTTGTTTCCAACTCAAGGCTACTGGTACTCTGCCAGTGGTCTACAGTGTCACCAATAAGCACCAAAAACACACAGGCTATGTTTGGATCAAATGTAATATGAGGATTTGTTGCCATGAAATTTGCCATACTTGTCCTTACAAAAGGATCTAGAGGCTTGTTTGAAAGAATGACATCCTCTGTTGTGTAAATGTACACTGGAAAATGTGAAGTAAGTGAGCATCGTGAGTAATCAAAGCAGTTATGCTGTCGACACTGTGCACTTGCCCGTGGTGGCTCAACATCACTGCTGTCTTCAAGTCTGGGAAGGATTTGTTTTGGGGCTCCGATATGAAGCAGGGAACGCTGTATCGCCTCCTCGTAATTCTTCCGTTTTTGAGATATCTCATAGTTGACCTTATCAAGAATATCCTGTGATTCTTCACTTTCTTTGTGCTTCTGGGCTACAAGGCTGGTGTAGAAATCAATCTGGTTTTGCATCTCTTTTCGTTTTGCTTCAAGACCAAGAAGTTCTTGCTGTACAGAGTTACGAATGTGATACAGTTCTTCCAGGTGTATTTTGAGCTCATGGGGTTTCATTGCATGAATACTGTCCAGGGATATCTGAAGTGGTTCACTTCTGACTGATGAAGAAGGCAAATCCGCATTGCTGAGGTAATAATGTGTCACAAGAGGAATGAAGACCATAATGATGATGAGTATGATGATCAAACGCATCAAGATACCATTATGCTGCACCCATCTCCAGACAATAGGTCTTCCACCATGTCCTTTCCTTAATGGGTACTCCATCACTGATGAAACATAACTGATGTACACAAAGGTTTACGTAATTCTAACACATTAATAAAGTACCTATGTGTATGCAGTTCACGATTGATGTTTTGAACTAATGACCAAGGTAGCCCACAATGAGATATTGGTATGTTAATGTTGGCATAATCACATTGTCAGTCATAATAAATCCAAGTTTCTCCATGGCTGAGATTCAAGAGCACACTGCTGTTATCTTCTATACTGCCAGCAATCCTCATGTGTACCACTGTGGTTGTAGATCGTTGTAGAAGTTGTTTCGTGCACATGCATCTCCGCACTCCGTAAGATGATATGCATCTTATTCCAGTGCTTGGCAAATGGATCGTCAGGTGAGGGCCTACTAGTACTTCTCTTGAAAATTTATTTTCCAAGTCCATCTGCATAGATGGTCACATTATTCTCGGGTATGCTTGTGGTGAGTGTGCAATTCGTTAACATCAAAGTGGCTGTATGATGTCATGATTTGGGTTGTTCAAATCATGGAGGACTATGTTGTGGTTTGCAACCTATGCCAGTGATATACAGCTTGCCATCCATAAGCAGTAGACACATGCTGCTGGTTCCCAGGTTATATGTACATGTAGTTCACAGAGGCTCATTCCTTATTTCTTCACAGATGCACCGTGGTAAGCCATCAGTCAAGATACAGTCAGGAAGCCATCCATAGTTCATGTACCGGTAGCTGCTCTGTCAACACAGGAGGTATAGGCAGCCTCTGGAAGGAGATGAACAAATGATTCAAATAAGGAAACTTATAAAAAAGGAAGTACTGGACATGAAACTCATTCGCGTATGCAGAATGACAAGGAAAACAAGAACTTAGATACGTGTCTGTTTGCAAGGGCACAGGGTATACATACATGTACATGAGTCAGTAAGAACATGAGACCATTACATGGCACAAGAGGAAGAAATGTCGAGGAAAAAATCAGCAGTCAGATTTGTCCACTTCACAGTGCAACAGAAAAGAAAAAAAATGGGCAGAAAGGGGAAGAGGTTGCACACCGGTATATACATGTATGATACAAATGACAGAAAATGAAGTCTGAGGGAAGCTAGTAGATCTATACACTTCTAATCACCCTTGCTTACTTTCCCTCTATACTAACCATATGTCATCATTTGCATCAAGTACTGTAAATTTTAGCTTCAGATAAAGATACATGTACATGTACATATAATGTACTAAGCACCGTTGATACATATACACATATTATCAATTTATTGATATCACGTCGATATTGATATTGCCAATATGCATTTGTTTTAAAACGATATATCAAATGTTTCGATATATCAAAATTTTCGATATCCAGGAATGATATCGATAATAACATTGGGAAAAACATCGGTAATAAAAACCTTTACTTGAGGTTTTCTGGGTTTCTTTGACGACCACAAGTCCTAAGCAGCATTGTTTTAACATTTTGGAGTCGTTACATTCCGTGGTATGTGTTCTGGGACCATTCACTTGCGATACCTACGGTGAGATTGCTGTATTACAACGCGTGCATCTTGTAGACTGGTTCCCTCCCACACGACCGCAATCTATACTGCATGTGTGAAAAGGGAACCAACCACCCTGAAATTCACCTCGTGGTCTGCACTCGCACTGCTCCGTATGCAAGCACAGTACATGAGCTTCAGCCTTCCGTATTGCACCATCTGCACTACGGACAGTGCGTGACGTTCACCTTAGTGCGTTGGTTTCGTGATTAGTTTCGTGACGGGAAAAACCCTGCACTTGTACCGGTATTAAAAAAAAAAAAAATAGTCAGAGTTTGAACGTTGTCCAGTGGTTCTATCTCCAATATATATTTTTTTTTTCTCAAAAAGAAAAACTAATTTTTCATGGGTCGTCCATTCCAAATGCAGTCCGTAAAAATGCCTCTGAAAGGGTCACATTCGAGGCATGCGAAGTCCGGTTAGGTCACATTTCAGGGATGCGTATTCAGCCCGCAAATATCAATTTTTGAATCGGGATCCATCCACTTTACAAAAACAAAATGCCACGTGTGGACGTGTGGAAACAAAATACATTCTTAAAAATAATTCTTGAATTTGGATGACGCGATCCACTTTCCAATAATTTTCCTAGCGGGAAGGTCAGGTACGCACCATATTGATAACCATGGCAAGAAAAGTAACCCTATTCGATGAGGTCAAGAATCAAACACAAAGGTTCACGACTTGATACGTCCCTTGCAAGATCGGAACCATGCATTGGATATTATCTAATTAATGCAGTCTGTGACCCCCCAAAAAAGTTTCGGATGTTCTTGGCGGATTTTTGACTTTTGTTCCTTGCTATGAGATTACTTAGTTACAAAAAAATATGCAATAAAAATCGATATATCGATATTTGAGGGCATAAATATCGATATTTAAAAAACCCAATATCGACGGTGCTTAACCACTTCGCGTCGGTTTTTTTTTTTAGCGCTGATGACCGCCATACGGGGGTTTTTGAACAATGCATCATTTTAAAATCTTGCTAAAACAAACGGAACAATATATTTCTGTGAAATAAATCGATAAGGGTATACTATGGGTACAAGAGAGTAAAACCTGGCACAATTCGGACGTCGTTGTGGCTTTTGTCAAGAGATTATCCGTTCGAAAAAGGGCCCTTTGTGCGTCGTCAATGGACCGTAACGGACGAGTGTGTGTCAGTGTGCATGCGTGTACGCTGCTGACAATCCCTGACCGCAGACTCCAGCCTCCACTCCAGGCAGTCAAATCTTCGAGTTGGTCGGCCACAAACGAGCGTACAGATTACGGTAAAGAATGTGGGGGGAATTCCAATGCCAGACCGATGACCGTTGGGCTGTGTGGCATGCAAAGACAATGTCCCCCGCATGCTTTCAGCTGCAGCGCAGTATCCCTCGATCCTCCACAGTAAAAGTCCCACAATTGCACAATTACTGCTGCTAATCTTGCAATTCATGTGGCAACTTGCGTCAAAAAGGGTCTTTGTACTGATTCGTATTGCTTTGTTCTAAGCTGAAAGGGTCTTTGTTTAGAATGTGGACAATAGTGGTGCCCGGATTCGGAGGGCTCCGTTGCAAAGGCAATCTAATTTACCTCCGGATTCGGAGGTCCCGGCGCGAAGTGGTTAACAATACATGTACATCCATAACCAGCTAGATATACCCCAGTGCTCTAGAGTCAAAGACCCCCTCTGGATACTCCAACTCACATCTAATAATTTATAGCATGCTCAAGTGCAACTCAAAACAATTTAAAGGTACATGTATACATACATGTATGTATCTGACATAAGTACATGTACAGTACAATGAGTACCGGTATGTATGTATGTCACTTTGTTAAGATGGAAATTCTACATGCTCAACTCAGAACCAATGGAAAGAAATAACCACAGGTCTGCAACACTCTGAATAATGGATGCTGTTAGTGTATCGCGGGAACCCCAGTTTTCGACGGTACGATTTTTCGACGCTTGGCCTTCTAACTCACGTCACACGATGAAAACAACTCCGTATAACGATCTCAGACTTAGTATCTTCCAGTTGGTTTCCTGCTCTTTGTCCGTCACCGAAAATTTGGAAAGTTAAGGCTCTTTCAGTAGGCCAAACTCGTGTGATTCAAAAAGTTGCTCTTTTGGGGTCTATTTTCCTAGGTACAAAATTGGCAGTTGCTTCGAAGCTCCAGTTTTCTTTATTGTTGGTCCTAAAAAAAATCTGAGTGTACCATAAGGCATAACAAACCCCAACATACAGTAAGTAGAAAACAAATGTCATGCCACCTGAGGCAACCCGTTCTGGGTAAAAACTATGGAGGCTCCTAAAGGGCGTCTCGCTTATATAATTTAAAAAAAAATGTTTTTTATTATTATTTAAAGACATAAAGTAACATGGCCCAAAAGGCTTTTATAAAAAAGGAAAAAAAAAAAGGGCAGCTAGAGAAAGTACCAAGGAGGAAATGTGTCTCTTGAGTGACATTGGGAAAGGTGACAGGTCATAACTGAAGAAGTGGCAGTGAGAAAGAGGATTGTGGAGTTTTTTTAAACATCACAGAAGAAGACATCAACCAGACCAATAAATTTTAAGCATAAATTATGAATGATTTGAGGAAAGTGTTTGAAGCAGTGTAAAAAAAAAAACCAAAGATGAAAACAAACAAAAATACAGGGAAGAATTTTACAGTGCCACACAGCATTTTGAGTTATTTTAAGAATTTATTTTGCATTTGGCTGCACTGGGACACCTTACTAAACACCACCATCGAAGATAGGTGACGATGCTTACTGCGCGGTGCGCCGTGGACATCAACAAAACTGGGTAATCTTACGGAAGTGACAGGCTTGATCAACATTCTCTATGATTATTCTAATAGTCTGTGGTGTGGAAAAAGTGACCGAGACCTCTTTTAGTGTGATACTTTCGTTCACATTGGTCAGCTTGAAGAAAAGTCCTTATATCGTCAAAAAACCGGTAACTGGAGGATACATGTACATGTACATGTGCAATGTACATGTATAGTACATGTATTGCACATGAAGCTTGCAATGTCCAATAATCAAATAGGCCTACATGTACTACAGTATGTACATTGGCAATATCAAACACTATCAAGAAATGTCTCCCTTGTCATTGGCACAATATCTAAACACAAACCACTCAATTTTCAATTTCCAATATGACTCTGTCTGTCTTAAGAAACCTATTTATGACTTAATTGTCTGTTTGTAATTCATAAAAATGTCCCTTTCTTGCCCAAGGTGAATGTACAAATGTGAATAATTACATGAACAGTACATAAATGTACAACACATGTACATACAATACATGTACATACATGCATGTGTATACTTTGACTACTACACTGTAGGGCCTCAACCACAAAGGAGTACCAATACATTGTATGTCTGTCAGCATACTGTGCCACATGTGTCTGAGTTGGCTCACCTGTCGTGGTCAGTATATGAACATGGTATTGGTATTGTATACCCAAATCAAGTATTGCCCATACACATACATGTACATTGGACATGTGACATTATGATCATAATTATACATGTACAATTGTAAATTGTACATGTATAAATAGGTACGGTACATGTACATGTACTGTACAGTATACAATAGGCCCAGTACTAGCTTTAAAAAATAAATTTCGTAAACATGGCATGGAATTCAAATCCAAAGTACACTGTCAACTTGTACATGTACAGAGTACAGACATCCATCATTTGATAAGGTCAGATGTTAGACAAGTACACTTTACATACTGGTACATCATGTACACTTTGATTTGACTCTCTTGCACAATCTTGAGGTTGGCCAACCCTAACTTAGATCATTCTTAGCTGATTCACATTTGCATGTCTGGTTGAAAACGACACTGTTTACAATGTGAGTATGACTGAAGAAATGTACATGTACATGTACATGTATGTCATGTGTACGGGCGGTACATGAACATGTACGTGTACAATGTATGTGTGCATTCGCTAAATTCAATATGAAATATATTTAGCCCTTTGTACCAAAAGAACAATGCTACTGATACATGTACATGTGATTTTATACAAAAGAAGACTGACATGTCTTGTACCAGTACATGTACCGTACATGTACATGTACATGTTCATGTACATGTACATGTATACATGTACGGTACTGTACATGTTATTTACTATTAGGCATGTAATTACAATGTATTTGGACCTAAATGTATACATGTACAGTACAGTGTATGTACTGTACACAATACCACACATGCCCACAAACACGTATACAGTACACATACATGTGCAGTGGGAAGGCCTTTTCCTCCATGTTCATACACACATGTACACGTACATGTATGTGTACATGTGTATGCCACAGAGATTATAAATAAGACTAGAGGTGACGCTCCCATTCTTTTACGTTACTCGTTTTGATCGGCGTGTGAACACAGCGGCGCTGTTCGATTTATTCGACAAGCGACTACACGCATGCGTACTTAATACTTATATAAAGCGCTCACGCTCTCCGCAGTCCATGCCAGTTCATACGTGCAGGATCATTGTTGGCGTCTCATAGTACGTGCGCGTATGCGTCTGCGAAGTTCTAAACATGCTCGAGCGCTCCTTTCAGCGTATCAAGCTTTTTGTCCCCTCTAGTCTTATTTAAAATCTCTATGGTGTATGCATGTACATGTATGTACAATGTACATGTACCGTAAATTGTACAGTACATGTACATGTTGTGATGTTGGTACATGTACATGTACGTAACAGTGTACAGTATATACATGTACTGTACATCACACGTACTGTACTGTACAGCTACCGGTACTGTACTGTACAGGTACCGGTACGTGTACACTCTTTTTAGTAATTTTCTTTAATTACATAGGAAGCACAATAGCACATACCGGTACATGTACATGTACACTGCATATGGTTGATGTGTCACACATGTACAGTCCATATAATGCATGTATACATCTACACAGTACAGTGTACTGTACCTGTACCTGAACTCAAGTACATGTACATTACATTGTGTACATTAGCAAATGCAAGCACACTGCGCTTCCTGTGGACAGGAAATCAAGAGAGATCACAATGGCCACTTCCTTCCACTGTTCCAATAAAAACTAAGGAGCCCTCCAAGGCTCCAATATGAATTAAGTGAACAGAATGTAGTTTGTTCCTGTGCAGGCTCATTTACAAATACATGTATATAAGTAGAACAAAGGTATCCAGTCAAGTAGCAGAGACAAGGCCAATTGGTACTTGAAAAAACAGCAACTTGCATACGCATGTACAATACAGTGTGCACATGATTTTATTATAGAGTATACATGTACTGGTATTGGTAACAGTTTGCTTAGAGCATGGTACTAGAGCATGTCCTGTGCTATGATGTGCATGTCCAATGTGTACGTAACATGTACGGTACACTGTACAGTATGCATTCTGAATGCAAGTTGCAATCAATTAGTGACACAACCACTACATGTGTACATGTATACCAGATGTGTGTTCTGTACACATTGCACACTAGGCAAGCCCATTTGTCCCATTGACAGTCATCTAATTAATTCAAGCCATATGTTGGTTTAAAATTGGCTCTATTCTTTCATTGTGTTCAGCAATCACAATGCGGCATTCATTTCAAACTGGTTATTAAAATATATGTTGTCGAGACTGTCAGGTGCAATACTTGCGCCTCCTATTTTGTACATGTACCTCCATGCTTGCACATACAATGTACATGTACATGTACAATGTACATGTACAGTACTGGGGTACATGTATGTGTATGCTTACTGCTCTTGTAAACTAAGTACCGGTATGTAGGCCTACAGTCATGGAGGAGGTACAGTATGCAGTACATGTACATGTACTGTTACTGCTGTACATGTGCAGTACAGTACTGTACACATGAGTCCATACACTGTGCCTACATGTACATGTACAAGTACTGTATGTGTACATGTGTATGGAGTTACACGTACAGTATAAGCCCTGTCCGCATTGGACTTATTTTGGTAACTCTTACGGAGACTCTTGTCAGTTTTACCAAATTAAGTCCAATATGGACGGCCGGAAGACTTCCCAAATTGTCAAGTGTCGGATGTCGATTGTAAGTTTTACCCTCTGCAGCGGTAAGTCTTACAGGGCCAACTGGGTTGCTGAAGAGTTACATTGTTAGTTTTACGTCGCTGAAAAGTCCAGTGCGGACTGGTATTGTCAAGTAAAACTTACAATGTAGTTACGTGACATCCGCCGTGTCAGATCCCAGTGACCTATGGTACTATTCGCGTGCGCGAGTCGCAGCACACTCACGGCTAGATGTCATTAACATCCGTTGTCGGGTTAAAAGGTCAACAATAGGACGCCCTCATGAGACTACCAGTGCAGAGTTTATGACTTACCGTCAGCCAAAATAAATCCAGCGCGGATGCCCGTAAGAGTTACCGCAATGGAATGTTAACAGTGTCTCGTGGAAACTTCTTACAAAATTAAGTGCAATGCGAACACGGCTATAGAGAATACATCTACCGGTATATAAAAAAAACATGAAATGAAATATATACATATGATTCAAGTAGTCTTTCAAATCACAGTGAGTCACTACAATGTAATACAAGAAAAATAAAAACGAGAAATATATGTCTGTTGTGAAACAGAGCATAGAGCTTTTCCGCTTCTGTTGTTAACAAGTCATAGAATAGCCCCATTCCTACTCCAAAACGCATACATGTACATATTTTGTGCACAAAGCCTATGGGACTCGAGTGTGGTATTCAAAAATTCATAAAAAATATAAACAATGGTCCTTTGGAATGTCTAGCACGATAGCTAACGACATACCAAATTTCGAGATGATCGGCCAATGCCTTATATGTGTTTTAAAATCACACATTTTGATGACGTCATGATTGCGTAACGACATTTTGGCTCCGGAAGGTGTTTCTAAACCATGTCCCCAATAGATATCAAAGAAAAAATGAAAAAAATCTCGCTCCGTTGGCCAAATATGCTCAATTGAATGTTAACATCTTAAAAGTTTATGACCTCATTAATATTCATGAGATTACGTCACGATTGAATGAGGGCTATTTTTGGATACATCTTTTCCCAACTTAGATATGCTGCAAAATTGAAACCAAACTAACCGATACTTTTGCTAATAATTAAGTTTGAAGTTTGACATTTTAATGACCTGTCACGTGACCCCCTGATGACGTCATGATGATCTCACTTTTTGCAATGAATCTCCATCTACTAACCTAAGTATGTGCCAAGTTTGAAGCCATTTGTATTTGATATTAGGCCCTTAATGGATTTCACAGCTAATTTGTACACAAACCTATGGCCCTTAGTATAAAAAACCTAAACAATGAAAAACAAAGGAAATTCCTGAAATATGTTTTGATATTTTCAATCCGGGGTATATGTTGAGTCGGTTGAAGACAAAATAAAAATATGATTTTTTCTTCGTTCAGGTAGTAATCTTCGTCTGAAGTTTAGATCTACCTACCTGAAGCCATAATTAATGACTACAGTGTAGTGTACAAGTTGCCCCTTTGAAGCACTGTCACGTGTGGGATCTGAGATCGCGGCATGATTGCACATGCCAGTTTGGCCCTTTAAAGAGCTATCACGTGACCACCCAAGCAAAAACAGACAGAGAAAAACAGAACAAAATATATGTTTATTCTATGATAGGTTGAGGCCCATTTCGCGTCGTTTTAATTGGATTTGTGACGGACGAAAAAAAGAGAGTTTACGTCACTGGGTTTCGAACCCGTACCCTCCATTCCTACCCCAAAACGCACGTGCATATTATGTGCACAAAGTGTATGGGACTACATTATAATATTAAAAAAATCATAACAATTCTGAACAATGGTTAATTAATTCCCAACTCAAGATTTAGAATGTCTAGCCCAATAGCTAACTGCCCAACAAATTTCGAGAAGATTGTCCAATGGCAAATATGTGATTTGAAAACACGCATTTTGATGACGTCACGATTGCGTCATGACATTTTGGCCCATTTGGGTGTTTCTAAACTACATCCGGAATAGATATCAACAAAAAAAAATAAAAAATCTTGCTCCGTTGGTCAAATATGCTCATTTCAATGTGAAAATCTGAAAAGTTCATGACCTCATAAATATTCATGAGATGACGTCAAGGTCAATTGATGGCAATTTTTGGATACAACTTTTCCCAACTTAGATACAGTGCAAAGTTGAAACCAAACAAACTTGTACTTTTGCTTTTAATGGATTTTGAAATTTGCCCCTTTAAAGCAAGGTCACGTGACACGTGATTACGTCATGATGATATCAAGGTGTTCAGGATCAATTTCAGCATGGGCTTTATGCATTTGCCACGTTTGAAAAAAATCCAAGTCTGTTCAATGACCAAAGTCGTGCTTACAAAACCCCTGTGCATTGTCTATGGGCTTTGGGGGAGAAGAAGAAGAAGACTAAACGAGAAATATATGTCTGTTGTGAAACAGAGCATAGAGCTTTTCCGCTTCTGTTTTTAACAAGTCATAGAATAGCCCCATTCCTACTCCAAAACGCATGTACATATTTTGTGCACAAAGCCTATGGGACTCGAGTGTGGTATTCAAAAATTCATAAAAAATATAAACAATGGTCCTTCGGTTCCAAACTTTAGATTTGGAATGTCTAGCATGATAGCTAACTACATACCAAATTTCGAGATGATCGGCCAATGCCTTATATGTGTTTTAAAATCACACATTTTGATGACGTCATGATTGCGTAACGACATTTTGGCTCCGGAAGGTGTTTCTAAACCATGTCCCCAATAGATATCAAAGAAAAAATGAAAAAAATCTCGCTCCGTTTGCCAAATATGCTCATTTCAATGTGAAAATCTGAAAGGTTCATGACCTCATAAATATTCATGAGATGACGTCACGGTCAATTAATGGCAATTTTTGGATACACCTTTTCCCAACTTAGATACAGTGCAAAGTTGAAACCAAACGACCTTGTACTTTTGCTTTTAATGGATTTTGAAATTTGCCCCTTTAAAGCAAGGTCACGTGACACGTGATGACGTCATGATGATATCAAGGTGTTTAGGATCAATTTCAGCATGGGCTTTATGCATTTGCCACGTTTGAAAAAAATCCAAGTCTGTTCAATGACTAAAGTCGTGCTTACAAAACCCCTGTGCATTGTCTATGGGCTTTGGGGGAGAAGAAGAAGAAGACTAAAAAAAAGCTGAACAACAGATATAGCTTTTCCGCTTCCCTGGAAGCGGCGGAAAAGCTAAAAAAAGCTGAACAACAGATATAGCTTTTCCGCTTCCCTGGAAGCGGCGGAAAAGCTAAAAAAAGCTGAACAACAGATATAGCTTTTCCGCTTCCCTGGAAGCGGCGGAAAAGCTAATAATCACGGCTAAAGCCGCATTTCTATTGGAATAAAAAATAGGAAATTCAACCGAGACAACATTTGGTTAATTTTTAATGGTTAATTCTTAAGGCAATTCCGAATTTTTGAGACAGGAAATTTAACAGAAGTGAAGTAACCAAACTGGCAATATGAAAATGACCCATGAAGGTGCTGCTCCTGACCTTTGAGGTTACAAAATAAATTTCAACAAATTTCAAACACATTCAGCAACTATACCGTATTGTTTGGACGGCATGGATGAGCAAAGCTATGTAACTGTTCAATGCACCCTTTTAGTAGTTTTTCCTTCCTTTGTGGTCTTGTATTCATCATTGTATTCATGGTCTTGTATTTCCCCTTTTCCTTTGAATTTGTAGCTTATTTTTGTACAAAAGGAAAAAAAATCAAAGAAGTAAAAAACACGGACAATGCATGTTAAAGGGCACACCGAAATGTGGAGGCCAGATGTGAGTCACAGGTCAACTCAATATTAAAGTAAATTATGTACTGGTAATTAATTGCTGGTCCTTCTAGCACTGCTGTGACCCCAATCCTGGATATTTATACCGGCACTGTAACTGTATCTTATGAATGCAAGGTGATTAAGGGGATGGTGGTCACTGGTCCTGCAGCTACAAAATGTACTCAAACCCAAGCTGAGGATAAGTATTGCATCCACTGCCTATTACCAAAGCTAGTTCCTCATCCGAACATAGCCCATGTGTTTTACATCTCATTTACACTGGATACAATGAGACCTGTCATCAGATCCTGCAGTCAAAAGGATCTGATCCATGATGTGTTTACACTGGATGCTGATCCCACAGTGATCACGGCATGAAGCAGTGGAAACAGTCTCCAAAGGTTTTTCAAGTACATATGTACAGTAGGTCAAAAATCATGTCCACAGCATGACAGTAGAACCATGACACTTGACCGGCCATGACACTTGACAAGGTACACGTGTTCAAGTGCTATGCATGTTCTGCACAGTACCTAGACGTCCAGAAAAAATCCAAAGTTTTCATCTGTCCATAGCCGACCATGCACCATCTCAATCGCCATTTTGCAACTTGCAGTAGGCCCTAATCACCCTGCAAACCACTGGCTACTCAAAGTAATGTACAGTATATTTGTCAGGCTTCTTCAGAGGGGGGGGGGGGTGAATTGCCTTAGAAAAAGAAAGATTGAAGTTATTACAAAAACTGTTGCAAACTGCTCAAAATCTCAAAAGTTAGAGGGACTGAGGTTTTTGATCCTAGCAGGACCTTTGAGAAAGGACATTTGAGAACGGTCCTGCTAGGATCGAATCCTGATCACGCCAACTACATAAGTTTGCGTTGATTAGGATCAGATCACAGGATCAGATCCTGATCACAACAACTACATAAATTTGCGTTGATCAGGATCAGATCACAGGATCAGATCCTGATCACAGCAGTTCTACATAAGTTTGCGTTGATTAGAATCAGATCACAGGATCAGATCCTGATCAATGCAAACTACACAAGTTTGCGTTGATCAGGATCAGATCCTACACAAGATCCTACACACATGGTTGTGTGTGATTTCTATTGTGTTTGGAAAAAGGTATATGTAACGCGGCATTCAATCTGGCAAACTCAGCTGTCAATCATATTAATTAAGTGACCTATACATGTACATACGTACACTACATGAGTGTATGCAGTGACTTTGAGGGTTCCACCACTTCCTCCATGGTTGGATTAAGGTTCATGTACACACAAGTGACTAACAACAACCATAGAATTCTTTAGGGTACCGTAGAAAAATGAAGTTTGTGAATGAACTCCCAAACTCCCAGTGCTCTAGTGTAGCACTGTCAATCTTCCTCGCTAAGGCTCATTCTGTTCAGAACTTGGAGAGTTAAAAAAAGATTGCTAACATGTGGGGAAGGTCAACAATGTCATATATAACTCATACAGTGGTTGGTATGGGCATGGGTTTGGGGAATGTGAATACCGGTACTAGTAGAACCGTAGAACATACAGTGTACAGTGTACGTACACCATGTACATGTACAGGTGTGTGTATGTAGTGGCATTAGGACTGGATACTGGATAGTGACTGTGAATATCAATGGCAGTCTTGATATATGATCCTGACTACACCTGTACATGTAATTGACATTATGCTGAAAGAAGAAGGCACAAATACATACAGTTTGTACATGTACCGGTATGTACAGTACTTACAGTACATGTACACAACATGTGTACACTACAGTGTGTACATGTGCATTTGTACATGTACAATGTACTGTACACACCAGTGTGAGTAGTGGCCACATATACGGTACTGTATTGTAATGTAATAGATACATGTACATGTAGATGCAAGGATACACAAGTATACAGCACATGTACATTGTACATGTACATGTATAAACATGTACATGTACACATGTACATGACAAAGAACAACTGTGTACTGGTACGCGTTCACAGAACTGTGTACATTGTACATGTACATGTACATCTACAAGTGTTGGAGTGCTCAACATAAGTTTTCCCTCATGACCAGCTAAGAATTGTTGTGTGGTCACCTGATGAACCATGGTCCTTTGTGTTGAACTGCTGAGTAATGATGGCTTCATAGACCAGTTACATGTAGCTTGTACAATGTAAGACAGCAGTCAAAGTGTGGAATTGTCTGCTTGTTGTGAAATGGTTAATTCCATGTGAATCAGGGTCCAACTTGTGACATTTATCCATCCAACTTATATCCATAAATATTGCAACGACTTGATGAAACATTCTGTTGATTGTTACTGTTCATGTATAACATGTACATGTATGTGAACAGTTCAATCTACAGAGTGGTTCATTACAAGGTACACGTACATGTACATGTACACATGTACATGTACATTTACCGATACGTTGTTACATGTATAATACTGTACATGTACTGTACTTGCAAGAAAGCCAAATGACATGCAATGTAAGTGGGTTAGTGGGGACACCAAAATGTCACCAGTTGGAAC
This sequence comes from Luidia sarsii, assembly GCA_949987565.1. NCBI lineage: Eukaryota > Metazoa > Echinodermata > Asteroidea > Paxillosida > Luidiidae > Luidia > Luidia sarsii. The sequence goes on from OX465121.1 coordinate 1,495,516, forward strand.
CCATATTTATGCAATTACCCAAATACAGATGAATCAAAATTTAAAATTTAGTGGGCCTGACGTTTCGATCCTAGCAGGACCTTTCTCAAAGGCAGAGTGAAATGCAACATTTTTGTATATATCACCTTGAATCAAAATTTAGTTAAATAGCTATTTTTTTCAACATGTTGAGACTCAAGACTTTTCTTTGATGCAGTCAGACTGTTTATTCGCCGTGAGCGGCTAGTAAAATACTGAACACTGAGGGTGCTGTGCACAGTAACATTGACCTTCTGCGGAATAATGATTCAATACCGGTACATGCTACTTTCACTGCATTTACACCTGATCCCGCGAGGAGGATCAGATCCTGTGGTCACGGAGGATCTGATCCAGTGCCGCATTTACACTTGATCCTGATCCCGCATTGATCGCGCGTGGAGTAGCGGAAGCGCTCTCCAAAGGTTATCCACATAGGTCAGTAGTCATGCGCAGTAGAACGTCAGCCCGGCCATGACGCGCGAAATCTGATGGACTCTGCAACGGTACAACCTCTATGCATACATGTACTGTATGCGGATACCAGTTTTTCAACCCCCCCCCCCACCCACACGACCACACACACACGACCCTGTCTAGTATTGGTTACCAGCGTAAAGTTGGACAAATTGTTTGCCGAGTGTACGTGTACATTGTGTGTACATGTACATGTACAGTGTACAGTACTAGTGTACACCATGTGCTGTACATGTACATGTACAGTGTACACCTGTACAGTACACGTATGTTCACGTACACTGTACATGTACACGCAAGATGCTTGTTTTCGTGCGTTTTTCCAGGCATGGGCTGGATGTGGTCGCTGAAAACCGCAGGATCAGTTCCTGCGTTGCGTTTACACTTGCATGTTGATCCCGCACGCGGGATCAGACCCGGATCTGATCCTTCCCGAGAGGTGGATCAGATCCCGGGATCTGATCCTGATCGCGCGAGCGTTTACACTTGCGTTGATCGCCCTTTGATCGCCCTCGCGGGATCAGGTGTAAATGCAGTCTTTGATTGTTGTTTAGTCAGCCATCAGTCCGTCAAGTTGTCAACGCTACTGATTGTAGTGCTGTAGTGGTCTCATCGTACATGTACGCATGAAATTTGTTCACAGTAAAGTATACATGTATACACTGTATGTCTTACTGTACAGTACTGTACATCAAATTGAAAGTTCTCAATGACAAAATGGCCTCTCAATCCTAGAAAGTTCTTTAGAAAGATACTTAACTCCAAGCCCTAACCCCCTAGCCTCTTTCACTAGGAAGCATACCTGTACCTAACCAAACAGAATCCAACAGTCTGCATGTGTTGGATTTTGTTAGGTTGGGTACCGTACACTGTACGTGTATTATGCATTGTTGCATGACTACAGGGGGTTTGTCCCCAACCCAACAAAATGCCACAATGTGTCTGCTATATGGCATGTTCTGGTCAGGTGTTGGAGTGTGTAGCAGAGCACTACACTGCTTTCGTGGGTGAGTTTACTTTACCAACGAGCTCTTGGTGATTTTCTGGTCAGGTGTTGGAGTGTGTGGGAGTGTACTGACACTGCTTTCGTGGGTGAGTTTACCCACGAGATCTTGGTCATTTTCTGGTCAGGTGTTGGAGAGTGTGGCAGTGTACTGACCATTGCTACCTAACCCAACAAACTCCAACAGTGTCTCCATGGGCCATTGGTACCTAATCCAACAAACTCCAACAAAATTCAGCAGCAGTATGCTATCCTTGGGGTACCTAATCCAAACAATTCGAGAAAAAAACCTGATGTTGGATTTTGTGAGGTTGGGGAACGTTAGGGTTAAGTACCAGTAGTTATTAGTATTAATAAAAGTATTATTACTCCAGACTAAAATTTAAAAAGAATATAGTGCAAATGTTACTGAACACAGAACAGTAATTCAGACATGACCTTTTATTTAAGTTGTATGCATCCTTTAATTCAACCCTTACTTTCCCAAAATCCTACAGAATCCTATTGTCCTAGTGTAGGAATGTGTAGCATTGAGGGCAGGTGGTAGTTGATGCTTAGTAGGAATTTGCAGGATTGAGGGCATATGGAGTTTTTGTCACTATAGTGTAGGAAAATGTAGGATCCAGGTTACAAGGTCCAATGTGATGGAGGGCACTTGCCACTTGGTAATCAAAATATACATTAATCACAAAAAGGAGTAGGTACCAACGGTCCAGGGAGACACTGTCAAGTTTGGGGCTTTTACCACGGTAACTTAAGGATCGTAGGATTGTGCAGGATTCAGGTCATGTGCTAGAAACAAGTGGTGGGTACATGTACATGTAGCTTTAGTTTCTAAAGGGTTAATTTGCCATCTCCTCTTTGCTTTGAATATCAGGTTTCCAATTGCTCAAAATACTTAAATCACATACATGTTACTACATGTACTAGTGCTAGTATAACTGACCGTGGAGAAATTAAAGAAGCATCTATTCTAAAAGTGTCTCAGAAGTAGTCCCACTTACTGGGCCGCTAGGAGCTCCTTTGAAACGATTTGTGTGTTAATCTGTCGCACTAGCGTCCCACTCCCACCGCGTCTAATATAAAACAGACATTCTCAACAGATGGCCTTAAAAGTGCCCAAAATCGCATCAAAAGATTCAATAAAAGCACACTGCCGGATTCCATACATGTCAAGATGGTATTTCAGCGGTACTAACTACTTACAATTATTTTTTTGATTGCAATTCCGACAAAATGTCACCTATGTCGGCATCGGACATGTCGAATTGTTCAAAATTTTTATGCAATATGTTTGTACACCGTGTACACGATGTAAAATCTCATCATGCGCTTTAGTAATATTATACGAAGACTACTAGTACTAGTACTAGTAGACGTTGAGAATGTCTGTTTAACTATATATATTACTTATTAGATGCGATGGGACACTAGTGCGACCGATCAACACATAAATTGCTTCAGAGGAGCTCCTAGCAGTCCATTAAGTGGGACTAGCACTAGCAGTGTAGCACTGCCACTGAATCTATGGTGCATATTAGTCCGAGTCCGGGTAACTTGGACCCGACAAGTTACCGGTACCCTTTTTTTATCGAATTCTGAAATTTGGAGGTACGGGTGACTGTAGGGTCCAAGGATCATGGCTATGCATCGTGTAAAATTACTGTAATTTCATCCTTGAAAAAGACCCCCGACCGAAATCCCCAGATTTACCCCCCAAAACACCCGTGAAACCGTCCCACGCGCCCATTGAGGATTCAGTGAGAATTACAGTCACCCGAATCTCAAAACTTCAAAATTCGATAAAAAAAGGGTGACTTGTCGGGTCCAAGTCACTCGGACTAGGTGCACATGTACTGTATCGTGGGAACCCCCGTTTTCGACGGTACGCGTTTTCGACGCTTGCCCTTCTAACTCACATCGCACGATGAAAACAACTCCGTATAACAATTTCAGACTTCGTATCTTCCAGTTGGTTTCCTGCTCTTGTCCGTCACCGAAAATGTGGAAAGTTAAGGCTCTTCCTGAAGGCCAAACTCCTGTGATTCAAAAAGTTGCTCTTTTGGGGTCTATTTTTCTACAGTAGGTACAAAATTGGCAGATGCTTCGAAGCTCCAGTTTTCTTTATTGTTGGTCCTAAAAAAAATCTGAGTGTACCATAACAAACCCCAACATCCGTAGAAAAAAAATATACCACGCAACTTGAGGCAGTCCGTTCTGGGTAAAAACTATGGAGGCTCCTAAAGAAAGGGCGTCTCGCTTATATATTTTTTAAATATTTTTTTATTTTTATTTAAAGACATAAAGTAACATGACCTAACAGGCTTTTATAAAAAAATGAAAAAAATAAAAGGGCAGCTAGAGAAAGTACCAAGAAGGAGGAAATGTGTCTCTTTAGTGACATTGGGAAAGGTCATAACTGAAGAAGCAGTGAGAAAGAGGATTGTGGAGTTTTTTTAAACGTCACAGAAGAAGACAATTTAGGTTTTGGTTTTAAGCATAAAATTATGAATGATTTGATTTTGAGGAAAGTGTTAGAAGCAGTGTCGGGAAAAAACCCCAAAGATGAACACAAAAAAACATACATGTACAGGGAAGAATTTTACAGTGCCACACAGCATTTTGATTTATTTTAAGAATTTATTTTGCGTTTGGCTGCACTGGGACACCTTACTAAACACCACCATCGAAATAGGTCACGATGCTTACTGCGCGGTGTGCCGCGGACATCAACAAAACCGGGTAATCTTACGAAAGTGACACTCTGACAGGCTTGATCAACATTCTAGTTTCTACCACTACCAGTACATGATTATTCTAATACGGTAATAATAGGCTGTGGTGTGGACTGTGGACAAAGTGACTGAGACCTCTTTTACTTTTACTAGTGACTAGTGAGTAGTGTGATAGTACTTTCGTCCAAATTGGTCAGCTTAAAGAAAAGGCCTAGTTATATCGTCGAAAACCGGTAACTGGAGCTTGGGGGATACAGCAACTATAGGAAATAATTGGTAATGGTGCTGCCACTGGTACTGGTACTGGTAGGACCATGGAGGACTAACTACATAATATGTAGGCTACCTTGACTTGAGTCTGAGATGTGTGATGCAGAAACCACCAAGTTCTTGTCGTCCGTCTTGAGTTGTGGTTGTACTCGTGCAAGAGTTGATTGTTCACGCTCAGATACCACAGACCCTGCAGACTAGTGTGGTTCAGTCTACGGCGGCACCGCTGTGAGAGTTTGATTAGTAACGTTCATTGTACGTCTCAGAATGACACCCGTACGGACGGTCCGGACGTACATGTACAGGTTCGTACAATGTTCGTACGGGAAGCCAGGTGCCGCCCGCAATCGAACGGAGACTGCGGAGTGACCTCGAAACTTTGCAGACGCCCTCAACGAGGGGTATAGGGAGTTAGGAACCAAGATGTCTGCGCCCATGATCACGATGAGTTTTAGAACCTTGCTTTTGCTGCTAGTGCTACAGCGCTACTGCTAGTGCTACTGTGCAAGTGCTAATATTTAGCCTCTTCATTTGATTGCAATTGGAACAAGAGGAGCACACATTATGCTTGTTGAACTGAACGGCTATATTGAATTCAACCCTGAAAACCCACCGAAGGTAAACCGTTTATTAACCCTACCGTACGTCATACACTGTACGTCATTTTGACATTAGTCATTGCGTGTAAAACGGTGTATGTACAATGACTACGAATACGACTGAGTATACACTGAGTGTCGCGCGTGGACTGTGGAGGGCCCAGTTTTCGACTGTACGCGTTTTAGACGCTTGGCCTTCTAACTCACATCGCGCGATGTAACCAACTCCGTATAACGATCTCAGTCTTCGTATCACCTGGTTTGTTTCCTGCTCTTGTTCATCACCGAAAATATGGAAAGTAAATTACAAGGACGGATGGCTCTTCCCGTCTTCCAAGTTTCGATAGGCCAAACTCGTGTGATTAAAAAAGTGCTCTTTTGCCACTATTTTCCTAGGTACAAAATTGTTGGTCTTAAAAAAATCTGAGTGTACCATAACAACCCCCAACATAATTGAGCAGCTCGTTCTGGGTAAAAACTTAGTCCCACTTACTGGGCCATTAGGAGCTACAATGTACTCTAACGATTTGTGATTTATCCGTCGTTAGTGCGTCGTTAATTTCTGATGAGGAATTTAATGAGGATGAAAAATGTTCCGTGTGTCATAGACCGTGGGCCAAATCGAAAAAGCTTACCGTTTTTTAATTGATTCGACTCAACTCAGACGGCTAACTGATAATCAAACAAACAGTTGTTAAAAAATCGGGGAAATGGATTGGTGGATGTTCTTTTTGAATTTTCTTGCACGTTAGTGTGTGAGAACAGGAAATATCAACGGAAAATTCGTTATAATTGTCGAACATGGCTGAAGACCTTAATAGTCTGGTCTCCGTCCCTACCATGTATGTTGATATATGTAAGGACGTTTGGGGATCGCGCTTTACACGGGACATCCAAGATCCAAGATGGCGTCGTCCAACGATTTTCGTTGTGTTATTCATGTCGAAAGATCCGTGTCGTCTGCTCTTAGCAAAATTACACAATTTTCTAAAGCATCGTGGGAAAAAGTGAGGCACTGCGTGGAAAGGTGGCAGCAGTGTGGAGGTCAGTATTCCGATGCAGCAAGAGAGGTGGAAGCGATCCTTGACGTGACAAGCGGTGACGTTCCATCCGTGAATACAGGTATGTACTGTCATGTCAGTGTCTGTATAAACAGTTTACTGTAGTCTGTAGGCAGTATGCCAGTAAATAGGGTGGTTTGTCGGGTCCAAGTTACTCGGACTAGTTTTAGTAGTAGTACTCTTACTCTTAGTAGTACTAGTACTACTACTACTAGTACTACTAAGTAGTACTAATTAATAATAATAATAATAATAATTATAATAGTCAGTACTTCACTACTTGGGAAATATTTAAATTTATGGCAAATTTATACCCTCTCCATGATGAAACTTAAAAGAGGGGATGCCTAAAACTAAAGAGTGGAAAAAACTACATCCCCAACATAGTACTACTTACTAGACCATCTTTCTTTTGTAGAAAATCAACACTACACGTATCTCTGGCACATAACTTGCACCCAAAATTGCATAAATTGATTTACATGGTAAGTTACAGTTTTCCTAAAACAAAAGTAAACACAGTCTCACACACAGGTCTTATTCTTGACTTAAGTATTATTCCCCTGGCGTAGATTAACACATTGTGCATGCCCTTTTTCCATCACTTATTTTTTTTCAATTCAATTTTTGGCCACCTATCCTGCATGCACTGTTTCATGCTCCCATTTGCTTGGAGAGAAAAAAAGGCAATATACCCTTCCAAATTCACCAAAAAAAACACCAACAGTATTATTGTGATATAAGCTACCAGCTACATATAAATTGCATTTTGCTGTTAAAATAATCATAGTACTTGTTGGTACATCACTTTACATTTCACATATGACGGCTTACTCACATCTGCTGATAGTTTTTAATTCAAATGTACCCTTACCTGGCTGTGTACATGTATAGAGGAACAATACCATTTTACAAGTGTTCATTTTAAAAATCCCTTTCTCACAGGTGCAGGATATCACCGTGAATGCTACCAGCGCTTCACCGATGTCCATAAGATTGCGACTGCTGAGAAGAAGCAACGTCAAGGTTATGCACACATTTAATATTGATATAACATGAAGTTTGCGTCAAGGAGAATGTAATTCATTGGGGTTTGCCCTGCTGGACGTGATCAACACCGAGTGCTCGGTGATTTGCCCGATGCCTGATGAAAAAAAAGCAAAGAATTATATTTAATGTGGTTTTAGGTTTGACAGATATAAACATGCTAATACTAGAGCGGAGTGTACATAAACAAGGGTATACTGTATGAGCACTTTAGTGGGCAAGTTCCCCCAATATTACACATGTACATGTACATGTGTGTCAACAGTCTTGCATTAGGTCTTTTTTACTTTTAGATTGTAATTGTGGGAAGAAATTGCTCACGGTGCAATTAACAGAAAATGGAACGCTTGTATAACAGAAAGGGTAATTGATATGGGACATTCTTTATTAAAAAAAAAAAAAACACCAACAAACATTAACTACCCAAACAAAATAAAACAAATCTTTGGCTTGATATCTTCAAAGGGAAAAGATGGTCACAAGTTTTCGTAATTTTTCTAATACTTGTAATTACATTATTTTGTAAATATAGGTATGTTGTTGGTAATCCTTCCCACATGAATTTATGGACAGGCGCTTTTAAACATAGATTAATGCCTTGAGCTACATTTACAGTAACCTTATCAATTTTTGGTGATGGAACTACATTAGTAACATGAAAAATTATGTGTGAATTCATTCAGGTTTTAAAAAATACTTCTTATATTTGTTCCAGCTGTACAGGATCAAACAAGGGATGACATCCTTCCACCAAGTGAGAAACGCATCCTGCGTTCAGAGGGAGCAGGAGTGTCCTCTTCTGGTAGGCGGAGACATGTACTTCCGCAGAGCTGCATCATCTGTCGTTCCAATCAGTGGAAGTCAGATCCACTGACGAGGAAGAGGAGACATCAGCGACTAGTGCGATGCGAAACCAAGACAGGTGGTTTGCTTCTCAAGGCTGCGCAGAAGAAGAAGGATGAAGCTTTACTCCTCAATGTTCGTGGGGGAGATTTGGTAGCTTTGGAGGCTTGCTATCACAAGCAGTGTTACAATAGGTACACCCAGTTCCTGCGAGTTAGAGACAAACCTAAAGTACAAGAAGACAAATCCTTCAGGCTTTCTTTTGATGATTTCTGTAGTAGTGTTGTTGAAGCACAGATCTTGGAAAACAAGGAGATATTTCGTTTGACAAAGCTGACACAACTGTTCATTAAAACAGTGGAAAGAGTTGATGGTGTATCCTGCCCAAGGTATCATTCGTCCAACTTGAAGCGACGCCTGCAAAAGGTATTTCCTCAGTTGCAGTTTCTCAAGTCAAGCAGGAGTCATTTCGACAGTGATATTGTCTTCACCAGAGAGCTTGCTGTTGAGGATATGGTAGAGGAGAAGAAGCTTCTGGAATCAGAATGTACCTCTTCAAGTGAAACAACTGAAGCAGAGTCTGAGGAAGAAGGGGGAATACGAAATGTCCCAATATCATCACACAGGTATGATGAAGTTGTACCTCACAAAGCTCTTTTTCATGCGGCAATGAGTCTCTCACAAAGCATTCACTCCAGTTCATCAGTGGCAGCATGGCCTCCTTCTTCAGAGGATCTAAACTTGGAAGTAGCCAGCAAGATTGTTCCTGTTAACTTGTACAATTTCCTGGCCTGGATAACTGGAGCATCTGACGAACCCACAAGCAATCGTGTTCAGCTTCCTGCTGATTTGAACAGGAAGGTGCTAAGCATAGCTCAAGACATACTGTATGCAGCATCAAAGGGAAGAAAACAGATGCCAAAGCACACAGCCCTGGCGATGACTGTGCGCCACCTCACCGGCTCTGCACAGCTAATCGGAATTCTGAATCGACTGGGTCACTGCACATCACACTCCATGGTGTTGCAGCACGACACAGCACTTGCTCAGCAGCAAATTGACCAAGGACCACAACAACTGCCTCCCAATGTGCAACCACACACTTTCACTACTCTTGTTTGGGACAACAACGACTTTGGGGAGGAGACACTGACGGGGAAATCAACAACTCATAACACCAACGGCATCATCATCCAAAGAAACAATGTTGACATAGCCACAAGTTCGACAGAGGTATCTACTTCGTCAACCAAGAAGACTAGACAGAGGTCACTTGAGGCTCCCGAGGTAGACATCACTGAGTACCATGGCAGGAGGAAGAAAGGACCGGTGGCATTTGGAGAACAAATCAAAACACCAGAGCGGGATCATCTGCAAGTACAGAAACTGCCCAAGAAAATTGATATGGCATACATCCTGTCTAAGCTGCCAGAAGTTGAAGGCCCTCACCTACCAGGCTGGACTGGCTTTAATTTACTTCTACATAGGACTGAAATCCCTCCCAAGTCCAACATCGGTTATCTGCCAGTAGTTGATGCTAGTCCCACACAGTATTCAACTGTGTACACTCTTTTACTGCGCAGTATTCAGATCGCAGATTACCTTGGTTTGGACACGATGGTAGTCGTCTTTGACCAGGCCATATACGCCAAAGCCCAACAGATTCGCTGGAGCAATGCTGTTTTTATGCAAAGGCTTGTTATTCGTCTTGGCGAATTTCATACGGCAATGGCCTTTCTGGCATGTCTTGGAAAATGTTTCAGAGATGCTGGATTGGAAGATCTGGCTGTGGAGTCAGAACTGATCGGGATAGGGTCCATCAACTCGACTATGAGTGGCCACCACTATAATCGTAGTATCAGGATGCACAAGATCATCTTCGAAGCAATGCATAGATTGCGCTGGCAGGCTTATCAAGAAACACAACCAGAAGGAGTAGGCCAGCAGAGAGTAAAAATCATCCAGTCCCTTGCAAAGTCCCACCAATCACAGGAGTTCATGGATCAAGTATGTTCGGAAGAGTTTGACAACATCCTTGTTGATTATGACAGATGGGTTTCAGAGAACCAGACAAAGCCAACCTTTGCTTTGTGGTGTTCATATATCCAGATGGTACAAACCTTGCTACTCTTCGTCAGAGGGACCCGGGAGGGAAATTGGCAGTTACATCTGTCAGCGGTTCGATCTATGATGCCCTGGATGATGGCCTTTGACAGGATCAATTATTCAAGATATCTGCCTGCCTACTGGATGGAGATGAGTGAACTGTCAATCAAGCACCAGTCTGTATTCGACCATTTCATGGCCGGAGAATTTTCTGTACAGCGACAGCAACAGCATGGTTTTGCTCAAGTGCCTTGCGACCAAACTATAGAGCAAACTGCAAACCGGGACTCAAAGACAAAGGGGGGACTGATTGGCATCATACTCAACAAGAGGGCGGTACATAGATGGATACTGTCATCACATCACAGAGCAGGCATTGTGAGGCAGTGTGAAGAAATGGTAGGGAAAGGTGATGCATCACGACAAAGAAAGGAACTCGACAAAACAAGACAAGACAGAGATGAGAAAGATGTCAATGCAGTAATTGCAACTGTACAAGCCATGATTAACCCATTCACTTCTGAGAGTGACGAGCTTCTTCACATAACATCTGGTGTGACAGCTACAGAAGAAATCAAATCTGACTTGCTGTCAGCATTCACTCAAGGTGAATCCGCAGTGAACACATTCCTCACTGAAAGATTGCAGACAGGTGCTGTAGACATCTTCCAGGCCATCAAACCCCTAAAATTGAAAACCTTTGCAGGTATGGCCCATAAACAGACAAGCAAAGTGAAAGGGAAGGAAATAGAACTTAAAAGTGATAGGAACCTTTTTGCAAGACTCTTGGTCATTGGTCAAGTCCGGAAACTGAACCTGGAAAATCTAATGACGTACTCCCTCGGTCCACTCCCATATCCATTGGCCTCCCACAATGGCTCGCTTCTCAAGCATCCAAAGGCCAAGCTGATGCATTATATTGAATCCTTGGCATCAGAACCATACATCAGATCTATACCTCATGGAAGTACATGGATAATAGATGGCATGGCCATGGTACAGCAGTTGAAAGTGACAAGTCTGCCTGCTAACTTTGGATTGTTAGCTGATCTACTCCTGAGGAAGCTTGTCAAGTTGGCAGTGGATGCTGGTTCATCCTCCATACATTTTGTGACAGACCAGTACCCTGAGATCAGCATAAAAAATGCAGAGAGAGGGCGACGGGCCTCGGCAAGTGGAAAACAGTCAGTGACCATTTATGGTCGGCATCAGAAAATTCCCGGCCAGTGGAAAAAGTTTCTGGCTCATGGAGGAAACAAAGAAAGGCTGGTTGAGTTCCTCTTCCTGACGTGGTGTCAGTCCCCAGAGTTGTTCCGTCATGTCCATGTATTCATTACACATGGTGAGACTTGTCATGAAATGTATGCAAGTATCGCAGAAGATAAAGTGGACACTGTGGAAGTAACTACATTGAACTGCAACCATGAAGAAGCCGACACTCGATTGTTGTTGCACTGCAAGTATGCTGCTGGAGGCACAGAAAATGTCGTCATTGCCAGTCCCGACACCGATGTATTCATATTGGGAGTTGCCCATGGGCATAGTATTGATGCAAATCTGTTCTTCCATACTGGTCAGGTGGAGAAACGTACTGTTGACTTAATGAAGGTGCGACAGTGCATTGGGCAGAGGGTTTGTGATGCAGTAGTAGGTTTGCACTGCTTCACTGGATGTGATTCAGTGAGTTCTTTTCATGGAAAAGGAAAGGTTAAGGCCCTGAAGCTGATCATGGAAAGTGATGAAAGATGCAACACCTTCATGGATTTAGGAGAAAGAATTGAAGTGTCCCCCTCGCTAATTGACTCTCTTGAGGAGTTTGTGTGTTGTTTGTATGGTATGCCAACATGTCAGAAGGTGAACACTGCTCGCTACAACTCCCTGTGCTTATACAGCAGCAGAGCTGAGACTGCCATGCCTCCCAACAGAGACTCTCTTGTGAAACACATTCAGCGAGCCAACTATCAGTCCTATATCCATAAGCGTAGCTTGGAACAGATGCCTGTTATTCCACCCCCTAGTGGTCATGGATGGAAGATTGTCAATGGTCAGTTGGCCATTGACTGGATGGAGCTTCAACCAGCGCCAGATTCTGTCCTGGAATTAATGCACTGTGGTTGCAAGAAGTCAGGATGTGAGGGGATGTTCCTGTAAGAAAAATGGCATTTATTGCACTGCCCTGTGTGTATGCGCCAACTGTGTTAATAGGAAGCAAGCATCATCTGAAGATGACCAAGATTATGGTGGGAGTGACACCAAACCTGATGATTCAGATGACAGTTCCAGTGATGATGATCACTGATTATCCTCCGTTTGTTCTTAGTTCACTCCCCCACTTCTCTCTTTGATCTTTTCCCCTCTGCTTTCTCACCCTTCCCTTTAATCTCACCTTACCGGCTTTCCTCTTTGTCTTCACCTGTGTCCCATTTACTCTTCCCTTTCTATCTGTTTTTCCCCTCTTCCCAGCGTTACTTCTACAATTTAATTGTAAGTTTCAATACTGGTGCTCAACTTTCATGCTTTTCAAGCAAAATTTGATAGTTTTTCCTGTTAACTTTGAAATTATTTCCGATTTTTGTTGTTGTAAGGTTTGAAATTGTACTAATGTACTAAGAATGCGGACTATTTTTTTTGCAGTCTGAATTTCTCATGCCTGTGCAATAGTTTTAAGTGCCAACAAATTCAAAAGGACATGAAACATAACCAAAAAAATGGATATTGAAAAAACCTACTAGCACTTGTAAGTAAAACATATGACTAAAAGAGGCCACTCTCTGACACACAGCACATCATTTTACTGTAATTTTTTTTATGATTTTATTCAGCTTATTCTGAAGGAACAGAAAGGACTGTTTTTGTACCGTTCAATTTGTGCATAGTTTGGCTCCTAAAACAAACTTCTGATCTCAGGATAAGGCCTTCACATGTACAGTTCATTTAAAGTACAGTACATGTACATGTACATGTACTTGACAGTCTATATCCATATTATTAACCTGTATTCAAAGACAAATTCCATATATGATGCTTAGTAATTTTCCTCATAATAAGTTATCATCATGGCCGGGCCAGAAAGCAATTAAATTAGCAATTAAAGTAAATTTTAGCACTGAGGAAATACATTTGTATAAGAATTTTAATCAGACCAGTCTCATAGGGTTTGTTTTATATACAGTAGTATGGCAAGAACTTCTCATATGGAACTTTTGGAACTCTTTGGATTAATGTATGCACATGATACACTGTACTTTTGTCTAGATTTGTCAGATTCAGATAATTTTATGAATCATTATTTGTATATATTTTTTTAGTATTGACATTTTTTGGTGAATTTCACATACATGATACATGGGCATAGACACACCGTTAAATAGGGTAAGAGAAGTGTTTAGTGATGAGCAAACCAGTAAAAGAGTCAGATTTCTGTCCCCAATCGGCTGTTGATGTACAGGTACATGACCAAATACAATACAGTGTGCACATATTATTTTTAGAAAACAATACCTTGATTCGTACATCAAATCCATTTACAGAGTTTATCCAACACCAATAATGAACCCGTTATCAAACTGTACAGGTAAGTGGAAAATGCATTTTATCTGACGTGAAGACTTTCTGCAGTAGTTAATGTCTGCAGTTTGTATGCAGAGCATAAAACACAGTAATGGGTGTATGCAGTATTTGACAATCTCCCATCAATTTGAAATGAAATGTAAAACATTGAGTACATGTACATATAAAAGTATGACAAGTATTAAAACCAAGTCGCTTAAATGCGAAAGTGTATATTTTGTCCAGATTTTCATTCTCTTATTTGTCCAAATATAAACAAATAGTGAAATTTACTTAATTGCTTACAACAATGCGCTTCCTTTTCATAACTGTCAGTCATCTGGGAGATACACTGCTGGAAACAAACTCTCGACCTAACAATTGGCATTGAACTGAATTTACTATCAATGACTATAAGCCCTGCAATTAATCAGCAACCTTCCTTTTTTCCTTTTACAACGCGTCCTATAACAACATGTATTTTGACAACTATACCTGTTTACATGTGTTCCACATGTTTGCCACATCACTGAATTCCATGATACTGCATGTTGCATTTGTTATGATACATGTAACGTGAATGCTATAAACCCCAACAGCTTAAATTGTATTCAATGGAGGGACAAAAGAAAAGTGGTGGACCATAAGAGCTTTAAAAGTATATTCCAGCAATGTTGATCAAGTGTCAAGCAAGTTGGGGTGCCGTATATGGCAGGACAAGCTACGAGTAGTCTCCATTTTCCAGATTTGAATTTCAGCTGCCCATACTGCATGGATACATGAAGGGGTGTCACAGATCCAAGGTGCGTGCTGCATTAGCTTTGACCTGCACAGAGAAAAATGGAGTCACAGAGAACATCATAATGATATTTTGTTTTCATTTCAATTATTCGATTGTTTTTTAAATCATGAACAGTTGGAACAACCACCAAGCACTCTCCATCATTTTGATAAATTCTGGACGTTTTGGATATGGCTTGACTGTCATTTTGTTCCGACTTAGAAAAAAAAATTAAAAGAGCAGTCTGTACATGTATGTACACTGTCTATAGATGGTGAAGTGTCTCTTAAGACGAAGTGTGGTTCTGAAAATGAAAAGAACCGGTGAGTGTGTTGTTCACCTGTTCTTTTCAGAATGACACTTCTGGTGTACACACAAACCACTCTTCCTACCAGTACCACGCCTTCCTCCATGCAACATTCCAAAACATCCACCAATCCATTTCCCCATTTTTTTAACAACTGTTTGTTTGATTATCAGTTGGCTGTATGAGTTGAGTGAGTCTGATAAATAAAAAAAATGGTAAGCTTTTTCGATTTGGCCCACGGTCTAATGGTCCACCATTCAAAGGTTACAATCTTATTTTAATTTGTTGCCATTAATGTTAAAATCTAAGCAGATAGATTGTAATCCCAATTTATGTGAGCATTAAAAGCAACAGAGCATACATTTGATAGCATCCTAAAAGAACAAAGAAATCTACATGAATACATCATTACATGTAACTTGTAATGCAAGTAGCAAGGGTATCATTAAAGCCCTCAGGGAAAACATTTGCTTTTGCCAGTTTTGGCTTGTTCCCGCAACAATGGCAAAACCACATTACTCAGTAGAAACTAGAAAGGGAAATAAAAAAATGGATCTATTCAACTTAAAAGTTAGTGTGACAATTGATATAATACTTAATAATTAATAATAGTCAAAATAACCTACCTCCGATGTTAAATGCCGTAATCAGAAGTGACGGTGTTGTCCTCGCGAGTACTTAGTACTACTTAGTAGCTGTAGTTAGTACGTTGTACGACGAGTTGCGGCAGGTAAAAACGAGCTCGGTTTGCACGTTTTCCCAAAAAAAATCGTCGGTCAAAACGCGGGCTAAAACAATTTCGTGATTAAGTATGATGTTCTGAGTGTTGTTTCTACTCTGCAAGTGATATTTCGGGCCTTGAAAACAGAGAACACAGCAGTATGATCGCAGAAAAACCAACAAATTTTGCACATTGTAGTACTAGTAGTAGTAGTCTCCACTCGACGACTGAATTCAGGTAAACAAATGGTCGGTCACATGACAGCTGTCGCTGGCTCCCAGACGTCATTGTATGGTTTTTAATAGCACCAGACTACGTTTATATTTAGGCACATTCCGTAAGAAATAACCGACGAAATTTCATTCTAGCTCATTAACGTGCAAGAGTTGAGAAAAAGAACAACCTGAAAACCGAATATTATATTTATTTCTGTCGGATTGAGTAAATAGAAAGTAGGCGCGTGAGTTGAGCCACGCAACAAGCACTTTGGGGCACTTGTCCCACGGTCTATCATACATGTAGATACTGCCCTATTCAGCTAGGATTCACTCTATTTCACCTCTTTGGTTTTATTGGTTTACTTGAAGATCCAAAATTCAGAAAAGTTTTAAGAGCAAAACAAAGTTGTAAAGTTAAAAGATGACCTTTTTTTCACAATCAAGAAGATTTTTCTCAGATTGAATTATTCATTCTGGTGATTAAATTTATTTCCTTATTTATTATGAGGACAGTTTTGATGATTTGAAAAAGGAGGGGAAAGGAGAGGGTAGCAGGAAGCATGAAAATCCAAGGGAAAGGAGATTGATAGGTGAAAAAAGTCAATCCAACTTCCCCATCTCAAAGTGACTCAGGCCAGTGGGACAAATAAGTTAACCAATAAGTTTCAAGCATTACTTAAAATTAAGTGGGCCTGACGTTTCGATCCTACATGTAGCAGGACCTTTCTCAAAGGCAGAGTGACAAGGACAAAACAGATACATGTACACGAAGGAAGGGGGAAGACAGTGAATAGAACACAGATGAGAAACAAAGAACAAAGAGTAAAGCTAGTAGGGTGAGATCAAAGGGAAGGACAAGGAGTAGGGTAGGGATTAGTGAGAAGAGGGGGAAAGATCGTAGATAGAAGTGTGAAGGAGTGAACACAAAAGAAGGATTATCAGAAAGCTGCATGGTGTTAGTCATTACCCTTCTGGATGTTGAGACCATGGGGTTGAATAGTCCGAAGACGCTTCATCCACATTTTCTCACGGCTTAGACGGACAGCATTACTACGGTGACCAAGGGATTCTATGCCCAGTACACTCATATCTGATATCGAATGATCAGGGAGATTAAAATGATACCCAACAGGGGTGTCCATTTTACCGGTTTTGATTGTAGACCTATGGCCATAGATAAGTTTTTTGAGGGTGTTTTTGGTCTCACCAACATACTGAACATTACAAACTCTACATGAGATGAGATATATGATGTTTGAGGTAGTGCACGTGATAGAGCCATAGGTCGTGTGGGTAGTTCCAGAAGAATGTCCATTGAAAGAGTCTATTTCCTTGACATGTGTCTTGCAAACAATGCATTTCGAGGTACACTTAAATGTACCAAATTTAGTGGGAGGTGAAGTGTCCAAAGGGGGAACCTCTGCTCAGACAATTAAGTCACGCAGGTTACAGGGGCGCCTGAAAGCCAAAACAGGCAAATTTGGAATGGCATCAGCCAGACGATCTGAAGTGTGGAGAATATGGTGGTTTTCCTTAGTTATCTTCCTGAGAGGAGGAAGAGAAGGGTGGTAGGAAGTAACTAAGGGAACCTTGGGATTGTCCTTGGGACCTGGTGGCTTTTGTTTGAGTGCCGAACTTCTGGGGATGGAATAAACTTTAGCAATGGAGTTCTTCACTCGGCGAGAACTATAGCCTCTAGCAAGTAGCAACCAAGTTACTGGCCAATATACGTGTATGGCGGCAAAAGTCAGACTCATTGGAACATATATGCGCCTCAATCTGAGGGCCTGGCTGTAAGCTATACCAGTCTTACAGTGTCTGAGGTGACAACTGGAGGCATAGAGATATTGATGAGTGTCGGTGGGCTTAGAATACAAGTCAGTAGTAAGTGTGTCGAGGTCTTTCCGGACGGTGACATCCAGAAAGTGGGTCTGCTGGAGAGAGTGTTCCCATGTGAATTTGATAGTGCTGTGGAAGGAATTGATGTGGTCAAAGAAGGCATTCAAGCTGCTACCGTCCCTAGTCTAAATGAAGAAAAAGTCATCTATGTATCTCCACCAAATCCATGGACGGCATGGAGCCTCACTGAGCATGCGTTCCTCAAGGTCACCCATGAAGAGGCAAGCAAAGGAAGGAGCCATGCGTGTGCCTATGGCAGTGCCATGCACCTGGAGATAGTGCTTGCCAAGAAAGGAGAAATTGTTTTTGGCCAGCACTAGCCTCATGAGGGTGGTTAGGTCAGAGATGGGGGGAGAGCTGTTTTCCTTTGGCAAGGGCTGAGGAGCAAGCTTGAATGCCTTCTTCCTGGGGGATGTTAGTGTATAGAGAGGAAACGTCAATGGTACCAATTATAGCAGTGGTCGGAATTTGATCCTTGACACTTTCCAACTTTCGCAGAAAGTCGGGAGTGTCATGGACGTATGAGGGGATTTGGGGAACTAAGGGTTTAAGAAAAGAGTCAATGAAAAGAGATATGTGTTCCGTAGGTGAACCATTGCCAGAGATGATTGGTCTGTCTGGATTGTTGGCCTTGTGAATTTTCGGGAGAAGGTAGAATCTGGCAGTTCTACAATTGATAGGTGATAGAAATTTGTGAGCTTTCTTGCTAAGTTGATCACGTGATCGCATGTCATCCAAAACTTCGTGAATTTGCTCTGAAAATTTGCCAGTGCGATTGGCTTCATCAATATATTTTTGGCGATCCATGATTACTACGGCTGACCCTTTATCTGCTGGCTTGATAATGATGTCACCGTGGGAACGTAGAGTGTTGAGAGCAAGACGTTCTTCCCTAGGGAGATTGTCGTGGGGCTTACGGGTAAGATGAGAGGAGTTGGAAACTTGAGAACTGACTGCTTGCACATGTATACGTTTCAAGGGCTGGAACACGGTTCTTGGGGGGGACCCAGGTGCTTTTTACTCGGAAAGGTTCTTCTTTACGGGAGCCAGAATCAAAGAAAAACTCGGTCAGACGAAGTCTGCGGTAATACTCAGTGAGATCTTGACTGAGCATTACTTGGTCAACTTTGGGGGGAGTTGGACAAAAGTTCAAACCCTTGGAAAGTAACGTATGCTCTGCGTCAGTTAGAGAAGAAGAGGAAAGGTTGACAACAGTGTTAGTGGGGGGTATCTATGGCATATCTATGGCCATAGGTCTACAATCAAAACCAGTAAAATGGACACTTGGTCACCGTAGGATCGCTGTCCGTCTAAGCCGTGAGAAAATGTGGATGAAACGTCTTCGGAAGTTTGGACTATTCAACCACATGGTCTCAACATCCAGGAGGGTAATGACTAACACCATGCAGCTTTCTGATAATCCTTTTTTTGTGTTCACTCCTCCACACTTCTCTCTTTGATCTTTCCCCCTCTTCTCACTAATCCCTACCCTACTCCTTGCCCTTCCCTTTGATCTCACCCTACCAGCTTTACTCTTTGTCCTTTGTTTCTCATCTGTGTCCTATTCACTCTCTTGCCCCTTCCTTGGTGTACATGTATCTTTTTTGTCCTTGTCACTCTGCCTTTGAGAAAGGTCCTGCTAGGATCGAAACGTCAGGCCCACTAAATTTTAAGAGTTGAACATATTGTTTTAACTCTGTGAGGTTAAGATTTGTTTTGCAGTTCCATCACACAGGATGCACTTAGTAGACCATCAACTACAACATCACTAGAAGAAATGAAAATAAATATTATGTTCGTGACAAATATGACATCCTGAAAAAAATATGTAGAGTAACGCCGTGATGCCGTGACCAAAGCTTAGCCCTATGGTACATGCATTGTCATTCTGTGTCAATGTGACATGCTTTTGGACATGACTGTCACGGATTGCAACACCATTTGGGGAACCAAATCCCCTCATACCTCCATGACACTCCCGACTTTCTGCGAAAGTTGGAAAGTGTCAAGGATCAAATTTGCATTTTGGTAATTTTAGTCAGTAAGCAGTTTGCAACATTTTTGTATGTATCACTTTAAGTTTCAGGCATGTGAGTGTTTTTGAGAAAAGTCTAGAAGCAGTGTCGGACGGTCACTCGGACCCCTCCCCCCGAAAGATGAACCAAAAAAAACAGATGGAAGAATTGTACAGTGCAACACAACATTTGAGTTATTTTAAGAATTTATTTTGCGTTTGGCTTCACTGGGACACCTAATTATTAAACACCAAAGTCAAAAATAGGTCATGATGCAAATGGATGACATTCTGACAGGGAGCGCAGTGGGTCTGTGAGTGTGCACATGCATATATATATATATGCACGTATTGAGCCCTGCAACTGTTTCCTGAACAGTGCAGAGCAACCCACACTGTGCACCTGAACCTGTCAGAACGTCATCGATTTGTGTGTAGCGGTTCGAAATCAAAGATGGCTGCCGCATTTTGGCTCGCTGGATGGGAGAAACATCTTCTTGATCAACTGAGGGTGAATTTCTCCCTTTTTCCCAAACGTGAGTAAAACAAAATGACCAATAATGGAATCTGTGATTCTCACTGAATCAAAAATGGGCTGTTTTGGGGGTAAATCTGGGGTAAATCTGTGGATTTCGGTCGGGGTTAGTAAATTCCAGCATTGCATAGCCAGTTTCCTTGGACCCTATAGTCACCCGATCCTCCAAATTCCAAATTTTTAGAAAAAAGGGTGACTTGTCTGGTCCAAGTTACTTGAACTAACCGCACCGTACATATTACATCAATGTTGTTAAACTTTTTGGCCTTTGACCTCCTGACCCAAGTTGTCCCCATTTTTTGTCAAGTCATGAACTGGAGAGAAGATTTCTGCCTCCAGTTCATGACTGTTGACCACGATTGTAACGCCTCTTCACAACTAGTGAACTTGTGAACTTGGCAATCATGACACGATTGGAATACGGCAATAGTACGGGCTATTTAAGGCAAGCTTTTAGTTTAATACCCCATGAATACCCTCACTGTAAAACTTAAAAGTCTAGAACAAAACCTGCTTAACCACTTTGCACTGGGACCTCCAAAATCGGAGTTCCCTTGGTTTGACTATGCGACGGGGCCCTCTGAATCCGGGCACCACTATTGTCCACATTTTAAACAAAGACTCTTTTCAGCTTTGAATAAATCAATACGTGGGACCTTTACTGTGGATGATTGGGGGATAGCACACTGCCACGGGAGACATTGTGTTGGCATGCCACACAGCCCAACGGTCGTCGGTCAGGCAGTGGAATTCCACCCACATTCTTCACTGCAATCTGTACGCTCGGTTGGGGCTGACCACTTCGAAGATTTGACAGCCTGGAGTGGAGGCTAGTCTGCGGCCAGGGACTGTCGGTATCATACATGCACACACGGACACACAAGTCACGCTATGCAAATTGACAAATTCTCTTTACAAAAGCCACACAAAATTGTGCCAGGTTTTACTCTCTTGTACCCATAGTACATGTATACCCTTTTTGATTTATTTCACAGAAATATATTATTCCAATTGTTTTAGCGAGATTTGAAAATGAGGCATTGTTCAAAATCCCCTGTATGGCGGTCGTGGGCAGTGGGAAAATGCCCAGTGTCAAGTGGCTGACCCAAATTAAATCACAAATAATGTAGACAATATCCATGATTTCATTGTCTGGCACAACCACTTCCCCCAAAATTGACCTATTTAGTTTGATAAAAAAATAAATCATGATTTTTATGTAAGTGTACTGACAGTTGCTGGTAGACACAATCAGACACAAAATCATGATTTTGGAAAAAGAAAAAAGTCCAATTTTTTGGGCAAGTGGTTGTGCGAGACCATGAATATTTTCTACATAAATACAATACATGTAGGTGCCCTTTTTTGTGTGGTCTAAGATTTTTCCACTCGTTTACGGTGAAGGGACTATTAAACTAAAATCTTTAGGTTAGTGAGGACAATGGAGCAATTGAAACTGACTGAAGCAACATTCTTTCCTGTTCAATGGTTAGAATGATCTCATCCTCAGCCAGACTATATTTGATTAAACAAAATGTGTTTAATTAAGTGGAAAAATTTCTAAAGACAGTATTCAAATTTCCCCAATAATAATTGCTCATATACGAACATACTTACATAGTTTTAAAATTCCTTCCACATTTGTTATCTTTCTGCTGCAGGGTCATCTGATCCTTGTGACTGACTCATTGACAGATGGAAGCTTCCTTATACACCATTTTCTTTCAGCTTTTCTGAAAGGTAAACCCATCCAAAATTGCTTGAGTTGCACTCATCATTTATTTTGTTTCAAAATTTAAAGTTTTTGGCATTCTGACCTTTGCGAAAGGTTCTGACTTGTTCGACCTGCCATGGTGCAAAAGAAAGTACATGATGTAAAACCATGCATGCAGCATATGGTAAAGTGCAATGTGCATCTAAGTGTACATGTACACTGTACTTAACATGTTTAAGACAGTGAATATGAGATGGCAAGGCCTCCATGAATATGATGCATCAAAAATACAATAAAGAAGCAGCCTCTTTTGAAAGTAAGATTTTGTAATTGGTATATTCCTTTATTCCCAAACAGGAGGCAAACATGTTTGTTTCTTAGCCTTGGCCCAGTCGTTTGGCCATTACAATGCAGTGTCACAGAAGCTAGTAAGTAAATTGATCAAGCATATTCTCCTTTCTTTAAAATGAAATGTGAAATCCAAGGTTAACATGACTTAATCATTGTGCATGATGATATTGATTACAGTTAATGTAAAAAGTGGTCCATTTCAGGGTTTGGCAATGTTTATCATTGACTGTATAATAGAAACCATAACACAGGTACTTGTATAATATTCTTCTTTTTTTTCCAGGGAGTTAATTTAGTTTCTGCTAGAGACAGTGGGCATCTAATCTTTGTCAATGGATTAGATTTTTCCCTTCAGCTGTTAGGTGGAAATCAGAGCAATCAACCACCAGTGGCCTTGCAATGTTTGAAGTAAGTATAGAATGTTCTTGCAGATTCCCTTTCATGTTTAACCCCTTCACGGCGGGATTATTTTAGTGCCAATGGCCATCACAGTGCCATTTCAAAAGCTTGCTAAACAATCAGAGAACATTAAACCTGCAAAATAAATCACTAAGAGTGCACTATTTGTATCAGTGAATCAAATGTGGCACAGAAGAAAGTCTGCGTGGCTTTTGTCAAGGGATTATCAGCCCTCAAAGATGAGCCTTTTGTGTAGTCCAATGGAGCGTCGGTTCCGAGAACTGCGTGTGATGCTACCTTTTGACTGCAAACATTCATGCACTGCAGCGGACAAAGAATCCAGCTGGACGGCCTCAACAGAGAGCGCGATTTGCGATAAAGACAGCAGGCACATTCCATAGTCTCTCTGGTGACTGCATTGGTTGTGAGGCAGGCCAGCACACTATCTGCCATAGTAGCGCGCAGACCCTCGATCGTTCACAATGAAGCCCCACAATAGCTCCAATGTTACCGCTGATCTGGCAATTCATGCAGCAACTGACATCAAAAAAGGTGTTTGTCATGATACATATTGCTGAAAAAAGTCTTTGACTACAGTTTAGCGGCGTCCAATTGTTGAAACCCACTACGCATGCATAGGGGCTTCCCGGCTCAAAGGGGTCAATGTACATAGTACAATGTACTTAGCAGTCATACAAAGCTAGTCAGTTCGCTGTAAACTGTAACAGTGTAAGAAGAACTCAATCATATTTCATGTCTTTCCCTTTACTGCCAAATGGTGCAATGAACATAGAGGCTCAAGAACTATGTATGGAAAATAACATCAAGACCTCATACAATGAGACGTGAATGTGTGAAGTTTTTAGTCAGCAGTTACTTATTAGCACTTAATTGCCTTAAAATGACCCCAAATAAATTGAACTATGCGTTAATCCTCATTATGAATACCACATTCATTTGCCAAGTGATACCTCACATAGCGATTCATGTACCAAGTCATACCTCACATAGTGATTTATTTGCAAAGTGATACCTCACATAGTGATTAATTTGCCAAGTGATACCTCACATAGTGATTCATGTACCAAGTGATACCTCACATAGTGATTCATATGCCAGGTCATACCTCACTTAGTGATTCATTTGCCAAGTCATACCTCACATAGTGATTCATTTGCCAAGTCATACCTCACATAGTGATTCATTTGCCAAGTGATACCTCACATAGTGATTCATATGCCAAGTGATACCTCACATAGTAATTCATTTGCCAAGTCATAACTCACATAGTGATTCATTTGCCAAGTCATACCTCACATAGTGATTCATTTGCCAAGTGATACCTCACATAGTGATTCATTTGCCAAGTGATACCTCACATAGTGATTCATATGCCAAGTGATACCTCACATAGTGATTCATTTGCCAAGTGATACCTCACATAGTGATTCATATGCCAAGTGATACCTCACATAGTGATTCATATGCCAAGTGATACCTCACATAGTGATTCCTTTGCCAAGTGATACCTCACATAGTGATTCATTTGCCAAGTCATACCTCACATAGTGATTCATTTGCCAAGTCATACCTCACATAGTGATTCATATGCCAAGTCATACCTCACATAGTGATTCATATGCCAAGTGATACCTCACATAGTGATTCATTTGCCAAGTCATACCTCACATAGTGATTCATTTGCCAAGTGATACCTCACATAGTGATTCATATGCCAAGTGATACCTCACATAGTAATTCATTTGCCAAGTCATACCTCACATAGTGATTCATTTGCCAAGTGATACCTCACATAGTGATTCATTTGCCAAGTGATACCTCACATAGTGATTCATTTGCCAGGTCATACCTCACATAGTGATTCATTTGCCAAGTGATACCTCACATAGTGATTCATATGCCAGGTCATACCTCACATAGTGATTCATATGCCAAGTCATACCTCACATAGTGATTCATTTGCCAAGTCATACCTCACATAGTGATTCATTTGCCAAGTGATACCTCACATAGTGATTCATTTGCCATGTGATACCTCACATAGTGATTCATATGCCAAGTGATACCTCACATAGTGATTCATTTGCCAAGTGATACCTCACATAGTGATTCATTTGCCATGTGATACCTCACATAGTGATTCATTTGCCAAGTCATACCTCACATAGTGATTCATATGCCAAGTGATACCTCACATAGTGATTCCTTTGCCAAGTGATACCTCACATAGTGATTCATTTGCCAAGTCATACCTCACATAGTGATTCATTTGCCAAGTCATACCTCACATAGTGATTCATATGCCAAGTCATACCTCACATAGTGATTCATATGCCAAGTGATACCTCACATAGTGATTCATTTGCCAAGTCATACCTCACATAGTGATTCATATGCCAAGTCATACCTCACATAGTGATTCATATGCCAAGTGATACCTCACATAGTGATTCATTTCCCAAGTCATACCTCACATAGTGATTCATTTCCCAAGTCATACCTCACATCACTATGTGAGGTATCACTTGGCATATGAATCACTATGTGAGGTATCACATTCATTTGCCAAGTCATACCTCACATAGTGATTCATATGCCAAGTCATACCTCACATAGTGATTCATTTCCCAAGTCATACCTCACATAGTGATTCATTTGCCAAGTGATACCTCACATAGTGATTCATATGCCAAGTCATACCTCACATAGTGATTCATTTCCCAAGTCATACCTCACATAGTGATTCATTTGCCAAGTCATACCTCACATAGTGATTCATTTGCCAAGTCATACCTCACATAGTGATTCATTTGCCAAGTGATATCTCACATAGTGATTCATATGCCAAGTGATACCTCACATAGTGATTCATTTGCCAGGTCATACCTCACATAGTAATTCATATGCCAGGTCATACCTCACTTAGTGATTCATTTGCCAAGTCATACCTCACATAGTGATTCATTTGCCAAGTCATACCTCACATAGTGATTCATTTGCCAGGTCATACCTCACATAGTGATTCATTTGCCAAGTGATACCTCACATAGTGATTCATATGCCAAGTGATACCTCACATAGTGATTCATTTGCCAAGTCATACCTCACATAGTGATTCATATGCCAAGTGATACCTCACATAGTGATTCATATGCCAAGTCATACCTCACATAGTGATTCATTTGCCAAGTGATACCTCACATAGTGATTCATATGCCAAGTGATACCTCACATAGTGATTCATTTGCCAAGTCATACCTCACATAGTGATTCATTTGCCAAGTGATACCTCACATAGTGATTCATATGCCAAGTGATACCTCACATAGTGATTCATATGCCAAGTGATACCTCACATAGTGATTCATATGCCAAGTGATACCTCACATAGTGATTCATTTGCCAAGTCATACCTCACATAGTGATTCATATGCCAAGTGATACCTCACTTAGTGATTCATTTCCCAAGTCATACCTCACATAGTGATTCATTTGCCAAGTGATACCTCACATAGTGATTCATTTGCCAAGTCATACCTCACATAGTGATTCATATGCCAAGTGATACCTCACATATTGATTCATTTCCCAAGTCATACCTCACATAGTGATTCATTTGCCAAGTGATACCTCACATAGTGATTCATTTGCCATGTGATACATGTGTACCTCACATAGTGATTCATTTGCCAAGTCATACCTCACTTAGTGATTCATTTGCCAAGTGATACCTCACATAGTGATTCATTTGCCATGTGATACCTCACATAGTGATTCATATGCCAAGTGATACCTCACATAGTGATTCATTTGCCAAGTGATACCTCACATAGTGATTCATTTGCCATGTGATACCTCACATAGTGATTCATTTGCCAAGTCATACCTCACATAGTGATTCATTTGCCAAGTCATACCTCACATAGTGATTCATTTGCCATGTGATACCTCACATAGTGATTCATATGCCAGGTCATACCTCACATAGTGATTCATATGCCAGGTCATACCTCACATAGTGATTCATTTGCCATGTGATACCTCACATAGTGATTCATTTGCCAAGTGATACCTCACATAGTGATTCATTTGCCAAGTCATACCTCACTTAGTGATTCATTTGCCAAGTGATACATCACTTAGTGATTCATTTGCCAAGTGATGCCTCACATAGTGATTCATATGCCAAGTGATACCTCACATAGTGATTCATTTGCCATGTGATACATGTGTACCTCACATAGTGATTCATTTGCCAAGTCATACCTCACATAGTGATTCATATGCCAAGTGATACCTCACATAGTAATTCATTTGCCAAGTCATACCTCACATAGTGATTCATTTGCCAAGTCATACCTCACATAGTGATTCATTTGCCAAGTCATACCTCACTTAGTAATTCATTTGCCAAGTGATACCTCACATAGTGATTCATTTGCCAAGTGATACCTCACATAGTGATTCATATGCCAAGTGATACCTCACATAGTAATTCATTTGCCAAGTCATACCTCACATAGTGATTCATTTGCCAAGTCATACCTCACATAGTGATTCATTTGCCAAGTCATACCTCACATAGTGATTCATATGCCAAGTGATACCTCACATAGTGATTCATTTGCCAAGTCATACCTCACATAGTGATTCATTTGCCAAGTGATACCTCACATAGTGATTCATTTGCCATGTGATACATGTGTACCTCACATAGTGATTCATATGCCAAGTCATACCTCACATAGTGATTCATTTGCCAAGTCATACCTCACATAGTGATTCATATGCCAAGTCATACCTCACATAGTGATTCATTTGCCAAGTGATACCTCACATAGTGATTCATATGCCAAGTCATACCTCACATAGTGATTCATATGCCAAGTCATACCTCACATAGTGATTCATTTGCCAAGTGATACCTCACATAGTGATTCATTTGCCAGGTCATACCTCACATAGTGATTCATTTGCCAAGTCATACCTCACATAGTGATTCATATGCCAAGTGATACCTCACATAGTGATTCATATGCCAAGTCATACCTCACATAGTGATTCATTTGCCAAGTGATACCTCACATAGTGATTAATTTGCCAAGTGATACCTCACATAGTGATTCATTTGCCAAGTCATACCTCACATAGTGATTCATATGCCAAGTGATACCTCACATAGTAATTCATTTGCCAAGTCATACCTCACATAGTGATTCATTTGCCAAGTGATATCTCACATAGTGATTAATTTGCCAAGTGATACCTCACATAGTGATTCATTTGCCAAGTGATACCTCACATAGTGATTCATTTGCCAGGTCATACCTCACATAGTGATTCATTTGCCAAGTCATACCTCACATAGTGATTCATATGCCAAGTGATACCTCACATAGTGATTCATATGCCAAGTCATACCTCACATAGTGATTCATTTGCCAAGTGATACCTCACATAGTGATTAATTTGCCAAGTGATACCTCACATAGTGATTCATTTGCCAAGTCATACCTCACATAGTGATTCATATGCCAAGTGATACCTCACATAGTAATTCATTTGCCAAGTCATACCTCACATAGTGATTCATTTGCCAAGTGATATCTCACATAGTGATTAATTTGCCAAGTGATACCTCACATAGTGATTCATTTGCCAGGTCATACCTCACATAGTGATTCATTTGCCAAGTCATACCTCACATAGTGATTCATATGCCAAGTGATACCTCACATAGTGATTCATATGCCAAGTCATACCTCACATAGTGATTCATTTGCCAAGTGATACCTCACATAGTGATTAATTTGCCAAGTGATACCTCACATAGTGATTCATTTGCCAAGTCATACCTCACATAGTGATTCATATGCCAAGTGATACCTCACATAGTAATTCATTTGCCAAGTCATACCTCACATAGTGATTCATTTGCCAAGTGATACCTCACATAGTGATTAATTTGCCAAGTGATACCTCACATAGTGATTCATTTGCCAAGTCATACCTCACATAGTGATTCATATGCCAAGTGATACCTCACATAGTAATTCATTTGCCAAGTCATACCTCACATAGTGATTCATTTGCCAAGTGATACCTCACATAGTAATTCATTTGCCAAGTGATATCTCACATAGTGATTCATATGCCAAGTGATACCTCACATAGTAATTCATTTGCCAAGTCATACCTCACATAGTGATTCATTTGCCAAGTGATACCTCACATAGTGATTCATATGCCAAGTCATACCTCACATAGTGATTCATTTGCCAAGTGATACCTCACATAGTGATTAATTTGCCAAGTGATACCTCACATAGTGATTCATTTGCCAAGTCATACCTCACATAGTGATTCATATGCCAAGTGATACCTCACATAGTAATTCATTTGCCAAGTCATACCTCACATAGTGATTCATTTGCCAAGTCATACCTCACTTAGTGATTCATTTGCCAAGTGATACCTCACATAGTAATTCATTTGCCAAGTGATACCTCACATAGTGATTCATTTGCCAAGTGATACCTCACATAGTGATTCATATGCCAAGTCATACCTCACATAGTGATTCATTTGCCAAGTGATACCTCACATAGTGATTAATTTGCCAAGTGATACCTCACATAGTGATTCATTTGCCAAGTCATACCTCACATAGTGATTCATATGCCAAGTGATACCTCACATAGTAATTCATCTTAAGAGCTGCCTGAGTTTTGTATATTACAAGGTTTTTCTTACAACACTAATGATGAAAGAGTAAGGAATACTGGAGACATTTATACTTTATTGTTACAGTTTTGATTAAGGCCGCTTTTTAGCAAACATGGTAAAATCCATCCAAATTGGCTATAAAAAAGATACACAATTAATTGATACAACATTTTTTGAAATGCTGTTCGATATATATAAAAACAAGTGCTATTTTACAAAACTCATTTGTAGTACCACTCTTTTTTTGTCCCCCAAAGTTCCAAACTGACAGTCAATCAAATTCAGCATTTGCGGTTTTCTTTTATCTATAATCTCCTAGCATAATGCCATCTTCTATGAAAGATGACTCCTAAAACTTGTATAAGGCCAACGTGCAGTTAAGAAAATGCTAACTACTATTTTGGCACACTTTGAACCCATCCTGGCCCATTGTGTATTGGTCCACCTATTCATTGATCTTAAACAGTCTGCAATTATTGTGTCATCAAGCTTAGATTATATTATCTTTTGACAGGGATACAACGGCTACTGTGCAACCATTGTATCAGGCAATTCTTGAAGCACTGTCTAGTAGATGTAGCAATGGAGAGGGTGTGTGTAACACACCAAGTCTATTGTTAATTGATGACCTAAGTATCCTTATCTCTCTGGGACTTAGTGTTCAGCAAGTGGTGCAATTCATACACTACTGTCAATGCTCACAGGTTAGTAAGAAATAATAGCATGATACATGGATCATTGCCAATGTAAAATTCATACAATGTATATTACACTTCAAAATTTAGTCTTCTTCCACAGCCACAGGCTGAGAAAGTTGTGGAGGTGAACAATTAAATCAAATCAACTTTCTAATTCATTAGTAGCCATATTTTCATATTTGCTTATTGGTAACTTGATTTTTAATCTAGAACTTAAAATCAGGTTTTGTGCTATAAATCCCTGATCCTGATTGTACCCCAATGTGACTCATGGTATGTATTTGTATGTTTAGATAATAGGACTCGGTATTCCTTGTAATCTGCTATCCCCAAACATGTACATGTATAGCTACATGTAGCTAATACCCTACCCATAGCAGGAGCACCCCAATCAATGATTTTGACAGATTTTGGTACCAATACCACATATTATTTTCATACTACATGATGATGTACATGTATAATCACCATCATCATATCATGAATAGATATGACCAACTATTGACATACATGTTTGTGTTGATCTATTGACAGCCTGATATGACCATTGTGTGTCTGGTTCATCAGGACAAAGACAATGAGGACGACAGCAGTGCTTCTCTTTTAACTCAACTTTCTCATCGTAGTCATTGCCTTCTTCAGGTGCAAGGCTTAGGAAGTGGCTTCTCCAAAGATGTACATGGCCAGGTTATTATAATGCTTTTTTTTCTTACAAGTTTAAAGAGGACAATTAGATAAGGACATTGACTAAACTGAAAAAGTCTACAATTTGGTTATGATAAGTGATTTAAGAATTATTTTGGCAATATGGACTCAGTACCTGTATCTATATGTGTGGTGTCTACGTTGTTGGTTTACTTAAATGAAACTACATGTACTGTGAAACTTAATAAGAAAACCCCTTTTTGAAACTCAGTATATCTGTAAGCTAATTAATAGTGCATATTATTCAGGTAAACACTATCACAAATTGATGGCTGATTGGCTGTAGATGTTGATTAAATGAACAACTCTATGAATTGTTCTTAACAGCTATAGTAACGAATGTGTCATCGAGATCAGTGACCTTCATTTATTTAAAAGGAATCTCAAAGAATACCTCCTTCACATATCTCATTTAATAAACAATTTCTTGAGTGGCATTTAACCTTAAAATGGAAACGAGTAAAAAGGTTGATGCAACAATATTTGTAGAAAAAAATCAGACTTAACTAGAATTTCCTGGTAATCATTCTGAAGTGAATTTTTGTTTTCTTACCTGTCATTCAGCTTAAAATCTGCAAGAGAGATCCAGCAGGAATGAGGTCAGGGAGGAACCCACCAGATAGAACACTACAGTACAAGATTCTTGACAAATCAGTTTCATTCTTTGCTGTTGGCACCTCATCAGCCGTCCTATGACGGGACTGCTCTTTCTCCATTGTGTGCAGATGTAAGGTTCTCATAGTATGTGATATTGGAAATTCTGAATTTGTTTTACAGCACACAATTCACATGAACTCAGTGTCCTTACGCACAGTGCATAGGATTGAGAGCTCAACCCACCCTGGATGCCAGCTGTGCCAAGATATAACCAGCAGCATCAAGCAAGCAAATCATACTCAAGTCATAGCATTGCAAACATCTTGTTATGAAGTAAGATTTTCTTAGCTATCCTAGTGCCATGTGGTCAAGGTCTATTGTTGCCCAGTGGTTAGGAACATGCATCATAGACTTTGAGTGTTTAATTGCCACTTGATGTCAATCATCTTACTGCCATATGTACTACTCTCAGATCGCAAAAAAATTCTGCATAAAGTTATCAATAATGATCATGACTGGGGTATAGCTTGATTGTAAATTGTCATTTGCCAACTTGTGTTTTTGCAAGGTCTACCTGAAGGTGGCTGGATGGTATGGTATGTAATTTACATCATGTATGATTGATTGAGATAATAGTACAACTATCCATTATTTAGCAATATTTGTATCTCCACAAGAGTATTAGCCAGAGAGACATTTTTACTAGTGTGGAGACTGACATCAGAAAGAGGCTAACATTTGACTATGCTGCTCACAGCTCACCAGAAGGCAGTGGGGTGGGTGCATAGTAAATGCTCAGTCTGGTAATCAGATTGCTAGGAGATATGTCAGAACAACATTAGCTCCAGAATTCCTAAATTATGTGAATATATGAAATATAATTGGAATTCTATTAATAATAATGAAGTACAAGTCGAAGAGGGTTTGCATTCCTTTCCACGTGATAGGTATGCGGACCACACAATAATTATATTCAAAGCTTCTATTGATATACAAATACAACGCTGTGGTAGGCCCCAGTATAAAGCCCAAGCAGGAGGCATCTTTTCGGAGTGCCAGAGAAAAGACCCGTAGTTGTACAAGTAGGGTGGGAAAAGCATAATACCTGCCAAAAATCCTCTCAGAAAAAGGGGTGGGACCCTCTTCGACTTGTACTTCATTATTATTAATAGAATTTCAATTACATTTCATATACATGTATTCACATAATTAAGGAATTCTATTGCATAACACTCGTACAAGTCTTCAGAGGGTTTGCATGTTCAAAGCTGAACGAGAGACCAGAATAAATGACAAACGGAGTCAAAAGATCTATCTTGCAGTGGCATTAGCCAATATATTGGTGCATCATGTACATCACTTATTGCAACTAAAAACTGCTTTAGCAAAAGATGGTACCTCAACCGTCTTAAGATAAAAATGAGTAAAGGTATTAGTATTCGTCCAATCAGCTGTTCTTACTATTTCCTGGAGAGATACCCCTTCGGCGAAAGCTGTGTGCGTAATAAATGGTAGCATCTATACCTGCTTCCCGTAACACACATTTCATCCATCTAGCTAATGTGGTGGATGTGGCTGCTTTATGAGGCTTTCTCGTAGACAGAAACTGTTTAGTCTCGCCGCTTTGAGCTCTAATATCCTCCGTGCGGTGTAAATAATCCTTCAGCATGGTTAAAACACAACTTCTTGTTTTCTTCAAATTAAGGAATAACCAATTTGCTATGTCCTATACCCTTCTTTGGGCTGGTAGTTTTCAGCATGTCCATAACAGATATAACACAAGAGTCTTCACGGAACTCAAAATACTAACAAAAAAACGCTAGTGTTTGGGAGCGTTGGGATGACACAAGAGCCAGTAAAGTTAACAGCTTTTGGCTGTAAGTTCCCTATTGACTGCTAAGGAACTCAAATAATCCAAAACTGTAGAGACTTTCAACATCTTTGAATACTTAGGCCTTGGTGGCGTTAAATTACAGACACCTTTGAGCAGGCGTGTCACTAAGGGGTGTTGGCCAACTGCGTGGCCCTGAATTGGTGGCAGTATCGACGAAAGTGCCGATCTGTAAGTGTTTATTGAGGCGTACGATTTACCCTGTGAGTGTTCATGAGCCAGAAAATTGATAATGCCCGCTAAAGCGGGAGCGAATGGATCAGTCTGCTGTGTACTACACCAATGACACCAACAGTTCCAAGCTGAATCGTATTGTTTTTCAGTACGCATCCGCCATGAGCTTGTGAGGATATTGGAAGCGTCTGCTGAAAAGCCGCTTGTCTGCCAGCGTTGCTTGAGATGAGCCACGCGGCCAAGCGTAGGGTCGGTGCATGGTGCTGCCACTGATGCGGGGCGCACGACTCCAGACAATCCAGTGGTAGGATGAGTGGGCGGGCAATTACCATCTGCAGTAGCTGGGGAAACCAAGGCTTGGCTCTTCAGACGGGGGCAATGAGAAGGCAAGCCTGTGTCTCGTTTCTGGCTACCTTGTCTAGAATTCTTGAAAGCAAGCTGACAGGAGGAAATATGTAAGGTGTCATATCCGCCCATGATAAGGAGAAAGCATCGATCGCCCATGCATGTGGATGTAATTTCCATATCGTTCCAGTTTAAAATTTCTGAACGATGCAAAGAGATCAATAGTAGGTCGAATTGTGTTTTGAACAATGGCAGCAAATATATTTGGTTGCATGCTCATTTGTTTATTTAGGCATTTCTGAGATAGACTGTCTGCCAAAAAGTTACCATTGCTCGCTACATGGGTTGCAGATAAAAGGATATTCCTTTCGACACACCACTGGTATATAGAAACTGTAATATCGTTCAAGGAGCTCACAGAACCTCCCATTTTTGAAAGATAAGATACTGTGGTAGTATTGTCCGACTTTATCAAGATATGAATTCCCTTGAGACGACTGCATAGAGAGCACAATGCTCAGTAAACTGCTGTTAATTCCAGCAAATTGATATTCAGATCTTGCTGGGCAGTTTTCCACTTTCCCTGGGAAAATAAATCGTCTGTTTCACAGAAAGCTCCCCAACCTGTCTTGCTGGCATCTGTGGAAATAATCAAGCCAATAGGAGTGTTAATGGCTGATTTCACTTGCTCATGAGAGATTGAACCACCACTAAAATTCTCGAATGATCGTTTGGTTTATGGCAATTTTTTCCTCAAAATTACCTTGCTCTTTCTGAAGAGCCCGCCTTTTTACATATTCTAATTGACGAAACCGGCTTTAAGAGAAGCTGAGCACCTTCCCGTTGTAATTTGTCGATTTTCGATGCAGGAACTTTGAGAGTCATAGCAAGTGAATCAAACTCAAAGCCAAGATAGCCTATGCTTGTGTGAGGGATTAGGCAAGATTTCTTCCTATTGATAACGAACCCCAATGATTCGAGTAAGTTCACCACACATGTGGTATGGCTTAAACTCTGGTCAACCGAGGAAGCCATTATGA
This sequence comes from Luidia sarsii, assembly GCA_949987565.1. Taxonomy (NCBI): domain Eukaryota; kingdom Metazoa; phylum Echinodermata; class Asteroidea; order Paxillosida; family Luidiidae; genus Luidia; species Luidia sarsii. Next base: position 1,530,360 of record OX465121.1, read on the forward strand.
GCATATCGTCCAGGAAGATACCCAGACGAATGCCTTTACTTCTAGCCAAAGCTAGGACTGGTTTCATAACTTTCGTAAAAATGCGAGGGGCTGAGCTCAGCCCAAAGGTTAAGCAAGTAAAAGCATAATAAACATTTTCCCAATAAAACGTTGACTTAGGTAATTCTGCTGACCAGAGCACATCGGTATTGAAAAGTAAGCATCTTTCAGATCAATTGATGTGAGCAGATCATTGTCCTGCATGATATTTTTTCACAAGTTTGACACTTTCCATCTTAAAGTGTTCATACCGAACTTGTTGAGATCTTTCAAGTTAATAACCGGTCTCAGGCCACCCGATTTCTTCAGAATAACGAATATGTTTGACACAAACTTGCAGTAGGAACGGAGGATGGGCCGAATGGCCGCCTTTTTCAGGAGATCGTGAATTTCCTTATGGATAACACTCTTTCTGTCATCGGAAAGAGATACTTTTGGAGGCCTGCAAAATTGAACAGTTTCCTCAACAAAATCAATCTGACAACCAGAAATAGTTTGCAATATCCATCTATCCGAGGTTATCTGAGACCTTTTATCTTTGAAAGATCTCAAGTGTCCAGTAGTCACCAGACTATCAGATAAGCAAGAAGAAGGTACCGGTACATACCAGTTTTTTGCTTCAGAGGCTGCCTGGCTTGATTCTGCCGGCCTTGATCGGGTATGCTTGCCCCATGAACGACCTCAACGGTAGCCGCTCGAGTTGTAAGTGAACGAAGATTGTCCATAATTTGGGCGGTCCCGCTCAAATTGCGTGCGACTTCCAGGTGAATTTCGGAACTTTCGGGGATATGGGTCAAATCGACGGCCAGTCCCTCGCTGTTTGCAGACCTCCGATGAAGTCAACTTCTTGCCAGCTTTGTATGCCTCTGAGACTTCATAGAGGCATTTAAGTCTTCTCCAAATAATAGTTCAGAAACTGGCACGGGGCGAGAGCACAAACCCCTGTACATCGGGTTCAGGCAGGGTTTCATATCTTCTCTGCGTTCATTAATCCAATCAATCTGCAGCGGGGTACCGGACTTTGCAATGGTGATGCTATACAGCTTAGCCAGTGGTTCCTCTAGCAACCACTGTTGTCCATCTATAACTTATTGATGGCCCTTTACAAACCATGGATCAGACTCGGGCTCAGACTTCGTCCCTGTCTGACAAAATCCGGGTTGTGGTTTGTTGCCAAATTTGTATGTTTATTGTCTTATTAAGTATTCAACTAGAAACTGAGGCCAAATGCTTGTATCTAGATGCCTGTAACATTATACCGGGTAAGAGAAATATGACCGAAGCCTATATAAGCCAGAGCCTATAGCCGCGTTTCCACTGGACTAGAATTTAACCGAGACGATGGTTAAATTTCTAATAGTCAAATTTGACCGTCGTTCCCACTTGGACTTTTGAGTCAGTCAAATTTAACCGAGACGATGGTTAAAGTAACCGAGCTGGCAATATAACGGCTCATGAAGGTCAAGTGTCAGCCGGATACACAATGTACATTTAGCAATGTGTACATTTAGCGCGATACAAAGAAGACGCTGTGGCATGTACGTGTTACGTCTTAGGCCGGATGTGGTTTTTTACCGAGTCGCGTTTAACCGAGTGGTGCGTTTCCACTGGACTAATTGGCTCGGTTAAACTTACCTGGTCACTTTTACTGGGCAGAGGTTGCTCGGTAAAAGTAACCATTGGACTCGGTTTAAGTAACCGAGAGAAATTTGACTGGGCCGTTTGCACTGGACTTATTTTGGTCAAAGTAACCATCGTCTCGGTTACTTTGACCAAAATAAGTCCAGTGGAAACGCGGCTTATGTCTGTGGTCCAGCCCCTCCTCATTTCCCTGTAGCCACTATGGATTGATTGGTCTTGAGACTGAACCATTATACTGTTATAGTCACAACAATAATTCAATTTATCACCATCATACTACTCTTTAGATGCACATATACAATTAACATAACATGAACATAAGTTTGTTTATCATTGTGAGTACCTTCAGTTCCGATTGGAGACATAAGTACGGATAAGCGGATGCCTTATAGAGCAAGGCAAATATAGGAAACAAGCAAAGGAATACTTGCATCATTACATTTTGCCCTGTTGTATCCTTTTAGAATGAAAATCAGATTGGATAGAAATCAAAATAAATTACACCACAAGAAGTCAAGTACCCTTAGTTTAAAACAACTTTTAAAAATGTAGGTGATTCTTTGTAGACAAAACCCTGTCCACAAAGACACGCCTCGTTAGGGAGGCAGGTTGGGAAAGATTAGTTTGGGAGTAACACTTTATACAAAATAAATGCATTGTAAATGACATGAAGCTATACTGCCTCTTAGGTCACACTGCTTCTGTACACCATCATCATCTTTCGACCAATTCCACGGCATTATGCTTCACATCAGCCCAGTCCTCGGATGGTAATGCCCCTGATTTGTGTAAGACAGCAAGGCATGGAAAAATAAATGGCTACGTGTTGGCTGTCAAGCAGTCATCTTTCTGCAAACCCAAACAACTCTCTAAACGTTTCGACACGGTGTCTGGGCTTTCCTTACTTCCCTGTATTGGCACCAACCATAAACTGGGCGAGCAAGAAATCCTTCACTTGCTGTGAAAACCTCTTTCTGGCCTTGGACAATTTGCGGGCCCAGTCGGCCATAGCATGGAGTGCCTGAGACGTAAAACTGCTTCTGAAGTTACAATCACACCATCTTTGCTGCAATGAGAGGTGTCATCTTGCATTTCCCCAATCTTTGGTCAAACCGTGATTCCTTGAGGGGACGAAGCATATGCTGTCCTGCTGTCAAATGATGCGTTAGGAGTTCATCGGTGGGGAAAGTTTTCACACAGTTTGATTCTGTGCAGGAGAACTGAACATCTTCCCTCGGTTGGCCAAAGGCACCCGTCAAGACTTTGAGGTCAGTATATTTCCAACAGTGTAATTGGTGGCAAGTGGTACAAGCGGTTGCTTGATCAGTATTGTATGTAGATGAAACTGCTCGCTAATGTTGTACACCAGCCAGGAGCGCACATCACCTTCCTCGAAGCTGAAGTTGGCATAGGCCTAGACCTAGTTGGTAATACCTGGCCATTTCAGGGATTCATGTGAGGAAGGCATGTCACCAATCTTAACATAACATCCTCTCACACAACCGTACGACTCTAAGTAGTGTGGAAGTCGTTTTGAGAGTTACCAAACAAAAGTGCGAAGAGCTGACAATTCTTTTATTTTTTAGTATTGTAGTCGGATATCTAAACCCTATTTTGACCAAGTTTGGTAACTGTCAGCCCTGCACTAATTAAGTATATGGTCTGGCGCGTAAATGACTTTTTTTCTCTCAAAAGGAGCTGATTTGTTATGTATTGCCAAAGCCTAGATATTTTCAGTGAATGATTACAAATCAATGCATTTTATTTCATCGTCTAGAAGAGATTGAGCTCTTTCTTTTGATATATAACTTGACACAAAACGATGAAAAATTAAGGGCACAAACGTGGCTGCAATCATACGCCTAAAATGCCTTGAAGAACTCCCCAGAAATACCCTTTTTTACCGAAAATTATCGGTGCCTCGTACTCGGTAACTGTGGGAATATACATTGAGCTACTCAACCAGGTAATATCGTTCCAGATGGGGATCAAACACCCATGATTTGAACTGAAACTGCTGACCCCCCACCTTCTCAAAATTTTAAGATTTTGCATGGTCTTCTCGTGAACTAACACTTAAATCTACTTAATAAAGATAATAATGTTAAATTATTGTCGAAAAATGTTGAAGTTAGTGGGCAACTGCCGGTGATAAAAGATGCGAAATCGCACGAGTAACGTATCGGTGGGTTTCATCAAACTCGATGTAACTTACAATCCATCAAAATACACATCACCTAATGCAATGCAATAATTGTTTTCTCTTATTCGACGTATAATCAATTGACATTGAATGCTCAGTGCTTTGTCCGATTGCCTGCTGAAAAGGGGTAGCTGGGGAATTTTAGCAGGCAGTCGGGCAAAGCACTGAGCATACACAGTAAATTATGTTGAGTAAGCTAAACACTTATTGAGTTACATTCTTCTTGACGCAAAATCGTATTATATGCCTATATAGCTATCACCTAATACAAATTACGACGAATTGACAAATTACAATAGTTTATCAACCATAGGTTTAGTTACGAGACATCCTAAGGCTTTGTGAAGTCCATCTCATGTTCCAGTATTTCTACATGTGAAATACAACTGCCATGAGATTCTGAGGTTGGTTTTCGGTTGCTTCAGATCTAGCTACGTTTTGCACGTGCCTTGACCGAACCCTTGTCGTAATCACCTTCCCTCAAGAAATTATAAGTAATATACATTGGTCTCGAAGTGCATGTAGTGCATGTGCACTGTAGCTTATGTCACGCGAACACGCATCATAGAAGTTGAACGACTTCTTTAGCTTACCCGAGTCGCTACCTGATGCCAAATGTCTTCATGTTGTTTAAATTATTTTTCCCTGCTTGGAAAAAGTCACCTTCAATTTTGTCGAGTGATCGCACCCGAAGCATTGCTTATTTGTAAGAATAGTTGTCGATGATTGATCGGTGTCGTAAAAAAACGATGAACTTAATTGGCCGGCTGGATATGTGATAATCATAAACTTGCCTCCGCATAATTATGATTTGACTGACTGGATCTAGCTGGTTGTATTCGCGTGGAATGACATACTGCATGGTTGCTATAACCTGATAATTGTCATGGCTCGGGACCATTCATTCGTGTTGGCAGTCACTAGTCAGGCTTGAAATGGTCGAATCTTTGTTGGGGAGTTGGGGATTTTGGGATGGTCGTTGTCTGATCTTCATTGTAACTGGTGTTGTGTGACTCCTTAAACATGCTTAAACCTATACTAGTGTTCACAAAAATGGCAGTGCAATTGCATGATGTAGTGTGATATTGAAATAATCAATTAGAGGGAAGAAAATTAGAATTCAAGCTTCTATTTAAACCAGCGGGTTTACGGTAGTATCTCACTGAGTTTGCGAACGTAGCGAATTTCGGGATTAGTCAAATGTTGCTTAACAGTTTATCTTGTCCCAAACAGTTAATCTCACAGGGACACAGTTAACAATTTCTTTGGCAAATCCGGGGTGGGTTTTTTTTTTCAAAACAAGCGCAGTTGCTTTTGAAGCATCTCTCAGTCTTTGCAAACATCATGCTAGGCGTGTCGCTGAAGTTCCGTTTTAATTTGGTGATGCTAGTAATCAAGCAACCACGGTTCCGCTAGAAAATCAATACCATTGAGATTATTTTCCATGTCGGTATAGTCATGTCTTACTTTCTTACGCCTATCGACCCGGGACATTGGCCGTCAAGAAAGTTCCTCCAGGAAGAGCGGTCCTGAGCCATCGTCTCCAGATCTTCCATGTGCGGTCCATCCTTTTAACATCTGCCTCCATGTCTCTGCGCCATGGGTTTCGAGGCCTTCCCCTCTTCCTTTTCCCTTAATCTTGAATTCTTCCAGCTTCCCTGCATCCTTTAACAGAGTATAGTATTGTATCATTGACGGTTTGCATTCTGTCCTGTATAATCCCTCCTGAGCTTCAACCTTACATGTGATACCGGTATATAGATGACGGTCTGATGCTGCATCTCCTCCCCTCCTTGTTCGAACATCTTGCAAAGAACTACGGAACTTGTTTATACATACATGGTCTATCTGATTCTCTGTTGTCAAATCTGGTGAAACCCAAGTAACTTTGAGTACGCGCTTATTTTGGAAAAAGCTTCCTCCAATAACGAAGTTGTTTGCAGCACAGAAATTGGCAAATCTTTCGCCATTGTCATTCATCTCTCCCAAGCCTTGTTTCTCCATGACTTCTTCATATCCTGTGTTGTCACATCCGATCTTGGCATTGAAATCCCCCATCATGATAGTGATGTTTCTTCTCTGTCTATTCTGCACAATTGTGTGAAGTTGATTGTAGAAACTTTCCTTGTCTTCATCTGTCCCATCGTTTGTAAGAGCATAACATTGGATCGCATCCATATAGATCCTCTGCACATCTGTTCTGAAGGAGGCTACAATGATCCTTACATTGGATCACATCTATATAGATCCTCTGCTTATCTGTTCTGAAGGAGGCTACAATGATCCTTACATTGGATCACATCTATATAGATCCTCTGCTTATCTGTTCTGAAGGAGGCTACAATGATCCTTGGCCCATGGGTTTCCCATCCAATAAGTGCTCCCTGAGCTTGTCGCGGCAACAGAGTGCAACTCCCTGCGTGTGTGCGGCTTCCTCGTCTGTGTCCCGAATACAGAAGTAGTTCTCCAGTAGATAATCTAAACTGGCCTGAACCTATATAGGTTATGTCTCCTCGTCTCTCTTACTACTTGCAATGATTTTCCTGCTTCATACATGGTTCTTATATTCCATGTCCCTGTATTCGATGTGGTGCTATAGTTGATACGACAGTTATCGGCCTTGTAGCTTCCAGAGACTGGCTTTCACTGCACGGTGCCAGGTCCGGTCTGTTTAAGTTTCTTGTTGACGTTTTCGTAGCACTGAGTCGTATTTTTTTTACAGGGTATGGTTGCTAACCCCACGTGCCCCTCTTTTTCCGGGCTTGGGACCGGCATGGTGGGGTGTACAAATCAAGGCGGTAGTCATGTCACTAAAATAAGGCAGCTGGAGGAATGCGAAGACCCTTTAGGAAACTGTGTGGAAGGTTATAATCATCCAGTCCCCGGCCGAGGAAGAACTCCCAGTCCATGGAGGGTGATGCCGAGCCCCTGGTCTGATGTTTTCAGTTGGTGATGAGTTATTGCAATTTAGCTGTCATGTATGGCCGTAACTGGCCGCATTTATATCTCATTAACGGCCAGCTTCAGAGGATCGCGAGCTCTTCGTAAAGTTGGAGTTCTGCTAGATGCTGGGGTCAACCTCTCAACTGGATTTATACAAACAAACAAATTGCTTACGGTTTGACAGATAGGGGCCTATAATTTTTTATAGTTACTGCACCAAACCAAAGCGGTACCTCTGATATCATAAAAGGGCAGTTTGGACAAAAGTATGGATTTTTCGGATGTGTCAAAAGTCTTGGAAAGGTCCATTAAAATCCTCTATGCTGGTGTGTTGAGCCTGTAGGCCAGGCGCCAATGTTCGCGACCATCTTTGACTTTCAAACTGTAAAATAATGTAGGCCTATAGTTTAACGCTTCCGAACTGGCAGTTCTATAGCTATATAGTGTTAAATTGTTCCAAGAACTGGGAGGTAGGCGCATTATATACGTTCAAGTATTTTTTTAGAAAAGGAACTGAGGATAGATATGCAGTGTATGACGACAATCATTAACAAGATGACGATCACCAGTTTTGAATATGGGAGCAACCCTTGCAATTGTCATCCAGTCGGGAAGTAGGCCTATATATAGGTATAGAATGAAGGCTATGCTTTGAAACGGACTGAATTACGTTTGTTATGAGTTGACAATTGATGGAATAGTGTCCGGAACTGTTCTAATTGGGAAGGTTAGAAACTAGTGCACGGTGCGTGTTCCACAGTACATGTGATTGACCGGTAAGGAACGTTGTATATAGGCCCGCTAGGATTTGGCTAATGGAGATAATCATGCAAATGGGCGGAATAACTTGGAATTTGATTCGCAAGTCTCGGCCCTATCAAAGAAATCGTTGTAATGCTCAGCAATTAAAATAGGCTCATTAATATTCTCATCAGTGACATAAAAGACAATATTGGTGACCCATATCATTTCTTAAAACGGTGTTAATAACTTTTCAGGTATTCTTGATGCTATTTTTTCCCCAAAGAGAGTAATACCTCCGCTTTGCAGTCACTGTCTAGTAAGAATATTTTCTAGGCCTTAGGCCTATAGGCATACTGAGCGGAAATTAGAACGATTCAAATCAGAAGGGGAATGAACATATATTTTATGATAGGCCTAAAGCTTGTCATTCTGATCAATGTATCTGAGAAGTTCAGTTGATATCCATTGGCATTTGGGTCGGTGTTTTCATCATTATGCCAGTTCAAAAATCACTAACTATCACCAACTGCCGCAAACATTTCCGCTAAAAATAATGGAGGGGGATCTCGCATTGGCGTGTTTTGCTGGTTGCTGCTGAGCGTCACCAGAGACAATCTCAGATTTGGCCAGCATTCGGAAGACTGTTGGCCAACCATTAACATCGCAACTTTCGTAAGCATTCGCTCCTAAAGTCCTTCTACTGGGAGGCCTCAGACGGAGCTATATTCATTGCCAGCCATAGTGCGTCTGCAAATGAGAGCAGGAAACGCGGGTTCGAATCCCGCCCGAGCTGCCTGAAAATTTTCCTTTTTTCAGCTAGCAATCGGGCAATTAGCACTGAGCACACAGTGCTTATTATTACGTCGAGTAGCAGGGCAAATCCTCGATCGTTGAATTATATTCTCCTCGACGAAAAAATCATATTTCACTTTTTAAGCCGAGGAATTATTTGATGAAAATAAACCGCATTTTTTTCTGAAAGTTTTCGAAAGTTTCTATGCAATGGACCGAGACGGTTGTTCCCCGCGTGATTGTCAAGGTACATGTACATGTAGTTTACGTCAGAGGTACTGCGTGGTGCGCGCGTCGTACCTCTGCAAACACGACCCTCCGTTCCACATGACTGCCCAACAATAGGTCCACACCCTTACTGACTGGTCGCCTACATTGTAGGCGTAAGCGCACAGTACTCTCCCTTCAGAACTTAGCAAACCTAACCTTTAGGTGGTGCTGGGTGGTGCTCTGTGCTCCACTTCATTCGCGAGTTGATAAAAGTACATGCATCTTTCTTCAGTGTCTTGGTGTTGTATCTAGGATTGGATTGACATGAATGGTGCCGGCGCATTGAGTGTGTGGGTCCTGGTACTGGTGGTAGTGTTTATTGGATGGATTCCGGGCAAGTCTCAGGCGCAAAGTAAGTTCGTGTAACCAGACAGGTGTAACTTGCTCCATGCTCTATGCGTGCTCTACATTTTCCTTCCTCCATGATGTAATGTACAGTATGTGTAGTTGTCTACTACTGCACTGTACTACTCTACTACCAATACTAGTATTGGTACTAATGCCTTAATGGCAATAGTACAATTGGTGCTAGTACTAGTACTACTACTAGTATATTAGTACTATGACTATGAGTATGAGTATGAGTACTACGACACTACTACTGTACTAGTAGTAGTACTACTAGTAGTACTACTAGTACTAGTAGTAGTACTAGGACACTACCTCGTACCTGTAGGCTGTACTGTACTACTAGTACTACTAGTACTAGTAGTAGTACTAGTACTTTAGTAGTAGTACTAGTACTACTAGTACATGTAATGATGTATACTATTACTACTACTACTAGTACGTACTAGTAAAGTAGTAGTAGTAGTAGTACTACTAGTACTACTAAAACAGTAAAAGTACTAGTAGTAGTACTCACTATTTACTACTACCCTACCTCCATGCTACTACTAGTACTACTACTAGTACTAGTAATACTAGTAGTATAAGTACTAGTACTACTTCAAGGTACAACCGGAGACACTACATCTTACATCACGACATGAATTATTAAATTACAACACATGGCATTTTCGTATTCTTGTTATTGTGCATAAATTAAACGAAAGACCAAATCTTTGTTGAAATGTTGGCTCATTCTGCTGAAGGCATTGTTTACTTTTAATGAATTTTTATGAATAATGAATGGTGAAAACCATATTTTGTAACCCCCAAATCCACAATACTCAATATTCCACTTACCGGTAGTACTGTTAATGTTATGTAGACAATAGCCATTGTGTTGCAGGATCACTTTCCCAAAAAAGTTTGACTTACACACTGTTTTCCCCTTATGATCATGATTTTGTTACGCGGACAGTGTGTCAACTGGATGATGACAGTTAGTATGAGGCTGTGTATATAGTTATTTCACTAAATTCTTGCCCATACATATACATGTACACGTACATGTACGTACCTTACCTCCATGCAACCTACAAGTGTCTTTCAATTAAAAAAACGGTCAAACATAGTGAAGGTTTGGCACTTTTTTCACTAAGGTTATTGATTCCGTGCTGGATTGCTGAAGCCATAATATACTGGTAATCGGATTTTGGGTTAGAGACCTAGAATAGTAAACCGTCCACTTCCAGCCTTATATCAACACAGTGGCTGTTGTTACGGCAGTCTACCGTGTGGTTCCCTGACTTCACAGTATTTGTCAGGATGTTTAGCTCTTGGAACCAAACTATCAGCTAATAGACTGGTTCAACCAGCCTGCAATGCTGACGAAATACAATCAAGTCAGGGAACCACACGGACGACTGCCGTAACAACAGCCACTGCGTTATATCAATTATTTGAATAACATGGATATTGCCAAAGTAATTTATGGTACACCAGGTATACACATCATATGATTGCTGTATAATTGGTCCTGTTACTGTTAAGCCCATCTGTTCAATGTTTTGTTGTGATATTGGAAACTTAAGCAAGTTCAACTTCACGTTAATTAAGCAAAATGAGCAAATATAAGCCCACATGAGTACAAATCTTTTCTGTGCTTTAAAATTTCATAGATTAGTCCATTATATACGATAATATGTGTACACTGTTGGGCTTGCCATAGCCTTTTTCTTGACAAGCCAAGGCAATAGCCCATCTACCAGCTAATCATAAGCTGTATTTGATTTTGGATAGGTGGGGTTATTTGGCTGTTTGCAAGATTTTTAAGTAACATCTGACATCAGATTGAAAACTGTAATTGTTTTGACTTGTGTTGGTTATACCCTGTCAGCTTAGCCTGAAGTTTGACATGTACTTCACAGGATTCTAAAAGTTCCAAACTTTATAAATTTGCTTTTCCGGAATCCAAATGTTTGTACCGGTAATAGGGGGGGGGGGGGGTTACATACATGTACATGTATGTAGTTTACTCATGTTTGGAGGTTCCAACCAATGTGGCCCCTTTTCCCTGCAACCCTGCAAGGGCCCCAGAAATATTCTTCAGGTTTTGAAAAGATCAGACAGTGAAAGAAATTTTCTTTTCAACATCCAAATCCATGTTCATTGGCCTGGAAAAACGCACAAAGGATGTTTGTTGAAATTTTGATGACTCAGGGCTGGTGGAACCTTTGTGTGAACAAAACTGCTGCTGTGAGGTACGTGGGAACACACACCTTCTATTTGAATACATAAGCTAACTCGACAGTCAAGTTATTTGGGTGTATCTTTCTGGCACACCCATGCAGTTGTCCCATCAAATTTAAATGCACATGAAGCTGTGCTAGTATGTACTCATGTCATAATGTTCATACTGTATAACATTTTTTGGGTTGATAAAAAATATTCATCTGGGCAATTCCACTGTGACTGACATTACATTCTTCAATCATTTTGAATATCAAATCAAGTCTGGTGTCTTAACAGTTACAGCTACTCAAACAATTTTTTGCCTGGAGGTTACTAGGTCCTAAATACAAAATGCACTCTTCAAATTTTGAAATTTCATGTTCAGCTTTTCCAACTAGGCTGGTTGTTTATTGCCGTGACTGACGTTACAATTTGCGATGCAACCTAAATATTGCTATAATGTTTTACAAATTTCTCTTCAAGTTAAAGGTGCTACAGATGTGAAGCTATATGAACATTTTAGCCCATACAGTAACAAATGCATGAAGTCAGATGAAAAACCTTTGAAGCCTATTTTTAACAAATATGCAAATTAACCTCTGTGACTGACATTACCATGACTGACATTACGCATTAGATTCATAACACCTGCTCACAATAGAAACAATTAATCACTGAAATTGTAAACTTTCTGTCAAAAACAGAAATATCAACTAGAGATTTATGTCTGTTGGCTAACAGAACATAACGCTTTTCCGCATCTGGTTCTCTTTTAAAAAAAAAAAAAAAATTGATGAAAAAAAAATTGACATCAACGGGATTCGAACCCGTAACCTCCATTCCTAACACAATACGCACGTGCATATTTTGTGCACAAAGTGTATGGGACCTCATTATATTTTTCAAAAAATCATAATAATTCTGAACAATGATCGATTGCTTCCAAACTCAGGATTATGAATGTCTAGCACAATAGCTACCTGCACACCAAATTTCGCGACGATTGACTTTTGGCAAATATGTGTTTTAAAAACACGCATTTTGATGACGTCACGATTGCGTCATGGCATTTTGGCCCCAGAGGGTGTTTCTAGACTACATCCCTAATAGATATAAACAAAAACAATAAAAAAATCTTGCTCCGTTGGCCAAATATGCTCAATTGAATGTTAAAATCTTAAAAGTTTATGACCTCATTAATATTCATGAGATGACGTCACGATCAAATGAGGGCAATTTTTGGATACACCTTTTCCCAACTTAGATATAGTGCAAACTTGGAACAAAACGAAATTGATTTTTTGCTTTTATTGCATTTTGAAATTTGCACCTTTAAAGCGCTGTCACGTGACACATGGTGACGTCACGAAGTTTTAAAGACAACTGTGCACAACTTCAGCAAGGGTTCTATGCATTTGTCAAGTTTGGAAAAAATCGAAGTTTGTTCAATGGCAAAAGTGCCCTCCGAAAAAACCCTGTGCTTTGTCTATGGGAAAATTCCGCCCAGAAAAAGAAAAAAAACTAGAAACATACGTCTGTTGTAACAGAACGTGTAGCTTTTCCTTTTTTTTTCAGAAGAAAGACCAAGTTGAAAATCTGAAAACCAGTAGCACATGCATGATTACTACAGTACTTCCGGTCTGGACCGGAGGAAAGGGTCACATGACATGAGGAAGGTCATGAAACCTTGGTCCCTGAAACTCCTCTCACATGCTATATGCCCTATTACCTCATTAATATTCATGAGATGACCTCATCATCATAATTATTGCAATATTTGGATACACTGTTGCCCAACTTAGATATATGCTAAATATTGATCCTGCGGGATCTAAGATCGTGGCGTGATTGCATCGTGGCGTGGTTGGCCCTTTAAAGGGCGGTCATGTGACAACTCAAGCACAAACAAACGAAAAAACCCCACAGTTTTACTGTATATTGGTGTAAACCCCTTTTAGCATCGTTTTGATTGAGTTCATGAAGGTGGCAACTCTGTTTCGAACCTGTACCATCCATTCCTACCCCAAAAGGCACACCAACGTATCGTGCACAAAGTCTATGGGACTAAGAAATGATATTTAACAAATCATAATAATTCAAAACAATGTTTAATCGGTTCCATACTCAGGATTTTAGATGTCTAGCCCAATAGCTAACTGGCCACCAAATTTCGAGAAGATTGACCATTGGCTAATATGTGCTTTAAAATCACGCATTTTGATGACGTCATGATTACGTCATGACATTTTGTTCCCGGAGGGTGTTTCTAAACTACATCCCCATTAGATATAAACGAAAAAATGAAAAAAAATCTTGCTCCGTTTGCCAAATATGCTCAATTTAATGTTAAAATCTTAAAAGTTTATGACCTCATTAATATTCATGAGATGACGTCACGATCAAATGAGGGCAATTTTTGGATACATATTTTCCCAACTTAGATATGCTGCAAAATTGAAACCAAACGAATTTGCATTTTTGCTTTTATTTGAGTTTGAAATTTGCCCCTTTAAAGCGCTGTCACGTGACACGTGGTGACGTCATGAAGATCTCACTTTTTGCAATGAATCTCCATCTACTAACCTAAGTATGTCCCAAGTTTGAAGCCATTTGTATTTGATATTAGGCCCTTAATGGATTTCACAGCTAATTTGTACACAAACCTATGGCCCTTAGTATAAAAAACCTAAACAATGAAAAACAAAGGAAATTCCGGAAATATGTTTTGATATTTTCAATCCGGGGTATATGTTGAGTCGGTTGAAGACAAAATAAAAATACGATTTCTTCTTCGTTCAGGTAGTAATCTTCGTCTGAAGTTTAGATCTACCTACGTGAATCCATAATTAATGACTACAGTGTAGTGTACAAGTTGCCCCTTTAAAGCACGTGCATATTATGCGCACAAAGTGTATGGGACTACATTATAATATGAACAAAATCATAACAATTCTGAACAATGGTTAATTAATTCCCAACTCAGGATTATGAATGTCTAGCACAATAGCTACCTGCACACCAAATTTCGAGACGATTGACCTTTGGCAAATATGTGTTTTAAAAACACGCATTTTGATGACGTCACGATTGCGTCATGGCATTTTGGCCCCAGAGGGTGTTTCTAGACTACATCCCTAATAGATATAAACAAAAACAATAAAAAAATCTTGCTCCGTTGGCCAAATATGCTCAATTGAATGTTAAAATCTTAAAAGTTTATGACCTCATTAATATTCATGAGATGACGTCACGATCAAATGAGGGCAATTTTTGGATACACCTTTTCCCAACTTAGATATAGTGCAAACTTGGAACCAAACGAAAGTAATTTTTTGCTTTTATTGCAATTTGAAATTTGCCCCTTTAAAGCGCTGTCACGTGACACATGGTGACGTCATGAAGTTTTAAAAACAACTGTGCACAACTTCAGCAAGGGTTCTATGCATTTGTCAAGTTTGGAAAAAATCAAAGTTTGTTCAATGGCAAAAGTGCCCTCCGAAAAAACCCTGTGCTTTGTCTATGGGAAAATTCCGACCAGAAAAAGAAGAAGAAGAAGAAGAAGAAGAAGAAGAAGAAGAAGAAGAAGAAGACAAAAAAAAAAAATCAGAACAAGAACAATAGCTTTTCCGTATGGAACGGAAAAGCTAAAAACTAGAAACATACGTCTGTTGTAACAGAACGTGTAGCTTTTCCTTTTTTTTTCAGAAGAAAGACCAAGTTGAAAATCTGAAAACCAGTAGCACATGCATGATTACTACAGTACTTCCGGTCTGGACCGGAGGAAAGGGTCACATGACATGAGGAAGGTCATGAAACCTTGGTCCCTGAAACTCCTCTCACATGCTATATGCCCTATTACCTCATTAATATTCATGAGATGACCTCATCATCATAATTATTGCAATATTTGGATACACTGTTGCCCAACTTAGATATATGCTAAATATTGATCCTGCGGGATCTAAGATCGTGGCGTGATTGCACATGCCAGGTTGGCCCTTTAAAGGGCGGTCATGTGACAACTCAAGCACAAACAAACGAAAAAACCCCACAGTTTTACTGTATATTGGTGTAAACCCCTTTTAGCATCGTTTTGATTGAGTTCATGAAGGTGGCAACTCTGTTTCGAACCCGTAACCTCCATTCCTAACCCAATACGCACGTGCATATTTTGTGCACAAAGTGTATGGGACCTCATTATATTTTTTCAAAAAATCATAATAATTCTGAACAATGATCGATTGCTTCCAAACTCAGGATTATGAATGTCTAGCACAATAGCTACCTGCACACCAAATTTCGAGACGATTGACCTTTGGCAAATATGTGTTTTAAAAACACGCATTTTGATGACGTCACGATTGCGTCATGGCATTTTGGCCCCGGAGGGTGTTTCTAGACTACATCCCTAATAGATATAAACAAAAACAATAAAAAAATCTTGCTCCGTTGGCCAAATATGCTCAATTGAATGTTAAAATCTTAAAAGTTTATGACCTCATTAATATTCATGAGATGACGTCAAGATCAAATGAGGGCAATTTTTGGATACACCTTTTCCCAACTTAGATATAGTGCAAACTTGGAACAAAACGAAATTAATTTTTTGCTTTTATTGCAATTTGAAATTTGCCCCTTTAAAGCGCTGTCACGTGACACATGGTGACGTCATGAAGTTTTAAAGACAACTGTGCACAACTTCAGCAAGGGTTCTATGCATTTGTCAAGTTTGGAAAAAATCAAAGTTTGTTCAATGGCAAAAGTGCCCTCCGAAAAAACCCTGTGCTTTGTCTATGGGAAAATTCCGACCAGAAAAAGAAGAAGAAGAAGAAGAAGACAAAAAAAAACTAGAAACATACGTCTGTTGTAACAGAACGTGTAGCTTTTCCTTTTTTTTTCCCGAAGAAAGACCAAGTTGAAAATCTGAAAACCAGTAGCACATGCATGATTACTACAGTACTTCCGGTCTGGACCGGAGGAAAGGGTCACATGGCATGAGGAAGGTCATGAAACCTAATTGGTCCCTGAAACTCCTCTCACATGCTATATGCGCTAGCAACAGCACAACAAGGGAGTTAACCATTGATTTAATATCGTTTTTTTATTACCTCATTAATATTCATGAGATGACCTCATCATCATAATTATTGCAATATTTGGATACATTGTTGCCCAACTTAGATATATGCTAAATATCGATCCTGCGGGATCTAAGATCGTGGCGTGATTGCACATGCCAGGTTGGCCCTTTAAAGGGTGGTCACGTGACAACTCAAGCACAAACAAACGAAAAAAACCCACAGTTTTACTGTATATTGGTGTAAACCCCTTTTAGCATCGTTTTGATTGAGTTCATGAAGGTGGCAACTCTGTTTCGAACCTGTACCATCCATTCCTACCCCAAAAGGCACACCAACGTATCGTGCACAAAGTCTATGGGACTAAGAAATGATATTTAACAAATCATAATAATTCAAAACAATGTTTAATCGGTTCCATACTCAGGATTTAAGATGTCTAGCCCAATAGCTAACTGGCCACAAAATTTCGAGAAGATTGACCATTGGCTAATATGTGCTTTAAAATCACGCATTTTGATGACGTCATGATTGCGTCATGACATTTTGTTCCCGGAGGGTGTTTCTAAACTACATCCCCATTAGATATAAACGAAAAAATGAAAAAAATCTTGCTCCGTTTGCCAAATATGCTCAATTTAATGTTAAAATCTTAAAAGTTTATGACCTCATTAATATTCATGAGATGACGTCACGATCAAATGAGGGCAATTTTTGGATACATCTTTTCCAAACTTACATATGCTGCAAAATTGAAACCAAACGAATTTGCATTTTTGCTTTTATTTGAGTTTGAAATTTGCCCCTTTAAAGCGCTGTCACGTGACACGTGGTGACGTCATGAAGATCTCACTTTTTGCAATGAATCTCCATCTACTAACCTAAGTATGTGCCAAGTTTGAAGCCATTTGTATTTGATATTAGGCCCTTAATGGATTTCACAGCTAATTTGTACACAAACCTATGGCCCTTGGTATAAAAAAACCTAAACAATGAAAAACAAAGGAAATTCCGGAAATATGTTTTGATATTTTCAATCCGGGGTATATGTTGAGTCGGTTGAAGACAAAATAAAAATACGATTTCTTCTTCGTTCAGGTAGTAATCTTCGTCTGAAGTTTAGATCTACCTACGTGAATCCACAATTAATGACTACAGTGTAGTGTACAAGTTGCCCCTTTAAAGCACGTGCATATTATGCGCACAAAGTGTATGGGACTACATTATAATATGAACAAAATCATAACAATTCTGAACAATGGTTAATTAATTCCCAACTCAGGATTATGAATGTCTAGCACAATAGCTACCTGCACACCAAATTTCGAGACGATTGACCTTTGGCAAATATGTGTTTTAAAAACACGCATTTTGATGACGTCACGATTGCGTCATGGCATTTTGGCCCCAGAGGGTGTTTCTAGACTACATCCCTAATAGATATAAACAAAAACAATAAAAAAATCTTGCTCCGTTGGCCAAATATGCTCAATTGAATGTTAAAATCTTAAAAGTTTATGACCTCATTAATATTCATGAGATGATGTCACGATCAAATGAGGGCAATTTTTGGATACACCTTTTCCCAACTTAGATATAGTGCAAACTTGGAACAAAACGAAATTTATTTTTTGCTTTTATTGCAATTTGAAATTTGCCCCTTTAAAGCGCTGTCACGTGACACATGGTGACGTCATGAAGTTTTAAAGACAACTGTGCACAACTTCAGCAAGGGTTCTATGCATTTGTCAAGTTTGAAAAAAATCAAAGTTTGTTCAATGGCAAAAGTGCCCTCCGAAAAAACCCTGTGCTTTGTCTATGGGATTATTCCGACCAGAAAAAGAAGAAGAAGAAGAAGAAGAAGAAGAAGAAGAAGACAAACTAGAAACATACGTCTGTTGTAACAGAACGTGTAGCTTTTCCTTTTTTTTTCCCGAAGAAAGACCAAGTTGAAAATCTGAAAACCAGTAGCACATGCATGATTACTACAGTACTTCCGGTCTGGACCGGAGGAAAGGGTCACATGACATGAGGAAGGTCATGAAACCTAATTGGTCCCTGAAACTCCTCTCACATACTATATGCGCTAGCAACAGCGCAACAAGGGAGTTAACCATTGATTTAATATCGTTTTTTTATTACCTCATTAATATTCATAAGATGACCTCATCATCATAATTATTGCAATATTTGGATACATTGTTGCCCAACTTAGATATATGCTAAATATCGATCCTGCGGGATCTAAGATCGTGGCGTGATTGCACATGCCAGGTTGGCCCTTTAAAGGGTGGTCACGTGTCAACTCAAGCACAAACAAACGAAAATAAAACACAGTTTTACTGTATATTGGTGTAAACCCCTTTTAGCATCGTTTTGATTGAGTTCATGAAGGTGGCAACTCTGTTTCGAACCTGTACCATCCATTCCTACCCCAAAAGGCACACCAACGTATCGTGCACAAAGTCTATGGGACTAAGAAATGATATTTAACAAATCATAATAATTCAAAACAATGTTTAATCGGTTCCATACTCAGGAATTAAGATGTCTAGCCCAATAGCTAACTGGCCACAAAATTTCGAGAAGATTGACCATTGGCTAATATGTGCTTTAAAATCACGCATTTTGATGACGTCATGATTGCGTCATGACATTTTGTTCCCGGAGGGTGTTTCTAAACTACATCCCCATTAGATATAAACGAAAAAATGAAAAAAATCTTGCTCCGTTTGCCAAATATGCTCAATTTAATGTTAAAATCTTAAAAGTTTATGACCTCATTAATATTCATGAGATGACGTCACGATCAAATGAGGGCAATTTTTGGATACATCTTTTCCCAACTTAGATATGCTGCAAAATTGAAACCAAACGAATTTGCATTTTTGCTTTTATTTGAGTTTGAAATTTGCCCCTTTAAAGCGCTGTCACGTGACACGTGGTGACGTCATGAAGATCTCACTTTTTGCAATGAATCTCCATCTACTAACCTAAGTATGTGCCAAGTTTGAAGCCATTTGTATTTGATATTAGGCCCTTAATGGATTTCACAGCTAATTTGTACACAAACCTATGGCCCTTAGTATAAAAAAACCTAAACAATGAAAAACAAAGGAAATTCCGGAAATATGTTTTGATATTTTCAATCCGGGGTATATGTTGAGTCGGTTGAAGACAAAATAAAAATACGATTTCTTCTTCGTTCAGGTAGTAATCTTCGTCTGAAGTTTAGATCTACCTACGTGAATCCACAATTAATGACTACAGTGTAGTGTACAAGTTGCCCCTTTAAAGCACGTGCATATTATGCGCACAAAGTGTATGGGACTACATTATAATATGAACAAAATCATAACAATTCTGAACAATGGTTAATTAATTCCCAACTCAGGATTATGAATGTCTAGCACAATAGCTACCTGCACACCAAATTTCGAGACGATTGACCTTTGGCAAATATGTGTTTTAAAAACACGCATTTTGATGACGTCACGATTGCGTCATGGCATTTTGGCCCCAGAGGGTGTTTCTAGACTACATCCCTAATAGATATAAACAAAAACAGTAAAAAATCTTGCTCCGTTGGCCAAATATGCTCAATTGAATGTTAAAATCTTAAAAGTTTATGACCTCATTAATATTCATGAGATGACGTCACGATCAAATGAGGGCAATTTTTGGATACACCTTTTCCCAACTTAGATATAGTGCAAACTTGGAACAAAACGAAATTAATTTTTTGCTTTTATTGCAATTTGAAATTTGCCCCTTTAAAGCGCTGTCACGTGACACATGGTGACGTCATGAAGTTTTAAAGACAACTGTGCACAACTTCAGCAAGGGTTCTATGCATTTGTCAAGTTTGAAAAAAATCAAAGTTTGTTCAATGGCAAAAGTGCCCTCCGAAAAAACCCTGTGCTTTGTCTATGGGATTATTCCGACCAGAAAAAGAAGAAGAAGAAGAAGAAGAAGAAGAAGAAGAAGAAGAAGAAGAAGAAGACAAAAAAAAAAAATCAGAACAAGAACAATAGCTTTTCCGTATGGAACGGAAAAGCTAACTAGAAACATACGTCTGTTGTAACAGAACGTGTAGCTTTTCCTTTTTTTTCCCGAAGAAAGACCAAGTTGAAAATCTGAAAACCAGTAGCACATGCATGATTACTACAGTACTTCCGGTCTGGACCGGAGGAAAGGGTCACATGACATGAGGAAGGTCATGAAACCTAATTGGTCCCTGAAACTCCTCTCACATGCTATATGTGCTAGCAACAGCACAACAAGGGAGTTAACCATTGATTTAATATCGTTTTTTTATTACCTCATTAATATTCAGGAGATGACCTCATCATCATAATTATTGCAATATTTGGATACATTGTTGCCCAACTTAGATATATGCTAAATATCGATCCTGCGGGATCTAAGATCGTGGCGTGATTGCACATGCCAGGTTGGCCCTTTAAAGGGTGGTCACGTGACAACTCTAGCACAAACAAACGAAAAAAACACAGTTTTACTGTATATTGGTGTAAACCCCTTTTAGCATCGTTTTGATTGAGTTCATCAAGGTGGCAACTCTGTTTCGAACCTGTACCATCCATTCCTACCCCAAAAGGCACACCAACGTATCGTGCACAAAGTCTATGGGACTAAGAAATGATATTTAACAAATCATAATAATTCAAAACAATGTTTAATCGGTTCCATACTCAGGATTTAAGATGTCTAGCCCAATAGCTAACTGGCCACCAAATTTCGAGAAGATTGACCATTGGCTAATATGTGCTTTAAAATCACGCATTTTGATGACGTCACGATTGCGTCATGACATTTTGTTCCCGGAGGGTGTTTCTAAACTACATCCCCATTAGATATAAACGAAAAAATGAAAAAAATCTTGCTCCGTTGGCCAAATATGCTCAATTTAATGTTAAAATCTTAAAAGTTTATGACCTCATTAATATTCATGAGATGACGTCACGATCAAATGAGGGCAATTTTTGGATACATCTTTTCCCAACTTAGATATGCTGCAAAATTGAAACCAAACGAATTTGCATTTTTGCTTTTATTTGAGTTTGAAATTTGCCCCTTTAAAGCGCTGTCACGTGACACGTGGTGACGTCATGAAGATCTCACTTTTTGCAATGAATCTCCATCTACTAACCTAAGTATGTGCCAAGTTTGAAGCCATTTGTATTTGTTATTAGGCCCTTAATGGATTTCACAGCTAATTTGTACACAAACCTATGGCCCTTAGTATAAAAAAACCTAAACAATGAAAAACAAAGGAAATTCCGGAAATATGTTTTGATATTTTCAATCCGGGGTATATGTTGAGTCGGTTGAAGACAAAATAAAAATACGATTTCTTCTTCGTTCAGGTAGTAATCTTCGTCTGAAGTTTAGATCTACCTACGTGAATCCATAATTAATGACTACAGTGTGGTGTACAAGTTGCCCCTTTAAAGCACGTGCATATTATGCGCACAAAGTGTATGGGACTACATTATAATATGAACAAAATCATAACAATTCTGAACAATGGTTAATTAATTCCCAACTCAAGATTTAGAATGTCTAGCCCAATAGCTAACTGCCCAACAAATTTCGAGAAGATAGTCCAATGGCGAATATGTGTTTTCAAAACACGCATTTTGATGACGTCACGATTGCGTCATGGCATTTTGGCCCCAGAGGGTGTTTCTAGACTACATCCCTAATAGATATAAACAAAAACAAGAAAAAAATCTTGCTCCGTTGGCCAAATATGCTCATTTGAATATTAAAATCTGAAAAGTTTATGACCTCATTAATATTCATGAGATGACGTCACGATCAAATGAGGGCAATTTTTGGATACACCTTTTCCCAACTTAGATATAGTGCAAAATTGGAACCAAACGAATTTGCATTTTTGCTTTTATTTGTGTTTGAAATTTGCCCCTTTAAAGCGCTGTCACGTGACACATGGTGACGTCATGAAGTTTTAAAGACAACTGTGCACAACTTCAGCAAGGGCTCTATGCATTTGTCAAGTTTGGAAAAAATCAAAGTTTGTTCAATGGCAAAAGTGCCCTCCGAAAAAACCCTGTGCTTTGTCTATGGGAAAATTCCGACCAGAAAAAGAAGAAGAAGAAGAAGAAGAAGAAGAAGAAGAAGAAGACAAAACTAGAAACATACGTCTGTTGTAACAGAACGTGTAGCTTTTCCTTTTTTTTTCCCGAAGAAAGACCAAGTTGAAAATCTGAAAACCAGTAGCACATGCATGATTACTACAGTACTTCCGGTCTGGACCGGAGGAAAGGGTCACATGACATGAAGAAGGTCATGAAACCTAATTGGTCCCTGAAACTCCTCTCACATGCTATATGCGCTAGCAACAGCACAACAAGGGAGTTAACCATTGATTTAATATCGTTTTTTTATTACCTCATTAATATTCATGAGATGACCTCATCATCATAATTATTGCAATATTTGGATACATTGTTGCCCAACTTAGATATATGCTAAATATCGATCCTGCGGGATCTAAGATCGTGGCGTGATTGCACATGCCAGGTTGGCCCTTTAAAGGGTGGTCACGTGACAACTCAAGCACAAACAAACGAAAAAAAACAGTTTTACTGTATATTGGTGTAAACCCCTTTTAGCATCGTTTTGATTGAGTTCATGAAGGTGGCAACTCTGTTTCGAACCTGTACCATCCATTCCTACCCCAAAAGGCACACCAACGTATCGTGCACAAAGTCTATGGGACTAAGAAATGATATTTAACAAATCATAATAATTCAAAACAATGTTTAATCGGTTCCATACTCAGGATTTAAGATGTCTAGACCAATAGCTAACTGGCCACCAAATTTCGAGAAGATTGACATTGGCTAATATGTGCTTTAAAATCACGCATTTTGATGACGTCATGATTACGTCATGACATTTTGTTCCCGGAGGGTGTTTCTAAACTACATCCCCATTAGATATAAACGAAAAAATGAAAAAAATCTTGCTCCGTTTGCCAAATATGCTCAATTTAATGTTAAAATCTTAAAAGTTTATGACCTCATTAATATTCATGAGATGACGTCACGATCAAATGAGGGCAATTTTTGGATACATCTTTTCCCAACTTAGATATGCTGCAAAATTGAAACCAAACGAATTTGCATTTTTGCTTTTATTTGAGTTTGAAATTTGCCCCTTTAAAGCGCTGTCACGTGACACGTGGTGACGTCATGAAGATCTCACTTTTTGCAATGAATCTCCATCTACTAACCTAAGTATGTGCCAAGTTTGAAGCCATTTGTATTTGATATTAGGCCCTTAATGGATTTCACAGCTAATTTGTACACAAACCTATGGCCCTTAGTATAAAAAAACCTAAACAATGAAAAACAAAGGAAATTCCGGAAATATGTTTTGATATTTTCAATCCGGGGTATATGTTGAGTCGGTTGAAGACAAAATAAAAATACGATTTCTTCTTCGTTCAGGTAGTAATCTTCGTCTGAAATTTAGATCTACCTACGTGAATCCATAATTAATGACTACAGTGTAGTGTACAAGTTGCCCCTTTAAAGCACGTGCATATTATGCGCACAAAGTGTATGGGACTACATTATAATATGAACAAAATCATAACAATTCTGAACAATGGTTAATTAATTCCCAACTCAGGATTATGAATGTCTAGCACAATAGCTACCTGCACACCAAATTTCGAGACGATTGACCTTTGGCAAATATGTGTTTTAAAAACACGCATTTTGATGACGTCACGATTGCGTCATGGCATTTTGGCCCCAGAGGGTGTTTCTAGACTACATCCCTAATAGATATAAACAAAACAATAAAAAAATCTTGCTCCGTTGGCCAAATATGCTCAATTGAATGTTAAAATCTTAAAAGTTTATGACCTCATTAATATTCATGAGATGACGTCACGATCAAATGAGGGCAATTTTTGGATACACCTTTTCCCAACTTAGATATAGTGCAAACTTGGAACAAAACGAAATTAATATTTTGCTTTTATTGCAATTTGAAATTTGCACCTTTAAAGCGCTGTCACGTGACACATGGTGACGTCATGAAGTTTTAAAGACAACTGTGCACAACTTCAGCAAGGGTTCTATGCATTTGTCAAGTTTGGAAAAAATCAAAGTTTGTTCAATGGCAAAAGTGCCCTCCGAAAAAACCCTGTGCTTTGTCTATGGGAAAATTCCGACCAGAAAAAGAAGAAGAAGAAGAAGAAGAAGAAGAAGAAGAAGAAGAAGAAGAAGAAGACAAAAAAAAAAAATCAGAACAAGAACAATAGCTTTTCCGTATGGAACGGAAAAGCTAAAAAAAAAATCAGAACAAGAACAATAGCTTTTCCGTATGGAACGGAAAAGCTAAAAAAATCAGAACAAGAACAATAGCTTTTCCGTATGGAACGGAAAAGCTAAAAAAATCAGAACAAGAACAATAGCTTTTCCGTATGGAACGGAAAAGCTAAAAAAAAAAATCAGAACAAGAACAATAGCTTTTCCGTATGGAACGGAAAAGCTAAAAATCAGAACAAGAACAATAGCTTTTCCGTATGGAACGGAAAAGCTAAAAATCTTAACAAGAACAATAGCTTTTTCGCTTCGCGCGAAAAAGCTAATTAAATTATTGTGTTATATTTAAAGAAATAATCATAACTCTAAGATATTTAAATGTTAGAACATATTAATTAAATGTCATGTAATGTACAACTTACTTTTACACAAGGTGCATGTATAACAACGCTAAACATACAATGTATACAGTCACTTTACAAGTTGCCTTTATGTCATTTGATAGTCGGAAGGCAGTTTAAATACATGTGTTATGTGAACAAAATGGAGAGTCTGTTTCAGATGTTGCTTTTCACATGGATGAAATAATTGGCTGACTAAAAAAGACATGTACCGGTACATTCGGAAAGCCTTACTATTTCAAAATTGTCAAGCACTGTACACTCTATTGTCACTTGTCTTGGAAAGATCACTAAAAATAAAAGCTTTCCCATCCGCCCTCAAATAAGCTACATGTACAGTGTGAGGTTTGGCTCCATCATTTTACAGTGCACCATGTGGTATTTACAGGTACTGAGAAACTTGTTTGTTTCACAGAATACTTTTATTACTTTATAGATCTTTAAAATGTACTTAAATAGTGACAATGGTCTTTTAACTATTTCTACTACTAACAGCAAATTAGGCACTAACACTACAAGTTAGAAACATTGTAGCAGTCAGGTTCCAAGAAACATTAAAATCCACTCTTCCCCACACCACTTAGTAAGTCATGTAAATTTACAACTTTGAAGGAGATGGAATATATAGATGATTGTGCTGCTCTCTGCTTCTTCAGATGGCGACACCTTGACACCTACTTTTCCTTTGTTCTTCTGTATTTCTTTCCTTGTATGCATCATACAATCCTCTTTCTTTTAGTTTTCTCCTCCCTTCAGCTTGTCTCTCTGCTGTTGTCTTTGACATCCTTCTCACTCAATTGTAAAGCTTGGGTCCATTGAGTTTCTTGTAATTGCACCCGTATATGACTTCTTTTACAAAAGAAAAAAGTTGTCTAAAATTACTTTCGATTCAATCAAAATCAGTCAAAAAGTGTGCCTTAAATTGTGTACAAAACTCCCATAAATCATTCACCTAAAGATAGCTTCAGGATGGATCCAAGAGCATTGTTTTAGGATGAAGTTACATTATAGGTACAGTATGTCTAG
Organism: Luidia sarsii; assembly: GCA_949987565.1. Classification (NCBI taxonomy): domain Eukaryota; kingdom Metazoa; phylum Echinodermata; class Asteroidea; order Paxillosida; family Luidiidae; genus Luidia; species Luidia sarsii. The sequence continues at coordinate 1,556,383 of OX465121.1, forward strand.
ACAGGCTGTCAGTCCATCCACTGTTCAAAATTTCTATCATTGACCATGTTGACCGGTGCATACGACGTGACTGACATTACTATCTCATTTATATCTCATTAACGGCCAGCGTCAGAGGGTCGCGAGATCTTCGTAAAGTTGGAGTTCTGCTAGATGCTGGGGTCAACCTCTCAACTGGATTTATACAAACAAACAAATTGCTTACGGTTTGACAGATAGGGGCCTATATAGTTACTGCACCAAACCAAAGCGGTACCTCTGATATCATAAAAGGGCAATTTGGACAAAAGTATGGATTTTTCGGATGTGTCAAAAGTCTTGGAAAGGTCCATTAAAATCCTCTATGCTGGTGTGTTGAGCCTGTAGGCCAGGCGCCAATGTTCGCGACCATCTTTGACTTTCAAACTGTAAAATAATGTAGGCATATAGTTTAACGCTTCCGAACCGGCAGTTCTATAGCTATATAGTGTTAAATTGTTCCAAGGACTGGGAGGTAGGCGCATTATATACGTTCAAGTATTTTTTTAGAAAAGGAACTGAGGATAGATATGCAGTGTATGACGACAATCATTAACAAGATGACGATCACCAGTTTTGAATATGGGAGCAACCCTTGCAATTGTCATCCAGTCGGGAAGTAGGCCTATATATAGGTATAGAATGAAGGCTATGCTTTGAAACGGACTGAATTACGTTTGTTATGAGTGGACAATTGATGGAATAGTGTCCGGAACTGTTCTAATTGGGAAGGTTAGAAACTAGTGCACGGTGCGTGTTCCACAGTACATGTGATTGACCGGTAAGGAACGTTGTATAGGCCCGCTAGGATTTGGCTCATGGAGATAATCATGAAAATGGGCGGAATAACTTGGAATTTGATTCGCAAGTCTCGGCCCTATCAAAGAAATTGTTGTAATGCTCAGCAATTAAAATAGGCTCATTAATATTCTCATCAGTGACATAAAAAGACAATATTGGTGACCCATATCATTTCTTAAAACGCTGTTAATAACTTTTCAGGTATTCTTGATGCTATTTTTTCCCCAAAGAGAGTATACCTCCGCTTTGCAGTCACTGTCTAGTAAGAATATTTTCTAGGCCTTAGGCCTATAGGCATACTGAGGGGAAATTAGAACGATTCAAATCAGAAGGGGAATGAACATATATTTTATGATAGGCCTAAAGCTTGTCATTCTGATCAATGTATCTGAGAAGTTCAGTTGATATCCATTGGCATTTGGGTCGGTGTTTTCATCATTATGCCAGTTCAAAAATCACTAACTATCGCCAACTGCCGCAAACATTTCCGCTAAAAATAATGGAGGGGGATCTCGCATTGGCGTGTTTTGCTGGTTGCCGCTGAGCGTCACCAGAGACAATCTCAGATTTGGCCAGCATTCGGAAGACTGTTGGCCAACCATTAACATCGCAACTTTCGTAAGCATTCGCTCCTAAAGTCCTTCTACTGGGAGGCCTCAGACGGAGCTATATTCATTGCCAGCCATAGTGCGTCTGCAAATGAGAGCAGGAAACGCGGGTTCGAATCCCGCCCGAGCTGCCTGAAAATTTTCCTTTTTTCAGCTAGCAATCGGGCAATTAGCACTGAGCACACAGTGCTTATTATTACGTCGAGTAGCAGGGCAAATCCTCGATCGTTGAATTATATTCTCCTCGACGAAAAAAATCATATTTCACTTTTTAGGCCGAGGTCTATAATTATTTGATGAAAATAAACCGCATTTTTTTCTGAAAGTTTTCGAAAGTTTCTATGCAATGGACCGAGACTGTTGTTCCCCGCGTGATTGTCAAGGTACATGTAGTTTACGTCAGAGGTACTGCGTGGTGCGCGCGTCGCACCTCTGCAAACACGACCCTCCGTTCCACATGACTGCCCAACAATAGGTCCACACCCTTACTGACTGGTCGCCTACATGTGTAGGCGTAAGCGCACAGTACTCTCCCTTCAGAACTTAGCAAACCTAACCTTTAGGTGGTGCTGGGTGGTGCTCTGTGCTCCACTTCATTCGCGAGTTGATAAAAGTACATGCATCTTTCTTCAGTGTCTTGGTGTTGTATCTAGGACTGGATTGACATGAATGGTGCCGGCGCATTGAGTGTGTGGGTCCTGGTACTGGTGGTAGTGTTTATTGGATGGATTCCGGGCAAGTCTCAGGCGCAAAGTAAGTTCGTGTAACCAGACAGGTGTAACTTGCTCCATGCTCTATGCGTGCTCTACATTTTCCTTCCTCCATGATGTAATGTACAGTATGTGTAGTTGTCTACTACTGCACTGTACTACTCTACTACCAATACTATTGGTACTAATGGTACTATTGGCAATAGTACAATTGGTGCTAGTAGTACTACTACTACTAGTATATTAGTAGTACTATGACTATGAGTATGAGTACTACGACACTACTAGTAGTACTACTACAGTACTAGAACTAGGACACTACCTCGTACCTGTAGGCTGTACTGTACTAGTAGTACTAGTAGTAGTACTAGTACATGTAATGATGTATACTATTACTATTACTACTACTAGTAGTACTACTAGTAAAGTAGTAGTAGTAGTAGTACTACTAGTACTACTAAAACAGTAAAAGTACTAGTAGTAGTACTCACTATTTACTACTACCCTACCTCCATGCTACTACTAGTACTACTACTAGTACTAATAATACTAGTAGTATAAGTACTAGTACTACTTCAAGGTACAACCGGAGACACTACATCTTACATCACGACATGAATTATTAAATTACAACACATGGCATTTTCGTATTCTTGTTATTGTGCATAAATTAAACGAAAGACCAAATCTTTGTTGAAATGTTGGCTCATTCTGCTGAAGGCATTGTTTACTTTTAATGAATTTTTATGAATAATGAATGGTGAAAAGCATATTTTGTAACCCCCAAATCCACAATACTCAATATTCCACTTACCGGTAGTACTGTTAATGTTATGTAGACAATAGCCATTGTGTTGCAGGATCACTTTCCCAAAAAAGTTTGACTTACACACTGTTTTCCCCTTATGATCATGATTTTGTTACGTGGACAGTGTGTCAACTGGATGATTACAGTTAGTATGAGGCTGTGTATATAGTCATTTCACTAAATTCTTGCCCATATACATGTACACGTACATGTACGTACCTTACCTCCAGGCTCCATGCAACCTACAAGTGTCTTTCAATTTAAAAACCGGTCAAACATAGTGAAGGTTTGGCACTTTTTTCACTAAGGTTATTGATTCCATGCTGGATTGCTGAAGCCATAATATACCGGTAATCGGATTTTGGGTTAGAGACCTAGAATAGTAAACCGTCCACTTCCAGCCTTATATCAACACAGTGGCTGTTGTTACGGCAGTCTACCGTGTGGTTCCCTGACTTCACAGTATTTGTCAGGATGTTTAGCTCTTGGAACCAGACTATCAGCTAATAGACTGGTTCAACCAGCCTGCAATGCTGACGAAATACAATCAAGTCAGGGAACCACACAGACGACTGCCGTAACAACAGCCACTGCGTTATATCAATTATTTGAATAACATGGATATTGCCAAAGTAATTTATGGTACACCAGGTATGCAGTACACATCATATGATTGCTGTATAATTGGTCCTGTTACTGTTAAGCCCATCTGTTCAATGTTGTGTTGTGATATTGGAAACTTAAGCAAGTTCAACTTCACGTTAATTAAGCAAAATGAGCAAATATAAGCCTACATGAGTACAAATCTTTTCTGTGCTTTATATTTCATAGATTAGTCCATTATATACGATAATATGTGTACACTGTTGGGCTTGCCATAGCCTTTTTCTTGACAAGCCAAGGCAATAGCCCATCTATCAGCTAATCATAAGCTGTATTTGATTTTGGATAGGTGGGGTTATTTGGCTGTTTGCAAGATTTTTAAGTAACATCTGACATCAGATTGAAAACTGTAATTGTTTTGACTTGTGTTGGTTATACCCTGTCAGCTTAGCCTGAAGTTTGACATGTACTTCACAGGATTCTAAAAGTTCCAAACTTTATAAATTTGCTTTTCCGGAATCCAAATGTTTGTACCGGTAATACCATAAGATATAGAGGGAGGGGGGGGGGGGGGTGTTACATACATGTATGTAGTTTACTCATGTTTGGAGGTTCCAACCAATGTGGCCCCTTTTCCCTGCAACCCTGCAAGGGCCCCAGAAATATTCTTCAGGTTTTGAAAAGATCAGACAGTGAAAGAAATTTTCTTTTCAACATCCAAATCCATGTTCATTGGCCTGGAAAAACGCACAAAGGATGTTTGTTGAAATTTTGATGACTCGGGGCCGGTGGAACCTTTGTGTGAACAAAACTGCTGCTGTGAGGTACGTGGGAACACACACCTTCTATTTGAATACGCTAACTCAACAGTCAAGTTATTTGGGTGTATCTTTTTGGCACACCCATGCAGTTGTCCCATCAAATATAAATGCACATGAAGCTGTGCTACATGTAGTATGTACTCATGTCATAATGTTCATACTGTATAACATTTTTTGGGTTGATAAAAAATATTCTTATATCTTATTTTACAGATCGGCAACACAACATGTACATTAACATTCAGTTAAGTCATCAAATGAAATCAACAATCTTTCATTGACTTTAAAAAAAAATGCAACTAGAAAACTTTGACTGGACCAAGACTTGAATCTGAGACCTCTGATTTTGCAGCTATCCAGCCCTTAGATGGTGGCCTTCACAAATAGTCATGATCTAGTCTTTACTCTGTAGACACCATACCTGTAGAATTGCCCTGATACATAAAATAATGCTTGCAATTTTGATTAGACATGAAATGTCATATTTCATTGCCATTTTTTTTTGAATTATGCAATGAAAAACCTCTTGACACTCACCTGGTTCAATGTGATCACACTGCACTAGTCCAAAGCTGAAATCACAAGACTCGGTTCATGGTGTAACAAGTATTTCAATTGACTTTGATTTACATTACACGTACACCAAGCTAAATTTATATAACAGATGAATTAGGATAGCAAATTGACAGTGCAAAAGTTACAACAAAAAATAGATTTCCCTTGTCTGTTTGCAACAGAGCATAGGGCTTTTCCTTGAAAGAAATACAATTGAGGCATCACTTCACATTCTGTATTTCTGGCACAAAAAATAAATAGAAGGTTTTGAGTTAAGCAGCTGCGTGCGCGTGCAAGGCACATTGTCTGTGTCCACTTATAAAGGCCCTGTACAACATTGCTCAGGGTCAAAAGATTACTGCAGTTTGCATGTTAAATATTTAAGAATAAAAACAACCCTAGTGAGATTTTTTAGCTCAAATGATAATCTGGGAATGGAGAAAAGGGCAAAAAAACCTGTGAGAAATTAATGGATTCAGTTGGATTCGTAAATAGCACCCTCAAGCAATTTAAAAGAAATGTGATCCCTGGAGATATCTCCTTTTACCAATTAAATGGTAAAAGGCTTTATACTCAGCGAAACTTATTTGATTAGTATCTTCTACAGTTGATGAGTTATGGGCAGGCCAGTGGAGACACTGTGTCCAGAACTCTTGGGGGGCCTGGCCAAGCAGGGGAGGCCCAGGAATGTAGAACAGATGGTCATCATTATAAATCTTCCAGAATAGCCATCCTGGGAGGATGCAGGGGGGTCTCCAACACCCAAAAAGCTTGCTTGAAGCAAACATGTGGTCACTTGGTCACAGCCATCCATTGGAGAAAGAGAAAATTTTTCCTTGCAACAAAAATTCAGAGGTTCATTCTCAGATCCAGTCTTTTCGTTTTGGAGTACAATTTCAAAGGAGATTTCCTTGCAAATCGCATAGAATGTCATCAGAGTTTATAGTTGCCATTCAGCATGAATTGCAGAGATTTACACCGTACGCGTCGTTGTCCAGCTGCTCCAGTGCGCTCCGCAGCAAGTAGACAGACAAGGGAGAAGACAGCACCCAGTGTGAGACCTCTGATGCAGGTCAAAGGAGCAAGTCCTGTACGACAACGAGAACTGGACGCCGACCTGTGCCACTTCTTTCATCCTAGCAGAAGGGTTGGGTGCCACCAACCAGCCTCGATGACTTCACCAGGGCGGGGCTGTACACCATTCAGTCAGCGTAACACACTACAGCTAGCCTCGCCTAGTACCACTCTCAGATGGATTTATCAAGTGCCAGCAATGCCAGCTACCTCTCCGACATGCCACAGAAATCTGCTGTTAGTTGCACCTGTAGTTTTTACTTTAATTGGTTAGATTAGGCGCTCGGTGGTAGGCTCATCTATATTTCTCTGACTTTTTGCATACAACAATGCCAAAGTCGACTTCTTGGAAATGTTTGGCACATGCGGTTCCTGTCATGGAACCATTGTGGGAAACCTCCATGGTTGAACACTCCCCCAGGAGCATCTACTGCATTGCCCACAAATGAGTATGGGCCAAGTGAGTATGTCTCTATAGTTGTATTTTCCTTTGGTCGCCAATTGGTTGGCGAGGCCATACACTGTGGATACGTCATGGCCGGTCCCGTGTTTTCACTCGTGTCTTCTCCTGGTTTCCATGTTTTGATTTGGCCTATACCCGGCAATTGTGCTGATTTCTTCTGTACATTCACAGGGTTTTTCCAGTTTTTATGGCAGTTAATGGTTGAATTGCTTCTGACTGGCGCCCCCACCCTAGCAAAGACTAATTGAATATTTCAGAGACCAAGGAGTGAGGACTGGATAGCTCAGATGGAGGAGAACTAGTACGTTATTCCCGGTCCAGTCAAAGTTTTCTTTGCCAATTTTTCAATTAATTCAAAAGCTTCCAGTAAGTTTTTCCTTTGTTTGATTTTAAAAGGAAAATAGATTCATGACTGATTTGTGTCAATGCTACCACTGTGGAATGTGGCCTTTATAATGCAACATGAAGAATTGCTGGTGCAGACAGTAGATGAATCGCGATCCAAAAAACTTTTTGGGGTGGGTCAGAACTGCACATGCCTATAAGTTGTGACTGACCCCACATGACTGTGCATTCCTTGTGACCTAACCCCTCCATGTCTAACCGGAACCACATCACACGTTAACAAGATGCCTTATACGTTGCTTTCTTCTGCGTCAAGTTCGTCAACATGTTCGAGAATTTATCGGAGAAATCAACGTCATCGTCTTTAGCAGGTGACAGATTGAAGTGATGACCTTTATGTTAGTCCTTCTGAACTCCTTCAAAGACCAAGCAGATGAACTGCGATCAGTTTGGTCGCTACCGAAGTCTTTGCATTGGTGGACCAACATTGTCCTGGGAAGTTGGGACAAATTATGGTTTCACAGCAACTCAGTCCAGCAATGCTTGTCCAATGGGCCTTGTGGCAAGGTCACCAAACAGGTGGCTTGCATCAGAATAGTCTTGCTAGACATCCTCTTGGCTTTTGGGCCTATGCCTATCCCAAAATGCTCACGCATTTTGTGCACAAAATATGTATTATGGGACTTGAAATGAATATTTAAAAAATCATAATAATTAGAAGCAACCATTAAAAATCCCTAACCCCCTTATACTGTGAACCGGGAACCATCCTCAATCCTCCACAATCCTCCAATGTGAATTTTGCAAGATCCTCACTGCCTCAATCCTCCACAATCCTCCAATACAATGTTTTGCAAGATCCTCACTGCCTCAATCCTCCACAATCCTCCAATATGAGTTTTTGCATGTACCTCACTGCCTCAATCCTCCACAATCCTCCAATACAAGGTTTTGCAAGATCCTCACTGCCTCAATCCTCCACAATCCTCCAATATGAGTTTTTGCATGTACCCCACTGCCTTAATCCTCCACAATCCTCCAATATGAGTTTTTGCATGTACATGTACCTCACTGCCTCAATCCTCCACAATCCTCCAATACAAGGTTTTGCAAGATCCTCACTGCCTCAATCCTCCACAATCCTCCAATATGAGTTTTTGCATGTACCCCACTGCCTCAATCCTCCACAATCCTCCAATATGAGTTTTTGCATGTACCCCACTGCCTCAATCCTTCACTATCCTCCAAAATGTGTAGGTTTTTTTTTTTGGCTCAGTCATAGTACATGTATCTTGCCAAAATTATGAATTAGCATTAGATACTGTATGTCATCATCGCCATTTTTATTATTTTTGTTTAATACTTTTTTTTGGGGGGGGGTCAGATCCTCAGGCCACAATGTGCCACTAGTGTCCTGGGAGGTCGAGCCGTGTAGTTCGCAGGCTTGCAACACCTCCCAGGTGATGACATGTGGCACAATGACCCGCCAATCACCCTTGACGATAACTGTTTGGGGGTTTTGTTGGTGGGTGTTTTGTCATGTCCTTGGGATAATTGTTTTGGGGGTTTGTTTGTTTTGGGTGTTTTGTCATGTGTCCTTGGGATAATTGTTTTGGGGGTTTGTTTGTTTGGGGTGTTTTATCATGTGTCCTTGGGATAATTGTTTTAGGGGTTTGTTTGTTTGGGGTGTTTTGTCATGTGTCCTTGGGATAATTGTTTTAGGGGTTTGTTTGTTTGGGGTGTTTTGTCATGTGTCCTTGGGATAATTGTTTTGGGGGTTTGTTTGTTTGTGGGTGTTTAGGTGTGTCCTTGGGGGAGTTCTGTCGAAGGTCTACTCTGTGGTTGAAGACTCGGACTGCCTCTTGGCATTATGGAACTTTAGGAAGCACCTGCCAGGACAGAGGTTGACGCCACATATTTGGCAGCCACTTCGTGTCGTTTTGATGCGGCCTTTGGGGGTTACTCCATTGTGTGTCTTACACCACCTGCACCATTCGTGATGAGTAGTGCCCTGGCACATTGATGTTGGGCACTCTGGTAGCCTGTCTTGCCTGGTGCTGGTTCCCACCTCGGGCGTAGCCATCAATCAGCTCCATGCCCAGCTTCACGACAAAGCCTGCATGAGTTAGGCTGCGTTTTGATTGGTTGTCATCATCCTCATCCTCCTCTTCGTCCTCAGTGGTGTGGTGACGCTTGTAGGAAACCCAGGCGTTAACACGGGCGATGTCAACCAAGAAGTAGAGCAACTTCTTCCACCAAAACTGCGACTTTCGCGAGCAGGTGTGGTAAGCTCGCAGTTGGTCTCCTCGGTCGACACCGCCCATGAAGCGGGTGTAATCGATTGCTTGAGGAGGGGCTTGAATCTCTTTCTGGGTGATACGACCTGTGACCTTGTCGGGGATTTTTCTCCAGACGGTATCGGCAACTGGGTCCCTCCAACCCTGGTGACCAGTGGACAGTGTCATCATGACCCGGCTGTCCTTCCATGTTGCAGCGACAAGCTGACCACATTGCCGGACATAGAAGGTCCCCCGGGGGGCTTTGTTGAGGTTGGCTGCTCGCTGACGGGTGGCATTGGCAGCGACATTGAGCAGCTCCTTTGGAAGGCCCTTGCTGTTTGACTTCACCGCCCCGGTTAAATACATCTTCTGATGCAGAAGGAGACGGGCGGTGTGGGCGGAGGTATACAGCTTGTCACTGTAGAGATGGTGGTATCTTCCATGATGGTGCTTTGTCACCTTCATGGTGATGTCTGCCATCTTTGTGGGCTTATCACCATGAGGGTGGACAAGGAAATTCATGATGGCTCCAGTTGCCGACTCTGCCAACACATATACCTTGAAGCCGGCTCGTATCGGCTTCAGCGGCATAAAGAACTTGCGCACAGATGACTTAAAGCCACGGTATTTAATCATGGCTTCATCTATAGTAAGCTCCCTGGCGGCATTATATTTGCGGAGACATCTGCCTCGCACCGCATCCCAGACTGGCTGCAGGGGGAACAGTGGCTTCTTCTTTTTGGCCAGGTACCGATGCGCCCTGTCTTCAATTGCATCCGGATCTGCTGATGGGTCGCTGCAACGTATAAACTCGTTGATGATGTCGAAACGATTCCACGTCATGGTCGAACAAATGGCTGTGTTGTGCAGTGCAGGTTGGGAAGACCAATACGAGCGGTAGTTGTCAACTTTCACGACACCCATTAGGACATGCACCCCAAACCAAGCTCTAATTTCTCCGATTGAAGTAACATTTTTCCTGGCCTTCTTCAGCTGGATGTTTGTCATCCATATTATTTCTCACAATTGCCATACAACTTTCATACAATATTATGCAACTACCTTCAGACAAAATGGAAGGGTCCATTTGCCCTCCTTGTGATTGTCCAGTGACCCTTACTCAAAATGTTCCTCTGTCATGACTCATGAACCTTTTCTTGATATAATCTAAACACTGTAGTAGTTTATAGTGGCTAAGTACATGTAATTGGATCCTTTGTTTATATTACAGCTGACCATGTGAAAGCAACTTGCATACTAGCAGGACAATACATGCATGGAGCTATAAGCACATTAGGCACCCCCCCCATGCTCCATGGTACTGTACATGCCTTTGTAGAAGTTCCACAGCTTACATAGTGTGGTATACAAAAATGTTGCAAACTGCTTACTGATTAAAATTACCAAAATGCAAATCTCAAAATTTAGTGGGCCTGACGTTTCGATCCTAGCAGGACCTTTCTCAAAGGCAGAGAAAGGTCCTTTGAGAAAGGTCTTGCTAGGATCAAACGGTCAGGCCCACTAAATTTTGAGCTTACATACTGTAATTATGTATTATTTTCATGGTCTGATCCACAGCACAGTTTACATGTATCATGTCATCACGAATCCTCCAGTGTCAATTTAACAACCTCAACCTTCCTCAATCCTCCCCAATCCTCCAGTGTAAATTTTACAACCTTCCTCAATCCTCCACAATCCTCTAGTGTAAATTTTACAACCTTCCTCAATCCTCCACAATCCTCCAGTGTAAATTTTACAACCTTCCTCAATCCTCCACAATCCTCCAACTGCAAATTTTACAACCTTCCTCAATCCTCCACAATCCTCCATCAACCCCTGGAGGATTGTGGAGGATTGAGGAAGGTTAGGGTTGTTAATCGGTTTGTTACATCACATAGTAAAAACAACGTCTGGGCCAATAATAATAATAAAAATCAGAACAAAAATGCAACCTGTTCCAATCCAGAAATTCGGAACAGCTAAAAATAATTTGAGGTGATCGACTGGCAGGAGAAAAACTGAGCAGTGTAATACCGCTATGCATACATGTAGTGTCTGAATGGGCCATCCCATACGTTGTACCATAATGTAAAATACAGGGTCAGTGTTAAGGCATGACTGAAGTGATCCATTAGACTCTTCTTCATGAATTGAAATTGCGGTATATTGAGGTAACAATTGCGAGGGTTTTTGGGGAGGACTCGGGCTGGGTCCTTGAGATAACTGAGTTCTGACTGTCCAAGTTCATTTTAAAATCGGGACTTGAATCCTCCAGCTCTGCTATGATGTTAACAGCATAGAGTGATACTGAATTCTGTCTTGTGTTGTGTAATTTGTATATGCGTTGTACCGTTTGGTGAAGTTTGTTGAAAGTGCCACCAGTCCACTTTTACTCCTGGGCAATTCCACGCAATGGTGGACATAACCAATGAATTGTCCTGCATGACTGAATTTTGTATCAAATTAAAGCTAAATGTCTAAACTAAAGTTCCGGAAACAGCAAGTATTTAGCAAAAAATGGGTTCTCACACTTCGCATGCATAATTAATTAGCATGAGTGGATTTTCTGCTATTTTCCACAATTCAAGGAAGATATTGCAAGCTATCTTAACAACTGCAATAATGAAAATATTATCTGAAATTTATAATTATTGTTATCATGTTAACAGCATATACTAACCACATATCAACCCCAAATTTGATTTCAATTATGTATCTCACTTTAACGGCCAGGTAATTAAAGTGTTGTCATTTTGTCACGGCGTTACCCAAAATATGACATTTTTTAGTTTTATGTAAGGTACACACAAACCTAGAAAATGTTATTCATAGTGCAAATCACACACCCACAGGCCTATAACATCCATGCATCTAAATAGTAAAATTTGCTTTTATTGATTAATTATAACAATTTAAATCATGTCACGCCGTTACCTTTTTGATAACGCCGTAACAGTAACGCCGTGACTGCAATTGCTTTTGTATAGCCTATAGGCCTACTGTAGATACTGACATAGGTATTTTATATTGAATTACTGAAACTCCAAGATACCCAGACTGCAGACAATATGACAAATTACAATGACGTCATTTTTTGAACTGCAAAACAAATCTTATGGAACTGCAAAACAAATCTTAACTTCACAGAGTTTTAACAATATGGGAATACCGGTAGCTAGAAATCTCATGTCTTTTTTGGTGTCACGGCGTTACCACATTAATTAATATTCATAACTTGATACTCAATGCAGTTTTTGCATATTTATTTTCCAAACTTCAAATTGATAATAGGTGTAGTGACACTTAAAAAAAAATTCAACATTGAAGAATGAAGATGTTGTCCATTATTAGCACTTGAATGGTGAAAATTGCTTCTGTCATGTGTCACGGCGTTACCATGGAATTGCCCAAAGGTCATCTTTCCGTAATTTTTACGTACGTTGTAGAAGTTTGGTTTAATTGAAATGAAGGCCCTTTCAAGAGCTTTTAAACGGTGTAAAATTTATTTCTGTTGGTGCTTTCCTTTTTGAGACAGAGCTGTCCAAATAATAGCCGGTCATGCTAATTAGTCAAAAGTTCTTAAAATTTAGTGGGCCTGACGTTTCGATCCTAGCAGGACCTTTGTCAAAGGCAGAGTGACAAGGACAAAACAGATACATGTACACGAAGGAAAGGGGGAGAGAGTGAATAGGACACGGATGAGAAATAAAGGACAAAGAGTGAAGCTGGTAGGGAGAGATCAAAGGGAAGGGCAAGGAGTAGGGTAGGGATTAGTGAGAAGAGGGGGAAAGATCAAAGAGAAGGGCAAGGAGTAGGGTAGGGATTAGTGAGAAGAGGGGGAAGATCAAAGAGAGAAGTGTGAAGGACTGAACACAAAAGAAGGATTATCAGAAAGCTGCATGGTGTTATGTCATTACCCTCCTGGATGTTGAGACCATGTGGTTGAATAGTCCGAAGACGCTTCATCCACATTTTCTCACGGCTAAGACGGACGGCATTACTGCGGTGACCAAGTGATTCTATGCCCAGTACACTCATATCTGATATCGAATGATCAGGGAGATTGAAGTGATACCCAACAGGGGTGTCCATTTTACCGGTTTTGATAGTAGACCATAGATCCGTTTTTTGAGGGTGTTTTTGGTCTCGCCAACATACCGAATATTACAAACTCTACAAGAGATAAGGTATATGATGTTGGAGGTAGTGCACGTGATACAGCCATAGGTCGTGTGGGTAGTTCCAGAAGAATGTCCATTGAAAGAGTCTATTTCCTTGACATGTGTCTTGCAAACAATGCATTTCGAGGTACACTTAAATGTACCAAATTTAGTTGGAGGTGAAGAGTCCAAAGGGGGAACCTCTGCTCAGACAATTAAGTCACACAGGTTACGAGGGCGCCTGAAAGCCAAAACAGGCGAATTTGGAATGGCATCAGCCAGACGATCTGAAGTGTGGAGAATATGGTGGTTTTCCTTAGTTATCTTCCTGAGAGGAGGAAGAGAAGGGTGGTAGGAAGTAACTAAGGGAACCCTGGGCTTGTCCTTGGGACCTGGTGGCTTTTGTTTGAGTGCCGAACTTCTGGGAATGGAATAGACTTTAGCAATGGAGTTCTTCACTTGGCGAGAACTATAGCCTCTAGCAACCAAGTTACTGGCCAATACACGTGTATGGCGGCGAAAGTCAGACTCATGGGAACATATGCGCCTCAATCTGAGGGCCTGGCTGTAAGCTATACCAGTCTTACAGTGTCTGGGTCACTCTGGGGTGACAACTGGAGGCATGGAGATATTGATGAGTGTCGGTGGGCTTAGAATACAAGTCAGTAGTAAGTGTGTCGCGGTCTTTCCGGACGGTGACATCCAGAAAGTGGGTCTGCTGGAGAGAGTGTTCCCATGTGAATTTGATAGTGCTGTGGAAGGAATTGATGTGGTCAAAGAAGGCATTCAAGCTGCTATCGTCCCTAGTCCAAATGAAGAAAACTTCATCTATGTATCTCCACCAAATCCAGGGACGGCATGGAGCCTCACTGAGCATGCGTTCCTCAAGGTCACCCATGAAAAGGCAAGCAAAGGAAGGAGCCATGCGCGTGCCCATGGCAGTGCCATGCACTTGAAGATAGTGCTTGCCAAGAAAGGAGAAATTATTCTTGGCCAGCACTAGCCTCATGAGGGTGGTTACGTCGGAGATGGGTGGAGAAGACTGTTTTCCTTTGGCCAGGGCCGAGGAGCAAGCTTGAATGCCTACTTCCTGGGGGATGTTAGTGTATAGAGAGGAAACGTCAATAGTACCAATTGCAGTGGTAGGAATTTGATCCTTGACACTTTCCAACTTTCGCAGAAAGTCGGGAGTGTCATGGAGGTATGAGGGGATTTGGTTCCCCAAATGGTGTTACAATCCGTGACAGTCATGTCCAAAAGCATGTCACATTGACACAGAATGACAATGCATGTACCATAGGGCTAAGCTTTGGTCACGGCATCACGGCGTTACTCTACATATTTATTTCAGGATGTCATATTTGTCACGAACATAATATTTATTTTCATTTCTTCTAGTGATGTTGTAGTTGATGGTCTACTAAGTGCATCCTGTGTGTTGGAACTGCAAAACAAATCTTAACCTCACAGAGTTTTAACAATATGTTCAACTCTTAAAATTTAGTGGGCCTGACGTTTCGATCCTAGCAGGACCTTTCTCAAAGGCAGAGTGACAAGGACAAAACAGATACATGTACACGAAGGAAGGGGGGAGAGAGTGAATAGGACATGGATGAGAAACAAAGGACAAAGAGTAAAGCTGGTAGGGTGAGATCAAAGGGAAGGGCAAGGAGTAGGGTAGGGATTAGTGAGAATATGTTCAAGCTAAAAATCTCATGTCCTTTGTAGTGTCACGGCGTTACCACACTAATTAATATTCATAACTTGATACTCAGTGCAGTTTTTGCATGTTTTTTTTTTTCAAACTTCAAATTGATAATAGGTGTAGTGAAACTGTAAAAAAAAATGTTTTCAACATTGAAGGTGTTGTTCATTATTAGCACTTGAATGGTCAAAATTGCTTCTGATGTGTCACGGGGTTACCATGGAATTGCCCTCCTTCCTTTCCTGAGTCTGTACATTATATTACATGTACATGTACAGTGTACATTACAAACAAGCACCTTGTGCCACAAGTTTTCCTCTAGCTGTGTATTACAATGTGAAGTTGCCTCGATCAATGGCTAGTTTTTGTGGCCACCTAGTCTGGGGTCTTCTTTAAAAACAAAAATAGTCTCCAGAGTGTCAAAAACATTGGCAATTTATACACTTAAAAAAAAATATTTGCACAGTACTTAGTAATTGGTGATGTACAAGTCTAGCTCAATAATGATGGGTATAACCTCTAGATGTTATTTTATGACACCATACAAAATTGATTTGAGCATGCAGGACTCCTTTCCTAAATAAAATAAATAAGCAAAAAGCATCGTATCTAATCAAATCAAATCATGTGTCTGATGCTTATCAACCCGTGTATGATCGTATTGTTCTCAGACAAGAATTGTGTTGCCACCTCAAGCAGATGAAATCCCAGCTTAAAACACTGATGTGTCATGATTTCAACTGAGATGTTTGAGTTGTGGATTCTTTCAAATATAAATTATATCAAAAAAATTGTGAGGGCCTGATATTTCAATCTTAGCAGGACCTCTCTCAAAGGATTTCTCTCTGTTAGGATTGAAACGTCAGGCCCTCCTAATTTTTCATATTTGCATATTTTGGTAATTTTAGTCAGTAAGCGGTGTGCAACATTTTGGCATGTTACTCTATTACTTTTAATGTTATATTCTTATGAATTGTTTAAAAGTCATTCATATTAGTATCAATAATGTACATGTATATATATATATTAATTCACAGCACTTGCCAATTGCCCTGGCACTGACAATAGTGGTACACTTGAGATTAGTGCTACCAGGTCAGAGAAGGTGTACTGGACTCCTCCTACTGCTTCACAACCTGGTTACGTTGTCCATGGAACACACCAACCAGATCGCTACTATTATACAGATACAACTGTCACATACACTTTGAAGAATGCAAACGTTGTTATAGATACATGCACATTTGTCATCAAAATACGAGGTAAGTGAATTGGGGTTTTTTGCTGCCAATTCAGGTTATTATGTTATTTTGTTAATGATGACAGTTATAGATTGGTTATGTTTCTTTTCATTTGTGCTTCCAGTTCCTATGGAAGGAAGCATTTATCTGTTCTCAAACATATTTCAGCAAAAAAAAATTTGGATAAGAAATGTTAAGAAATAAATGATCGTGTTGACATGTGGCATACCAACCTTTGTCTCCTCATTTAGTCAGGTACATGCCAATGGGGCTTGGTCCCCAAGTTGGACATTCAGCCTTGGAATCCTTGCTGAGTTGTTTTTGAACATTGCAGTGTGTTTGAGGAAAGCCTTAGATAGTGGCTGCCTAAAACACAATTGGGCAGGTGTGTCTGACATGTACACGGCACCCTCATTTACACATTACATTTAGTAAATGTTTTTAAAAGCTGTCATGTGACAATACATACCGGTAGAATAATTCTGAATTTGGCAACTACACTGTATAGGGAAGTTCCTCGAACATGGTGATGATCAGACCTGCTGATAATGATTAATTCATTAACCTATTAATTTGCCTATGATGCACATTATACAGATATTGATTTCTTATCTCAATTGTCATACTAACACGTGTTTCTGGTTATATACCATGGCAGATAATGGATCTCCTGTCATCACATCCTGTCCTGATGATAAGACAGCAGTGGCACCTATAGGACAGACCCAAGTGGCTGTGTCATGGACTGCGGCAACTGTTAATGACATAGCTAGAGTTCAAGTGAGCTCTACAAAGAGCCCCAATGACTTGTTCAATATTGGTTCGACAACTGTGACATACACATTCAGCTTCAATGATGATAATATGGCTCCAAGTTCCTTTTGCAGCTTTAATATCATTGTGCAAGGTACAGTAAATCAGACATTTTAATTCCAGTGCAACAAGGGAATCTTTCTATTGATGCACATGTTTTGATAGGGACTATTACATATATGAGGAATATCAGTAAATGTGGCCACTTGCAAGTAATTTGATGAGGTTATAGTTCATTTTCATAAATTTCATAAAGTCATTGAATGGCAAAACCATTAATACTAGTAGTACACACTTCTTATAGATAATAAATTTATCACTTCTATTACATAAAATTATTTATGCTTTTAAGCATAGAACCTTTTATAATACATGATGTCTTTCACAACAGTTATGTGACATACACAGCTTGGCCTATTTATTTTGCATACTACGGTATACAAGTGAATCTTCGTAGAGAGTTAGTGTGTACCGGTAACCTCCCAGGCAAAATCTGTGGCAAAGTAGGATTCACTGTGTGGAGAATCTGACCAATCAGAGACCTTACTGCTTTCCATTTGTATGTGAAACCTCATCATAGACATTTTTGTGGCAAAAGTAGCATCCACTGCTTGGAACAATTGACCAATCAAATGTCTTGTGTGCAGATGTCTTGTCTTATGTGGATTCAGTTTGTGTGTGAATTCCGATAGACATTTTTGTGACAAAGTGGGATTCACCACTCGAGCATTAAGTAAGCCAATCAGAAACCCCTGATATTTGTCAAATGAAAATAGGGATTCCCTGGTCAGTGGCCAATCAAAGCTATTGTTTTAATTTATGCACTGACACAAGTGCAGCTTAGATCCAATGAGATTCAGTGTTAGTGTCGTAACACGCAGGGGCGTGCACGGGGGTCCGCCAGCGTGTGCTGAGACGGGGGGGTTGGGAGACGATCCCTGATCCAAAGACGACTCGACGGACAATTTGGTTTACGGTACTATGGGCCACTCCTCATCTTTCTTTATTGAACCCAAACCGGAGTACAAGATAACAAAAAACCCCAACGGGCAGCGACCAGTCCCTTGTAATCTACATGTACATTCGTCCTCCAATGGCCTGATGACTCGCCAGCCAACGGGTGTGGACACAAAACAACGTCCTCCCTTGAGCCTTTCCTCAGTCGCTCAATTCATAGGGAGCTCTCTGTCCACAGAGCGACTGACCACTCCAAAAACTTATGGAAGACTGCCCAAGTTAGGGTGTTGAAAAAGTTAGTGTGGGCGAACTCTTTCATCGTTAGCGCCCCCGACGACAGTTTATAATAAGGAAAACCCAATTCCCCACAAATTCCCTGTTTTAGAAACCATGCGCCCCGAATGGTTATTTGTGTAAAATTAGAAAAAAAGGTAAGTATCATAATTCGAACTCATCACACTACTTCATAAACCATCAAGAATGAACAAGCATGTAATTCTAACTACTGGGTAAATACAGAATACATATTCTGAGATAAACGCATTAACATGAAACTTAACAAAAAGCAAAGGTACATTGCTTAGATCTATACATCAAAAAGCAATAGACAAATCGACAGGCTTAGAACTCGGATAGACCTCAGTCAAATCATTCCCTTACAAACGAACAAACCAGGTAAAGTAACGTCTTTACAAAGTACACAGAAAATTGTCGATGTATACAAACACTGTGGACGGCTCGATTAACCACCATTATAATACATAAAGCAAGAAACACAGAACCAACGAGCAAAGTGAGAATATTGGCCCTGCATCCTTCAGGTGCAATTAGCCACCTCCCCACCTATCAAATTAATTGAGACTATGGGGGCAGATGCGATCAATCATGCTGCGTAATGGCTCACACTTGCAGAGGCTCCATTGTCCACTTATACAGTCAAACGCTCTTACGTCCAACCTGACAGTGAATTTTGAGTGGTATCCGCAATATTTGCAACACGACAACCAAGCATACCCAACATGCTAGATTTACGAAACAAAACATGTCACGTACAGAATCACGACTCAGATACACAACCAGCCAAAGGATTGTAGCCCGTGGAAAGAGACGAGGCCCGAAAGTCAAACTGAGTACCTTGCCATAATTATCTCATCATCTCTTTTCCGTGAGAGGATAACCATAAAGCACAACTTCAAATGGTTAACTCTCTTCAAACTAAATCAAAAACACAAAACTCCATGCAAACATCGAGTGAGTCAAAGAGTCAATCGTCCCACTACATTTACAAGAAAGTCGATTTAAATAATAACAAAGATTATACATGTATAACTATAAGTATACGCAATACAAGAACGCAACAAAGTAAACATAATCACACATCATTCTGTGGTCTTTCCACCCTTTCGCAAAGCAGAACCCTTAGATTTCTTAGCCAGCCGCTTGGACCGGCGCAACTCGACGCATGAAGTTTTATCATGCGGCGCAGACTGGCCACTCTTACCGTTACTACTCGGCTCTCCTTGTTTGGCTAGAGTGTCACCACCTTGAACTAATTCACTAGAGCCAAATAAAGAACAGGGTATTGGTATTAATTCTTCATCAGAAGATGAATCTTCCTCGGCCATACTCGATTTACAAGTATCTGAATCAGAACATTCAGACTCAGAACTCCCATTTTCCGGAGTTTCTTCTGCCCCAGGGAGAAATGCTAGAGGCTCCAAGGACCCACACCATTCCTCACGTGGGTCAGAAATAAGTTGCTGGCGGTTCACCCATTTCTCTGGCCCACCAAGGAGAGGTCGGATTGAATACACGTCCTTATCACTCATGCATTTAACAACAATATAAGGGGTATCCTTATAATGATCGATTAACTTATGTCTCCCTGTAAAAGCATTATTCTTTATCAAAACCTTATCACCAATTACAAATGGTTTGGCTCTACAGCGTTTATCATACCGTCTCTTGTTATAGGCGGCAGCACGTTGTAATCGATCCTTAACCACACTAAAAGCTCGCTGAACAAGCTTCGCCTGCTGTTGTATATAACCCTCCTCAAAACTCTGACAGCTCTTGCTTAACAAATAGTCGAGCGGTATCACAGGTTCTCTCCCAAATAGCAGGGTGTAAGGTGTCACGCCAGTTACGGTATGGGGTGTTGAGTTGTAGATGTATACCAGATGTGGGAGCAACTCAGGCCACCTCTTCCGATTTGTATTGTCAATAGATTTGATTAACGAACAGAGTGTCTTATTAAAGCGCTCGGTCTGAGCATTGCCCTGGGGATGATACGAAGTTGTTCTTGTCTTCCTAATGCCATAGAGGAGACAAAGCTCCTTCACAAGAGAGCTCTCAAAGTTGCGGCCCTGATCCGAATGTATGTGCGCAGGCACCCCATAATGAACAAACCAGTGATCGAGCGACCACTGGGGCAGTTTGGTCCTTGCACGGAACGGCTTGGGAATATTTCGTAAAAGCATCAGTCATTACAAGTACATCTTCATAGCCTCCCCTCCCCTTATCGAGCTTCAGAAAATCAATCGCTAGTCGTTCCATGGGTTTGAAAGCAAGGAGGTGGTGCATTGGTGGTCTACTGTGAGGCGCATTTGTTTTGGTAAGACTGCACCGAAGGCACTTCCTAATATGGGCACGCACTTGTCCGCTTATGCCCGGCCAAAAACACCTGCTCCTCAACAACGCTAATGTACGATTAGCCCCCTGGTGGCCCCAGTGATCATGTGCATTCTCAAGCACAAGCTCCCGTAATTTCTCAGGAACTAACAATTGGTACAAAACACCGACGGCCTTGTCTTCCACCCGCCTATACAGGATCCCATCTTTCTCAACAAATCTTGACCACTCCCGAGTCCACCCTTTCAAATTAGAACTAACATTCGAGCAACCTTCCGACTGAGCCGGCTTCCAATTTGTTGCCCACAACCTCCAGACTTTCTGAAGATGTTTATCTTCCCTCTGTAATGACGCAACATTCCCCAAGGTTAAGGATGGAAGCACAGGGCTAGTCTCCTTTTCTGCATCAGCCTGGGAACGTGCCTCGAAGTCATTTTGAACAACGACCGCACGCAAAGAGAGTGGCACATTCGCGCCATCTGCCTCTATACCAGAGGTTTGATTAGCCGGACACCGACTCAACGCATCAGCACACCTGTTTGTGCGACCCGACCGGAACTTAATTTCCATATTGAAAGGAGCCAACTGCGCAACCCATCGCTGCTCGGTCGCACCTAACTTCGCATTGTGCAGGTGCGCTAAGGGATTATTATCCGTAAGGACTGTGAAGCGGCTACCAAGAAGATAGTCCCTGAATTTCTCAGAAACCGCCCATTTAAGCGCTAGTAACTCCAACTTGAAACTTGAGAGGTCTGAGTAATTGCGTTCAGCCCCCCTCAAACCACGGCTAGCATAAGCAACGGGATGGACAGCTCCATCATTGCCTATCTGACACAATGAGGCACCAAGGCCTTTCAGAGAGGCATCCACCTCTACAATA
Organism: Luidia sarsii; assembly: GCA_949987565.1. Lineage (NCBI taxonomy): Eukaryota > Metazoa > Echinodermata > Asteroidea > Paxillosida > Luidiidae > Luidia > Luidia sarsii. Next base: position 1,577,858 of record OX465121.1, read on the forward strand.
AAATCCTTGTCAAACCGTGGGTACATGAGCACTGGTGCCTGACACATAGCAGTTTTCAGTATTTGAAAGGCTCGGTCTGCCTCGTCGGACCACAAGAAACCCCTCGTAGCCTTCCCTGTTTTTGCGTCAGTCTTACCCGTCAATGCGTGCAGTGGAGCCGCAATGGACGCAAAACCACGAATAAAACGTCGGTAATACGACGCCAAACCCAAAAAGGAGCGAAGCTCACCACCGTTTGTCGGTGCCGGCCATTGGGCCACTCGGGAATTTTTTTCTGGATCTACGGAAACCCCTTTCTTATTAACTATGTGCCCAAGGTGTCGAACTTGGTCTTTAAACAACTCGCACTTGCTTCCCTTAAGTTTGAGGCCATGTTGAATGAGTCGTTTGAAAACAACATCCAACCGAGCAAGATGATCCTCGAAAGTTTCGGAAAACACGAGGATGTCGTCAAGATAGAGAACCAGCTGGGACATGTTCATGTCGCCAAATAGCAACTCCATAGTCCGCTGAAAGGTCCCAGGACTGTTGCATAATCCCTGAGGCATGCGCTTAAAAGAAAACAAACCCCATGGTACCCTGAACGCTGTCTTGTTTACGGACTCGGAGTGCATCTGAATCTGAAAGTAACCATGAGCCATGTCAAGAGTGGAAAAGAACTGCAAGCCAGCCAACACATCTAAAGTTTCCTCAATACGGGGAAGCGGGAATGCGTCCTTCACAGTAAGTGCATTGAGCTTTCGATAGTCAATGCACAATCGAAGAGTTCCATCGCGTTTTCTCACCAAAACAACGGGACTTGCATAAGGACTCGATGACCTTTGAATTATACCCTTGTCAAGAAGGTCTTGCAATAACTTCTGGACTTCTGGCATTAGATGAGGGGAGATCCTACGATAAGGCAGGTTGACCGGTCGATCACTGGTCAGCTCTATCTCATGTGGGATGAGTTTACATGAACCCAAATCCAAAGGCCCCTTAGAGAATGCCGCGTCGTTTTCTTTTACCAACTTGGCCACTCGAATAGCATTATCACCAGCGAACCCCTGCAGAGAGATGCCAGGGGGGAGTTGGTATCGAGTACCATCCGGGAACGTAAACATCTCTCGTGCCTTATTACTATTAGGTTGTCCCTTTTCAACTTCCCCTACATCGCCCATGTCCGGAACATTTAGTATTCGAGGTACAGCGAGGTCATCTAAGACAACATTATCAACAGATACAAGATACCCTTCTCCAGAAAACTGGAGAGATATCTCTTCCTCTAATTCGACTTCAACAGCCTTGGCCAACTTATGGCCGGCTGATATAACTAACGGCTCGGAGCTGTCATTGCTCACAAGCAGCTTCAGCTGTTCTGACACACACTGAATACCCTCGAGAACTTCAACCCCAGCATTGTCGCTCGAATCGGCCTTTCCACAGCCGTCTGCCTTATTTCCCCATACGTCAGGCTTCAACAGGACACATCTACTACGGATATTATCAAAAGAGTCATCAAGATCTACTTCAATCAACTTAACTGTATGAGGTTGAATTGCCTCATCGTTCACTGCCCTGACAATTTTGTCACTTTTGGGCTGAAGTGGTTTATCTTCAATTGGGGCAACCCCGGCCTTAAACCATCTAAGGGCCATTGACCAGTCCCCAGCAAAAGGACCCACTGGGGCAACATTAAGTGACGAAAGATCTCGTAATATGTTACACCCCAGGATGATGGGAAATTCCTTCCTCCTATTACTCTCCATCATCCCACTTCGGTCTGACCTGACCAGAAAGCAAGCCTTAACATCAGCACCAAAAACCTCAATGTCGGTTTCAAGAAAACCCCTAACGGGTATCTCAAGGTCATTTGCCCCAAAGAGCCGAATAAACGACCCAACTCTGCCCAATTGATCAGCTTTCTCTGCTAAGTGATCGTCGAAAAAGGACGAGGAAATCAAAGAGGTTTCGGCCCCTGTATCAAGTACGCAATGGGCATCTACCCCACCTATCCTAATGGAGACTGTGGGGCTACGCGAAATCAACATATTACGCAACTCCTCTTCGCCGCGGGCGCATTCTTTACTATGGGGTGCGCTCCCACACTTACTATTTACCTCATCCCCAGTGACATCACTGATGGGCGTCAAACCATCCCCCGTCACACTGCCCCTTATGACGGAGGAGGGGCGTTTCCCTGTGACCCTTCAACATGTCTGCTTTGATCAGCAGCCATCTTCTTAAAACAGCTCCGCGCATAATGACCAGGCTTCTTGCAATAATTGCAAACAATCGAAGGTTTATCTTTACGAGATAGCGCATCATCTAGCTTCTTATCGACCAGGTCGGTTAGCTTGGTCAGTAGAGATGTACTAGCCGACTGTTCTCTGACCAATGCATCTACACGATCAGCAAGTTTCACATTTGCGGCTGCAATCTGACCCAGTGCCCCTTCGAGTCCGCCTCCTGAGCTGGCTGGCTGAGCCACCGATTGGGCGGCCTCTACAGAGCAAGCCGCTTCTCGAATCTTGCTACCCCTGACATTGGGCTCCTTATCTTCAAAATCAGACAAAAGGGCCAAAACTTGTTCCCTAAATCTATAGAAGGACAGCTCGGGCTTGTCGACTTGAAGTCGCCGCATCTCACGACGGGCGGCTGTGTCCCTGACTCCCTTAGTAAATTGTTCCTTAAGAACCTTATCCCTCATAAGCTTTAGAGCGTCCTTTTCCGGCCCGTCAGCTGATGCATCGATTCGATCGTGCAAGCGCATTAATGCGCGACTGAAATCCGCTAGTGACTCGTTTGAGTGCTGAGTCCGAGCATACAGAGCACCGGTCAGCGCAGCTACAGTATCCTGTGGCCCGCAAGTGCGACTTAGTAATGCACTTAACTTCCAGACCGAGTCTCTTTCCTCTACTGGGCTGCACATCACCTCCTCTTTAGCAATACCACCCAAGTGGTCTAACATTACATCAAGTGTTTCACCCTCCGTGATACTAAGCTGTCTAGAGTAGAAATCTACTTCTTCTAACCATTCATGGAGAGTAGAATCTCCAGGTTTCTGGGGAGGTCCATTGAACTTGGACAACTTATCCTTCGGTGCCCTGGCAAACTTGAGATTTTGCAACGCACTCGCCAGAGTTTCGGCTACCGATTCATTGGACTTGGCTATCATTTGAGCGATAGCCTCCGAGTTCTCCATGGCTGACTAGATACTCAACAAACTTGTACTGAAAACTTAACAATCCTAACACTTGACAAGGTTAAGAGTACATCGTTATACAACCCGGATGGTGAACAAAAATAAAGGACACTCCACCTTAATAACAGATACAGGTCTACTCCTACAAGGCTTCAGCCTAACATACCCAAACTATCTCATCCTGCAAAAGCATAATTATAACGGTGCCAACAAATAAATCGGCAACCATGCAGGAACACACAAGGTCAAAGGGAAATTACAGTTGGGCATTAAATAAAAAAATATGCCAAGCCGGTTGGGGGCTCCGAGAAATCTTCTAGCTCCATCCTGATGCCGTCTCCCGGATCCTGTCTACGACGCCAGAAATTGTCGTAACACACAGGGGCGTGCACGGGGGTCCGCCAGCGTGTGCTGAGACGGGGGGGTTGGGAGACGATCCCTGATCCAAAGACGACTCGACGGACAATTTGGTTTACGATACTATGGGCCACTCCTCATCTTTCTTTATTGAACCCAAACCGGAGTACAAGATAACAAAAACCCCCAACAGGCAGCGACCAGTCCCTTGTAATCTACATGTACATTCGTCCTCCAATGGCCTGATGACTCGCCAGCCAACGGGTGTGGACACAAAACAACGTCCTCCCTTGAGCCTTTCCTCAGTCGCTCAATTCATAGGGAGCTCTCTGTCCGCAGAGCGACTGACCACTCCAAAAACTTATGGAAGACTGCCCAAGTTAGGGTGTTGAAAAAGTTAGTGTGGGCGAACTCTTTCATTGTTAGCGCCCCCAACGACAGTTTATAATAAGGAAAACCCAATTCCCCACATTAGTAATTAACATGAGTCCTTTTAACATGCGTGCAGTGCATGGGATCACTTTTGTCTCAGCCTTCAAACATGTTCACCTGTAAAAAATAATGCATTATACTCAGAAACAGAAACATTATTTGACTTTCCGCCACAGCTTAATACTGTATTTATTTCTTACTCAAACCTGTCACCAAAAGAAACATGCCTGAAATAAACCAGTAAATGTAAATGTACCTTTAACAAATTGGCAAGGAGCTGGATACTGAACACAGTGCAAACCAGCGAACAGAAGAACAAGACACAACAGGAAATATGTAAAATGGACACTATGTCCATTAAAGAGCCTGTGACTCATAACAATTTGTTGCCACACCAAGGACCCTGAATCGTCCTTCACATTACCAACCATATGCACCATGCGTACAAACATAACATGAACAGGTAGGGGCCCTTGACCCCTGCACAGGTCAGTTAACTGACCTCCACAAAGTACGACATGTAACACACCTTGCCTCACATTAACCTTAACATTTCATGTAAGCATTACATAATGTCCATAGCAATATCCACAGTTTAGTATAAGGCCCATCCAAACAATAAACCCCAAGTTGGAAAACGAGGGTAAGGTATGGCCCCAACGAAACTGAAGGGCACCATACATGTAGAATTGAAACTATGTTACCCATAACTGACCTAGCTTTGTGAATTCGAACCTGCTCTAATAAACTATCTTAATTCCCCAAGAACGAACGAGGGAAACCAGTTACATAGCCCGACCGGAACCAAAGGGCATTATACAGTATGTATTGATAAGGCAAACCCTAAATCTTAATTGTTAGTGACCTACACTAATAGTAATACTAATAGTTGGCCAATAAATTACCTTTGTGCTCTGTAGTTAGCCTCTTTGCTCTTATTTTCTACCAAACACCGCCACACTGGCTGGGTCACTATCGAACAAGGTGGAGTTCAGGGGAGGTGGTTGAACAAACTGTTCTCCTAAAAAAGCTGTGACAAAGTGACAAAACGTTCCTCTAAATTGCTGCTATAAGTTGTGCCTGGATTGTTTGAAAGCTAAATCCAAGCAACCAATCAGGGGCTGCCTCCAGCAAAGCTTCTCATTTGATGCTGACCGAAACCTTGGATCCCGCGAAACCATATAAATACCTTCACATTGTTAGTGACCCCATTCTCACACAGCACACACAACATGCCACTCGAGCAGTATCATAGCCAGTGCATCGCCTGCCACTGTAACATACATAACTATGAATGCATGACTTATGTACATGAAGGCTACATTGCAAAAACTCTGCATGCACAAGAGTACCACCAAGCCAGGCACTGGACTACTGATCAAAGCCAAGTTCCATGTATGGATGTCACCTTAAAAAGAGACAATATCATTCCTTTGCTGAGTATAAAGCATTTCATCATTCACTTGATAAAATGAATTATTATTCCTTTTAATTTTGAATTTGTAGAAAGTGATGTTTCCACAGTTGCAGCGATAACATGCCCTCCTGACCAGAAAGTCACCTTGCCCTCAGGAGAGGTATCCATACCATTTACATGGGATGATCCAATTTATCAAGAGGGACTTGGACAAGTAACCTTCCACACTGGTCGACAAAAGAATGATGATTTCTATGAAGGGCGCAATGAGATATCCATTGTTGGTTACTTTGAGAGTGGAGAAGCTAAAGCATGTTCATTTACTGTGAATGTTGAAGGTACGATTTGGATGCATGGCTGGTAGTTTTTACTCCATTATTTACAAATATATGCATCTACATACAGTATATTCATGGGTTAATTTGTATGTTTTCCTGAATGTACAGTACATGAAAATTGTATCAATGTCTTTTACATTGTAGAGTTGTCAATAACAATGTCCCATTTGACTTAAATCCACAGCATCTGAGGACACTGAGCATCCAAGTATCATTGACTGCCCAAGTGACTTCAAGGAATATGTAGCTATGGGAGTTACTGGCAAAATTGTGACCTGGCCTGAACCGACTATCATAGATAATACTCAGCAAAATCTTGAACTTCAAGCTGACCACCAAAATGGAATTTTCTATAATGTTGGTAGCTATGATGTCACTTATACTGGTTCAGATGGCTCAGAAAATACAGATACTTGCACCTTTCGTGTAACTATTGAAGGTACGGAAACTCTTTTCAAATAAAGTAATAATGGTGTTTCCCTTTCCTTGGGTGTAAAGATTTTAGTCCAATACAACATTTCTGTGTTCTATTTAGTTGTATGCATCTTGAGAATTATTCCAAAACAGTTTTGTTGTGACTAACATGTGAATTAAAGATTTGGTGACACCTTCCTGCACATGTATACTATTGTATACCCATAGAGGTATGTTGATGATCAACCAACTTGCAGTGTGCTATGTACAAGGCTTGATAAATCCATTGCTTTGATTGTATCTGCGTACAGTTGATGAGACTGCTCCCATAATACAAGGCTGTACATCATCAACCCAGACCTACTATGTCAGAGCAGGAGAAACAATGTCTACAATTACCTGGGAAGAGCCAACTGCCACAGATAATGCAGACCAGAATGTAGTGCTCATGGGTCCCACTGGGAACTTAGCCAATGGTGGAATCATGAATGTTGGAGAAACGCGAACTGTTACTTACCAAGCTACAGATAACTTCAACAATATGCAAACTTGTACTTATACAATTGAACTCTTGGGTGAGTGATAATTTCTGCTTTTTTTTATCATAATAATGTTTCTAAACATTTTGGAGATGTTCTTTTTTTTTAACTGCTAAGACGAGCAAGAACTTTCACAAAATAGAATGACGTGTGCTGTTTCATAGTTTAGGTATTTCCCTCATCAGTCAGTATTCATGTCTCTATAATAATTGGTTAGATTAGCATTATAAACTATGAAACGATATTGCATTGCATGGTTTGCATAATTATCATTGATACTATAAGATAAATTTGTTTATTTCTCAACAGTTGACCAAGTGCCACAGTACACCGATTGCAGTTTGGACATGGTGTTTCCTGTAGATAGTGGGCTCAGTTACACCAATGTGACCTGGCCAGAACCAAGAGTAACAGATGACCGGAGTGCAGACCAACTCATTCTTACCAAGTCCCATGAACCAGGCATGAATTACGGCATTGGAGTCTACATCATAAGTTATACAGCTACAGATATCATTGGCAATGTGGGCACATGTAGTTTCTCCATAACTATTGAAGGTACACATATAAATATTTCAATACAGAATTATATCTTATGAATACTGTTCCTTGTTTCTGAATGGTCATCAAAATATCTTGCAAACAAGAAGTATGTCAAGTCTTATTACTCTTATTATCAGATGAACTAAAAACAATCATTTATTTAACTCATACTGTAGTCACAAATAATTGCCAGTACTTCACTTTACTTTCAACCATATTAATTTTCGCAAAACAAAGGTAAATGACAACTAAAATATTGTCCACATTTAAAATTTGCAATTTGAAAAGGAACTCAATGAAAATGAAAAGACTGGATATGACAAGCTATGTTATATAGTATAGACTCGTAGTGATACATGGTTTACCATTTCATGCAAGAAGTTGGCACTGGCCTAATGGGAAAAAAACCAAACCACAATTATACTGTACGTGTATTTGTTTTCTGAAGTGTTGCACATTACTGGACCGGGATTTGAACCCTAGACCTCTGGTTTTGCGTACCAGTGGTCTTACTATCTGAGCTATCCAGAAGCAATTCAAATTTGTTTATATGTTCCCAGTAAGTTTTTCCTTTGTTTGTTTGACTTGAATTGAAAAAGCTGCATCCACTTCGTGTCATCCCCGAGCTGCTGTAGCCAGGTTTACAATAATTTGTTGTTTGCATCTAAATGAAAGCGGGGTTGTGATCCCTGGAGATATACTGTACGGCAGTTAATGGTTGAATAGACCGATTGCGTGATGACTGTTTACATGCTATCACGTGACTTATAATGGGTATTTTTTTCACCTCATTTAGCATAGAACAATTATGGAAATGTACAAAGAAGAATGTGGACAATATATAAATGATTTCTTTGCTCGTTTTCCACTTCTGTTTGGCATCAAATGAGATGCAACAATACCCACTGTATGTCACGTGATGGCATGTCAAAAACGGTCGTGCAATCGGTCTGTTGCTTCTGACTAGTGCCCCCTCCCCGCCAAACACTGGTTGACTACTTAGGAAGGCCACCATCTAAGGGCTGGATAGCTTAGATGGTAAGAGCACTGGTATGCAAACCCAGAGGTCTTGGATTCAAATCCCGGTCTAGTCAAAGTTTTCTTTGCCATTTTTTCAATTAGTTCTGATTTATAGTTACTTTTTATGGCCATTTAGATTACGTTGAATATTCATTTGTTAGATGTAAATACTTCTTGTTTTGCATAATTTGTCTGACAGATCAACAGAACCCAGTGTTCACTACTTGTCCAGCCTCCCAAAGCTTCACTCTAGGTCCCACAGAAAACAGCAAGGATGTTATGTGGACACAACCAACAGTAACTGACAATAGTTGTGCTGCATTTTCAAACTGTAGCAAAGCTCTTGTCGTTTTGAGCAGTGTAGACCCAGGCTTGTTTCAGGTTGGCACAGAACCAGTAACGATAACAGTAAGAGACCCAAGTGGTAATGAAGATTCATCATGCACTTTCACAATTACAGTCAATGGTAAGTCAAATATTTAACTGTTTTGTCAGAAGTCTTTTTTTCTACCACATACCACATTTATGTCTACGAATTGTTATTTGGGAAATGTTTGGGAAAAATCCATTCTTTGTTTTACCCCATGGGATAACCTAGAACACCTCTGCAAGATTGGGGGATTTATTGCAGTGTAAGGTTTGGCCTAGATTTCATCCAGAAATCATCTGCTGAAAATATGGGTTGATTTTTCTTCTTTGGATTATAGTGATTATTTGTTCAAAACATAAATGTACATAAATTTTCAAGATACCATAATCTTGGAATGAGAACAGAAGCCAGAAACCATGGATTTAAAAAGCTCCACTAAGTATACAGTACATGGAATTACCTTTTGAAATTTTATTGCAAAGCTATGAACTGAACCAAAAGAGAAGATATTTTCATTCTCAAGAGAAATGGGCAACTGATGCAAAGTTGCCCATTGATAAAAAATGTAGGACAATTGGAAACCTGAAGAGTGACGACCCTATGTTTACATTTACTATTGATTTAGTGACCTTATTGTCATTTCAAATGTCTAGTCTGCTCTCTCCTTTACATTTTTTGGAATGATGTTGCATAATTTTCAAACTATTCAAACCCATGTGGCTGTACTCAGTGTACTAATGATGCTTGATTTGACAGAATATGTACCAGACGAAACACAACCTACATGGGCAAATTGTCCTAATCCTGCTGGTGGTAATACTGACCTTGGACTTCCAACAAGAACCATTACATGGACAGTACCAGTGGCATCAGATGAGACTGGTGTTGTCTCACAATTTGCTTCGCACACTCCACCATATGACTTTGGAATTGGCCTTGTACAGGAGGTTAGATATGAGGCTACAGATGCAGCAGGCAACGTCGGTGTATGTGATTTCACTGTAGATGTCACAGGTATGGGTCTTAAGTTTGTAGATGATGTAATTTTGCTGATGGATTCCATTGAGTTCTTTGAAAAAGAATGATCTTGTCACTGGATTCAAGTGATTAAAATGAAAATGACCAGTGTATTTGAGAATCACAATTTTGTAAGTAATATTAATGAACAAACATTTGAATTTATAATTTTTATAAAATTGGATCTTAAAATTTAGTGGGCCTGACGTTTCGATCCTAGCAGGACCTTTCTCAAAGGCAGAGTGACAAGGACAAAACAGATACATGTACACGAAGGAAGGGGGGAGTGAATAGGATACGGATGAGAAACAGGACAAAGAGTAAAGCTGGTAGGGAGAGATCAAAGGGAAGGGCAAGGAGTAGGGTAGGGATTAGTGAGAGGAGGGGGGAAAGATCAAAGAGAAGGGCAAGGAGTAGGGTAGGGATTAGTGACAAGAGGGGGAAAGATCAAAGAGAGAAGTGTGAAGGACTGAACACAAAAGAAGGATTATCAGAAAGCTGCATGGTGTTAGTCATTACCCTCCTGGATGTTGAGACCATGTGGTTGAATAGTCCGAAGACGCTTCATCCACATTTTCTCACGGCTAAGACGGACAGCATTACTACGGTGACCAAGTGATTCTATGCCCAGTACACTCATATCTGATATCGAATGATCAGGGAGATTGAAGTGATACCCAACAGGGGTGTCCATTTTACCGGTTTTGATAGTAGACCTATGGCCATAGATCCGTTTTGATTGAGGGTGTTTTTGGTCTCGCCAACATACTGAATATTACAAACTCTCCAAGAGATGAGGGATATGATGTTGGAGGTAGTGCACGTGATAGAGCCATAGGTCGTGTGGGTAGTTCCAGAAGAATGTCCATTGAAAGAGTCTATTTCCTTGACATGTGTCTTGCAAACAATGCATTTCGAGGTACACTTAAATGTACCAAATTTAGTTGGAGGTGAAGAGTCCAAAGGGGGAACCTCTGCTCGGACAATTAAGTCACGCAGGTTACGGGGGCGCCTGATGAAAGCCAAAACAGGCGAATTTGGAATGGCATCAGCCAGACGATCTGAAGTGTGGAGAATATGGTGGTCTTCATTAGTTATCTTCCTGAGAGGAGGAAGAGAAGGGTGGTAGGAAGTAACTAAGGGAACCTTGGGCTTGTCCTTGGGACCTGGTGGCTTTTGTTTTAGTGCCGAACTTCTGGGAATGGAATAGACTTAAGCAATGGAGTTCTTCACTTGGCGAGAACTATAGCCTCTAGCAACCAAGTTACTGGCCAATACACGTGTATGGCGACGAAAGTCAGACTCATTGGAACATATGCGTCTCAATCTGAGGGCCTGGCTGTAAGCTATACCAGTCTTACAGTGTCTGGGGTGACAACTTGAGGAATGGAGATATTGATGAGTGTCGGTGGGCTTAGAATACAAGTCAGTAGTGAGAGTATTGAGGTCTTTCTGGATGGTGACGTCCAGAAAGTGGGTCTGCTGGAGAGACTGCTCCCATGTGAATTGATGGTCCTATGGAAGGAATTGATGTGGTCAAAGAACGCATTCAAGCTGCTACTGTCCCTAGTCCAAATGAAGAACACGTCATCTATGTATCTCCATCAAATCCAGGGACGGCATGGAGCCTCACTGAGCATGCGTTCCTCAAGGTCACCCATGAAGAGGCAGGCAAAGGAAGGAGCCATGCGCGTGCCCATGGCAGTGCCATGCCCTTGAAGATAGTGTTGCCAAGAAAGGAGAAATTATTCTTGGCCAGCACTAGCCTCATGAGGGTGGTTATGTCGGAGATGGGCGGAGAAGACTGTTTTCCTTTGGCCAGGGCCGAGGAGCAAGCTTGAATGCCTTCTTCCTTGGGGATGTTAGTGTATAGAGAGGAAACGTCAATATTACCAATTATGGCAGTGGTAGGAATTTGATCCTTGACACTTTCCAACTTTCGCAGAAAGTCGGGAGTGTCATGGACGTATGAGGGGATTTGGGGAACTAAGGGTTTGAGTCAATGAAAAGAGATATGTGTTCCGTAGGTGAACCATTGCCAGAGATGATGGGTCTGCCTGGGTTGTTGGTCTTGTGAATTTTCGGGAGAAGGTAGAATCTGGCAGTTCTACAATTGATCGGTGATGGAAATCTGTAAGCTTTTTTACTCAAATGATCACGTGATCGCATGTCATCCAAAACTTCCTGAATTTGCTCTGAAAGTTTGCCAGTGGGGTTAGAGTCCAAAAATTGGATCTGTTAAAAACATACATTGGATGTACATTTAGTTTTAGGTACACATGTGATGATTGATTAATCAAGAGATTTTATTATTTTTTTACTGGCAATAACCATTGTGAAAATTAGCTCGGCAAAAATGTAACTTTACACCAGCACAGGCAATTAAAAATCAATATCAAAATACCCTTCAAAAATGTGATAGGGTTCCTGAAAAGCTCTTTTTTTTTTAATATCTCCAGATAATGAAAATCCAGTGTGGCAATTGGATAGCGGCTGTGGAACTTCCATTACCCACTATGTCCTGAGTGACCGTGCAACCATTGATATAACTCTGCCCACTCCTACTGCCACTGACAATTCTGGTGTCACTCCAACAATCTCAAACTCAAAGACTGACTTGAGGAGCTACCCATTTCCACCCGGCACTCATACCATTGCATACACTGCACAGGATAACTCTGGCAATAGCTTTGGAAACTGTGAAATAACTGTAAATGTTATGTCAGGTAAGTAGTTTTACTTTAGTGGATAATTTCCCAGTTTGGTTTTCCCAGTGGGATGTGTTGTATTGTTTTGTGTTGTCATATGTATTTTTCTTTTTTTCTGAAACCAATAAGGTAATACCAACCTCAAACAAAGACCACTGTCAGTGTAAAAGGAACTTTTATTTTAAATTTTATTTTTTATTGACTGAATATTGACTTTGTTATAAATTGGTAATAATCAAGGTGTTTGTTATTGAGTTTTCATATTGTGATGCTTTATTGGCTCATACTTTCCTCAGACCTATGATTTCAATTTCTGTGTGCCATTTCTCTTGAATCCATGTGCTCTTTCGTATCAAATGTCTGACCAATTGTGTTGGGTCATGAATACTATCACATTCTAATTCTTCCCAAAAGGCCATTTCACACTACAATAACTGTGGAAATTCCTGGGAGATAAGGTTAGACCTTTCTGACTACAAACATTTAACTGGTTAAGTCTCAGCAAATTGCCCCCCGCCCCCTTTTCGGGAGCTGAAGGAAAGATTCCAATTTTTTGAGAAAGTAAATTTCCTTGGAAATAGTAACAATTTATTAACTTATTGGTAGGGTTGGCCAACCTGATTTTTTTTGGCCGAGATCAAGAGCAGAAATAAATCTACAAATGTTCAAAACAATCATTTTCCTTTTCCCAGTTAAAGATATGAATGTTTACAGTACAGTATATACATCCCCAGGAGTGTGAAGATTAACCCAGTTTCATTCCTCGGTGGTGTCACATTTTTATGGGAAGATTCTAGAGAAATGATCCAAAAAAGGTAGCAGAGTACATGTAATTTTAAAAGTGCCTTAAAAGTTTCAATACAATATAATATATGATATTGTATATCTGGTAGGACAAGCCCTCATTGTATTATTTAAATATTTTCATATTCTTTAGTGCTGAATGTTAACACATGGTCAGTGAAAGCATCATTAGACATGTCCGCTATCCGAGGTACTCGTGGCCAAATATCAAGTGGCAGCTCAGCATTGTTGCTACCAGAACTAGCTGTTGATGTAAGTGGAGTAAACACTTAGTGTTAATTAATTATAAATCATTTAAAGAAAGAAAAACTTTATGTTATTTTGATCTTTATCATATGTGAACCCTAAATCCACATTCATTTTGACAAAGACACTCCCTCAGCCCATTAAACTCCAAATGTTTGGGTCAACAGAAATACCTTCTGTCAGCAATGTATTGATCCCAACTGTTAACTAATAGACTGCAGCTTTTAATTTTTGCTAAGGTTGTAAAATAAAAATCAATATCTTCATATAGCTCCCAAGCCAACAAAATAATTTAATAGCCCTATACAACCCTGGTCAAGGTTTTGCATTTTGTATGTTCAAGCGTAACAACTGAATGAACTAAATAAACTGAATAAACTGAATGGACACTGGATTTCATGTGTATAAATATTCAGTGACTTGCTCTTTCTTTTCCCCCAACAGATGGACATGTTAATGCGCCAGTCCACCATTGGATCTCATTTTGTTGGCATTGATTCATTGACCCATGTGCCGACAAATGGAAATACCAGAGTGTCCTTCACACTTTACTTTACCAAGGACTTTGAGGGTCGACACACAACAAGGCAGATTAGTGAGGCATTCAATAACATTGTGGGAAGTGATTACACTTTTGATACTGGCAATGAAGTTGTCCCAAACACTCTTGTGTTCAGTAAGTTCTCGGATGAAAGATATTTTTGTTCCATTGATTTAAACAAAATTATTTTACCACAGTTAAATATCATGTTTAGGTAAGGTGAACTTATTTATTAGGATCATGTATGATAAAAGTGGATTCTACAGTTTACCTTGAGGTTCTTCAGGTGTGTTTTTTGTAGCATTTCCAGGAATGATGCCTTTATTTCTCAATCTTAAGCGTTAAGAAAAAGTTGATATACAAAAATGTTGCAAACTGCTTACTGACTAAAATTACCAAAATGTAAATCTAAAATTTAGTGGGCCTGATGTTTCGATCCTAGCAGGACCTTTCTCAAAGGCAGAGTGACAAGGACATAACAGATACATGTACACGAAGGAAGGGGGGAGAGAGTGAACAGGACACGGATGAGAAACAAAGGACAAATAGTGAAGCTGGTAGGGAGAGATCAAAGGGAAGGGCAAGGGTTAGGGTAGGGATTAGTGAGAGGAGGGGGAAAGATCAAAGAGAAGGGCAAGGAGTAGGGTAGGGATTAGTGACAAGAGGGGGAAAGATCAAAGAGAGAAGTGTGAAGGACTGAACACAAAAGAAGGATTATCAGAAAGCTGCATGGTGTTAGTCATTACCCTCCTGGATGTTGAGACCATGTGGTTGAATAGTCCAAAGACGCTTCATCCACATTTTCTCACGGCTAAGACGGACAGCATTACTACGGTGACCAAGTGATTCTATGCCCAGTACACTCATATCTGATATCGAATGATCAGGGAGATTGAAGTGATACCCAACAGGGGTGTCCATTTTACCGGTTTTGATAGTAGACCTATGGCCATAGATCTGTTTTTTGAGGGTGTTTTTGGTCTCGCCAACATACTGAATATTACAAACTCTACAAGAGATGAGGTATATGATGTTGGAGGTAGTGCACGTGATAGAGCCATAGGTCGTGTGGGTAGTTCCAGAAGAATGTCCATTGAAAGAGTCTATTTCCTTGACATGTGTCTTGCAAACAATGCATTTCGAGGTACACTTAAATGTACCAAATTTAGTTGGAGGTGAAGAGTCCAAAGGGGGAACCTCTGCTCGGACAATTAAGTCACGCAGGTTACGGGGGCGCCTGAAAGCCAAAGCAGGCGAATTAGGAATGGCTTCAGCCAGACGATCTGAAGTGTGGAGAATATGGTGGTTTTCCTTAGTTATCTTCCTGAGAGGAGGAAGAGAAGGGTGGTAGGAAGTAACTAAGGGAATCCTGGGCTTGTCCTTGGGACCTGGTGGCTTTTGTTTTAGTGCCGAACTTCTAGGAATGGAATAGACTTTAGCAATGGAGTTCTTCACTTGGCGAGAACTATAGCCTCTAGCAACCAAGTTACTGGCCAATACATGTGTATGGCGGCAAAAGTCAGACTCATTGGAACATATACGCCTCAATCTGAGGGCCTGGCTGTAAGCTATACTAGTCTTACAGTGTCTAGGGTGACAACTGAAGGAATGGAGATATTGATGAGTGTCGGTGGGCTTAGAATACAAGTCAGTAGTGAGTTTATTGAGGTCTTTCCGGACGGTGACGTCCAGAAAGTGGGTCTGTTGAAGAGACTGCTCCCATGTGAATTTGATAGTCCTATGGAAGGAATTGATGTGGTCAAAGAAAGCATTCAAGCTGTTACCGTCCCTAGTCCAAATGAAGAACACGTCATCTATGTATCTCCATCAAATCCAGGGACGGCATGGAGCCTCAAGGTCACCCATGAAGAGGCATGCAAAGGAAGGAGCCATATGCGCGTGCCCATGGCGGTGCCATGCACTTGAAGATAGTGCTTGCCAAGAAAGGAGAAATTATTCTTTGCCAGCACTAGCCTCATGAGGGTGGTTATGTTGGAGATGGGTGGAGAAGACTGTTTTCCTTTGGCCAGGGCCGAGGAGCAAGCTTGAATGCCTTCTTCCTGGGGGATGTTAGTGTATAGAGAGGAAACGTCAATAGTACCAATTATGGCAGTGGCAGGAATTTGATCCTTGACACTTTCCAACTTTCGCAGAAAGTCGGGAGTGTCATGGACATATGAGGGGATTTGGGGAACCAAGGGTTTGAGAAAAGAGTCAATGAAAAGAGATATGTGTTCCGTAGGTGAACCATTGCCGGAGATGATGGGTCTGCCTGGGTTGTTGGCCATGTGAATTTTTGGGAGAAGGTAGAATCTGGCAGTTCTACAATTGATCAGTGATATAAATCTGTGAGCTTTTTTACTCAAATGATCACGTGATCGCATGTCATCCAAAACTTCCTGAATTTGCTCTGAAAATTTGCCAGTGGGGTTAGAGTCCAGACATTTATAGTGCTGGGGATTGTTGAGTTGGCTATTGGCTTCATCAATATATTTTTGGCGATCCATGATTACTACGGCTGACCCTTTATCTGCTGGCTTGATAATGATGTCACCGCGGGAACGTAGAGTGTTGAGAGCAAGACGTTCTTCCCTAGGGAGATTGTTGTGGGGCTTACGGGTAAGATGAGAGGAGTTGGAAACTTGAGAACTGACTGCTTGCACATACGTTTCAAGAGCTGGAACACGGTTCTTGGGGGGGACCCAGGTGCTTTTTACTCGGAAAGGTTCTTCTTTACGGGAGCCAGAATCGAAGAAGAACTCAGTCAGACGAAGTCTGCGGTAATACTCAGTGAGATCTTGACTGAGCATTACTTGGTCAACTTTGGGGGGAGTTGGACAAAAGTTCAAGCCCTTGGAAAGTAACGTATGCTCTGCGTCAGTTAGAGAAGAAGAGGAAAGGTTGACAACAGTGTTAGTGGGGGGTAAAGGTGTAGACTGGGGACTGCGTCTGAAGCGGTTGTGTCTGCGTTGTTTGGCAAGTTACTTCCTACCACCCTTCTCTTCCTCCTCTCAGGAAGATAACTAAGGAAAACCACCATATTCTCCACACTTCAGATCGTCTGGCTGAAGCCATTCCTAATTCGCCTGTTTTGGCTTTCAGGCGCCCCCGTAACCTGCGTGACTTAATTGTCCGAGCAGAGGTTCCCCCCTTTGGACTCTTCACCTCCAACCAAATTTGGTACTTTTAAGTGTACCTCGAAATACATTGTTTGCAAGACACATGTCAAGGAAATAGACTCTTTCAATGGACATTCTTCTGGAACTACCCACACAACCTATGGCTCTATCACGTGCACTACCTCAAACAACATATACCTCATCTCTTGTAGAGTTTGTAATATTCAGTATGTTGGCGAGACCAAAAACACCCTCAAAAAACGGATCTGTTGGGTATCACTTCAATCTCCCTGATCATTCGATATCAGATATGAGTGTACTGGGCATAGAATCACTTGGTCACCGTAGTAATGCTGTCCGTCTTAGCCGTGAGAAAATGTGGATGAAGCGTCTTCGGACTATTCAACCACATGGTCTCAACATCCAGGAGGGTAATGACTAACACCATGCAGCTTTCTGATAATCCTTCTTTTGTGTTCAGTCCTTCACACTTCACACTAATCCCTACCCCACTCCTTGCCCTTCTCTTTGATCTTTCCCCCTCCTCTCACTAATCCCTATCCTACCCCTTGCCCTTCCCTTTGATCTCTCCCTACCAGCTTCACTCTTTGTCCTTTGTTTCTCATCCGTGTCCTGTTCACTCTCTCCCCCCTTCCTTCGTGTACATGTATCTGTTATGTCCTTGTCACTCTGCCTTTGAGAAAGGTCCTGCTAGGATTGAAACGTCAGGCCCACTAAATTTAAGATTAAGAAAAAGTTGTTATAAAAATTGTCTTCAAAATGTGTAACACACTCATGACACATTTCTCTCTGTAGATGTCCGAGAGTTTAAGTTAACTGCAACACTTATTGCACTGGATGTCATCAGCAATGCTGCAGTTTTTAATAGTCAATTTGGTCAGTCAACAAGCGAGCAATTCAGGGGACTGGCAGATCGGGTCAATGTGGAGGTATTGAATACTTTTATGCAGATTTATATGACTTATGACTCGGACTCAATCCGACTTATCATATTTTCCATGACTTGCATGAATTCATGACTTGTGACTCTATACCAAACATCATATTGTTAAGTGATTAGGGTTTTAGGACTAGGGGGACACTCATGCACTTCAAAGGCCCAGGCAATTTCCAGGCAATTTCCAGGTGACAAAAGATGCCAGCAATGGGATTGCTTGAAAATCACCTCATGTACTTGTAGTACAGTATATACCATGCAATGCACGGTCATCTTGCAGGCAACTCACTGGCGACGTCCAAGCAACCAATGTTGGAGTAGATCACCTTCCTACTTGAAGGCAACTTTCTCAGGCGATGTCCAATTCACTGCACCAATCAAATTGCTTATGATTAATCAAATCACGTGATATTTCAGGCTGGCTGATTTGGTTTTGCATAGGCGGCCAATTTCATGTACAAAATCAATGCAAAACAGAACATGGAACTTGTGTAGAGAAAACAGAAAGGAAAGTATTTCTCTTGACTTCTACAAATGTATAGGCTATTAAATTCACTTTTAACAAACTGCACATTATATGTTTATTATTTTGTCCACAATTAGAATGAAAAGAAGCACATTGGATTGAGTACGGTATTTTCAACGTTCGTAACTACAACAGCTTCATCTATTTCACGAAAATACATAAACTCTGCGCTGATCTTGCTGCTGTTTTCTCTTTAGGACAAATAAACATGGAATATTCGGGTTGACAGTTTATAAGTTGGCTTCTCTAAATGTCACTGAATGTTGGTATATTCACCGCTCTTTATTAACAATATTATATCGTGTACTGTTAATTGTATGTGGAGTGTAAAGTTGCCCAGTTGTGGGTGATGTATGTTGCGTGTACGTTGCATTCGATTTGCTGTGTGACACATGTATGTACATTGCTTAGACAAAAATTGCTAGCAATTAAATTGCCTGCAAATTGCCTGGTGTGACCTGGCCTTTAGATAGGCTGAAGTGTCCAGCTAGCAGCTTTCACTGACTCTGATAAGGGTACTGTGTTACATGGTTTGATTAGATGCTTTTCTCTCAATGGGATACTTGGCCTTTTTTTAACTTGATATAGGCCTTCTGTATGAGCAGGCCATATCTAGCCAATATTTTTTGAGAAAAACTAAAAAAAATATAGTAATTTAGATGACCTCGGGACTTAGACTCAGACTTGGAAGATGAGACTTGGACTCGCACCAAATAATTTGCGACTCTGAAAACAGATACAAAAAGTCTGTTTTCAAGGCGACAGTTGTGTGAAGTGTTATCAGACAACATTAGTTAGTGTCCACAACATCAACACAGTTTGTTTAATTCTTGCTATCCCTAACCCTTCAAAATCACCACAGTTGTGGCATTTGAATGGAACAGGCACAATAAGGAACATAGTCAATTTGTGCTTTGTAAGAGTTTGTTTGGCTGGTCCTTTCTGCGATGCTAAGTTTTGCGATTTCAGCAAAGTATTCCAAAGGAAACTGTTGAAATTCAAGGACAAATTATAATTTGCAAACTATGACTTTTGATGGCTTGATCTTGTTGGCATTTTCAAGAACTAGGGAATCATTTACGAATGTAACAAAAGCATTAAAACACCTCAAGAGGGAATCAGTATATTTTCATAATAACTATTGTATCAACTATTGTATCACAAGAACATTTCTTTTCAAAGCGCTTTTTCAAAGTGATTGTGTGGATGGATTCTCTACTTTGTGAAAGTACAAGTGATGTAGATAATGTGCAGCACTCTCTACCACCAATCATGTAGTCATTTATATATTTATTTCTGATTTTTCAATAGATGGACAAAGCCTACAATGAGGTCTTTAACTACATTATAGCAACCACAGTGGCATTTGAATCTGGCAGTATTGTAAATGAAGTCATCCTAATGTTTGATGAAAATTCAGGTATCACAGAGAGTGTTATTGCACAACAGTTCAATGATAACCTGAATGGTGATGGCCACTTGTTTGCCTCTGGATTATTTTATCAAGCTGTTCCAGATACTTCAGTCCAAGGTAAGGAATTTGGTCATTTTGCCAATGTTGACTAATTTCCACTCAAGCAAAGTGTGATATTTTAAGTTTATGGCTTCTCCACAAAGAAGGGACCCATTGTTTGCTTTATAATGGTACATGTCACTGTAATGTGTAAACATGCATGGTATATAATTATGTGCAGTGTTTTCTCTGGCCTAGGAATTGTCCTTACTCCATGTGGATGAATCTTCAGGGCAGTCGGTGAACATTATGAGTTCAATGGGGAAATTGCAGTAAACGCAGTGGGTTGCTTTTGGGACCCTACCCAGTGGGTTAGGGCCAAAGAAACTAAGTTCATTTCAATGTGCATCAGGATCCTGACCATGAGACTATTCTCTCTTTAGAGTGTGAGTGTTTAGTTAGTGGTTGCAGGTCCATTACCATTCCCAATCAACTTGTGATTAGTGAATCAGAATATTCACATTAGAGCATAATTTTCCTCAGGTAATCTTGGCATTCAAATTTGAACCACCAACACAGGTATATGACATACTGAATTGGTGTGAATGACCCAATACCAAATAGGAGAAGTTTGTGGTGTCCTACCAAATCCCCCAGGTACATGTAGGAGTAATTGCTTCCCACTCCCAGGTACCACAGTGTAGTGGTTATGACAATTTTTTACCACTGTTTTGATTCCCCTTAGAAAAAGCAATATCCTTCATCTGCCACAGAGGATAGTTACTTTGCCTAATCCACAGATTTTGTGCCTGGCAATCTTTGTACAAATAACTTAAATAGTGTTGATTGGAAAGGGATATACATGTTTCATGATTTTTTTTATAAGAGCAAATCGATGACAATTTTCTTGATCAACAGAACTGTGTCCAAGTGGAGAATGTCAGAATGGTGGTACTTGTTCAGTTGATAACAGCTATACAAATGTCTGCACGTAAGTCCTATAGTAATATATCTCATGTTTAACCCAGTTTTGTGTTTCCTTTATGAATCCCTCCAGATATGCAACTCATTTTAATTTTCACTAATTTAATGAAATGAATGTAATTTAAAAATATTCTTTTTCTTACTCTAGCTGCCCTGAACGGTACAGTGGGGATAACTGTGAAACCGAGGCACCAACAATTGGTATGATGGATTCCTTTCCCTTTGAATTTTAAGAGTATTAAATAACAAGTTCACTTGGCTGTTTTCAGAAACTTAAATTAATTGAGTAATTCTGGAAACCCCACACTTCTCCCTGAAAACCCCACACTTCTACCTGCAAATCCCATACCTTGTACATGAAAATCCTACACCTTGTACCTGAAAATCCCACACCTTGTACCTGAAAATCCCACACCTTGTACATGAAAATCCCACACCTTGTACATGAAAATAATGCCTTGTACCTGAAAATTGAAAATCCCACACCTTGTACCTGCAAATCCCACACCTTGTACATGAAAATAATGCCTTGTACCTGAAAATCCAACACCTTGTACCTGAAAATCCAACACCTTGTACCTGAAAATCCCACACCTTGTACATGAAAATCCCACACTTTGTACATGAAAATAATGCCTTGTACCTGAAAATCCAACACCTTGTACCTGAAAATCCCACACCTTGTACATGAAAATCCCACGCCTTGTACATGAAAATCCCACACTTTGTACATGAAAATCCCACGCCTTGTACCTGAAAATCTCACACTTTGTACAACTTGTTTCCGTATGAGTTGCAAGCCGTTTTGTCAGTGTATTCTTATTGCAATGGGGTCAACTGTCTTCCCTGTTTTTATTTGGGTATTGTGAGACTAAAGCACATTCTTGAGGAATAGACTAGGGTATGGTGAATAAAACGTAATAGAGCAGTAGCGCAATACACAACCTATTCAATTTTCTGAAAATGTAGTATGATGTAACAGAACTTCTGATAACAATTGGAATTTGATTGTACACCTACAGTGCTGTCAACAGCTGTCATTGCTGCCATAATTGGGGGAAGTATACTCCTCCTCATCCTCCTCTTTGCCATATGCTGCTGCTGCCTCTACTTTTGTCGTGATGTTGGACCATACAAGGATGATCGTTACCCACTGGAGCGTCCATTCCAAATTGTTGATGATAAAGCTAGTGTGGCCTCCTCCATGGATGTCTTCATGATGCCAAGAGTAAGACTTCTTAGACTCATCAAAGCTCAACTTACAAAAAAGTCGCAAACAGGTTACTGACTTAATTACCAAAATGCAAATCTCAAAAACATAACGGCTGTTTCCACTATCCCAAATAAATGCGATTATTTGGATTGCGATTTGAATCACTATTTAAACTCCATTCTTTTTTTGTGGACACAATAAATGTGATTATTAGTGGGATTTGAATCGTGATTCAGACTCCACTTTTAGTGATACTTGTCAAAAAAATTCATGTTTTTTTGCAATGCGAGTGCTCTGACTGACAGGAAGTGCCGTGCCTGTTTGTATGTCTCCCTGCATGGGCCACCCTAAAGGACACACCCACCATTTGACCACATCTGCTAACCACAATCGGCTTGCGATTTGTTTGTGATGCGATTGTTTGGCCTGTGTGAATGCGAGGGTGGGGAGAAAGCGCTTTTTGAATTGCTGTTCAAATCACGATTATATGGGCAGCGGAAACGGCCCTATAGAGGGCCCAACATTTTCATCCTAGCATGACCTTTCTCAAAAGCAGATTTATCACATTTCAAAAGTAAAAAAAAAAATCAAAAGCCTTAGGGGAGGCAATAGCCTTTGAGAAAAGGACTCCTGGGCACTGTGTATTGCTTTAATCCAAGATTTGCATATGCCTCTCATGTGATTTCAAATCTTGCATTCTGATATTTTGTGACAGAAAGGATAACATGAATAAATCAGTATAGCCTTCCATATCACATCCAGCTAATCAAGACAACTCATGCAAGCCTTGACATCAATATTTTGTTTTCCTTACAGGATCGTTATTACTTGGAGCCACCTACTCCGATCTTGGCTCTACCTCCTCCACAACCCCCCATACTTTCCCTGCCTCCTGCTCCACCCCCAGAGCCACCCACATTGCGTCTGAATGATATGGATTATGGCTATGATAATGCCATGTATCCTATGGACATGCTTCCATCCGATGGACCATCCTTCTCACCAGATGGAGAAGTCTATGTTACTGTAAGATCTCTCTTTTTATTTTACTCTGAAGGCATTTCAGTATTTGCCAGTACATGCCAGTATTTGTTTTTAAACTGATGAACATTGCAATACCATTTTGGTAACTCTTTCTTGTGACTACCAAACTTGGTATATAAGGGTCACTAAATAGTAAAAACATAAATCACCTGAAAATCAGGCTCAGGAACCATACTTATGTGAAAATATGACTAATTCTTTGAATATAATATCTTCCACTACAGGGACCTAATCAGGTTGCTATTCGACCCAGCACCAAGCGAGGACATTACTACCGCTACTAAATGAATGAGTCTGCCTTGACATCACTGATTACAAAGGAGCACAAAAGTGGCATAATACGGTGGTGGTAAAATGGTTTTCTGATAATAGTTTAACTGAAATAGAATGATTAATTACTTCAAAAGTGAACATATTGGTGAAGGGTTTACATTATTGGTGTCAATGGACTTCCTTTTTTTTCAGAATTGTTTAAATTGATCAAATTACCAATACTGTATGTACATCAATGGTAAATTATAGTATCAATTTTGATTTCACATATCCATATCAAGTTGGTTTTGTATTAGACGTATGTGGTTAATATGTGGTTTTGCATTTTAGTAACATGCTATTGCGTTTGGTGATTTGTTGGTTGATAAAAATGTAATGACAGTAGTATTGGATAATATGCTTCGTGATGTCGGGGTTTAATTGTCAAATTGTAATTTTTATTTCCAAGATTACAACATTTCAAACCGATATACATGTATACCTAGTTTATCTTTATAATAATTATGCTTGCGCTAGTCTATCCTCTCTATTCATAAAGAGCTTTAAAATGTCTTCTTTTTAAAAACTTGATACTTTGTCGTTTCAGTTTGGAAGGTACATTTAACTAATTTGATTGATATTACACATATGAAATACAGTAACTCGAATATTGACAACATGCTTTTGGTATTTGGAGAAATTCCTCAAGTATTACCATTTTCAGTGGAAGTCATTTCTTCATGACAAGAAACAGCATTATTATGGTAATGAATTACATGAATTATGTGACAATCTGTAGCCTTTAGAGGCAGACACCTGTCGTGTAGTGTATGTGTGCATGTAATTGTTCAATAACGTGTTCATGTATTATATGCACTGCAAGTCAAGTGCTGAACAGTTTCAGGCGAGGTTTTTAATTTTTCGGATTTATAAGTAAATACGAATAACAAGGAGCTTGGAATCATGTTTCCTTGTTATCACTTTGTGCTGAGCATTTTTCCAGTTCCCAAGTCAGTAAGACCTTTCACAATTCCGGTCTTGGGTTTTGTTTAGCGGAAAAGGACCCATTGTGTGTCATCAATGGAGCATAGCATGACTTGTGTATGTGTCCAGGAGATCCCCCCTACTGTACTGATACTGATAGCCTCTATCCGCATACTAGCCTCCACTCCACATTGTCAAATCTTCAAGGTGGTCGGCCCTAACCAAGCATACAGTTTGCGGTGAAGAAAGTGGAAGGGAAATCCACTGTCTCACATGGCAGAGAACTATCCCTCAATCATCAACAGTAAAGGTCCCACAATAGCACAATTGTTGCCGCTAATCTGGAAATTCATGTGGCAACTTGTGTCTTTGTTATAGTTCGTATTTGATTTGTTCAAGGCTGAAAAGGGTCTTTGTTTAACTTGGACAATAGTGGTTCCTGGATTCAGACAGCCGGTTACATAGTAAAACCAAAGTGGACCCCAGTGTGGAGTGGTTAATATACAAGAAATCAAAAGGTTAATTTTATTTAATTACCTCCTCTCAGAACTCTTTCCTTGCATTTTGGTAAGATGCAACCTTGCAACATTCCCTTTGATGATTGCATTAGTAAAGTAAATAATTCAGAACATTGTGATGCTTGCAGAATATTTTGCCCATTTTAACAGTAACTTATATTCAAAGAGGTTTTGCCCTTACTCGAAGTGGTAAACACTGAATGCTCAGTGCTTTGCCCAGTGCCTGATAAAAATATTTCAGGCAGCTCGGGCGGGATTCGAACCCGCGACTCCCGAATTCTAGTACGGACGTCTTAACCACTGGACTACCGAGCTGGTCGAGGTCGTGTGGTGGATTCGAATAATGTATAGCGGCGGGTACCGCGTTGCATCATAGTTATAACATGATGTTTGTGTCAACGCAAACATCACGACGCAAACATCATGTTATAACTATGATGCAACGCGGTACCCGCCGCTATACATTATTCGAATCCACCACACGACCTCGACCAGCTCGGTGGTCCAGTGGTTAAGACGTCCGTACTAGAATCGGGAGTCGCGGGTTCGAATCCCGCCCGAGCTGCCTGAAATATTTTTATCAGGCACCGGGCAAAGCACTGATCATTCAGTGTTTACCACGTCGAGTAAGGGCAAAACCTCTTTGAATTACATTCTCCTCGACGCAAACATCATGTTATATCTATGAAGAAACTTATATTGTAAACACTTCATTGGCTTTTTAATCAAACAAATTATGGCGGCTCCCAATTATTTTTATCTCTGGTTAAAATGCATTTTGCAATGCATTGCTACAATGCTTTACATTATTGGGACTTGGGCATTGGTAAATATGTTTAATTGGAATAACTAATATTTTGAGTTGGTGGATTAAAGGAACTTCATAAAACAATACTTTAGTTCCTTCATTATTTCATTCAGACACTGTTGCATGATCAAGACATGAAGTACTTAAATATAATGAGTTATAGATATCGAAAAACAACGTCATATTATGTTTTCACTTTGCAGACTGCTGTCTACTTTGATTTATTTACACACCCAAAATTTCACAATCTATATCAGTATTCCATGGTATTTCAGCATAATTATTTTAGCTAGGATCCTTGTACAGTTTGAAATAACCCATATTCTCAGTACATGTAGTACAATGTACATGTGGCCAGCACAACCATTGGCATAAAGCTTGTTTTACAAACTTGTGCACGTACATCGTACACATATATCATAAAATGATACACAGTCAATATGTAATTCAAAATATAAATTGCTGCTTCTGTCACATTTTTGTGTGTCACATTTTTGTAGTTGCATGCTTTTAAATAAATAAGAGAAAACCTTTTCATGTCTTTGTTCTATTTTGTGCCTGATGTTGAAAACATGTTGTCATAAATTACATGGCTATGTACATTCAACTCCTGTAAGACTAAGTGGATTGCATTATCACGGTTGTCAAGCACTTGACACACTATTTTTACATCACAAGAAGTTGAAAGCAAAACATTGTTTTAACAAAAGCAAACCTTAGTGACAAACATTTCTGTGGATAAATGTTCTTGTACAAATGCTGCTCATCAGTTTAACTTATAAAAGTGTAACGGCTGACTGTTCTTCATGGTATTGACACCTCTACTATTGAATTAATTCTTTTTCCCTGTTAAAGATTAAAATCACTTCAAAATCATTGTAGCATTACAAACTAATAATACAGGTTTGAAAAGCCTGTGAAAATACCAGACATTCTGACTCAACTGGGACTTGAACCCAATACCTTTGGCATAAACATATGTACATGTACCATGCACATTACCTGGTATATCTGGCATAATACACTGGTTCAACTTCATATGGGATAATGTGCCATACATCTCAGCTCAGTCCAGTCAAATTTTCTTTGCTATTTTCACAAATTGTTTAAAATTTCCCAGTCAGTTTTCCTGTCCTTTGTTTCTTAAAAGAAAATAACAAGTAAACTATAAGAAGTATAGGCCTACTGTGCAGTACCTCTGACATGCATGATGGTGTCTGATGGCAAAACTAAGATCTAAATATAACCAAGCGAAGGCTATCAGGAATTTCAACAGCAAGGCAGCAGCTTTAAGATGTTTCTTCATTCTCCTCGCCGTTTTCTGCCATCTCATTTATGTGCAGGGCATCATATATCTCTGGTGGTATGGTGCCCTGGTCAATCTTTTTACACCATTGTTTATACTGTAAATAAACATGAATAATTGTGTTTAATAGGTTTCCTTACAAACTATTCTCCAATCCAAACATAGTATACATGAAATTCCACCATTCCGTCATTCCTTCCTTACTTCATCATCTTCGAAGTGCCCATTAATACAAGCTTCTTTATTTTTTTGTATAGGTGTAGCCCCGCATGCCTGGGTGTAGCCCAGAAAGTACCGGTATGTCTGGGTGTAGACCGGTACGGTATGCCTGGGTGTAGCCTGGTATATCTGGGTGTAACCTGACATGCCTGGGTGTAGGCCCGCGTGTCTGGGTGTAGCCTAGTAAGTATGTCTGGGTGTAGCCCCGCATGCCTGGGTGTAGCCCAGAAAGTACCGGTATGTCTGGGTGTAGACCGGTATGCCTGGGTGTAGCCTGGTATGTCTGGGTGTAACCTGACATGCCTGGGTGTAGGCCCGCATGTCTGGGTGTAGCCTAGTAAGTACAGTATGTCTGGGTGTAGCCTAGTATGCCTGGTGTAGCCCAGTATGCCTGGGTGTAGCCTGGTATGCCTGGGTGTAGCCCAGTATGCCTGGGTGTAGCCCGGTATGCCTGGCCTGGGTGTAGCCCAGTATGCCTGGGTGTAGCCTGGTATGCCTGGGTGTAGCCAGGCATGCCTGGGTGTAGCCCGATATGCTTGGGTGTAGCCCGTTATGCCAGGGTGTAGCCCGGTATGCTTGGGTGCAGCCTGTTATGCCTGGGTGTAGCCAGGTACATGTATGGCTGGGTGTAGCCCAGTATGCCTGGGTGTAGCCCGGTATGCCTGGCCTGGGTGTAGCCCAGTATGCCTGGGTGTAGCCTGGTATGCCTGGGTGTAGCCAGGCATGCCTGGGTGTAGCCCGATAAGCTTGGGTGTAGCCCGTTATGCCTGGGTGTAGCTCGGTATGCCTGGGTGTAGCCCGGTATGCTTGGGTGCAGCCCGTTATGCCTGGGTGTAGCTCGGTATGCCTGGGTGTAGCCAGGTATGCTTGGGTGCAGCCCGTTATGCCTGGGTGTAGCCCGGTATGCCTGGGTGTAGCCAGGTACATGTATGTCTGGGTGTAGCCCAGTATGCCTGGGTGTAGCCTAGTATGCCTGGGTGTAGCCCGGTATGCCTGGGTGTAGCCCAGTATGCCTGGGTGTAGCCAGGCATGCCTGGGTGTAGCCCGATATGCTTGGGTGTAGCCCGTTATGCCTGGGTGTAGCTCGGTATGCCTGGGTGTAGCCCAGTATGCCTGGGTGTAGCCCGGTATGCTTGGGTGCAGCCCGTTATGCCTGGGTGTAGCCCAGTATGCCTGGGTGTAGCCCAGTATGCCTGGGTGTAGCCCAGTATGCCTGGGTGTAGCCAGGCATGCCTGGGTGTAGCCCGATATGCTTGGGTGTAGCCCGTTATGCCTGGGTGTAGCTCGGTATGCCTGGGTGTAGCCCGGTATGCTTGGGTGCAGCCCGTTATGCCTGGGTGTAGCCCGGTATGCCTGGGTGTAGCCAGGTACATGTATGCCTGGGTGTAGCCCAGTATGCCTGGGTGTAGCCTAGTATGCCTGGGTGTAGCCCGGTTACCTGGGTGTAGCCCGGTATGCCTGGGTGTAGCCCGGTATGCCTGGGTGTAGCCCGGTATGCTCGGGTGCAGCCCGTTATGCCTGGGTGTAGCCCAGTATGCCTGGGTGTAGCCAGGTACATGTATGCCTGGGTGTAGCCCAGTATGCCTGGGTGTAGCCTAGTATGCCTGGGTGTAGCCCAGTATGCCTGGGTGTAGCCAGGCATGCCTGGGTGTAGCCCAATGTGCTTGGGTGTAGCCCGTTATGCCTTCGTGTACATGTACCTGTTCCCCGATCTTAGTCCAAAAAGTTATTCCTCCCTCAGTCCCCAATGAGCAAAAAAATAATGGCTATAAACCATTGACTTGAGTTGTCAAGAGCAATTATTTTACAGGTGCATGCATATCGATCAATCTCACGGTTCTCACCATATCCAGCTCTTCTCTGAGTGCACCAATGGCTCTTTCCTTGCTGGCAACCATTTCTTCCAACAGCTGATATTTTTGCTTCTTTCGAGCCCGGCAATCCCTCGCACTCTGTCTACTGCGCTCCAGTTTTGCCTTCTGATCTATTTTAGAAGGTTTCCTTCCTCTTTTTCCTCCAACCTTTCGCACCTTTCCTGAGGAGACACATCCTGACTTGGCCTAAACAAAACCAAAATGACAAGCGTTGAGATACAGTGTGCCTTCAGCAGTAGGACCTTTCTCATATTTCTAATATTTCTAATATTTTTGTATCACTTTGACATCAAAACCTATATGACAAATACCGCAACGTCCACTGCATTGTGCAGCATACTAAAAAAAAACATACATTGGCATTTGGCAAAGATACTGGGAACATGTGACTCACAGGGTATGGGAGCTGCTCACCCATGCCCATTAATTGGTGAACCCCCATGCTGACCTGACAGAATGGAATGGGCATTCATACGTATTTTGGACAGTATTTGGTCAGTTTTTCCACATTGTTTAGAATAATTCTCTGATGGTGTTCTGACCTCTTCACACATTCATAGTCTAATCCTTTTTGAAAAAGTAACAAAATTGGAGACCCAATCAATCATCTTTTACACGATTGAAATTGGGAAAACTGCCAAACTTGGGGTCATAATACCATGGACTTTGACAATCGCAAATATGATTTTACATATAACCATAATTACTTGGATGTTAGCCCATTTTGACCAGTAATGCCAAATCAGGGGAATGTGCATATCAGCTATTCCATTCATTCTTCAGTGGGCTAAATGGTGCTGTACAGAACTCTTTTAGTGGTCGGATTCTTCTCGCGGCTCGGGAAAATGAGGCACGGACTCCTATAATGCTGAATGAATAAAATAATTATATATGCTATGCTGCGCCTTGCTACAGGTGTAAGAAAGGAAGGAAAATGTAAGAGCGTCACTCGCGCTCGGTATCATGCAATGTGGACTATAACTAAAATAACCTAAGTTCGAACTTGAGTAGGGTAAAGGAAATTAATCGGACTTACCGCCGCGATGTACCTCTTAGCTGTATGCTACTGCCAAGGTGGTACACCACGACAGTGAGCCTGGACTAGCTGATGTTAGAGGGACCGCAATGAAAGAAAAGGCATCTTCACGACACGAGAGCAAAGAACGGAGTGGTGTACGTGAAGGTTGCCCAGGCGTTACATAACAAAATCAACGCATGAATGAACTTAAAGGAAATGCTTCTTCTTGCACGGGGAACTTAAAAAGGGACTTAAAGGAACTGCTACACTCTGACCCAGACTTACTCAGTACTGGGTTTGGTTACATTTTACACAAACTTAAGTTATAAATATAGCACTTTACCTAAACTTTGAATTTAATCATTCTGAGGGATAAGGCCACTTTGACAGAAAAATTCCAACCCAAAACAAAACACTTAAACAGCAACAAAATTTGTCTTACCAGACCAGGGTCCAATTTCATAGAGCTGCTTAAAGGCCCAAAACAACATTGGTAATGATCAAAAGATTACCTCAGTTTGTATGTTAACAATTCAAAAACAAACATACCCCCAAAACAACACCTTGACATTTTTACCTCAAACAATAATCTGAGAAAGGAGAAAGGGGCAAGAACCGTCACCATTTTTTTGCACCAACCTGACAGAGATTCAGTTGGATTTTTAAATCTAGCAGTTAGCACCCTCATGAGTTTTTACCCGTCTATGGATGACTGATTTGTGTCAAAACAGTCGTTGGCTTCTTTATGGGGGGCAGCATTCAATGAATCACACGAAAAATTTAGTTTTTATCTCACAAGATAATAGTGACCATGACTTGGCGTTAGCCATGGTGGAATGAGCCAGAGTGTTGTCTAAATGAACATTATTTTGCTGTACATTCCTGGATGTTCAAAGTGCATTTTAAACATTCTGACTGCATTCCGAATATTTGGGCCCATTATTGTGGCCAGCCTGAATGATCCGAGGTGGAGAAATGTATGAAAATGGTATTTGAAGTGTAATCTTACAGCACTATGACTCCATTTTAAATATTCTTACAGCATTTTAACAACATTTGAAGCATTGTTTGCATTTGAGGGAGGTTAGAAATGGCAATAAGCCACTTCAAATCCTGCAAAAATGTCCCAAATGTGACTTGATTAATACATGTACGTATCTGAAGACGTACTCAATTGCTGCTGGTCAGTGCTGGAATATATATTCATGTTAAACCAATTCAAAAGCAGGACCTTTCTTATAAGGCAGAATGATAAGGACAAAAACAAATAGGAAGGGGTGCATTAGGCGTACAAAGAGGATACATGTAGCCGGTAGGGTGGGATCAAAGAGAAGGGCAAGGGGTAGGGTAGGGATTAGGGGCATGGTGGAGAAAATCTGAGTCATTTGAACATTGTGCACCTCAGTATGAGGTCTTAAAGTGTCTGGGGTGGCAACTGAAGGAATAGAAATACTGTACATGTATTAATGTGTAATGGTGGGCTTAGAATGCAAGTCAGTACCGGTAGTTAATGTAGCATGCTATCGTCTAACCAATTTATTGGTGACATCCAGAAAGTAGGCTTGGTAAAGTGAGTGTTCCCATGTGAACTTAATGGTGCTATGGCAAGATTGCTATGGAAAGAAGGTGATGGAAAGGGTGCTATGGAAAGAGTGCTATGGAAAGAGTGCTATGGAAAGAGTCAATCACAGTCTCCACTCCAGTTGTTCTGAAAGCCGGTACAAGGACCTGAGTAATGAGATTGAGAAAGGTCTTTCTAACACAATCTGTTCTTATCTGTATCTGTTTTGTCCTTGTCACTCTGCCTTTGAGAAAAGTCCTGCTAGGATTGAAACGTCAGGCCCACTAAATTTTAACAATCTGTCCTTAATGACATTTAGAAACAAGACTAGTGGCCTCATTGCCAAACAACGCAGACACAGCAGTTTCAGACGTCCTAGTCACCAGTCCACATCATCACCCCCTACGCCCCTACTAACACTGTCATCAGCCTCTCCTCCTCCTCTATAACTGACACTGACACTGAATATCTACAGGCTTCTATCCAAGGATTTGACATTTTGCCCCCCAAAAAAAGGGGGAAAAAAAGAAAAAAAAGAAAAAAAAAGAAGAAAGTTTACTTGTAAGTAGTAATGTTCAGTCAAGATCTCACTGAGTTTTACAGCAGACTGCGACTGACTGAGTCCCCCTTTGATTCTGGCGCCAGTAAAAAAGAACCTTTCTGAGTTAAAAGCAAGTACTGCATCCCCCTAAGAACCGTGTTCCAGCCCTTGAAACCTACACTGTATGTGCACCGTCCTCCATCTTGACCGTAAACTCCACAACAAATTTTGTAGAGATGAATGTTTGGCTCTCATTCCTCTCAATACTTTACATTCCTATGGTATCATTAAGCCAGCAGATAAAGAATCAGCTGTGGTAATCATAGATCGCCAAAAATACACTGATGAAGCCCACGGCCAACTGAACAATCCCCAGCACTACAAATGACTGGATGTTTTGGATGACATGCGATCATGTATCATCAACTCAGCAAGAAAGCTATCAAATTCTACTGTAAGCCCTACCTTCTCCATAAAATTCATAAGTGGTACATTCATAGTGCATGCAGTAAAGGTATGTAAGTACATGTACATCAGAAATATAGTAAACAGCACTGTTTGTACACTTACTGCATATGTTCTACATGTTTGTAATGTCCATCCGAAAACGCGGCTAGGGTATGAAAGTGAAAGCGACTTGCATACGAAGCGCATATGAAGTGCCATATATCAAGTGACCTGGGTGTGAAAATTTGGGTTCAAAGTGATCTGTTACCACCCATAAGCACTATTACATGCACCATCTCAAACGACGTCATAGCCTATCCTTCAATTCCTGTAATCAGAGTTTGTAATGTTCGATATGTTGGTCAAGTGGTCAAGACATCTGCATTTTTTAAAGTAGGAGTCGCTGGTTTGAATCCCGTCTGAACTGCCTGATTGTTTTCATCTGGCATTGGCAAAGCACTGAATACTTGGTGCTTATTACCTTGAGCAGGGCAAACCCTCACTGAATTACTCACTCGCCTACTTCTCTCAAAGTTGTGTCTTTCCCTTTGATCTTTTCCTCTTTACTTCCTAATCCCTTCCATACCTCTGGCCTTCCCCTTGATCCCACCCTACCACAGTAACAGATAATTTATCCCCTTTGTTCTGTCTGTCATCCATGTAACTGACTTTCCCCTCCCTATTTGTTTTTGACCTTGTCATCCTGCTTTTGAGAAAGGCCCTGCTAGAATCAAAGCATCGGGACCCTGGCCCTCCTAATTTTGGATATTTTCAGTTTGGTCATTTTAGTCAGTAAGTAAATTGTAACAGCATTTGCATATTCAGCTACATGTATTTGAATTCCCTCTACAACTAGATATTTTGATTACCAATCTAATGTGGCTCGATTGCAGTCGGAACATCTCAATCAGCCCTGAAATGAGTCCAGATGTACTGTAATTCAGAGCACAATTCATGTATCTAGAAACTGCTGAAAAGTAATGATCCAACACAGCTGCCATGCATGCTATCCATACATGGCAATATACCAATTTAGCTAGAAAATGGCTGGTTGGAAATAGTGGTTGTGCCAGTAAATTTTCCTAAAAAAATATTGTCTACATAACAATACTTCAAGGTGTAATATCTTTGAGTATGGTGCAACGCGATATCTGCCGCTATACAATATTTGAATTTGCCACATGACCTCGACCAGCCTGATGGTTACCTAGTAAAGACGTCTGCACTAGAAAGCAGTCCAAGTCACGGGTTCAAACCCGAGCTACCTAAATGTTTACATCAGGCATCGGGCAAAGCACTGAGCACTCAGTGTATGTCAGGGAAAGCACTGACTGACTGAGCACTCACTACTTATCACGTAGAGCAGGGAAAACCCTCATTGAATTATATTCTCCTCAACGCAAATAGTCCGAGTAACTTGGACCCGACAAGTTACCCTTTTTTAACGAAATTTGGAATTTGGAGGGTCAGGTGACTGTAGTGTAGGGTCCAAGTGCAAAGTGGGTCTATGTGAGTGTGTGCGTGCGCACAAACGCATGCGTTGAGTCCCATGACTCTTTTCCAAACAGCAAGAAACAGACTCACTGCAAACACGGACCGATTTTTCCCCAAACATGAGTAATCAGGTAATACATAAATAACCAGTATTGAAATCTGTGATTCTAACTGAATCCAACCATAAGCTGCCACGTGGGACGGTGAAACGGGTGTTTTGGGCAGTAAATCTGGGGATTTCGGTCGGGTAGTCAAACATTTTAGAGGTACCCCGGTAGTAGTTTTTGACATACAGTGTACCATTTCCCTTGGACCCTACGCTACAGTCACCCGACCTTCCATATTCTAAATTTCGATAAAAAAAGGGTGACTTGTCGGGTCCAAGTTACTCGGCCGACGTTTTACTTACGTTTGACGCCTTTTGACTCGTTGGACCGGAGAGAATCTTCTCGATAACCTGAGGTGAAATTTCTCCTTTTTCCCCAAACATGAGTAAAACAAATGACCAATCGGTGATCCTGACTTAATCCAAAGAATGATCATGGTGGGTGCGTGGGACGGTTAAGTTCACGGCCGGGTGTTTTCGAGGTAAAATCTGGGGGTTTTGGTCGTATTCGGTCGTGGGTAGTCATGGAGTAAGAGTACTTAAGGCTTAATCAATGTTTAAAAATTGTTTAAAATTTGATACTATTAAGTATTATATTATAGCCACTCCATAGATACTCCACGATAGATTCAGCCCAGTTGTGAGTGAGCATGTCAAATCATGACATAACATTAACAACACTCAACAGTCCCGACGGACGACAGATTTAAAATTAAATACAAACCTTTTTTTTAGACCCCTCGTCTTCTGCTGTCCCTTGATCATTCTGACGACTGACAGGTTTCGTCATGTTTGAAATAGCAGTGGGCAAAACCCAATACAGATTCTGTGAACAAAAAATCGGACGATAGGACTCTTAAAATGAAGTTTTTCAAATGTATCCGTGCAATACAAAATAATTACAATCTTTCACGTAAACCAAAACATTGGGGATATGGGTCGGTATGACGTCATATTGTTTATATGGCTTTTACCAGTGACAATGTCCGAGAACAATCGATTGGGGGCGCCCGTGCAAAAGTAGCAGACGACGCGTCGTCTGCGACGTGTCGATCATGGGTAGTGCATGCAACACCCGTGGGGGCCCAGTTTTCGACGGTACGCGTTTTCGACGCTTGGCCTTCAACTCACATCGCACGATGAAAACAACTCCGTATAACGATCTCAGACTTCGTATCTTCCGGTTTGTTTCCTACTCTTGTCCGTCACCGAAAATGTGGAAAGTTAAGGCTCTTCCGGTAGGCCAAACTCGTGTGATTCAAAACGTTGCTGTTTTGGGGTCTATTTTCATAGGTATAAAATTGGCAGTTGCTTCGCGTAGCTTCAGTTTTCTTTATTGTTGGTCCTAAAAAAAATGTACCATAACAAACCCCAACATACGTAGAAACAAAAAAATCACGCAACTTGAGGCAGCCCGTTCTGGGTAAAAACTATGGAGGTTCCTGAAGGGCGTCTCGCTTATATAATTTTTAAAATTATTTTTATTATTAGTGATATACAAAAATGTTGCAAACTGTTTACTGACTAAAATTACCAAAATGCAAATCTTAAAATTCAGTGGGCCTGACGTTTCGATCCTACCTGGACCTTTCTCAACGGCGGAGTGACAAGGACAACACAGATACATGTACACGAAGGAAGGGGGAGAGAGTGAATAGGACACGGTTGAGAAACAATTAAGGACAAAGAGTAAAGCTGGTAGAGTGAGATCAAAGGGAAGGGCAAGGAGTAGGGTAGGGATTAGTGAGAAGAGGGGAAAAGATCAAAGAGAGAAGTGTGAAGAAGTGAACACAAAACAAAAGAAGGATTATTATAAAGCTGCATAGTGTTAGTCATTACCCTCCTGGATGTTGAGACCATGGGGTTGAATATTCCGAAGACGCTTCATCCACATTTTCTCAAGGCTTAGACGGACAACATTACTACGGTGACCAAGGGATTCTATGCCCAGTACACTCATATCTGATATCGAATGATCAGGGAGATTAAAATGATACCCAACAGGGGTGTCTATTTTACCGGTTTTGATAGTAGACCTATGGCCATAGATACGTTTTTTGAGAGTGTTTTTGGTCTCGCCAACATACTGAACATTACAAACTCTACATGAGATGGGGTATAATTATGATGTTTGAGGTAGTGCACGTGACAGAGCCATAGGTCGTGTGGGTAGTTCCAGAAGAATGTCCATTGAAAGAGTCTATTTCCTTGACATGTGTCTTGCAAACAATGCATTTTGAGGTACACTTAAATGTACCAAATTTAGTGGGAGGTGAAGTGTCCAAAGGGGGAACCTCTGCTCGGACAATTAAGTCACGCAGGTTACGGGGGCGCCTGAAAGCCAAAACAGGCGAATTTGGAATGGCATCAGCCAGACGATCTGAAGTGTGGAGAGTATGGTGGTTTTCCTTAGTTATCTTCCTGAGAGGGCGAAGAGAATGTCGGTAGGAAGTAACTATAAGGGAACATTGGGATTGTTCTTGGGACCTGGTGGCTTTTGTTTGAGTGCCGAACTTCTGGGGATGGAATAGACTTTAGCTATGGAGTTCTTCACTTGGCGAGAACTATTATAGCCTCTAGCAACCAAGTTACTGGCCAATACACGTGTATGACGGCGAAAGTCAGACTCATTGGAACACGTGCGCCTCAATCTGAGGGCCTGGCTGTAAGCTATACCAGTCCTACAGTGTCTGGGGTGACAACTGGAGGCATGGAGATATTGATGATGAGTGTCGGTGCAGCATGCAAGTCAGTATAGTGAGTGTATTGAGGTCTTTCCGGACGGTGACGTCCAGAAAGTGGGTCTGCTGGAGAGAGTGTTCTCATGTGAATGTGATAGTGCTGTGGAAGGAATTGATGTGGTCAAAGACGGCATTCAAGCTGCTACCGTCCCTAGTCCAAATGAAGAAAACGTCATCTATGTATCTCCACCAAATCCAAGGACGGCATGGAGCCTCACTGAGCATGCGTTCCTCAAGGTCACCCATGAAGAGGCAAGCAAAGGAAGGAGCCATGCGTGTGCCCATGGCAGTGCCATGCACCTGGAGATAGTGCTTGCCAAGAAAGGAGAAATAGGCCTATTGTTCTTGGCCAGCACTAGCCTCATGAGGGTGGTTAGGTCAGAGATGGGGGGAGAAGACTGTTTTCCTTTGGCCAGGGCTGAGAAGCAAGCTTGAATGCCTTCTTCCTGGGGGATGTTAGTGTATAGAGAGGAAACATCGATGGTACCAATTATGGCAGTGGTAGGAATTTGATCCTTGACACTTTCCAACTTTCGCAGAAAGTCGGGAGTGTCATGGACGTAGGAGGGGATTTGGGTAACAAAGGGTCTGAGAAAAGAGTCAATGAAAAGAGATATGTGTTCCGTAGATGAACCATTGCCAGAGATGATTGGTCTGCCTGGCCTTTTTGTTGTTGGCCTTGTGAATTTTCGGGAGAAGGTAGAATCTGGCAGTTCTACAATTGATAGGTGATAGAAATTTGTGAGCTTTCTTGCTCAGTTGATCACGTGATCGCATGTCATCCAAAACTTCCTGAATTTGCTCTGAAAATTTGCCAGTGGGTTTAGAGTCCAGACAATTATATAGTGCTGGGGATTGTTTAGTTGGCGATTGGCTTCATCAATATATTTTTGGCGATCCATGATTACTACGGCTGACCCTTTATCTGCTGGCTTGATAATGATGTCACCGCGGGAACGTAGAGTGTTGAGAGCAAGACGTTCTTCCCTATAGGGAGATTGTCGTGGGGCTTACGGGTAAGATGAGAGGAGTTGGAAACTTGAGAACTGACTGCTTGCACATACGTTTCAATGGTTGTAACACGGTTCTTGGGGGGGGACCCAAGTGCTTTTTACTCGGAAAGGTTCTTCTTTACGGGAGCCAGAATCGAAGAAGAACTCAGTCAGACGAAGTCTGCGGTAATACTCAGTGAGATCTTGACTGAGCATTACTTGGTCAACTTTGGGGGAGTTGGACAAAAGTTCAAGCCCTTGGAAAAAAATGTATGCTCTGCGTCAGTTAGGTAAGAAGAGGAAAGGTTGACAACAGTGTTAGTTGGGGGTAATGGTGTAGACTGGGGACTGCGTCTGAAGCGGTTGTGTCTGCGTTGTTTGGCAACAAGGCCACCAATCTTCTTGTTTCTCCAGTCGGTGAGAACAGAATTAATCTCATCACTGAGATCCTTATACTGGCTTTCAAAACAGCTGGAGCGGAGTTTGGAGTCCAGATTAGCAATGTCTTGGTGGACAGCCCGAAGAGTGATTTCACATTGCTCAGAGAGGACCTTAATGAGCTGAATGGAAGCACTATGTAGAATTTGATTCCATTTTTTCTGTAGGTTGGGGAGAGTTTTCCAATTTGGGGGCTGTGAGATATCTGTAAGCCAGTAGGGATCAGGCGAGAGACTGAGAAAAAGGCATAAAGTAACATATGGCCTAATAGGCTTTTTAAAAATTATAAAAAAATAAAAGGGAAGGAGGAAATGTGTCTCTTGAGTGACATTGGGAAAGGTCATAACTGAAGAAGCAGCGAGAAAGAGGATTGTGGATTTTTTTTAAACGTCACAGAAGAAGACATCAACCAGAAAAAAATACAACCCCACCAAAAGGGCAAAGAAAACAGAATCTGCTTCCATGGCTGAATCACAATTAGCTTGGAATACTGCGTGTGTCACTCATAGATAACGCCCTACCGTATGGTTTACTTGAAGACCCAATTTAAAAAAGTTAAAAGATATCTTTCATGCAGTTATAAATGAACTTCTTTTCACATTTTAAGAAAATTATTCTCAATTTGAATGATTCATTATGGTGATTAAAATTACTTCATTATTATTATAGGACAGTTTTGATGATTTGGAAAAGGATGGGAAAGGAGAGGGTAGCATGAAGGGAAAGGAATTGATAGGTGATAACAGAAAGTCAATCCAACTTCCCCATCTCAAAGTGGCTCAGGGCAATGGGACAAATTTAATGCAAACCAATAAGTTAAGCATAAATTATGAATGTTTTGAGGAAAGTGTTAGAGGCATTGTTAGAAACCCGAAAGAGGAACAAAAAAACACACAGGGAAGAATTTTACTGTGCCACACAGCATTTGAGTTATTTTAAGAATTTATTTTGCCTTTGGCTGCACTTGGTACACCATTACTAAACACCACCGTCGAAAATAGGTCACGATGCTTACTGCGCGGTGCGCCGTGGACATCAACAAAACCGGGTAATCTTACGGAAGGGACAGGCTTGATCAACCTTCTCTATGATTATTCTAATAGTCTGTGGTGTAGAAAATGTGACTGAGACCTCTTTTAGTGTGATACTTTCGTTCACATTGGTCAGCTTGAAGAAAAGGCCTTATATCGTCGAAAACCGGTCACTGGAGTACATGTACATTCTGTACATGTACATGTACATGTACGGTGCACAATCGGGCTTTACCACGACTAGCTTGATTTGTTTGTTATACAGTAGTAAACAAATCTTTGACAGATTACTGGTATGTGAGATTGTTGACGGCCACCTTCAACCTTCAACTGGACCGGGAATTGAGCCCGAGACCTCTGGATTATAGTACGGAGGCCTAACGGCGTGGCTCTCCCATCTGATCGAGCTATGCGCAGCCCTGAGAAGTTAGATAGTGGCATTCCCAAGTCGGCTGTCACAGTCATGAGATAATTATAATGAAGGGTGCCTGGTGTGTTTTCCTTACCGGATGGCAATAATCATGGTGGAGAATCAGTCAGAGAGTGACCTGAGACAGACTTGTACATGATGGAGAAACCGTGACGCCAAGACAACTAATCTATTCGACAGCAAGGCGCATGCTCAGGCTGGTGGTCCTAGCTATTATGATTTATTTTCTGACAGGCCAGTATAATTATTTAAAGTTGACAATAAGAACACTTTGACTGGACCGGACTTGAACTCGAGACCTCTGGATTATAATATGTAGGCCTACCGGCGTGGCTCTCCCATCTGAGCTCTGCAGCCCTTAGATGGTGGCCTTCCAAATAGTCAACTATAGTCTTCGCTCTTTTCTGATAATTATGTTCATTATGAAGTAAAGTGATTGAGAACACATGTTTTTTGAGGATATAGGCCAAGTTCTGAGAGAGGTTATGTTTCATGTAAGAGACAAAAAATTATTGTGGCTAGCTGCTCAGTGCTGGATAAGTGGATGGTGCGTGCATATATGCCATTATGGTTTTAAAAAGGTAGGCCTATAATAATATTATAATGTCTAATGCTGAATAATTTCGGGGAGATGAGCTTATCTCATCGACGGTGGAAATTACCCCTCCTGGGTCTATAGGTCCGATTATTTTGGATGAACTGTATGATTAAGTTTATCCTCTATCGGATCTGAGCCGAGAAAAACTGTTCGGGTGATAGGGTTAGCCTGGCAATCATAATTATAATATCACCTCTGGTTGAATTTGCTACTAAGTACTATATACAAACCAAGAAAACAGCCAGTGCTATAACCGCTGGACACGGCGTGATGATAGTAGGCCTATGCAATGACGCTGCTTTAACAGCTGACGTATCAATCTTGACAGTCTTAACAACCTGACAATCTTCAGTTCAATGTCCGGGGACTATAATAGTCTATAGTCAAACACTTTGCCTTAGTTGAGCATCGGATGCGGAGCGCCCCTGATCTCTTCCTCCATCCTATATGGATACTTGACCTTCGGCTCATCATCTCCAAAGGTACACATCATTCCGAGTTGACCGAGTATCACATGGAGGTGGTAGGCTACTGTTGCATGATCAGGGATGATGATGTTTGCTGCTTGTTATAATACAACTTCCAGGCCAGTCAAGCATTATTGACTGTCTTTCTGAAGACTTAGACCGATTTCGTGACATTATCCCTTTGCCTCTATTATATCCACTGTACTGGGTGACCTTAATATGCATTTTGGAGGTTGGCTCCCACAGGAAACAATGCTGAGTCTCATTCCTAACTATCTCTGGAATAAACATACAAAGTCAAGTTACAGTTCCGAGCGATATACTGAGGGAAATATTAGTGTGTGTGATTATTGTGAGTGATTATTGTTTGCTATATGGATTCAATATGGGTCACATAATATTGTTGGGTTCACAGAGGAAATCCATGGGGTGAGGACCTGGACTTTGCGGCGATGTAGTCCTGGAATTGCGCCACCAAGACTACGTCGTGAGCACCTGACAGACAAGCTGACAACCAAATCCCTGGCCGATGATGACCACCCCTTGCACAAAATAACGACAGAATCCCAGGACCTCGGTCGACAACGCCTCCGATCGCGCCGACCTTTCTCCCGACACGCAGCCGCCCTCAGCAGACCAGACTTCAGCCTCATTCAGGAGTCGGTGGGGAAAAGAGCTGGGAAGAGACGATTCACCCACGGCAGTTCACTGAGTTGGCATAAAAGCTCCTGTGCGGGCTCTGAACTCCCTCGGTGAGAGTGGGCAATACTCAATCGGCTGCGAACTGGGGTTGGCAGATTCAGCGCCAACATGCATCGCTGGAAACTTCGCGATTCACCAGCATGCACCTGCGGTGCAGATGAGCAGACGGCAGATCATATCATCTACAACTGCCCTGACCTCCAACCACCTAACGGGATGACTGACCTATCAAGCCCAAACGATGAGCAAATCAACTACTTTACCCAACTCAGAGAAATAGCCTGACTAACTCATACGAAAGAAGAAGACGGTGAAATGGTTTTACACCACCTATATATGAAAACTGTGTTTTACTATTGCGCTTGATATATAGGGCCTACCGTGCAGGCAACCATAAATAATCCGCACACTCTTTTATAGACATCATACATTTTTGTTTACGAGCTTTTGTTTATCGACGGGAGAATTTAAATCTAGTACGGTAATTCGAGCTGAACTGAATATAGATATGTGCATGCGCAACAACCTGCAAGGACACCTGTCCCAGTACAGTTGAAATCAGTCTGGGATCGTTGTGATAATTTGTGTGGGGAATTTTGAACGTCTGGTCCAGAACGCAACGCGCGCCGCAGGCAGAGAGGGTGGCGTTCGGGCACTTTCCTTTATATCAACGAACAGAAACGGAAGGTCAGATAGATCCTTTTAATGAAAAAAGTGACAGTGATATTATGTGACATGAAAAAAGGGGGAAAGGGATCGGAGATAATTATACGGCAGTTAAAGGTTGAATCATAGAGCTCCATGGTTGAATGTTTCTGATTGCTATCCACTCGACCCAGTCGGACAATAATGATATAATAAAACATAACTAAGTATAAGCATGGAGCCTAGGGCCTACTCGAAAGGTCACCATTAATGGCTATAATTATAGTAGCTCATGTTCAGGGCTTACGTATAAGATTGCCAGAGGTCTCATGTTCAAGCCCCAGCCCTGATGAAATTTCTTGTCAAGTCTAAAATTGTCTACACAAATCCATTCAGTTATCATATACTGTATTTTCATTGAA
The DNA here is from genome assembly GCA_949987565.1 of Luidia sarsii. NCBI lineage: Eukaryota > Metazoa > Echinodermata > Asteroidea > Paxillosida > Luidiidae > Luidia > Luidia sarsii. The sequence goes on from OX465121.1 coordinate 1,620,679, forward strand.
ATCGGACTTCGGGCATTAGAAGATCGATCGATCTAAAATGAACTGATGTTAGAATCATGTAGAAGGACCGCTCACAAAGGCAATGCACAGGTACTAACTTGTGAATTCAGTGTTCCCGGTTCTGGCCATCCAGGAAGCAGTTTGCAGTATTTATTAATTAGATATACAGAAATGTTGCAAACTGCTAATTACTGACTAAAATTACCAAAATGCAAATCTTAAAATTTAGTGGGCCTGACGTTTCGATCCAAGCAGGACCTTTCTAATTATACTTAAAAGTTTTCTTTGCCATTTTTTCGTTTATTTGTTTTACTTTAAAAATCTTTTCCCGAGTGCTGTCCTTCTTGGGGTGTATTTCAGTTGCAAGTTTTAAGTTTTTATGCTAATGAATTTTTAACTCGAATGGTTTTTCCTGCAGACCTATTCCTAAACCTGTTGATCTATACTGCCAAAATTATTATTATTATTATTATTTATTATTACCAAATCGCAGCTATAAGCTGAATTACATGGAATATTACATACATGTAGTAAAAACCATCAAAATAACACATAAAAGGATAACAAGAACAAACAATAATTGACATCTCATTAAATAAATTAGTAAACAAAATTGCATCAATAAAAACATACGGAGTTGGTTTCTCAGAGGTATAAATCTCCAACTTGATTGTTTCAAATATTGAATATTGCACAAAGCTATTGCACCAAGATATTGCCAGGTCTCGCAAAGAGCCCTCCAAATCACACGGTAATACAGCTCAAGTCAGCAGGGACTAGTGGTTTAACAGTTTTGTGAGGTAAGGGATGGGGCTATTACCATACCGTCCGTTCTGTACCTTGGCACTTGAAAAGACCTTGATTTTCTAAGACGCATACTATGTGAATTGCTGTAGCTTGTGAAAAGGTCAGCATATCTTTCAGAGGTGGTGCATTTCCTTGCAAACCGAGAACACAAGCAAGCACGCCTCTCATCAAGTGATTGGAGACCAGTGGGGGACAAGGCAGCCACGTATGTAGAATATGCGGAGCCCAGCATTATTATATACGACAAGCCCTTTTTTGGATTCTTTCAATAATTGTTTGGTGAACACTGATACTACCGTGCCACACAGGACAGGCATACTCAACAATTGGGCGGACATACCCCACATACACAGAGACTAGGTCTCCCACACCAAGACGGTTCAATCTGGTTAGCATGTAAAGTCTAGGACTGCATTTAGAGATCATAATTGTTGACCTGTATGCCCCAACATAGATTTGACTGAACTGCTAGACCTAGGATCTTGGTTTCATTCACCACCTCCAGCTTTATGCCAGATATCTCGAGATCAGGCGGACGAGGGGGATGCTGTTTGAAACATATTTGCATAACTTTGCATTTAGAGGGATTAAGTCTGAGGTGATTCATGTTGACCCACAATCATCCAGATCGTGAAGGCACGCTAACAGGACGAACCTCCGAAAGGCTTAGATCGTCAACATACTTGAAGCATATAAGCATTTTCAGATGCATCATTATATTGATCATAGATGATAATGAAAATTATGGGTCCAAATATAGTGCCCTGTGGTCACCACATGACAGGACCAGAGCAGACTGGTAGAGCACTCTGTGGCGACGGGATGTTAGGAAATTGCTAATCCACGGGATGATTTAACATCTGACATCTAGGTTATACAGCTTTTTAATTGCCAGTGTATGGTCAACGCAGTCGAAAGCCTTGGAGAAGTCGGTCACTACCAGCGCACCCACAGAATTCACTTTGTCAGTGCCCCTGTCGCATGCAATTATGTCCGCTGTGCAATACTATCCGACGGACATTATTGCATATGCAAAACCGTCCGCCCGGACGCTGCTGCATAATGCTATTGTGTCCGCCCGGACACACGTGCATATGCAATAATAATATTGTGTCCACCACCATGCAAAACGGTCCTTGCAGTAAACGCCCTATTGTTGACGGGACAGAATTGTACACATATACACAATTATACCAGATTGAAGCTTATGTCGAAAAATTAAAAAATAACTTCAGTTGAAGGGAGTGAGCCTTTCAAACTCAACAGCCCCGACGTCCAACGGAATAGAAGAAAAAAGCGACGAATTAGCAGTCCAGGATTCACGCTACATGTACTGTACATCTACGTACGTACGTGTATATTCGGTGCATGTACGCTCAGTTACGTACGTCTACGTTGGACAGTTTTGCATAGCTCCGGACACTATTGCACATGCAAAAGTGTCCGAAGCGGACAGTTTTGCATGGCGGACAATTTTGCATCTGACACCCCTATAGAGCACATCAAGGAGTTCAATCAGACTCGAGTGGCCCCTTGATGCTTCCATACTGGTTGCGGTCAATAGACCTTGAAATGTCATCAATGACCCACCTGGACACAAATCTCTCACAAACCTTTGCAATGAGTGAAGTTAGGGATGTATGCTTCATTATCATTTAGTGAAGGAGTTGTTCATCAAATCTAATCCTGCAGAGGAATTGATTTGCACTTAGAAAGTTAATATTTTTCGTATCCTGACGTGACCTTACAATTAATAGCACCATCATTTAAAAAAGGATCCTATTTCAGAAGGTAACAAATTAGATGACAACATTTCTGACTCAACTAAGAAAAAGAAGCTTCCCAATAGTTTGTTCATCAGATCCTTAGATGACAGCAGAAAAATGAGCTTGACTGTGATATTTATTGCACAGAGGAAGGATGTCTGGAATTACACCATGACCCGGCGTACTAATGGTTAAGTCGGGGTTATCCACCGGTCATTATCCGCACAATAATATTGGCGGATTGCACTGCTGAAATTTTAAAGAGGATTTATCGATACCATGATGATCGACCCACCCACTCTCAGGATTTATGTTTCTGTCCTGGCAGCCGCAATGTGATCAAGCAGACTGATAAGTAAAGGACTCATAATAGTACTTTATTAATAAGCGTATGAATAATTATAAAGGAAAAAAGTTACACTCTCCCTTGATTTGGTTCCCATTGCCTATGAGGGTGGGGTTTGCTTGATCGTTCAGTGGAAAAACAGTAATGTTAAAGGCCCAATACAACATTGGTAAATGTCAAAAGATTGCCATAGTTTGTGTGTTAATCCCCAAAAAGCAATCCTGCGAAGGTCTTAATTCAAATGGTGATCTTAGAAAGTAGAAAAGGGTAAAAAAAACCGTCGCGGTTAGTGTAAAAAATAGTGATTTGCGATTAACTATATATATTATATATTTGTCGATGTTTGAGTGAAGATTAAATTCTAGGGAAGTACAGCATCCCAGACCGTAAGATTTCAACATGAGGATTCTATCATTAGCATCTACAAACTGTGTAATTTAGAAGGAAGTCTGTTGACATAGATGTTTCCCAATCTTCCCAGCGATCGACCTCCACTGACCGTTGAACTCCAAAAATGCCAACCTGTGCCTGACACAAGTCTTATGCAGTTAGTGCGTACACCCGGCCCCCCTCATTTTGTATGGAGAGCAGTTTAACCATTTTATTACCTACGGCGCGATCTTGAACGTTACTGAGACGATTGTGATGTAGGCATATTACAATTTATGATTATTTAGAGGTAGGCCCTATCTTTAAATTATTTTTAAAAAAATGTTCCTATAGTTATCTCTAATTCATTTAGAGACCGATTATGATTTTTTTTAAAGAGACATTCTTTCAGTCGATTTAGAAACCTCTTTCAAATATATTTCATCCATTTCAGATACAACTAAATTGAATAATAGATGCAACTTGACGATTCAGTGTACTCGAAATATCTTTAAATAATTGAACATTTTCTTCAAACATGGAGGAAGAACTTCCTCCATTCTTCAACTATGAAGATCTGGAGGGGCGACGTTTCGATCCCAAGGACTAGCAGGACCTTTCTCTAGTCCTGCTAGGAATGAAACGTCAGCCCCTCCATATTTTGATATTCGCCTTTTGGGTATTTTAGTCAGTAGTCCCCATTGTAGGCCTAAGCAGTTTAATTGCATCATGTGATGTCTTGTGCATAATAGTTTATTCATTTCTTCAACGCTTTAATCGTCAAGATCTAATACAAATAATAATAAATAATAAAATAATAAAATAATGTTTAAACGGCTCTCCATGGATTTCGACTAAAGAGCACCCTCTGAACTTGTGGTATACGTGCAGTTGTGCACCACATGCATTCGACCAAAACACACATAACACAGTACTGTTCATTATTTACTTAGTGTGTGCTGTGGACGCGACCTAGTGATACTACATTACTAGTGACTGATACTGATACAGTGATAGTGATAGTACTGCGATACATGTGATACAACAATACAAGTGATACTGATAGACGTCTGCAACTTGCAGTTTCAAGCTCAGAAACGTTTCAACACTCGCTTGCTACACTCGAACCGCCAGACTTAGTTACAAAATACAGGTATTTCTTTATTCTTTTCTAATACCAACAAGTTAAAAAACGGAGATATTGCGAAAAAGACCTAATTTTGAGATCTATATAGTAATGAATGATGGTGTTTTGTGCAGTGTATTGACTACACTGAGTACAGTAGTCAGTACTCAGTAGACAGTACTCAGTAGTGTCAGTACTGTCTACCCCCAGAACCATGCCCGAACTGTGGGAAATCGACACATTTTCGCCACATAAACAGTTGCACACAGGTGCGTGGTATGTAAACCACATTTGCTAGAAATCTTGGGCCAAATGAAGCAGTATTTTATGACTATGATAGTATGAGTATGAGTTATGCTGAACCTGCTGATCCCTATGCCACAGCACTTGTGAACGTTAAACAGAAGCCTATGGGAAAAAAACCCAGTTATCTGTGGGGTTCCGGTCGGGAAGCAGCGGACGACGTAGAACCCCACAGTTCTGGGGGTAAGTTACCCCCAGAACTGTGGGGTTCTACTTCGTCCGCTGCTCTCCCGACCGGAACCCCACAGATAACTAGGCTTTTTTCCCATAGGCTTCTGTGTAACGTTCACAAGTGCTGTTGCATAGGGATCAGCAGGTTCAGCATAACTCATAAAATACTGCTTCATTTGGCCCAAGATTTCTAGCAAATGTGGTTTACATACCACGCACCTGTGTGCAACTGTCCATTTGGCGAAAATGTGTCGATTTCCAAAAAAAAATGGGCGAAAACCTCCCGGTTTGGTCGCGAGATCCGAACGGCAGCGCCGCAACTGGCAGTCTGTGTGCAGTCAATTTTTTTTTAAAAGGGTGATTGTAAGGGTCCAAGTTAACCGGACTAGTGTGTTTTATAGTATAGCACAGTAGCAATGTGACGGGACATTTTCAGACAGTATTTGGGTGAGTTTCTTCCCTTTTTTCGGAAAAATATTTTACCTACGATGTTTTGAGTTATCTGATCACATTCAGTAGGCCTTCCTATACATTTGGGATCAAATCCATGTCGTTAGATTGTGTGTGGCGATTTTCAAAAGGGTGGAAGAAGGGGGCGATCGGGACAGTAGTGTTTCAAAAATGGTGAAAACACAAACTTAAATTAGATTTTTGTACATAGCGGTCCGTTACTCCGTAACCCTCGGGTCTCCGACCTTCGGGAGGATGAGGGTTACGGTTACCACAACTAGGTTTCACGTCAACTCGGTCCGTGACCAACTTGGTCCCTATTGGAACCCTAACACTAACCCTAACCCTAACCCTAACCCTAACCCTAACCCTTACCCTTACGGCTAACCCCAACCCTAACCTCGTGATCATTTTGCTGCATTTTCCCATAGGGACCGAGTTGGTCACGGGCCGAGTTGGTCTCGGACCGAGTTGGTCACGGACCGAGTTTACTGGTCAAATGACTGGTAAAATGTAAAAAAAAATAGGTAATAATAATAATTAAAAAAAATCAGTATCAAAGCAAGCTACAATAGTATTGCACTCAAGCTTAGACAATCTGTAAGAAATAACAAAGAAAAACACATAAAATAACAGACATAAGCATAAACTTAAATAAAACTAAACTGTAGAAAACACACATACATGTACATATTCATTACTTAGTTTTCAGTATTCATTACATATTCATTCTTCTGCAGGGGTATACAAATTCCACCCATACTGGTCTCTTGTCCAGTTATAAAACATATCTGGCTCAAAATAAAGCCATGTCCAGTACCCTTGGTAACCATGGGTACTGACATCATACTACTGAGTACATAAGTAAGACAAGAACTTACTAAGAAACTAGACTGTGTAGGGCTTATACCAACCTACTGTTCAAGTACATTAACCAAAACAACCTTGAGTAGTCCCTATGGCCAGCCGAGGCCATAGTACCCCAAGGGACATGTACAACCAGTCAAGAAACAATTCAGTCTCACACTCAGTATTCCTACTGTCTATATCAACCCAGCAATATTGGGGAAAGTTTACACACTTTCTAGATAGGTCCTCTTTAAACAATAAATTCAATCAAATATCATCCATGCAACGATGTGCAGAATTACTCCTTAAAATGACAACTTAAACATCACTTTCTCTATGAAACAAGTATTTTGACAATTGTGAAATAGTTACAAAATCATTCCGCCAGGCATCTCCTGGGATAAACATCACTACTTACATGTAGGTTCCAAAATTAATTCTGCCAGGTATCTCCTGGTATAACATGTTTAAATAAGTATAATAAAACATAAAAATAATAAAATCACAAATTATAACAATACCCCCTCTACATTTACATGCAAATCGATGATGTTTTGTGCGCGCCATTAGAGGAGTCAACACAGACCCACTGCGCACACAGACCCACTGCGCACACGGACCCACTGCGCACACGGACCCACTGCGCACACAGACCCACTGCACACGGAACCACTGCGCACACGGACCCACTGCGCACACGGACCCACTGCGCACACGGACCCACTGCGCACACGGACCCACTGCGCACACGGACCCACTGCGCACACGGACCCACTGCGCACATGGACCCACTGCGCACACGGCCCACTGCGCACACGGACCCACTGCGCACACAGACCCACTGCGCACACGGACCCACTGCGCACACGGACCCACTGCGCACACGGACCCACTGCACACGGACCCACTGCACACGGAACCACTGCGCACACGGACCCACTGCGCACACGGACCCACTGCGCACACCGACCCACTGCGCACACCGACCCACTGCGCACACGGACCCACTGCGCACACGGACCCACTGCGCACACGGACCCACTGCGCACACGGACCCACTGCGCACACGGACCCACTGCGCACACGGACCCACTGCGCACACGGATCCACTGCGCACACGGACCCACTGCGCACACGGACCCACTGCGCACACGGACCCACTGCGCACACGGACCCACTGCGCACACGGACCCACTGCGCACACGGACCCACTGCGCACACGGACCCACTGCGCACACGGACCCACTGCGCACACGGACCCACTGCGCACATGGAACCACTGTGCACACGGACCCACTGCGCACACGGACCCACTGCGCACATGGACCCACTGCGCACACGGACCCACTGCGCACACGGACCCACTGCGCACACGGACCCACTGCGCACACGGACCCACTGCGCACACGGACCCACTGCGCACACGGACTCACTGCGCACACGGACCCACTGCGCACACACACCCACTGCGCACACGGACCCACTGCGCACACGGACCCACTGCGCACACGGACCCACTGCGCACATGGAACCACTGTGCACACGGACCCACTGCGCACACGGACCCACTGCGCACACGGACCTGTCAAAACGTCATCGATTTGTGTGTACCGTAAAATCCCGTGTATAATGCGCACCCGTGTGTAATGCGCACCCCCAACTTTCGCCTTCACCGAGAAAAAAAAAAAAAATCCATGGCATGGATTGCATAGTCCATTGTAAAGTTGTTTCCATCCCACAGTGGGAAGGATGATCACCCTCCGAATAAAAAGTCCATTATTTCAAGCCTGGCCCAGGCGAAAAAAAAAGAGAAGAGAGCATACAGTGGGGAGGATCCTCACCCTCCGAATAAAAAAATCCATTTGAGCCCAAGTTACCTCGCCATTACCCGGGAGAGTTTGCGGTGGGGATGATGAATGAAAGCTCCATTGTTGAAATGTGATACAATGTAAGGTCAGCTTCCCTTAAAAAAAAGTATCTCTATTGACTGAAAAAAATCTTCCACAGTGGGAAGGGATGATCGCCCTCCCAATGAAAACATCCATTTGAGCCCAAGTTACCTCGCCGTGGGAAAAATCAAACACGGAAAACTTGAAAATCTCACAGCGGGAAGGATGACCGCTCTCCGAATAAAAACATCCATTTGAGCCCAAGATACCTCGCCGTGGGAAAAAACAAGCACGGAAAACTTGAAGATCTCACAGCGGGAAGGGTGATCGCTCTCCGAATAAAAACATCCGTTTGAGTCCAAGTTACCTCGCCGTGGGAGAAACCAAGCACGGAAAACTTAAAAATCTCACAACGGGAAGGATGATCGCTCTCCGAATAAAAACATCCATTTGAGCCCAAGTTGCCTCGCCGAAAGCACGGAAAACTTGAAAATCTCACAGCGGGAAGGATGATCGCCCTCTGATTAAAAACATCTATTTTAATTTTGAGCCCAAGTTACGTCCCTCGCAGTGGGGAAAAACCGGGAGAGTTTGCATTGGGGAGGACGGTCGATATCGGTTTCCATAAAACGTGTCCAGACTGAACAAAATGCACATCCATGGTGGCTTTACAGATACATGTATGCCTCCATTTGTTTGTTTAAAAAAAATGGGAAGGTTGATCAGGGGAGGATCGCCCTCCTAATACATGTAAAAGAAAATCAGTTTGAGCCCAAGTAACCTCGTGGGGAAAAAAACCCCAGGAGAGTTTGCAATGGGGACAATGATTGACAGCCCCATTGTTAAAATGTTATACAATGTAAGGTCAGCTTCTGTTTGATGACTTAAAAACCCATACTGGCAGGACATCCTTGTACCTTGTATAATGTGCACCCCCAACTTTTGATCTCTACTGCAGTGAAAAAAAGTGTGCATTATACCCAGGATTTTACGTTTTTTTTACCGTGTTCTTAGCTCTATGGTTTCAGGCAGTCATAGTCATACAGTGTGTGTACATTTACATGTACCGGTAGTAGTACATGTAGTACACTTCTGCCTACGCACCGCATATCATCAAGATACACACGCAATATTTTCCCGACGATATACATGTGAAGTGGAACCTGAAATTTCGGATATCGAACAAGCTTATGTACGAACTCAATGTATGTAGATTAACGTAGAGTCTCAGTGTGTTTGTACTGTTTGTACATTGTACACATGTATACAGTACAGTACGTGTTTGTACAGTACGTGTTTGTAATTGTAACAAGATTGCATTCCACATTGTGGAGTTTATTCTGGATGCAGCATTCTGGATGCAGTACATGTGTATACATAGTACACGTATGTACATGAACATGTACATGTACAACACATGTACATGTAGGTAATGTACCAGTGGTCATGTACCAATACTGTACTTTGCCAACATGTACATTGTACACAGCGTGGACTGCATGCAGGGTATGAACATGTACACAGTACTACAGGTAATACATACATGTACATGTCATGTACTTGTACTTGTACCGTATACAGTATCAGTATGTACTGTACAATGAACAGATAATACATGTACACGTACATGGGTACATGTACATGTACACTGTACATTTGTACTGTACTACATGTACCTCTGTACATGTACAGTACTACATGTACCTCTGTACATGTACTACAGTGTACATGTACCTCTGTACATGTACATGTACATGATGTACCTGCCCATGCCCATGCACATGCAGTGAGTAGAGTACACCATACATGTACATGTATGTACAGTGTACATGTACATACTGTACAGTTGTACCATGGAGCTATAGCTCCATGGTTGTACGTACATGTACACAGAACTAATCAATCTGCATGTGTGCAGCATGCACAGGTAGTGTGATCAATATTGGCTTAGCATGGACCTTTGATTCAATTGTTTGGCCTAGCCTATAGTGAAGAGCAGTAGCAGTACTGCACAGTACATTCAATGTTCCCTCTGTTATGTTAATCAAATGATTTCCCAAAGAGGAAGTCTTACAAAAATATACTAACATGTACATGTACATGTATCAAAGAACAAGGTGTTTACATACACATGTACATATAGAATTACAATGTACTGTACATGTACAAGTGTAGTTCTGTGAAAAATTAATAACATTAGAGTAAGTACACGTAGTACAGGTGTACATAAGTTACACACATGTACATGTATGTACATAGTTGTTTCACATGGAAAGGTTTATTCAGAACACACGGACACGTACATTTGTATACATGTACAGTACATGTACGTGCATGCCCAGGGCAAGTTACATGTACTCTTGCTGGTATTTTAGTGAGAAATAAACCTGCAATTACACATGTATACATGTACATGTACATGTACATGTACATGTATGTGCATGTGCACATGTCATGTATGTAAATCTAAAGCTACATACTGTACGCCTACTGGCCTACATGTATCTCATTTAAAGTACAGTGGGATACGTACATGTACTGTGGTCGATTTCACCAAACCCTTCGCAACTTAAGAATCATCGTAGGAGTTACGAACGATTGCAGCATTGCGATGTGTCTTAAAATCCGCAGCCGCGATGAATCGCAAGTCAATGTTTATGAAAATAACATTTTGTGAACGACTTTTTTATGTCTCAAGTAAGGTGCCACTTAAACAGCCGTCAAAAACAAAATGGCTGAAAAACAATACATGGGAGAAAGAGAAGACGTCCTCTGCTCATTGACATTGCATTGTTAAGGTAAATTCTAATTCTAATTTGTCAGCAGTACAGTACATGTAGCTTGTGTACATGTACATTGCTGCATCCCATGCATTTAATACACGTGCGTAGTGCGTACTACGGGATACCAGTGCAATGCAGAGATCGGGAAAGATCGTGGACGTCCGAGGGAAGGATCGAGAAATGAGATCGCACGTGCGTTGCAGACGTACATAGCTGAAAGTAGCGTGTATTTGGGCCCAAAATCCCGGCAGCCACGTATTTTATTTCGTTGAAAAACAAACCGGAAGTACATTATGTACATGTACATCGGAAATAGGCCTCCGTTGCGGTATACGTTCTAGGTTTGTCTGAATGTATGGCTGAATACGCGGCATCCTCCGTTTTTGGGCCCAATACGCGGCTGTTTTTTTGGGCCCAATACAGTGGACGGAAAGTGGACAATGACGTATTTTCTTTTCATTGAAACTATCTGGTTCTCCAACTTCCGTGTGCATAGCCAATAGGAAACCACTGCAGCCACTGTGCAGCGAATTCATAAATATTCATTATTTCTTGCAGTAAAAATGCACGCACTGCCGATCAATGACGTCATGAATAAACAATGAGAAATCGCTTTTTTATGATTTTTTTACAAAATTACGACTGTAACACACAATAGGCCTATCGGCACAAAAATTATTTTGATGTGTATAATCTTATATATACGGTATATGAAATCCATTAAATATGAAATTTTATTGACATAAAAACTAATTTCACAAGTTCACAACCATGGCGGTTTGACATGCCCCATTCGTTTATTAACTAAACAATTATAACATTGTCAATACTGATTTTTGACTAAATCGGGGTCTCTGTCACGACAATGTCGACAATCGGCATAAAATTATCGCGACATGTCGACATGAAAACATTTTCACGACAATAGCCTTAGTATCTAGACGAAAATTTCTTAATTTTTTGAACTCCATTTTTTTTTTGAGAACAAAATTTAACAATTCATGAACTTGCGTGGTCCGCCATAGAGTTGTGTGATAATGATGCTTTGCGAATGTCGAAAAGGTTTATTGGAAAATACCGTTTCTTATAAAACGGTATTGTCGGTAGGTCTCACTGTCTGCGGTCCCGAAACAATCAATTCTCGAAGCAAAGCTCGTCTTTCTTCTTCTTCAAACATGAGCGTTAATGCCATTTCGACAACTTGCCACGACTTACTGAGTCGTTAAAAGTTGTGATGCATTGCGCTTCGTTGCCATGGGATTTGCAAAGTATTTAATGTACATGAAATCGTTCATACATGTAAACCGCGCAACGATCGATAATGCGAGGGATAATGCGTTGCAAGTCGATTTGTGATGCATTGCAGCGCTTCGTGAAATAAACCACTGGTATTTAATATGCACCACATACATGTACAGTGTATGTGTAAATTGTGTGCATAGGTACCGTGTTTATACATGTATGTAGGTACCGTATACAAAAAACTGTTCTAATTTGATCAAATCTTGGGGATAATGCAAGAATTGGAAATTTACAAGTACATGTATATTGTAAGCTCCTTTCTTCATTTAACATTTCTTGAAGACATGTGCCCATTTGTCTAAATACATTATATAAAATTGTTATAGAATTTCATTTAAAAATGTTATACATGTACAGTACATGTACATACACATGTGTATACACGTACTTGTAAGTTCATTTTGAAGTATAATTTTTTTCTTCCCAGCAAAATGTAAAAGATACATGTACAACTGTAGCTTAGAAAAAAATAAAATTTGTATACTTGTAAATGTACATTACATATTCATTGCACAGTACACTATAGACAGGGCCATGAAAAGATCCGCTGAATCTGAATGTGCTGTACATGCATCGTGAATTTTATCGTGAAGTTTTTGGAGTGAAAAAAATCACGCTAATATAAACAGGCATACATGTACATGTGTGTCAGCATGATGTCCTCTGGTGGACTTTTCAGATCAAAGATTTGTTTTCTGGTTAATTCAGTGTACTGGTACAGTATATCATTATTTTGGTGTTCAATTGTGCTTAAGAATAGAGCATCATAAATGTTTACCCAGTAGTACATGTACATGTACCGGTACATCATTTACATGTACATGTACATGCCAGTATGGTGTACAAACAGTACAATGTACGGTACATGTACACAGGATGTCTGAAAATGTCTCTGAAAGACAGCTAGATGCCCCTCAAGCTACAGTAAAAGCATAGACTTAAGGATTTATTTTGCACCTGTACAGTACACACATGTATTGACAAAGGACAAAGTTCTGTGTGGATAAGCAATGTCCTGTTTTGAAATCGATCACTATCAACTCTTTTGTCTGCTTGTATCTGCAGGGTCACGTAAGCCACGTAAGAGCCCCATTGGTAGACCACAAAGCCATTGTTCACTGATGTAACCAGCACCCATCACATGCACTGCCACAGAGGATCAGCATCCTGGACTTCATTGGCTTTCAAAAGCAGCCTATCGAGACAGGTTTTTCAAATAAATGCCCATATAAGCATCAGATATCTGATGCCCAACTTCTGAATACAAGTTTTGGATTTCTGTTTGTGTGCCAGGACAGTTTCAAGAATGAACCCATCATACTTTGAAAAGTTACTTCAAGTTATCATTAAGATCTTGGACTAGCATTTCCCTGAGCTACTCTTCTCCAAAACGCCCTTCCCCACATTGGATAACATTTTATCAAGATTCTCCTAGAAAGCTACTTGTAGGTAGAGTGTGCCTCCAATTCAGGTGAGTAAAATTATTGTACCTGCATGTATAGTGTACATACAGTACATTGAGTAATGTTAATTAGAATAATTATTTCAAACAAATTGAACAAATGTGAACAAATTGGACAAACTGGCAAAGAAAACATTGACAGGACCAGGATCAGAATAATTACGGTATTTGTCAAGTGTTACGGCTCGCTAGTGGAAGGTGTGACATTGTACATGTACACAGTAGTACATGGGCAGTAGACACAGACAATACATATTGACTGTACATGTACCGTATACAAAACGACTACAATAAATGACTTAAAGCTCCTACACACCATTTGCACAAATCCAAATTTCGTCCTGATGAATTTTGTTCAAGTAACCTACATGTACATGTACTCTAGTGGAAGTACATGTACATTTGTAAATACCGGTACCAGTATCAGACATGCTGTGGGCTTTTAGTGCTAGTGAATGCTGCCATTTTAATTTTCAACAGTCGTTTTAAAATAACTTTTGGGAAAAAAAACATGCTTACCAGCCTTACACAGTATTTGCACAAATCCAACATGGTCCATTCCCAATTACCGACGACTGTTTCGAGATTTACTCGCAATTTTCCGGTTTAAACCTATTGAAAATTAAACTAAAAGGGATACATACATAAATGTTGCAAACTGCTTACTGACTAAAATTTCCAAAATGCAAATCTCAAAATTTTGTGGGCCTGACGTTTCGATCCTAGCATTTCCTTTCTCAAAGGCAGAGAAAGGTCCTACTAGGATGGAGACGTCAGTCCCACTAAATTCAACTTGAGGTGCATTCTACGATCCTCGAAGCTGATACAGTGTGATGAAAAAAATTGCCAGTTTTTCACCATTTTTTCGTGAGATGGTTGACGTATTGAGCTGAAACTTTCACAGGTGTGTTATATATGATGAATATGCTGGATAAGACAAAGTACACGTATGGACAAGTTTCTAAGACCTTTACCAATGTTATGTAGGGGCTTTAACTGATCTAGAGTATTTAATTGCTGGGGCACTGCTGAGAGAAAGCTTTTGATTGACTGCAAAATTGCAACATGTACAGTAGTTCCCTGTTACATGTACTTGTATACATGTACATGTATGTAGCTCTTCATTTGTGGCTGATTAGTGAAGAACCTTTATGTACGGGTACAATGTACACTTATGTGTACATGTATAGTACACGTACATGTCAATGGATGGTGTTGTCCAGTCTCCAGAGAAGAGTAATTACTGAAAATGTATGGGCCTTTTTTGTGAGACTTTGAAATACGAACAGATACGGTAAGTCTCAATGTAGGGTGTAAAGTGTGGGTGCATGGTGTTGGAAAATACAGAAGCTTCATTTTAAATTTACACTGTATGTTACCATGGAATTCCTCCATGATGTTAGATCATGTTACACAGCGTTGGGATTGTAAAACGGTGAAATGGCCACTAACTGGTACGGATAGCTAAATGTATGCATACACGCTTTCGTTCACATGCAAAACTTCTCTCATGTAAATCCCCAGATGGCACATGTGCACTGTAACTACAGTTAAAGGTCTACAGACATAGGATTTGAAAAAGAGCTAAAAACTCTCCTTAGGTATTGCTCACAATATAATCATTCAGGATTGATTTTTGAAATTTTTGTTAGCGCCTAATTTCGCCCGAGCGAGGAGATCGAAATGCTAAGACGATAAAGTGCGCTACTGCGCATGTGACAGTGCGGTATTTAAGGCTGATAGACAATAGAGATAATGCAGGGCCAGTGCAAAGGGCACGACCTCAAGGCTGACCACAATTTCTGTTTGTGGTATACATGTAGTACGTTCGTCTCCAAAGTGGGGGGCACAATTTTCGGACCAAAATATACATGTGTAGTTTTTTTTAATCTAAATTAATAATTTTTGGTCTAAAAAATGATAGACACTTTGGGTTTTATAACAATACCGATTTATTTAACCCCAAGTTAAATTTGTTTTCTGTATTCCTTTAAAGGAATAAAGCCATGCTAATTGCTACGCCCCCATGGTTTGAGCTCTTGTTTACCCTGGTCTGTCACAGGTTTTCAGGCGGATTTTTTTTTTACATTTTAGTATACAGTAGGGTCATTCACAGTGACACAAAAATGCACGCTTTTTTGCTCTTGTTCATACAGCTAAAATCACAACCCAAACAATCCTAACATGCCTAAAGTGATTTTGGATAACATAGTGGTCAAACTGTGCATGTGTCCTTCCTGGTTGGGGGTGGGGGGGCTCATACAGGGAGACATCAAAAGGCTCTGCAGTCTGCACTTCCTGTTAGTTGCAATACACCCAGTACATTGTGGGATTAAACAAAATAAATTGTTTTAAACAAAATAAATTGTTTACATAGTGCATTAAAATCCAATTTTTTATGTCAGTGTTAATTTTTGATTAACATGAGCAGGACATTTGTACATGTACGGTGTGTTACCGTATGTATCCTATTTCATTTTGAGATCATTTGGTCTGTACATATGTACATACCTGTACTCATGTACAATTCAAAGTTACATGTACTGGTACAAACAAAACTGCACACACGCGGTACATGTACATGTACATATGTACATGTACATGTACAGTACCAGTACATGTACATGATTTACTACAGTATGCATACATGTACATGTACATGTGCTGCATGGTATTACTCCATGGTATAACTCAATGTGGACAAGTGCATAAAATAATGTGCTGTACTCTGCATGCATTATGCATACTCATTACTGTATGTATTCTTGTAGCTTGCATGTACGGGAATAGCGCCTATTTTATTTAATATTTTTGGAGGGAAAAATTTAATAAGCAATGAATTTATCTCATATTTAGGAGGGTTAAAGTTCAGTCTGGTAGTACAGATGTAGGGTACAGTAGCAAATGTTATCAGAATGGTACCGTACAGTGTGTACATATGTATTTTAGGGTCAAAATCTAGCTGAAACCAGTCTGTGCTGGAACCTTAGCTGTAGTGTAAGTACAGTAAGTGATCTGTTTATTTGGCAGTTGTAGGCTAGCTTGTGTACTGTACATATACTTGTATGTACAGTGTACTGTATTCAAAAGCTACAGGACTGTGTATGTTATCAACTTATGTGGATACTGTATGCACAATAATGATGTACGTATACATGTATGTTACATTTTTATATACTGTACATGTACACGGTACTGTACAATGTAAGTCACGTAAAAGACAAATCTTGTTCCTGCTCAAATGATTTTGAATGTATTGTGTGTAAATGTTTAAAATCATTTATTATTTGAATCTCATGGGAGTTTACTTATAGACTGTACAAATGTACGTTTACTGTACCTCTACTTGTACTTGTTACTGTACCACTAAATTATGCAACTTACAGTACATGTACCGGTACATGTATACGCATACTACATGTACTGTATGTACAATGCATGTGTACTGGTACACTACCATTAAATTCCAGTCCTTTGGGCCCTGCTCAGTAGTAAGGTTAAGATTTTTGGCACAGTTAGTACATGTAGCAAGGCAATTTTCACATCCTCCATGTACGTATGTACATGTACCTGTACATTGTATATTATTAGGCTGAACTCTCCTTTAGCAATACAATTGGATTGAAACATCGGGCCCACTAAATTTTGAGATATTTCTAAAGAAGTGCAGTAGTTTGAGCATCAGTGATCAGTCACATCTGTAGGAAAAGGTGGAACAAAGTAGACAAGGAGGGACATGGAATGGATTTCACAAAGCCTTACGATACATCATAACTCAATTTATTAATGGAGAGTGTTAATCCCAACATGTACATGTATAAACATGTAAGTTTTGATTGGCCATTTCATTTCTGTGCAACGCTCATCGCCTTGCGACTGATTGTACAATGTGAGTTACATGTACGATGAGTTTGGTGAAATCGACTGCTGACCATACAAAGAACAATACACTTAGTTCTCTATTACAGTTGGAATTCTTTCACTGAGTTCATGGGGTTGACTCTGAGCTTGTGCAGCTGGATATCAAGTGTTGTTTGCATACATGTACAGGTACATGTACATGTACACTGTACATGTACTGGGGGTATGGTACCACCATGCAACAAAAATGAAACAATTCAAGCAAAAATAAACACAAGAAAAGTTTAAAAAAATACATGTACATGTATCAGTCAGAAGAAAATTACTGAAAATAGGCCGTTTCAGATCTTGAGCACTAAAATCGTGCAGTTACTTGTGCAGTGTGCATGTACACTGTACTTGGGTATCTTCATAGCTGATATTATTATCTATTAAAGTTCAACTGCAATGCATTTTGGAATTCGTTTTTATTATTATGGTGTCAGTAAAATACATCCATGCATTTTTTCCGAATTTTAAACTATGGGAAAGAGTGTAAATTGTTTTATTTAAGTTTGGAAGGGGGAGCAGCCACGCCCCCGTGGAGGGCGTCCTTGGTGACGTCAGCGGATGAAGACTCGGTCCATTACCCTTGTTGGGGAACTAGTGTATTGTACGTTCGTATACATTGTACCAACAGTCAGTGCACGTTTTTCAAGAGAACCGTTTTCGGGAGTAAATATCGACAAACCCGTTGACATGCCACCCAGATTCGTTGTTGAAGATTGCAGCAGTGGAATAAACATGTATTTATTCCCTGACGATCCTAGAATAAGCCGCATTTGGACGTCAAAAATCATGCTGACACGACCGAACATTTTCTAATGTACATGTATAGGCCTAGGGCCTACAGTGCATTTAAAAACACATGTTGTGTACATGTTCAAAACATGAACATGGACAGTATGCACGTGTAATATAGTCATTAGTCTGATATGGCACTCAAATTGCACGCAATGTCACCAGTACTGCATAATATTCTCAAGAATGGTGAATTTTGTTTTTGAAGACTGCTTGTGATTGTATGTTAATTTCATGACAAATAGTCCAGAGTCAAACGAGGTCATAGATAAGAAAGGCAGGGTCAGATACAGTACTTTTTAGATTTACATGTAGTTTTGAACTTTGTGCAGGGAGGTACTTTAAAGGAAATCACTGAAACACTGTAAGTGTAACACATACATGTACGTGTACAATATCAGTGTGAACATACATGTATGTTCAATTTAATATCCTTTTTTATAGAAGTAATGTGTGTACCGGTACATGTCGTACATTTAATTCTGATTGCTGTGTTTAAATGTGGAAAGTTTGCGATGTCACTGTGTTAGTAATCTCTTTCATGAAGGAGTACATGGCTCTGAGAAAAGCCTGTAACTCAACATTCCAGGGTTTATACTCTGCCTGTCATCAAGTCAGCCAACTCAGACCTCCCAGATTTTGATGTCACCATGCAAATTGAATATATTAATAGGCCTATATTTCTTACATCTTTCCCTTTGCCTGAAGCTTGTTACCTTTCCTTCCTTGAGCAACTGCTATCGACCAATCACCATCGGAGAATCATGTCTACCATACCAGGAGGATGCTTTGTTGCTCCTGACAGCCTCCGCCGTCTCAAACAACATAGCCGTGAGGCCAATACTACCAAAAACCAGCAGACCCTACTGAAATCACATTCTGACTCTGCCCCTTCGCTGGTACCCCCTGCCCAACCAGGAACGCTCCATCAGATGATTACATGTGAGGTTTAGCTTAAGGTTCAGTTGTTGACTATAAATAAGTACAGTACATATATACAGTGTGTATACTATAACTACTACCGGTACCCATATATGTACAGGATATTTTGGAGTCTTGACAATTTTTGAGAAATGTTTATGGCAGTCTTTGACATGTATGATTTCTTTGTGATTGTAACTTCACATTGTCCTGAAAAGTAACTTGGTGCTCTTGCAGACAATTCTTGACTCGCTACATTACCTTCATCACAAATACCACAGAATCTCATTTTTGGATTTGGTGATGTTCGATATATATGGAAGTCAACCTAGGGTTGTTCATAATGAAACTAATTATCTACATGTATGTATATCGTGGTTTTGGTATGCGCAAATATTCATTTTGGGTTGAATTAAAATAGCACATTTTTTAAATGAACATTTTAAGGGTCCATAGAGAGACATTTAATGATGGATTTCTTGTTGCTTTACAGCTGCTCCAATGCGTCTTAGGCTGAGTGAGATATTCCGTCAGTCTCGGAGTGCCTCTTCAACCCCTGTTGCTACACCTCCTTGCACCCCACCTCTCTCCCCATTGATACCGCGCTCCCCACCCCACAGTCCTGTGATGATTCCCAAGACTAAGAAAACTCCAAATAAAGATAAACCATTCTCAGAGTCTATTTGAGCAGGTATAGTGCACCAAGAAACAGCCTCCCGGCAAATTATGACGTGCATACATGTACCTGTACAACCGTAATTATCGGAATATAAACTGTGGTATATATACATGTACGTTGATTTGGCCCATTTAAAAAGATCCTTGAAGAATAACATTGACTTCATTTGTCTATGGGACTCTTCTTTTTGACCCCAAAATGAAATATCAATTGTTACCTGATGTAATGTATTAATACGAAAGTTAAACCCGCTAGATGTAATAATTTTTGACCAAAGGTCCAAGCTTACATGTATTAGTAGAGGATCGCAAAGATGGGACTGAGTGAATTAAATGAAAATAATCATCCAACTTATCGACAACTTGTCAACGGATTGAGAAAAATTAATGCCAAAGCATCAGACGAATGTGCAATACTAGACTTTTACTAGTGCACAGGGCAAAACTAAAAATGATTGAATTGAATTTGCAACTTTACCACATAAGATCCATGGCACTTGCTTCAATATTTTCATGCCATTTGACTCCACGGGACACTAGATACGAGGCTTCTTTATAAAGTCTGGCTTTTGCCTCCACTGGTGCATTTGTGACAGAAATGGCTTGATGTTTTGCTAGTGCTCACCACATGTCTGAAGTTACATGGTCTCTGTCTGGGTTGTGGCCTTGGTATGGCTCTTTCCAACTTAAAAAAAACCAGTGAGTTGTTTTTCACAAATTACCTGATGATCTCACAATTGCTGTGCTGTATATAACATTTTGCAGATTTTGTGATTTTTATTATTATTTCAGATCTGAACAAACATTTATACATATATTCTCAAGATATAAAACTTATTTTCGGTGAAAATTACCCAAGAAAATTACTCATGATTTTTATGTATTTTTACTTAAGTGGATTTATAAAAATCCAGAACATCGTGGAATTAAGTCAGACTTTTGAATTTATTAGACTAAATCTCATTTTGATATAAATTCATTTAATATTTGGCACTCAACTGCATTGCCAGTATAATGAAGATGACCAGTGGAGAAAATTACCGGTCAGTTACAATGGTGCTGCTTATAAGCCCTGTCCGCACTGGACTTTTTGGGCAAAGTAACCAAGACGCTGGGTACTTTACCCATTTTAAGTCCAGTGCGGACGTCTTCAGAAGTCTTCCTCTCAGTAACTTTTCCCGACCCGCACGGGCATTTCTACCGGCCAACTTCTGTCCAAGAAGAATTACCGAGACACTTTTCCCGAGATGAAGAGTCCAGTGCGGACAGTTCGAGTCAGGTAAATGCGGCTCAGTAAACCCAATATTCGGTCCCTGTCCACCAGTGAGTCACCACGCATGCGCATTGCTTGCGGCAAGGTATGCTACGTGTGCTTGTGTGAACCTTTTCTCTCATCGGGTCAATGCACAAAAGGTCATGTAAAACGTCCTCATGATCTACCGTCACGGTTAAGTTACCCGAGTCGAAAGTCCTAGTACAGACACCGGTAATATTTGTCCATTTTCTTTTTACCCATCGGCTCGGTCAAATCCCCGGAAAAAATTTCCAGTGCGGACAGGGCTTTATACATTAAGGCCTGAATCTTATTGTGAAGTTTTGGGAGCAATGCGGCTTATACACCGGGTGGCTTAAATTCCGAAATTTACGGTGGTTGTTAAAGCAGGATTTGATCTTCCTAATTCTACCCAATTGTACCTATCTTCCCTCACCCCATAAATCCTGACCCTTTGTATAAATGTAGAAATTGAATTAAACCTATTAATCTGAAATAATGCATGTACCAATCCCATGTACATGTTGCTGATCATGTTAACACGATGCCATTGTGTGATGAATGTGTGTATTGTCCTGTTTTTGTATTTGCCATGCTCGCCACATAAAACTTTTGTTAACTACTGTAACTATACATGTACATTCATGTGTCTCATCACATTTTGTCTGTCATCTTTTCAACAACCTTTGCTAGAGTATGGCTGTATTCCTTCATTTCCTTGTACTATGAACCACTGATTCCTCCACTTCTATTATTCCATAATCTGAGAGGAAACATGGTCTTGGGCAATGAGGTTACCAGCTTCACATTGCACCATTCAGAAAGAAGTGTAGAATTTAACATGCAAGCAATACACCGATCCAGTAAGCCACGCCCCTTGACAAATTGACCAATCACAACGCGGTTTAAGGTCCTACAAATTGCAGCTACATAACGTTTTAAATTTTGTACTCTTTACTACACACTTTTTGTTGTGTTTACTTTTGTTTCGTATGTACATGTACCAGGCAATTCCTTTGCAAACCCAAGTTTTATCCTTAACCATGGTCAAGTGGTGTTTATATTTTCATTGTTATTGAGGAAATTAACATTGTTTGCTTTTTCCAACGGAGAGAAGTTCTTTTGTGGTTACGGGCGTGCAGTGGACGTGCATGGCATGACATAGGATAGTGACACATTCCATGTGTTGCATGAATGCATGTCACTTACTGTATCTATGACCTACACAGTACAGACATCAAGCTGTGATTATCACACTTGGAGACTGTAATGGTCAATTTCTTATTTACCTAGCATAGAGATCAGTACTGAATACTATGTAGCCTAAAAATATATTTCAGATATTTAGAGGGCCAAATGTCACGATCCTAGCACAAAAGGCATACCTTGAGAATTTTCTTAAAATGTTGTCAATCAAAAGTGCAGCCAAATTAAAAAAGTCAACAGTTTTTCTAGTTACAAACTTTTTTGTACAATATGATTGTACTTTACAATGTTAATTGTAACTTTTCCTAAAACCAAATCATGCATTTGTATAATTCCTCAGAAATGATTATTCTCATGTGAATGACTTTTGAACTTTCTGCAATGTGTTTGGATACGTTTTTACATCATAACATTTAAAATAGGCTCACATGCCAGTTTTTTGATCATGCAAGCCAGAGACTGTTCAGTGATAAGATACAACTTACCCATTTTTAAAAATTAATACTTATTTGAAATAGTTAAATGCTTCTAACTGGTGCCCCAACTATGGCAAGGTAGCTCAGATGGTTTGAGCGCTGGTACTCAAAACCAGAGGTCTTGAGTCAAAGTTTTCTTGGCCATTCTTCAAAATTGTTCAAATGTTCCCAGTCACGTTTTCCTTTATTTGATTGACATTTTATACTTGCTACCTGCATACACAACCTAAATAATTTTTCAAGCAAGTTTCTTCAGTAATGTTGGTATTGTGTCCAAATTCCAATTACACATTTATGTTTATACATTTAACTGTTTATTTCTGATTTGTGCCATACTGACATATTCAATAAATCATGTACAATATAAGAAACAAATTGTAAATATATGTAAATTGTATAGAATCTATCCGAAAAATTCCAGTGTCATTTATTGTTTCTGAACCCTTCAAAAGTTAAAACCTTCAAGTGATATTGTTGAACATGTTGAAGGAATCAAGCTGTATGTATTTGATCAGTTGAGATGACCAAATTGTAATACATGAACATGCAGGCAGCTTAATCCTCCCATATTATCAATTATTTGTTGTTGATTGCAAATGTTATGCTGTGCTCTACAAATCTATCTTACAAGAAGTACAATGGATTGTTTTACAGTGCATCTAATGGAAAGATGTAACTATATGACACATGTGCACCTTGTCTTTCGGTAGTAGCCAGCAGAATTCTGAAATTTCTGTACTTTTAAAGGCCATTTTTATGATGCTAGTGATTTTTTTTAATGCTTTTTGACAATTAATGACCTTATTTTTTTTAACTACCTGGTACATGTATGTCTTCAATTTAAACACTTAACTTTTTGGGAAGTGGGTAATTAATTGATATTTTTGAATTTGAAATTGGTGCATTGCATGTCTTAAATTACCGTAATTCGTGTGCACTGATGACTGATGTGTAAAATGCCTGGTTGCATCATCACTTAAAGAAATTGCTATGGGACTTTGGTTTATAGTTTTTGTTTTGGAAATTATTTCAATTCCCATTTTCCTTCTGAGGTGTAAAGGAGAGAACTGACATGACTGGTCACACTTTGGAAACCATTTGAGCAGAAATTAATTATCAAGAAAGCGATGCATGTAGACATAATGACTGGTGAAAGCTGTTGGTTCTCAGCAAAATCTCTTTTATATGTGCAGCTCTACAAATTGCTGTTAGATGCTTGTATGTTACTCAAGATTATTTGGTGAAGGAGGAAAGGTTTTAACTAGGAGCCTGCATGATAATAGTCCCATATCATAGTCTATAATATGTCAATTACAATGATTTTTTTTATATTTAAATATTTGGATTTTTTTTTTTTTGCATGTGCCAAGTTACTCGATATGTTAGATTAAAACATTGATGCCTGGAGGAATTTCTTTCCCTTCTAGATTTTAAAGGCCTTTTAAAGAATTATTCTAGAGCTGGATGAAATATGAATTTTTCAATAATAATCAATAATGAAAATGTGTTTGTGGAAAATAATAGCCTTTTTTTCCATTTGAATTTGATTTGTTGTTTAACTTGCCAAAAATGTCTAAACATAATTAGTTTTGTAATTGTACCTTAGAAATATTGTTAAAATGGAACTTTCACCTGCCATTTAACCTGCTTTTTCACTTAAATGGGACAAGTCTAAGCAAAGTAATACATGTACAACTATGTTCAGTAATACATGTACAACTAAGCTCCGTAATACATGTACAAGTAATGCAGTACTGTAATATACTGCATGCATACATTCTGCCAATGGGAAGTAACAGTAGGCGGTATGTACATGTACACTAAGCCAATTACAACATTGTTATTGAATCGTGAATAGGGATTATTTCTAATGGATTTGGAAAATTCATGGATTTCAGATCAAAACAAGATCATGCATTTGACTTGGGTGGGGGCATGATTGCTTCTACATATACACTTCATGCCAGGACCTCTGAATTTGGAGTGCCTGTGTTGCTGTATGCTGGGCCTTCCAAACGTGGACACCCAAGGACTCCTTTTCAGCCTACCACAAAACAAATGTAGCATGACAAAAGCTACCCAGACTTCCTATTCGCAGGCTTGCATTGCTGACATTATAATGAATGTTGAATGTGTTGACCAATAGGCAAGACTCTGCACATGCAGTGAGACATAAGCAAACTCTGACCTTCCTGTCAAAAGAATGCAGTAGGTATGCAGTGCCTAATAGGATATAAAAAACACATGCATTTACCCTTATTTAGCAAGTATTTGTGATTATTGGAAAGAAAAAAATTGGATTGTGAAAACAATTGAGAGTCAATTAATGGCTATTACTTCTCTCAGTGTTAAAGGTTCTTATAATTCAATTTGTTGAAGCATCGACTTGGTTCTATGGGCACGTGTCCCCATATATATGTGCATGGGCATAAACCTTGTGGAGGTTTATTGTTTTGCAGGTTTATGTCTTTATGAAAAGACATGTTTGATATTTTGGTTATACTCACCAGTGATTACTTAGTGAATTTTGAGCACAATATGAACTTGTGTAGGGAGCTTTCTTATAAGCAAATAGCTCTTGGGATACTTTCACTGTGAACATTTAAAGTTAAACCATGAAAAGGGGATGAAAATGTTTCACCATGAAAATAAAAAATCACTGATTTCACAGCGCATTTTAGTCAATTCCCATGAAAAAAAATGGCCTTTCTGACCTGATAAGGACATCTTGAGGTCACTAAAGAGACTGAAACTTAGAAAAAAACATGAATATCTAGGGTGGCTAGTTCCAGCCTTCAGGGATGGCTAATTCAATGACACCCCCAGCTTCCATAGGGGTACTGTATGGTGTCCTTGGGAATGTCACTCCCAGATACTTCAAAACTGCCTCTAGCCATTTACCAAGAGGAATGTGTCCTTGGAGATCATTGGTGAAAACACTGAAAATGCTATTGCCTGTTGGGGAAAAAAAGTATTGGCTAACTGTGCCTGAAATAGGGTGAAAACACTGATTTTTCTTTTCACTGCTAAATTACATTTTCACCCATCACATTTCACCCAATCACATTTTCATGGTTTAGATGTTTAGAGTGTTTTCCACGTACATGCATATGTTAGATTCACAGTGGAATAGCCAACAGTCTGGAAGTAATGAAGCATGTTGAAGAGAACATCATGAACAGATGAAGGGCACTTAAAAAATGTAATTGGTAATATGCACTGTGGCAGTTTAACCTTGTCAGGATAGAGTTTCGCAGATCAAAAGTATCCATGACACTTGGTTATAAATTTTCAAAAGATCAATGTTTGTTGGTTGTTTGAATCACATTTATTGCATTGCATATAGTCTCAATTACCACTTATGGGTTTAATGGGTAATAAGTGATGAATAGGAAGACGGAATAGGAATACTAACCATAACGGATGCAGCTGATATAATTGAATAACTTGGAGGAAGAAAAACCTCCTACTGAAACTAGTATTTGTACTTGTGTGGCGTGAATGCGTTTGTTTGATCAATGCAAATTATGTGTACCTCTTAACTGATATTTGGTTATTTTTCATTATTTGTGCAGACACTGAATTATTTACATTATGTAAGGGGAATAGAATGTCTAAAAGACATGAAACAGTTATGATACCATTGGAATGAACAATATAGTACAGGTTTGATATTGACTTTCAAAACTTGGAAAGTTGATCTACATGTACATTATTAAGGGACTGTTGGAGGAAGAAACAAAATAGCAAACAAACCGGCTGTGTAAACTGGAATAATTGATGTCACTTTGTAGCAAGTATAATGTATGCATATCTAACGAAATATGGTGCCTTTAAGAAAGGTCCTGCTAGGATTGAAACGTCAGGCCCATTAAAGTTCGAAAATATGGTGTAGATATGAAATACATGAATACAAGACATGAATATGAACACCACCTAACCTCATAAAAGGTGAAGATGTAGGCCTTGCTCACTCCAACCTGACACGCATTTTAAGAGAAATTGTTTTATTGTAAGGGCCTGGATTTTCTCTTACACTGCCGCGGTATTTTCCAGCTCATGCAGTTTGATTTAGGGGTGGCTCTAACAGTTTGAAGGATTTGTAATACATGGAACTTAAATGGAAATGATAACAACTATTTCACTGTAAATGGAAATTTATCGGTGTCATCCTAAGATGGATATGACATGGAAATCACTCATTTTAGAAAATGGCACTCTTTACAGATTCTTTAATCTGTGTTTGTGTTTACGCATTTTGATTGAAGCTATAACCTTTAATTGTTTTGTCATAATTATTAATGACCTACCTTTCTGTCTTATATACATAGAATGTTTGATTAAATGCTTAAATCGAAAACCTTGTTTGGGAGTGTTGTTTGAATTGAATGATTTTACCTCATTATAAATTCCTTTTGTTGGTTGGTGGGTTGCTTGGTTGGAGGGTTGGTTGGGTGGGTGGTTGAATGATATCCAGTACCGTTATTGTTTTCCTATGTGAAGGTGTTAGTAAAAAAAAGGGCTTCTGGTTTAGGTTGTGGCTAACAGTCAAAATACAAATTTTTTGTTGTGTCAAACAAAGGAAAATTTAACTGAGAATTGTTGAATTTTGTTGTTGTAAATAGCCAACAAAAGAAAAGGAACTTTGACTGGACCATAACTTGAACCAAAGAGTCGCGAGTCGCGGGTTCGAATCTCGCCCGAGCTGCCCGAAATGTTTTTATCAGGTACCAGGCAAAACACTGAAGACTCGGTGTTAATTATCACGTCGAACAAGGGCAAAACCTAATGGAACTACATTCTCCTTGACGCAAGCATCATGTAATATCTACGAAGCAACGCGGTACCCGCCGCTATACATAATTCGAATCCACCACACGACCTCGACCAGCTCGGTGGTCCAGTGATTAAGACGTTCGTACTGGATATCGGGAGTCGCGGGTTCTAATCTCGCCCGCAGCTGCCTGAAATATTTTTATCAGGCACCGGGCAAAGCACTGAATACTCGGTGTTTATCACGTCGAGCAAGGGCAAAACCTACTGGAATTGAACCAAAGATTTCTGGTTTTTCTTAGCGGCCAGTACCAGTGTGCTTACCATCTGAGCTGCAGCCCCGCAGTTCGAGGATCACACAAAGCGGTAGCAGCCTTGTGTCGACAAAGAGGATTTTAAAGTGGTAATCTGACTTTAGGTGTTCATAAATATCTCACCCATTCCCCCTTTAGCGACGGGCAGGGGATATGAGCCGAAAACGGGCGGCATATCACCTTGAGGATTTTTTTTATAGATATTT
The DNA here is from genome assembly GCA_949987565.1 of Luidia sarsii. Taxonomy (NCBI): domain Eukaryota; kingdom Metazoa; phylum Echinodermata; class Asteroidea; order Paxillosida; family Luidiidae; genus Luidia; species Luidia sarsii. The sequence continues at coordinate 1,648,850 of OX465121.1, forward strand.
ACAACAATGCCAAGAAAGTAAAGAAACACCCGGCAACGGATTGGTTGTAATCAGTTCCGGAACATCTCCGTATAGACCTGGTGTTCCCCCGAATCCACCCTGCTTTAATCCGAGTTTCAACGGAGGGGCTTCATGGTAAGACAGGGACAATGACGTCAGATCACCCATGGTGCTTCCCGCGTGCGATTTTGTTCCAGTACTTGAGCTCTATGGCACCAAAATTAAATGCACGGGTTTCCTGCATGAATATTCTCAAAGATACGATGACTTCTTGAGTGAGCTGCACCCATATACAGCTCTATGAAAACACATGATTATGAAACATCATTTGCGAAGGTCAAAGAATCGCTCCCATACCGTTTGTCAAACCATGGAGCTATTAAAATAGCTCCATGGTCAAACCAAATCAAACGTATACATAACAAAATAATAGGCCTATGGAATTCCATCTGCCAAGTTAACGCGGCGCATGTGGGGCATTCATGCTTTGATCTCCCAAACGGTAGCATATGTTGGTGCGTTCCCCTGCCGATGATGAATTTACATCAGGTATGACGTCACTGCAATACTATCCGCATCCGTAGTATCCGTACCACTCCGAATCCACACCACTGACAGTTACTCCCGTACCGTTGTGGTGCGACACTGTGAAGAGTCCGTGCACCTCTCAGCCGAGAATTAACTGGCTACAATGTATACGAGTACGAGTTCAGTTTTAGTGCGACACTGTGAAGAGTCCGTGCACCTCTCAGCCGAGAAAAACTGCATGGGAACTGCACGGGTTAGACTCAATGTGGTAAGGAGGCCATGTGGCCGGCACGGTACGGGAGTAACTGTCAGTGGTGTGGATTCGGAGTGGTACGGATACTACGGATGCGGATAGTATTGCAGTGTCGTCATACCTGATGTATATTCATCATCGGCAGGGGAACGCACCAACATATGCTACCCTCCCAAACACGCCGTAGAGCACTATGGCCTGTCTTGAGTTTCGCAAAGTGAGGGCGCACAAGCTTCAATAACTTTTACAATTTGAAATGCCCGGAAATACACGATTTTATTTATAGAGCTATGGTGCGTGTCATAGGCCGTTTTCGAAATGAAGGCTATAGCGGCTCGGGCTCAGGCTCCGTCTCCGTCTGACAAAACCTGAACATCCAGGCAGTGTGGTTTGTCCCCGAATTTGAAGGTTTGTTGGCTTGATAGGTACAGCGTATTCCCCGAAAAAATGGGGCCAAACGCTTGTTTTTAGATGACTGTGATCATTATTATAACGAGTAAGACAAAATATGACCGAAGCCTAAGCCCGAGCCTAAGCCTTCATTTCGAAAACCACAGAGCTCTTTAGATTTATGGATGCATGTACTCACAGCGCCACCTACCGATCGCCCACCAGCTAGAGGAGTATTTTGAACAGTTAGCAAAACGACTATTAATAGCGTATAGTGCAGTGAGTTTCTGAACGATTTTGGTCAAGGTTAAATTTGTTAGGCTGAATGATTGGCTGGACCATGAAAATGTGTCCAACTTTGCTGGCGAGCCAGCAACATTGGACAAAGTATGTGGCAAGAGGGCGCGCTATTACAAATATATTAATTAAAGAACGCACTCTCAATCCACTATCGATCATTGATTGACGTCTCGGCCCAAGACTAGGTTCACTCGAGAACTGGTGTACTGACTACTGTAATTTGTAAATGCATGTGTACGGTAAACGGTGCACGTGGACAGTGTTAGTGTTACTAGTGTTAGTCTGTTACTTCAATTCTGTTCAGGCACGATTTAAGAAGTTTTCGAGTGTAAAATCGTAAGTTGATAACCAAGTGCGTCTTCAGAAAAAAAACCACCGAGTTTGTATGATGGAATACTTGGATCAACAGCATATTACAAGCAGCACACAGGGCACAATGTGAGTTCCTGACATTCGATTCGACTGTTTGATTTTTTAGAGAAAAAATACTTAATTACGTTTTAGTTTTTACTGGCGCTGGCCTGTAGGCTGTACTGTACTGTCTGTAGTGTATCGTGGGAACCCCAGTTTTCGACGGTACACGTTTTCGACACTTAGCCTTCTAACTCACATCACACGATGAAAACAACTCCGTATAACGATCTCAGACTTCGTATCTTACAAGTTACAGTTGGTTTCCTGCTCTTGTCCGTCACCGAAAATGTGGAAAGTTAAGGCTTTTCCAGTAGGCCAAACTCGTGTGATTCAAAAAGTTGCTCTTTTGGGGTCTATTTTCCTAGGTACAAAATTGGCAGTTGCTTCGAAGCTCCAGTTTTCTTTATTGTTGGTCCTATACAAAATCTGAGTGTACCAATACCATAACAAACCCCAACATCCGTAGAAAAAAAAAATATCACGCAACTTGACTCGAGGCAGTCCGTTCCGGGTAAAAACTATGGAGGCTCTTAGTCTTATATAGTTGCGGTAACCGTAGTTGCGGTAACCGTAACCCTCATCCTCCCGAAGGTCGGAGACCTGAGGGTTACGGGAATGTATGTACAAGATTATATGCGAGGTTTTTGTTTTTACCATTTTGGAAACACCACTGTCCCGATCGCCCCCTTTTTCCACCCTTTTGAAAATCGCCACACACAATCTAAGGACATGCACTTGATCCCAAATGTATACTGAATGTGATCAGATAACTCAAAAGATCGTGGGTAAAATACTTTTCCGAAAAATGGGCAGAAACTCACCCAAATACTGTCTGTAAATGTCCCGTCAACGTCTCCGCCAGGTTCGGAATCCGAACCTGGCGCCTCGACCAATCAGCGCTTAGTCTCGTGACGTATATCCCGCACGACGGCTATTTGCTGTTTCGCAATAGCAGTCCACACTCGTGGTGCGCGCGCAGGTCATCGCCCTGTGAAGAGCCGACTGGTACTGTATACAACCATGGATACAACTACCCCCAGAGCTGTGGGGTTCTACGTCGTCCGCTGCTCTCCCGACCGGAACCCCACAGATAACTAGGCTTTTTTCCCATAGGCTTCTGTGTAACGTTCACAAGTGCTGTGGCATAGGGATCAGCAGGTTCAGCATAACTCATAAAATACTGCTTCATTTGGCCCAAGATTTCTAGCAAATGTGGTTTACATACCACGCACCTGTGTGCAACTGTCCATTTGGCGAAAATGAGTCGATTTCCAAAAAAAATGGGCGAAAACCTCCCGGTTCGGTTGCAACATTCAAACGGCAGCTCCGTAACTGGCAGTCTGGTCCCTGTAGTACGGTATAGCGCCTTGCTGCGAAGACGTACAGGGGACCAGACTGCCAGTTGCGGCGCTGCCGTTTGGATCTAGTCATAATTTATGCTTAAAATGTATTGGTCTGGTTGATGTCTTCTTTTGGACGTTTAAAAAAAACTCCACAATCCTCTTTCTCACTGCTTCTTCAGTTATGACCTTTCTCAATGTCACTCCAGAGACACATTTCCTCCTTCTTGGTACTTTCTCTAGCTGCCCTTTTATTTTTTTCATTTTTATAAAAGCCTATTGGGCCATATACTTTTTGTCTTTAAATAATAATAAAAAAAATATTTAAAAAAATATATAAGCGAGACGCCCTATAGGAGCCTCCATAGTTTTTACCCAGAACGGACTGCCTTAAGTTGCGTGATATATTTTTTTCTACGGATGTTGGGGTTTATTATGGTACACTCAGATTTTTTTTAGGACCAACAATAAAGAAAACTGGAGCTTCGAAGCAACTGCCAATTTTGTACATCTAGGAAAATAGACCCCAAAAGAGCAACTTTTTGAATAACACGAGTTTGGCCTACTGGAAAAGCCTTAACTTTCCACATTTTCGGTGACGGACAAGAGCAGGAAACAAACCGGAAGATAAAAAGCCTGATATTGTTATACGGAGTTGTTTTCATCGTGCGATGTGAGTTAGAAGGCCAAGCGTCGGAAACGCGTACCGTTGAAAACTGGGCCCTCCACGATACTAGTAGTAGTAGTACTACTAGTACTTCTATAAGTAGAAGTACTAGTCACAGTAACTTGGACCCCGACGAGTCACCCTTTCTTTATTGAATTTTGAAATTTTGAGGGATGGGTGACAGCTCAAAATTTCAAATTTCGATAAAAAAGGGTGACTTGTCGGTCGGGTCCAAGTTACCACTCGGAGTAATGTAGTCCGAGTAACTTGGACCCTTACATTACAATTGCCCTTAAAAAAAGATTTGAGGGTGTCGCTCCCTCAAAATAAAAAAAAAAGGGTGATTGTATGTTGTAAGGGTCCAAGTTATTCGGACTAGTACGAGTAGTAGAAGTATTGTAGTATGACTTAGTCCAAGTAACTTGGACCCGACAAGTCAACCTTTTTTTATCGAATTTTGAAATTTTGAGGGTCCTGTGAGTGTAGGGTCCATGGACAACGGGTAATTCTGCGCTTGAACTGGGACTTTGAAAAAACAACCCTTCGGAATTCCCAGATTTCCCCCCAAAACACCCGATCACAGATTCACAGATTCCAATATTGGGCATTTTGTTTTACTCACGTTTGTGAAAAGCTAGAGCCCTTTGAGCCCTACGACTGTTCCCTGAATAGTGCAAGCGTGCACATTCCCACAGACCACTCTGCGCCCGGACCTGCATGTACATCGTGACGTCATGCAGTTTCAAATCAAAGATGGCCACCCCAACTTGGCTCGTCGACCCATTCTCGGTCAACTGAGGGGAAATTTCTCCCTTTTTTCCCCACTTTCTTTCACACATACATTGTACGGTACGTGTGGTGCTGGCGCAGTTTGCAGGTTATCGGCTCATCGCCCTGTGAAGAGTTGTACACATCCTGAACACTGTACATGCTAAGGCTGGGTCGGTTCGGTCGGTCACACCGGTTCCCGACCGTCCCGATCGAGACCCGGTTCCGGTTTTCCAAAACCGGTGTCCCGATAAAATAATAAAACACATAAGAAAATACGGCGAAGTCGGTTGGATTATTATTGTTAACCAATAGGGTAGTATATATTTGATAGCGGTGTGCATCAAAGCTATGGTTGCTGGTTTTCCCATAGTAGTTAAAAAAAATCAAAGTCAATCCAAAAAAAAGTCAAGGTTTTCAAAAGTCCCTCCATCATATAAAATTCAACTGCTCATAAATGTCGTACGAAAGTCGAGATAACCTTTATTTCCTTTTCGTTCTCAAAATGAATTGTGCATACGGAAGGTCATGTTGGCTAGCGAGCTGCGCGCGCACTCACCCCAGCGCGGCCTACACGTGCTCCATGGTTGTATGCAGGCACCATAGAGCTCTATGGCAGGCACACAGCGTTGCAGCCACAGCGCGCATTGCGCAATATTTTTTTCTAAACGAACGAACTTTTCGATCCGACCAGGATCGGGCACGAAACCCTCGGCATGATTGAGTTTGGTTTTGTTCCTCCATGGAATAGTATTGCGACGCTGGCGCCAAGTGCGGGCGTTGAAGTTAGCTGAAAAAGAACGTCTGTCTCACGCAAGACGGACGTCTGTTGATTGGACAGCGCGCAGTTATGACCGAACATGACAGCGCATAACGCAACGACTGGCTGGCGAGAGCCATCGTTAACGCGTGTTTGCGAGGTCGGTCGTCGGAGTCGAACTCTTTATCGCCGGTTTGTTGCCCCAGTGATGACGATGGTGATGTTGCTCCTCGTGAAAAAATATAAATCCAAACACAGCTGAATGTCTATCGGGCGTGTGTGGGACATTCCCTCCAAGAATCATGCCTCATGAATATTGATCTTAGTGACGTCACGAAAGTGGAGTGTCATTCAAAGTGTATTTTCGGGAAATAAATGTGAATAATTTTTTTTTTTAAATCGTGATCAAAAGGGTGCTGAAGGCTGCAAACAAATTTCAGTGAGGGAATATGTGAGACAAATCACAGCTTGAGTAGTTTATTGAAAACTCACGATATTTATGAGGAAAAAAAGATGTTACAAATTCACAACCATGAATTTGGAGCACATGCTATTCCTTATAGAGTTAGATTTTGGCCAATTATGGTTGGAGAAAATCGGGACACCGGTTCCCGACCGGTTCAGCGACACCGGTTCCCGGTTTTGAAAATAACCGGGATGTCGCAACACTAGTACATGCATGTAATGTATATGTAATTATAAAACTGAACGTTATTGGCTGTTGAATTTAATAAAATTATAAGATAGTAATGTATTATAATTTATATCAGGAAGATGTTATTAACAACACCCCTTCAAACTTCTTTTCCATGTCTCGCTGATCATGGTTAACTAAGTGCGCCAGAGACCACATCCACCATCCTGTACAGTACAAAGCGTGTGCAGTAGGTAGCAGTCAATGGACAGCTGGATAATTGCAAAAAGATTTGGGTATGAAGTGACTTGGGGTACCACTACTCATTACTCCAAATTGGTATTTTGATTTTTGACTACTCCTGATATTGTTTTAATATTTTAGACTGTGTTGCCAATGTGGGACTCCCATTCAGCCCAACCCAGCCAATATGTGTGTGGCATGTCTACGGACGCAAGTGGACATAACTGAGGGCATCCCTAAACAGGCTGTACTCTACTTCTGCAAAGCATGTGAAAGGTGACTTGTTTTCATTGCGCTCTATGATGTCTGTTTTCCATTCTTTAGCCTTGAAACATGAGGGACTGATTTGGAATAAGGCACATATTTGCCCATATCATATGTAGGTTGTAGTACCCAGTATGTCTCAATGGTGCATGTACGTGTAGGGCAGCAACCAGAGTTGTGCACTCCAACTGGTCCCACACTTGTATTTGAATCACAAATATCAAATCTGCATCCAAGTCCAAGTCACATCTCTTGAGTGTCAATTAGACAAAAACATTCTCCATGAAATGATATTGCCTGAGTGAAAGATTATAAACTTGTGAAATTCATAGTCTTCACAATTTCACCGCCAAACCCATCTTAATAATTCCATCACCAGATGCCACTTTTTATTTTGCCCAGAATGTAAGCACCATCGATATATCGATATTTTCGATATATCGATATAATTTTGATATCGATGTCGCCAATGTCTATTTTTTACTCATTTTGATATCGATGTCGCCAATATCTATTTTTTACTCATTTCGATATATCGAAAATATCGAATTTTTCGATGTATTGAAAATATCGAAAATATCAAATTTTTCGATGTATTGAAAATATGGAAAAAATCAAAATGGGCGATATCGAAATGTGCGATATTGAGGAACGATATCGGTGATATGATTGGTAATACCTCGAGCGTCGTTTTAACGTTCTGATGTCATTAGAATCCAGGATATCATTGTACGTGATGAAACCGCTCACTACAGCAGAGCGTGCTAGATTACAGCGCGTGGATCTTGTAGACTGGTTCCCCAGTCAGCTACACTTAGTAGGTTAGACGGGAACCATACCTGCAACCTTCTGCACGCAACCTTGCAACCTCCTAACAGCTCCGATGTGTACAGTGTAAAGCTCCGTGGAATTGTTGTACAGTATTTGTACCATACACTGCGTACAGCAGTGTAGTGTAGTGTGCCATTCGCACTGCACACGCTGTGGAGCGTACGTTCTTTTTTGTGAGTGCAACAGCAAGCGCTGCTGTCCGTTTCGTAAATAAATCAGAAGTTGAACATTGTTGCTGGCTCCATCGTAACATCCCAATGGAGCAAACTTAACCCCGATAACGCAATATGCTTATTTTTCTTTCAGAGAATCTCTGAGCAGGTGACCTTTTTCATGCCTGTGCACGACTTTCAGATCACCTTGGGACTGCGCATTCATTAGCATAAATTTGACTAAAATAAAGATGGCCATTATAAACCACTTGTGGAAGTTCAAATCTGGATTTTCAGGGCTAATTAGTCAAACCAAAATACGATCTTACTAGTTGCATTACTTGGAGACTATTTATGGGGCAAATAATTTGTTTTTTATTTTCACATTGATAACCATGACTGCAATGTCAACTGCATTCAATTGGATGAAGAACCAACCTTGTGGCCTAACACACTTTGTTCCTCTTGCAAAGTTAAGGGTTGGTGACACCACCGCTGACACACCTGGGGTTCACAACTATGATCGTCCCCTAGCAAGAAAGGAATGCCAAAAAAAAATAGATCATTTTGGTTGTGAACATCAAAACTTATATAAAAAAAAATACATTGATTTGTTTTTACAAAAAGGAGAGTCTCCCTATTCTTGAAATATTGTCGACTTATGCACCCCCTCTTTTAAAGTAACAATATGAGTTATTATTTCATAATTGAATTTGTACGCATAAAAAAAAATTGATATATCGATTTTTTTTCACCATTATATTGATGTTTGAAAATCCCAATATCGACGGTGCTTACCAGAGTGACTGAAAGTTCATAAATGAGTGGATACGTTTTGTGGATACTCACTTTATGAACCTTCATAATATTCGTACTTGTATTCCGTAATGTGCAGTCACAACATACAAAAAGGAATTTGCCTGAAATTTATGAAAATATGAATAGACACGTTTACATGATACTGTACCTGCAAGCCAACAGGCAGATCAATGAGACCGTAAAGTTCGCTAAAATAAGGTAAAACTGGTGAATTTTGTTTGTCACATTTAGGTATTTACAACCTCCAGCTCAGTGGGTTAAGTGTGCCTTGGAGTCTCGGGAACTTTTGGCCATCTGTCTCAAGAAGTTGAAAGGTCTCAGCAAGGTATGTAAAGGGATTATGTGCCTGCCTTCATGCACACACTGTCCTCTGGAACATTTTTCATGCGTTCATCTCAAGCCACAAAAGGAGAGAAATAAAGCATCGACCATGCACAAAACAATGTTCATTATTTATACTGACATTTAATTGTTGTTCCAAAATCACTTTAAAAAAATGCGTTAATGATTTTTTTGCTGGGAAGAAGAAGTTCTTGATTCCTTTGAAAAGGTAAATGGTAGTAATTCCATTTGTTCCAGGTCCGACTTATTGATGCTGGTTTCATTTGGACGGAGCCTCATTCACGGCGCATCAAAGTGAAGTTGTCCATTCAGATGGAGGTAATGGGAGGAGCCATCTTGGAGCAGGTCTTTGTGGTAGAGTTTGTCGTCCAGACACAAATGTGTCCAGATTGTCACCGTGTTGAGGCTAAAGACTTTTGGAAAGCAGTGGTTCAATTGAGACAAAAGGTACGTATTAGCTAGGCTACAGTAGTATAGTGGTATACTGTGGTATGAAAATCATACTGATATTGTGGTATCATCTGAACGTTGCTTATGCGGTGTTACCTGTTGCTGTCAGTATGAACAAACAGCAATGAAACAAACGATGACACAAATAATGGTCCACTTCTATTACCTCCTAATTATTAAGTTGCTTTTGGCTGCAAAGCCTATACCTCACATTCTAGACACACTCAGAAAGGCCAATTCTAATTACTTAATTTTATTTAATAAACATAGTAAAGAAATAACTGACTGGGAAATGAAAATCTAAATGAAAATGGGTGCATGAAGAAGCCAGGGATCTCCCCACGTATAAACCTACGCATCAGAGGCAATACGCAGGCAAAAATGCCAAGATGCCAACAAATTAAAATAATGCTGATAAACCTCATACGCCCCCAAAAAAGGAATGAATAAATACGTACCGGTATATATCATTAGAAAAATGCCTACCTGCAGCAGAAATGGCCTATATGCACTTTTCTATCATCTATGCCACAAAAAATGGTTGAAATCTATTAGTCTAAAATTTAGTGGGCCTGACGTTTCGATCCTAGCAGGACCTTTCTCAAAGGCAGAGTGACAAGGACAAAACAGATACATGTACACGAAGGAAGGGGGGAGAGTGAATAGGACACGGATGAGAAACAAAGGACAAAGATCGAAGCTGGTAGGGAGAGATCAAAGGGAAGGGCAGGGGGTAGGGTAGGGATTAATGAGAGGAGGGGGAAAGATCAAAGAGAAGGGCAAGGAGTGGGGTAGGGATTAGTGACAATAGGGGGAAAGATCAAAGAGAGAAGTGTGAAGGACTGAACACAAAAGAAGGATTATCAGAAAGCTGCATGGTGTTAGTCATTACCCTCCTGGATGTTGAGACCATGTGGTTGAATAGTCCGAAGATGCTTCATCCACATTTTCTCACGGCTAAGACGGACAGCATTATTACGGTGACCAAGTGATTCTATGCCCAGTACACTCATATCTGATATCGAATGATCAGGGAGATTGAAGTGATACCCAACAGGGGTGTCCATTTTACCAGTTTTGATAGTAGACCTATGGCCATAGATTCGTTTTTTGAGGGTGTTTTTGGTCTCGCCAACATACTGAATATTACAAACTCTACAAGAGATGAGGTATATGATGTTTGAGGTAGTGCACGTGATAGAGCCATAGGTCGTGTGGGTAGTTCCAGAAGAATGTCCATTGAAAGAAATCTATTAGTATTACAATGTGACCAAATCACCAAACAAATCTTGCACTGAACTCGTGTATACGATGTATACTGTACACATGTATGTATGTATATATGGAATGGCCAAGTAACATGTGCAGTACTTTTCATTTTTCCCCGCATATTCGGGCATATGGGATCGCTGGGTAGCAAGGCAATGCAGTAAGGATTGAGAAGGCAGGCTGCACATGCATTGTTAACAATGACATCTTTTCACTGTCTTTGCACTTTGTATTCTGAGATCTATGCCTTTTACTTGGCTGAATGCAAATCATTGGATTTGGATTGAAACTTATTTCTATGACCAGGGAAATAGATAGCGTTTCTCGGTACATTTTTGGATCTACCCCTAACATGCAGGATGGCCAGACCAACATGACCAACAAGTAAATACTGCTCTGTATGAGCGTCTGTCAACTGAGTACGAATGACTATGGAAATGCGAGACTAAAAGAGTATCAAACTGATTTGCTCTGTTGCGAAAAAATCTCAGCAAAGGGCTCTCTGATGTTTTAAGTTGTGCTAACACTAACAGTAGCATCAACGCCATTTTATGATGTGTAGTTACGAGTACAAGGACTTACCCTACACCACCGTGGTGTAAGTTACGCCACATTTTATGACGTTAGCCTCAACTTTTGCCCCATCCCGATAGTGCATACATATTGTGAAATGCGTCAAAAAGTTATTGCACAACTGTTATTGCACAATAAGATATGGCATAAGTGGAGTTACACCATAAACTGATGTTTCATGACATCGGCTGTTGTACATAGAATTATATTATTCATAATACACACAATGACACTTGTGTGCTTAATAAAGCATGCAGATGTTTTTGCTAGGTTCTGATAAGGTTAGCACTTTTCTAATTTTGATTGCTTATAAGATGGTTAGAATGTACCTTAATACGCTACTTCTTGTCGCCCAAATTCTTCCAATTTCAAAAATGTATGAAAAAACTCCAATTCACAACTTACTAGTGCGATTCATCCATTACATTCCCATCACATCACAGTATATATTAGTTAATAATCCCTGGTAAGATATCAAGCTTTCCCTTTCACTAATGTTCTGGTATCTCTCATGAAGGAGTAATTTATCCAAATGTTGATCGCTGTACTTTCAAGCATCAGTTTGTGCTGACAACTGGCTCAGTCCTAATAATTTTTATGTGATTTACACTGGCAATGCCCAGTTAAGCTGAGACAACCAGCACCCAGCAAATACTGGTGTCAATCACAATATTTCCCCAAAAAGTGTATGCTCCTAGTACACGCTACAGGCCCATGTGCATGCACACTTATACACACAGTACATGTACACTGCCATGCAAAGCGACTGCAGCCAGATAGGGCTATTTCTGCTCTCAGGAGACTTGTCACTTCCCTCTCTAAACATTCAGGTTCTCAGACAGCCTCTTCCAAGATTGTCTGTGCCGGCATATTGCTGGATTCACTTATCATGTCAAGGCTATTTGTTCCTTGTAATTCTCTGATTCCATTTTGTTTTCTTAGACATCCCACAAGAAGACATTCTTGTACCTGGAGCAGTATATATTGAAGTACAACATGCACATTAACACCCTCAACATTAGACAGCATGATGACGGTTTGGACTTCTATTACACCACCAAGGACCATGCTCGCAAGATGGTAGATTTCTTAATGTGTGCTGTACCTTGCAAGTAAGGCTAATTGATAAATGTCCTTTTCCTTTACTATAATGCTTGGCAATCTTAATCCTGCCTTGAACCCTAACCCAGGCTTGAAATACTGTATGAGGCCTTCCAAATTGTGGTACTGTGTATCTGATTATTTCAGGTTGTTTGGTGCAGATAACATTAGAGCAGCTATTTCTACTCTTCATGTTGCCAGCCTTGGTCAGAAATGTATTTCATTAGCCCGTTGCACACTAGACGAAATCGCCGAGGTCCCTGGCGATGAAATCGCAACCATGTCATGAAATCGCAAATCTGTGGTGTGTGCAAGTGACCCTTGCGAAACAAATCGCCAGGGACCTTGGTTTTTGATCTCCGAGGTCCAGACCTCCTACAAAATTTCGCACCCTTGTCAAAATCGCCGTGATCGTGTGTGTGAAACGTGAACAGTGTTCGTAACCACGGACCCTGGTTTTGGCAGGGACACTGGGCATGCGCACTGCGCGTGTTTATGTTTGGAACCAGTGTTATAGCTGCGCTGGTCGGCGGGCGGACGGGGCCGACCACCACGGGTAATCTCCGTCAACCACTCCTTGTGAAAAACAATGCTTCTGACCGGCACTGTGTTCACCCCATTATTATCCCAATCTATATCATGGTTTCGGTAGTAAAATAAATTGTACTTTTTTGTAGCGTAACCGTCTCGCTAATAGTTCTGGAAGTTCCGATCAGGCTTGAGTAGCGCAGCGTGATCGTAGTCGGAACTCGTATGCAGCCAGGCCATGCGGTCGCTGCACGTGCACTGTGCAGTATACAGTGTGTGCAAAGACGTGTTGTGTCATGTCACATGTGCCGCGCGTAGGCTGGTTTCGGCCCTACTGCTCCTGTAGTGTAACTATGGCTTTACCTAGAGGCGGAAACCACACCTAGACTTGCCAACCTCGCTAACGTCGCGAAGGGAAATCGGTCATAACTAAAAAAAATAGTAATACGCTACTCATCGTTTGTCTCCGCGAATGTTGTTTCCGCGTAGTTTAATATTATTCCCTTCGTTATTATTGTGGTATGAATAGTGGTATGAATAGAAAGAAGGGGAATACAGGCTTCAATTTGAGGGTAAAATTGACAAATTTGGACGGCGTTTTAATTGACTCTTTTTTTTTCTCCGTCATTTTGGCTCAATCTACCGCGGCCGCACGGAGCGATTTTGCAATTTTCAACTTCGATATCTCAAGAAATGAATAAAAATTCCTTCTCAAATTTTCTAGAATTCTAGAAAATACAACAATAAAACATCGCTAGTATAACTGTAATAAACAAAACAACTCAACTGTAAGGGCTGGCAGAAGTCTACTAATCATTGCACACGTACTGAGTGCACGTAAAGTTCCGAAACGGGGGACGTTGGTGTTTTGGTGACAGCGTTGTGTGTGTAAGCTCGCTTCGTGATCGCCAACGACCTAGGTGACAGACAACTGGCGCCTGTAACCAAGGACCCTAGTTTTTCGGTTGTGTGTGAAATGGGCTATTGTCTGCCATGGAATGAGGATTGCTTATTTGTTAATACTGGTGAAACACCATAAATATGTGTGGCCAGAAGGTCACAACTGATAAAACATACCCCTTATTTGCACATACATGTATCACCTTACCCTCCAAAAATGAATTTACTTTTCTTTTTTTCTAAGTGAGTATCTGAAACAAAAGGGTGGAGGTTACTCTTTTTGTGGAGGTTAATTGTTTCAGTAGGTCTTTGTTTACAACTGGTATGTATAATGTATGGCACAAGTATACAAGTATGGTACTCAAGTACTCCCCAGTACTTGCAGGTACTCGAGTGGGAAACTTCACTACTTGCCCAGGTCTTTTCAATGCCGTATTTTCCCTTTGCCTTTTGTCACAAAGAACAAAGAAGTGACTCTGGTCCAACTCATGAAAATTCCCTTCATATTTGCACAGGTATAAGACTTCTCAACAGCTCATATCTCATGATGTTCACAATAACACCTACAACTACAAGTATACTTTCTCTGTGGAGATAGTTCCTGTCTGCAAGGTTTGAAAAAAAAACATTCCTAATTATTCTCCTTCAATAGTTTTGTACATTTTATTGGCAGTTTGTGAGTTATTTATTATTTACTTTGTCGATATGTCAACAAGTTGAATGTTTGTTGTTGTTGTATTAATAAGAATATCACTTTCTTTTGTTCATCTCAGGATGATGTTGTGTGCCTTACCAAGAAGTTGGCAAGGTCAATGGGCAATATTGGCCAACTGTGTGTTTGTACAAGAGTGACATCTGCCTTACAAATTATAGACCCAGTCACACTTCAAGGTACATGTAGATTTCCCACCATGTTATATCTTACATGGGTAATAATCCTTGGGCTGTAACCAGATATTTTTGATGCATCTAAATTCTATCTGGTCTTAAATGTTAAGAGGCTCAATGTTTAAATATCCATTTTTTTCTTTTCCCCCTCCCTAACATCTGATTAATTGAGGATAAGTTCATTTTGATGTTGAATAAGAAGGTACACTTACGTACATGTGCACCCAGCAATGTCAGCTGCTTATAAAAGTATGTTATTGGGCACTTTTGTACACAGCCCTTCATGAAATTGTATTGAAGAATTCTAATGCTTAAATGCCATGTGGTCTTCTCTCTGTAGTCGCTGAGATCCCTGCATCCACATTTTGGCGAAGTCCGTTCAGTAGTCTTTGCCGACCCAAGCAGCTGACAGAGTATACTGTGCTGCAGGTGGAACGCATTGGAGACAAGGAAAGGCGGCATGTTGCTGGGGAAGGGACACGTTCTAACAAGGTCAGAATCATATGTCTTCCAGCTTTCTAGAATCTTAGAGGTAGTACATGCTGTAAAATTTAAGCACTGTGTTATGTGGTATTTAATCCAAAATTACATGTATCTTATGTAAAAGAGGATGTGCCGTGCTGGAATTTTGTTTTTAAAACAAACTTCAACACATAAAACAGACATATATTTATCCAGAAAACACAGCTGCATAGTTTTGTATGCGAGGAAGCCTATTCAGAGCAAAAGCTGAACAAAAGCCGTCTGGCACTGAGAGCTAAGCTCAAGAATTGTGACGTCAACCCGAGTTCAACCCTGGTTGAAGCTAATCTTGGGACTGACGTTGGCGCGGGGTTGAAAATTGCTGTGAATTGTCGGCGATTTTCAACCCTGCGTCAACCCCCAAGATTTGTATAGTGTGAAAAGGCCTATAGAGCTCTATGCAGTTGTGCCTTTCGCATCTCCGTATTAAAACGACATCACATTTTTGCCTAAATTTGTCTGCTGCCCTCATTGAGGGATTTTGATAAATTTTTGCAAAGAGCCCCGGTGGAGAGTGAAAAAAGCACTACGAAAACACAAATTTTTGCTAGTTTAATGACGTAAGAGAGGTTTATCGAACACTTTGTATACACTGTATCAGACAGTTGAAAAATATCATTTAACGTGAAATTATTTTTGCACGGCACATATCCTCTTTAACCACTACGCGCCAGGACCTCCGAATCTGGAGCTCCGTTGGCTTGACTATGTAGCGGGGCCCTCCTTTTCAGCTTAGAACAAAGCAATACAAATCAGTACAAAGACCCTTTTTGACGCAAGTTGCCACATGAATTGCAAGATTAGCAGCAGTAATTGTGCAATTGTGGGACCTTTACTGTGGATGATTGAGGGATACCGCGCTGCCGCTGAAAGCATGCGGGGGACATTGTGTTGGCATACCACACAGCCCAACGATCGTCGGTCCGGCAATGGAATTCCACCCACATTCTTTACCGCATTCTGTACGCTCGGTTGTGGCCGACCAAATTGAAGATTTGACTGCCTGGAGTGGAGGCTAGAGTCTGTGGTCATGGATCAACAGTACCGTACATGCACACACACAAGTCCGTTACGCTCCATTGACGACGCATAATGGACCCTTTTTCGAACGTATAATCGCTTGACAAAAGCCACAACCACGTCCGAATTGTGCCAGGTTTTACTCACTTGTACCCATAGTATACCCTTAGCGATTTATTTCACAGAAATATATTGTTCCGATTGTTTTAGTGAGATTTGAAAATGATGCATTGTTCAAAAACCCCCGTATGGCGGTCATCGGCACTATAAAACCACCCGGCCCGAAGTGGATTTACAAAGCATGATCTATTTGTTCTATCAATACATGTATGTATACTTGTGTCAGGCTATGTGTACCTGCTGATAGAGTTTTTTTCAGATTTTTTTTTCATGTACAATGTGTAGATCAGTCCTTTTTTCAGATATCAATTCTTGACTTATTGCCTTTTGTTGACAGCACTTATTGGCTGATGTGTGGGTGATGCGTACACAGGACATGGGGGTGTGTGACACCCAGTACCACTGCCGCAGCCACTTGGGGCATCTCCTGTTTGCCGGAGACCAGGCCCTTGGGTTTGACTTCACCAGAACTAATGTCAATGATTCCAATCTGGAACAAGTAGGTTGATTGAGGGCGTTTCCTAACTGCACTTGAAAATAGTGAACTGCAATCATTAGGGATGATTCTGTTTGCACATTGTAACACTGCATGGAAGGATTTGTTTACTGCTGCTATATGACATTGGTAAAGGTCAAAATATTACTGCAGTTTGTATGTTAAACCATTAAACATACACACACAAAAACACAGTGAAGTTTTTAGGTCAAACATTGTGCCTAAAAATTGCCTAACTGTTATGTGAGGACAACATTCAACAAAACCCCTGAAAATGGAGTTCACGTTCGTGGTGGAATTAATTAAGGCAACTTACTCAAGATCTGTTGGACATATTGTCACCTATTTCTCGTTGGAATTACTTGGTCTTGGTATCAAATGAAAAATTAGACCATGAACAAAAAAGCTCTCACTGAAACTATTAGTATTCAAGCAAAAATGTATCATGAAAATTGGTTTGAAAATAGCGACTTGCTCAGAAAAATGGTGAACAAAAATCTGTTCTGAAGACTTAGAATAATGGGGTTATAATGTGGCTTGTTGTAAAGGGGATTCACTTTGAATTTTAAACGAGCAGAAAGCCCTTGTTCTACTGAATAGAATACATTACATACATTTTTCTTGTAAAAACGAGCTTTCATTGAGAAAAATGACGTTGAATAAGAGTGCAATGAAAAGCTACCTTGGATTCAAAACAATTATGTAGCTAACTGTACATACTGAATAAACAATGTGGTACTCAAAGGGTTAAGCATCAATATTTGCCAGAAAATTAGCATGAACAAATTTCATGTAATCCTGTGTATCAAGGAAGGACATTATGTTATGTTCAAGGAGGTCTTTGACCTCAGCATCCTGAGACCCATTATGTAACAAACTCATAGTCATCACAGGGCTAAGAGCATCATGATATTTGCTTCTTCAAATGCTGGTTTCAGTTTATACCATCATTTGAATCAGGATATGCAAATAAATTGTTTTCTAGATGAAGAGTGACATCATTCCTGATGTTGTGCTTGTCAAGAAGTTTTATGGCAATCAGCAAAAGCGCCATCGCCGTCGCAACTGGAAACTGAAAATGCTGAACAAGGAAGAAGAAATGGATGAAGACAAGGCCGAAGGGTCAGTATCTGTTTGAGCACAGCATCCACCTTCATGTACTTGTTTCTCTGCTCCTGACACTTTTTACCAACCCGATTTTTCCTTGATGCTGTTAGTACTTTACAAACTAGTGGATAAATGTTAGTCATGTTGCTTTGTGTAGGGATATGATGGGCTTCCTAGAAGACTTGGAGGAGGACACAGAATACCGAAAGAATGTGAACATCTACTTGGGTGAGTATTTTCCTCAAGTAAACTCTTTTCTGAACAGAACAATGCAAGGTAACTGGCTGAGATGACTCCTGCCTCTGATCATGTCCCTAACCATAGCAAGGGCCTTACCAATCCTAGCCTGGGCCTTACACACCCCTAGCCTGGGCCTTTCTTATCCTTGCCTGGGTCTTACACACCCCTAGCCTGGGCCTTTCTAATCCTTGCCTGGGTCTTACACACCCCTAGCCAGCACCTTGCCAGTCCTAGTCTGGGCCTTACCAATCCTAGCCAGCACCTTGCCAATCCTAACCTGGGCCTTACCAATCCTAGCCTGGGCCTTATACACCCTAGGACTGGGGCTTACCAATCCTAGCCTGGGTCTTACACACCCCTAGCCAGCACCTTGCCAATCCTAGCCTGGGCCCTTCCAATCCTAGCCTGAGCCTTATACACCCTAAGACTGGGGCTTACCAATCCTAGCCTGGGTCTTACACACCCCTAGCCAGCACCTTGCCAATCCTAGCCTGGGCCTTATACACCCTAGGACTGGGGCTTACCAATCCTAGCCTGGGTCTTACACACCCCTAGCCAGCACCTTGCCAATCCTAGCCTGGGTCTTACCAATCCTAGGCTGGGCCTTATACACCCTAAGACTTGGGCTTACCAATCCTAGCCTGGGTCTTACACACCCCTAGCCAGCACCTTGCCAATCCTAGCCTGGGTCTTACACACCCCTATCCAGCACCTTGCCAATCCTAGCCTGGGTCTTACACACCCCTAGCCAGCACCTTGCCAATCCTAGCCTGGGCCTTACCACTCCTAGCCTGGGCCTTATACACCCCTAGCCTGGGCCTTACCAATCCTAGCCTGGGTGTTACACACCCCTAGCCAGCACCTTGCCAGTCCTACCCTGGGCCTTACCAATCCTAGCCTGGGTGTTACACACCCCTATCCAGCACCTTGCCAATCCTAGCCTGGGTC
The DNA here is from genome assembly GCA_949987565.1 of Luidia sarsii. NCBI lineage: Eukaryota > Metazoa > Echinodermata > Asteroidea > Paxillosida > Luidiidae > Luidia > Luidia sarsii. The sequence goes on from OX465121.1 coordinate 1,667,717, forward strand.
TTACACACCCGTAGCCAGCACCTTGCCAGTCCTAGCCTGGGCCTTACCAATCCTAGCCTGGGTGTTACACACCCCTATCCAGCACCTTGCCAATCCTAGCCTGGGTCTTACACACCCGTAGCCAGCACCTTGCCAGTCCTAGCCTGGGGCTTACCAATCCTAGCCTGGGTCTTACACACCTCCAGCCTGGGCCTTACCACCTAACCAATCCTAGCCTGCGCCTTACCAATCCTAGCCTGGGCCTTACTCACACCTATAGCCTTGGTCTTACCAAACCTAGCCTTGGCCTTATTGCTGGCCCTAGCCGGGCCACCACTGTATTTCCTGATTTGTTTTTCGTTTATTATATTTTCTTCACAGATCGAAAGAAGGAAATAGCAGTAGAGCCAAGTGAGGATGGCGATGCACCTTACATTAGCCTTCAAGAAATGCTTGATGATCTGCACCTTACAGATGAAGAAGAAGAGCAATGTACTCTGCAAGATGGGGCTGCAGCCATGGCAACACAGTAAATCATTGGTGTATTTTGTTTTCTAAAATGGAGACAATTAAATAAGTGGAAAGGGTGATCAAAGTCACGCGATGTGTCGTTGCTGGTGGCGACGTTTCGGTTGCTAACTGCTAACCTTCATCAGGCAACTGAAGAATGCGCGCTGCGGCGTCTGTTTATGTCCGCTTCGCCGGTTCCTGTGTACCGGTTTGTGGACGTCATAGTGGTGATCGTGCGGTTTGGCGCGCGATTCTGGCGTCCACTAGCGGCCCCGTCCGTGGTGGGTCGGCGGTCGTGGCGTCTGATGGTGGGGAGCCAGAAACTGGGGATGCCAATGCCGCTGTCTCGATTGATGTTGTTTCGGCGAAGTCGGATGTGGATGGCGTCCTTGACACACCTGGTGTACCAATGTTGTTCTCGGTCAATACACCGTACATCGTCCCAATTGGGGCGGTGACCAGCTTCCCAAGCGTGCTCGGCTACCGCCGATCAGTCCACACGGGAGAGTCTCACGTCGCGTTGATGCTCCTTTATTCTCTCACCAATGGGCTGGCCGGTTTCGCCGATTTAGACCTGGTTGCATCTCGCCACACGGAATCTCGTAGATGACACCTCCGCGCCTTTCTGGGGGGACAGGGTCCTTGGGGTGGACGAGTTGGTTCCTCAAGGTGGTTGAGGAACGACGTCCGCAAAGCGGTACACAGGAACCGGCGAAGCGGACATAAACAGATGACGCAGCGCGCATTCTTCAGTTGCCTGATGAAGGTTAGCAGTTAGCAACCGAAACGTCGCCACCAGCAACGACACATCGCGTGACTTTGATCACCCTTTTCACTTATCTGCACCACCGCGATGAACAACCCCTTCATTTCTATTGAGACAATTAAAGTTGATTTTAAAATTGTCCATGTCTTATTGTATACCGATTAGTTTGAAAATGGTAAAGTAATTATAAATATGAAGCCATTTTCTGTATGTATAAAGATGTCACAAGATAGCATTCTCCTCAGAGCCCAGATGTGGTCGAGTATGGGTTTTTCTCCAGGTATTTACCATAAAATAAAGTCCTGCAAGGACAAGGGGCTTGACATGCATTAGTTTTGATTTTTTTAGATTAGATTATATTAGAACTAGATTAGTCAAACAGGTCTCGGGTTCATATCCCGATATAGTCAAAGTTTTCTTTGCCAATTTTTCAGCTTGTTCAAAAGTTCTGTCAGTTTTTCCTTTAATTAAAAAAGCTGCATCCACTTTGTGTGATCCCCGAGCTTCTGTAGCCAGGTTTACAACCATTGGTTATTTGCGTCTGAATGAAAGCGGGGGTGTGATCCCTGGAGATATACTGTATGGCAGTTAATGGTTGAATTGCTTCTGACTGACGCCCCCACCCTAGCAAAACTAGTTGATTATTTGGGAGGCTCACCATCTAAGGGCTGGATAGCTCAGATGGGAAGAGCGCTGGTATGCACAAGCAGAGGCCTCAGGTTCAACTCAAAGAACTATATTAGATTCGTTGTCTGCATAAAAACACAGATATTGGCTTCCATTGGCAAAAGAAGAACTGTGAAACATAACAAACAACAACATTTAAAACACATTGTGACAGTTACTGATGTTATATATTACAATACAATTTGTATAAATAAAAAAATCAAGTACCGGTAGTTGATATTCATCATTAGAAGTATCGTGGGGGACCTACTTTTCGACGGTATGCGTTTTCGACGCTTGGCTTTCTAACTTACATCGCACAATGAAAACAACTCCATATAACGATCTCAGACTTCGTATCTTCCAGTTGGTTTCCTGCTCTTGTCCATCACCAAAAATGTGGAGAGTTAAGGCTCTTCCAGTAGGCCAAACTCGTGTGATTCAAAAAGTTGCCGTTTTGGGGTCTATTTTCCTAGGTACAAAATTGGCAGTTGCTTCGTAGATCCAGTTTTCTTTATTGTTGGACCTAAAAAAAATCCGAGTGTACCATAACAAACCCCAACATACATAGACAAAAAATATATCACGCAACTTGAGGCAGTCTGTTCTGGGTAAAAACTATGGAGTCCCCTAAAGGGCATCTCGCTTATATATTTTTAATTTTTAATTTTTTTAAAATTTTATAAGGCATAAAGTAACATGGCCTAATAGGCTTTAAAAAAAATTATAAACAAATAAAAGGGCAGCTAGAGACAGTACCAAGGAGGAAATGTGTCTCTTGAGTGACATTGGGAAAGGTCATAACTGAAGAAGCAGTGAGAAAGAGGATTGTGGAGTTTTTTTAAACGTCACAAAAGAAGACATCAACCAGATAAAAAATACAACCCCACCAAAAGGGCAAAGAAAACAGAGTCTGAATCACAATTAGCTTGGACCAAGCCGAACAATCACATCCGGTATCTTCTGATGTGGAAATTAACAAGGATGAGAAATGCTGCGTGTGTCACTCATAGATACCACCCTACCGTATTTCACCTTTATGGTTTACTTGAAGATCCAAATTCAAAAAAGTTAAAAGATATCTTTCAGTTAAATGAACTTCTTTTCTCATTTTAAGAAAATTATTCTCAATTTGAATTATTCATTGTGGTGATTAAATTGATTTCCTTATTATTATGTGGACATAAACGATGATTTGGAAAAGGATGGGAAAGTGAAGGGAAAGGAGTTGACAGGTGATAACAAGTCAATCCAAATTCCCCATCTCAAAGTGGCTTAGGGCAATGGGACAAAATTAATGCAAACCAATAAGTTTTAAGCATAAAATTAATTATGAATGTTTTGAGGAAAGTGTTAGAAGCAGTGTCGAAAAAACTGAAAGATGAACCAAAACAAATATACTGGGAAGAATTTTACACTGCCACACAGCATTTTGAGTCACGGTGCTTTCTGCGCGGTGCGCCGTGGACAAAACCGGGTAAACTTACGGAATTGACAGGCTTGATCAACATTCTCCATGATTATTCTAATACTTATCATAGTCTTTGGTGTGGAAAAAGTGACTGAGACCCCTTTTAGTGTGATACTTTCGTCCACATTGGTCAGCTTGAAGAAAAGGCCTTATATTGTCGAAAACCGGTAACTGGAGAATAAATGCAAAAACAAAAAATAATATAAATTTATTTATATTAAAATTGACTGTTAAGCTAAAGAATTAAAAAGATGATTTGAAATGGAAATGAAACATTGGTAAAACCGAAGGGATTTTGTTTGGAGTCTAATAGCAAAGTGATTAAAAACAAAGCAGTTAAACGTTGGTGTTGAGGGCCCTGCATAGTTATTTCAAAGCCTTCATCTAAGGGTGGCAAAATTAGACCAATTATATGTTGAACATCTTTCTTCACCCTTCTTTTGCTAAGAAAGTAAAGCATTTTTACTTCATAAGTAAAATTTAAAGTTAAAACAATTTCCATTAAGGACTGATAAAATATGCACAAGATTGTACGGTCTATCTTCCTTAAAAAGTACAAATGTTGATTAGCTTTATGGTATATTGTTTCAGTATTCCTATTCAAGTTCAGTTGGTCATCCAATGTAGTCCCAAGATACTTATGTTCATAGTAAGTGGACACTACATTGAAAATCAAAAATTATCTCTTGTTTTCTGTACATTAATCTAGAGATAGTGACGATTACACCAGTCAATGAAATTCATCACCTGTTACATACTCAGAAGTGTCATTTTCCAAGCACCAAGTAATTAATGTGTCATTGGCATACTGATACTGCAGTTAGAGCTGGATCATAGACAGTCGCTGGTATATAATGAAAATAAAGGAAATACCCCAAGGAACACCAGTATTATTACATTTCATATAAGAATAAGTGCTTCCTAGCTGTCTTCGCACACTATAGCCTATCTCTTCAAACAACATGCAACCATCTCACAATCTGGGGAGAAATTTTCATTTGCATTAATTTCTGCTCAAGCAGGTAAGGTTTAAGTGCTAAGCACTGGAGAAATCAATAAACAAGGACCTATAAGACTAAAGTTTGTGAAGATAAACAAGCAGTGCATTATCAACTCTCCTACTTGGTCTGTAAGCAAACTGACAATTATCGAGAAATGAACGAGCCTGGTAAGTGAGAAACCTTGTGTTTAATCTTTCCAATTATTTCATTATTCAATTTAATGAAACTGGACTCCTTTATCACAATGAACTTGTTTTCCTTCGGCACTGGTACCATCATTGACATCTTCCAATGTTTTGGAATAGAACCTTCATCTAATGTTTCGAAAAATGTTGCCAAGTTGGTGGCAACATGATTTTAGAATTCTGTTAGCACTACAGACCTAACACATTTGTAACATTTCATTTATTAATGGTGAATTGGTGACATCAGTAAGTGAAGCATTTGCTAATGAGTGTTCCAATTAATTGCAATTGTGCGCATCAAATCTGCAGTAAAAATGGTTAAGTTCCTCTTGAGTCCTTAGAACATTCAGGCAACTGTTTCTTTGGTTTGTAGCATGTTGCTTGCTATTGCCTGCCACGTGGCTCATGATTTGTTTAATTTTTTTTTATTATTCTCTAGCCAGTTTTTATAGACCACTTTGCAAAGCAATGGTCCTTTGCAACTCCTTCACATGCTCTAGCTGGCCAGCTGCGAACAACCTTTGTTTCCTTTTATGTAATGGTTTCAGTTTATGTGAGATTCATGGCTTGTCATTGGGGTAGATCTGCTTGGTGCTTGATGTTACATCATACATACATCATGTAGGTACATTAGCATACCAGTGCAGAGCTTTATATACTGTGGTATATACAATTTCATCTACCGGTATTGAGTTGGAGGCATCTGTGACTCTGTTGCAGTTGGTGGTCAAAACAAGTGCATAGCATTCCAATGGAGTCTCTGGTCCACACCTGGTCAGTCCTTGTCTGGTTTCGATTTTGTAAGTGCCTTCTTGCATGTTGGCAGCAGGATTGTATTGTTAGCAGAGTTCCAAAGTTGAGGGCAAATCCTAGTTCTATAATTATGCAGATTATACATTACCATAACAGAGGTCTAATGTTGAATCAGTCATTCTGGGTTTGTTCACATGATTACATTACATTACCAATTACCCCAGTAATTGAAGTTCAACTTTTGCGGAATTGGGAGAAATACTGTAGTTTGGATTTATTGAATTCGTTCTGCTTATCAACTTTGTTTTGGGAATACATTGTACTATCCTGTGGTTTCTCCATTGCCCATCAAGCTTCAAGATCAGCAAAAAGCATTAACGCCATTGCTCCTATTCAGTATTAGTCTTCCGTTAGTTCAGCCAACTTGCCATGGGAGTTGCGACATATTGAATCAATTTTTCAAGCAGATAGTAAGCATATTTTGCGAATTGAAAGGTATTTTTGTGTTTTATCAGACAGTTGACTATTTGGGAAGGCGGCCATCTGCATCCTGTAAAATGCAAATGCATCCTGTAAAACGTTCTTTTTATTATCCCCAAACATCTTTTCCCAATTTCTTTGAAAGCATACAACATACACCTTGTTGCATCCAAATTTTGATATCTACACAAACTGGAAATTATCAACAGGTAAAATGGAAGTCACTACACCATTTTCAGCACTCACCAATTCATGCTCAGCCTTCCGCCATGTCTAACTCATAATGCAGTGTGTAATGGAGTCTTGAGTGTTTTACACTATACATGTACAGAGGTATCGCAACGGATATTGTTCCTGCAACAGATGTCACAATTTTGACGTCATGTTGCTTACTGTAAATGTCTGCACATGAGACGGATATCTCATGCACTACACTAATACAGAAATGCATAGGAAAATTTGAATGTCTAGTAAATCGTTTTTTGTCCACATGTACAGGTATTGTTATCCAGTCATTAGGTAACGCAAACTATGTACGAGACACTTTTTACAGTTCAAAGACTTTGAAATATGAATAGGTATCAAAACGTTGGTCCATGGTGTCAGAAATTGCCTTTTTAGACCTACATGTATTTTACAGTGTTAGCCGTTGGGATTGCTAATAGCGCTACCAATATACCAGGATAGCAAAATGGCGGAAAGACCGCTAACTGGTACGGATAGCTAAAATATGCATGGTTGCGTGCGAAACCTCTCTATGAATGAAGAGGATCTGACAAATGAACCCAGATAAACCAAAACAGATTCCAATGCACTTTCAATGACAAGTCATCCATTCAGGTGTATTTATTGTTCACAAGTCACAGTTCTCAGATACACTACAGCCATGAAACACATTTACCTTGGATTTTGTTTCCTTTGTAATTAAACAATTTAATTTTGAAGATGTTAGATGACCAAAATGTTGGTCATCTTTCTACAGAGAGTCAGTGTATAAGAGCAGAAGCACTGAATATGAGTAAGCTGAATGCCCAGGGTGCTAGTCTGTTCACACATCAGGCTTGTTCGTTTTCATAAAAAGTACTTTTGCAATAGTTTGGGTTTTAAGAGTGCCATATTTTAATATATTATTGATATTAAATTGTTTCAATCCACTTTTGGTTTCTGATGTGCTGTAGAGTAGGTGAAATAGCTAGCCAAAGAGGTCAAGACCCATGTCATCATCTGACTCTTCCTCTTCTTCCTGTACTGCTGCAGCCTCTTCCTTCTCCTCCTTCACATCAGCCGCGGCCGGTGCTGCCACAACAAACGCTGAAGGATCTTTTAAGAAAGCCTTCATCTAAACAGGAATTGGATACAAAAAGCATGTATCAAATCTTTTGAAGATTATCTGGATTGGGCATATTCTGTCTTCTTTCCATGATGCACTTCCCAGTGATAAGCAGGGGACTCAGACAGCCCGTTGAGGCAGATGTTTATCAGAGTCTGTTACTGATGCCAGTGGGTTCTGCCATTACTGGCACTGGCAAAACAATGTAACAAACTACAATTTCAGTGGTCATCATTGTCATATCTCCCGGGAAGGTCATGAATGTTAATGAAGGTGCAAATTTCCAAAAATGGTTCCTTAATCCAAGAAATCAGAATATTTCATAAACAAAAGGTTTCTATTTTGCATGGCATTTTTGGGGAATAATCTGTGCACAGTAATTCTATGTTGAACAAATCTAAGCTAATCTAACGCCTGGTCTTACCAGCGCCTTGCTCTTAAAAAAAAGGGTTTGACCATACAAACTACGGACCCAAATCACCTTAAATGCTTTCAGATTTAGCACGTCTCTTTTCAAGAAGCACCATGATACTAACTGCTGTATCAACTGCTTGCATCTCAGACATTAAAAATCATCAGAATATTCAATTTCAGCCATAAAAAATCCATATTTTGGAAGGGCATATGTTCTTCAATCTTTGTAACCAGAATCATTCATATGTTTCAATTAGGCAGATTAAAAAATGTTTTTAAAGTCTTCATTTGAATGAACACTTCAGTCCACATTAAAGGAGCCCATACCTGTTCAGCTTCCTTGAACTCGATCTCGGTGGCACATGCTACAGCAAGGAGTCTCTTAAAGCCATTGATGATAGAGTGAGGTACACTAGCTTGGCATGGGTAACCAATCTGCAGTGCTACACTAGCTACACGGCGAACTCCCTATAGGTAGTAAAAGTAATTGCAAAAAAAAAGCTATCACATTTTCCATTTTCATAAATTAACATAATGCAGTCAATTCCAACAACTCAAACACTACTTTATACAGATATGGCCAGATTGATCACGTGCATGCAGTGAGCGCACGAAGCACGCAATCATTTGCGTGCCTCCCCAACATGAAGCACGTCGACCACTAACTGCAAGTTTAACGAGTGTTTGCTAACACAAAGCATGCATGTTATGTATGCATGAAGCACGATGTCGAGCAACAGAGGAAGCCTGGCGCCTTGCCTATGTAGGTGTACGTACAGTGCAGTCCACTCCTGTATAACGAGCTCGATTATAACAACTCTGTTATAAAGTCCCGATCAATTTGTGCACATTTGTACGGAGGAAATATTTGTGTATAACGAGCACGCACGCTACGAGACTCCGGTTATAACGATCATTTTGGCCAACCGAACACTAACAAAAGCATGTTCTCGACCCATTTATGACGACTTCTTTTGTAAACTACGGGCGCTGCGGCGTGTCAAAAACCAAACCTTATTCAGGGATCGCGCCTTTCAATGCCACATGCATGCACACAGTGCTGTGGTTTCATGTTAACGTTGTTTCATCTTGTCGATAATGGGACAGTTTGTATGGTGGCCCAGAAGGGACATCGTAAATCGCAAACATCTATGGTTAAAATCCCCCTTGCGGTTTCAGATAATGGGGCTTTTAGGGGATAATGAGTGCATGGAAGATTTGCTCCATATTGTTTAATACCCAACAGTGGGGACCAAAACTGCTGCTGGTAAATGCTCCTAAGTTTGAAATCCAAAGAATAATAATTCAGGAGTATTATATGGACGCCCTCTCTTGACTGATTCAAGAACAGCAGAACGAAATAACTATCGTTTTTGTTATCGGAACATTGTGTGTGAGTGACGGATATTTATGTGCTCAAAGTTTCCATCGTGTCCGGATTAAGGTCGTCAAATATACAACGGAGGAAGATATTTCCAACCTTTGATTTATGTATTTTATTCACCAGCATTTGTATTAAAAAATACATGTAATGTGAAATAATATACATTGCATTGACTTGAGTCCGGACGCACGGTACACGATTGCAATACACACGGAAAAACATGTGCCCATACAACGATCGACGTCGGCTGTGCATTACCAATGGGAATAACTGCGCTCTGGTTATAACGAGGTTCCGGTTATAACGAGGGAATTGCGAAAGTCCAGCGGACATCGTTATAACGGGAGTCGACTGTACTTGTAACCTCAGCTAAGTCGGCACCGTCGGGACTGGCATTTTTGTAACGACTTACACTGATGTCGACGTATGTAAGTCGTCATTTTGCTGACTTACACATCATACATGTAAAATACATGCGGGATACGTACGTACCGTAGGCATGTCGTCAATCATGCCTACTTAGTATTAAGGCTGTTGTCGTAAGAAAAAATTCTTGTCGACGTGTCGCGAGAATTTTATGCCGACTGTCGACATTGTCGCAACAGAGACCCGATTTAGTCAAAAATTTGTAGTCACAATGTTGGATTTTTTTAAGGTAATAAACGAATGGGGCATGTCAAACCGCCATAGTTGTGAACTTGTGAAATTAGTTTTCATGGATAATCTTAATTTCAATAAAATTTCATATTTAATAGCTTTTGTATTTAAGATTATACACAACAAAATAATGTTTGTGCCGATATTTGGTGTTACAGTCGTAATTTCCTAAAAAAATCATAAAAAAGCGATTGCTCATTGTTTATTCATGACGTCATCGATCGGCGATGCGCGTTATCACTGCAAGAAATAATGAATATTTATGAATTCGCTGCACAGCGGCTGCAGTGGTTTTCCTATTGGCTATGCACATGGAAGTTGGAGAACCAGATAGTTTCAATGAAACGAAAAGACGTCACCGTCCGAACCTAGCTAAAGGTAGCCGCGTATTGGGCACCCAAAAACCAGCCGCGTATTGGGCCCAAAAACGGAGGAGGCCGCGTATTCAGCCAAACATTCAGACAAACCTAGAACGTATGCGGCAAAGGAGGCCTTTTTCCGATGTACATAATGTACTTCCGGTCCGTTTTTCAACAAAATAAAATACACGGCCGCCGGGATTTTGGGCCCAAACATGCGGCTACTTTCAGCTGGGTACCGACCGCGACGCACATGCGATCTCATTTCTCGATCCTTCCCTCGGACGTCCACGATCTTTCCCGAACTCTGCATTGCACTGGTATCCCGTACGCACGTGTATTAAAAGCATGCGATGCAGCAACGTATACCAGCTACTGTACTGCTGACGACCGGCCATAGAAACGTGCGCTATACAGTAGTGACAGTATTTACACTGTACATCGTAATGGCAAAATGCGTTCGGTGAAAGATTTTCTTTGGTCGCGTCGCGATCCCTTCCAACTTCCAACATATTTAGTAACTATTATTTTGTGGCGTAGATAAGCAAAAATGAAATGCTCAGCGCACAATTTTAGGATTTTTTGTTCCCTTTTTATTCCCTTCTTTTCAGAGATTAGCCATAATGACTAGAGGTAGGCTAATGTATTTTATTGTTTTTGTCGCGACAACCGAAAAACCTTGTCGACATGTCGGAATATTTTCTTTGTCGCGACAATGTCGACAAAAGCCTTGTCGACAACAGCCTTACTTAGTATATACACTTATCATAAGTTACACTCCTGTCATTGCATGTTTGACTTAGATTACAGTGGTATACTTCTCTTCCATTATATGTATTTTCGAACCAATAATTATTGTTCGTCACGATAACATGCTATATAATTGACGCGATCTGGGTCATTTTTTATTTTTCAAACGTTGCTCCGAAAGCTGTCTTTCCGGAAACTGGTCAAATCAAAGGAACTCTCCATTTGATCAAGCCAATGTGGTGACCGCACAGCAAAGGAGGTGGCTTTGTGCATCGGTACTACATGTATCTGTGTGTGCAGTGGCCGCCGGCCGCCAGCTCAACTACATACATAACTCAACATGGGTGCGCTGCTCACATGGTGATTGTCCAGTCACAACCTTTCATGGCACCAGAGTGATGCGTCCCTGTCGCGGTGCTTTTCAATTTCATGCAGCCAAATCAAACTTGAATAAAGAAAATAGAAATAAGATTAAGAAGGCAAACGTTAGGCAACAAACAGTTTATTGTTTATTCCTACGGCCGGGTGACGCGCTGTTGGGATTTGAAAAACACCACTTCGTTGGCATGCCATTATTTTGTATTTCTCTGAAATTGACAAGTTTACCGCCTGCCCGCCTGCCAAATTCATGACGGCAATTGCCGTCATGTCTCACCAATTGCCGCAGTGTCCTTATATTTGGAGGATTTTCATGGGTTAGTTGGGCAGATCGGACTGCCGGCCAGCGCTGGCCGTTAGCACAGCGCGCAAGACTGCTGTGTGCAGCACACATATCATGGGGGCTTCACTGTACCGTGCGCACTGCCAGCTAAACATTGCGCAGTTTCATGTCAACGAACTTTTTCCTCTATGGGTACCAGTGAATCTTGGACATCGCTGGCTGTACTAAACAATGGGTACCAACGGTAGTTGGGAGTGATTTACATTGCACGATAGATAGATTGCACAACAACACGTGGTTGGGTTGCATGTGTTGTGAAAGTAGAATCATAGAGCTGTAAAAAGTTTGCGCGTTCGATCGCGGGTGCCTTTTAACCAGGCCCCGAAAGGAGAAAGCCATACAGCAAAACGAGCTACAATTACTACAAGATACAGCACAAAAATGTCGCACGATTGTTCGATATACGGAATTTTTGGTTTCGATATATCGTCAGGAATATATCGCGATATTCGATATCATCGCGATATCTGGTGCGTAAGCGGAAGTCAAGGTAGTGACCTGGATTTCCATTCAATACACACTGTGATTGCCGGAAACCTATATGTAGCAAATGCATCTAACTTTAAGCCATAGTTACCAATTGTTTAACCCCCTTAAACTCCTCATTTATCAACGAAAAAAAAAATTAAAACAACTATCCCAGGTCACTCTTTTAAAAGTATACGCCAAAACGAAACTATTTTTTGTTGATGTATTAAGAATATATTACATTTAAAAAAGACGATATCCTAGGCGGTTTTCAGCAACTCGATGCTTACATATGACGTCACAAATACATGTCTGGCCAGAGCCAATGGGTCTTCAGATTGATATTCATGAGGGGAGACAAACCATCAGTACATTTACGTTGGCATAACGATCACTTTGAACAAAATCTGATGTCCCTTTCGGTCATACGGATGCGTACTGGAAAAATGTTTACTGTGTAAGTTTTTTTTGGGGGAGGGGGCTGCTAAAAAGGAGAATAAAGCAGCAGTTCACCTTTTCTCATGCACGCCGCAAAATGATTGTTATTATACACATCCAAGTTGGAATCATTCAAGTTGGAATAGATCGCGACGCGACCCCCCCCCAAAAAAAGTCCACCGAACTTTGATGTACACGATGTGCAAATGGCCTGGCCGTACTTGGCTGGTGTACGTTGACTTACACGTGCCTTTAGTACAGCTGCGTGGCGGGTACCAGAGCAGCATGGAAGGATCGAGAAATCAGAGGTCGCACGTGCGTTATGAACAGTGAAGTTTTTCCAACGTCTTTCCTATTCGATTTTGATTTTGATTTTCTGAGATTAAAACATAATTATGTAAAGTATGTATTTTTACATTATTTTTGGCTGCATTGGGAGACATCGGTAGGAAAATGAATCTTCAATTTTTGCAGCCTGGATAATACCGTAAACGATCGGATAACTTATGTAGGCCACATGGGGGAAAATGTCCCAAACACGAGTCGCTGTGTGTGCCCAGCGTACGGAGGTCACGCTGTACGAAAATTGTGCTACCAACACCGGAAGTGAGCTTGCACTTGCAGTGGGTCTGTTACTGACGCATTGCCTTTGTGGAGACCGCGCAATGCAAGAGTCAAATGGCTGGCTGGCGCTCCTCTCCCCTTGCGGTTTCGGGTTTTTCCGTTGTTTTTACTAACGAAAGCTTATCGCTCTTAAAGATCTCTCTGATGGCCACGCTATACAAGCTTACAGACAGGCGATAATGGGGTTGGGAAACCAGATTTTTTTCCCGATATCGGGATACTTTTTTCGATATCGTGATATCGAAAATATCGCGATATCCTGAAATGCGTTCGATATGATAATCGCCGAAAAGCGATATCGCGATATATCGAAATATCGAACAACCTTACTCTTTAGGCCTATTCCTTTTTTCAGGTAGGCCTACGTAGTACGTACGTGATTGTTTTTCTCACTTTTTTGACGAGAGCGCTTTGGCACAGCTAGCCCACATCACGATTCCTTGAAAGCATAGACTATTCCATTAGGCTAAGAGGGGTATCATTTTATACACTAATAAGCTCTGATAACTTTCTCGTTTAGGGTGACCTATAGCTGTTTACAAATCCATCTTTACAAAACATGTAGGCTATTGAGACTCTTTTTTTATTTTTTTTCCCTCGGAAAATATATTTTCACATAATTATTTTTGTCGTCAGACTTACTAGCACCCTTGCCATACCTGAATGGTACAGTCCATGTTCCGTGAGAAGGCATGTCGGCGGCTGACTAAAACCTATTTTGGACGTCTTTTTTGAGGTGGAAAAAACACTTTTTAGGCATTATGGTCCCACAGAAACAATGATATCATTTGTGGGAGACCTAAAACAACGCTTTGGTGCCCTCAGCGTCTATTTGCAAAGCATTTTAAGGTACTAAACTAGTCGTGTATTAAAAAACTTGCTTGTTAAACAGAAACAGAGCTGACATGCGGTGGTCTTTGTTGTTTGTGTTGGCCAAACGTTTAAACGGAAAATTGAAATGCTGTTAAACGTTTAGCAAAATAAACGTAAAGTCCGAACCTTATTTCCAATGTCAATTGTGGAACCCCTAAATTGGCATCGAGCCCACACGTTCGTGAGGGAAATACCCCTCCGAACGTGTTACGTGAGGGACCGTCCATGTGTGCAAGAACTATAGCCACAAAAATGAAATGTGTGAAACCGCTCCACGTGCGAGTTCTTCAGTAATCATACGGACCTAAAATAGCTGTGCCTCAAAATTCCTGAATAATCACAAGTTGCCAGGATTTAAACAAAAATTTGTTCGGAAGTGTTTTCATGACGAGTTACACAAAGGATTTTACTATTTTGTTTTTTCAAGGGACCGCTAGAAATGCGCCAACTTGGGCGAGATGAAGTTTTCTGCATTTCCTCCCAAATGGACGAGGTTTAGATGTGTTGACGGAAGAATCCAAGGCTATTAATCAATGAATTTACCTAGGGGTTACCTTGTGCCTATCCAGATGGCAAAAAACCCTTGTACTTGGGCCCTGGTGTTTCACACTGCTTCGATCGAGCCCTGGTCCGATCTGCACCTTGCCGCACATGTATGTACCGGCTGCATATGTACATGCAGTTCTTGTTTAACAGTACAAGTGTTATACGGTCATCAGACATTCAGACAACAGCAGTTATTTCAGGATTCAATAAACCATTTAACCACTTCGCGCCGGGGGGTTTTCAGTGCCGATGACCGCCATACGTTTTTTTTTTAACAATGCAGCATTTTCAAATCTCGCTGAAACAATCCGAACAATATATTTCTGTGAAATAAATCGATGAGGGTATACTATGGGTACAAGAGAGTAAAACCTGGCACAATTCGGACATCGTGGTGGCTTTTGTCAAGAGATTATACGTTCGAAAAAGGGCCCATGGTGCGTCGTCAATGGACTGTAACGGACTTGTGTGTGTGTGCATGTACGGTGCTGTCAATCCCTGACCGCAGACTCCAGCCTCCACTCCAGGCAATCAAATCTTCGAGTTAGTCGGCCAAAACCGAGCATACAGATTATGGTAAAGAATGTGGGGGGAATTCCAATGCCAGACCAACAACCGTTGGGCTGTGTGGCATGCAAAGACAATGTCCCCCACGTGCTTTCAGCGGCAGCGCGGTACTCTTGATCCTCCACAGTAAAAGTCCCACAATTGCACAATTACTGCTGCTAATCTTGCAATTCATGTGGCAACTTTCGTCAAAAAGGGTCTTTGTACTGATTCGTATTGCTTTGTTCTAAGCTGAAAAGAGTCTTTGTTTAGAATGTGCACAATAGTGGTGCCTGAATTCGGAGGGCCCTGTCGCATAGTCAAGCCAACGGAGCTCCGGATTCGGAGGTCCCGGCGCGAAGTGGTTAACCATTACCTCAAATAAGACCAATATGTGCATAAAACAGTCTGTCAACAAACCCCTGCACCACTTTTACAGAAACTAAAAAGGTTACCTCTGAAAACTTGACCAGGATGTCTTCAGGCTTGATGTCCAAGATACTTGGATGAAACACGGTGCCACCTTCACACACTGCACATAAGTAATGAAACAGTTGTTGTAAATAAATATTGAAAATTCCAAGACAGTTTAGAAATTGACAAAAAGATTATTCGATATGTGAGAAGATTTTTCAATTGCATACTGTCATTACTAAATAATGTGCCATGTAAATAACAAGACGTACCTTGTAAGATCTTCAGGCCGTATGAGAATGGGTAGATCTTCAACATGTTCAGTAAAGTGGCTTCAGAGGCTCCCACCTTCTCATCCTTCTTGACCAAATGGACCTTGGACTGAACAGTACAAATAAAATGTATTGTGTAATGAAGGTGCATTGATACTGACACAGGAAATATCCACTTAATTTACAAATCAACGTTTTATAAAATTCAATTTAATGATCTTTTCAATCACAGTCAAACTGACAATAACCTAAATACTAACGAGAAATATATGTCTGTTGTGAAACAGAGCATAGAGCTTTTCCGCTTCTGTTTTTAACAAGTCATAGAATAGCCCCATTCCTACTCCAAAACGCATGTACATATTTTGTGCACAAAGCCTATGGGACTCGAGTGTGGTATTCAAAAATTCATAAAATATATAAACAATGGTCCTTCGGTTCCAAACTTTAGATTTGGAATGTCTAGCACGATAGCTAACTACATACCAAATTTTGAGATGATCGGCCAATGCCTTATATGTGTTTTAAAATCACACATTTTGATGACGTCATGATTGCGTAACGACATTTTGGCTCCGGAAGGTGTTTCTAAACCATGTCCCCAATAGATATCAAAGAAAAAATGAAAAAAATCTCGCTCCGTTGGCCAAATATGCTCATTTCAATGTGAAAATCTGAAAAGTTCATGACCTCATAAATATTCATGAGATGACGTCACGGTCAATTGATGGCAATTTTTGGATACACCTTTTCCCAACTTAGATACAGTGCAAAGTTGAAACCAAACGAACTTTTACTTTTGCTTTTAATGGTTTTGAAATTTGCCCCTTTAAAGCAAGGTCACGTGACACGTGATGACGTCATGATGATATCAAGGTGTTTAGGATCAATTTCAGCATGGGCTTTATGCATTTGCCACGTTTGAAAAAAATCCAAGTCTGTTCAATGACTAAAGTCGTGCTTACAAAACCCCTGTGCATTGTCTATGGGCTTTGGGGGAGAAGAAGAAGAAAAAAAAAAAGCTGAACAACAGATATAGCTTTTCCGCTTCCCTGGAAGCGGCGGAAAAGCTAATTACACGGGACCGAAGGAAGTCCGTCTTCAACACCAGTGTATTTTCTACCTGTGGCAAGGCTGCTCTGAATGAAACATTCATGATGGTAGAATTGCTCAAGCTCAAGTTGAGTCGAGTTCAAAACAAAAAGGTTTGGGTTTAAGCATAAAGCATTCCATTACTTTTTGAAAGCTAGCTTATTTCCAGAGGGCTGGGGTTTCCCTATTACTTTGAATTTGTTTAATGCACAACACTGAATCACCATTAAGAATAATTGTACACTATTTAAACGTGTACATTGTTCTGTATCTATACATTCTTACCAGGATTTCAATGGTTCCTCTTGAGATCTTGGTCTGAATGGACAAGGCCTGGAAGAAGGAAGTCTTCTCTGGTCCAAGACCAGTGTTATGACCATCTACAAAGACGTCAATGGGTGCAAGGGCACCAGCCTTGGCAGGAGCTGCAACCTATTCCAGGGTACAAAGCACAAAGCAGTCAAAAGTTAAAGTAGCTTACCATTTAAGGATTCCTTATGATTGAAACTAAATATTGATGTTAAAACCTTCAAATGGCTTGTGCAACCTCAAAGCTGAAAAAAGAAGAAACAGTTTGGAATATGAGATGCCAGTATCAGGGCTTGAATTGAACGACGGCCACGACGGCCAGTGACATCGTTGCCCTCTTTACTGACCGAGGTGCCCCGCAAAAATTCCTGTCTTCACGGCCACTTTGGCCATGCCCTATTTTTACCTTGGGCGTCTTGCCCTTTTTTTGCACCGGTAAGCATATTTAGTTGTTTTTAGACTACATGTATTTTATTTGGATTATCGGGGAGCGATAATGCGCGATCGTGTCGACAATGGCCGCGTTAATGTGTAAACCATGCATCGGATATAAATAGTCGGCACCCTCAATACAAGAACGTGTGACCAACATAAAAGACGTCTAGGTTTCTGACTTTGGAGATTTTGTGCGCCAAAAGAGGGCGCCCTTTATTTCTTTGTTGGCCGGAATGTGGAGGTTTATCCTCAATGCAAATGTACACGCGCTGTTCCAAGAGGTCTGGCCGCTGGCTGCTTTGGACAGTGACCGCAATATCGTAACTTGCAATGTCGATGGGGACTTTGAAAGGTGGCAGCTGTGGAAAAAAGGCCCTTTTATAGAGACTGCCGGATCAGCAGGTTTCATTGTATGTATAGTACATATACATGTATATAGCAGGGCATACAAAAATGGAAAAAAATGGTACAATTTAATTCCATTTGGCCTCTGTGCCCTTTCCCAATTCTTTTGGGGGGCCTTGTTGCCCTACCCACTGGCCTTGGTGCCCCCCAAAATTTTGCATCATTCAAGGCCAAAGTGGCCTTGCAGTGAAAATTACCAAATTCAAGGCCTGCAGTATGTATACCTTGTATACACTATGTATGCCTACCTTGTTCTTGACAATGATTTCTCGAACATCCGCCAGGTCTCCCTTAGTGAACACAAATCCAACATTGCCCCTGATGTGGGGAAGCAACCTGCAAAACATGGTACATGGTAATAGGAGCACGACAAGCTGACAAACTTGCTCGGTTTTTTTTAAAACAAATATCTGCATGACCAGATACTTCTAACAATTCCATAATTCAGTGGCAGCCTGGTTACAAAGATGCTCTGCTTTTCAGTGTACTTGAGAAATTACTTTTCCAACTTGTTAGCACTGCGTGCTCAGTGTTCTAAATTCAATGGCACCTGAACCAGATGCATGGGTGGTCAAGGCACTTCTTGCCAAATTGCATTCTCCATGATACAAATCATAATGCATATAATGTATTCCATTATTTGAGTTACCCATCAAACCTCTCGAATTAAATCAAAGACTTCAATGAATCAAGTTTCCTCATTTGATATTCATCAATGATTTACATTAACAAGCGAGAAACCTTATTCATTTTTGCTTCTTATAAATGAACACAAATGTCATAAGGTACTGTGCAAATATTCTGAGTGAAGAAAGCATGACTACTCACTTCTCTAGGTTTGGGTTGGATTCCAAATGCCCCCTGATGGCTTTTCGCATCATTGTATTCTTGCCCATCAGCACAACTGGAGCAAAAAAGAAATTCAAGACGCTATTTTGAAATGCTATTTTGAAAGTATAGAAAAACATTTTTCATTAAGTAACTTGCCCTATGTAATTCAATCCCCAGTATGTTCATCAAGTCTTTTTTTTTTTACAAATATACATAAGCCAATGAATATACTTTTTTGTAAACACATTTTGGGGATTTTTGGGGTAAACACTACATGTAGCTCTAATTCTAACTCAGTCACTACTTATCATCGGGCAGTCCCTACAAGTGGCAGCCGCTACTTATAAAACAAAAAAGTGGCAAGATCCAATTAATAAGTGGCCTCAACATAAAAAAAAATGTAACTGGCACTATCCGGCTTCTGTAAAAATAGAATGAACAATGCTTTATATCTCCATTCAGAAGTAACACCTACATAATATTCTTACACTATTAAAGCAAATGCTATCAGACTAAATGTACTGGAAGTACCCTTTCCAGTATGTTAATTATGTTTATTTGTAATTCTAATAACTTAACAAACAACCATGGCTTATTATTTACAGCATATAATCATATGACTTGGAATTATAGACTGCCAGTTACTGGGAGAGGAAAACTCAAACAATGCTTCCAGAAAAGTGGTTTAATTCATGGCACCAAATGTGATGTCTACAGTCAGAATTGGTTTTCCTAGGAAGGACTCTGCACATTGTTCCTTACCTCCCGAGCCACGCAAGGAACCCCTGATCTGCTGCATCTGCTTGGACCCGACATTGTCAGCTCCAACGATGAAACATTTCGGAAATTCATCAAAAAGTTGCTGCATACAACAGAACACAAAACAATCACGTGATACATAAAAAAGAATAAGTGTTGATGAAATCGAACAAATGTAATAAATATTCATCCATTTAATAAATATTATTTCTTCTTTACTGCAACTAAAGGTCAACTGCAATGCATTTTGAAATTCTTTATTATTATTTATAATAATACTATATTGTGTCACTAAAATACTTCAATGCATTTCTTTCGAATCTTAAACTTTGGGAAAGAATGAAGTTTGAAAGGAGGAGCAGCTGTGCCCCCGATTACGTCATGGGAAGAGACTGTCCATTACTCTTGTTAGGAAAGTATTACTTTGTACCATACAGTCATATATATGACGTAAAGAACAGAGACCTCAATAACTACGGGCATACCGGTAATTTTAATTCATTAATTTTTTTTTTTTAAATAATCCTAAAATAACACCAAAATTATGTTTGATCTGGCATTATAATGTACCAATGAACACCTTTAATGCCAAATCTGGATTTTTACATTTTTGGACTTCAGTTGACCTTTTAAACAGCAACAAAAAAGCTTTGAAAGAAGTATCTGTTGACTAACTACAAATAAAATACTGGACTGCAGAAAACTAACTTAAAAAGCCATCAATCATTGGGGAAAAAGGAGTCAGTCTTTAACCCTTTGTGTACCAATGTTGAGTTAGCTCGACAACGCATGACGTATTTTTCCGTACCATTGTCGAGTTTACTTGACGAGCGCGGTGCACATTTTCTCTGGAGGATAAGTAATTATTTGAGCGCCCTCTGTTGTTTATACTTATACAGTTGGAAAACTCTTTACGTAAGCTTTACAATGGTGCAAAGGTCAATGGGGTCAACATTGACATTTTCAGAGTAATGGCCGCGTAAACTTTATCATCAAAATTCGTCAACGTTTTGCTCCGATTCCGCTGCCATGAACGACCTATTATACTTGACTACCGTGTGGATTTCTTGTACACATTGTTTCTGAGAATGATTCCATGTATTCTAAAAAGATTTCAGAAGGAATATCCCCGAAATTATAGTCTTTCAGATATGTTTGACAACGAGAATGGGTTCAGTCGGTGTGGGACCGTGCAGCGTGTGCGGTCAGCGGTACAAGCTGTGTGATCGCCGTAGCACACGGTCGCAAAGCCGCAGTTCACGTTCCTGGCGGAATTGTTCAAGAACTTACTCAAGATCTTTCTGACAACATGTCACCTATTTCTCGTTGGAATTACTTGGTCTTGGTATCAAATGAAAGATTAGATCATGAACGAAAAAGTTCTCACTGAAACCATTTGTATTCAAACAAAAAATATCATGAAAAATGGGTTTGAAAATAGCAACTTCTCTAGAAACATTTTGAAAAAAGAATCTTTTCTGAAGACTTACAATAATGGGGCTGTAAATTGCTTGATGTAAGGGGATTCAATTTGAAGTTGAACCCAGAAGAAAGCCCTTGTTCTACTGAATAAAATACATGCACAAATTTTTCTTGGAAAAACAAGCCTTTATTTATAAAAATGACGTTGAATAAGAGTGCAATGAAAAGCTGCATTGGGCTCAAAACAATTCGGTAACGGTTTCTACATACCGAATAAACAATGTGGTACTGAAAGAGTTAAAGGAACCACATTCACACGCATTCTTTCTGCTACTTTTTGTAAGTTCTTTGTGATTTTGGAGTTTATATTCTTGTTCACAATGCTAGTCCAGTGAAATACATGTCTTACATGAGATGGAAAACAATTTTTTTCTGCTTTGCTGGCTCAAGTATTTTTTGTTCAACCTTACCACAAGCTTGAGGAAGTAGTTAGCCTTCCAGGTTGCTTTGTCTTCCCTGGGCATCTTGACGTGTCGCAGGGATTGCCTCTTGGTTTAAAGACAAAACACTGAAAACAAAAGAGTACCAGTGAATACTTGAAATTCAACTCTATGGTATGAAGAAAAACAATTCAAATATAAATGATATTAATGTTAATACAGATGTATAAAATCACAGAATATTGGTATAAGCATGAGAATAATTAGACTCCTTGAAGAAAATAAAAATAGTTCCACTTATAACAACCCAACAAGCTACAGGTAAGGCCAAGTAAACAAAGTATTAGTTTCTCATCCCCGCCAGCATCGTTTTTTTTGCCATCGCATCAATAAAAAACAAAACACAAATTTATATAAAAAGATATAAAAAGAAACTTTGATTGATTTTCGCCGTTTCCAGGCTTTAAACGTCGCACCCGCACAGCCTACATATCATACCGTTCTTAAAAACAACTGGAAACTAGACAACCCATCTTCAGGGGGAAAAAATAGTTTTGGAAACAAAAAAGTGCACGGATCCTAAGTTAGAAGGAATTAATCATTTGTTTTACTTGGCCTACAATGACAGAAACTGGTACAGTTTGTAGAACAAGGAGACTAAGTAAACACATAAACAAAATAAATACTTATTAGGTAGACTAATTTAATAAATTTAATTTCGAGAATTTGTAGGCTACATAATGAAAGAGATCACTGATTGGAGTAGTTCGTTAGTAATTTGGGCTAAATCTTTGTGGACTAGTTTCATCGTTTGTTGCCTAGTGATCAGCAGACAAGTCTGAAGAAAATAAAAAGCGTCTAAAGAGTTACATTCACTTAACTTATAAATGAGAAATGTTTCAAGTGTTTGAAAACTATAGTTCTTGTGCTGTTGTTGAAATAATTTTTTCATGTTGACACAATTTTTTGACGATGTCAACATCATGTCCACATACATGTAATGTTGCAAATAAGTAGCTTTTTTATTAAACAGATAATTCATGCCTAAAATCCATGGTTGTGATGCTCATTTTCAAAGATAATCATTATTTCAGTAAAAGTTTATATTCTATGGCGTTTTTATTTAACATTACATCAAATAAATTTTGGTGTCAGTTTTTCAAGCTTTAATTAAGCTTTATTTTTGGAGTGATATACAAAAATGTTGCAAACTGCTTACTGACTAAAATTATCAAAATGCAAATCTCAAAGTTCATTCTGCCTTTGAGAAAGGTCCTGCTAGGATCGAAACGTCAGGCCCACTAAGATTTATTTTTGCTAAAAAGTTAAACAAATTCAAATTATTGCTAATCATTTATTCACAATGTCAAATTGTCAACGATTGGGGATGTGCGCCTGTTCTCACTGCTTGAAATAGCTAACTTTCCTTTGGCAAATGATACCAAGTGTGACCCGAATCAGCGGCCCGATGAAAATAATAAAAGAACATACCAAAAACTTGAAGACGGTAACCTAGATATCAAAGCGTCAACGGCAATGTTAAACCTCAGAAATTGTCCACAAGTGGCCAACACTACTATAAGTTATTCTTTGAAGTTTGGATTTGGGAGAATGGAAAGATTTGTGTAGTTGGAACACTGCCGGATGCACTGGCAATCAGTATTGCCTATTGGAATATGTGATTGTCACAGTAGGGACAGTTTCATAGGTGTTTTATGGAAAACAATTCTGGGGATTCTGGTCGGGGGTAGTTGAAAAATCATTAGTTGCTGGTCTTATAAAACTCCTAAAGTACTGGGAGTTGTGGCCTACAGTGGACTTGTCCAACTCCCCTGAAGAGGACGACTTGTAAGGTCCTGGTTACTCAGATCATGCTCGGACTAGGTTTTCGTGTAAACGCGCACAGTCATAGAGAAAAGAAGTTTTCCGTTCAATTACTTATCATTTTCAACATTCAAATTAGTCTCATTAACTTGGACCTTACAATCACCCTTATTAAAATGTTGAGGGGTTGGGCGATAGTATTAGTAGGGTCCAAGGACTTCAGCAAGGTAAAACGGGCCGTTAATGAAATCCCCTGAACAGCATTAAGCAACATCTGGAGATCAGGAAACAGTCATGGGGTCAACGCATGCTTGCGTGCGCTCACACTTGCACAGACCCATTGCGCACACGGACCTGTCAAAACATTATCGATTTGCGTGTATCGGTTCAATTTTGTTAAAAACAACACTTATTCCTTTCAAATTTGGAAAAGCAGTAGAAAAAACGCAGTGGCTATTGTTACGGCACTGCAACTGCGCAAGCGTGATGACATATGCCAGATTTTGTTGCAAGGATCCCCCACCTGCACAGTGCACAGGCAGCGCCGTGGCGCGCCCCCTCCCCATCCCTGTCATTATCGGAATGGGAAAAAAGGCATACTTGTACATGTATGTAAAAAGCTCTCGCACGGTGAGATCAGCAAAAAATGTGTCCCCTAACAAAGCCATCAGCGATGCACTGAAGCACAGCGACTACGAGGTCGACTTGCATGACACGTACACACGTATACATGTAGATTTATGACGTTTTGACAGGTCTGCGTGCAGTGCCGTGGGTCTGTGTGAATGTGTGCGTGCGTGCACAGACCTGTCAAAACGTCATCGATTTATGTGTTTACGTGTACAGTAAATACCGTTTCAATTTGAAATAAAAGATGGCCGCCTTTTGGCTCGTCGGACGGGAGAGAATCTTCTCGATCAACTGAGGGGAAATTTCTCCCTTTTCCCAAATGTGAGTAAAACAAAATGACCAGTATTGGAATCTATGATTCTCACTGAATCCTGGGAACGTGGTAGTCGGAGTAACTTGGACCCGACAAGTCACCCTTTTTTTAATCAAATTTTGAAATTTTGAGGGACGGGTGACTGTAGGGTCCAAGGATCATGGCTTTGCATTGTGGTAATGTCATCTTTGAAAACTACCCCGACCGAAATCCTCACATTTACCCCCAAAACACCCGTGAAAAATTCCCCTTAGTTGACCGAGAACGGGTCGACGAGCCGAGTTGGGGTGGCCATCTTGGATTTGAAAACTGGATGACGTCCGGGTGCGGAGTGGTCTGCGGAACTGTGTGCGCGCGCAGTGCAATGTCCCGGAAATTGCTTTGCACTGCTGTTCAGGAAACAGTCGTAGGGCTCAACGCGTGCAAGCACGCGCATAGTTGCGGTAACCGTAACCCTCATCCTCCCGAAGGTCGGAGACCTGAGGGTTACGGGAACGTATGTACAAAATTATAGCGAGGTTCTTGTTTTTACCATTTTGGAAACACCACTGTCCCGATCGCCCCCTTTTTCCACCCTTTTGAAAATCGCCACACACAATCTAAGGACATGCACTTGATCCCAAATGTATACTGAATGTGATCAGATAACTCAAAACATCGTGGGTAAAATACTTTTCCGAAAGACGGGCAGAAACTCACCAAAATACTGTCTGTAAATGTCCCGTCAACGTCTCCGCCAGGTTCGGAATCCGAACCTGGCACCTCGACCAATCAGCGCTTAGTCTCGTGACGTATATCCCGCACGACGGTTATTTGCTGTTTCGCAATAACAGTCCACACTCGTGGTGCGCGCGCATATCCATGGTTGTATACAGTACCAGTCGGCTCTTCACAGGACGATGACCTGCGTGCGCACCACGAGTGTGGACTGTTATTGCGAAACAGCAGCGCTGATTGGTTGAGGCGCCAGGTTCGGATTCCGAACCTGGCGGAGACGTTGACGGGACATTTACAGACAGTATTTTGGTGAGTTTCTGCCCGTTTTTCGGAAAAGTATTTTACCCACGATGTTTTGAGTTATCTGATCACATTCAGTATACATTTGGGATCAAGTGCATGTCCTTAGATTGTGTGTGGCGATTTTCAAGAGGGTGGAAAAAGGGGGCGATCGGGACAGTGGTGTTTCCAAAATGGTAAAAACAAAAACCTCGCTATAATTTTGTACATAAGTTCCCGTAACCCTCAGGTCTCCGACCTTCGGGAGGATGAGGGTTACGGTTACCGCAACTAGCACGCGCACACTTCCGCAGACCAATCCGCACCCGGAGGGAAAATAACCTGAGGGAAAATTTCTCCTTTTTCCCCACACGTGAGTAAAACAAAAGACCAGTATTGAAATCGGTGATTCTCACTTAATCCAAAGATGGGTGCATGGGACGGTTTCACGGGTGTTTTGGGGGTAAAATCTGGTGGTTTTGGTCGGGGGTAGTCATGGAGTCGAACACATAGTTAGTTTGACGGGATTCCGAGCAGTTTTTCTTGGACCCTACATCGCCCGAAATCTCAATTTATTTAAAAAGGGCGATTGTAAGGGTCCAAGTTACTCGGACTACACAATATTACTAGTCAATAGCCTAGGCTACAGACTAACACTAACAAGTAACAGTAACACTAACAGTCACCCGTCCATCCAAATTTCAAAATTCGATAAAAAAAGGGTGACTTGTCGGGTCCAAGTTACTCGGACTTAGTAAGTAGTAGTAATACTCACTAATACTTAATAGTAATAGTAGCACTAGCAGTATGGTTACCCATGGAGGAATTCCTTCCTCCATGGGTTACCTAAGCGCAGTGAGTGCACCCCATTCACAAATTACACTACCGAGCAGTCGGCATACCGTACAGCCGGCACAGCTACATGGATGCAACTTGCAAGTTTGGCGCAACCATTTTCGTTCTTGATATTCAGTTTAACCCAAAACAAAATGTCACTACTATTCACAGTTTCTTTAAACTAAGCAACCATCTTATTACAGGGGGGCTAGAATGCTACATAAAAGTCCTCTGATTGGCACAAATCGGGTTAAAGTTTCCGGGGCCACCGATTTCTGAACCTACCACGATTTCACCGTACGAGAAAGAGAGACCTTACAACATGTGCAATGTGGCCACGCCAGCCACACTGCGCAGCGTGGCGCGCACACTGTGTTGTACGTATACCGAGTTTGGGGGGGGGGGGGTAAAGAGCTGTGCAGTTGCGCATGCGTGACACTGGCTCGTTCAAAGTAGGTACACACTTGTATGCTTTTTCCAAGTTGGTTTACTTCATTTGTTAATCTAAAATAACCGTTGATGTAATAAATAATAAAAAAAAAAATTATTTAGATTTTCTTTTCTTTGATAATATTTCATTACAATCTTAGAAAGCATTGGGCCATTACAAGACATATTATGAAATATAAATATCTTGCATGGCTAAACCATGGAGCTAACCTTTAGGTCTAATGACTCGGGCTGGAGCCGTCATGCTTTCCAAAACCCGGCTTAGACTTCGGCTCCGGCTTCGTCTCTGTTATTCAGAAGCTGAAAAACAAGTTAGTTCTTTTCAAAATGCAGTGTAACGTTAAACGAAGCCAATGGCCTCCCGTTGTCATCCTTTAGGACGAAATTAAGAAAGAAAGACAAAGCCGGAGCCTATGAGCCTAAGCTGGGTTTTTAAAAAGCCTTTGGGTCAGGGTTTCGTGAAGGGCCCAATGTTTGCGTCGAGGAGAATGCCGGAATTCAGTGAGGGTCTGCCCTGCTCGACGTAATATTAATAAACACCGAGTGATCAGTGTTTTCCCTTAATTCCCTGATGAAAAAAAAATATATATCATGCAGCACAGGCGGGATTTGAACCGGTGACTCCTGCTTTCTATCTAGAGCAGACGATATCTGGGATGGCGTTGCACACTATCACGGAAGCCGAATACCTGAGTACCAGTCATAGGCTATAGGCCTATATATGTAGCGGATGTACAACATAATTATAACGCCTTTACAAACAAGTTTCGCCGCAGTATATGCCTATTACTATATTAGTAATTCATAGCACTGCACAGCAACGCGGGCTTTATGGGCCTTATAAAAATAATTGTTCACCTCGAACAAAATCCTATACTTTACAAAAATGAGGTTCTCTTACCTTTGAATATTTTCGTAAAAAAATATAGGCCTATGTAATAGTCAAGACAAGTCAAAGCAAACAAATATGACGGCTCTCCTGTACAACCAAGGACGACTTTATTTCATGCTTATCTATGAAATTTACCCTGTAGTCTGCGGGCGAAAGCGGGTCGTCATTACGATGGCTGTTAGACATTGTAGGCCTACCATGCATGTTAATATCGTACCATATGCCTCAATGGTTGTACAACTACAAGGGCACCCCGATCAAGTAAAATCGAAGAGCTAAATTGAATATTTCGGAAGCGTAGGATTGCCAGAAAAAAAATATGTTGGCGAAGCTGAAGTCGCATATACGTAAACGAGATACTGCACGTTACTATGTCGTGGGCGTGGGGCGCCCTCCCAGTCATACTGACATCACAGCAGCGCAGTAAGGACCACATCTCCTAAAAGCATCTCCAACAATTAACTTCAGAAGAAAATTAAGCAACTAATTTTGTTTATCCTTGCTCAATTCCTTCGCTTTCTAACGGGTGCAGACAGCATGTGTGTTCATGAAATTAAGGTCACTTTCACAGAACTTGAAGGTGTGGCAAGACGACCAGTGCACTCGAGTTGCCATCAACCTATCAATCATATCCCGAGTTCAGAAGGGAAATGGAAAGTCTGCTGTCAAAAGAAGAGTGTTTGGTAATGGACATAGCTTGATACCAATCAAACCCACCATGATAATGATGCTAATGTTTGATAGTTGAGTAATTTCTATTAATAATTACATAATATGATAATCCCGATATGCAATAGTTTTCTCAATTTTGAAAAACCTAACATGTATAGGTAGAGTAATCATATATTTTATTACAATGAAGGAAATATGTAGAAGTTTCTGATGTTTACAAAAAAAACATGTGAAGTTTAGGTGGTTTTTTTTTTCATCAAGTACTTATATCTTTTAAGATAATGAAGGAAATGTCTAGAGGTTTCCCTGGTGTTTGGGAAAAAACAGGTTAATGTTCAGTGTTTTTATGTCATTGAATTTTTATTATAATGAAGGTAATGACAGTTGTTGTTATATGAATTTTGCTTAAAAAATATGTTTAGGTTGCGTTTTTTATGAGTAATTATATTTGTCATAATAATGAAGTATTATAGAGAATTTCTCGAATATTTTTGAAAAAAACAAAAACATTTTTAAGCTTGAGTAATAGCTTATAATATTTTTGTGATTTTCCATAATTCCATGATTAGAATAGTTTTCACTTAAAGTGTTGTGTTGGTTTTTATTTTCATCATATTTTTCATGAAAATTAAGGTAACACAAAATAGGCTATAGAAGCTGTTATGAAAAAAGAGTTAAGGTGAGAGTTACATGTAGTTATATTTTTCATGATAATGAAGGTAATTTCTCTGATTTCTTTTTTTCACGGAAAAAATAAACACTAAAATTGTATTTCTAGTAGGATTAATATTTGGGGTCTTACATGTTACTTGCTCGATTGGTTTTATCAAAAGGACAGATATAAAGATGAATGCCTCCTGTGAAATTTCATACTCATTAAGAATGTACATGTGACAGGCTTTACAGACCATTCCTTTGGATAGTCCGTCCACAGAAGTGTACCATTTTGAAATGTAGGCCAGCACAATATTATTTAACAGTCTCTGCAAAATCCATATTAATTCTGAAATAACATAACACCTATACGAAAATCACCAGAAAAGTCTCCTGCACCTTGGAGAGATTGAAACATATTCATGCCAAACTGACTGCACTGTTTCCTGAGGAAGCCCCACCATGACCCAATCCGCTGATTGTGATTGCTTGACCCATACTGGAAACTTGTGCGAGCATACTCATCTTGGTGGTTGTATCGTAAAAGCGTTTGCATAATTATTTTGCTCTATACGAGTGTTTCCGTACAGTACAGCGGTCTGCTCTCATTCATTTGGGACAACAATGTCTTGACAGAACAGCATCCAGTAGTTTGCAATTACCGCTGGGTCGTTGTTTGTACTAAATGCCTGTCCGAATGATCTTTCTTGAAAATCCATCAATACAACCACTGATGCAAATGCTGTGTACGAATCAACGTGCCAAATGTAATCTGGCCCCAGACTTTTGTGAAGTGATAGCTTCACAAAAGTTTGGCCACCATGCACGTGTCCGCTTCTTGTATAACTTAACTTCAAATGCATCATCCTGTATCCGTGTATAACTGTCAAGTAAAGTCAGCCATAAAGAGAAAGAATGTGCGTGGCCTAAATGTACGAGAATCTCCGAGACTGGTTGCACTTCATCCGTTATAACGTCACAGCGTACATTAAAGATCGATGTACTATCTCGTACGAACGACGCATCTCGTACGTACGACTTAGTATAATTATCCCGTACGTACGACTTAGTATCTCGTACGTACGACTTAGTATCTCGTACGTACAACTTAGTATGTTAGTGTGTCGTCCGTATGACTTAGTATCTCATACGTACGACTTAGTATCTCGTTCGTACGACTTAGTATCTCGTACGTACGACTTAGTATCTTAGTATCTCGTTCGTACGACTTAGTATCTCGTACGTACGACTTAGCTTAGCCATTTTATTTACTTGGCAGTCTTACGCTTCCGTAGAATCTCAACAAAATTACTTCCATTAAAAAAGAAAAGGTATTTTTGGAGACGTGTTGGGAGGATTTGAAGGAATGCCGGAAGCAGTCTAAAGTTGAAATAGATGCAGATGTTTCTGTTTTCTCGCTCGCGTGGGCGTACCTCTGCATATCTAATCCGGTGTAATGAGCAGCTGGTCGGTAGTAACCACATAGGACTGTCATGTGATTTTACCACAATCCACAACCATTACCGCTAATTGTTTACAACAATTGGTTGTTGGCATCTAAATGAAGATGGGTGTGCGATCCCTTAGGATAAGATTTGTTTTATTGTACGGCAGTTAATGGTCAAATGCTTCTGACTGGTGCCTCCACCCCAGCAATTTCTTGTTGATTTTTGGGAAGGCCGCCATCAAAGGGCTGGATACTAGTAGCTCAGATGATAAGAGCATAGAGCAAGGAACTGGTAAGAGCATGGCGTTTCTGTGCATGTAATGGGGGTAAATAAGTATGGTGAAATCACTTCCTATAGCAGAGGCGCTCCACGGGTGGATTTCACAAAGCCTTCATGCATCGTAACTCAAATTACAATGGATTACCTATCGTGTTGTGATAGGCGGTATCTAATAGTTTCTGCGCATCGCTAATCGTCTTGTGATCGATCGTAATGAGTTTGGTGAAATTGGCCACAGGGATATAAAACTTCAAGGGAAGGTTACGGTTCCAGGGCCATATGCACACCGACTGGCATACCAAACCATTTCCCTTCATATCATGGAAATTGTTAGTACTAATATTAGTACTTGCGTGCTATATAAAATAATCAATTTCAAGAAGATATTGCTATAGCCTATAGGCCTACCTGTAGTTTTAGGCGAAGAAAAAACATGTTTCTCGTCCCCGCCCGCTTCCTTTTTGGGGCCGCCTGGATTTTGTTATAATTTTGTATATATTAAAATTTAGTGGGCCAGACGTTTCGATCCTAGCAGGACCTTTCTCAAAGGCATTTGTATATATACATATATTTTGCATTTGTATATATACATATATTTGAACAATTTCAGTAAAAACCATCGAAAAGTCAACACTGTATTTCATTTTATCCAACTTGTGTTTCATTTTAAAGGTGTCTTTGAACAGTGAAAAACGCTAACGATTGAAGGAAATTTTAAAATGACGGCTATATCGATAAACAAATAAAAAGCACAATAAAAAGCCCCACTTCCACATTTTTTTATTCGGCGGCGGCCTTATCTACATTGTACTTAGATCAGTATTATTAGCGTGAGCTTTTTTCAAGTGCCTTTCTCAATTTGTTTTGGGGACAACACAATGAACGGATAAACTGGAGATCAGTCAACTAGTAAAGCCCATTTCACACACAACCGAAAAACTAGGGTCCTTGGTTACAGGCGCCAGTTGTCTGTCACCTAGGTCGTTAGCGATCACGAAGCGAGCTTACACACACAACGCTGTCACCAAAACACCAACGTCCCCGTTTCGGAACTTTACGTGCACTCAGTACGTGTGCAATGATTAGTAGACTTCTGCCAGCCCTTACAGTTGAGTTGTTTTGTTTATTACAGTTATACTAGCGATGTTTTATTGTTGTATTTTCTAGAATTCTAGAAAATTTGAGACGGAATTTTTCATTCGTTTCTTGAGATATCGAAGTTGAAAATTGCAAAATCGCTCGGTGCGGCCGATTGAGATTGAGCCAAAATGACGGAGAAAAAAAAGAGTCAATAAAAACTGCCGTCCAAATTTGTCAATTTTACCCTCAAATTGAAGCCTGTATTCCCCTTCTTTCTATTCATACCACAATAATAACGAAGGGAATAATATTAAACTACGCGGAAACAACATTCGGAGACAAACGATGAGTAGCGTATTACTATTATTATTTTTGTTATGACCGATTTCCCTTCGCGACGTTAGCGAGGTTGGCAAGTCTAGATGTGGTTTCCGCCTCTAGGTAAAGCCATAGTGACACTACAGGAGCAAAAGGGCCGAAACCAGCCTACGCGCGGCACATGTGACATGACACAACACGTCTTTGCACAAACTGTATACTGCACAGTGCACGTGCACAGCGACCGCATGGCTGCATACGAGTTACGACTACGATCACGCTGCGCTATAGGCTCAAGCCTGATCGGAACTCGGTTACGCTACAAAAAAAGTACAATTTATTTTCCTACCGAAACCATGATATAGATTGGGATAATAATGGGGTGAACACAGTGCCGGTCAGAAGCATTGTTTTTCACAAGGAGTGGTTGACGGAGATTACCCGTGGTGGTCAGCCCCGTCCGCCCGCCGACCCAGCGCAGCTATAACACTAGTCTAGGTTCTAGACGTTGTTGTCGTTTGGGTACGCCACGCCACTACACCCTCTGACTACGTTCTTCCGGAGCCACCCGCACACACGCACGCACGCACGCACGCACGCACACTCCGCGCACTACTTCGATCGAAGCCAAGCCGTGCGTGCGTGCGTTCAGTGGTGCGGACGTGCGTGCGGACGGACATGCGAGCGTGCGGACGGGTGGCCGATAAAACGGTCTAGAACCTAGACTACTATAACACTGGTTCTAAACATAAACACGCGCAGTGCGCATGCCCAGTGTCCCTGCCAAAACCAGGGTCCGTGGTTACGAACACTGTTCACGTTTCACACACACGATCACGGCGATTTTGACAAGGGTGCGAAATTTTGTAGGAGGTCTGGACCTCGGAGATCAAAAACCAAGGTCCCTGGCGATTTGTTTCGCAAGGGTCACTTGCACACACCACAGATTTGCGATTTCATGACATGGTTGCGATTTCATCGCCAGGGACCTCGGCGATTTCGTCTAGTGTGCAACGGGCAGCATTGGTTGGCAGCAATGGTCTACGAATCTAAGTACATGTACAGTACACGTACACACATGTACATTGTACATGTATAACTACATGTATCACTAATGCAATGCTCATAATACTCCTGTCGAATACAGGATGCGAATACTCCTGTCGGACGAAAAAGAAATATACAAAAAATGGGGAACGAAGTCAACAGACAAGGAAGTCAACTGATGAGAAGTTTTAAATGTACATAACATTGTATTAAGCAATCAAGGATGATGATAAAATAAATGTCAAAGATCAAGTGTAGATTTTTTAGTAAAACCAAAGAAGGTACTAGTATATTTTACAAAAGGGTTAGCACTGCAATGCCTGTCGGTAAACAAACCCAACGTTGTAAGAAGCAAGTGCTTAAGTGAAAACGCTGTTGTAGTTCAAGTCCTGATTCAATAAAAAAATCTTTGACATTTTTAAGAATACAAATAATAACGTCATAGATAGGCATGATGTTTGCGTCGAGGAAAATGTAATTCAATGAGGGTTTGCCCTGCTCGTGATAAACAATGAATGCCCACTCAGCATTCATTGCAGGGCAACTCCCTCATTGAATCAAACAATAACGGAAACACTGAAAGAGAACTTTGAACAATTTTGAAGAATGGCAAAGAAAATTGACTTGAACTTGAACCCCAGACCATCTGTGCTATCCAGCCCTTAGATCGCAGCCTTCCCAAATAGTCAACTATCTTTACTATGGTGGGGCGCCAGTCAGAAACATTAAACAATGAACTGCCGCGTATCTCAAAGGATCACACCCGCGTTTCCATTCTGATGCAAACAATAAATTGAAAAGCTGCCCCCACTTTGTGATCTCCAAACTATTGATTGTTAGTAATGCATGAAGGAAAAGCTGAGTGCAATACCTGGAGATATACGGCAGTTAATGCTGGTCAAATAAACCAAAACACTTGCTCGTCTCCTGCCCTTGTCTTTTATACAAAATGTTTTATTATTCATATGCACGTATTTTTGTAACTGTGAATAGTGCAACCAACTTCTCTCACTGAAATGTTTAATGAATCAAAAGGTCGATTGAACTGTTTTCCCCTGCTTTTTTTGTACGGATGAGCTAATTTCCAAAGTAGTTTTTACATGTTGGTGTTTTTCCCCTAATTATCTCGTAAGCAATCAAACCATGTTTCGATTTTATGTTACCAAATGCAGCAATGCCAGAACCAAACGTTGAAGGAGGTAAGAATGGTAAAACGTTTTCTTCACAACAATCTGTCGATGCTAAAGAAAATCGTATGGGATACAACACCAAATACGTGGTAATGCTGTACATTTAAATGCACAAAATGCACTGACTGAAAGGTGCTCAAATTAATCACTAAATTAAGTTGATAGTCTGGACAAAAATAGAATTACAACAATAATATCGTTAGATTCTGCACCATTCCTTACAACTTATGTCCATTTGTATAACTTTGTTTAATTAAGATAAATAATGGTAAAAAAAAGAAAAGGAAAAACTGACTGGGAACTTTTAAACAATTTTGAAAATGGGCAAAGAAAACTTTGACTGGACTGGGACTTCAGCCCGAGACCTCTGGACTAACGTACCAGTGCTCCACCTGAGCTATCCAGCCCTTGGATGGCAGCCTTCTTGAATAGTCAAATAGTCTTTGCCGGGGAAGGGGCACCAGTCCCCAAGTAAATAATTTTTAGAAAAAGCTGAATGTGGGTGACTCCTCTAAATGTATGCCTTCATTTACAGGTTAACATAAAGTGTCATGTTGGAAAACATTCTATACAAGTACATAATTAAATTAAATTATATGGTCCTTGTATCACAACATGGTTCAAACATGGTTAAAAAAAAACCCCAAAATTGTTCTCTTGTAAAAAACCTCATTTATTCATACAATGAAATATTTGTTACACATTTACTGGAATTGCATGACAACACATGAAATCCAATAATATCAGTTGGAAGCCAAATTATCTAGCACATTATATTACATGCTAGAATGAGCCACTTGCTTTGACAGTTGACATGGATGACAATGCCCCTTTTTACACACAGATACCTCATTGCATGATAATAGAACTTTATTAATATTGTGAGCATCCATATGATGTATAACCTTCAACAAATTCAAGAAAGAAAACAACTTACTTCTC
This sequence comes from Luidia sarsii, assembly GCA_949987565.1. Taxonomy (NCBI): domain Eukaryota; kingdom Metazoa; phylum Echinodermata; class Asteroidea; order Paxillosida; family Luidiidae; genus Luidia; species Luidia sarsii. Next base: position 1,702,589 of record OX465121.1, read on the forward strand.
AAGTATTGCATCCCAACATTTTAAAGTTAGTACTTAAAGGAGCGTGCAAGTGGTTAATTTGTATCACTTTGTGAAACAACACTTAATTTTTTTTTTTACACATTTCTCTGGTATTTTCTTCAATTAACAATTCTTCAAAATTCTCATTAACTAAACCTAAAACGTTCAGATGGCTTTCAATTATAGGGGGAATAAAGATTCTTCTATAATTGCTTTGTGCAGAGCCTTGATCCAATATGCTTTTCCTAAAAAAATTACCTAAAACAGCCCCCTATCATGTTTATATGGCTTTCACTTCATTCTGAGTGCTTAAGCCTACAGAGTTGTAAATAATTGTTACTAAGGTAGACATGAGTGCTGCCTGTATTTTAATACTCATGTCAAGACAACCTTTCCAGGGCATTTTCTAATGTTGCACAATATGTACCTTTATACAGGGCCTTGTTCAATGATACAATTTGACTGTTTTAAGCCTGTTTTAAGACTGTTTTAAAAGTTGTCTTTGTTTTGTTTGGACCTCCTATTTGTTTATATCTAAAAATGCTTCCATAATGAAGAACAACTTTTGGTCTATTTTATTATTCCAAATGTTTCATTTGATTATTTTGTTGCAAACGTACATTACACATTGTTTGATATAAGTCAGCAAGCACAGCAAGGCAGTAGATGAAATAGTTACTCAGGTAGTATCCATGAGGGAATCACTGCTGACCAATGTACTATCCTTCTGAATGCTATCAAACATACTACACATCTCAGGATTACAGCGAATTTGAGAAATAAACTCAGTCAACTGCGGATTCTTGTCTGAAAACAAAAAAACAAAAAAAACAATGCTAATTAATTGTGATTGATGTTTGGACAATTTGATAACTTCACTGCAATAATTTTCAATTTTCAATGTCAGTTTGTGTTAAATTTATCCTGTTATTCGTTCACACCAAGTTTAGAGAAGCCCAAACTGACAGGTTCTATTTGTTTAAATGAATTAGGAAAAATGGTTAAATGAAATGCAATAAAAAAAAGAACTTGACAGAGAAATGTTTGGATATGTATGGACCAATAAGGAAAGATGGTATGCATGACCACATGATACAAGGGCCTATATAGACAGACTGCGTCAGGAAATAAGAACACGTTTTGTTTAAATACTGAAGTATTTTTTAATTTGGAAATTCATATATCTTTATTCATCAGAAGTAGTTTACCACATGTTTGTATTTTGTTTTTAACATCCGATGCATTTGTTAGGGTCAAGGAGTTTTTTTAACGTTGAGGGCACAATTTCTCATTGGTCAGAACGTTTAACTTACCACTGTCTGGGATACTGAGTAGAGATGCTACAGCTCTCATTGCTGACCGTTTTAGTTCATCTTGCTTCTCAAACTCTTGTTTGACTGAGTTGGCCTTTACCTTTGTTGTACATGTGTTTCTCAATGGTTCAACCAGTCTGTCAAGACCTACATTAAAAATACATTTATTGTCAGTATCAAAAAATATTATCAGTAAGATTTTACAGAGCTGATAAAATTTGAACCAATTCTTAGGTTCAGGTACTTCTTGACAGTCTCTTATTTCGAGCCTCGATAGACCGATTGCATGACTTAAGTTATAGTGGGTATTTTTTTCTCATTTGGCACATAGCAGCGATAGAAACGTACAAAGAAGAATGTGGACAATATGATCGTCTTCTTTACTAATTTCCACTCCTGTTCTGCACCAAATGAGATTCAAAAATACCCACTATAAGTCACGAGATGGTATGTAAACATTGGTCGTGCAATCGGTCTATTGCACTGTTTGATGCTAGGATCTCAGGACCTGATTTCACCAGGCATGTTTTGAAACATGTTTCAGTACCAGTGTTATAGCTACGCTGGTTGGCGGTGGGCGGGTCCGACCAGCACGGGTAATTTCTGTCCACCAGTCCTGGTAAAAAACAATGCTTCCGGCCAGCACTAATTTCACATTAGAACTGCATCCAACTTACATAATTATTTATATCTTTAATCATGTTTTATGTCAATTTTTTTCAAGAATTACGCTTTCAATTTGACAATAAATGATTACTTCTTAAACAGGGCAGGAAAATCACGACGGTAACAACGGCAATTTGAATTGCCGTGCCTTTTGGCTGAAGCGATAGTTGGGCAGATCGGACTGCCTGCTGGCGCGCGGCCCGCGATTTTTTTTCTGTACCACATATTCACTATGGGGACATATGTTTGTAAAAAACAATTTACGGTGTGGGGGGCAAGGGGGAGGGGAGGGGGCTATACCAGTTGAACTTAAAGCTAGGGATTGGCTTTCTGCACAGCCAATAAAGGCTTTCTGCACAGCGAATACAACGTACGTGAACAATCTGAGTGACCTGAGACTCAATTCTTCATACTTTGTTTGTGCACAAACATATGGGCCCATGGGAATATGTGGTATGCAAAAAAATATCGCCCAACCCTGGGCAAAGCGCGCATGATATAGAATCTAGACTGCTGTGTGCAGCACACATGGAAGCTTGACTGTACCGTGCGCACTGCCAGCTAAACATTCGCATTCTGTGCACAACAGTACGTACTGTGTATGGGTGTACAATGTACATGTACACGGAGTGCGTAAGTATTACGGCAGTTTCATGTCAACAAACTTTTCGTCTGTACCAAACAACGGGTACGTACGCAGTAGTTGGGAGCGATTTGCATTTGGTGAAAGATAGATTGCGCAACAACACATGGTTGAGCTGCGTGTGAAAGTTGTATCACAGAGCTTTTAAAAGTTTGCGCGTTCACGGGTGCCTTTTCAAAGTCCTAACCATGCCCCGAAAGGAGAAAGCTAGACAGCAAAACGAGCTGCTACTTCATGATACAGCACAAAAATGTTGTAAACTTTATTCCTTTTTTCAGGTAGGCCTACATACGTGATTGCTTAATTGGTATCTACAACAGTACATGTAATACAAGTTTTGTTGTCATCATTTTGACCGCAGCCGCTAATCGCGAGGCTCTGTCCACCACTAAAAATACTCTAGCTATAACACTGTTAAGTCCCATACACTATTTTGTGTGCCACATGGTTGGTTTAGCAGTCAGCAGAATAACTGTAACAGATGGCCAGCACAGTGTGCTATTGTTCAATCTTGCTAAGGTGCTCTTACCGCATGATCAGGGAAAGATTCATCTGTCTGGAATGGAGGCTCAACCACGCACAACAGGCGTACTCTGAGAAAACATTCTGTTTGATCTGTATCACAGATACATGTACATGTAGTTCCCAAAGTCATTTTTACAAATATTCTTCAAAGTGGCCATGTAAGGGTCATGTACACCAAAAGGTAGGTAGGCAGGTCATCAGCTTTAACACAATTGAACTATTTTCAAACAGGCAACTTCTTTAACATTTTTAATGACTTACGTTGCAGGATTGCTGGTGGGCAGAGTGTGGACAATCGTACCAACATCAAGTAGGTCAGCATCTATAATTAATTAAGGTGGTACAACTTTTATTTTTCTCATGGCTTATCTGGCATGGCTTACCATTTGCCTTAAGTTTGAGTGTTCAAACATAGTGATAAATCAATGTACCATAATATCTTTGAAGCTAGCAATCACCCCGCAATAAATGATGCTGAGCAAAGCCCTTGCAATATTATTTTACCTCATATGGCATAAAATCAGTTTGAAACAATTTATAATTAAAGATACTCTCTTCTAATTACTTAATCAGTGCGGTAAATAATATGTTGATTGCACATACAGTACAGAGTTGTACATCAATATCAATATAATCCAGGGTAAAAAATAAATTGACATTCAAAATAAAATCAGGGAATAATGACTCAACCAATGAATTAGCCATAATTCAATATATATACCGGTATATATACCAGTCCAGCAAAACTCTCATTTCTCTTTTAATATAATTAATACATGTAAATACCTTGACATCATAGTGATCCTTGAGACCATCCTCTAGATGATTAAGGAATTCAAAGATGTCCAGTCTATCCAGACAGGAATCTAGCAGAGTGTACATGCACTCAAATGCTGCCTATAGAGAGAACACATGTACTCATTTAATGCAAGCCCTTTCTGCTATGAAATGTGGAGCATTTGGTTGCCCAATGTCCCAGGAAATATACCATGTTAACCAGTGTATCCTTTTACATGTATAATGCTGTCAGAGTGCACTGAGGGCAAATACTCAAAGCTCCAACCGGTAGTTGACAAAATGAATCATTTGTTTTGGTCAGTTTGATGGCAAAATTGTAGTCCAATTTCTTCAGGGTTAAAAACAGCAGTATGGGTTTGGTTTACTGGTATACATTTTCTCAAAAGGGAGCATATTTTATTTTTTACAATTTCTAACATTTCATACACAGAAAAGTCTAGATCATCACTCTTTCTAGGGGATGTAAGGAAAAGGTATATTTAAGCATCTCCGAGATTCTGCCCTTAACCCAAACATAACACAGCAGTGTCTTTGGGTGAATGCAACATATTCAAGGAAAACAAGTTGGGCCAACACTCAATGCCTTTTTTGTAGCTTTCACTGCAAGGTACACTTTGAACATTTATTAACATTTTGAATTTACATTTATAATGAGATCACTCCAGTTTGACATCTTATTTAAAAACAGTAGCACTAAAATTATTTGCACACAAAATTTGAATAAAGGCAAGTCAGAAAAGGAGCCATACGAAAAGGATTCTTCAAAAGGTTGGATGATAGGAACCCATGGATTTAGTCACAAGATGCAGTCAATGTGTCCCCTTGCCGCAATGTGCAATATGTGCATAGTGCATGCAGGGCATATAGGCATGGACTCAGGATTACATGCTTACCTTTCTGATATCTAAACCATCATCAACTGTGTGCTTGAAAGGACCCATTTCAACTTCTCGAATCAGTTCTTTCTGCAAATGTACAACACACTCATTGATTCAGTGTCCTGTCACTTTCAAAATATCACGACAAATTACTCATTATAATGTGCAACACAAATAAAGTTGACCAAATCACTATGAGATTCTCCAGACATATCCAAATTCCTTGCACTGTGTGGGCTCTTGTATTATCCAGAGTGCAATATTAACCACTTCGCGCCGGGACCTCCGAATCCTTTGCAACGGGGCCCTCTGAATCCGGGCACCACTATTGTCCACATTCTAAACAAAGACTCTTTTCAGCTTAGAACAAAGCAATACGAATCAGTACAAAGACCCTTTTTGACGCAACTTGCCACATGAATTGCAAGATTAGCAGCAGTAATTGTGCAATTGTGGGACTTTTACTGCACGCGGGGGACATTGTCTTTGCATGCCACACAGCCCAACGGTCGTCGGTCTGGCATTGGAATTCCCCCCACATTCTTTACTGTAATCTGTACGCTCGTTTGTGGCCGACCAACTCAAAGATTTGACTGCCTGGAGTTGAGGCTGGAGTCTGCGGTCAGGGATTGTCAGCAGTGTACAGCACGCACACACACACGTCCGTTACGGTCCATTGACGATGCACAAAGGGCCCTTTTTGAACGGATAATCTCTTGACAAAAGCCACAACAACGTCCGAATTGTGCCAGGTTTTACTCTCTTGTACCCATAGTATACTCTTATCGATTTATTTCACATAAATATATTGTTCCGATTGTTTAAACGAGATTTGAAAATGATGCATTGTTCAAAAACCCCCGTATGGCAGTCATCGGCGCTGAAAACCCCCCCCCGGCGCGAAGTGGTTAAACCTCAAAATTCTTAGGAAATGAGTGGGTATTTGGAACTTGACTTTGGACAATCACAATGTTCTACAACAAAATAGCAAAGTTCCACACAAATTCAAATAAAATAAAATGTGCAACATCTGGTTTGAATCAAATGAAAAATAGTTTGTTTTTGATTTTGAATGAGACATTGCATATGTTTAACATGTGTTTAACTTACCCTGACTTTAGTTTCATTGTACAAGTTGGGCAATATTTGATCCAGCAAGTCTCTGATTAAGGAAGGTTTATTATGTGCTGCTGAGTTGAAAGTCACAAGGGACACACGCCGCACATTAAGATCTGGGTCTTCCATGGTCTTTAAGAAATCTTGGATGCAACCCTTCAGAAGTGGGTCAATCGGCTGATACTATGTGTATGCAAAGAGAAAAAGATAAAAGAATACATATCACAAGTAAAATTTTGACATACATGTAGCACTGTTAAAGGGGCAAGATAATTACTGCTAAAAAACAATGGTTACAATAAGAAGCATTTCTCATAACTGCAGTAAATCTTAATCTACTTAACAGTATTGTTCCTGATAATTGAGATATTAACACACCTAAAAACCCTGCCAAATTTGTAAGTAATAAAAACACAAAACAATTATTTTCTGGGTTTTTATTATGTATGTTTTCACATAATATCTAAATTAATAAAAAATACTGTATATTCAAATTCTTCTACCATCACTGTTTTCACACATTTGGTACGTATAATTTTGTCAAATGCCTTAGTTTAACCCTCAATGAGCTGGAGGGGGGCGGGTTCCCCCTGTATTTTTTTTATACAGCGTCTCTGACTCTCAGTGATTTTTGTTCTGCGCGTTATGGCTTTATGACTTTTTCAGCCATCTTCTTTATAGGCACATTTTGACACCAATATTAAAATTGGAGTTGCCATTCAGACAAAGAATGCTTTTCAGGGTCGTGGTGTAGTTTGACGGAAATTTTTCCATTGACTTACACTACATAAAAGCAAAGCATTCAAAGTGCATTTAAGGTATTTCTTTTCAGGAATTCCTTTGCACAATTAGCTCATTAATATTGCTGTATGCAATTATTGGTTCTTCGTGTTTCATTATCATTGTAAAATTTATGCAAATTGGAGAAATTCAATAAAAAACATAGAAAATTTCATTTAAAAAAACATGAAAAAAAACCCCCAAATTGAATCATGAATAATTAATGAGCTATAATTAGACAAAACAAATTTTTTTCAAACAATCTTTTACACAGATGTTCATTAAGTAATTCTCTATTACCCTGTGAAATATCAATTGAATCCATCATTGAACGACCGAGATCTGAGGGGGGGGGCCAAATCCGCCAGATTACAAAATGACAGTTGACACATTGTTCAAAACCCCCTATGGCGGTCATAGGCACTGGAAATATGCCAGGCATGAAGTGGTTAACATGATCAGACAAGGCTCATTTCTGAATATCATTTGGCATTGGCACAGATTCATTGTTATCACTGATGATTAGTAATCTCAGCATGAAAAAAACCCACACACAATGACTTTTGGAAACTTGAAGGGAAAATTAAAATTCTGTTTTTAATAAAAATTATTATTTTTTACTTCGCATAAATATGTTCAATAAAAATGAAATTGAATGATTCATTTATCTGAAAATAATTTCAGCAACCACATACCTGATCAGATATGGTGAACTTGACAGCGGTGACCACTGTGCTTCGTGTGAATGGTGATGCTGAACTCAAACATTCCTAAAAGATGCCAAATAACCACATGAACACAGGCACACTGCAATGGGCAATGTACATTAACACATGGAAAATGTACAGATTTCATTGTTTTACACTAAGCTGCCTAATGCAGTGATCATACAACTATGCAAATGTAGACCAACTATCCATATTGCTTATTTCGTATCAGGCCAGGAAATGGATCACCCAGTCATCTGTATGGGGGTCATACATCTAATCTTTAAGTACAATAAAAAAAAAATGTGTTTTAGGTACACATTACCTGGGGGGTAGTGAAATTATAAATTGAAATTTCCGTCCAAACAGTTCAAATGATCTTGGAGTTGATTTTAAACAAATTAATTATTGTATATCCCCAGTGATGACACATTGGTGTAAAAAGTGCACAGCTTTTATAGATATAAAAAATCAAATTGTCTTAAAAAACACATTTGTAATGATGTAACATTTAATTTAAGTCCATTAAAAATTTTTAGTGAAGAATTTTCTCCAAGAACCAATTTCCCAAAGATATTGCTATCACAAAATTGGGAACTACAAAATCCTTTTTTTAAGTGTAAACTCAATTAGGAGCCTACAAAATATTAATTCATAGCCAATCTCTTAGACGTACTTTGACAATCTATAATGAATGTTAAATGGATAGAATTAAGACGGTTTTGAAATACCGTACAAGGATGCTAAATGGAAAAAAAAATAATCTGAAAATGAGTACCTAAGTTGAAATCAATAATACAGTAGAATTTAAAACCAGTTAAGTGAATTTTTAAGATAAAACAAGACAGAAAGAAATGATCCTGAAAATATACGTTGTACATGTATCTACTTACCTTCAGTTGAGGAAGTAATGTTTGTGGATCTATGAGAGTAAGCTTGCCAAGGCATTCTGCCACAACGTTCCTGGTCCCTTCTTCAGAACACTCACAGTGGTTGAATAGCATGGCCCTACAAACCAAACAAACAAACATCACATGATAATAATATGGTATGATTAAGATGGCGCTTAACCACTTCGCGCCAGGACCAATCGGAGCTCTGTTGGTTAGTCTATGCGACGGGGCCCTCCAAATTCGGGCACCACTATTGTCCATATTTTAAACAAAGACTCTTTTCAGCTTAAAACAAAGCAACACGAATCAGTACAAAGTACCTTTTTTGACGCAAATTGCCACATGAATTGCAAGATTAGCAGCAGTAATTGTGCAATTGTGGGACCTTTACTGTGGATGATCGAGGATACTGCGCTGCCGCTGAAAGCACGCGGGGGATATTGTGCTGGCAAGCCACACAGCCCAACGGTCGTCGGTCAGGCAGTGGAATTCCACCCACATTCTTCACATCAATATGTACGCTTGGTTGGGGCCGACCAACTGGAGTGGAGGGTGGAGTCTGCAATGGATTGTCAGTACCATACACACACACACACAGTCCATTACGCTCCATTGACGACGCACAATGGGCCCTTTTTCGAACGAATAATCTCTTGATAAAAGCCATAACGACGTCCGAATTGTGCCAGGTTTTACTCTCTTGTACCCAAAGTATACCATTCGATTTATTTCACAGAAATATATTGTTCCGATTGTTTTAGCGAGATCTGAATAACCCACCCAGTTTTGAGAAGAGTGGCCAATGCCTTAGGTATGTTTAAAAACTGCGCACTTTGATGAAGTAAAAAAAAACAAAAAAAACTTAGAACCGAAGGAAAGACTTTTCAGCTTCGCTGAAGCAGTGGAAAAGCCAAAGTAGAAGTAGGAAAAAAATAAAACAATAAGAACAAACAATATGACTTTGCCGCTACACTATGAGGCAGAAAAGCAAAAAATCTGAACAAAAAGAAAGGCTCTTTACTACACTGCACAGCAGAAAAGCAAATGATAGTCAAAATGATTACCGGTCAATAACTTTACCAAACATGATCCCTGCTAATGCTTTTCAGAACCTAGAAAAAACTGCTTCATTTATGTACTTGTAAAGGTGCCAAGGCAAGTTGAAATTTATAAATGACCTTATTTGTACTTTGAGCAATGTTTACTTATGTGATGGCAGTCATGACTTAATTACTGTATTATTTTGGATGGCTTAGCTAGCATATAGTCAGCAATTGTATTCTACTTTTTATTCATAAGCCTGTGACTTATTCATTCAAAGCGCATCCTTGCACTTTGCAGTAGATGAATGACCATTAGCACAGAAATGACCAAGTTCCATGTTTAACTCCATGTCTAATTTGATATAAAGTATATCTTAAAATTTAGTGGGCCTGACGTTTTGATCCTAGCAGGACCTTTCTCAAAGGCAGAGTGACAAGGACAATACAGTTACATGTACACGAAGGAAGGGGGAAGAGAGTGAATAGGACACGGCTGAGAAACAAAGGACAAAGAGTAAAGCTGGTAGGGTGAGATCAAAGGGAAGGGCAAGGAGTAGGGTAGGGATTAGTGAGAAGAGGGGGGAAGATCAGAGAGAGAAGTGTGAAGGAGTGAACACAAAAGAAGGATTATCACAAAGCTGCATGGTGTTAGTCATTACCCTCCTGGATGTTGAGACCATGTGGTTGAATAGTCCAAAGACCCTTCATCCACATTTTCTCACGGCTTAGAAGGACAGCATTACTACGGTGACCAAGGGATTCTATGCCCAGTACACTCATATCTGATATCGAATGATCAGGGAGATTGAAGTGATACACAACAGGGGTGTCCATTTTACCGGTTTTGATTGTAGACCTATGGCCATAGATACGTTTTTTGAGAGTGTTTTTGGTCTCACCAACATACTGAACATTACAAACTCTACATGAGATGAGGTATATGATGTTTGAGGTAGTGCACATGATAGAGCCATAGGTCATGTGGGTAGTTCCAGAAGAATGTCCATTGAAAGAGTCTATTTCCTTGACATGTGTCTTGCAAACAATGCATTTCGAGGTACACTTAAATGTACCAAATTTAGTGGGAGGTGAAGTGTCCAAAGGGGGAACCTCTGCTCGGACAATTAAGTCATGCAGGTTACGGGGGCGCCTGAAAGCTAAAACAGGCGAATTTGGAATGGCATCAGCCAGACGATCTGAAGTGTGGAAAATATGTTGGTTTTCCTTAGTTATCTTCCTGAAAGGAGGAAGAGAAGGGTGGTAGGAAGTAACTAAGGGAACCTTGGGATTGTCCTTGGGACCTGGTGGCTTTTGTTTGAGTGCCGAACTTCTGGGGATGGAATATACTTTAGTAATGGAGTTCTTCACTTGGCAAGAACTATAGCCTCCAGCAACCAAGTTACTGGCCAATACATGTGTATGGCGGCGAAAGTCAGACTCATTGGAACATATGCGCCTCAATCTGAGGGCCTGGCTGTAAGCTATACCAGTCTTGCAGTGTCTGGGGTGACAACTGGAGGCATGGAGATATTGATGAGTGTCGGTGGGCTTAGAATACAAGTCAGTAGTAATATAAAGTAATTTAGATAAATTGGAAAGAAAACTTTGACTGGACCGGGACTTGAACCAGAGACTTCTGGTTTTGCATAGCAGTGCTCTAACCATCTAAGTCATCAAGCACTTAGATGGCAGCCTTCCCAAATAGTCATCTACATGTAGTCTTTGCATTTACTGTTGGTTAGTCTAATGCACGATGTATCAAAGCCATTATCAAAGTTTATTTTCAGCACATTGTTTTACATGAATCTGGTTGAAATGACAGGAGTGTTACAAAGCATTGAAAAAGGCAGGCCTATGCCAAGAAGAAAACAAAATTGCTACAGCCTGAAATAATTTTTGATGTCAATTATATTTGAATGTTGGGGGAAAAGCATAAGAGATACAGTTTCTGCATAACTTGGAATGGACCCATAGTAATCTAATCAAGAAATTCTTTATGATTCTTAAAAAAAGGTAAAAAGGTACAAAAGTTGAATGTTGAAAAGTTGAGAGTAATACCTAAGAGGACATGTACAACTGATGAATGCCTAAATACTTACCAAATGCTTGCTACAAATGGTTTAAGGTGATCCACTGCAGAAGGACTGCTACTCTGACATGCAATAATCTGCAACAATAAACACGAAAAAGGTGATACAGTTGACTTAGTGTGAGGGGAATTAATGAGATTTAAATAATGAACTTAAGTTCCCAGTATGATGAAATATGTTCAACATGTTTTAACCTCACTTCTTCTCAATCAATCTTACCTCTTTCAATGAGTGCAATAGGAGGTATTGCCTCTTGGGCTGATTCTCAATCTCTCGAAGCACAAATGGCAAATACTGAGGCAAATTGCCAACACTCACATTTCCTTAAAACAAACAAAAAACAGAAAAAGAATCGGTTAAATGTAAACAATCTAGAGGGATCAATGTTTAGCAGGACCTCAAAGGCAGAATGAAAAACACATAGGAAAGGAAAGAAGGGACAAAAGATTAAAACAAACAAAAGGGGTTATTATATCAGTAAACATTATTTGACACTGTTGATTCCTGTCCACAATGTTGAAACCATGTGGTCCAAAGACACTTAAGCCACAGCTTCTTCCACCCACATTTCAGCGACCAAGTGATTCTACGTCAGGGTATGCAAATAAAATATTAAGTAAATGTTTCTCTTTAAACAAGCCTTGTAAAATACGTTTAAATTATATCCACCATAGATATGAAAAGACTAGTTGACTATTTAGGAAGGCCACCATCTAAGGGCTGGACAGCTAAGTGGAAGAGCACTGGTATGCAAGACAGGAGGTCTCAGGTTGAAGTCCTGGTCCCGGTTTTCTTTGCCATTTTTCAATTAAAAAAAGTTCCCAGTCAGTTTTTCCTTTATTTGTTTGATATGCTTTATTGCTTTATTTATAATAAAATAACTTGATTAACTGATTAGAATTTCCATTTAATTTCAGGTTGTGAGATCAAATTCATCATGACCGAACACAATTAAAACTCATTTTAAGTCAAAGGTGAAGACTGATCTCACCTAAAGCAAAAGATGCTGCTGTCTTGACTTCTTCACTTGATGCAGAAAAGGAATCCACAATGACCTTCTGAAGCTCTGGATGTCCATTCAGATCACTGGCAAAAAAAATGAGGATGAAATTGGAGTTGTTCATCATTCTGTATGCTAAATTGAAAAGGAAATATATTTGTGGTTGAGAATTTTCAGTCATTCTCAAATTTCTAATGAAAATAGAGCAAAATGCAGTGTTTTGTTTTGGCTGTTTCCTATTGAAAAAAAGGAATTTTTTTTAAATTCTAACAAATTCACTTTAAATGTGGTTTTTAACACACAGGGTGCAATGGGACCTTTCGAAAACTTGAAACAAAAACCAAAGGGATGTTTCAACTTACACATGTCGTCCAATTTCTCCCAATGACAACAAAGCAAACAGTTGGACAGAATCTGAAGACTTTGTATTCTGCAAAACGAAAATGGTGCCATTAGAATTGCTTTTAAAAAACACACGGCACATCTGGAGACATTTTGGTTAGTTAATATTTTACAACGATTTAACGTTTCATTTAAAGTAATAATATCATACATAGAGTTGATACTTTCATATCAAGCAAAAACATTTTGATACACAAATCTATGAAAATAAGTCAGACACTTGTAAACAGGATACACTTCATTAATTGCACTTAAAGATAATCAATGTAAATAGTAAATGCCTACAAAGAGTAGAGTGAACTTCATAATATTAGAGAATCGTTTTTGTTTAAATAAGCAAAAATGGAACTCATGGTTCCAATACTATGATCTAAAATGATTTAAGAATCTAATGCAACTCTGAATATGGTGACTATACAATCCTACATACATGTAGTTGGCCTACCTTGACATCATTAACAAACTGATTGACAACAACTGATCCTTCTGATGAGCAGGAAATGGTCAAAGCAGCAACACACTTGGCAATGGAGTGAAAAGCCTGTAGTCAATAATAGTAAGCAAACATTGGTTTTAACTTAAAATTGACACAACACTTCAAATTACACATTTGATAAAAGTAAACATAAAAGGCTGCAAAATCACAACATGTGTGACATACAATTGTTTCCAATGCATTTCTTTTCCACAAATTCACAAGAAAATTTAGCAAACCTGTTTATGGACTGCATATGCAGGTGGTTGGGTATCTTGAGGGCTGTAGATGGGCAATGACAGCATGTGGAGTAGATCTTGGAATCCTAGGCCAGGTGTCTTAGTAGCCACCAGAGACTGGAAGAACTCCAACATGGCATGGAGGGCACCGCCTTTGTCAAGAATGATATTAAAGAGTACATTTCAAATGATATACTAGTCAATTCCTGAAAAAATCAAGGCCTTATGACTGATGCAATCAAAATTAACAATAATCTTGACTTTTTGAAATTGTTTGGGGTTTAGAATCAAATACTTCAAATGCTTAAAACTAGCTATCTATAAATGCCACAAAGCAGCCATTTTAAACCCAATATGATTGCCCAGGCAAAGATATATCGTGAAATATATTATCAGATTGGAAACTTAGGTGCTAAAATTTCAATTAAATAAAACAAATAAAGGAAAATCTGCCTTTGAGAAAGGTCCTGCTAGGATCGAAACATCAGGCCCACAAAATTTTAAGATTTGCATTTTGGTAATTTTAGTCAGTAAGCAGTTTGCAACATTTTTGTATATCACTTTAAAGGAAAAACTTACTGGAAAATTTCAAACAATGGCAAAGTAAACTTTGACTGCATTGCGACTTTAACAAGGGACATTTGGTTCTTGTGTACCAACACTCTTACCATCTGAGCTATCCAGCCCTTAGAAGGTGGCCTTCCCAAATAGTCAACTAGTCTTTGCCGGGGTGGGGTGCCAGTCTGAAGCATTCAACCATTAACTGCTGTATATCTCCAGGGATCACATCCCCGCTTTCATTCAGATGCAAACAACCAATTGTTGTAAACACTGATTTAGAACTCAGAATACACATGTATATAGTTCAATATGTTTAGCAGTATAAAATAATATGAAGCATGGTTTTACCCTGTAAAAGTGGAGATTTGATGAGAGACAGTATGGCTGGCAAGATAGAATCTCTGGTCTTAGCAGAGGAACTTGGGTGAACAAGACACATTGAAGTTAACAGATGGAGAGTCAGCTGTGAAATATGCAGGTCACTATCACTGATGAGTGGGGGTAGTTCAGTCATGACACCATCTATCATCAGCATAGTCAGGGAGGATCCTGCATGGAAGTAAAATCAGACATTCCATAACTCTTAGAAGACACAGATAATAGTCTCTACATCCCCAAACTAGTAAGCATTCAAAAAGAGTAACACAACAATCCATCATAGAAGCAGTATGGAGACATACTAATATTGCAAAGCACTAGCTGGAATTGACATGAGGTAGATGCTAAGATTCCTTTTTCGGTATGTTAGTGGAACACTATTCCACATTAAAAAGCTTGAGCAAAACTTAGTTCCTAAGTGTCCTGAGTTGGCAGCTAGGAAAAAAACCACATTGGCAGTACCACAAGCAGCTCCTGCTTGTTGGCAGGGAGTGGAAGTATTGCTTTCTTCATTCCGCAGTATACATTCTCACTGATACTGCAACAACTGTACAATACTAGACTTTTAATAGCATGCAGTACATAAATAGAAATTTGTGGACTGAGTTCGCAATTTTACCACATGTTGCACTTGTTAACCTTCAGTACCGGTACGTGCTTGCTAACTGACTCTATCATAAATCTCAAAAGTTGGAGGGCCTGACGTTTCACTCCCAGCTTGACCTTTCTCAAAGGCCTTTGAGAAAGGTCCAGCTAGGATTGAAATGTCAGGCCCTCTAACTTTGAGATTTATGTATTGCAGGTAATTTTAGTCAGTGAGCAGTTTGCAACATGAACATAATATGATTTGGTGTTGAGAGGAAAACCACAATAAACCAGTGAGCCATCAGTTTGTATTTCACCATAAGATCTCATGATTGTTGAATGTAACACTTCGCACTAAAGGATTGCATACAATCCATGGCGTTTCAAGCAAATTTTGGGTCAGCAGCCAAAAAATTGGGAAGGACAAAACCTTATGGAATCAAAATGTATCTAAGCAAATCATCCAAACACATGCATACATCTGTAATTATATTTCTTAGTTCCTAAGAGCAGCTCGAACAAAAATTCACTTTCCCAGTTTTAAGCTTTATACAGTAGTTGACATGAAAGAAAGAAACAAGGAAACATTACACAGGTTTGCCATTAATGGTAGAAAAATGCCCAAAACATGAACTTCCGTGCATTCATGATGTTAATGACCCTGATACGTCATTGATAGAAGCACAATGTAAACACTGCCTACTACTGGTACAGTAGTGCTTAAAAGTAAGTACCCATAAACGAACGAGCGAGTACGAGGGGATACGAGGGGATACGAGCGCCGTCGAGGGCCTCGTAAACGCTCGAGCGCACTCGAATAAACTCGCCAGCGCTCGCAGGCGCTCGTAAGCCCTCGCTCGATAAGCCCTCGCTGGAATTCGCTCGAAAGCAGCCTGCGAGCGCTTGCGAGTATTCACTGACCCGCGACCGTCCAGTTGGGCTCGCCGTGAACAAAGATTGAGCGAACCAACTACAGATGCACGACCAACTACGGACCAACTCAAACGGAGCGCCGTCATTGCCCCCACGGCCACGTTTATGTGATGTTTGCGTTGGTAGTTTCATTGTAGGCCTACTTGTTGACTTGATTATTTACGTTGGGTTCATGTGATCGTTCTGAACGTTAATTTACTGGTACTGATGTTTTGCACGTTATTTATACAATCACTGAATGAAATGCCTCTGATGAGTTGAAGGCGATTATTCATACTCATAGTGGGTTGTTCACCGACGTCGAATTTGTTCGGACGAGCTCGCATGTGGAATTTCTCAACATTATACTGAAACAATTTTTATAAAAACTCGATCTCCAACATAGTATTATTACCTTACATAATTTTTGTTGAATATCTTATCTCTGGTTTGTGAAAGTTTCAATCCAATACAATCAAGTTACGGAGTAAGAAAAAACCGGAAAGGTCACGAATTTATGGGTCTCCACTCCGATCCCGAGGTCGAACAGCCCGGTAAAAATACCATGTCGAGCTAGCTCCGCAAGGCTCCCTATGCAGAAGCGGCCGCACGTGTTGCGAAGACCGTACCATTGTGAAAATACAGGGTAGGAAGGGGGGTTAATGGCCTACACTTTGAGGGGGAAAAAATATCGGCCGAAAACCCCGACAAAGGGAACCTTTTAGTGGCATATTGTACGCCATCTGTCTTGTATTTCTTGTTCGTTTAGGTTTTGATATTGAAAAGTGACATTTTATCCTTCGATTTATGTGATTGTTTGAACGGAAGTTGTGCGTACACCTCTTTGAAAATGGTGTGTTCCAAGCTGACTCCTGCAGACTTTGACATCCGGGAAATTTACGCCGAAGCTTTGTCAAGTTCCCAGTACTATTGTGCGCTTAACGGATACACCCTGTATCAGGGAACTGACTGCGTTTTTTTTTTATACGCTTTGACATGACAAGCGGTTGATAATCGCCCGCAAAATATCGACAGCTAACAGAAAAGCCTTGGCACCCACCTACTGTACATAGGCAAGAACTCCCAAATCAGTGGGTCAAATGTTGGCCGAGTCGTCCACATTTTAGATTACCGCCCCTATAGGAAGTTGTCATATACAGTGCGTGTAGGACATGGCCCATTCGGCCTGACCATCACGCCTCTGATTATGATGTCCGAAAGAAAATAATTAAACCCGAGAATATTATTAAGTCATAGGCCTAAAAAATTCACATGCATTAGAAATCAAGTAATATCCTGATATTTTTTAAAAGTTGGCCTTTATATTCGGAAAACAAAAGACTTAATAATGTATATATTCACAGAGAAAACTAATTCCCTGTAATGTAGGCACATTCCTACTTCCAGACACCCTAAAAAAAGCAAAATAAAAATCCTCACAAAATTAATCCGAAAAAAGGAAATGTACCTTACCAAAAATATTCAACGCTAGGCATGTATTCCTTGGGAATTATCTACACATGTCCTTTGAAAAAGCCCTCATAAGTAAGACTGTCAGCTTAGCCCCCTCCTCCATTCATAAAAAAATAATACCCATAAGGCAAGGCCAACAACCAGCATGAAAGTAAGTCCACCTCCATCCCCAAAGAAAGGAATATATCACTCCCAAGATCTCGACCACGCAGCTAAATGCCTGGCACTATACGACACGATTAGCAAGTCTGGAGCAGGGAACGCTTCGGTGCGGTAAGGGGCCTTTTTTCTTTGATGAAAGCCGTCTTGCTGGGTTTACGATTTAGTTCAGGAAAAAGTCGATAACCAACAACTGATACTTCAGTGCAAAGCCTTAGAAGATATAATAGGACATGAATGCGGTCTCAAAGGAAGGATTGAGTGTATTTAAATGAAAGGAAAGTATATCTTTCATTTTATCGCCAACTTTTCAACGGGTCACTGAAAATAATTCCGAGAGCCGGACGTCAGGGCTGAACCACAAATTTTTACTAGCACGCGGAAAATAACCGAAAAGAAATGCATGAATTGAGTTACCAAAGTGATCCATGCACGGTCAATGGGTCGCGGCCTATAGTGCAAGGTAAATCTTAACAAAAGACCTGGACTGGGGACGTCCACGCACGCACTTCTTGCAAAATAGAAATCCTGACGAAATATATCCGAAAAAGGAAATGTACCTTACCCACAAAATATTCAACGGCAGGCATATATTCCTAGGGAATTATCTATACGTGTCCTTTAAATAAGCCCGCATAAGTAAGACATTCAGCATAGCCCCCTCCTCCATTCTTAAAAAATACCCATAAGTCCATAACGGCATAAGGCCAACAACCAGCATGGAAATAAGTCCACCTCCATCCCAAAAGAAAGAAATATATAATCACTCCCAAGACCACGCAGCTAAATGCCTGGCACTATACGACCCGATTAGCCGGTCTGGAGCAGGGAACGCTTCGGTGCGGTACAGGGCCTTTTTTCTTTGATGAAAGCCGTCTTGCTGGGTTTACGGTTTAGTTCAGGAAAAAGCAGATAACCAACAACTGATACTTCAGCGCAAAGCCTTGGAAGATATAATAGGACATGAATGCGGTCTCAAAGGGATGATTGAGTGTATTTAAATGAAAGGAAAGTATATCATTCATTTTATCGGCAACTTTTCAACGGGTCACGGAAAATAATTCCGAGAGCCGGACGTCAGGGCTGAACCACATTTTACTAGCACACGGAAAATAACCGAAAATAAGTCCAAGAACTGAGTTACCACAAGTGATCCATGCACGGTCGATGTACGTATGGGTCGCGGCCTTAAGTGCAAACTCAAACCTTAACAAAAGACCTGGACTGGGGACCTCCACGCACGCACTTCTTGCAAAATAGAAATCCTTACCAAAAAACATTCATTCGACGCCAGAGTTATTTGCAGAAAATTGAAAATGGTTTTCATTTTCAAATTTGTCTGCTTTCCATGAAAAAGTGAATCGAATTTTGCGATGCAAATCCAGCTTTTTCACGTACACATGGAAGCCGGCTAAAAAGAAATAGGGAAACTTGTTTTATATCGACCGAGACCTACATGAAACTACCAAATATTGCTACCGGTACTTAAAAAGTCTCCCAGGAAAGCAATTTACAGCCCTATATTGCAAGCTAAAACCTTAACAAAAGACCTGGACTGGGGGCGTCCACGCACGCACTCCTTGCCGGTGTTCTTTATAAGCCTTTGCGGTCGCCGGTCCCACTGAGGAGCGGGCGCTCGCACAGTGGGCTGCCCAGCGGATTCGCAAACGGGCGCCTTCTCAACAATGCGAGTGAGGTCAGTGGATATGCTTGGATAGCCCTCGCAAACGCTCGTTGTTGATGAGCCGCCCTCCACTCTTCGAGTGTTTACGAGGCCGCTCGATATCCCTCGCTAATCCTCGACATCACTCGAAACCGCTCGCTACCGCTCGTGGTTTTGTCGAGCGCTAGCGAGTGTTAACGAGTTTGCTCGAGTGCTTACGAGCGAGTGCGAGTATGAGGGATACTTACTTTTAAGCATAGGTGTACATGTACAGTAAAATACTTGCTTGTGTCCCTTTTTGTCAATCATTCCATCTTTCCAGCTTACTTTGTTGATTTATTGCATTCCCTAATTATGTTAAACATGCCACGGACTTGTGCAACATAAATGCCACCAGAAACCCAGATTTGGTGTTCTTTAGGATTACATGTATGAGGGACAAAAACTTGAATATCGTGTGGACAAAGTTCATCAACATAACTAGAGAGGATTTTAACGTTTCCCGTGGTCACTGACCTGCCCAAAGCATTTTGCAGAAGATTCCGTTGAGGAGTCAAGTATCGTACAGAAGGAACTTGGATTCAAGAAAAGGTTGAGGGTAAAACATGGGGCTGTTCCCCAGCCTAAAACCTCCATCAAGTCCAATTTCCAGCTTGGAGTTATCCATGCTCGCACTGCCAGTCATGCCAATGTTATGGTAGTAAGTCCCATGATTGTACTGCGGCAACGAATGTGACTACCTATACATCTCGAGGGTTGATCTTGCGCGTTTCAGAAATCGGGCCGAATCAGGGTTGAAAGAAAATGGCCCTCATTTCTCCCGCCGTCATTTTCGACCCAAAAATCCATTCAGTTTGGGTTTGTAGATGACCCCTCTATCCATAAACACCTAACTATCAATTGATTTCAAACTGTTGGAGTTGCTCTTTCATCAAGACTTCCAGTGTTTTTGTAAGGTCACCAATTAGAAATGACTTACCATAATTCTTAAGAAGAATATCTAGCGCTGTGAGTGTAGACAGTTTAAGTGCTCTGTGGTTTTTGCGCAAAAATGAAGCCAGAATTGGCACGCCTTTCACCTGTAAAACAACACCAGGATAAAGAAATAAAAAAGGCAACATGATGTTAAGTTGCATGTTCATGTAACAAAGTTATGGCAACACTAGAAACAAACAAATATAAATATTTTCTGTATAAAGGACCTCATTCTCAAACCTATGCACATCACATCCATAATACAAAACACATGACATTTAATCACTTCGTGCCAGGACCTCAAATTTTGGAGCGCCACCGGTGTTACTTTGTGCTGGGCCCTCCGAATCCAGGGATTACTATTGACCGAGTTTTAAACAAATACTCTTTTCAGCCTAGAACAAAGCAAATATGAAGCATGACAAAGACCTGTTTTGATGCAAGTTGCCACATGAATGGCCAGAATAGTGGCAACAATTGCACTACTGTGGGACTTTTACTGTGGATGATCAAGGGGTTGGGTGCTGCCACATAAGACAGTGTGCTGGCATGTCACACAGCCCAATAGTTGTCAGTCAGGCAGTGGAAATCCACCCACTATCTTCACTGCAAAATGTACGCTCAGTTTGGGCCAAGCACCTCGAAAACTTAACCACCTGAAATAGAGGCCTTGTCTTCGGTCAAAGGTTGTTAGTACAGGGGCTACTTGGACACACTCCACAAATGCATAGTCATGCAACACTCAATTGACAATGGGATAGTTTTGGTCAAAATGTATCTTATAATATGCAGTTATGACTGTAAAAAACATACCAATATTGGAGTGATGTCTATCTTAAGAGGGGAACCTGCAATCATTGTCAAGGCCTTGACGGTGGTAAGACGTGTTATCTCATTCTTAAGACGATCCAAGAATATAGGAAGACACATGCTTAATTCCGACTGAAGATGATCACCAAGATTACACAGGACTTGTCCCCTGTAATACAATAGCAAGAATCGTATGAATACTCACCATATGGATGATTGAATAAACAACTAATACTTCTGAAACTAAGGAATTACATTAAATACAACCTATTACTCAAAGATAACAAAGTTAGTATACATTTTGTCTTTATTCAGTAACTTTTTTCTGTGGAATTTCAATTAATATTTGAAGATAAATAATAAATATTAAAACAAAATTTACTTGAAGTTGAACCTGATATCTCTGGTTTTGAGTATCAAAGCTCTTACCATCAAAGCTATCCAGTCCTAAGATGGAGCATTCCCAAATATTAAACTAGTCTTTGCCGGGGTGGGGGTGCCAGTAAGAAGCACTCAACCTTTAACTGATGTATATGGGTCGTTTCACCAGGTTGGGACACAGTAGTCAATTCACCAACGTAGCATGTTTGTGTCTTTCTCTCTTCTACCCCGTTGCTCTTTTTGTTTTTAATGCTGAATATCCATTTAGAAGGGAATGTCCCCTCCAAAATGACACCAAATTAAACTATCTGGAACATTGATAAAGTTATTAAAAACAAAAAAAATCAGTGGTGTCATGAGCTATTTTTTAGGTGAAATTGTGACATGAAAATTCCGAAATTTCAGCAACTATTTTTCTCAAAATGAGGTGCAACAGACAAATTATATTTTATGGCAACGAAACAACAAATGCTGACCGAAATGTCCCGTTGTGTCACTTTCCAAAAATACGTCAAGTATTTTTAAAATTCAGCTCTGCACTTAGCGCTGTCCGACGCAACTGTCGTGTCAAATTCTGGATAAATAGTTGCGTCGATTGAGAGGGGTGTATATTTTTTCATGATAAATATAATGGGAAATATATCGTTACACTGTGTCACACTTTGCTTTACTCGAAATATCATTCAAGAAAAACCTGTAATTTTATATCAATTTTCATTTTGTATCGGGTCGGAAACCATAAAACCGTGAGTGGTGTCATTCAATTTTTTGTTACGTCGGCACACATTTCGTCACACAAATCATGACTTACCCCTATATGATGATAGTGGTACGGTCCATTTCTACAAACGACCTTCTATGGTGAACCATTCACATAGGGTCACATGCTGTGTAGATTGTTGTGAAGTGAAAGAGATCGCGAAGAACACATGGTGTAAATGTTGCGTCGACTTCTAGCTTGTTACATCGTCGTCATTTGTCCGAGCATTTGACACATCTAATGTGTAAGTATTTCAGCATATTTTGGGGGTATTTTAATAGAAGTTTTCCACCTTAAAGATCGTTATAATTTTGTTGTTTTTGTATGGATTTTTGACATCGAATGATTCGCGTATAAAACGACCACGTGTTTTATCACCGTGTATGTGTTACGTTGATCAGTGATCGTTACATCGGCGGTGTCTGCCTAGCATTGATGCTTGATTCGTAATTGGTTTTTTTTGCTTTTTTCTGCTGGATCGTATGGACATCTTATTAATTTAAAGATTGATGTGACATTAGCGATTTTTTTTAGTGTTTATGACATCGGGTGATGCACGAATGGCAGAAGTACGATTTCGTACAACGTGTCAGTGTTGCGTCGCACGATCAGCGTACGTGACGTGGGTGCGGGCCGGGCCGAAAGGCAGGATTGTTCTGCACTTCCCGTGTAGCTGTAGGTTACCCGCTCCACGTAATTGGCAAACCGAAATTAAATGAGCTGTTATCAAGTGATTGTGGCTTAATTTTCCATAGATTATACGCCTGGCATCGAAGAAAAATATTTTTTTTTAAATTCCAAAATTGAAAAATTCCAATGGGGAACATGCACTGTTGGATTTAAAACAAATTATTTCATCCCATCCAAGTCTAAATTGAGACATCTCTTTCTAGTGAGGAAACTGACCAAATTACTGACCGTATTGTATATATATATACAAGGCCAACAAATAAGAGACAAATTTATCCCGTATTATGTTTTTCTTCCTTTCAGGATGTGGATGATTTCATCATGGCACCAACTATGATTTGTATGAGACTACGCATTAACCCTAAAAGAGCCAGGGAGGGGGGCGCCTCTCTGTAGTTTTTTTTTATAGCGTCTCGGCGATTTTTTTCTGCGAGTTGAGGCTTTATGAAGTTTTCGGCAATCTTCTTGGGCACATTTTGACATCATTTTATTAAATTGGTGGTGCCGTTCTCTGTCAATGAACTTTTTTCGGGGCCATGGTATAGCTTGATGGAAATGTTTCCATTGAATTACACTACATAAAAGCATAGCATCTAATGTGCACAGGGTATTTCTTTTTAGGATTCTTTGGCATAATTAGCTTATTAATATTGCTGCATGCAATTATTGGTTCTACGTGGCTTATTGTCAAAATTATGCAATTCAATGAAAAACAATGAAAACATAAAGAAGCCCCCAAAAATGTAGTCATGAATAATTAATGAGCTATAATGAGACAAAACACAATTTTGTTCAAATACATGTAATAAATGTTTATTATGTAATTCACTATCACCTTGCAAAATTTCATTCAAATCCATAATTTGGATTCAAATCCATTATTTGGGCGAATCACACCCCCCCCCCCCTCGGCTATGAGATGGTCAAAATAACCTGGCTCTTTGAGGGATAAAGTGCATTCCAGAGACAACGACTGTGAGAAGTGCCCTGGTGAAAAACAGCAAGCCAATCAACGGAAGTTACTTTCAGGAGAGACCTCAAAAGAAAAAAAATCTGCCAAAGCTCTCACGGCGTCAGTGTTACATCTTACTTCATCTTGAACCCTCCCTTGCCACTTTTTGACAACTAACAAATTATTTCAGGTTGTGCTCACAATTCAGAAGTTACTAGGGTGCTGTCAAATGCCATTGAACCTCCTTTTTTGATCATTATCTGAATTTTGTTTGTACTTTTGACTTGAAAGGAGAAGACGTAACATGACACGGTGTCAATGTTACGTCCTGCATAATTGTGTAATCAATTTTAAAACATTAAAATTTTCATTTTCTGATCTGTTGTAAGTAAGATTACCATAACTTAATCATTTGCTATGTAACAATGTATTGTTTGTATCCATTCTTGCATGATATTCTGTTGTTTTTCTTGTTTTGTAGAGTAGTTTTTGAAGTTAGTTTGTTTTACCTTAAAAATATGAAGGAAAAACAAAGATTCTCAAGGTGAGATACTACAATTTAATTTGTATAGTGTTATTTATTGGCGTAATTGTTGTTGTATGTGGATTCTATGCAGAGAGAGAATATAATGAGAGTGGTAGTAGTAAAAATAAGCTTCATTACAGTTAAGGTTGACACATTTAAAAATTTCATTTGGTGTCAGTGTTACGTTACCACTTTTCTTGACCCAGCTTTCAATGTGGCTTTCTAGTACATTTCTGTTGAATCTACACATTTTGACTGATATGAATTATGAAAATAGAATAATTTTTCAATCCAGAAATGATAATAAAACAATGCTGTGCCAATTTTGAAAAATTGATCTCCATGTAACACAACTGTGTCCCAACCTGGTGAAATGACCCATATCTCCAGGGATTACACACCCATCTTCAATCAGATGCAAATAACCAATTGTTGTTGGGATCACACAAAACCATAACAACCAACTGGGAAGTGCAAATGCTTCTTTGAAAAGGTCACCATCTAAGGGCTGGATAGCTTAGATGGGAAGAGCACTGATATGCAAAACCAGGTCTCGGGTTCAAGTCCCCATTCAGTCAAAGTTTGTCATTTGTTTGACTTATAATGAAAGAGCTACATCCACTTAAAGTGATCCCCGAATTGCTACAGGCTGGCGGTCAGACTAAAACCGACAACAATCGTCAACTTTACCAAAAGAGTTCAAAAAGTTGCCACGTAATACTTTCTAACCAGATCTACGGTATATGTTAAGCATACATTCAGAGCAAAATATAGTTAAATGCTGAGTTTGAATGTGGTATATGATACAGAGCCGTGGCCAGGTTTACATCAATAAGTTGTTTGCATCTGAAAGACTGGCACTCCCACCCCTTTGCCATTTTTCAAAATTGTTCAAAAGTTCTCAACCAGTTTTTACTTTATTAGTTTGACATAAATATCTAAAACTTTTTAAATGATTCATCAGATAAAAAATCTTGGAAAGTTTTAATCAAGATTTCTTAAAATTTGCCCAAAGCGTGAAACAAAAAACCCATTAAAATTGTTTGAAAAGGAGTGTGGACAGGTCACATTATATTCATAGATGTCATTGGGCTTACACATTTCTATAGAATCTATGATCTTTTCTATAGAAAATAAAAATGTATGATGCTGATAAGGTTACTGCCATAAAGGAAGGATGATATATAAAATACTTATCCCTGCAATACTTACATGCATGCTATGGCCCTTTCCTTGACTTCTTGGTCTATATCAGCAGCTTTCAGCCTCATTAATGTACAGGTATACAGATCCAAGACGTAGGGACTGTAATCAAACGTTGTCTCAGTATCTAAAAAAACCACATGTTATAAGTGAAAAGATAGAGCATGAGTGGCTCATGATATGGATGAACCAATTATTCGGTAACTAAAATGTGTATTGCATTTTCTTGTATCAAATGACATTGTCATAGACATCAATGTGGCCCAGCTTGTTTTCAATAAACAGTAATTTAGTTGTGCAGATGAAGAATAAAATCATGTGTAATTAATGTAGTATATACTTCTTATGAAATCCTTAGTCAATGTATCAGTTTTTATTTTAGGGGCAAATATGAACTGACACCAAGACTGGTCTAAATACTGTAAAAGAAAAAGCAAAGGGGTAAATGCAAGAACACAAAACTCAGGGAAATATCTCCACAGAATAAGTCATATTCATTAAGAAATGTTCTATATGTACATTTCATACAATACTCATTGAATATTTTTGCACTTACTGAGTGGTTTGATGACTTTGACAATGGTCTGTGTGACCAAGAGTGCCTCTGAGGTTATTTTGTAGAAGGAATCCCCAACTGCAGCTACAACTGGCTATAACAAGAAAATGAAACAAATAGGAGAATAAACACACAATGTACACCTTGCTTTGGACACATCCAAATCTGTATATAAGCACATGTAAGAACTGGGATCAGCATGCCAAATAGAACTGATCAAAATATTGAACACCATACAATACACTGTAGCTGTCAATACTTGCTTAGGAACCATTGTGCCTGTATGTGAAAGTAGCTCAAAACTGGCATAATCCTATTGGTATATAACCTGAAATAACTTCTCCAAACACTCTCAAACAATACTATTGGTTATTCAATAACAGTACCATGGAATCGGACAATGTTTGCCCAGGGGACAGGTACAATTGGGCACCAATCAACAGAATTACTTACAGACACAATGATTGCCATATGGGGATGAAATGCTTGTGGATTGTGATTCATCATTAGACAATTCAAGAACGACAAAGTGTCTATCTTCATGTTGGAGCTACTGTTCTTGTCTCTGCAAAAAATGACATAATATTGTCATTACATGGAATTAAGTGATCAAATAGATCAACATAGAATGAATGACACATCGCTCCACTATTTGTAATTAATATAATAACCAAATAGGCTTATCAGTTCAGTTCAGTTCAATCAGACTGTCCAATGCATCAATGTCCAGACCGCGTGGTTTACTGGAGTAAAACTTTGCATGTTTGCATGTGAAGTGTTATCACATTTCAAGCTACAGAAAGAATGAATCAGGTAAAAAAAAATATACATGTAGCAGCTTGTCAACCTCAAATGTACTAATAGTCATACAATTAAAAACAAAAACAAACATGATTGTGTTTTTTAAAGGTCTGTGTAGAGTTGATATCAAAGGTAGTTACAGCTGGGGAAGAGGGATGAATTGACCTCCAAAAAAGGAAAAGGAAATCACACTTATCTTAAATGAATTTAAACACCTGATAGAATGATTTTTTTTCATTATTTTCTTAGTAATTTTGACTCAGTTTGAGCCAATATTTTGTGTATCACTTGAAGTCATAATTAGAGGATTGGCATGTCATACTTCATGAAAGTGGATGACTCAATTGTTGCAGAAACAGTTTTGATGAATGGTTGTACAATGGTATGGAAAGTGACATGTTCTTCTCTTTGCAATACATACAGACAATGCAGACAAATGACAACAAGGGGCTATACCGTATACAGACAAGCAAACCATGATAGCATATGCGATAAACATAGAAGAAAGAGATTAAGAGTTTACCCAAGAGAGAACTGTATTCCAGGTATAATAGCTGGGATGTGTTCTGCAAGAGCACCTGGTGACACACTTATCAGTTCGGTCAATAAAGCAAAACAACCTTGACGGGTCTTAATACTTTTTTCTCTCATCTGCTTGTGTAAGGCACGCACTATGTCTGGAACTTGTTGTCTCAACGTGGAAATAGGGCTGTTATTGAATGAAACAAAGTAGATGTGCTGTCATTACTAAAGCCATGATACAGAAATGACAGTACAACAAATCCAAAATCAAAACTAATATAATTTGAAGACACAAACTGCCAATTTGTGAACACGTTTCTTTTCCGTAAGTAACTTTGACAAAGGTTGCACAAATGTATTTACACAGGTATGATAATTTGGATATAATACTGCAGGTACGATAGTTTTATAACATAAAAAATACATGATGTAAAATGAAATTGGAACAAATTAATTCCTTGACAGTCATTGATATACAAAACGTAGAAAAGTAGAATCCTACGCTGGGAAAATGAGCATATAAAAACAAGTGCGCATGGCAACTGTATCATGGATAGTGGTTCCCCAGAGTAACAATTGGTAAGCAAAAATGTACTCGAATGTTCAACCAGTCACCAACACTGATCATGTCCCAAATAGGGAATTATCACAATTTACAAACAATTATCAAAAGTAGATTGTCACCCTGAGGTACTCTGACAGCAATGCACTCAGCTGACAAGGCTTCATCAAATGCTACTCAGCATTCCATTCCTAGAAAGATCAGACCAACTCTTGAGCTGATACGCTTTTAAAGAAATTTGTACATGTCATGTGAACACCTTTGCACTCACATGGCTCTAATATACATGTACACATGTTGTGCAACAGTTTTTTGATGTAAGGGAGGTAGTTAAGTGGATCGGACTTCTGTAGGTCTTTCAGTATAAGTCAATGTACGGTAGTAAAGCAATACTGACCCATCCTCATGCTCCATGGAGTCTGGGTCATAGCATCCTGTTACAATTGGCTTTGTCTGCTTCAGCAGAGTAATAAAGGCATGAAAAATGTCTGACTTGACATTCTCCTCACGTTCTGCAAATTAGAATAATAAATTGAAAAGAGTTGAAATTTAGTGGGCCTGACCTTTTGATCCTAGCAGGACCTTTCTCAAAGGCAGAGTGACAAGGCCAACACAGATACATGTACACGAAGGAAGGGGGAAGAGAGTGAATAGGACACGGATGAGAAACAAAGGACAAAGAGTAAAGCTGGTAGGGTGAGATCAAAGGGAAGGGCAAGGAGTAGGGTAGGGATTAGTGAGAAGAAAGGAAAGATCAAAGAGAGAGAAGTGTTAAGAAGAATGTCCATTGAAAGAGTCTATTTCCTTGACGTGTGTCTTACAAACAATGCATTTCGAGGTAAACTTAAATGTATCAAATTTAGTGGGAGGCATCAGCCAGACCATCTGAAGTGTGGAGAATATGGTGGTTTTCCTTAGTTATCTTCCCGAGAGGAGGAAGAGAAGGGTGGTAGGAAGTAACTAAGGGAACCTTGGGATTGTCCTTGGGACCTGGTGGCTTTTGTTTGAGAGCCGAACTTCTGGGGATGGAATAGACTTTAGTAATGGAGTTCTTCACTTGTCGAGAACTATAGCCTCTAGCAACCAAGTTACTGGCCAATACACGTGTATGGCGGCGAAAGTCAGACTCATTGGAACATATGCGCCTCAATCTGAGGGCCTGGCTGTAAGCTATACCAGTCTTACAGTGTCTGGGGTGACAACTGGAGGCATTGAGATATTGATGAGTGTTGGTGGGCTTAGAATACAAGTCAGCAGTAAGTGTGTCGAGGTCTTTCCGGACGGTGACATCCAGAAAGTGGGTCTGCTGGAGAGAGTGTTCCCATGTGAATTTGATAGTTCTGTGGAAGGAATTGATGTGGTCAAAGAAGGCATTCAAGCTGCTACCGTCCCTAGTCCAAATGAAGAAAATCCAAGGAAGGCATGGAGCCTCACTGAGCATGCGTTCGTCAAGGTCACCCATGAAGTGCCGCGCTCAAAAAACGTGCATTACATACTGAACGCGTCAGGGAACCTCTTTGACTATGTAAGTGCATACGCCGTTCATCCCGTAACATAAAGAACAGCGCCCTCAATAACTACGGGCATAATTTTAATTATACATTTTATGTGTAAAAGTGGGATACGTACGTACCATAGGCATGTTGTCAATCATGCCTACTTAGTACATGCGTATATACACTTATCATAAGTTACACTCCTCTCATTGCATTGTATTTTTTTGTTCCAAAATGCATCATTACTTAGTGGAGTTTGCATGAAAATTCCTTCTGACATGCTCTTGGAAATTTGCCGGAATGCAAACTTTTTCAACGTAACCAAAATTACAGAACATCGCTGTGATCCATCATTGAGTATTATAGAAGTTCATGCTAACTAATACCCACGGGTACTTGGCCAAAACACTCCACTTGACGACATCTGTGCGCATGCGTTCAACATTTCAGGCCGTACATGTCAAAGATTATCTTCCGTACATTTACAATACATGTACCGTAAAATCCTGGGTATAATGCGCACCGCAGTAGAGATCAAAAGTTGGGGGTGCGCATTATACATGGGTACAACAATGTCCTGCCAGTATAGGTTTCAGTCATCAAACAGAAGCCGAACTTACATTGTATAACATTTTAACAATGGGGCTGTCAATCATTGTCCCCATTGCAAACTCTCCTGGGTTGTTTTTTCCCCACGAGGTTACTTGGGCTCAAACTGATTTTCTTTTACATGTATTAGGGGGGATCCTCCAGTGATCAACCTTCCCAATTTTTTTTAAATGAAACAAATGGAGGCATATCTGTGAAGCCACCATGGATATGCATTTTGTTCAGTCTGGACACTTTTAATGGAAACCGATGTATTGTTACATTGTATCACATTTTTTTTTTAAATTGGAGCTGTGGACCATCCTCCCCAATGCAAACTCTCCCGGTTTTTCCCCACTGCGAGGGACGTAACTTGGGCTCAAAATTAAAATATGTTTTTAATCAAAGGGCGATCATCCTTCCCGCTGTGAGATTTTCAAGTTTTCCGTGCTTGGTTTCTCCCACGGCGAGGTAACTTGGGCTCAAATTGATGTTTTATTCGGAGAGCGATCATCCTTCCCGCTGTGAGATTCCGTGCTTGGTTTTTCCCACGGCGAGGTAACTTGGGCTCCAATGGATGTTTTTATTCGGAGAGCGATCATCCTTCCCGCTGTGGAAATTTCAAGTTTTCCGTGCTTGGTTTTTCCCACGGCGAGGTAACTTGGGCTCAAATGGATGTTTTCATTGGGAGGGCGATCATCCCTTCGCACTGTGGAAGATTTTTTTTCAGTCAATAGACATACTTTTTTTTAGGGAAGCTGACCCTTCATTCATTGTCCCCACTGCAAACTCTCCCGGGTCAAGGCGAGGTAACTTGGGCTCAAATGGATTGTTTTATTCGGAGGGTGAGGATCCTCCCCACTGTATGCTCTCTTCTCTTTTTTTTTTTTCGCCTGGGCCAGGCTTGAAATAATGGACTTTTTATTCGGAGGGTGATCATCCTTCCCACTGTGGGATGGAAACAACTTTACAATGGACTATGCAATCCATGCCATGGATTTTTTTTTTTTTTTCTCGGTGAAGGCGAAAGTTGGGGGTGCGCATTATACACGGGTGCGCATTATACCCCGGATTTTACGGTATGTACATACATGTACACATGTACATGTACTGTATGTACTGTACTGTACAGTGTTCATGGTACATGTACAATAAAGGACTTATTAAAAAACATGTGTGTGCGTTCGGGCTAGACACACGATGAACTGTACATGGAATTCGAAACCGAAAATCTCGCTCCACATTCGACAAATACGGTACATGTAGAATCCAACATCAGAAATGAGCGCGGTAGTAAAAGGGTGACACTAACATGGCGGCACGTGTTCGCTAATCACAACTGGTTTTGTTTACCGGTACTTTAAAAATAAGGGAAACACGACCGATATTTTTTTTTTCAAAAGTCACCAGCTTCAGCTTGCAACTAACCGCTATATGCCACATGTGCAGTGCACTCATTGCGCTCTATTCATCCGCGCTTGTAAAGACCAGTGATCAGGAGTATCGTACTAACTACTATCGTTGTGACCAGCGATCGGTAGTAGGCTGTACATGTACAGTATACATGTATATCGATGTATCGTTGTGTACGACCAGACGTACATTGCATGTGCATGTACTGTACAGTACATGTGTACAGTACAGTGCTGCACACTGTACGTGTACATGACGATCACGTGTGCACATGTTTGTGTGTGTCAGGTGGGATCGGAGTGCGTCGGTAAAACCGTTGCTGTCGAACAGTGGGTAGTGTGCGCTGATGCGCTTTGCTGCTATTTTTTGGAAAAAACAACAACCCGAAATACAAAGCTGTGATCTAGAATTCTCTTGAAGAAATTCTGGCCATTACAAAGCTGTGATCTAGAATTCTCATAAAGAAATTCTGGCCTTTTTTCATAGCGTATCGATAGCGTATCGGCAAAATAAAAGCGTGTCGGGAATTTTTGAAAGCGTATCGGAGCGATACGCTATTTAATGGCTGACTAGAACGCTGATCCCAAACCCTTAACCCATCAACTGACATCGTAATAACTACTTACCTTTAAATCTTGATATGAGAGCGGGTGAGACTGAACGATAAAACTCATTTAGCATTTCATGTCTGGATCCAACGATAGCCTCCAAGCATTTGGCTGCGGAGCGACGTACCTTCCAACTCATGTCATCATCATCACTATACTCATCATCAGATTCCCTGAAAGCAATCAATTCAATTAAAAAGGCTGGTTCAATATGTTCAAGTAAAACAACATTACATATACATGTATACAAAATATTCAGTTGATAATTAGTAAAATCCTGAAACCCAGCATGAAATTTCCATCTTCAACTGCATATTTCACAGGGTCACTGTACACAGATAATTGTGCAGCAAAATTAGCTCAAACTCTTTCTTTTCGTTTTATTTTGGCTTTAAGAGAAGCTACATGAAATTTGTTTGTTGGCTAAAGATTCTTGTTGGTAAATGTGTTGATAAATGGGTTTTCATTCACAGGACAAGAGTTTTCAATTACACATAGAATCTTACCCTTCCTCTTCTTCCTCTGCATCAGCATCCATAGCATCTTCATCTTCGTCACTCTCATAGTTGTAGTTTGGATCATAGCATATGTACTGCAAACACAACTCAATAATCTGTCCATTAAAGAGACACAAAGCATGTATAACAACTAGGAAAGGGTTATACATTTAGTCTTGTTCCTTCATATTGGTGGAATACCTCACCATCTTATTTTGGTATTTCGGATAAAAAACATCTTTTTATATATTTTATTTTAAGTCTAAACAACTTTTGATGCTTAACTGTTCCAGATTTTGTTTCACTTGAAGGTCATGTCATGTTAGAGTGACAATAAATTTATATTTATAAATAAAGTAATTGCTCAATTTGTACAAAAATGTCATGTAATGTAGATGTTTTTTTTTCAATCATTGGGAATCTAGATAAATCCTTTCCTTTTTCCAATCATTTCACAATGAACAAAGATGGCAAAGAATTTGTACAAAGTGGAATACATTTAACAGTATACAAATTAGTATAGAAACATGAACATATTCTCAATATGAATGAAACAACCCCTATCCCGCAGAAATGGCCTGTCACTGGTTATAGAAAGATACATGTACATGTACATGTAGGTGTGCATGGCAAATTCATTCTAAAACCAAGGTTTTCTATGGGAAGATCAAATTGCATTGAAATTGTGGACATGTTTCTTATTTCTTTTTTCCAAGTATAAACATCTCTTGAATACATGTAATACATGGTGCCCACATTATTTTGCTGAAAAATGAAAATGGCAATGTAATGTCTGTCATCTTATCAACCTCTTACCGTTGGCACATGTGGAGAAACTTCCTTGGGACATCGCCTTACAAATGATTCAAATGCCTGCCAAATAAATCAATAAATTATACTGACATTCAAAACTTCACTTATAGGACAACAATGTTTTTGTCAGGTGGAATGCAACTTTCTACAAACAGTAGAAATTTAGGCACAAAAGCTTAATAATTATAAAAATGAGTAACAAACCTCCCTAAAAATGTTGTATTTGCTCACCTGGATGCAGTATTCACGTAGTTCATCATCATCATCAATTCTACAGAATTTCACAATCAGGGGCATTATCTTCTCAAGGTGTTCTCCCACACGGTGGCCAGCATGACGACTAGCAACAAAACAATTGGATAGTCCATTAACTCTTTCCGTACGGTGCGCCGATACATCGGCTCGGTAAACCGCTCTCTGTAGACGGAAAGCCAATACATCGGCTTGCGTGTCCCATTGTTTCTAATATATTACCAAATTTATTCCGTACAGACATGCACATTAATTCCGTCGTGAAAAAGTTAAGCTACAATATTGACATCCCAGAACATACAGACCTGTTGATTTCCAATGACCTAAGCCCTATTCAGGGTGCTGTCCTGGAAAAATAGTACAAAGATTACCTGCACGAATGAAAGTCTTCAATTTCAAGAGAACATATGCAGTGAGACAGCCACATGCATCATTCATCATGCTTGAACTAGACTTTCCAATAATTATTTCATTTCATTACATTTATTTTCTCAGGGCAAAAGGGCACAATACAAATATGAAAATTTACAAAACCAAACAGTACATGTACATGGTAACACCCCCGAAGGATTGTCAAATGTGAACTCAATCACAAGCGAGTCACTCTTCAGATGCTGCCATGTAACCACAAAAACATAATGTAGGGCTCTACATTAATCTTAGGTCATTTAGATAACATTTAATTTTTGGTTAAGGCATACTTGAGATGAAAAAAGAAGATTTTTCAGATACAAATGATGGCCACTATCGCTATGACATCATTGCTCTTAGTGAAACCCACAATGTCGGCCAGTAAGTAGCATGCAATCGGGTCGTGAAACACACTATGCAGGTGTTGGAATAC
The DNA here is from genome assembly GCA_949987565.1 of Luidia sarsii. Classification (NCBI taxonomy): domain Eukaryota; kingdom Metazoa; phylum Echinodermata; class Asteroidea; order Paxillosida; family Luidiidae; genus Luidia; species Luidia sarsii. The sequence continues at coordinate 1,737,137 of OX465121.1, forward strand.
TGATGTCGACACGAGCAAAAAACAGCTGCCTTGCCACCTACTACATATCTGATCCAATAATGGCTGCCTGCTTTCCTTTGAAGAAAGGCACCCTTGTTTGTCTCTGTCTATGCACCTACATCTACTGCAATGGATGATGTTATCTTGAAAAAAATTTCAAGCAGTGGCTACGTTTTGTTTACACATGTATGCATGTGTGTATATGGCTATGGTCAATTGAATGTTTCAGTGTCTCTAAAATGGACCCTCCATATGTGCAAGCAGTATACGCACAAAAGTGAATAGTAAAACCATTGCACGTGCGAGTTCTGCAGTAAACACACGGACCTAAAATAGTTGTGCCTCAAAATTCCTCAAAAATCAAAAGTTGCAGTAATTTTTCCCCCTAATTTTCGGAAGAGATTTCAAAACAAGTTACACAAAGAATTTTGCTGTTTTCTTTTGACAAGGGAGCGCTACAAATGCGCCGACTTAGGTGAGGTGACGACTTACATTTGTTGACTTAGACTTCAGAATTTGCATAGAAAGTGCATTACAGAAATTGAGACTGTTCAGACCGCTGACTTGAGTGAGTTGACAAGTAAGACGACTTTGACTTAGCCGAGGTTTACTGTATGTGCAGGTTCATGTACGTGTACAAAACCAATCATGGGCTGTATGTGTCCAATAAACAATGTGGTAACAAAAGGGTTAACCCTTACATCCAAAGAATTGTTATTACAGTCCATTCACTGAAAGATCATGTGGCTATGTGGCATTTGCTTCCACTCCTGAACGCCTCCCGATAGGCCAGCTGTGGGTGGACGGGAGGAGGCATAGTGTAGTATTGAATGAGGATGAGGTTGAGCTCAACTTGGATTGAATGGATTGCAGATAACATAAATCTTCCAAAATCTCATGGCTCAAATGGTTTATACATGCCTGTTGAATGGATAAATCCTTCTTGTGTTACCTGATAGCCCCAATGCACTGAATGTATGTCCTGGTAGTTGAGGGATTCAAATTCTCTCTCAGCTCAGTCATTAGGAACTCCATCAAATCCCCAAACAGCTTATTGCTGCTACTCATGACAAGATGACCTATACAAAGAATAAGACAATACATGCAGTATAGAGTGACTATATGCAAATGAAATGGACTTCAAAATACAGAAGCAGTCTTGAAACTTGCAGTCAACTGACATTATTTTGTCAATTTCTGTTTATGGATTAAAACAAACCTGTGAATACATGTACTTCATATCAAATAACATTTCCAACCCCTTTTAAGGTAGAAAATAACGTTCCATACCATTTTGTTTCATGTTGCCGAGGCATATAAACAAATTATGTACAAATTTGATTAGCATGTAACTTACACACCAGAAAGACTCATAATAATCAACAATATTGATCAAATACTGAAAACTAAAATATGATTGTCACAAACCTAAAGCTAGGATGGCTCTTTTGCGTACAGCCATCCTTGGACTGTTGAGCTGGGGAAGTAAAGCACTCTGTATTGCCGAGTGGAAACTCATCAATAATCCTGACGGGAAATTTAAACCAACAACTTAATAAATGAAGAAACGACATTGTTAATCATTGTTTAGTGATGTCGTCATTATCATTCAGACAAAACATTGTATTGATCATGTACAATTGAAAAATGTGGACAAAAGACAGTTTCGGAAATTCAAGGGTGTGGAATTTACGTCCCATTTCATTTGAAAATCACACTGCCACAGTTTCATTACCAAAAATCTAATGTGTTGTATACAATTGTAAAAGGTAGACCATATATACAAGGATATTTTGTTTCTGGTGCTTTGTTATGTGAGTCTATAGTAAACGGAACATGCACACGTACCTCCAAATCGAATGAGCAGATCTCCAAGTATATCCAAGGCCTCCAATTTCACAGACACGTCTTCTTGCTAAGTAAATAAAAATTATAAAAATTATAAAATTATAATATTATAAAAATTATATCAATAAAAAAGTAAATCACATTTTTCCTGCTAGTGACACCATTAGCAAGGTCTCACTAGCAGACAAAACTTTGTCAAAACAGAGGCTTTATTATTCTACAATAACTAGAAAACACTAATGTAAAATCTGTCATCAAACAATGGGAATGATGTTTTATCTGAATAGCTTTGGAAAAACATGTCCAACCCATCTGAGAATTAAGAGAAAAAGAGTGACGGACATTGCTGCTTGTCCTTATGAGTAGGATAGAATACCCGGTAGACATTCCTTTCATTAAGGGGAATACTCTAACCCCATAATCCTCCAATTAATCCTATGCTACAATCCTGGTAAATTCTTTGCAGTACATTACAGCTGATACTACATTACCTTGGCTATTGCATTAGTCAATCTTCCTGTGATACTCTTACAGATATTAGCAGCAAGAGGGCTAGATGCGGGAGGCAACTCATTGATCACCGTCTTCAGACCTAAAAAAACAACAGCAAAATGTATAATCAGTTAAAAACACCACTCTAATACTGTCAAGTCCGACAGCTGTTTTTACTATGTTTGGAAATAAACTGCATGGGTGAAAAAAAAAGTTGCTCGACATTTCTTTGAGGAAAGAAGTGCACTGCAAGAATTTACGCCATTCTCCTAATGCTTTTCTTCAGTTATTTCACGAATTTTTGTCGAAGACAACCTACAAAAACCAATACAATAAATTACTGCATTCTTAATAAAAACATATTTGAGCCACTAATTGTGGTTTTCAGGCCATCATCTAAAGAAGGTGGGGCCTGCATTTCTGACAAAAATTAAAATTCCTTCTTCCAATAAGACCAGTGGTTGATTTCATCAAACACATCATAATTATGATCAATTGCAAGGCGATAAGTGATACACAAAAACCATATGCAATTTCAACTTATGATGGGTTATCGAAATACATGCGAGTTGACTTACTATGCATTCATTGCATCGTAAGGTTTCGTGAAATCCACCCCTGCTGATTCCTAGCAAATAAACATTCATTCATGTACATGTATTTGTAGATTTCCAGTCCTAAGCCTCATAACACCATCTTTAGCCCAATACACAAAGCCATTTGACCACCTGTTTTGAGAAGACATTGCTCTGATTGACTGATGTAGAAATAACTGGAATGGCAGTATTTTGTCACCGTTACTGTAGATTATTAAAAAAAAATAGAAAATATGAAAATAGAAAACGTATGATGAACTCTTTGTTTGCCTTCAAATTTTCAAAGCAATTAATTTGATTTCATGAAACCTAAACATTTCTGAAACGCGCTCAATATGATGATTTCCGAAATGCAATACATGTACATTCATATTGAACAACCCTAGGAACACACTTACATGTAAGCACCAACATAAAGCTTGAAAATCTTTGCTACATGTATACATGTACATTAAATAAGGCTATCAGCAAAAAGTAAATGCAAGACAAATATGACTGGAAAAATGCCAGTCAAACTCAATAACCACCATGGTTACAGCTTGTTTTAACCAAACAAAGGGGTTAAAGGGTTTTTTGTGCTTAAGCAGCTCTATGAAATTTGGTATGTACAAAATGTAGTTGTTTCATTCATGTATGCTTACCAATGCTGGATATATCTCTAAGTTGTTCCTTTTCCGACAGCATGTTGTTACACAGATTATCCACAATTGTTTCAACTTGATATTCCTTCACTTTTGAAACTAATGGACCAAGACTGAAAAATAAAAATGTAACCCTTATTTAAAATACATGTACATGCATGGTACTATTGGGGAAATTATTCCTAGTATTAAAAAATAATGACAATTTTACACTTCAAAAGTTAGTAAAAACCAAAACAGCAATGCTGTCAAGGCTGGAAAGACAGATGGATGGATGGACAGACAGAAAACATTACTGTAGATTCAACTTGCTGTAATGGCTCACCAAAACTAACCAAGTACATGTACAGTCGACTCCCGTTATAACGAGGTCCGCCGGACTTTCACAATTCCCTCGTTATAACCGAAACCTCGTTATAACCGGAGCGCAGTTATTCCCATTGGTTATGCACAACAGACGTTGATAGTTGTATGGGCACATTTCTGTGTGTATTGCAATCATGTAACGTACTGTATGTCCGGACTCAAGCCAATGCAGTGTGCATTATTTCACATTATTTTGGCATACAATGCTTGTAAAAAGAAAAGAAAAAAATAAAGGTTGAAAATATCTCTCCAGAGTTTATTTGACGACCTTAATCCAGACACGATGGAAACTTCGATGAGTAGAACCAGGCAAGAGAGGACGCTCCAATAATACAGTACTTCTGAATTATTATTCTTTGGATTTCAAACTTGTGGAGGAGCATTTACCAGTCCTGAGCAATTATGTCCCAACTGTTTGGTATTAAACGATATGGAGTAAATCTTCCATGCACTCATTATTTCCGGAATGGCCCATTGTCTGAAACCACAAGGGGGATTTGTGACTGTGCAGATGTTTGCAATTAACGATGTCCCTTCTGCCCCACAGTACACTCCGTCCCATTATTGGCGAGATGAAACAACGCAGCACTGTGTGTATGCATGCGGTATTGAAAGAAGCAATTTCTGAATAAGGTTTGGTTTTTGACATGTTGTGGTCCCCATTGTTTCCAAAAGAAGTCTTCATAAATGGGTCGGGAACATGCTTAAATTGTTCTTGTTTGGTCGGCCAAAATGCTTGTTATAACCGGAGTCTCGTAATGAGCGTGCTCGTTATACACAAATATTTCCCCATACAAATAAAATTGATCGGGACTTTGAAAATATGCTCGTTATAACCAAGTTGTCGTTATAATCGAGTTATCGTTATAACCGAGCTCATTATAATGGGAGTCGACTTCACAATACCAATTTGAGAAAATCTAACTCTCTAAAAAGTACATGTAATGGAGAAACATGGACATGCATACATGTGTCTAATCATGCCAATTCCCTGATGTGTTTTCCCATCCTGGAGATGAAAAGGCATAGTGATTTCAAGTATAACAAAATCAACAACTTTGATACATGTGTAGACCTATCAATGGTTCAGATATCTCTGAATGTAGTACGGTAGGGCCTACACACATGTACGTGTAATTCAGCATGAAATTTCTTAGGCAAAAAATATCAAAGCAAAGGAAACCGACAGAATCTAATCATAAATTTATTAAACAGCAATACCTAGAAATCTTTAGCATGACTGTAATTTGAACCTAAACGTTTGAATACTAGCACTCTGCTATCTTACATATATCCAGCCCATATGGAAAAAGCTCAAAACTGTCAATACAACTGCTTGTATCTTTTCTAGTGTGGAATGTGGAAGCACCAGTTGTAAGCAATCAACCCACCAATCCAATATTTTTGGATTCGTGACCAACAAAGTGACAAACAATGCTGACGATGAATTTTGTGAATACCCTGGTATCCCACAAACATGACAAAGAGTTTTCATGTAAATGTTCTCAATCATTCTAAATAACCCTAAATTGACTGTACATAAGATGACAAAGTCTGATGCTAATTGCTATGTTCTACAATATGTACATGTATTTACCATTTGACAGCAAGATTCTGAACCTCTCCATTTTTATCTTCAAGTAACTTCAGCAGCATCCTTACAACCTGCAGCATAACAAAAATTCAGTTTGACCAGGTTACAATAATTAATATGTCTGCTTAAAATTGCTAAAGGAAAACAAAATGAATAACTTTTAATATCCTGAAACGAATTTGAGGGGGTACAAATTTTTAATGGATCCCAGGATGTTTGTTATAGCAACATTCCGCTGTACTGCCCAGCATGCCTAGAGTGGCGAATACACATTATTGTTTGAATTGTGCAACCCGTTTCTAAGTATTTTTTGGACTACTTGAGTTAAAGCTGTTGGCAAACAGAACATAACGCTTTTCCGCATCTGGTTCTCTTTAAAAAAAAAAATTAAAAAAAATTGATGGAAAAAAAATTGACATCAACGGGATTCGAACCCGTAACCTGCATTTCTAACCCAAAACGCACGTGCATATTTTGTGCACATAGTCTACATGGGACTTCGTTATATTTTTCAAAAAATCATAATAATTCTGAACAATTGTCAATTGCTTCCAAACTCAGGATTTAGAATATCTAGCCCAATAGCTAAATGCCCAACCAATTTCGAGACGTTTGACCTTTGGCAAATATGTGTTTCAAAAACACGCATTTTGATGACGTCACGATTGCGTCATGGCATTTTGGCCCCAAGGGGTGTTTCTAGACTACATCCCCAATAGATATTATCAAAAAAAAATTAAAAATCTTGCTCCGTTGGCCAAATATGCTCAATTGAATTTTACAATCTTAAAAGTTTATGACCTCATTAATACTCATGAGATGACGTCACGATCAAATGAGGGCAATTTTTGGATACACCTTTTCCCAACTTAGATATAGGCCTAGTGCAAACTTGGAACAAAACGAAATTTGCTTTTTTGCTTTTATTGCAGTTTGAAATTTGCCCCTTTAAAGCGCTGTCACGTGACACGTGGTGACGTCATGAAGTTTTAAAGACAACTGTGCACAACTTCAGCAAGGGCTCTATGCATTTGTCAAGTTTGAAAAAAATCAAAGTTTGTTCAATGGCAAAAGTGCCCTCCGAAAAAACCTGTGCTTTGTCTATGGGATTTGGGCGACCAGAAAGAAAAGAAAAAAAACTAGAAATTTATGTCTGTTGGCAAACAGAACATAACGCTTTTCCGCATCTGGTTCTCTTAAAAAAAAAATAAAAAAAAATATTGATGAATTTTTCTTTTTACATCAACTGGATTCGAACCCGTAACCTCCATTCCTACCCCAAAACGCACTTGCATATTTTGTGCACAAAGTCTATGGCACTTCTTTATATTTTTCAAAAAATCATAACAATTCTGAACAATTGTCAACTGCTTCCAAACTCAGGATTTAGAATGTCTAGCCCAATAGCTAAATGCCCACCAAATTTCGAGAAGATTGACCTTTGGCAAATATGTGTTTTAAAAACACGCATTTTGATGACGTCACGTTTGCGTCATGGCATTTTGGCCCCAGAGGGTGTTTCTAGACTACATCCCTAATAGATATGAACAAAAACAATAAAAAAATCTTGCTCCGTTGGCCAAATATGCTCAATTGAATGTTACAATCTTAAAAGTTTATGACCTCATTAATATTCATGAGATGACGTCACGATCAAACGAGGGCAATTTTTGGATACACCTTTTCCCAACTTAGATATACTGCAAAATTGAAACCAAACGAAATTGCACGAAATTGCATTTAAAATGGAGTTTAAAATTTGCCACTTTAAAGCACTGTCACGTGACACGTGGTGACGTCATGACGTTTTCAAGACTACGACGCAAAATTTCAGCAAGCGTTTTATGCATATACCAAGTTTTAAAAAAAATCAAAATTTGTTCAATGGCAAAAATGCCTTCCGAAAAAACCATGTGCTTTGTCTATGGGATTTTTCCGACAAGAAACAGAAGAAGAAGAAGAAGAAGAAGAAGAAGAAGAAGAAAACAAAAAATCAGAACAACAACAATAGCTTTTTCGCTTATAAGTGAAGGACGCGAAGGCCAAAAGATGTTTGTTGTAACTCAGTCAGAAGACAAAAATATGTGCTCTAGCATGTCGGCCCGACACTAAAAAATTCACAACACACTTTCATTCTGTCGATGCGCTATAGATGCGCTATGCATTGTAGATGCTTTACAATAAAACACCCTCACTGTCACAATGCCGCAATGCTGCTAACTGCAAAGTCTCACCAATACTTGGACGAAATAATTATGAAAAATGTGCCACAGAAGAAACATACCCTCCTCGCAGAAAATTTTTACAGGGTGGTGTACATGCGCGAATCTTTTTTTGTGTTGGCCTAAAATTACGATGCTCCACAGTTTGACCGTGTTGTTGTCAGTGACATCGGCAGTGGCGCACGGTCAGAATACTGCTGCTGCACGGATCATGTCGGTCATTTTCCCTCTGTACTCCATAGCTCTACGAAGTTAGTTCTTCAATCATCTCAAGGAACTTTTCAAACCAAAATGACCTTTTAATTCTTCTAATCGAACAACATTTGTAAAGATCTTTGAATGATATAGTTGGATTTTGTTCCCTCAGATTTTTTTCATTTTGTAGGCCAAAACATCACGTCTCAAGGGCATCAATCAATTATATTGGTCCCCAAATTACGAATTTCAATCCATGTTTAAGCTAAAAAATAATCTACATTAACCTTACAACTGAATGGAGCTCATGGTTTCAGGTCTGATCAGCATAAACCAAAGGTTGAAGCATTTTACTTCATTATTAATATTATGTTCAATTGAAACTGAATAAACGGTTGTTTAAATCGTTGATTACTTCAGCCACTACCTGTTATTGCATGTCTGAATCTTGAAATGACTTATTTTATGCCTCCACCCTCCAGAAAGAAAACCTGATCATTGATGTCAATATATATCTGAAAATGAAAAATATCTTAAAATCTCTTAATGTTTTTTCCTGAGAAAAAGTACTTAAAAAGCCCAGGAAATGCTCTAAAATGCAGCAGAGAGCATCTAAAAGTCCAACAATTACGGGGCCCTTGGGTGGGCCTAGAACCCCACGCCATGGCTTCGCATAATTTTGATAACCAACAAAGAAAATCCCCCACACTTCTGCACAAATCCTGGGGAGAACCCTGCTGTATAATGAAGATTACATCAGTGGAGAAAAATTACAATGGTGCAGCTTATACGTCAAGGCCTGAATCTTATCGTGAAAATTTTGGACCATTAAACACCCAGCAGGTTATATTACAAAACTTACGATAGTCATAATGATAGTCCTGATGCAAAAACTATTGAGGGATAATAAAGTATTAAATTCAGGGATCTTGCATGCATGGTGCATGTAAGATGGCTTGGAGCCTCCAAAGCCACCATTGAATGCAGCTAGTAGAACCACAGCCCAAAAAACTTGCCCTAAAGGGAATTAGGTTAGCACTACCTTTCTTTCACTGTCATCATCAAGTTTGATGGAATCCTTCTGCAGTTCTGACATCAGATCATTGGTAGCCATAAAACGAAAATCTTTATCACTGGATGTCATCTGTATAAGAAAAGAAAATATATAAATTTTTCAGTTATTCAACTCATAAAAAGACTGACTTAAGTTGCCTTTGGCGCCGCTGCCACTATTTGGTAGCCAGTTAGCCACCCAAAACTTTAACAAGCTACAGTAGCAGAAACTGAGCTTGTACGACGTTCAAAATAAAACATATCTAAAAATTTAGTGGGCCTGACGTTTCGATCCTAGCAGGACCTTTCTCAAATGTCCTGCTATGATCGAAACGTCAGACCCACTAAATTTTAAGATTTGCATTTTGGTGATTTTAGTAAATAAGCAGTTTGCAACATTTTTGTATATCAAAATAAAACTTAAATCTTAAAATTTAGTGGGCCTGACGTTTCGATCCTATCAGGACCTTTCTCAAAGGCAGAGTGACAAGGACAACACAGATACATGTACACCAAGGAAGGGGGAAGAGAGTGAATAGGACACGGATGAGAAACAAAGGACAAAGAGTAAAGCTTGTAGGGTGAGATCAAAGGGAAGGGCAAGGAGTAGGGTAGGGATTAGTGAGAAGAGGGGGGAAGATCAAAGAGAGAAGTGTGAAGAAGTGAACACAAAAGAAGGATTATTAGAAAGCTGCATAGTGTTAGTCATTACCCTCCTGGATGTTGAGACCATGTGGTTGAATAGTCTGAAGACGCTTCATCCACATTTTCTCACGGCTTAGACGGACAGCATTACATGTACTACGGTGACCAAGGGATTCTATGCCCAGTACACTCATATCTGATATTGAATGATCAGGGAGATTGAAGTGATACCCAACAGGGGTGTCCATTTTACCAGTTTTGATTGTAGACCTATGGCCATAGCTACGTTTTTTTGAGGTGTTTTTGGTCTCGCCAACATACTGAACATTACAAACTCTACATGAGATGAGGTATATGATGTTTGAGGTAGTGCACGTGATAGATCCATACTGTAGGTCGTGTGGGTAGTTCCAGAAGAATGTCCATTGAAAGAGTCTATTTAGATAACTAAGGAAAACCACCATATTCTCCACTCTTCAGATCGTCTGGCTGATGCCATTCAAAATTCGCCTGTTTTGGCTTTCAGGCGCCCCCGTAACCTGCGTGACTTAATTGTATCTGTGGCAGTGTACGGACATTGCTTTCGTGGGTTAGTTTTCCCATGAGCTCTTGCTCATTTTCTGGTGAGGTGTTGGGAGTGTCTCAGGCAGTGCACTGAGACTGCTTGCTTTCGTGGGTAAGTTTACCCACGAAATCTTGGTCATTTTCTGGTCAGTTGTTGGAGTGTGTTCCAGTGAACTGACAGTGTTTTCGTGGGTGCGTTCACCCATGAGCTTTTGGTCATTTTCTGGTGAGGTGTTGGAGTGTCTCGGGCAGTGCACTTAGACTGCTTTCATGGGTAAGTTTACCCACGAGATCTTGGTCATTTTCTGGTCATTTGTTTGAGTGTGTACCAGTGAACTGACAGGGTTTTTGTGGGTGCGTTCACCCATGAGCTTTTGGTCATGTTCTGATCAATTGTTGGAGTGTATGGCAGTGTGCTGAGGTTCATGGTTGAGTTCACCCAATGTCAAGAACCACGTTTACACTTGATCCCGCAATGGAGGATCAGATCCTGCGGTCGCGACCCAGCGGGGGGGATCTGATCCATGCCGCGTTTACACTTGATCCTGATCCCGCAGTGATCGCGCGTGGAGCAGCGGAACTGCACTCCAAAGGTTATTTCGAGAAGGTCAGTGATCATACGCAGTAGAACGTAAGTCCGGCCATGACGCGCGAAAACCGGTACGGACACACTGTACTGTTGAGTGTACGGTACATGATCAGTGTACAGCCTACAGGTTTACGTACACAGTATCGTACAGTATCGTACAATGCCTTCGGTTGGATTTTCGTTCGGTTTCTCCTCGAGCGTTGTAGATATTCGCTGAAATACTGCTGTGTTCCGTGTCGTCCCGTCGAGTTTTGCCATTATCTCTTGGCTTGCCCAGATGTCTAAAAACAAGCCCAACTCCTCGTCCGTCCAAAGTCGCCCACGGATTGCCTCGTTGGACATCGCGGTGCAAATTTGTAGGCTGCTATTGCACGCTGAATTCTTTCGACAAAAAGCCAAACAAACTGACACAGCAGAAAAACGAATGAAGACCAACAAAATCGACAGTTTGAAAACGGCGTTCGAAAGAGCTCAGAGCAGCAGTATCAAGTGTGACTGTACAGAGTTGTAGCGTGGTAGGCTGGAGAGACACGCTTTGACGGGTACCAGCTTTTCAATGAAAAGGCAGACACAGCCGTGTGCCCACAGTTTTGGTACCAGCGTAACGTTGTTTATTTGGATCAGCTGTTGATGTGCAGTAGATTGTGCAATAAACTATTGTACAAATATGGACATTTCGCGCGCTTGGCCATGCTTGCACCGGATGTTGTCACTGTACATTGCGGGATCTGATCCTGAACCGCGTTTACACTCAAACCTTGATCCCGCACGCGGGATCAGACCCGGATCTGATGGTTCCCGAGAGGTGGATCAGATCCCGGGATCTGATCCTGATCGCCCCCGCGTTTACACTTGTCTTTGATCCCGCGTTGATCGCGCGTTGATCCCGCACGCGGGATCTGATCCCGCGTGCGGGATCAAGTGTAAACGCGGTCAAGTGGAGGCATGAATGGGGGTGGGGGGTTACTGGGTAATCAGTACTGGTGTGACCACACTGGGACTTGTTTTTTTTTGTAACTCAGGGTGTGACTATGGGCAAGGTTTGTTTATTTGATCACTCATAAGCATTTCGGACTGATACACTGCGTTTACACTTGATCCCGCGAGGAGGATCAGATCCTGCGGTCACGAAAGATCTGATCCAGTGCCGCGTTTACACTGGATCCTGATCCCGCGTTTATCGCGCGTGGAGCAGCGGAAGCGCTCTCCAAAGGTTATCCACATAGGTCAGTAGTCATGCGCAGTAGAACGTCAGCCCGGCCATGACGCGCGAAATCCGATGGACTCTTGCAACGGTACAACCTCTATGCATACAATGTACATGTACAGTACATGTAGGCCTACTGTACAGTACATACATGTACATGTACTGTACATGTGTACATGTACATGTACTGCACACATGCACGTGCACGCGTATATTGTGTACATTACGTACGTGCACACTACATGCAGCTGTGTACCAGCTTGTTGCGTTGCATGTTGACAACTGACACTAAAAGTACGATCAAGATGGAGGATTTGTTTCCAGTTCTGAAATGGTGTTGAACACCGCTGTGTTTCTGGTGGTACCGTCCAGTTTCGTTAGTATTTCCTCACTGGCCCAGATGTCTTAAAATAACTTCAATTCTTCATCGGTCCACAGCCGTCTGCGCACTGTGTCCGTCGCCACTTTGCAGCTACCACACGACCACACACACACGACCCTGTCTAGTATTGGTTACCAGCGTGAAGTTGGACAAATTGTTTGCCGAGTGTACGTACGTGTACATTGTGTGTACATGTACATGTACATGTACATGTACAGTGTACATGTACAGTACTGTACACCATGTACTGTACATGTACATGTACACCTGTACAGTACATGTACACGTACACTGAACATGTACTGCACACGTACACGCAAGATGCTTGTTTTCGCGCGTTTTTCCAGGCATGGGCCGGATGTGGTCGCTGAAATCGCAGGATCAGATCCCGCGTTGCGTTTACACTTGTTGATCCCTCACGCGGGATCAGACCCGGATCTGATCCTTCCCGAGAGGTGGATCAGATCCCGGGATCTGATCCTGATCGCACCAGCGTTTACACTTACGTTGATCGCCCTTTGATCGCCCTCGCGGGATCTGATCCTCCTCGCGGGATCAAGTGTAAACGCAGTCTAAGATAAGGCCTTTTCACACTATGAACGTTCAACACGTGTTGAAACTTACACGGGTCCGACATGGGTCCGACCCGTGTTGAATTCAACACGGGTCACTCTCGCCGCAGTTTCACACTACGCAACGCCACACCGGCATTTTCTCAACCCGTGTAATGTTTCGACCCGTGTAATGCGTGATCGTTTCACACTACACACAGCATCGAACTTTCAACACGGGTCCAATCTGAAAACCCCCATAATGCATTGCACCGCGTCACGGCACTGTATTGCTGACTTCTCGAATCCGGCAGCTACCAGCGCCTCGCTTATTTTCGCGACGCAGTGGCTATTGTTTATTTGTTGCCACTGTTTGATTAAAGAAAATAACAACGTTGAATTATAAGTACAATAGTTTTATAATTTGTATAGTGGTCTTTCTCCCTTACTCCTTAGTAAAATCGAATGACTTCTCGTATTTTCTGCCGCCACATGCACGCACACGAAGTCAGCATCGTAGTACAGTGCATCGCTGACGACTTTGTTAGGGACCCGTTTTTTTGGCCGATCTCACCCTGCGAGAGCTTCTTATATATACATGATTGTAAAAGACATTTTCCATTCCGATAATGACAGGGATATTGCTTCAAGATAAGCAAATTATGTGCCTACAGCCAGAGAAGTTGTCATGTTTCTTGCGCCTGTACTGAACTTGAGGCAGCGCTGCCTGTGCATGTGGGGTTTAATACCCCATGTAAACACGGATACATGTATAAAATAAGTCTGTGCATGCAACAACACAATCTGGTATCTACAGTGTGCACGTGGCGCTGCCACGCATGCGTACTCGGCCATCTCCCAACACAGGCAGCGCTGCCTCTGCATGTGGGGTTTAATACCCTGGCATGTAAACACGGATACATGTATAAAATACGTCCGTGCATGCAACAACACAATCTGGCATCTACAGCGTGCACGTGGCGCTGCCACGCATGCGCACTCGGCCGTCTCCCAACACGGGTCAAACTCAACCCGGAGACGTTCACACAACGGCTTTCAACACGTGTTGAAATTTTCAACACGGGTCGAGAGCTCTCAACCCACCTCCCGAGCAGGGTTGGTTTCAACATGGGTTGAGCGCTCTACACGGGTCCGACCCGTGTTGAAATGTTGTAGTGTGAAAAGGTCAGTCATTTCAACACGGGTCCGACCCGTGTTCAACACGGAGATTTTTCATAGTGTGAAAAGGCCTTTACTGTGGACACATGAAAAGCAGGTGGTCATATTAAAGGTCATGTGGAGAGTGGGTAATAGAGTTGTCTGTCTGGAGTTGTATACATGTAGCACTCTGCTTACAATGTACATGTACATGTATGGTAAATGTGGTCACTGGGGACAGTCAGTGGTCTGGTGTCGGATTACATAGCTTACAATGTATGGTAGTGGTCAGAGGGTCAGTGGACTTGTGTGCATTTCATAGTACACACACTGAAACAATGTAGTGCAGACTGGTCAGAGGGTCAGTGGTCTGGGGTCTGTTTTCATAGCACTTTTTATACAGTGTGTTATAGATTCATGGTGGCCAGTCTTGGACAAATCCATTTTTAGAGGGTAAATCTTTTTGTTGGTCATTGTTTTTGTTGTATAATTATACGTGTCAGTGAACTTCAAAAGAAGCATCATAATGAAGAGTAAGCTCTAATTATGCAATATTATATACTCTATGCAATTTTTTTTAGCTATAAATAAGGCTGAAAACTCCAGATCTCCACCAGACAACCATGACGTCTCATGAGTTAAGACGCTTGCAGCATTCGCCTACTGAAGACGAATCAAGCTATTTCTATCGTTCCATCATGGGTGAGAGTGAGATCAGGAAGGGGAAGATGAGGAAGAAACGAGAGGGGGCGTTTTCAGCTGGACCAAGCCAGGGAGGGCAGCCAGAGAAGAAGAAGAGAGGGAAAGAGTCACCGGTCAAGAGCGGGGGAAAGAAGTTCCCAAAGACAAGTGATGGGAAGAGAGCTCAGATAAGAAAAGCAGCCAGAAAGGCTGATCTCCGTCAGGCCAAACGCCTAAGTGCCATGGAAGCAGGTGTGCACATGGGAAAGAAGTACTGGGCCGTAGTGGAAACATCCGATAGTTCTGAAGAGGAGATTCTAGATATTGTCTGCCAGAGCAGCCTCTCTGACATGTCTGAGGAGAGTTGTGGGTCAGAGGATGGGTCAGGATGTGGAGAGGAGGTCAGTGAGGAGAGTGAAGAGGGGGAAGAAGAGGAGGATGAGTCAGGATGTGGAGAGGAGGTTGAGGAGAGTGAAGAGGGGGAAGAGGAGGAGGAGGAAGAGGAAACTGGGAGTGATGTCCCCATCCCACCCAGAGCCAAGAGACCAGCCAGACATCGCCGCCCTTCTGGAAAAAAAGACACGAGGCAAGCTGGTACCGGTAGATTCAGATTCTGACAATGATCCGGATCCACCTTCGGCATTCCAGCCAGATTATCAGTCAGACGAGGGGTGGACGAGAAGTCTGGACAACGTCTTAGTGAGACCCTTCAAGGGGAAGAGACCACCTCAGGGAAGGAATTTCACGACGGCCACGGCGGCCAGTGCCGTCGATGCCCTTAAAATTGCCGTGGTGCCCTCTGTAAAACGTCATGTTTCACGGCCAGTTTTACTGTGCCCAAATTATATTTTGGCCGTAGTGCCCTTCTGCGAAAACAAAAATCCGTGACGATGTTTACGTCCCACGTTGAGCGGTTGAGCTGAGCTCATATCTCGCGCGCATAGCTCGGATAATGATCGTAATGGCGACCAGCCTCTTTGCCGTGCGTGCGCTGTCCAAGGTCGGTCCGGGATAAATAAGTGCACGTGTACATGTAGCATGCCTGGTATCACCATCTCCACGGCCCATAGCCGTACGGTATACATGTACATGTAGTAGCCAAAATCTTGCACGCTTCGCCATTACAATAAGTGCAACAACACCCCTATCGCGAACTTAAATATACATGAACGTAAGCCGTGGTCCAGTGGAAGTAACAAGTACCGGTAGTTACATCACTACATGTACTGTACATGTACTGTAGGCCTACGGGAAACGCATGTGCTTTTTAAACTTTTCTCGGCTTGATTAAACTTTCGGTGTTGAAGTTTAACCGAAACTCGTCCCAAGCCCGCTGTACAACATACAAAAGTGGGCAATGCCTCGTAAGGATCGCTTAAAACGTTCCAAGCAAATGGAACTGGACAAGTCTGCCAGTAAATGCAGGAAGTTGGAATCGTTCATGATAGGGTGAGTCGAGTGTTCCATTGGTCCGTAGTCTTAAGTTCAAGTCCATCAACTTTGCCCGGACGTGTTTTGGACACAAGCAGCATAATATACATGTACTGTGTGTACACGTCACCGTGTCACGTTGTTGGAATTAACGAAGGGGCCGGACGTTTCCATTATCAAAATAGGGATTAAACTCCACTGAGGGAGGGACCGGAGGGGCTCTGTATAAAATTAATTGAACGTATGCTGTGCATTTATGTAGCTCTGTGTTATTTTTATGAGATATTTTTATCAATTATTTATGCATTATGAATTTTGTACAAACTGTTCACATTATTATGTGCACTTGGATTGATTTTATGTATGTTCAACACACCCAGGTCTTTTTGTGACATGAATACCATACATATGTTCCCCCTGGTTTGATGATGGTATAGCCCACTGTGCCCTGCTTTTCAGGATTTTTTTCTTCTAATTGATCAAAGATTTTGTTACCTCAAAAGCAGCGAACTTAAATGACCAACAGCGATGAATTTTATATGGACATGTAATTGAAGTCCAAACTACCCAAGACACTTCGCCCCAAATTGATAAGACATATCGTTCCGATGTGACAGAGTAAACAATTAAAACTTGCACGTGGAAACTTGGAAATTTCTGCACTTTTCCATTGACTTTTCCTGAAAAGTGGAAAAGCAGAACAAAATTAAAACTTCAAAAGTAGCGGAAAAGAACATCGTCTGGGAATAATTTTTATGTGAAAAGATAGAATATTTTATCTGCTATTTAAATCACTTCGCCCTTTTTCGAGCCTACAACAGAAAATATGCAAAGTTTCAACAGATTGCATCCGTAGTGCGAATTTCATGCCGAAAATTACATGTTGTAGCTAATCCACGCGGGTGCGAACCGCGTGCGTTCTGGTTATGTCCGCAAAGTTTCATAATCATTCGTGGATCTCATTTTTTCCAAATTCTCTTTTACGATTTTCGCTTAATTTCGGAATACCGGTATTCATATTTTGTGAACGGGTTGGCCTTCGTGCCTTTTCCGCCCTTTTCTGACTGGCCTTGGTGCCCCAATGACTGGCCTCGGTGCCCTGGAAAATTTGGGCTTTTTAAAGGCCAAAGTGGCCTTGCCCCTTGGATGACGAAATTCCTTCCCTGCACCTGGCCCCAAGTTCCGCCGCAGTGAGTCACCTCTGCACTACTTACTGCAGTTCTTCCCAATATCTTTGTTTGTTTTCATTGTCAAATGTCAAACATGGAGCTGCGGGAAAGAAGAAAGACGTAATCTCCCAGACCATGCCGCGGCACAGGTTTGATATCATAAATACCTTCATCGCCTGTGCTGACCCCAACAAGGACCCGGCACTGCTGAAGAGTGCCCAGCATCGACACACCTTCAAGAGAAAGAACCCCCTCTATCCTCTTTAGCCACTTTGGGATAAAGTGCATCATCATTGCCTCACACGATACCTTGCTGCCCGTGAGTTATCCATCGATGAGGCCATGGTGCGGTATAGAGGATACAAGGCCGCCGTCAAGAAGTTCTTATGCCCTTCAAGCCCATCCGGGTGGTCTTTAAGACATGTACGTCTTGGCCGAGTCGACATCTGGAGCAATACTCAACTTGCTGGCACACCCCTGGCAGAAGGCGACCATGACCGGCATTTCGAGGAAGTTGGCCAAGCATCTCCGTGGCCGCTACCACCACATCTTCACTGACCGTCTTTATACCTCCATCCCTTTGGCAAAGGCCCTTCTCGACTGGAAAATCTACCTTACGGGAGCAATCAAGGCAAACAGCCGAGGTCTGCCTAAGGCGCTGACTGGAAGGATGCGAGCCATGAAGCGTGTCAGGAGGGGGGTTCTTCTATGCCTGGCAGAATGGCAAGATGGTTGCCACCCTGTGGAAGGACAGCAAGGCAATGATGGTCCTCTCCAACGCCCATCAAGGATGGCGTGATCCTGTCCACAGTGTCAGCAGGAAGGTCCCTGGTGAAGATGGCCGCCGGAAGCCAACCATCGTCCCAGCCCCCTCACAGGTCATCGATTATATTGCCCACATAGGTGGGGTTGACCGCGGTGATCAGCTCCGTGCCTATTACACATGCTCCCAGAAGGCTCAGTACTGGTGGATCCTGTACTTCCTGATGGATGTATGCCGAGTCAACGGCTACATCTCTTACATCAAACACCGATATCAGGAAGTACAGGATGAGCCATCTAGCTTGGATGAGGACGCCACTCCATCCACCGCCAAGCTCCTCAGCCACAGCCAATTCCTTCTCCACCTAGGCATGGAGCTGATCGACGACTACGCTAAGGGCTCGACCAATCCCCAAGCCAAGTCCCCCACAGCTGTGCCCACCCACAACATCATGGGGCACTACAGTTGTAGAATGCCGGGCCTCTACCCGAAACAATGTCACTGGTGTCACCACAACGATGTCACCACAACGGCGTGACCAAGTTGGGGTACCCAAAAACAACGAGAGACGGGTGTGCTGTTTGCAACGTCAATCTTTGCCAAGGAACATGCTTCATTATGTTCCATAAAGCAGTAGCCCGGCAAGAGACCCTCAACGATTGACGAGTCATCTGCCCCATACCAGTCGCCTGACCCACCAAACAAGAAGACAAAGTTTAGACAAAGAAGACAAAGAAGACAAAGACGACAAAGAAGACAACGAAATAAGAGAAGAAAAAGAAGGAAAGGAAGAAGAAAAAGAAACCCTCCCACATAGACCAAAGAAACCCTCCCACGCAAAAAAAAAATACAAAAACAATTCAAAAGGTACAAAAGTAAACCCCAAAACAAAAACAAAAAAACATAAAAGGCAATGATGAAGAACACAGCAACGAGAAGTTGCAATTGTAAAGTTTCTGAGCCACAAAAAACAAACATTTTTAGTCCTTTCTAAAATTGCACATAACACTGCCCACAAATTCAGTGCAGGATTTAAAAATTAAAAATTAAAACATAATGCTTTTCCGCATCTAGTTCTCTTAAAAAAACCTCCATTCCTACCCCAAAACGCACGTGCATATTTTGTGCAAAAAGCGTATAGGACTTCATTATATTTTTCAAAAAATCATAATAATTCTGAACAATGGTCAATTGCTTCCAAACTCGGGATTTAGAATGTCTAGCGCAAGAGCTAAATGCCCACCAAATTTTGAGAAGATTGACCTTTGGCAAACATGTGTTTTAAAAATACGCATTTTGATGTCACAATTGCGTAATGGCATTTTGGCCCCGGAGGGTGTTTCTAAACTACATCCCCAATCAATATAAACAAAAAAATGTAAAAAATCTTGCTCCATTAGCCAAATATGCTCAATTGAATGTGAAAATGTGAAAAGTTCATGACCTCATTAATATTAATTAATAAATAGGATTTAGAATGAAAGCACATGGTGATTTGTGAACCTTTCATCTTATTTGAAACCTCTAAAGAAGCTTTCATTCTAAATCCTGAAAACAAATAATACAAAACATGTAGGCTTTCAACTTTCGCGAAACATTTTGAAGTTACTGCAATGCACCACACACGTACGCGTATCGTTGCATGCTTTGCGCAGTTCATGAAACAGTCGTAGACTCAGCGCTTGCAGACCCACTGTGCACACGGAACTGTCAAAATGCTATTTTAAGAAAAGAAGATGGCCGCCTTGTTTTGGCTGTCGCACGGGCAAAACACCTTCTCGATCAACTGAGGGTATTTTTTCCCTTTTTTCCCCAAAAGTGAGTAAAGCAAATGACCAGTACTATTAGAATCCTTGATTCTCACTGAATCCAAAAATGGGCACGTACGACGGTGATACGGGTGTATTCGGCAGTAAATCTGGGGGTTTGTGTCGGGTAGTTTTTCGGTCGAATTTTTTTTGCCGGTTTGTACAGATAATCCATATTATGACACTGATTGACTTGGACCCTACAGTCACCCGAAACTCAAAATTTCAAAATTCGATAAAAAAAGGGTGACTTGTCGGGTCCAAGTTACTCGGACTAGGCCGAATGAAGCAGTATTTTATGAGTTATGCTGAACCTGCTGATCCCTATGCCACAGCACTAGTGAACGTTACAAAGAAGACTATGGGAAAAAGTATAGTTATCTGTTGGGTTCCGGTTGGGAGAGCAGCGGACGACGTAGAACCCCACAGTTCTGGGGGTAGGTGTGGAGTGGTCTGCAGAAGTGTGCGCGCACGCTTGCACGCGTTGAGCCCTACGACTGTTTCCCGAACAGCAGTCCGGGATGTCCGGGACATCGCACCGCGCGCGCACACCCTTCCACAGACCACTCCGCACCCGGACCTGGTGACGTCATCCAGTTTCAAATCCAAGATGGCCACCCCAACTCGGCTTGTCAGCCCGTTCTCGGTCAACTGAGGGGAAATTTCTCCCTTTTCTCAAATGTAATATTCAGTATGTTGGCGAGACCAAAAAAAACCTCAAAAAACGGATCTATGGCCATAGGTCTACTAATACTATCAAAACCGGTAAAATGGACACCCCAGTTGGGTATCACTTCAATCTCCCTGATCATTCGATATCAGATATGAGTGTACTGGGCATAGAATCACTTGGTCACCGTAGTAATGCTGTCCGTCTTAGCCGTGAGAAAATGTGGATGAAGCGTCTTCGGACTATTCAACCACATGGACTCAACATCCAGGAGGGTAATGACTAACACCATGCAGCTTTCTGATAATCCTTCTTTTGTGTTCAGTCCTTCACACTTCTCTCTTTGATCTTTCCCCCTCTTCTCACTAATCCCTACCCTACTCCTTGCCCTTCTCTTTGATCTTTCCCCCTCTTCTCACTAATCCCTACCCTACTCCTTGCCCTTCCCTTTGATCTCTCCCTACTAGCTTCACTCTTTGTCCTTTGTTTCTCATCCGTGTCCTATTCACTCTCTTCCCCCTTCCTTCGTGTACATGTATTTTCTTTTGTCCTTGTCACTCTGCCTTTGAGAAAGGTCCTGCTAGGATCGAAACGTCAGGCCCACTAAATTTTAAGATTTACATTTTGGTAATTTTAGTCAGTAAGCAGTTTGCAACATTTTTGTATATCACCTTTTCTCAAACGTGAGTAAAACAAAATGACCAGTATTTGAATCTGTGATTCTCACTGAATCCTCAATGGGCATGTGGGATGGTTTCACGGGTGTTTTGGGGAGTAAATCTGGGGATTTCAGTCGGGGGTATTTTTCAAAGATGACATTACCACAATGCATAGCCACGATCCTTGGACCCTACACTACAGTCACCCGTCCCTCAAAATTTCAAAATTTGATAAAAAAAAGGGTGACTTGTCGGGTCCAATTTACTCGGACTAAGTCGACTGTTTCATTAATGTATCGTTGCATTCATAAAACAGTTATGGGCTCAACGGTTGCAGACCCACTGCGCACACGGAACTGTCAGAATGCTATTTATAGAAAAAAGATGGCCGCCTCCTTGTTTTGGCTGTCGCACGGGCGAAACGAAACACCTTCTCGATCAACTGAATGGTATTTTGTGCTTTTTTTCCAAAACGTGAGTAAAGCAAATGACCGGTATTAGAATCCTTGATTCTCACTGAATCCAAAAATGGGCACGTAGGACGGTGATACGGGTGTTTTCGGCGGTAAATCTGGGGGTTTGTGTCGGGTAGTTTTTTTCGGTCGAAATGGTTTTTGGCGGTTTGTACATATAATCAGCTTCAGGACACTGATTTTCTTGGACCCTACAGTCACCCGAAACTCAAAATTTCAAAATTCAATAAAAAAAGGGTGACTTGTCGGGTCCAAGTTACTCGGACTAAGTCGAATGCAAGTTCAAAGTTGCAACAGTGGTGAGTGGGCGTGTGGGACAGATTCAGGGCTGTTTTTTACTTTTAACTTAGTGTTTGTTGTCGGGGTAAAATCTGAGGATTTCGGTCAGGGGTAGTCAAATAAATAAGTGAAGATTTTGTAACTTCTACTTATGTTCTAGTAGTATCCTAGTCAAGTACTAGTACTACTACTACTACTACTACAGTACTAGTACTAGTAGTAGTAGTACTAGTACAGTCACCCAACCCCTCCAAGTCTAAAGGTCTAAGTTACATGTATACTCAGACTAGCCCGGGCCATGACCATTGCCAAGGCAAATGAACGCTCATCAATCAAACCCATGATGATCAAACCAAGGCAAACTTACCTTCTCCAAAAGATTGGAAATGTGGTACGACGCCATGGTTTTGTGTGGCTCTTGTTCGCTTGTTTTTTTGTTTCAAATGCCTCTGATAAG
The DNA here is from genome assembly GCA_949987565.1 of Luidia sarsii. Lineage (NCBI taxonomy): Eukaryota > Metazoa > Echinodermata > Asteroidea > Paxillosida > Luidiidae > Luidia > Luidia sarsii. The sequence goes on from OX465121.1 coordinate 1,759,630, forward strand.
GAAACGAGTCCCGTCAATAGCACTGGCTCTGGCGGCAAGTTTGCTCCACGTACATATGTGCAGAACCAAAGATCTTATATAGCGCCGCGCTATACTATCTTTGAGCAGAACTAAAACAAGGCTTTATTACCAGACGTGGTATGGATTATAAACAAAAGTGCGCATGCGTCCTATAGGCAAGTTGCGCTCAGTACCAACAGTCGAGGGCGCTATACTATTTCAAGGTTTTTTTTCAGGGGATCTCGGCAATGCCGCGTCCCAGTCGATCGCGTCGTGATTACCGTTTTCACGAGTCGTGAACAGGCGTTCCAATCATAATTACAGGTATGGGTGCACTTGTTCGGTTGTTTTTGTGAACATTAGTGTATTTCATTACCCAGTGTAACTTTTACCGTGAAAAAATAGTCGAGCCCCTTTTTTGTTGCGATCGCCGCGCCAAAACGAACCCTTTCAACGCACTTGGACAATTTCATATTTGACAACAGAGGGCGCTATATCTGTCGACCATAGAGCTCTATTAAAAGATTTTTTTATAGAGCTTTATGCTGTCGACCATAGAGCTCTATAAAGTTCTTTTAATAGAGCTCTATGCTGTCGACCATAGATCTCGTGGCGGCGCCCTTTACTTCCGCCCATACTTTTGTGAAGTAAAATAATAAAGGCCTGCGACCTGGTAGTGGTAAAGCCCTAGACAGGGTACTGCCTAAACACCATGCCGAATTTCTCGGCTTGTTCAAACTTGATGAAGCGGAAGACAACCGGAGAGACAGTGATGATTTACGAATTATGAGGATTAAAAAACACCCCGGATTATATTAGTGAAATAAATGAAATACAATCAAATGTAATTAATTTTCGAACATCATCGCCGTTGATCACTCTTTTTGTTAACTACAAATCGATTGTTTGTTAAGAACGATACCGTCGCATAACGGTGGTAAACGAAGATAGTGGTTTTGACAAAAAAATAATGATGAAAAAACGAAGCATTGATTTGTCCGTGATTAGTGCTGTTCCAATCACGTCGTGTCTATCGTGTTCCGCCAATGCTACTCACCAACACGCTAGCGCACAGAGCTCTTGCACATTGCGCAAGCGCAAACACCGAAGAGTTCGTTCCTACAACCATAATTCTTGAGACAAGTTAGGTTTGTACCCATTCACAGTCGGTAAGATAATTATAATTCGTCATGTGTGCAGCTCCTCGGTGTCAACACGCTCTTCGGACTCAACACGCTCCCTAGTCCCCCGATACTTTGGTCAGGTAGTACCCGTGCCGCACATGCACAGTGAGCACGCTTGGTCCGGAATGTCCGACATTAATGTTAAGGCAGCTATAGGGGAGCATGCTGACACCGGAGGAGCTGCACATTCTCTGCTTGACGAATGTACCACTCCAGTCGCCAGTAACGGTACGGGTAGTGCTACAAAGTATTATAGCTCCATGGTATAATAGCATTAGGATATCCATTACTATACTAAAGTAATACCCTTTTACCCATCTTTTTTCAAAAGTTCGACTCTAAGTACTACCAGCTAGTATCCTTCTATCGAAATATCTCGCAACATCAAATGCAGCATGAACTAGGATTTCGTTCGCATTATGTATAAATCAAAAAAGTATGAAATAGTGAATGATATTTTGTGTGATTCGATGTTTGGTTTCTTTGAAAAGTACGAGAAAAACGGGTTAACAGGCCACTCCGCCGGTGGATTTTGACCCTAAATAGCATTTTTCTCCGCGGGGGGCATGAAATACATCGAGGCACATGTTTGCCTTGATGTATTGCGCAACGTGCAAAAAGCCATATGTTTGTGTACAAAAGTAGGCGAACGAACTCCGTGAGTTTTTGGCCCATAACTATATCCTCCAATAACCGGTTTTCGACTATATAAGGACTTTTCTTCAAACTGAACAATGTGGACGAAAGTATCACACTAAAAGAGGTCCCAGTCACTTTGTCCACACCACAGACTATTAGAATAATCATAGAGAAGGTTGATCAAGCCTGTCACTTCCGTAAGATTACCCGGTTTTGTTGACGTCCGCGGCGCACCGCGCAGTAAGCATCGTCACCTATTTTCGTCAGTGGTGTTTAGTAAGGTGTCCCAGTCAGCCAAACGCAAAATAAATTCTTAAAGTAACTCAAAATGCTGTGTGGCACTGTAAAATTCTTCCCTGTATTATTTTTTTGTATTCATCTTTGTTTTTGTTTTTCCACACTGCTTCTAACACTTTCCTCAAATCATTCATAATTTATGCTTAAAACGTATTGGTCTTGTTAATGTCTTCTTTTGTGACGTTTAAAAAAAACTCCACAATCCTCTTTCTCACTGCTTCTTCAGTTATGACCTTTCCCAATGTCACTCCAGAGACACATTTCCTCCTTCTTGGTACTTTCTCTAGCTGCCCTTTTATTTTTTTCATTTTTTTAAAAAGCCTATTGGGCCATGTTACTTTTTGTCTTTAAATAATAATTAAAAAAATATTTTAAAAATTATATAAGCGAGATGCTCTATAGGAGCCTCCATAGTTTTTACCCAGACCGGACTGCCTCAAGTTGCGTGATATATTTTTTTTCTACGGATGTTGGGGTTTGTTATAGTACACTCAGATTTCTTTTAGGACCAACAATAAAGAAAACTGGAACAACTTTTTGAATAACATGAGTTTGGCCTACTAAAAAAGCCTTAACTTTCCACATTTTCGGTGACGGACAAGAGCAGGAAACCAACTGTAAGATACGAAGTCTGAGATCGTTATACGAAGTTGTTTTCATAGTGCGATGTGAGTAAGAAGGCTAAGCGTCGAAAACGTGTAGCGTCGAAAACGGGGGTTCCCACGATACAGGGTTTTTTTTTTACAGGGGGGGGGGTTCAATTGCAAGGCACCTGGCCATCAGTAACGTTACTCGTCAGGCCAGCCTATGCTGGGCATAAGGTATGTACGGGCTGAACTCGTAACGTAAACGGGACGGTGCTCCGATTCCGGTGAATATTGTAAAATAGTATCTAAGTGATCAAGCTAAAGGTGGTCTTCATGTTTTACCTCACAAAGTCGAGTATGGGTCTAGCGTGGCCGAACTGTACGACCACTTCTTGTGTTGTCCGTCCCCATGTCGCACATACACAAAAAATGTGTATACGACGAGAGCGCTGGAAGATACGCGGTGCTGCATAGGCGCTGCGGCCCTGTCTGGTGCCCAGACGTCAAATCCCGAGACCTTTTTCCTGTGCCACGGTTGACATCGGGGAATTTAAACTTTGATTCTTTGATTTGAAATTGAAACGGTATACACACAAATCGATGACGTTTTGTGCGCACCAGTAGGAGCCAACCACAGAGATTATAAATAAGACTAGAGGGGACGCTCCCATTCTTTTACGTTAGTCGTTTTGTTCGGCGTGCGAACACAGCGGCGCTGTTCGATTTATTCGACAAGCTACTACGCGCAAGCGTTATATAAAGCACTCACGCTCTCCGCAGTCCAGTTCATACGTGCAGGATTACCGTGAGCGTATCATACGTGCGCGTATGCGTATGCGTCTGCGTTTGCGAGGTTCTAAACATGCTCCAGCGTCTCAAGCTTTTTGTCCCCTCCCTTGTGTGCAGCCGGCTCAGACTCACTGCAGAGTCCAGCCCAAGAGAATGCACCGCGCCAAACCCCCAGGCAAGCCACGCATCGACGTCGGCCAAACCTCCAATCACCTCAGGCTGGAATCTTACACCTCCACCCTGAACGATGCCCTCGCTGCTCACCCCCCTGAGGGAGACGCTCAACAGCAATGGAGCCTGCTGAGGGTCTCCATCTACAGCAGCGCGTCCCTGGCTTTTGGCAAGAAGACTCACAAGAGTCACCACTGGTTCGAAGCCAACGCCAGCGTCCTCACTCCACTACTGGATGAGAAACGCCCTGCTCGCGCTTAACAACAACCCCACCAACGAAACACAGCAAGCTGTGTAACGAAACACAGCAAGCTGTGCGTGCAGCAAGACTGCACGCAGTCCACCAAAGATCTTACAGCGCCGCTAGCTTGCCAGAATGGCGGCTGCGGGCGCCCATGCCAATTTCAGGTTTTCCAGCCAGTTCTCCATCTTGCGCCGCTATGCGGCGCTATACTATCTTTGGTCCTATCCACTCTAGTCTGGCAATGCGCCACTGAACATTGACTGTGTACATGTACATGTACATGTATACATTGCTTGCGTACTGTGAATGTGTGGTAACATCGACTGCCTCCTCGATCGACGAGCAGAAGTCAGGAGTTCCTGTTTCACTTTCAGTGTTTGCTTCGAACCTGTCGAAAGAAATTTTGTCACCCTTTTTGTTTTCAAATAACCAATTCAGGTGGGTAAGCGCAATTTTGCAGACTGCACGCTAGACTAGTATCCTCCAGTTACCGGCTTTCGACGATATAACTATCCTCCAGTAACCGGTTTTCGACGATATAAGGACTTTTCTTCAAACTGAACAATGTGGACGAAAGTATCACAGTAAAAGAGCTCTCAGTCACTGTGTCCACACCACAGACTATTAGAATAATCATAGAGAAGGTTGATCAAGCCTGTCACTTCCGTAAGATTACCCGGTTTTGTTGACATCCGCGGCGCACCGCGCAGTAAGCATCGTGACCTATTTTTCGACGGTGGTGTTTAGTAAGGTGTCCCAGTGCAGCCAAACACAAAATAAATTCTTAAAATAACTCAAATGCTGTGTGGCACCGTAAAATTCTTCCCAGTGTGTTTTTCATCTTTCGGTTGTTTTTTTCGACACTGCTTCTAACACTTTCCTCAAAACATTCATATTTTATGCTTAAAACTTATTGGTTTGCATTAATTTTGTCCCATTGCCCTGAGCCACTTTGACAGTTCGAGATGGGGAAGTTGGATTGACTTTTTTTTGGTCACCTATCAACTCCTTTCCCTTCATGCTTCCCTCTCCTTTCCCATCCTTTTCCAAATCATCAAAACTATCCTCATAATATTAATAATAAGGAAATAAATTTAATCACCATAATGAATAATTAAAATTGAGAATAATTTTCCGAAAATGTGAAAAGAAGTTCATTTAACTGAAAGATATCTTTTACGCAGTGGCTGTTGTTACGGCAGTCGTCCGTTTGGTTCCCTGACTTCACAGTATTTGTCAGGATGTTTAGCTCTTGGAACCAGACTATCAGCTAATAGTAATAGACTGGTTCAACCATCCTGCAATGCTGACAAAATACAATCAAGTCAGGAACCACATGGACGACTGCCGTAACAATAGCCACTGCATATCTTTTAACTTTTTTGAATTTGGATCTTCAAGTAAACCATAGAGATGAAATACGGTAGGGCGGTATCTATGAGTGACACATGCAGCATTTCTCATCCTTGTTAATTTCCACATCAGAAGATACATCGAGGCAGGATGTGATTGTTCGGCTTGGTCCAAGCTAATGGTGATTCAGCCATGGAAGCAGATTCTCTGTTTTCTTTGCGTGTATACCGTTTCGATTTGAAATCAAAGATGGCCACCGCATTTTGGCTCGTCGGACGGGAGAGAATCTTCTCGATAACCTGAGGGAAAATTTCTCTTTTTTTCCCAAACGTGAGTAAAACAAATGACCAATTGTATTGAAATCGGTGATTCTCACTTAATCCAAAGATGGGTGCGTAGGACGGTTTCACAGGTTTTTTCGGGGTAAAATCTGGGGGTTTTGGTGGGGGGTAGTTATGGAGTCGAACACATAGTTACTTACCGGGTTTCCCAGCAGGATTCCTTGGACCCTACTATCGCCCGACCCCTCAATTTTTTTTAAAAGGGCGATTGTAAGGGTCCAAGTTACTCAGACTTAGTAGTACTCAGAACTAATACTAGTTAGTAGTACTACTACTAGTAGTAGTACTACTCTTGTAGTACTACTACTAGTAATAGTACTACTCTAGTAGTACTACTAGTACAGTTACACTTACACTGTTACACTTACGGTCACCTGAATCTCAAAATTTCAAAATTCAATAAAAAAAGGGTGACTTGTCGGGTCCAAGTTACTCGGACTAGTACTAGTAGTAGAACTACTGGTACTACTTTGTACTAGTACAGTAGAACTTAGAAGTTGAACAGTACCGTACTCAGTACATAGTCCGAGCTAAGGCTGTGCCGAATATTTGAATATTCGTTCGATTATCGAATATTCAAATATCATTTACCGAATACGAATATTCGGCTCTGCTGAACACCATTCTTGGTTGCCGTTTGTAATTCCCGAACGTCATAATTATACCTGAAATTACTGTCCGTGTTTTCTTTTTTTAGCGCTGGAAGAGTGACAAGTTGGTCATTTTCCCCATTCGAAGGAAAGAGTTCAGTCAATAAATAGCTAGCTGAGAAACTGGGTACAGGTAATCACATGACTGAATGGTCGGCAGCTTTTTGAGTTAGCCTTTAGTCAAGGCGGATTTTACGCCACACTAGACTTTTCGCCAAACTAGACGCCTTGACTCAAGGATACGTTTCCCCACTCGGCCAATCAGAAAAAAACAAATCTGACTCCCTATGTCGGCAACATTTGGTCGGCGGCTTGTGGATTGGCGGGCGCGAGGGGGTTTGGCAAAGTGCCAGGAAATTGTTTTCTTTATCGTTGCTATGTTTTGCGTTGCGTTGCGCCGGTTGCGGAGATATTTTTTGGTGATGAAGTTGGAGTGTTGTTAAGGCTGCCAGACGGGAGTCTCCGCGAGATCATTTTTTGCTTGTCTTTTATTTATTTTTTTAAATCTTGTTTTGTTGGAAGTCCCGTGCTTCCCTTTTCGGCGTTATGACAAGAGCCCTTGGCCCACGCTACAGTAGTACAGTATTATAATGACTTTAATGCACAACTTTGTCCTTGTCACTATGCCTTTGAGGAAGGTCCTGCTGGAATCGAAATGTCAGGCCCACTAAATTTTGAACTTTGTTCATCAACAACATGGCTGGAAATAAACAATGACTGTGGCTGCCGTATTTTTATAAACAAAATACCGGTACCATAGGCCTACAGTAGTTTACAGCAATAAAGGCCGCTTTACCCTTATTCCTTGGCCGCGGTGCCTCTCTTTGAAATTCCCTGAAAGCGATCACTAACAGCTTGATGTAGAAAATGAATACCTTACTGTACGACATGCACAGCGTAGATGCTTTACCGTTCTTGTCACGTGTTCTTGTGCTGAGCGGCGCCTTATCCAATAAAAATGCATCCTGTAATCACGTGCTTAGCTAAACTTGTTACCAGTCTGCGTGTGAACGCGAATACAATGTGCGAACAATTAATGGAGCAATGCGCAGACCAAGTCGGGGTCAGGACAAGTCTACTGCTGATACGTGCGCAACTATATATATATATATAAATATGATGCAACTTGTTTTTTTGGCCTTGGTTCCCCTCCAAATGTGTAGATAATGGAGGCAAAAAAAAAATAGCCTTGCCATTCAGTGTCGTTCAACTCGATCGAATATTTGAATAATCGATTGAACTGAGGACCGAATATTCGAATATAGTCAATTATTCTCCTTTACTCAGCCTTAGTCTGAGCATGGTCCGAGTAACTTGGACCAGTTTGGACCCTTACAATCGCCCTTTTAAAAAATGTTTGAGGGAGTCGGGCGATAGTACTAGGTCCAAGGAATCCTGCTGGGAAACCCGATAAACTATGTGTTTGACTCCATGACTACCCCCGATCAAAACCCCCAGATTTTACCCCCAGAACACCCATGAAACCGTCCCATGCACCTAGTCCGAGTAACTTGGACCTGACAAGTCACCCTTTTTTTATCAAATGTTGACATTATGAGTGACGGATGACTGTAAGGTCCAAGGATCGTGGCTATGCATTGTGGTAATGTCATCTTTGAAAAATACCCCCGACCGAAATCCCCAGATTTACCCTCCAAAACACTTGTGAAACCGTCCCACGCACCCATTGAGGATTCAGTGAGAATTACAGATTCCAATACTGGTCATTTTGTTTTATTCACATTGGGGAAAAAGGGAGAAAATTCCCCTCAGTTGACCGAGAACGGGTCGACGAGCCGAGTTGGGGTAGCCATCTTGGATTTGAAAACTGGATGACGTCACCAGGTCCGGGTGCGGAGTGGTCTGCGGAAGTGTGCGCTCGCGCCTGCACGCGTTGAGCCCTACGACTGTTTCCTGAACAGCAGTGCAAAGCAACGTCCGGGACATCGCACCGCGCGCGCAAACACTTCCGCAGACCACTCCGCAACCGGACCTGGATCAAGAAAATCAACCAGATAAAAAATACAACCCCACTAAAAGGGCAAAGAAAACAAAATCTGTTTTGATGTATCTTCTGATGTGGAAATTAACAAGGATGAGAAATGCTGCGTGTGTCACTCATAGATACCGCCCTACCGTATTTCACCTCTATGGTTTACTTGAAGATCCAAATTCAAAAAGGTAAAAGAACTTCTTTTCACATGAATTTAAGAAAATTTATTCTCAATTTGAATTATTCATTATGGTGATTAAATTATGAGGACAGTTTTGATGATTTTGAAAAGGATGGGAAAGGAGAGGGTACATGTAGCATGAAGGGAAAGGAGTTGATATAGGTGATAACAAAAAGTCAGTCCAACTTCCCCATCTCAAAGTGGCTCAGGGCAATGGGACAAAATTAATATGAATGTTTTGAGGAAAGTGTTAGAAGCATTGTTGAAAAAAAACCGAAAGATGAAAAAAAAAAAAACATACAGGGAAGAATTTTACAGTGCCACATGTCATTTGAGTTATTTCAAGAATTTATTTTGCGTTTGGCTGCACTTGGACACCTTACTAAACACCACCGACGAAAATAGGTCACGATGCTTACTGCGCGGTGCGCCGTGGACATCAACAAAACCAGGTAATCTTACGGAAGTGACAGGCTTGATCAACCTTCTCCATGATTATTCTAATAGTCTTTGGTGTGGAAAAAGTGACTGAGACCTCTTTAAGTGTGATACTTTCGTTCACATTGGTCAGCTTGAAGAAAAGGCCTTATATCGTTGAAAACCAGTCACTGGATGATACGTACATGTACTGTTGTATTCTACTTGTACATGTACAGTGCATTATGCTTGCACACGTACTGTACATCTCATGTAATGTACAGAGCACGCATGTACATGTATACAGTACACGTAAATCGATGAGGTTTTGACAGGTCCGTGTGCGTAGTGGGTCTTTGTGAGTGTTTGCGTGCGCAAGCACGCTTTGACTCCTATGGTTGCGCAAAACGTCATCGATTTGCGTGTATACCGTTTTGATTTGAAATCAAAGATGGCCGCCGCATTTTGGCTCGTCGGACGGGAGAGAATCTTCTCGATAACCTGAGGGAAAATTTCTCTTTTTTTCCCCAAACGTGAGTATAAAAACAAATGACCAGTATTGAAATTGGTGATTCTCACTTAATCCAAAGATGGGTGCGTGGGACGGTACCACGGGTGTTTTCGAGGTAAAATCTGGTGGTTTTGGTCGGGGGTAGTCATGGAGTCGAACACATAGTTACTTACCGGGTTTCCCAGCAGGATTCCTTGGACCCTACTATCACCCGACCCCTCAAATTTTTAAAAAGGGCAATTGTAAGGGTCAAGGTTACTCAGACTATACTAGTACTCAGTACTGCTAGTTAGTAGTACTACTACTAGTAGAAGGACTACTACTAAGTACTAGTACAGTTACACTTACACTGTTACACTTACAGTCACCTGAATCTCAAAATTTCAAAATTCGATATAAAAAGGGTGACTTGTCGGGTCCAAGTTACTCGGACTAGTACTAGTAGTAGTACTACCGGTACTACTTTGTACTAGTACAGTAGAAGTTGAACAGTAATCAGTACATAGTCCGAGCATGGTCCGAGTTCAGGAAAGTAACTCAAACTACCTGGCCTGCGGTCACACTAGTTGGCGTCAAGACACGATAGTGGCGTCATCACGGCATCAACACACCCACGTTGCATTCGAAATTACCAAAAGCAGTACAGCAGACTTTTTATTACTGGCCAAAACAATTTTTGGGCTTGAAAAAGAGAGACGAGGCATCCAGAAATTGCCAATCCCATTTTGATTTAAGCACTGCTCTCTCTGAAGCTCCGTAATCGGCAGCCATCTTGCTTCACATTGCTACTGTGCTATACGGACCATACCATTATGCTACAGGGGTGACAAAGTCAGCAGATGTGCTGCTATGCGGTGACTCTTTTCGATATAAAAACACAATTTTTTTAAATGAAATATAACCCAAAACCCAATGCAAATCCTTTCTGATAATATTTATCATAGTCTTGGTGTGTCTTGGTGATGCCGTCTGGACGCCAATAAGTGTGACCCCCTGCCTGTGTTCGAGATGACTGAGAAAATTGGCAGAGCTTTGGCTAGTTGCGGTAACCGTAACCCTCATCCTCCCTCAGGTCTGCGACCTTCAGGAGGATGAGGGTTACGGTTACAGTAACTAAGCTTTGGCCCACACTTTATAATGAATTAGTTAACTTATGGAATCATTTTCCCTAATAACTGGCACAATCACTTTGCGAAAAAAGTTTTCCCCAAATTCATGATTTTTTGGTGTGTATGTGTCAACTAGATGACTGTCCTCAGTGCATTGTGCTGTACACAACATGTCCTCTTGTCTCTATCAAAAGAAAAGTCAATTGTTGATATGTTTTGCAGTGATTTGGTTTTTGTTTTCAATGCAGGTCATCAAAAGGATCATCATTTGTTAGTCACAATGTGCTGCAATGAGTACCGCCTTCCCAATATGTCTGATGTGGATCCAGACCAGATGTTAATATGTCCATTTGACAGAGTTCACAGGATCTCAGCTAAGCGTTTCCCCTACCACATTGTTAAGTGCCAAAAGGTATCTGTTATAATTATATGTGCAATAGTTAGTTTATTAGAAATGAAGGGGTTGTTCATTGCGGTGGTGTAGATAAGTGGAAAGGGTGATCAAAGTCATGCGATGTGTCATTGCTGGTGGCGACGTTTCGGTTGCTAACTGCTAACCATCAGGCTACTGAAGAATGCGCGCTGCGGCGTCTGTTCATGTCTGCTTCGCCGGTACCTGTGTACCGGTTTGCGGACGTCGTAGTAGTGATCGTGCGGTTTGGCGCGCGATTCTGGCGTCCACTAGCGGCCCCGTCCGTGGTGGGTCGGCGGTCGTGGCGTCTGATGGTGGGGAGCCAGAAACCGGGGATGTCGCTGTCTCGATTGATGTTGTTTCGGCAAAGTTGGATGTGGATGGCCTCCTTGACACGCCTGGTGTACCAATGTTGTTCTCGGTCAATACACCGTACATCGTCCCAATTGGGAGCTCCTTTGCTTACAACCTGTCCAAGTATCTGGCAGGAGTCCTGTCTCCGTTGATAGGGAACACGACCAACACGGTGCCCAACTCCACGGCCTTCGCGCAATTCCTCCGCGGACAACAGATCGGCAGCCACGAGACATTGATTTCCTTCGATGTCACGTCGTTGTTTACCAACGTCCCCATTGAAGGCGCGTGCAGAGTAGCCCTACAACGCCTGGAAGGGGACCCGAACCTGTTGGACCGAACCTCCCTCTCCCCCACCAAGATCGCCACCCTGCTGTAGTTCAGCTGTAGTTCACCCTGCTGTTCACCCTGCTGTTCACCCTGCTGTAGCCGCTAGTGGACGCCAGAATCGCGCGCCAAACCGCACGATCACTACTACGACGTCCGCAAACCGATACACAGGAACCGGCGAAGCGGACATAAACAGATGCCGCAGCGCGCATTCTTCAGTAGCCTGATGAAGGTTAGCAGTTAGCAACCGAAACGACACATCGCTTGACTTTGATCACCCTTTCCACTTAGTTAGTTTATTGCTTGCATTGTACATTACAACAGGACTTGTAAATACAGCTATAGCATTTGGAGTTTAAAAATATCAATAAAAACTTTGAATTACTTTTCCAACTTTCCTTATAACAACTTTCCCATTAACACAATACACACTAATTTCAACTTTTTGTCATAAAATTCTGAAACACATTATAAAAAGCAGTTTTCTCAATACAAATTCATTTAACTTCTGACTGAGTTTCAAATTGCTTTTGACCTTGGTCTTCCTAAATGTTTACATTTTATTTCAAATAAAATTTTGCTTTGACCACTGTTATGCTAGGAATTAATTATCCATTCATTGGTTCGTTGTATCTAAGGAAGAAAGTATTACTGTCCCCCTCCCCCCAAAGTCTTACCTACGAAAATAGAAGCTCTTTAACGAATAAAAGACTTTGATGATTTAAATCATCCAACGATTAAACTGGCCATAGAAGGGCACCACGGCCAAAGTTTCAATGGGGCACGTAAAAACTGGCTGTCGATTACCTCATTTTTATAAGGGGCACCACGGCCAGTCAAAGGGCATCGATGGCACTGGCTGTCATGGCCATTGTGAATTTCGAAATCCGTATCAGAATGAAACATTGCAATACAAAAAAAATCCTGATTTGCAAAATAAAGGTCATGGCTTGATTACATTGGCCTACATCTTGGGAGTTGTCAAAAACAACAAAATGTTTTGACTGCAACCAGCAATCACTCTTGATTGTGGTTTTGTGCATAGCTGCGGCAGTGTGTTTAGAGCAAAAAAGACCTACTTATCACGCTGTAACTGAAACTAAACACGAACAAACTTGGGAATGTGGAACAAGTAAGGGTCGGACGTTTAAACGTTTAACCGTTTAGAGATTTTTCTAAATGTTTAAATGAATTAATAAAGTATAATTGACGCGATCTGGGTCATTTTTATTTTTCAAACGTTGCTCCGAAAGCTGTCTTTCCGGAAACACTTAAGCTCCGCCGGTCAAATCAAAGGAACTCTCCATTTGATCAAGCCAATGTGGTGACTGCACAGCAAAGGAGGTGGCTTTGTGCATAGGTATTACATGTATCTGTGTGTGCAGTGGCCGCCGGCCGCCAGCTCAACTACATACATAATACAACATGGGTGCGCTGCTCACTAAGGCTGTTGTCGACATTGTCGCGACAGAGAAAATATTCCGACATGTCGACAAGGTTTTTCGGTTGTCGCGACAAAAAAAAATAAAATACATTAGCCTTCCTCATAATGGCCAATCTCTGAAAAGAAGGGAATAAAAAGGGAAAAAAAAATCCTAAAATTTTGCGTTGAGCATTTTTTATTTTTGCTTATCCACGCCGCAAAATAATAGTTACTAAATATGTTGGAAGTTGGAATGGATCGCGACGCGACCAAAGAAAATAGTTTACCGAACGCATTTTGCCATTACGATGTACATGTACAGTGTAAATACTGTATAGCGCACTTTCTATGGCCGGTCGTCAGCAGTACAGTAGCTGGTATACGTTGCTGCATCGCATGCATTTAATACACGTGCGTACGGGATACCAGTGCAATGCAGAGATCGGGAAAGATCGTGGACGTCCGAGGGAAGGATCGAGAAATTAGATCGCACGTGCGTCGCGGTCGGTACCCAGCTGAAAGTAGCCGCATGTTTGGGCCCAAAATCCCGGCGGCCGCGTATTCTATTTCGTTGAAAAACGGACCGGAAGTACATTATGTACATCGGAAAAAGGCCTCCTTTGCCGCATACGTTCTACATTGTGTAGGTTTGTCTGAATGTATGGCTGAATACGCGGCCTCCTCCGTTTTTGGGCCCAATACGCGGCTGGTTTTTGGGGGCCCAATACGCGGCAACCTTTAGCTAGGTGACGTCTTTTCTTTTCATTGAAACTATCTGGTTCTCCAACTTCCATGTGCATAGCCAATAGGAAAACCACTGCAGCCACTGTGCAGCGAATTCTTAAATACCGGTATTCATTATTTCTTGCCGTGAGAACGCACGCATCGCCGATCAATGACGTCATGAATAAACAATGAGCAATCGCTTTTTTATGATTTTTTAAAGGAAATTACGACTGTAACACACAATATCGGCACAAAAATTATTTTGTTATGTATTATCTTAAATACGAAAGCCATTAAATATGAAACTTTATTGAAATTAAGATTATCCATGAAAACTAATTTCACAAGTTCACAACCATGGCGGTTTGACATGCCCCATTCGCTTATTAACTAAAAAAATTCCAACATTGTGTGTGACTAAAGATTTTTGACTAAATCGGATTTCTGTCGCGACAATGTCGACAGTCGGCATAAAATTCTCGCGACATGTCGACAAGAATTTTTTTTCACGACAACAGCCTTACTGCTCACATGGTGATTGTCCAGTCACAACCTTTCATGGCACGAGAGTGATGCGTCCCTGTCGCGGTGTTTTTCAATTTCATGTAGCCAAATCACATTCGAATGAAGAAAATAGAAATAAGGTTAAGGAGGCAAACGGCAGGCAACAAACAGTTTATTGTTTATTCCTACGGCCGGGTGACGCGCTGTTGGGATTTGAAAAACACCACTTCGTGGGCATGCCATTATTTTGTATTTCTCTGAAATTGAAAAATTTACCGCCTGCCCGCCTGCCAGCCTGCCAAATTCATGACGGCAACGATGGCAATTGCCATCATGCTCTCACCAATTGCCGCAGTGTCCTTATATTTGGATGATTTTCACGGCAACGAATTGCCGTGCCATTTTATAGCACATAGCTGCCGTGCAGCCCTTTCGGCCGACAGGTTAGTTGGGCAGATCGAACTGCCGGCCAGCGCTGGCCGCTAGCACAGCGCGCAAGACTGCTGTGTGCAGAAAGCTTCACTGTACCGTGCCAGCTAAACATTGCGCAGTTTCATGTCAACAAACTTTTTGTCTGTGGGTACCAGTGAATCTTGGACATCGCTGGCTGTACCAGACGACGGGTACCAACGGTAGTTGGGAGCGATTTACGTTACACGATGGATAGATTGCACAATAACATGTGGTTGGGTTGCATGTGTTGTGAAAGTAGAATCATACATGTAGAGCTGTAAAAAGTTTGCGTGTTCGATTGCGGGTGCCTTTTAACCAGGCCCCGAAAGGAGAAAGCCAGACAGCAAAACGAGCTACAATTACTACACTATACAGCACAAAAATATCGCACTCTTTAGGCCTATTCCTTTTTTTCAGGTAGGCCTACGTACAAAATCGTTTTTCTCACATTTTTGATGAGAATGCTTTGGCACAGCTAGCCCACATCATGATTCCTTGACAGCATGGACTATTCCATTAGGCTTAGAGGGGTACGACTTTATACAATAATAAGCTCTGATAATATTTTTTCGTTTAGGGTGGACCTAGCTGTTTACAAATCCATTTTTACAAAACATGTAGGCTATTGAGACTCTTTTTTTTTTTCCCTGGAAAATCTATTTTCACATAATTATTTTTGTCGTCAGGCTGACTAGCACCCTTGCCATACCTAAATGGTACAGTCCATGTTCCGTGAGAAGGCATGTTGGCGGCTGACTAAAACCTATTTTGGACGTCATTTTTGAGGTGGAAAAATTACTTTTTAAGGCATTATGGTCCCACAGAAACGATGATATCATTTGTGGGAGACCTAAAACAACGCTTTGGTGCCCTCAGCGTCTATTTGCAAAGCATTTTAAGGTTCTAAACTAGTCGTGCATTAAAAAACTCGCTTGTTTAACAGAAACAAAGCTGACATGCGGTGGTCTTTGTTGTTTGTGTTGGCCAAAAAACGGAAAAAGTTAAATGCTGTTAAAAGTCCGACCCTTAGGAACAAGCTTTACAGCGCATTCAATATGGCTGTCTGTTGTCACATACACGCACACAAGTCAAGGACTCCCAAGATGTACGTCACGTGTTCATTCCATATCATTATGACGTCATTCATCCTGTTCTCGATTCAGCCACGGCGCACTGTTCAAGTGGTTTTGGATTGTCAATTTTTATAAATGGAAATGTATATATAGTTTGTTTTTTTTATGATTTTTATCAAAGGCATACATTCTGAAGTCAAAAATTAACAAACGGGGCATTTTGTGGACCATGTAAGAAGCCCGTTTTAACCACAATTCTTTATGGCTATAATGTACATTAATCATAGTTTATCACACCACGTTTCTTACCACTAGATTCCCCAAGTGTATCATGCAAAGTATGTACAGTATATATACTTTATGCATGAATTTGTTTACCTTTGTAATTGTAAATGTAAATGTAGTACATAATATGCATTACATGCCCGGTACACAAATACATTATTGGTATCATACTTGAAAACTCCCCACAATGAGACTGTAATCATGCACACCTGTATATTTCATTCTTGGTTGTATTTTCTGCCTTTTCTTACTTGTAGAATCATCTAACAGCAAAAGTGACCTTTTGTCCATTTAATGCAAGGCATATTATCCAAGGGTCTGAATTCGCACATCATGTTGCAAATTGTCCAGACAAAAGCACCATTGAACCTGATATGGCTTATGGTAAATACAGTCAGATCTTCTTTTTTATCTAGAGGCTATTTGTTGGTTTGAAGTTTATTGTTGATTTTAAGTGTTGTCTTGTACATGTACATGTAATCAAAGAAACTGAGTACATAGATAACTTTTATCATTTCAACCTGGGCAAAGAAATTTGAACTGGAATTGGAACCTGCAATTTTGATAAAAATACCACTTGTCAGGGTAGGGGTGCAATTAATCAAAAAGCCATTGACAAGATGTATGCCAAAAGGTGTTCACATGTAAGATGAATTTTGCTATCATTCTACATACCAAACATCTTAACCGACAAAATTGGTACATAACATTGAAAGAGATTAGTTAAATCTTGGTCAAACAAGTAGCCTAAAGGAAAAACTGATGGGGAACTTTTTTGAACAACTTAAGAAAATGGTAAAAAAAACTTTGAATCTACCGGGACTTTGCGTACCAGCGCTCTTACAATCTGAACTACATGTATCAAGCTCTTAGATGGCGACCTGACCTTCGCAGTCCCCAAATACTCAACTAAACTTTGTAGGGATGGGGGCACCAGCCAGAAACATTTAAAGGGGAATGCAATCCAAGAAATAAAGTTTGCTTATCTGATTGGGTGTTAAAAACAACCTACAATTACCTACATGTATGAGTCACTCACGTACGATTTTCATAAAGAGAGAAAATTCATGGAATTGTAGGTCGAATTTGCAGTCCCGTACGTAGCCATCTTTTCAAACGTGCCGCTGCTGATTGCTGGGGGTGTGATGTCACAATGGAGGAGATGACAACTGCGTCTGATTGATCAATAAACCTTTTCGATGTTCGCAAAGCATCATGGGTATAGATGACAAACTAACCGTATTTTTATCACACAACTCTATGGCGAATTTTTTAATTTTTTTTATTAACCATATCGAGGGACTTTCAGAAATGAAACTCACTCAGAATTTTTGTCTAGATACCAGCAACCAAATAATTTTTTTGTCGGAGTTTGGCCCGTAAGTCCTCCCAATCCTCCTTGATTAGCATGGAGGTGAAGTGATGGCTACAGTACTAATCACATTCACATCCTTTCGATTTATATTGAGTACTATTGGTAGCCGATTTTGAGAAATATCTCCACTTTCATGGCCACAGCCCACTTCCTAAGTAACTCAGGTTTCTTGTCCTTGTTGGGAATTGCATGGAAAGTGTTTTCCAGCTTTTTCCTGCTGGCATTTTTACAGCCAAAAGCCTGGAAGTACATTATCATATAGCTCGCGAGTGTACACAAGCTACGCGCAGTATAGGGGCACATCCGGGCACCTCAATACTCATAGTCATACTGCAGTTATCCGTTGTCACGTCACATCCCTGCAATCAGCGGCGGCGTTTTAAAAAAGGTGGCTACGTACGGGAACGCAAATTCAATGATTTTTCACTCCTTATGAAAATTGTACAGTATGTGAAATTATAGGTTGTTTTTAACACCCAATCAGATATAGTGTAAGCAAACTTTATTTCTTTGGTTGCATTCCCCTTTAACCATTAACTGCTGTATACAAGGGATTATGCCCTCATTTTCATTCAGTTGCAAACAATCAATTGTTATAAACCTTGCTGCAGCAATTCAGGGATCATTTAAAGTGGATGCGACGTTTTCAAAAAGTTGAATTTTAGAAAATAAATTCTTTGTGATGCATTTGCTAAGCTTATTTATGGTGATTTACCCTGAGTGAAATCAGAAGGCATGCTTCCAAAATGAAAACAATACTCACAATTGTATTCATGAAGTAGGCATTTGTTCTATGAATGCATGATTTTGGATTGTCACCTACATGTTTCACATTGTGAATGAATCTTCAAACAATTTGTAATGAGTTTATTATATTAATTGATTGCATGTACATACATGTACTGTACATAGCAATATCTTTCCCTCATTTGTTTCATTTTTTCAATTGTAGCTGAAGCCCAAAGAGACGGTGATGGCACCTACATGAAGGGAGACACTTCTGTACCATCTTATCATCATGACAGTTTTCCTATGTCAACTGAGAACTGGGACCTGGGTAAATTTTCATCGGATTCTAGTTAGTCACAGATGTTGTACAATTTAAAGTCTCTTCAAAAGACAACTGAAATATTCATTTCAAGTCTGATGAACTGAAAAAACACCAAAGGTTAACCCTCAAAGAAACGGGTTGTTTTGAACCCCCCCCCCTCCCAGATCTGTCGTTCAATGATGAATTTTAATGGTTAATAGAGAATTACATTAAGAACCAACAATAGCATACATGGCAATATTGGCCCTTGAGAGGACGAGAGGAAGCACAAGTACAAGATATATGTGGTCTTCTCCAGCTAAGCCTTGCTGAGCGTTTTTTGCAATATTCAGTACACGTAGGTGCTAGTTGTGCACGCTGTAAAGCCTTAGTGTAACTTGAGCCAATAAACTGGAGTTTGACCAGTTTGATTACAATCAACTGACATTGCCTGACCCGAATGGGGCCCAAAGGTGAAACATAGTAACTCGAGTAATTAACCATAAGTGAGCGAAAAGGCCACAGACTAGAGTGCTAGCAAGATACGCTAGCGAACTGGTTTAGCAAGATACCTACACTAAACCACTGCACAGGAATTCACGTAAGTACATAACTACAAGAAAAAGCATCAAGCCCCCTGTCCATTAAAACCAGAGGGTCAAAGGTCATGATAATACAGAATAGAAAGCGAGCTCTGTTGATAAGCTTTAGAAACAAATCCGGTGAATTTTTAATTTAACCAAATGGTCTGAGGCATGGTAAACCCACGGGTTCCCCCCTCTAGCAAGGCACCGCCCCCATTAGTGCCCCCTGCCCCGTACGGAGGGGGACTCCAGGGAAGAGGTCCTGAGGGTAGGCGAGGCAAAAATGCAAGCTTAACCAAGTACGCATCCAGGCATGAGTACAGCAATTTGCATGAGGGCATAAGTGAAATCAGCGGCAAACCTGTGTAGATGACCAGTCTAACGTGGCCAGAGGGCAAGAAACAATCCTCCCAAGCAGACCAAGGCTGCCAGGCACACAAAGCTGCGAAGGAACCAGTTTATACCGTCCCCACAAGTGGGGTACTGAGAAGTGCTCTCCTGCAAGGCAGCACCAAATGGATAATGAACAAGTTGGGAGACTGACCAACTCCCCCAGAGAAAACAGAAACACAAGAGTGCACTGCACCCTGGGCTGTGATGAGCCCAAGTGTAACATCACCAGGGGGATTTTAACCGGCCCACATGAATACGTGGCGGACTTGGCTACACTTCACTGATAGAGAATAGAGCATGTTGAATACCTAGCCCAACTGACCCAGCACAGAGATAGGGTGACCACAGTTCCCCTCTGGACCTGACTGTGCATGCCTGCGCCCTCATTGGCTTACGCCAACTTGTTATACAGGGAAAGGCTGGCTTCACTCCAAGGCATTAGTGCCCAACTACAAAATGGAACTGCCCCTTATAAGGGGACCTCCTGAGAAGGGGGTAACTGCCCCAGACAAGTATGTACTCGTTGCTCTTGCTAACGCCCAGGCACCGGTGAGAACCGCTGCTCATGGAAGTGACAACAAACTAGAGGAGGGAGGGAGGGAATTGTCGGATGTCTTGCACGCTTAGCTGTATAGCAGGAAGAGGGAGAGAATGCGCGAGATCGCTACAGCTTGCCTGTCTCCTGGGCAGGGATTGGCCGGCGATAAAGGACCAACAGGAAAGCGACCAATCGTGAGTAGGCTATGATGGCCCCCTCGCGAAGCAGGCCATTGGAATGCCTGCTCTCACCCCCTCTGTGCCAAAGGTTTTTTTCCGGAAACAAGTGCCGGAAAACCATATTAATGAGCTAATTATGCACTATACACTGCACTATGGATTCTATGCTTTTAAGTAGTAAGTCAATGCAAAAAATTTGCATCAAACTACACCATGGCCCTCAAAAATGTTCACTGTCAGAGAACGGCACCTCCAATTCTAATTGAAGTCAAAATGTGCCTAATAAGCTGGCCAAAAAAGTCATAAAGCTTCAGCATGGAGACAAAAATCACTGAGATGCTATAAAGAACAAACTACAGAGGAATCTTTGAGGGTTAATAACAAGTGTTTTTTTTCTTCAATATTTTAATACAAACAAACAAAGGACAAGGAATGTTTTAATAATATACTGTAGCATACATGTACATATTCATGTACCGGATATATCAACGTACAAGTTTCATGGCAAATACCGGTAATGATCCATTTTGCACATAATATACCGGTATTGTAACAGTACTTTTGTACCTTAGATGTATCTTGACCCAATACATGTACATACATGGTGATAGTTTGATGCTAGCAGAAGCCATGTTCTTTACTCCTGTACACAGGGTAGCATGACTAAGCACCCAGCCAGTGTGTTCCTATAAGCTTTTCTTCCTTACTAACCTTGGTAGGAAATACCTGATTTATCACATTGAACCACTTTCATGCAAACATCCTGATTATACTGTCCTAAACTAAGAAGTTGAACACAAGGCAAACATAAAATCAATGAGGTTTACCTTATTGAATAAACTGGTAGTGCATGTTGCCTTTAACTTGTATGCAGAAGAGACACCTCAAGAGAAACTTGTTCAGCAAGCTGAATCAGAGAGACTCCATACGGTAACAGGGTGAGCCAATACTTAATTGATATTCTTTGAGGTTGTGTATAATGGCAAACGTAAAGTTAAAGTAATTTTGTTATGACAATTCTTAATTACATTTTTACAATAATTTTGAGGGTGAATCATTACGAAAGAGGTGAATTACAAAAATGTTGCAAACTGCTTACTGACTAAAATTACCAAAATGTAAATCTTAAAATTTAGTGGGCCTTTCTCAAAGGCAGAGTGACAAGGACAAAACAGATACATGTACACGAAGGAAGGGGGAGAGAGTGAATAGGACACGGATGAGAAACAGAGGACAAAGAGTGAAGCTGGTAGGGAGAGATCAAAGGGAAGGGCAAGGAGTAGGGTAGGGATTAGTGAGAAGAGGGGGAAAGATCAAAGAGAAGGGCAAGGAGTAGGGTAGGGTTTAGTGAGAAGAGGGGGAAAGATCAAAGAGAGAAGTGTGAAGGACTGAACACAAAAGAAGGGTTATCAGAAAGCTGCATGGTGTTAGTCATTACCCTCCTGGATGTTGAGACCATGTGGTTGAATAGTCCGAAGACGCTTCATCCACATTTTCTCACGGCTAAGACGGACAGCATTACTACGGTGACCAAGTGATTCTATGCCCAGTACACTCATATCTGATATCGAATGATCAGGGAGATTGAAGTGATACCCAACAGGGGTGTCCATTTTACCGGTTTTGATAGTAGACCTATGGCCATAGATCCGTTTTTGAGGGTGTTTTTGGTCTCGCCAACATACTGAATATGGTCACCGCCCCAATTGGGACGATGTACGGTGTATTGACCGAGAACAACATTGGTACACCAGGCGTGTCAAGGAGGCCATCCACATCCGACTTCGCCGAAACAACATCAATCGAGACAGCGGCATTGACATCCCCGGTTTCTGGCTCCCCACCATCAGACACCACGACCGCCGACCCACCACAGACGGGGCCGCTAGTGGACGCCAGAATCGCGCGCCAAACCGCACAATCACCACTACGACGTCCGCAAACCGGTACACAGGAATCGGCGAAGCGGACATAAACAGACGCCGCAGCGCGCATTCTTCAGTTGCCTGATGAAGGTTCGCAGTTAGCAACCGAAACGTCGCCACCAGCAACGACACATCGCGTGACTTTGATCACCCTTTCCACTTATACTGAATATTACAAACTCTACAAGAGATGAGGTATATGATGTTTGAGGTAGTGCACGTGATAGAGCCATAGGTCGTGTGGGTAGTTCCAGAAGAATGTCCATTGAAATAGTCTATTTCCTTGACATGTGTCTTGCAAACAATGCATTTCGCGGTACACTTAAATGTACCAAATTTGGTAGGAGGTGAAGAGTCCAAAGGGGGAACCTCTGCTCGGACAATTAAGTCACGCAGGTTACGGGGGCTCCTGAAAGCCAAAACAGGCGAATTAGGAATGGCATCAGCCAGACGATCTGAAGTGTGCAAAGGCATGCAAAGGAAGGAGCCATGCGCGTGCCCATGGCAGTGCCATGCACTTGAAGATAGTGCTTGCCAAGAAAGGAGAAATTGTTCTTGGCCAGCACTAGCCTCATGAGGGTGGTTATGTCAGAGATGGGTGGAGAAGACTGTTTTCCTTTGGCCAGGGCTGAGGAGCAAGCTTGAATGCCTTCTTCCTGTGGGATGTTAGTGTATAGAGAGGAAACATCAATGGTACCAATTATAGCAGTGGTCGGAATTTGATCCTTGACACTTTCCAACTTTCGCAGAAAGTCGGGAGTGTCATGGACGTATGAGGGGATTTGGGGAACCAAGGGTTTGAGAAAAGAGTCAATGAAAAGAGATAAGTGTTCCGTAGGTGAACCATTGCCAGAGATGATGGGTCTGCCTGGGTTGTTGGCCTTGTGAATTTTCGGGAGAAAATGCATGCCTCTTCATGGGTGACCTTGAGGAACACATGCTCAGTGAGACAATTAAGTCACGCAGGTTACGGGGGCTCCTGAAAGCCAAAACAGGCGAATTAGGAATGGCATCAGCCAGACGATCTGAAGTGTGCAAAGGCATGCAAAGGAAGGAGCCATGCGCGTGCCCATGGCAGTGCCATGCACTTGAAGATAGTGCTTGCCAAGAAAGGAGAAATTGTTCTTGGCCAGCACTAGCCTCATGAGGGTGGTTATGTCAGAGATGGGTGGAGAAGACTGTTTTCCTTTGGCCAGGGCTGAGGAGCAAGCTTGAATGCCTTCTTCCTGTGGGATGTTAGTGTATAGAGAGGAAACATCAATGGTACCAATTATAGCAGTGGTCGGAATTTGATCCTTGACACTTTCCAACTTTCGCAGAAAGTCGGGAGTGTCATGGACGTATGAGGGGATTTGGGGAACCAAGGGTTTGAGAAAAGAGTCAATGAAAAGAGATAAGTGTTCCGTAGGTGAACCATTGCCAGAGATGATGGGTCTGCCTGGGTTGTTGGCCTTGTGAATTTTCGGGAGAAAATGCATGCCTCTTCATGGGTGACCTTGAGGAACACATGCTCAGTGAGGCTCCATGCCGTCCCTGGATTTGGTGGAGATACATAGATGACGTGTACTTCATTTGGACTAGGGACGGTAGCAGCTTGAATGCTTTCTTTGACCACATCAATTCCTTCCATAGGACTATCAAATTCACATGGGAGCAGTCTCTTCAACAGACCCACTTTCTGGACGTCAACGTCCGGAAAGACCTCAATACACTCACTACTGACTTGTATTCTAAGCCCACCGACACTCATCAATATCTCCATTCCTCCAGTTGTCACCCCAGACACTGTAAGACTGGTATAGCTTACAGCCAGGCCCTCAGATTGAGGCGCATATGTTCCAATGAGTCTGACTTTCGCCGCCATACACGTGTATTGGCCAGTAACTTGGTTGCTAGAGGCTATAGTTCTCGCCAAGTGAAGAACTCCATTGCTAAAGTCTATTCCATTCCCAGAAGTTCGGCACCAAAACAAAAGCCACCAGGTCCCAAGGACAAGCCCAAGGTTCCCTTAGTTACTTCCTACCACCCTTTTCTTCCTCCTCTGAGGAAGAAATGCATTGTTTGCAGGACACATGTCAAGGAAATAGACTCTTTCAATGGACATTCTTCTGGAACTACCCACACGACCTATGGCTTTATCACGTGCACTACCTCAAACATCATATACCTCATCTCTTGTAGAGTTTGTAATATTCAGTATGTTGACGAGACCAAAGCACCCTAAAAAAACGGATCGATGGCCATAGGTCTACTATCAAAACCGGTAAAATGGACACCCCTGTTGGGTATCACTTCAATCTCCCTGATCATTCGATATCAGATATGAGTGTACTGGGCATAGAATCACTTGGTCACCGTAGTAATGCTGTCCGTCTTAGCCGTGAGAAAATGTGGATGAAGCGTCTTCGGACTATTCAACCACATGGTCTCAACATCCAGGAGGGTAATGACTAACACCATGCAGCTTTCTGATAATCCTTCTTTTGTGTTCAGTCCTTCACACTTCTCTCTTTGATCTTTCCCCCTCTTCTCACTAATCCCTACTCTACTCCTTGCCCTTCCCTTTGATCTTTCCCCTTCCTCTCACTAATCCCTACCCTACCCCTTGCCCTTCCCTTTGATCTCACTGCTTCACTCTTTGTCCTTTGTTTCTCACCCTTGTCCTATTCACTCTCTCCCCCCCTTCCTTCGTGTACATGTATCTGTTTTGTCCTTGTCACTCTGCCTTTGAGAAAGGTCCTGCTAGGATCGAAACGTCAGGCCCACTAAATTTTAAGAAATACCTTACATGTTTATTACACTGCTGCAATCTTTAACAACGAATCTGGCAACGTGTCACGATCGCCCACACACCGTGCATGTCCATTGCATGCCTGCATCCACCGAAAGCACTTCCCTCTGTTGGACTTTGGTTTTGGAAAAGGCCAAAAATTTCCTCTCTTCTCAGAGTATTGAGAGTCAGAATTACGATGAAAATAAAAACACCGCTTGACCATGGTTAAGAATAAAACTCTGCTTTGCAAAGGATTTGCATGGAACATATGAAACAAAAGTAAACACAACGGAAAGTGTGTAGTTAAGAATACAAAATTTAAAACATTATGTCCGACAAAATGGCGGCAATTTGTCGGACCTTAAATCGCGCGTTGTGATTGGTCAATTTGTTAAGGGGCGTGGCTTACTGGATTGGTGTATTGGTTGTTTCCATCTAAGTGAAAATGGGGGTGTTTTCCATGGAGATATACGGCAGTTAATGGTTGAATGCTTCTGATTGGTGCCCCCGCCCCATCAAAGACTAGTTGACTATTTGGGAAGGCCACATCTAAGGGCAGCAGGATAGCTCAGATGGTGAGAGTGCTGGTACGCAAAACAGAGGTCTTGTCTTTAGTTTAAGTCCCAGTCAAGTCAAAGTTTTCTTTGGTATTTTAAATCAAGTCAGTTTTTCCATTGTTTATTTGTCAAGTTGATTTTGTTTAAAACCACCATATGTCTTTCCCAGAATGACTCAATCTCAGAGGAGTGAACTGAACAGGAAATTGCTTGAAGTACACAACAGCAATAGTTTATCAACAAAGTGAGTATTCAGTGTAATGCGAGAGTTTGACTTTGTCCCCTTTTATTTATTTCCCTTTGGTGTGCCACCATTCAACTCTATGGCAACTATTATGGAACAACAAATACAGTCGACTCCGTTGTAACAAGCTTCGTTATGATGACAACTCAGTTATAACAAGCTTATTTTCAAAGTTCCGATCAATTTGTGCACATTTGTATAGCTCTCCGAATAAAAACTTCCATTTGAGCCCAAGTTACCTCGCCATGACCCGGGAGAGTTTGCGGTGGGGACGATGAATGAAAGCTCCATTGTTGAAATGTGATACAATGTAAGGTCGGCTTCCCTTAAAAAAAAAGTATGTCTATTGACTGAAAAAAATCTTCCACAGTGGGAAGGGATGATCGCCCTCTAATTAAAAACATCTATTTTAATTTTGAGTCCAGTGGGGAAAAACCGGGAGAGTTTCCATTGGGGAGGATCGACAGCTTCAATTTAAACAAAAATGTGATACAATGTAACAATACATCGGTTTCCATAAAAAGTGTCCAGACTGAACAAAATGCACATCCATGGTGGCTTCACGCGCTTTCCAGGGATCACACCCTGCTTTTCATTAACCACTTAACTCCGGGACCTCCGAATCCGGAGCTCCATTGGCTTTACTATGCGACGGGGCCGTCCGATTCCGGGCACCACTATTGTCCACATTCTTAACAAAGACTCTTTTCAGCTTAGAACAAAGCAATACGAATCAGTACAAAGACCCTTTTTGACGCAAGTTGCCACATGAATTGCAAGATTAGCAGCAGTAATTGTGCAATTGTGGGACTTTTACTGTGGAGGATCGAGGGATACCGCGCTGCAGCTGAAAACACGCGGGGGACATTGTCTTTGCATGCCACACCGCCCAACGATCGTCTGTCTGGCATTGGAATTCCCCCCACATTCTGTACCGTAATCTGTACGCTCGGTTGTGGCAGACCAACTCGAAGATTTGACTGCCTGGAGTGGAGGCTGGAGTCTGCGGTCAGGGATTGACAGCGCCGTACACGCACACACACACACAAGTCCGTTACAGTCCATTGACGACGCACAAAGGGCCCTTTTTCGAACGGATAATCTCTTGACAAAAGCCACTACGACGTCCGAATTGTGCCAAGTATTACTCTCTTGTACCCATAGTATACACTTATCGATATATTTCACAGAAATATATTGTTCCCATTGTTTTAGTGAGATTTGAAAATGATGCATTGTTAAAAAAACCCCGTATGGCGGTCATCGGCGCTGAAAACCCCCTGGAGCGAAGTGGTTAATATGCAAACAACAACTCTGCTACAAGTGATTGGGGATTACACAAAGCAGGTGCAACTTTCAAACAAAGGAAAGGATAACTGGCTTTGATTGTATATGTATCAAAATATAAAAGATTTGATAAAAATTATAATGCTTGACCACTTTTTATAGTTCAATTGATTAGAATCCCTGGATCCTGGCATAGACCCTAGCATAGACAGTTGACTGCAAACCACATATAAAGGTATCACAGTTAATTCAATGAGGTTTTGCCTTGCTCGACATGATAAATACTAAGTGCTGACTGCTCAGTGCTTTGCCCGATGCCTGATAGAAATATTTCAGGCAGCTCAGGCGGGTTCCGAACCCGTGACTCCCGCTTTCTATTATGGACATCTTGACCACTGAGCTGGTCGAGGTCGTGTGGTGGATTTGAATGATGTAGGGGCGTGTACCGCATTGCATCATAGATATAACATGATGCTTGCGTCAAGGTGAATGTATTTCAATGAGGTTTTGCCTTGCTTGACGTGATAAACATGGAGTGCTCACTGCTTTTTAACAAATTGAAAAATGTCAAAGAAAACTTTGACTGGAATGGGATTTAAACCTGAGACGTCTGGTAGATGTGTACCATCCTATCTGAGCTATCCAGCCATTAGGTGGTGGTCTTCCCAAATGGTCAACTAGCCTTTGCTGGGGTGGGGGCACCAGTCAGGAGCAATTTAATCATTAACCACTTTGCGCCGGGCATTTTTCCATTGCCCATGACTGCTGGGGTGTCCCCAGCACAAAGTGGTTAACTGCCATATATATCTGAGGATCACACTTCCAATACAAGCAACCAATTGTTGTAAACCTGGCTACAGCAGCTGGGGATGCAGCTTTTTCAATTTAAGTCAAATAAATACAGGCAAAACTGTCTGGAAACCTTTGAACAAATTAGTAAATGGCGATGAAATCTTTGACTAGGCCGGGTACTTGAACCCGAGACTTCTGGATTAACATACCTGTGCTCTTCCATTAGGTATCCGACCCTTTGATGGTGGCTTTCGCAAATAGTCAACTAGCCTCTGCCATGTTTGGGGTGCCAGTCAGAAGCATGTAACCATTAAATGCCATATATATCCAGGGATCAAGCCTCTGCTTTCATTCAGGATCACACAAGGTGGATGCTTTAAAGTTTTCAATTTAAGTCAAACAAAAAGTTAAAGAAATTTTCTTTTTCTTCTTTAGTTTTGAAGATAATGAGGAGCAGGGAGAATCCTCTGAACAAGAGGTAGAGGAAATCAGATTGCCAAAACAGTTACCAAGAGCAGGGGGACCTGCACAACTGCAACACAATGGTAAGATAGATTTGGGACCTGATGCAGTCTTTGTGCCAGGGGATGGCTGTCTGCTCTAAAACATGCATTGCTCTTCTGCAGTGCCTCAAAGGACATCCTGTAGATACATTCAGGGTTCCCGCGGTCATGGAAAACCTGGAAAGTCATGGGATTTTGAATTTTTTTCCAGGCCTGGAAAAGTCATGAAAAATTAAAAAATTGAAATTTATAAATTTGTACTATTTTGCAGAGCTGCCAACTAGTAAGGATTTCCGTCATTGGTACGGAAAATAACTATCATAATGGAAGTA
This sequence comes from Luidia sarsii, assembly GCA_949987565.1. Classification (NCBI taxonomy): domain Eukaryota; kingdom Metazoa; phylum Echinodermata; class Asteroidea; order Paxillosida; family Luidiidae; genus Luidia; species Luidia sarsii. The sequence goes on from OX465121.1 coordinate 1,788,168, forward strand.
CGGGATGTTGCTAAAATTACGAATTTCAGTAATGCACTATTGCAATAATGCACTATTTCTGATAGGCTGACCGGCTAAACGTTACTGACACAGTATGTAAGAATTTTTCTGATAGGCTGAACGTTATTGACATATCGCATCAGAATTTTTCTGATTGGCTGACTGGCTAAACGTTAACGACATAGTACGTAAGAATTTTTCTGATTGGCTGACTGATCCCAACTGTGCGTGATGATACAATACTAGACTTTTACTAGCGCACGGAGCATTTTATGAAAAATGCATGCGTTCAAGATTGTACCACGTGGTGCATGAGCATGATCCATATGTTCCATCTTTTCATGATGTATATATTCATGCTATTTAACTCCATAAACGACTCGTTGCAAGTCCGATTTTCGGTGACGTCACTGCTTCCCTGAGGTTTGGGTTTTCGCTACTGCTCACCATGTGCGTAGCATTGCGCGGTCGCTGTCTGGGAAGCTGCCTTGGTTTGTTAGATAGCGAAAATTACCACAAATGTGACAGAACTTTTTAAATTGTTTTTTAAATTTAGTGGGACAGCTGACCATAGTTTGCCAACACTAGCTCGTTGGCTAAGACTGGTCCACGACCAAGGGCTAAGACTGGTCCACGACCAAGGGCTAAGACTGGTCCATGACCAAGGGCTAACACTGGTCCATGACCAAGGGCTAACACTGGTCCACGACCAAGGGCTAAGACTGGTCCACGACCAAGGGCTAAGACTGGTCCATGACCAAGGGCTAACATTGGTCCATGACCAAGGGCTAACACTGGTCCATGACCAAGGGCTAAGACTGGTCCATGACCAAGGGCTAAGACTGGTCCATGACCAAGGGCTAACATTGGTCCATGACCAAGGGCTAACACTGGTCCATGACCAAGGGCTAAGACTGGTCCACGACCAAGGGCTAAGACTGGTCCATGACCAAGGGCTAACACTGGTCCATGACCAAGGGCTAACACTGGTCCATGACCAAGGGCTAAGACTGGTCCATGACCAAGGGCTAACATTGGTCCATGACCAAGGGCTAACACTGGTCCATGACCAAGGGCTAACACTGGTCCATGACCAAGGGCTAACACTGGTCCATGACCAAGGGCTAACACTGGTCCATGACCAAGGGCTAACACTGGTCCATGACCAAGGGCTAACACTGGTCCACGACCAAGGGCTAAGACTGGTCCACGACCAAGGGCTAAGACTGGTCCATGACCAAGGGCTAACACTGGTCCATGACCAAGGGCTAAGACTGGTTCACGACCAAGGGCTAACACTGGTCCATGACCAAGGGCTAACACTGGTCCATGACCAAGGGCTAACACTGGTCCACGACCAAGGGCTAAGACTGGTCCACGACCAAGGGCTAAGACTGGTCCATGACCAAGGGCTAACTGGTCCATGACCAAGGGCTAACACTGGTCCGTGACCAAGGGCTAACTGGTCCACGACCAAGGGCTAACATTGGTCCATGACCAAGGGCTAACACTGGTCCATGACCAAGGGCTAACACTGGTCCGTGACCAAGGGCTAAGACTGGTCCGTGACCAAGGGCTAACACTGGTCCATGACCAAGGGCTAAGGGCTTTTTGGCTGCACGTTTGGCTGCACTTAAACATACCTTTTCCCCTGCGACCAGTGGCCATAAATTAGGAACTGAGGGGGGGGGGGCTCCTGAAAAGCCTGACACCTAATCAAGCTTCCTGACCATCCAGCTGTGTTACATCAATTTGACAATATGATGAAGATAGCTTTTAACTGAAATACATATGTGACCGGCTCTGCGAAAATGGCCCTTAAGTCATCTGTTTTGGTTTTCACTCATTTTCACTCATTTGCATAATTGTCATAAATCAGTCTTTTTAGTTAAAAATAATATAAAGACTTAGAGAATGCACATGTGGCGGTCAGAAGAAAAAAAAGTTATCTCCCTAGTCTCAGTTGAATTTCCTACAGTGTAAGTGCTAATATGCTCAGGAAAATTACCTTTGACAAGAATATATAATTTTTGGGTTAAAATACCAGGTTTTGGGGGAATTTTTTTTAATTTAATGTATTTCAGAGGTTTAATCATCAAATCATTCACCATTTTGTATCACAATTACAATGTTAGTATAGTCAAGCAAACAAAAACAACCACTGTCGGAATTTTGGGTGGAAAATGGAGTTTTGGGTTTAAAAAATCACTTCTATGCATATAAAACTCCTGGGGGATTTTGGGGATCTTCTTTTATACATGTAGTGTGTGACTTTGATGTTAAATCTCTTTTTTGAAGATGTGTGTGGTTCAACACAGTCAACACTGTCTTCATGATGGACAGTTGTTGCTGTGTAGGAGGGGAGACTGGGTGTGGAGAGGAGATTGGAAGATAGAGTTATGGCTTTGGAACTGTTGGCAAGGGACAGGCAATGTCCTTGTTGCCGTCACTGCAGAACTCGTGGATGTTGTTATACAAGTACCACTGACATCTTACATCAAGTCCAGGAGGAGTCTGGGGCTCAGGAAGGTCAGCAGTAGGGCGTGTCATGGGTTTTAGGAGCTGGAACCTTGATGTCATTGTGCTTGAATCCTGGAATGCGGCCGGGAAGAAGAATGGCATGCGTCTCAGAGTAGTTCCAGATGAAGTTACGCACACTGGTGTTGTCTTCATACCTCAGATGATTCTGGAAGGTTTGCCCGGTATTTCTGTGGATCCTTGGTTTACAACCATACTCATGATAGTGCTTCTGGAGAGCTTTCAGAATGTTGCCACTTATACTACATAAAAACATAAACCAAAAGAATTACAACAAAATGAAAAACATGGGTTGGTTTGGATTACATCCACATGTATCAATACTTAATTCAAGACAATTCATACTGACCGATGTGAATAAGTTTATTTTCCCAAACAATGGAGACAAAATCTGCAGTTCCACAAAATCTGCAGTTTCAGTCTGCGAAATATTTGTTGAAATCTTAAAAAACTTTCTTTGGATATAAGTTTTCTACTTAAACTTACTTATGTAAAGAGACGAATGTGTCTCGACACACATTCTGGTTTTGATACATGAATGATGACCTCTGGCGTCAACTGTAATTTTGCGCATTCCTTCGTTTCCCTATGGTTTTGTCGGTGTACTACTAAGTAGTAGTATGAGTATGCGTACATCCCGTAAATGAGATTCTCTGCTTGCGGCATACGGGGTTAGCACAAAATTGCAGGTCATCAGCACAGAATCAGCAGGTCATCTGCATTACGAATTCCATAATATTGGCCCCTGATAAACTGCAAGCACTTGCAGAAACATTGGCATGTACTAATGTAGGCCTATAAAAAAAAAAAAATAGAATGCTTAATGCTTCTCATTGTTCTTTAACGTGAGGAAAGGTCATTTTGTTTATCAACTGAATTTGAAAAGCCCCAATCTTTGTAAATAATTTTCCAGGTTTAATAGGGCCTGTACAGAAATTTGAAAATTTACCTCTGGACAATTCAGCTATTTCGTACTGAGAATTGACAAAGTCATCCACGGAGTATCGTCGGGAACACGGTCCATCGTTGAAAAGCTTGCATCTGCACTGGAAGTTGCTTGCCTTCTCGCGTTGTTCGTCAACCAAAAGAGCTCCGTTCGTCTTGATGTCATCAACAGGTCTACCTAGACCAGGGGGCCTTCTTCCTCATCGATCTCGAAGTCATCGCCGCCATCCGGGTCCGTGGACAATAGCGATGTGGAATCGGACTCCGAGTCATCAGACTCGGAGTCCGATTCCACATCGTTATCGTCGAAGCTATAATTGACAAAATAATCTTCAACAAAGCGAACCATGCCTCCCTCTTCTCCGTCAAGTTTCGCATTGCGAAGATCGTTCAAAGCCTCAGCAAGACACTGATCTCTTGAACACATTTTATAGCTAGATAAATTGCTCGAAAGCAATACAGACCAATCGTTTTGAACGTATTGACATGTACTGCAAAGGGCATTTACACGTAAACACTGCCTTTGTACATAAACAAGCTGACCATCACAGCACGTACATTGAAAGGCTCCTTGCCAGTGTTGGCCAATCAATGCGCTCTGTTTGGACCACCTGACATGATGTTTTGATGCGTGTAGCAACCAGCTGGTGTCAGTTTGTTTTAAAAAAAAACACCAGTACTCATTTGCATTTACTCTTTGACCCGTGTTATGTCCAAATATGGATAGCAGACGTCCCAAGCTTCCGGATTATACCAAAATACCAATGGGGGAGTACGAACTAACGTTCGAACAGAGGAGTAAAGATCAAATTTTTTTACAACGTTCTAAAACAATAAACCACAGAAAAACCAGAACACAAATTAAAACAAAACACGTTTTTTATCATCTTTATTGATCAAAATCATGATACTTGCCTATCAGTTATGAAAGTATGGATATTAAACATGTCAAAAATCAAATAAAATAAAAAAATAAAATGTTTGATGAATATTTCACCTTTTCCACATAGAACAGTCCATTACGCGTTATAGCATAGCGCGCCTTACGGGCCTTTTTCGTAGAGTGGGTCACATATTTAATATGTATGCACAGCAAACCATACTGTTAAATATACATGTATGTTTCTATACCAGTGGTGAGAGGTTCACATACCCTTATAAGAGACATCCTCCATGGTTTATTGATTAATAATATTGATGAGTATGATGACCCCTTCTCTTGAAACATTTTTGTTTTCAGGAATACTGAAATCAGCCGGTCAAAGTGTTCCTCATGGACCGATTGGATTAGGAAGAGCCATGCTTGTGCCTGGTAGGCAAACTGCCATATCAAGACAAGGAACAAGTAAGTATTGATTTCAAACTTAGCATTGGAGTCACAGACAAGTGCAGGAAATGCACAGTAGTGAAGGTAGTTGCACTTTCAGAGACCCGATTTTAATTGCCACTATAGGATGACTCTGCAGTTCCTACGGACAAGTATAGACAGGGATGAAACTTGTCTGGATATATTCGGAAATCCGAATATTGGCGCGGCAGAAAAATGTTTCACGGATTTTCCGGTTTTTCCGGCTTTTCCGGCTTTTCTGTATCAGTGCCGCTATAATACTGTAATAAATAATTAATACAATTTGCGAGCAGAACAATCAGCGCATCACAATTGACGTGAGTAGTCTCCACCACAGGTCCATCAGATATAAACCTCGGACACGGCTTACACATAGGGCTTACACGCGTGCAAAATTTGTATTAAAAAAATGCCTTGAACAAAGACCTGGATCTCGTTTTGCTATGCACACTTTTCACTATTGACGTTATGTGTATTCTGTTAGATGCGAATTTTGAGTGTGTCAACTTCATTTTCAAATGGAATATCTGCCATCATGTACAATATGGTCTATCGGTCACACAATTTGAAGGACATCAAGAAAGTCTTTCGTTGGAAATTTACCAGCCGGGATACACAATATTGTTCGTGATGAAACGATATGTGTACAGCTCCTCCGGTAACCTTTAATCACATAAAATAGGTGTCAAGGTGGTTTATTTTACGTTTATTTGGTGATATTTGATGGTTTTAGGATTTTCGGATATTTTGGAAACTTTGAGTTTCATCCCTGATAGAGCTCATGTGGTTACTTTCCACAGTGATTTAGTGATTTGAAAATAAAAAAAGGCTTCCACTGATATGCTAAGTTTGTATAATTCAAATACATCTATATTGGTAATGCAGATTATGAAAAGCACAAACTAAGGGTTTCAATTAGATAATTATTTTTCACACTTTTTCAACCAAACTACACTCATTTGGTGAACATGATAGAAGGTTTGATTTTAGCTTAAATTGGAAAAGTCCATTATTGTGTGATAATAATTGGCTTTTGCATTTACTTGGTACTGGCACAAAACACAGGAAAAGTAAGAAAATACCTCATTTTGCTGGCCAAATGTGCTTGAATGGAAACCACAAGTTTTGAATCACATTGTGTCTGCATTGTTCTATACTTTCTGGGCTGTTTAACAATTTGCTCCCTTACATTAAGTCGTCTACGATAGAAGGAAAGGGGCCTCTTAACTAACGTATTCTTGCACGTCCAAAGAGAGGCCATGTGAAGTGAGAACTCCTCACTAACGTACTTTGCACGTATGTGACTCGCCAATTCACATGAACGAAAACCGGCTTTCAAAGCATTGATGGCTTTGTGATATACATATGTCAGTCAGTAAGAGCACAAGACAATACATGTATTGTATACGACTGCATGCAATGCACAGCCATCTCAGCGTGTATTTAAGTTACTGTGCTGGACGCAGTTTTCTCTCCAGTCAGTTCCTCTGTTTTACTTTCATTTGACATGCACATGTACGTGTAGCTTCATGTAGTTTCATTGTTGGCAAGCTTACCATGCCTTGTAAGGCATTCAATGATAGTAATACTGTGGAGGTTTTAATCCAAAGCTTTGGAAAGTTGTCAGGCTGGCACTGTGGTGTCCCATTTTGTGTGGTAATTTATCTCCTCTTTGGTTTCTTTTAGGGAGAAGGTAATGTAACAGAAATGTAATTGTGTGCATTTTACACAAGATAATTTTTACAAATACCCAAGCATAATGACATTTAGTTTCTTTGGCTCTTCAGCCGCATCAGCGATGTGGGAAAGCTATTGCTTCTGTTCTGATTTTATTTTCTTCTTGTCACCAAAATCCAATAGACTTTTGTACATGGATATTGCAAGAGCCTCTATTGCTATTAAATAAACTTGGATTTTAAACAAATTGGGCATAGACATGCACCCCATACTAAAATTGTGTCAAGATTATAACTTTGACATCATTACTTGTCACGTAACAGGGCCAATAGACTTTGTGTCAAAAATGTCTGTGTTTGTTTTGGAATAGTCATGGATTGGAGGGGTTCAAAACCAAGAAAAGCCAACTTTTTTTCCTTTATTTTTAAAAGTAATCAACATGACACAGAGAGGGCCTATACCAAGTATAAAGTAAGAATGTATTTCATTTCTGTGTCCGTGTGTTTCTGCTTGGATGGTCACGTGACAGCACATTAAAAGGGGAAATCTTCAAAATGAGAAAATTATTTACAGTGAGCTCCCTTGTTTGTTGCATGGGAGAGGGCATTCCAAGGACTACATTGTGAGTATCTACATGTACGTGACCTAATCAGACCTCTGCTTCTTGTCGAAACTGGATGTGCCATCGTATTCAAACTTTGTTTAATCAATGTCAGGTCGAGTTTGATTAACTTTCTTCAAAACATTAGCATATGATGTCATCAGCTTCTCACTCCCGTTGCTATTGCTTTCATTATTTTTCATTATTTGTTTCATTCTGCTTTTGTTTCCAACATCTTTTTATTATTTATGCATGTTCATGTAGCTGTGCAGGGACGCTCTATTGCTGCCAATATATTCAACACACAAACAAACCAACAGCAACCAAGGGAAGAAACACAGTCCAGACACACACCCACCATGACAATGGTAAGGCACAAAATTTGACTGAAACTAATGTTTTCATATTTGCATTGGTTAAATTATATTTTGTTGTTATTTAACAGTCCACATACTGTAAAGGAATAAGTTGTCAACAGCTACCCCTCCCCTCACCTTGTCTACACCCACCGTTCCCCTCACCTTGTCTACACCCACCCCTCCCCTTGACTACACCCACCCCTCCCCTCACCTTGTCTACACCCACCCCTCCCCTCACCTTGTCTACACCCACCCCTCCCCTTGACTACAGCTACCCCTCCCCTCACCTCGTCTACACCCACCCCTCCCTCACCTTGTCTACACCCACCCCTCCCCTCACCTTGTCTACACCCACCCCTCCCCTTGACTACAGCCACCCCTCCCCTCACCTCGTCTACACCCACCCCTCCCTCACCTTGTCTACACCCATCCCTCCCCTTGACTACAGCCACCCCTCCCCTCACCTTGTCTACACCCACCCCTCCCCTTGACTACAGCCACCCCTCCCCTCACCTCGTCTACACCCACCCCTCCCTCACCTTGTCTACACCCACCCCTCCCCTTGACTACAGCCACCCCTCCCCTCACCTCGTCTACACCCACCCCTCCCTCACCTTGTCTACACCCACCCCTCCCCTTGACTACAGCCACCCCTCCCCTCACCTTGTCTACACCCACCCCTCCCCTCACCTTGTCTACACCCACCCCTCCCTCACCTTGTCTACACCCACCCCTCCCTCACCTTGTCTACACCCACCCCTCCCCTTGACGACAGCTACCCCTCCCCTCACCTCGTCTACACCCACCCCTCCCTCACCTTGACTACAGCCACCCCTCCCCTTGACTACAGCCACCCCTTCCCTTGACTACAGCCACCCCTCCCCTCACCTTGTCTACACCCACCCCTCCCTCACCTTGTCTACACCCACCCCTCCCCTTGACTACAGCCACCCCTCCCCTCACCTCGTCTACACCCACCCCTCCCTCACCTTGTCTACACCCACCCCTCCCCTTGACTACAGCCACCCCTCCCCTCACCTTGTCTACACCACCCCTCCTCTCACCTTGTCTACACCCACCCCTCACCTTGTCTACACCACCCCTCCCTCACCTCGTCTACACCACCCCTCCTCTCACCTTGTCTACACCCACCCCTCACCTTGTCTACACCCACCCCTCCCCTTGACTACAGCTACCCCTCCCCTCACCTCGTCTACACCCACCCCTCCCCTCACCTTGTCTACACCCACCCCTCCCCTCACCTTGTCTACACCCACCCCTCCCCTTGACTACAGCTACCCCTCCCCTCACCTCGTCTACACCCACCCCTCCCTCACCTTGTCTACACCCACCCCTCCCCTCACCTTGTCTACACCCACCCCTCCCCTTGACTACAGCTACCCCTCCCCTCACCTTGTCTACACCCACCCCTCCCTCACCTTGTCTACACCCACCCCTCCCCTTGACTACACCCACCCCTCCTCTCACCTCGTCTACACCCACCCCTCCCCTTGTCTACACCCACCCCTCCTCTCACCTCGTCTACACCCACCCCTCCACTCACCTTGTCTACACCCACACCTCCCCTTGACTACACCCACCCCTCCCTCACCTTGTCTACACCCACCCCTCCCCTCACCTTGTCTATACCCACCCCTCCCCTCACCTTGTCTACACCCACCCCTCCCCTTGACTACAGCTACCCCTCCCCTCACCTCGTCTACACCCACCCCTCCCTCACCTTGTCTACACCCACCCCTCCCCTCACCTTGCCTACACCCACCCCTCCCCTTGACTACAGCTACCCCTCCCCTCACCTCGTCTACACCAACCCCTCCACTCCCCTTGTCTACACCCACCCCTCCCCTCACCTTGTCTACACCCACCCCTCCCCTCACCTTGTCTACACCCACCCCTCCCCTTGACTACAGCTACCCCTCCCCTCACCTCGTCTACACCCACCCCTCCCTCACCTTGTCTACACCCACCCCTCCCCTCACCTTGTCTACACCCACCCCTCCCCTCACCTTGTCTACACCCACCCCTCCTCTCACCTTGTCTACACCCACCCCTCCCCTTGACTACAGCTACCCCTCCCCTCACCTCGTCTACACCAACCCCTCCACTCCCCTTGTCTACATCCACCCCTCCCCTCGTCTACACCCACCCCTCCCCTTGTCTACACCCACCCCTCCTCTCACCTCGTCTACACCCACCCCTCCCCTTGACTACAGCTACCCCTCCCCTCACCTCGTCTACACCCACCCCTCCACTCACGTTGTCTACACCCACACCTCCCCTTGACTACAGCCACCCCTCCCCTCACCTTGTCTACACCCGACCCTCCACTCACCTTGTCTACACCCACCCCTCCCCTCACCATATCTAAACCAACCCCTCCTCACACCTTGTCTACACCCACCCCTCCCCTCACCTTGTCTGCAGCCACCCCTCCCCTCACCTTGTCTACACCCACCCCTCCCCTCACCTTGTCTACACCCACCCCTCCCCTCACCTTGTCTACACCCACCCCTCCTCTCACCTTGTCTACACTCACCCCCCACCTCTCACCTTGTCTACACTCAACCCTCTCACCATGTCTACAGCCAACCCTCCTCTCACCTTGTCTACAGCCACCCCTCCCCTCACCTTGTCTACAAACACCCCTCCCCTCACCTTGTCTACAAACACCCCTCCCCTCACCATGTCTACACCCACCCCTCCCCTCACCTTGTCTACACCCACCCCCCCTCTCACCTTGTCTACACTCAACCCTCTCACCATGTCTACAGCCAACCCTCCTCTCACCTTGTCTACAGCCACCCCTCCCCTCACCTTGTCTACAAACACCCCTCCCCTCACCTTGTCTACAACCACCCCTCCCCTCACCATGTCTACACCCACCCCTCCCCTCACCTTGTCTACACCCACCCCCCCTCTCACCTTGTCTACACTCAACCCTCTCACCATGTCTACAGCCAACCCTCCTCTCACCTTGTCTACAGCCACCCCTCCCCTCACCTTGTCTACAAACACCCCTCCCCTCACCTTGTCTACAAACACCCCTCCCTCACCTTGTCTACACCCACCCCTCCCCTCACCTTGTCTACACCCACCCCTCCCCTTGACTACAGCTACCCCTCCCCTCACCTTGTCTACACCCACCCCTCCCCTTGACTACAGCCACCCCTCCCCTCACCTTGTCTTCAAACACCCCTCCCCTCACCATGTCTACACCCACCCCTCTCCTCCCCTTGACTACAGCTACCCCTCCCCTCACCTTGTCTACACCCACTCCTCCCCTCACCTTGTCTACACCCACCCCTCCCCTCACCTGGTCTACACCCACCCCTCCTCTCACCTCATCTACACCCACCCCTCCCTCACCTTGTCCCCCAAACTCTGCTAGTTTATGTATCATCCCCTTGCTTGCCTCTTACCTGTCTATCAATGTATAAATATCTTTGCCCCTCTAGCCTGTACCCAGGTCAGTGAACCCTTGTGTAGCTAGAGCAAAACCTCAGGATGAGTTGTGTAGCACACCTGCAGCTGTACCTAATCTTGCTGGTTTAGGACGGGGACTTGGGATACCCCGTGGTGGATATAGGCCTGGTCTAGGGATGCCCGCTGTTGGTAAGTCGGACTTTATTCCCATCAGGTTATTTATATCCAGGTTTAAAGGGGAATGAAACCCAGAGAAAAATTTGGCTTATCTGATTGGACGTTAAAAACAACCTACAATTACCTATGTCAGGGTTCCAAACTAGCAATTTTTTTTACTTGCCCTTCGGGCAAGTGAATTTATCACTTTTCATATTTTTACTTGCCCGAATGGAAAATTTACTTGCCCAAAAATGAAAAGAAAAGAAAACATTAAAAAATCAAAGTTATCAATTTAATCTTAAATCACTTCAGCCTTTCAATAACATTATGAGTTTGCTAAAAGCTGTGATTTATTATAATTCTAAATTTCAAAACCCATAATCATTATCAGGGTTCTCCCCAGGATCTTGGAAAAAGTATGGGGCTTTTGGCTCGAAGTCCACTGCACTTCGCAGTAAACAAAGTGTTGCAAATTGAAAATACATTATCTGTTAATAAGTGTAACCATTCATTAACGGTTTTCTTGTGGAGATCGTACCGAAAATGAAATTATGTGGAACAGCACCCCAAAAAATCTAATGTCGGTTCCATGGCATTGGTGATTAAGGCCCTTGATCAAGCAAAGTAATTCTACTGTGCAAGGGGAAGTGACAAACAGTAACCCTATGGTGAATTAATTCTAAAACCAAAAATGAAGTAGGCCTACTAAAAGTAGAACTAAAAGTAATATAGAATTGCACAACCACAGTTGCTGTGCATGAGTGATCAATCAGGAAATTCAAAATAATTGTTAATAAGTTTAAGTTGTAACCATTCATTCACGGTTTTCTTGTGAAGATTTTCATCTTCGTACCGAAAATGAAAATAAAGAGCAGCACTCCCAAAAAATATAATGTTGATTGTCGGTTCCCACGATATTGGTGATTAAGGCCATTAAATTAATTAATACAAAAGGAAATAAAATCCGGGGGATGTGAAGATCCGTATGTTATTTGATTAGAAGAAATAAGGGTAATTTTTGTTTGAAAAATTGTGTAAGATAAAGAAATTACTTCGTAGAAGTATAGAGTACGGAGGGAAAATAACCGACATGATTCGGCGTGCAGCAGCAGTTTTCTGGCCGTGCGCCACGGCCGACGTCACTGACAACAACACGGTCAAACCGCGGAGCATGCATCGTAACTTTAGGCCGACACTGAAAATGATTCTCATGTACTGTACATGTACATGCACACCAGTGACCACCCTGTACAATTTTCGCGAGGAGGATGAGTTACTTCCGTAGTACATTTTCCATAATTATTTCGTCCAAGTAATTTTCAAATTTATATGGATTTCACGGTACGACCATAAAGGCTGGGGGTTTCATGTCAACTCGGTCCGCGCGGAGAGCCTATCTCATTACTTACAACCAAAACAGACCGTTGAGGAAGGAAGATAGGACCACGGAAAAAAAAGCATTCACAACTTTTACTGGCCCACCCTGCGTATTGCACATGTACTGTACATGTACAGTACATCGTGCGCACGGCCGCTATACACTGTAGCGGTGCGGGATACAATCTGTGCTCGCGGATCGCGTGCGCTCGTCAGCAGACGCAAAAAGCTCCGCTTTTTCGGAAAAATAATCGTAACAATGCGAACAATATTTACATATAATTGACTCGTTTTGGGCAAGGACTTTGATTATTTCAATTATGTAACTATCAAAATTTTACTTGCCCGATCGGGCAAGTAAATTTTAACATCTGAACATTTTACTTGCCCGACTTCAAATTTTACTTGCCCCGGGCAAGCAGGCAACCGCTAATGTCGAACCCTGCCTATGTGCTACTCACCTACGAGTTTCATAAAGAGGGAAAAATCATGGAATTCGGTGGTCGAATTCGCGTTCCTGCAAACTGCCATCTTTTCGAATGGCCTGCCAGTCACTGCGGGGGGTATGATGTAATGACGGACAACTCCCGCATGGGCCCGGACAGATGTACCCCTACTACATGTATATACCGCGTGCAGTTATACACTCGCAAGCTGAACGATGGTGTACTGCCAGGCTTTTGGATGTCAAAATACCAGCGGGAAAAAGCTGGGGAAATCTTTCCATGCAGTTCTCAACAAGGACAAGAGACCCGAGTGCTGACCTGAGGGCCAGGTGCCCCTAATCCAGACACTAGTATTGTCCAAATTTAAAACAAAAACTTGTTTCAGCCTACCACTAGAATTGCCAGATTAGCGGCAGCAATTACGTTATTGTGGGAACGTCACCCTGGATGTTTCCGGGATAGTGCGCCGCCATGAAAGACAAGCGTGTTTGCATGATCCACAGCCCAATGGTCAGTGGACAGACTGTTTATCTACCCACTGCCTTCTCCACAGTTTGTATGCTTGAGCCCGTTGCACACTAGACGAAATCGCCGAGGTCCCTGGTGAAGAAAAAGCAACCATGTCATGAAATCGCAAATCTGTGGTGTGTGCAAGTGACCCTTGCGAAACAAATCGCCAGGGACCTTGGTTTTTGATCTCCGAGGTCCAGACCTCCTACAAAATTTCACACCCTTGTCAAAATCGCCGTGATCGTGTGTGTGAAACGTGAACAGTGTTCGTAACCACGGACCCTGGTTTTGGCAGGGACACTGGGCATGCGCACTGCGCGTGTTTATGTTTGGAACCAGTGTTATAGCTGCGCTGGTCGGCGGGCGGACGGGGCCGACCACCACGGGTAATCTCCGTCAACCACTCCTTGTGAAAAACAATGCTTCTGACCGGCACTGTGTTCACCCCATTATTATCCCAATCTATATCATGGTTTCGGTAGTAAAATAAATTGTACTTTTTTTGTAGCGTAACCGAGTTCCGATCAGGCTTGAGCCTATTTAGCGCAGCGTGATCGTAGTCTTAACTCGTATGCAGCCATGCGGTCGCTGTGCACGTGCATTGTGCAGTATACAGTTTGTGGCTTGTGCAAAGACGTGTTGTGTCATGTCACATGTGCCGCGCGTAGGCTGGTTTCGGCCCTACTGCTCCTGTAGTGTCACTATGGCTTTACCTAGAGGCGGAAACCAAACCTAGACTTGCCAACTTCGCTAACGTCGCGAAGGGAAATCGGTCATAACAAAAAAAATAATAGTGTATGCTACTCATCGTTTGTCTCCGAATGTTGTTTCCACGTAGTTTAATATTATTCCCTTCGTTACTATTGTGGTATGAATAGTGGTATGAATAGAAAGAAGGGGAACACAGGCTTCAATTTGAGGGTAAAATTTTGCAATGTTCAACTTCCGATATCTCAAGAAATAATGAAAAATTCCTTCTCAAATTTTCTAGATTTCTAGAAAATACAACAATAAAACATCGCTAGTATAACTGTAATAAACAAAACAACTCAACTGTAAGGGCTGGCAGAAGTCTATAGTAATCATTGCACACGTACTGAGTGCACGTAAAGTTCCGAAACGGGGGACGTTGGTGTTTTGGTGACAGCGTTGTGTGTGTAAGCTCGCTTCGTGATCGCTAACGACCTAGGTGACAGACAACTGGCGCCTGTAACCAAGGACCCTAGTTTTTCGGTTGTGTGTGAAATGGGCTTTGGTTAGGGCTGACCACCTTGAAGATTTACCCGCCTTGAATAGTCAAGTCTGTTGTTAAGGGTGACAAGTCAGTCAAGATATTTCAAACTGTTTGCCTTTACCAAAATCACTCTATTTCGGTTTTAGCAGAGTAATGTTTATTTATTGCTATTCACGGGTTGTTACGAATCCTAAGTACCAATCTTTTTTTTTCTTCAGATATTGCTAAAGAACCCATGCTAAGTAACATGGAATATTTATACATGAGTAGGCATCAGAATTCATAGGGACATTTGCTATAAGGAGGGGCCTTTCCATTTTCAAATCCCAAGTTTTGTTTTAAAATTCAAACAGGAAGTTTTTCAACTGTGAAGCAGTAGCAGAAGTCGGGTTCAGCAGGTATCTTCCAAGATGAGCATAGATTCTCATAATTATATGAAAGTCATTCACAACTACAAGATGAAAGGTTACCGTGCAAACATTCACAGTCATTGAATCATCTGTAATTTCATGTAATTCAATGTACGGTTAAGTATATAGGTTTTAATTGGCACCTTCACATTCCTTGATATGTTCCATTTCATTTTGTTCTATTATGTTACTTGATTTACTGTTATCATATTTTTTAAATCATATAATTTCTAAAACAAAATAGATACCAGTTGACACTTGTAGATTGCATGCAATATTTTAAAGTCAATTCTTTATGTTTTTACACATTTTAGAAAGCTAAATGTGTTGGCAGTCTGTATCATTTTAAAACTATTTCTAGTATTAATGTAGTTTTTTGCATTACATGGTTTCTTCTGGCTGAAGCGGAACATATCACTTTATAAAAGAAATACTTTCCCATTTTTTTTTACATAACTGTAGGCCTATTTGTAGGTTCATCTTATCATAATTGTCCACTTAAGTCAAACGGTCAGGAATATGTGACTTTAATGAAACTAGTCATTCCCCTAAAGCTTGCATTTTGATTTAGTTTTGCATCTCTATCTTTAACACATGCCCATGCATATGCATAAATGTACACATGCATGTGCATGAGTATGTATCACAAATGTGCACGACAAAATGAAATATTTGGAGTTAAATTGGGAGGTTTGTGCTTTCACTAAATCCCATGTTATCTTATTTTAGTCCACTTTAGTCAGTCCATTGATATACTATACTTGTCAGTGAAGGAAATGTTACCTCTTGTTGATGTTCAATTTAAAAACAGCCTGAACCCAAGGTTCATTTGTACATTTGATTGATAACCCTTATAACATTGGAGAAGGCATGAATTGGATACGTTGAAATGTCTACTCTATTCTTTCCATTAAGTTAAATCATTTTGCTGTGTAGAACTTTCCACATTTTAAGTATTTGTAATTATGTAACTGTAACCCATGATGTCTAAATATTAGATCAAAGTTTATTGATTCTTGTGCAAAATTAAACAAATAGGGCCTATTTGAATTTTGATGATTACAGATCCAATTGAAGTAACCCTTATTTCACGACCCTTCATACTACATAAACGTTTGGTATTTAGAAGGGTATAATACGATCTGTGTTCTTCATGTCAAACCATGATTATTGAAGTTACATGAATCTTGGACAGTCATTGAAGAAAACAGGAAAGTTGGTAATTCTCTTTAAATATACAAACTATAAATAATGAAAGCTTCTTGATTTTATTTATCTTCCAGTTAAGCAATAAACCTTTCTGTATTTTGTTGGTTTTTAGACATTTATCAATGATCACTGTGAAGTTAACTGAAGCAAATTGTAAACGAGAATAACCTGTAATGTACTGCCTGTTAACTAGTTTGGAAAATGACAGTGTTTAGTTTTGGAAACAAATGTGGTAACACATATTGGTTGGGAAGTTAAAGGTCCTAAAGTACATGTATTCTCTTATCCCACTTTCTCAAGACAGCTGAAACCATATCTGTATAAAACGTAAAAGTTTAAGTTTATAAAACAAATAGGCTAGACAAGGAAATGTGCTAAAACTATGAGAGACTATCGTTTTGCTAAAATTAAACATCGTGTCTTCTTTCGCTTTGAGTTATATTTCATCTCACTTTAGTGAGCAAGAAGTTTTGAAAAAAATATTCAAACTTTTGTATTTCTTTTAATCCAGAGGTCTCGGGTTCAAGTCCCGGTCCAGTCAAAGTTTTCTTTGCCAATTTTTCAAAAGTTCCCAGTCAGTTTTTCCTTTGTTTGACTTCTTTGAATTAAAAAAAAGTGTAACGTAATTGACCATCATTGAACAAAGTATTATTGTGGAAATCATTCTATGTGGCATATCAGAGATCAATGTGTGTGTTTGCCTTTCTCACATTTAGTGTGTAATTGTTAAATGAAACTTCTTATAAGTTGATATTGTATTTTGTTTTTGTTTATGTGCATGTATTCTGTGATGATTATACAACTATTTTTATGCACATAAGAATTAGTTTTGTAAGCGTGATAAAAAAAAGAATAGAAAATATATGTATATTTGCATTAGTTTCAAAATATCCCGAGTTTGAGTTAGAATACCGGTAACAGATTTTACACAAAATTAGATTACAGTTATAAATACTTTCAGAGCACATAACTTGAAAATTTTCAACTTGCCTGACTTTTCTACATACATTTTTCAATTATTTCAATTTCATTTCAATTATGCGTTATATTTACTATAACGATGAAGTAAAAAATCTGTCCGTAAAACCGAGATATATAACAGGACCGACATATGAAGCTTAACCACCGTCGTTGAGCCTTTTGGTACCTCGTAAATTGTGTGGGCACGTGTTTTGTTAACCAGCGTAGGTTAGGATTAGGGCGCTACGGTTAGGGTTATGGTTACGGTTAGAGTTACAGTTCGGGTTTGGTTAGCGTTACTGATATAGTTAGGATTAGGATTAGGGTTGTTAGGGTTAGGATTAGGATAAGGGTTAGTGTTGTTTCGTGCTTGTGCCTGTAACTTCCTGAGAAATGAATGAATGAATGAATGAATGGGGGAGGCCTCAGCAAAACCTGGCTTCGCGCATGCGCACTTATAGCTTAGCTACGGTGGTTAAGTGTCATACGCCAAAAACAAGTATCAAGCTCAATTCATTCTTCACATTCATATGAATTGTCGCTAAATCTGATTCAACGGACCACTGTATACCCTATTTAGATTTATCGAGGTAGGACAAAAGTGGCTATGCTCCCTGTCGTGTATGTGGGGCTGTTTGTAGATGTGATAATAGGAGGTTCAACGTTATGATTGTTTAGGTTCGTGCTGTAATCGTATCCATAGTCTTGGGCCAAGACGTCAGTAATCGATAGTGGATTGAGAGCAAAGAACTATGTAGTTATAGCGCGCTTGCAAGAAAGCCTACTCTTGCCAGATCACACGCATCCCGGTGAAGCAAAGTCGCACACATTCTCTCCATTTCGTGGTCACATCACATCGAAAGTTATCAAATTCTGTTCACGCATCCCAAGTTGTAACTTTTTTATTGTTTGTGACTCTCGCTTCATTTCCGGAGCACCGAAAGCACACATTGGTAAGATCGAAAATCAGAAATGTTCACAGATTTACATGAAACTTATACAGTTTGAATATGGTTATAATGGAAACCTCTCACTGAAATATTTCTGCCTAAAATGTTGTATTTTGGGATAAATGAGTAAAAGAAATAGTTTACGTCTCACCGAGATCTAAACTATTTTTCGGAACTACGTCGTTGAATGCTGCATTTACGCGAAACAAATGAAGCGGTTTTCACGATTTTCTCGAGACTCGGTTGGCGGATTGAGCTGAAATTTTCACAGGTGTGCTATTTCATGCATATGTTGGATCAGACAACGTATGGGTGCTATTCTTTGACCTCGACCTATGTTGTAGGGGTTTAAGGCCGCCGCACACGAGAGCTATCTGCTGAGCAAAAATTCTCTCGAGGTCGTTAGCTCAGCACGTAGCTCTCGTGTGCGCTGAACATTTAGTGAGATTTCTGCCTCAAGAGGCCGTGAGACCAATATCTATCCTGTTTGATATTTTTCGCCTCTCGTGGATGAAAACTCATCGTGTACGGCGACTTGAGCTACATGCTGAGCCAAAAAACATAGCAACTGGCCAATGAAAGCGCACGCCCTATTCACGTGGTTGCCAAAATCAAACAGGATAGGGCCCGCTATTACAAATTGTTCGAGAACGCGCTCTCAATCCACCATCCGGATCACTGACGTCTTGGCCCAAGACTATCGTAACCACGGCGTGAACTTTGTATTTTACAAGAAGAATATTATTCGGCAGTATTCCCGCTATTGCATTGGGCATTCGCGCGAGCTACAGACGGTTTATGTTTTCATTTTCGTGGATAGTTGCCACGGCAAATTTTTGGTAAGGTCATGCATGATCTATCACGGTAACTTTTCCTTGATACTTATACACGCAACCCAACATGCCAAAAACACGAAGTAAAGTACTGGTACTCGCATAAAACGCACACGACCTAAGGTACAACATGGCGTCTATCATGGATTCCCCTGCATGAAAACTATGAGACGGCCCACCTCACACATTTGACGAGTCACCTCAGGTATTTGTCTTCAAAACTTGCCATCTCAGGGGTCAAAATCATGCTTGAAAAAAATCACAAAAACAATTGCACATTGGCAAGTGCAAATGGCTGTATATGATGTGATTTGATGTTTTTTCTTGCACGTTACTGAATGTTTCTACATTGGCATGCGCATAATAATCACAGTGCTTGAGACTGATTCCCTTCCAATCTAATGACCCATGGAACCTCAACATAGCACGTCCACAATAATTTTATACCAAAACTCATTTACTAAGCAAATCATCGGTTGCCACCTCAGACTCACAGAATACCAGGGAAACCCTGGCGTGTATAATAATCAAAATGACGTGTAATTAGGAGGAGTCATTTTACATCTTGTGCGAACTCATGGAAGTGACGCAAAGCTATGCGTAATGTTTGTCAAAGGGTACCTATATTTGGATAATCCCGTAGCTGAGGCATTCACTCATCTGATCCATCGGTTACCTTGATCTTCTGAAACTTCATGATGGCGTGGACGTAAGTTTGAACACAAGTGGTAATACACTAAATTTGTGCTAGGTGATTTTCTCAGTAATGATCACATTGACAAAGAGTTCTGTAAACGAGGTTGTTTGCGCTATAATAATGCAGCGCTTGTGGAACTAGCTTTTTCCGCCGGGTCTCATGCAAGTAGTGTTAACGGGAGGAAAGAGGGCCCTCCTACCATGGTAGCATCATGTAGGCTAATTCTGAATTTTGAATTAAGAACAAAAGCCTTAGTGAAATAGGTTGAGGGTTTCAAATTGGGCATCATCACAGCGGGTACATTGCATGGGAAGTGAGAGGAGGAGACTGAAGACGAACAGACCATATATAGTGTTCGAAACGTCGAGTTTCTCCGGTTCTTTTCATAACCCCACATACTCACAAAAGAGAGAATTGTACATGGTGTCACCGCAAACCTATTAGCCTACTCCTGCTATCCTCACCATGAAAACCTTGAAATCTCATTTTGAGCATTATTGCATCAATTCAGCAGCATATTGGTATTGATATTACTGTACTTTAATGGTATGCTTTTTTGAGCAAATTAATTAACATCCAACCATAAATTAACCATTGCAGGCAGTCACATACATGTAGTGGACCATTATGCTTGATACCCATCTCTCGTTTGAGAGCAGTGATATCGATAGCACTTTTTTAGACACAGCTGTAATTTTGACCGTGGAACAACACCTTTTCGCAGTGTTATATAACAAAACTTAGATGCTTATCTGTTATATGCATTTTGCCCCGCGTTATCGATTCTGTTGTATGATATTGGGGTTTTGTTCCGTTGCAGAACTTGCTCTGTATATATCCATTGGTCTGCAAACTATTGTAAGAATGAAATGGACTCCGGATGTGTATACATGTATGCGTATTTACAGGGACCATACTGCATTTAAATCGCTTCCCGGACTATCGATACCACTGGCTGAAAGCGAAACCTCTCTGCAACCAAATAACCCCATGGTCTATAAGGCAGGACAGCGAACAAAAGGAGTTACCCGCTCCGTATAGATGAGACAGCTACCGTGAAGGCAGAGTGTATTCATTGGCTGAGAACCTTGTGCAGGTATGCCCTTACACAGTTTTATCAACC
This sequence comes from Luidia sarsii, assembly GCA_949987565.1. Lineage (NCBI taxonomy): Eukaryota > Metazoa > Echinodermata > Asteroidea > Paxillosida > Luidiidae > Luidia > Luidia sarsii. The sequence continues at coordinate 1,808,988 of OX465121.1, forward strand.
TGTTCTTTGGCGTTTAGCTTACATTAGTCCAAACCTGGTTCTCTATACAATAGTTTCACTTTCACGAAACGAAATTAGACGGATGGTGTTTATCTATCCACAGATTTGTCAAATTTTCGGTTGGTGATGTAATGTCAGAACTGTGAAGGTCTCAATTTCGAATAATTACTAAGTAGACAAGGTCAAGTTTTTTTATTTGGAAACTGCAAATTCAAGCTTGATTTTGATCAAGATTATTTCACACCTTTGAGGCCACACTGCCAAGCCAAGCTGGTGATGAACTAAGATCATGGCCATCCAAAACCCCTCTCTTTGTACTTGATAGTGGTGCTGGAAGAGCTGGCCCGCGTTTCCAGTCGCCGGAATCCTCAAAAACGCTCCCGATGCTGCAACAGACTTATGGTCGACCCTGCTCATCGCACGGCCTGAGCAGTCGTACAGCACTTGCGGTGGCCGTCACTCGTGTCCGTGAGGACTGAACCGGATTTCACCCAAACCACCTTCATCATCTTTCATCTTATTTTATTCCAAAGGGCAAAATCGCCAAAACTGCCACAATACCGTACCATCCTTGTCAGAGACCAAGTGGTGATAACGGAGACATTCCATGGCAATCAAGTCATTGGGACATGTATCGGATGGCTCACTGGTCGGTTTAACCAACGCATACCCCACCGAACTTGAAAGACCCTCGTGCCAATTACATTACCTATTATGTTTTCTTGGAGACGAAGGGCAAGCGATGGCTTTGTTACTTTACAACAGTTTCATTGCCGAAATTTGACCCAGTTGCCCGAAATGACAACACTTTACGGACCCATGACCACAATAAAGGAAACAAAGCTACAATTGTGTGCGTAAACGAGGAACGTTTGACTGAGCAGTGCGTCGTTGGAAGCACTCAACAAGCAGGACCATGCTCACGAAAACCGACAGAGATTGCTGCAGTGGCTTGAGGGATTTGATAGTGGATCGGATTGGTCAGCAGATAATACGGCTTCATGAGTCAACGAATTAAGGCTTTTGAGCAGAAGCAGAACACAAACGACCATGGAGTCATGCACTGCGATTGGAATTAATTATTGGATTACAGTGATAGAGGTTCAAAGTTAGGATACGAACGGTGGCATGTAAATAAAGATAGGCTCATGCACAGTCTCGGTATTTTGCCACATGTACATGTATGTGGAAGAAGTATCGATCCGAGATGATTTATCAACACTAACCCTTGGTATGTCATCGGTCACTATAGTTAGCGTCATTTCGATTTTTGGTTTTAACGTTATTTTACCCGAATTCGTGTATTTTCTGTATTGTGTATCATTCGTAATAATTATGCTTATTATACACTGTATATTGGCCTAACCGTACACAAATGGGTCCCTATGGACATGCAACAGTCCATAGGCACTGAGAAAGGTGTTCGGTAATACTGGAAAACCCATCGTTCAATTATTGGCTGAACAATCTCTGATTCTTGGGCGTCACTTTTAACCTATAATCTTACTTTTCAAACTCGTCGTATATTGTATACCTTCGTGCCTCCTTCAACTTACAGAGCTGGACATTTCATAACGGGATACTGCTTCCCCAAAAAATATTGGAGTGAGATAAAAGATACGGAGAATGTATGTAGGATGAATAACTTTGGACTATTATATTAATATAGGAACCGTTAAAGATTAATATTCCCCCAATGGAAACATTTAAAAGCCATACCAAAAAAATGTAGCTGCACGTACTATGATGGATAAACCCGGTTTTTCTCTTTTCACTTACTAATGAAAGTTTGTTTCACTCAAAATGTCTAAAAAGTATGGGGCTTGCAATTAGGGAGGATCAAGGAGCATGCTTTCAGTCGAAAAAGTTGAAACTTTTAACGATCTTCCGTAAGCCTATACAGACCCAAGACTATGAATTTACATATTTTACCACACCCATCTCACATTATTTTCCCACTAACTTTACCTGTCCACTTTCTGCTGTTGCTGCCGTTTATTGTCGGGTTTTGCAATGTCTTACAGGCTGAATTCCTATCTAGGGAAAATATTCAAAAGATTTCCTTAATTTGTATTTGTATCATGGCTCTAAAATTGCTCTCTTCATTTAAATAACACTAAAACTGCTCTCTTCCTAACTCTCATGACTGTTTTTGTTTACTGTGCGAAAGCCTCTCCGCCAGGAGCAAGAGAACAGCGCCCCCTCTAGTTCGCCTTTGTCCAATAAACAACTCAGCTGATCGTTGAATATAGGCCTAATTATATTCCGTGTTATGAATCCATTCCAGAAAGAACACCCCCACACACTAGCACCACAAAGCTACATATCCTATCACTTCCTTCAGACCCGGCCTACCCCCTGCCAAGCCACTAGGAAAGCGATCATTAAACCAGTCATCCTCAAGCTCATCTCTCAGCTAGTTGTGGTTGCGACCGTTGTTCATTTACATTTATCAATAAAAGGGATTTTATAAAAAAAAAAATAATAACAATAATGTGACACCCGCGTCCATTGTATTTTTGAATAATTGCAAATCAGAAGAATATTAATGTATACTATTACTGACCCAGCCTATTAATATAGGCTAGGTTTGTTCGCCTTTGGCTATTAATATAGGCTATTAATATAGGCTATTAATATAGGCTATTAATATATGCTAGGTTTGTTCGCCTTTGGCTATTAATATAGGCTATTAATATAGGCTATTAATATATGCTAGGTTTGTTCGCCTTTGGCTATTAATATAGGCTATTAATATAGGCTAGGTTTGTTCGCCTTTGGCTATTAATATAGGCTATTAATATAGGCTATTAATATAGGCTATTAATATAGGCTATTAATATATGCTAGGTTTGTTCGCCTTTGGCTATTAATATAGGCTATTAATATAGGCTAGGTTTGTTCGCCTTTGGCTATTAATATATGCTAGGTTTGTTCGCCTTTGGCTATTAATATAGGCTATTAATATATGCTAGGTTTGTTCGCCTTTGGCTATTAATATAGGCTATTAATATAGGCTAGGTTTGTTCGCCTTTGGCTATTAATATAGGCTAGGTTTGTTCGCCTTTGGCTATTAATATAGGCTATTAATATAGGCTAGGTTTGTTCGCCTTTGGCTATTAATATAGGCTATTAATATATGCTAGGTTTGTTCGCCTTTGGCTATTAATATAATAGGCTAGGTTTGTTCGCCTTTGGCTATTAATATAGGCTATTAATATAGGCTAGGTTTGTTCGCCTTTGGCTATTAATATAGGCTAGGTTTGTTCGCCTTTGGCTATTAATATAGGCTAGGTTTGTTCACCTTTGGCTATTAATATAGGCTATTAATATAGGCTAGGTTTGTTCGCCTTTGGCTATTAATATAGGCTAGGTTTGTTCGCCTTTGGCTATTAATATAGGCTATTAATATAGGCTAGGTTTGTTCGCCTTTGGCTATTAATATAGGCTATTAATATAGGCTAGGTTTGTTCGCCTTTGGCTATTAATATAGGCTATTAATATAGGCTATTAATATAGGCTATTAATATATGCTAGGTTTGTTCGCCTTTGGCTATAAATATAGGCTATTAATATAGGCTAGGTTTGTTCGCCTTTGGCTATTAATATAGGCTAGGTTTGTTCGCCTTTGGCTATTAATATAGGCTATTAATATAGGCTAGGTTTGTTCGCCTTTGGCTATTAATATAGGCTATTAATATAGGCTAGGTTTGTTCGCCTTTGGCTATTAATATAGGCTATTAATAATAATATAGGCTAGGTTTGTTCGCCTTTGGCTATTAATATAGGCTATTAATATAGGCTATTAATATAGGCTATTAATATAGGCTATTAATATATGCTAGGTTTGTTCGCCTTTGGCTATTAATATAGGCTATTAATATAGGCTAGGTTTGTTCGCCTTTGGCTATTAATATAGGCTAGGTTTGTTCGCCTTTGGCTATTAATATAGGCTATTAATATAGGCTAGGTTTGTTCGCCTTTGGCTATTAATATAGGCTAGGTTTGTTCGCCTTTGGCTATTAATATAGGCTATTAATATAGGCTATTAATATAGGCTATTAATATAGGCTATTAATATAGGCTATTAATATAGGCTATTAATATATGCTAGGTTTGTTCGCCTTTGGCTATAAATATAGGCTATTAATATAGGCTAGGTTTGTTCGCCTTTGGCTATTAATATAGGCTAGGTTTGTTCGCCTTTGGCTATTAATATAGGCTATTAATATAGGCTAGGTTTGTTCGCCTTTGGCTATTAATATAGGCTATTAATATAGGCTAGGTTTGTTCGCCTTTGGCTATTAATATAGGCTATTAATAATAATATAGGCTAGGTTTGTTCGCCTTTGGCTATTAATATAGGCTATTAATATAGGCTATTAATATAGGCTATTAATATAGGCTATTAATATATGCTAGGTTTGTTCGCCTTTGGCTATTAATATAGGCTATTAATATAGGCTAGGTTTGTTCGCCTTTGGCTATTAATATAGGCTATTAATATAGGCTAGGTTTGTTCGCCTTTGGCTATTAATATATGCTAGGTTTGTTCGCCTTTGGCTATTAATATAGGCTATTAATATATGCTAGGTTTGTTCGCCTTTGGCTATTAATATAGGCTATTAATATAGGCTAGGTTTGTTCGCCTTTGGCTATTAATATAGGCTAGGTTTGTTCGCCTTTGGCTATTAATATAGGCTATTAATATAGGCTAGGTTTGTTCGCCTTTGGCTATTAATATAGGCTATTAATATAGGCTAGGTTTGTTCGCCTTTGGCTATTAATATAGGCTATTAATATAGGCTAGGTTTGTTCGCCTTTGGCTATTAATATAGGCTAGGTTTGTTCGCCTTTGGCTATTAATATAGGCTAGGTTTGTTCACCTTTGGCTATTAATATAGGCTATTAATATAGGCTAGGTTTGTTCGCCTTTGGCTATTAATATAGGCTAGGTTTGTTCGCCTTTGGCTATTAATATAGGCTATTAATATAGGCTAGGTTTGTTCGCCTTTGGCTATTAATATAGGCTATTAATATAGGCTAGGTTTGTTCGCCTTTGGCTATTAATATAGGCTATTAATATAGGCTATTAATATAGGCTATTAATATAGGCTATTAATATATGCTAGGTTTGTTCGCCTTTGGCTATAAATATAGGCTATTAATATAGGCTAGGTTTGTTCGCCTTTGGCTATTAATATAGGCTAGGTTTGTTCGCCTTTGGCTATTAATATAGGCTATTAATATAGGCTAGGTTTGTTCGCCTTTGGCTATTAATATAGGCTATTAATATAGGCTAGGTTTGTTCGCCTTTGGCTATTAATATAGGCTATTAATATAGGCTAGGTTTGTTCGCCTTTGGCTATTAATATAGGCTAGGTTTGTTCGCCTTTGGCTATTAATATAGGCTATTAATATAGGCTAGGTTTGTTCGCCTTTGGCTATTAATATAGGCTATTAATATATGCTAGGTTTGTTCGCCTTTGGCTATTAATATAGGCTATTAATATAGGCTAGGTTTGTTCGCCTTTGGCTATTAATATAGGCTAGGTTTGTTCGCCTTTGGCTATTAATATAGGCTAGGTTTGTTCACCTTTGGCTATTAATATAGGCTATTAATATAGGCTAGGTTTGTTCGCCTTTGGCTATTAATATAGGCTAGGTTTGTTCGCCTTTGGCTATTAATATAGGCTATTAATATAGGCTAGGTTTGTTCGCCTTTGGCTATTAATATAGGCTATTAATATAGGCTAGGTTTGTTCGCCTTTGGCTATTAATATAGGCTATTAATATAGGCTATTAATATAGGCTATTAATATAGGCTATTAATATATGCTAGGTTTGTTCGCCTTTGGCTATAAATATAGGCTATTAATATAGGCTAGGTTTGTTCGCCTTTGGCTATTAATATAGGCTAGGTTTGTTCGCCTTTGGCTATTAATATAGGCTATTAATATAGGCTAGGTTTGTTCGCCTTTGGCTATTAATATAGGCTATTAATATAGGCTAGGTTTGTTCGCCTTTGGCTATTAATATAGGCTATTAATAATAATATAGGCTAGGTTTGTTCGCCTTTGGCTATTAATATAGGCTATTAATATAGGCTATTAATATAGGCTAGGTTTGTTCGCCTTTGGCTATTAATAATATAGGCTAGGTTTGCATGTTGTGCATGCCCAGCACACACGTCATTGAAAGTATCACTATCGGTGAAGGAATTATGGCGTGATTAGGAAATTGGTTTCCGTTATTCCGCCAATAAACTAAACCACGACTGGTCTAATTATAACGAGGAAGCTGTTTTCTGTATATAATTTACGAAGACTAAAATAATATGCCCTTTACGAAATGAAGGCACAGGCTCGGGCTTAGCCTTCGGTCACATTTCTCTTACCTGTTATAATGTCAAACTCAAAGGCATCTAGAAACAAGCGTTTGAGCCCCAGCTTCTAATTGACGAGTACTCTTCACTTATGAAGCCAGCAAACCTGCAAATTCGGCGATAAACGAAAACCTGTATGTTCAGGTTTTGCTAGACGGACTCGAAGCCTGTGCCCGAGCCTGATCCATGTATTTGTGACAAGCGTAAAATGCAGTGTTACTGTTAATTTAAACTTCGAATTTCTAGTCCCAAATTTATTTTGATTGCGTAATAATTGCGTAATAAGACGCGGTCTTTTCGGTATTTTCGCGGGTTTGTCATTATCCTGTTAGACGGAGACCCAACACGGTGTATTCTGGTCTTCTCCCTCGGGTAATGACAATTTGTATTTATCCTTAAGAACTTACTTGTAGATGATGCAGCTTGATTTAGACATCCTGTCAATGTTTAATATTTATCTATTTAAAGATAAGCAAAGGTCGTCGCTGCATTTTGTAAATATTTGATAATGAGTAAACTGGCTCAGAGACTACATTTTGCCTTCGGGACAAAATGCATATAAACGTCAATCTCAATGCTGTGTTACTCAATACAGTCTTGACGGGATTTAAAGTAATCTCAAGCAATCGTTATAATTAATCTGTAAATACTTTCAGAGAATTGTTTGTTGTTTTGTAAATGTTTCGCTAATGTTTAGTAAAATAGTAAATACATGATTATCCTGTTAGACGGAGACCCAACAAGGTGTATTTTGGTCTTCTCCCTCAGGTCCAATAAACAGCGATCTTCAAAGTGAAGTCTAACAATAACTTCTTGCCAGATCCTCAATCCTTTCATTTCTGATGGTCACATATTCATAAAATTTCGCAATAAAAATTAATTAGAAGGAATACTGGCGATTCACAAAAGTGCGCCCTCATAGTTTGCAACTGCGTGTTAATTGGCCAATCACAATGCGCGGAATCTGTCGACCCCATTGATCTCCATAATAAAGAACGTTCGTTTCTTAGGCCGTGTCCGAAACGGGCTTCCAGAGCTACGGGTTTGGCTATTGTCTTCGCATCTCCGTGTTGTTCCAACAGGGGGAAGATCTATACCTATAGCTCAGACGCCCGTTTCGGGACACGGCCTCACCCTCCTGACAAAACGCACGCGCGTATTTGACGCGGTGTCCTATCCCGTCTTTATTATAATTATGGGGATCAATGGTCGACCCCATTGATATCCAATCGGCCTATGGAGATCCCAGTCTATGGTCGACCCATAGAGCTCTGGTAGTGGCCTATAGATCTAGATCAAGTATTGCGTGTCGCCCGAAGGTTGGATGTTCGAACCTTATACTAGTACAGTAGGACAGTAGGACAGGTTGACGATGACATAGATCCACATGGCTAAAGACACGTATGACCTATAGCAGCAGGGGGGGTGAATGCAATCAACAATTTGGCCAAAAACGCCTCCCCCGGCCTCTCCGCGGCCCCCAGCACCCCCCCTGGGGCACACCCCCACCACCCCGCCCAGCACCTCCTCCGCGGCCCCCAGCACCCCCCCTGGGGCACACCCCCACCACCCCGCCCAGCACCTCCTCCGCGGCCCCCAGCACCCTCCCCCTGGGGCACCCCCACCACCCCACCAATCGCGCCCTCCACAACCCCAAGCACCCCCCCCCCACGGCACCACACACCACACCCTCCACCATGCCCAGCGCAGCCCCCAAGGCTAGTTTCAAGATTCCCGCACAGAAAAAAATTCGGAGGACAAATCAAAAAATGGAACCATGCCTATAGCAGAGCTATAACCACCAGGAGCCCCATAGGACCTCCCAGCCCCAGTTCTGATTAACCATATAGGGCCCGCCCCACCCCCCTGGCGGGCCCCCAGACCAAGGGTAACCACTATACACTGATCGATACCCTATTTAGATACATGCTCGCCCCACGGCGCCCAAAACAACTCCCAGCTACACAACAAATGGGAAACAGTAACCGCAGACAAGGCTTGTGCCGCGGCTACCAGTCCAAGCCCCTCCCACCCCTTGGAGGGCCAAAAACGGTCACGCCGGAAGTTCAAAAAAAACTTGTCACGCTACTAGAAATCTGTCACGGTGAAAGATTTCTGTCCCGGTGAAATATTTCTATCCCGGCGAAAGATTCCCCCCCCAGCGAAAGATTTTTGCTCGGCGCTACGCATGCCTACCATTCACCTGCCGCAGATAAGGCTTGTGCGGATGTTTACTCGTCTAAAGTCCAAGGGCCTTATCTGATTGTGCAGAGCAGCAGGAAGTGACAGCAAGGTTGTTAACCCCAAATGGCATGAGGGCGCTTTCCGCGGTGGGTTTACCAGTCAGTTGTACGGAGGCGGACGGTCTGATGTATGAAACAGAGCGAAGCAACCGCATTCTATTTCAACGTCGCCGGGCCAGCAGCGAGCTCTCTCATGATCGAGGCTCGGGCCTGGGCTATGAGCTCGTTTTTTGTCGCCTCGCTTGATGCGGCCGCGTACACTTTGCGAGATTTTTTCTGAATATCGGCCTTCATTTGGCCATATTTCTCCATCTCGTCGAGTACGAGCTTGAACTCCTCAGGGGAGATGCGGTCATCGCGAAGCGCGTTTGAGATCACATCCGTTATGCTGTTGAGCTTGGATAGGGCGAGCACGCGAATCTCGTCGTGTTTCTTGGCTTTCACTAGGAGCCGCCGAGAGACGTACTTCCCGGCAATACCGGCCAGGCCACAAGCAACCGCAGCCGCCTCAAGTCCGACGACAACGGGTGCGGCTATGATTGTGGAGAGCAGACCCACACCCGCCGCACCCATCCCCAGACTAGATGCGATCAACGCTGTGTCAACGCCGTCAACGACGTTGATGGCTCTGCGGTATTTTTTGTACAGCTTGGCTCGTTCGTCTCTCTCGTGCTCTAAGCGGCGCTCGAGGTTGCGGATTTCGGTAAGACGGAAGCTAGACCCCCCGTCCTGCTGATCGAGCTTAGGATAAAGCGGCTCCGCCTCTGGCGGTGCTGTTGGCATCTTAGGCATTTTCTCGAATCTCAAGGACTGCTGTTACGGACTTATCACGGTTTGTTACTACCCTGCCTTCCTTGTCACGGTTCTTTACTTCTCTACCCTCTTCATCTAAAACGCGGACGTTCAACTGATGTATGTGCGTGTTTTGTAATTTTTTGTACATAGGATTGTTAGGGGATACGTCTACAATACCCCCAGATGTTGCGGCCGGGACTATCGCAAGCAGGGTCGAGGGAGCACCATCAACGAGATTAGAGCTCGTTTAGAGTTGGTCGAGATGGATATAAAGCCACTTATGGGCAGCCATGTCAATCTGTTTGTCTCCCCCATACTCCCCATAAAGCCAACCTTTTTCGTCTATACCCAGGATTCGGCGTATATTGGTACTGAATTGTATCTGGACACCTTTTGGTACACTGAGTTTGATTAGACCGGTTGCTTCGGTCAACTTAAGCATTACACCGGGAACAGCTTCCGTGATAAAACTCGATAGTTGTTCAAAGGTATACAACCCAGGCGGGATCACAATAGATCTACCACTAGTAGTTTTACCATGCTGGACAGTGGTCATCTGAATTCTGGACGATGAACCCACGTTGTGATAGCCAACTTCATAATGAAAACCTCGGAGGGCGACATAGAGCTTGCCATCTGTATTGTCTACAGACGATTGGAGAATCGTCGCTTCCCCTTGTTGAAGATGAGTCAGTGTGATAAACATGATGCAGTCATGGTAGACCAGGCACACAAGTTTAACTCAGAAGCGTCGTATGAAGCACGCGGGGTATACTCCCCCACCACCAAGGACCTAGAATTACAACATGTGAACATACAGGTGACTGCCGGCACGGCAAACTTTAAAACTACCTTCCCAGATATCTTATCGGCGGAGCGGTACAAGCTGCCGCTAGTAAAAAGCAATGATTTAGTAAACAAGCGGCTCTCAACCCCGATGAGATTTTGGCAACCCCAGGTCAACTTCGCGGTGTGGTGCGCCACCGCGGGGTGCGGCGTCTCTTCGGGGGACCATCTTTACTCCGGGACCCCGATGGCGCGATCGGTCTACCGCTTCCACGTGTACTACCAGATCCGCAGGATTCTTGAAGAGATGCAAGTGCCACTCCCGCAGGACGGCGGCGCGTGGGATGCCTTCGACGTCCCCTACAACCGGAGGGCGTACGAACGAATCTGCGCGGAGTTCGGAGTCTCACCACACACCGATTGGTGGATCAGATACCCTAACCACGGACTCGGTAGAGTTTACTGGTATGTGACGCACATGGGGCCTCAACTGTTGGGAGGTGGAGCGGCGGAACACTACGACCCTAAAGTTATGACGTTCACCGAAAAGACGACGAACGAGAGGTACCAAATCCAATATATTAAACAAGACGCGCCGGATGCGGGTGTGGCCTGGAAGCAGCTAATCCCCAACAAATCCCAAGGCTTCACCCGCCCAGGAGTCGAGCGGTTGAACGCCTCTATTCGCACGTACGTCTGGGCCATCTTAGGCGCACAGTCACAAACCCGCTCGAGCATCATCGGCACCGGCACCGCATTCGACGCCCAGAGACAGTTCTTGGCGAACATCGAGGATGCGATCTCAAGCCCCGTCGATCTCCCAAGCGCAATAGCGAACTACCAGGATGTGCTTCAATACGCCCGCTCCAAGGTAAACTTCGCCTTCGGGATCGGGTTGTACATGGCCCCAAGCAACATGGATCTACAGATTGGAACCATTCAGGACTACAACAACGAGATAGTCATCGCAGGATCGGGGCAAAAATTGGGCGTCAACGATGGCATAAATGCCACGCCTTCACCCCCGCCCGTGCAGGACATGGAGGGGCCGGCTGCGAGGCCAGCGCAGCCAGATATGACTGCACCCAGCCCCGCGACGTTGAGTTGGACCCAGGGGCCGGCCGCCAATGCCTGGAAGCCGGACCCCGCGACGTTGAGTTGGACCCAGGGGCCGGCCGCCAATGCCTGGAAGCCGGACCCCGCGACGACCCAGGGGCCTACGCAGGCCGCAGACCACGAGGACGAAAAAACCGCCCTCGTTGTTGGAGGGGTTGTCGTAGGCCTACTCGCGCTTTGGCTTCTAAGCTAGCCACCCGCGCGCCGCCACGAGCAGCAGGCTTCCGACCGCTACGACGACGGCCCACAGGTTTTCGGCCAGCCAGCCCGTAGTTTTTGCGAGTAGGGTTAGGAGCCAGGAGACGACCGAGCCGATAATACCCGGAAGCGCGGCGGCTGCTTTACCAGCCAGGTTGCCCAGGAGCCGTCCGAGACTTTGGAGGTGCTTTTTCACCCACTCCTTTACTCCACCCCGGTCTCCGGGCGGTGGGGTTGGCGGCGCGGCGGCACCACCGCCGGTCAGAGCGAGGACCAGGGTGCTGATCGTCATTCCTATCGCGGTGAGAATAGACGCAATCGTGACCCCCTGCTCGCGGAAGAGGATGCGCACGCGCTCGGCCAGGCTTTTGTTTTTGTCTAAGACCCTCGTTATAGTCTCACGGATTTGGCGAAACTGCGACCGGAGTTCTAGGTTGAGGGTGTCGATGCTTTCTTGGACTGCTGCAAGCTCATCTTCGGCCTTTTGAAGTTCATGCTCGATTTGGTCCGTTTCTTCTTCGGTAATTCCGGCGCGCTCAAGATCTTCGCGGTAGCCCTCGATTGCCTGCTGGAGAGCAACTTTTTTGCTCTCTTGCACCGCTCTCGTGCCACGCAAAGTTTTCAAGGCGCTGTCGAGTCCTTTAAGCTCTCTCAAGGGCAGGAGATGCTCTGGCAGGTCGCTATGATCCCATTCCAAATCGACGGGCGGATCGGGGTTAGCATTGACTGTTTCGTAAGCATCATCAATATTCTGTTCCAAACTAGCAATGGTCTCACCGAGGTCAGAATCGTCTGCTTTAACAGCCGCATCGGCCGATTCGGCGATTTTTTCGAACGCCGCGACGGTCTTGAGTGTGAAGCCGCCGCGCTTCTGCTTACTGCTGTACTTCGGCAGGTTGAGATAATCCCGAATGGCTTGCGAGCCCCCCACGCCATAATTGCGGGCGATTGTCGACAACCCCAGAAATCCTACGGGGCCTCTAGAAGTAGTTATCTGGATTGTTTTATTGTCCACTTTCCAGTAAAGCGTTTTGCCATTTTCATCGACCTCAAACCGATCGTATTCTGGTTTTTCTGTAAGCTGAAGCCCGCTGTAATCGCGTTTTATCGCTTCGTAGAAAGAATCTACTAAACGTTTTCGCTGGGCTTTTAGCTCTTGCGTACGGAGGTCGCCTTTTAATCCGCCAATGCGGTCCCCGTAGTCATCTAGTGTCCGCCCATCCACCATTTCCGGCAGCATTAAGGTAGGATTATCGGGCAAATTAAAACTTGTTTCTGCGACGTCATCCGCGGCGTAATCATCGCCCGTCCACCCGTCCATTTCAACGTTATCATAGCCGCCCTCCGCCATGGTTCTCACGTATTGAACAGAACCCTACTAGGGTTTAATAGCCAAGATGTCGAAGTACGGACGCAAGCTGAATCCTTTCCGAAGCCTGCGAGATCCACTCGGGGTCAAAGGCATCCGGCAGAGCGTGGTCGTAACCAACAACCCCTCTACCATCAACCAGAATGAGCAGCTCCTTGTCCGCTTCCCCAACCTCGGTGATCAGGATGTGATTGTCCCCGGAACGGCCCGGCTCGCGTTCACCATCTCTCTGACCTCGACCGACGACAACCGGACGGTGGTCCAAAATCTAGGACGGGCGCTTGTGAGAAAGACCACAATCAAAATAAGCGGCAACGAGGTCGCGTCCGTAGAAGATAGCGACGTTATCAACTGCTATTCCGACCTATGGAAAACGAAGCGAGAGCGCCAGGCCCACGTCTATCAGGGCATTGATGCGAACTCAACGGCGGCTAACGCGCTAAAACTGAGGGTGGGTGCCGATGACGGCGACGGTACCGTGGCACGGGACAAGGCCATCGCGGACGCCTATGGCAACCGATTCTGCATCCCGCTGGACTTCGAATTACTCGAGTCCCATATGCCCTTCTACCAGTCCGCCCTCGGCGGCCGACTGGAGTACGAGCTGACCTTCAACGGCTACAGCCGCGTCATTAAGGCAACTGGTGACACCAATGCCAGCTACGCCATCAACAACATCTCTCTCGAGTTCGACGTCGTGAGGGAGCCGAACCTGGCCCGCCAGATACGCAGCAAGTACACCGGCCAGCTCGCCATCCTGTACGACCGCGTACTGCGCCACCGCAAGCTCACCCTCAACAAGAGCGATTCCCTGTGGAATATCAACCTGAACGTCCCTACTCGAAGCTTGAAGGGCATACTCGCGCTGTTTGAAGATGCGGGAACGGCGACCGCGTTCGCCCGAGACACAGAATCCTTCTACAACCCCAAGATTGAAAAAGTTGAGGTCACGATTGAAGGGGTGCCGAACCAGCTGTACTCCCAGGGGATGCGGGCGTACCAGCAGTGGGATGAGGCGAAGAAATACTTCGCCGGCGGCCCTTCGGCGAAGCGCCCCCCCGCGGTCGCCGCAGTCGCCAAAGACCTGGGGCTGGCCGACGTCACGGTAGGGGAATACCTCACGACCAAGTACGCGCTGTGGCTGGACATGAGAACCACCGACGACGACTCGCTGCACGGCAGCGGCCGGCGCGTAGAAAACGCGAGCGAGGGGGTCACGATCCAGATCGCCAAAAAGGTGGAGGCGGCCGGCGTATTGAACGCGTATCTGTACGTCATCATGGACGCGCAGCTAAACATCGAGAATGGCCAGTTCGTCCACGCCCTGTACTAGCCCCCACAGCGCGATCATCTGCGGACAGACCGGCTGCGGTAAAACGGTCTTCGCCCTCGACCTCCTCGAGTTGCCTCGCGATCGTGGCGGCTACCGCGACACGTTCGCGCACATCGTCATACTGTGCCCCACAATGCGGTGGAACCAAGCTTATCGCGAGCGGCGCTGGGTGTGGACGGACCCCGAGGTCTGGATCGTCGACCCCGGCGAACGGCTTCAGGAATGTCTGCGCGCCTTTTACTCGCTCTTCGCCGGCGAGCCGACGCTGTACATCATCGACGATTGCTCGGCCAGTGAAGCCCTGACCAAAAAGAAGGACATGCTGTCTGAGCTCGCATTCTCGGGGCGCCATGCCTCTCAATCCGTGTGGGTCTTGACGCAGAAGTACAACGCCGTCCTTAAAGACCTGCGGTCGCAGACCAAGTGGGTCGCTCTCTTTCACTGCAAAGATGAGGATTCTTTTGAAGACTGCCTGCGAGAAAACTATGTCATCCGCACGAGAGAGGAGAGAGCGGCGCTTGGGCAGCGGCTATCTGAAACTAAACACGCCAAGCTCATACTAAGGACCGATCAGCCGGCTTCTTACCAACTATGTACTACCGCACGCTTAACACAAGCTTAGCTCGTACTACCGCACGCTTAACACAAGCTTAGCTCGTACTACCGCACGCTTAACACAAGCTTAGCTCGTAGCTTAACAGTTGGCAACACCTTCGGTGTTTGTGGGAGCTAGCCATACAGACGGCGACGCTGGTAGCGGTTCTCGCGATTCTTGGCTTAGGGGCATACGCTTTTTGTCGGGTATATTAGACTACTGCGCGTAATAACGCATGCGATTGAGTCGATCAAGATGGATTGCGATGCTTTGCTCGATCAGCTGTTGGCTGAAGAAGAGGATGTATGCGAAAAAAAGGACGCGGGTGCCGAGGCTCGGAAGACCGAGCAACGGGAAGAACCAAAACGAGCCCGTCTGGCCGCGGTTGTGGCGGGTGGTATGGCTAAAAACTACCTAGGCAAACAACTAACTCTCGCGCAAGTTGATGAAATGACCGATGATGAGGTTTTCAAATACCACAGCCGCTATGAGGCGCGACTTGGAGCTTCGATGGTAAAAACGCTCGGGGCTTCCGCGCTGCAGATGTATGCGCTGGCAGCGGGCACATTTCTACCCATCCCCCACGAAAATCAACCCCAGCTGGTCTCAGACCTCGACGAAGACCCCTTTGTTAAGCATGCGCTGACGACCGCTTGCTGCGAGCTGTACAATCGCTATGGGATGTACCTAGCTCCGCTGACGGCGGCGATGACCACGGCTAAGCACTGTCAATTTGGAGATCGGGAAACCCCTGCAAATACGACCACGGAGGATGGAGCTGCAAACGATATCGACGGCGGAAGCCCCAACGACCGAGAAGGTGACGGTGTCGGACACGACGGCGACGCAACGTAGCAAGAACCCGAAAAACGTCGAGGCTGGTCGGAAAGGCGCGGCGGCCCGAAAAGCGAAATACGAAAAACTATTCGAAGATAATCAGAAGGCCAAAGAGAATCTCCGAGACTTGGAGCTTCGGGAGGCCAAGTCCACCGAGCGGAGCGCCGCTGAGCCCACCGAGCAGCCAGCCGCTGCGTGGCAACCGTACGCGGTCCTCGCGGTAGTCGCCGCTGTAGCTGTTGGCGCAGCGCTGCATGCACGCCCCGCCTCGACGGTCGTCCCGACGGCGCGACCCACGCCCGCGGTATTAGAGAAACGAAACCCCTTCCTTATGCAGTAACAATGTCTACTCCCAGTACAGACGGTAAGCAGCTCGCCAATTTGGCGTACCACTCCGCCGTGGTGGGCGGCCTTGCAATCGGGTACGCCACCCTGAGCAAAAAAATCCTGAAGGGGGCTCGCCCGAAATTGGACTTCGAGCTGTATGATGCGGGCATGGTCATTCTGGACGTGGGCCTGGCCATGGCCACTCAAGATATGCTCGTGAAGCAGGGGATACTCCCCGCAGACATATTGAAGTAACAAGCCTCCCCTGTATACTGACGTGCGCGCTAACGCGGCAACAAGATGGCCTCTATAGTGATGCTCGTGGGTGGAGCTCTCGTGAACGCACTCGCGTTCTCGGGGTCGAACTTTCTCTTCTCGGCGTTGCGCGCTCCAGGTGCCGACGAGGAACGCGAACGACATGACAAGGCTGTGGAGCAGCTCCAAGCCGCGCAAGCCGGATGGTCGCGCAAGCGGACCGAGCGCCTGGACTGGATCAATGAAGAACTGCGCCGCCGGGGGCACGCCGTGCGCACCTTCCGCGATGTTAATGAAGCCGCCCGCCAGTACAATCTCGTCACCGGCGGCGATTCGCCCGTTGAATTAGAACCAGAACCCAAGCTCTCAGATTTCTACGTATCATCGCCCGAGCAACGAGATCGCGAAGTCGCCTTTGTGATCATGGGGCTGGGAGCCACTTCGTTCGTAGCCTATATGCTCACCAAGTGACTGAATTAAAAAAAAACTTTTTCTGAGCCCTTATGTATACACAATGTGCCTTTCCGAAGAGCTGTACTTCGCGATGGTAGAGGTGGGCATCTGCGCCCGCCGCCATAAAATTCCCGGCCCTCTGGCTCACACCATGATCGATATTGCGCAAAAGTCCCTTGTCCTCTGGCGGCGCGACGAAAAGGCTGCTATGCGTTTCGCGACAATGGTGCTGTCTGGCTCATCCAACCTGCGGGCGATGACTGGGCGGCTTCCAGAGCCTGTCTGCAACGCCTGTTGGAGACTGATTAGGTTGCTGGAATATCTCGCAAGCCATGACCACGTCACGCCAGTCCGCTCGTCTGGCGGTAAAGCAGACGGCAAAACTGTCCGACATCTACTACAGCCCCCGCGGCTACTGGAAGGGACTAGCGGCGATCAAACACCTCTCGGCTGCAGCTAAGATCTCTGAAGAGGCCGCCCGGGCCTGGTTGAAGAAGCAGGCCATCTGGCAGATCTATCTGCCCGCTCCGAGGCAGATACCGCGACCAAAATTTGATGTCGCCGTCCCCAACGAGGTTCACCAGGCTGACCTCCTCTTCCTTCCGCACGATAAGGTAGGACGGCGAACGTACAAGTACGCCTTAACCGTGGTCGATGTCGCGTCGCGTTACAAGGAGGCTGAGCCCCTGGCCACGAAAGAAGCTAAAGAAGTTGCCGATGCCTTGTCCCGCATATACAAGCGCGGGCCTTTGAAATGGCCGCAGCTTCTCCAGGTCGACCCGGGGCGCGAGTTTATGGGTGAGGTTTCCCGGCTGCTGGCTAGGCACGGAGTTTCTATCAGACGCGGGCGTGTGGAAATTCACCGGGACCAGGGCATCGTGGAGCGGTGGAACAGGACCCTGGCCGAAAGGCTCTTTGGGCATCAGTACGCCCAAGAACTGCTGATGACCCCGGGCGAGTATTCGCGGGAGTGGGTAAAGAGGCTCCCCGGGGTCGTTGCTGCCCTGAATAGCGAGGTGACCCGGTTGACGGGCAAGCGTCCTAGAGATGCCATAAGGGCTCGATCGGTGTCACAAAAGCCTTCCTCCGTTGTCTCTGGTCGGCCGGTAGGCCTCAAAGAGCAAAAGCTTCCGTCCGATGTCCTTGTGCGCTATCTTTACCAACCCGGCGAGCTCGAAGGTGGGCATCGCAGGAGAGCCACCGACGCCATATGGTCTCTTCGGGCCTACGGGCTCGCTCGAGCGGTGGCAAAGAGTGGAGCTCCCGTTGTTTATTACCTCGCCGGCGGGCCCCCTCGTGGTTTCGTACGTGAAGAACTGCTGGTAGTCCCCTCCGATACGCAGCAGCCTCCGCGTCGTCTCGTTGCTTCGCAACCGTCGCGTCAGTGAAGTAACGCCATCCCCCGTTTCCGGTTACACTCGAGGCAGGTGAGGCGGACGTTGTCACGGGCGTGGCCACGGGCATTGTCGATTCGATCAATGGAGAACTGCCGCGTGTCCTTGGGGGCGTAGCACCAGAGCACCTCGATGTTGCATGCGGCGCATCGGTTGCTCTGTTTCTCCTTAAGAGCTTCGACGTCCTTCATGCGCAGGTTGCACTTATGCCCCTTGGCAGCGTCAACACGCTTGTAGGCCTGGAGCTTCCGTCCGATGTTTTTGCGGGCCGTGGCCTCGTCGTAGGGGGGTGGGCCGTTCGCTTCCGCTGGAGGGCAGCACCGGGCGAGCTGGTTGAGGTACCGGACTCGAGAGACAGCAAGGTATGCGAGGTTGCTCCACTGGATGTAGTCGTCGACGATCCAGACCTTCTGGGGCTCTTCGATGGTTAGGCCCTGAGAGCTGTGGACAGTCATTGCGTAACCAAGGGTCCAGTGGTTGTCCCACTTACCATCGAGAACCTCTTGGGCCGTCTGGACTGGTACATGAACGACATCGTTTAGTACGAGCTTTTGCTGGTCTGGGCCTTCATCCGGCAGTAGGGGGCCTGGGATTGTCACCAAGACATTTTGTTTTCGCGTGTCTCCCGGGCGATAGAGGAGCGGAACCTTTTCGTCCGGGAAGGCAGCGCGGTGGTGCTCGAACAGCAGCTGTTGGGCCCGATCTCGCGGGGCTTTGCGAGAGACGAGGATCAAGTCGCGCGGGTGCCAGGCGTTAACAAAGTCGTTCCAGCCCCGGCACGCGGGGAGGGCGCGGCGCATCTCCCGACACTGTATCTTGTCAGACTGGAGCCGTATGGCCTTCTTCAGGGCCCGTAGCTTCTCGCACTTTGAACGGTGGTCAACGGACATCTCCTCGTAATAGCCTACATGCTCGCGGAGCCAGTCGTGAGGGGCTTCGCCGGCGATAGGTGGCGGCTGTCCTTGATCGCCGCAGCAGACCACCTGAACGCCCCTCTGATCGAGCCAGGCGAGGAATGTTTCGAGGACCGCGCGGGGCACCGTGCAAACCTCGTCCCAAATGATCACGCGGGGGATGTACTTCTGCCCCATCCTTTCTGGGGTCCACTCGGTCTGGCCGCTCCAGCGGAAGAAGCTGTGGTACGTCTGAGCGCTCACCCCGCGTTTTCTCATCTCTTTCGCGAGCCGGTGGGTCGGCGTGAACACGAGGGGGGCACTCGCCCTGAACAGCTCGATGGCTCTCGTGGTTTTACCGCAGCCTCCGCCACCGTTCAGGTAGGAGAGAGCGTGCCGGGTGAGGGGGTCAGCGTGGCTGGGTGCTTCACTATCGGGAAGATCCTTAGTGCCGCACCAGTGCTCGGGCTTTGGCTGGTAGGCCGCGTGGTCCGTTGGGGCGAGGATCCGCTCCCCCTTGTCGCGCCACTGGGCTGGAGCTGCGGGAGGCTGGTGTTCTAATCCTAGGAGGCAGTACACGCACATGTCTTCCCCACAGCTGCACTTCTTCTTGCCCACGAAAGCACCGACCCCCTCCAGCTTATAAAGCTCATTTTTCTTTACGTATATGGAGTCAGTGGCTACTCGGACAGCTTCTTCCGGCGTGAATCGGCGGAGCATCTCCAAGAGATTAATGTGGGCAAAGGCCAGCATGCTCGCCCTCAGGTGGGTGTACTGGGGTTGTGAGCCATCATAGTACGTGAGAATGTGTCCCAGAGGGCATTTCATTGGTGCTCCAACCAGGGAGCCGCTCTGGCGGGTGTCTCTGACCAGGTAGTCGAGCTCTCCCTTATCGGTCACCAGTCTTCTGGTCAGTCTTTTTCCGTCAGCCTTGCTGCCCTGCGTGAATTTGCCAATGATGCCGCATCCCTGGTTGCGGTCTTCCGGAAGCCACACCTCGGTTTGTTTCTTAAAGGCAACGATGGCTTCGGCGACCTCGAGCCGGGTGAGCAGTCCGGTATCTCGCATGTAGGCCAGCAGCACCGTCGGGGCCCAGCCCTGCTCCGCGAAATGCTTCCCGAACCAGGCGGGGATCACTGGGTGGACGCCCTCCGCAAACGCCCATTCGCTTACCTGCGCGAACCCGGTGCCGATATCTGCGGGGAGAGGGCCATTGACGGCGACGCGGGCCATGCGGTGGCGGGGGTGTCCGAACCGCTCGAAATAGGGCTTGGCTTCCCCTTCCCCTTGGAAGGAGGCCGGGTAGCAGGCCTTCATGTCGATGCAGACGACGTCTCCTGCACCATAGTCCGTCGAGTTCCATAAGCCGCCATGGCCGTGCTCCACGCAGGCTTTCTGGATGTCTTCGATAAAGTTGGCCGGGGTTGGCCTCCAGCCGTTTCTCTCCTTGGCCACGATACTGGCGGCGTGGTTCTCGCCAAAGACCTTTTGGGCCAAGGTTTCAGGTTCTCCTAGTCTGGCGCAGACTGCTTGGAGGCTTTCGTGGGCCTCTTGCGTCCTGTAGGTGCGGCCGTCCTGGAGGACAAACTGGTCGACCGCGAGCGTCCTGTCTCGTCCTCCAAGAAGCCAGACCGCTAATGGCTCGCCCTGGGTGGCTTCCTGAATGGCCCGCCAGACATCGCCCGTGTAGAGACGAACTTCTCTACTTTGGGGGAAGTGGAGGTCTTTGGGCCAGGCATGGCCGTTGTGGTAAATGAGCTCTACTTTACCTCGGATGCCATTTCCACCAAACTGATACTTTCCGCTGTTGTAGATGTCCTCGCCCGCGATGTCCCTGAGAATGATTGCACGCCGTAGAATGCTTTCTAGTTGTACCACATCATTCACAGTTGCGCCAGTGTCATGGACCCTCTCTTCCCACTCCTCAATTTTCTGGCGCCTTGTCGGGGTAAGACCCTGGCCTCTCGGGGCACCTTCAAAGTGTTCCACCACTCTCTGCGCGACGCAGTTGAGGTCTCCATCTCGCATCGGACCGAGGTTTGCCCCGTTGGGCTCACGGATGGGATAGAGAGCGTAGACAACAGCACTGACCGGGTAGGCGTTGGCGTAGTACAGAGAGTCGATTCCCTCCAGAGCGCCGGGCTGTGTTTCTGAGGTAACCTCGAGGACGTTGCCACCCCGGGTTCGGCCCTGTTTTAGGGGGGCGAAGGCATCTTCGTACACCCACACGCCCGGGGTCTGCTCGCGGATAAACTTTACCCTAATGAGGAACTCTCCTTCGAGAGTCCTGAGGATCCCCGCGGCCCTTTCTGTTGTCAGGGTGTAGTCGGTGACGATGTTGCCGCCACGGATGCGGATATTTTCGTCCACGATGATGTTGCCGAGCTCGTACGGGTCGGGAGTCTCTTGCCTCCAGGAGCTGAATACGTGGGCGGCGCCATCCCGTCGATGCTGAGTCTTGGCTCGCCGCAAGAGACGTCCAGCTTCCCCTTCAAGCTGTCCAGCACTTGTGGGCGTGTCAAGGTCAAAGTCATCAACGGCTTCGATCTTATTTAGGCGAGAGAGCTCGTCTGCTAAGTTTTTGGCGCCCTTTCTCCGGGCGTCATTGGCCTTGAGGGTGGCATTGGCCGCATTGTATCTGTCGAGAGTCTCGCGGAGGTCTTGAAGGGCCTTCCGGGACCGGGGATAATTTGGTCGAACGCCGGTGGCGGCTTCGAACTCGTCTCGAAGCAGTCTAGCCCTTGTTGCATGTGCCATATCAGATGGGTATACCTAACGCTACTCAATTCTCTAATACGGGATTTCGGTGGTGGCTAGACGTTGGAATTCTGCCCTTAGGATGTACTGTTTTTTGCGCCAGGTCTGTGTATGAATTTGGCCAACACCACAACTCCTACACAGAGCCAGGGATGTTTTGACCGCTACGCCACAGTCAGTGCAGGGAAACGTGCCCCCACCTTTGGCTAGCCGGGCATTGTGGACCTTGCAGTACTTCTCCAGACAACTTTTCCCACACAATTCAGTTGTCCCCAACAACAGCCAAGCACAATTGTTTGTCCCCTTCATTATAATGCTTTGGTATACCCTAGTACATGGGTACCTTTAAAAGGCAGTTATTGACAAAAAAATACATTGTCTACGCGAGTATGTGCTGGGAGCCGTATTTGGTTAAATTATGGGTGTGCTAGAACCCCCAGTCTCTATACTACTCCTTTTTGTATATATGAGCCCCTAGGCCGGCGAGGGGGTGGGCCGTCCTCTCGGGGCTCCTGGTGGTTATAGCTCTGCTATAGGCATGGTTCCATTTTTTGATTTGTCCTCCGAATTTTTTTCTGTGCGGGAATCTTGAAACTAGCCTTGGGGGCTGCGCTGGGCATGGTGGAGGGTGTGGTGTGTGGTGCCGTGGGGGGGGGTGCTTGGGGTTGTGGAGGGCGCGATTGGTGGGGTGGTGGGGGTGCCCCAGGGGGAGGGTGCTGGGGGCCGCGGAGGAGGTGCTGGGCGGGGTGGTGGGGGTGTGCCCCAGGGGGGGTGCTGGGGGCCGCGGAGGAGGTGCTGGGCGGGGTGGTGGGGGTGTGCCCCAGGGGGGGTGCTGGGGGCCGCGGAGAGGCCGGGGGAGGCGTTTTTGGCCAAATTGTTGATTGCATTCACCCCCCCTGCTGCTCCTATATATCCTACACGAATAATATGACAATTTCTCTTTTCAATTAATATTATTATGGCACCGAAAATTGAAGAATCACATTTAGGCTATGGAGCTAAGAAAATGTGGGAAAATATGCTGAGCATTTGGTCAGACCATGGAGGAAATCCTCCATGGTCAGCGAGGATTATCTATGGCGGGTATGCACGGTCTTAGAAAACAGCATGCAATAGTATACACAATGGGGGTTCTGGGCCACCTTGTTCTCATTTGTGTACAACACCTATAGCACCTCTCACGTATACACGCAGAATTGGAGGAAAACATGGGTGAATTCATCGTGTAGGTGAAGACGCGTACACATTGGGGTAAAGTTACTCGCGCAATTGTTATGAACGACGGCAACCTTTCCGCGGGCCCGCCCCACCCCCTGGCGGGCCCCAGACCATGTGGAGCCTCGATGTACATCAAAAAAATGAACAAAAATAGTCAGAGAGGTAAGTACTATTTTTTTAGGCTCAACGAAATCTTAAGAATTATACAGAGATAATATTACAGCATATCATCAGAATTCTGTTTCCTCCACAGCTACAGAATATGCGGAGGTGGCGGCACTCGTCCCTGCGTCAACTGCGGCGTTAGCGTCAAAAACAAACCCGGCTAGTGTCGCCCCTGCGGCTACTACCAGGCATGGATAATAGCGCAAGGAGAACCGCGATCCAGCCACCGCTGAATGTCTGCGCATGTCAAAGATTATACAAATCTGGCAGCAGATCAGCGTTTAATAAGAGCGTATTTCGGTTAGGGCTACCCAAATTGGGGCTACCTTTCCGCGGGCCCTGAGTACACCGTCCTGTACCTACGGGCCATCGGCGCCTTAAAAAGGTATTCTCGACTTCCATACGGCCGTCAAATATGTGAATATCATCATAATCACCCCTAACTACACAATTAATCCGTAAACTCAATTTTTCGAATTCATTGTAGCTGATTGAGATGTCGTTTAACCGTTTTGCATCTATGATGATGTATGCACTATACCGTTTGTTGTGAGCAAAATATCACTGTTGGTTAATCGCATGCGAACTTCTTGCCTTCTATTTCCTACGCCGAATGACATGAAAATAAATCCCGGTCCTTTAGTCGCCCGGCGCTCCCGCTGAATACGAATGATAGCTGACTATCTAGTTGCATGATCAGTAGGTCCTTCCCTTCGTCAGGTTGGAGCGTGAACCTAGCTACTGCTCAGCTAAGCCTTCAGACATTGTGGAAGACCACGTTCACGATCCTCATCCAACTCGAGGTTGACGTTCTTCTTAATTCGGCCTGCAATGACGGAGAAGTAGTTTGGTTTTTTATTTTCGTCATCGTACAGGACGATATAATTGTCTACCAAGATCACTTATATTTTTAGCGTGCTTATGTTTCGTGGCTCGGTCAACATACTCCTTCGTCACAACTTCTTTTCCATACTCGTGTCCGTAAATACTCATTTTATTTCGAGCGTTAGGCGTATTTGGAGGTTGTGGTTGTCGAAAGGCCTTCCTAATATATATATTAAAAACGGTAATCATTAATGCGTCCACGGTCCCATTTCGGAGACGCTTGAATTCGGGATGCTTAACTCTATCAGTAATAATATCGCCAAATTGGTGACGGCCGAGCCCGACCGTAGTCAAAAGGCTAGACGGCGCCCCGTCCGCGATGTTGGAAGTGCTGTTGATTTGCTCCAAGTGGATGTACAGTTCTTTCGTGTTTGTGAAATTAACCGGCCGATCGCCGTTATACGTGCCAGCATCAAGCGGCAGACCTCCCAGCCCGTCATCCAATCCGAGTATAAATTATAGACTAAGCAGTCCGTCTGAAAGAATGATTCTCCCACCCCTACAGTCAGTGCAATTATCACATTCGCCCGGTACACCTCCAGTGCGGTTTTTACGCCGGTGATTTTATAATATCTTGTAGTTCAGTGAAGCTATACAGTCCGGGGGAATTTCTTTGGAATTGAAGCCGGCCCATCCGATACCCTCCCCTTCGCGCACGTTAAACCATCCTACCGTATAGGTGATAAAGCGGAGGCCAACGCGCAGGGCTCCACCGCAGTTATCGATGTACTGCCAACATCCATCATCCAACCCGCCGCCAACTTCCACCCCGGCGCGACAACCATCATCCAACCCGCCGCCAACATCCACCCCGGCGCAACATCCATCATCCAACCCGCCGCCAACTTCCACCCCGGCGCGACAACCATCATCCAACCCGCCGCCAACATCCACCCCGCCGCAACATCCATCATCCAACCCGCCGCCAACATCCAACCCGCCGCAACATCCATCATCCAACCCACCGCCAACATCCACCCCGCCGCAACAACCATCATCCACCCCGGCGCAACAACCATCATCCAACCCGCCGCCATCTTCCAACCCGCCGCAACAACCATCATCCAACCCGCCGCCAACATCCACCCCGCCGCAACAACCATCATCCAACCCGGCGCAACAACCATCATCCATTCCGCCGCAACAACCATCATCCACCCCGGCGCAACAACCATCATCCATCCCGCCGCAACAACCATCATCTATCCCGCCGCAACAACCATCATCCATTCCGCCGCAACAACCATCATCCACCCCGCCGCAACAACCATCATCCATCCCGCCGCAACAACCATCATCCATCCCGCCGCAACAACCATCATCCATCCCGCCGCAACAACCATCATCCACCCCGCCGCAACAACCATCATCCACCCCGCCGCCATCTTCCACCCCGCCGCAACAACCATCATCCACCCCGGCGCAACAACCATCATCCATCCCGCCGCAACAACCATCATCCACCCCGGCGCAACAACCATCTTCCATCCCGGCGCAACAACCATCATCCAACCCGCCGCCATCTTCCACCCCGCCGCAACAACCATCATCCAACCCGCCGCCAACATCCACCCCGCCGCAACAACCACCATCCAACCCGCCGCCAACATCCACCCCGCCGCAACAACCATCATCCAACCCGCCGCCAACATCCACCCCGGCGCAACAACCATCATCCAACCCGCCGCCAACATCCACCCCGGCGCAACAACCATCATCCACCCCGGCGCAACAACCATCATCCACCCCGCCGCAACAACCATCATCCATCCCGGCGCAACAACCATCATCCAACCCGCCGCCATCTTCCACCCCGCCGCAACAACCATCATCCAACCCGCCGCCAACATCCACCCCGCCGCAACAACCACCATCCAACCCGCCGCCAACATCCACCCCGCCGCAACAACCATCATCCAACCCGCCGCCAACATCCACCCCGGCGTAACAACCATCATCCACCCCGCCGCCATCTTCCACCCCGCCGCAACAACCATCAACCAACCCGGCGCAACAACCATCATCCATCCCGCCGCAACAACCATCATCCACCCCGCCGCAACAACCATCATCCACCCCGGCGCAACAACCATCATCCACCCCGTCGCAACAACCATCATCCATCCCGGCGCAACAACCACCATCCACCCCGCCGCACCAACCATCATCCACCCCGGCGCAACAACCATCATCCATCCCGCCGCAACAACCATCATCCAACCCGGCGCAACAACCATCATCCATCCATCCGCAACAACCATCATCCACCCCGGCGCAACAACCATCATCCACCCCGCCGCCATCTTCCACCCCGCCGCAACAACCATCATCCACCCCGCCGCAACAACCATCATCCAACCCGGCGCAACAACCATCATCCACCCCGCCGCAACAACCATCATCCATCCCGCCGCAACAACCATCATCCATCCCGCCGCAACAACCATCATTCACCCCGCCGCAACAACCATCATCCATCCCGGCGCAACAACCATCATCCACCCCGCCGCAACAACCATCCTCCATCCCGGCGCAACAACCATCATCCACCCCGCCGCCATCTCCCACCCCGCCGCAACAACCATCATCCAACCCGGCGCAACAACCATCATCCATCCCGCCGCAACAACCATCATCCACCCCGCCGCAACAACCATCATCATCCATCCCGCCGCAACAACCATCATCCATTCCGCCGCAACAACCATCATCCACCCCGCCGCAACAACCATCATCCATCCCGCCGCAACAACCATCATCCATCCCGCCGCAACAACCATCATCCATCCCGCCGCAACAACCATCATTCACCCCGCCGGAACAACCATCATCCACCCCGGCGCAACAACCATCATCCACCCCGGCGCAACAACCATCATCCATCCCGCCGCAACAACCATCATCCATCCCGCCGCAACAACCATCATCCACCCCGCCGCAACAACCATCATCCACCCCGCCGCAACAACCATCATCCACCCCGGCGCAACAACCATCATCCACCCCGCCGCAACAACCATCATCCACCCCGCCGCAACAACCATCATCCACCCCGCCGCAACAACCATCATCCACCCCGCCGCAACAACCATCATCCACCCCGGCGCAACAACCATCATCCACCCCCGCCGCAAAAACCATCATCCACCCCGCTGCGACAACCATCATCCACCCCGGCGCAACAACCATCATCCACCCCGCCGCCATCATCCACCCCGCCGCAACAACCATCATCCACCCCGCCGCCATCTCCCACCCCGCCGCAACAACCATCATCCACCCCGGCGCAACAACCATCATCCACCCCGCCGCAACAACCATCATCCACCCCGCCGCAACAACCATCATCCATCCCGCCGCAACAACCATCATCCACCCCGCCGCAACAACCATCATCCATCCCGCCGCAACAACCATCATTCACCCCGGCGCAACAACCATCATCCATCCCGCCGCAACAACCATAATCCACCCCGGCGCAACAACCATCATCCACCCCGCCGCCAACATCCACCCCGGCGCAACAACCATCGTCCAACCGCCGCCAACATCCACCCCGCCGCAACAACCATCATCCAACCGCGCCAACATCCACCCCGCCGCAACAACCATCATCCATCCCGGCTGCGTTCAGATCAAACTCCGAAAAGCGTCGTATGAGCGAGGTGGGGGTGTTTACGGCCAAGTCTTTAAATTTACAGGTCCAGGCAGCCAACACGAAGTCAAGTCGAAGTGCATGTGAAGAACCCGGATATCCTTTCTGTCGAACGGTACAAGCATGCAGGTAAAGAGCGATTATGTAGTCGATAAGTGGCAAACTCACCCCATGAATTTCTGGCAAAATTTAGTCAACTTTGTCATCTGGTGCGCTACCACGGGGTGTGGTGTTTCGGTAGAAGATCATCTTAACGCTCAGAGGCCGATGATGCGAGCCATGTTCAGGTTTCACGTATATATCAAACCCTTCGAATCCTCAGGAAATTGTGCGTGCCGATGCCTCAGGATGATATCTGGAACGCCTTTGACACATATTATATATACCCGGGGGACTACGAACGCGTCTGCGATGAGTTCGGTGAATCTTACAACACGAACTGCATTGAAACAACAGCGAAGTGAAAATTATGGTCTTGGTATACCGGGGGTACCGTATCATTGGTGGAAAGGGAAAGTCCGGACCGTTAAAGTGGTCAGCGACGATCTGATTAAAAGTGACATGCTGCAGCCCAGCTTCGCCATTTCGTCGAACGATTACAGAAAAAAACGGATGTCTTTCGCAGGCTCTGGAAGGCCGGCCCCGTTCACCGTCGAATACATAGTTCCTGGGCAAGAAGGTGCGTGGTCAGCGTGGACCACCTTCATCCTCGACAATTCGAAAGGATTCACCCCGCACGGACAGCGGCGTAGCCAGGATTTTTTTCATGGGGGGCGATGGGGGGGCTGCCAAATTTCGTGGGGGGGCGAATTGTAGTTTTGGCGGTTTTTCGGTTTTTCAAGGTTTTTCAGTTTTGCCTTGGAGACGGTTTTCGGTTTTGATTTTTGCAAAACCATGAATGGTTAATCACCTTTGTTTTTCTTTTTTTCACATGAGTTAAAAATGCAAATAATTAAGGCAATATTGTCGACCAAATCGTCATAAAAAAACGTCTTGTGGGATTGTACTCGTCTTCGTGATTTGTGCACGCTGCGAGACCACCGTCCAGTGTGTGTGCACTCAGTACGTCCGGAATGATTAGTAGACTTCCACCAGTCTTTACACACTAACGTTTTCTAACAAATAATGTAATGTTTATTGCATGTGCATAGTTTATAGAGCTCCCTATGATAACAAGTTACCAACGATGTTTCGCGTTTCGCGGTCAACCGAAGTACAAGCTCCGACCAGTCCAACAAATCAATGCCGAACGTGTATACAAAAATATATATTTGTCTACCGGATATAAACTTAAGATCACTCGACTATACTTGTAAAGGTTTTCAAAAACCCGGGCTTGTGAAAACATATTAAAGTAATGTAGAATTCTTGTCTCTTAGAGCGGTTTGAGAGGCGTTATATAGCGCGACGAAAATCGTTCAACTTGACCCCAAAGCCGCGCGTTATGAAACCTTGGACAACATTGACGCGCAGTGCATGCACCCGACGACTGAGACAATTTTCAATAATTTATTTTATGTAAGAAAGAAATGTTTCTAGAATTCAAGAATAATTTAGGATTTGCCTGATATTTTTGGAGATTTCGGAAGTTGAAAATTGCATACTGATCCGGTCCTACGCGGCCATTTTTTGCTTCAGTGAGAATCACAGCTTTCAATAATGGTCACTTGTATTACTCACAAAAAGGAGAAATTTCCCCTCATTTGATTGAGACCATTCTCTCCCGTGCGACGAGCCAAAATTAGATGGCCATCTTGGATTTCAAATTGAAACGGTTATACTGTACAAGTATACACGCAAATCAGTGATGTTTTGACAGGTCCGCGAGCACCTTGACATCATCGGTTTACATAAAACGTGCACAGTAATACTGTGCTTGTCGCACGGGAGAGAATGTTCTCGATCAAAAGAGGGGAAATTTCTCCTTTTTCCCCAAACGTGAGCAATACAAAATTAATGACCATTATTGAAATCTGTGATTCTCACTGAAACCAAAAATGACCACGTAGGATACGGGTGTTTTCGGCGGTAAATCTGGGGGTTTCGGTCGGGTAGTTTTTCGGTTGAAATGTGTTAGCGGTTTGTACTCACCAGCTAGTCCAAGTAACTTGGACCCTTACAATCGCCCTTTTTTAAATTTTGAGGGGTCGGGCGATAGTATAGGCTCCAAGGAATCCTGCTGGAAAACTCGGTAAGTATAACTATGTGATCGACTCCATGACTACCGGTACCCCCGACCAAAACCCCCAGATTTTACCCCGAAAACACCCGTGAAACCGTCCCACGCACCCATCTTTGGATTACGTGAGAATCACCGATTTCAATACTGGTTATTTGTTTTACTCACGTTTGGGGAAAAAGGAGAAATGTTCGTGTGATTCTCACTTAATCCAAAGATGGGTACGTGGGACGGTTTCACGGGTGTTTTCGGGGTAAAATCTGGGGATTTGGGTCGGGGGTAGTCATGGAGTCCAACACATAGTTACTTACCGTGTTTCTCAGCAGGATTCCTTGGACCCTCCTATCGCCCGACCCCTCAAAATTTTTTAAAAGGGCGATTGTAAGGGTCTAGTTACGGGACTCGGACTACGCACCAGCAGGGTTTGGACTCGGTTCGACTTGGACCCTACAGTCACCCGAACCTCAAAATTTTAAAATTTGATTAAAAAAAAGGGTGAATTGTCAGGTCCAAGTTACTCGGACTACAAATTACCCTCAAATTGAAGCCTGTATATTCCTCTTTCTTTCCATACCACCGTTTCAAAATTAATGACTAAGGAATAATATCAAATTACGCGGAAACAACATTCCGAAATATGGAACTATAACTTAGAAACGCTGAAAGTGCATTCAAACCGGTACCGATCGAAAGCTAATTGCATCGTGCACCCAGATAATGGCCGAGGTTGAAAAGTGTAGCACATTATGACCGACGTTAGAGACCTTGTCAAGTCTAGGTCTAGTTTCCACCTAGTGAAGCCATAGTGACACTAAAGGATCAGTGGGGCCGAAACCAGACTACGCGCAGCATTGCAACAAGACATAACACGTCCTTGCACACTGAGTACATGTACATGTACATGTACAATGTACATGTACAATGTACATTGTGTACACTGAACATGTACGTGTACAGCGACTGCATGGCTGCATACACGTACATGTACATATGTACGTATACGCTGCGCTACTCAAGCCTCTGCAAGATCATCAGCACTCAGCAGCTACAAGTTATTTTACTACCGAAAAAAAATGAATTGGGGTAATAATGGGGTTCTTAATTTATCTTGAGAATTGTGTGGTTTTGATTTTCTTTTGTTTTTCATTGAAAAAACTCAAATCCCAGTGGGGGGGCGAGTGGGGGGGGCGACGATCTTTCATGGGGGGGCGTACGCCCCCCACGCCCCCCCCCCGTAGCTACGCCGCTGCGCACGGAGTCGTGCGGTTGAACGAGAGCATCAGGACATACGTGTGGGCATTCTTAGGATCTCAAGGAGAGGCGAGGACGGGCATTCTAGGTGCCAGCACTGCATTAGATGCGCAGAAGCAGTTCAAAGTCAATATCGAAAGCGCGATCAATAGCCCGCTTTGAGGCCGCGTTAATAAACGCCCGCAGTAAGATTGACTATAATAATGTATTCGGTGAAGAACTCCAAATTATATCGAGCGACATGCTTCTACACGATGAACGCGGGGTGGTGGGCTACAACCACAAGCTTGTTATTGCTACCGCCGAGAATCATGGTGCTGGTGATGGTGTTTGCGCGTCACCCCCCCCCCCCCGAGCCAGAACAAGGATGGAGATCGCCATCCCAATGGCGGTTAAGATGGACGCGATGGTGACTCCCTGCTCGCGGAATAAGGTCCGTATGCGCTCAGCGAGCGTGGCGTCCTCATTGAGAGGCCAGGCGACCGTCTCGCGGATTTGTTGGACCTGTGACCGAAGTTGTCCGTTGAGCGAGTTGTGTCGCTGCGAGCTCTTCTTCGGCTTTTTGAATTTCACGCTTAATTTGGTCCGCTTGTTCCGATGTTGTAGGGCCCTTAAGATCTTCGCGGAAGCCCTCAATCGCCTCCTGGAGAGCAACTTGGAGAGCACCGCTTTTGTAACGCGCAGAGTTTTCAGGGCTTCGTCGAGTCCCAGAATCTCCCTCCACGACTGGGGCATAGGATCGGTCTGCGTTTCAATCGTCGCGACGAGATTGTCGATGGCATCGGGACTCGCGTCAATGGCAGCATCCGCCTGCGTTGCGACATCTTCGAGCCGCTCGATGTCCATGGGCGTTCATTCAGGCGCCACCCCCAAGGCACGGGCGAAGTCTGTCCCATATCTCCTTCGGAGCGTCTCGCCGGTGAGAAACTTGCTGGGATCTTTCTGACACGTCAAGAGCTTCCACTCCCTTCCCCCCCCCCATTTGACCCACAGTGACCCTCCTTCGATGCCTCAAAACTGAGATTGGCGGGCTCCCCGCATATGGCCCGCTCCTCCTTGAACCGCGCCGCGAGCTGGTCGCGGCCTTCGACGGATGCGAGCTCCTTTTCATCAATCGGTAAATCTGGACTGCCCGCCCATTAGGGCTGCTCGCCGGTCGGCTTCTCCACGTCGTCCACCAATGAGGGCTGCTCATCGGTCGGCTCCTCTGGATTGAACGTCCCCCTGTCCTCAAAGTCCCGCCCCATTTGAAATGGACCTTTCTTCCCGAACCCCAGCTCCCTGTGCATGTTATACCACCATATACGCTGTCTTCTTTAGTCATTAAGTCCCAAAACAAACGGGGCTCCCCCGTCTGGGGGTCCGTAAGGCTTCCGGGGTAGTCGCGTAGGTCCAGCTTCCCGTCAACCAGTCTAAATAGCGATGGGTCTCGCCGTGCGGAGGTCGAGGGCCAACCTTCGATATCCTCCAACGCCCAAGCGTTGTACAAGTGGTACATCGCTTCCCAAACCGGGGCCCCTTCTCCACCTCGAGGGCCGGGGGTCCGGGTCGTCAATATACAAGGGGTTACTATACGAGGTTTCCTCGTAATCGTCGCCCATCAGCGTAGTTTCAGTATCATAATCACCGCCACCCTCCTCGGTGCGGCCACCACAGTCACCCATTTCCATATCACCCTCCATGTTGAGTAACTGTTGTATTAAACATTCGCCGTACGTCTAATATAGCCATGGCCTCCTCTAAATACGGACATAAGCACAACCCTTACCGCAGACTGAGAGATCCCCTAGGGGTCAAGGGGGTGCGCCAGAGCGTGGTAGTCACCAACAACCCCTCGACCATCGAGCAAAACCAACAGCTCCTCGTACGGTTCCCAAATCTCGGCGCCAACGATGTTCTCGTCCCAGAGACGACGCGGCTCGCATTTACGATCAGCCTGACGTCCACAGACGCCAACCGAACCGTGGTTCAGAACATCGGCCGCGCGATTGTAAGAAAAACCACCATCAAGATCTCGGGCAACGATGTGATGTCCATCGACGACAGCGACGTTTACCACTAGAAGACGAGGCGGGAGAGGGGGAATGCCCACTATCAGGGCATTGATACTACGGAGGAACGGAACACGACGAAGCTGCGCGTTGGCGCCGGCGATGGCGAGGATAACGTGGATGTGGACGTCGCCATCTCAACCACCTACGGTAATCGTTTCTACACACCTCTCGACTTTGAACTCCTCGAAAGTCACGTGCCGTTCTACCAGTCGAGGCTAGGAGACAGGCTCGAGTACGAACTCACCTTCAACTCCCACGACCGCGTCATCCAGGCCACCGGCGATGCCGCCGCTAGTTACGACATAGAAAACATTTCGCTAGAGTACGACATGGTCACCCTGCCCTCGCTTGCCAGGTCGATTCGCAATCAGTATATGAGTCAAATGACTATCCTCTACGAGCGCGTTCTCAGGCACCCCAAATTCGACGCCCTGTGGAACATCAACTTTAATACCCCACCCGCAGCATGAAGGGGATCCTGATGCTGTTCGGGAACCCAGCAGCCACCTTCGCGCGAGACACAGAATCCTTCTACAACCCGAAAATCGAGAAGGTCGAAATGACGGTAGAGGGCATCCTCAATCAGCTATACTCGCAGGGGATGCGCGCCCATCAGCAATGGGACGAAACCAAATAATTCGTCCTGGGCGGTGGCAAGCGACACACCGAAGTGGAGATGGTCGCGAAGGATCTAGAGCTCGCCAACGTGACGCTGGCAAAGTTCCTAACGACGATATACGCTCTGTGGCTCGATCTAAGAACGTCCGACGACAACAGGCTCCACGGCAGCGGGCGAAGGATCGAGAACGCCTCCGAGGGCGTTACCATTCAGATCGCGAAAAAGGTGGAGGCCGCGGGTCGTTTGAATATATACCTCTATATCATCATGGACGCGCAGCTCAACATTCAAGATGGCCGATTCGTTAGCGCCCTCTACTAACATTCTACATAGGAGCCCCCACTCGGCGATCATCGCCGGTCAGACGGGGTGCGGAAAAACCGTATTCGTCCTCGATTTGCTGCAGAAGGGGCCCTATCAACCTCTCTTTCAGCACATCGTGATCCTGTGCCCTACGATCAAGCACAATCGCTCCTATCAGCGGCGCCCTTGGATTTGGAGCGACCCGGAGGTCTGTATCGTAGACCCAGGCGAGCGGCTCCACGATTGGCTGCGCGCTTTTTACAAATTATTTGAGAGGACGCCCACCTTGTATATAATCGATGACTGCAGCGCGAGGAAGGCGTTAACGAAGAAGAGGGACATGCTTTCCGAACTGGCTTTCTCTGGTCGCCACGCCGAGCAGTCGGTCTGGGTCCTCTCACAGCAATACAACTCTGTTCTCCGAGACCTACGCGAACAAACTCAGTGGGTCGGTCTCTTCCACTGCAAGGATCGTGACAGCTTCGACGAATGCCTTCGCGAAAATGACATCGTCCCTCCAGAGAAGCGGGCCATAATTCGCCAACAGCTCGCTAAAACGAAGCACGCTAAAAAAAAATTCGGTTGAAGACTAACCAACCAGCTACATACAAAGTCATTGCTACGAACATTACTGAGCATTACCGAGAGTATTACTGAGCATTGCCGAGAGCATTACTGAGCATTGCTAAGAGCATTACTGAGCATTGCTAAGAGCATTACTGAGCATTGCTAAGAGCATTACTGAGCATTGCTAAGAGCATTACTGAGCATTGCTAAGAGCATTACTGAGCATTGCTAAGAGCATTACTGAGCATTGCTAGGAGCATTACTGAGCATTGCTAAGAGCATTACTGAGCATTGCTAAGAGCATTACTGAGTAGTGCTAAGAGCATTTTTGAGCATTGCTAAGAGCATTACTGAGCATTGCTAAGAGCATTACTGAGCATTGCTAAGAGCATTACGGAGCATTGCTAAGAGCATTACTGAGCATTGCCGAGAGCATTACTGAGCATTGCTAAGAGCATTACTGAGCATTGCTAAGAGCGTTACTGAGTATTGCTAAGAGCATTACTGAGCATTGCCGAGAGCATTACTGAGCATTGCTAAGAGCATTACTTAGCATTGCTAAGAGCATTACTGAGCATTGCCGAGAGCATTACTGAGCATTGCCGAGAGCATTACTGAGCATTGCTATAAGAGCATTACTGAGCATTGCCGAGAGCATTACTGAGCATTGCTAAGAGCATTACTGAGCATTGCTAAGAGCATTACTGAGCACTGCTAAGAGCATTACTGAGCATTGCTAAGAGCATTACTGAGCACTGCTAAGAGCATTGCTAAGAGCATTACTGAGCACTGCTCAGAGCATTACTGAGCATTGCTAAGAGCATTACTGAGCATTGCTAAGAGCATTACTGAGCATTGCCGCGAGCATTGCTTAGCATTGCTAAGAGCATTACTGAGCATTGCCGAGAGCATTACTGAGCATTGCTAAGAGCATTACTGAGCATTGCTAAGAGCATTACTGAGCATTGCTAAGAGCATTACTGAGCATTGCCGAGAGCATTACTGAGCATTGCCGAGAGCATTACTGAGCATTGCCGAGAGCATTACTGAGCATTGCTAAAAGCATTACTGAGCATTGCTATAAGAGCATTACTGAGCATTGCTAAGAGCATTACTTAGCATTGCTAAGAGCATTACTGAGCATTGCTAAGAGCATTACTGAGCATTGCTAAGAGCATTACTGAGCATTGCTAAGAGCATTACTGAGCATTGCCGAGAGCATTACTGAGCATTGCTAAGAGCATTACTGAGCATTGCTAAGAGCATTACTGAGCATTGCTAAGAGCATTACTGAGCATGGCTAAGAGCTCAGAGCATTGCTAAGAGCATTACTGAGCATTGCTAAGAGCATTACTGAGCATTGCTAAGAGCATTACTGAGCATTGCTAAGACCATTACTGAGCATTGCCGAGAGCATTACTGAGCATTGCCGAGAGCATTACTGAGCATTGCTAAGAGCATTACTGAGCATTGCTAAGAGCATTACTGAGCATTGCCGAGAGCATTACTGAGCATTGCTATAAGAGCATTACTGAGCATTGCCGAGAGCATTACTGAGCATTGCTAAGAGCATTACTGAACATTGCTAAGAGCATTACTGAGCATTGCTAAGAGCATTACTGAGCATTGCTAAGAGCTAAGAGCATTGCTAAGAGCATTACTGAGCATTGCTAAGAGCATTACTGAGCATTGCTAGGAGAATTACTGAGCATTGCTAAGAGCATTACTGAGCATTGCTAAGAGCATTACTGAGCATTGCTAAGAGCATTACTTAGCATTGCCGAGAGCATTACTGAGCATTGCTAAGAGCATTACTGAGCATTGCTAAGAGCATTACTGAGCAGTGCTAAGAGCATTACTGAGCATTGCCGAGAGCATTACTGAGCATTGCTAAGAGCATTACTGAGCATTGCTAAGAGCATTACTGAGCATTGCTAAGAGCATTACTGAGCATTGCTAAGAGCATTACTGAGCATTGCCGAGAGCATTACTGAGCATTGCTAAGAGCATTACTGAGCATTGCTAAGAGCATTACTTAGCATTGCCGAGAGCATTACTGAGCATTGCTAAGAGCATTACTTACCATTGCTAAGAGCATTACTGAGCATTGCTGAGAGCATTACTTAGCATTGCTAAGAGCATTACTGAGCATTGCTAAGAGCATTACTGAGCATTGCTAAGAGCATTATCGAGCATTGCTAAGACCATTACTGAGCATTGCCGAGAGCATTACTGAGCATTGCTATAAGAGCATTACTGAGCATTGCTAAGAGCATTACTTAGCATTGCTTAGAGCATTACTGAGCATTGCTAAGAGCATTACTGAGCATTGCTAAGAGCATTACTGAGCATTGCCGAGAGCATTACTGAGCATTGCTAAGAGCATTACTGAGCATTGCCGAGAGCATTACTTAGCATTGCCGAGAGCATTACTAAGCATTGCTAAGAGCATTACTTAGCATTGCCGAGAGCATTACTGAGCATTGCCGAGAGCATTACTGAGCATTGCTAAGAGCATTACTGAGCACCGCCGAGAGCATTACTGAGCATTGCCGAGAGCACTTACTGCTTAGCATTGCTAAGAGCATTACTGAGCATTGCTAAGAGCATTACTGAGCATTGCTAAGAGCATTACTGAGCATTGCTAAGAGCATTACTGAGCATTGCTAAGAGCATTACTGAGCATTGCTTAGAGCATTACTGAGCATTGCTAAGAGCATTACTGAGCATTGCTATAAGAGCATTACTGAGCATTGCTAAGAGCATTACTTAGCATTGCTAAGAGCATTACTGAGCATTGCTAAGAGCATTACTGAGCATTGCTAAGAGCATTACTGAGCATTGCTAAGAGCATTACTGAGCACTGCCGAGAGCATTACTGAGCATTGCTAAGAGCATTACTGAGCATTGCCGAGAGCATTACTGAGCATTGCTAAGAGCATTACTTAGCATTGCCGAGAGCACTTAGCATTGCTAAGAGCATTACTGAGCATTGCTAAGAGCATTACTGAGCATTGCTAAGAGCATTACTGAGCATTGCTAAGAGCATTACTGAGCATTGCTTAGAGCATTACTGAGCATTGCTAAGAGCATTACTGAGCATTGCTATAAGAGCATTACTGAGCATTGCTAAGAGCATTGCTAAGAGCATTACTGAGCACTGCTCAGAGCATTACTGAGCATTGCTAAGAGCATTACTGAGCATTGCTAAGAGCATTACTGAGCATTGCCGCGAGCATTGTTTAGCATTGCTAAGAGCATTACTGAGCATTGCCGAGAGCATTACTGAGCATTGCTAAGAGCATTACTGAGCATTGCTAAGAGCATTACTGAGCATTGCTAAGAGCATTACTGAGCATTGCCGAGAGCATTACTGAGCATTGCCGAGAGCATTACTGAGCATTGCTAAAAGCATTACTGAGCATTGCTATAAGAGCATTACTGAGCATTGCTAAGAGCATTACTTAGCATTGCTAAGAGCATTACTGAGCATTGCTAA
Source organism: Luidia sarsii (assembly GCA_949987565.1). Classification (NCBI taxonomy): domain Eukaryota; kingdom Metazoa; phylum Echinodermata; class Asteroidea; order Paxillosida; family Luidiidae; genus Luidia; species Luidia sarsii. Next base: position 1,847,119 of record OX465121.1, read on the forward strand.
GAGCATTACTGAGCATTGCTAAGAGCATTACTTAGCATTGCTAAGAGCATTACTGAGCATTGCTGAGAGCATTACTTAGCATTGCTAAGAGCATTACTGAGCATTGCTAAGAGCATTACTGAGCATTGCTAAGAGCATTATCGAGCATTGCTAAGAGCATTACTGAGCATTGCCGAGAGCATTACTGAGCATTGCTATAAGAGCATTACTGAGCATTGCTAAGAGCATCACTTAGCATTGCTTAGAGCATTACTGAGCATTGCTAAGAGCATTACTGAGCATTGCTAAGAGCATTACTGAGCATTGCCGAGAGCATTACTGAGCATTGCTAAGAGCATTACTGAGCATTGCCGAGAGCATTACTTAGCATTGCCGAGAGCATTACTAAGCATTGCTAAGAGCATTACTTAGCATTGCCGAGAGCATTACTGAGCATTGCTAAGAGCATTACTTAGCATTGCCGAGAGCATTACTGAGCATTGCTAAGAGCATTACTGAGCATTGCTAAGAGCATTACTGAGCATTGCTAAGAGCATTACTGAGCATTGCTAAGAGCATTACTGAGCATTGCTAAGAGCATTACTGAGCATTGCTTAGAGCATTACTGAGCATTGCTAAGAGCATTACTGAGCATTGCTAAGAGCATTACTGGGCATTGCCGAGAGCATTACTGAGCATTGCTAAGAGCATTACTGAGCATTGCTAAGAGCATTACTAAGCATTGCTAAGAGCATTACTGAGCATTGCCGAGAGCATTACTGAGCATTGCTAAGAGCATTACTGAGCATTGCTAAGAGCATTACTGAGCATTGCCGAGAGCATTACTGAGCATTGCTAAGAGCATTACTTAGCATTGCCGAGAGCATTACTTAGCATTGCTAAGAGCATTACTTAGCATTGCCGAGAGCATTACTGAGCATTGCTATAAGAGCATTACTGAGCATTGCCGAGAGCATTACTGAGCATTGCTAAGAGCATTACTGAGCATTACCGAGAGCATTACTTAGCATTGCTAAGAGCATTACTGGGTATTGCTAAGAACATTACTTAGCATTGCTAAGAGCATTACTGAGCATTGCCGAGAGCATTACTGAGCATTGCTAGGAGCATTACTTAGCATTGCTAAGAGCATTACTGAGCATTGCTAAGAGCACTTAGCATTGCTAAGAGCATTACTGAGCATTGCTAAGAGCATTACTGAGCATTGCTAAGAGCATTACTTAGCATTGCTAAGAGCATTACTGAGCATTGCCGAGAGCATTACTGAGCATTGCTAAGAGCATTACTGAGCATTGCCGAGAGCATTGCTGAGCATTGCTAAGAGCAAGACTGAGCATTGCTAAGAGCATTACTGAGCATTGCTAAGAGCATTACTGAGCATTGCTAAGAGCATTACTGAGCATTGCTAAGACCATTACTGAGCATTGCCGAGAGCATTACTGAGCATTGCCGAGAGCATTACTGAGCATTGCTAAGAGCATTACTGAGCATTGCTAAGAGCATTACTGAGCATTGCCGAGAGCATTACTGAGCATTGCTATAAGAGCATTACTGAGCATTGCCGAGAGCATTACTGAGCATTGCTAAGAGCATTACTGAACATTGCTAAGAGCATTACTGAGCATTGCTAAGAGCATTACTGAGCATTGCTAAGAGCTAAGAGCATTGCTAAGAGCATTACTGAGCATTGCTAAGAGCATTACTGAGCATTGCTAGGAGAATTACTGAGCATTGCTAAGAGCATTACTGAGCATTGCTAAGAGCATTACTGAGCATTGCTAAGAGCATTACTTAGCATTGCCGAGAGCATTACTGAGCATTGCTAAGAGCATTACTGAGCATTGCTAAGAGCATTACTGAGCAGTGCTAAGAGCATTACTGAGCATTGCCGAGAGCATTACTGAGCATTGCTAAGAGCATTACTGAGCATTGCTAAGAGCATTACTGAGCATTGCTAAGAGCATTACTGAGCATTGCTAAGAGCATTACTGAGCATTGCCGAGAGCATTACTGAGCATTGCTAAGAGCATTACTGAGCATTGCTAAGAGCATTACTTAGCATTGCCGAGAGCATTACTGAGCATTGCTAAGAGCATTACTTACCATTGCTAAGAGCATTACTGAGCATTGCTGAGAGCATTACTTAGCATTGCTAAGAGCATTACTGAGCATTGCTAAGAGCATTACTGAGCATTGCTAAGAGCATTATCGAGCATTGCTAAGACCATTACTGAGCATTGCCGAGAGCATTACTGAGCATTGCTATAAGAGCATTACTGAGCATTGCTAAGAGCATTACTTAGCATTGCTTAGAGCATTACTGAGCATTGCTAAGAGCATTACTGAGCATTGCTAAGAGCATTACTGAGCATTGCCGAGAGCATTACTGAGCATTGCTAAGAGCATTACTGAGCATTGCCGAGAGCATTACTTAGCATTGCCGAGAGCATTACTAAGCATTGCTAAGAGCATTACTTAGCATTGCCGAGAGCATTACTGAGCATTGCCGAGAGCATTACTGAGCATTGCTAAGAGCATTACTGAGCACCGCCGAGAGCATTACTGAGCATTGCCGAGAGCACTTACTGCTTAGCATTGCTAAGAGCATTACTGAGCATTGCTAAGAGCATTACTGAGCATTGCTAAGAGCATTACTGAGCATTGCTAAGAGCATTACTGAGCATTGCTAAGAGCATTACTGAGCATTGCTTAGAGCATTACTGAGCATTGCTAAGAGCATTACTGAGCATTGCTATAAGAGCATTACTGAGCATTGCTAAGAGCATTACTTAGCATTGCTAAGAGCATTACTGAGCATTGCTAAGAGCATTACTGAGCATTGCTAAGAGCATTACTGAGCATTGCTAAGAGCATTACTGAGCACTGCCGAGAGCATTACTGAGCATTGCTAAGAGCATTACTGAGCATTGCCGAGAGCATTACTGAGCATTGCTAAGAGCATTACTTAGCATTGCCGAGAGCACTTAGCATTGCTAAGAGCATTACTGAGCATTGCTAAGAGCATTACTGAGCATTGCTAAGAGCATTACTGAGCATTGCTAAGAGCATTACTGAGCATTGCTTAGAGCATTACTGAGCATTGCTAAGAGCATTACTGAGCATTGCTATAAGAGCATTACTGAGCATTGCTAAGAGCATTGCTAAGAGCATTACTGAGCACTGCTCAGAGCATTACTGAGCATTGCTAAGAGCATTACTGAGCATTGCTAAGAGCATTACTGAGCATTGCCGCGAGCATTGCTTAGCATTGCTAAGAGCATTACTGAGCATTGCCGAGAGCATTACTGAGCATTGCTAAGAGCATTACTGAGCATTGCTAAGAGCATTACTGAGCATTGCTAAGAGCATTACTGAGCATTGCCGAGAGCATTACTGAGCATTGCCGAGAGCATTACTGAGCATTGCTAAAAGCATTACTGAGCATTGCTATAAGAGCATTACTGAGCATTGCTAAGAGCATTACTTAGCATTGCTAAGAGCATTACTGAGCATTGCTAAGAGCATTACTGAGCATTGCTAAGAGCATTACTTAGCATTGCTAAGAGCATTACTGAGCATTGCTGAGAGCATTACTTAGCATTGCTAAGAGCATTACTGAGCATTGCTAAGAGCATTACTGAGCATTGCTAAGAGCATTATCGAGCATTGCTAAGAGCATTACTGAGCATTGCCGAGAGCATTACTGAGCATTGCTATAAGAGCATTACTGAGCATTGCTAAGAGCATTACTTAGCATTGCTTAGAGCATTACTGAGCATTGCTAAGAGCATTACTGAGCATTGCTAAGAGCATTACTGAGCATTGCCGAGAGCATTACTGAGCATTGCTAAGAGCATTACTGAGCATTGCCGAGAGCATTACTTAGCATTGCCGAGAGCATTACTAAGCATTGCTAAGAGCATTACTTAGCATTGCCGAGAGCATTACTGAGCATTGCTAAGAGCATTACTTAGCATTGCCGAGAGCATTACTGAGCATTGCTAAGAGCATTACTGAGCATTGCTAAGAGCATTACTGAGCATTGCTAAGAGCATTACTGAGCATTGCTAAGAGCATTACTGAGCATTGCTAAGAGCATTACTGAGCATTGCTTAGAGCATTACTGAGCATTGCTAAGAGCATTACTGAGCATTGCTAAGAGCATTACTGGGCATTGCCGAGAGCATTACTGAGCATTGCTAAGAGCATTACTGAGCATTGCTAAGAGCATTACTAAGCATTGCTAAGAGCATTACTGAGCATTGCCGAGAGCATTACTGAGCATTGCTAAGAGCATTACTGAGCATTGCTAAGAGCATTACTGAGCATTGCCGAGAGCATTACTGAGCATTGCTAAGAGCATTACTTAGCATTGCCGAGAGCATTACTTAGCATTGCTAAGAGCATTACTTAGCATTGCCGAGAGCATTACTGAGCATTGCTATAAGAGCATTACTGAGCATTGCCGAGAGCATTACTGAGCATTGCTAAGAGCATTACTGAGCATTACCGAGAGCATTACTTAGCATTGCTAAGAGCATTACTGGGTATTGCTAAGAACATTACTTAGCATTGCTAAGAGCATTACTGAGCATTGCCGAGAGCATTACTGAGCATTGCTAGGAGCATTACTTAGCATTGCTAAGAGCATTACTGAGCATTGCTAAGAGCACTTAGCATTGCTAAGAGCATTACTGAGCATTGCTAAGAGCATTACTGAGCATTGCTAAGAGCATTACTTAGCATTGCTAAGAGCATTACTGAGCATTGCCGAGAGCATTACTGAGCATTGCTAAGAGCATTACTGAGCATTGCCGAGAGCATTACTGAGCATTGCTAAGAGCAAGACTGAGCATTGCTAAGAGCATTACTGAGCATTGCTAAGAGCATTACTTAGCATTGCTAAGAGCATTACTGAGCATTGCTAAGAGCAAGACTGAGCATTGCTTAGAGCATTACTGAGCATTGCTATAAGAGCATTACTGAGCATTGCTAAGAGCATTACTGAGCATTGCCGAGAGCATTACTAAGCATCGCTAAGAGCATTACTTAGCATTGCTTAGAGCATTACTGAGCATTGCTAAGAGCATTACTGAGCATTGCTAAGAGCATTACTTAGCATTGCTAAGAGCATTACTGAGCATTGCTAAGAGCATTACTGAGCATTGCCGAGAGCATTACTGAGCATTGCTAAGAGCATTACTGAGCATTGCTAAGAGCATTACTGAGCATTGCCGAGAGCATTACTGAGCATTGCTAAGAGCATTACTTAGCATTGCCGAGAGCATTACTTAGCATTGCCGAGAGCATTACTGAGCATTGCCGAGAGCATTACTGAGCATTGCTAAGAGCATTACTGAGCATTGCTAAGAGCATTACTGAGCATTGCTAAGAGCATTACTGAGCATTGCTATGACCATTGCTGAGCATTGCCGAGAGCATTACTGAGCATTGCTATAAGAGCATTACTTAGCATTGCTAAGAGCATTACTGAGCATTGCTAAGAGCATTACTGAGCACTGCTAAGAGCATTACTGAGCATTGCCGAGAGCATTGCCGAGAGCATTACTGAGCATTGCTAAGAGCATTACTGAGCATTACCGAGAGCATTACTGAGCATTGCTAAGAGCATTACTGAGCATTGCTAAGAGCATTACTGAGCATTGCTAAGAGCATTACTGAGCATTGCTAGGAGAATTACTGAGCATTGCTAAGAGCATTACTGAGCATTGCTAAGAGCATTACTGAGCATTGCTAAGAGCATTACTTAGCATTGCCGAGAGCATTACTGAGCATTGCTAAGAGCATTACTTAGCATTGCCGAGAGCATTACTGAGCATTGCTAAGAGCATTACTTAGCATTGCTGAGAGCATTACTGAGCATTGCTAAGAGCATTACTTAGCATTGCTAAGAGCATTACTGGGTATTGCTAAGAGCATTACTTAGCATTGCTAAGAGCATTACTGAGCATTGCCGAGAGCATTACTGAGCATTGCTAAGAGCATTACTTAGCATTGCCGAGAGCATTACTGAGCATTGCTAAGAGCATTACTCAGCATTGCTAAGAGCATTACTGAGCATTGCCGAGAGCATTACTGAGCATTGCCGAGAGCATTACTGAGCATTGCTAAGAGCATTACTTAGCATTGCTAAGAGCATTACTGAGCATTGCAAAGAGCATTACTGAGCATTGCTATAAGAGCATTACTGAGCATTGCTAAGAGCATTACTGAGCATTGCTAAGAGCATTACTGAGCATTGCCGAGAGCATTACTGAGCATTGCCGAGAGCATTACTGAGCATCGCTAAGAGCATTACTTAGCATTGCTTAGAGCATTACTGAGCATTGCTAAGAGCATTACTGAGCATTGCTAAGAGCATTACTGAGCACTGCCGAGAGCATTACTGAGCATTGCTAAGAGCATTACTGAGCATTGCCGAGAGCACTTAGCATTGCTAAGAGCATTACTGAGCATTGCTAAGAGCATTACTGAGCATTGCTAAGAGCATTACTTAGCATTGCTAAGAGCATTACTGAGCATTGCTAAGAGCATTACTCAGCATTGCTAAGAGCATTACTGAGTATTGCCGAGAGCATTACTGAGCATTGCCGAGAGCATTACTGGGTATTGCTAAGAGCATTACTTAGCATTGCCGAGAGCATTACTGAGCATTGCCGAGAGCATTACTGAGCATTGCTAAGAGCATTACTTAGCATTGCCGAGAGCATTACTGAGCATTGCTAAGAGCATTACTCAGCATTGCTAAGAGCATTACTGAGCATTGCCGAGAGCATTACTGAGCATTGCTAAGAGCATTACTGAGCATTGCTAAGAGCATTACTGAGCAGTGCTAAGAGCATTACTGAGCATTGCCGAGAGCATTACTGAGCATTGCTAAGAGCATTACTGAGCATTGCTAAGAGCATTACTGAGCATTGCTAAGAGCATTACTGAGCATTGCTAAGAGCATTACTGAGCATTGCCGAGAGCATTACTGACCATTGCTAAGAGCATTACTGAGCATTGCTAAGAGCATTACTTAGCATTGCCGAGAGCATTACTGAGCATTGCTAAGAGCATTACTTAGCATTGCTAAGAGCATTACTGAGCATTGCTGAGAGCATTACTTAGCATTGCTAAGAGCATTACTGAGCATTGCTAAGAGCATTACTGAGCATTGCTAAGAGCATTATCGAGCATTGCTAAGAGCATTACTGAGCATTGCCGAGAGCATTACTGAGCATTGCTATAAGAGCATTACTGAGCATTGCTAAGAGCATTACTTAGCATTGTTTAGAGCATTACTGAGCATTGCTAAGAGCATTACTGAGCATTGCTAAGAGCATTACTGAGCATTGCCGAGAGCATTACTGAGCATTGCTAAGAGCATTACTGAGCATTGCCGAGAGCATTACTTAGCATTGCCGAGAGCATTACTAAGCATTGCTAAGAGCATTACTTAGCATTGCCGAGAGCATTACTGAGCATTGCTAAGAGCATTACTTAGCATTGCCGAGAGCATTACTGAGCATTGCTAAGAGCATTACTGAGCATTGCTAAGAGCATTACTGAGCATTGCTAAGAGCATTACTGAGCATTGCTAAGAGCATTACTGAGCATTGCTAAGAGCATTACTGAGCATTGCTTAGAGCATTACTGAGCATTGCTAAGAGCATTACTGAGCATTGCTAAGAGCATTACTGGGCCTTGCCGAGAGCATTACTGAGCATTGCTAAGAGCATTACTGAGCATTGCTAAGAGCATTACTAAGCATTGCTAAGAGCATTACTGAGCATTGCCGAGAGCATTACTGAGCATTGCTAAGAGCATTACTGAGCATTGCTAAGAGCATTACTGAGCATTGCCGAGAGCATTACTGAGCATTGCTAAGAGCATTACTTAGCATTGCCGAGAGCATTACTTAGCATTGCTAAGAGCATTACTTAGCATTGCCGAGAGCATTACTGAGCATTGCTATAAGAGCATTACTGAGCATTGCCGAGAGCATTACTGAGCATTGCTAAGAGCATTACTGAGCATTACCGAGAGCATTACTTAGCATTGCTAAGAGCATTACTGGGTATTGCTAAGAACATTACTTAGCATTGCTAAGAGCATTACTGAGCATTGCCGAGAGCATTACTGAGCATTGCTAGGAGCATTACTTAGCATTGCTAAGAGCATTACTGAGCATTGCTAAGAGCACTTAGCATTGCTAAGAGCATTACTGAGCATTGCTAAGAGCATTACTGAGCATTGCTAAGAGCATTACTTAGCATTGCTAAGAGCATTACTGAGCATTGCCGAGAGCATTACTGAGCATTGCTAAGAGCATTACTGAGCATTGCCGAGAGCATTACTGAGCATTGCTAAGAGCAAGACTGAGCATTGCTAAGAGCATTACTGAGCATTGCTAAGAGCATTACTTAGCATTGCTAAGAGCATTACTGAGCATTGCTAAGAGCAAGACTGAGCATTGCTTAGAGCATTACTGAGCATTGCTATAAGAGCATTACTGAGCATTGCTAAGAGCATTACTGAGCATTGCCGAGAGCATTACTTAGCATTGCTAAGAGCATTACTTAGCATTGCTAAGAGCAAGACTGAGCATTGCTTAGAGCATTACTGAGCATTGCTATAAGAGCATTACTGAGCATTGCTAAGAGCATTACTGAGCATTGCTAAGAGCATTACTAAGCATCGCTAAGAGCATTACTTAGCATTGCTTAGAGCATTACTGAGCATTGCTAAGAGCATTACTGAGCATTGCCGAGAGCATTACTTAGCATTGCTAAGAGCATTACTGAGCATTGCTAAGAGCATTACTGAGCATTGCCGAGAGCATTACTGAGCATTGCTAAGAGCATTACTGAGCATTGCTAAGAGCATTACTGAGCATTGCCGAGAGCATTACTGAGCATTGCTAAGAGCATTACTTAGCATTGCCGAGAGCATTACTTAGCATTGCCGAGAGCATTACTGAGCATTGCCGAGAGCATTACTGAGCATTGCTAAGAGCATTACTGAGCATTGCTAAGAGCATTACTGAGCATTGCTAAGAGCATTACTGAGCATTGCTATGACCATTGCTGAGCATTGCCGAGAGCATTACTGAGCATTGCTATAAGAGCATTACTTAGCATTGCTAAGAGCATTACTGAGCATTGCTAAGAGCATTACTGAGCACTGCTAAGAGCATTACTGAGCATTGCCGAGAGCATTGCCGAGAGCATTACTGAGCATTGCTAAGAGCATTACTGAGCATTACCGAGAGCATTACTGAGCATTGCTAAGAGCATTACTGAGCATTGCTAAGAGCATTACTGAGCATTGCTAAGAGCATTACTGAGCATTGCTAGGAGAATTACTGAGCATTGCTAAGAGCATTACTGAGCATTGCCGAGAGCATTACTGAGCATTGCTAAGAGCATTACTTAGCATTGCCGAGAGCATTACTGAGCATTGCTAAGAGCATTACTTAGCATTGCTGAGAGCATTACTGAGCATTGCTAAGAGCATTACTTAGCATTGCTAAGAGCATTACTGGGTATTGCTAAGAGCATTACTTAGCATTGCTAAGAGCATTACTGAGCATTGCCGAGAGCATTACTGAGCATTGCTAAGAGCATTACTTAGCATTGCCGAGAGCATTACTGAGCATTGCTAAGAGCATTACTCAGCATTGCTAAGAGCATTACTGAGCATTGCCGAGAGCATTACTGAGCATTGCCGAGAGCATTACTGAGCATTGCTAAGAGCATTACTTAGCATTGCTAAGAGCATTACTGAGCATTGCCGAGAGCATTACTGAGCATTGCTATAAGAGCATTACTGAGCATTGCTAAGAGCATTACTGAGCATTGCTAAGAGCATTACTGAGCATTGCCGAGAGCATTACTGAGCATTGCCGAGAGCATTACTGAGCATCGCTAAGAGCATTACTTAGCATTGCTTAGAGCATTACTGAGCATTGCTAAGAGCATTACTGAGCATTGCTAAGAGCATTACTGAGCACTGCCGAGAGCATTACTGAGCATTGCTAAGAGCATTACTGAGCATTGCCGAGAGCACTTAGCATTGCTAAGAGCATTACTGAGCATTGCTAAGAGCATTACTGAGCATTGCTAAGAGCATTACTTAGCATTGCTAAGAGAATTACTGAGCATTGCTAAGAGCATTACTCAGCATTGCCGAGAGCATTACTGGGTATTGCTAAGAGCATTACTTAGCATTGCCGAGAGCATTACTGAGCATTGCCGAGAGCATTACTGAGCATTGCTAAGAGCATTACTTAGCATTGCTAAGAGCATTACTGAGCATTGCTAAGAGCACTTAGCATTGCTAAGAGCATTACTGAGCATTGCTAAGAGCATTACTGAGCATTGCTAAGAGCATTACTTAGCATTGCTAAGAGCATTACTGAGCATTGCCGAGAGCATTACTGAGCATTGCTAAGAGCATTACTGAGCATTGCCGAGAGCATTACTGAGCATTGCTAAGAGCAAGACTGAGCATTGCTAAGAGCATTACTGAGCATTGCTAAGAGCATTACTTAGCATTGCTAAGAGCATTACTGAGCATTGCTAACAGCAAGACTGAGCATTGCTTAGAGCATTACTGAGCATTGCTATAAGAGCATTACTGAGCATTGCTAAGAGCATTACTGAGCATTGCCGAGAGCATTACTAAGCATCGCTAAGAGCATTACTTAGCATTGCTTAGAGCATTACTGAGCATTGCTAAGAGCATTACTGAGCATTGCTAAGAGCATTACTTAGCATTGCTAAGAGCATTACTGAGCATTGCTAAGAGCATTACTGAGCATTGCCGAGAGCATTACTGAGCATTGCTAAGAGCATTACTGAGCATTGCTAAGAGCATTACTGAGCATTGCCGAGAGCATTACTGAGCATTGCTAAGAGCATTACTTAGCATTGCCGAGAGCATTACTTAGCATTGCCGAGAGCATTACTGAGCATTGCCGAGAGCATTACTGAGCATTGCTAAGAGCATTACTGAGCATTGCTAAGAGCATTACTGAGCATTGCTAAGAGCATTACTGAGCATTGCTATGACCATTGCTGAGCATTGCCGAGAGCATTACTGAGCATTGCTATAAGAGCATTACTTAGCATTGCTAAGAGCATTACTGAGCATTGCTAAGAGCATTACTGAGCACTGCTAAGAGCATTACTGAGCATTGCCGAGAGCATTGCCGAGAGCATTACTGAGCATTGCTAAGAGCATTACTGAGCATTACCGAGAGCATTACTGAGCATTGCTAAGAGCATTACTGAGCATTGCTAAGAGCATTACTGAGCATTGCTAAGAGCATTACTGAGCATTGCTAAGAGCATTACTGAGCATTGCTAAGAGCATTACTGAGCATTGCCGAGAGCATTACTGAGCATTGCTAAGAGCATTACTGAGCATTGCCGAGAGCATTACTGAGCATTGCTAAGAGCATTACTTAGCATTGCCGAGAGCATTACTGAGCATTGCTAAGAGCATTACTTAGCATTGCTGAGAGCATTACTGAGCATTGCTAAGAGCATTACTTAGCATTGCTAAGAGCATTACTGGGTATTGCTAAGAGCATTACTTAGCATTGCTAAGAGCATTACTGAGCATTGCCGAGAGCATTACTGAGCATTGCTAAGAGCATTACTTAGCATTGCCGAGAGCATTACTGAGCATTGCTAAGAGCATTACTCAGCATTGCTAAGAGCATTACTGAGCATTGCCGAGAGCATTACTGAGCATTGCCGAGAGCATTACTGAGCATTGCTAAGAGCATTACTTAGCATTGCTAAGAGCATTACTGAGCATTGCCGAGAGCATTACTGAGCATTGCTATAAGAGCATTACTGAGCATTGCTAAGAGCATTACTGAGCATTGCTAAGAGCATTACTGAGCATTGCCGAGAGCATTACTGAGCATTGCCGAGAGCATTACTGAGCATCGCTAAGAGCATTACTTAGCATTGCTTAGAGCATTACTGAGCATTGCTAAGAGCATTACTGAGCATTGCTAAGAGCATTACTGAGCACTGCCGAGAGCATTACTGAGCATTGCTAAGAGCATTACTGAGCATTGCCGAGAGCACTTAGCATTGCTAAGAGCATTACTGAGCATTGCTAAGAGCATTACTGAGCATTGCTAAGAGCATTACTTAGCATTGCTAAGAGAATTACTGAGCATTGCTAAGAGCATTACTCAGCATTGCTAAGAGCATTACTGAGCATTGCCGAGAGCATTACTGAGCATTGCCGAGAGCATTACTGGGTATTGCTAAGAGCATTACTTAGCATTGCCGAGAGCATTACTGAGCATTGCCGAGAGCATTACTGAGCATTGCTAAGAGCATTACTTAGCATTGCCGAGAGCATTACTGAGCATTGCTAAGAGCATTACTCAGCATTGCTAAGAGCATTACTGAGCATTGCCGAGAGCATTACTGAGCATTGCCGAGAGCATTACTGAGCATTGCTAAGAGCATTACTTAGCATTGCTAAGAGCATTACTGAGCATTGCCGAGAGCATTACTGAGCATTGCTATAAGAGCATTACTGAGCATTGCTAAGAGCATTACTGAGCATTGCTAAGAGCATTACTGAGCATTGCCGAGAGCATTACTGAGCATTGCCGAGAGCATTACTGAGCATTGCTAAGAGCATTACTGAGCATTGCCGAGAGCATTACTGAGCATTGCTATAAGAGCATTACTGAGCATTGCTAAGAGCATTACTGAGCATTGCTAAGAGCATTACTCAGCATTGCTAAGAGCATTACTGAGCATTGCCGAGAGCATTACTGAGCATTGCTAAGAGCATTACTGAGCATTGCTGACAGCATTACTTAGCATTGCCGAGAGCATTACTGAGCATTGCTAAGAGCATTACTGAGCATTGCCGAGAGCATTACTTAGCATTGCCGAGAGCATTACTGAGCATTGCCGAGAGCATTACTTAGTATTGCCGAGAGCATTACTGAGCATTGCCGAGAGCATTACTGAGCATTACTAAGAGCATTACTGAGCATTGCTAAGAGCATTACTGAGCATTGCTAAGAGCAAGACTGAGCATTGCTAAGAGCATTACTGAGCATTGCCGAGAGCATTACTGAGCATTGCTAAGAGCATTACTTAGCATTGCTAAGAGCATTACTGAGCATTGCTAAGAGCATTACTGAGCATTGCCGAGAGCATTACTGAGCATTGCTAAGAGCATTACTGAGCATTGCTAAGAGCATTACTGAGCATTGCTAAGAGCATTACTGAGCATTGCTAGGAGAATTACTGAGCATTGCTAAGAGCATTACTGAGCATTGCTAAGAGCATTACTTAGCATTGCCGAGAGCATTACTGAGCATTGCTAAGAGCATTACTTAGCATTGCCGAGAGCATTACTTAGCATTGCTGAGAGCATTACTGAGCATTGCTAAGAGCATTACTTAGCATTGCTAAGAGCATTACTGGGTATTGCTAAGAGCATTACTTAGCATTGCTAAGAGCATTACTGAGCATTGCCGAGAGCATTACTGAGCATTGCTAAGAGCATTACTTAGCATTGCTAAGAGCATTACTGAGCATTGCTAAGAGCATTACTTAGCATTGCTAAGAGCATTACTGAGCATTGCTAAGAGCATTACTGAGCATTGCCGAGAGCATTACTGAGCATTGCTAAGAGCATTACTGAGCATTGCCGAGAGCATTACTGAGCATTGCTAAGAGCAAGACTGAGCATTGCTGAGAGCATTACTGAGCATTGCCGAGAGCATTACTGAGCATTGCTCAGAGCATTACTGAGCATTGCTATAAGAGCATTACTGAGCATTGCCGAGAGCATTACTGAGCATTGCTAAGAGCATTACTGAGCATTGCCGAGAGCATTACTGAGCATTGCTAAGAGCATTACTTAGCATTGCTTAGAGCATTACTGAGCATTGCTAAGAGCATTACTGAGCATTGCTAAGAGCATGACTGAGCATGCTAAGAGCATTACTGAGCATTGCCGAGAGCATTACTGGGCATTGCTAAGAGCATTACTGAGCATTGCTAAGAGCATTACTGAGCATTGCTAAGAGCATTACTGAGCATTGCTAAGAGCTTTACTTAGCATTGCTAAGAGCATTACTGAGCATTTGCTGAGAGCATTACTGAGCATTGCTAAGAGCATTACTGAGCATTGCTAAGAGCATTACTTAGCATTGCCGAGAGCATTACTGAGCATTGCTAAGAGCATTACTTAGCATTGCTAAAAGCATTACTGGGTATTGCTAAGAGCATTACTAAGCATTGCTAAGAGCATTACTGAGCATTGCCGAGAGCATTACTGAGCATTTCTAAGAGCATTACTTAGCATTGCCGAGAGCATTACTGAGCATTGCTAAGAACATTACTTAGCATTGCCGAGAGCATTACTGAGCATTGCAAAGAGCATTACTTAGCATTGCCGAGAGCATTACTGAGCATTGCTAAGAGCATTACTGAGCATTGCTAAGAGCATTACTGAGCATTGCCGAGAGCATTACTGAGCATTGCTAAGAGCATTACTGAGCATTGCTAAGAGCATTACTGAGCATTGCCGAGAGCATTACTGAGCATTGCTAAGAGCATTACTGAGCATTGCCGAGAGCATTACTGAGCATTGCCGAGAGCATTACTGAGCATTGCTAAGAGCATTACTGAGCATTGCTAAGAGCATTACTGAGCATTGCTAAGAGCATTACTGAGCATTGCTGAGAGCATTACTGAGCTTTGCTAAGAGCATTACTGAGCATTGCTAAGAGCATTACTGAGCATTGCTAAGAGCATTACTTAGCATTGCTAAGAGCATTACTGAGCAATGCCGAGAGCATTACTGAGCATTGCTAAGAGCATTACTGAGCATTGCCGAGAGCATTACTGAGCATTGCCGAGAGCATTACTGAGCATTGCCGAGAGCATTACTGAGCATTGCTAAGAGCATTACTGAGCATTGCTAAGAGCATTACTGAGCATTGCTATAAGAGCATTACTGAGCATTGCCGAGAGCATTACTGAGCATTGCTAAGAGCATTACTGAGCATTGCCGAGAGCATTACTGAGCATTGCCGAGAGCACTGAGCATTGCTAAGAGCATTACTGAGCATTGCCGAGAGCATTACTGAGCATTGCCGAGAGCATTACTGAGCATTGCTAAGAGCATTACTGAGCATTGCTAAGAGCATTACTGAGCATTGCCGAGAGCATTACTGAGCATTGCTTAGAGCATTACTGAGCATTGCTAAGAGCATTACTGAGCATTGCTAAGAGCATTACTGAGCATTGCTATAAGAGCATTACTGAGCATTGCCGAGAGCATTACTGAGCATTGCTTAGAGCATTACTGAGCATTGCTAAGAGCATTACTGAGCATTGCTAAGAGCATTACTGAGCATTGCTATAAGAGCATTACTGAGCATTGCCGAGAGCATTACTGAGCATTGCTAAGAGCATTACTGAGCACTGCCGAGAGCATTACCGAGCATTGCCGAGAGCACTGAGCATTGCTAAGAGCATTACTGAGCATTGCCGAGAGCATTACTGAGCATTGCCGAGAGCATTACTGAGCATTGCTAAGAGCATTACTGAGCACTGCCGAGAGCATTACCGAGCATTGCCGAGAGCACTGAGCATTGCTAAGAGCATTACTGAGCATTGCCGAGAGCATTACTGAGCATTGCCGAGAGCATTACTGAGCATTGCTAAGAGCATTACTGAGCATTGCTAAGAGCATTACTGAGCATTGCCGAGAGCATTACTGAGCATTGCCGAGAGCACTTAGCATTGCTAAGAGCAATACTGAGCATTACTGAGCATTGCTAAGAGCATTACTGAGCATTGCTAAGAGCATTACTGAGCACTGCCGAGAGCATTACTGAGCATTGCCGAGAGCATTACTGAGCATTGCTAAGAGCATTACTGAGCACCGCCGAGAGCATTACTGAGCATTGCCGAGAGCACTTACTGCTTAGCATTGCTAAGAGCATTACTGAGCATTGCTAAGAGCATTACTGAGCATTGCTAAGAGCATTACTGAGCATTGCTAAGAGCATTACTGAGCATTGCTAAGAGCATTACTGAGCATTGCTAAGAGCATTACTGAGCATTGCTAAGAGCATTACTGAGCATTGCTATAAGAGCATTACTGAGCATTGCTAAGAGCATTACTTAGCATTGCTAAGAGCATTACTGAGCATTGCTAAGAGCATTACTGAGCATTGCTAAGAGCATTACTGAGCATTGCTAAGAGCATTACTGAGCACTGCCGAGAGCATTACTGAGCATTGCTAAGAGCATTACTGAGCATTGCCGAGAGCATTACTGAGCATTGCTAAGAGCATTACTGAGCATTGCTAAGAGCATTACTGAGCATTGCTAAGAGCATTACTGAGCATTGCTAGGAGAATTACTGAGCATTGCTAAGAGCATTACTGAGCATTGCTAAGAGCATTACTTAGCATTGCCGAGAGCATTACTGAGCATTGCTAAGAGCATTACTTAGCATTGCCGAGAGCATTACTTAGCATTGCTGAGAGCATTACTGAGCATTGCTAAGAGCATTACTTAGCATTGCTAAGAGCATTACTGGGTATTGCTAAGAGCATTACTTAGCATTGCTAAGAGCATTACTGAGCATTGCCGAGAGCATTACTGAGCATTGCTAAGAGCATTACTTAGCATTGCTAAGAGCATTACTGAGCATTGCTAAGAGCATTACTTAGCATTGCTAAGAGCATTACTGAGCATTGCTAAGAGCATTACTGAGCATTGCCGAGAGCATTACTGAGCATTGCTAAGAGCATTACTGAGCATTGCCGAGAGCATTACTGAGCATTGCTAAGAGCAAGACTGAGCATTGCTGAGAGCATTACTGAGCATTGCCGAGAGCATTACTGAGCATTGCTTAGAGCATTACTGAGCATTGCTATAAGAGCATTACTGAGCATTGCCGAGAGCATTACTGAGCATTGCTAAGAGCATTACTGAGCATTGCCGAGAGCATTACTGAGCATTGCTAAGAGCATTACTTAGCATTGCTTAGAGCATTACTGAGCATTGCTAAGAGCATTACTGAGCATTGCTAAGAGCATGACTGAGCATGCTAAGAGCATTACTGAGCATTGCCGAGAGCATTACTGGGCATTGCTAAGAGCATTACTGAGCATTGCTAAGAGCATTACTGAGCATTGCCGAGAGCATTACTGAGCATTGCTAAGAGCATTACTGAGCATTGCTGACAGCATTACTTAGCATTGCCGAGAGCATTACTGAGCATTGCTAAGAGCATTACTGAGCATTGCCGAGAGCATTACTTAGCATTGCCGAGAGCATTACTGAGCATTGCCGAGAGCATTACTTAGTATTGCCGAGAGCATTACTGAGCATTGCCGAGAGCATTACTGAGCATTACTAAGAGCATTACTGAGCATTGCTAAGAGCATTACTGAGCATTGCTAAGAGCAAGACTGAGCATTGCTAAGAGCATTACTGAGCATTGCCGAGAGCATTACTGAGCATTGCTAAGAGCATTACTTAGCATTGCTAAGAGCATTACTGAGCATTGCTAAGAGCATTACTGAGCATTGCCGAGAGCATTACTGAGCATTGCTAAGAGCATTACTGAGCATTGCTAAGAGCATTACTGAGCATTGCTAAGAGCATTACTGAGCATTGCTAGGAGAATTACTGAGCATTGCTAAGAGCATTACTGAGCATTGCTAAGAGCATTACTTAGCATTGCCGAGAGCATTACTGAGCATTGCTAAGAGCATTACTGAGCATTGCTAAGAGCATTACTGAGCATTGCTAAGAGCATTACTTAGCATTGCCGAGAGCATTACTTAGCATTGCTGAGAGCATTACTGAGCATTGCTAAGAGCATTACTTAGCATTGCTAAGAGCATTACTGGGTATTGCTAAGACGGTCGACGCTCCACGCTTTACCTCCTACTCGAGGAGCCCGGAAGTCAGGAATCTCGCGGTTTCACGTACATTCTCGAGGCCAACTTACACGGTCTGTTGTCGTGTTGAAGAAATGCGTCCTGATGTAATAGATGATGTCGGAGCAATAAGAACAGCTGAGAGTGACTGCCCCTCCGGAGGAGAAGGAGGCGAAGCGGGCGATAAAGCCCCAAAATCCGAAAAGGTTGGCAGCAGGGGTCAAGGGCGCTGCTGTGCGGAAGGGGAAGCGTGACCTGCAGAGAGCGAAGGATTCCATGCAGGCGGAGGAGAACCCGCCTGAGCCACGCGAATCGCATAAAGTGGAGGAGGAACGCGGCCTGCCACGCGACCCACAGAAAATGGAGGTGGATGCATCCGCTGTAAGGTAATCTGTACACCGGTGGATCGTATAGGGGTGGCCGGTCTTGTCGGTGTGGCGTTGCTTATTACTCATCGCAAAACACCGTCTTAGCATCCGCCAGCTGCGAAGCAGCGGGCGACGCATGAATTAGAGAGTAAAGATAATTTCTTTATGGAATAAAAATGACAACTCCAACTACCGACGGAAAAATTATCGTGAACTCGCTGTACCACAGCGCGATCGTGTCCTGCCTCGCCATAGAATACGCACGACTGGTCCTTGAAGGGGCGCCTCCCAAGCTAGACTTCACCTCCGTCCGCGACGTGGGCTATCATAGCTGCGGACGTAGGCCTCGCGATGGCGACCAAGGATATGCTGATCAAACAGGCCATCATCCCAGCTGAGCTAATGAAGTAAAACACATGCGGGTGATATTCACCATGGCTACGATCTGGGCAACTGTTAATGGCGCCAATGTGAAAACCCTCGCCTTCAGCTCAGTGACTTTTACACGCCGAGCAGCGAGCAACAGAAGCGCGAGACGGCCTTCATCATCGGAGGCATGGTTGTGATGAGGTTGGTGGCCTACAAATTGAGTTGAAGCAACGTTTTAGACAAAATGTGCGTAATGATATAGCCAGTGTCAAAGATGTCAACTTTCCCATCAGCTAATTATTTCACTCCTTCGGAGCCGTTGGTTAAATTGATGTATGTGCACGGCCGTCAATGCTGCGCGTAGTCTGGTTTCGGCCCCACTGATCCTTTAATATCGATATGGCTTTACCTAGAGATGGAAACCTTACCTAGACTTGACAACCTCTGCCGACGTCGCGAAGGGAAAAGGTCATAACTAAAAAAATGCGTTACACTTTTCACCCTAGGCCATTTAATATCTGGATGCACGATGCAATTAGTTTTCGATTGGTACCGGTTCGAATGTACTTTCATCGTTTCTAAGTTATAGTTCCATGTCTCTGAATATTGTTTCCGCGTAATTTGAGACTATTCTTTCGTCATTAATTTGTAAAGTGGTATGGAGAGAAAGAGGAGAATACAGGCTTCAATTTGACGGTATTGTCTACCAATTTTGACGATGTTTACAGGGTGCACTCGGCGGTCGAAAAACGCGAGTTTGACTCTTTTGGGGTGCTCTACAGCGGCCGCACGGAGCGATTTTGCAAACTATGCAATTTTTAACTTCCGATGTCTCCAAAAATATAAGACAAATCCTCAATTTTTCTGGAAATCAAGAAAGCATTTCTTTTGAGGGACGGAAAAACAAGAAACCGTTATTTTTTTGCATAAAATTAATTCTTGGAAATTGTCACAGTCGTCGGGTGCGCTGCGCGTCCATTTTGTCGAAGGTTTCATAACGCGCGGTTTTGGGGACAAGTTGAACGATTTCCGTCGCGCAATAACGTCTCTCAAACCGCTTTGGAGAAGCCTTTACAATTAGTCGAATGATCTTTTAAGTTTATATCCGGGAGACAAATGTACACGTTTAGCATTGATTTGTTGCACAGGTCGGAGCACGTACTTCGATCGGTTGACCGCGAAACGCGAAACATCATGGTAACTTATCATACTGAGCTCTATCTGGCTCTATAAACTATATGTCTGTAATAAACATTACTTAATTTATTATAAACATTACTTTCTTTATTAAGGCATTCAAGCTTGCTCCTCGGCCCTGGCCAAAGGAAAACAGTCTTCTCCACCCATCTCCGACATAACCACCCTCATGAGGCTAGTGCTGGCCAGGAATAATTTCTCCTTTCTTGGCAATAATTTCTCCTTTCTTGGCAAGCACTATCTTCATGTGCATGGCACTGCCATGGGCACGCGCATGGCTCCTTCCTTTGCCTATCTCTTCATTGGTGACCTTGAGGATCGCATGCTCAGTGAGGCTCCATGCCGTCCCTGGATTTGGTGGACATACATAGATGACGTGTTCTTCATTTGGACTAGGGACAGTAGCAGCTTGAATGCTTTCTTTGACCACATAAATTCCTTCCATAGGACTATCAAATTCACGTGGGAGCAGTCTCTTCAGCAGACCCACTTTCTGGACGTCACCGTCCGGAAAGACCTCAATACACTCACTACTAACTTGTATTCTAAGCCCACCGACACTCATCAATATCTCCATTCCTCCAGTTGTCACCCTAGACACTGTAAGACTTGTATATAGTTCAGCCAGTCCCTCAGATTGAGGCGCACATGTTCCAATGAGTCTGACTTTCGCCGCCATACACGTGCATTGGCCAGTAACTTGGTTGCTAGAGGCTATAGTTCTCGCCAAGTGAAGAACTCCATTGCTAAAGTCTATTCCATTCCCAGAAGTTCGGCACTTAAACAAAAGCCACCAGGTCCCAAGGACAAGCCCAAGGTTCCCTTAGTTACTTCCTACCACCCTTCTCTTCCTCCTCTCAGGAAGATAACTAAGGAAAACCACCATATTCTCCACACTTCAGATCGTCTGGCTGATGCCATTCCTAATTCGCCTGTTTTGGCTTTCAGGCGCCCCCGTAACCTGCGTGACTTAATTGTCCGAGCAGAGGTTCCCCCTTTGGACTCTTCACCTCCAACCAAATTTGGTACATTTAAGTGTACCTCGAAATGCATTGTTTGCAAGACACATGTCAAGGAAATAGACTCTTTCAATGGACATTCTTCTGGAACTACCCACATGACCTATGGCTCTATCATGTGCACTACCTCAAATATCATATACCTCATCTCTTGTAGAGTTTGTAATATTCAGTATGTTGGCGAGACCAAAAACACCCTCAAAAACGGATCTATGGCCATAGGTCTACTATCAAAACCGGTAAAATGGACACCCCTGTTGGGTATCACTTCAATCTCCCTGATCATTCGATATCAGATATTAGTGTACTGGTCATAGAATCACTTGGTCACCGTAATAATGCTGTCCGTCTTAGCCGTGAGAAAATGTGTATGAAGCGTCTTCGGACTATTCAACCACATGGTCTCAACATCCAGGAGGGTAATGACTAACACCATGCAGCCTTCTGATAATCCCTCTTTTGTGTTCAGTCCTTCACACTTCTCTCTTTGATCTTTCCCCCTCTTGTCACTAATCCCTACCCTACTCCTTGCCCTTCTCTTTGATCTTTCCCCCTCCTCTAACTAATCCCTACCCTACACCTTGCCCTTCCCTTTGATCTCTCCCTACCAGCTTCACTCTTTGTCCTTTGTTTCTCATCCGTGTCCTATTCACTCTCCCCCCCCCCTTCCTTCGTGTACATGTATCTGTTTTGTCCTTGTCACTCTGCCTTTGAGAAAGGTCCTGCTAGGATCGAAACGTCAGGCCCACTAAATTTTAAGAAAAGCAAACTGTGTTCGTTCGCGGAAAATCATAAACAACATTCAAATGAAGGGCGCCCTTACGTGCTTGGTTCACTGACTCATCTGAGCACGCTGAGCAGCTGAGAACGTTGCTGCAACGTGCTGAGGTGAGCCAGTGACGTCACAGCTCAACTCAGCACGGGAGCCTGTCTAAGATCGTTATACCGGTGTCCGTCCGTACGTTTCGGCTCACCGCCCTGGAACCGGAACCCACACGAAGTCTACCATGGACTTACGGTCAGCCAGCTCAATCCCTCTGGACGACAGGGAGATCCCCAATGGTGGTTCGGCTCCTGGCCTCACTCGGTCATCTAATTATTATTTATTTGAATTAAATACAAATACATTATCCCTCTCAATGGGTTTTGTTTTCGAATTACATTATAACGGAATAAGCACTTGGAGATACATGGAGTAATCAGACCTTTCACAACGTTTACGTCTAGAACTTTTAAACTTTCTTATGTACACAAATATTCAATGTGACAATCTTCAACTCATTTTTATAGTGTCGTGACACCTCAATACCATCAGGTTCCGTTCGTTTCTTGCCTTTTAACAATTAAGAAAAAAACAATTGTGAAGAAGTACAGCAATCATTTGCAATGTTACAATACAAGGTCATCCTAAGTATAAATACTCACAGTTATGTAGGCAGAGGGCCGGTAGAGGGCGTGTCATAATTATTCGGCTCTCGCTTCATGTGGTAATATTCTCTGCTTCCCGTCCTTTGCGTGTGACCAACAGTTTGCCTCTGGTTGGTATTGTTACATAGACCGACCAGGAAAAGTTACACGGTAAGCCACTGGAATTTTTCCAGCAAATCCGGTAAGGAACTTTAGCTTCTGCCTAATTTTGGAGGGTTGAGTTGCATAGTGTTGTGTTGGCTGTTAGACGCGCGCGTCATCCTGCGTCTCGTGGAACATCTCGATAACAACCAACGCCGAGTGATCTACAGCTTACAGGGGAAAATACGTTTCGCTTGTTGCATCTGATGGCATTTTGTTCTAATTATTTAACTGTCTTGGGTTGGACATTAACTGCATCCGGTGGTAAGACTCCAGTTCGGGAGATCAGGAGTTGTGGGGAATGTGGAGTTACCCCTTAGTTACCATTACTCCCAGGTCTGCTCTGGACCAGAGCAGTAGTACCTGTTTGGGCCCCAGTTATTGGTTAAATAACCGTCGGGATCCGGGAGTAAACCCTGAAATCAAATCCGGAGCTGGAGTCCCTAAGGCGGTCTGGTGCTGTAGTCAACACCTTTTGGCAACTCCTGCGGCGTCGCTGATCCCAAACGTACTGGCTTCGCCTTTCCTTTGGTTCCATCATCGACGTGGAGAGGGGGGATTTGCTGCATGGGCTACAGCCTTTCCTCCATATAAACCAGCCCAGGCTTGCGCCCTGGATTGCACCAGACAAAAACACAAGAATGAAAAGGAAGAAGCCAGCACTCAGGATTGCGAGCTGGAACGTGCGGACCATGACAACTGGTCTGTCTGACGACTTGACGAAGATAAGCGACCTCCGCAAGACAGCAGTGATCAACGACGAACTGCTGAGACTGCAAGTGGACATTGCTGCCCTCCAAGAAACCCGCCTTGCTGACAGTGGTTCCCTGCGGGAGAAGGATTTCACCTTTTTCTGGCGGGGGAAGTCCCCTGAGGAGGTCAGAGAGGACGGTGTGGGCTTCGCCATTCGCAACACTCTTCTGTCCATGATCGAGCTTGGCGACCAAGGAACCGAGAGACTCCTCACCCTGCGCCTTCAAACCACTGACGGGCCCGTTACCCTCATCAGCGCCTACGCGCCCACACTCACCTCCTCCCAAGACGCCAAAGACGCTTTCTATACGAGCAACAACACGCCACCATCCACAGCATCCCCAGCAGTGAAGCCGTACTGCTATACTTAGTGATTTCAACGCCCGAGTGGGAGCAGACCACGACACCTGGCCTGATTGCCTCGGTCATCACGGCATCGGCAAGATGAACGACAACGGTCAGCGCCTCCTTGAGTTCTGCACACTGAACCATCTGTGCATCACCAACACCTTCTTTCAGACCAAGCCACAACACAAGGTCTCCTGGACAGGCACCCAAGATCAAAGTACTGGCATCAGCTGGACCTGATTGTCACCAGACGCGTACACCTCAATAACGTTCTCACCACTCGCTCCTTCCAAAGTGCCGACTGCAACACCGATCATTCCCTTGTGTGCAGTCGGATCAGAGTCCAGCCCAAAAAGATGCACCGCGCCAAACCCCCAGGCAAGCCACGCATCGACGTCGGCCAAACCTCCAATCACCTCAGGCTGGAATCTTACACCTCCACCCTGAACGAGGCCCTCGCTGCTCACCCCCCTGAGGGAGACGCTCAACAGCAATGGAGCCTGCTGAGGCACTCCATCTACAGCAGCGCGTCCCTGGCTTTTGGCAAGAAGACTCACAAGAGCCACCACTGGTTCGAAGCCAACGCCAGCGTCCTCACTCCACTACTGGATGAGAAACGCGCCGCCCTGCTCGCGCTTAAGAACAACCCCACCAACGAAACACAGCAAGCTCTCAAGACTGCACGCAGTCAGGCACAGAGAGCCAGACGATGCGCCAACGACTACTGGCAGGACCTCTGCTGCAACATTCAGCATTCCGCTGACTGTGGCAACATCAGAGAAGTCTACGACGGAATCAAGAAAGCCCTTGGACCATCCAAATCCAAAAACGCCCCCCTGAAGTCAGCTACTGGTGAGATCATCAAAGACAAGGCCAAGCAGATGGACAGGTGGGTGGAGCATTATGCAGAGCTGTACGGCAAAGAGAACACCATTACTGACGCAGCATACGACGCCATCTCGACACTCCCCTGCATGCCCGAGTTGAACGATCCACCTGACGAACTCGAGCTGGGTAAGGCGATAGACTCCCTGCCCACTGGAAAGGCCCCAGGACTTGACGGCATTCCACCCGACGTCATCAAGTGCGCTAAGAGCACCCTGCTTGGCCCGCTACACACGCTAGGCTCTGCCAGTGCTGGGAGGAAGGCGAGGTGCCACAAGACATGAGGGACTCCAATATTGTCACGCTCTACAAAAATAAGGGGGACAGGAGCGACAGTAACAACTACAGGAGAATCTCTCTTCTGTCTATCGTCGGCAAGCTCTTCGCACGCGTGGTTCTGAACTGTCTGGAGAAGCTTGCCGAGAGAGTCAAACCTGAGTCCCAGTGTGGTTTTAGAGCACAACGATCAAAGCTAAGGTTCGAGAGACTCTGATCAGAGACATGCTGTTCGCTGATGACGCAGCACTCGTCTCCCACACAGAACACCAACTACAGGCACCCATGGACGGCTTCTCGCGCGCTTGCCAAGACTTCGTGATGACCATCAGCATCAAAAAGACCAACGTCATGGGCCAGGATGTTGAGATTCAACCAAGCATCTCAGTCAACGGTAGCACGCTGGACGTCGTCCACGAGTTCACCTACCTAGGCTCCACCGTCAAGGACGACCTCTCACTTGACAGCGAAATCAACAGACGCATCGGCAAGGCCTCCACTATCTTCGCCTGGACTCTCTATTCCAGTCAGGAGAGACGGCTCAACTCGTTCCACCTTAGAAACCTGAGACGCATACTAAACATCACATGGTCAGACCGCGTGACGAACACCGACGTCCCGCAGAGAATGGGACTCCCCAGCATGACTTTTTGTATACGTACACGATCCGGCAACGCAGAATCCGCGGCTGGCTTGGCCACGTTCGCCGCATGGAAGACGGGCGCATCCCAAAAGATCTTCTGTACGGGGAACTCGCTTCAGGCACACGAGCCCACGGACGCCCAAAACTGCGCTTCAGGGATGTTTGCAAGAGGGATCTCAAGACGCTAGACATCGATTGCGACACGTGGGAGGTTCTGGCCGCTGACAGTAGAGTCACATGGAGGCACGCACTGCACACAGGCCTCAAGTCATCAGAGGAAAAACAACACCAGGCTGCAGTGGAGAAACGAGCCCATCGGAAGAACAGCCAGCGACTACCCTCCACTGACAGCCCCTTCACCTGCACCACCTGTGGCCGAGTTTGCCAGTCCCGCATCGGTCTGCACAGCCACAGCAGACGGTGCTCCAACCCAGGCGCACATCCATGATCTTGCGAGATTGAAGGGAGCCGACCTTGACGGGGTAAACAATCAATGAATATGCATATACAGTTTTTGTTTACTGGCAATATTCCAAGAAAAATAATAAATACTCACAGTCGTCAGTAAATCTTCAAATTCATATAAAATATATATGACGGCCCCGTTCGTGCCTTCCTCACTGAGTTTTGTGGACAAATGTTGTCATACAGTTTCTGGATACAACACGTACATTGCCTGCTGCTCTGCGGTTCTGCCTTTTTTTTCGGACAAAAGCCTGTTTACGCCCATGAGTAAACACAAAAGGTGCTCTGCCCGTGGGCACTACCAGAAGGCCACAGTGCCCCAAAAACCGTTGTTACACTTTCCCGCGACGGGACACCTTGGACCCCTTTTGTGACCACTGGACCTTGACAACGACTATGACCATACACAGTGTAACCCTAAACTTTTACAATTATACAAACAGAGAAACAAAAATACATCCGAATTCGTGACCATCTCACTCGCCCGCAGGAGAGCTTCCTGCTTGTGGCGCAGCACGGTGTACTCCGAGCTGCCGTCTGGTCTGTCCTTCCGAACAGGACCTTGATCAGGAAGCTTGCCGTCGTACATAAGAAATTGCGCGAATAATTACCCCAATTATGTATGCATACGCGTCTTCACCTAATTTACGATGAATCCACCCACATTTTCCTCCAATTCTGCGTGTACATGCTAGGTGCTATAGGTGTTGTACACAAAATAATGAGAACAAGGTACGTGGCCCGACCCCCATTGTGTATCGTGGGAACCCCAGTTTTCGACGGTACACGTTTTCGACGCTTGGCATTCTAACTCACATCGCACGATGAAAACAACTTCGTATAACGATCTCAGACTTCGTATCTTCCGGTTTGTTTCCTGCTCTTTGTACGTCACCGAGAATTTGGAAAGTTAAGGCTCTTTCAGTTGGCCAAACTCGTGTGATTAAAAAAGTTGCTTTTTTGGGGTCTATTTTCCTAGGTACAAAATTGGCAGTTGCTTCGAAGCTCCAGTTTTCTTTATTGTTGGTCCTAACAAAAATCTGAGTGTACCATAACAAACCCCAACATACGTAGAAAAAATACATATCACGCAACTTGAGGCAGTCCGTTCTGGGTAAAAACTATGGAGGCTCCTATAGGGCGTCTCGCTTATATAATTTGTTTAAATTATTCTTTATTATTATTATTTAAAGACAAAAAGTAACATGGCCTAATAGGCTTTTATAAAAAATGAAAAACATGAAAGGGCAGCGAGAGAAAGTACCAAGAAGGAGGAAATGTGTCTCTGGAGTGACATTGGGAAAGGCCATAACTGAAGAAGCAGTGAGAAAGAGGAATGTGGAGATTTTTAAACGTCACAAGACATCAAACAGACCAATGCGTTTTAAGCATAAATTATGAATGATTTGAGGAAAGTGTTAGAAGCAGTGTGGAAAAACGAAAACAAAGATGAACACACAAAAACATACAGGGAAGAATTTTACAGTGCCACACAGCATTTTGAGTTATTTTAAGAATTTATTTTGCTTTTGGCTGCACTGGGACACCTTACTAAACGCCACCATCGAAAATAGGGGACGATGCTTACTGCGCGGTGCGCCGCGGACGTCAACAAAACCGGGTAATCTTACCGAAGTGACAGGCTTGATCAACTTTCTCTATGATTATTCTAATAGTCTGTGGTGTGGACAAAGTGACTGAGAGCTCTTTTAGTGTGATACTTTCGTCCACATTGGTCAGCTTGAAGAAAAGTCCTTATATCGTCGAAAACCGGTAACTGGAGGATTACTACTCACATGCAGTTAAGTGTTGGGAAAAACTCAGACGGGAATATATGTACAACAATTACAAGCTTGAAGACCATGTACAGTAACAACATGGAGGAATAAGAATCTTCCACCAAAAAGCAAGGGCCACAATCGGTCGCGTTGCATTATGGCACTTTTAGTGCTTGCGACGAGACCAACCCCCCCACACACACACGGGTCGAAACCATACAAAAGCCTTTGTATAATAATAACCAAAGATATACCAGAGGGGGGTCTATTAGTATCATTGATACAACTCTTTGACTTACTCGTGTAGCGCGAGGTGATTTTTTTCTTAGTAGGCCTACATGTGCGATTATTCTTTGTTGCTTATAGTGCATGCGTAGTGTGAACGCGCAGCATGATTCACCCATACTGAAATTTACACGGTTCGGATT
Source organism: Luidia sarsii (assembly GCA_949987565.1). NCBI lineage: Eukaryota > Metazoa > Echinodermata > Asteroidea > Paxillosida > Luidiidae > Luidia > Luidia sarsii. The sequence goes on from OX465121.1 coordinate 1,875,185, forward strand.
ATTATTGTTGCCGTGGTATATGACATCTTGGACATACAGATATAATGTAGCCGCCGTCTGTTCGCAACATAGGCTTACATGCCGTTGATTTTCTGTCTGATCCCTATCTTGCGTGAGTCAGCAACTTTTATAGTACATGTACATCATCATAGTTTCTCTTTTTATCTTTATTTCATGTCGACGTCTGAACATTTTTGTCGACAAGTCGGCATATTTTCTATGTCGCTAACAGTATAAGATGTAACAGGGCAAACCCTCATTGAAGCATGAAGCAGGTCTCTACCATGAGTGGCTGGGCCGGCCGGCGGCTTACTAATGCATGTGGACATGTCACTGGCCACAGCACAGCACTTGCCCAGCCATCTTGTATTTGGCTTAAATATTGAATGGCATGAATAAATATTAATGACAATTATGATAATAATACTTCAATATATAGTATGCAACTTTACACTTATAGCGCTTACACAGTTTCTCATCGCCCGGAAGTTAGACCTGACCGCTATAGATAGGCAGCTAGAGTTTGTGCAAGAAATCTTGCGTAAGAAGTATCAGCATGTACATGTATACTCCATCAGTACATGTACTGTACATGTATCGTAGGGAGCCCAGTTTTCGACGGTACGCGTAAAATAAAATTAAAATAAATAAACTCACATCGCACGATGAAAACAACTCCGTATAACGATCTCAGACTTCGTATATTCCAGTTTGTTTCCTGCTCTTGTCCGTCACCGAAAATGTGGAAAGTTAAGGCTCTTCCGGGTAGGTCAAACTCGTGTGATTCAAAAAGTTGCTCTTTTGGGGTCTATTTTCATAGGTACAAAATTGGCAGTTGCTTCGTAGCTCCAGTTTTCTTTATTGTTGGTCCTAAAAAAATCTCAGTGTATCATAACAAACCTCAACATACGCAGAAAAAAACGCAACTTGCTTGAGGCATCCCGTTCTGGTTAAAAACTATGAAGGTTCCTAAAGGGCGTCTCGCTTGTATAATTCTTTTTTTTTTCATTATTATTATTAGTAGTATTATTTAAAGGCGTAAAGTAACATGGCCTAATAGGCTTTAAACAAACAAGGGAAAAAAGGGCAGATAGAGAAAGTACCAAGAAGGATATTGGGAAAGGTCATAACTGAAGAAGCAGTAAGAAAGAGGATTGTAGATTTTGTTTTAAACGTCACAGAAGAAGACATCAACCAGATAAAAAATACAACCCCACCAAAAGAGCAAAGATAAAAGAATCTGCTTCCATGGCTGTATCACAATTACCTTGGACCAAGCCGAACAATCACATCCTGCCTCGATGTATCTTCTGATGTGATAATTAACAAGGATGAGAAATGCTGCGTGTGTCTCTCATAGATACCGTCCTACCGTATTGTTTACTTGAAGATCCAAATAAAAAAAAGTTAAAAGATAACTTTCAGTTAAATGAACTTGTTTTCACATTTTCAGGAAATTATTCTCAATTCGAATTATTCATTATGTTTAGAACCTCGCAGATGCATACGCGGACGTATAAGGCCTTTTCACACTATCTTCGCTTCGAACCGGGTTGAAACCTACCCGGTTCCGCTCCGGTTCAGCCGTGGCTGTTTTCGACCCGGTTCACAGAGACGCAACATTCACACTGTTCATGACACAAACCGGCCGCGGCGTGAACAGGTGTCCTGCCAAAAAGTGTCCCTGCCAAATACTGTCCGCTCATTAGCATACTGATCGCTGATTGGTTAGCGTTAGGACTAGGATTAGGGTCGTTAGGGGTAGAGTTTGGATTAGAATTAGGATTGGGATTAGGATTAGGGTTAGGATTAGGGTTGTTTGGGTTAGGGTTAGCGTTACGGTTACAGTTAGGGTCCAACGGTACCAAAGTGCCCAACGTTGCGTGTGTTAGGCCAGCAACCATACACAATGCGTGTGTAGTGCGCAACCATACCCCAACCACGGGCGGTTGAATGTCATACGTTTTGGACCAATCAGCGGTCAGTATGCTAATGAGGGGACACTATTTGGCAGGGGACACTATTTGGCATGACACCGGGTAACTTTCAATCCGGATACAGCCGTGCGTATTCACACTACGAACTCTCAACACGGATCATGTGCGGCGCCTGCGCGCTGTGGTGATTTTCTCGCTCCCACAATGCCTTGCGACGCGCCAAGCTGCCGGATGTAGGCCTACCAGTTAAAAATAAATAGACTCCACACGCTTTCGCGAAAATATTTTCGTGAAGCATGCGCGATTTAGAGGCCCCCCTAATTTGCGCGTTTCACGAAAAGCTTGCGCGAAGCATTCGCGAAGAAGGCAAGAAGCAACTCCCCTAAATGAAAATAATAACGACGAAACATTGTATAGCACCACCTATGCTGGCCTAATTGCTGCAGTGCCCTCAAATTTGGATGATTTTCACAGCAACGAATTTCCGTGCCCGCACAGTGCCGCCGTGCCCTTTTGCCTTTCGGCCGACGGGATAGTTGGGCAGATGGGACTATACCGGCCGCCGCACGGCCGTTAGCACAGCGCGCGTAAAATAGAATCCAGACTGCTGTGAAACATTGCGCATTTTGTGCACAACATTGATTGCACAATAGATAGATTGTGCAACAACACGTGGTTGAGTTGCGTGCGACAGTAGAACCATAGAACGATATGTCAAAGTTTGCGCGACCGTTATCACAGACTGCTGTTATACATTGCCCATTCTGTGCACAACGGTACGTCCTGTTGGGGTGTCAACGAACTTTTCGTCTGTGGGTACGTGTTCTTCCGCCGAGTTTCGCGCCACACAACTCAACCCGGATCGGCGGTAGGGATCTCAACCCGGGGCGGTTCACACTATCGTTTTCGAACCGGTTCAAGCTGAAAAATGCATTTTCAATCCGGATCGAGATTTTCAACCCTGGTCCCTGCCAGGGTTTGTTTCGAGTCGGCTAGAGCATGCTACCCGGTTCGGAACCGGGTTGAAATTTTAGTAGTGTGAAAAGGGTTGAAAAAAATCTCGGGGTCGGAACCGGTTCCGACCCCGAGATTTTGGACAGTGTTAAAAGGCCTATAGACGCCCACGTGATCCTGCACGTATGAACTGGACTGCGGAGAGCGTGAGCTTGTCGAATAAATCTAACAGCGCCACTGTGTTCGCACGCCGATCAAAACGAGTAACGTAACTGAATGGGAGCGTCACCTCTAGTCTTATTTATAATCCCTATGGGTAGACCATAGAGCGTTATGGGTAGACCACAGAGCTCTATGGGTAGACCATACTGGAGCTCTATAAATAAACTAGAGTGCGCACTCCCCCGATCAACGCGCGGTACTAACGTGTGCCGACATGGACGCACATCCGCCATTACCAAAGAGGGCAACTTCAGCTCGAAGTGCCCGAATGACGTAGCAATCGCGCGTAATATGAATGGGGATTACGGTAAAGCCGAAACTCGGTTATGAATGTGGAAACTAAATGAGTGGTTTTTAGTACAAATGAAGGGAAAGACCGTCAATACCTCAAGGGATTGGCGAATTTTAATGTCCCATCTTCTTTTGTAAAAATTAAAATTAGTTTGCCCCGTAGAGATGCATTTGCCCTCTTTGGTAAAGGCGTCGCGGCCCCCTTGTCGGCAAGCATCACGCGACGAGTGCGCACTCTATAGTTTAGATGGGTAGGTAACGGGTAGACCTTAAAGTCTGCCAAGTGAAATGCCGCACGTCATAACTGAATATTCATGAGTTTATCTCCCGATTGCGGGAGATCGATGGGTCCCGAAGTTAATTAATGCTAAGGAGTCATGGCGTACGGCATTTTACTTGGCCGCCTTTAGTAGGGTCTACCCATAGAGTTACAGTATAATTATATTATAACTCTATGGGTCTACCGTACTGCGGCTCTCGCAAAGCTTCCAAATGGAGACAGAGCCGGAGCCTGAGCCTAAGCCGGGTTTTGGAAAAGACCTTCACGAGCGGGAAATAAATCAACCATTCAGGAAAACGCTTGGTGTAGTTATAAAGGTGGTAATCAGAAGGTAAGTAAACATTGAGCAATATAAGTGAAATTGAATTATTAGCCCAAAAACTACCAATTTCTGAGGTAGTTGAAAAATAATTGTTCTTCTAATTATAGGATAAGTTGCTTTTTTGTACAACTTTTGATAGAAATCCTTTATATATACTCCTTCTAACCACCGGCTTATTCAATTTCTCGCGTTGATCTCGCGAGAGTTTTGGCTGGGGTCGCGTCCAGTACACTGTACTAGTAGTTATTGGCGTAGAAATAATAATGGCGGGCTGAAAATGTAACGATAACTTGTAGTTGTACATGAATATCTTAACATATGAAAAGTACAGTGAAGAAATCTTAAATGTGACAGCCCTGGACGTATTATTGTTTTATTTTACATTATAATAAGGTAAGTCTAGTTATTTGGGTTGGTCTCGAACGGATTCAGACCAGCTAAGTGCTGCTACTGCTAGTGCTAGTGCTACGCCTACACTGAATGCCCCTACACTTACACTGTACAGTGCTAGTCCGAGTAACTTGGACCCGACAAGTCACCCTTTTTTTTAATCAAATGTTGAAAATTTTGAGATTCGGGTGACTGTAGCAGTGAAGGTCCCCGAATCTCAAATTTTCAAAATTCGATAAAAAAGGGTGACTTGTCGGGTCCAAGTTACTCGGACTAGGGTCTAAACTCTAATTAAGCATGGACTAAATCAGTAAATCGAGCCTTGGATTGGAAGTTGGAGGTCCAAGTTAGTCGAACTCGGAATCGGATGTACCTGTAAATAATGACATATGCACCCTGACATATCTGTTTTTAGTTAGTGTTAACTGTTATTGTGTTACTTGTGTTACTGTAGACGTAGTGTTAGTGTTACAACTTACATTTACTCGTTACGACGTTAGTTGTATTGTTACTGTTAGTGTTAGGCGTTACCGTAATTAGCTGATTGCAAATAATAATTAATTTAAACGCAGTGGCTATTGTATTGTTACGGCAGCCATAACACAGTTTCCATTTTCTATAGTTACGGCACTACAACTGCGCATGTTTGAGAACACGTGCCAGATCGAACCACGAAGCTAGTAACATGTACCCCCAGAACTTTGGGGTTCTACGTCGTCCGCTGCTCTCCCGACCGGAACCCCACAGATAACTAGGCTTTTTTCCCATAGGCTTCTGTGTAACGTTCACAGTGCTGTGGCATAGGGATCAGCAGGTTCAGCATAACTCATAAAATACTGCTTCATTTGGCCCAAGATTTCTAGCAAATGTGGTTTACATACCACGCACCTGTGTGCAACTGTCCATGTGACGAAAATGTGTCAATTTCCCCCAACAAAGGGGCAAAAACCTCCCGGTTCGGTCGCAAGATCCAAACGGCAGCGCCGCAACTGGCAGTCTGGTCCCCTGTACGTCTTCGCAGCTAGCCGCTATACCGTACTAGAGGGGACCAGACTGCCAGTTACGGAGCTGCCGTTTGAATCTTGCAACCGAAACGGGAGGTTTTCGCCCATTTTGGGGGGGAAATCGACATATTTTCGCCGAATGGACAGTTGCACACAGGTGCGTGGTATGTAAACCACATTTGCTAGAAATCTTGGGCCAAATGAAGCAGTATTTTATGAGTTATGCTGAACCTGCTGATCCCTATGCCACAGGGTTACACAGAAGCCTACGGGAAAAAAGCATAGTTATCTGTGGGGTTCCGGTCGGAAGAGCAGCGGACGACGTAGAACCCCACAGTTATGGGGGTAAGTAACATGCACACTAGTTGCGGTAACCGTAACCCTCATCCTCCCGAAGGTCGGAGACCTGAGGGTTACGGGAACGTATACAAAATTATAGCGAGGTTTTTGTTTTTACCATTTTGGAAACACCACTGTCCCGATCGCCCCCTTTTTCCACCCTTTTGAAAATCGCCACACACAATCTAAGGACATGCACTTGATCCCAAATGTATACTGAATGTGATCAGATAACCCAAAACATCGTGGGTAAAATACTTTTCCGAAAAACGGGCAGAAACTCACCCAAATACTGTCTGTAAATGTCCCGTCAACGTCTCCGCCAGGTTCGGAATCCGAACCTGGCGCCTCGACCAATCAGCGCTTAGTCTCGTGACGTATACCCGCACGACGGCTATTTGCTGTTTTGCAATAACAGTCCACACTCGTGGTGCGCGCGCAGGTCATCGCCCTGTGAAGAGCCGACTGGTACTGTATACAACCATGGATACAACACGTGTGCTGTACATGTGATTGTACGGTACATGTGATTGTACAGTACATGTACATGTACCGTACATGTGCAAGCAGAGTACCAAAGAATACGCTTTGATAATACACGTACATGTACATGTACTGTACACGTAATATACATGTACAACAGTACAGTGCACATGTATCATGTACATGTACAGTATGAACCCGTACGCTACGTACACACACGTGGTGGAGACCACTGTACAATCACATGTACCGTACAATCACATGTACAGCACACGTGTTGTATCCATGGTTGTATACAGTACCAGTCGGCTCTTCACAGGGCGATGACCTGCGCGCGCACCACGAGTGTGGACTGTTATTGCAAAACAGCAAATAGCCGTCGTGCGGGTATACGTCACGAGACTAAGCGCTGATTGGTCGAGGCGCCAGGTTCGGATTCCGAACCTGGCGGAGACGTTGACGGGACATTTACAGACAGTATTTGGGTGAGTTTCTGCCCGTTTTTCGGAAAAGTATTTTACCCACGATGTTTTGGGTTATCTGATCACATTCAGTATACATTTGGGATCAAGTGCATGTCCTTAGATTGTGTGTGGCGATTTTCAAAAGGGTGGAAAAAGGGGGCGATCGGGACAGTGGTGTTTCCAAAATGGTAAAAACAAAAACCTCGCTATAATTTTGTACATACGTTCCCGTAACCCTCAGGTCTCCGACCTTCGGGAGGATGAGGGTTACGGTTACCGCAACTACATGCACACTGACTTCGGAAGTGTGATGTTAGCTGGCGATGCTGCTGTGCGGCCGGCATGCTTGATCTTGATTTGTTGCATTTGCATGATACATGCCTCATTATGTGTTGCCACTGTTTGATTAAAGACAATTTAAACGTTGATTTATAATAGTTTTATAGTTTGTATAGTGATCTTTTAAACCTCCCTAAAATCGAATGACTGTCTTGTATTTTCTGCCGCCCCATGCACGCACTTGAAGTCGACATCGTAGTACAGTGCATCGCTGACGACTTTGTTAATGTAAGGGACCTGTTTTTGTTGCTGATCTCATTGTGCAAGAGCTTCTTATAATATACCATTACGTGATTGTAAAAGACGCCTTTTCCCATTCCGATAATGACAGGGATATTGCTTCAAGACAAGCAAATTATGTGCCTACAGCCAGACAATTTGCCTTGTTTTTTGCTCCTGTACTGAGCTTAAGGTGGCGCTGCCTGTGCATGTGGGGTTTATACCCCATGCAACAAAATCTGCTATGTCCTCACGCTTGCACAGTTGCAGTGCCGTAACTATAGAAAATGGAAATTGCGTTACGGCTGCCGTAACAATAGCCATTGTGTAATTTAGATTTATACAATAATACTATTATTACTAGTCTGAGTAACTTGGAGCCGACAAGTCACCTTTTTTTATCGAAATTTGGAATTTGGAGGGTTGGGTGACTGGTCCAAGTAAAGCTGGTACGGCAAGCTTGAATTTAAACTTTGAAAAGTACCCCCAACCGAAATCCCCAGATTTACCCCCCAAAACACCTGTGAAACCGTCCCATGCGCCCATTTTGGATTCCAATACTGGTCATTTTGTTTGGAAAAAAGGAAGAAACTCACCCGTTGATTGAGAAAATGTCTCTCCTGTCCGACGAGCCAAAATGCGGCGGCCATCTTTGATTTTGAACTGCACATGCAACTGCTACATGCAAATCGATGATGTCTGTCAGGTTCGGGAGCACAGTGAGTCTGTGTTCTGTGAGTAAGTGTGTGATGCACGTGTTGAGCCGGCGGCGCCACAACTGTTTCCGTTCAGGAGCAACCTACACTGCGCACCCGAACTTGTCAGAACGTCATTACGATTACTAGTTAGTGTTTCCTGACGCATGCTAAGCTACAGCGCAACAATTTTTTAGGAAGTCAGCGTGAGCGATGTGGGTCACCGCCACTCGGAAAAATGCCTCAGGAAATAGTCATCAATATTAAAATATATAGAAACAGCTGCCACGGAGGGTCAGAGGTCGCGGACAGCACAAACATTTTTGTCAAGTTCTGGTCTTGCCTTGTTCATACAGTGCTCCCCACAAAAATTATACATCGTGGATTTACTGTCCTTTTCCGCCCTAAAGTGAGTGGAACGTGTCAGTCTGGTTTGAAATGGTCTGAGTACACACACTCACAGACTACTATATATATGCATTCACTGTAGCCCTTGTTCGACCATCAAAATCCAAAATGTTGAAAAAGGAGTAAAAGGCCTACAGTTACTGTAGCAATTTATTGACCATTCCGTCAGCTGAATTAGCATTGTTTTCCATGCACTAACACCAGCAGTCCAAGTTATTTTTACCTTATAAGTCTAAGGCTGAGTCAATTAGAATAATTGACTATTCAAATATTCGGTCTTCAATTCGATCAAATATTCAAATATTCGATCGCAATGATTGGCTGACCTCTGTTATGTGCACATTCGTTGGGTTTTTTTTTGGCGGGGGGGCAAAGAACCAAGTTGGATCTAGGGCACCAAGGCCTTTGTTGAGAAAAGGCAGGATCCCTGCTTGTGGCAGATATATGCAATTTTCCAACAAAGATCGTTTGGTGCGAGCAACAAGAAGTCAGCGGCTCTAAAAGGGTTGGATAAGTGGGATTGTACTATAGTATAAGTTGGATCTTTGATATATCTCGAAAAAATCAGGCATGCAATGCAGCATATCTAATACATGTAGGCTGTGCACGCCGGTGAAAACGTGTAGTGCCAATGTTCATGACAACTGTAAACTTGTCCTGACCTCTTCTTGGTCTGTTCTCGTGCAGTTGCTCCATTTCGTTTACCAAATTGTATGAATGAACATGTCCGTACATGTATTTGGGTTTACGCACATACTGGCAACAAGTTTAGCTATGCATGTGATTGCAGGATGCATTTTTATTGGATAATCATATAAATAAGGTAATTTTTGCTGGTAATTAAACATACTGCTAATGTGATGAGGTGTGTGGCATGCAATACATGTGTAGGGGTGCCGTGTACTCAGAAATATGTTAGTTTTTGGCTTGGCAAAACGTAAGCATTTAACAGCATTACAATGTAGAAGAATGATATTCATTTATCTGAGAGACCATAGAGCTTAGTGGTTTTGAGACCAAGTTGGTAAGTAACTATGTTAATATATATTTGTCAAGGTGTGTGGATTTTCAATCAATCTGTTTCAGTATATGAAAGTTAATGTAATATGACATAAGACCATAAGTGCTGTGTTTATCTATTTTTTTCAGGTTTTATTGGAGAGGATAATATCACTAGTGCAAAATGTTTTACGCACACTTTGTGCTGAGCAAGAAGGGTCCACTTGCTAGAATTTGGTTAGCAGCACATTGGGACAAAAAGTTGACGAAGGCACATGTATTTGAAACCAATGTACCATCATGTGTCGACAGCATTATCCATCCAAAGGTAAGCTGAATAAAATAAAAATAAATTGGATTTTTAGGCTGACTAAAATGGATTCTTAGTAATGAACATCTGAAAAATATTTCTGAATGTGAATAAAAAGATTGAAAGCATATCTAAGAATAGAAAACAAATCAGAATTTCTCATAAAGCATGTTGCAGAGCTTATTGAATTATTTCACCTGAAAAATAAGATTGCTATTTAGCAAGGTATAATGAACATTTAGTTTGTACTGTATTTTGGACTACAAATTGCTGGTGAAAAAAAATACATAAAACAAAGATTGGAAATATCTTCCTCCGTGGTATATTTGACGACCTTAATCCGGACATGATGGAAACTTCGAGCACGTAAATATCCGTCACTCGCACACAATGTTCCGATAAAAAAACGATAGACATTTTGTTCTGCTGTTCTTGAATCAGTCAAGAGAGGGTGCCCCTATACAACTTCCGGATTATTATTCTTTGGATTTCAAACTTAGGAGCATTTACCAGCAGCAGTTTACGTCCCCACTGTTGGGTATTAAACGCCCCATTGTCTGAAACCACAAGGGGGATTTTTAACCGCAGATGTTTGGGATTTACGATGTCCCTTCTGGGCCATCATACAAACCGTCCCATTATCGGCGAGATGAAACAACGTTCACATGAAACCGCAGCACTGTGTGCATGCATGCGGCATTGAAAGGCGCGATCCCTGAATAAGGTTTGGTTTTTGACACGCCGCAGCGCCCGTAGTTTACAAAAGAAGTCGTCATAAATGGGTCGAGAACATGCTCGTTAGTGTTCGGTCAGCAAAAATGATTGTTATAACCGGAGTCTCGTAGCGTGCATGCTCGTTCTACACAAATGCACAAATTGATCAGTACTTTGAAAATATGCTCGTTACAACCGAGTTGTCATTATAATCAAGCTCGTCATAACGGGAGTCGACTGTATGTAAGAGCCAGCAGTTTCAAAAATATGGAATAATAGCCTAGTCTGATGAAAGGGTGTTTAGAAAGTCTGCTTGTCTACATATACTGAATCAATTGTCTTAGCTTACCGTATTTGATCTACAGGTGTACATGTATGTGGTTTTCAGTGTATTTTGGTAATTTTTTATTTTAAATCTAGGTGAAGATGGCTTTGAGGACATCAGGCCATTTGTTGTTAGGAGTTGTACGTATACATAGCCGCAAAGCTAAGTACCTCCTAGCAGATTGCAATGAAGCCTTTGTCAAGATCAAAATGGCATTTCGACCTGGAGTAGTTGACCTTCCTGAGGAAAATCGAGAGGCAGCATTCACTGCTATTACACTACCAGAAGTCTTCCATGACTTTGACACATCAGTTCCAGATCTCAAGTAATTATTTACCATGTGTTTTCTTGAACTTATTATTTTGTTTCAAGAAGAATTTTATGAGAGTTTTGCCCTACCGGTACTCGACATAAAAAGCACTCCTACTCAATGTTTAATTAGCACCGCACACTTCGCCCTATACATACACGTGAGTCAATGCTGGCACAATCTGATGTCTGTGGCTTTTGTGAAGTGATTATCAACCCCAAAAATGGCCCACTGTGTGTAGTACAACAATTGGAGCTCAGAGTGACTGTTTGTGATTTCAGGTTTAAAATTCACCATAGTATTTTATTAAAGTGTACTGGCATGCTTTAGGCTTACAGTGTTACACAACACACAAATTTGAAAACACTCATTTTGAAAATGTAGTTTATGCTCTCTTTCTTGTCATACATAAGTGTTAGATTCTGAGTTCTGACCGTGAATTACATCTTCCTGTCCTTCATTAGTTTTTGTTTTTGGCCTTCATGCCCTTCTGAATGGCCTTTGTGCCTCTCCTTTTGACTCACGGCTTTCAAAATGGCCTGCCCTTCTAGTCTACAAAATTTCCAACCCTGAGAGTCATCATGAATACCCCTTAGCATTCATGGCTTCCACGTTTTGTGTATGTTAATTGGTGTCGGTGCAAATTAGTGAGGTTTGAGAAAAACGTCAGGCCTGTGGTCTGAAATTAGACTGGGGGGTTGGAAATAGATTGAGCCCACATTGTTTGAAATATCTCATAAAGATTTTCCAGCTTTGACAACACTAGGCTGTTATTTCTGCAATTATTGCCGTTTGCCATGCTGGTTACATTGCGATTTGTTGTTGGCATGTTTGTCTTTCATGTGTGGCACTATATCTTGAAATACCCTCAACACTTGCATGTAATTGTACTTACTGTAAACAAGAGTTTCTGTGGATCCTGTGATATGCATTAATGTAGCATGGAACAGTAATACAAAGAGCAAATTTTTTTTAAAGTAATGTAGCTTTATATACATGTATTCAACTTACTATGACTCTTACAGCGATGCTGAAGTGCAGAAACAGTTTACATTGAACCAGAGCAGAGTAGAGGAGATCACTATGAAGGAAGATTTAGGGTCCATTACGCTTGCACAAGATGATGGCTTTGGTAAGTATTGATTTTTTTCCTACCTATGACATTCCTTACCCAATGGACTGAAAACAATAAATAAATGTATATGGGAATTACAACAGAATTATGAATGCTTAGATTTAAGATTTATTCATCTTTGAAAGCATTTGTGGTATAAATGAGGGTACAGTACCTAGTGTATTTGTCAATTCTATTCCTGTGGTTATGGACAAAGGCACCTTTAAATTCAGTTAGTAATTTTCGCATTTTGAATTAAAAAAAGAATGTAAACGTAGAATATCAGTCCTTACAATATTGACTCCAGAGTGGAAAGGTAGACAATGAACACAAAACTGGCTCTTGGTTTGTCCACCATTGAGCTTTAAGAGGTCAAACCATCTACCAAGAAAGGCAAGTACATTGACTGGAACAAAGGGAATCTCAACTTCCCCCCAGTGGAAACATGGAACCAGCTTGAAGACTCTGGATAATGACTTTCCAATTGACTGAGACCCAGATGCCCCAACAAGAGACCGGCTTTGACTTAGCCCATGGAAGTTGAAAGAAAAACTTCCAGCTTTTCCAGAGGAAGTACGGGGGTCAGGAAACTTCTCAGAGCCCAATGAAGGCACAGTTTGATGACCCAGGTGTCACGCCAGCTATGATCCTTAAATCGACCTCGCTGGACGTAGCCATCTCCACTAAGGTTGTTCGATATTTCGATATTTCGATATATCGCGATATCGCTTTCCGGCGATTATCATATCGAACGCATTTCAGGATATCGCGATATTTTCGATATCGCGATATCGAAAAAAGTATCACGATATCGGGAAAAAATCTGGTTTCCCAACCCCATTAACGCCTGTCTGTAAGCTTGTATAGCGTGGCCATCAGAGAGATCTTGAAGGGAGATAAGCTTTCGTGTGTAAAAACAACGAAAAACTCGAAACCGCAAGGGGAGAGGAGCGCCAGCCAGCCATTTGACTCTTGCATTGCGCGCGGTCTCCACAAAGGCAATGCGTCAGCAACAGATCCACTGCAAGTGCAAGCTCACTTCCGGTGTTGGTAGCACACTTTTCGTACAGCGCGACCTCGGTACGGTGGGCACGCACAGCGACTCGTGTTTGGGACATTTTCCCCCATGTGGCCTACATAAGTTATCCGATCGTTTACGATATTATCCAGGCTGCAAAAATTGCAGATTCATTTTCCTACTGATGTCTCCCAATGCAGCCAAATATAATGTAAAAATATATACTTTACATAATTATGTTTTAATCTCAGAAAATCAAAATCAAAATCGAAGCTAGGAAAGACGTTGGATAAACGTCACTGTTCATAACGCACGGGCGACCTCTGATTTCTCGATCCTTCCATGCTGCTCTGGTACCCGCCACGCAGCTGTACTAAAGGCACGTGTAAGTCAACGTACACCAGCGAAGTACGGCCAGGCCATTTGCACATCGTGTACTGTACAGTGTACACCGAAGTTCGGTGGACTTTTTGTGGGGGGGGGGGGGGGGGGGGGGGGTCGCATCGCGATCTATTCCAACTTGAATGATTCCAACTTGGACATGTAAACTAACAATCATTTTGCAGCGTGGATGAGAAAAGGTGAACTGCTGCTTTATTCTCCTTTTTAGCTGCCCCCCCCCCCACCCCAAAAAGGTACAGTAAACATTTTTCCAGTACGCATACGTACGACCGAAAAGGACATCAGATTTTGTTCAAAGTGATCGTTATGCCGACGTAAATGTACTGATGGTTTGTCTCCCCTCATGAATATTAATCTGAAGACCCATTGGCTCTGGCCAGACATGTATTTGTGACGTCATATGTAAGCATCGAGTTGCTGAAAACCACCTGGGATATCGTCTTTTTTAAATGTAATAACGTATTCTTAATACATCAACAAAAATAGTTTCGTTTTGGCGTATACTTTTAAAAGAGCGACCTGGGATAGTTGTTAAAAAAAAAAAAATCGTTGATAAATGAGGAGTTTAAGGGGGTTAAACAATTGGTAACTATGGCTTAAAGTTAGATGCATTTGCTACATATAGGTTTCCGTCAATCACTGTGTATTGAATGGAAATCCAGGTCACTACCTTGACTTCCGCTTACGCACCAGATATCGCGATAATATCGAATATCGCGATATATTCCTGACGATATATCGAAACTAAAAATTCCGGATATCGAACAACCTTAATCTCCACTAAGGTTGTACGATATCCGGAATTTTTGGTTTCGATATATTGTCAGGAATATATCGCGATATTCGATATTATCGCGATATCTGGTGCGTAAGCAAAAGTCAAGGTAGTGACCTGGATTTCCATTCAATACACACTATGATTGCCGGAAACCTATATGTAGCAAATGCATCTAACTTTAAGCCATAGTTACCAATTGTTTAACCCCCCTTAATCTCCCCATTTATCAACGAAAAAAATAATTTAAAACAACTATCCCAGGTCACTCTTTTAAAAGTATACGCCAAAACGAAACTATTTTTTGTTGAAGTATTTAGAATACGTTATTACATTAAAAAAAGACGATATCCCAGGCGGTTTTCAGCAACTCGATGCTTACATATGACGTCACAAATACATGTCTGGCCAGATCAGCCAATGGGTCTTCAGATTAATATTCATGAGGGGAGACAAACCATCAGTACATTTACGTCGGCATAACAATCACCTTGAACAAATCTGGTGTGCCTTTCGGTCGTACGGATGCGTACTGGAAAAAAAAAATGGGGGGGGGACTGCTAAAAAGGAGAATAAAGCAGCAGTTCACCTTTTCTCATCCACGCCGCAAAATGATTGTTAGTATACACGTCCAAGTTGGAATCATTCAAGTTGGAATAGATTGCGACGCGACCCCCCCCCAAAAAAACCCCCAAAAAACAAAACAAAAACTCCACCGAACTTTGGTGTACACGATGTGCAAATGGTCTGGCCGTACTTAGCTGGTGTACGTTTCCTTACACGTGCCTTTAGTACAGCTGCGTGGTGGGTACCAGAGCAGCATGGAAGGATCGAGAAATCAGAGGTCGCACATGCGTTATGAACGGTGACGTTTTTCGCTGTACGAAAAGTGTGCTACCAACACCGGAAGTGAGCTTTCACTTGCAGTGGGTCTGTTGCCGACGCATTGCCTTTGTGGAGACTGCGCGCAATGCAAGAGTCAAATGGCTGGCTGGCACTCCTCTCCCCTTGCGGTTTCGGGTTTTTCGTTGTTTTTACACACGAAAGCTTATCGCCCTTCAAGATCTCTCTGATGGCCACGCTATACAAGCTTACAGACAGGCGATAATGGGGTTGGGAAACTAGATTTTTTTTTTCGATATCGTGATACTTTTTTCGATATCGCGATATCCTGAAATGCGCTCGATATGATAATCGCCGGAAAGCGATATCGCGATATATCGATATATCGAAATATCGAACAACCTTAATCTCCACTGCCTAGGCTACCCCAGACTGATATTGCTGGGGCTGCTTGGGGTCCTGTCGGACATATGGGGGCTGCTTCGACCCAGTTTTCAGACTGACAGTTGTGAAATCACGCAAGGCCCTCTTCTGGACTTGCATCTGGCTCAGCGAAATTTCCCTTGAAGGAGCTGTCCTCCCTTCCTCTTACACCCCATCACACTATGAGGGTCCTAAGTGTGATGGAGGCTCAGAAAAGACTAATTTTCCAATTATATTTTTTCTGTCGATGAGAACCACGCTGGTGGTGAAACAGCCACAAACAGAAAAATCCATGAGTTTGCATGAGCCTGCAATTAGGCTCACGTGACTTGAAGCTACCCCCCCCCCCCCCCCCGAGCCAAACCAGTTTAAAATTAAAAAAAATGTTTCTACAGTATCTGCTACCTTTTCAAATTAATCTCTGAGTTATTTTGTTTGATCCCCATCCCAGGAATTGTTGCAGTTGCTAATTCATTAGGTTTTAGTATCATGAAAGATTCCTCATGAAGAAAAATTAAAATCACTTTTGGTTTACATAAGTAAAGGTTTTCCTATACACATAGAAGTATTAAAACTTGTGAGATGTTATGAGTAATGACCCTATTTGTTCTGGGTTAAATAAGTCTAATTGTTATTTATTGATACGTCATGTAATGTATATGTACGTGTACAGTGGAATCATGTAACCTGTCCATCTCTCTTTAGACATCCTGTATTTGAAGTTTCTGACATGTTCTTGAGCACATTTATATAATACTTTAAGGCAGTGTACCTCTTTATCATCAGGTGATCTCGGTTTCGATGAGCGTGAAATAATGCGGGATGCCCAGCAGCAAGATGAGTCCATGTACAAGGCTAGTAGAGATGAATCACACCTGATGAGTGATGTAGAGAAGAGAAAGGATGCAACTTTAGATACATCTTTAGAGAAACCTATGGACTTAGGATTAGACGAACCCATAAAAGATGATGGCTTTGGTGGTGAGATGGTTATGGCAGAGGGATTGCTTGGTAAGTCAATATCCGTATTGATCTAGCTGTATACTGTAGTTTTCATAATTTAAACAGGATGTTCTGTGCTGGAATAAAAAAAATTTAAAACATGCGTCAACACATTAAACAAACATACCGGTACATTTAACCAGAAAACACCTGTGCATAATTCTGGAATGCAAGGAAATATGTTAAAAACAATAGTTTTCATCGCCTATTCTGAACAAAAGCTTAACAAAAACTGTCGAATACTGAGAGTTAAGCCCAAGAATCGTGACCTAGCTGAACGGATTCTTTTAGCCGGCGACTGTTAACTGTTCCCGACCATACAACATCAGCGTGCTAAAGTATCATGTCTGAATCAAGCGACGACAATTCCAGCATTGTCATGTTCATCATATTCAGTTGACGAAGAAAACAACTGTGAGAAAGCGGAACAAATGTGCTGTATCAGTTTGAACCTGAATACACCCAGTGCCAGGAGGAAATTTTGATGGAAGGTGGAGCTTCTGGCCATGGGCATGGTGGGGACGCGGAAGATCGACAGCATACATTCTGGCCAAATGTTTTTCCTGCACCAATCTGTCTTTCTAAAAGCAAATTTGTCCTACAATTTTGCTTCTTTGTCTGTTTCAGTGTTTTGGGGTTATTTTTTCCATGGTTGTTGGCTTTTTCGTCTAAACACAGAGGAAGTTGAGGGGCATTCTCATGTAACTTGGTGATGATGCAAACCAAAGTTTGTTTGATCGTTGAGTATGTCCAATTCAGTAGCGCTGCCCCGGAGTCGAGTAGGCCCTATGTTCCGTGTTTAAGAGAGGGAAATTTGATACCAGACTAAATGTGGTTTACTTTACTAGTCGTTATACACCCAACTATTCACAGAATTAAGAGTGTATTCTTGCATAAAGTTAAAAGACAGATAAACTATGTTGCCGGAACTTTTTCATCTCCGTAGAACTACATTTTGCCTAAATTTGGCTGCTGCCCTCATCAACGAATTTTGATAAAATTTCGTGGAGAGCTCCAGCAGAGGGTGAATAAAGAGAGGTTTACTTTATCCAACACTTTGTATATCAGACTATTTAGCTTTTCCGCACGCTTCAGCGAAGCGAAAAAGCTATTGTTCTTGTTCTGTTTTTTAGCTTTTTCGCCGCGAAGCGAAAAACCTATCGTTGTTGTTCTGATTTTTTTTTTTTCTTCTTTTTCTTGTTGGAAAAATCCCATAGACAAAGCACAGGGTTTTTTCGGAAGGCATTTTTGCCATTGAACAAATTTTTATTTTTTTTTTCAAACTTGACAAATGCATAGAGCCCTCGCTGAAATTTTGCGTCGTAGTCTTGAAAATGTCATGACGTCACCACGTGTCACGTGACAGTGCTTTAAAGGGGCAAATTTCAAACTGCAACAAAAGCAAAAAAGCAATTTCGTTTTGTTCCAAGTTTGCACTATATCTAAGTTGGGAAAAGGTGTATCCAAAAATTGCCCTCATTTGATCGTGATGTCATCTAATGAATATTAATGAGGTCATAAACTTTTAAGATTTTAACATTCAATTGAGCATATTTGGCCAACGGAGCAAGATGTTCTTTATTTTTTTGATTATATCTATTAGGGATGTAGTTTCGAAACATCCTCCGGGGCCAAAATGCCATGACGCAATCGTGACGTCATCAAAATGCGTGTTTTTAAAACGCATATTTGCCAAAGGTCAATCTGCTCGAAATTTGGTGGCCGTTTAGCTATTGGGCTAGACATTTAAAATCCTGAGTTTGGAAGCAATTGACCATTGTTCAGAATTATTATGATTTTTTGAAAAATATAATGATGTCCCATACACTTTGTGCACAAAATATGCACATGCGTTTTGATTCAGATGCGGAAAAGCGTTATGTTCTGTTTGCCAACAGACATAAATTTCAAGTTTTTCTTCTTCTTTAGCTTTTCCGCCGCTACAGCGTAGCATAAAAGGTATTCCGTTTGTTCTGGGGTTTTTTTATTCCAGTTTCTTCTTTTTCATCTTCTACTTCTTCTTGTTCTTCTGCCTCCTCGATTCTTCTAACCTCGGAATCTAGAGAACTACAGTTCTAGATTCTTCTGCCAAACTTGACACACACAAAGTACATGACCCACCCTTGTGTCTCAAATTGGTTTGAAGTGAGTTGTTCGAAAGACAGTCACGTGACCGCTGTTTGAACTTTGAACTTTAAAACCTTCTAAAAATCATTACAAATCAACGGTTGGCTCCCTTGTCTTGCTGTTTGCAGCATGTGAGAAGTCTTCCCAGGCACTAGAGATTGATGACCTTTGTGATGTCATCTGACCTCGTCTTCCAGTTGAAACAGGAAGTGACTTTGTAAGGGCTCTTATTCAAATTTGAAGACAGATATGAACTTTGTGTTAACGTTGTTAGGTCAAGGTTGAGTCACTTTCTGTAATTCATTAACATATGACGTCATCAAGTACTCGAGCGCCCTCTAGCGGCAGGTTGAACATTTCCGAAAATGTAATTTAACACGATCCCTGTGGCAAAGTTTGAGGAAATCATTTCAAATTTGGCAGGGAGACAGCCACACACTCAGAGAATGCACATGACAAGTTTTAATGACATGACATAAACATAAGTACATAACGGAAATTAGAAATGAAAGTCTATTTGTTTTTCAAAAATTCATAGAAATTCATAAAAATAGCTTACGTTTTTAATTGTTTCACCACATGAAAGAGTAAAAAAAATTCCTTTCCGATGATACCTTACATATGGTGCCAGTAGTTTTAAAACGCCTATGGTGATGAAAAATATGATTTCCAAGCGCTATCTCCAGATGTATTTTTTTAAAATATATCTAATGTCTGTGAAAGTGTGTGTGATGTCTCAAGGTCGAGAAGGGGGGGGGGCACTGTTTGGACTGTACCATTGCCTCAGACTGGGTCGGGGAGGGGTGTTCAGTAGATGCCCTTCTACTTTACAAGCTGTATACAGCAGGTGCGCACAGTGTTTTATAGGCTGCCGGAGCCTAGAGAGGGGCGGAGGGAGGGCGAGGAGAGCATGGAGTTTGGGGGAGAGGGTTGAAGGGGATGGAGTAAGAAAGAGCGGGAGAGACGTAGAAAGTGGAGAGAGGTGGTCGTGGGGCGCAGGGCAATGCAAATGTTGTCGGGACGTGCTTGTGAGGTAGCAGCCATGGATATGCCTAGAGAAGGGGCAGAGAGAGAGGGAGAGAGAGCCGAGAGAAAGTGAGAGAGAGGGAGAGAGAGAGAGGGTGAAGATAAAAGGGGGATTGAGATGGAGAGGGTGAGGGAGGGAGGGAGAGGGTGCAAGAGAGGGGGAGTGAGAGGAGAGAGAAAGGGCCGGGAGAGAGGGAAAGAGAGAATGGGTAGACAGAGAGGGGTAGACAGAGAGGGGAGACAGGGGGGAGACAGAGTGGGGTCCGTTCTTATTTATTCAAATGTGTGTGCTGTATAAATAGGTTTGGTGGCCTTGGTCAGTTGCTCTAACCTCCATGCTCTAATGATGGAGGGAGAAGGGCCCAAGGGGGGTTGAGGTTGAGGGGTTGCATGCAGTGGGAGAGGGGTGGGTTAGAACATTCTGGTTAGAACAAGGTGTAGGGGATGGGGGACAAGGGGAGACGACATGATGTCTTGATAAGGCTCGGGCATTAGGTGGAGAGGGGGCGAGGGGAGAGATGGGACGAGAGGGGAGAAAGGGGGAGAGAGGGATAGAGAGTGGGAGAGAGGGGGAGAGAGGGATAGAGACTTTAGAGAGGGGGAGAGAGAGGCTTAAGATATTGGGGGGGGGGTCTTGGCGACACCGAGATGGTGAATAGGGGAGGGTTAGAACAAAGGGTAGGGAGTAGGAGGAGGAGAGATAGAGGACACGATGTTTATGCCAAGTCCTGATAAGGTTGTGGCTGGTAAATGTTCAGTCACCTGTCAGTACACAATAATGGCCCTGCGATGACGATCAACCTGGAAGGGTAGTTCTTCTGGTTTTCCGATTTCATCAAGAGTCGGTCGTTCCCAAGAAAAAAAGAAAGAAGGAAAAGCCCTACAATCTGTGACAACAGACGTAGATTTCTTTTCTTCTTTTACTTCTTTTTCTTGTCGGAAAAATCCCATAGACAAAGCACAGTGTTTTTTTTCAACGGCACTTTGGCCATTGAACATACTTGGATTTTTTTCAAACTTGGCAAATGCATAGAACCCTTGCTGAAGTTGTGCACAGTTGTGTTGAAAACTTCATGACGTCATCACGGGTCAAGTGACAGTGCCTTAAAGGGGCAAATTTCAAACTGCATTATTAGCAAAAGTAGAAGTTCGTTTGGTTTCAACTTTGCACTATATCTTAGTTGGGAAAAGGTGTATCCAAAAGTTGGCACCGATTGAGCATTGTTTTGAATTATTATGATTTTTTGAATTTCATTACTTAGTCCCATAGACTTTGTGCACGATATGTTGGTGTGCCTTTTGGGGTAGGAATGGATGGTTCAGAACACAGAGTTGCCACCTTCATGAAATCAATCAAAACGATGCTAAGAGGGGCCTACAACCAAACAAGGTTTTTTGTTGTTTTTTGTGCTCGAGTTGTCACGTGACCAACCTGGCATGTGCAATGCAATTATGCCACCATCTTAGATCCCACAGGATCAATATTTGGCATGTATCTAAAAAGTTGGGATACGGTGAACCGGTATCCAGAAATTGCCAAAATTATGATGATGATGTAATCTCATGAATATTAATGAGGTAACAAAAAACCCGATAATAAATCAATGGTTAACTCCCTTGTTGTGCTGTTGCTAGCATGTGGGAGGAGTTTCAGGGAGCAAGGCTTGATGACCTGCTTCATGTCATGTGACCCTTTTTTCCGGTCCAGACCAGAAGTACTGTAGTAGTTATGTATGTGCTACTGGTTTTCAGATTTTCAAGTTGGTCTTTCTTAAAAAAAAGAAAAAAGGAAAAGCTACATGTTCTGTTACAACATACGTATGTTTCTAATTTAACATGAAATTATTTTTGCACGGCACATCCTCTTTAAGAATTTTCAAAACTTGTAAACATTGGGAACAATAGATATCTGTATCTATTGTCAATATATATTAATCAGTATATCAATTAGCATTGAAGGTAGTGGATGCAGGCCTCGATCTTTACCGCGGCCAATGGCCGCGTGCCCTTCCAACTTGGCCGCGATGCCCCTTCAAAAAATACACTTGTTAGTGAGGTTGGCAAGTCTAGGTTTGGTTTCCGCCTCTAGGTAAAGCCATAGCGACGCTACAGGAGCAGTAGGGCTGAAACCAGCCTATGCGCGGCACATGTGACATGACACAACACTTCTTTGCACACACTGTATACTGCACAGTGAACGTGCACAGCGACCACATGGCTGCATAGCTGCTACGAGTACGCTGCGCTACTCTGATCGGAACTTCCAGACGTTTTAGCGAGACGATTACGCCACAAAAAAGGACAATTTATTTTACTACCGAAACAAAACATGGATTGGGATAATAATGGGGTTCTAAATTGGCATTGTGTGGGTTTTTTAATTATTATTTTTTTATTATTTTTTCTCATTAAAAAAACCCACGGTTCTACGGTTTCACCTCTTCTTATTCCTCCATGGTTTCACCCAGTCGAGGGTCCGGCGTTTTTTTTGGTTTTTATTTTTCCAAAACCGCCAAAGCCTAGGTGCACCCATCTTTCTACCCTTCAAAATAAAATTGATTTTTTATTTTTTATTTTATTAAGGAAGGCGACATAATGTTATGTGACCTACACTATACAGATTTGATGTGTATACACTGGCTGTATAAAAATGTAAAATAAAGGTTTGGCCTTTTGATTGGCCTTTTGATGCCACAATGAGTTGGCCTCGGTGCCCCCTTGAGTTGGCCTTGGTGCCCTGTGCAATTTTGATGACGGCAAGGCCAAAGTGGCCTGCCCCTGTTTTGCTTAAGTTCGAGGCCTGGGATGGATATCCACTGCCTGTCAGGCAGATAAGAGGAACTTCTGTTCTGATGGGGCAAGGGGGGGGGGTGTTCATATTGATGTGTAAGGAACTAGCAATTACAAATCAGTTACTATGCAAATAAGGCCAAAAAAATAGTTCTGCTTCCGGATACCCGACCGACCCTATTTCTAGCGTGCTACCCTAAATTTTGTATTGGGAAACAATGATAAAAATTCAATGTGTAATTTGATCGTTTTTTTATTACCCTTAACCCTTAACCACTTCGCGCCGGGACCTCCGAATCTGGCTTGACTATGCGACGGGGCCCTCCGAATCCGGGCACCACTTTTGTACACATTTTAAACAAAGACTCTCTTCAGCTTAGAACAAAGCAATAAAAATTTGTACAAAGACCGTTTTTGACGCAAGTTGCCACATGAATTGCAAGATTAGCAGCAGTAATTGTGCAATTGTAAGACCTTTACTGTGGATGATCGAGGGATACCGCGCTGCCGCTGAGAGCACGCGGGAGACATGGTGTTGGCATGCCACACAGCCCAACGGTCGTCTGTTAGGCATTGGAATTCCACCCACATTCCTCACCGCAATCTGTACGCTCGGTTGTGGCCGACCAACTCAAAGATTTGACTGCCTGGAGTGGAGGCTGGAGTCTGCGGTCAGGGATTGACAGTACTGTACACGCACAGACACATGTCCGTTACGCTCCATTGATGACGCACAATGGGCCCTTTTTCAAACGGATAATCTCTTGACAAAAGCCATAACGACGTCCGAATTATGCCAGGTTTTACTCTTTGTACCCATATTATACCCTTATCAATTTATTTCACATAAATGTATTGTTCCGATTGTTTTAGCGAGATTTGAAAAAGATGCATTGTTCAAAAACCCCGTATGGCGGTCATCGGCGATGAAAACCCCCCCCCCCCGGCGCGAAGTGGTTAAAGCTTGACCACATGCAGATGCCTCCATTTGATTGTACAAAAAAGAAATTTGCCAAAAAAAAAATTCCCTACCTACCTAGCCTTTGTTTTTTTGTCCTAAATGAAAATGTATTAATATTGAAGATTTTTATTTATGTATCATGATTCATGTTGATAAAATTTGAAACATGGAGAAAACGATATTCATATTTTGTATGTATTCAATGTTTGTTTTTAAGGAGGTGGCTTTATGGAGACTGGTGGTGGATTGTTTGATGAGCAACCAGAGATTCAAGCAGGAGACGTATCTTTGGGACCAGATGTCAGTTCTGCCGAGAAAGAGACACCAGAACCCATGCAAACAGAAAAAGGTATGTAAAACAAACTTTTCTTCATAATTTGTTATTATTGAAATAACAGAAATTAGAGGGACTGATATTTTGATCTTGCAGTTCCTTTCGCAAAATGTACATTGTATGATTGTCATAGGGATAGCCATCTAGTATATTCTCACACAACAATGCAATTTTTACTAGTTCATATGCTGCCACTTATGCATGTAGTTCATCACCCTGCCACACATCCTATAATAGTACCGCGACGGCGACTCTGACTACTGTACCCGTAAACCTCGGTGGTGGTGCAGATCACATCATAGGCTAGCCTTCGAAAATAGGATTTGTTTTGAGCAATTTATTTGTATGCTCTAAATATGTCAGTGCTCATTATATGGGCCATTTCACCAGGTTGGGACACAGTTGTGTGACATGGAGATCAATTTTTCAAACTTGGCACAGCATTGTTTTATTATCATTTCTGGAATGGAAAATTATTCTATTTTCATAATTCATATCAGTCAAAATGTGTAGATTCAACAGAAATGTACTAGAAAGCCACATTGAAAGCTGGGTCAAGAAAAGTGGTGACGTAACACTGACACCACATTAAATTTTTAAATGTGTCAACCTTAACTGTAATGAAGCTTTTTTTTACTACTACCACTCATTATATTCTCTCTCTGCATAGAATCCACATACAACAACAATTACGCCAATAAATGACACCATACAAATGAAATTGTAGTATCTGACATTGAGAATCTTTGTTTTTCCTTCATATTTTTAAGGTAAAACAAACTACTGTAACTTCAAAAACTACTCTACAAAACAAAAACAAAAACAGAATATCATGCAAGAATGGATACAAACAGCAGTTATGGTAATCTTACTTACAACAGATCAGAAAATGAAAATTTTAATGTTTTAAAATTGATTACACAATTATGCAGGACGTAACATTGACAACGTGTCATGTTACGTCTTCTCCTTTCAAGTCAAAAGTACAAACAAAATTCAGATAATGAACAAAAAAGGAGGTTCAATGGCATTTGACAGCACCCTAGTAACTTCTGAATTGTGAGCACAACCTGAAATAATTTGTTGGTTGTCAAAAAGTGGCAAGGGACGGTTCAAGATGAAGTATGACATAACACTGACGCCTTGAGAGCTTGGGCAGATTTTTTTCTTTTGAGGTCTCTCCTGAAAGTAACTTCCGTTGATTGGCTTGCTGTTTTTCACCAGGGCACTTCTCACAGTCGTTGTCTCTGGAATGCACTTTATCCCTCAAAGAGCCTGGTTATTTTGACCATCTCACAGCCGGGGTGGGGGGGGGGGGTTGGTGATTCGCCCAAATTATGGATTTGAATGAAATTTTGCAGGGTGATAGTGAATTACATAATAAACATTTATTATTTGAATAAAATTGTGTTTTGTCTAATTATAGCTCATTAATTATTCATGACTCCATTTTTGGGGGCTTTTTTATGTTTTCATTGTTTTTCATTGAATTTCTTTTGTTTTTATTGAATTACCCAAATTTGCATAATTTTGACAATGATAATAAGCCACGTAGAACCAATAATTGCATGCAGCAATATTAATAAGCTAATTATGCCATAGAATCCTAAAAAGAAAAACCCTGTACACATTAGATGCTATGCTTTTATGTAGTGTAATTCAATGGAAACATTTCCATCAAGCTATACCATGGCCCTGAAAAAAAGTTCATTGACAGAGAATGGCACCACCAATTTTAATAAAATTGGTGTCAAAATGTGCCCATGAAGATTGCCGAAATTTTCATAAAGCCTCAACACGCAGAAAGAAAAAAATACAGAGAGGCGCCCCCCTCCCCGGCTCTTTTAGGGTTAATGCGCAGCATAGTCTCATACAAATCATAGTTGGTGCCATGATGAAATCCACATCCTGAAATGAAATCCACATCCTGAAAGGAAGAAAAACATAATACGAGATAAATTTGTCTCTTATTTGTTGGCCTTGTATACATATAAAATACGGTCGGTAATTTGGTCAGTTTCCTCACTAGAAAGAGATGTCTCAATTTAGACTTGCATGGGGTGATTTTTTTTTTTTTAAATCCAACAGTGCATGTTCCCCATTGGAATTTTTTCAATTTTGGAATTTTTCAAAAAATATTTTTCTTCGATTCCAGACGTATAATCTATGGAAAATTAAGCCACAATCACTTAATTACAGCTCATTTAATTTCGGTTTGCCAATTGCGTGGAGCGGGTAACCTACATGTACAGCTACACCGGAAGTGCAGAACAATCCTGCCTCTCGGCCCGGCTCGCACCCACGTCACGTACGCTGATCGTGCGACGCAACACAGACATGGTGTGCAAAATCGTACTTTTGCCATTCGTGCATCACCCGATGTCATAAACACTCAAAAAATCACTAATATCACATCAATCTTTAAAAGATGTTCGTACGATCCAGCAGAAAAAGGCAAAAAAAAAATAATTATGAATCAAGCATCAATGCTAGGCAGACACCGCCGATGTAACGATCACTGATCGACATAACACATACACGGTGATAAAACACGTGGTCGTTTCATGCGCGAATCATTCGATGTCAAAAATCCATACAAAAACAAGAAAATTATAACGATCTTTAAGGTGGAAAACTTCTATTAAAATACCCCCAAAATATGCTGAAATACTTACACATTAGATGTGTCAAATGCTCAGACAAATGACGTCGATGTTACAAGCTAGAAGTCGACGAAACATTTACTCCACTTGTTCTTCGCGATCTCTTTCACTTCATAACAATCTACATAGCATATGACCCTATGTGAATGGTTCACCATAGAAGGTCGTTTGTAGAAATGGACCGTACCACTATCATCATAGGGGTAAGTCATGATTTGTGTGACGAAATGTGTGCCGACGTAACAAAAAATTGAATGACACCACTCACGGTTTTATGGTTTCCGACCCAATACAAAATGAAAATTAATAAAAAATTACATGTTTTTCTTGAATGATATTTCGAGTAAAACATAGTGTGACACAGTGTAACGATATATTTCCCATTATATTTATCGTGAAAAAATATACACCCCTCTCAATCGACGCAACTATTTATCCAGAATTTGACACCACAGTTACGTCGGACAGCGCTAAGTGCAGAGCTGAATTTAAAAAATACTCGACGTATTTTCGGAAAAGTGACACAATGGGACATTTCGGTCAGCATTTGTTGTTTCGTTGCCATAAAATAAAATTTGTCTGTTGCAACTCATTTTGAGAAAAATAGTTGCTGAAATTTCGGAGTTTTCATGTCACAATTTCACCTAAAAAATAGCTCATGACACCAATGATTTTTTTTGTTTTTAATAACTTTATCAATGTTTCAGATTGTTAAATTTGGTGTCATTTTGGAGGGGACATTCCCGTCTAAATGGATATACAGCATTAAAAACAAAAAGAGCAACATGGTAGAAGAGAGAAAGACACAAACATGCTAAGTTGGTGAATTAACTACTGTGTCCAAACCTGGTGAAACGACCCATATCTCACTTTTCACGCCGGCCAGCTCAACTTGTACCTTTAATTCGCAAGTACCCGCGATTAATTAGAGAATTTGGATCCAAGAATTCACATTTACTACCACCCAACTTTTTAACAATTTAAATTTGTATCATCAACAATAAATTTTGTTGCATTTTGGTGGTTTTTCTGGTATTTTTCATGTTAAATAACCTAGATCTTTCAAAAATCAAATTTTTACAAATTCCCAAATTCGTGAGAGTTGACATTTGACCCTAAGCGATAAAGCGCAGCATGATTATTTGCGTCTTCCACCATGCATGTGAGCAGGGCGACCGGCTAACATGATCGCTGTTCGCATTTGCTTTGTACTTTCTTGCTGGTCCACGGCAATGGGTTCAAAACTATATGGCTCGATTCCACAAACAGCAACAGCAGGCCCCATGTTGTCCTAAACATAAAACAATTCTTCATTAGTACTTGCCCCTTTCACTAGAACACAACATTTTAGCAAACTGATGCTATAATTCCTTTGCAAACAAGACATATCGCAAACAAGACATATGTACAGTCCACCATACCCTGACGTGGATGTGTTATGATTTCCATCTCCCAATGACATCACAAGCCCAAAGTGCATTTGAGAAATCCGGCTGACTCGGGGGTTGAAAGAAAATGCCCCTCATTTCTCCCGCTGTCATTTTATTTTCGGCCCATGAATCTATTCTGTTTGGGTTTGTACTTTGTAGATGACCAATCTTTCCATAAGTAATTAAATGTCCAATTATTTTGACTGTTGGAGATGCTCTTTAAGTTAGCAAGCATTGAAAAATGCTTAAAGAGGAATGAAACCCAGAGAAAAATGTTGGCTTATCTGATTGGACGTTAAAAACAACCTACAATTACCTATCGTATGTGCTACTCATCTACGAGTTTCATAAAGAGGGAAAAATCATGGTATTCAGTGGTCGAATTCGCGTTCCTGTAAACTGCCATCATTTTGAATGGCCCGTCTGTCACTGCAGGGGGTATGGCATCGCAACGGAAAACTCCCGCATGGGCCCGGACGGATGTACCCCTTACTATACTGCGTGCAGTTTGTATACACTCGCGAGCTGAACGATGGTGTACTGCCAGGCTTTTGGATGTCAAAATGTCAGCGGGAAAAAGCTGGGGAAATCTTTCCATGTATAGTTCCCAACAAGGACAAGAGACATGAGTTGCTAAGGAAATGGGCTGTGGCCATCAAACTTGAGAAATGTCTCAAAGTCAGCTACATATACGGGAACGCGAATTCGACCACCGAATTCCATGATTTTTTCCTCTTTATGAAACTCTTAGGTGAGTAGCACATAGTTAATTGTAGGTTGTTTTTAACACCAATCAGATAAGCCAACATTTTGCTGTGGGTTTCATTCTTCTTTAAGCGTGAGTTTATGCTTTTAAAAACAAATTCTCTGTGGTATAGGAGGCGGGAATGTATTGCTTATTGTTAAGCAGCTCTATGAAATTGGTCCCTGGTAATCCCATGGTCTGACTAGCACTAGTTAAAAAACAGCTACCTACATACTGACTGGCACTAAAAAAAAATTTTTTTTTTTTTTTTTTAAATAATAATGTTTTTGTCTGTTAGATTTATTCCTAAATTTGTCATTAAAGTCATGAAAAAGCACATTCTATTTCTAAAAAGGCACTTTGCAAAGTCACTAGATTGTTTTGAGAAAAAGTCTGCCTTCAAGTAAGGTCTTGCTTGGGTGAAATGTCAGACTACATGTATTTGTCATTTACCGGTATAGTCAGTAAGTAGTTAACAACATTTTTATATTACTTTGAATAAGTAACATTGTATTTTCTTGAATAGCTGCTGAGGCTGAAACTGTACAGACTGCAGTGGTTGAACATCATGCCCCTGCAGACCAGACTACATTAGTTCCAAATGAAGAAGAGGCATTTGCCTTGGAACCAATTGATATTACAGGTTAGTTATCAAAAATAAAGCTTATTGATTTTGTTGTTTTATTTGCTGAAGTCATTTTATGCATTTATATTATCATTTATTTTCAAATGTTTTAAATATTATGATTTATATATGATTTCTCTTCTGTGTCATTTTATCGGCTTTATTGTATATTATTGTAAGTTATTGTATCTTAATTGTTTCCACAGCTGGTGTGAAAGAAACAAGACAGCGACGCAAACGTAAATTGGTTGTAGATGAAATTAAAGAGCTTGCCGGAGATCTGATCAAGTCTCAGCTGAAAGACACTTCTGATATAGTATCCACCCTTGACCTAGCTCCACCTACAAAGAAGTTAATGCTATGGAAAGAGACTGGAGGGGCAGAGAAACTCTTTGGACTCCCTGGGAGACAAAGTAATGCTGACAACATTGTCAAGGTACAGTCAATACAGTTGCTATTTTTCTTGTCACAACCATACCAGTGCTTCCCTTATTGTGAACTATCTTTGCCTGGATGGGGATGCCACTCAGACGCATTGTTATCCAAATTACCAAGTGTGCCATATTCCTAAGCTTCTCGTAGGAAAGAAATTGCACATAATGTAACAATAATGTATGGTTGGTATTTCAGTTGTTCAGGTAACGCTATTGATTTATTATAGAGCAAAATGGAAGTTTGAAATACTTCCATTTTGAGTCAGAGACTCGAGAAAAGGATATGGATATGAGTCAAGGATAGGGAGTCAGGATGGGTATTTGGGTAGTAGGGCCTATATTAAATGGGGCATTTGGGACATAATGGAGGGCCTGGGTATTGTTGTAATATACAGCACAATGGGTACATACCGGTAATGTGCAACTATTTTAGGAACTCACCAACTTAACTAAGGGTGTACCCATGGCATTGTATACATTTATATAGGGTCTTATCCTCCCATGCACCCACATTCCCGTAGGAGTTCTTCATTCCTTAGAGCTTGGCTTGTGAATGCTTCTGTCTCAGAATTTCAAAGAATTTGGACTTCATTACCTTGAAAGGTTTCACTGGCCAAAGAATGAGTTCATTGTGCTTAAGTAAGATTTGGAACTTTGTTTGGTGGGCATAGTAAGTAAGGTTTGTGGGTAAGTATGGTTTGTTGGTACACTTCAGCCTTCAGCCTAAGAAGTGTGGTTCACTTCTCTTCAGATCTGCTTGTCCTCCGGAGAGTGTGCCAGACTTGAGCTGGTATATCATATACATGTACATGTATTGTATTTGTATATATCATATTAATTCCTTTGAACAATAGCTTTCTACATACCTACATTTGAGTGCAAATGTAGGCCCTATGTATTCGTTATCTGATGAAACTGTCATCATGTAAACAGTTGTTGCTACAACCTACCCATGTACCGTACATGTAGAACCAGATCCAGTTGTAAACCATATTATGAACATGTCAATATATAGAATCAGAATTAGAGAAATTTTGCCCATAAGCTGTAAGTGTTACCTCATTACAGTTCTATCTACATGTACATGCACATGCACATGCACATGCACATGTAGTACCTTTGATGTACAGTACATAGACTGTATCCAATTGTGACTTAACTTGTCTTTGTGGGGGTCCTCATATGATGTAAATTCTATAATCATTAGGTACATTACATTCTTAGTTATTCACATATTCAGCCATAATTGAGAAAGTTTCCTTTGTTGTTGTTTTCAATTTGTTTAATTGATATAAAAAGTTTGTTGGAGGGATCTTGTGCTGCAGTTATATTTTGGGTTTTTTCAATTTAGGTATTTACCAAGAATCTTACCCCAGACATCCCAAAAGATTTGCGCACTCTGCCAGAAGAACCATCTGATCTTGATGATCAGGAGCCAGAGAGAATGAGAAATGAACACTTATCACAAAGTGAGTATTTGCCTTAATGCCTCTTGTCATGCTTGATGTCATTGCTTGTTACTTTATTATAATTGATCACACTTGGTCATGGACTTTGTGCACATGTCTTTCGCTCTGTCCTTGTGAATTACCTCTCTGTCCTTGGTTACTGCCTATAGCCTATTGCAGGGTTCCACACTTCTTCTTTTTACTTGCCCTTGAGTTAATTTATCACTTTTCATATTTTTACTTACCCAAATGGGAAATCTACTTGCCAGTAAATGAAAAATAAAAAGCTTTAAAAAATCTCAATTCTCAATAATCTTAAATCACTTAAGCCTTTCACTGGCATTTTGAATTTGCTAAAAGCTGTGATTCATTATGATTCATTATGATTCATCTTCATTTAAGCCATCATCATTATCAGGGTCTCCAGGGTCTCCCCAGGATCTTGGAGAAAGTATGGGGCTTCGCAATAAGTAAACGACGTGTGGCAAATCTAAAAAATATGTTAATAAGTGTAACCATTCATTCATTCATTCATTTTTTGTGGAGATTTTCTTTTTCTTACCGAAATTAAAAATGTGGCACAGCACCCCAAAAAATCTAAAGTTGGTTCCACGGTATTGGTGATTAAGCCTTTTAAGGGCATTAATACAAAAGGAAATTTATACAATCCGGGGGAAAAACCCACCATGTAAAGATCTGTATATTATTCGATTTGAAGAAATAAGGGTAATTTTTGTTGGAAAAGTTCTGTGAGATAAAGAAATTACTTTTTAGAAGTATGGCGTATGGAGGGAAAATGACACATGATCTGGCGTGCAGCAGCAGTTTCCTGACCGTGCACCACAGCCGACGTAACAGACAACAACACGGTCAAACCGCGGAGTATCGTAAAGATTAGGCTGACACAGAAAAAAATTCTAATGTACACCACCAGTCCACCACCCTTTTCAAGTTTCGCAAGGAGGATAAGTTACTTCCGTAGCACATTTTCTATAAGTATTTCGTCCAAATGATTGTTTAATTATTGATTTCACGGTATGACCATAAAGGCTTTAGGAACATGGGGGTTTCATACCAAATCGGACCATTCAGGAAGGAAGATCGGACCACGAAGAAAAAGTACTGCACAACTTTTACTGGTCCACCCTGTGTGTTTGAGCATTAAAACCAAATGTACCCTACCTTATCCGATCGTTGATCTATTTCCCCCGCCGTGAAAAAAACAAAACAAGTTTCAATTCTAAGTCTCGGAATACAAAATCAGGAACAGGAAAGACATCACCGTTAAACAACACACGTGCAGCCTGCCTTCTCTATCCTTTCCTCAGTGGTACCCAGCGATCCTATTCCTATACGCATGAATACATGGGCGAATGTTTACCAGCGAACTGGACCATAGGAGTGTACAGTACATGATATACACTGTAGCGGTGTAGAATGCAGTCTTTATTCGCGTGCGCTTGTCAGCAGACGCAAAAGCTCCGCTTTTTCGGAATAAAAATTGTAACGAGGCTAACAATATCTACATATAATTGGCTCATTTTAGGCAAGGACTGATTTCATTTATGCAACAATCAAAATTTTACTTGCCTGATCGGGCAAGTAAATTTTAACATGTTGAACCTTTTAGTTGCCCGATGTGAAATTTTACTTGCCCCGGGCAAGCGGGCATCCGCTAATGTCAAACCCTGACTATTGTTCCTTGTAATGCTTCTGTTCAATACCCAGGTTCCCCTAGTCATTGGAAATTGTCCTTGGACATGGTGTCCCAGTTATTGTTTCATTTTCTTGATGTCCTTGGTCATTGCCTAGCAGCGATTTGTTTATTTGCATTTCCATTGTGCCAGTGAAGCAAAAAAATATGTACCATTCTGATTTTTGCCCTACTTTCCTTCTTACTTTATTGATCACTTATAAAGTACATAGAAAAGAAAAGAAAAGTAAAAGCTATACATGTATGTTTTGACTCCTTATATTTAAATTTTTAGTTCTGTTTACGATGGTACCGCTAGGCAGGACTTGATGATTCACTTGCCCAGTACTTGATGAAATTGTGTCGGGCAGCCTGACTGTCTAACTGGTTTAAGCCATGTATCATTAAATTATCCATTGTTTTCCATAGGCCTGGGCAAAATCAGGTTTTTCGAGAATCAGATACCCAAATTATGAAATCATTGGGTACCCAGAAGCCCAAAATTCAATATAAAACATAAGAAATTAAGAACCAGGAAGTACGTTGCATAATGCAAGGAATGATAAATGAAATTGACAAATGATATTGGCTTTCTTTGACAACCCAAAAATCCAAGCACCATTGTTCTAATATTCTGCGGTCGTTAGAATCCAACAAAAATGGTCACTGGCGAGTGAGAGTGTTGTATTTCAACACATGCTTCCTGTAGACTGGTTCCCTCCCTCCATACAAAAGAGATTGTGTAGTAGATAAATAGGCCTACATAATTAAAAAGAGTGTCTGTTTAACCACTTCGTGCCAGGACCTCAGAAATCGGAGGTCCATTGGTTTGACTGTGTGACGGGGCCCTCCGAATCCGGGCACCACTGTTGTCCACATTTTAAACAAAGACTCTTTTCAGCTTCGTGTTAGAACTAAGCAATACGAATCAGTACAAAGACCCTTTTTGACTCAAGTTGCCACATGAATTGCAAGATTAGCAGCAGTAATTGTGCATTTGTGGGACCTTTATTGTGGATAATTGAGAGATACCACGCTGCCGCTGAAAGCACGTGGGGGACATTGTGTTGGCATGCCAACACAGCCCAACGGTCGTCGGTCAGGCAGTGGTATTCCACCCACATTGTTCACCACAATCTGTACGCTCGGTTGTGGCTTGGAGTGGAGGCTGGGGTCTGCGGTCAGGGATTATCAGTACCTTACACGCACACACAAGTCTGTTACACTCCATTGACGATGCACAATGGCCCTTTTTCAAATGGATAATCTCTTGACAAAAGACACAACGATATCCGAAATGTGCCAGGTTTTACTCTCTTGTACCCATAGTATACCCTTATCGATTTATTTCAAAGAAATATAATGTTTCAATTGTTTGAAAGAGGGGTTCCGAGATTTTATAATGATGCATTGTTCAAAAACCCCAGTATGGCAGTCACTGGCGCTGTAAAACCACCCGGCGCGAAGTAATTAAGGAAACGCCAGGCCATGGATGTAGAACCCTTTTTTTTTTACATGTTCACTGATCAGCATCATTGTTGCAAAGGGAATAAAGTTTCCATCACTTACTTAACAGCGGTGTTTTAGCTGCTAGGACCATTTCATTTATTTGTCTCTTGTTTTTGTTTAGCGATGGCTTTAGAATTTGTTGAGGGGGTTCCCTCTTAAATATATGATTATTTGTTTCATCCATTTCAATAACGTGTTTGCATGATGATTCCTTCTTTTTAATGTTACAGGTGTAGATGTACAGGAGCATGATACAAGTCTTGTTGAAGATCAGTCAGCTGGAGCAAGGCACGAATCAAGTACATCTAAGTTACCTGAAATGTCCCTAATGTCAGTAAGAAGAGGCTCAGTCTCCAGTGGCGATGATGATTATGATGCTGGAGATGATCTCTTTGGTCCAGAGTATGATGATGATTATGATATTCCATCTGTAATGCCACAATCTGTTGGCCCACAACAAACACAAGAAGAAGAAGAGGAGGAGGAAGAGGTATGTACATTTTATGAACATTTTATTGTGAAAGGTGTAAGAATTTTCTTCCATTATTTTTTTCTTTATATTTTTTGTCTCAAAAAAGTCTTATTGACATATCAACTCAGTCGCTTTGAAACTTTGAATCCAAGATCTCAAGAGGTGTTTTCAAGAATTGCTGTTACATGACCATTATGTCCTCCTGAATATTGTTCAGACACTTAACAAAGGAAATGTAAATTTTAGGATTTGCTCTCTCTTAACTGGAAATTCTGCATTGATAAAAAAAAATCATATAGCATATAAGGCTGTTGTCGTGAAAAAACATGGCGCGAGAATTTTATGCCGACTGTCGACATTGTCGCGACAGAGACCCGATTTAGTCAAAAATCTGTAGTCACAATGTCGGAATTTTTTTAGGTAATAAACGAATGGGGCATGTCAAACCGCCATAGTTGTGAACTTGTGAAATTAGTTTTCATGGATAATCTTAATTTCAATAAAATTTCATATTTAATGGCTTTCGTATTTAAGATTATACACAACAAAATAATTTTTGTGCCGATATTGGGTGTTACAGTCCTAATTTCATAAAAAAGCGATTGCTCATTGTTTATTCATGACGTCATCGATCGGCGATGCGTGCGTTCTCACTGCAAGAAATAATGAATATTTATGAATTCGCTGCACAGCGGCTGCAGTGGTTTTCTTATTGGCTATGTACACATGTACGTGTACATGGAAGTTTGAGAACCAGATAGTTTCAATGAAAAGAAAAGTCCGCACCTAGCTAAAGGTAGCCGCGTATTGGGCCCAAAAACGGAGGCCGCGTATTCAGCCAAACATTCAGACAACCCTAGAACGTATGCGGCAAAGAGGCCTTTTTCCGATGTACATAATGTACTTCCGGTTCGTTTTTCAACGAAATGAAATACGCGGCCGCCGGGATTTTGGGCCCAAACATGCGACTACTTTCAGCTAGGTACCGACCGCGACGCACGTGCGATCTCATTTCTCGATCCTTCCCTCCGACGTCCACGATCTTTCCCGATCTCTGCATTGCACTGGTATCCCGTACGCACGTGTATTAAATGCATGCGGTGCAGCAACGTATACCAGCTACTGTACTGCTTACGACCGGCCATAGAAACGTGCGCTATACAGTAGTGACAGTATTTACACTGTACATCGTAATGGCAAAATGCGTTCGGTGAACGATTTTCTTTGGTCGCGTCGCGATCCCTTCCAACTTCCAACATATAGTTACTTTTATTTTGCGGCGTGGATAAGCAAAAATGAAATGCTCAGCGCACAATTTTAGGATTTTTTGTTCCCTTTTTATTCCCTTCTTTTCAGAGATTGGCCATTATGACTAGAGGTAGGCTAATGTATTTTATTGTTTTTGTCGCGACAACCGAAAA
The DNA here is from genome assembly GCA_949987565.1 of Luidia sarsii. Taxonomy (NCBI): domain Eukaryota; kingdom Metazoa; phylum Echinodermata; class Asteroidea; order Paxillosida; family Luidiidae; genus Luidia; species Luidia sarsii. The sequence goes on from OX465121.1 coordinate 1,911,445, forward strand.
ACATTGTCGACATGTCGGAATATTTCCTTTGTCGCGACAATGTCGACAAAAGCCTTGTCGACAACAGCCTTACCTATGACTAAAAGAAAACATTAGCCTTCGAGGAAGAATCCTAGAAAGCCCCATTTTAGTAGAAAATGTGCAATAAAATCATGCGAGTCGTATCTGAGTACACTCTGTCTAAAAGTTTGAGATGTACCGGTACCCTTTTAGAAGCATCCTCATTCTCAAGAGGCTACTTGCATGGTGTCACTGCAAACTTTTCCCATCTGGATAATTGACAGCTTCAATGTTAAAATGTAATATGTACTTTCTGGCCGTTCAACTGAGGTTGTTGGATTTCTGGCAAGAATGTACAATAAAAAACACTCTTTAATGGTTTTTGAGATATAACCACTTCGTGCCAGGACACTTTTCAGTGATCTCCACACAGGTTTCTTAATCATGCCTTTTCAAAACTTACTGAACAATCGGGAACAAAAGACATCTGTTAAATTTATTACATCTTAAAATTTAGTGGGCCTGACGTTTCGATCCTAGCAGGACCTTTCTCAAAGGCAGAGTGACAAGGACAAAACAGATACATGTACACGAAGGAAGGGGGGAGAGAGTGAATAGGACACGGATGAGAAACAAAGGACAAAGAGTGAAGCTGGTAGGGAAAGATCAAAGGGAAGGGCAAGGAGTAGGGTAGGGATTAGTGAGAAGAGGGGGGAAAGATCAAAGAGAAGGGCAAGGAGTAGGGTAGGGATTAGTGAGAAGAGGGGGAAAGATCAAAGAGAGAAGTGTGAAGGACTGAACACAAAAGAAGGATTATCAGAAAGCTGCATGGTGTGAGTCATTACCCTCCTGGATGTTGAGACCATGTGGTTGAATAGTCAGAAGACGCTTCATCCACATTTTCTCACGGCTAAGACGGACAGCATTACTGCGGTGACCAAGTGATTCTGTGCCCAGTACACTCATATCTGATATCGAATGATCAGGGAGATTAAAGTGATACCCAACAGTAAGCTTGGGCGGTTCTCCCGGTTCCAAGTGGAACCGCGGTTCCAAAATGGGAACCGAAACCGTGGTTCCGTTTTTTTTTTAACCAGGTACCCGCTTTGTACGGTTCCCGCTTCAGAGGAACCGGTTCCAAACTCTGTGGCCAGCGCGGCCCAGCGCACATTTAGCGAACATGAAGTCACGCAATGGCCTGGCCCCAACCATGGATAACTTATGCAATGTTGGTTTGTACATGCACAGTGCAATGGGTGCATGACACATGTACATGTACAATACATGTACAATTTACTTTGTATGCCTGTAAATTCACAACAATCAAACGCAGGCTGCTACTGTGGTACTGCACGTGGCAGCATTAAGCAACGCATTGAATGACCCCATTCGATACGCATACATTGAACTACACCCTACACGCACTTGTGTTGCCGTGTGGCGCAAGTCTGAGTAGGGCTCCCAAGCATGTGTGATTTCATCAGTATTTCATCGGCTACCAATGCCCAATCACGCGATTCTTTTACAGATCACATGGTTGTGACGGGTTCACTTGGCTCCCTAGGCAGAGATATATTTATCTCGTCTTGTTACGTGTGTTCATTACATTGTTCTGCACGTACGTACGGCCGGACTCGCGCGGCTCCAGCGTAGGACTCGGCTATTGCACGATTGCATTGGACTCGGACCCGGTTCCTTCGCGGGGGGGAGGTACCAGATTTGGAACCAGGTAATGACTCGGGAGGTGTCCCAGCTTTGGAACCGGGCCTAAGTTTGGAACCGGGTAATTGGCTCGGGAGGTGTCCCAGCTTTGGAACCGGTCCCAGGATTGGGACCGGTCCCAAGTTTGGAACCGGGTAATTGGTTCGGGAGGTGTCCCAGGATTGGGACCGGTCCCAGGAATGGAGTTTCGGTATGGCGTGGGGTGGGTTGGGGTTCGTGTATTGCTATGGCAGCGGATTCGGTACGGCGTTGTGTGGGGTGGGGTTCGTGTATTGCACGGGAGCGGATTCGGTACAGCGTTGTGTGGGGTGGGGTTTGTGTATTGCATGGGAGCAGATTCGGTACGGCGTGGGGTGGGTTGGGGTTCGTGTATTGAATGGGAGCGGATTCGGTACGGCGTGGGGTGGGTTGGGGTTCGTATATTGCATGCATGGCAGCGGATTCGGTACAGCGTTGTGTGGGGTGGGGTTCGTGTATTGATATGGCAGTGGATTCGGTACGGCGTTGTGTGGGGTGGGGTTCGTGTATTGCACGGGATTCGGGACAGTGTTGGGTTCGAGTTTTGCGTGGGATTCGGGACCATGTGCGTCTCGGGGTTTTGCGTGGGATTCGGGACAACGTGCGTCTTGGGGTAGTGTGTGGGATTCGGGACCACGTGGGTCTTGGGGTATTGCGTGGGATTAGGGACCACGTGCATCTCGGGGTTTTGCGCGGGATTCGGGACCACGTGCGTCTCGGGGTAGTGCGTGGGATTCGGGATCACGTGCGTCTCGGGGTATTGCGTGGGATTCGGGACCACGTGCGTCTCCGGGTAGTGCGTGGGATTCGGGACCACGTGCGTCTCGGGGTTTTGCGTGGGATTCGGGACCACCTGCGTCTCAGGGTAGTGCGTGGGATTCGGGACCACGTGCGTCTCGAGGGGAATTGCGTGGGATTCGGGACCACCTGCGTCTCGGGGTATTGTGTGGAATTCGGGACGGCGTGGGGCTATGATGTTGCACGGGATTCGGGACGGCGTGGGGCTATGGTGTTGCACGGGATTCGGGACCGCGTGGGGCTATGGTCTTGCACGGGATTCGGGACTGCGTGGGGCTCGGGACCGCGTACGTGTGGCCCCGGTGTTTCTCGGGATTCTGGACTGCGTGGGGCTCGGGTATTGCTCAGGATTCGGGACCGCGCGGGGCTCGGGATATGGGACGGTGTTGGGTCCGAGTTTGGGACCGACACGGCTATTTGCGCTAGCTGTCGGCTCCAGCGATTGCGGGTGTTTGAATCGGGGACTGCAGGCGTTGGAATCGGGGACTCGGGAAGTAGCCACGTGGTACATTTGTCTGTAGCGTACCTGCCGAAGTTATCCATGTTACCTGGCCAACCATGCTGGCGCGCGTCAACCCAAAGGTAACGGCTTGACCCTTCCACTTTCTACGGTTGAATTTACTCAAAGGGTTTTATTCCCTGTTCTTAATATGCCATGCAGAATTGCTTTTGAATAGAGGATCATAAATCTAAACATGTTTTCAAATCTAAATCTATATCAATCTACGGTTTATTCATCGGTCTACAGAAATGATTATTATTTTCCATCGAAATGAAATCAAATCACCCCTTTTTTAAGAATGGGAAGACCCGAGTTTGGGTTTGGATGATTCCATTCGTTTAACAGTTTTGTTATTGAACCGCTTTGTATTTTCCATTAAAAATATTGGGCAAATGAGCAGCCAAACAATTCAAGCAAATCTTTTAAACATATCTCATACATCCTATTGATACATATATGACAATCAGACTGCCAAACCAGCATTCGGTATACTTTATCAATGCATTGAAGCAAAAGAAAATCGCCATAAAAGACGCGCATGTAGTTGAACCTTCCAAGCTCATGGCGGCGTCCGCGAAACCGCGCTCACTGAGGTCTTTTTGTTTTTGATTAAATCTTATGTTTTTCTTTGTTTTTTAGGAACCGGTTCTATCTCGGTACCGCTGTTCCTAACTGAAACCGGAACCGGTTCCCAAAATCCTGGAACCGCCCAAGCCTACCCAACAGGGGTGTCCATTTTACCGGTTTTGATAGTAGACCTATGGCCATAGATCCGTTTTTTGAGGGTGTTTTTGGTCTCGCCAACATACTGAATATTACAAACTCTACAAGAGATAAGGTATATGATGTTGGAGGTAGTGCACGTGATACAGCCATAGGTCGTGTGGGTAGTTCCAGAAGAATGTCCATTGAAAGAGTCTATTTCCTTGACATGTGTCTTGCAAACAATGCATTTCGAAGTACACTTAAATGTGCCAAATTTATTTGGAGGTGAAGAGTCCGAAAGGGGGAACCTCTGCTCGGACAATTAAGTCAAGCAAGTTACGGAGCGCCTGAAAGCCAAAACAGGCGAATTTGGAATGGCATCAGCCAGACGATCTGAAGCGTGGAGAATATGGTGGTTTTCCTTAGTCATCTTCCTGAGAGGAGGAAGAGAAGGGTGGTAGGAAGTAACAAAGGGAACCTTGGGCTTGTCCTTGGGACCTGGTGGCTTTTGTTTTAGTGCCGAACTTCTGGGAATGGAATAGACTTTAGCAATGAAGTTCTTCACTTGGCGAGAACTATAGCCTCTAGCAACCAAGTTACTGGCAAATACACGTGTATGGCGGCGAAATTCAGACTCATGGGAACATATGCGCCTCAATCTGAGGGCCTGGCTGTAAGCTATACCAGTCTTACAGTGTCTGGGGTGACAACTGGAAGCATGGAGATATTGATGAGTGTCGGTGGGCTTAGAATACAAGTCAGTAGTAAGTGTGTTTACACATTTATTACATGTGTAATAAGAGATATACAAATATGTTGCAAACTGCTTACTGACTAAAATTACCACAATGCAAATCTTAAAATTTAGTGGGCATAATACGAATACAATTGGACTAGTACATGGAGACCATTTTGGAGATGACCATCTATGGGCTAGATAGCTGAGATGATAAGAGCACTGGCATGCAAAACCAGAGGTCTCGGATTCAAATCCTGGTCCAGTCAAAGTTTTCTTTGAAGTACTGAGTATTCACTGGTATGAGTTTTATATGAATTTAATATTATATTAAAAGATAAGAATAAAAAGATATGATATTAATGTGATGATCCTGTCCTGGGGATGTGCCGCTATGCCTTGACTAGGCCCTCGACCAGAGGGGAGGTCAGTCTCAATGTTATTTTGTGCACAAAGTCTATGGCACTTCATTATATTTAAAAATAAAATCATAATAATTCTGAACAATGGTCAATTGCTTCCAAACTCGGGATTTGGAATGTCTAGCCCAATAGCTAATTGCCCACCAAATTTCGAGACACTTGACCTTTCACAAATATGTGTTTTAAAAACACACATTTTGATGACGTCACGATTGCGTCATGGCATTTTGGCCCCGGAGGGTGTTTCTAAACTACATCCCCAATAGATATAATCGAAAAAATGAAAAAAATCTTGCTCCGTTGGCCAAATATGCTCAATTGAATGTTAAAATCTTAAAAGTTTATGACCTCATTAATATTCATGAGATGACATCACGATCAAATGAGGGCAATTTTTTGATACACCTTTTCCCAACTTAGATATACTGCAAAATTGACACCAAACAAACTTCTACTTTTGCTTTTATTGGAGTTTTAAATTTGCCCCTTTAAAGCGCTGTCACGTGACACGTGGTGACGTCATGAAGTTTTAAAGACAACTGTGCACAACTTCAGCAAGGGTTCTATGCATTTGCCAAGTTTGAAAAAAATCCAAGTGTGTTCAATGGTGAAAGTGCCCGTCTCAAAATCCCTGTGCTTTGTCTATGGGATTTTTACGACCAGAAAGAAAAGAAAAAAAAAATCTTAACAAATAGCTTTTCCGCTTTGCGGCGGAAAAGCTAAAAAAAAAATCTTAACAACAACAATAGCTTTTTCGCTTCGCGGCGAAAAAGCTAAAAAATCAGAACAACAACAATAGCTTTTCCGCTTCGCGGCAGAAAAGCTAAAAAAAAAAAAATCAGAACAAAAACAATAGCTTTTCCGTATGGTACGGAAAAGCTAAAAATCAGAACAAGAACAATAGCTTTTCCGTTTGGAACGGAAAAGCTAAAAATCAGAACAACAACAATAAAAGCTAAATATGGATACATGCACATGCACATGCACACATGTAGTGTATGCATATGTATAATGTACATGTACATGTACATGTACATGTATGTGTACATATACAACATGTATGCACATAAAAATGTTATAATATTCTATAGCGGATAAATATAATATATGAAAGTTATAACATTGTTGGAGGGAAAGTTGTGTTGTTTTTCTAGACTCGCTACCAGTCGTCCTACTGTAATATTCCAGTTCCCCACATTAATATGTATTTTAACAGAGTAACTGATTTGGGAACTTTTGACAAATTTGGAAAGTAGGCAAAGAAAACTTTGATTATACTAGGCAGGACATGAACCCAAGAGCTCTGGTTTTGCATACTAGTTTTCTTACCACCTGAGCTATCAAGCCCCTTAGGTGGCAATGGCAGCCTTCCCAAATTGTCAACTAGTCTTTGCTGGGGTGGGGCGTCAGTCAAAAGCATTTATTACTATTAACTGCCATATATCTCCAGGGATCAATCCCCTGTTTTCATTCAAATGTAAACATTCAACTTATCAAGTGTTGTGATCCAGATTGGGGATCACGCAAAGCATCCACTTTTGATATGTAATATGTATTTTGGTATTTTTCTCAGATGCATATAGAAATGTTTTGTGCTGTAATGCCAAACAGAAGTTGTATGTAGTGGCAGCATGTCACTCTCTTTATTGGTGATGTAGACCATCATCATTGGAAGAATTGTTTTTACACTGCATGCAGGATATGGACACAAATTTGTGATCTTTGGTCATGTTTACACTTTTCACAGATATTAGTGACACTCAGTGCAAATCATTTTGATCCTTTTCTCAAAGGTACATGAAGCAAGGTCCTAAGATCAACACCCTATAACTTTTTAAGATCAGCAATTCTATTCAGCAAGCATTTAGCAACATTTTTGTGTATATTTTGATTTTATTTTTTAATACAGATTGAAGAACGCGAAGGAGAAAATACTGAAGAAAGAGAAGAGAGAATTCTGAACAAGCGGGCACATCAAATGCTGATCAGCATTCGCAGTCGTTTAACAAAGGATGATACACTCACATTCTCTGACATGATACGGAAGCACAATCGTAAGCAGGTAGCCTCCAAGTTTTATACGTTACTTGTACTCAAGAAACAACAAGCGATAGATGTGCAGCAGATTAGTACTTTTGCTGATATTGCTATTACACCGGGACCTGCTTTCAATACTATTTACTGATGTGAGTGACAAAGGAAGATTTCCTGACCACTTTTGGGAGGGAAAATTGCTCTATTTGTTGTTTAAAATCTTCTTTTTATGGGATTAGCACTGTTTTGTTTGGAAATATCTGTTCAGGAACTTGGAATTTGCATTAATGTGTAATGGACTCATTTCATGACACCATAACTATTGAATAGTCATCTCTCTGATATGATGTCATTTTGAGTAGCTTTATATAGATCATCATTCCTATAACCAGCCTTGCCTCAATTTCATTTCTTTCATTTTACAAAATCAAGCGTTACATATGTACATGTATACACAACCTGGTTTGTAATCTATTGCTTTATACTCTATTTGGTACCTTAAGTACTGATTTCCTCTGTTTAAGTAATAGCATTTGTTGGGCAGCTATATCTTAAAACTTGTATTACTTTGATTTAATTTAGTGTAATATAGTGTATTTTTTCATTGTTTGCCCTTTTAAAAGTGAATGTAGATAAAGTAGTGTTTATGTTACGTGTATTTGTTTTCATTTAATCAGATTGAATACAGTGTTTAATTTTGATAATTTGTCCTTGTGTCAATTTACAACAAGAATATTTTGTAGTGATAAATTACTTTTATCTTACTGAATTTCAGAGAGATTTGTAATTTTAAATTTTGGCACAGCAGATAATTGGTACTATTATGATGGGATGGTGAAAGGGGATTCTAAATAAATCGATAAAACGATAACAATATGACTGCAGCTCTGCAATGGTGAGGCTACTGATAAGATTAAAAACATTTTTCCCACATTTGAAAAGGGTGGCATGTTTAATTGTGTCATGGAAGGCTTAGTCGGATCCATATATGTTAACTTATAATTATGGGTCATTCCATGGGGTATTAAAACAATTTTTGGTCTTCAGCCAGTCAGCTCTTGCATACATTCAAACTTAAAAATCTTCTTTGCATGAGAGAAATGAAGACATTTGTAAATACATGTAATATTATTATTTTGTCAACATCCATTGGTCATTTAAATAATAATTATTGGGAGCAAATTAAGTTGTACATAGTGTATTAAAAAGAAACATGTAGATGCATGAATTTGCCTAAAACTGCACCACTAATTACTTTGGACACTAGCAAGCACTACTTTTGTTTCTCATTTTATTCCTGGAGCTTTAAAGAAGAAAAGACATTCTAGTGTTCTAAGCATCTCCTGTGATGTTTCCCATTGACTCCAAATATATTCATATGTTTAATGTGCTGTAAGTATAGTGACAAATTTTGTGATGGTCCAAGAAACTGTTAGAAGCAGTCTGATAATCTTTATTAAAGCATACTGTCCTATTAAGTAATTATTTATTTGAGGCCCTTTGATTTTGTGATAAAGGAGAGGTTCAGCAAGCTAAAACGATTGAATTTGTTTGTTGAAAGTCCGTAAATAATTCTTACCATCTGTCAAGTTTTTGTTTATTTGCCATTTTGATGAAGTTGATCAAAAGCCTGTCTAATGAAGTTCATGTACTGTACAACAGTGATGCTTTTCTGTTTTGGAGGTCTATAACAGTCCCAAACTGCTAAAACTTTGAACACATTGCTTTTTGAACGTCCATTCTTGCAAGTTGTTTTGACTAAGACTTCTTAAATATGCACCATGTCCTTTTGGTCAAAGAAGAAGCTATTATCAAAGAAAAATGTTTAAGTGTCACTCTGTTTTCATATAATCTTTGTTGTATGTGTTTTATTATTAAAATGTGTTTATTTTTAATTATCAAAAATCACCAAACAACTGGGATATGTTGATTACTTTAAAAAAAATAAGACAAAACTTTTTTTTTAAGGTTGAATCTCTGTGTTTCGAACCCATGCCATTCATGCCTACCCCAAAACGCACACAAGTGTACTCAAAGTCTATGGGACTAGAATGTAATGAACATGTTCAAGAAGAAAAAAACAAAAATCAAGCTTTGTTGGCCCAATATGCGCGAATGAACGTTACATTTTGTCAATCTTTGCATTACTTCATAAATATGTATAAGATGACGTCACGATTACATGGTGACATTTCTTGTGATGCATCTTTTCCCAACTAAAAAAACATGACTGATGGTGATCCCGTCTGACAAAAGGTTGCCTTGTATATTTCAATTTGAAATATTCATTTCTGAATCCCTCATAAGTCATGACCATCCCTTGAGCCGCTCCAGTCAAACGATTTTCATGCAAGACAGGACATAGGGACATTGTTTTGGCAATGTTTGGCTGGAATATCTTTTGTCGTTTGCTAGGTCATCCGCGCAGAATGCCAATAGTGCTGTGACTATGGCTTGAAATGCCCAAGGAGGGCTTCTATGTCTGTTTCCAACATAGCACAGGCACTTTCCGCGCACATACTTCGTCAGCGTCACCACGAAGTAGCACCTGGCCATTGCCATATGCATTATTATTTTTTTTAATTTTTTTTTTTATAACTTATAACTTATTAACACGAGGTAGACAATCTTATTTGTTAGTAATTAAGCACATAAGTGTGATTTGAATTTTGCGGTATTTGCGAGTTCTCGTTTTTACGAAGTAGTATTGAAGTGCGTTCTTATTCGTGAAAACATTGCTAGCGCGTATTTGATGTTGCACAGTTTCACGAAGTAGAACTGCAGCCTCGTTCCCAGAGATGTGCCTTGTACGTAACACACACAAAGGTTAATTGCGTTGGAACGACGTTGCATTGAACATGGCGTCATGCAGCGACGCCGTTGGCAACGATCATCACGAACAACACTGTGACAGTACTTGACTCTGGTAAGTAGTAAAGTAAATTGCGTTTATAATTAGTTTAATTTTGATCAAGGAAGACAATGTACATGTTTAGGGTGTACTTTAAATGTACATGCTGCGTATTCATGGGTTTATGGGTTTATGCCTGACATTGAAACTGAAAGTACTACTACAGCAGTACTAACTACTAGTACTTAGTATTAGTAGTAGTACAATTACTACTGAGTACTACTAGTATCAGTAGTACTAGTACTAGTACTACTGCTAGTAGTAGTAATAGTAGTACTACTACTAGTACTACTACTACTAGTACTACTACTAGTACTACTACTAGTACTACTAGTACTCCTACTTACTAGTATTATTAATATCAGTACTAGTACTACTTTACTACTAGTACTACTTACTACTTCTACTCAATAGTGCTACTACTCGTACTAGCAGAATGAAGACACAATGAATGTATGTAGTCAATGCAATAGTCAATTTGATTATATTCAAACTTAATTTTTTGCCTTCCTTTTTTTGCTCTGGCCATCATGTGCATTATCTGCATACTGATTGTAAAAAAACTGCATCAACATACGTAGGCCTAGGCTAGCCTAGGCCTACATTACATTAGTGTAGAAATGATAGGAGACTTTCTTATGCTAGGCTGAACTTGATAATAATAATTTGTGTCTTGTTCTTTCCAATTTCATTTGAAGCAGATAAAGTTTCACATAAGCTTGACGTTTTCTTTTGTTAAAGATAGCAGTTTAACATACACGGTGGGATACTGCCAGTGGTTTGCAAAAACATAAGAGTTAACGGTGAGCTTCATTGTTTCTTGGTTTAGATCTATAGTCCGGTTCGTGGATGTACTGTACATCATGTATGGTATTGCATTACAAAAAAAAATGGTTTTAGATCAGATTGGTAACCTTCATTCCTGGCAAAAGCTTTTCAAGATCAGGTTCCTTTACAAATAGTTAAATGTTACTTTTTAAATAAATTTGAGTACAACAGAGCATTTCGCATTTGTGAAAAAAACACATTAATTACTAAATACAATATTAATAATAATAATAATAATGGACATTTCTAGAGCGCCAGAATCCGTCTGCAAAGACGCTCAAGGCGCTTAACAACATTATACAGAATTAAAATTTGTACCCATAGGGTTTAATAGTATGGTACATGTACATGCTTATTGGTGATTGGGCCCGGAGGAATGGAGAGACACGGACACGCGACTGCCACTTGGACACACTGCCCCCGCTGGGTTTTTATTGAGTGCAAAAAGTTATACACTTCAAAACATCCACGTCCATAATAAACGTGTTTCACCAACCTTTAATTGTTTGGTCAACAATATGATAATTCTCAAACAATCCAACACAGTACCTGCGACCAGCAGTATAGGCTACCTTTGCCCAACTTAAACCATAATTATAATCTCTGCTGTACATGCCACTTGCATGTGTTTAACCTTACGTAGACTAGCACCGCTCAAAATATGCGAGTGCATGTCTTGACACCATTTCTGTGGCCCACCCCACCCCACAGGCTACAAGGGACGCCCAAGCAGGGAAAAACCAAGGCCGGGGCAGGCCAAGCCCCATATACTCGGGGAACAAACCGCCAACCAATATCCCACTCCCAAAGGGGGATCCTCCCATGGCACGTTTCATATGACCATGTAAAACAAAAAACAAAAACAGAAATTGAAAAACCCTGTCTGAGGCCAGTTCCCCCTGACGGATCTCTCCGTACTCCCCCAACGCCAGGTCTGCACTGCAGACGGCACACGCTGGTGGAACCAGCGACACCCCCAACTGAGCAACTTTAAGCCCAGCTATTCCCCCCAACGCCAGGTCTGCACTGCAGACGGCACACGCCGTTGGAAACCAGCGATACCCCCAACTGAGCAACTCTGGCCCAGCTATCCCCCAATGCCCACATCCACGACCGTCGAAACGGACGAGCCCCAAGCCCAACTGAGCCTCGACAGACCGGTACTGTACCTTTGTACCAAAAATAAAAAATTAAAATAGAATTAAAGGGTGGCTCCGTGCCGGTTCATGAACTAGGGATTAACCAAGTGTCAGCCGCAAACCGCACCCAGTGTCATGAGGTGGGTGGGTGGGATTTTTTACTATACGATGCACACCCAGCGGAGGTGCGCGGCCAAAAGAACCAATACACGCGCTGCAGGCGCTAATGTGCCCATCGCCTGACTGTATGCCTGACCGGCCCCATTGTTGGTCAGCTTTCCAGCCACCAAGCATTCCTGGGCCAAGCGCGTACGGCACGCATAACAACGCCTTTATTCAGACGGTCATTCTTCCTTCCCCGTTCCCAAAGTGGGTCTTCGGTCGACAAGCGACAAAAAACCGAATTGGGCCCGGAGGAATGGAGAGACACACGGACACGCGTATGCATTGCCCAACTGGCACAGATTCGTGGGGCAATTCTGCTTTAATATTGATATGCTTTTTGCCTGCAATTAGTTTTCGCTCCCCAAAATAAATAAAATGCAGACGTGGGAGAATGTCAGACCAAATTATGGTATAGACTCGGGCAGCATGTTACATGTGGCATGTAGCCCCTCTATTCTCTCCCTGATCTGCTTATCAGGAGCAAAAACAGATCATGAGTAATCTGTGCGGTACAAGGCGGCTACGGAGTTGCCGTCACAGTGTTGGGACCATGGCTTCCAGTCATGCGCCTCGCAAGCCGCTCCACGACAGTGTCCTTTCCTTGCTCCATGGACCTTCGTAATGGGCTGTGTGACACGCTGCCAATGGCCGAGTAGATAATGCTGTCCCCTTTGATCCATGTTCACAAATCTCCTGAGGGTACAAGCAGTAAACACAAAAAGGGAAAACACCAGAAGAAACATCGCTACGTACATAACGTTCGCTTGCCTGTACCTCCGCCGTGGAGGGGCACCATGTGGGTGAATATAAGCCTGGATGGACCTCCACCGGCCCATTGATTAAACTTGGAATTTGGGACACCATATTTTGAGGCCTCCGATCTGCCCAAATCCGGAAACGATGGGGGCTGAAAAAGCCAGGGGGCAACCTGATGCACTTTATGCATGTTTGGAGGACGAACAAAAAAGCCAACCCGTGGAGGCCGCAGACTAGGAAGACCCGTTCTTTTGAAAACGCAAGACTACGGACTTTCCTCTCTGGTTTTTTATTTTTTATTTTTTATTTTTATTTTTTATAGAAAGGGGAGGGTTACGGTCATAATTGTACGGGCCGAATCGTCCACTGGACAAGTGATAAAGGAGATTATGTGGTTTGCAGAAAACCGTCCAAGCGACGGACGACCCGCATGCTGCCGAAACTACTGGAATTGTGTAAGCCCGCACGGATATGCTGCCCCCATACTCATAGTTAAGCCATTATTGCTGTGTGTGGGCGCCAGTGTTCTCTGTCTATAGCTCCCAGGGAATGCAGGGATTGGTATCCCTTGATACTTCAACAGGAAAAGAGTCGATGAGGCAACGCAACGGACCAAGAGCATTGGAGAGCTACCATGTGATGTCTGCTTACAAATATGGCAACGACCGCAACATTGTCAGAACTAGGATGACGCGTAGCCGTGTTGGCTATGCCCCCAGACCGTTATGGCTACGACCGCAGGGAAAGGAACAACAAATCCAGTCAAGCGTTGGAATGTCTGGAGGGAATGGAACAAAGGAGGCCCGGGGCTGTGAGCCACTGCCCATCGTAGAGTTCCCGAACCCGTCCCCCACAATGTCTGTAGAGAACTGCTTATTACGGTCCAGCACTCAATAATGGATAACAAGGACCGAGGCGGACGTTTTTTTTTTTGTTTTTTTTTCAAAGACGTATCATCAGGAGCCACGGATAATGCCTATGAGTAGGTTCAACCACCTTGATCCACCATGGGTTCAACTGTTTTATCCTCAGCTGCGGTAACCGCAAACATCCACATGTACGAATAAAAGACTCAAGCACTGCTTTGTATGATAAGGGGCAAGTGATCCTCCTACAAAAGAATAATCATTGGCGTAATGAGATATACCCCTATGCCAAATACGTCGAAAATGGGGAAAGAAGCTATTAAGCCGGTGCAAAGGAAGCTCCAACGGGAGGGCCTTATCCACACAATCTTGTCCTAGAACTTACAACCCAAAGACAAAATCGCTAGTGTGATAGGTGAGAGGCGGAATGCCGATTTGACATTCGCCTTAGCAAGGAAGGGGCCCTTCCTGCCCTCCTAACCAAATTTAACGAGTCATAAAAAAAAACGGTAAGCGAACTGAGCAGTGTCTTATCAATACCGTCATTGACTGACGCGGAGTCTGGGTAGAACAAATGATGGATTAGTCTAAAGGAGCACAGCTCTGCTTTGGTATATACCAAGTCTATCAACTTGGAAGGGTGATATACAAAATGTTGCAACTGCTCACTGACCAAAATTACCAAATTGCAAATGTCAAGACTCAGCGGGCCCGACGCCTCGATCCCAGCGGGACCTTTCTCAAAGGCAAATTGGAAGGGTGGTAATTAAGGCGGCCATACCTCCTATTTAAGGGGACCTCCTTTTATTGTTTCTCCATCAAGGGCCGCGTGTGTGCGTTGCCTTACAGACTACAGGTTTATTGCGTCCCGTCGGTTACACGGCCCGCTACACCCGAGACTGAGACAAAAGCCATTTTGTGAAGCCGTCGCATAACCTTTCTGTCGCTGCCTATGCAGGGTATTGCAGAGGAGAAAGCCTATTCTGGCGTTCGAGCGAGGCAGCACACGCAAGGACTTCCAAAACCGCAAGCCGGTCATAGCCGGCATTTCACAGGGCGTTAAAGGATATATTGCCTTTGTGTGCTTTTCATGCTGCGCTGCCTTTCATGCTGCGCTAGTGATGAACAATATCGTTTCACCCGACTACCAGGTTTCCCGCAACCCCAAAATAACAGTACGTGCTCACCGGGAGGTATTTTCACGGGGTGGCCGGCGTGAGTTGGCATGAAAGGGAGACCAGCTGACGAAGCGTTGAGCACTGGCGCTGGGAAGGGTGGAGACTGCCGTTGTGGACCCGAAGTCAGCTTCTGACTGAAGTGGGCTGGATGTTCCTTCCTGTGCTCTCGCTTACATCGAAGGGCTGGGTAGATGCCTGGGTATCGCCAAGACTCTGGTTGTTGGGATGCTCACTGCTCCTCGACTGTAGCGCTGTCCCAGACCCATAGATGGCGCTAATTGGCGTGATGATGTGCTGCCGGCATAGCCGTGTGTCACCGCATCCCGGCACCGCTGTGTTGCTAGTCCTTACATACAGTGCCCAGGATCGGGAATATGGGGATTCAAGGATTTTGGCTTGGGCCTCTTCGCCCTGCCAAGGACGCAGTCCGGATGCTGCTGTTGGCTACTCCGGGGTCGGAAGCGCAGGCTGAGCATGGGGGCTATCTCGAGCCGATAGGTAGGAGCACTAAGCCTTAGTCAGACGGGAATGGCGGTGCACGAACCATCTGGACACCTCGCGACTCAAATCGTCTTTGACTCACAACGCTCGTTTTGTCCGTTGAGCAGGGGACTCCTGCGCTTTCTGGTTCCTCCCTCTATTCCCCATGCTCAAGATTCAGCACTGCGACGAAGTTGAAAGTTTTTAAATCTGCTGACTCTCGACGAGAGTTTTTACTATACGATGCACACCCAGCGGAGGTGCGCGGCCAAAAGAACCAATACACGCGCTACAGGCGCTAATGTGCCCATCGCCTGACTGTATGCCTGACCGGCCCCATTGTTGGTCAGCTTTCCAGCCACCAAGCATTCCTGGGCCAAGCGCGTACGGCACGCATAACAACGCCTTTATTCAGACGGTCATTCTCCCTTCCCCGTTCCCAAAGTGGGTCTTCGGTCGACAAGCGACCAAAAACCGAATTATCAACTCACACATTCTTTATTTGATATTTTGCATTTTTAAAGGCTGGATCCCGAGACTGATATTTTGGTGAAGTGGAGGAATGGAACGAGAAACGTGGTCAAGTTGAAAGATGTTGTGGTGAGCAGGAAGCTGACCAAAGGCTCCAAGATAACCATGAAATGGGGACAGCAATTGTGGGAAGGACAGGTTCTAGACTATGAAGAATGCACATCAGATACAGATTCCGATCCTGACTTCGACCTCCCCCTCGCCCAACTAACTACAGGAAGGACACAAGGTAATCAAACTGCTGTCATTTTAACAAGTTCAATTTATAGCAAACTTCACTCCCAGTGGGTATATTGTGTCAAGCACCACATCGTTGTCAATTTAAAACACTTTCTATTTTTTATTTTACTTTTTATTTCTCATCCTAATGCACCCTATAAAAGTTTGATTAAGTTAATTCAGTATAACAATTACTATTTTGTTCATACAACATACTACTAAACATCTTAAAATGTTATTTCATGAATTTCATGTCTACTATCATTTTCCCAAAATATTTCTCGTACTTTTTTTATCTTTTTTTATCTTACATTAGATACCGATGGCTCAGCACATTTGCCTGCAACATGCGAGGATTTTCTCTGCAACGAAGAGGTCTGGGCAGCTTGTGGGAGATGTTTGTGTTTCCCTTGTTATGACAATTTTCTTATTAATAAAGATTGTAGTACACATAATCTTTATCATGATTTAATACATTCATCACAAAGTGTAAATCATCCCTTGTGTCTACCATCTGATGTTGGTCATGAACATGGCTCCTATAAGATTTACAATCCAGAGCTATGTCAACTTTCTTCATCTGCACCCTTGCCAGGTTTTGTTCCTGCTGTACAAGACTATGCTGTGTGTTCTTCTATTCCTTCAAGTTTAACAGTCACGCAGAATCCTCTAACATCTGGTGGTTGTGTCCCTTCTTCAGCCAAAGATTGGCTTGGTGCATCTCTCTCGTCATGTGCCAGCTTGCCTGGCACAAACAGTTCTCCTCCATCTTTGCCATCAGGTGGTTGTGTTCCTTCTCCAGTTGAACAAGTGTGTGAGCCACCTCTCTTTTCATGCCCCAGCTTGCCTGGCAACCATTGCCCTCTTCCAACCTCTTCAGGTGGATGTGTTCCTTCTCCAGCTGGACCAGTGCCCAATCCACCCCTCTCTTAATGCCCCAGCTTGCCTGGCAACCATTGCCCTCTTCTAACCTCTTCAGGTGGATGTGTTCCTTCTCCAGCTGGACCAGTGCCCAATTCACCTCTCTCTTCATGCCCCAGCTTGCCTGGCAACCATTGCTCTCTTCTAACCTCTTCGGGTGGATGTGTTCCTTCTCCAGCTGGACCAGTGGCCAATCCACATCTCTTTTCATGCCCCAGCTTGCCTGGCAACCATTGCCCTCTTCTAACCTCTTCAGGTGGATGTGTTCCTTCTCCAGCTGGACCAGTGCCCAATCCACCTCTCTCTTCATGCCCCAGCTTGCCTGGCAACCATTGCTCTCTTCTAACCTCTTCAGGTGGATGTGTTCCTTCTCCAGCTGGACCAGTGCCCAATCCACCTCTCTCTTCATGCCCCAGCTTGCCTGGCAACCATTGCTCTCTTCTAACCTCTTCGGGTGGATGTTTTCCTTCTCCAGCTGGACCAGTGCCCAATCCACCTCTCTCTTCATGCCCCAGCTTGCCTGGCAACCATTGCCCTCTTCTAACCTCTTCAGGTGGATGTGTTCCTTCTCCAGCTGGACCAGTGCCCAATCCACCTCTCTCTTCATGCCCCAGCTTGCCTGGCAACCATTGCTCTCTTCTAACCTCTTCAGGTGGATGTGTTCCTTCTCCAGCTGGACCAGTGCCCAATCCACCTCTCTCTTCATGCCCCAGCTTGCCTGGCAACCATTGCTCTCTTCTAACCTCTTCAGGTGGATGTGTTCCTTCTCCAGCTGGACCAGTGCCCAATCCACCTCTCTCTTCATGCCCCAGCTTGCCTGGCAACCATTGCTCTCTTCTAACCTCTTCGGGTGGATGTGTTCCTTCTCCAGCTGGACCAGTGCCCAATCCACCTCTCTTTTCATGCCCCAGCTTGCCTGGCAACCATTGCTCTCTTCTAACCTCTTCAGGTGGATGTGTTCCTTCTCCAGCTGGACCAGTGCCCAATCCACCTCTCTCTTCATGCCCCAGCTTGCCTGACAACCATTGCTCTCTTCTAACCTCTTCAGGTGGATGTGTTCCTTCTCCAGCTGGACCAGTGCCCAATCCACCTCTCTCTTCATGCCCCAGCTTGCCTGGCAACCATTGCTCTCTTCTAACCTCTTCAGGTGGATGTGTTCCTTCTCCAGCTGGACCAGTGCCCAATCCACCTCTCTCTTCATGCCCCAGCTTGCCTGGCAACCATTGCTCTCTTCTAACCTCTTCAGGTGGATGTGTTCCTTCTCCAGCTGGACCAGTGCCCAATCCACCTCTCTCTTCATGCCCCAGCTTGCCTGGCAACCATTGCTCTCTTCTAACCTCTTCAGGTGGATGTGTTCCTTCTCCAGCTGGACCAGTGCCCAATCCACCTCTCTCTTCATGCCCCAGCTTGCCTGGCAACCATTGCTCTCTTCTAACCTCTTCAGGTGGATGTGTTCCTTCTCCAGCTGGACCAGTGCCCAATCCACCTCTCTCTTAATGCCCCAGCTTGCCTGGCAACCATTGCCCTCTTCTAACCTCTTCAGGTGGATGTGTTCCTTCTCCAGCTGGACCAGTGCCCAATCCACCTCTCTCTTCATGCCCCAGCTTGCCTGGCAACCATTGCCCTCTTCTAACCTCTTCAGGTGGATGTGTTCCTTCTCCAGCTGGACCAGTGGCCAATCCACCTCTCTCTTAATGCCCCAGCTTGCCTGGCAACCATTGCTCTCTTCTAACCTCTTCGGGTGGATGTGTTCCTTCTCCAGCTGGACCAGTGCCCAATCCACCTCTCTCTTCATGCCCCAGCTTGCCTGGCAACCATTGCTCTCTTTTAACCTCTTCAGGTGGATGTGTTCTTTCTCCAGCTGGACCAGTGGCCAATCCACATCTCTTTTCATGCCCCAGCTTGCCTGGCAACCATTGCTCTCTTTTAACCTCTTCAGGTGGATGTGTTCCTTCTCCAGCTGGACCAGTGCCCAATCCACCTCTCTCTTCATGCCCCAGCTTGCCTGGCAACCATTGCTCTCTTCTAACCTCTTCAGGTGGATGTGTTCCTTCTCCAGCTGGACCAGTGCCCAATCCACCTCTCTCTTCATGCCCCAGCTTGCCTGGCAACCATTGCTCTCTTCTAACCTCTTCAGGTGGATGTGTTCCTTCTCCAGCTGGACCAGTGCCCAATCCACCTCTCTTTTCATGCCCCAGCTTGCCTGGCAACCATTGCTCTCTTCTAACCTCTTCGGGTGGATGTGTTCCTTCTCCAGCTGGACCAGTGCCCAATCCACCTCTCTCTCTTCATGCCCCAGCTTGCCTGGCAACCATTGCCCTCTTCTAACCTCTTCAGGTGGATGTGTTCCTTCTCCAGCTGGACCAGTGCCCAATCCACCTCTCTTTTCATGCCCCAGCTTGCCTGGCAACCATTGCTCTCTTCTAACCTCTTCGGGTGGATGTGTTCCTTCTCCAGCTGGACCAGTGGCCAATCCACCTCTCTCTTCATGCCCCAGCTTGCCTGGCAACCATTGCTCTCTTCTAACCTCTTCAGGTGATTGGTCTCCAGCATCACTGCCTTCGTCTTACAGCTTTCATACACAGCTGTTGCTGCTGCTGTCTCTGGTTGTTGTCGTTCGCCTGACGAATCAGTTACCAGGGTTCACCACGAGGAGGTCGACAACTTGGCAGGAGACCCCCCGACCCCCTCAACTCTCAGTCAACCCAAACACGAGTTTACCACCGGGCGCTGACCTTCCTCGCAAGGACTGGTCAACACTAAACCGGCTACGGACGGGTGTGGGCCGTTTCAACGCCACCATGCACCGCTGGGGCCTGCGCCCATCAGCAGCCTGCCCATGCGGAGCCGAGGAACAGACCGCCCACCACATCATCCACGAGTGCCCCACCTTCCCCCCACCCAATGACCTTGACCTGAATGAGACCTGAGTCCCGACGCAGAGAGCTGGCTGCAGCGGCTGAGCGACATTGCCTAGCTGCCTCACACGAAAGAAGAAGAAGATACACAGCTGTGTAGTTCTTCCTTCCTCCCTGATGCACAATTCGAACAATCAGTTGAGCCAAACTGTTTTCCTGTTGATGGTGAACCAAGACCACTCGACCCAAATGCACACAAGACACACAAGAGCAAAAATGCTGCAGTTAAGCACAACATGAATAGAGGCAATGCTTACACAACAGAGAAGTCAAACAAATTTGTACCGGCAAAAAGTAATACACTTGGAAAGAGTAATTGCTTTTACTGTCAGAAAAGGGGTCTTGATTGCCTCAGGATTACAGTGGAACAACTTCATGAAATCAGAGAAGCTTATTACAACATGGCAGATTTACAGAAGCATCGAGAGTGGATCATACGGCATGTAGTTGTGACAAAGGTTTCGGAACAAGCAAACAAGTATTCCTATTATTTGCCACAGATAAATAATGATTCCCAGAAATGGCATGTGTGTCGTCAGCTTTTTACAGGTACCATCGGTGTTTCAGTTTGTCAAGTCCGTGCGGCTTTAAGTAAGGTGGATGTATTCGGTGTAATGGAAGGAGAGAAACGGGGTGGACGACAAAGGCCTGACAAGGATCAATCATTGAAAGAGCAGGTCACTGCGCACATAAATAAATTTCCTCGTATGGAATCACATTATTGCAGGGCCAACTCGAAATGCCAGTACCTTTCACCTGATCTTAATTTTGCAATAATGTACAAGATGTACAAACATGATCACCCAAGTGGAGCATCCTTATCTTTCTATAAGAAGGTTTTCAAATCATTCAATTTTAAAATTCACCATGCGAAGAAAGATCTTTGTGGCCTATGTGAAACCTTTCACCGATCCAGTGCAGAAGACAAGAAGAAACTGCAACAAGACTATAACAGACATGTGCTGGAAAAAGAAAAATCCTGTATGCTCAAAAATGCTGCAAAAGAGCGAGCTAACACCGATGCCAAGTATTGTGTTGCAGTCTTCGACCTTCAGCAGGTGATATACCTTCCAAAGTCTGAGCGTTCTGAGCTTTTTCATAAGCGTCGACTTTCATGCTTCAACGTCACTATATTTGAGTTGGCCAATAAGGATGGTTTTTGCTTTCTGTCACATGAAGGTCGAACAGGGCGTGGAGCTTCAGAAATAGCCTCATATCTTCATCGTTACCTTTTAGGGGTTGATGATAAAGGTTGTGAGACAGTGGAATTATACTCCGATGGGTGTGTTGGGCAAAATAAAAATTCCATCATTCCTGCAATGTTGTTGCATTTTGTTGAACGATCAAGATCAGTTCAACAAATAACACTGAATTTCTTTGAAACAAATCACGGTCAGTCTGAAGGCGATGCTATTCACAGTACCATTGAGAGGCAATTAAAGCAGATTGGTGAAATTTTTGTACCCTCACAACTGGTAACACTTATCAAGATGGCCCGTAGACACCCAAAGCCATACATCGTATATACCGTTCAGACGTCAGATGTAATGGGCTGGAAGAATTATAGTCAGAGACGGGGATTGTTGAGTGTCCGATCATCAGAATCGGGGACAAAGGTTGACTGGAAAGAAGTTCATGCAGATCAGAGTCACCAAACATGATATTAACACAATAAAGTTCAAATATTCTCATGAAGACGAGGACTTTGAAATTCTAAGAATTGGCAGCACTCGTCGATACTCCGATCAAAACCAGGTTCCAGAACCACAACTTTGTTATCCTTCAGATAGCCGTACTATTCCACAGGCAAAGTACGAAGACTTGTTCAGCTTGTGTACTGGATCAACTCCTGTAATTGCCCACCCAGAATATCAGGCCTTTTACAGGCAGCTCAGTCACTAGACTAATTCATGTTGTTCTGCGTTAATACTTAGCATGCCTTGTTGACATTCTTCCTCCAGTCAGATAAAATGGAAGGAAGTGCCCCAACCATTATTATGATCTATAAACAAAAGTATTCATTAACTGTACATTAATGTGTATGAAGACATTGTGCTTATCATCCCTGACCTCAAAGGTTGGGAGTAACAGTACCAAATTTCTTATTGCATTTTCCTTGACCAGGAATTATCTTCTTCTTAGTTGTTTAGTGGCTGAGTAAGGCAGATATTTTCCTTAGTATGCAGTTGTGGTACTTAGGCAATTATTCAATAGTTCAGGAAGTTTACTATAATTAAACCTTCCAATAGGCGACTTGTAAGAGGTGTTTAAGTTTTGTTCTTTCAACAATATTGTGTGCAACAAAAGCTGGTGTTGAAATACCTATTTTACCTATTTTATGAACAATTTTACCATGCATGTACTATGTGTTCTCATAAATACTTTAATAATATTCACATGGTCATTGTAGAAAGCCTAGAATGAAACTCATATTAAGATCAATAAGAATGTAATTGAACGTTTTATGCAAACCATTTAATCAGGCTTTGCACAATGCCCTTGACATCAAATGAATTCTTTGTAAAGGAAACAATGTAATGAATAACAGCTTTGTACTAGATGTGGGTTTTTTTCTTGTTTGTAGGAAGGGGGATTTTCAAAGAGGAAAAGTGCAATAACATGGAAAATGAAGAACCGTTTTATTGATATGAATTGTATCAAAATTAATTCTTAATGAATTTAGAATTTTTTTTTTTTTAATAATTTATTGAAACTTTTTTTATTGAAATGAATTCTTTGTAATGAAAACATTTTAATGAATCACAGATTTTAACCAGATGTGTTTTTTACTTCTTTGTAGGACTGTGAAGGGGATAATTATTCAAAATAGCCAAAAATTGCAATAATCCGTGAAGGGAAGAACCATTATTGTACATAAATGAACCAGAAAAGTAATGTAATGAAGATTTATGTAATATACTATCAAAATTAATAATGAATTGTAGTTCTATTATCTATCAAATTAATAAAATAAGTTTGAACATGATTTGAATAACCGAACATTATTTTGGTTTCAGATGATGTTTTTTAGACTTGCTATGGGGTTGACTTACGGGAGACGGCATTTAGATATCATACCTTGCCATTGGAGTTTTGAAGAAAAAATGATCCAAGTTCATGACGAAATAAACCCTATAATAAGGAAATTATGTTAGGATAAATCAGTGATTACACGTGCAACGCACACACGCACCTATATTCTAGAATGATTTTGGTTTACACGAAGTAGTACAGTACTTGTGTGCGCGCGCGCTCCCCGTATTTTATGAAGATTTTGATTTCACGAAGTAGTACGCATCTTTTAAGTTTAATTGTTGAATTAATTAACTCATCCGCGCAGAACAATTTGTAAATTTGTGTCAGCTAAGACATATTACGTCCAACAGCTACATTGGTTTTCACCTTGTCAACCGCACTGTGGAGAAAATATGCCTGCCAACCTTCAACACGCGATATTTCCATAACACTTTTTTACAAATTGCAAACATGAGCGCTACTTCGTGGTGACGCTGACGATTAGCCAAAAACGCGAAAAGTTATTCTTGCAAACGACCGTTCTGAGACCAGGGGCCAATTTCATAGAGCCGCTTGAGCGTGAAAATCTGCTAAGCAAGAAAAGTCTCCCATGACTGTGTAAGCAAGATTAGTCGATAACAAACCGCACCGCGATGTGATGTTAATTGCTTTTGACTTGTATTCCACTCTTCTTCACTTAGCAAGTCGAAGTTTGGGTTGGCAAGGTGATCCTACGAATCCTGACTTTTTGTGCTTCAGCAGATTTTGGAGCTGAAGCGGCTCCATGAAATTGAATTTACAGTGTACTGAAAATGGGGCCTGTAGCGTGAGGCTAATAGTTGGGTTACTCGTGCGTACATGAAATGCCATGCAGTCGGTGTGAGTGACGTGAATACGTGTTCACAGCTTCTGTCGGCACAAGCTCGCTAGAAACGCCAGATATACATTTGGACATTTTGGAGATTTGAAGTTGTTTTCCTCCTAACTTCCGGGTTGTTTGTCATTTCTCATGGACTTGACACGTGTATTGTCTAGGTGAAAGGCAATAATCCTGCATTTTCGGGAACGATTTCCTCAAACTTCGCCCTTGACATCAAATGAAAATGCATTATTTTCTGACATTTTTCAACCCGCATGCTAGAGGGCTCACGACCGAGAAGGTGATAAAAGCTATTACGTCATCACATAGAGTTTGCTCTACAAATATATATGAATATTAAGTGGAAAGGGTGATCAAAGTCACGCGATGTGTCGTTGCTGGTGGCGACGTTTCGGTTGCTAACTGCTAACCTTCATCAGGCAACCGAAGAATGTGCGCCGCGGCGTCCGTTTATATCCGCTTCACCGGTTCCTGTGTACCGGTTTGCGGACGTCGTAGTAGTTTGGTGCATGGTTCTGGCGTCCACTAGCAGCCCTGCCCGTGGTGGGTCGGCGGTCGTGGCGTCTTATGGTGGGGAGCCAGAAACCGGGGATGTCAATGCCGCTGTCCCGGTTGATGTTGTTTCGGCGAAGTCGGATGTGGATGGCCTCCTTGACGCGCCTGGTGCACCAGTGCTGTTCACGGTCGATACACAGCACATCGTTCCGATTGGGGCGGTGACCAGCTCCCCAAACGTGCTCGGCTACCGCCGATCCGTCCACACGGGAGAGTCTCACGTCGCGTTGATGCTCCTTGATTCTCTCACCGATGGGCCTGCCGGTTTCGCCGATGTAGACCTTGTTGCACTCACCACACGGAATCTCGTAGACGACACCACCGCGTCTTCCCGGGGGACAGGGTCCTTGGGGTGGACGAGTTGGTTCCTCAAGGTGGTGGAAGAACGAAACACGGTACGGATACCGTGTCCCTCGAGGATTCTCCTCAACTGTCCGGAGACGCCGTCCATGAAGGGGAGTACAGCGAAGGATTTATACTCTATCCGCTCCGTATCGGTGCTCACCTTGGGTCTCGAAGAGCGACGAATGAAGGGGGTTGGGGATCCGTTCGCTGTAAGTGCAGTGTGCACATGGCGTTTCTCTGAGGCCGTACAGCGCGGTTTGGTAACCAAACGTGCTGCACGGTCAAAGAGGCACTTGGCCATTCCACGCTTCACATATTCACAGGGTGGTGGGAGTCGTAAGCCAGGTACTGGTCGGTGTGTGTGGGTTTGCGGTACACGGTTGTGGTTAGGCTGCCGTCGGGCTCCCTGTGGACCAATGTGTCCAGGAAGGCGATGGTGTTGTCCACTTCGACCTCGACAGTGAAGCGTATGGTGGGCCGGAGACATTTCAGGTGGGAGAGCAGCTGGTCGGTCCGGTCGCGCGGTGCAATGACAAAGGTGTCATCAACATATCGCTTCCATACTGAAGGGGAGCATTCGGGAGGGCAACTCTGTAGAGCCTCCTCCTCAAATGCCTCCATGTACAGGTAGGCGATGACCGCGGACACAGGACTGCCCATAGCTGCTCCATCCGTCTATTCAATCGTAGAAGGTCCCTTCGTGGAGCAGCAGCGCTTCGCCCTTATGTCTCTGCGGGAGGATCGTTCTATCATGATCCTCCCCGCCGACAAGGGCCGCGCTAGCGTAGTCCTCGACGCGGAAACCTACCGGAGCAAGATGGACGAACTGATCACCTCGGGCCCCTACCGTAAGCTAACGAAGGATCCCACTGACCGGCTCTGCAGGAAGATCACGCCTCAGCTACTGGATCATGGAGCTAAAAAGGGCCGGGGATCTTGAACTTACAGGAAGCTCCGCCCCTCCGGCAAGCAACCGCCAAGGATGTACGGTTTGCCTAAGATCCACAAACCGGGTACATCCCTAAGGCCCATCGTCTCCTGCGTAAGCTCCTTTGCTTACGACCTGTCCAAGTATCTGGCAGGAATCCTGTCTCCGTTGATCGGGAACACGACCAACACGGTGCCCAACTCCACGGCCTTCGCGCAATTCCTCCGCGGACAACGGATCGGCAGCCTTCGATGTCACGTCGTTGTTTACCAACGTCCCCATTGAAGGCACGTGCGGAGCAGACCTGCAACGCCTGGAAGGGGACCCGAACCTGTCGGACCGAACCTCCCTCTCCCCCACCAAGATCGCCACCCTGCTGTAGTTCGTCTTACGGTCCACGTACTTTCTCCATGAAGGGACCTTCTATGTATACGATTGAATAGACGGATGGAGCAGCTATGGGCAGTCCTGTGTCCGCGGTCATCGCCTACCCCAGAAAAAATTAACAAAAATAAAGCAAAATGAGATCTTTCAGGGAGCAGAGAAATAACACAATGTCTCGCTTACGCTTAAGGGTTGAGTTTTCAGCAGACGATCGAAGGTCCAAGGGGGGGGGGGGGAGACAGTAATGGACCATTATTAAGCACAATAGAGAAAGTAATACAGGTACATTTAAGAAATATCAGAAGAGAGAAAAGAGAGACCATGTTTATAACCACGTATAATTATATCTTCTTGGGGTACAACAACGAGATAGTCGTCGCTACTGCCGACCAGAGTATAGGTGTGAATAGGAATATCAATGTGAGCGTTGACCTCCGAATATGCGAACGACACCGGTGAGAAAGGTCTTCTTCAGCCGATGGGGAGTCTCCCGACGAAGGTAGCGCCGGACACCGGCGGGCCTGTACAACTCCCGACGAGGGCAGCCTCGAAGCATGACTACGAAAAAACGGCCCTGGTCGTGGGCCTGCTCGCGATGATATTAGCCGCGATTTGGCTTCTACGATATGCAGTCCCGGGCAGCCCCGAAGAGGAGACTTCCTACCACCAGAACCATCGCCCAAAGATTTTCTCCTGGCCAGCTGGCTGTCGGCGTGAGAAGTGAGAGTAGCCAGGAAACGATAGACCCGATAATGCCCGGTAGGGCCGCGGTCGCTTTACCCGCTAGATTAGACAGGGCGCGTCCAAGAGACTGCAGGTGTTTTTTGGCCCATTCATTCAACCCGCCTTTGTCGGAGGATGTGGGAGGTGGAGGGGGTGGTGGTGATGTACCACCACCAGTCAGAGCCAGAACGAGGGTGGAGATTGCCATCGCAATGGCGGTGAAGATAGACACAATGGTGATCCCCTGTTCGCGAAATAGGGTCCGTATACACTCAGCCAACGTAATGTCCTCATGGAGAACCCGAGTGATCGTCTCGTGGCTTTATTAGACCTGTGACCGGAGTCGTAGGTTGAGCGAGTCGGTGCTTTCTTGGACCGCTGCGAGCTGTTCTTCGGCTTTTTGAATTTCACGCTCAATTTGGTCCACTTATTCACTAGCTCAAAAGCCACACAACATCTCGGATTGTGCCTTGTTCGAAAGACAACAAATTGTAGCATGGGTTGCACGATTTATAACAGCGTACATGATTTGTATCGATTTTTTTATCGAATTTTGAAAATGATACATAACCTAAAATGCCCCGGACAGCGGTCACGACCCCATATATGTGGCCCCGGCGCGAAGTGGTTAAAGGTTTATTAAGATCTTCGCGAAAGCCCTCAATCGTCTCCTGGAGAGCAACTTTTTTGCTCTCATGCACCGCTTTTGTATATACAGCGCAAAGTTCTCAGGGCTCTGTCGGGTCCTAAAACCTCCCTCCACGGCAGGGACAGAGGGTCGGTCTGCGTCTCAATTATTGTTGGTAGAGGATTATCATTTCCATTATCAACGTCATCAGCATGAGCTGTCATCCTGTTGATATATTCAACGGCCTCTTCAATTACCCCCTGAGCCCACCAACGGTCGTATCCAAGTTATCATCATATGTTCGGATAACCACATCGGCCTTTTCTCCAATCCGCTGCAGAGCCTCGTTCTTCCCGCCGCCAATCCAAGAACCCCAGAGCCTTGATTGCAGCCGCCCCACCCCGACGACCACTTATGGTGTTCAACGAAAGGATCTTTTCCGTCAGAGTGTTCATAATAGCAAAATCCAACCGTAATCGCCCGTCGGCCAATATGAATTTCATTGGGTCTCGACCCAGGCTGGGGTTGAAGCATTTTTCAGCCAAATCATCGTAGTAGTCGTCTACCGCTGGCTGGAGGAGCAGTAGCTTCAGTCATGTCACTCCATGTTGGATAGGAGATCTGGGAGCTGTTCCGTTATCACTACGAGCAATATTCATTCATTCATAATTAATTTATCTATCTCTAGTAACGTAGTTCCTAATGAACTGAAATTTGCTAGAGTTAGACCCTTGTTCAAGAAAAACAGTAGGTTGGATGTTGGTAATTACAGACCTATTAGTATTCTTAGTACAGTTTCTCAATTGCTAGAAAAGGCAGTATACATCCAGTTCGAAAAGTATCTGACTGACAGTAAACTTATATATGACTTTCAATCCGGGTTTAGAGGTTCCTTTTCCACTAATACTTGTTTAACTTTTCTTACTGATCACATTCGATCTCAGATGGCCAAAGGAAATTATACCGGTATGGTGCTGTTGGATTTACAAAAGGCTTTTGATACAGTTGATCATACAATCTTGTGTAGAAAATTAAAGGTCATGGGTACCCACTTTGATTCTATAAATTGGTTTCAATCTTATCTCTCCAATAGACAACAAATCGTTAGAGTTAATCAAGTCGATTCTCAACCTATGGAAATAACATATGGTGTACCCCAGGGTAGTCTTCTGGGGCCTTTGCTTTTTTTATGTTACGTCAACGACATGCAGACAAGTGTGGGATCAGACTTGTTATTGTATGCTGATGACAGCGCTATAGTTTTTTCTAGCAAGGACCCTAAAGTGATTGCGAACAATCTCTGTGTAGAGCTGGAATCATGCAGGCAATGGCTGATTGATAATAAACTTTCGTTGCATGTTGACAAAACTGAGGTCATTCTTTTTGGAACCAAACGAAAATTAAGCAGAGTCGATAAGTTTGAAGTGACATGTGATGGGAAAATTATTAATTCTACAAATTCTGTTAACTATTTAGGTATCACATTGGATCAGAGTCTAAATGGTGAAAGTATTGCAAATTCAGTTATTAAAAAAGCTAATGCAAGATTAGGTTTCTTACATAGACACTCCAATTGCTTAAATGAGCGATCTCGTAAAATATTATGTTCTGCTCTTATAACTTGTCATTTTGATTATTGCTGTTCTTCTTGGTTCTCTGCACTATCAAAAAAATTAAAAAAGAGGTTGCAGATTATTCAGAATAAGACAGTCCGGTTTATTCTAAGCCTGGATGCTAGATCTCATATTGGACAAGCGGAATTGAATAGGCTGGGCCTGTTAAATGTCAGTGATCGAGTAACACAACTTAAATTAAATCAGGTGTATAAAATTTTTCACAACATTGCCCCAGATTATCTTTGTAAAAATTTCAAGAAGGTTTCTACTTTGCACAATTACTCCACGAGGGGTAGTTCAAGGAATTTTGTTGTTCCTTGCTTTAAGGGGCCGGAGAGTAATACTTTTTATTATACTGGAATACATTTATGGAATTTACTTCCAAACGATATCAAATGCTGCAGTAATCTTCATATGTTTAAGAAAGCAGTCAAAGTATACTTGCTCTCTAAATACGAAGCTGACTTATGAATTTCTAAAATGGTACTCTGTTGTTGTCGTCGTTGTTTTATGTTTGATTATCAGTGCAATCTTTTTTATTTTTCCTATTAGGACCCCAATGGAAATAAGCCGTTTTACAGCTTTTTTGGGCTATCCTTGGCTTCTGTTGTGTAAATTGTCTGTAGTAGTGTAAATGTCTTTACAGTTTTTATTGTATTTTATATGTCTGCCAAAATAAATGAATGAATGAATGAATGAAAAGCTGAAGAGTGCTAGAGGATGCGATGTTTGTTTTTTTGCACCACCTGCCCCCGTGCCGTCTATAAACGAAGTTTCAGCATAATCGCCATCGGCGCCCTCGTCGCGGAGCGGATCAAACTCCTTTATTTCAAAGCACTCCATGTTGAGTCTGTATCAAACATTCGCCTAACGTTTAATATAGCCATGTCCTACACGGACGTAAGCTCAACCCTCACCGCAGACCCCTTAGGGGTCAAGGGGCTGCGCCAGAGCGTGGTAGTCACCAACAACCCCTCGACCATCGATCAAAACCAACAGCTCCTCGTACGGTTCCCAAATCTCGGCGTCAATGATGTCATCGTCCCTGGGACGACGCGACTAGCATTTACGATCACCCAGTCGTCAACCGACGCCAACCGAACCGTGCTTCAGAACATCGGCCGCGCGATTGTAAGAAAAACCACTATAAAAATTTCGGGCAACGAGGTGATGTCGATTGACGACAGCGATATGTATCACTGCTACCTAGACATGTGGAAGACGAGGCGGGAACTTGGGGAAATGCTCACTACCAGGGCATTGACACTTCGGAGGAACGGAACGCGACAAAGAAAAACGTTGGCCCCGGCGATGGTGAGGATGACGTGGATGAGGACGCCATCTCAAATGCCTATGGCAACCGTTTCTACACGCTTCTCGACTTTGAACTTCTCAAAAATCACATGCCGTTCTACCAGTCACCCCGAAGTGGAGATGGTCGCGAAGGATATGGAGCTCGCCAACGTGACGCTGGCAAAGTTCCTGACGACGAAATACGCTCTGTGGCTCGATCTAAGAACATCTGACGATGACAGGCTTCACGGCAGCGGGAGAAGGATCGAGAACGCCTCCGAGGGCGTTACCATTCAGATCGCGAAAAAGGTGGAGGCCGCGGGTCGTTTGAATATATACCTCTATATCATCATGGACGCGCAGCTC
The DNA here is from genome assembly GCA_949987565.1 of Luidia sarsii. NCBI lineage: Eukaryota > Metazoa > Echinodermata > Asteroidea > Paxillosida > Luidiidae > Luidia > Luidia sarsii. The sequence goes on from OX465121.1 coordinate 1,942,027, forward strand.
AACATTCAAGATGGCCGATTCGTTAGCGCCCTCTACTAACATTCTACATAGGAGCCCCCACTCGGCGATCATCGCCGGTCAGACGGGGTGCGGAAAAACCGTATTCGTCCTCGATTTGCTGCAGAAGGGGCCCTATCAACCTCTCTTGATCTTTCAACATATCGTGATCCTGTGCCCTACGATTAAGCACAATCGATCTTATAAGCACCGCTCTTGGGTATGGAGCGACTCGGAATGTCGTAGACCCGGGCGAGCGGCTCCACGATTGGCTGCGCGCTTTTTACAAATTATTTGAGAGGACGCCCACCTTGTATATAATCGATGACTGCAGCGCGAGGAAGGCGTTAACGAAGAAGAGGGACATGCTTTCCGAACTGGCTTTCTCTGGTCGCCACGCCGAGCAGTCGGTCTGGGTCCTCTCGCAGCGATACAACTCTGTTCTCCGAGACCTTCGCGAACAAACTCAGTGGGTCGGTCTCTTCCACTGCAAGGACCGTGACTGCTTCGACGAATGTCTTCGCGAAAATGACATCGTCCCTCCAGAGAAGCGGGCCATAATTCGCCTACAGCTCGCTAAAACGAAACACGCTAAACTTATGTTGAAGACTTACCAACCAGCTGCATACAAAGTCATTGCCGAGCACTGCTAAGCATTACTGATTATTACAGGAAATTACCGAGCATTGCTAAGAGCATGCACTACCGAGCATTGCTAAGAGCATGCACTACTGAGCATTGCTAAGAGCATGCACTACTGAGCATTGCTAAGAGCATGCACTACTGAGCATTGCTAAGAGCATGCACTACTGAGCATTGCTAAGAGCATGCACTACTGAGCATTGCTAAGAGCATGCACTACCGAGCATTGCTAAGAGCATGCACTACCGAGCATTGCTAAGAGCATGCACTACTGAGCATTGCTAAGAGCATGCACTACTGAGCATTGCTAAGAGCATGCACTACTGAGCATTGCTAAGAGCATGCACTACCGAGCATTGCTAAGAGCATGCACTACCGAGCATTGCTAAGAGCATGCACTACCGAGCATTGCTAAGAGCATGCACTACCGAGCATTGCTAAGAGCATGCACTACCGAGCATTGCTAAGAGCATGCACTACTGAGCATTGCTAAGAGCATGCACTACTGAGCATTGCTAAGAGCATGCACTACTGAGCATTGCTAAGAGCATGCACTACCGAGCATTGCTAAGAGCATGCACTACTGAGCATTGCTAAGAGCATGCACTACCGAGCATTGCTAAGAGCATGCACTACCGAGCATTGCTAAGAGCATGCACTACTGAGCATTGCTAAGAGCATGCACTACCGAGCATTGCTAAGAGCATGCACTACTGAGCATTGCTAAGAGCATGCACTACCGAGCATTGCTAAGAGCATGCACTACTGAGCATTGCTAAGAGCATGCACTACTGAGCATTGCTAAGAGCATGCAATACTGAGCATGGCTAAGAGCATGCACTACTGAGCATTGCTAAGAGCATGCACTACTGAGCATTGCTAAGAGCATGCAATACTGAGCATTGCTAAGAGCATGCAATACTGAGCATTGCTAAGAGCATGCACTACTAAGCATTGCTAAGAGCATGCACTACTGAGCATTGCTAAGAGCATGCACTACTGAGCATTGCTAAGAGCATGCACTACTGAGCATTGCTAAGAGCATGCACTACTGAGCATTGCTAAGAGCATGCACTACTGAGCATTGCTAAGAGCATGCACTACCGAGCATTGCTAAGAGCATGCACTACCGAGCATTGCTAAGAGCATGCACTACTGAGCATTGCTAAGAGCATGCACTACTGAGCATTGCTAAGAGCATGCACTACTGAGCATGGCTAAGAGCATGCACTACTGAGCATTGCTAAGAGCATGCACTACCGAGCATTGCTAAGAGCATGCACTACCGAGCATTGCTAAGAGCATGCACTACTGAGCATTGCTAAGAGCATGCACTACTGAGCATTGCTAAGAGCATGCACTACTGAGCATTGCTAAGAGCATGCACTACCGAGCATTGCTAAGAGCATGCACTACTGAGCATTGCTAAGAGCATGCACTACCGAGCATTGCTAAGAGCATGCACTACCGAGCATTGCTAAGAGCATGCACTACTGAGCATGGCTAAGAGCATGCACTACTGAGCATTGCTAAGAGCATGCACTACTGAGCATTGCTAAGAGCATGCACTACTGAGCATTGCTAAGAGCATGCACTACTGAGCATTGCTAAGAGCATGCACTACCGAGCATTGCTAAGAGCATGCACTACTGAGCATTGCTAAGAGCATGCACTACCGAGCATTGCTAAGAGCATGCACTACTGAGCATTGCTAAGAGCATGCACTACTGAGCATTGCTAAGAGCATGCACTACCGAGCATTGCTAAGAGCATGCACTACCGAGCATTGCTAAGAGCATGCACTACTGAGCATTGCTAAGAGCATGCACTACTGAGCATTGCTAAGAGCATGCACTACCGAGCATTGCTAAGAGCATGCACTACTGAGCATTGCTAAGAGCATGCACTACTGAGCATTGCTAAGAGCATGCACTACCGAGCATTGCTAAGAGCATGCACTACCGAGCATTGCTAAGAGCATGCACTACTGAGCATTGCTAAGAGCATGCACTACTGAGCATTGCTAAGAGCATGCACTACTGAGCATTGCTAAGAGCATGCACTACTGAGCATTGCTAAGAGCATGCACTACTGAGCATTGCTAAGAGCATGCACTACCGAGCATTGCTAAGAGCATGCACTACTGAGCATTGCTAAGAGCATGCACTACTGAGCATTGCTAAGAGCATGCACTACTGAGCATTGCTAAGAGCATGCACTACCGAGCATTGCTAAGAGCATGCACTACTGAGCATTGCTAAGAGCATGCACTACTGAGCATTGCTAAGAGCATGCACTACCGAGCATTGCTAAGAGCATGCACTACTGAGCATTGCTAAGAGCATGCACTACTGAGCATTGCTAAGAGCATGCACTACTGAGCATTGCTAAGAGCATGCACTACTGAGCATTGCTAAGAGCATGCACTACTGAGCATTGCTAAGAGCATGCACTACTGAGCATTGCTAAGAGCATGCACTACTGAGCATTGCTAAGAGCATGCACTACCGAGCATTGCTAAGAGCATGCACTACCGAGCATTGCTAAGAGCATGCACTACTGAGCATTGCTAAGAGCATGCACTACTGAGCATTGCTAAGAGCATGCACTACTGAGCATTGCTAAGAGCATGCACTACCGAGCATTGCTAAGAGCATGCACTACCGAGCATTGCTAAGAGCATGCACTACCGAGCATTGCTAAGAGCATGCACTACCGAGCATTGCTAAGAGCATGCACTACCGAGCATTGCTAAGAGCATACACTACTGAGCATTGCTAAGAGCATGCACTACTGAGCATTGCTAAGAGCATGCACTACTGAGCATTGCTAAGAGCATGCACTACCGAGCATTGCTAAGAGCATGCACTACTGAGCATTGCTAAGAGCATGCACTACCGAGCATTGCTAAGAGCATGCACTACCGAGCATTGCTAAGAGCATGCACTACTGAGCATTGCTAAGAGCATGCACTACTGAGCATTGCTAAGAGCATGCACTACTGAGCATTGCTAAGAGCATGCACTACTGAGCATTGCTAAGAGCATGCACTACTGAGCATTGCTAAGAGCATGCACTACTGAGCATTGCTAAGAGCATGCAATACTGAGCATGGCTAAGAGCATGCACTACTGAGCATTGCTAAGAGCATGCACTACTGAGCATTGCTAAGAGCATGCAATACTGAGCATTGCTAAGAGCATGCAATACTGAGCATTGCTAAGAGCATGCACTACTCAGCATTGCTAAGAGCATGCACTACTGAGCATTGCTAAGAGCATGCACTACCGAGCATTGCTAAGAGCATGCACTACCGAGCATTGCTAAGAGCATGCACTACTGAGCATGGCTAAGAGCATGCACTACTGAGCATTGCTAAGAGCATGCACTACTGAGCATTGCTAAGAGCATGCACTACTGAGCATTGCTAAGAGCATGCACTACTGAGCATTGCTAAGAGCATGCACTACCGAGCATTGCTAAGAGCATGCACTACCGAGCATTGCTAAGAGCATGCACTACTGAGCATTGCTAAGAGCATGCACTACTGAGCATTGCTAAGAGCATGCACTACTGAGCATTGCTAAGAGCATGCACTACCGAGTATTGCTAAGAGCATGCACTACTGAGCATTGCTAAGAGCATGCACTACCGAGCATTGCTAAGAGCATGCACTACCGAGCATTGCTAAGAGCATGCACTACTGAGCATGGCTAAGAGCATGCACTACTGAGCATTGCTAAGAGCATGCACTACTGAGCATTGCTAAGAGCATGCACTACTGAGCATTGCTAAGAGCATGCACTACTGAGCATTGCTAAGAGCATGCACTACCGAGCATTGCTAAGAGCATGCACTACCGAGCATTGCTAAGAGCATGCACTACCGAGCATTGCTAAGAGCATGCACTACTGAGCATTGCTAAGAGCATGCACTACCGAGCATTGCTAAGAGCATGCACTACCGAGCATTGCTAAGAGCATGCACTACTGAGCATTGCTAAGAGCATGCACTACTGAGCATTGCTAAGAGCATGCACTACCGAGCATTGCTAAGAGCATGCACTACTGAGCATTGCTAAGAGCATGCACTACTGAGCATTGCTAAGAGCATGCACTACCGAGCATTGCTAAGAGCATGCACTACCGAGCATTGCTAAGAGCATGCACTACTGAGCATTGCTAAGAGCATGCACTACTGAGCATTGCTAAGAGCATGCACTACTGAGCATTGCTAAGAGCATGCACTACTGAGCATTGCTAAGAGCATGCACTACTGAGCATTGCTAAGAGCATGCACTACTGAGCATTGCTAAGAGCATGCACTACCGAGCATTGCTAAGAGCATGCACTACTGAGCATTGCTAAGAGCATGCACTACTGAGCATTGCTAAGAGCATGCACTACCGAGCATTGCTAAGAGCATGCACTACTGAGCATTGCTAAGAGCATGCACTACTGAGCATTGCTAAGAGCATGCACTACTGAGCATTGCTAAGAGCATGCACTACTGAGCATTGCTAAGAGCATGCACTACTGAGCATTGCTAAGAGCATGCACTACTGAGCATTGCTAAGAGCATGCACTACTGAGCATTGCTAAGAGCATGCACTACTGAGCATTGCTAAGAGCATGCACTACTGAGCATTGCTAAGAGCATGCACTACTGAGCATTGCTAAGAGCATGCACTACTGAGCATTGCTAAGAGCATGCACTACTGAGCATTGCTAAGAGCATGCACTACTGAGCATTGCTAAGAGCATGCACTACTGAGCATTGCTAAGAGCATGCACTACTGAGCATTGCTAAGAGCATGCACTACTGAGCATTGCTAAGAGCATGCACTACTGAGCATTGCTAAGAGCATGCACTACTGAGCATTGCTAAGAGCATGCACTACTGAGCATTGCTAAGAGCATTACTGAGCATAATTGCTAAGCAACATCATGACTGGGGAGGTTGGCGCTGTTTTATTTTTTACAAATAATCGTCTTATAGGAGCGATCGCATGGTTCGCCCGCGATTATATTAGAGCCAAGAGTATGTCATAATTATTATCACTCGTTTCAAGATGGCTACCGTTGATGATTTGCTCGACGAAATCCTCGCTGAGCCCGCGTCACCTGAGGTAGCACCACGCGCACAAGACCACTTGGAGAAACTCATTGCACTCGCTGGAGTCCGGAGTGCCGCTGCGCGGAAAGCGAAGCGTGACCTTCAGAGAGTGAACGATTCCATGCGGATGGAGGAGAAACGTGACCAGACGTGCCCGACGTCACGGAGCCTCAAGCCGTTGTAAAACATCCCGCATCTGTACACCCGTAGATCATAGGGGTTGTCGGTGCGGCGTTGCTTATTACTCATCACAAATCAAATACTCCGCCAGTTTCTTCGCACCCACCAGTTGCGAAGCCACCGGTGTCATATGAATTAGAGAGTAAAGATCCTTTCTTTATGGAATAAAAAGTGGAAACTACAGACGGAAAAACGCTCGTGAACTCGTGTCCGGCCTCGCCTTAGGATACGCACGACTTGGTAAAATGGTCGGAGGAGGGGCACTTCCCCAGCTAACCTTCACCTCCGCGACGTGGGCATGATGGTTGCGGACGTAGGCCTTGCGATGGCGACCAAGGATATGCTGATCAAACAGGGCATCATCCTGGTGGACATATTGAAGTAATACGCATGTAGGTGATATTCATCATGGCCTCAATCTTGGCGACTGTTTGGGGCGCCATTGTGAACGCCCTCGCCTTCGGCGACAGCAACATTTTATTCTCCCAGCTAGGGGACTCCGATATTGAAGAGGAGTGTCAAATGCACGACAAAGCCATAGAGCAGCTCGAGACCGCCCAAGAGTGGTCTCGAAAACGTGCCGAACGTCTTAACTGGATTAACGAAAATTCCCGCCGCGAAAATGACGCGGCCAAGCAAATCAACGAGGTCGACGTCAAGATGGATCAGTACGCCATGGTCTCTGATCCCTTAGACCGCGAGCCACAGCTCAGTGACTTTTACACGTCGAGTAGCGAACAACGGGACCGGAGACGGCCTTCATCATCGGAGGCATGGTAGTGATGGGGTTGGAGACGTTGTTTTACATAAATATGAATGTAATAACATAGCCAGTGTGAAAGATGTCGACAATCAGCAAATGATTTCGCTCCCTCGGAGTCGTTGGGTAAAGGGAGGGAACTACACCTCGAAGTCTTCAAGGTGACTTAGCAGCGCCCTGTGAAAACCAGATTCGGATCAAGCTACATCGTAACCATGGCTACGAGGGACATGAAGTTTACCAGTGCTTCACACCAGGCAGTGTCATGAAGGAGATGGAGAAAATCCAGACTCCGTTCTACCTCCTAAATGAAGGACTAACCCCTCTACTATCAGACCCAACCAAGAGCTATTTCAAGGTATGCTACGGTTAGCGAACCCCGCCAAGAGCTATTTCGAAGTGTGCTGCAGTTTGTAGTCGACAGTGAGACAATTTTTTGTATTTATTTGTATTTGGATTTGTATTTATAGATTTGGGGCTTTCTGTAAGAAGGATGGCTGACCGTTTAGCCAAGATCTACTACAGCCCTAGGGGCTACTGGAAAGGAATCTCTCGGTGCTTGCTTTGGTCGCAGAGGAGGCTGTTGAGGTTCTTGGTGGTAGTTTATTGGAATTAGTTGGCCAATCAGCAGCAGTTTGATCCTCGGCATTTCTGCCGGCTGTTCACTGAGGTAGTGCATGGTAACACCCTTGTTCCAGCCGAATATATTTATCACCAGGTTGTTCTGCCGTTCGACCTGAGAGTTCCGAGAGATGGGCGTGGGGTACCGTATGTGATCCCCTCGTAGTTCAGACCATCTTCGTCTTCGGTTGGGTAACTTCCGGGTCTATCCTCATGTTTCATGGCAGGGAATATGGCTACCTTAACGGCCCAGAGGTGGCAGTGGTCATCCTTGTTTTTGAAGTCGATGACGGCTTTCTTAGCCCTTACTTCCGCTGGGAGAGGGATGTCGGACCCTCCTCGAAGAGGCTGACATTGGGCTACCCGATCTACAACCCAGCCGGACCCTATCTGCGTTCACTTCTCGAGGATTTCTAGGACATTCGGTAATGCTTGATCGAGGGCTCCCTCGATTTCATTCGCCCACAGAGTCCTTTCCTGCTTGTGGCGCAGCACGGGGTCTGTGTACTCCGAGCTGTCGTCTGGTCTGTCCTTTCGAAGCAGGACCTTGAGGGCAAGCTGGAAAAGTACGCCACCTAGTGCTCGGATCTCCTCCTCAGCTTCTCTCTGATCTGAGGGCGCACTCCCTCGAGGAAGGTCCTGGGGTCTGCGCCCTGGGTTTCTAACGCATGCATCTCCCAGGCCCTGCGACAGTTTCCGATGGTCCCCGGTGATTGGTGGAATTGTGACCACTCCGGTACGCCGACAAACAAGTCAAGGATCTCATCCTGGTACTCCACGGATCTCAGGACTTTGTGGCGAGGAATGGGGTCGTATTCCTCCTCAATGGCCTTTCTCTCGGCGGCCTTCTCTTTGCGTGGTGCGGGGGGTAGGACGATATTTCCTAGGCTGTAAGGGTTTTAACAAGTGCCCCATTGACATAATCAGGGATGGGTTCATCCAGCAAGGCCCGTCTCCGAGCGTAGGCCTCACGCGCTAGCGAATGCTCAGCTCGGCGGACCATGGCCGCGTTGTAGCGGTCGAGGGTCTCGCGGAGGCCTTGAAGGACCAACCTAGATCGGGCATGGAGGTGGTACGAAGCCTTAAAGCAGTCTTGCTCTCGCTGCGTACGCCATGCCACGATTGGTCATATACATAGGGCCGCATTTCTCTAATTGGATGATCAGTTTGCAAATTGCTAGCCCGCGCCGTCTTCAGGCGTACCCTTCGTACGCACTCCTTGCAGGTGCACATAGCAGGTTCCGCTTGTCGGAGCGGGGACAGGCGAAGAGCGAGGAGGTCTTCTCCTCCACCTGCTGATTGAGGCGGCGTTCCACCTCGTTGCGCTCGGCCTTACCGGCCTGGGGGCACAGCTCGGCCTTACAGGCTTAAGGGCACAGCTCGGCCTTACAGGCTTAAGGGCACAGATCGGCCTTACAGGCCTATGGGCACAGCTCGGCCTTGCCGGCCTAAGGGCACATCTCGGCCTTGCAGGCCTGTGGGCACAGCTCGGCCTTGCAGGCCTGTGGGCACAGCTCGGCCTTGCAGGCCTATGGGCACAGCTCGGCCTTACCGGCCTGGGGGCACAGCTCGGCCTTACCGGTTTAAGGGCACAGCTCGGCCTTACAGGCTTAAGGGCACAGCTTGGCCATACCGGCCTGTGGGCAGAGCTAGGCCTTACCGGCATAAGGGCACAGCTCGGCCTTGCCGGCCTGTGGGCACAGCTCGGCCTTGCAGGCCTGTGGGACAGCTCGGCCTTGCAGGCCTATGGGCACAGATCGGCCTTGCAGGCCTAAGGGCACAGATCGGCCTTGCAGGCCTGTGGGCACAGCTCGGCCTTGCAGGCCTGTGGGCACAGATCGGCCTTGCAGGCCTAAGGGCACAGCTCAGCCTTGCAGGCCTGTGGGCACAGCTCGGCCTTGCAGGCCTGTGGGCACAGATCGGCCTTGCAGGCCTGAGGGCACAGCTCGGCCTTGCCGGCCTATGGGCACAGCTCGGCCTTGCAGGCCTGTGGGCACAGATCGGCCTTGCAGGCCTAAGGGCACAGCTCAGCCTTGCAGGCCTGTGGGCACAGCTCGGCCTTGCAGGCCTGTGGGCACAGATCGGCCTTGCAGGCCTGTGGGCACAGATCGGCCTTGCAGGCCTAAGTGCACAGCTCGGCCTTGCCGGCCTATGGGCACAGCTCGGCCTTGCAGGCCTGTGGGCACAGATCGGCCTTGCAGGCCTATGGGCACAGCTCGACCTTGCAGGCCTGTGGGCACAGATCGGCCTTGCAGGCCTAAGGGCACAGCTCGGCCTTGCCGGCCTATGGGCACAGCTCGGCCTTGCAGGCCTGTGGGCACAGATCGGCCTTGCAGGCCTGTGGGCACAGCTCGGCCTTACAGGCCTGGGGGCACAGATCGGCCTTGCAGGCCTATGGGCACAGCTGGGCCTTGCCGGCCTATGGGCACAGCTCGGCCTTACAGGCCTATGGGCACAGCTCGGCCTTGCCGGCCTGGGGGCACAGCTCGGCCTTACAGGCCTATGGGCACAGCTCGGCCTTGCAGGCCTGGGGGCACAGCTCGGCCTTACAGGCCTGGGGGCACAGCTCGGCCTTGCAGGCCTATGGGCACAGATCGGCCTTGCCGGCCTGGGGGCACAGCTCGGCCTTACAGGCCTGGGGGCACAGATCGGCCTTGCAGGCCTATGGGCACAGCTGGGCCTTGCCGGCCTATGGGCACAGCTCGGCCTTACAGGCCTATGGGCACAGCTCGGCCTTGCCGGCCTGGGGGCACAGCTCGGCCTTACAGGCCTATGGGCACAGCTCGACCTTGCAGGCCTGTGGGCACAGCTCGGCCTTACAGGCCTGGGGGCACAGCTCGGCCTTACAGGCCTGGGGGCACAGCTCGGCCTTGCAGGCCTATGGGCACAGATCGGCCTTGCCGGCCTGGGGGCACAGCTCGGCCTTACAGGCCTGGGGGCACAGATCGGCCTTGCAGGCCTATGGGCACAGCTGGGCCTTGCCGGCCTATGGGCACAGCTCGGCCTTACAGGCCTATGGGCACAGCTCGGCCTTGCCGGCCTGGGGGCACAGCTCGGCCTTACAGGCCTATGGGCACAGCTCGACCTTGCAGGCCTGTGGGCACAGCTCGGCCTTACAGGCCTGGGGGCACAGCTCGGCCTTACAGGCCTATGGGCACAGCTCGGCCTTGCAGGCCTATGGGCACAGCTGGGCCTTGCCGGCCTGGGGGCACAGCTCGGCCTTACAGGCCTGGGGGCACAGCTCGGCCTTGCAGGCCTATGGGCACAGCTCGGCCTTGCCGGCCTGGGGGCACAGCTCGGCCTTACAGGCCTGGGGGCACAGATCGGCCTTGCAGGCCTATGGGCACAGCTCGGCCTTGCCGGCCTGGGGGCACAGCTCGGCCTTACAGGCCTGGGGGCACAGCTCGGCCTTACAGGCCTGGGGGCACAGATCGGCCTTACAGGCCTATGGGCACAGCTCGACCTTGCCGGCCTATGGGCACAGCTCGGCCTTGCCGGCCTATGGGCACAGCTCGGCCTTGCCGGCCTATGGGCACAGCTCGGCCTTACAGGCCTATGGGCACAGCTCGGCCTTGCCGGCCTGGGGGCACAGCTCGGCCTTACAGGCCTGGGGGCACAGATCGGCCTTGCAGGCCTATGGGCACAGCTCGACCTTGCCGGCCTAAGGGCACAGCTCGACCTTACAGGCCTGTGGGCACAGCTCGGCCTTACAGGCCTATGGGCACAGCTCGGCCTTACAGGCCTGGGGGCACAGCTCGGCAGCCGCCATGGCGCCGAGGGACCCGGGGTTAAAACAAAATGACCAGTAGTGGAATCTGTTATTCTCACTGAATCCAAAATGGGCGCGTGGCACGGTTTCACGGGGATTTCGGTCGGGGTAGTTTTAAATTTAATACAAACGTTGCCGTACCCGCTGTACTTGGACCCTACAGTCACCCGCCCCTCCAAATTTAAAATGTCAATAAAAAAGGGTGACTTGTCGGGTCCAAGTTACTCGGACTAATTGAAGTCATTGACTAATGCTTTCTCACATATTTATGATGATGTCATGAGATAGGTCAAAAGCTGGGAGATTGGAGATGCTCGAAAAGAGAACATGACCTGTATGACGCAGTCCAGTAGGACCAGGGTTCGATTCATCGCCACAACAAATCAATAGCCGATACAGGTGAAAACACATTTGGCATTCCCATGGAGGTTTCCTTCCTTCGTGGCATACCGTTGTTTGGGAACTCGCAGTCGATGGCTGCTGCAGGTGGTACTAGCTCCACTCACCCCCGGTGAGTGGGGTGCCATCACGCAGCGGTGGCTTGTTCCTGAATCTTCGGCCTTCGCGTTGTGTCGTCCCGTCCCCTCACATCTTCCACCTCAGAACCCCGAGAGCGTATTAATTAAAACATGTGTATATACTGAGCCGCAACACCTTGTCTCCATCTACAGTTTCTTGGCCTGATGTCTCGACATCACCCTTCCACTCTCTACCCCTTACACAACGAAAGCAAAGAAGTACATGTAAACAATCTGGATTACAACAAGCTAGAGAAGTTCGTTACACGATTCGGCATTTAACCTACTTGGTATTGAAGCTACTTATCCGGCCACCTCTATAAAACAGTCTCTTGTTCATAACGGCCACCTCATTACATGGTCCCGATCGACATTGCATGTGTTTTAATGGACGCAAGTTTCGATATTGCGGCCTGCAGCTGTCCAACGCGGCCAGCGGCCAGACCTCTTGGGACGACGCATGTACATTTGCATTGAGCACTAGAGATGTATGTCTGTTGGCAAACAGAACATAACGCTTTGCCGCATCTGGATCTCTTCAAAAAAAAAATCAATTTCAATTTAATTGCAAAACCGCGGGTATATACCGAACACGTTGTCTCCTTTTTTCTTTATTCGCATCCCTTTTATTGTAGATTTCTAAAAGCCCAAAATACATATTCCCTACAAATGTTTCGATTAGGCCTACCCTGACATCCTACATCCGGGGCCACAGTTTTTCTTGATTGCTTAGGTGGGCGTGCATCCTCCTAATGGTTTGGTGCCTGACGCTGATGTTTTGGGCGAGGCATCGCAAATTCAGCTACATTCCAGTCCTCTTCGTCTCCCTGAAGTAGAAATTACTCCAGAGAGCTACTGTTTGAACTGACTCAAGAAATCAAAAATACTATAATACTAGTACTTGGCTACCACAGATGTAGAGTTTTGTTTTCAGCACAACAGAACAGTCAATTAAATCAATTGTTCGACATGTTCGGAGACTGAGACAAAAGTGACCCATGCACTACGTACTATGTACTTTCAATTGGCACTGACAGGAGAATCCTTTTTTTATAGGACAAACATTAGGGGTTCTGATTGGCTTAATGCTCCTCTGGAAAATCCCACTTTGTGTGTGATTCCCCATACAAAAAGCACACAAGGCATCTGATTGGTCAATTGCTCAATTGCTCCCAGCAGTAGCTCCTACTTTCGCCATAAAATTGTCTATGAGGTTTCCTACACAAAATGACTCTCCTTAGGGAAAGCACCAAAGGCCCAAGTTGCTCCACACAGTGAACCCTACATACATGACATAGCCACATATTTTTCATGGCAGGTTACATACAAATGTACTCTGTATGTAGATTATGTGCTATTAATAGGCCAGGCTGTGTATGTCACATGACTTGGGTGAAAGACAGCAAAAATATAAAGTTCTCTGCTTGTCATGATGGGATTTCATGATGGGATCCAGAGTATTTCTTTTATATACTGTATGGTCAAAGTCAAGCATGAAGGACTCACTCATATCTCATATTTTGATTTGTTTAATCAAATTTTGGAATGCTAAAGATAGTTCCCTTGAAATTCTCTGTCTGTTTAAACATCTTCTTGCTTGACGCATACATTATGTGGGTAGAAGTTAAGGTCATCACCAAGTTTCAAATGAAAAGTATAAACATAGCTATTAAAATTTTGAAGAAAACAAGAACGGCAAAGAAAACACTGACAGGACCAGGACTTGGCCCTGAGACCTCTGGTTTTGCCAACCAGTGCTCTTAACATTCAAGTTATCAAAATTGATTGAAAAATTGAAAAAAAAAATTGACTGGACTGGGACTTGAACCCAAGACCTCTGGACTAATGTAACATTAACAGTGCTCGACAATTAGTTGAACTTTGCATTTGAATAAAATCAGGGGTGTGATCCAAAGAGATATACGGCAGTTAATGGTTGAATTGTTTCTGACTGGCACCCCAACTCCGGTAAAGACTAGTTGACTAGTTGACTATTTTGGAAGGCCAAGTTTCTTTGCCAAGTTTTTATTTAGTTCAAAAGTTCCCTGTCAATTTTTTCTTTGTTTGTTTCTATTAAAATTGAGTTAAAACGATTTTGTGACATAATTCAAGATGGCACATGAGGTTTTAATTCAATGAAATTTAAAGAAGGTTGGTATTTCTCGGTTTAATTAGCACTGTAATGCTCAGTGGTTTGTATGACTGCCTGCTGACAAAAATACAGGAAGCTTGAGAAGGTTTCGGACCAACAACTCCTGAATTCTGGTGACCACCAAGCTAACTGAGATTGTGTGGTGCATGTGTAGTGGCAGGTACTACATTCATTATACATGTAGATAAACTAGATATAATTATTTTTGCATCAGTGTGTTGAGTTGCTTTGCTTGATTGCAATCTTAGAAAATACTAACAGCTCTAGTAAAATTCAAACCAGCAACCTTTGCTTTCTAGTGTTTACTTCTTCACCACCAGCTACCAGCAAGTAGCCATCAAATTAAAAAAATAAAAGTTTTAATGTGAAAACAAGAAAATCGGATTGAAAAGTGAAATGGCATTCTGAGGAGACACAACTGACAAACGGGTCATTTTAAGCATATGCTTATCATACAAAACTATAAAAAAAGACAGTGAAAAATGCCTCCATTTTGTAAGCAACATTTTAATAGCATACCGGTAAACAGAAAACAAAGAATGTAATGGAATAATTTACAATTATCAATAACCGTTCACATATGAATAAATCCCTACATATCACAAATGGCCGACTTCATCCTACATTCCTACATAGTGGTCTCTTTCAAAAGGGGATAAAAATACATTATTATCCTCTTGTTCAATTTCTCTTAGGTGTACAGGCATTTCTTTTTATTTATATAAAGATGGTGAATGATAAGCATTGCCCACCCATTGTTTCAGCCTCAATGTCAATTGCCCTTATGTTCCCTGCAATTAAAATAGTATGGAGCTTAACAAAGAACATCCAGGCCTCACATTAGCCTCTTTACACCAGGGAGAATATAATTATTGGACCACAATGTGCTCTAAAGGTTGAAGTGCCTCAAATCAGTCACAGCTAAATGCATAGAAACCAAACGAAATCTTGGAATATTTTGTCCTTTTTTGGTTTTAAAAGATACTCATTTGAAATAGAATTCTAAGAAGTGCCACATTCCATTTGTAAATGTAACTGATGTCACTAAATCCATGATGATAGCTTTCCTGCACTAATAATGAAGGTTTATAAAGGGCACATGGGGCATTTCCTAAAACTTGGGCTTTGCTCAAGCACAAGCATAGTCTCGATTCTCAAACATTTGAATATGCATGTCAGTGTCACAGCTCTGATGTCCTGAACAAAAATAGTTCATCTTATTTGAAACAAACAAAAGTCTAAAACCACGAACACTGCTAAAGCCAAGGATTGGGAATGACCCAAATTATTCTTCCTTGACTATATAAGATGCACATGACAGAGCTGCATGTACACATGTACATATGTAAATGTACATGTACATGTATGTCAGTATTTCACTGATGAAAGGGCCTTGGCCAACTTATCTTGCTTCAACAACGATTCCAGAAGCTTCACGTCTATATCAGTCTGTACCCTGGAGTCTGCATTTTCTGAGATGCAATCAAAGACACCATACATGTAAGTAAATACACTATGTGCACGTAAACACAGAGGCCAGCCCTAAAATCTGAATTACAATTTAATCATTTAATAATACAAATTAGCATCAGATGGACTTACCACTAACATCAGTCAGACATACTCGTGTTGGTAATGTTGTGTACAAATCATCGTAGTAAAGGCCAATCTGTGTGTCCCTTTGTTTCTTTAGTAGAATACTGAGCTGTATGAAGTCCACTGACTGGCTTGTGGAAACGTCACCAACAAAATATGATGCATGGGCATAGTCTCGCTGTAATCAAAGCAAGAAACATTAATATATATATATGCATAAAATTTATATGTACATGTACATGTGTATTGTTCATACACACTGTACAATATGTATATTGAGCATGTAAAATGCATGTAAATCTAACTACATGTAAAAATATATGCTGCTTATAAATATGAACCTGTATTTGGCCCGGTCCATACAATTAATCACTACTGATACTCTTGTAGGAGTTAAATGCACAAATGAGATTGACTGGATTTCCATTCATGTTTAAGCTCCTTCCTGTTTCCAAACAATTCCTGCATTCTACACAAATGTTGCGCTTCTGACTGGTGCCCAACCCCAGCAAAGACTAGTTGACTATTTGGGAAGGCCTCCATCTAAGGGCTGGATACATGTAGCTCAGAAAGTAAGAGTGTGATACGCAAAACCAGAGGTCCCAGGTTAAAATCCCTTTCCAGTCAGTTACCTTTGCCCTTTTTCAAAAATATCATTTTTATTATACTTTTGTGGGTAAAGTATTTTGAGGAAAACAGATTGAAATTCATCAACAACCAAGTAAGTATCCTATGTACAACTACATGTATATTCGAATATAAAAAATTAAAAAGCTAAAAAAAAAGTTTTCAAATAAAGTTCTGAATGAAGATTACTTGGACAAATGCACGTAAAGAGTGTGAAATACTCAATACCTTGAGCTCTGCAACTTGTTCTCTTCTGGATACATATGCATTCAACAAATCTGAAATCTCATCCACAAAACATGGCAGATTGTGATTGAGATATTCCTCAGTAATGGCTGTCAATGGTAGGAAAACAGGCAAGGTGTGTCTGTACACCCTCATCTGAAGAGATTTGAATTCTAACTCCATGTAGTATGGTTCATAATATTGTCCTTGGTAGAAAGTGTCCCATCGTATGCGTATGCGCCTATCACTGACATTTGTAAATGTCACACCTGTCAAACATGAAACACAACAAAAGTTTAAGTTTCAGTATCACATTGGAATTCTGCACATCATCATTATGCTCATACAAGTTGGAAAAAAATGGCCAGTGTTACCTGAGAGCCTGTAAGCTTGCAAAAATTCCAGAGTCTTTAACCTCTTGGCAAATGCAACCAAGCTGATAACAGTAGAATGCTCAGCTTCTGATGTCACTTCAATATCAGCATCTTCATTTTTTAGTAATGCACTCAGTACCTGTGAAAAGATCAAAACAGAGTGCAAACCTTTTCTCATTATTTTTAAGAAATCAGTGGAATGCATTGCCCGACTAAAATTCATTGTTCTACTAAAACATTATATATTTTTATTGGCCATTTAAACCGTATTAGTACTCTCCATTAGAAGCTGTACATGACTTGAATGACAGCACCTTGGCAGGTCCATGCTGAATTTTATAGATAAGTCTATCTTGTTGTTGCATTAGCTGTTGCAATGATTTCTGTAGAGATGCTAGCTGCTGCTGTTGTTTTACAATACTCTCTTTTTCATCTGAAGCATGGTGTGACAAACCTTCCAATCTTTGTAGACCATGTAATGTGCCTGTATGACAATGAAAAATGTGTATACATGTAAATCATATAAGTTTGTTGCCAATTAATTTTCACAACATAATGATAATTTATTTTGCATAATATTTAAAACAAGTTTGTGGGCTGGAATTTGTAGCTCCACTAAAAATTAACTTATGTTCACATTCTCACTTTTGGGTAGCAACCTGAAATTGAGGGTGCTCAATCCAATTCTGCTCGTCAGAATATTTTGTATAAGCCACCACAACTTCCTCAAGTGGGCAAAAATGCACGTTTTGCCCATTTGGGGTCAAATACAGTAATCTTAGGTTGTTCCTATGTACATGGGTATGACCCCAAACTGCTTTCAAATTTGGCAAAAACAATCCACGAACCACCTCATACTTAAATTAAAAATTAATCAGTCCATTTGAGGATTTTCATACAGTGCATGCATGTAGGCCCCTATTAGATTTTTTTGGGTAATGTTATGAGACAATATGTTTGGATTTTAAGAAATTTACTGAAATAAAATATTTTATAATTATCTCTGACTAGAAGTGTAATCACAGAATTACAGAATTACAGGCCGCCCATGCAAGACAACGATGTGTGCAAAGTTCTGCCAGACACCGTTCAACCAGACAGTGTCACAATGCTTTTAAAACAGAAGGGCTCAACCATGGTTATTATTTGTATCTGGTTCTTTGAAGGATAAGTGTTGGAGTCAACAGGATCGGGAAAATTTAGATGCGGTGCCAAGACTTGGTTTTGGCACTGGCTTTGCCAAACTGAACGATCATGAAATTGGTTAGTATCATGAAATTGTATTCCTACTGATCCACCGCTGAAACCTGCTGAATCAGGTGTCTTCTGGCACCATTGACACCGGTCACGATCAGCCACTACCACTCAATATATCTCACACATGGACATTTTAGAACACTAATTCTTGATCAGCTGACATTCTACTCAGAAGTCACACATCAAATCCCTCATATCCACAACTCTCACTCTTCACACAAGACAAAACCTAAGGAACAATGAGCATAAATAATCATGGCAACATGGACAATACATTTACGTACAGGTAACATGACACGTTACATTTTCAGGGGTTGGTAGCAACCAACTCAAGATTTTTAGCGGCATGAAAACTCGCGGGAATAGGCCTGGGGGGAAATTTGATTGCATAATAAAAACACAAGGATTTGAGTATTAAAATCACAGTTACGGTACGTTACTAGCAAGTGCGCATACTTGAAGAAAACAAAATGCATGGACATGACATTTTACCTGCCTAATATATGAGACAATGTTCCACATTTTCACCCTCATTCAAAGCCATCAATTTCCTAAAAATTGATACTGAAAATCAACTCCCTTTGATTGAGATGATTATCATGCGGTAAGGTTGGAGAGCGAGGGTCCATTGCATAATTTGGCCTAAGGGCAAATTTGATTGCATAATAAAAACACAAGGCTTTGTCCATTAAAATCACAGTGGCGGTGCCGCTACTTGACAGACTACATGTAAATGACTGGACTGAACCAGGACAGAAACCCGAAACCTCTGGTTTTGCATACCAACATGTCTCCCAAGTAGCAGAACTTCTCCACATTTTTGTACGTCTCTCCAGGGACAATGGAGAACCACATTCCCACTGACAGCCAGTGGACGTGTCACGCGTTGACCCCAAATTTCTCGTCCACACAAATCGAATGTCACGTGAGCACAGCGAAAGCGGCCTTGAAAAAGGCTTCGGAAAATTGTCGTTTTCTATGCCTCAGCATATCAAATCCTTTCAAATCCAACTTTTCTAGGTAGTTGAAGATCTAATGCGTGCCTCCAATAAGGTTTTTCTTTTCCAAAAGGATGATTAATATGTATTTTGAGGGTTGTTATTTTACCGAAAAATCGACTGAAAAAGTGCGACGTAAATTCTTATTTTTCTCGACGAAAACAAAAGTCTCCTCTTAGCTGAGGTAATCATGGGAAAGAGTGTACCTTGATGTAGCAAAACCCCGTGAAGATGATGTCGTAGGTGTTTTAAGAATGCGATGTACACCTGAAGTTCTCAAAGAGTCCCCCACTTTTTAACGTAGGGGATCGGCCGCCATTATTCGAGCAGGAAAATCCGTGACCTTGTGACCTGAATGGAAAAGCGCGCGCCCTGATTGGACAATGCCAAGTTAGCCTGCTGAATATTAATAAGTCATTGCTTGGGCACACATGTACTGTACATGTACTGCACGGCCGGGTATTGTAATTGTGATTGTGTACATGATATGTACAGTACACGTACATGTACTGTACATGTACATGAACACGAGCAGACCATGTGTACGGAAATGGGCCTACTTCGGTGAAATCTCGCGAAAGTCGCCAATTTTCAGTTGGCGATTTGAGCCGAAAACGGAAAGGCTCCTCCTTGTATTATACATGTACATGAAGCATTCAATCTCCCCTTTCTCGTGAAATATGTGGTTTATTTCGACTGTTTTTAAGAATTCGATGTACACCTACGGAAAACTGGCCGTCGGATTTTGGTCCAGAAAGTATGCTTTTTTTGGTCGCGCTGTTACATGTCCAAAATATTAACGAAAGTGAACATACTGTATTTGATATGAAAATAGAGAGCACGATGTCAGCTAATCACTTACCACGCCATCTTGGCAGCACCTATGCTACATCGGGGTATTTTCCTGTGTTTTCCGTAGTCTCGAATTCAGTCTCGCAAAACCTCGTGTAAGCCGCGGCGCAAATTCGTGCGTGACCCCGGACGAGAAAACTCGGCTATAAAGGCCCGTACGCGTGACACGTCCACTGGCTGCTGATACTTTTCTGTGAGTTAATACCTAAACAGCTCTTGCAGACAAATGTCTTACTTGCTGCTTGCAGGCTACCAGACATTCCACTGCATCTGTGATGGATCCAGGTAATGCATTTGGTGCATCTGAGTGAGTTTACACCAACACCTGTATAGCAGACTCCACTGGGGTAATCTCCTGTTTTCTCTGTCTCACCTGCATCAGCACCAGGTAATCTGCATAGAGCAGTTCCCACAGAAGGCCTTCCCTAAAATCTTTTGAGATGTCATCGATTATGATGAAAAGAAGAGGGCTGAGCACTGATCCTTGATGAACTCACACTCTAACATCAGAGCTTCTGCTGATGTTTGGAGGTGTGTCTTTGCTTCTGCAAAAAGTGCCAAGACTGCTTGCACTAGCCACTCCTCAAAACCTGCCATCCTCAGTGCCCATCTGATAACCTCTCTTGGTACACAATCAAAGGCCTTCTCAAGGTCAACAAATGCAAATTACAGCTGCCACTTCCTCGCAAGAAACTGTTCTTGCATCTGACGTACGATGAATATGGCATCAATACTTTCCTTTCCTGGCATAAAGCCAAACTGCATTTCATCAACTGCAACCTGCTCTCTGATTCTCTTTTCAAGAACTCTCTCATAAATCTTCATGGTGTACTCAAGAAGCTTGATGGCATGGTATGATCCACAGGCCAATGGGTCTCCTTTTCCTTTATAGATTGGAACTACTACACTCAGAGTCCAATGAGATGGAATTTGACCTTCATCTGGAATATCATTGTACAGATCTGTCAACCACTCAAAAACCATGCTTCCCTGATGCTCGTAAAAGTTCCAGCCTTTCCCTAGCTGGAAAGTGAAAGGGCACAAGCAAACTCTTGGACCCTCTGTTGCACTCAATGATCCCATCCAATGACTTTCCAACATTCATGAGGTGTTCCATGTAACTCTTCCACACTTCTTTCATTGAAGCACCTTCAATGATGATGTTTCCAGCTTCATCCTTCACATGAGTTGACCCAATCACACCCACAGCAGCCTGTGCCATCTGCTTTACTATCAGGAATATATTTGGGTTCCCTTCTGCTATCTCCTCCATAAGCTCTCTTCTCTTGGATTCCAGGGCTTCCCAAATCACTTGACGCGAGTTTTTCTTTGCTAGTTTGTATGCTCTATAGTGTAGGGTCTTTCTCCCTACCTGACTGATCCAAGATTGTAAACTTTGCATTCTTCTCCTCAACAGCCTTTGCAACATCCTCATTCTATCACCAGGTTTCTCTTTGTCTGCCCTTTCCACGTGTCCATCCATACACCTCTGCTGCTGCCTCAAGCCAGATCTTTTTCATTGCCAGCCATTTACCTCCCATGTCCCTGGCCTCTTGGACCTTTGCTTGTCTTGATTCAATAATATATTGACATTCCTCCTGTACCTCCTTCTTCTGAAGTTTCCAGATCTGCAGCCTTGGCTTGAATTTCCTTTGTTTATTCTTACAGGCCTTTATTTGGAGGTCTGCAACTACCAGGTGATGCTGTGAAACACATTATTTTCTGGCAAATGTTTTCACATTCTTCATCTCTTACCAGGATGTACTCAATTGGGTTTTGTTTTCCCCAGTTATATATACATGTATGTGATGGTGACTGTCTGGTTTGTGGTAGAAAGTGTTTCCTATCGTCATTTCCATGGCTTGAGCAAATTTTAGAATTGTCCCACCCCCTCTGTGTTCCTTCTGCCAAATCCCATCCCTCCATGTGCACCTTGGTATCCATCTGCTGACTTGCTAACATGACCATTTAGGTCAGCTCCTAGGATGATTGACTACTTATCAGGAATATTGGAGACAATAACATGCAACTGATCCCAAAAGGCATACAGTACTTCTCATATGTCCTGCCTGACTAAGGTTCATAGACAAAGACAATATTGACTAGTTTGCTCACTATGACTAGTTTTAGGGTGATGGCTCTTTTGCTGATTCTGTCCATGCTAACCACTTGGGTAGCCCACGTCTCACTGATCAGGATCCCTACCCCAGCAGTACCATCATCTTTACCTTCCCAGTAGAACTTATACCTTGCTCCTATATTACGAAGCCAGCGGGCACTGCCTGCTTTCCATCTGGTCTCCTGCAGACAACATATATCAATCTTCCTTCGTCCCATCACATCCACTACAGTGTTCCTCTCCAAATCTTCCTGACATACTTCCGATGTTCTATGTGGCTACATGTATGATGTTCTCCAAACCAGAATGTCTGACCTTGTCTTTCAGACCATCCACAACACCAGCATCAGGCTGTTTGCGATCATTCTGGACACTAATTTTGGTTTCCTCTCCCACAACAGCTTTGCGAGGGTCGGTTGAGTGACCCACTTCGTCCTTCCGGCTGGACGGGCTCATATAATTCTTTCTTGCTATACAAAGGAAATTTGATGGAACTTTTTTTTCCCGCCGGACGCCCTTCCTGTGACAACCAAGTGACCTCTTCCCAGCAACTCTTCCACCTGTAGCCGTTGGTCACTGAGATATGCCTCCTGCGACCAGGAGACAGTGGCTGACTTGTCCTAGATGCATGACCAACCGGGGCCATACTTTGATAGGTGTTATTTTTCATCCTGCAGGGTGTCTAGGCACCCTCCCACTGAGGCTCAGTGGTGGGCTGGATTAGTTGCCAGCCACTTGACCATGAATCTGGCAGTACAGGTGGCCCAACGAAGTGGCGTAATTCTCCCAGGATTGCCACACCCCAAGACCATCTGGAATCCTGCTGTTCCCGTACTTTGGGTGGAGCGTCCCTGCTGGACATGCCAAAGAGCGGCTGAGTATTCCCTGCGGGACCGGCCAGATTGGCTAAGTATTCACTGAGGAACCGACCAGATCGGCTAAGTCTTCCCTGAGGGACAGGCCAGATTAGATGAGTCTTCCCTGAGGGACAGGCCAGATCAGATGAGTCTTCCCTGAGGGACAGGCCAGATCAGATGAGTCTTCCCTGAGGGACAGGCCAGATCAGATGAGTCTTCCCTGTTGGACCGGCCATATCAGATGAGTCTTCCCTGTTGGACCGGCCAGATCAGATGAGTCTTCCCTGTTGGACCGGCCAGATCAGATGAGTCTTCTCTGCAGGACCTGCCAGAGATCAATTGAGTCTTCCCAGCGGGACCTGCCAGAGATCAGCTGAGTCTTCTCTATGGGACTTGTCAGATGCTGGTGGAGTCTTCCATGGGGGACATGTCAGAGACTGGTAGAGTTTTCCCTGCGGGACTTGCCAGAGACTGGTGGAGTCTTCCCTGCGGGACTTGTCAGAGACTGGTTGAGTCTTCCCTGGAGGACTTGACAGACACTGGTGGAGTCTTCCCTGCGTGACATGTCAGAGACTGGTAGAGTCTTCCCTGGGGGACTTGCCAGAGACTGGTGGAGTCTTCCCTGGAGGCCTTGCCAGAGACTGGTGGAGTCTTCCCTGCGGGACTTGTCAGAGACTGGTGGAGTCTTCCCTGCGGGACTTGCCAGAGACTGGTGGAGTCTTCCCTGGGGGACATGTCAGAGACCAAATCTGCTCTAAAAACGGCTTTTGGGACCGTACTAGTCGTCGTGATTTACGTTGAAGCTGATCGTTTGTCGATCGTGATGCGAGACCGCCGTCCAGTGTGTGTGCACTTGTCACGTGTGCAATGATTAATAGACTTCCGCCAGCCCTTGCAGTTGTTTTCTAACAAATAAACTAATGTTTATTACATTTATACCAGCGATATTTAAAGTTTCGCGGTCAACCGGTGTATTTTTTAGAATTCTGGAAAATTTGAGATGGATTTTTCATTTATTTCTTGAGATATCGGAAGATGAAAATTGCAAAATCGCTCCGTGCGGCCCCGGTAGATTCAGCCAAAATGGCGCAGGAAAAAAAGAGTCGAACTCGCGTTTTTCGACCGCCGAGCGAACCCTGTAAACATCGTCCAAATTTGTCCATTTAACCCTCTAATTGAAACCTGTATTCTCTTCGTTCTATTCATACCACTTTCAAAATTAATGTCTTTCACCAGGAGTGGTGGACGGAAATTACCCGTGGTGGTCGGCCCCGTCCACCGCCGACCAGCGTAGCTAGTAATAGTATAAGTAAACACTGATTCGAGCCACATGTGGATTGGATCATTCAAATCTCGTTGTAACAACCAAATAATAATAAATAGGCATGTGATACGTCCTGCCTGCCAGCATTTGTGATATTGTTCACTAAAAAAATGTAACCTAAATTGTTTCCATTATTTTTGATTACTGTCAATGTGTCAACTGTCAATTGTCATGTTCTCTTTTTTTATGGACACATCAGTAGTAGTATAGTAGCACAAAGTAAACAGCCAGACTGAGCCAGAGCTATACTTTATTTTCAAATGTGCTCAGGATAGGTACCCGGTACTCAATTTGCTTGTTCTTGCCAAACTGCCAAAGTAAACATGCATACTGTAGGAATACTGGGATGATGGGCTCCATTTTTATACCATTATTTTTGTTTGCTTATCTCATAATAATCTGAAACTAATGCATTGCACGCAAACAGCCACAAAAACGTGTCAAGTAGTAAAGCAATGGCTAGCATTACATGGATACCATTTTTTGGAAAACAAAAATAAAATGGTTATGAGAAATCTGTTAAAAGGTGTTTGTTATTATTCACTTTGTTGCAAGGCTGGTTAATCACAGTATATAAACAACAATTGTAGGCAGTCTCACCTTTTGTTCTATAAGCTGCACATTTTTGTGCAAAAAGGCAAAAATCTTAAGAACAAAAATGTCAGGAATTCACCAGAGACCACAAGAGAGCATACAAAATAGCCAGAGCTTCAAGGGCCCTCATAAGCAGGCCCTGGATCCCCGCCATAAGGGACTGCGCGGAAGTTCGCACTGCGCCCTCATATTGCGTGCTTTGCACACAATTTTTGAACTCTAAGATTGCACTCCCTGTTTTTCATTTTGCACTCCCATTTTGCACATCCTAGCTTAAAACACTGCTGGTGGAGTCTTCCCTGCGGGACATGTCAGAGACTGGTGAAGTCTTCCCTGCGAGACATGCCAGAGACTGGTGGAGTCTTCCCTGGGGGACTTGCCAGAGACTGGTGGAGTCTTCCCTGGGGGACTTGACAGACACTGGTGGAGTCTTCCCTGGGGGACTTGCCAGAGACTGGTGGAGTCTTCCCTGGGGACATGTCAGAGACTGGTGGAGTTTTCCCTGCGGGACTTGCCAGAGACTGGTGGAGTCTTCCCTGGGGGACTTGCCAGAGACTGGTGGAGTCTTCCCTGGAGGACTTGCCAGAGACTGGTGGAGTCTTCCCTGTGGGACATGTCAGAGACAGGTGGAGTCTTCCCTGGGGGACTTGCCAGAGACTGGTGGAGTCTTCCCTGGGGGACTTGCCAGACACTGGTGGAGTCTTCCCTGCGGACATGTCAGAGACTGGTGGAGTCTTCCCTGTGGGACATGTCAGAGACAGGTGGAGTCTTCCCTGGAGGACATGTCAGAGACTGGTGGAGTCTTCCCTGCGGGGCCTGCCAGACACTGGTGGAGTCTTCCCTGCGGGACATGCCAGAGACTGGTGGAGTCTTCCCTGCGAGACATGCCAGAGACTGGTGGAGTCTTCCCTGAGAGAAATGTCAGAGACTGGTGGAGTCTTCCCTGGAGGACTTGACAGACACTGGTGGAGTCTTCCCTGCGTGACATGTCAGAGACTGGTGGAGTCTTCCCTGGGGGACTTGCCAGAGACTGGTGGAGTCTTCCCTGGAGGACTTGCCAGAGACTGGTGGAGTCTTCCCTGCAGGACTTGTCAGAGACTGGTGGAGTCTTCCCTGCGGGACTTGCCAGAGACTGGTGGAGTCTTCCCTAGGGGACATGTCAGAGACTGGTGGAGTCTTCCCTGGGGACATGTCAGAGACTGGTGGAGTCTTCCCTGGGGGACTTGCCAGAGACTGGTGGAGTCTTCCCTGGGGGACTTGCCAGAGACTGGTGGAGTCTTCCCTGGGGGACTTGTCAGAGACTGGTGGAGTCTTCCCTGCGGGACTTGCCAGAGACTGGTGGAGTCTTCCCTAGGGGACATGTCAGAGACTGGTGGAGTCTTCCCTGGGGACATGTCAGAGACTGGTGGAGTCTTCCCTGGGGGACTTGCCAGAGACTGGTGGAGTCTTCCCTGGGGGACTTGCCAGAGACTGGTGGAGTCTTCCCTGGGGGACTTGCCAGAGACTGGTGGAGTCTTCCCTGGGGGACATGTCAGAGACTGGTGGAGTCTTCCCTGCAGGACTTGTCAGAGACTGGTGGAGTCTTCCCTGCGGGACTTGCCAGAGACTGGTGGAGTCTTCCCTGGGGGACATGTCAGAGACTGGTGGAGTCTTCCCTGGGGGACTTGCCAGAGACTGGTGGAGTCTTCCCTGCAGGACATGTCAGAGACAGGTGGAGTCTTTCCTGGGGGACATGTCAGAGACTGGTGGAGTCTTCCCTGGGGGACTTGCCAGAGACTGGTGGAGTCTTCCCTGCAGGACATGTCAGAGACAGGTGGAGTCTTCCCTGGGGGACATGTCAGAGACTGGTGGAGTCTTCCCTGGGGGACTTGCCAGAGACTGGTGGAGTCTTCCCTGCAGGACATGTCAGAGACAGGTGGAGTCTTCCCTGGGGGACATGTCAAAGACTGGTGGAGTCTTCCCTGCGAGACATGTCAGAGACTGGTGGAGTCTTCCCTGGAGGACTTGACAGACACTGGTGGAGTCTTCCCTGCGGGACATATCAGAGACTGGTGGAGTCTTCCCTGCGGGACATGTCAGACACTGGTGGAGTTTTCCCTGCGGGACATATCAGAGACTGGTGAAGTCTTCCCTGTGGGACATGTCAGAGACTGGTGGAGTCTTTCCTGGGGGACTTGCCAGAGACTGGTGGAGTCTTCCCTAGGGGACATGTCAGAGACTGATGGAGTCTTCCCAGGAGGACTTGACAGACACTGGTGGAGTCTTCCCTGGGGGACATGTCAGAGACTGGTGGAGTCTTCCCTGGAGGACTTGCCAGAGACCTGTGGAGTCTTCCCTGGGGGACTTGCCAGAGACTGGTGGAGTCTTCCCTAGGGGACTTGCCAGAGACTGGTGGAGTCTTCCCTGGGGGACTTGCCAGAGACTGGTGGAGTCTTCCCTGTGCAGGATCAGCGAGAGTGGCTAAGTCTTCCCTGCTGAAACCACCAGGTCGACGGAGTCCTCCTTGCTGACCCAGACTGTCTCTAACAAGACATCCCTCGAGAACTTGATCCAGATATGCCGAGCATCGGTAACAGCGAAAGAACGCCACTCAGGAACGAGTCTCAGCATGGCCAACACCTCCACCAAGTATATGTATGTTTTATTGTAATAAGTTTCCTTTTGGGTCCCTGTATACAATTTGTTGAAATAATATTATTGTATGTGTATACTGTTGATTAAATTGTTTCACTTCTCCATAACACTGGTTTGGTCTCGGAAGTCCACCTCTTGTGTGTGGGTTCCTTGAAGTTGACGGTCAATTAGGGTGACCTACGGGGCGCTCAAATATACTGGTCAATAGGCATGTTAGACAGACGCATGCACTGCATTCTGGACAGACTAACAAAGAATAACAAATTATGCATGTAGAACAAGGACACCTTTCCTAAATGAAATAAAGCATTTAAATTGTTAAAGTGTGATGTTCTGAACAATATTATGTGTGTAGTTGTGTTTATTTACTGAAATAAATTCAGGAAAATGATTTGTGAGCAATAAATATTTTGAAATATCCTGGTTTGTGACAAATTCGTCATTATATAGTCCCTGTATAGTCCCCCTGCAGCTGCCATGCAGGTGAATTGTGGGCACATTGCAGCCAAATTGCGTCTGCTGTGGTATATTTATCCAAAACCTACGGTCGCCTCAGGGTCGCCCTAAGGCCACCCTGCTTCATCACTTCAAAGAATGTACAGCAGCCGCAGGTTTTCTGTCTCCATAAATTAAAAATGTTGGTGGCAACCCCAACATACATGTACATGTACATGTATGTGACTGCTACAGTATGTCACCGTGTAAATTCTGCAGCGACTCTATAATTGCTAACGGTTGTAGATATTTTAGAATCCACGGCGATTGTGGCAAATGTGACTGAGACATTAGAGAACAGACGAAGATACATACATGTACATGAAGCATATATGCGCTGTGAAGCACTATGGGTAGGATTGGGGAGGGAGCATTTCATCTGGCGATAAAGGGAAACATTGCATAATAACATTCTCTACAGGTAGTTTATGACATTAAGTGATGTACACTGCTGATTCACATGTATGGAAGAAGCTTTAATGCTTCAGGAACTTAACCCTCACCTTGAGTCAAATGTGCAAGGACCTTGGTGTCATCCATTTGACTGTTGATAAGTGATAACCTTCTTCTGTATGCCTTTGTTGAATTTTTTGAACAGCTTTCAGGAGTTCTTGATACTTTTACAGTACAAATGAATAGGTTCCAAGTTCTGCAAAGGATAAGTAGGATAGACAGTTAATATTTAGATTTTTATTTATCATCCCAGTGTACAGGTACTACTTTCAGCGATCATCTGAGGAAGTAATGTAACTTTAAATTCATGCTACAGTGTACATCATTGATATTGTAAACATAAACTGTAAACATACTGTTTCTCCGTAATTAATACCGCTTTCCTAACCTATTACTTAAAATAATGATCCCAAAAATAGATTGTCATTTTTATTGAGTCATTGAATGAAAGATATTTTTGGATAGTGAATTCTTAGTTTGAACATAAATAGATAGCAGGGCTTGAAATTCGTAATTTTGGGTCCAAGGCCATTTTGGCCTTCGAGAAGTCGAATTTTCCTGGGGGCACCAAGGCCACTTACATGTATGAAGGCACGTCGGCCAATGACAATAATTGAAAAAGGGCACGGAGGCCAGATGAAGGGTTTGCTTGCATACTGAGGTATCGGGGAATAACTGGTTCCACAGTAGTCTGAGTAAATTGGACCTTTACACTCGCCTTTTTTTTCATTTTGAGGGGGGTCGGGTGATACTATGAAAAAAGGCGCTTGTAAGGATCAAAGTTACTCGGATGAGTTCTACTGTATTAATTGGTGATTGAGGCCCTGGAGACATGATTTTGTACAAAGTCAAAAGGAAATAAAATCCCGGGGGAAAAACCCACCGACATGACCGACATCATGTAAAGATCCGTATGTTATTGGATTTGAAGAATTGTGATATCTCTTGAGTATCAATTGGCAAAAAACAAGACAGCGTCAAAGGCCGTCAAACTAACTAAGATGGCCGTGCCAGGGTGTTGACATGCCGTTAGGCGAAAAATTACTCAAACATTACATCTGCAAAAAGATACTCCCGGGTAAAAAGCTAATAAATAAAAATAAAGCTTATAAAGCGGCATAAATGCAAATTTCGAACATTTAGCTATCCAATCAATGTTTGAAATGTTGAATTTGATGCAAAAAAAGGGTAGAGACGTTTTATTGAAAATAGGGATTTTGTACACGCTTATAAGTTATAAATATAGTATTATAAGCATACTACAAGATTTCAGAAGGGTCATTATGCTGGACTCCCTATCCTTAGTCCCGAGTAACAACCTTGACCTTACAATTGCCATTGTTATCATTATTATTATTATTATTATTTTATGCTATTCAATTTGGGCAGTGTAGCCCTATATATAGTAGGATGATTCCGGGTCTGAGGAATGAGTGGCAATGTGCTATTGCTTGTGATTCGGGACTGCGTGAGACTGGGCTGTGGGGTATTGCATTGGATTAGGGACCACTTGCGTCTCAGGGTTTGGCATGGGATTCGGGACTACGTGCGTCTTGGGGTATTGCGTGGGATTCGGGACGGCGTGGGGCTATGGTGTTGCGTGGGATTCGGGACGGCGTGGGGCTATGGTGTTGCGTGGGATTCGGGACGGCGTGGGGCTATGGTGTTGCACGGGATTCGGGACCGCGTGGGGCTATGGTGTTCCACGGGATTCGGGACCGCGTGGGGCTATGGTGTTCCACAGGATTCGGGACCGCGTGGGGCTATGGTGTTCCACGGGATTCGGGACTGCGTGGGGCTATGGTCTTGCACGGGATTCGGGACTGCGTGGGGCTATGGTGTTCCACGGGTTCGGGACCGCGTGGGGCTATGGTGTTCCACGGGATTCGGGACCGCGTGGGGCTTTGGTGTTCCACGGGATTCGGGACTGCGTGGGGCTATGGTGTTCCACGGGATTCGGGACCGCGTGGGGCTATGGTGTTGCACGGGATTCGGGACCACGTGGGGCTATGGTGTTGCACGGGATTCGGCAATTGCGTGGGGCTATGGTGTTGCACGGGATTCGGGACCGCGTGGGGCTATGGTGTTCCACGGGATTCGGGACTGCGTGGGGCTATGGTGTTCCACGGGATTCGGGACTGCGTGGGGCTATGGTGTTGCACGGGATTCGGGACCGCGTGGGGCTATGGTCTTGCACGGGATTCGGGACTGCGTGGGGCTATGGTGTTCCACGGGATTCGGGACTGCGTGGGGCTATGGTGTTGCACGGGATTCGGGACCGCGTGGGGCTATGGTCTTGCACGGGATTCGGGACTGTGTGGGGCTATGGTGTTCCACGGGATTCGGGACGGCGTGGGGCTATGGTCTTGCACGGGATTCGGGACTGCGTGGGACTATGGTGTTCCACGGGATTCGGGACGGCGTGGGGCTATGGTGTTGCACGGGATTCGGGACTGCGTGGGGCTATGGTGTTGCACGGGATTCGGGACTGCGTGGGGCTATGGTCTTGCACGGGATTCGGGACCGCGTGGGGCTATGGTGTTGCACGGGATTCGGGACTGCGTGGGGCTATGGTGTTGCACGGGATTCGGGACTGCGTGGGGCTATGGTGTTGCACGGGATTCGGGACTGCGTGGGGCTATGGTCTTGCACGGGATTCGGGACCGCGTGGGGCTATGGTCTTGCACGGGATTCGGGACTGCGTGGGGCTATGGTGTTCCACGGGATTCGGGACCGCGTGGGGCTATGGTCTTGCACGGGATTCGGGACTGCGTGGGGCTATGGTCTTGCACGGGATTCGGGACTGCGTGGGGCTATGGTCTTGCACGGGATTCGGGACTGCGTGGGGCTATGGTCTTGCACGGGATTCGGGACCGCGTGGGGCTATGGTCTTGCACGGGATTCGGGACTGCGTGGGGCTATGGTGTTCCACGGGATTCGGGACCGCGTGGGGCTATGGTGTTCCACGGGATTCGGGACCACGTGGGGCTCGGGACCGCGTGGGGCCCTGGTGTTGCTTGAGATTTGGGACCGCATGGGGATCGGGTATTGCTCGGGATTCGGGACCGCGTGGGGCTCGGGTATTGCTCGGGATTCGGGACAGTGTTGGGTTCGAGTTTTACGTGGGATTTTGGACCGTACGTGTGGGACATGGCTATTTGCGCTAGCTGTCAGCTCCAGCGATTGCGGGTGTTTGAATCGGGGACTGCAGGCGTTGGAATCGGGGACTCGGGAAGTGGCCACGTGGTACATTTGTATGTAGCGTACCTGCCGAAGTTCTCCATGTTACCTGGCCAACCATATGCTGGCGCAAGTCCAATAAACAACCAAAAGGTAATGGCTTGACCCTTCCACTTTCTACGGGTGAATTTATTTGAAGGGTTTTATTCCCTGTTCTTAATATGCCATGCAGAATTTTGAAAAGAGGATCGTAAAATTTAAACATGTTTTCAAATCTAATTCTATATCAATTCATAGTTTATTCATCGGTCTACAGGAATGATTATTTGTTTCCATTGAAATGAAATCAAATCCAATTTCCATTTTCTATAGTTACAGCACTGCAACTGCGCAAGCGCGATGACATAAACCAGTTTGAACCCTGCCTATAGCAGTTGCGAGGCCGGCCTCTCTTTCTCTTTCCCTGCGGGTTCCAGGTCAGGGCTTGGCGTGTGGTGCTGGATGCCGGTTTCCAGAGGGTGTGTCTGATCCAGCCCCACTTCCTCCGCAGTATCTGCTTGGCCACTAGCTCCTGTCCCGCTCGCTCCCACAGGTCTTCATTTCGGATCTTCTCCGGCCATCGGATGTTGTAGATGCGCCTCAGACAGGTGTTGAAAAATGTTTGGATCTTCTGCCATGCTTGTCTCTAACTGGCTTGTCTATCTAATGGAACTTGCCTGACAGCTTCTTGGTCACCAGGTACAGATCATTAAGATTCCCCTGTCCTGCTGCTGCCTCTGCTTGACTGGCAAGGGCATCAACGTAATCCCTCGTCTTTCCTGATATTCCTCTTCACTTCTCTGTCAGCTTCTGTGTACTCTTTGTGTGCCTTAGATTTTGCTGCTCTTGTTCGACTCACGTTCAAGGTGGTTTTCTTTTTCTTTCTGGCTTCAAGCTTGTTAATGGTGTCGGCAGAGATCCATTCCTTGCGCTGAGTAAATTCTTCTTGCCAATGACCTCTTCAAAGGTGTGATGCCAGAACTTCTTGCTGTGTTCCCACTGTGTCTCAATGTCTATTTCGGTGTCTTCTATCAGTTCTTGTAGCAGCTAAAACCTGTTTGAAAGGCTGATCTTGAATGCTGTACCTGGTCTTTGTGTTATTGGTGCTGGTGAATAGCTTGAGCCGCAGTCTCACTGCTGTCACAAGAAGGTGGTGATCTGATGACACGTCGGCACCTCTCATCACTCGCACATCCTGCCAGGACCTCCTGAACTTTCGGCTGATACAGATGTGGTCAATCTGGTTCTCCGTGACGTGGTCCGGAGATTTCCAAGTGGCCTTGTGGATGCGCTTGTGTGGGAAGATGCTTCCTCCTATCACCAGCTGGTTCAAGGCACAAATATCTGCAAAGCGCCCGCCATTCTCGTTCATCTGTCCCCGTGTGTCCCCATAGTGCCCTCATACCCTGTGTTGTCTGACCCTATCTTTGCGTTAAAATCTCCCACCAGGATTGTCATATTCTTTGCTCCCCTTTTGTCTATCACTGTCTGAAGTTGATAGTAGAACTTGTCTTTCTTCCCTTCATCCGCATCGTTGGTGGGAGCATAGCACTGGATGATATTCAGCCTAATGTCTTTTTTCTTGGTGGTGAACTTGGCTGTGATGATGCGGGAATTGACAGGTTCCGAGACAATGAAAGCCTGCTGTGCCTCAGGAGCTAGCATCAGGGCCACGCCCTCACCGTGGGGGGCTCCATCCTCTGTATGTCCCAAGTACAGTAGCTGCTCTCCAGATAAAAGTCTAGGCTGTCCTAATTGTAGCCACCTTGTCTCACTCAGTCCTAGCACCCCGATCTTGTAGGCCTTCATCTCTCTCATTACTTGGATGGTTCTTCCTACCTCGTACATAGTCCTGATGTTCCAAGTGGCTACACGTGTTGTTTTCCTGGATGTAAGAAGGGGAATTGGCCTTGCAACTTCCTTTCGGCTTTCACTGCAAAGCGTCATAAGTCTCCGGGGTGGAGACCCTTCCTCGCCCAGGTGAATGTTTTGATTTGTTGTCGTCGATGCTTCTGTAACTTAGTTGTTTTACCGGTAGGGGTGTCAACCCTACACGACCCCTTTATCCTCCGGGCGAGGCGGTCCACATTCGTCTGACCTCTACCCTTCGTCCTGTCCTGCTTGGGTGGCCCTACCAGGAGCTTACACTCCCGCTGGCATAGCTCTCCGGGTCACTGAGGTGCACAAGCCATCACACCACGGCAAGGAGTGGACCATGTGATGATTTGTTGCATTTGCATGATACATGTTTGATTACAAAAAATTACAAAGTTTATTTCTAGGTAAAACATATAATACCAACTAATAGTATAATCATTTTTGTAGTGGTCTTTTAAACCTCCCTAAAATTGAATGACTTTCTCAAATTGTTTTTATGGGGGGGGGGGTTGCCGCCATGCATGCATGCGAAGTCAACCTCATAGTCACCTTGCTTCAGTGACGACTGAAGACTTTGTTAGAGGACACATTTTTTGCTGATCTCACCGTGCGAGAGCTTTTTACATACATGTACAAGTATGCCTTTTTTCCCATTCCGATAATGACAGGGATGGGTCTTCAGGGATGGTCTACATGAGCACGAGGGGGCGCGCCATGGCGCTGCCTGTGCACTGTGCAGGTGGGGGGTCCTTGCAACGAAATCTGGCATATGTAATCATGCAGTGCCGTAACTATAGAAAATGGAAATTGTATTCCGGCTGCGGTAGCAATAGCCACTGTGTAATTATATATCACAGCACATCCACAGGCATCTGAAATTAAGCGTTTGGCCCCAGTTTCTTGGTAAATACGTGAATTTGTTCAAAATTTGAAATTTGGAGGGTCGGGTGACCAAGGAAACCAGAGTGCTAATCCCACATGTATACATGTACTAACCACCAAAATAATTTGACTACCCATGGACCACCCAACCGAAATCCCAAGATTTACCGCTGATAACACCGTTCTACGTGCCCATTTTTTGATTCAGTGAGAATCAAGGATTTTAATACTGGTCATTTGCTTTACTCAAATTTTGGAAAAAAGGAAAAAAATCCCCTCAGTTGACCGAGAAGGTTTTTCTCCCGTGTGACGAGCCAAAACAAGGCAGCCATCTTCGATTTCAAAAATGGCATTCTGACTGTTCCGTGTGCGCAGTGGGTCTGCAAATGACCTGTATTAGAATCCTTGATTCTCACTGAATCCAAAAATGGGCACATACATTTGTAGGACGGTAATATGGGTGTTTTCGACGGTAAATCAGATCTGGGGATTTCAGTCAGGTAGTCAGTAGTCGAAATATTTTGATGGTTAGTAGGACTGGGACTCTGGTTTCCTTGGACCCTACACTAGTCACCCGACCCTCCAAATTTCATATTTTGATAAAAAAAGAGTGACTTGTCAGGTCCAAGTTACTCGGACTAGTACCAGATTGGGAACGGGAATTTCTGGATGCCTCATCTCTCTTTTTCAAGCCCAAAAAAATGTTAAGCGGTAATACAAATTTTGCAACTGCTTTTGGTAATTTTGAACACAACGTGGGTGTGTTGACGCCACTACACTATCGTGTCTTGACGCCGTCTTGACGGCAGTTGACGCCAATTAGTGGGACCGGTCGCAACGACCCGTCCAAATTTTAAATTAAGCGATTGTAACTTAGTAATGTCCAAGCAACTTACTCGAACCATGCTCAAACTAATTCCAAGGATAGTAATTAGTTAGTCCGAGTAACTTACAATTTTTTTTAAACATTTTTAAAACCTTTAAAAAAAAAATTGACAGGGTCGGGCGATAGTACTAGTACTAGTAGTACTACAGCACTTACTACTAGTACTTACTAGTACTACTACTTACTAGTACTAATATTAGTACTGTCGAGTGCAAACCTAATTTCTGTAGACCGATGAATAAACCGTAGATTGATATAGATTTAGATTTGAAAACATGTTTAGATTTTACGATCCTCTATTCAAAAGCAATTCTGCATGGCATATTAAGAACAAGGAATAAAACCCTTTGAGTAAATTCACCCGTAGAAAGTGGAAGGGTCAAGCCGTTACATTTGGGTTGTATATTGGACGCGCGCCAGCATGGTTGGCCAGATAACATGGATAACTTCGGCAGGTACGCTACAGACAAATGTACCACGTGGCTAATTCCCGAGTCCCCGATTCCAACGCCTGCAGTCCCCGATTCAAACGCAATCGCTGGAGCCGACAGCTAGCGCAAATAGCCGTGTCGGTCCCAAACTCGGACCCAACACCGTCCCATATCCCGAGCAATACCCGAGCCCCGCGCGGTCCCGAATCCTGAGCAATACCCGAGCCCCACGCAGTCCAGAATCCCCAGCAACACCGGGGCCCCACGTACGCGGTCCCGAGCCCCACGCGGTCCCGAATCCCGTGCAAGACCATAGCCCCACGCGGTCCCGAATCCCGTGCAACACCATAGCCCCACGCCGTCCCGAATCCTGTGCAACATCATAGCCCCACGCCGTCCCGAATCCCACACAATACCCCGAGACGCACGTGGTCCCAAATCCCACGCAATTCCCCTCGAGACGCACGTGGTCCCGAATCCCACGCACTACCCTGAGACGCACGTGGTCCCGAATCCCACGCACTACCCTGAGACGCACGTGGTCCCGAATCCCACGCAAAACCCCGAGACGCACGTGGTCCCGAATCCCACGCACTACCCCGAGACGCACGTGGTCCCGAATCCCACGCAAAACCCCGAGACGCACATGGTCCCGAATCCCACGCAAAACTCGAACCCAACACTGTCCCGAATCCCGTGCAATACACGAACCCCACCCCACACAACGCTGTACCGAATCCGCTGCCATAGCAATACACGAACCCCACCCCACACAACGCCGTACCGAATCCACTGCCATATCAATACACGAACCCCACCCCACACAACGCTGTACCGAATCCGCTGCCATGCATGCAATACACGAACCCCACCCCACACAACGCTGTACCGAATCCGCTCCCATTCAATACACGAACCCCACCCCACACAACGCTGTACCGAATCCGCTGCCATAGCAATACACGAACCCCAACCCACCCCACGCCGTACCGAAACTCCATTCCTGGGACCGGTCCCAATCCTGGGATACCTCCCGAACCAATTACCCAGTTCCAAACTTGGGACCGGTCCCAATCCTGGGACCGGTTCCAAAGCTGGGACACCTCCCGAGCCAATTACCCGGTTCCAAACTTAGGACCGGTTCCAAAGCTGGGACACCTCCCGAGTCATTACCTGGTTCCAAATCTGGTACCTCCCCCCCGCGAAGGAACCGGGTCCGAGTCCAATGCAATCGTGCAATAGCCGAGTCCTACGCTGGAGCCGCGCGAGTCCGGCCGTACGTACGTGCAGAACAATGTAATGAACACAAGTAACAAGACGAGATAAATATATCTCTGCCTAGGGAGCCAAGTGAACCCGTCACAACCATGTGATCTGTAAAAGAATCGCGTGATTGGGCATTGGTAGCCGATGAAATACTGATGAAATCACACATGCTTGGGAGCCCTACTCAGACTTGCACCACACGGCAACACAAGTGCGTGTAGGGTGTTCAATGTATGCGTATCGAATGGGGTCATTCAATGCGTTGCTTAATGCTGCCACGTGCAGTACCACAGTAGCAGCCTGCGTTTGATTGTTGTGAATTTACAGGCATACAAAGTAAATTGTACATGTATTGTACATGTACATGTGTCATGCACCCATTGCACTGTGCATGTACAAACCAACATTGCATAAGTTATCCATGGTTGGGGCCAGGCCATTGCGTGACTTCGTGTTCGCTAAATGTGCGCTGGGCCGCGCTGGCCACAGAGTTTGGAACCGGTTCCTCTGAAGCGGGAACCGTCCAAAGCGGGTACCCGGTTAAAAAAAAAAAGCGGAACCACGGTTCCGGTTCCCATTTTGGAACCGCGGTTCCACTTGGAACCGGGAGAACCGCCCAAGCTTAACTAGTACTAGTAAAACTAATAACATGTATACTAGTACTTAGTACTAGGTTCCAAGATTTTCAGTAGGGAAACACGAGCAAACAACGATTTGTTCGACTTCGACTCTAGTCCTAGTAACTTGGACCCTTGGAAAAACTTAGTCCGAGTAACTTGGACCCGACAAGTCACTCTTTTTTTTATCGAATTTTGAAATTTTGAGGGACAGGTGACTGCACTAGTTAGTTAGGAAAAAGTGAGGCGGCTGACCTCAAAAAAAAGGGCAATTGTAAGGGTGGACCCTTACAATCGCCCTTTTATTTGTTTTCGAAGTTACTCGGACCATGCTCGGACTTAGTCAGAGTAACTTGGAACCGACAAGTCACCCTTTTTTTAACAAATGTTGACATTTTGAATTTGAGGGTCAGGTGACAGTCACCCGAACCTCAAAAATGTCAAAATTCGTTAAAAAAGGGATGACTTGTCGGGTCCAAGTTTCTCGGACTGGGGAGGATGAG
Source organism: Luidia sarsii (assembly GCA_949987565.1). Lineage (NCBI taxonomy): Eukaryota > Metazoa > Echinodermata > Asteroidea > Paxillosida > Luidiidae > Luidia > Luidia sarsii. Next base: position 1,979,868 of record OX465121.1, read on the forward strand.
GGTTACGGTTACCGCAACTAGCTCGAACTAGAATTACTAAATTAGTACAACTAATAATAAGTAATATATATCATATATAATACTTTAATACTTAAAAAATTACTGTTACTGTTAAACTTACTGTTAGTTAGGGCTAGTACAGTATCGTGGGAACCCCCGTTTTCGACTGTATACGTTTTCGACGCTTGGCCTTCTAACTCACATCGCACGATGAAAACAACTCCGTATAACAATCTCAGACTTCGTATCTTCCAGTTTGTTTCTGGCTCTTTGTCCGTCACCGAAAATTTGGAAAGTTGAGGCTCTTTCGGTAGGCCAAACTCGTGTGATTCAAAAAGTTGCTTTTTTGGGGTCTATTTTCATAGGTACAAAATTTGCAGTTGCTTCGAAGCTCCAGTTTTCTTAATTGTTGGTCCTAAAAAAATCTGAGTGTACCATAACAAACCCCAACATCCGTAGAAAAAAAATATATCACGCAACTTGAGGCAGTCCGTTCTAGGTAAAAACTATGGAGGCTCCTAAAGGGCGTCTCGCTTATATAATTTTATTCTTTATTTTTTTTATTATTATTTAAAGACATAAAGTAACATGGCCCAATAGGCTTTTTTTTTAAATTATACAAAATAAAAGGGCAGCTAGAAAATGTACCAAGAAGGAAGAAATGTGTCTCTTGAGTGACATTGGGAAAGGTCATAACTGAAGAAGCAGTGAGAAAGAGGATTGTGGAGTTTTTTTAAATGTCACACAGAAGACCAACCAGATCAATAAGTTTTAAGCATAAATTATGAATGATTTGAGGAAAGTGTTAGAAGCAGTGTCGAAAAAAAAACCATTTAAAATAAAAAAACTTAGTGTAGGCCTAGTCCGAGTAACTTGGACCCGACAAGTCACCCTTTTTTTAACAAATTTTAAAATTTAGAGGGACGGGTGACTGTAGCCTTAGTCCAAGGATCATGGCTATGCATTATGCTCCTGCATCATCTGAAATCTCTGTAATGTCATCTTTGAAAAATACCTCCGACCGAAATCCCCAGATTTACCCCCCAAAACACCTGTGAAACCGTCCCACGCGCCCATTGAGGATTCAGTGAGAATTACAGAATACAGATTCCAATACTGGTCATTTTGTTTTACTCACGTTTGGGAAAAGGGAAAAAATTCACCTCAGTTGACCGAGAACGGGTCGACGAGGCGAGTTGGGGTGGCCATCTTGGATTTGAACACTGGATGATGTCACCAGGTATGGGTGCGGAGTGATCTACGGAAATGTGCGCGCGCTTGCACGCATTGAGCCCTACGACTGTTTTCTGAACAGCAGTGCAAAGCAACGTCCGGGACATTGCACCGCGTGCGAACACACTTCCGCAGACCACTCCGCATCCGGACCTGGTGACGTCATCCAGTTTTCAAATCCAAGATGGCCACCCCAACTCGGCTCGTCGACCCGTTCTCGGTCAACTGAGGGGAATTTTCTCCCGTTTCCCAAACGTGAGTAAAACAAAACGACCAGTATTGGAATCTGTAATTCTCACTGAATCCTCAATGGGCGAGTGGGACGGTTTCATGGGTGTTTTGGGGGGTATTTTTCAAAGATGACATTACAGAGATTTCAGACGATGCAGGAGCATATGCATAGCCATGTCCCTCCAAATTTCAAAATTCGATAAAAAAAAAAGGGTGACTTGTCGGGTCCAAGTTACTCGGACTAGTGTAGGCCTACCCCCTTACTCCATGACTTTGTCTGTTTCAGAACTCAGAACAACCACGATGCGACGTCGCGTTGCTTTGAATTTGGTTACTATTTCAGTATTTGTAGTCCGTATAAGTGCAGATAAGGTTCGTATACTGCTGCGCACATTATACGCATAGTATCGTGGGGGGGGGGGGCAGTTTTCGATGGTACGCGTTTTCGACGCTTGGCCTTCTAACTCACATCGCACGATGAAAACAACTCCGTATAATGATCTCAGACTTCGTATCTTCCGGTTTGTTTCCTGCTCTTGTCCGTCACCAAAAATGTGGAAAGTTAAGGCTCTTCCGGTAGGCCAAACTCGTGTGATTCAAAAAGTTGCTGTTTTGGGATCTATTTTCCTGGGTACAAAATTGGCAGTTGCTTCGCAGCTCCAGTTTTCTTTATTGTTGGTCCTAAAAAAATCTGAGTGTACTGTAACAAACCCCAACATAGGCCTACGTAGAAAAAAAAAATGTCACGCAACTTGAGGCAGCCCGTTCTGGGTAAAAACAATGGAGGCTCCAAAAGGGCGTCTCGCTTATATAATTTTTTTTGGCTTTTTCGCAACTTGCGAAAAAGCCTTTCTTGTTGTTCTTCTTTTTTTTCTTTCTTCTTCTTCTTTTTTTTCTTTTTTGCAAAAATCCCATAGACTTTGTTCATGTTTTTTCTAGCTCCAACTTTTACCAGTAAACTTTCTCGGAAATTAACGAAAGTTGACATAGAGTAAGTCCTTAGGGCATAGATGTGTCCCGCACAATGACGATTTGATGACGTCATCGGTTGTCACGTGACAGCGCCTTAAAGAGGCAAATTTCATATTGCAAATTATGATACAATCCTAACTCAGATGGGATCCACACTTGGCATGTATCTAAGTTGGGAAAAGGTGTATCCAAAAATGCCACCATTTGACTGTGACGTCATCTCATGAATATTAATGAGGTCATGAAATTGACAGATTTTCGCATTCAAATAAGCATATTCGGCCAACTGAGCGATATTTGTTTGATTTTTTTTCATATACCTATCGGGAGTGTCATTTAGAAACACCTTCCGTGACCAAAATAACATGACGCAATCCTGACGTCGTCAAAATGCTTGTTTTTAATTTAAGAGATATTAGCCGTAGGCCAATGACCTTGAAACTTGGTGAGCAATTAGTTATCGACCTACTAATTCAAATCTGAAGTTCGGAATTGATTGACCATTGTTTCGAATTATTATGAATTTTTGAATATTATAATCAATTAGATCCCCTTGACTTTGTGCACGAAAAATATGGAGTGCATTTCGGGGTAGTTTGCAATCTCTTAAACAGCTTACGCTGACTATCTAAATCATGTATCATATGAAATTAAAGCTTATAACCTGATGTTTATTCTCCACTTGGCAATGCAAAGATTGGTCATTGATTAGTCACATGACAGTCATTATTTACTAAATATTTGTTTCGCGTCATTCTCGAGAACGGCAAATGCTACGAAACTAAGTCTTTAAATTTTGGAAAAAACTTTGTTGTGATGCAATTTGGAATGCCTTTTCGGTTACGGAGTTAAAAGTGTTGACTATGCACATCCAGTCACCTGTGCATTTGTATTTGGTCTTCTCGTGGTGTTCTGTATGGCCCTGCACTACTATACTGTGCGGACGCTAATCATGTTGGGACTTGTGCGAGTCTAGGGAAAACTCGAAGCTCCTGCATGGCTCCATTATTTTATTGAATTCACCCGCTGCTACAGGACCATTTGCTTTGTGCAAGATCAACAAAAAATATTCAGATCGTATACATGTACGTGTAGGGCTGTAGGGTACTTTTATGAGTAGCGTGTACATCTAGGTAAAACTGCCGTCCGTCTAAGCCCTTTAAAACGTTACTTTCTACGGGTCGCAACAAATCTCATAGTCCCCCCCAAAAAACCTGTGAACATTATCAAGACAATATTAGTACGTGAAAATGAAGGATCCTTAATTTGGTACTGAAAGAGTACGGTGGAACCACACGCTCGACTTTGATATGATATGTGCACGACACGCGTATAGGCATGAGCAGCATCATGGTGGGACTGACGTTTAAGCCCCTCGAATATGAAGTGTATTTTAACCGTGTTTTAACTTGCCAACTATCTTCCTCGAGGTCGTCCTACTGATGTGATTATATTCATGAATCATGACCATCATTCTTTACTCTGAATGGGTAACGTCACAGTATAGAGCATACATAAAAAATATGCATCCCCAGACATGATCTGATGACGATTGGACAATCAGACAGAGACCGGCAGAAGAGCGTTTTGAGGGAACGAAACCGGGTTTCGAGGGAACAAACCAGGTTTCGAGTGAACGAAACCAGCCTTCGATGGAACCAAACCGGGCTTTTCGGGGGAACGAAACCGGGTTTCGGGGGAACGAAACCAGTGTTTGAGGGAACAAAACGACATTTCGAGGGAACGAAACAACATTTCGAGGGAACAAAAAGACATTTCGAGGGAACGAAACAACATTTTGAGGGAACAAAATGACATTTCAAGGGAACGAAACGACATTTCGAGGGAACGAAACGACATTTCGAGGGAACAAAACAACATTTGACAGGTAACGAAAAGACATTTTGAGTGAACAAAATGTTTCCCTCGAAATGTCATTTCGTTATGATTTTTACATCAAGTCAGGCCTCGCTAACAATCTTAATCGTACAAAAAGGCGAAAAAGCCGCTTGCATTGTCCCTGGACAATCAGCACGTCTAGTTATTTTTTTATTATTATTTAGAGGCATAAAGTAACGTGGCCTAATAGGCCGCTTTGAAAAAAAAAAAACAGCTAGAGAAAGTACCAAGAAGGAGGAAATGTGTCCCTTGAGTGACATTGGGAGTGAGAAAGAGGATTGTAGATTTTGTTTTAAACGTCACAGAAGAAGACATGTATCAAAATCAACCAGATAAAAAATACAACCTCACCAAAAGGGCAAAGAAAACAAAAGCTGCTTCCATGGCTGAATCACAATTAGCTTGGACCAAGCCGAACAATCACATCCTGCCACAAGTCCACAACGTAGATCTTCTGATTTGGAAATTAACAAGGATGAGAAATGGTGCGTGTGTTACTCATACTGAGTCATAGATACCGCCCTACAGTATTTCACCTCTATGGTTTACTTGAAGATCCAAATTCAAAAAAGTTAAAAGAACTCCTTTTTGCATTTTAAGAAAATTATTCTCAATTTGAATGATTCATTATGGTGATTAAATTTATTTCCTAAGTACTATTAATTATTATGAGGACAGTTTTGATGATTTTGAAAAGGATGGGAAAGGAGTAGTCCGAGTAACTTGGACCCGACAAGTCACCCTTTTTTTATCGAACTTTGAAATTTTGAGTTTCGGGTGACTGTAGGGTCCAAGTCAATCAGTGTCATAATATGGATTATCTGTACAAACCGCCAAAAACATTTCGACCGAAAAACTACCCGACACAAACCCCCAGATTTACCGCCGAAAACACCCGTATCACCGTCCTACATATGATTCTCACTGAATCCAAAAATGGGCATGTAGGACGGTGATACGGGTATTTTCGGCGGTAAACCTGGGGGTTTGTGTCAGGGAGTTTTTCGGTCGAAATGTTTTTGGCAGTTTGTACAGATAATCCATATTATGACACTGATTGACTTGGACCCTACAGTCACCCGAAACTCAAAATTTCAAAATTCGATAAAAAAAGGGTGACTTGTCGGGTCCAAGTTACTCGGACTAGGAAAGGAGAGGATAGCATGAAGGGAAAGGAGTTGATACATTTGTACTTTTGTAGGTGATAACAAAAAGTCAATCCAACTTTCCCATCTCAATGTGGCTCAGCCCCTCCATGCTCAGCCTCAGGGCAATAAGACAAAATTAATGCAGACCAATAAGTTTTAAGCATAAAATTATGATAGTTGCGGTAACCGTAACCCTCGTACCTTCGGGAGGACGAGGGTTACGGTTACCGCAACTAAAATTATGAATGTTATTGAGGAAAGTGTTAGAAGCATTGTCGAAAAAAAAAACGAAAGATGAAAAAAAAACTCATAAAGGGAAGAATTTTACACTGCCAGTGCCACACAGCATTTGAGAATTTATTTTGCGTTTGGATGCACTGGGACACCTTACTAAACACCACTGTCGAAAATAGGTCACGATGCTGACTGCGCGGTGCGCCGTGGACATCAACAAAACCGGTAGTCCGAGTAACTTGGACCCGACAAGTCACCCTTTTTTTGAAATTTTGAGTTTCGGGTGACTGTAGTCACCCGAAACTTAGTTGCGATAACCGTAACCCTCATCCTCCCGAAGGTCGGAGACCTGAGGGTTACGGGAACGTATGTACAAAATTATAGCGAGGTTTTTGTTTTTACCATTTTGGAAACACCACTGTCCCGATCGCCCCCTTTTTCCACCCTTTTGAAAATCGCCACACACAATCTAAGGACATGCACTTGATCCCAAATGTATACTGTATGTGATCAGATAACTCAAAACATCGTGAGTAAAACACTTTTCCGAAAAACGGGCAGAAACTCACCAAAATACTGTCTGTAAATGTCCCGTCAACGTCTCCGCCAGGTTCGGAATCCGAACCTGGCGCCTCGACCAATCAGCGCTTAGTTTCGTGACGTATTCCCGCACGACGGCTATTTGCTGTTTCGCAATAACAGTCCACACTCGTGGTGCGCGCGCAGGTCATCGTCCTGTGAAGAGCCGACTGGTACTGTATACAACCATGGATATGCGCGCGCACCACGAGTGTGGACTGTTATTGCGAAACAGCAAATAACCGTCGTGCGGGTACACGTCACGAGACTAAGCGCTGATTGGTCGAGGCGCCAGGTTCGGATTCTGAACCTGGCGGAGACGTTGACGGGACATTTACAGACAGTATTTTGGTGAGTTTCTGCCCGTTTTTCGGAAAAGTGTTTTACCCACGATGTTTTGAGTTATCTGATCACATTCAGTATACATTTGGGATCAAGTGCATGTCCTTAGATTGTGTGTGGTGATTTTCAAAAGGGTGGAAAAAGGGGGCGATCGGGACAGTGGTGTTTCCAAAATGGTAAAAACAAAAACCTCGCTATAATTTTGTACATACGTTCCCGTAACCCTCAGGTCTCCGACCTTCGGGAGGATGAGGGTTACGGTTACCGCAACTACCCGAAACTCAAAATTTCAAAATTCGATAAAATTAAGAAAAAGGGTGACTTGTCGGGTCGAAGTTACTCAGACTAATACAAGTAATAGTCTGTGGTGTGGAAAAAGTGACTGTGACCTCTGTAAGTGTTATACTTTCGTTAACTCACATTGGTCAGCTTGAAGAAAAGGCCTTATATCGTCGAAAACCGGTCACTGGAGTATATGGTAGTATTCGACCACCCAATAAAAATGAAAACACAGTACTGATGTACTGCCGAGCATCATTCCTCAGGCTACCTCCATGATTATTCACACACTGTCGCACAGTGAAACTATTAAGTAGTATGTTACGTTTAAAGCGGAAACTACTATTTACTTTTAACTTGATTGTTGTTAAAGTAACACGCTGTCTGAAAGTAGCCCTAGTACTAGTACTAGTAAGTGGTACACAGTGGTACTGGTAGTAGACCAGCAGGGCCAGGATCAGTCTGGTGTTAGCTACACACTACTACCACAGACATAATAACCTATAGACGGACAACAGCGGGCGCTAGACTGTAATTTCAGGACGCGTGCAAAAACCATGGGCAAACTTGTTCGTCACTTCACACCACAGACATAAATAACATAACAAGGTTATTTATGTCTGTGGATTGGATCTCCATAATAAAGACTGGATAGGACACTGCGTCAAATGCGCGTCCGCGTGTGCGTTTTGTCAAGAGGGTAAGAAACGAACGTGTCGTTTTGCTGCGCGTACACATTTGAATGGACATCTCAAAGAAGTGGACGCATTTTTCCCCTTCAAATAGTCATCTTTTGAAAAAACATAAACATACACGAATAAAATAGGAACATTCGAAAATAATAAAGGTCAAAGCGTGTGCAGCAGTGAATTTGCCGGAGAGGGACGGAAAAGTGAGCCGTAAGAAAGGAATAACTTTTCACAAGTAAGTTGTTGGTTAGCCCAGATGGACTCATATACAACTGTAGTACTGCATACTGCTTATTGATGACTGAGATTTTTAATTAATGGCATAATTATGACCTGTGTCGTTCAAGCAGTGGTCAAATAATCATTATAACATTATAACTTCTGTTATTTGGGTTACCCAAAAGCTGAATCCACCCCTTGAAAAAAAAAATGATATGGATATCACTGGTGACTAGCCTTATAGCCATGTGCAAAAAAAATTACAAGAAATAAATCTGCATTGCTTTTTGTCAATTTGCAATTGTGCAAGCGTTGAATGAATGAAAAAATGTTCCTCCGGCTGTATTTTGTTTTTTTATTCCTAAAGTTGCTCAGAAAAGTTAAGATAAACACCAGCAAATCAATGTGTAGCCGTGGCCGATTCAAATGCGGATATAAAAAAATATTTCCGGCACATTAATTACTCGTTCCTACAACTACAAGGTAGATCAAATTCATCCACGGCCAAGCGAGTGAACTCTAACCATAGAGCAAGATGCTCTAACCTCTAACCAACATACACGACTCTACCCTCCTGAAGCGTTGCGCGCCGCCATTGTTCGACCGCGTATTTTGTGCACGAGCAACGCGCGGTGTCCTATCCAGTCTTCATTATGGAGATCAATGATTGGAACGCAGCATTATATGCCGTAATAGCGCCACCTATCGACGGTCGAATTGTATGTACCAAAGATCCCTCTCTAGTATCTTTGTACGGTACATATTGATCTCCATAATAAAGACTGGATAGGACACCGCGTGTTGTTCGTGCACAAAATACGCGGTCGAACAATGGCGGCGCGCAACGCTTCAGGAGGGTAGAGTTGTGGCTAACGTATGTTGGTGCGACCCTCTGTCGAGTATGAATATCCATCAGGTACTTACGTCACTGCAAAAACATCCGTATCAGAACTTAGTGGGTTTTACGTTGGTTAGAAAAACTATGATTAGATGAGCAATAGGGCCTATATCAAAGAATCATAGCGACTCTACATACGTTTGCTTTCTGTTTTATTTTTTTCGAGCATATGCACAATAAGGCATGTTCTCGTTTTTGAAAGGGTGGGGGATGTTTAAAGTCGTGAGCCCCAAACACGACAGGTGGCGCTCTCACCTCCGACCCTTAAACTGAACAACTTTATGTCGCGCTTCGTTTATATATCGGATTTAATCGAGTGGTATTTTAGCCATGGTTATCTGCGCATGCGATAACCCACAGGTTTACGGCCTTCACATACCATTAAATTAATATAGCGCCCTCAATCTCAGCAGATACCAACCAATTTTTTTTTTTCAAAGGTACATTTAGGGTTAGTTTGAAGTAATGCTTTATACGGGCTTTAAGGTTTCCATAATTCCAGTGTACAATGCGTGTAGCTCATGATTCTCTGTAGACTAGGTAGCATGCACAGAAAGCTGGTATACACGGTCGGTCCAAAAAGAGAATGATACGGTCTCCAAAAATTGCGCCCTCTATGGTCGTAAATAATGAAACGAAGATGGCGGCGCCCTATCATTACCATGTTGATAACGTATGTTGGAGCATAATTATGGTTAGACCATGAAGGTATAGCGACCCTCTGCCGAGTATAGTTAAAATCTGTGAAAGATCGTTGAAAGGTCAAGGAATAATAAAATGATGATTAAATGAGCTGGTATTAGGGCCTATGTCAAAAAGCATAGTGGCTCTGTAAACACTTTCTTTCTCTTTTATTTTTTCGAGCAAATACACAATTAAGGCACGTTCTCGTTTTTTGAAAGGGTTCTCGTTTTTCGTTTTTTAAAGGGTGGGGGACGTATTAAGTCGTGAACCCCAAACACGACGGGTGGCGCTCTCACCTCCAGCCCTTAAACTGAACAACTAACAGGTCGCGCCTCGATTACATATCAGATTGAATCGAATGGTCTTCTAGCCATGGTTGTGAAGAAATTAATCTAGTACGAACATAGATCTGCGCGCATGCGCGACAAACCCTAACCCTTTGTGTATACATGTACATTGAATAAAGTGCATGTGTAGGCCTACCCCCTCGCAATTTCGTGGTCAAAAGTAGATTGAGTTCAGTATCATGATTCTATCTCGATCGTTATCACATAACACTTCGGCCTTACGTGAGATTGCACCATTCACCGGAATGTATCGTCACTGTTGAGAGCGTCCATTGTTAAAACAAAATAATGAATCCCCTATAAAAACCCCACACGAGCCCCGAGCTCCGCGGTGCATTTTTCGTGACCGGAGTGTATCGCTCTTATCTACAACTGTATCATTCTTATCTACAACTCCAACATGAGTGAACAACATGACCTTCTCGACTTGTTAGCCGTTCCGTCCGATGATGATCTTCTCACCCAGCTAGATCAGCAGGGTCCGTCTAACGACAGCATCCTGACCGGGGGTAACCCGCCGATCAGGAAACCGGCACAAGTCAAGAGGAAGGCTACGGCAAACACCGTTACGAGAGATGAATTTTCGTCGCTCCAAAAGCAGCTGTCTTCTATGGCTAATGCTGTAGAGCAGATACAGGCTGTAGTCCTGTCAGAGCCACGCCCTAAGCGGCCTAAAGTTGACTCTGAGGTGGAATCAGACCACTCTAGCAGCGTCCTCAGCATGGGCAAGGCCTTGGACAACTTGCTCGAGGACAACCAACAAGACGACGCAGTTCTGCGAGACTACGAACAGCTTTTTGACGACGAAGGTGCCACAGGGACCGCAGTTAGCGGAAAGCTGGCAGACCTCATGACCAAAATGATGCGTCAAAGGCTGCCTGAAGGGATATGTCCGGAAAACTTAAAAGTTTCCAAAGACCACTCAACGTGACAGCACTAGGATTGACACGGGTTAACCCAGAGGTGTGGAATACATTGCAGGCTAAAACCCGCTCAGTGGACATTAAGATGCAAAAGCTTCAGCAAGCCCTCCATCGGGCATCGTACCGATTAGTGCGTGTCATTGAATCCCTAATGGGTATGGCTAAAACTACGCCAGGGCGACCGGCCGATGTTAAGGCCGACATTACCAAACTGCTCGATGCAGTTTCAATACTGGGTCATGCAAATTATGAACTCAATGTGAGACGACGCGAATTCATAAAACCGGACCTAAACCTACAATTTGGTGGCCTGTGTTCGGCTCAAGTGCCAGTAACTGAACTTCTCTTTGGTGACAACCTTACACAAAAGTGTAGAAACATACAGGAGACTAATAAGCTGGGTTACAAAGTCGGCCACAAATCAAGGGGTCAGTCAAAGAACACGACCTCCGGGCACCCCCAGAAACGCAGGGACACAAGCTCCTATCAAGCGGCTCACGGAAGTTTCCGCTATAACGGCCCTTTAAACTCCACGCGCCGCCCCTACAACAATATTGGCGGGGAAAAACAAGCCGGACAACCCACCGGCGGATGCTCGAAGCAAATAGAACTCCTAAAGGTGGTGAGTAAACATGAATGTCTGAATGATGGAAACACCATGCCAGTAGACACCCTCTTCACAAACGTGATATTGCTCAAAAATCAATTACAAATTACTTTCTTTTGAGTAAGCACAAAATGTTAGAATGCTCAAATAATAATGTCATATAATGGCCCTCTGAGTAAGCACACGTGAGAATGCTCAACATGTAACAGCAGGCAGACTCGCACATTTTATAGCCAAATGGCGCGAGATCACAGGGGACAATTGGGTCCTGAATACAGTCCAACATTATAGGATTGAATTCACCACTTTTCCCTCACAATAGGCTGCGCCGAGAGAAATACCTTTCTCGCAGAGTGAGGAAAATCGAGTTTCAGAGGAAATAACTAAAATGCTTCAAAAGAAAGCAATTGTTGAAACCCCTCACACAGATGGGGAATTCCTCTCTAACAATTCATCCGTCAAAAGAAAGACGGCACTTATCGCCCTATTATTAACCTGCGTGGGCTCAATACCTTTGTCAAATACGCCCATTTTAAAATGGAGACAATATGCAATGCAGTTGGTGACTCCGAACTGCTTCATGGCGTCTCTTGACCTGAAAGACGCGTATTATGCAATACCAATAGCCCAGGATCACAGAAAATTCCTGCGGTTTCTTGGGCAGAATAAGGTCTACTAGTTTACCTGCTTGCCTTTTGGGCTATCATGTGCCCCTCGTGTTTTCACAAAGGTGATGAAACACTATAGTCGCCTCACTACGGCGTGTTGGCCATGTATCGTGTGAGTATACCGATGATGCCCTATTGATAGGGAATACATATGATGAATGTATGAGTAATATTGCAGCTCGTACGAAACTCACCGAAGATTTGGGGTTCACAATTAACAGACACAAATCTGCGTTGGAACCCACCCAGAACATTATTTTCCTGGGTTTTCAGCTAGAATCAGTCAAATTGACCATTTCCATCCCGTCAGCTAAAGCTGCTAAACAGGTTGCTGACATCAGTAAACTCATAGCCACATTTTCCCCTAGAATTCGAGAAGTGGCTAGAGTGACAGAGCTAATGGTTTCTTGTGAACTAGCAGTCCCGGTCCCATACGGGGCCATTTTCAGACGCACTGTCGAATTGGAGAAAAATCATGCACTGACCACAAACGGCGGAAATCATGATGCACAAATGGGTTTATCTGAACAAGCAATTTCAGATTTGCAATGGTGGGTATCACAAATGCCCGCTGCAACATCCCCAATACACAGGAAATGCCTGACTGTACAATCGAAACTGATGCATCGAAAGCAGGATGGGGAGCTCATTATGATGGCCAGGCAATTGGGGGACAATGGTCCACTGCCGAATCAGTTCACCATATCAATGTGCTTGAACTCAAAGCAAGCTACTTGGCATTGCAATCATTCTCCACAGGTGTACGCAATATCCATGTCCATATAAAATCGGACAATGTAACTGCAGTAGCATACCTACAACACTCTGGGGGTACACACTCCCCAGCGTTGAATGGGTTAGCACGGGAAATTTGGCTATGGTGTATGAAGCAAGGTATCTGGCTGTCAACGTAACCCAACGTAGATATAGGCCACTACCCCTTTGATAAGTTGCTCTGTGTTGTAAGTTTACTCAAAGAGTATCTGTCAAAAACACGTTCTATTAGGAGTAAGAAACTGGAAAGCTTTTTCTAAGTTATGTGGTCCCTTATAAAGAAGTGGGGACCCAAACATTATCCAGATGGATTAAGATTGTTTTGAAAGCAGCAGGTATCGACACGGATACGTTCAAAGCACACAGTACCAGATCGGCAGCTTGCAGTGCAGCCTTTCAAAACGGAGCTTCGTTAGATTGTATCTTACGTAGGGTGGACAAACTGCTCAACTTTTGCCAAGTTTTATATCAAACCTATCCAAGTGTCGAACTTTACTAAGACCGCGTTTACACTTGATCCCGCACGCGGGATCAGATCCCGCGTGCGGGATCAACGCGCGATCAACGCGGGATCAAAGACAAGTGTAAACGCGGGGGCGATCAGGATCAGATGCCGGGATCTGATCCACCTCTCGGGAACGATCAGATCCGCAAAATGCACTGAGGAGCTCGATCGGGGCTCGTGTGGGGTTTTATAGGGGATTCATTTGTTTTAACAATGGACTCTCTCAACCGTGACGATACATTCCGGTGAATGGTGCAATCTCACGTAAGGCCGAAGTGTTAGTGATAAACTCGGTAGAATCTTAATTAAACTTCATTCCATTTCATTCATTCGTTTAATTGGTTAAATATTAACGCTGAATCGTCGTAGCGCAGCGCATAATATGATAGTATGGTTCTGAATAGTACTTGGACGAGCGAGGTGCACAACACAACACCAATTATTCTCGGCTGAGACGAGCGCCGACTCTTCACAGGGTTGCTCCACAACTACATCAATATATACATGCACATTGTAGCCAATAATAATGATTATTCTCAGCTTAGAAGAGCGCTGACTCTTCTGTGTTGGTCCACAACACAACTAGCCATTTATTCTCGGCCGAGACGAGCGCCGACTCTTCACAGGGTTGCTCCACAACACGGAATGGTACGTACGGTCGGTGTACGAATACGGATCGGTGTGCAGTGACGTCAATACCTGATGCATATTCATATCTCGGCAGAGAGTTGCTCCAACATACGTTACCATAGTTGTGTATTGTGGCGACCCAGACCAGGTGCTTTCAAAGTTCCTGTAGCCGATTTTACGAAACATTAGTTTATGGCGTAACTCCACTTACGCCATATCTTATTGCGTACTTATTGCGCAACTTAAGTTGCGCAATAACTCTATGACGGATTTCACGAAAGTTACGCACTATTCGGATATAGCGCAGCTCGAGGGCTTACGCCATAACTTGTGGCGTAAGTTACGCCACGTCTTTAGGTGGCGTAAGTCGTTGCTACACGTCCTTAATATGGCGTTGATGCTACTAGCGCAACGTGAAAATCGGGCAGCCCTTCGCCGAGAGAGATTGATACGCGACAGAGCAAATCCTTTGAATTCTCTCGTCGACTGCGAAATTAGAGGGCGCTATAGATTTTCCCGGGAGTGAATAAATATTTCGTATTGTAGAAGATTTGCGAGAAAATTTTGAGCGTCAGACTCGGGTAATTAATTCCCCGTTATCGATGTAACGCGATGAAACACAACACACAGGCCTATACATGTATCTCTGTTTTTTATATCGAATTCCTACCTTGTTTTTCTTTTGAACATCATAAAGCCGGTGATCGTGATGATCTTCGCCAGACACGGAATGGGGCTAGGTGTTTCACACTTTTTTTTATTTTACCGGTAGTGCGAACATTTGACCATGGTTTGACTTTCTCTAGGCCACAATTTAATAAGTGGATATCAAAAGAAACATCCTTTCTCAAAGCAGATTGACGGGGACAAAAACAGAAAGACTGAAAAGGGGAATGATAAAGTCACAGATAACATTCTCAGTTTAGTCATTTCATTCAGTAAACAGTGTGCAACAAATTTTGTGTATTTATTACTTTGTCGACGTGTGACCCCTTGGCATTTTGACCACTTCACAGCTTGTCCAAGTTGCACCTCCTCAAGGCTGTAGTCACACTAATAACTCAGATTTGTAATCTGGAATAGGTTTATTGTTACTAGGATTTTTCTTCAGAGTGCTTGCGTCACTAGTTAAGGCTTCCGATAGTGAGAAATCCTCTACATTTTCAGCGCAGCAACGTAAGAAATACAAAATGGCTGCCTCCATTAAAATGTTCGCGGCGTGTGTATAGACCGTGTAAGTTGGCCTCGAGAATGTACGCGTTACCGCCAGCGGCGTAGCTACGGGGGGGGGCGTGGGGGCGACAATGTACGCCCCCATGAAAGATCGTCGCCCCCCACTCGCCCCCCCCCCCCCCACTGGGATTTGAGTGTTTTCAATGAAAAACAAAAGAAAATCAAAACCACACGATTCTAAAGATGAATTAAGAACCCCATTATTACCCCAATTCATGTTTTTTTTGCGGTAGTAAAATAACTTGTAGCTGCAGAGCGCTGATGATCTTGCAGAGAGGCTTGAGTAGCGCAGCTTATACGTACATGTACGTGTATGCAGCCATGCGGCCGCTGTACATGTACATGTACAATGTACATGTACTGTGCAATGTAATGTACATGTACACTTTACATGTACATGTACATGTACGTACACAGTGTGTGCAAGGAAGTGTTATGTCTTGTTGCAATGCTGTGCGTAGTCTGGTTTCGGCCCCAATTATCCTTCAGTGTCGCTATGGCTTCACCTAGAGATGGAAACCAGACCTAGACTCGACAAGCTCTCTAACGTTGCGAAGGGAAAACGGTCATAATAAAATGCGTTACACTTTTCAACCTCGGCCATTATCTGGATGCACGATGCAATTAGCTTTCGATCGGTACCGGTTTGAATGTACTTTCATCGTTTCTAAGTTATAGTTCCATATCTCTGAATGTTGTTTCCGCGTAATTTGATATTATTCCTTGGTCATTAATTTTGAAAGTGGTTTGGAAATAATTAAGAGGAATATGGTTTCAATTTGAGGGTAATTTGTAGTCCGAGTAACTTGGACCTGACGAGTCACCCTTTTTTATCGAATTTTGAGGTTCGGGTGACTGTAGGGTCCAAGTCGAACCGAGTCTAAACCCTGCTGGTGCGTAGTCCGAGTAACTTGGACCCTTACAATCGCCCTTTAAATTTTTTTTGAGGGGTCGGGCAATAGTAGGGTCCAAGGAATCCTGCTGAGAAACCCGGTAAGTAACTATGTGTTCGACTCCATGACTACCCCGACCAAAACCCACAGATTTTACCCCGAAAACACCCATGAAACCTTCCCATGCACGCACCCATCTTTGGATTAAGTGAGAATCACACGAAAATTTCTCCTTTTTCCCCAAACGTGAGTAAAACAAAATAATGACCAGTACCAGTGATTCTCACTTAATCCAAAGATGGGTGCGTAGGACGGTTTCACGGGTGTTTTTGGTGTAAAATCTGGGGGTTTGGGTCGGGGGTAGTCATGGAGTCGAACACACAGTTACTTAATTACCGGGTTTCCTAAAAAAATGGCGATTGTAAGGGTCCAAGT
Organism: Luidia sarsii; assembly: GCA_949987565.1. Classification (NCBI taxonomy): domain Eukaryota; kingdom Metazoa; phylum Echinodermata; class Asteroidea; order Paxillosida; family Luidiidae; genus Luidia; species Luidia sarsii. The sequence continues at coordinate 1,996,290 of OX465121.1, forward strand.
TACTTGGACTAGCTGGTGCGTACAAACAGCCAAAACATTTCGACCGAAGAACTACCCGACCGAAACCCCCAGATTTACCGCCGAAAACACCCGTGTCCCCGTTCTACGCGGCCATTTTTTGATTCAGTGAGAATCACAGATTTCAATAATGGTCATTTGTATTACTCACGTTTGGGGGAACAGGAGAAATTTCCCCTCATTTGATCGAGAACATTCTCTCCGCCGTGCGACAAGCCAAAAGGCGGCCATCTTGGATTTCAAAATTAAACGGTATTACTGCGCACGTATACACATAAACCGATGACGTCAAGGTGCTCGCGGACCTGTCAAAACGGGGAAATTTCTCCTTTTTCCCCAAACTTGAGTAATACAAGTACCATTATTGAAATCTCACTGATTTAAAAAATGGCCGCGTAGGACGGAGCGAATTTGCAAAGTCTGCAATTTTCAACTTTCGAAATCTCCAAAAATATCAGACAAATCCTAATTTTTTTTGGAATTCTAGAAACAAATTCTTTTGAGGAACGGAAAACAAGAAAACAATATTTCTTACATAAAATAAATTGTTGAAAATTGTCTCAGTCGTCGGGTGCACTGTTGCGCGTCCATTTTGTCCAAGGTTTCATAACGCGCGGCTTCGTCGCGCTATAACGCCTCTCAAACCGCCCTAGAAGACAAGAAGTCTACATTTAACATGTTTTCACAAGCCCAGGTTTTTGAAAACCTTTACAAGTAGTCAAGTGATCTTAAGTTTATATCCGGTAGACCAATATACACGTTCGGCATTGATTTGTTGGACTGGTCGGAGCGCGTACTTCGGTTGACCGCGAAACGCGAAACATCGTTGGTAACTTGTTATCATACGGATCGAGCTCTATAAACATTACACCTGTGTACAAGTCTGCATACCGAACTGACATCTCGAACTACCGTCCAATCGCCCTAACTTCCGTTGTGTGTAAGGTGATTGAGAATGCTGTGGCCGATAACATCCATGCCCACGTGTCCTCCTTTTGCCTTGGTAATTATTATTAATGGTTTATTAATCACATTTTCCCTCGCAGCCAAGGGCTGAATTACGGAAAACATACAATGAAAATATAACATAAAGTAAAAATTAAATCAAATTTTAAATCAAAAAGGGAACATTAGATTAAAACTACATAGAATTGTATCTATTGAGTTGTATTCAAAAGGTTAATTAAATGTGGCACAGGACTATTTTTAAATCTGGAGGTATTGCACTTAATTTCTGTATGTTTTGTTGAGTTCCTAGGTTGTAGCCAGATATTGACCTTGTTTCTGGTACAAGGCTTTCAAGTTTTGAGTTTTTAAGAGATTTTGCAAATGCAATGCTATATTGTTCTCGTCTACACTTGAGTGAGTCATGTCTGCAGATTTGTAGAGCATCACGTACCGAACGTAGTCCGGACCGAGGATAATTCGACACGCTCTTTTCTGAATGCGCTCGATAGTGTGGCATTGCTATTTCGTAATTCCACTTGACCAAACAGGGGTTGCATATATTCTACTATCGGCCGAACAAATGATGTGTAGATTAGAACAAGATCACCTCTTGACAAAAATGGTATTTCAGTTTACGAAGCATGTATAATCGGCTGTTAGCTCGCTTTACAATATAGTTGACATAGTTGTCCCATTTCAGGTTTGACTGAATAAAAATGCCAAGGAGTTTCACCGTGTTGCATTGTTGTATAGTGACATCATGCAGAGTAAGGTTAAGGGGGTGGGTTTGTTCCTGGTAAAGCAGATATTCGTAACTGCACACTTTTTTTGGATTGAGGTGCAAATTATTTTCTGTAGACCAGTCATTGAGTTCATTGACAACAGTTGGCAGTTGGGACTGCGTATGAGCATGAGATGAAATTTCTATCACAGTCAAGTCATCGACATATTTGAAGCGATGAATGTTGGTGGTGACGTGACTTGTCCACGCATCGTTGATGACAGCAAGGAAAATTACTGGTCCCAGCTTCGTTCCCTGTGGTACTCCTGCATGCATGGTGGTCCATTTTGACAATACTTTGCCATATCTGACGCACTGCTGGCGGTTATTTAGGAAGTCGCTGATCCAAGAAATAAGCGAGTGGGAAACTCCCATTTGCAGCAGTTTTGAAACAGCCATTGTGTGATCGATGTGGTCGAACGCCTTTGAGAAATCAGTCAGAAGCATCCTTGAAAGTGATCCTGGGTTGTCGGCATGTGAGTGGAGAGTGTGTAGAATATCCACTAGACAGTGTGATGTGGACGCACCTTTTATGTTGCCAAATTGGACAGGATCCATGGTGCGCTTAAGTTCACCCATAGTTGCATGAGCTATGAAATGTTCAGCAATCTTCGAGAAGTGATCGGTTAGTGCAATTGGGCGCAGATTATCAATTGATGCAGGAGTTGATTTCGGAATAGGTACAATTATAGCTTTTTTCCACTGCAGGGGAACTGTGTGTTGTTCGAAGGACGCATTGATGATGTTGGTCAGCGGTTTTGCAAATTCATATGCAAATTGACGGATTAGCTTCGCAGGGATATTGTCCGGACCGCTTGATTTTCTGGGCTGGATTCTATTCAGTTGATGAAATGAGAACCAATGTAATGTAATGAGAACCAACATGATTTCTCAGCCCGGAAATCGTGTGTGACCCAGCTAACCAATGCCGTACACGACTGGGCTACAATCCTGGATCAACCACGCCCACCTAGAATTGACATTGCTTGTCTAGACTTTTCTAAGGCATTTTACTTGATGCTTCATCACAAGGTTCTAGACAAACTTGCCTGTAATTTCAATATTCGAGGTCAACCATGGATCTGGCTGAAATCCTTCTTGACTGGGCGTCAGCAACGTGTTATGTATCGTGGCGCTCTTTCATCATGGTCTTCAGTCATATCAGGAGTTCCCCAAGGAAGTGTGCTCGGCCCACTACTTTTCAATTTATTCATCAGTGACATCTCTAACAACATCTCTTCAAAGTGTCTGCTGTTTGCAGACGACACCCTCATTTACCGGCCAATTCTTTCACCCAGAGATGAACTCAGCTTCAAGTCTGACCTTGATGTCCTTGCCCATTGGAGCACCTTAAATAGAATGAAACTCAACAAGAGAAAGTCCCAAATAATGCACATAACTCGTTCCAAGAAAATGTAGTCCTCCCACACTACACTCTCCAAGGAATACCCCTCACAGTTACCACTACCATGAAATATCTAGGAGTGATCATAAACAACCGTCTAACATGGAATTACCACGTGGACTCCATATTGTGTCCAAAGCCAACAAAACCCTGGGCTTCATTTGGCATATTGCTGGTGGATCTTCATCAAAGGCTCTCTTGTCTCTCTACCGAACCCTAGTCCTGCCTGTACTTGAGTATGGGTTGCCTGCCTGGTGCCCTTACACAGTAACCTTGGAGACCAAACTGGAGCGGGTGCAGAGACGAGCTACTAGGATGACCCTGAAGCAGCAGAGAGGAGCCATGACCTACGAGGACAGACTACACACACTGAACTGGTTAAGCCTTGTATCTAGACGACACAAACTCACGGTTGTTGGCCTCATTGATTGTCACTGTGTTAAATCCCATACAGTAGTCAATACCCGTCATCTGGACTCAGTGTCATTTAACCACCATTATGCCAGAACCCTTAGTCTAAAGCATTCCCCCGTTCATACATTTCCTCGTATATGGAGTAATCTCCCAATCCATGTTAGTTACTCATTGATACTTCATTCATTCCAAGGTTTTAATCGTGATTTAAGTACTCATTTCCTTGATGTTTATAATTGCCTGGCTTTTGTCTTTCCTTTTGTTAATTGCTTGTAATTTGGTTTTGATTCTTGAGTTGTGCATGGAGTTTAACTGGGTCAGACATTTTGCCCGTGACAACTAGTTTACCATTGGGTTGCTGATGTAGTTGGTCCTTACCAGGTCGGATTTCTTGTACACTTCATATCTGACCTGTTTATTTGTTCCTTTAATTTGTTCCCTTAAAAGTTATTTGTTTATGTGTTTGTCGATTTTCAGAATTCCCTTTGTCATCCTGCCTGTTTGTTTCATTTCTTCTCTACAAGTCTATACTCCTCTCCCTGTCCTACCCTCTGATCTCACTCTGCCAGCTTTCCTCTTTTGCCTTTGCCCTCTGTTAATCCCCAACCCAAATCCCTGTCATTCGCTTTGATCTCACCCTGCCAGCTTTCCTCTTTGGCCTTTGCCCTCTGTTAATCCCCAACCCAAATCCCTGTCATTCGCTTTGATCTCACCCTGCCAGCTTTCCTCTTTTGTCCTTGCCCTAGCTGTTATTCCCCAACACCACCCTGTCCCTCCCTGTCCTTCCCTCTGTTCTCTCCCTGCCAGCTTTCCTCTTTTGTCTTTGCCCTCTGCTAATCCCCAACCCCACTCCCTGACCCTCCCTGTCCTTCCCTTTGATCTCACCTTGCCAGCTTTCCTCTTTTGTCCTTGCCCTAGCTGTTATTCCCCAACCCCACTCCCTGACCCTCCCTGTCCTTCCCTTTGATCTCACCCTGCCAGCTTTCCTCTGTTGTCTTGCCCTCTGTTATTCCCCAACCCCACTCCCTGACCCTCCCTGCCCTTCCCTTTGATCTCACCCTGCCAGCTTTCCTCTTTGGCCTTTGCCCTCTGTTAATCCCCAACCCAAATCCCTGTCATTCGCTTTGATCTCACCCTGCCAGCTTTCCTCTTTTGTCCTTGCCCTAGCTGTTATTCCCCAACCCCACTCCCTGACCCTCCCTGTCCTTCCCTTTGATCTCACCCTGCCAGCTTTCCTCTTTGGCCTTTGCCCTCTGTTAATCCCCAACCCAAATCCCTGTCATTCGCTTTGATCTCACCCTGCCAGCTTTCCTCTTTTGTCCTTGCCCTAGCTGTTATTCCCCAACCCCACTCCCTGACCCTCCCTGTCCTTCCCTTTGATCTCACCTTGCCAGCTTTCCTCTGTTGTCTTGCCCTCTGTTATTCCCCAACCCCACTCCCTGACCCTCCCTGTCCTTCCCTTTGATCTCACCTTGCCAGCTTTCCTCTGTTGTCTTGCCCTCTGTTATTCCCCAACCCCATCCCCTGTCCCTCCCTGTCCTTCCCTTTGATCTCACCTTGCCAGCTTTCCTCTTTTGTCCTTGCCCTAGCTGTTATTCCCCAACCCCACTCCCTGACCCTCCCTGTCCTTCCCTTTGATCTCACCTTGCCAGCTTTCCTCTGTTGTCTTGCCCTCTGTTATTCCCCAACCCCATCCCCTGTCCCTCCCTGTCCTTCCCTCTGTTCTCTCCCTGCCAGCTTTCCTCTTTTGTCCTGCCCTCTGTTATTCCCCAACACCACCCTGTCCCTCCCTGTCCTTCCCTCTGTTCTCTCCCTGCCAGCTTTCCTCTTTTGTCTTTGCCCTCTGCTAATCCCCAACCCCACTCCCTGACCCTCCCTGCCCTTCCCTTTGATCTCACCCTGGCAGCTTTCCTCTTTTGTCTTTGCCCTCTGCTAATCCCCAACCCCACCCCTGACCCTCCCTGCCCTTCCCTTTGATCTCACCCTGGCAGCTTTCCTCTTTTGTCTTTGCCCTCTGCTAATCCCCAACCCCACCCCCTGACCCTCCCTGCCCTTCCCTTTGATCCCACCTTGCCAGCTTTCCTCTTTTGTCTTTGCCCTCTGCTAATCCCCAACCCCACCCCCTGACCCCCCCCCCTTGATCCTCCCTTTGATCTCTCTTGTAGAAACTGTAATTTAGATTTGCCGAGTTGCTTGTCAGTTCCCTTGAGTTCTGTATCTGTTTTGATTCTCCTGGTTGTCCTCTGTTTGTTCGTGACTTTATATTTCTTTAATCTCATTTTTTTTCTTCAGCTGATTGTTTTCTTGTAAAATTATTCATATTTATTATATTATTTATATCTATTTCTCATATTTATCCTGCATTTCCATGATATTTATCATCTTTTAATTCATGATTTATCTTAATAATTGCCACTTACTTGTATTTGTTTGTTTTTACTAAGTTTACTATAGAGTAACAGGCCTGGAGTAACAGGCTTTTGAGTCACAGTGTTTTTCACTTTTGTTCCTCCTGGCCATCTTAGATTAACTTGTCCTTACTCTGCTTGTTTACTCCTTCCCTCTTACCCTCCTGCCCAATCTCTTCCCCTTCATCCCCAGTCCTTGCCCCATCTCTTCCCCTTCTCATCCTGACATATCACATCTCTGATACATGTACATAATTTTCTCCTTGTTTGGTATTTATTCATCAATTTATTTCCCATCTTTAATTTCCATGATATAGACTGTATGACCTTTCTCCTTGGCCGAATAAATAATAATAATAATAATAAACTATGCCTGCACATGCAATAAACATCACGTCCGACTTTGTCGAAATAACATCAACCGGGACAGCGGTTTCTGGCTCCCCACCATCGGACACCACGACCGCCGATCCACCACGGACAGGGCCTCTAGTGGACGCCAGAATCGCGCGATCCGCACGATCACTACTACGACATCCGCAAACCGGTACACAGGAACCAGCGAAGCGGACATAAACGGACGCCGCAACGCACATTCTTCAGTTGCCTGATGAAGGTTAGCAGTTAGTAACCGAAACGTCGCCACCAGCAACGACACATCGCGTGACTTTGATCACCCTTTCTACTTGATGTCTACACCACCGCTATGAACAACCCCTTCATTGCTATTACATTATTTGTTAGAAAACAAGTGTGTAAAGACTGGTGGAAGTCTACTAATCATTCCGGACGTACTGAGTGCACACACACACACTGGACGGTGGTCTCGCAGCGAGCATAAATCACGAGGACGAGTACAATCCCACAAGGCGTTTTTTTTATGAAGATTTGGTCGACAATTGACTTATTTATTTTGCATTTTAACTCATGTGAAAAAAACAAAAAAACAAAGGTGATTAAACATTCACGGTTTTGCAAAAATCAAAACCGAAAACCGTCTCCAAGGCAAAACTGAAAACCTTGAAAAATCGAAAAACCTTGAAAAACCGAAAAGCCGCCCAAACTACAGTCCGCCCCCCCCCATGAAATTTGGCAGCCCCCCATGGGCCCCCCCCCCCCATGAAAAAAATCCTGGCTACGCAGCTGACCAAGAAAACAAGATCAACAAAAGCCAACCCTCTTCTGGATTGGTCGAATGGTCGCAGGTTAGAGAACCTAGCTCAAGGTAGCCGCGTATTCGACCCAAAATCCCAGCCGCGTATTCAGCCGCACATTCTCACAAACCTAGAACGTATGTGGCATAAGGAGGCCCTTTATCGAACGTACCTCGTGTCCGTTTTTCAACGAAATTAAATTATTCAAGCAAATAACATCAACTTTAAAACATAAATCTTCAACATATGTAATCTAATAAATATATCATCTACAGCCCCTTCGATTGAGTATTTCTAGGCAATTTTGTTTTGGGGGGACGACGAAATTGGATTTTTTTCCCATAATCCAACTCATCCAACCCATGGGCATGCCCAATTTTGGAGAGGGCAACATCTTTTCACTAATTAGTGTCTAATTGTGACTCTAATGATGAACGCCATTTTTGACCCCAAATCGTCGAAAATGGGCATCTCGCTAACACCATGGTAACTGTAGTGCTCCGTAAAAACAAAATGTACCGGTTCCCTACAGTTTTGAGAAAAGTTGGATTTGTTTTCCATAATCCAACTCATCTATCCTATGGGCAGGCCCAATTTTGGAGGGGGCAAATTCTTTTCACTAATTCATGTCTAATTAGGACTCTCATTATGGGCGCCATTTTCAACTCCAAATCGTCGAAAACGTGCATCTCACTAACAGTAGTGCTCCGTAAAAACATAATGTACCCTATATAGTTTGAAAAGGTTGGATTCATCTTTCTTAATCAAACTCATCCTGCCCATGGGCAGGCCCAATTTTGGAGACTGCAAATTCTTTTTACTAATTAGTGTGTAATTTGGACTTTCATTATGGGCGCCATTTTCGACCCCAAATCGTCGAAAATGGGCATCTTGCTAAAACCATGCTAACAGTATAGTGCTCCGTGAAAACAAAATGTACCCTACAGTTTTGAGAAAAGTTGAATTTTTCTTCCATAATCCAACTCATCCAACCCATAGGCAGGCCCAATTTTGGAGAGGGCAGATTCTTTTCACTAATTATTGTCTAATTAGGACTCTCATTATGGGCGCCATTTTTGACCCAAAATCGTCACAAATGGGCATATTATTATTATTATTATTATTATTATTATTTTATTAATGTCATTCAATTTACAACACATTACAAGATGGGCAAGGGAGAGAAAAAAAGCAAAAACAATTGCTGTGGCCAGAGACCTGTCACTCCGCATCGAGCTGTGAATAAAAACTATGAAGTAAATTAATATAAATAAAATAAATAAATAAGTATAAATTAATATAGAAATATTTATATGAAAAAAATATTGCTTAGTTGAAAAAGGTCACTGTGAATAGTTGGATATCGCTAACAGTAGTGCTCCGTAAAAACAAAATTTACCCTACATATTTGAGAAAAGTTGGATTTTTCCATAATCCAACTCATCCAACCCGTTCGGTAATTGCCCACGATGGAAAATCTGTGCAGTCTGGGCATTTCACCTCTCTTTTGATTGACCAAAATGAACTCACACAATGTAAAGATGATATCGTTAAATCAACAAGTGTCTTTAATTTCACAAAAGTTGCATGGACAATGGGCTATTTATTTATTTTTATGAAAGAACTGTCAGTCATCTTCATCATCCTCTGTAAATACTGAATTATACTTCACAGTTAATAACAAAGAGGAGGAACTAATCAAACATTTGTGGGCAGCAATCGATGACAAGAATATAATGCATAGTGTAGCAGTTCGAGACGATAGGACAAAGATTTCCTCACCTTCGACCAATTGGCTATGATTAACAGTATACCAAAGCAATCAACTTTGAAACGATTGAAGCATATCTACTGAAATTATCATCCATGTTGGCTCAACGATGATGTCGTTGATTTTTATATCAGTTTTCGAGATGCTAAATGAAGGTATTGATTGCAAAAAATACTGGGTCATGCCTTGCTGTGAGACAAGTAAAGTTGTCAATAAACAGGCAACTACCAGTACACAAACGTTCAAACGCGTTTCTGCAGCCTTCGTTCAAAGCACAAGATTTTGTGACTTTATGTTTTTCCTCTTCGCGAAAACAACCATTTCATTCTGTATGTGACTTGACAATTGTCATGATAAGTTCGTTTGTTATGACTCCCTTAACAGCAGTATAGAGACAATCGTCAAAAAATAATCAATCATGGTTGCGCATTCTGTGACCTTTTCCGAAACGGGAGACAAAATAGATACTGGAGTGAAATTCCCAGTATTTTGCAGGAGAGTAATGAAACATTTGCAATTCAGAAAGTGGTATGTCAACAACAAGTGGATTCAATTCAAATTCAACATTTATTTCCACATTGACATTCTTGGGTATACAATTTATCAAGCTAAGGCTGATGTATAAACAAAATTTCGACAATATGTGGGGTGTTCTGCTGTTTGTTTGTAGAGGAAATAGCTCTTAAAAGCAAGAGTGTGCAAAGTACATCACATAATCATGACCAACTCAGAATGTACATGACTTTTGTCCTTCTAAAGAGATCAAACATTGTAGATCCCAAATTACAAAGACTGCTATCAGCTTTTAGCAATAAGAAAGCTATACACAATATAATGCATGGGTACGGCTATAATTATTAAGGTGTTTAATATCTTGTTTTACAAACCATGTGGTGTCTAATTGCCCGGAATGGTGTCGTAGCTTTTTACCTATAGTTTAATTAAAACCAGTTTTTTTCATTTCGTGGGTCCCCAATGCGTGAGTAGCGGTAAGATGATGGGAAGAAACATTATGCTTTAATGGAGCACTATAATTACATTTATACTGTTCACGAGATGTATCCCCATTTACGTCGATTTGAGGTCGAAAATGGCGCGCATAATGAGAACCCTAATTAGACATGAATTAGTGAACAGAATTTGACCTCTCCAAAATTGGGCCTGCCCATGGGTTGGATGAGCTGGATTATGGAAGAAAAATCCAACTTTTCTCAAATATGTACGGTACATTTTTTTTTACGGAGCACTTGTAGCGGATGCAACAAATCTCCCTGTTTTTGTCTACTTACCGTTGTATATAAGATAAATCAAAATATCACAAAAATTCCCAATAGAAAATAATTGCTTTGAGGACATTAATTTTTGCTTGACATCCATAGGATCACAACCATTATACACACTGTACTCCAATATATATATACATTATATACTCTATGCATAGGCCTTGTGCTGTCTGTTTACATGTGCTCTCTATGGAGGCTACCATCTTGTTTTTTTCATAGATATAACTAGAATCCGGGAGTCGCGGGCTCGAATCCCGCCCGAGCTGCCTGAAATATTATTATCAGGCACCGGGAAAAGCACTGACATTCAGTATTTACCACGTCGAGTAAGGGCAAAAACCGTTCATTGTGTATTCTTCATATGATTGGCTGATCCATCCTAACTCACCGCCTAACATTATTGTCAACTTGACTTACTCATAAATTATATTTTGAGTTGACAGATTAATTATAGTTGTACGGTGTATCATAAGACACAGAGCAAATTCGCATAAGATTGCTGATTCTGATTCAGTAGAGAAAGGTGCATATACTTGTAGGTAGTGTACATACGCACGTGTACGCGTTAATCTAGCCATAGTGGTTCAAAATGTAATAGTATACCTTGTATTCTTTGCCACCTGCGAGCATCATTGCTCTATCATTTGTAGTTCTCTATACCGACTAATGTTTAAATGTACTTGTGATGGCTAGCAAAGAGATGAGTGATCAGGTGGAACTGCTTGAAGAAGAGATAGAAGAGCGCACCACTGACTCGAGTCAGTAGATGATCCCATCCAAAGAGAGAAGATTTTAGAAGACATCGAGAAGAAGCAGGAGAAAATCTTCCAATTAAGCAAGCCGTCCGAGAGTGAACCGGAAACCCGGAAGAGCAGCAGAAGTCGACAACCAACCATGAAAATTGCAGAGCTATACAAGCATCAGAAAGAGCAAAGAGAGAGAAGCAGTTGAAGAAAGACTTTGTACAGAAGTATGAGTCTTGGAAGGAATCCTGCAAATGTGCAAGGAAGATGCTGAAGGGTTTCTGTACGAACTTACGAAGTGTACCCTGAACGAGTTATCCTCGTCATTGCATGCAGCACAAGATGGTCTTACAGAGGCGTATGAGGCGTATCGAGGACTGAGTCCACCTGAGCCGGAAATGAGGCGTCAAGTTGATACTGGCTCCGCCATAACCAAACAGCTGTTACAAGTTATTCTTCAAAGGGAAGACCCAGACGTAGAAGTTTCCAGTTAACTGAGAATTTTGTTACAGCGTGACGATCACGCATCAATCTTCTCCATCAGTACCATTCAGTCGATGGAATCGAGGGTCGTCCCACCAGTCAGACAGTCCATCCTCAAGACGAGCGAAGGCTGCTGCTGAAAGTAGTGTGTTGGGTTTTGATCGGACAAAACAAAAGAATAGTATGTATAATGCACAAATACAATAGAGCTGCTTAGCATAACAATAGAGCGGATTAGCATATCAATGAATCTCATTTGGGTAGCTTTGCATATATCGGCATGACAATAAAAGGGAGTCATTTGCGTGTATAAGCATTATTAGCATAACAAGAGGGGACCTGGAAATCTCTACGGGACAATGGGAGGACCTGAAAGTCTCTACAGGACAATTGAAGACCTAGAAATCCCTACGGGACAATGGAAGGCCTTGAAGTCTCTACGGGACAATGGGGAACCTACGAGTTCCGATCGGCCAGAGCAAAGGGCGTCGATGGTCAGAATAATGATGGAACTTAGAGGTGCGATTGGACGGAACAAAGGGTGTTAATGAGGAGTCCGAGAGTGATTGATAGAACGTGACAAGGAGGTGATAATGTGAAGAAGACAAAATGGCGGACCTATGAAAGGTAATTGCAAAACGCGTGCATCAATCATAGGGAAACTATGAGGGAAACAATTAAAAGAGTGGATCAAAACACATACGTCGATCATTCGAAAAAATCTAAGAAAACAAAATGGCTGACCCCCAGAATTCGAGTCAACTCGTACCCATGCAAACTCGTGCCCAACCAACTCGTACCCGCGCCAACTCGTGCCCGCGCCAACTCGGTTTGTTAGAATTCAAGTCAACTCGTTCTCCGTGCATTATTTTATGCGAGCACGAGTTGGCGCGGGTACGAGATGGCGCGGGTACTAGTTGGCACGCCGGGTACGAGTTGACCAAAATGGGCACGAGTCGGTCAGAGTACGAGTCGGTTTGGGTACGAGTTGACCTGTTTCCGATCCCCAAAGCCCCTTGTGCGTGAGTGGGACTGGAAAAAAATGGCGGACCTATGAACCCAATCGGCCGGAGTATGAGTTGAACGGGGACAAAAATCGCCAGACAGAATGAGATGTGAGGGGGACGATCGGAATGATGATGCATGGACGATGCATGTAAAAAATATATAGTACGATTAGTCCTGAAAAGGACTATTTTGCTTGAGTACTCACGGAAAAGCCACGGTCAGGCAGACGAAGTAAGCAGACAATTTGAAACACTTCTCTCTTTTTTGAAAAATCAAAATGTGGTGGCCCTTAAAAGGGCCGTTTGGTTTGAATACTGAGATGGAGCGCTAATTCAGACGAACAATCCCAAGCCCATCTTCGTTATGCAGAGGAAGGTGTCGATATCCATGTGGAATGGATTCTTGCTGAGCCTGTATCTTCTGCGGGCTTCTTGTTTAGGAATTCGGAGGTCCTCCCTGCCGCAGCAGACGGCTGGCTAGATGCTTGATGCGATGCCGAAGCGTCTCGGGGTGGCAGTAGGGATACCGGTCCTCCGGCCGTTTCCTCCTAGTACTGCTGAATAAGATCGAGCAGACGGCTTTCTGAAAAGGCTACCTCATGGCTTCCCGTGGGTTGATGGTACAGCAGGGAAGCCTCGTCTCGGGTAATGCTCAAGTCATTACGCTGGAGAAAGTTTGCCTCATTCTGCTTGAACATCATTACTCTTCCGCGAAAACTCGTCATAGATGCCGGCCATGGGGGGTAGGTTGGGATGGGGACGAAGAGTTTGTGGGGAACGCCTTATTTGATTGGTCCTCGGTGAAGTTTGTGTGAGGGGACCTTATTTGATGTTAATGGTCTGAATAATAAGGGGACCCGTAAGTCCCTTTAGGTCAATGGTGGACCTACGAGTCTTGATCGGACAAAACAAACAAGCGTTAATGGTCTGAATAATGAGGGGGCCCGTAAGCCCCTTTAGGTCAATGGTGGACCTACGAGTCTTGATCGGACAGAACAAACAAGTGTTATTGGTCCGAATAATGGGAGGACCCGTAAGCCCCTTTAGGTCAATCGTGGACCTAGGAGTCTTAATCGGATTAGAGCTATTGGTCGGAATAATGGGGGGGGGGACCTGAAAGTCTCTACTGGACGGGTCGTGCAAATTGTGTCGATAAGGGTGCCACCGTCAAGGGTTGGGAGGAGGGAGGCGCTAGAACATTGACATACGTGACACATTAATGCTTCGTTATTTCATGTTCTCTTTTTTTTATGATCGTTTTGTCGAAACCATCCTCCTTTACCATGCAACGGATTCGTTAGAGACGAGGAAAAGATTCATTTGTAGTTAGCAAATTAGCGACCATCCATGAGCATGTTTCATATTACATTTTATTGTATTTTAATTACTTTATTGAAGTAAATGTTTTTAAAGCGTCAGGATTCTCTAATCGTCACTGTCTCCCAGGTTATCTTCCGCTGCACCAGGTTGGAACAGGCCGAGAAATTCGGCATGGCGTTTAGCCATTACCCTGTTTAGGGCCTTGTAAGGTTTCATGCCTTTATTTACTTTTTCGTTGAGATCTCCAACAATATCCTGTTAGGTTTCATTGTCTTTCAGGCCAAAGTAACTTAATACGAAATCCTTGTAAGTAGTGTTGTTTAATAAAGCATTTGACCTCGTTTTCCAATGGAGGATCTAGATCAGCATTGAGGATCACAGCGATGACCCCAACGAGGATCATAAAAGAGGTCGCGTGGTGACCCCACCGAGGATTATGAAAACGTGGTGACGTTACGTAACCGATCAATGGATATCAATCGATAAAAATAGGCTGAATTTATTGGGGCGTTACGTGTCTGGGCATGTTCCCAGCATTTCGGTAATGTTATAAGCGCTGAGTATAAGAAACGGGAAATTTTGTAAGTGAAATGGACTACTTCGGAACTCTATACTTGACATTGTTGATTTTGTTTTCTTCTATCTATTTTGTTTGTTAAAAACAAGAACGCACTTCGGTAAATAGTATGGTATAAAGACGTTTTGTGGACTTTGAGAACTTATTTCATTTCAAAATGCATGTGTAGAGACACGTGGTTTTAGTAGGCATGAGTAGGCATGGGTAGGCATGAATAGAAATAATGAGTAAAATGGGGGGATGCTCGGGGGGAATAGAATAATGGGGAGCGAGAATTTTTGTTTTTCCCGGGCACTCCCCCATTTTGCTAATTTCTACTCATGTCTACTCATGCCTAGCTCATGCCTAGCTCATGTCTGCTCATGTCTACTCATGTCTGCTCATGTCTACTCATGCCTAGCTCATGTCTGCTCATGTCTGCTCATGTCTACTCATGCCTAGCTCATGTCTGCTCATGTCTGCTCATGTCTACTCATGCCTAGCTCATGTCTGCTCATGTCTGCTCATGTCTACTCATGTCTCTCATGTCTGCTCATGTCTGCTCATGTCTACTCATGTCTCTCATGTCTGCTCATGTCTGCTCATGTCTACTCATGTCTCTCATGTCTGCTCATGTCTGCTCATGTCTACTCATGCCTAGCTCATGTCTGTTCATGTCTGCTCATGTCTACTCATGTCTACTCATGTCTGCTCATGTCTGCTCATGTCTACTCATGTCTACTCATGTCTGCTCATGTCTGCTCATGTCTGCTCATGTCTACTCATGTCTGCTCATGTCTACTCATGCCTACTCATGTCTGCTCATGTCTGCTCATTTCTACTCATGTCTGCTCATGTCTGCTCATGTCTGCTTATGTCTACTCATTTCTGCTCATTTCTGCTCATTTCTGCTCATTTCTACTCATTTCTGTGCTCATGTCTGCTCATTATACCTAAATGAGGGTAGAAAACAGGACATTTATATATTGCCCAATTTGAACATGTCTTCCCATTTGGAGATCGACACTCCACGAGTAAACATCATGAATGCTATTTCTGGGATAAAACGCTATGCTTGTCATCATTGCAGCAAAAGGTATAGTTGGCGATATAACCTTCGAAGACATGACGAAAACGCACACGGTGCGGGTGAATAAAAAATGGACGACATTGACGATGATCCTTACATAAGAACATCTCGATCAGCCAAATCTAACGTAGAAGATTATCAACCAGGATTTAAAAGACGTACATGTCAGGATTCGGAAACAGACAGCAGCAGAACTGAATCTACAATTGATGGCGACGGGTCTGAATCTAAGGATGATGGTGACGATTTAGAGGAGAGTGATGACGAATCAGAGGAAGAAACCGACGATGACTTGTCGGAAGAAGATGGAGTCCAGCTCTGAATTGGAAGATAATATCGCTTACCAAGACTGGTTGGAAGAGGCCAAAGAAGCAACCAAAGATATGTGGAATGAGAAACACGAGAAGTACATCGACAATGGTATGGATGAAGATCAAGCCGAAGACAAAGGCAATAGGAAAAACTGCTGTGCAGTCAAGTGATTCTTTTTTAACAACTACAAGGATTTCCTGTCAAGTCACTTGCATCTTGAAGAAAATGAAACCCACCAAGTTATTCTCGCAGATCTCAAAGAAAAACTAGATAAAGGCATGGAAGTTGACAAGGCCCTGGACAGGATAATGGTTAAACACCATGCCGAATTTCTCGGTTTGTTTCAACATGATGAAAGCGGAAGACAAAATTAGAGATGGTTAGGATTAGAAAATCCTATTTTTTTTTATGAGAGCAAAATGAGCAGGTCGATGAGCAAAAATGAGCAGAAAAACGAGCAACATGAGCAGGAAATGAGCAACATATGAGCAGGAAATGAGCAACATGAGCAAAATGAACAGGAAATGAGCAAAATGAGCAGGTGGATGAGCAAAATGAGCAGGTGAATGAGCAAAAATTAGCAGGTGGATGAGCACAATGAGCAGGTCGATGAGCAAAATGAGCTGTGCATGAGCAAAATGAGCTGGTGCATGAGCAAAATGAGCAGGTGAATGAGCAAAATGAGCAGGTGAATGAGCAAAAATGAGCAGGTGAATGAGCAGAATGAGCAGGTGAATGAGCAAAAATGAGCAGGTGAATGAGCGAAATGAGCAGGTGAATGAGCAAAAATGAGCAGGTGAATGAGCAGAATGAGCAGGTGAATGAGCAAAAATGAGCAGGTGAATGAGCAGAATGAGCAGGTGAATGAGCAGGTGAATGAGCAAAAATGAGCAGGTGAATGAGCAGAATGAGCAGGTGAATGAGCAAAAATGAGCAGGTGAATGAGCAAAATGAGCAGGTGAATGAGCAAAAATGAGCAGGTGAATGAGCAAAATGAGCAGGTGAATGAGCAAAATGAGCAAAGTGAGCACAAGACAGACTTATAATTGTTGAATAGTCTAGCATTTGTATAATCATGAAGTTTACCTCAGTTATACTCACTCCTCATTATAATGAATCTGTTTTGTAATTTTTTTGTTCAAAACCGGTGGTGAATGAAAATAGAATAAAAAACGTGGGAAAGACAACCAAAGCATTGTGTTCCGACAGATCGAGTCTATTGTTTTAATATCCTTTAATTGTACAAACACTTTACGGGGAAAAATACGTAGGCCTACTTTAGTTTTGTGTGGCCTAATTTAGCGTCAGGCTGCAGATGTTTCCAAATCCGACCCCTATAATGTGAAGGTTCGAAGCATTGAGCCATTCCATGGTCGAAGTAACAGGTCCGAACAGGACCACCGAATGAATGGGTAATCCCGATGAGTCACCGTGTAGTGACGTCAGCTAATCCTGCTCGCGTAAACAACTCGGTGCACAACCAACGGATCATCGGAAGGGGTACCGTATTCATGTCCAGCTTGTGCTGGTCAGCGGTCATTGCCTAATACTGACAATGGGTATCCTGCTGTAGATTCGTACCATTCGTTCGTTAGGAGAGCATGTGTAACCCGGAAAAATGGAACAAGGAATTTGGCTAGCGAGTTGTACCTAAGTGGATCTCTAGAAAGTCGCGAGGGAAAATGATCTAAAAGGAGACAGGAAATGTAAACTGGAAAAGAAACAAACAATCACAACATTTATTTCCCCCAGAATAAGAAAATACAAATCTAACAAAATACCCACATAGAAAGGAATGAAGAAAACTAAACCCTTACTAAAGTACATGTGAATTCGGATGGAGAGTAAATTGAGAATAGAAATAGGCATTTGTAATGGGATAGGAATGAAAAAAAACTTGAATATACCCAAAATGAACCCAACCAAAAATTGCAACTTAGTGTGGAATAAAACTTTGAAATAAAAAACCCGTGAAATAACTTGGAATAAAAGACTAGGAATAAAAGAATTGGAATATGGAACTAAAAGAATTGGGATATGGAATAAAAGAATTGAAATAAAAGGATTGGAATAAAAGAATTGAAATAAAAGGATTGGAATAAAACCAACACAGTATCAAAAGGAGGTCATAATATTGAAAGAGAACAGCCTAAACAACCTGGAAAACAACATAGAAAGAACACAAGAATACATAAATACTTGATGATTACAGAGAAATCTAGCTACTATAAGTATAAAATGAGAGTAAAACAGGGCAAACTAATATTCTACAACTGCACAACTTCCAATACAAATCACAAAAAGCGCTGCACTACAAGGACAGATGTACAGTACTGTACAACACTGTGACCAGGAACCATTCCTTTCTGGCAAATATTAATAAGCCTCGCCCCAGTACCAATTCCAAAGACTATGTGGTCAGTCCAGCCACTCCAGCCAACAGTTAGAGTTGTTGCCAGTCACTGTACAATGAATATGATATCACTATCTGACACTAGTGTATGCACCCACTAACAAACACACCAGGGACTACGGGAAGTCTAAGTCATTAAAAAGTTTGTGGTCAAAAGTACTTGGAAAGTGGTTGGTCCACTCCCTTGAAACAAGGAGTGCGCTCACAAGGGGACTGTCTCAACAATTCAAAAGCACATAGTTACAGTATCTTAGAGAACTCACTATTCAAAACTAAGAACAAAACGTAAAGAGAATGAATCTTCCAATAAAATAACTAGCAGAACTAAAGATAATAAAAAATACAAATGAGATTGTCTGTACTTGGAAACACAACTATTGTCATCACTCATCATCAACTTCCATTCCAAGTGGGATAAGCTTAGCTGTCTAAGAAATTGACCACCAATCCGATTACACAAATCAACATATCAACCAAACATTCTTTCCAAACCATGTCTAAAATGATACTCTGGAAACTATACTAAAAAACTTCTTAGAAAGCAACACGTACGCCTGGCCCAAAGTAAAACCTAAAGATCAAAAGCAAATTGGAAAATGGGGTTTAGGCCCGAAAATTAAAAATAACTACATGTAGCTCATAATCTGGCATCTAGTTTCTTCCTCCTTTAGAACATACATTGATTAAAAAAACAGGAAAACTTCAACTCACCAAATCCAGCAGCAGACCAAACATTCGGGTAGGAAAACTCTTGGAAATCTTAAAGTGGACCTGCACTCTTTCCTACCAGTCTGCAAAGTGAGCCGCTGACCACAAGGCTTGGTCATAAGATAGTGGGGTCTTGTGGTGGGCAGGGCACTTGCTCTCCCAAGGGGGTGTGCTACTATTCAGATACATGTAGGTCAGATTTGCTATACACTGTACCCCAAATGGAGACGATTGGTTATAAATTTTAAAAAGCAATCCAAAAACAGGGGAAGGGACTCCTATAAAAAATATGGGGATACAAAAAACTTATAAATATAATTAACCCTGTGGCCCCGCCACACATGGTACGTACTCCTATACTAGCAAAAGTTCCCAAGGTATATACGAATAGTTTGAGAGCGGATCAGGAATCATATCTACAAAATAAACATGTATCTATAGCACGAGTATCTCGGAGGAATTGGCACCGCAGCGGTGAAGGTAACCGCGTGTGGGTTCGTAATGTACATGTACGTATGTCACTATGTCTCAAAATTTGGTGGGCCTGTACGTTTCGATCCTAGCAGGACCTTTCTCGAAGGTAGAGATATGTATAGTGATACTTGTATAGTGATACAAAACTGCAAATTTCCAAGAGATTATGTCGGCTTAAAAAACAAAGAAAAAAACCAAAAATGAACACCTATCCATTTCATTTGTAACTTTTACTTTATTTATTCATTTTACTTAACTAATTTACTTTTTTACTTTGCTGTATACTTTTTCTTGAGGTAGCCTTGACTATACACTTATTATTGTATGTTTTACTGTTTGCGTGAAATAAAGAATAAAATACTTGAAACTGCATATCGCCCGTTGACCACTTAAGGAATGTTCTGGTGAGTTCCGGTTGGTTTTAGGCAACTCGTGTCATCTTTCATTTATAGTTGTGTACGCGTGTTTGTTTTTGTTTTTTTGTTTTGCTTTGCTTGACTAGGGGAATACTAAAACCACGTGTGTCTACACATGCATTTTGAAATGAAATAAGTCCTCAAAGTCCACAAAACGTCTTCATACCTGTTGCGAAATTGCGTCTGCATGAACAGCGCCACCATGCGTCCGTGCTCGGGCAGCGCATTCCACGCTCGATAGGCTTCGCAGGCTGGTTGTGATGGACGATCTGAAATGGAGATCCGTGACTCCCACGGCCAATAAACCAAACATGCACCCAGTGCTCACATACAAGCCAAGAATGCGTCCGTCTCCCCCACATTCTTTTCATGGTGACCCAGACGTGATGCAAGATAATGTGAACGCTGGTGCTGTGTGAAGTCCAACCGAGCATGGAAGGCAACATGGAGAAGAGAATCCTACGACCGAGAGGAGCTGTACCAAAACCACAGACAGCAACGGAGGAACAACTGCGAGCTGTTGAGCCTAGCATTCCCCGAACTGAACACTCCCTTGACCGTTCATTACGGAGCCATCGTACCTGTTGGGGGAGTCATCGTACGAGTAGCTCATTGGGGAGTCAACGCAGCTCTAAGGGGAGTCACTGCAGTACAGAGAGAAGTCATCGCAGTGGCCATTCTTCCACTCGCTCCAAGATCCATGTTGTTGCTAAGGAGAGAGAGTTTGTTGCTGCTAGGCAACGTCTCGAGATGGAGAGATCCGCCATATCCCAAGCCAGGGAGCTGGATGAGCAGTTGCTAGCTGCGCAGAGAGCCAGGGAGGAGTTGGCTTTGCGAGAGAGAGAGCTTGACATGCGGAGAAGACGACAACAGGATGAAGAGGAATTGGAGATAGCCAGGGCACGTATTGCTGCGGAGCATGAAGAACAGCGCATCCTGAAGAGAAAGGAGCAACTTACCAGGCAGCTTGAACTTGAGCAGCAGTTACAGAATGCTGAACTTAACTTATCTCAGGCCAGAATTGAATCTGATATCATTCAGGACACTGGGAATCCATATGTATCCTTGCATTCAGATGTTTTGCCAAACACATGAAGTATCGGTAATGCAACTTATCCTACTTATGTATCTGTGCATTCTAACGTTTTGCCAAATAGCACCAGCACTACTGATCCCGTTGTATTGCCATCCCATACCAGTGATTCTGGCCCCTTATCTGTCAGTGCTCAACCGTAACCGCCGTCCATGCAAGCTACAATGCCCGATGCGAGACTCGTGCCAGAAACCGTGATCCATGTGCCGCCAGTCCAAAGTGCTGCGTCTCTCGCTGCATGCCCTGCACCACGCATAGCCGGCCAAACACAAAATGCCGACTCCCGTGGAGCGATTATGGCAAACATCGCGCCGCCGGCCGTAAGCTGTGCACAGCAGTGCTTCCAATGGGTATCACCATTTTGGCCCATCTCGAAATGATGCGTCAATGACTTATGTTGCATCCAAGCCTAATTATAGTGCTTCCCCCCTTGCCTCTGATGTAAACCCTACATCAATCTTTGTTTCCGCCTCTGACAGTACGTGTACTAAACCATTATCTTCCACCCTCGTTGGTACAGGTTTTGTCCCAGTGATGCCTTCGACCAGTCTCATGCCGTGCACTCCAGCAGCATCGGGACACCAATTTGGTCACTCCACGACATCTCCGACAACCTCCAACCAAATGATGCCTACATCAACCTTTGTCTCTGCCTCTGAAAGCACATGTTCTAACCCATCATCTTCCACCCCCGTTGGTACAGGTTTTGTCCCGAAGATGCCTCCGACCAGTCTCATGCCGTGCACTCCAGCAGCATTGGGACCCCAGTATGGTCAACCCATGACATTTTCAACAACCTCAAACCAAATGATGATGAGTTCGATGCTGGCCGCATCTGCTGGAGGAATCAATATGGAAGTTCCTAACTATGGTGGAGGGGATCCATCCGAGTTCCGCTGCTTTGAGGCCATGGTTGATGGTTGCATCCGACCACTGATCCATCTCACTGAAGTACAAAAGTATTTCATTATCCGGTCTAAACTCAGTGGTCAACCGATGAAAGATATTTTAGGGCTTGAGCATGATCCTAACCCTTTCAATAAGGCCATGCTCACCCTCAAGAGGCTGTATGGTGACATAGGTGTACTAATACGCACTAAGATCGACCAAATCAGTTCCTGGCGCAGACTAGTAGCAGCTGACTCAAAGGGGCTGGTGGAGTTTGCATCGGCAGTGTCTGCGTTGGTGACCCAACTCAAGAGTTCTCGTGAAGGCGAGGCGGAATTGAGGGCTAACTCAACTGCATGCCTTCTCTATGGCCGACTGTCACATGCCCATCAGACGGCGTTCCTGAAGGCCATGGCAGCTAAGAATGTCGACAACTTCTCCTTGCTTGACATTGATAGGTGGTTGCAAGACACGGCAGCAATCGCCCGAAAGAAATTGCAGCTTAGTGAAAGCATCGGCGCCACAGGTGAACTTCCGGCCACCAACCGGAATCGTCGCGGAAAGGGGGCAGCCGCCTACCACACTGAGGTCTCTGGAGAGTCCCATGATAATCGGAAGGGATCACCGACCGAGAAGAGTCCCCACAAGGGTGGCCAGAAAGCCTTCAAGAAGAGTTGTCCCCACTGCAAAGGGGAACACTGGCTCTCCCGCTGTGAAGTCTTCAGCAACCTCAAGCTTGACCAACGAATGAAATGGATCAAAGATGACCGACGCTGTTGGCAATGTGCCCGTCGTCACAAAGAGGGAATGAAATGCGATTTACGTAAGCCGTGCCGTAGCTGTGACAAGCTACACCTGACCGTTCTCCATGACCTTGTTGTTCAGCCGGGGTACGGGGTGTATTACTCGTCTTTCAATCCAAACCAGGCTATTTTCTATGGGGATGGAAATCCTTGGCGCCCAAGAGAGGTGATCCTGAAGATAGTGCCTGTCGTGCTCCATGCTAATGGCAAGCGGTTGGAGACGTATTGCTTGCTGGACGATGCGTCTAACTTCTCTATGATGCTAAGTGAAGCTACCGAAGCCCTTAACCTCAAAGGTGACTGCACGGAACTACCCATCGCCACTGCAAGAGAAGAATGCACTCCTTGCAAGGGTCTGGTCGTCACCGTCGACGTTGCGCCAACCTGCAGTCCAGATACACGCATCACCTTATCTAACGTGTTTTCATCTTCGATGCTAAGGCTCTCTGAGCACTCTGCTCCTGCCGAAGAGTTGCAGCGAAGGTGGGAGCATCTGAGGGATCTTCCTTTGCCACAATTTCAGAAGGTTCGGCCACTGTTGCTCATTGGGAGCGATCGACCTGATCTAATTGTGCCCATAGAGAGTCACTTCGGTCCAGAAGGCACCCCAGTTGCAGTTCGCACTAGACTGGGATGGGCCATCCAGGGTCCTACCATGAGGTATCGGGCATGCCGAGAAGTGAACTACGTGTCCGCTCCATGGAAAACAGAAACAGATGAAGGTCTGCATCAAAGTGTGTGTAAGCTATGGCAGATTGACGCCCAGATGTATCTTGACCGGAAGCAAGTTACCAGATCGAAGCAAGATCATCGAGCCATTGATCTCCTAGATGAGAAGTCCACCTACCTTAGCGTGGATGGCGTTGACCGAGTAGCGACTCCCCTCCTGTGGAGAAGAGATAGAGACGTACTCGACTGTCCAGCAACTGCAGTTCTGCCTCTTTTGAAACGAAGTTTGCAACGACTCCAAGGAGACCCAGAACGTGCTGCAGTGCACTCTCAGAAAATCCGTGAGCTGAAGGATGCTGGGCTCGTCCGTAAGCTCACCACCGAGGAGAAACAGAGCGACTCTGGTAATCGATGGTACATACCCCATCATGTTGTCCAGCAGAATGGGAAATCCCGTCTTGTATTCAACTGTGCATTTCAGCACCGGGGAGAATCTCTCAATGATCACCTGCTACCTGGGCCCACCCTGGGTTCGTCCTTGATTGGGGTGCTGCTGCGTTTCCGACAGCACTTGGTGGCAGTGTCCGGAGACATCAAAGCAATGTTTCATTGCGTTCGCACTTTGCCGTGTGATCGTAGCATGCTTCGCTTTCTGTGGAAGGAACCCCAGCCAGATGCAGAGCTCGAGGAGCTGGAATGGAATGTCCTTCCCTTCGGCACCACCTGCAGTCCTTGTTGTGCTACCTATGCATTGCAGAAGCATGTGAAGGACCATTCTCCCGATCAGGATGTCATCAGAAGTGTGACAGACTCGTTTTTTGTAGACAACTGCCTCGACGGAAGGTCCACTGTCCAAGCTTCGAAGGAACTGGTTCAAAAGCTCTGTCAAGTCCTAGGAGCCGGTGGATTCCCCATTGTGAAGTGGGCGAGCAACTTTCCTGATGTGGTTTCAGACTTACCCCCTGAGGCTCGCTCCTGTAGCACTGAAAGATGGCTTAGTACCAATTGCGATACTCCAGAGGAGGCAGCCTTGGGACCTCTGTGGAATTTCCAGGAAGATGTGCTCAAATACCGGCTTAAACTCCGTGAATGACCTTCCCTCACCAGAAGAGCAGTCCTCAGCGACGTTATGAGATGTGCAGGGAAGGATCCACTGGGGTACCTTATGCCATACATGATACGTGGAAAGATGCTCGTACAGGAGCTCTGGAAGCAACCATGGGGCTGGGATGATGAGATCCCTGACGATGGCGCGGAAGGCTTACGTGTCCAGCATCTGAAGTGGCGTCGAGAGATTGACGATCTTCATCTTGTATGCCTCCCTCGATGTTTCCTATATACCGGTACAGTTTGACCCAGCCCGGTTGACCTACCAACTTCATGTGTTTACGGATGCATCTGAAAAGGCTTATGGGGCCTGCGCATACCTCCGAACAACAGCAGACTGTGGAGAAGTCTGCTTCCGATTTGTCATGGCACGATCACGGTTGGCCCCCAAGCGCGTACAAACCATCCCCAGGATGGAACTCCTGGCCGCAATTAGTGGTGCTGAACTTGTGGAGCTTCTTGAATCAGAGATGCGGATCAAGTTCCCCGTCACCTGCTGGAGTGATAGCACTACAGTCCTGGGTTGGATCAAGTCCGAGTCATGCCGATATAATCGCTTTGTTGGAGCTCGCATAGCGGAGATCCAAAGGCTCACTGACCACACAGTCTGGCGCTATGTGGACACTGCCAATAATCCTGCCGATGATCTCACTCGAGGCTTGAAGCTCAATGAGTTGGTTGCAGATAGTCGTTGGCAAGCTCCACTCTTCCTATTTATTCCGGAGGAAGAGTGGCCAAAGTTGCCCATCCAGATGCCACCAGAAGACCCAAATGTTGAAATCAAAGGTGGTGGTTTCACCGCCGTCACTATCAGCAAACCAGAACAGAACCTGAACATCGATGCGACCCAGTACAACACCTGGAATGACCTAGTTGAAGCACATGGTAACAATCTCTATCAGTCTAGAGGAGAACCTAGGCCAGAATTCCTCAGTGTGAACGAACGGGTTGAGACCGAACTTGCCCTCTACAGGAAGGCTCAAGCTGATAGTTTCCCAGAAGACTTGCAGGCTCTGAAGGCTGGCAAGACTGTACCCAGGAAGAGTCGTTTGTTGAGATTGGCTCCTGAACTCGATCCAGACAGCCAACTTATCAGGGTCGGAGGGAGGATCCGGCTTGCAAAGCTAGATGTGGATGAAAAGCATCCAATCGTTCTTGACTCCAAGCATCCCATTGCTCAGTTACTCATCAGGGCAGCAGATGAGCGACTTCGGCACAGTGGAACTGGCACCGTGCATGCAGATCTGCGCCGACGTTTTTGGTTGTAGGGAGGACGCCAGCGTATTCGAAGTCTCCAGAGCAGATGCACTGGATGTCTAAAGCGTCGTGGTCAACCATCCGTACCCCAGATGGCGGATCTGCCTCCTGCTCGGCTCCGAATAGGCAGGCCCGCATTCTACTCCACCGGAGTGGACTGTTTCGGACCTTTAACGGTCTCCACAGGAAGGCGAAGTGAGCAGAGGTGGGGGATAGTTTGGAAATGTATGACAACACGAGCTGTCTACCTTGACTTGTTGGATTCCCTTGATGCAGATGCCTTTCTCTTAGCTTTTAGCCGATTCCACTCCCGACGAGGCACCCCCGGGAGATTCTCTGCGACAATGGAACCAACTTTAAAGGAGGTCTGACTGAATTGACCAAGGCATTCAAAGAGATGTCACCTGACCTGCAAGAGAGGTTGGCAAGGCACAAGGTCCATTTCCGGTTCAATCCACCCGCTGCACCCCACTTTGGTGGGACGTGGGAACGGGAAGTCCGGTCAGTAAAGACAGCTTTGTATGCCATTCTGGGTGACCGTTCAGTGGCTTCCTCCGTCCTTTACACTTGCCTAGTTGAGGTGGAGGCCCTGATGAACTCTAAGCCACTGACTTACGTGTCCTCGGACATTGCCGATCCTAATCCCATCACTCCGTTCATGCTCCTCATGGGGCGGCCAGACCATGCTCCTCCACAGGTGGTTTACCCTGAAGTTGACGCGCTCAGTCGTCGTCGCTGGCGCCAGTGCCAAGCCTTGATGCAGCAATTTTGGAAGGAGTTTGTTGGGTCATACCTGTCTGCAATGCAGGCCCGGCAGAAGTGGATTAATTGGAGAAACTGACAATCTGGCAGTCAGTGATGTAGTTCTGATGATTGACCCTAAGCAACTGCGTGCCTCCTGGCCAATGGCCAAGGTCACCGAAGTCCTCCCTGGTGGAGACAAGCGTGTCCGTGCAGTGAAGATACAGATGGGAGACCGGGTCTACACCCGGCCAGTGGCACGTCTCATCCGATTGCCTGCGGAGACATCAGTGGAGGGTGATCCCAGTGCTGCCCCCCTTCCTGGATCTGATGATACCTAGTTACCAGTAGTTGGCGTTATATCCATCTCAGTTGTTGTTAATCATGTTTATATCCGATGACTTATTCCAACCCAATTTCCCATGGCATTGTATGTAAACTGCTTCACTCAGTTTAGGGGCGGCTATGTTGCGAAATTGCGTCTGCGTGAACAGCGCCACCATGCGTCCGTGCTCGGGCAGCGCATTCCACGCTCGATAGGCTTCGCAGGCTGGTTGGGATGGACGATCTGAAATGGAGATCCGTGACTCCCACGGCCAATAAACCAAACATGCACCCAGTGCTCACATACAAGCCAAGAATGCGTCCGTCTCCCCCGCATTCTTTTCAATACCATACTATTTACCGAAGTGCGTTCTTGTTTTTAACAAACAAAATAGATAGAAGAAAACAAAATCAACAATGTCAAGTATAGAGTTCCGAAGTATAGTTCATTTCACTTACTAAATTTCCCGTTTCTTATACTCAGCGCTTATAACATTACCGAAATGCTGGGAACATGCCCAGACACGTAACACCCCAATAAATTCAGCCTATTTTTATCGATTGATATCCATTGATCGGTTACGTAACGTCACCACGTTTTCATAATCCTCGGTGGGGTCACCACGCGACCTCTTTTATGATCCTCGTTGGGGTCATCGCTGTGATCCTCAAATGCTGATCCAGATCCTCCACCGGAAAACGAGGTCAAATGCTTAAACAACACTACTCTTGTACTTGTTGAAGAAGAGTTTCTTGACTGCCCAGAGGGTTTTCCTATTGACTTTGTCTCTGGCTTGATCTTCGCCCATACCCTCGTCGATGTACTTCTCACGTTTTCTATTCCGCATTCCTTCGGTGGCTTCTTTGGCCTCTTCCAACCAGTATTGATAAGTAACATTATCTTTGGCCTCTTCCAACCAGTAGTGATAAGTAACATTATCTTCCAAGTCAGGGACTGACTCGTCTTTTTCAGATGACTCGTCCTCTTCTTCAGATGACCCGTCCTCTTCTTCAGATGACTCGTCACCTTCTTCCTCTGGTTCGAGTTCCCCATCACTCTCTTCTGAATCATCCCCTTCAACCGTCAATTCTGTACCGTGGCTTTCTGTTCCCGAATTTTGGCATCTGCGCTTTTTAAATCCGGGTTGATAGCCTAATAATCTAGTACGTAAGAATCGCCAAACCGAAATGGCCCATCTTCATGATCATCGTCAATATTATCTTTTTGTTGATTCATCTGCAGCATGCGTGCATGTTACATGTCTTTGAAGGTTATATCGCCGATCGTAGCTTTTGCTACAAGATTGACAAGTACAGGGCTTTATCAAATCAATCGAATTCATGTTAACTCATGTTAATCTCTAAGTGTCAGGACAAGGATGAAATTGGCTAATATGTATAAACATCTTGAGTCCACTGCTCATGTTTTCTCATTCTACTAAGTTTACTAATTTCACTGCTCATTCTATACTCAATTTGATCATTTCACTGCTCATTCTACTCATTTTTACTCATTCCATTTGCTCATTTCACTGCTTGTGTTTTCTCATTCTTTACTCATTTTACTTAATATACTGCTCATTTTACTCACTTTACTAATTTCACTGCTCATTCTTTACTCATTTTACTCAATATATACTGCTCGTTTTGCTCATTTTATTTTTTACTCATTCCATTGCTCATTTGCTCATTTTACTCATTTCACTGCTCATTCTTTACTCATTGGCGCTCAACATTAGAGTCCTAATTAGACACTAATTATTAAAAAGAATTTGCCCTCTCTAAAATTGGGCCTGCCCATAGGATGGATGAGTTGGATTGTGGAAGAAAATTCCACATTTTCGAAAATTTATAGGGTACATTTTGTTTTTACTGAGCATTTGTTGTCACGTATCCTCTAATAACCGTTTTTCGACGATATAAGGACTTTTCTTCAAACTGAACAATGTGGACGAAAGTATCACACTAAAAGAGGTCCCAGTCACTTTGTCCACACCACAGACTATTAGAATAATCATAGAGAAGGTTGATCAAGCCTGTCACTTCCGTAAGATTACCCGGTTTTGTTGACGTCCGCGGCGCACCGCGCAGTAAGCATCGTCACCTATTTTCGTCAGTGGTGTTTAGTAAGGTGTCCCAGTGCAGCCAAACGCAAAATAAATTCTTAAAATAACTCAAAATGCTGTGTGGCACTGTAAAATTCTTCCCTGTATGTTTTTTTGTGTTCATCTTTGGGGTTTTTTTTCGACACTGCTTCTAACACTTTCCTCAAATCATTCATAATTTATGCTTAAAACGTATTGGTCTGGTTGATGTCTTCTTTTGTGACGTCTAAAAAAACTCCACAATCCTCTTTCTCACTGCTTCTTCAGTTATGACCTTTCCCAATGTCACTCCAGAGACACCTTTCTAGCTGCCCTTTTATTTTTTTTCATTTTTTATAAAAGCCTATTGGGCCATGTTACTTTTTGTCTATAAAATAATAATAAAAAAATATATAAAAAAATATATAAGCGAGACGCCCTATAGGAGCCTCCATAGTTTTTACCCAGAACGGACTGCCTTAAGTTGCGTGATATATTTTTTTCCTACGGATGTTGGGGTTTGTTATGGTACACTCAGATTTTTTTTAGGACCAACAATAAAGAAAACTGAAGCTTCGAAGCAACTGCCAATTTTGTACCTAGGAAAATAGACCCCAAAAGAGCAACTTTTTGAATCACACGAGTATGGCCTACTGGAAAAGGCTTAACTTTCCACATTTTCGGTGACAGACAAGAGCAGGAAACCAACTGTAAGATACGAAGTCTGAGATCGTTATACGGAGTTGTTTTCATCGTGCGATGTGAGTTAGAAGGCTAAGCGCCGAAAACATGTACCGTCGAAAACGGGGGTTCCCACGATATACTTGTTTTGCAAATTTGTTGACATTTTTTAGAGTCGTATTTTTCCCCAAAAATTGCCTAGAAATACTCGATCGAAGTGGCTGTAAATGAAATATGTATTATATTACATACTCTTGTTGAAGATTGATGTGTTAAAGTTGATGTTATTTGTTGGGATAATTTCATTTCGTTGAAAAACGGACCCGAGGTTCGTTCGAAAAGGGCGTCCTTTTGCCGCATACGTTCTAGGTTTATGTCAATGTGCGGGTGAATACGCGGCTGGGATTTTGGGCCGAATACGCGGCTACCTTTAGCTAGGTAGGTCTCAAATTACGAATGCATCTCCTTGGTACTCGCCGCAAGCGGCGCTATAACAGTATAAGATCTTTGGGTGAGATCTTTGGGCCAGACTAAACCTGGCCGGCCACCTCTATAATTAAAAAGGCTTCCACTACGGCACTAGTAAAATTAGTAGTATCTTCTACTAGTAAGTAGTAGCCTTATTAGTACTAGTTAGTAGTAGTAGTAGTACTAGTACTAGTAGATACTAGTACTACTGCATATAGTAAATTAGTATCTACATCATGATACTAGTACTTTTTACACAGGCCTCAAGACATCAGAGGAAAAACGACACCACTCACCAGGCTGCAGTGGAGAAACGACATCGGAAGAAAAGCCAGCGACTACCCTCCACTGACAGCCCCTTCACCTGCACCACCTTTGGCCGAGTTTGCCAGTCCCGCATCGGTGTCTGCACAGCCACAGCAGACGGTGCTCCGACCCAGGCGCACATCCATGATCTTGCGAGATTGAAGGAAGCCGACGACAACGACGAGTACAATATAGTAACTAGTAATTAGTATTACTACAATACTAGAAGTTAGAACTTAGAAGAGAGCCGCGTAGGGCCAGGTTTCGGCTACACGACGACGACAGTGTGTTTAACTTTATACTCCCTTCTGAAGTTCTGATTATGGCGGCAATTTCTCGTACTCCTAGCATAAATATTGTTCAGTACATTCTGGTTAGAGGAGACCTTTTACACGTCATGAAGTGGCCAACAGGTGCTGTAATTGCACAGGTAATGTCATTATTCCATTTGGCATTAAATGTTTGTTGGTTCATCCTAGTCGTCTAGTCCGAGTAACTTGGACCCCATTCGCCCTTTTAAAGACATTTGAGGGGGTCGGGCGATAGTACTATTACTATTATTACTAAGTATTAGTATTACTATTAGTACAGGTACTACTACAAAAGTACTAGTACTACTACAAAAGTACTAGTACTACTAGTACTACTGAGTAGTACTAGTACTACTAGTTTAGTCCGAGTAACTTGGACCCGACAAGTCGCACTTTTTTTATCAAATTTTAAAATTTTGTGGGACGCCTGCACGCGTTGAGCCCTACGACTGGTTCCTGAACAGAAGTGCAAAGCAACGTCCGGCACATCGCGTGCACACACTTCCGCAGACCACTCTGCACCTGGACCTGTTGATTTCATCCAGTTTTCAAATGCAAGATAGCTACCCAAACTTGCTCGTCGGCCCGTTCTCGGTCAACTGAGGGAAATTTTCTCCCTTTTCCCAAACGTGAGTAAAACAAAATGACCTGTATTGGAATCTGTACTTCTCACTGAATCCTCAATGGTCGCAATGGACAGTTTCACGGGTGTTTTGGGGGGTGAATCTGTGGATTTTGGTCGGGGTATTTGCAATGTGGAAATTTGATCTTTGAAAAATACCCCCGACCTAAAACCCCAGAACACCCGTGAAACCATCCCACACGCCTATTGAGGATTCATTGAGAATTACAGATTCCAATACTGGTCATTTTGTTTTACTCATGTTTGGGAAAAGGGGAAAAATTCCCCTAAGTTGACCGAGAACAGGTTGACGAGCCGAGTTGGGATGGCCATCTTGGATTTGAAACTGCAAAACGTCACGATAAACAGACAGGTTCGGGTGTGGAGTGGTCTGCAGAAGCGTGTGTGCGCGCTTGCTTGCGTTGAGCCCTACGACTGTTTCCTGAAGAGGAAGAAGATGAAGAAAAAACTAGAAAGCTACATCTGTTGTCACAGAGCGTAGGGCATCATGTACTTTGTGTGTGTCACGTTTGGCTGAGAAATCTTTTGTGGTTCTGTGCATTTTGAGTCTAGAAGACTCAGCACAAGAAGATGGAGAAGAAGAAACTTGAAAAAAAATCAGAAGAAAAAGTACATTGTATGTCTTTTCCACTACGCTGTAGCGGCTGAAAAGCCAACCAAAAATCTGAACAAACTAAAGGTCTATGTCTGTTTGCAAACAGAACATAACGTTTTCCCGCATCATTCTGCTTCTCTTAAATATATTTTTTTTAAAGGATAACCGCAAATCTTACCCTTGCCATTCATGCTAATACCAAAACACACATTTCGCGCACAAAGTCTATGGGACTTAATAATGATGAAATAAGAAAATAATAGTAATTCTAAACAATGCTCAATCAGTGCCAACTTTCAGATTTGGAATGTCTAGCACAATAGCACAATAGCTAACAGTTTGCAACATTTTTGTATATCACCTTAAGTCATTTCCTTATGTTGCTGTATCCCCTCGTGGTGATCCTCCTTGCTGACCTGTCTACGTGTGTATGTAAGTCTGTCCGTCCGTTGGTATGTAAGTCTGCGTTCTGTGTTTGTCTCTTGTTTTTTGCTTTTACTAACATGAACAACCCTAACTGTTTCTTTCAACTTAGGAAACTACAAGAAAAGGCTCTTCGGTACACTTTCCATCAAGACAACTACAACTTTTTCTCAGTCTCTCGCCTGATCCCTACTGGCTTACAGATATCTCACACCCCCCAAATTGGAAAACTCTCCCCCAACCTACAGAAAAAATGGAATCAAATTCTTTATAGTGCTTCCATTCAGCTCATCAAGGTCCTCTCTGAGCAATGTGAAATCACCCTTCAGGCTGTCCATCAGGACATTGCTAATCTGGACTCAAAACTACGCTCCAGCTGTTCTGAAAGCCAGTACAAGGATCTCAGTGATGAGATTGAGAAAGGTCTCTCTAACCTCAATTCTGTTCTCACCGACAGGAGAAACAAGAAGATTGGTTGCCTTGTTGCCAAACAACGCAGACACAACCGCTTCAGACGCAGTCCCCAGTCTACACCTTTACCCCCCACTAACACTGTTGTCAACCTTTCCTCTTCTTCTCTAACTGACGCAGAGCATACGTTACTTTCCAAGGGCTTGAACTTTTGTCCTACTCCCCCCAAAGTTGACCAAGTAATGCTCAGTCAAGATCTCACTGAGTATTACCGCAGACTTCGTCTGACTGAGTTCTTCTTCGATTCTGGCTCCCGTAAAGAAGAACCTTTCCGTGTAAAAAGCACCTGGGTCCCCCCCAAGAACCGTGTTCCAGCCCTTGAAACGTATGTGCAAGCAGTCAGTTCTCAAGTTTCCAACTCCTCTCATCTTACCCGTAAGCCCCACGACAATCTCCCTAGGGAAGAACGTCTTGCTCTCAACACTCTACGTTCCCGCGGTGACATCATTATCAAGCCAGCAGATAAAGGGTCAGCCGTAGTAATCATGGATCGCCAAAAATATATTGATGAAGCCAATCGCCAACTCAACAATCCCCAGCACTACAAATGTCTGGACTCTAACCCCACTGGCAAATTTTCAGAGCAAATTCAGGAAGTTTTGGATGACATGCGATCACGTGATCATTTGAGTAAAAAAGCTCACAGATTTCTATCACCGATCAATTGTAGAACTGCCAGATTCTACCTTCTCCCGAAAATTCACAAGGCCAACAACCCAGGCAGACCCATCATCTCTGGTAATGGTTCACCTACGGAACACATATCTCTTTTCATTGACTCTTTTCTCAAACCCTTGGTTCCCCAAATCCCCTCATACGTCCATGACACTCCCGATTTTCTGCGAAAGTTGGAAAGTGTCAAGGATCAAATTCCTGCCACTGCCATAATTGGTACTATTGACGTTTCCTCTCTGTACACTAACATCCCCCAGGAAGAAGGCATTCAGGCTTGCTCCTCGGCCCTGGCCAAAGGTAAATAGTCTTCTCCACCCATCTCCGACATAACCACCCTCATGAGGTTAGTGCTGGCCAAGAATAATTTCTCCTTTCTTGGCAAGCACTATCTTCAAGTGCATGGCACTGCCATGGGTACGCGCATGGCTCCTTCCTTTGCATGCCTCTTCATGGGTGACCTTGAGGAACGCATGCTCAGTGAGGCTCCATGCCGTCCCTGGATTTGGTGGAGATACATAGATGACGTGTTCTTCATTTGGACTAGGGACGGTAGCAGCCTGAATGCTTTCTTTGACCACATCAATTCCTTCCATAGGACCATCAAATTCACATGGGAGCAGTCTCTTCAACAGACCCACTTTCTGGACGTCACCGTCCGGAAAGACCTCAATACACTCACTACTGACTTGTATTCTAAGCCCACCGACACTCATCAATATCTCCATTCCTCCAGTTGTCACCCTAGACACTGTAAGACTGGTATAGCTTACAGCCAGGCCCTCAGATTGAGGCGTATATGTTCCAATGAGTCTGACTTTCGCCGCCATACACGTGTATTGGCCAGTAACTTGGTTGCTAGAGGCTATAGTTCTCGCCAAGTGAAGAACTCCATTGCTAAAGTCTATTCCATTCCCAGAAGTTCGGCACTAAAACAAAAGCCACCAGGTCCCAAGGACAAGCCCAAGGCTCCCTTAGTTACTTCCTACCACCCCTCTCTTCCTCCTCTCAGGAAGATAACTAAGGAAAACCACCATATTCTCCACACTTCGGATCGTCTGGCTGAAGCCATTCCTAATTCGCCTGTTTTGGCTTTCAGGCGCCCCCGTAACCTGCGTGACTTAATTGTCCGAGCAGAGGTTCCCCCTTTGGACTCTTCACCTCCAACCAAATTTGGTACATTTAAGTGTACCTCGAAATGCATTGTTTGCAAGACACATGTCAAGGAAATAGACTCTTTCAATGGACATTCTTCTGGAACTACCCACACGACCTATGGCTCTATCACGTGCACCACCTCAAACATCATATACCTCATCTCTTGTAGAGTTTGTAATATTCAGTATGTTGGCGAGACCAAAAACACCCTCAAAAAACGTATCTATGGCCATAGGTCTACTATCAAAACTGGTAAAATGGACACCCCTGTTGGGTATCACTTCAATCTCCCTGATCATTCGATATCAGATATGAGTGTACTGGGCATAGAATCACTTGGTCACCGTAATAATGCTGTCCGTCTTAGCCGTGAGAAAATGTGGATGAAGCGTCTTCGGACTATTCAACCACATGGTCTCAACATCCAGGAGGGTAATGACTAACATGGGTAATGGAGGGTAATGACCTTTGTTTCTCATCCGTGTCCTATTCACTCTCCCCCCTTCCTTCGTGTACATGTATCTCTTTTGTCCTTGTCACTCTGCCTTTGAGAAAGGTCCTGCTAGGATCGAAACGTCAGGCCCACTAAATTTTAGATTACAATAGCTAACTGCTCGCTGCCCACCAATTTTAGGGAAGATTGACAAATGGCTTATATGTGTTTTAAAATCACACATTTTGATGACGTAATGATTGTGTAATGACACTTTGACCCCGGAAGTTGTTTCTAAACCATGTCCAAATAGATAGCAAAGAAAAAATGAAAAAGATCTCGCTTCGTTAGCCAAATATATTAATTTGAATGTAATGTTACAATATGAAAAGTTCATGACTTCATTAATATTCATGAGATTTTCGGATACACCGTTTCCCTACTAAGATATAGTGCAAAGTTGAAACCAAACAAACTTGTACTCATGCTTTTAATGGAGTTTGAATTTTGCCCCTTGAAAGCGATGTCACGTGACACGTCATGGAAGTTTCAAGAAAGTTACATCATAGGACAATTTTCAGCATGGGCTCTATGCATTGGCTTAGTATGACAAAAAATCAGTGCGTTCAATGGCAAAAGTTCTCTTTAAAAAACCCTGGCGCTTTGTGTATGGCATTTTTCCGAGAAGAAGACAAACCTGAACAAAAACAAAAGCTTTTCCACGTCGTGGCGGAAAAGCTAAAAATATACCTTTTTCCATTGAAACAGAAAAGCTCCAAAACTTTGAAAATTGCAATGAAAAATGTGTGATATATTCAAGGTACATATGTATCTATTTTTTGTATACAGGCTTGTCATGCATGTACAGCTGTGATGCATCTTTACAGGCATGATGAAAATGTAGTTCAGTTTGCTTCAGATTTGGACAATATGCACAAAGTAGTTCTAGAGGTAAGTTTTTGTAGAAACATTTTTGCTAAAACAAATTTTCTTTGTAAAACATGTATTTTTAACCAAAAAAATGAAAATTGACTGTAAATGTTAGCATACACATAATGTTAAGTATGTTATGTGTAGATGAATGTGTTAAGTGCATTGTACATGTGTTTGTAATTTCATCTTTTTATTTTATTAACTTTTGAACCCTTATGTCAGTAAGCAGTTAGCAGCTGTTTGTTTGTATCACTTTTCTTTTTGACAGGCTAAAAATGAAAACGATTTACGGACGTTATCTGTTGAGCTGACAAGGTGTAACATAGATCACAAGCTATGGATTGAGCAACCTGAAGATTGTGCTACATGTATTGCTGTAAAACCATACCCAAAAAAGGATGTACAGAAACATTTTAAGAATTTCAAATTATTTAAATAAAGATTGGCAACAAAGGTAGTGTCTTATAAGAAGTGTAACAAGTCAGTTATACTAGTACCCAAGGAGTTACCCTTAATGCTGCCAGTGTTCCACAAAACAAGAACTTCAGAGAAGTGAGTGAGCCTGTAGATGAAATTGGTGGTCATTGTGGTGAAATCTGATTTCTCAAACCTAACATGCATACTATTTTATAACATGCTTGAAGTTTAAAGCTACAAAATAATGTAATACAAACAAAATGATGCAAACTGCTTACTGACCAAAATCAATTGGTCAAACCTAGGAAGGCCTGACGTTTCAATCCTTGTAGGACCTTTCTCAAAAGCCCTTGCCTTTGAGAAAGGTCCTGCTAGATCAGACGTCAGGTCTTCCCAATGTTTGATGCTACAAAATATATTGTAAAGCTATGGATATAACAAAGGAAGTTCCAATCAATTTGTTTTTTAAAAGTTTGAAAATAATTTCATTTAGATTTTATTTAAAAGAAACTAGCCATGTTTCTTCTGGACATCTTTTCCCTCAAAGTTTATGATTAACTGTTTACATTATAGGTCCAATGGGAAATGGCCCAGTTAACTTTCTACTCGGTTTTCTTTCGCGGGCATTGAGGTACTTGAGGTACATGTACTTAAGGTCATGCACATCGCCCCCATGAGCCATTACATTGCCAGCTTGGTTACTTTAAACACCATCTTGATTAAATGTTGAGGTCGAGGTTCCAAGTAGATTGTTGTGCCAACTATATGTACAGTATACCCATATTGTTCCAGTAAGTTCCATTTCATGAAATTGTTAATTGATTCACTGTTAAATGAAAGACTAGCAGGCATATATGAAGGTGCAGCACTCATTTTTCTACTGATCTTATTCTTTAAGACCCCATGAAGAAATAGAAACAAAAATCACAATGCATAAAATGTCTTAAAATAAGATACATTAATAACTACTGTATAAACCAAAAATAAAATGAACAGGCTATAACATTCATGAAATATGGGGCTCTTGTGGTCTCCCGGCTGATTAGTTGGTAATGTCTACTTTCCTAGATGACTTTTTTTTAAATAGGTCACTTAGAAACCGGCAACGGTGCATTATACTAGAATCGGGGGAGATCATAATCCTGTGGTAGTAGCGCACCCAACCTTGGCCATCTTTTTTGCAAATTTACCTCCTACACACCATTGGTCAAGGCTCACTGGGACATTCACTTGCCCTTCAAGAATTTCAACCTGCTGTGACTTCTGACACGTAACGGTATGAAGCTTGCCGCTGTCACTGAGAGATGCAGGGTGTGACTGGTTCTTGTGCTTGAAGAATTCTTGCAAGTCACACTGTTCTGGCATGATATGAAAAGTCCGAGAATAACTGGCAGTCTTCTTTTAGGACTTTCTCCTCAGAAATTCCCTTAGTCTGCTCTTGTTTGAAGAATTAGACGGTTTTTCATTTTCCTCTAGCCCTTTCCTAAATGATAGGAACTGCTCTTTGCCTTACCGGTGATATGTAGCTACCATTTCAGCTAGAATTGGGTGTGCTATGTTCTGTGTCTAACACCATCATGTCTGCTGATTCTTCTTGGAATGGGTTACCCATCTCCTGCATCACTGCAGAGACTAATTTCACTTTTTCAAAGAAAGATTTCTGCTCATAGTCTGAGATTTCTCATGAAGCATTTCTATGATTTGTCTCTTCCTTGTCTTGACAAACACATACAGGCCTATGTAAACTGCAAAATGTGGCTTCCGGTCCTTGGAATGCCTGTGGACGTCCGTTCCTTATATTTGGCGAAGCAGTTGTACTGTAAGAGTTGTGATATGGCCAAGTCTGATTTAAGATGCTCCATGATGTATTTGAGACTTGATGTCTGCACCATGTTCGATCATGCATACAAATTGAAGTAATGATGGTGGCACAGCCTGTTCTAAGTCCTTGTCATGGAAATTGCTGCTGAAATCCAACTTTTGACGGAGCACTTCTGGTCTTATTATCCCAGCGACTTTTGCTAGATGGATCGCTTTACCATAATGGGATGCTTCTGATAGGATTGAACTTACATCAGTTTCAAAAGCCAGTACAACTTCTCGTCCTTGGCGATTAGCTTGCAGCTTAGGAATGTGAAAAAGCAGCTGGTCCTTGAGTCTGGTAGGATGAACATCAGGCGAGCCAACACCAAGCTGCTCCAGTCTCTGCTTGTAAAGTTTGGTCAAATCAGCAAGCTTGAAAATCGGTGGCTCTCTACTATCACTGGAATTTTTCATTTCGCAGATGTAGGTGACTAGTTTAGAGAGAAAAAAATTATATGCTTCCTTCCAGTGGTCTTGTGCTTTCTCTTGCTCCTGCACCCTTAGGTATGCCCGTTCTCGGTTATACAATGCCACCAAACAGCCAGGGTGATATTTCACTTCTTGAGCTATTACATCTCCTGCACTTAGTTTGGCGTGATGTTTTCTGTCACAGAGTTTGGTAGATTAATTTATTCTCCTATTCACTTGCATTCCCAATTTGCCATAGCTTCTCTGAGCTCCCCTTCTTCACTTTCGCAGAAGAAGTATTCTTGTATTTTAGCTTCTTGGACCTTTCGTGGGATCTTACTTCCACTGCCCTCATCACTTGTACCTACCTACATGACTTGATTTGTTTTCCAGCTCATTGTAAACTTTGTCTTATTTTTTTCTCAAGGTTTCCTCTATCCCAGAACCTTTTGTCAAGTCTTGCATGGTCTAGCTTGATTGGTATTGCATTTAGTGAGTGAAACAGAGGAATATTCTTTGCCAGGTTCTTATAATAATAAACGCATTTATAGAGCGCCTTTTCCAGGGATGCAAAGCGCTTGGGGAGAGTGCCAATTCAAAGACGAGATCAGTGGACAACAAAACAAAGTAAAATTACAGGTTCCTATTGAACAAGTGAGTCTTAAGAAGTCTTTTGAACTGGTCAGTGGATGAAGCATTGCGGATGGAGGTTGGAAGAGCGTTCCAATGTTTAGGACCGGAGATGGAAAATGCGCGGTCCCCGGCTCTCTTGAGGGTACGAGGAACGACCAGATTGTATTGTGAACGAAGGCCTTGACGATTGGGTTTTCTGAGATCAAGAATATCCGAGATATAAGTTGGGAAAGTGTTAGACACAGTTTTGAACATGTTCAATGCCGTCCTAAACACAATGCGCTGGTTAACTAGAAGCCAATGGAGATCCGGGATACAACTAGGTTCTTGCACTGTACCATACACCTACCGGGTAGTCTGATCGTTCATCCAGTGTCATAAGTCCCGTGCGCCCTGTAACGCCAACCAGATAACTAAACCCCCGTTATCCTTGGCTCTCCCGCACTGGCACGTCCTGTCCATTCTCGGGTGCGGCTGCCTAACTTATCTGGGGTTAATTTGACAGCATTTGGGATACTAGTAGGTTCTTGCGGTATGATGCCAACATAAATGTCCTACTTAGCTGACACTGAACCCCATGCTGAGTTTCACAGCAGTGATGTCACCAATGTACCTTAGTAGTGCCCGACAATCATTCCTTCATGAATGATTGTGAGGTATCACAGGCAGAGACCTTTTGTGTGCTTCTGTACTGTGTGCTACCCTCATCTAGTTTAGCACGCAAGCCAACATGTATTACTAGGGTGTGGCCGTTGCTTGCACTAGCATCTTTTTGGAGCCATAGATGAGAGTTGGACAAGTGGTGAGGACCAGTGCCAGTAGTACATCCAATGGATGTGGCCGACTGCTGAAACATAGGTACTACGTTGTACCTACACCCCTACATTGCAAAGTCATGCAAACGTATGAAATTAATAAAATTATGGCCCACTACATTTTCTGAGTATTTTGTAACGTATTGTGTGCTCGAAAACAACGCCGAAGTGGTTTTCGCGCCTGTAACGGAACGCGAAATGAAATGTTACGAAATGAGTAACATTCCTGAGCGTGCTTGTCATGTTCCTGCAAAAGAAGTTCGTTTACAACTATGGTGTGTTCATTCAGCTGATAACCAACCATCAAGCCAAGCAAGCAGACATGTTGTGTGCTTCCTTTTATTATGGAATTTCACCTTTCAGTAATAAAATTATGAATCAAAAATCAGAAGAAAACAAATATTTTTGTTTTACAAAGTAAACCTCAAATTTCCATTATAATTATTTATTTGATTTCCTTTAGTGACTATTAAACTGATTCGGACTAAGGATTCTCTTTTACATGTTTTAAGTTGATTTCATTTTTTTTTAAATGGGAAAGAAATCTTTGACTGATGTGGGGGGCGTAAGTCAGACGGTAGCCAGATCTACAACAACTGGTTGTTTTCATCTGAAAGATCACACCCCGTGTGATCCCTAGATATATGACAGTTTATGGTTATCCAAGTTCAGTAGGCTGATCAATTTCAATAAAAAGTGAAGGATTTTTCTTACAACAAAAAACTCTATAAACAGAATCGTTGATCCAAATCAGTTTAGTAGTTTTAGAGGACACAGAGAAATCAGTTTTAAAGAATGAAATTTTAGTTTTTTTACCTGTTTTTTTTTCTTACTACCAATCACTTCGGTAATCAAGAAATTGAAAATAAAATCTGAGTATTTTTCTTATTTTTTTTCTCTTGAAACAATCGTTAGTTCCAATTAGTTCAGTAGTATTTAGCGGACACTGTTTATACGAAGTCGAGATTTAAGTTTAGACGAACGTACCAGGCCTGCAGAAATGAAATATAACTCAAACGAAGGTTGTAACGTGAATAATAATGATTGATTCTATAATTTAATGGTTTTCTAAAGAAGCTTCACCCACAAATCCAGATCCCCACATCTTCCCTGCTTAAGTGCCATGCGCCCACGAATGGTACAAAATAATCAGTCATTATACATTTTTCAACCTCGTGACCTTAAAATTAACCCCAATATCATATACTCAATCTAGCACTTTTAAGCCTCTAATGGAAAACCACCTCAGAAATAATATCATTATACAGAGTAAATAAATTATTGAACACTAAAAGAGTAACTTGTATTCAATCCACTAAATCAATCAATGAAGTCATAAATTCATATTAACTGACAAAACACTACAATGTCACTTATACGTCATAACACATCATTATACATCATAACAAAACAATTTGAGAATAAAATAATAATCAACTCCATGCATCTAAACATATCTCGCAGAATGAGGTTCAAGCTTTGAAATGAATTGGAGCACACTTCGTAAAGTAGATAAACCTATCTCTCCATACAAACAACGCAACCACCACATAACTCATCATGTATCTTACACAGTGAATGATTAACATTTCTTTGAATGATTAGCCTAATTTTTCACTTGTCTCTACCCATGGGTATTCGGTCTCTAGTAATCTCTCTGGAAATTCACAACAAACCTCACAGCTGAGAAGTTCAATGGGAACTTGCCCAGTCAAAATAATACTAACTAGAGTACAATAACCAGCTATACATGGGATTATATCAAGTTTAACTTCAATGCAACATATGACTCACCCTAAATGCCAGTTGTTTGAGATTCAAACAGCAATGTTGAAAAGAAGAAAAGTAAACCAAAAAGAAAACAAAGATCTCAAAACTACATTAAAATAGAAGTTACAATAGAAAATACAAAAGGAGAGGCACCAGTAACAGGTGAAGATTTCCAAAGAAATATGCATTTTAAAGTGGGGTATACCCAGGTCTCGCAACGTATTTATACGGACAAGCAGCCCCAACACTGCATATATTCAGGGAAATCCTCCTACTAAACTAATTTAAACTGGTCCTTCTAATTTCTCCTTCAGACGTTCAGAACGTCTGAGTCCTGTATCAGATACACCACTACTTGCTGTGTGCTCAGGCACATAGGGTGTAGCACAAGGGTTCAGTCCTGAAGACTGAGAGGATGGCGCTTGAGTACAGGTGATGATCCAGTCATCTGAATCATCCAAGTCTTGGTCCTCATAACTTAATGAAGAGGTACCAAGGGTACTCAGCGAGGATTTTGGACACAAGGGAAGGTCAATCTCCCCCCGTGGGTCCAATATCAACCGGTTGCGGTTGATCCACTTCTCTGTATACCTCCTGTTGCAGGACGCACCGCATATAAGTCTTTCTCTTCATTACGGTTTACGACTATATACTGCTCAACACCATAATGATTTGAAAGCTTATGACGACTGGTAAAAGCACAGTTCTTAATCAGTACTCTGCTTCCCACTGGTAAAGGCTCTGCAAACGCATGCCTATCGTAGCGCTTCTTGCTCGAATCTGCTGATCTTTTAAGTCGATCACGCACAATCGCATACGACTTCTTCAACAGCTTTGACTGGCAAGCAATCGCAACTTCATCCCAGGACAAAGGCTTACATCCAAATAAATGATCAAGTGGTATTCTTGGCTCCCTACCAAACATCAATGAATAAGGCGAATAGCCAGTAACACTATGCGGTGTTGTGTTATACGCTCACCCAAGGCAACCGATTTAATCAAGCCACACAAAGTTTTGTTAAAACGTTCTGCTTGCCCATTGCCCTGTGGGTGATATGGCGTAGTCCTGGATTTCTCAACTCCATAAAGTTCACAAAACTCCTTCACCAGTTTACTTTCAAAATTCCTACCCTGATCGGAATGAATGCGGGTTGGAATCCCATAATGAACAAACCAATTATCGTATAAAGCCCTAGCCACACGCACAGAAGTCTGATCACGGCAAGGAACAGCCATTGCCCATTTAGTGAAGGAGTCCGTCATTACTAAGACATCCTCACATTTACCTTGCCCAGGGTCAAGTTTAACAAAATCAATCGCTAAACATTCTAGAGGCTGAAAGGCAATCAAAT
Source organism: Luidia sarsii (assembly GCA_949987565.1). NCBI lineage: Eukaryota > Metazoa > Echinodermata > Asteroidea > Paxillosida > Luidiidae > Luidia > Luidia sarsii. The sequence continues at coordinate 2,039,312 of OX465121.1, forward strand.
GTCGCATAGGCGGACGAATGGTAGGAGTTGGAGCTTTGGCTACCACGCAAGAGAAACAATTGGCAATATACTTCTTAATCTCTTTTCGAAATCCTGGCCAAAAGCAACGTGTCTTAATTAACCCAGTGGTTCTCCCTACACCTTGGTGTCCCCAATCATCATGGGCCAGCTGCAATATCTCTGCTTTCAATTTAGCTGGAACCAATAGCTGGTACAACTCACCAAGCCCAGGATCAAAAACCACCCGGTACAACACCCCTTGTCTCTCTCTTATCTTTGACCATTCTTTCAACCAGCCTGCAACACCTGGTGTCGGCTTATCCTTGTGACTAACATCTTTTGCTGGGCTCCAATTTCGGACCCAATGCTCCCACACCTCACTGAGGGATTGGTCTTCATGTTGCATGCAGGATAAGTCTGTTACTGAATACCTGGGCAAAACACTGGAGGCCCCATCATCTATATAAGAAACCTCATTAACTGTCCCAGTAGATCCACTCATCCCTAGACTCCCTATAACCGGTAAAGGGGTACACTGCAAAACAGACCTAACTACTGTAGAAACATCCATCTCAGCATCATTTTGAGGATTTCGACTTAACGCATCAGTACACTTATTTGATCTGCCAGACCGATATCGAATTTCAAGATCAAACAATGCAAGTTGGGCTGCCCAACGTTGCTCAGTGGCACCCAGGCGAGCAGTAAGCAAGTGAACCAAAGGATTATTGTCTGTCCACACAATTGTATGTCTACCCAACAGATAATCTCGAAATTTCTCACAGACTGCCCATTTCAGAGCAAGCAGCTCAATCTTAAAACTGGACAAGTCTGGATACTTCTTCTCTGCCCCCCTGAGACCACGACTGGCATAGGCCACAGGGTGCAACTTTCCGTCCGTGCCCTCTTGAGAAAGGCATGCCCCAAGTCCCTTAAGGGAAGCGTCTATTTCCAAAACAAAATCTTTGTCAAATCTTGGATAAGCAAGAACTGGAGCCTTAGTAAGAGTAGCTTTTAAGACACAGAAGGCATCTTCTGCCTCATCTGACCACATATACTTTACTGGGGGGTTCCCTGCTTTTGACCCTGCCTTACCCACCAGTGCATGAAGCGGACCAGCAATTTGTGAAAATCCCTTCACAAACCTACGGTAATACGATGCCAAGCCTAGAAAGGATCGCACTTGTTCCATGTTCGAAGGAGTTGGCCAGTGTAAGATCCGGTCTATTTTTCCTGGATCTACTGAAATTCCCTCTCCACTAATGACATGTCCAAGATGACAAACAGACTGTTGCAGGAGCTTACACTTAGCCCCATTCAATTTCAATCCATTTTTCTCCAACCTGCCAAAAACTGTATCCAACCGATCCAAATGTTCCTCCCATGTTCGAGAAAACACCAAGATATCGTCTAAATAGAGGACCAACTGAGAAAAATTCAAGTCGCCAAAAATAGATTCCATAATTCTCTGAAAAGTGCTCGGACTGTTCACGAGTCCTTGCGGCAATCTCAGGAACTCATAAAGGCCCCAGGGGACCCTAAAGGCAGTCTTGGCTATAGAGTCAGTGTGCAAGGCCACCTGGAAATAACCATGAGCCAAATCTAAGGAGGTGAACCATTTCGCTCCCTCCAAGGACTCTAAGGTCTCCTCTATGCGCGGTAATGGAAAGGAATCTTTGGTGGTCTTTGCATTGACCTGGCGATAATCGATACAAAGTCGATACTTCCCAGTCTTCTTCTTAACTAACACAATAGGGCTAGCGTAGGGACTAATAGATTTCCTAATAACACCTCGGTCTAACAAATCTTGAAGAAGTTGCTTCACTGCAATGACACGATCAGGAACCACACGCCTATAAGGCAAGCTCACAGGCTTGTCATCAGAAAGGTTAATTTCGTGTGGAATAAGACTACAGAAACCCAAGTCATAAGGGCCAGTAGAAAAAGCACCTTCGTGTTTCTTAATGAGTGACGCAACTGCCTCTGCCCCCTCTAAGGGTAAATCCCGTAACGAAATCCCCGGAGGCAAACAGTAAACCGAACCGTCTTGAAATCTGAATGATTCCCGCTCCCCTTCAAGTGGGTCCTCCTCTGTATCATCAATCTCTTTAGTCAAAGGTACCTCAATATCAACATGGTCATCAATGATCACTTGGTGGACATCGACGGTTGCATTCTCTAGAGTTGCTTCCACAATTTGTGGCTCATCCCTGACCATGACCGTTGAAACAGATGCAATTGCCTCAAGGGCAGGAATAGTCAAACATTCGGCACCAAAATTGACTACAAGCACCTGGACATCAGAGCCCTGCAGTGTTTGGACACCCTCCACTACTGGCCATTTCTTGGTTTGCTTCCCCAATTCACACCTACCAGTCAAACAAGGCTTTAACATAAATAAGTTCACCTTGGGACCATCTGTCACTGGTCCAACGCTGCAGGTTACTAATTGGGCACTATGTGGAGGAAGAACTTCACATTTCAGAGTCCTTGCCATCATAACACTAGACTGAGGCTCCAATGTCTCTTTACAAGTAGCTCCAATCGACTGGAACCAGCGCAGTGCAAGGTCCACCTCTGAACTGTTGTCAGTGGGTTCATAATGACCCAATCGAGCAGCCAATGCTCGCAAAACATTACAGCCTAACAGAACTGGATATTTATTACTGCGCATCCCGTCCGCCGGGGAATTACACCCTGACACCAAAAAGCTACCAGACATTTCTTGCCCAAACACCTTAAGGGGAGCCTCTAAATACCCCTCTACAGAAATTTCCAAACCATTTGCACCCATAAGTTTTACAAAAGTGCCCACCTGATCCAAGTTCCCTGCTTTTTCCGCTAACTGGGAATGATAAAAGTCAGAGGAGATAAGGGACGTTTCTGCCCCAGTATCGAGAACACTTTCCACAGGGACACCATACAGCCATATCGTTGCTGTCGGACTCTTAGAAAGAAGTTTGTTCCGATCTTCTACCGTGATCAGACGGTCAATTTCAATTTGGGTTGACATGGGCTCCTGATTGTTGGGCACACCCTGCCCCTCCGCCACGGTGCCCTCTATGACGGAGGTGCAGCGTTTCCCGACGGCTTGTCTGATTTCGGGGAATCTTTTGCATTGGCCTTAAGCTTTCTGAAACACCGCTCCTCTACATGCCCCCTCTTGTGGCAGTAGGAGCACTCGGTGAGGTTGCGTCGTGCCTCACCAGGGTTGCGACCTTGCGCATGTCCACCAGTGGGCTGAAGGAACGAGACAACCTCCCCCAATTGACGGGAAAGATGAATCTGTTGCTCAACAAGGGCCTTAAGAGCTACTTGGATCTCTTTCTGCCCCTCAAGAAGCTGAGACCACTGGTCTGAATGGGTAGGCACATACCTATCACATGACAGTTTGTCAGTCGTCTTCTCAACAGCAAGAACATCTACGCTCATCCCCTCGTCACCATCATCAAAAATCCTAAGAGCTTGTTCCCTCAGCTCATAAAAAGATAAGCCTCCATTAGCCATATTAAGCCTACGGAGCTCCCGTTTAACAGAAGGGTCACGCACTCCCTTCACTAACTGTTCCTTAAGGGCACTTTCCTTGAGTTGTACCAGGGCTCCCTTGTCTCGGATACCCTCTGCAGCCAACTCCATCCGCCCATACAGACTCATAAGAGCCCTGCTGAATTCAGCCAGAGTCTCTCCACTCTCTTGACAGCGGCCATAAAAAGCCGAATGGAGAGATTGCACGGTCTCCGACCGTCCAAATCGCTTTGACAGCAGCGCGCACACACTGTCAAAATCCTTGCGCTCTTCTACAGGACTAAACTGTACCTCTTCCTTTGCTTCCCCACCCAAATGATCGAGGGCCAAGTTTAGAAGTTCACTATCAGGAAGGCTCAACTGCCGCCCATAGGTTTCAACCTCCGAAACCCATTCCTGAAGGGTGGGGTCACCCACCTTACGAGAAACCCCAACAAACCTTCTTAGCTTAACAGTGGGGGTGCGTTGGAAACGCAGGCTTTGGAACGCACTGGCTAAGGTATCTGCTAAAGCCCTGTTCGATTGAGTGATAACATCCGCTATGTTCTCCGACATCGCCATGTTGCTACTTTACTAGACCCAAGGAGGATTGTCAAAATCAAGTACAAAAGACCTAAGAAGTGTACGAATGAGCCGTACACAAAAGCAAAAAGCGCTTGACAAAAATCAATCCTAAAAGGTTTAGCAAAGAGTCTAAAAAGCTTACCTAATAACAGAATACCCACACTCATCGACTCAATACATACATTGCCTAGTTCAGTGGTTCACCGTTAAAGACATAAAGAGCAACTAAATAGTTAGACAAAAACCAGCTACATGTTTGCTCCACGCGTCAAATTTCAGGCACTGTACCGATATTCGGTAAAAAAATCAATTATACATGGATAAGGTCAACTGAGTAGAAAGGAGAAAAAGATCCCAAAGAATACATATCTCCACGCTAACTTACAAAGACCAAAGTGTGTAAAAACACAACACAAAAATCACATCTGGGGTTTATATGTAGTACAAGAAGTGCGGTAGACTATTCCCTCATCCTGTCTACGACGCCATTTTCTCTGTCATGATCCCTCAGGCGATCCCTGAACTTTCTCCAGGGGCCAGATCAGATCTCCGTTAAAGGGGATGGGGACACGCCACGCGAACACTTCAGAAAGGGATGCACAGAACTAAGTTGCTCCAGTACCATCTCTTTATTACTTGATCTTGCACGTGTAGTACATGGGGAATTTATATATCAAAAAAACCCTGGCAAAGGAATAAGGGAATTTGGTAATAATTGGAAACCCAAAACACCTTGCCAAAATAATGAAGTTTAACTTTTTGTAAGGATGAATGCGTTCACATAATTATACATGTAGTAAATGAACTAGAACATGGTCTCTTACCCAGATGGAAATGGGACTACTCTTGGATTGATGGACACCAGGGGTTAGGGACAAAGTATCTGCCCACAAAGCAGTGCTAATAAAAGGAAGAATAAAGGAGGACAGTGACAGTGCCTGCTCAAATTGTCCCAGTGAAACACTGTCTGACACAGGGTGGTGGACAAATCATAAACGTTTCACTCACCAAAAGACCAGAGAATTTAGAATTCAATCAGTCTGCATCGCTGCCGCCAGCACTCTCTCCTTCCACGAACAGAACGATGGAAGAGTGCATCCTCCTCGGCAGACTCCCAAGAGCAAACTCACCAGTGACCACTCAAGACCAAAAGTCACAGGACTGCCAAAACCTCAAAAATCTCACTTCCACGAAAGAGGAGTGGTAACTAACATAGCAACCCCATCCTTCATCACCAACCCATGCTGACTCTCCAAAACAACCAACCAATAACCCATGAACAAAGGCATAGCAAGACCACTGTGTAGAAAACAGAGGTCATCATGACTCACACCCTACCAAGAAAAAGGGAACGAACACCCACAACTCAAGGAGAGACAGACAGAAAAGGGGAATGGAAAAGGGAGTGGACACCCACAACTCAAGGAGAGATGGACACCCACAAATCCAGATCCCCACATCTACTAACACAGAATCGTTCATCTGATTGCTTTACTAGTCCGAGGAAAATCATTTTAGAGGAAATCTGAGTTTTTTTCTGAAAAAAAATTTATCTTGGAACACGGAATCGTTAGTCTAATTACTTTATTAGTCCAAGAAGAGACTAGAAAATCATTTTAGAGGAAATCTGAGAGTTTTTTTCTGAAAACAAACATTTGTCTCGGAACACGTAATCGTTCATCTTAAGTACTATATTAGTCCGATAGGATGCTTGGAAATCATTTTAGAGGAAATCTGAGAGTTTTTTTCTGAAAACAAACATTTGTCTCGGAACACGTAATCGTTAGTCTAATGACTTTATTAGTGCTAGGGGAGGGTTGTAAATCATTTAAGAGGAAATCTGAGAGTTTTTTTCTGAAAACAAACATTTGTCTCGGAACACGTAATCGTTCATCTAAATTACTTTATTATTTCGATAGGAGGCTTGGAAATCATTTTAGAGGAAATCTGAGAGTTTTTTCTGAAAACAAAAAATTGTCTCAGAACACGTAATCGTTAGTCTAATGACTTTATTAGTGCCAGGGAAGGGGTTGTAAATCATTTTAGAGGAAATCTGAGAGTTTTTTTCTACAAAACAAACATTTGTCTCGGAACACGTAATCGTTAGTCTAATGACTTTATTAGTGCTAGGGGAGGGTTGTAAATCATTTTAGAGGAAATCTGAGAGTTTTTTTCTGAAAACAAACATTTGTCTCGGAACACGTAATCGTTCATCTAAATTACTTTATTATTTCGATAGGAGGCTTGGAAATCATTTTAGAGGAAATCTGAGAGTTTTTTCTGAAAACAAAAAATTGTCTCGGAACACGTAATCATTCATCTAAATTACTTTATTAGTCCGATAGGATGCTTGGAAATGATTTTAGAGGAAATCTGAGAGTTTTTTCTGAAAACAAAAAATTGTCTCAGAACACGTAATCGTTAGTCTAATGACTTTATTAGTGCTAGGGGAGGGTTGTAAATCATTTTAGAGGAAATCTGAGAGTTTTTTTCTGAAAACAAACATTTGTCTCGGAACACGTAATCGTTAGTCTAATGACTTTATTAGTGCTAGGGGAGGGTTGTAAATCATTTTAGAGGAAATCTGAGAGTTTTTTTCTGAAAACAAACATTTGTCTCGGAACACGTAATCGTTCATCTAAATTACTTTAATATTTCGATAGTAGGCTTGGAAATCATTTTAGAGGAAATCTGAGAGTTTTTTCTGAAAACAAAAAATTGTCTCAGAACACGGAATCGTTAGTCTAATGACTTTATTAGTGCTAGGGGAGGGTTGTAAATCATTTTAGAGGAAATCTGAGAGTTTTTTTCTGAAAACAAACATTTGTCTCGGAACACGTAATCGTTCATCTAAATTACTTTATTTGTCCGATAGGATGCTTGGAAATCATTTTAGAGGAAATCTGAGAGTTTTTTTCTGAAAACAAACATTTGTCTCGGAACACGTAATCGTTCATCTAAATTACTTTATTAGTCCGATAGGATGCTTGGAAATCATTTTAGAGGAAATCTGAGAGTTTTTTTCTGAAAACAAAAAATTGTCTCGGAACACAGAATCGTTAGTCTAATAACATTATTAGTGCAAGGGGAGGGTTGTAAATCATTTTAGAGGAAATCTGAGAGTTTTTTTCTGAAAACAAACATTTGTCTCGGAACACGTAATCGTTCATCTAAATTACTTTATTATTTCGATAGGAGGCTTGGAAATCATTTTAGAGGAAATCTGAGAGTTTTTTCTGAAAACAAAAAATTGTCTCAGAACACGGAATCGTTAGTCTAATGACTTTATTAGTGCTAGGGGAGGGTTGTAAATCATTTTAGAGGAAATCTGAGAGTTTTTTTCTGAAAACAAACATTTGTCTCGGAACACGGAATCGTTAGTCTAAAGACTTTATTAGTGCTAGGGGAGGGTTGTAAATCATTTTAGAGGAAATCTGAGAGTTTTTTTCTGAAAACAAAAAATTGTCTCAGAACACGTAATCGTTAGTCTGATGACTTTATTAGTGCTAGGGGAGGGTTGTAAATCATTTTAGAGGAAATCTGAGAGTTTTTTTCTGAAAACAAACATTTGTCTCGGAACACGTAATCGTTCATCTAAATTACTTTATTATTTCGATAGGAGGCTTGGAAATCATTTTAGAGGAAATCTGAGAGTTTTTTCTGAAAACAAAAAATTGTCTCGGAACACGTAATCATTCATCTAAATTACTTTATTAGTCCGATAGGATGCTTGGAAATGATTTTAGAGGAAATCTGAGAGTTTTTTTCTGAAAACAAACATTTGTCTCGGAACACGTAATCGTTCATCTAAATTACTTTATTAGTCCGATAGGATGCTTGGAAATCATTTTAGAGGAAATCTGAGAGTTTTTTTCTGAAAACAAAAAATTGTCTCGGAACACGTAATCGTTAGTCTAATGACTTTATTAGTGCTAGGGGAGGGTTGTAAATCATTTTAGAGGAAATCTGAGAGTTTTTTTCTGAAAACAAACATTTGTCTCGGAACACGTAATCGTTAGTCTAATGACTTTATTAGTGCTAGGGGAGGGTTGTAAATCATTTTAGAGGAAATCTGAGAGTTTTTTTCTGAAAACAAACATTTGTCTCGGAACACGTAATCGTTCATATAAATTACTTTATTATTTCGATAGGAGGCTTGGAAATCATTTTAGAGGAAATCTGAGAGTTTTTTCTGAAAACAAAAAATTGTCTCGGAACACGTAATCATTCATCTAAATTACTTTATTAGTCCGATAGGATGCTTGGAAATGATTTTAGAGGAAATCTGAGAGTTTTTTCTGAAAACAAAAAATTGTCTCGGAACACGGAATCGTTAGTCTAAAGACTTTATTAGTGCTAGGGGAGGGTTGTTAATCATTTTAGAGGAAATCTGAGAGTTTTTTTCTGAAAACAAAAAATTGTCTCAGAACACGTAATCGTTAGTCTGATGACTTTATTAGTGCTAGGGGAGGGTTGTAAATCATTTTAGAGGAAATCTGAGAGTTTTTTTCTGAAAACAAACATTTGTCTCGGAACACGTAATCGTTCATCTAAAGTACTTTATTAGTCCGATAGGATGCTTGGAAATCATTTTAGAGGAAATCTGAGGTTTTTTTTCTGAAAACAAAAAATTGTCTCGGAACACGGAATCGTTAGTCTAAAGACTTTATTAGTGCTAGGGGAGGGTTGTAAATCATTTTAGAGGAAATCTGAGAGTTTTTTTCTGAAAACAAAAAATTGTCTCAGAACACGTAATCGTTAGTCTGATGACTTTATTAGTGCTAGGGGAGGGTTGTAAATCATTTTAGAGGAAATCTGAGAGTTTTTTTCTGAAAACAAACATTTGTCTCGGAACACGTAATCATTCATCTAAATTACTTTATTAGTCCGATAGGATGCTTGGAAATGATTTTAGAGGAAATCTGAGAGTTTTTTCTGAAAACAAAAAATTGTCTCAGAACACGGAATCGTTAGTCTAATGACTTTATTAGTGCTAGGGGAGGGTTGTAAATCATTTTAGAGGAAATCTGAGAGTTTTTTTCTGAAAACAAACAATTGTCTCGGAACACGTAATCGTTCATCTAAAGTACTTTATTAGTCCGATAGGATGCTTGGAAATCATTTTAGAGGAAATCTGAGGTTTTTTTTCTGAAAACAAAAAATTGTCTCGGAACACGGAATCGTTAGTCTAAAGACTTTATTAGTGCTAGGGGAGGGTTGTAAATCATTTTAGAGGAAATCTGAGAGTTTTTTTCTGAAAACAAAAAATTGTCTCAGAACACGTAATCGTTAGTCTGATGACTTTATTAGTGCTAGGGGAGGGTTGTAAATCATTTTAGAGGAAATCTGAGAGTTTTTTTCTGAAAACAAACATTTGTCTCGGAACACGTAATCGTTCATCTAAATTACTTTATTATTTCGATAGGAGGCTTGGAAATCATTTTAGAGGAAATCTGAGAGTTTTTTCTGAAAACAAAAAATTGTCTCGGAACACGTAATCATTCATCTAAATTACTTTATTAGTCCGATAGGATGCTTGGAAATGATTTTAGAGGAAATCTGAGAGTTTTTTCTGAAAACAAAAAATTGTCTCAGAACACGTAATCGTTAGTCTAATGACTTTATTAGTGCTAGGGGAGGGTTGTAAATCATTTTAGAGGAAATCTGAGAGTTTTTTTCTGAAAACAAACATTTGTCTCGGAACACGTAATCGTTAGTCTAATGACTTTATTAGTGCTAGGGGAGGGTTGTAAATCATTTTAGAGGAAATCTGAGAGTTTTTTTCTGAAAACAAACATTTGTCTCGGAACACGTAATCGTTCATCTAAATTACTTTAATATTTCGATAGTAGGCTTGGAAATCATTTTAGAGGAAATCTGAGAGTTTTTTCTGAAAACAAAAAATTGTCTCAGAACACGGAATCGTTAGTCTAATGACTTTATTAGTGCTAGGGGAGGGTTGTAAATCATTTTAGAGGAAATCTGAGAGTTTTTTTCTGAAAACAAACATTTGTCTCGGAACACGTAATCGTTCATCTAAATTACTTTATTTGTCCGATAGGATGCTTGGAAATCATTTTAGAGGAAATCTGAGAGTTTTTTTCTGAAAACAAACATTTGTCTCGGAACACGTAATCGTTCATCTAAATTACTTTATTAGTCCGATAGGATGCTTGGAAATCATTTTAGAGGAAATCTGAGAGTTTTTTTCTGAAAACAAAAAATTGTCTCGGAACACAGAATCGTTAGTCTAATAACATTATTAGTGCAAGGGGAGGGTTGTAAATCATTTTAGAGGAAATCTGAGAGTTTTTTTCTGAAAACAAACATTTGTCTCGGAACACGTAATCGTTCATCTAAATTACTTTATTATTTCGATAGGAGGCTTGGAAATCATTTTAGAGGAAATCTGAGAGTTTTTTCTGAAAACAAAAAATTGTCTCAGAACACGGAATCGTTAGTCTAATGACTTTATTAGTGCTAGGGGAGGGTTGTAAATCATTTTAGAGGAAATCTGAGAGTTTTTTTCTGAAAACAAACATTTGTCTCGGAACACGGAATCGTTAGTCTAAAGACTTTATTAGTGCTAGGGGAGGGTTGTAAATCATTTTAGAGGAAATCTGAGAGTTTTTTTCTGAAAACAAAAAATTGTCTCAGAACACGTAATCGTTAGTCTGATGACTTTATTAGTGCTAGGGGAGGGTTGTAAATCATTTTAGAGGAAATCTGAGAGTTTTTTTCTGAAAACAAACATTTGTCTCGGAACACGTAATCGTTCATCTAAATTACTTTATTATTTCGATAGGAGGCTTGGAAATCATTTTAGAGGAAATCTGAGAGTTTTTTCTGAAAACAAAAAATTGTCTCGGAACACGTAATCATTCATCTAAATTACTTTATTAGTCCGATAGGATGCTTGGAAATGATTTTAGAGGAAATCTGAGAGTTTTTTTCTGAAAACAAACATTTGTCTCGGAACACGTAATCGTTCATCTAAATTACTTTATTAGTCCGATAGGATGCTTGGAAATCATTTTAGAGGAAATCTGAGAGTTTTTTTCTGAAAACAAAAAATTGTCTCGGAACACGTAATCGTTAGTCTAATGACTTTATTAGTGCTAGGGGAGGGTTGTAAATCATTTTAGAGGAAATCTGAGAGTTTTTTTCTGAAAACAAACATTTGTCTCGGAACACGTAATCGTTAGTCTAATGACTTTATTAGTGCTAGGGGAGGGTTGTAAATCATTTTAGAGGAAATCTGAGAGTTTTTTTCTGAAAACAAACATTTGTCTCGGAACACGTAATCGTTCATATAAATTACTTTATTATTTCGATAGGAGGCTTGGAAATCATTTTAGAGGAAATCTGAGAGTTTTTTCTGAAAACAAAAAATTGTCTCGGAACACGTAATCATTCATCTAAATTACTTTATTAGTCCGATAGGATGCTTGGAAATGATTTTAGAGGAAATCTGAGAGTTTTTTCTGAAAACAAAAAATTGTCTCGGAACACGGAATCGTTAGTCTAAAGACTTTATTAGTGCTAGGGGAGGGTTGTTAATCATTTTAGAGGAAATCTGAGAGTTTTTTTCTGAAAACAAAAAATTGTCTCAGAACACGTAATCGTTAGTCTGATGACTTTATTAGTGCTAGGGGAGGGTTGTAAATCATTTTAGAGGAAATCTGAGAGTTTTTTTCTGAAAACAAACATTTGTCTCGGAACACGTAATCGTTCATCTAAAGTACTTTATTAGTCCGATAGGATGCTTGGAAATCATTTTAGAGGAAATCTGAGGTTTTTTTTCTGAAAACAAAAAATTGTCTCGGAACACGGAATCGTTAGTCTAAAGACTTTATTAGTGCTAGGGGAGGGTTGTAAATCATTTTAGAGGAAATCTGAGAGTTTTTTTCTGAAAACAAAAAATTGTCTCAGAACACGTAATCGTTAGTCTGATGACTTTATTAGTGCTAGGGGAGGGTTGTAAATCATTTTAGAGGAAATCTGAGAGTTTTTTTCTGAAAACAAACATTTGTCTCGGAACACGTAATCATTCATCTAAATTACTTTATTAGTCCGATAGGATGCTTGGAAATGATTTTAGAGGAAATCTGAGAGTTTTTTCTGAAAACAAAAAATTGTCTCAGAACACGGAATCGTTAGTCTAATGACTTTATTAGTGCTAGGGGAGGGTTGTAAATCATTTTAGAGGAAATCTGAGAGTTTTTTTCTGAAAACAAACAATTGTCTCGGAACACGTAATCGTTCATCTAAAGTACTTTATTAGTCCGATAGGATGCTTGGAAATCATTTTAGAGGAAATCTGAGGTTTTTTTTCTGAAAACAAAAAATTGTCTCGGAACACGGAATCGTTAGTCTAAAGACTTTATTAGTGCTAGGGGAGGGTTGTAAATCATTTTAGAGGAAATCTGAGAGTTTTTTTCTGAAAACAAAAAATTGTCTCAGAACACGTAATCGTTAGTCTGATGACTTTATTAGTGCTAGGGGAGGGTTGTAAATCATTTTAGAGGAAATCTGAGAGTTTTTTTCTGAAAACAAACATTTGTCTCGGAACACGTAATCGTTCATCTAAATTACTTTATTATTTCGATAGGAGGCTTGGAAATCATTTTAGAGGAAATCTGAGAGTTTTTTCTGAAAACAAAAAATTGTCTCGGAACACGTAATCATTCATCTAAATTACTTTATTAGTCCGATAGGATGCTTGGAAATGATTTTAGAGGAAATCTGAGAGTTTTTTTCTGAAAACAAACATTTGTCTCGGAACACGTAATCGTTCATCTAAATTACTTTATTAGTCCGATAGGATGCTTGGAAATCATTTTAGAGGAAATCTGAGAGTTTTTTTCTGAAAACAAAAAATTGTCTCGGAACACGTAATCGTTAGTCTAATGACTTTATTAGTGCTAGGGGAGGGTTGTAAATCATTTTAGAGGAAATCTGAGAGTTTTTTTCTGAAAACAAACATTTGTCTCGGAACACGTAATCGTTAGTCTAATGACTTTATTAGTGCTAGGGGAGGGTTGTAAATCATTTTAGAGGAAATCTGAGAGTTTTTTTCTGAAAACAAACATTTGTCTCGGAACACGTAATCGTTCATATAAATTACTTTATTATTTCGATAGGAGGCTTGGAAATCATTTTAGAGGAAATCTGAGAGTTTTTTCTGAAAACAAAAAATTGTCTCGGAACACGTAATCATTCATCTAAATTACTTTATTAGTCCGATAGGATGCTTGGAAATGATTTTAGAGGAAATCTGAGAGTTTTTTCTGAAAACAAAAAATTGTCTCGGAACACGGAATCGTTAGTCTAAAGACTTTATTAGTGCTAGGGGAGGGTTGTTAATCATTTTAGAGGAAATCTGAGAGTTTTTTTCTGAAAACAAAAAATTGTCTCAGAACACGTAATCGTTAGTCTGATGACTTTATTAGTGCTAGGGGAGGGTTGTAAATCATTTTAGAGGAAATCTGAGAGTTTTTTTCTGAAAACAAACATTTGTCTCGGAACACGTAATCGTTCATCTAAAGTACTTTATTAGTCCGATAGGATGCTTGGAAATCATTTTAGAGGAAATCTGAGGTTTTTTTTCTGAAAACAAAAAATTGTCTCGGAACACGGAATCGTTAGTCTAAAGACTTTATTAGTGCTAGGGGAGGGTTGTAAATCATTTTAGAGGAAATCTGAGAGTTTTTTTCTGAAAACAAAAAATTGTCTCAGAACACGTAATCGTTAGTCTGATGACTTTATTAATGCTAGGGGAGGGTTGTAAATCATTTTAGAGGAAATCTGAGAGTTTTTTTCTGAAAACAAACATTTGTCTCGGAACACGTAATCATTCATCTAAATTACTTTATTAGTCCGATAGGATGCTTGGAAATGATTTTAGAGGAAATCTGAGAGTTTTTTCTGAAAACAAAAAATTGTCTCAGAACACGGAATCGTTAGTCTAATGACTTTATTAGTGCTAGGGGAGGGTTGTAAATCATTTTAGAGGAAATCTGAGAGTTTTTTTCTGAAAACAAACAATTGTCTCGGAACACGTAATCGTTCATCTAAAGTACTTTATTAGTCCGATAGGATGCTTGGAAATCATTTTAGAGGAAATCTGAGGTTTTTTTTCTGAAAACAAAAAATTGTCTCGGAACACGGAATCGTTAGTCTAAAGACTTTATTAGTGCTAGGGGAGGGTTGTAAATCATTTTAGAGGAAATCTGAGAGTTTTTTTCTGAAAACAAAAAATTGTCTCAGAACACGTAATCGTTAGTCTGATGACTTTATTAGTGCTAGGGGAGGGTTGTAAATCATTTTAGAGGAAATCTGAGAGTTTTTTTCTGAAAACAAACATTTGTCTCGGAACACGTAATCGTTCATCTAAATTACTTTATTATTTCGATAGGAGGCTTGGAAATCATTTTAGAGGAAATCTGAGAGTTTTTTTCTGAAAACAAACATTTGTCTCGGAACACGTAATCGTTCATCTAAATTACTTTATTAGTCCGATAGGATGCTTGGAAATCATTTTAGAGGAAATCTGAGAGTTTTTTTCTGAAAACAAAAAAGTGTCTCGGAACACAGAATCGTTAGTCTAATAACATTATTAGTGCCAAGGGGAGGGTTGTAAATCATTTTAGAGGAAATCTGAGAGTTTTTTTCTGAAAACAAACATTTGTCTCGGAACACGTAATCGTTCATCTAAATTACTTTATTATTTCGATAGAAGGCTTGGAAATCATTTTAGAGGAAATCTGAGAGTTTTTTTCTGAAAACAAAAAATTGTCTCAGAACACGTAATCGTTAGTCTGATGACTTTATTAGTGCTAGGGGAGGGTTGTAAATCATTTTAGAGGAAATCTGAGAGTTTTTTTCTGAAAACAAACATTTGTCTCGGAACACGTAATCGTTCATCTAAATTACTTTATTATTTCGATAGGAGGCTTGGAAATCATTTTAGAGGAAATCTGAGAGTTTTTTCTGAAAACAAAAAATTGTCTCGGAACACGTAATCATTCATCTAAATTACTTTATTAGTCCGATAGGATGCTTGGAAATGATTTTAGAGGAAATCTGAGAGTTTTTTTCTGAAAACAAACATTTGTCTCGGAACACGTAATCGTTCATCTAAATTACTTTATTAGTCCGATAGGATGCTTGGAAATCATTTTAGAGGAAATCTGAGAGTTTTTTTCTGAAAACAAAAAATTGTCTCGGAACACAGAATCGTTAGTCTAATAACATTATTAGTGCAAGGGGAGGGTTGTAAATCATTTTAGAGGAAATCTGAGAGTTTTTTTCTGAAAACAAAAAATTGTCTCGGAACACGTAATCGTTAGTCTAATGACTTTATTAGTGCTAGGGGAGGGTTGTAAATCATTTTAGAGGAAATCTGAGAGTTTTTTTCTGAAAACAAACATTTGTCTCGGAACACGTAATCGTTAGTCTAATGACTTTATTAGTGCTAGGGGAGGGTTGTAAATCATTTTAGAGGAAATCTGAGAGTTTTTTTCTGAAAACAAACATTTGTCTCGGAACACGTAATCGTTCATATAAATTACTTTATTATTTCGATAGGAGGCTTGGAAATCATTTTAGAGGAAATCTGAGAGTTTTTTCTGAAAACAAAAAATTGTCTCGGAACACGTAATCATTCATCTAAATTACTTTATTAGTCCGATAGGATGCTTGGAAATGATTTTAGAGGAAATCTGAGAGTTTTTTCTGAAAACAAAAAATTGTCTCAGAACACGGAATCGTTAGTCTAATGACTTTATTAGTGCTAGGGGAGGGTTGTAAATCATTTTAGAGGAAATCTGAGAGTTTTTTTCTGAAAACAAACATTTGTCTCGGAACACGGAATCGTTAGTCTAAAGACTTTATTAGTGCTAGGGGAGGGTTGTAAATCATTTTAGAGGAAATCTGAGAGTTTTTTCTGAAAACAAAAAATTGTCTCAGAACACGGAATCGTTAGTCTAATGACTTTATTAGTGCTAGGGGAGGGTTGTAAATCATTTTAGAGGAAATCTGAGAGTTTTTTTCTGAAAACAAACATTTGTCTCGGAACACGGAATCGTTAGTCTAAAGACTTTATTAGTGCTAGGGGAGGGTTGTAAATCATTTTAGAGGAAATCTGAGAGTTTTTTTCTGAAAACAAAAAATTGTCTCAGAACACGTAATCGTTAGTCTGATGACTTTATTAGTGCTAGGGGAGGGTTGTAAATCATTTTAGAGGAAATCTGAGAGTTTTTTTCTGAAAACAAACATTTGTCTCGGAACACGTAATCGTTCATCTAAATTACTTTATTATTTCGATAGGAGGCTTGGAAATCATTTTAGAGGAAATCTGAGAGTTTTTTCTGAAAACAAAAAATTGTCTCGGAACACGTAATCATTCATCTAAATTACTTTATTAGTCCGATAGGATGCTTGGAAATGATTTTAGAGGAAATCTGAGAGTTTTTTTCTGAAAACAAACATTTGTCTCGGAACACGTAATCGTTCATCTAAATTACTTTATTAGTCCGATAGGATGCTTGGAAATCATTTGAGAGGAAATCTGAGAGTTTTTTTCTGAAAACAAAAAATTGTCTCGGAACACAGAATCGTTAGTCTAATAACATTATTAGTGCAAAGGGAGGGTTGTAAATCATTTTAGAGGAAATCTGAGAGTTTTTTTCTGAAAACAAAAAATTGTCTCGGAACACGTAATCGTTAGTCTAATGACTTTATTAGTGCTAGGGGAGGGTTGTAAATCATTTTAGAGGAAATCTGAGAGTTTTTTTCTGAAAACAAACATTTGTCTCGGAACACGTAATCGTTAGTCTAATGACTTTATTAGTGCTAGGGGAGGGTTGTAAATCATTTTAGAGGAAATCTGAGAGTTTTTTTCTGAAAACAAACATTTGTCTCGGAACACGTAATCGTTCATATAAATTACTTTATTATTTCGATAGGAGGCTTGGAAATCATTTTAGAGGAAATCTGAGAGTTTTTTCTGAAAACAAAAAATTGTCTCGGAACACGTAATCATTCATCTAAATTACTTTATTAGTCCGATAGGATGCTTGGAAATGATTTTAGAGGAAATCTGAGAGTTTTTTCTGAAAACAAAAAATTGTCTCAGAACACGGAATCGTTAGTCTAATGACTTTATTAGTGCTAGGGGAGGGTTGTAAATCATTTTAGAGGAAATCTGAGAGTTTTTTTCTGAAAACAAACATTTGTCTCGGAACACGTAATCGTTCATCTAAAGTACTTTATTAGTCCGATAGGATGCTTGGAAATCATTTTAGAGGAAATCTGAGGTTTTTTTTCTGAAAACAAAAAATTGTCTCGGAACACGGAATCGTTAGTCTAAAGACTTTATTAGTGCTAGGGGAGGGTTGTTAATCATTTTAGAGGAAATCTGAGAGTTTTTTTCTGAAAACAAAAAATTGTCTCAGAACACGTAATCGTTAGTCTGATGACTTTATTAGTGCTAGGGGAGGGTTGTAAATCATTTTAGAGGAAATCTGAGAGTTTTTTTCTGAAAACAAACATTTGTCTCGGAACACGTAATCGTTCATCTAAAGTACTTTATTAGTCCGATAGGATGCTTGGAAATCATTTTAGAGGAAATCTGAGGTTTTTTTTCTGAAAACAAAAAATTGTCTCGGAACACGGAATCGTTAGTCTAAAGACTTTATTAGTGCTAGGGGAGGGTTGTAAATCATTTTAGAGGAAATCTGAGAGTTTTTTTCTGAAAACAAAAAATTGTCTCAGAACACGTAATCGTTAGTCTGATGACTTTATTAGTGCTAGGGGAGGGTTGTAAATCATTTTAGAGGAAATCTGAGAGTTTTTTTCTGAAAACAAACATTTGTCTCGGAACACGTAATCATTCATCTAAATTACTTTATTAGTCCGATAGGATGCTTGGAAATGATTTTAGAGGAAATCTGAGAGTTTTTTCTGAAAACAAAAAATTGTCTCAGAACACGGAATCGTTAGTCTAATGACTTTATTAGTGCCAGGGGAGGGTTGTAAATCATTTTAGAGGAAATCTGAGAGTTTTTTTCTGAAAACAAACATTTGTCTCGGAACACGTAATCGTTCATCTAAAGTACTTTATTAGTCCGATAGGATGCTTGGAAATCATTTTAGAGGAAATCTGAGGTTTTTTTTCTGAAAACAAAAAATTGTCTCGGAACACGGAATCGTTAGTCTAAAGACTTTATTAGTGCTAGGGGAGGGTTGTAAATCATTTTAGAGGAAATCTGAGAGTTTTTTTCTGAAAACAAAAAATTGTCTCAGAACACGTAATCGTTAGTCTGATGACTTTATTAGTGCTAGGGGAGGGTTGTAAATCATTTTAGAGGAAATCTGAGAGTTTTTTTCTGAAAACAAACATTTGTCTCGGAACACGTAATCGTTCATCTAAATTACTTTATTATTTCGATAGGAGGCTTGGAAATCATTTTAGAGGAAATCTGAGAGTTTTTTTCTGAAAACAAACATTTGTCTCGGAACACGTAATCGTTCATCTAAATTACTTTATTAGTCCGATAGGATGCTTGGAAATCATTTTAGAGGAAATCTGAGAGTTTTTTTCTGAAAACAAAAAAGTGTCTCGGAACACAGAATCGTTAGTCTAATAACATTATTAGTGCCAAGGGGAGGGTTGTAAATCATGTTAGAAGAAATCTGAGAGTTTTTTTCTGAAAACAAACATTTGTCTCGGAACACGTAATCGTTCATCTAAATTACTTTATTATTTCGATAGAAGGCTTGGAAATCATTTTAGAGGAAATCTGAGAGTTTTTTCTGAAAACAAAAAGTTGTCTCAGAACACGGAATCGTTAGTCTAATGACTTTATTAGTGCTAGGGGAGGGTTGTAAATCATTTTAGAGGAAATCTAAGAGTTTTTTTCTGAAAACAAACATTTGTCTCGGAACACGTAATCGTTCATCTAAATTACTTTATTATTTCGATAGGAGGCTTGGAAATCATTTTAGAGGAAATCTGAGAGTTTTTTCTGAAAACAAAAAATTGTCTCGGAACACGTAATCATTCATCTAAATTACTTTATTAGTCCGATAGGATGCTTGGAAATCATTTTAGAGGAAATCTGAGAGTTTTTTTCTGAAAACAAAAAATTGTCTCGGAACACAGAATCGTTAGTCTAATGACTTTATTAGTGCTAGGGGAGGGTTGTAAATCATTTTAGAGGAAATCTGAGAGTTTTTTTCTGAAAACAAACATTTGTCTCGGAACACGTAATCGTTCATCTAAATTACTTTATTAGTCCGATAGGATGCTTGGAAATCATTTTAGAGGAAATCTGAGAGTTTTTTTCTGAAAACAAAAAATTGTCTCGGAACACGGAATCGTTAGTCTAAAGACTTTATTAGTGCTAGGGGAGGGTTGTAAATCATTTTAGAGGAAATCTGAGAGTTTTTTTCTGAAAACAAAAAATTGTCTCAGAACACGTAATCGTTAGTCTGATGACTTTATTAGTGCTAGGGGAGGGTTGTAAATCATTTTAGAGGAAATCTGAGAGTTTTTTTCTGAAAACAAACATTTGTCTCGGAACACGTAATCGTTCATCTAAATTACTTTATTATTTCGATAGGAGGCTTGGAAATCATTTTAGAGGAAATCTGAGAGTTTTTTTCTGAAAACAAACATTTGTCTCGGAACACGTAATCGTTCATCTAAATTACTTTATTAGTCCGATAGGATGCTTGGAAATCATTTTAGAGGAAATCTGAGAGTTTTTTTCTGAAAACAAAAAAGTGTCTCGGAACACAGAATCGTTAGTCTAATAACATTATTAGTGCCAAGGGGAGGGTTGTAAATCATGTTAGAAGAAATCTGAGAGTTTTTTTCTGAAAACAAACATTTGTCTCGGAACACGTAATCGTTCATCTAAATTACTTTATTATTTCGATAGAAGGCTTGGAAATCATTTTAGAGGAAATCTGAGAGTTTTTTCTGAAAACAAAAAGTTGTCTCAGAACACGGAATCGTTAGTCTAATGACTTTATTAGTGCTAGGGGAGGGTTGTAAATCATTTTAGAGGAAATCTAAGAGTTTTTTTCTGAAAACAAACATTTGTCTCGGAACACGTAATCGTTCATCTAAATTACTTTATTATTTCGATAGGAGGCTTGGAAATCATTTTAGAGGAAATCTGAGAGTTTTTTCTGAAAACAAAAAATTGTCTCGGAACACGTAATCATTCATCTAAATTACTTTATTAGTCCGATAGGATGCTTGGAAATCATTTTAGAGGAAATCTGAGAGTTTTTTTCTGAAAACAAAAAATTGTCTCGGAACACAGAATCGTTAGTCTAATGACTTTATTAGTGCTAGGGGAGGGTTGTAAATCATTTTAGAGGAAATCTGAGAGTTTTTTTCTGAAAACAAACATTTGTCTCGGAACACGTAATCGTTCATCTAAATTACTTTATTAGTCCGATAGGATGCTTGGAAATCATTTTAGAGGAAATCTGAGAGTTTTTTTCTGAAAACAAAAAATTGTCTCGGAACACAGAATCGTTAGTCTAATAACATTATTAGTGCAAGGAGAGGGTTGTAAATGATTTTAGAGGAAATCTGAGAGTTTTTTTCTGAAAACAAACATTTGTCTCGGAACACGTAATCGTTAGTCTGATGACTTTATTAGTGCTAGGGGAGGGTTGTAAATCATTTTAGAGGAAATCTGAGAGTTTTTTTCTGAAAACAAACATTTGTCTCGGAACACGTAATCGTTCATCTAAATTACTTTATTATTTCGATTAGGAGGCTTGGAAATCATTTTAGAGGAAATCTGAGAGTTTTTTCTGAAAACAAACATTTGTCTCGGAACACGTAATCGTTAGTCTAATGACTTTATTAGTGCTAGGGGAGGGTTGTAAATCATTTTAGAGGAAATCTGAGAGTTTTTTTCTGAAAACAAACATTTGTCTCGTAACACGTAATCGTTCATCTAAATTACTTTATTATTTCGATAGGAGGCTTGGAAATCATTTTAGAGGAAATCTGAGAGTTTTTTTCTGAAAACAAAAAATTGTCTCAGAACACAGAATCGTTAGTCTAATAACATTATTAGTGCAAGGGGAGGGTTGTAAATCATTTTAGAGGAAATCTGAGAGTTTTTTTCTGAAAACAAAAAATTGTCTCGGAACACGTAATCGTTAGTCTAATGAATTTATTAGTGCTAGGGGAGGGTTGTAAATCATTTTAGAGGAAATCTGAGAGTTTTTTTCTGAAAACAAACATTTGTCTCGGAACACGTAATCGTTAGTCTAATGACTTTATTAGTGCTAGGGGAGGGTTGTAAATCATTTTAGAGGAAATCTGAGAGTTTTTTTCTGAAAACAAACATTTGTCTCGGAACACGTAATCGTTCATCTAAATTACTTTATTATTTCGATAGGAGGCTTGGAAATCATTTTAGAGGAAATCTGAGAGTTTTTTCTGAAAACAAAAAATTGTCTCAGAACACGGAATCGTTAGTCTAATGACTTTATTAGTGCTAGGGGAGGGTTGTAAATCATTTTAGAGGAAATCTGAGAGTTTTTTTCTGAAAACAAACATTTGTCTCGGAACACGTAATCGTTCATCTAAATTACTTTATTTGTCCGATAGGATGCTTGGAAATCATTTTAGAGGAAATCTGAGAGTTTTTTTCTGAAAACAAAAAATTGTCTCAGAACACGTAATCGTTAGTCTGATGACTTTATTAGTGCTAGGGGAGGGTTGTAAATCATTTTAGAGGAAATCTGAGAGTTTTTTTCTGAAAACAAACATTTGTCTCGGAACACGTAATCGTTCATCTAAATTACTTTATTATTTCGATAGGAGGCTTGGAAATCATTTTAGAGGAAATCTGAGAGTTTTTTTCTGAAAACAAACATTTGTCTCGGAACACGTAATCGTTCATCTAAATTACTTTATTAGTCCGATAGGATGCTTGGAAATCATTTTAGAGGAAATCTGAGAGTTTTTTTCTGAAAACAAAAAAGTGTCTCGGAACACAGAATCGTTAGTCTAATAACATTATTAGTGCCAAGGGGAGGGTTGTAAATCATTTTAGAGGAAATCTGAGAGTTTTTTTCTGAAAACAAACATTTGTCTCGGAACACGTAATCGTTCATCTAAATTACTTTATTATTTCGATAGAAGGCTTGGAAATCATTTTAGAGGAAATCTGAGAGTTTTTTTCTGAAAACAAAAAATTGTCTCAGAACACGTAATCGTTAGTCTGATGACTTTATTAGTGCTAGGGGAGGGTTGTAAATCATTTTAGAGGAAATCTGAGAGTTTT
Source organism: Luidia sarsii (assembly GCA_949987565.1). NCBI lineage: Eukaryota > Metazoa > Echinodermata > Asteroidea > Paxillosida > Luidiidae > Luidia > Luidia sarsii. The sequence goes on from OX465121.1 coordinate 2,061,727, forward strand.
TTTCTGAAAACAAACATTTGTCTCGGAACACGTAATCGTTCATCTAAATTACTTTATTATTTCGATAGGAGGCTTGGAAATCATTTTAGAGGAAATCTGAGAGTTTTTTCTGAAAACAAAAAATTGTCTCGGAACACGTAATCATTCATCTAAATTACTTTATTAGTCCGATAGGATGCTTGGAAATGATTTTAGAGGAAATCTGAGAGTTTTTTTCTGAAAACAAACATTTGTCTCGGAACACGTAATCGTTCATCTAAATTACTTTATTAGTCCGATAGGATGCTTGGAAATCATTTTAGAGGAAATCTGAGAGTTTTTTTCTGAAAACAAAAAATTGTCTCGGAACACAGAATCGTTAGTCTAATAACATTATTAGTGCAAGGGGAGGGTTGTAAATCATTTTAGAGGAAATCTGAGAGTTTTTTTCTGAAAACAAAAAATTGTCTCGGAACACGTAATCGTTAGTCTAATGACTTTATTAGTGCTAGGGGAGGGTTGTAAATCATTTTAGAGGAAATCTGAGAGTTTTTTTCTGAAAACAAACATTTGTCTCGGAACACGTAATCGTTAGTCTAATGACTTTATTAGTGCTAGGGGAGGGTTGTAAATCATTTTAGAGGAAATCTGAGAGTTTTTTTCTGAAAACAAACATTTGTCTCGGAACACGTAATCGTTCATATAAATTACTTTATTATTTCGATAGGAGGCTTGGAAATCATTTTAGAGGAAATCTGAGAGTTTTTTCTGAAAACAAAAAATTGTCTCGGAACACGTAATCATTCATCTAAATTACTTTATTAGTCCGATAGGATGCTTGGAAATGATTTTAGAGGAAATCTGAGAGTTTTTTCTGAAAACAAAAAATTGTCTCAGAACACGGAATCGTTAGTCTAATGACTTTATTAGTGCTAGGGGAGGGTTGTAAATCATTTTAGAGGAAATCTGAGAGTTTTTTTCTGAAAACAAACATTTGTCTCGGAACACGGAATCGTTAGTCTAAAGACTTTATTAGTGCTAGGGGAGGGTTGTAAATCATTTTAGAGGAAATCTGAGAGTTTTTTCTGAAAACAAAAAATTGTCTCAGAACACGGAATCGTTAGTCTAATGACTTTATTAGTGCTAGGGGAGGGTTGTAAATCATTTTAGAGGAAATCTGAGAGTTTTTTTCTGAAAACAAACATTTGTCTCGGAACACGGAATCGTTAGTCTAAAGACTTTATTAGTGCTAGGGGAGGGTTGTAAATCATTTTAGAGGAAATCTGAGAGTTTTTTTCTGAAAACAAAAAATTGTCTCAGAACACGTAATCGTTAGTCTGATGACTTTATTAGTGCTAGGGGAGGGTTGTAAATCATTTTAGAGGAAATCTGAGAGTTTTTTTCTGAAAACAAACATTTGTCTCGGAACACGTAATCGTTCATCTAAATTACTTTATTATTTCGATAGGAGGCTTGGAAATCATTTTAGAGGAAATCTGAGAGTTTTTTCTGAAAACAAAAAATTGTCTCGGAACACGTAATCATTCATCTAAATTACTTTATTAGTCCGATAGGATGCTTGGAAATGATTTTAGAGGAAATCTGAGAGTTTTTTTCTGAAAACAAACATTTGTCTCGGAACACGTAATCGTTCATCTAAATTACTTTATTAGTCCGATAGGATGCTTGGAAATCATTTGAGAGGAAATCTGAGAGTTTTTTTCTGAAAACAAAAAATTGTCTCGGAACACAGAATCGTTAGTCTAATAACATTATTAGTGCAAAGGGAGGGTTGTAAATCATTTTAGAGGAAATCTGAGAGTTTTTTTCTGAAAACAAAAAATTGTCTCGGAACACGTAATCGTTAGTCTAATGACTTTATTAGTGCTAGGGGAGGGTTGTAAATCATTTTAGAGGAAATCTGAGAGTTTTTTTCTGAAAACAAACATTTGTCTCGGAACACGTAATCGTTAGTCTAATGACTTTATTAGTGCTAGGGGAGGGTTGTAAATCATTTTAGAGGAAATCTGAGAGTTTTTTTCTGAAAACAAACATTTGTCTCGGAACACGTAATCGTTCATATAAATTACTTTATTATTTCGATAGGAGGCTTGGAAATCATTTTAGAGGAAATCTGAGAGTTTTTTCTGAAAACAAAAAATTGTCTCGGAACACGTAATCATTCATCTAAATTACTTTATTAGTCCGATAGGATGCTTGGAAATGATTTTAGAGGAAATCTGAGAGTTTTTTCTGAAAACAAAAAATTGTCTCAGAACACGGAATCGTTAGTCTAATGACTTTATTAGTGCTAGGGGAGGGTTGTAAATCATTTTAGAGGAAATCTGAGAGTTTTTTTCTGAAAACAAACATTTGTCTCGGAACACGTAATCGTTCATCTAAAGTACTTTATTAGTCCGATAGGATGCTTGGAAATCATTTTAGAGGAAATCTGAGGTTTTTTTTCTGAAAACAAAAAATTGTCTCGGAACACGGAATCGTTAGTCTAAAGACTTTATTAGTGCTAGGGGAGGGTTGTTAATCATTTTAGAGGAAATCTGAGAGTTTTTTTCTGAAAACAAAAAATTGTCTCAGAACACGTAATCGTTAGTCTGATGACTTTATTAGTGCTAGGGGAGGGTTGTAAATCATTTTAGAGGAAATCTGAGAGTTTTTTTCTGAAAACAAACATTTGTCTCGGAACACGTAATCGTTCATCTAAAGTACTTTATTAGTCCGATAGGATGCTTGGAAATCATTTTAGAGGAAATCTGAGGTTTTTTTTCTGAAAACAAAAAATTGTCTCGGAACACGGAATCGTTAGTCTAAAGACTTTATTAGTGCTAGGGGAGGGTTGTAAATCATTTTAGAGGAAATCTGAGAGTTTTTTTCTGAAAACAAAAAATTGTCTCAGAACACGTAATCGTTAGTCTGATGACTTTATTAGTGCTAGGGGAGGGTTGTAAATCATTTTAGAGGAAATCTGAGAGTTTTTTTCTGAAAACAAACATTTGTCTCGGAACACGTAATCATTCATCTAAATTACTTTATTAGTCCGATAGGATGCTTGGAAATGATTTTAGAGGAAATCTGAGAGTTTTTTCTGAAAACAAAAAATTGTCTCAGAACACGGAATCGTTAGTCTAATGACTTTATTAGTGCCAGGGGAGGGTTGTAAATCATTTTAGAGGAAATCTGAGAGTTTTTTTCTGAAAACAAACATTTGTCTCGGAACACGTAATCGTTCATCTAAAGTACTTTATTAGTCCGATAGGATGCTTGGAAATCATTTTAGAGGAAATCTGAGGTTTTTTTTCTGAAAACAAAAAATTGTCTCGGAACACGGAATCGTTAGTCTAAAGACTTTATTAGTGCTAGGGGAGGGTTGTAAATCATTTTAGAGGAAATCTGAGAGTTTTTTTCTGAAAACAAAAAATTGTCTCAGAACACGTAATCGTTAGTCTGATGACTTTATTAGTGCTAGGGGAGGGTTGTAAATCATTTTAGAGGAAATCTGAGAGTTTTTTTCTGAAAACAAACATTTGTCTCGGAACACGTAATCGTTCATCTAAATTACTTTATTATTTCGATAGGAGGCTTGGAAATCATTTTAGAGGAAATCTGAGAGTTTTTTTCTGAAAACAAACATTTGTCTCGGAACACGTAATCGTTCATCTAAATTACTTTATTAGTCCGATAGGATGCTTGGAAATCATTTTAGAGGAAATCTGAGAGTTTTTTTCTGAAAACAAAAAAGTGTCTCGGAACACAGAATCGTTAGTCTAATAACATTATTAGTGCCAAGGGGAGGGTTGTAAATCATGTTAGAAGAAATCTGAGAGTTTTTTTCTGAAAACAAACATTTGTCTCGGAACACGTAATCGTTCATCTAAATTACTTTATTATTTCGATAGAAGGCTTGGAAATCATTTTAGAGGAAATCTGAGAGTTTTTTCTGAAAACAAAAAGTTGTCTCAGAACACGGAATCGTTAGTCTAATGACTTTATTAGTGCTAGGGGAGGGTTGTAAATCATTTTAGAGGAAATCTAAGAGTTTTTTTCTGAAAACAAACATTTGTCTCGGAACACGTAATCGTTCATCTAAATTACTTTATTATTTCGATAGGAGGCTTGGAAATCATTTTAGAGGAAATCTGAGAGTTTTTTCTGAAAACAAAAAATTGTCTCGGAACACGTAATCATTCATCTAAATTACTTTATTAGTCCGATAGGATGCTTGGAAATCATTTTAGAGGAAATCTGAGAGTTTTTTTCTGAAAACAAAAAATTGTCTCGGAACACAGAATCGTTAGTCTAATGACTTTATTAGTGCTAGGGGAGGGTTGTAAATCATTTTAGAGGAAATCTGAGAGTTTTTTTCTGAAAACAAACATTTGTCTCGGAACACGTAATCGTTCATCTAAATTACTTTATTAGTCCGATAGGATGCTTGGAAATCATTTTAGAGGAAATCTGAGAGTTTTTTTCTGAAAACAAAAAATTGTCTCGGAACACGGAATCGTTAGTCTAAAGACTTTATTAGTGCTAGGGGAGGGTTGTAAATCATTTTAGAGGAAATCTGAGAGTTTTTTTCTGAAAACAAAAAATTGTCTCAGAACACGTAATCGTTAGTCTGATGACTTTATTAGTGCTAGGGGAGGGTTGTAAATCATTTTAGAGGAAATCTGAGAGTTTTTTTCTGAAAACAAACATTTGTCTCGGAACACGTAATCGTTCATCTAAATTACTTTATTATTTCGATAGGAGGCTTGGAAATCATTTTAGAGGAAATCTGAGAGTTTTTTTCTGAAAACAAACATTTGTCTCGGAACACGTAATCGTTCATCTAAATTACTTTATTAGTCCGATAGGATGCTTGGAAATCATTTTAGAGGAAATCTGAGAGTTTTTTTCTGAAAACAAAAAAGTGTCTCGGAACACAGAATCGTTAGTCTAATAACATTATTAGTGCCAAGGGGAGGGTTGTAAATCATGTTAGAAGAAATCTGAGAGTTTTTTTCTGAAAACAAACATTTGTCTCGGAACACGTAATCGTTCATCTAAATTACTTTATTATTTCGATAGAAGGCTTGGAAATCATTTTAGAGGAAATCTGAGAGTTTTTTCTGAAAACAAAAAGTTGTCTCAGAACACGGAATCGTTAGTCTAATGACTTTATTAGTGCTAGGGGAGGGTTGTAAATCATTTTAGAGGAAATCTAAGAGTTTTTTTCTGAAAACAAACATTTGTCTCGGAACACGTAATCGTTCATCTAAATTACTTTATTATTTCGATAGGAGGCTTGGAAATCATTTTAGAGGAAATCTGAGAGTTTTTTCTGAAAACAAAAAATTGTCTCGGAACACGTAATCATTCATCTAAATTACTTTATTAGTCCGATAGGATGCTTGGAAATCATTTTAGAGGAAATCTGAGAGTTTTTTTCTGAAAACAAAAAATTGTCTCGGAACACAGAATCGTTAGTCTAATGACTTTATTAGTGCTAGGGGAGGGTTGTAAATCATTTTAGAGGAAATCTGAGAGTTTTTTTCTGAAAACAAACATTTGTCTCGGAACACGTAATCGTTCATCTAAATTACTTTATTAGTCCGATAGGATGCTTGGAAATCATTTTAGAGGAAATCTGAGAGTTTTTTTCTGAAAACAAAAAATTGTCTCGGAACACAGAATCGTTAGTCTAATAACATTATTAGTGCAAGGAGAGGGTTGTAAATGATTTTAGAGGAAATCTGAGAGTTTTTTTCTGAAAACAAACATTTGTCTCGGAACACGTAATCGTTAGTCTGATGACTTTATTAGTGCTAGGGGAGGGTTGTAAATCATTTTAGAGGAAATCTGAGAGTTTTTTTCTGAAAACAAACATTTGTCTCGGAACACGTAATCGTTCATCTAAATTACTTTATTATTTCGATTAGGAGGCTTGGAAATCATTTTAGAGGAAATCTGAGAGTTTTTTCTGAAAACAAACATTTGTCTCGGAACACGTAATCGTTAGTCTAATGACTTTATTAGTGCTAGGGGAGGGTTGTAAATCATTTTAGAGGAAATCTGAGAGTTTTTTTCTGAAAACAAACATTTGTCTCGTAACACGTAATCGTTCATCTAAATTACTTTATTATTTCGATAGGAGGCTTGGAAATCATTTTAGAGGAAATCTGAGAGTTTTTTTCTGAAAACAAAAAATTGTCTCAGAACACAGAATCGTTAGTCTAATAACATTATTAGTGCAAGGGGAGGGTTGTAAATCATTTTAGAGGAAATCTGAGAGTTTTTTTCTGAAAACAAAAAATTGTCTCGGAACACGTAATCGTTAGTCTAATGAATTTATTAGTGCTAGGGGAGGGTTGTAAATCATTTTAGAGGAAATCTGAGAGTTTTTTTCTGAAAACAAACATTTGTCTCGGAACACGTAATCGTTAGTCTAATGACTTTATTAGTGCTAGGGGAGGGTTGTAAATCATTTTAGAGGAAATCTGAGAGTTTTTTTCTGAAAACAAACATTTGTCTCGGAACACGTAATCGTTCATCTAAATTACTTTATTATTTCGATAGGAGGCTTGGAAATCATTTTAGAGGAAATCTGAGAGTTTTTTCTGAAAACAAAAAATTGTCTCAGAACACGGAATCGTTAGTCTAATGACTTTATTAGTGCTAGGGGAGGGTTGTAAATCATTTTAGAGGAAATCTGAGAGTTTTTTTCTGAAAACAAACATTTGTCTCGGAACACGTAATCGTTCATCTAAATTACTTTATTTGTCCGATAGGATGCTTGGAAATCATTTTAGAGGAAATCTGAGAGTTTTTTTCTGAAAACAAACATTTGTCTCGGAACACGTAATCGTTCATCTAAATTACTTTATTAGTCCGATAGGATGCTTGGAAATCATTTTAGAGGAAATCTGAGAGTTTTTTTCTGAAAACAAAAAATTGTCTCGGAACACAGAATCGTTAGTCTAATAACATTATTAGTGCAAGGGGAGGGTTGTAAATCATTTTAGAGGAAATCTGAGAGTTTTTTTCTGAAAACAAAAAATTGTCTCGGAACACGTAATCGTTAGTCTAATGACTTTATTAGTGCTAGGGGAGGGTTGTAAATCATTTTAGAGGAAATCTGAGAGTTTTTTTCTGAAAACAAACATTTGTCTCGGAACACGTAATCATTAGTCTAATGACTTTATTAGTGCTAGGGGAGGGTTGTAAATCATTTTAGAGGAAATCTGAGAGTTTTTTTCTGAAAACAAACATTTGTCTCGGAACACGTAATCGTTCATCTAAATTACTTTATTATTTCGATAGGAGGCTTGGAAATCATTTTAGAGGAAATCTGAGAGTTTTTTCTGAAAACAAAAAATTGTCTCGGAACACGTAATCATTCATCTAAATTACTTTATTAGTCCGATAGGATGCTTGGAAATGATTTTAGAGGAAATCTGAGAGTTTTTTCTGAAAACAAAAAATTGTCTCAGAACACGGAATCGTTAGTCTAATGACTTTATTAGTGCTAGGGGAGGGTTGTAAATCATTTTAGAGGAAATCTGAGAGTTTTTTTCTGAAAACAAACATTTGTCTCGGAACACGTAATCGTTCATCTAAAGTACTTTATTAGTCCGATAGGATGCTTGGAAATCATTTTAGAGGAAATCTGAGGGTTTTTTTCTGAAAACAAAAAATTGTCTCGGAACACGGAATCGTTAGTCTAAAGACGTTATTAGTGCTAGGGGAGGGTTGTAAATCATTTTAGAGGAAATCTGAGAGTTTTTTTCTGAAAACAAAAAATTGTCTCAGAACACGTAATCGTTAGTCTGATGACTTTATTAGTGCTAGGGGAGGGTTGTAAATCATTTTAGAGGAAATCTGAGAGTTTTTTTCTGAAAACAAACATTTGTCTCGGAACACGTAATCGTTCATCTAAATTACTTTATTATTTCGATAGGAGGCTTGGAAATCATTTTAGAGGAAATCTGAGAGTTTTTTTCTGAAAACAAACATTTGTCTCGGAACACGTAATCGTTCATCTAAATTACTTTATTAGTCCGATAGGATGTTTGGAAATCATTTTAGAGGAAATCTGAGAGTTTTTTTCTGAAAACAAAAAAGTGTCTCGGAACACGTAATCGTTAGTCTAATGACTTTATTAGTGCTAGGGGAGGGTTGTAAATCATTTTAGAGGAAATCTGAGATTTTTTTCTGAAAACAAATTTATCTTGGAATACGGAATCGTCAGTCTTATTACTTGATTTGTCCAAGGAGAAGCTAGAAATTCATTTTAGAGGAAATCTGAGAGTTTTGTTCTTGAAAAAAAAAGATTCTTCGAACTCGGAATCGTTAGCCTAATAACTTTATTAGTCCAAGGAGAAGCTAGAAATTCATTTTAGAGAAAATCTGAGAGTTTTGTTTTTGAAAAGAAATATTTGCTCTCTAACACGGAATCGTTCATCTGATTGCTTTACTAATCCGAGGGGAGGCTTAAAAATCATTTTAGAGGAAATCTGAGAGTTTTTTTTTGAAAACAGAAATTTGTCTTGGAAAACGGAATTGTTAGTCTAGATCACTTTAGGAGTCGTAGCGGATGCTTAAAAATCATTTTTGAGGAAATCAGAGAGTTTTTTATGAAAACAAAAAATTACTTGGAACATGGAATCGTTTGTCTAATCACTTTATTAGTCCAAGGAGAAGCTAAAAATTCAATTTAGAGGAAATCTGAGTTTTGTTTTTGAAAAGATAAAAAATCTTCGAACACGGAATCGTTAGTCTAATCACTTTATTAGTCCAAAGAGAAGCTAGAAATTCATTTTAGAGGAAATCTGAGATTTTTTTTCTGAAAACAAAAAATTATCCTGGAATACGGAATCGTTAGTCGAATTCTTGATACGTGCAAGGAGAAGCTAGAAATTCATTTTAGAGGAAATCTGAGAGTTTTGTTTTTGAAAAAAAAAAGATTCTTCAAACTCGGAATCGTTAGCCTAATAACTTTATTAGTCCAAAGAGAAGCTAGAAATTCATTTTAGCTGAAATCTGAGAGTTTCGTTTTTGAAAAAAAAAGATTCTTCGAACTCGGAATCGTTAGCCTAATAACTTTATAAGTCCAAAGAGAAGCTAGAAATTCATTTTAGAGGAAATGTGAGAGTTTTGTTTTTGAAAAGAAATATTTGCTCACTAACACGGAATCGTTCATCTGATTGCTTTACTAATCCGAGGGGATCCTGTTCCTAGAAGCAGACCGCAGTCTTTATCAATTTAGATATTGCTCATTGCTTATAGCATGGAGAAAATTTGAACTCAACGGAATTGTTTAGTAAATATAATTTTGGGGTTCTCTTCTGGGAGGCCTACTCTTGACTGCAATCATTATCTAAGTACATGTATTCTTAGACTTACCAAATAAAATGACACTCACGACAGTAATTATGTTTTGTGCCAAAATGCCACAGCAGGAATTTTTTTTGATTCAGCCAGAAACAATTTCTTCCGGATACCAATACTTTGTATTCAGGGCAAACCAGCAAATAACAAAAAGAAAATCGAATGGGGCACACCAGACCCAATTGAAATTTGGGCACACCTGACCCAATTGAAAGTTGGGCACACCAGACCCATAGGAAAGATGGGAACTCCAGACCCAAATGAAAGTTGGGCACACCAGACCCATAGGAAAGTTGGCCACACCAGACCCATAGGATAGTTGGGCACACCAGACCCATAGGAAAGTTGGGCACACCAGACCCAAATGAAAGTTGGGCACACCAGACCCATATGAAAGTTGGGCACACCAGACCCATGTGAAAGTTGGGCACACCAGACCCAATTGCAAGATGGGCACACCAGACCCCTTCAAACACCCAAACATGAACAATTGTAAAACACATGAAATTGCTGAGCAAACCAAACCCAGCCATTTTAGACCATGTAGGCCTATATACAGTTACAATGTAAACAAGAATGAACTACCCACGTAGTGTGTGTATGAAATGAAATTAATGCAGGAATTATTTCAATGTCAATTCAAAAGCCTGTCATGATAAAAGCAAAATAGTGTAGCGTTTCATTACAGGCATTGATTATATTTCTTTATATGCATTTTCCTCTGTTACTTTTTTCAATTTGCTGATCAATACTGTACATCCTTATTTCCACATAAGACACCGTGTAATTGTTTTGCCACATGTCCACCATTTCATAGAATTGTTGTTACTCACTACTTCCTGGACCTACACTTACACTGTACAGCCTCAAGCAATTATTACTTGCACACATTGTTTTACACCAGTGAGGCTGACCAATGACCCTGAGTGGTCAGTGCTCTGTCCAGTGTTGCACTCCTGACTATGAGTCATCATTTTTTCTTAGAAAGCTACCCTGACTTGTTTGTTTCTCAATCTACCAATTCTTTCTCCTAAGACTATTTCTCACTTCTCCTGCTACCTTCATTCGATCCACATCACTTTTCTTAGCGCTCCACCTTTCAACTTGGGCATTCAAGCATAGCTCTGTACATATACATGTACACTGTCTTGTACATCAATAAAATACTGTACCGCCATCTCAGCCAAAGAGTAAATTAGTGTGTTCATTCCCCTTAACACTAAATTGGTGACCCAGACTCCGAACTATTGCAACCGAATTCAGCACAATGACCACTTCCACTCCAAGCCAGCCACCAGTCGCCGCAGTCAGCCTTAAGTTGCCACCGTATTGGCCCGGCGATCCTGCCATTTGGTTCATGCAGGTCGAGGCCCAGTTCGCCACACGGTGTATAACCACCGAAGAGACTCGCTATGCCTATGTCGTCGCGGCGCTTCAGCCTAGTATAGCGCAGGAGGTACGGGACATCCTCATGTCTCCGCCTGCGACTCACCCCTATAGTACTCTGAAGGAGGAGTTGGTCAAGCGTACTTGAGAATCGGAGCGGAAACGCCTGCACCAACTCCTGATAACGGAGGAATTGGGCGATAGAAAACCTTCCCAACTCCTCCGCAAGATGCAACAACTACTGGGTGGTTGCACACTCGAGCCCTCCATCCTACGGCAGCTCTTCCTTCAGCGACTCCCCACTAACATTCAACTGATATTGGCATCAACGGCAGACCAGGTCGACATCGACCATTTGGCGAAGTTGGCCGACAACATCCTGGAAGTTTCTCCCAGTCCAGTGCCAGCCTCTGCTCCCATCGCCGCAGTCACAGCTCCAGTCACCTTCCAACTGACGGAGCTGCAACAACTCCGGGATGCTGTGCACAAGTTGACAGCACAGGTGTCAGCCCTGTCCGCCCAGCCACGACACAGGAGCAGCGGTCGCAGTCAGTCTCGCGACCGTCATCGCCGCGACCAGACCCCATCCCGCGATGAGCAGAAGGAGTGCTGGTACCATTGGAAGTATGGTACCAATGCTCGCAGATGCCAGCAGCCATGCTCCCACACTGCAGGTGCCGCCCAGAGCCAGGGAAACGGCCAAGCCGGCAACTAGGGGCGACAAGCCTTGCCGGTCACGCCGCACCCAGTCGCCTTTTCTACGTAACCGACCGCCACACTAAACACCAATTCCTCGTGGACACAGGAGCTGAGGTGAGCGTCATCCCTCCTTCAACTCACGAGCGCACCAACCGTCTACATGGACAAGATCTCCAAGCAGCAAACGCTTCCCCGATTGCTACTTACGGGGAGAGATCTTTGACATTGGACATTGGTCTCCGGCGACCATGCCGCTGGGTGTTTATTGTTGCGGAGGTTCACCATGCGATCATTGGCGCGGATTTCCTCCGACATTTCAATTTTCTGGTCGACGTTCGCAATCGCAGGCTCATCGACGCCACTACCAACTTGAGCGTCAACGGTAAAGCCTCGAGCGCCAGAGCAATCAGTCCTGTCCTCGCAGCACCAACTCCATCACGCTTTGCGGACATTTTAAAGGATTTCCCCGACATCGCACGTCCTTCCTATCGTGACACACCGGTCAAGCACAATGTGACTCACCACATTGTCACGACTGGCCCACCAGCTGCTGCACGACCACGTCGACTTGCCCCCGACCGTCTTAAGGCCGCAAAGGATGAGTTCCAACACATGCTGGAACTCGGCATCATCCGTCCTTCGGACAGTAACTGGTCATCTCCACTTCACATGGTCCCCAAGAAACAACCGGGAGATTGGCGACCATGTGGAGACTACCGGGCGCTGAATACAGCCACGGTGCCTGACCGCTACCAAGTGCCGCACATCCAAGATTTCACTGCATCACTCCACGGAGCAACAGTTTTCTCGAAAATTGATCTTGTCCGTGCGTATCACCAAATACCCATGGCACCGGACGACATCGCTAAAACTGCAATCACTACACCCTTCGGACTGTTTGAATTTGTTCGAATGCCATTTGGATTGCGCAACGCCGCCCAAACGTTCCAACGCTTTATCGACGAAGTCACCCGCGGACTTGACTTTTGTTATGCGTACATTGACGACCTTCTCATTGCCAGTCCCGATGCTGACCAACATGTACAACATCTTCACTTGCTGCTCACCCGCCTCAACCAATATGGGGTCGTCATCAACCCAGCGAAAAGTCAATCCGGTGTGAATTCACTCGAGTTCCTTGGACATCACGTTGACTGTGATGGTGTTAAACCACTTGCAGATAAGGTCAGTGCTATCCACAACTTTCCCCAGCCAACAACTTAGACAAAGCTTAGAGAATTCCTCGGACTTGTCAATTTCTACCGCCGTTTTGTTCCACGGTGCTCAAACGTCCTGCTTCCGCTCACAGACCTGTTGACTAACGCGGGAAAGAAATCAGCTCCACTCGCATGGAATGACCAAGCCACAGCTTCATTTCAACAGGTCAAAATTGCCCTCGCAAACGCTACCCTCCTTGCACATCCCAAGCCGGACGCTCCTCTTTGCGTCATGACGGACGCTTCGGATGTGGCCGTAGGAGCTGTGCTTCAACAATGGGTAAACAACGCATGGCAGCCAATCTCGTTCTTCTCCAAAAAGCTGCAAATCGCTGAAACTCGCTACAGCACCTTTGGACGTGAACTTTTAGCAGTGTACCTCACTGTTCGCCATTTCCGTCACTTACTTGAGGGTCGTGAATTCTACGTCCTCAGGGATCACAAACCCCTCACCTACGCGCTCTCGTCATCGGCAGACAGACATTCCCCACGAGAAATTCGCCATCTCGATTTCATTTCTCAGTTTACCTGCGACATCCGGCACGTAAAAGGTAAAGAGAACTTCGCAGCCGATGCCCTTTCGCGTATCGAACTCAATGCCCTTCACCCAGAGCAGTCTGCACCGGTTGATTTTTGCAAGATGGCAGAGTTACAGCTTGCAAATGATGAACTCACGCAACTTCGCAATTCTTCAACTTCGCTCACCTTCAGGGATGTTCCCCTACCAGCATGCGATACAACATTAACCTGCGACATTTCAACTGGCAACCCACGCCCATTTGTTCCTGCAGACCTACGCCGCGCAGTGTTCGACTCCCTTGCATTCCTTGTCACACCCAGGGATTCGCACCACCCAACGTCTCATTACGGAACGCTACGTTTGGCCAGGTATGAACCGTGATGTTAGAACATGGGCACGATCTTGCATACAATGTCAGCGAGCAAAGGTTCATCGTCACACCTTTGCACCCCTGTCCCAATTTCAGGCCCAAAGCGCAAGATTTGATCATGTCCACATTGATCTTGTGGGCCCATTGCCTCCATCCGATGGATGCAGCTACATATTAACTTGCATTGATCGTTTCACACGTTGGCCGGAAGCAATACCGCTGCCCAACATCACAGCTGAGACAGTCGCACGTGCGTTTGTGACCAGATGGGTCGCTTCCTTTGGCGTTCCATCTACCATCACCACCGATCGAGGGGGTCAGTTTGAATCTGCACTTTTTCTCGCTCTGACAAACCTCCTTGGAACAAAACGCGTTCGCACCACCGCCTACCACCCAATCGCAAATGGCCTTGTGGAACGTTTTCACAGACAACTAAAGGCATCACTACGAGCCCAAGTGGACGCGCACAAATGGACAGAGACTTTACCACTTGTTCTTCTCGGAATACGGACATACGGACATCAATACTGCAATCCTTATTTCCACATAAGACACCGTGTAATTGTTTTGCCACATGTCCACCATTTCATAGAATTGTTGTTACTCACTACTTCCTGGACCTACACTTACACTGTACAGCCTCAAGCAATTACTTGCACACATTGTTTTACACCAGTGAGGCTGACCAATGACCCTGAGTGGTCAGTGCTCTGTCCAGTGTTGCACTCCTGACTATGAGTCATCATTTTTTCTTAGAAAGCTACCCTGACTTGTTTGTTTCTCAATCTACCAATTCTTTCTCCTAAGACTATTTCTCACTTCTCCTGCTACCTTCATTCGAGCCACATCACTTTTCTTAGCGCTCCACCTTTTAACTTAGGCATTCAAGCATAGCTCTGTACATATACATGTACACTGTCTTGTACATCAATAAAATACTGTACCGCCATCTCAGCCCAAGAGTAAATTAGTGTGTTCATTCCCCTTAACACTAAAATAGTACTATTTGTTACACAATAAGCCGAAAGGCCCACCGCTTATACATATACGGTCGGAATGACCCCTGGTAAACATCACAGGGCGCCAAAGCCTACTAAATGAGAACTTAGTTGCCTGACAAGTACCTGTATTTGATACCTAAAAGTAAAATTAGGCTAATTTACGTAAACAAAATGAAAGTTATGATAAACCCACAAAATTTATCCCGTGTCTGACACATTTTCCGCCAAAAAAGTGCCAACATTAGGAGGAGTTGGGGATGGAAGTGGGTAATTAAAACATTATGGAGCTCACATAGATGTGTCCTCCATGGATAGCTGTGACAAAGTGAGACAATTTTCATTAACAGCCAAAACCAACAAACCTAGAAAGATGCCAAACAGAAACCATCTTCCCATTGGCTATAAAAGAGGGTAAATCAGAGCACACTACCGTTTGAGCCCAGGATCTGATTGGTCAACAGAATTTTTCTTGGATCCCAGCTTGACATAAAATTGTCAATGGGATTTCATGTGTTGAAATTCTCCCTAGGACTGTGCATAGTTTAATGTGGGATAGGTTGACAGTTCATGAGCTGGATCCTTGCTTGCCACAAACAAGGAAATGGGACTTGTGTGTTAAATGATCCCCATAGAAAACTATGCATAGCCTAATGTAGGTCAACCCATCCATTGGCATGAACTACCATGTACTTATGCAATTGCTATTAAGTACATGTAGGCCATGAAAACTTCCATGTTCAACTTATCTCCAACTTGATCAACTGTAATGTGTTGTACACTGAACCATGTATGAGTTTAATGACAATAAAAACCAGGCATCTTCAACATCGTAATAAGAAACACAATTTAGCAATCACTGAAGCTAAGAATAAGGCATTTGATCACTGAATGATAAAATGTGTTGTTCCTTGCCTAATCATGGAGGAGCTTAAAACTCAATCGTATCTGTATTTTCAATAAAGTATGGGTGGCGCTAAACGTGCTTCGCTACCTATGGGCGGCGCTTACGTGCTTAGATCGTTACCGCCAATATTATGTCTTTCGTTTAAGACTTGTTTTGTATAATTGAGTATAGACAAGACTAGTCAGTCTCAAGCACAAACAGCCAGTAGAGTGGCCGCCAGCGTACAAAGAGCTTCAGTTCCTGCGGTCTGCCCGTATATTAATGTTGTATCGGTGCACTTCGCCGAGAAACACCCCTTGACCCCAGGGAAGCTTAGGGGAATACGGGCGGATCCATTGGTCATTTCTGCGCACGCGCATTCGGGGGTCCCCAATTTTGGCGTCCTCGTTTGAGGAAACCCTTCACTTTCGTTCAGGCTGTTCACCGGTAGGTTGGAAAAAAGAAGAATTAAAATTAACTCACAAATTTGATTTGCCTCGTGCAATTACCGGTAGTAATTTGTTTTCGTTGCAACAAGTGTCGGGATGTCGAGAGGCAAAGGAAAAAACCCTAGGGTGCAAGAGAGGGTCGGGGCTACAAGCAGAGCGGGAAATTCAAGGGCTCGAAGGGGCGGAAGATCCCAAGATTCAAGGCGTGCCCGGGCCCAGTGTCAGGCCAAGCAGGCACTGACCGCTTTGAGCGAGCCACCAGTCCCGACATGTGAGGAACTGGGACCAATTTCGTCCAGAATTCGGTCTCAAAGAGCAGCAAGAGAGCTGACGAGGCAAGGAACAAGTATCAGGGGGCAGTCTAGTTCGTCTGGCAGTCCTTCGGACCAAACCGGGCAGGCGGTGGTCCCACCGGTAAACACCGTGGTACCCCCAGCAGGCATAACAGAGGAGACCGCCCTAGTGCTACCAGCCCGACAAGACCCTCCCAGAAGCTCGGTGCTGACGGTTTCCCAGCCAGGGGTGCAAGCCGAGACGCGGGTCAGACGGACAGAAGCCTCCAGCCATCCTGGCCAGATGGGGGCAGGGCCCACCCATCGGCAACTCGGTGAGTCAGGCTTAGGATCACTTTCGGCTTCGGGCCAATTCCCTGTTTCATCGATTTTCGGTGAAGGGGGATTGGGAAGCATAGGAAACGCTGCAACAGAATACGTTCCTGGGGGTACGAAGGGCCCTTTAGTTTCCATCTGTGACCATCTTGGGGCAACAACTCCCACCAGTATCAAGAAAAAAATCATTAAGAGCGAATTCATCTTAAGCTTGATTTGTTGCTGGAGCGTAGTGTCACGGGCTCGTCCTCCCTTTCCAGTTTCACAAGTCGGGACAATTGTCGCTGCGAGATGACAAGACAAAGCCTCAGATAACTTCTGACGAAGAAGAAAAGTAAGCTTGCAACCGCACATTAGGCGCTGCACCTGTGAAGGGCTTGTTGGCCAGCTGCATGCGGTTTCGCGTTGATGGCCGAAAGAGGTATCCGTCCGTTAGATTGTAGCCGTATGATTTTGCCAACTCTACGACAGCTTCCAACTTCGTCCAACTTCGGTATGATAATTAGGGAAGATGAGGACTCTCTGATTGTCTTCCCAACAGTGTGATTGAAGAGGAGATCACCGCCTACTATTCCTGAGATCTCACACGTTTTGGCTCTTCCTAAGTCCCCCGCCCGATCACCGGCCCACCATAGGCCCAAGAAGAAGGCCAAATCTCTGTGCAGTATATACTGATGAATGAATGGGGCACTTCTGGCTTCCGGGGAGGACAGGCGGTTCTTTATCTCTCCTGCCAACCATCGCAACTTATCCGAGAATATTGGTATGGCTTGCTTTGGGGTGACATGCGCCTCGGCCTGTTCGAGCCGAACCACCCTCAAATATCTCTGAACGCGTTGTGAAATACAGGGGTTACCCCACAAAATGTCAGGGCGCCAAATTTGTGTCCTGCCCAAAGAGTTGTAATATCCCCTCAATTGCCCGATGTAGGAGTCCACCGTTCCAGCTGTCAAACGACGGTAACAGATGCAAGCCTCGCCGATATCTCGCTGCCCTTGAATGGAACAAACAAAAGGACCGAAATTCATCGGAAACATGTTCTGTTAACAGGAGGCTATGTCAGGGCCGGTGCGCAGGGACAGCGCTTTTCTTAGGAACACCCGTATTCTTCGATGCAGCTTTGGACAGCCACAGAGAGCCACATGGACGTCGTCTATCAGGTCCCCTTGCATAATGTAATCATTGGAGAGGAAAAGCCAGTTTGTCTCGCCACAGACCTCTCTTAAGGTGTAGTTTACTGCGGCCACAGAACGGTTCACTTTCGCGAGTTTGGTTTGACAGACCGACGACAGGATGAAAATGCATTAGGGGAACTCAGAACGCAGCTGGACTGCGGCTGCGCGGAACACTCTCAGCACCTATTGCACTCCTTTCTGGCACTCAGGCAACCTGCTGAAATCGTTGACGCCCCGTGCAAAACCACCACGTCCTGCAAACTTCGCCGACACACGTTTCCCCAATCCCGAATGAGTGAGGCAATCAGGACGAACGGTTGAAACACATGTAGCTTTTCACCTACTGGGCACTGCTGGGCAAAGATATTTACACCCGACGACCCAGGCACGAGATCCCTTGAGTAAAATTGCAGTGCAGACCCACCCAAGGCCCTCGGAACATTTGAGGGTAGGGCCATCAAGTCAAAGATGAAACCACGCGGACCCCCAAACTCCCTTTGAAGGAACTCCCACATTGGGCGGGATAATCGAGCATCTGCCTTAGACAGCTCTCTTGAAGGGGCATATGCCGGATTCTGATTAGGGGGACCCAATTCAACAGCAGGGTGAAATTTGCCTCTAAGGTAAGGGCGAAGATCAGCTTCAATACCCTTGCCAGAGAAGTCGACTTTGCCCTGTGGGTGCTCCAAACGTTGAACAGGACGAATTAATCAACCGTCACGTCTACCCGCCTGTCCCACAATAGATCTAAGACTGCGTGTAGAACAAAATACAAGGCCAGACCCGGGCTTCTTTATAACAGATGTCTTTCATAGCCAGAACCTCCGGGGGCCAGTAATCTCCAAAACTGGTGTTACCTGACGGGCCTGCCCAGACCCCTCCCCCATCGAAAACCGGACGCGCCTGAATTCAGTGTTATTGACACATGGTGTTCTTTCTTCCAAGGTATTGGTTGCGAAAATGAATCTGTAAAACGCCTGAAAAGAGAGGGGACGGGGAAACTTCGTCAAGCTTAATCGGCATGAACGCGCAACACTCTCTTACAAACAGGGATGCCGCCGGAAACACCAAGGTGAAGCTCTGACATTTTCCGACAAAGCGCTGAAGCTCTTGAGATTTACTTTATTTGATACAAGAATATCTTCTCTCACCTCAGCAAATGAAATATTTTTCTTCTCTGGAATCCAGAAAGATAGAGATCTCGAACACATCCCCAGACCCAAATGGACCATGCTCGATGACGGACGGAGATGGCTTTTCTCGAGATTGATGAAAAAACACAAGTGCGATTTCATGTAGCAAACCGCGTATAGAGCGCCCTCTGAGCTCTGTTGAATGCGCCTCCAACTTGCGTATCTCCTGAGCACTGTGGGGCAGACATAACGGAAAGGGAGAGATTGCAAATAATTAGAATGACCGACGAGTTATTTTGGCGCTGCTGATGGGCCAGAACACTCGCCTATGAAACGGTCGTCGATCCACACCTTGGTGTGGATACCCCGGTTTTTCAGCCATGTTGAGAGGCAGAAGCCAAAAGTCGAGTAAATGAAAACGCTATTCTTAAAACCAGGCAGAGTGGTGTTTACAAAATAGTAACCGCCCCCCTCGAAACCACAGAACGTCTTAGAGGATTCTGACAGAAGCACCTGCTTGTAGCCTTGCGCATCGTCGGTGGCCGAAAAGAAACCATTTTGGTTGACGGACTTGGCAATTTCACCTAGAGGGGTTAATTTGAAAGGCGTATCTTTACACCAGAGATTCGGCCCCTTCATCGACAGCACTAGTCGTGGCTTCTTGTGTTCTATAGAAAGAGCATTTACGCATCTCGGTGGGGGAACCTTGGTTATTTTCCCCAAAAGCTCCAAGGAACCTTCTATCAATCTCTTCGTCAAGGTTTCATTTATAAACGGCACAAATTGCACGACGGCGCATTTGCGAAATACATCTGCGGGGGTACGTCCGAGTCGAACTGTCTGCCCCGGTATTCCCCTTTAAAGGTTTGGAAAAGACTTCGATTTAGACCAACTTCCATATCACTTGCTTATTCGTCTTTCTCTCTGCTTCCAACCCTTACCGTATCACATTCGCTTTACGCAGGGAAATCTTAAAGAGACTATAACTAACAGGGCCTGCACATCTGCCCGTCGGTTTCACTGGCCTAGGGGATGGGAGGGGAGGGAGAGAAGAAAAAAAGGGGGGGGGAGGACAAAAACAATGCCAAAAAGGGCCCCTACAATTTTTCTTTGCAATCGCGGGCCATGTGTCCTGTCTTTAGGCAGCGAAAACAAGCGCTAGTCTGCTTGGCAAGACCCACACTGCGAAACCCTCCACCACGCTGGCTCTGCTGAGGATTCCATCTAGGTCGGAAACCTCGACGACAGGATCTAAAATCACCACCTTGACCTTGCAGTCCCAATCGTGCCTTAGTGTCTGCAGGAGGCGCGCTCAAACCTAGATGTTTACAGGCGAATCTCAACCGCTTGTCAGAGTCTTCGCCGGTGATGGATTTGTATATGTACATGGCGATGCCCTGCACCTTGGCTTCTACGTGCTTTGTGCATTCTGTGAGAAGATTCGTGTACATTTGTTTCTCCTTAACGTCGTCAGGTGTCAAAGGTGCGAACTCGTCTACATACTTCCTCAGCACCGACATCACATATCGGTCATAGCCCGTTTCTGTACAGGCCTTCAAAAGCTCCAGACGTCTCGGTTTGTGTTCTTCCAGAGCGGATTTTGCCTGCATTGATATAGACAAACAAATGCCCATCACACTGATCACAGACTGAGTACATCCGTGTTTAGCCTGATCTCGCTTGCCACGATGACCAATTTAGCCCCTGATCTGCTAGGGATCCCAACCCGGACTCGTAACTTAATGATTTTCGCTAATTAAAGGTGCTGTCCCTTCTCAAACTTAGGCGAGAGTTCCTCGTGTAAATTTAAGCGCACCCTTTCGGCTTCGTACGGGAACACGGCAACCTCAACTGGGGGCCCGAAATCTGAATTTAAGGCGATTGCAAATCTCTTGGGAATTCGGCCTATCTTATCTTATCTAACTCTGGATTCTAATGTGAATCGTACCCGACCCCGCCCAAATAGAGGCTCAACCTCTGATTCCCGCGAGTTCCGATCTCCAAATACCAGTTTACCGTAATTTCCTTGGGATCCCGCCATTCCATGTACAGGTCCAACGTCCACATTTTTTTTCATTTATTTATTTATTTATTTATTTATTTATTTATTTATTTTCCTCTCCCCCTCACATAAAGTTGCGAACTTGAAATAAATAATTTCGCCTGAGGACGTGGACCCCCCTATACTCGGAGGGAACTTTTTTTCCCCCCGTGATTTCATTCGAGGCACCAGCCTTCAACGCATACGGGCCCCGCCCTTTGCTTCAGATGTGTGCAGATTCACACGGGGCCCAGTTCCCCTCACCGGAGGTCCGACCTCTCAATTCCAAATTGGCTTCACATTATCCAGGGTGCGGACCCCTCGCCTAGAGGTCCAACCTGCAAATTCAAACTTTAATTGTATAACTACCTCTGGGAACCTAGTCTCTCTCCCCCTACGAGGTAAAGGCCCAAACCAACGATATTAATTTTGGTCCGTCAGGGGACCCGGTCTCCTTCACATACACGCTGGACCTATGCAAAAGGCTTTAAATGTAATGCATTATCCGGGGGCTCCGCCCCTCTCACTAAGAGGTACGACCTCTGATTCCGAACCTACTCGGGGGCCCGGCCCCAACTCGCGGAGGTCCCACTTCCAAATCGGAATTCGACGTGGTTCCATGTGTGGGGGTCTAGGGAGCTTGGTCCGCCCGCCCCAACAAGTACAAAGTCTATAGGGAAATTTCGCTTTTGTTCGGGGCTCGACCTCCCTCATACATAGGTTCGACTTTTGACCGCAGCTGGAACGTAGCTTTATTCGGGGGCCCCGCCCCTCTCACATAGAGGTCCGACCTCTTATATAAAACTGACTCCCAGTCTATTCGGAGGCCCAGCCCCATCTCATAGAGGTCCCACTTCCCACTCGGAATCGACGCAGTTCCCTCTGGGGGCATGGGGCCCCGCCCCCGGCCCTCGTACCAAAAGTACAAAGCCCCAAGGGAAATTTCATTGCGAATTCACTCAGGGACCGAACATACTCCACATGCAGGTCGAATCTTGAGTGTCATTTGGCGTAAGCTTTTCGAGGATCAGCCCCCTGCTACATAAGATCCGACCTCCCAATTCAAAATCAATATCCAACTGGGCCAGGGCTCAGCCTCTTTTCATAGAGATTCGGTCTCCCGGCTCAAAATAATTCAAAATCGATCAGAAGCCAGGCCTATGCTATATAAAATGTTATCGCCATTTCATTGGGAAACCGGCGCTCTTCATCGAGGCGCGACTTCTGAAAATAAAATAGAGTTGCTTGAGTTGACCTCTGATTGAAGCCAAAATCTTGTCTCGTGTCTGTCTATTTGTATATACCTATATTCATTTGCATCTTATTGTATTAATTAACTTTTATCGTTATTATTTGTCTTTTTTAGCTTTTCCGCCGTGAAACGGAAAAGCTATTGTTGTTGTTCTGGGTTTTTTTTCGTACTTTTCTTCTTTTTCTTATCGGAAAAAATCCCATAAACTTTGTACATGGAATTTATGATCGCCATTTTGGCCATTGAACACACTTTGATTTTTTTCAAACTTTGCAAATGCATAGAGCCCTTGCTGAAGTTAAGTTGTGCACAGTTGTCTTTAAAACTTCATGACGTCACCACGTGTCAAGTGACAGCGTTTTAAAGGAGCATATTTCAAACTCCATTATATGCAAAAGTACAAGTTCGTTTGGTTTCAATTTTGCACTGTATCTAAGTTGGGAAAAGGTGTATCCAAATATTTCGCTCATTTGATCGTGACGTCATCTCATGAATATTAATGAGGTAATGAACTGTTCGTTTTTTTCACATTCAATTAAGCATATTTGGCCAACGGAGCAAGATTTTTTTTATTTTTTCGTTTGTATCTATTGGGGATGTAGTTTAAAAACACCCTCCGGGGCCAAAATTCAATGACGCAATCTTGACGTCATCGAAATGCGTGTTTTTATAACACATATTAGGCAATTGTCAATCTTCTCGAAATTTGGTGGGCGTTTAGCTATTGGGCTAGAAATTCTAAATCCTGAGTTTGGAAGCAATTGATCATTGTTCAGAATTATTATGATTTTTTAATAATACACTTTGTGCACAAAATATGCACGTGCGTTTTGGGGTAGGAATGATGGGTACGGTTTCGAATCCCGTTGATGTAATTTTTTTTTAATTTTTTTTTTTAAGAGAACCAAATGCGGAAAAGCGTTATGTTCTGTTTGCCAAATAATTATTATTACTATAATCATTATTATTATTATTATCATTATCATTATCATTATTATTATTGTATATATACATCTATAGATTTATTTGCTTATTTATTTATTCAATACGCCCTCCTGCTACGTCCTGAAAAATTTGGTTTGTGTGTGTGGCCCGCCATAAGCGCAGTCCGATTGCATACTAAGCATACCAAACTGTTTGTATACCACCATTAGTCCATGCTGTATTAAATAGTCCTAAAATTCAAACCGGTGCCAAAATGTCCTTCTTATGGCGTCCCATTAATACTATACTACTTTCCATACGTATGAGCACAGCGAGGTAGCATGAAATGGTAGACGCCTCGCGTCCAATAGCCGGGACAAGGTGACCCGCTAAGCCTGCCCATAAAGACGTGTAGTGCTGTGGCTACACGCAATATATAATTATGTCCCTGAAATTTGATTTTCCGCGCTCAATAAAAGTTAAACATTCCGTACATTATGCATTCTGACTATTCATTTCAAACATATTACAAGGCTACATTCTACGTACCTCAACAATATCGTACGTGATATTCATGGCTGCTGCGTCCAAAAGGCGACAGAGGAGATCTCAGAGGGGTTTACGATACAACGACACGCGAAAGTGCGACGATAGGTTCTATGAATAGGGCGGGCACTTTGCGGCGAGGCATTCACTAAATACCGATTGCATCGGTCAGGCTCGGCTGCCCTTCAAGGCCTCGAGCTCACGGTCCACTTACTCACAAACGCCATGCTCCACCCTTGAGGGACCTGCTTGCAGGCTGCCGGTAATGTCGTGTGACCTCTTGGCAGGCCCTTATAACGCAGTTACACTAAGCATATTATAGTGCCGTCGGACAAATACGATCGCTCGGAAGAATAATAAACCTGCAAGAGATTATGCATTATATACGGCGTGGGATATGCCTCAAGATGAAGCCCTGAAAGAAGGCGACGCGTTACAATTACCTCGAATTTAAGACGTTTCCCGTCATATTTCCTGGACGCCTTTGCGTATAAAAGGAACAACCATACCAACGCCAGATAGAACTCGCCACGTACGCCTCTCCTTTTCTCTCGCCCACTTCAGGTCCCGCAGCATAAAAGCCCACCCATGAACGCCAGTATCGCTCAGGGACGTCCAGCTTGCGAGCCGCTAGAATCACGAATGACTTAACCTTTGTCACCCTCATCGGCCTGAGCGGTATAAATAGGTGCTCCCTCTGTATGTCAACCGACCACGGGGTGTCCCATTGCAAAGATCAGAACAGACCGACCGTCCCTCGCCATTAGAAGTCCTATTCTTACCCACGTATCACTCAGGGCTAATGTATCTTGCAATGGGGGGAGGCAGTGCCTTTGCTGCAAAACTTATACGCCATGCAGTCAAACTAATTGCGATGTTGCCATTCTAAGATGAATACCCCGACACAAAGGCCGCTATGTGTTTACTTGAGGGTTTCTCCAAAGGATTCAGGCTTCGCTTTGTTGGGCAGCGTAAGGATACAAAAACCATAAACCCTCGCTCAGTTCACCAAAATGTAACTGCCGCTCTCGTCAAACTAAACGAGGAAGTTTAGGCTGATCCATAAATTATCCTTTCCGGCCTCGGATTCGGTAAATGATGGGATTGAAAGGCGGGCCTGCGCAGTCCAATACACACAATTTGATGATGCTATTGATTTGGTAGTAGAGGCGCAGAAAATGGTGCCCTATTGGCAAAGGCAGATATAAAATCTGCATAACGACTTTTATACCAGTCCACCCTGACGATTTCTGTCTCTTGGGAATCAATGTTGAGGAACAGTTTTGTTGTTGATAAAGCCCATGCCAGTGGGCGCGTCCTGCGCCCCGGTGCTTTTGAAACTGTTTCTACTTTTCTGGAATGGGCCGTGAGAACGCACTCCGAGCGCATATGCCATTATGCTGATGATTGTTTGTTCATCGGTGAAAAATGTGCTCCGCCCATGTTAAATTGCTTCCGGTCGGTGTGCGAGAACTTTGGCGCGACGCTAGCAGAGGAAAAAACAGTGGGGCCCACCACCCAACTCACATTTTTGGGTATTAACATAAACGCTGTCGATCGGACGATTTCCGTGCCGGATGAAAAAATGCGAAAGATTTCTGATATGGTTAATTCAGCTGTTCTAGCAAAAAAAATTACATTGAGATCGCTTCAATCGCTCATCGGCTCTCTATTATTCATATGCCGCGCTATGGCCCCAGGAAGAGCTTTCTTGCGGCGGTTAATAGATTCATTGAAAGGAATAAAGAGCCCTTGGCATAAGATTCAACTCACGGTGGGAGCAAAGGTTGACCTTATCATGTGGCAAGTGTTCCTCCAAAAAATCAATCAATGGAAGAGCCATAACTGCAGACAGGTACTGGGTCACAGATTCAGATCTGGAGCTTTTCACTGACGCCAGCAGTGGTATCGGGGTTGGCGGATTTTTTTCTGGGCAGTGGTTTCAAGCCATCATTTGACCTAATTTCGTCAAATTGGAGACCCGCTCCATTGCTTGGATGGAAATCTTTCCAGTGCTCGTGGGTCTAACCCTTTGGGGAAAACTGTTGTCGGGAAAGCGGATAATGATAAGATCCGACAATCTAGCTGTAGTTGGTATCATTAATAAACAAACTTCAAAATGGCCTCACATAATGAAATTGTTACGTAATTTTGTACTTCAGTGTTTGCGTAACAATGTCGTATTTAAGGCCAAGCACATTTCAGGTGCCCAAAACAATATTGCGGATGTTTGTCCCGTTCACAGATGACCCGCTTCAGAGAGCTAGCTCCGTCAGCGGCCAGTGCGGGCTTACAGGTTCCCTCGTTTTTCTGGAATCTTTAAACGCCGAAACCGAATGGCTGTTGGGGCTGCTTTGGCTGGTAGCACCTGGGCATGCTATAGCAGAGGGTTGAACCGGTTCCAGCAATTTCGTCAGCAGGCTGATTTGCAGCAATTATGGCCGGCTCCTAGTGGACATGTGGCTGCATTTATTGCACAATTGTCATTAACGGGGCCGGCTTCTTCTACAATCAGCTCTTATATTTCAGCAGTGGCATTTGTGCATAAAGTCAATAACTTGCCAGACCCCTCTAACAACTTCTTGATCCAGAAACTGAGAGAGGGATGCCGAAAACAGCGCCGGAAGTCCGACATAAGACGTCCGGTCACTCTAAATCTTCTGGGGAAACTTTGCCACGTATTGGGATCAATCGCATCTTCTGAGCTTGAAGAACACTTGTTTTATTAGCTTTTCCGCCGCTTCCAGGGGAGCGGAAAAGCTATATCTTTTGTTTTGATTTTTGTTTTTCTTCTTCTTCTTCTCCCCAAAAGCCCATATACACAGTGCACAGGGGTTTTGTAAGCACGACTTTGGTCATTGAACAGACTTGGATTTTTTTCAAACGTGGCAAATGCATAAAGCCCATGCTGAAATTGATCCTAAACACCTTGATATCATCATGACGTCATCACGTGAAACGTGACCTTGCTTTAAAGGGGCAAATTTCAAAATCCATTAAAAGCAAAGGTAAAAGTTCGTTTGGTTTCATTTTTGCACTGTATCTAAGTTGGTAAAAAGGTGTATCCAAAAATTTCCTCAATTGACCGTGACGTCATCTCATGAATATTTATGAGGTCATGATCTTTTCAGATTTTCACACTGAAATGAGCATATTTGGCCAACGGAGCGAGATTTTTTTCATTTTTTCTTTGATAACTATTGGGGACATTAGAAACACCTTCCGGAGCCAAAATGTCGTTACGCAATCATGACGTCATCAAAACGTGTGATTTTAAAACACATATAAGGCATTGGCCGATCATCTCAAAATTTGGTATGTAAAATAATAGCTATCGTGCTAGACATTCCAAATCTAAAGTTTGGAACCAAAGGACCATTGTTTTAATTATTATGAATTTTTGGATGCCACACTCAAGTCCCATAGGCTTTGTGCACAAAATATGTACATGCGTTTTGGAGTAGGAATGGGGCTATTCTATAACTTGTTAAAAACAGAAGCGGAAAGGCTCTATGCTCTGTTTCACAACAGACATATATTTCTCGTTTTGTTTGTCCTTGTTTGCCCTTTTTGCATATTATCGGATTATTCCGGGTTGGAGAAATTACGGCCGATAATATATCGGCTGATTGTTCACGAATCTTGGGATTAAATGACATTTGGTTCGAATGCGGAGATCAGTCAATCCTGTATGTTCGGCTTAGATATTCTAAGACTGACCAAAGGGGCGACGCAGTCAAATTAAGGTTCAAAGGTACACAGGAATTTCCTCTTTGCCCAGTCCGGTCAATATTGGGATATTTGAAGACGTGTCCTGCAAAGACGGGCCCTTTGTTCATGCATGCAGACGGATCCCCAGTAACTGCCTTTCAGTTTCGTCACATGCTGAAAAAAGGTTTAAAAGCTCGAGATTCCCACCTAGGGTTACAGTGGTCACAGCTTTCTCGTTGGTGCGGCCATTTCAGCCGCGCTGGATGGCCTCTCAGTCTCTGAAATTCAGACCTTGGGCCGATGGAAGTCTGCGGCAGTAAACCTGTATATTCGACCCGATAAAGTTTGACTGTTGTGACCGACACAGAAGGCAATTACGTTTTAACATTCATCTTTCCATACCTAGGGTAAGTCCTATTTTTCCTTGTTTCTTTTCCTGTTTGTATTTGCAGGCACGACACGCACTTGGGTAATAACATTGTGTATTGCACGGGCCGATCGGATCCACGTTGCTCCTCATCTGGATGCCTATAGTGGCTGGATGTTCGTGGAGCCAAGATGAGTGAGCTAATCCCGATCCTCAGCCGTCACCTCAAGAAGGAGCCGGTTCCCAAAACAGTCGTTGTTCATTTGGGAACAAATGATTTGTTCTCCACGCCGGTAAAAGTACTTAGGCATAAAATAGAAGAGGGTACCTGCGGTATCCGCCACATGTTGCCGAATACGAGAATTGTGTGGTCGGACATTCTTCAGAGGGCGTTTACTATGGGGAGACAAAGCATGGTGTCGGAAAAAAGGAATCTAGCAGCCCTAAATAAATTTGCTCACAAAATTAGTGTACTCGATATAGGCAACGCCTGCTCCATTATGCACTCGCACAACATTACGCTATCACATAACACAATGTATAGGCGAGATGGTCTGCATTTGTCCGCGACGGGCAACATCCTGTTTTCGGAAAATTAGCTCTGAGCCCCGAGGCTCTCCTTTTTCCGGAACACACAAAACAGCAGTGTTCTTGACTTGAGTAACAACCTCCTTGTTTCGGGGTGATGGTTGATACTAAATATATATATATAAAAGGGGGGGGGTAGTAGGGAAGTTCCCTGATTGAGAACTTGTTGGGGTAAAGTTGAGGCCTATAATGGCAGGACTGACTCGTCCACAGCTTTTGGGACTTTATTCACATTGCTGAGCTCTGCGTATTTTACAGACCGCAAGCGGGTCAGGAAGATGACCTTGGGGCAGCACCCTTGGGAGTGTCTTTCATAGGGAAGTATGCGTACCCTTGCCAACATGCGACCCCTTTTGGTCAGTTGGCCTTCTATGTATTAGGCAATCAAGCTTTGTACAGGTTTTGTATTTTGTTCTTGGAGTTTTGGAGACTATAAACTCATCTATAGTTTGCGTTTGCTTCCTAAATTGGGAGTGATCTCATCCAGCCTTAGTAATATTGTGGCGCAAATTACAGTGCAGCTTAGACTATAGAGGGCGCACTCGCGGCTGTGGGCCCTATATAAAGCCCGGAGCAGTCACTCGCTAGGGGTCACTCGCTGGCAGTCACTCGCTAGGGGTCACTCGCTGGAAGTCACTCGCTACCCACTGTATACGGCACTCCACGGCACTGAACCGGACAGGACAGGACAGAAGAGACATAGCGGAAGAGACGGTAGGCCAACTATAGCTTGCGCGCGCTGATGGGCGTGTGCTGGGTGGTGCGGTGAAGTCGGGCTGGCATAAGGAGGCTAGGAGTCCGTGGAGGCTACTGGAGGCGGGACGGCATACGGCGATCGGCCGATCGTCTCGCGGCGGAGCCGGAAGGGTGCGCTCCTCTCCCCGCCGCCTCGCGGGAGGATCACGACGGGAAATGGTCGAGGGCGGGGAATGGAGGCGCACTGAAACGCGACAGGCGTACGGGTCTTACCCGGGACTCGGAGGCTATCCCCAGCCAGGCATTGTCGTGCTGCCCAGCACTGCCCTACCGTAGCAGCTAATGCGAGGCTACCCCTTCACAGAGCTAATCATTGAGAGGCTCAGGGACCAATCACTTGGAGGCTAATAATCATTGTAGTGCAATCAAACGGGAGGTCCATCATAAATATGACATGAATCTTTGCTATTAAACTCATACCAATAATTAATTGAAGACATTGACTCTTGTGTGTAATTGTCTGTCCTTGTCCACCCCGAGGGTTGAGGAGCGTGGGTGAATGCCGCTACGCGTATGGGGCGGTATATCTCCATCCAAACGGACCTGCATTCCTGGCTGCTGGCATTGATCTTCAGCTAGGTTGCTTGGGTAGAAGGACTGCGTATCGGATCACCGATAATAGACCGCCACAATATGTTCAGCAACGTTATACTGCACGACAGTGAACCTAGAGAAAGTAAACACTACTCACTAGTAGTAATACTAATACAGTAATAGTACTAGTCTAGTAGTAATGCAAAATTTAATAATACCTTTTGATAAGATTCTCACTTATTTTATCCTTGCAACATACTGTATCAAGGTGTTCCTGCGGTAAATGTGTTGTGATGAACTGCATGTGCTGCAAGGAGGTCAAGGCCATTCAGCAAAAGATCCTGCACACTTGTGTTAACCGTGATGATTTCCTTTGTTTCACCGACCATCCCTGGTAAGCTTAGAGGCTACGAGTCTAAACCATGGCACACTTGAGACAGCCTACTATGCTTACAAACAACAATACGGTGCTAGAGCAATTGAAGGTGACCTTCCGAGGTACTTTGTAAATTAATTCAGGAAAATAAATGTTAAAAAATTGATGTTTCAATCCTAGCAGGAGCTTTCTCAAGTCAAAGGCATAATCTGCCTTTGAAATTCTGCTTTTGAGAAAGATGGTGCAATTTGCAATTTTGTGCATATTTCTCAGGCAAAATAGAGAGAGTGCCCTTTTCAAAAGCAAAGAGAGCTTTGGTCTAAACTTTTTTTGTTTAAAGGAAATACAGGCACGTGTCATACCGGCAAGTTATAAGGTGGTGCTATGGGTATCTTGGACACAACCATGTGCCCCTCCCCTCATGCATCATGCATAAAAACAGAGCAATCTTTCCGGATCCAGATGGCAACTATGTAGGTTTCAGATACCAGATTTAGATGAACAGTGAATTTTTTTTAGACCAAGCCTCAAATTACTACAACCATGTTTGATTTTCAAAGTTTTAAGGCTATCTGTATCTCTGGACATACAATATTGTAGCGAAACAGTAGGCTTAAGATGAGGCTAGGGATAAAAGTGCGCATGCGTGAGAGCTCTGGGAGCACGCAGCGTGTGTGGGCCCCGCAAATCGGGAGTCCGTTGTATGCAAGCAGTGAAGCTGGACGTGCTGCTCCAGACCTGCGTGGTAAGTGCAAGTTGCTTGTGAGGTAGGCTAGGCGGGTTAGCGGGATTGTACGTGAGGTGTGAATCTTGACAGGGCCGTCGCTATCAAGTTGACTGGGGCGGATTGCTTATCGTCGGTTGCACTCGTAGTCGTACGTTAGTGCGGTGGCGGTGGTTTGGGCGATCCTTTGTCGTTGTGTTGCGTGCCCGTCTGTGAGGTTCACTGATCGTAGCGTCGAGGGTCCCGTGAGGATAACTGTCATCCTCGTAGTCAGTCTGCCTGGACTCGTTGTCCACAGGTAGCGCTCAGCTGTGTGTGCGGTTTATTGCCACAACGGTGTTTTATGGACGCAACGATACATTCAGGAAACAGTCGTGGGCTCAACGGTTGCAGACCCACTGCGCACACGGAACTGTCAGAATGCTATTTATAGAAAAAAGATGGCCGCCTCCTTGTTTTGGCTGTCGCACAGGCGAAACGAAACACCTTCTCGATCAACTGATGGTATTTTTTGCCTTTTTTTCAAAAACGTGAGTAAAGCAAATGACCAGTATTAGAATCCTTGATTCTCACTGAATCCAAAAATGGGCACGTAGGACGGTGATACGGGTGTTTTCGGCGGTAAATCTGGGGGTTTGTGTCGGCCGGTCGAAATGGTTTTTGGCGGTGTGTACATATAATCAGGTTTAGGACACTGATTTTCTTGGACCCCATAATACAGTCACCCGAAACTCAAAATTTCAAAATTCGATAAAAAAAGGGTGACTTGTGGGGTCCAAGTTACTCGGACTAGGGTTGATCGGGGTATTGTAAATATGATGTAAATAGTATAGGTGCTCATTGGTAATCCTCATAATCGCAATCCTCATGTGATCATTCCAATACCACTTACCAGTGATTTACAATAAATGATGTGATTGATTGTCCTGGAAATCCTATGTCCTCGTGAGGGTTATTCAGGTTTCCTTGGTTGCCTTTATTGTACAACTCTTTACCAACTCCAAGTGGTGGTATACTTCCACTAAACGAACCGTCCCTAGGCTTTGTCCGCCGTTCGTTGATATCCCCCCTTGTGGTTGGGTAGCCGCTCACCCTTCCACATAGGAAGTAATATATTTGTGGGATATTGGGCGCTGGTGGGTAACCAGTGGTTTCCGATCCCTTAGTCTTGTAATTGTCCACCCGGGCCCACGCCACAATATGGAACTCTTTCCCTGGTAAATATCTCCCTCAGTATTTTCAGGCAAGCTGTTTTCATGGATCAGCTGATATCCTTGTGTGTATACAAAGTATTGTATGAATAGTGATTCCTTTTGTATTTTTATTGGTCAAGGTTCCATGCCTGCTTTATGAACTGTTCATTCAGAAAAAATCTAACTCCTGCTCTACTGAAATTTTGTTTTGTAGTCCTTCACCTTCAGTTGTTCTTGGCCTTATTAAGGGCAAATCTTCATTTAACCCTACAAATAAAGTATTAATTCTACATAGCCGCCCGTCAATCACCATGCACTGTTTGCTACGTTAAATAGAGGAAATTCTCATGAAATGTTCAAAATGTACAAGAGTGCATTCTAGGAATTGACCCAAAGTGCACTCATCATGTGTATTAACTTACAATTCTATTTGATATACCAGTTAAAATTGCCCGGAACTTCTGGAAGCATTATGGTAAATTAAATGGCAACCACTGTGTGTGACTCAAAAAATGTTTTGTTCATGGTACATTCATGTAGTTTGTGTTGCTTATTTTCCCTGTTAGGCTAATCATTGCCATTCAGTTGAAAAAGTGTAAATTACGCGTGTCTTAAACATTTGTGACCAGCTCCACAAAAATGGGTATTATTAAAGGGACATTGTTTTTAAATGAGTACAAAGCTGAATTGGTTACATTATCAGCTTCAATTAACTGTACGTTTGAAGTTGATCATGAACTGAATTCAGCTATGTACATCACTCATTAGATACTCATTTTTGTTGAGCTGGTCACAAACCTATATTGCCATGATCGCTAATAAAATAAAGAATGTTTGAATATATATACTACCCTTAATACTTCATTGGCGACGAGGATAAATCAAATTGCTAGCCGTAAAGATTAGTCATCAACGATCAACGTTTGTTGAATGCTGTTGGCAGTTAAATCCTTAGCGAACTAGCGATCTAGTGTACATAGTAATAGGGCATAAGTTATAATAGTCGGCAATTGCCGATTGTAAGAATACGTAGAACTACCTATTATAAGTGTACTTTGTATTTAAGGGGACTGGTATTTCCACTCATTACGTAATGCGATTTCTCGTCTAAATGGCATGAAAAAAGAAGAAGACAGAAACTTATCTGAAAACACTGAGAATTACGTCTGCGTAACCACTGTCAATCAGGTCAAACTGTCGTGCGTCACTGCGACAGGGGCGTTGCCAGTGGACGTACATATACGACTTTAATCAGTGACTGGCAATTGTAGCCATCCTATGAATACCAGTTTTCGCTCTTTAATATTACTACGACTTCTATTAGTACATTCTAGCTTAAAGACCCGTCCGTCATAATGACACTTAATTTGAATAATACTTCACTTAAAGAACTTACAACTTTACCAGGCATTGGCGTCAAATTTGCGCAAATAGTAATTGCGATAAGAGAGTTAAAGGGAACAGTGGTAATAGATGACTTCTATGAAACCCCAGTACTTCAAACTAAACTCCATGAACTATTAGAGAAAGAACTAATCTCAGTAAGCTACCAAGCTACTTGCACCACTCAACCTGGCCAAATTGAGCAAGGAAAAGGGGAGAAACTAGATAAAGTACTAAACAATGTTGAGATCTTTACGCAACACATAGATGTGTTGACGAAGGTTATGGAAGATAGCACATTCACTGTTGTCAGTACGCTGAAGTCGTCCATAGTGGCCATGACAGAAGCTATACAAAAACTAGACACCGAAATCAAAAACCTGAAGGAAAAAAACAATAGTATGCTAGAACCAGACCCTTGTAAAGAATCTAACGCAAACACGGGCGATAAAGTAATAGATGCCACGCTGAGGGTTATTGAGGAAAATGCCCCTCCCATGCCATCGTACATTCTTTACGCGATTCAACAAAATAAATCGGGAAATGAGAATGATGGCAAACAAAAGCCGCTAATAGCTTTACTGCATTCGGGATCTGACAAAATCCACACTACAAAAACAGCTAGCGAACAGAATATCGAACTATTGTTCACCCTGGAGCATTCGGTATCTGGCGAACGTGCTCCTAGACAATCGGAAGTCGAACACAAGCCATTGATCAACCACGGGCTTGCGGTATCAGGACAAAAGCCCAAAGAAATGCCTAAACAAAACATCCAAACACAAAGTCTTGGAATAGCAAGCCAAACGATTCCCTCACAACGCCGCCACGCACCCAACAAACAAATCGTGACCTCACCACGCCCAACTGACACTCTGGCGCCAAAATTACTGCCGTACGACGGGAAAAGCGATTTCCATGCTTTCATTATAAGATTTGAAATAATGGCTGAGTGCTGTCAATGGGACGAGCCTACAAAACTTTTGCAACTTTTAGGTGCGTTTAGTGGTAAAGCTTTGGATTGTTTTGCTTGGCAAGACCCTGACATTAGGCGAATTTATGTCAGGATCAAAGACCAACTCATGAAAATGTTCGGGAAAGTCAAGGACCCAATAATTCAGAGAGCCGAACTAGCAACAATCCGTCAAAAGGATGACAAATCCCTTGAAGAATTTGGGCAACGCGTGCGTCAGATTGCCACTCGGGCTTTTCCGACAGCGGGCACACACGTTTTCGAAACCCTCGCTAGAGAAGCATTCCTGAAGGGGTGTGGCAATGTTGATGCGGCAGAGTTAGCGTTGCACCGTGACCCTAAAACACTCAACGAGGCCGTACAGTTCACACAGACGGCAGCACATAACCATCAGCTTCTATCGCGTTCAGGTAGAGCTAGAGTCAGAAACGTTTCGTTTGCAGACCAATATCCTGCTAATATCCCATCTGACCAACGCGTTCAGATAAATCAGGCAGGGAAAGATAAAGTTAACGTAACCCTTGATTGGTCAGAAATTAACCACAACATGAACGAACGAACAGTTGTCTCCTTGAACTTTCTGGTGGTGTCCTTTACTACAAATGGTTCGAGGGGCAATCCCACAGATTATCTTTTCTAGTCCCAGCGGTGTTGCGTCATGAAGTCCTTCATTTTTGCCATGGCACCAAAATGGTTGGGCACCCAGGAATTACAAAAACTTTGCAGAAGGTACAGCAAACCTCTTATTGGTACCGTATGGCTGAAGACGTGTCTCTTCATGTTAGGGCGTGTTCGGAATGTAACGTATACAAAAAACTAACACGTAAAGCCAATGCAACAATGACAAAATATCATGCGGGGGCACCAGCCGAACGAATACATTTGGACATCTTGTGTCCATTCACTCGATCATCATCAGGCAACCAATACATACTTATGTTTATTTGCCTATTTACTAAGTGGTTAGAGGCGTGCCCCCTTTCTGACCGATATAGGCATTCCTCGAAACAATCACTGAACTTTGACACACAAATTAATACAGTAACTTGAATACAAAACCAGAGAACGCTTGACAACAGGCACTGCGAAACGCGTCCATGCATGTACATGTATGTACGTCTGTACTGTATGAGGCACCAAGTGTAAATTTATTATTTAACCCAATTATTTACAAATAATTCATTATTGGTACATACTGCATTATATGTAAAAAAACAGCAACCTCTGGCTAAATAATGGATTATATGTTAAATAAATTTACACTTGGCGCCTCATAGTATGATACGTACAGTTTACATGTACACATGTACTGTACATGTATACAACGTTGGCTGGGCTTGGATTGTTTTCCTGATTATGACGTTTTGGGATCACATGCATATTATTATCCTAATGACCCTGTTTTCGTAAGAGGCCCATATAGAGCGTCTTTACAAAGGTTGGGTTTAACGCTCTTTGCCTCATGAGAAAATGTAAATAATTAAAAAAAAAGTTATGTTTTTTGGATTTAGTGGGACTTGTTCTCTGAAATATGTTTCTTCCGTGGAATCGACAAAATCGTTAGAGTCGCACTTTAAGATTTGTACAGAGCCGCCACCTCTGCGTGAATTGTCTTCAGCCGGGACATCGTGCACTTTACTGTCACAAAGCTACTGTCTGCACTGTACCAGGTTGTGGTCTAAAGCACACCAAATTCTTGCATCTGCTTCACAACAAGAATATGACATTGCCAAACGCTGGAAGCAGGCCTCCGTCTTTGTCAGCAGACGCAGTAACATTTGTCAGCAATAATTCAACACCCCCTTACTCCGAGAATGTGACATGCACCACTACTGGGGCCGCTGTAGGGAAAGTTACCCTAGCCATCATATCTGCCAAGGTGAAGGAAGAGGGAACAGCGAAGTTCGTCACCACATACGCCCTTCTAGACACCGGTTCCACACACATTTTTTCCGAGGTACTGACTAATGCATTGGGGATTCAAGGCAGACACAACAGTGTGAACCTCACTATCTTAGACAACCACAACACGCCTAGTTCTGCATGTGTCATTCTAAATACCGTATCTATCATCAATCTACATGTATGAAGTAATTCTTCCATGTCATGTTCAAAGTTTGGCTCACCCTCTACAGGGTAACACTAGTTAACACATTTTCCTCTACTGCAGACAACAATACTTGAATAATGAATAATACTTGATGGAATGTGAAATCAAACTTTGTGTTTATTTAGTTAACTCACCTTGCAAATGGTCAGGTTGCTATAGATTAAGGTTGAGTCGCCAGTGCAATTTTCATAACGTGATTCTTGCTATAGCAAATGGTATTTGAATTGTTGAGATCTATTCTCATGATGTGTGTTTATTGTTATTGTATTAAGTTAGATCTCACGATGTCCAACAATGAGATGAATAACCAGACAAGTAGAATTCTGTCCGCCTGCTGCTTCACTTTGTTAGTAATCTAACAACATGTATTGGGGAAGCAACAGAGTGGGGATTACTCCATGGACATATCATTCAAGTCAAGGCCACCTTGTCTTCCTGATTATAAGGCTATGGCAGAACACCGCCTGCGTCTGCTGGGAAGGAAATTGACAAAGGACCCGGCTATGAATTGATCGAGAAAGGCTATTGGTGAAGAGGTGTCACAAGAGCAGCTTGACAGATCGGACGGCGCAGTATGGTACCTACCACATCACGTACCCTGTGGTTTCTTTGGTGGTCAGATGGCAACATATCTTCTTCGCCCAAAGTATATCGTATGGTAGCTCATCTGTTCGGCGCAGTATGGTCTCTCCTAGTTGTGCTTATTTTGCTTTGAAGCGTACGGCACAAGACAACATCAACCAATATGACGTAGAAACTGATAGAACTGTTGATCAAAACTTCCATGTTAACGATTGTCTAAAATCGTTGCTACGAACACTGAAGACATCGGGTTGATTCACCAACTAAAGAGTATGTTGGCACTTGGGGGATTTAACCTCAGAAAATGGATTAGCAACTCTCGGGAAATCTTGCATGAGATTCCGGCGATGGAGAAAGCAAAGACAGTTGCTTCTCTGGATTTGGAATCACTTTTGTAGTCCCAAAGGAGGCTAGAAAATATCATTAGATTTTTGAAAAAAAAAAAAAATCTTAGAAAACGGAATGGTAAGTCTAATACTTTTAAAAGTCCGAATGGAAGCTAGAAAATTATTTTAGTGAAAATCTAAGAGTTTTATTTCTGAAAACAAACATTTGTCTCGGAATCGTTAGTCTATTAATTTTATTAGGGGAGGGTTGGAAATCATTTCAGAGGAAATCTTAGTTTTTTTCTGAACAAAAAATTGTCTCGAAACACAAAATCGTTAGTCTAAATCACTTTTGTAGTCCTAGGGGAGGCTAGAAAATCATTTAAAAGGAAATCCTAGTTGTTTCTGAAAAAATAAAATGGTCTTGGAACACAGAATCGTTAGTCTAATTATTAGTGCTAGGGGAGGCTTGGAGATTATTTTAGAGGAAATCTGAGTTTTTTTCTGAAATCAAAAAAAAATTCTTGGAACACGGAATCGTTAGTCTAGATCACTTTAGGAGTCGTAGCGGATGCTTAAAAATCATTTTTGAGGAAATCTGAGAGTTTTTTTTATGAAAATAAAACATTACTTGGAACATGGAATCGTTAGTCTTATCACTTTATTAGTCCAAGGAGAAGCTAAGAATTCAATTTAGCGGAAATCTGAGAGTTTTGTTCTTAAAAATAAAAAGATTCTTCGAACAGAGAATCGTTAGTCTAATAACTTTATTAGTCCAAAGAGAAGCTAGAAATTCATTTTAGAGGAAATCGGAGAGTTTTGTTTTTGAACAAAAAAAAATTCTTAGAACAGGGAATCGTTAGCCTAATAACTTTATTAGTCCACAGAGAAGCTAGAAATTCATTTTAGAGGAAATCTGAGAGTTTTGTTTTTGAAAAGAAATATTTGCTAACTAACACGGAATCGTTCATCTGATTGCTTTACTAATCCGAGGGGAGGCTTGAAAATCATTTTAGAGGAAATCTGAGAGGTTTTTTTTGAAAACAGAAAAATGTCTTGGAAAACGGAATTGTTCGTCTAGATCACTTTAGGAGTCGTAGCGGATGCTTAAAAATCATTTTTGAGGAAATCAAAGAGTTTTTTTATGAAAACAAAAAATTACTTGGAACATGATATCGTTAGTCTAATCACTTTATTAGTCCAAGGAGAAGCTAAGAATTCAATTTAGAGGAAATCTGAGAGTTTTGTTCTTGAAAATAAAAAGATTCTTCGAACAGGGAATCGTTAGTCTAAAACTTTATTAGTCCAAAGAGAAGCTAGAAATTCATTTTAGAGGAAATCGGAGAGTTTTGTTTTTGAACAAAAAAAGATTCTTCGAACTCGGAATCGTTAGCCTAATCACTTTATAAGTCCAAGGAGAAGCTAGAAATTCATTTTAGAGGAAATCTGAGAGTTTTGTTTTTGAAAAAAAAAAAGATTCTTCGAACTCAGAATCATTAGTCTAATCACTTTATAAGTCTAAGAGAAGCTAGAAATTCATTTTAGAGGAAATCTGAGAGTTTTGTTTTTGAAAAGATAAAAAATCTTCGAACACGGAATCGTTAGTCTTATCACATTATTAGTCCAAAGAGAAGCTAGAAATTCTTTTTAGAGGAAATCTGAGAGTTTTGTTTTTGAACAAAAAAGATTCTTCGAACTCGCATTCGTTAGCCTAATCACTTTATAAGTCCAAGGAGAAGCTAGAAATTCATTTTAGAGGAAATCTGAGAGTTTTGGTTTTGAAAAGATAAAAAATCTTCGAACACGGAATCGTTAGTCTTATAACTTTATTAGTCCAAAGAGAAGCTAGAAATTCATTTTAGAGGAAATCTGAGTTTTGTTTTTGAAAAGATAAAAAAATCTTCGAACACGGAATCGTTGGTCTTATAACTTTATTAGTCCAAAGAGAAGCTAGAAATTCATTTTAGAGGAAATCTGAGAGTTTTGTTTTTGAAAAGATAAAAAATCTTCGAACACGGAATCGTTAGTCTTATCACATTATTAGTCCAAAGAGAAGCTAGAAATTCTTTTTAGAGGAAATCTGAGAGTTTTGTTTTTGAACAAAAAAAGATTCTTCGAACTCGCATTCGTTAGCCTAATCACTTTATAAGTCCAAGGAGAAGCTAGAAATTCATTTTAGAGGAAATCTGAGAGTTTTGGTTTTGAAAAGATAAAAAATCTTCGAACACGGAATCGTTAGTCTTATAACTTTATTAGTCCAAAGAGAAGCTAGAAATTCATTTTAGAGGAAATCTGAGTTTTGTTTTTGAAAAGATAAAAAAATCTTCGAACACGGAATCGTTGGTCTTATAACTTTATTAGTCCAAAGAGAAGCTAGAAATTCATTTTAGAGGAAATCTGAGAGTTTTGTTTTTGAAAAGATAAAAAATCTTCGAACACGGAATCGTTAGTCTAATAACTTTATTATTCCAAAGAGAAGCTAGAAATTCATGTAAGAGGAAATCTGACAGTTTTGTTCTTGAAAAAAAAAAATTTTAGAACAGGGAATCGTTAGCCTAATAACTTTATTAGTCCACAGAGAGGCTAGAAATTCATTTTAGAGGAAATCTGAGAGTTTTGTTTTTGAAAAGAAATATTTGCTCGCTAACACGGAATCGTTCATCTGATTGCTTTACTAATCTGAGGGGAGGCTTGAAAATCATTTTAGAGGAAATCTGGGAGGTTTTTTTTGAAAACAGAAAAATGTCTTGGAAAACGGAATTGTTCGTCTAGATCACTTTAGGAGTCGTAGCGGATGCTTAAAAATCATTTTTGAGGAAATCAAAGAGTTTTTTTATGAAAACAAAAAATTACTTGGAACATGGAATCGTTAGTCTAATCACTTTATTAGTCGAAGGAGAAGCCAAGAATTCAATTTAGAGGAAATCTGAGTTTTGTTTTTGAAAAGATAAAAAATCTTCGAACACAGAATTGTTAGTCTAATAACTTTATTAGTCCAAAGAGAAGCTATAAATTCATTTAAGAGGAAATCTGAGAGTTTTGTTCTTTGAAACAAAAAGATTCTTAGAACAGGGAATCGTTAGCCTAATAATTTTATTAGTCCAAAGAGAAGCTAGAAAACCATTTGAGAGGAAATGTGAGAGTTTTGTTCTTGAAAAGAAAAAAAAATTCGAACACGGAATCGTTAGTCTAATAACTTTATTAGTCCAAAGAGAAGCTAGAAATTCATTTTAGAGGAAATCTGAGAGTTTCGTTCTTTGAAACAAAAAGATTCTTAGAACAGGGAATCGTTAGCCTAATAACTTTATTAGTCCAAAGAGAAGCTAGAAAATCATTTTAGAGGAAATCTAAGAGTTTTGTTTTTGAAAAGAAATATTTGTCTTCTAACACAGAATCGTTCATCTGATTGCTTTACTAGTCCGAGGAAAATCATTTAAGAGGAAATCTGAGAGTTTTTTTCTGAAAACAAAAAATTGTCGTGGAACACGGAATCATTAGTCTAATGACTTTATTAGTGCTAGGGGAGGGTTGTAAATCATTTTAGAGGAAATCTGAGAGTTTTTTCTGAAAAGAAACAAAATTCTTCGAACACGGAATCGTTAGTCGAATACTTTTAATAGTCCGAATGGAGGCTAGAAAATCATTTAAGAGGAAATCTGGGAGTTTTTTTCTGAATTTTGTTTTGTCTCGGAACACGGAATCGTTAGTCTAATGACTTTATTAGTGCTAGGGGAGGGTTGGAAATCTGAAAAGAGGAAATCTGAGAGTTTATTTCTGAAAACAAAAAATTGTCTCGGAACACGGAATCGTTAGTCTAACAACATTATTAGTGCCAGGGGAGGGTTGGAAATCATTTTAGAGGAAATCTGAGAGTTTATTTCTTTGAAACAAAAAGATTCTTAGAACAGGGAATCGTTAGCCTAATAACTTTATTAGTCCAAAGAGAAGCTAGAAAATCATTTTAGAGGAAATCTGAGAGTTTTGTTTTTGAAAAGAAATATTTGTCTACTAACACAGAATCGTTCATCTGATTGCTTTACTAGTCCGAGGAAAATCATTTAAGAGGAAATCTGAGTTTTTTTCTGAAAACAAAAAATTGTCGTGGAACACGGAATCATTAGTCTAATGACTTTATTAGTGCTAGGGGAGGGTTGTAAATCATTTTAGAGGAAATCTGAGAGTTTTTTTCTGAAAACAAAAAAACTGTCTCGGAACACGTAATCGTTAGTCTAATGACTTTATTAGTGCTAGGGGAGGGTTGTAAATCATTTTAGAGGAAATCTGAGAGTTTTTTTCTGAAAACAAACATTTGTCTCGGAACACGTAATCGTTCATCTAAATTACTTTATTATTCCGATAGGAGGCTTGGAAATCATTTTAGAGTAAATCTGAGTTTTTTCTGAAAACAAAAAATTGTCTCGGAACACGGAATCGTTAGTCTAATGACTTTATTAGTGCTAGGGGAGGGTTGGAAATCTGAAAAGAGGAAATCTGAGAGTTTTTTTCTGAAAACAAACATTTGTCTCGGAACACGTAATCGTTCATCTAAATTACTTTATTAGTCCGATAGGATGCTTGGCAATCATTTTAGAGGAAATCTGAGAGTTTTTTTCTGAAAACAAAAAACTGTCTCGGAACACGTAATCGTTAGTCTAATGACTTTATTAGTGCTAGGGGAGGGTTGTAATTCATTTTAGAGGAAATCTGAGAGTTTTTTTCTGAAAACAAACATTTGTCTCGGAACACGTAATCGTTCATCTAAATTACTTTATTATTCCGATAGGAGGCTTGGAAATCATTTTAGAGTAAATCTGAGAGTTTTTTCTGAAAACAAAAAATTGTCTCGGAACACGGAATCGTTAGTCTAATGACTTTATTAGTGCTAGGGGAGGGTTGGAAATCTGAAAAGAGGAAATCTGAGAGTTTTTTTCTGAAAACAAACATTTGTCTCGGAACACGTAATC
The DNA here is from genome assembly GCA_949987565.1 of Luidia sarsii. Taxonomy (NCBI): domain Eukaryota; kingdom Metazoa; phylum Echinodermata; class Asteroidea; order Paxillosida; family Luidiidae; genus Luidia; species Luidia sarsii. The sequence continues at coordinate 2,103,881 of OX465121.1, forward strand.
GTTCATCTAAATTACTTTATTAGTCCGATAGGATGCTTTGAAATCATTTTAGAGGAAATCTGAGAGTTTTTTTTTGAAAACAAAAAATTGTCTCGGAACACGGAATCGTTAGTCTTACAACATTATTAGTGCTAGGGGAGGGTTGGAAATCATTTTAGAGGAAATCTGAGAGTTTTTTTCTGAAAACAAACATTTGTCTCGGAACACGTAATCGTTCATCTAAATTACTTTATTATTCCGATAGGATGCTAGAAAATAATTTTAGGGGAAATCTGAGATCGTTTTTTTGAAAAGAAACAAAATTGTCTCGAAACACAAAATCGTTGATCTAAATCACTTTTGTAGTCCTAGGGGAGGCTAGAAAATCATTTTAGAGGAAATCTGAGAGTTTTGTTTTTGAAAAGAAATATTTGTCTACTAACACAGAATCGTTCATCTGATTGCTTTACTAGTCCGAGGAAAATCATTTAAGAGGAAATCTGAGTTTTTTTCTGAAAACAAAAAATTGTCGTGGAACACGGAATCATTAGTCTAATGACTTTATTAGTGCTAGGGGAGGGTTGTAAATCATTTTAGAGGAAATCTGAGAGTTTTTTTCTGAAAACAAAAAAACTGTCTCGGAACACGTAATCGTTAGTCTAATGACTTTATTAGTGCTAGGGGAGGGTTGTAAATCATTTTAGAGGAAATCTGAGAGTTTTTTTCTGAAAACAAACATTTGTCTCGGAACACGTAATCGTTCATCTAAATTACTTTATTATTCCGATAGGAGGCTTGGAAATCATTTTAGAGTAAATCTGAGTTTTTTCTGAAAACAAAAAATTGTCTCGGAACACGGAATCGTTAGTCTAATGACTTTATTAGTGCTAGGGGAGGGTTGGAAATCTGAAAAGAGGAAATCTGAGAGTTTTTTTCTGAAAACAAACATTTGTCTCGGAACACGTAATCGTTCATCTAAATTACTTTATTAGTCCGATAGGATGCTTGGAAATCATTTTAGAGGAAATCTGAGAGTTTTTTTCTGAAAACAAAAAACTGTCTCGGAACACGTAATCGTTAGTCTAATGACTTTATTAGTGCTAGGGGAGGGTTGTAATTCATTTTAGAGGAAATCTGAGAGTTTTTTTCTGAAAACAAACATTTGTCTCGGAACACGTAATCGTTCATCTAAATTACTTTATTATTCCGATAGGAGGCTTGGAAATCATTTTAGAGTAAATCTGAGAGTTTTTTCTGAAAACAAAAAATTGTCTCGGAACACGGAATCGTTAGTCTAATGACTTTATTAGTGCTAGGGGAGGGTTGGAAATCTGAAAAGAGGAAATCTGAGAGTTTTTTTCTGAAAACAAACATTTGTCTCGGAACACGTAATCGTTCATCTAAATTACTTTATTAGTCCGATAGGATGCTTTGAAATCATTTTAGAGGAAATCTGAGAGTTTTTTTTTGAAAACAAAAAATTGTCTCGGAACACGGAATCGTTAGTCTTACAACATTATTAGTGCTAGGGGAGGGTTGGAAATCATTTTAGAGGAAATCTGAGAGTTTTTTTCTGAAAACAAACATTTGTCTCGGAACACGTAATCGTTCATCTAAATTACTTTATTATTCCGATAGGATGCTAGAAAATAATTTTAGGGGAAATCTGAGATCGTTTTTTTGAAAAGAAACAAAATTGTCTCGAAACACAAAATCGTTGATCTAAATCACTTTTGTAGTCCTAGGGGAGGCTAGAAAATCATTTTAGAGGAAATCCGAGTTTTTTTCTGAAAATAAAAAATTGTCTCGGAACTTTATTAGTGCTAAGAGGAGGCTTGGAAATAATTTTAGAGGAAATCTGAGAGTTTTTTTCTGAAAACAAAAAATTGTCTCGAAACACGTAATCGTTCATCTAAATTACTTTTTTAGTCCGATAGGAGGCTTGGATATCATTTAAGAGGAAATCTGAGAGTTTTTTTCTGAAAACAAAAAATTGTCTCGGAACACGGAATCGTTAGTCTAATGACTTTATTAGAGCTAGGGGAGGGTTGGAAATCATTTTAGAGGAAATCTTAGAGTTTTTTCTTGAAAACAAATATTTGTCTCGGAACACGTAATCGTTCATCTAAATTACTTTATTAGTCCGATAGGAGGCTTGGAAATCATTTTAGAGGAAATCTGAGTTTTTTTCTGAAAACAAAAAATTGTCTCGGTACACGGAATCGTTAGTCTAATGATTTTATTAGTGCTAGGGAAGGCTTGGAAATAATTTTAGAGGAAATCTGAGATCGTTTTTTTGAAAAGAAACAAAATTCTTCGAACACGGAATCGTTAGTCGAAGACTTTTAATAGTCCGAATGGAGGCTAGAAAATCATTTAAGAGGAAATCTGAGAGTTTTTTTCTGAATTTTGTTTTTGTCTCGGAACAAGAAACCGTTAGTCTTATGACTTTATTAGTGCTAGGGGAGGGTTGGAAATCTTTTTAGAGGAAATCCGAGTTTTTTTCTGAAAATAAAAAATTGTCTCGGAACTTTATTAGTGCTAAGAGGAGGCTTGGAAATAATTTTAGAGGAAATCTGAGTTTTTTTCTGAACACAAAAAAATTGTCTCGAAACACAAAATCGTTAGTGTAAATCACTTTTGTAGTCCTAGGGGAGGCTAGAAAATATTTTTAGAGGAAATCTGAGATTGTTTTTTTGAAAAGGAAAAAAATTCTTCGAACACGGAATCGTTAGTCGAATACTTTTAATAGTCTGAATGGAGGCTAGAAAAACATTTTAGAGGAAACCTGAGAGTTTTTCCTGAAAACAAAAATTTGTCTCGGAACACGGAATCGTTAGTCTAATGACTTTATTAGTGCTAGGGGAGGGTTGGAAATCATTTTAGAGGAAATCTGACAGTTTTTTTCTGAAAACAAACATTTGTCTCGGAACACGTAATCGTTCATCTAAATTGCTTTATTATTCCGATAGGACGCTTGGAAATCATTTCAGAGGAAATCTGAGATTTTTTTTTCTGAAAACAAAAAATTATCTTGGAACATCGAATCGTTAGTAGTCCGAAGGGAGGCTAGAAAATAATTTTAGAGGAAATCTTAGTTTTTTTTCTGAAAACAAAGGGGAGCCCTGGAAACCATTTTAAAGGAAATATCATTTATTCTTATTTTATGGGGGTTTAAAACAGAGATTCGTTTGTTCGTCGAAATCCGTTCAGAAGGTTGATCAGAGTTAAAAAAAAAAAATTAAAATGAAATCCATATTTTTATTTCACACAAAAAATATTCTTGAAACAGAGAATCGTTGCTGCGGATCCGTAAAATAGTCTTAGCGGACGCCGATAAATCATTTTAAATGAAATCTGAGGATTTTCCTCCCAATATTTTTTTCTTGATAGAGAAAATCGTGAATGCAAATCAGTTCAGTAGCCGACTAATCATTTTAAACTAAATCTGAGGATTTTTTGTCTATCTTTAAACAGAGAATCTCTTGTCCAAGTCAGCTCTGTATTTTCAAATAAAGCCCAGAAATCAATTTAAATGGAATCTGTTTTGTTTTTTCTGATTTAGGGGTTTTTCTTGAAACGGAGCAACTTTAGTAGAAATCGGATAAGTAGTCTCAGTGACGCTAAAAATTATTTCAAACTAAATCTGAGGAATTTTAACCGGAAATTGTTTTTCTTGAAATAAAGGATTGTATCCGCGGATCTGTTTTGCTTTTGACAGATAATCCAATTAAAATGAACATCGTCTCCTGTGACATGGTTTCGGCATCACGTGGCGCGATCATATCACCAAAGAGAGACGGAGACTTACTGAAGATCAGTGATGTGGTGCGGAAACGGCGATTACAGTTTGCAGGCCACTGCGCATGTTCAGATGAACTTGCTGCAGATGCAGTACTATGGCAACCAAACGGAACCAGGAATCGGGAATGCTCCGTTCAAACACTCAAGAACTACGTGCAGCAATGCAGTCCGACTGACTGACTGAAAACTACTATAAATAAACTAGAGTGCGCACTCCCCTATCAACGCGCGGTACGAACGTGTGCCAACATGGACGCGCATGCGCCATAACCAAAGAGCTGAACTTCAGTTTGAAGATCCAGGATGTCAGTAGTAATCTCGAGTAATATGAATGGGGAAAGGTATAACCGATAGGTTGGGAATGCGGAAACTAAAATATTAAAGAAATGGTTTTTAGTAATGAAAGGAAAGGCGATCAAGGGATTGGCGAATTTTAATGTCCTACTTTTTTTTTCATAACAAAATTGGATTACAGTAGTTTGCCCTATACAGATCCATGCATTTTTTTAAACCCAACCAGTGAAAACCACACCTCTACCATTTTAAGTAGTTGAAGAAAGATTTTGAAATCATTTGCAGGCTGTATTTCATTAACCAGTTGAAGCATAATATCCTTTATTCATGGAAATTTTTTAAAGGTCTGTCTATTTCCTGGGAATTTCATGGAAATTATAGCATGAAAAATATTTCAGAATACGAAATAGCCTTCAAACTTACTTTAAATTGCATGAGTCAAAATATTGCATTATTGCTGAAATAATATATATTTGACTGGACATCAACCGAGACATTTGGTATACAAAACCAGGATATGGGTCCCGAGACTAGGAACTCTGGTACATAGGTACACAAAACCAGAAGTGCACTAACTGGCACCAGGTACACAAAACCAGAAGTACGCTAACTGGTACCAGGTACACAAAAACAAAAAGTACGCTAACTGGTTACCAGGTACACAAAAACGAGAATTGCGCTAACTGGTACCAGGTACACAAAACCAGAAGTGCACTAACTGGCACCAGGTACACAAACCAGAAGTACGCTAACTGGTACCAGGTACACAAAACCAGAAGTGCACTAACTGGCACCAGGTACACAAAACCAGAAGTACGCTAACTGGTACCAGGTACACAAAACCAGAAGTGCACTTACTGGCACCAGGTACACAAAACCAGAAGTACGCTAACTGGTACCAGGTACACAAAACCAGAAGTGCGCTAACTGGCACCAGGTACACAAAACCAGAAGTACGCTAACTGGTACCAGGTACACAAAACCAGAAGTGCACTAACTGGTACCAGGTACACAAAACCAGAAGTGCACTTACTGGCACCAGGTACACAAAACCAGAAGTACGCTAACTGGTACCAGGTACACAAAACCAGAAGTGCGCTAACTGGCACCAGGTACACAAAACCAGAAGTACGCTAACTGGTACCAGGTACACAAAACCAGAAGTGCGCTAACTGGTACCAGGTACAAAAACCAGAGGTCTTCAGAAATCCAAGGTTTGAACTCAAGACCTCTGTTATAGCTGAGGTTCAAGTTGTCGTCCAGTAAATGTTTTCTTTGCAGTCTCGGGACTACTAACATCGGTTTTGAATACTTGGGTATGCAAAACCAGAGGTCTCAAATTCAAACTCCAAGAGCAGACGTTACTAGAGACCTCCGGTCTTGTGCACAAGGTACCGATACGCAAAAATTAAAACTTACCGTAATACCCTACTTGATCTAGAGACCTCAAGTACACAAAACCAGAGGGATCTGGTTCAAGTCCTGGTCCATTTAAAGGTTTCATTACTATTTTTATAAATTCTAAAAAGGAAAAGAAATGTAGAAACTACCGGAACATGTATATGTACATGTTTAATAATTATGCCCAACAAGTTTGAACTCAAGACCTCTGTTATAGCTGAGGTTCAAGTTGTCGTCCAGTAAATGTTTTCTTTGCAGTCTCGGGACTACTAACATCGGTTTTGTGTACTTGGGTATGCAAAACCAGGGGTCTCAAATTCAAACTCCAAGAGCAGACGTTACTAGAGACCTCCGGTCTTGTGCACAAGGTACCGATACGCAAAAATTAAAACTTACCGTAATACCCTACTTGATCTAGAGACCTCAAGTACACAAAACCAGAGGGATCTGGTTCAAGTCCTGGTCCATTTAAAGGTTTCATTACTATTTTTATAAATTCTAAAAGGAAAAGAAATGTAGAAACTACCGGAACATGTATATGTACATGTTTAATAATTATGCCCAACAAGTTTGAACTCAAGACCTCTGTTATAGCTGAGGTTCAAGTTGTCGTCCAGTAAATGTTTTCTTTGCAGTCTCGGGACTACTAACATCGGTTTTGTGTACTTGGGTATGCAAAACCAGAGGTCTCAAATTCAAACTCCAAGAGCAGACGTTACTAGAGACCTCCGGTCTTGTGCACAAGGTACCGATACGCAAAAATTAAAACTTACCGTAATACCCTACTTGATCTAGAGACCTCAAGTACACAAAACCAGAGGGATCTGGTTCAAGTCCTGGTCCATTTAAAGGTTTCATTACTATTTTTATAAATTCTAAAAGGAAAAGAAATGTAGAAACTACCGGAACATGTATATGTACATGTTTAATAATTATGCCCAACAAGTTTGAACTCAAGACCTCTGTTATAGCTGAGGTTCAAGTTGTCGTCCAGTAAATGTTTTCTTTGCAGTCTCGGGACTACTAACATCGGTTTTGTGTACTTGGGTATGCAAAACCAGAGGTCTCAAATTCAAACTCCAAGAGCAGACGTTACTAGAGACCTCCGGTCTTGTGCACAAGGTACCGATACGCAAAAATTAAAACTTACCGTAATACCCTACTTGATCTAGAGACCTCAAGTACACAAAACCAGAGGGATCTGGTTCAAGTCCTGGTCCATTTAAAGGTTTCATTACTATTTTTATAAATTCTAAAAAGGAAAAGAAATGTAGAAACTACCGGAACATGTATATGAACATGTTTAATAATTATGCCCAACAAGTTAAAATTTACACACAAACATCACGTTGGTCCTTTAGAATAATGGTCACCATAAATAGCTGGGAGAAATAATAAAAAAAGGTAAACTGATCTCAATATTTGAAAAACAAATATCCATATATCTCGCCTGAATACCCCCAACAAGCAAATAAATGTTTGAATGACTGCAGTTAAAAGCTCATGCATTTGACTCAATATAAAAAAACTGACTAATCATTGTAAATTTGACATAAACTATGAACTATGCCACATAGATAGTGGTGACATTTTCACGCTAATAAAACTAAAATTATTTTGATTTTGTGTCAAGTTGATCTAAGATGGCGTAATGAGGTATCTACTCCAAACGTCCTTTTCAAGTAAAAAGCATCAAAAGTATTGGTGAATCGAATTTTCTTGTTCTTTTTTCGGAAAGCTTATGTATAAAATATGTCTGCGCGTAGCTGCATTCATGTCAGTGTGCCATGTGCGTGACCTAAAACTTTAGAGACGTTTTTCTCGAAAAGTAGTTTCCATGAGAAATTCACAATGGTTACGGAAATAAATTTCATTTCATTGGAACGTAAATGAGGTGTTCTTTTCAGTTGTGGGAAAATGACGAAAACTCAAATTTGGACGAGAATCCTCATTATGCTGTACCGGGTCACAAATTATCTAGATTAAGATACAACCTGTCAATTTTCAAGTTGTTATACAATAATTCAAAACAATTTAAAAAGGCAACATAATTACAAAAAGAACATCAAGTTATGAATTCCAGCTTTCCCAGTTCTCTTAAAATATAGACACCTTGGCAAGCATGGAGAAACAAGCGCCAAATTTAAAGATCTCAAATTGGTTGAGTGCAACATAGGCCGTTATCGAAATGAAGGCTTAGGCTCGGGCTCAGGCCTCGTGTCCGTCTGACAAAACCTGAAAATCCAGGTTGTGGTTTGTTTCCGAATTTGAAGGTTTGTTGGCTTGATGGGTACAGGGTACTCCCAAAGAAACTGGGGTCAAACGCTTGTTTTTAGATGCCTGTGATATTATAACGAGTGAGAGAAATATCAACAAAGCCTAAGCCTTCATTTCGAAAACGGCCATAGATTGGGTAGATTTGAATAAAGCTAAGATGGGGGTGGAGGAGGAGGTGGTTGTCCCAGACTAGGGGGCATTTGAGATAGTGGAGGAGGGGGCTGGCCGAATGCAGCCATTTGACCAGGCAGAGGTGGTGGGGGACCCTGTGGCATGGGCGGCTGGAAAGGAGGTAATGGAGCAGATTGTGGGGCCATTGGGGGTGGAGACTGCATTGGAGGAGGAGGAGGTACTGCTGCCCACTGAAGAGGGGGTGGTGGCACTGCCATGGATGCCTGGCTACTCGGGGCTTGAGTGCTAACTGTTGACACCTGCTGCTGCTGTAAAAGTTGCTGCCATGCTGCAGAAGGTGTGCTGGCTGTTGTAGGAGTTTCTAGCATCAAAAAATGACATTAGAAACAGGTTTAATTGCTGTACTTAATCTGTGAGGATTTCAAATATCCTGAACACCAACTGTCAGATATGAGACCTACAGAGATAAGGGAGGATAGCCATATTAAGGGGTTACAAATCTATTCTTAAATGTTTAGTTCTTATATGCTGGAATAAGGGTGACCACCAGATATGTATTACAATTATATCCACACAACATCACAAAACAAAGAAATTCTTAACAGAATAATAAATCAGATAAAGGAATAATAGTGCTGATGTTGTTTGAGCTGCATGCTTAACTTAACCTAAAAGAACAGAAGGCAAAACAAGAAAGTACTGCATATAAAAAGTGTGACACCGTCATGGTTGGCAAATACAGAATAAAACAGAGGAGTTGATCAGACAGCAGTAGGATACCTGTGGCTTGTTGCCAAGGCAGATTTGTCATTGACACACCAACTGCCATTCCTCCCCCTGGAATAAGAACAGACAATGTTTCATACATTAACTTATTGGAAATGTTAAATCAAGTTAGCTTTGACAGTTGCCAGCTAGAAAGTCAAGACTTCACAGAAGTCAACAAAAAACTAGAAATCTACAAAATAATTTGCTGCACATGTCCCTTGAGTAATACCTGGAAAATCCTGGCAAGAACATTACTTGATTCTGGGAGAGACAATGTTAAAAGAGCTATCTTAAGCAAAACAACATACACTGATATGATGCTTTGTACATATTTTACTGAAGGACCCTCGCAAGTTTCTTCAAATGGTGAGAAGAAGGCACCCCCTAAAACACGCAAGATTTGTTAAGATCATGGAAATTGATAAAGTAAATATGATGATTACACGGTGCCTTTAAGTTGTTAGTAAATTGTTCCTCTTGGTGAAAACTTGGTGCGATACAACTGTATTCTGTAACAAATACTATGCAACCAAAATCTCCACATTTTCTTTTTCAAATGATTTGGTGAGAGAAATTGATCTTAATAACTCAATAAAAAGTAACATTTGAAGACCACTTTTCAACTCGTCTGGGACTTAGCCTGGTTGGAAAAATAGATTGATTAAATTAGTTAATAATGATGTTGACTTTTCATGTAGATAATGAATGTAGGCAGAGTTTTCACAAGATACAGAGAATCAGATCATTAACCCAAATCTTTGAAAAGTGAACCAAATGTGAAAACTATAAAAGCGAAGCTGTCATGGCTCGCTACAGCCTCATTATTAACAGTAAACAAATGTAACTAGATGCAAATCAATTTCCTTTCTTGAATACATAAATCATGTAGGGAACCTTCACACAAGCAAATTACAAACAAGACTGTTGAAATTATGCAAGGTAATCATAATAACCAATCAACATTTCATCTCAAATGAAAATACACCAAAGTTTGTTCATGCATCAGTATCTTGTGTATGGAATAGCATTTTAACATTTTTATATTGTCTTTTCTGATTAAAGTAATACATTTCAGGAGCATTGACTCAAATAAGTGTTTACTCTTCATTTCAATTATAGCTGCATCCACTTTGTGTGATCCCCTAGCTGCTATAGCCATGTTTACAAAAATTGATTTGTTACATCTGAATGAATGTGAGGACGTGATCAATGGAGATACATATACATGTATATGGCAGTTAATTGTTGTATGCTTCTAGCTGGTGCCTCCATCATGGCAAAGACTGGTTGACTATTTGGGAAGGCCACAATCAAAGTGCTTGATAGCTCAGATGGTAAGAGTACTGGTATGCAAAACAATAGCTTTCTTTGCCATTTCTTTGACAACATGCCGCCATAGTGGATACGCGCTGTAAAGTTTGTTCCAGTTTCAGTTACAGCACGATAATTAGGTAATTTTTGCTCTGGACACATTGCCTACGCTATGCACGATGCCACAGTTGTGAGTGGTAAGTGGATTTAGTAGGAACACCAGCAAAAATCTTCAAGTATGTATCCTGTCTTTTCCCTCAACATGACATGAGTGGGTCCGCTTCATAAAGAACACGCGCTCTGACTTTGTTTTGAGTGGTCAAAATTGTGCTCAGAGCACTTTACATTACAGCTGATTCTTTGGATAACACGTACCGGTACATTTTTGTGTGTTAGACCATAAATATCCGTCAAACCACAGATTGTTTAACAGACAATAATTCGCTAGCTGTTCGGGGGACTGGGACATTGTGTCCGTTGGCCTCGGTGCCTCTGCTCACTGCCAAGGGCTCAAACTGATATCGCACATTTTCACCCTCTTCATTTTGGAAATCATTGTCACTGCTTGTGCTGGTGCTTGATGTTGAAGAAAATCCTTCCAAAAGAACAATGTTTTCTTCCCAGGATCTGTTGAAATCGTGACCAAAACTTATAGCTTTAACCATAATTATTGAAAAACAGGCGTCAAGCATGCACTGACTATGCGCTAACAGAATCAATAAGGTGTAGTGCAAGCCATGCTGTAGTCCAGGTTCACGACCCCACAGTGTCTGTGTGCATTTCATTGTTTTTCACAACTCCCACGACGTACGTCATTAAGCTTATCGTGCATGATATGAACCCCCATTTTTGCGGGCTAGAGTTCATATTTTTTTACATCAATTTCTTTTGTTCTGATCAGGCCTTGCGCTAACTTTTTTTTCCTAGCTAGCCCACCGGGCTAGCTAACTTATGATTTTACTAGCCCGTTAAGATTTTTACTAGCCCGTACATTAGGTTGTATTTTCTTATGTTTTTATATTGTTACAGTAAATGAGATAGAATCAGATAATAAAACAAAAAATGGATGATGGCGGTAACTTTGCTATGTGACTTGATGGAGTCCATCCTGAAGTTGTCTGTTCCATCGAAGAAGGGGTTGAGAGCTTCCTTCCCTTCCCTGGTCCGATCCCAGACTGGCGACCGAGCGTGCAAACATGACCTTTTTATTTTCATTGAAGCGCAGCCAGGGATATTTTTGTTCCCATTCTCGCCTGTATGTCCGCTGCCTTTTACTTTTGTCATATTCTTGGTCGTACTCTCTCTTTTGTGAACTTTTCCCCTTGCTGGGATCTGTTACATTAGGCAGAAATCGCCACATTTTCTGTTTATTTGACGCTCATCAGTCGTTGCAACGAAGTTTCTCGGAAAGCGATCACGATCATCGAGCCGCGAGCCAAAAAAAGTTTCCAGAAACTTTTTTTTTAGTCAAAGAGGCCGCTGCATCTTCATAGACTCATTTTCAGACGCTACCATAAATGACTCAATGTAATGCCCATTCCGCGTAACGCGGCGAGAGGAAGTTACGACATGAAAGAGAATAGCATACACAAGTGCGGTACCACACCATAATCTCTATACTGTGCAATGCTTACTGTGGTGAGTGTGGTCACCAGTCTACTCGGTGAGATCGCAACGTAAACAGTGCATGCATATCGCGTGCATGGCGGCAGCCACAACACGGTGACCGACATTACGATGTTTTTCTGCACAAATAAAAGAAATCACGGCACAGTCAAAAGTCGCAGTTTACATGTTTTACTCAGTTTATTTTCATGACTGATTTTCACCTTATTATTATGTTATACCCGAAAGCATGTTGATCCAAACCAGGTACGTTTTTTTCACTAGCCCACCGGGCAACCAAAGTCATGAGTCTAGCTAGCCCGGAGCGGTTTTTGCTAGACATTGTACGCCGGGCTAGTGTTATTTCGAGCCCTGCTGATATAACAAACAACTACATACAAGAAATAGATGAAATTGAAAAATTAATCCAACTCTTGGGCAATAATACTGTCAGAGCACCAGGCGACTGCGCACTACAAGACTTTTACCAGTTTACTAGTATGCAGGAGATAAGGAAAAAATCATAAACTGAGTTTGCAATTCAACCACAAATGATCCTTCAATACCTTTTAATATGTTTATGCTATTTGACTAAACTAGATACAAGTCTACTTTAAATAGTCTGGTATCATCTACATGTATATGTACGCAAAAACTGGTTTTCGCCTGCACTGATGAATTTATGTACTTTAAAACTGCAATAGATATGATGTCATGGCTTCAACGAGGGCTTCGTGTAGCGCAAACATGCACCTCCCTTCTAAAGAACGGTCATATGAGTAGGAAGCCGGTCTAACAGAAAGTGGTGCTCTGAGGACTCCAAGGCAAAAGAAACTGGCATAAAAGCCCCCTGCTCCTGCTTCCCATCAAATTGGCAGGGGTTCTCTACAAGAGTGAAAGCTTCCTTCTGAGGTTGGCATTTGCTACCTGTGCCAGCCTGCCAGTCACTATTGTGCCACTGACACCATATAGTCCTTGAATGTTCACCAACTAGGAAGCTCGGTGACAAGTCCATGCAGTACTACTTGCTTGATTGGCTACCACACCACAGCTGGTTGTCTGTGAGGAAGATTTGGTGGTTTCCTCCAGTACCAGTGTTGGGTTTTGACAGAGTGGGGATGGTTGGCAGTGCCCATACACTGAACGTGTAATGTGTGCTGGGGGGATGTAAACTTCAAATGCCCATGGGGCAAACATGGTTATGTCCCCATTACATGTACTTCATGGATATAATAAACAGTTCATGTATGCTATGTAACCTTGCTTTATAGCAGGACAGACCCTTCCAAATTTAGGGATGAACAATTCCTTTTCATTCAATTTTTGACAATGAAACCATGCAACGTGGAATTAATAAATTCAATTTGTAGTTGGGTCATTCCACCAGATTGGGTCGCGCGTGAAAACTCTGTCCGTCATTATTTCAAGGTGAAAAAACCAATGTTATACACTATTTCTTCAAAGTGAGTCAACTTAAAACATGAAGTAACATCAAACTTAACATATTCCATCCACTATTTCACACGCGGATGCGTCCGCGTATTTTTTATGACGCAAAAACCTATTGTGTCCACATCACTTTTTCAGGTGAAAATTGTGACATTTTAAGCTGACATTTCTGACAAGGAACATCGGACTGAAAACATTGCAGAAAACTACCACGGGGTTGTTTATTTATTCGAGGGACTTCATCTTCCCCCAAACAACGCGGACATTTCCAAGCCAAATCCTTATTTTGTGATGGACAACGAAGTTAGACTGACCCATTCGACGTAACAGGGGGTGTCCATAAAAAGATGTGCACGATATGTCGAAAAAGGAGGCTGTAGTTTTCAGCTTTAAATGCGAAACACACCAGTATTACTTCTATTATATCTATTTATTCATTGTTTGACAATATAACCATATAAACCAGGAAAATACCCCATGCCCACAAAATGTCCCTCGAAAATGAGCGACGCGACGACCTTGGTGTCCAACGCAATAGTTGTAACGTCAGTGCATCCGGGACGACATTGCGAGCGTTCCACCCCTATATAATAATGGAACAGCCTACAGAACTATTTTTGGGGGGTGCGACACTGAAGTGGTTTTTCGTTCGTGATTTTTTTCTGGGGCGATGTAAAGGTGGAAGTGTCCACATGTTACGTCGTGTACATTTGTAACGTCAACGAAGGAACATTCATCGGAATGGATCGTTCAAAGGTAAGATATTAATCTAATTTATACACTAATTTTATTTCGAGTTTCGCGGCCAACCGAAGTACGCACACCTCATGAGAAATGTATTTTCTAGAATTGTAGAAAAATTGAGAAGGATGTTTCATTTCTTTCTTGAGATATCGAGGTTCAAAATTGCCAAATCGCTCCGTGCGGCCGCGGCATATCGAGCTAAAATGGCGGAGAAAAAGTCTAACTCGTGTTTTTCGACTTCCTAGCGCACCCTGTAAACATCGTCAAAATTTGTCGATTTTACCCTTAAATTGAAGCTTGTATTCTCTTCTTTCTATTCATAACACTTTCAACATTAATGACGAAGGGATAAATATTAAATTACGCGGAAACAACATTCGGAGACGAACGATGGAAGTAGCGTATTTTAGTTATGACCGATTACCCTTCGCGATCTGCAAAGTTTGCATCAAAATTGCACAGGGCACCACCAAGGTCAACTCAAGGGGGCACCGAGGCCAACTCACTGTGGCATCAAAAGGCCAATCAAAAGGCCAAACCTTTATTTTACATGTCGCCTTCCTTAGATGTGTACTGGACAAAAATCTTGATAGTTATTTTAATTGACCGCCTCAAATTCAATTTTGTTTGAAGAGTAGAAAGATGGCTGCACCTAGGCTTGGGCTGTTTGGGAAAAATCAAAACCGAAAAAACCGCCGGACCCTGGACCCGGTGAAACCGCAAAACTGTTTTTTTTTCTTCAATGAAAAACAAAATAAATTAAAAGAAAACTAAAGGAAAAACCCCACACAATTCCAATGTTAAAGAAAGAACCCCAATATTATCCCAATACGTGTTTTATTTCGGCAGTAATATGAATTGTACTTTTTTGTAGCGTACCGTCTCGCTAATACTTCTGGAAGTTCCGATCAGGCTTGAGTAGCGCAGCGTGATCGTATGCAGCCATGTGGCCGCTGTGCACGTGGACTGTGCATGTACACATGTTCACAGTGTGTGCAAAGAAAGACGTGTTATGTCATGTCATGTGCAGCGCGTAGGCTGGTTTCGGCCCTACTGGTCCTGTAGTGTCGCTATGACGTTACGTAGAGGCGGAAACCATACCTAGACTTGCCAACCTTGCTAACGTTGCGAAGGGAAATGCGCTACTTTCATCGTTTGTCTCCGAATGTTGTTTCCGCGTAATTCAATATTATTCCCTTCGTCATTAATTTTGAAAGTGGTATGGATAATACACGCTTCAATTTAAGGGTGAAACCGACCGATTTGGACGATGTTTACATGGTAGGCGCTTGGCGGTCGAAAATCTTAGTCTACCCATGCCGATGGGGAGTCTGGCCGCCGCCGCGCTTGCACTATCAACAATATATTATGTACGGTATAGTATACAGTCTACATGTACTGACCATGTACATGTACATGTACATTTATACAGTGCAAGGGTACATGTACTTGTCCTGTGCGTTCAACGCATGATGGTCTCTTACGATGGATTTTGATTCGCACAAAATGCGAACCGTTTTCTAAATTGTCTCGCATTTCGTGAAAAATGTATCGCATTTTGCGATGCGAATCCAGCTATTTCCATCACTGATTAGTCTATTGGTGTTGACATTCCGATTTCCAGAGAGTTTATTTATTTTTTATTTTTCCAGACGCTGCCCCGAAAATGTCTTTCCGAAACACTTCAGCTCCCGGTCATGCGGGATATATAGTACCGGCCGCCAGCGCGGCCCTTAGCTTAGCACAGCGCGCCAGATTGATGTGTGTGCAGCATGCACACAGTCATTATGGAAGCTTGACCGTACCGTGCGCACTGCCAGCTAAACATTGCGTATTCTGTGCACAACAGCACGTGCAGGACATGTCAACGAACTTTTCGTCTGTGGGTACCAGTGAATCTTGGACACTGCTAGCGGTACCAATCAACGGGTACCAACGGTAGTTGGGAGTGATTTATGTTGCACGATATATAGATTGCGCAATAACACGTGGTTGGGTTGCGTGTGAAAGTAGAATCCTAGAGCTGTCAAAAGTTTGCGCGTTCGATGGCGGGTGCCTTTTAACCAGGCCCCGAAAGGAGAAAGCCAGACAGCAAAAGGAGCACTACTTACTACACGATACAGCACAAAAATGTTGCACTCTTTAATCCTTTCTTCAGGTAGGCCTACGAACGTACGTGATCGTTTTTCAAGTTATTCTCACATTTTTGACGATAAATTGTTGGCACGGCCCACATCACGATTCCTTGACAGCATGGACTATTCCATTAGGCACGAGAGGGCTACCACTGTATACAATAATAAGCTCCGATAATATTCTCGTTTAGGGTGGACCTAGCTGCTTACAAATCCATCTTTACAAAACATGTACGTAGGCTATTGAGACTTTTTTCTGGGTAGGCCTATCTATTTTCACATATTTTTGCCGTCAGGCCGACTAGAACATCCCGGCCATACCTGAATGGTACAGTCCATGTTCCGTGTGGAGGCTGGTTTGGACGTCATTTCCTTGTTCATTTTTTTTTCATGCCTCAAACCGACTTTGGGAAAAGCAGTGTCGTCTGTTTTGTCAATCTTGAATTCCAGTAAACGTTTTTCTCGGATATTTTTTTTCCCAATCCAGAGTGAGGAAAACAATGCATTTTACTACAGGTAAACTTTAATAAATAATTAAATATTCGTCAACGTTTATATTCGTGATTCGACCTTCATAAGAAGAGAAAAAAGAAACAATCATCCTAGAAAAAATGTAGTAACGAGGTTGCAGCGACATTTTTAATCGAAGGTATATGAATAAAAAAAAAGCAGTCCATACGCCATCATTACAATGAAAAAGTTGGATTAGAGCACATCGTGAATGAAGTGTAAAACGTGGTACAGTACTGTTCTCGTATTTATTATCTTGCGTTTGCGGTCACCTCCTGTGTGGTTTTATGGTGGCTGCCTGGCCAGATCCACTATTGTCAGTGTTACCATCGGCGCGCCGCGTCGGGCCGAGTCCAAGAGCAAGTACCCAGAATGCGGTCGTCCATGAAAGATTATGCAAATCCCACACCTTTTGTTATGCAGGAATCTTAATCTGTCGGCCGGACGGGGCGCACCGACCCGCGGCGCAGTGCGGTGGGTCACGTTGCGCCGATAAAAATCTTTTTGACATGTCAACTCCAAGGTTAGATCAAAGGAAAAAAAAAAAAAAAAAAAAACAGTCTCATTTTACTCTCATTCTTGTTAGGAATGTTAGGATATCTATCTATATACATAACAGACTTCCTAAGACCAAAACAGCAAAACAGGTGACTCATGTAAAGTAATTCCCCTTGATGGACAATTCTTCAAAGTCATTGATTGGTATTCCCTTACTTCCCACATGCATAAGTAAGATTGCATGTGCCCTCATTATTTTGTGATTTTACGTGTGTATTGCATTCTACACAGTACCAGGACCCATGGTATTGGTATGGGGAAGTTTGTGGAACCATACATGTAGAATGAGGCCCCGCATGATATGAGTATTGGTTTTGCGTGATGTTTCCAACCTTCCACCCTCTGATGCATGGAGTTTACATTGTCATTAACTACTCATCAGCCCTGGGCAAAATGCCCTATGTGTAGTTCCCATAAAGGGTTTTTGTTTTCAACAGACCGGGAGCTTAGAAAAAAAAGATAACAAATTAATTTCACATGTTCACATGTAAATAATGGCGGTCTCGAAGCAAGACAATATCCGAGACCGGAAGGGTCCAAGACCGAGACCACAGGGTAACGAGACCAGGGAAAAATGGTCTCGAAACCTACAGCACTGGCCAATGTAAAAGCCAAAAGCAAGCCAAAAGCCAAATCTAAAGCCAAAAATTCCCAACCATCAAAGGAAAAAAAATGTTGTGCTGATGTAACACGACACGGTGTCCACGTTACGTCTGCACAGGAGTTAATGAGTAAACCATATTTCTGTGAAATAAATCAATAAGGGAATACTATGGGTACAAGAGATTAAAACCGGGCACAATTCGGACATCGTGGTGGCTTTTGTCAAGAGATTATCCGTTTGAAAAAGGGCCCATTGTATGTCATCAATGGTGTGTGCAACAACCGAGCGTACAGATTGCGGTGAAGAATGTGGGTGGAATTCCACTTCCTGATCGACAACCATTGGGCTGTGTGGCATGCCAATACAATGTCCCTGCGTGCTTTCAGCGGCAGCGCGGTATCCCTCGATCATCCACAGTAAAGGTCCCACAATTGCACAATTACTTCTGCTAATCTTGCAATTCATGTGGCAACTTGTATCAAAAAGGGTCTTTGTACTGATTCGTATTGCTTTGTTCTAAGCTGAAAAGAGTTTTGGTTTAAAATGTGGACAAAAGATGTTTGATGACTTAATTGCCTTTGTGAATACCACGGTACAGTCAAACCTGCATATAGCGGCCACCCATGGGACCAAAGAAATGGAGAGGTGGCCTCTTTATAAAGGTTTCAACATAAAAATGCACAGAAAATGCAATACCCCCCTAGCTTAGGTGCAGCAATCATGGCACTTAGGCATCTCTTGTAAATGCCATGGTGATAGTTTGCACGCAAAGAAAAACCAATGCAAGTCCCTTGCAGGCCTAACAAAAACCTTGCTTTGCAAAAAGCGTACATGTTACAACCATTTGATGTACTTGCAGCTCAGTTCCTATGCAATACCATCACCAACTAGACCAGAAGAAATGTTAAGAAGCTGCTCCCAAATGAAGAAAACAGATTGACCATAACCTCTATGGTCAACAATACTTCACATTACATCATTGTCGCATCTGATGTGGATGATATCTAGATCTTGACTACTCCAAACACTGTCATTCTTCCTTGCCATCAACCTACAAGATTTTGCTATTGCCACTCTTTCAGTATGTGATGGCACCTATTGACTAAGGCACCATGTCAAAAAGATTGTTATCGGCGCGACGCGACCCACCGCACAGCGCTGCACGGCGCCGCGGGTCGGTGCGCCCCGTCCGGCCGACGCGCGGCGCCGCCGCGAAGATTAAGATTCCTGCATAACAAAAGGTGTGGGATTTGCATAATCTTTCATGGACGACTGCATTCTGGGTCCGTAAAATCCCGGGTATAATGCGCACCTGTGTATAATGCGCACCCCCATTTTTCGCCTTCGCGGAGAGGAAAAAAAAAAAAAAACCATGGCATGGATTGCAGAGTCCATTGTAAAGTTGTTTCCATCCCACAGTGGGAAGGATGATCACCCTCCGAATAAAAAGTCCATTATTTCAAGCCTGGCCCAGGCCGAAAAAAAAGAGAAGAGAGCATACAGTGGGGAGGATCCTCACCCTCCGAATAAAAAAATCCATTTGAGCCCAAGTTACCTCGCCATGACCCGGGAGAGTTTGCAGTGGGGATGATGAATGAAAGCTCCATTGTTGAAATGTGATACAATGTAAGGTCGGCTTCCTTTAAAAAAAAGTATCTCTATTGACTGAAAAAAATCTTCCACAGTGGGAAGGGATGATCGCCCTCCCAATGAAAACATCCATTTGAACCCAAGTTACCTCGCTGTGGGAAAAATCAAACTCGGAAAACTTGAAAATTCCACAGCGGGAAGGATGACCGCTCTCCGAATAAAAAAATCCATTTGAGCCCAAGTTACCTCGCCGTGGGAAAAAACAAGCACGGAAAACTTGAAAATCTCACAGCGGGAAGGATGATCGCTCTCCGAATAAAAACATCCATTCGAGCCCAAGTTACCTCGCCGTGGGAAAAACCAAGCACGGAAAACTTGAAAATCTCACAGCGGGAAGGATGATCGCCCTCTGATTAAAAACATCTATTTTAATTTTGAGCCCAAGTTACAATGTATGTCCCTGGCAGTGGGGAAAAACCGGGAGAGTTTGCATTGGGGAGGATGGTCAACAGCTCCAATTTAAAAAAAATGTGATACAATGTAACAATACATCGGTTTCAATAAAATGTGTCCAGACTGAACAAAATGCACATCCATGGTGGCTTCACAGATATGCCTCCATTTGTTTTGTTTAAAAAAAAATTGGGAAGGTTAATCAGGGGAGGATCGCCCTCCTAATACATGTAAAAGAAAATCAGTTTGAGCCCAAGTAACCTCGTGGGGAAAAAACAACAAAGGAGAGTTTGCAATGGGGACAATGATTGACAGCCCCATTGTTAAAATGTTATACAATGTAAGGTCGGCTTCTGTTTGATGACTGAAACCCATACTGGCAGGACATCTTTGTACCCATGTATAATGCGCACCCCCAACTTTTAATCTTTTCCGTGGTGACAAAAAGTGCGCATTATACCCAGGATTTTACGGTACTTGCTCTTGGACTCGGCCCGATGCGGCGCGCTGATGGTAACACTGACAATAGTGGATCTGGCCAGGCGGCCACCATAAAACCACACAGGAGGTGACCGCAAACACAAGATAATCAATACGAGAACAGTACTGTACCACGTTTTACACTTCATCCACGATGTGCTCCGATCCAACTTTTTCATTGTAAGGATGGCGTATGGACTACTTGTTTTTTATTCATTTACCATTAACTTCGATTAAAAATGTCGCTGCAACCTCGTTACTACATTTTTCTAGGATGATTGTTTCTTTTTTCTCTTCTTATGAAGGTCGAATCACGAATATAAACGTTGACGAATATTTAATTATTTAATAAAGTTTACCTGTAGTAAAATGCATTGTTTTCCTCACTCTGGATTGGGAAAAAAAATATCCGAGAAAAACGTTTACTGGAATTCAAGATTGACAAAACAGACGACACTGCTTTTCCCAAAGTCGGTTTGAGGCATGAAAAAAATGAGCGAGAAAATGACGTCCAAACCAGCCTCCACACGGAACATGGACTGTACCATTCATGTATGGCCGGGATGTTCTAGTCGGCCTGACGGCAAAAATATGTGGAAATAGATCCCCAGAAAAAATTCTCAATAGCCTACGTACATGTTTTGTAAAGATAGATTTGTAAGCAGCTAGGTCCACCCTAAATGAGAATATTATCGGAGCTTATTATTGTATATACAGTGGTACCCCTCTCATGCCTAATGGAATATAGTCCATGCTGTCAAGGAATCGTGATGTGGGCCGTGCCAAAAATTTATCGTCAAAAATGTGAGAATAACTTGAAAAACGATCACGTACGTTCGTAGGCCTACCTGAAAAAAAGGAATAAAGAGTGCAACATTTTTGTGCTGTATCGTGTAGTAAGTAGTGCTCCTTTTGCTGTCTGGCTTTCTCCTTTCGGGGCCTGGTTAAAAGGCACCCGCCATCGAACGCGCAAACTTTTGACAGCTCTAGGATTCTACTTTCACACGCAACCCAACCACTTGTTATTGCGCAATCTATCTATCGTGTAACGTAAATCACTCCCAACTACTGTTGGTACCCGTTGATTGGTACCGCTAGCAGTGTCCAAGATTCACTGGTACCCACAGACGAAAAGTTCGTTGACATGTCCTGCACGTGCTGTTGTGCACAGAATACGCAATGTTTAGCTGGCAGTGCGCACGGTACGGTCAAACTTCCATAATGACTGTGTGCATGCTGCACACACATCAATCTGGCGCGCTGTGCTAAGCTAAGGGCCGCGCTGGCGGCCGGTACTATATATCCCGCATGACCGGGAGCTGAAGTGTTTCGGAAAGACATTTTCGGGGCAGCATCTGGAAAAATAAAAAATAAATAAACTCTCCGGAAATCGGAATGTCAACACCAATAGGCTGATACCGCTTCAGTGCAATTTCTTTTCTGATTGGCAAAACTCTGACTCGTGAATCTACATGTAAAATAATGGATTGACGTAGCGCACCGCGATTTTCTGAGCCTTCCCAAGGCGCAGGTAGACAACTTCATTGGTTTATTTTACTTTACTATAATATTTTTTTTTTTTTTTTTTAATAAAGAAAAGAAGGGGGGAAATTGTAATGAATGGCCTAACTTTCGATCCTAGCAGGACCTTCAACAGAGACTCACATATAAAGTTGATAACTCCGACAGTTTGCCTGTCGAGTGAAAAGAAAGCTACTAGGAAGACAACACCGCGCAACAAAGGGGGGAACTAAATAACGCCCGAACGTGGTTGGTGTTCCACTCTACTAGTCATTCGGCTTTTATAGGGGTGCTCATATTTACCCACAACACATCGTTAGTACCAAAAACAAACTGAGAGCAACTTAAATATGTATCGTTTCTTTGAGACCACAATCCACGGTAAAAAGCTGGATTTTTCCAACTAAAAAATGACATCCAAAATACTCAGCTGCTGTGTTGAGCACCCCTCCCATTCATAATGGAATAGTCCATGTTGTCCACACACAGCTCGCCGCGGCGGGTCGCGGCGGGCCCTGTGTGTGCCGGGCCAGGGACTTCTCCATATTCATTCGACCATTAACATAACAATAGCGGACTTTATAGAGGGGATCTTTTAATAAGCAAGGGGACCGTCCGGGCGCCGCGATTTAATCCGGGAGGTGGGACGCGGGAGGACGCGCCGCACTGCGCCGCGGTGGGTCGCGTCGCGCCGATAAAAATCTTTTTGACATGGTGCCTAACTGCAAATTTGATTTGCATGATTACTACTATGCCACCCTTTGTCTTGAAGTCCCCATTCATTGTTTGTTCAATTCCCCTTTCTGCTTACATGAAGCAGCAGAAAAGCAAAAAAATACTAGAGATTTAAGTCTGTTGGCTAACAGAACATAACGCTTTTCCACATCTGGTTCTCTTAAAAAAAAAATTGGAAAAAAAAAATTGACATCAACGGGATTCGAACATGTGCCCTCCATTCCTACCCCAAAACGCACGTGCATATTTTGTGCACAAAGTCTAAGGGACTTCATCATAATATTAAAAAAATCATAATAATTCTGAACAATGGTCAATTGGTTCCAAATTTAGGATTTAGAATGTCTAGCCAAATAGCTAAATGCCCACCAATTTTCAAGAAGATTGACCTACGGCAAATATGTGTTTTGAAAACACGCATTTTGATGTCACAATTGCGTCATGGCATTTTGGCCCCGGAAGGTGTTTCTAAACTTCACCCCCAATAGACAAAAACAATTAAAAAATCTTGCTCCGTTGGCCAAATATGCTCAATTGAATGTTAAAATCGCAAAAGTTCATGACCTCATTAATATTCATGAGATTACGTCACGATCAAATGAGGGCAATTTTTGGATACATCTTTTCCCAACTTAGATACAGTGCAAGATTTAAACCAAACGGAATTACTTTTTGCTTTTATTGGAGTTTGAAATTTGCACCTTTAAAGTGCTGTCACGTGACAAGCGGTGACGTCATGAAGTTTTCAAGACCATTGTGCACTAGTTCAGCATGGGCTCTATCCATTTGCAAAGTTTGAAAAAAATCCAAGTGTATTCAATGGCAAAGGTGCGTGTCAGAAAAACCCAGTGCTTTGTCTATGGGATTTTTCCGATAAGAAAAAAAAAAAAATATAGAAACATACGTCTGTTGTAACAGAACGTGTAGCTTTTCCTTTTTTTTCCCCGAAGAAAGACCAAGTTGAAAATCTGAAAACCAGTAGCACATGCATGATTACTACAGTACTTCCGGTCTGGACCGGAGGAAAGGGTCACATGACATGAGGAAGGTCATGAAACCTAATTGGTCCCTGAAACTCCTCTCACATGCTATATGCGCTAGCAACAGCACAACAAGGGAGTAAACAATTGATTTAATATCGGTTTTTTTATTACCTCATTAATATTCATGAGATGACCTCATCATCATAATTATTGCAATATTTGGATACACTGTTGCCCAACTTAGATATATGATTAATATTGATCCTGCGGGATCTAAGATCGTGGCGTGATTGCACATGCCAGGTTGGCCCTTTAAAGGGCGGTCACGTGACAACTCAAGCACAAACAAACGAAAAAACCACAGTTTTACTGTATATTGGTGTAAACCCCTTTTAGCATCGTTTTGATTGAGTTCATAAAGGTGGCAACTCTGTTTCGAACCTGTACCATCCATTCCTACCCCAAAAGGCACACCAACGTATCGTGCACAAAGTCTATGGGACTAAGAAATGATATTTAACAAATCATAATAATTCAAAACAATGTTTAATTGGTTCCAAACTCAGGATTTAAGATGTCTAGCCCAATAGCTAACTGGCCACCAAATTTCGAGAAGATCGACCATTGGCTAATATGTGCTTTAAAATCACGCATTTTGATGATGTCACGATTGCGTCATGACATTTTGTTCCCGGAGGGTGTTTCTAAACTACATCCCCATTAGATATAAACGAAAAAATGAAAAAAATCTTGCTCCGTTGGCGAAATATGCTCAATTGAATGTTAAAATCGAAAAAGTTCATGACCTCATTAATATGCATGAGATGACGTCACGATCAAATGAGGGCAATTTTTGGATACACCTTTTCCCAACTAAGATATAGTGCAAAGTTGAAACCAAACGAACTTCAACTTTTGCTAATAATGCAGTTTGAAATTTGCCCCTTTAAAGCACTGTCACGTGACCCGTGATGACGTCATGAAGTTTTCAAGACAACTGTGCACAACTTCAGCAAGGGTTCTATGTATTTGCCAAGTTTGAAAAAAATCCAAGTATGTTCAATGGCAAAAGTGCCCTCCACAAAATCCCTGTGCTTTGTCTATGGGATTTTTCCGATAAGAAAAAGAAGAAGAAGACAAAAAAACCCATAACAACAACAATACCTTTTCCGCTTCGCTGAAGCGTGCGGAAAAGCTAATCAGAACAAGAACAATAGCTTTTCCGCTTCGCAGCGGAAAAGCTTATGATGTGGAGGGTTTGGACCACTGTTTACAGAAATATATATTAGATTTACTGATCTGGAGATCTTTTTAAAGACAATGATGATGTTGAGCTTACCTGTACTTGTCTGAATCTGCCAAGGGGCCGAGGTGGGCAGGGGGGGAGGTGGTGGATCACTGCTTGGCGGAGGGGGTGGTGGTGCAGCCAAGAGTGATGTGGGTGGATGAGGTACAGGCAATGCCAAGGCTTGCATATTGGCTAGTGATGGCAGTGCTGTTGAAAGACAATATGTTACATCATAAATAAATATGACAATCCGTCATTCATCTTTAACTTTATCTTCATCTTTATTCCTTTCCAAGAAGTTCGGCACTCAAACAAAAGCCACCAGGTCCCAAGAACAAGCCCAAGGTTCCCTTAGTTACTTCCTACCACCCTTCTCTTCCTCCTCTCAGGAAGATAACTAAGGAAAACCACCATATTCTCCACACTTCAGATCGTCTGGCTGATGCCATTCCAAATTTGCCTGTTTTGGCTTTCAGAGGTCCCCATAACCTGCGTTACTCAATTGTCCGAGCAGAGGTTCCCCCTTTGGACTCTTCACCTCCCACTAAATTTGGTACATTTAAGTGTACCTTGAAATGCATTGTTTGCAAGACACATGTCAAGGAAATAGACTCTTTCAATGGACATTCTTCTGGAACTACCCACACAACCTATGGCTTTATCACGTGCACTACATTTACCTCAAACATCATATACCTCATCTCTTGTAGAGTTTGTAATGTTCAGTATGCTGCCGAGACCAAAAACACCCTCAAAAAACATATCTATGGCCATAGGTCTACAATAAAAACCGGTAAAATTGACACCCCTGTTGGGTATCACTTCAATCTCCCTGATCATTTGATATCAGATATGAGTGTACTGGGCATAGAATCACTTGGTCACCGTAGTAATGCTGTCCGTCTTAACCGTGAGAAAATGTGGATGAAACATCTTCAGACTATTCAACCACATGGTCTCAACATCCAGGAGGGTAATGACTAATACCATGCAGCTTTCTGATAATCCTTCTTTTGTGTTCACTCCTCCACAATTCTCTCTTTGATCCCCCCCTCACTAATCCCTACCCTACTCCTTGCCCTTCCCTTTAATCTCTCCCTACCACCTTTACTCTTTATCCTTTGTTTCTCATCCATGTCCTATTCACTCTCTTCCCCCTTCCTTCGTGTATATGTATCTGTCTTGTCCTTGTCACTCTGCCTTTGAGAAAGATCCTGCTAGGATCGAAACGTCAGGCCCACTAAATTTTAAGATTCATCTTTAACCTCAGACAAAGACAAATGGGTCTATTCATGTCAATTTATCATACTCTTGGATCTGACTGGAACAGATTGAAAACATCTGTGTGCTTATTAAGCTCCTTGGGGGACTCAAAACTTTCAGAATTTGGTTCAAGCATTTTTGAGATATGGGCTAAGAAAAATGGCAAAGAAAACTTGGACTGGATCGTGATTTGAACCAGAGACCTCTGGTTTTGTGTACCAACGTTCAGCTATCTGGCCCTAAGATCGTGGCCTTCCAAGTAGTCAACTAGTCTTTGTACGGGTATGGACACCAGTAAGAATCAATTCAACCAATAACTGCTGTATATCTCAAACGATCAAACCCTCACTTCAATTGTTGTAAACCTGGCTACAGCAGCTCGAGGATCATACGAATGATAACCAGTAACTTGCATGTGTTTCAATTATCATATCAAAAACAACCTACAGCAGTAAATCTGACATTATTTGAACACTCTTGACTTGTATATATCATAAAAATATATATCAATATTCAATCTTTAACCCCAATGTAAGCACCATCCTCTGAAAGATTAAGAATAGGCACTCTTTGAGTTTAGAACACACATGCACTAGAATCCTTTATATCAAGAGTTTGGTGTTGAAAAACACGAGAACAATTCAAGAAACTCACAGGATGCTGATGTGGCAGCAGCACTTGATGACGTCTGTTGTTGTTGTGATGCAGGCGGTGGAGGTGGCATTGCCCATGGAGGTGGGTTGACTGTCCCCATACCCTGAGGTGGCATGTTCATCATGTTAGGTGGTGGCTGCATCATGGGAGGGGGCAGCAAACCAGGAGGGGGTTGGTTCATATTGAACTGCCCCGGTGGTCCTGGTGGAGGACCACCAAAGTTGGGAGGTGGTGGTCCAGATGGGTGTGGAGGCCCAGCACCTGCAGGCCCACCACCTGGAGGTCCCCTATGGTGAGGTGGAGGGGGCATACCTAACAAACTGGGAGGTTTGTTAGGCATTGGGGGACCATGGGGGTCCTTGTTCATCCATGGTGGCTGGAAGTTCTGGCCCATCTGGAAAAAAAGAAAAAGAAAAACAAGAAACAAAACCTGATAACAGGTACTCTTGACAAGTAGTTTTTTTTTACTTGTCTGCAATGAGTATTGGGCTTGATTTTTCAATATGTATTAAAGGGGAATGCAACCCAAGAAATAAAGTTTGCTTATCCGATTGGGTGTTAAAAACAACCTACAAATACTTATAAGTCACTCACGTACGATTTTCATAAAGAGAGAAAATTCATGGAATTGTAGGTCGAATTTGCGTTCCCATACATAGCCATCTTTTCAAAGTTGCCGCCGCTGTTTGGTTGGGGTGTGATGTCACGACGGAATGACAGCAACCCATACAGCTCTAAAAAATAAACCTTTCAACGTTAGCAAAGCATCATGGGTATAGATGACAAACTGGGTCGTATTTTTATCACACAACTCTATGGCGAAGCACTTCAGCTCGTGAATTGTTTATTGTTTTTCTCAAGAACAAGATGGAGTTCAGAAATGAAACTCATGCAGAATTTTAGTCTAGATACCAACAAAATATATTTGTTGTCGGAACGTTGAGTGGGTAGTTCTAGAGAAATCAGTGACTGACAAATACAATGCCTGCATCGCGTGCAGCTAGCTGCATGCACAGCAATGCATGCTCTGAGTTTGCCATTCAGTCATCAAGGAAATCTGCACTGATTTTTCCAAAACTACCCACTCAACGTTCTGACAAAAAATATATTTTGTTCCTGGTTGTGAGTTTCATTTCTGAACTCTATCTGGTTTTTCAGATTTTAAAATTTAAATTAATATAATCAATATGTATTTTTAGAAATAAAGAAATCAAACTGATTCATGCAGTCTTCACCAAGAAGGATCTCAAATGCACGTGTATGGGAGAATAAGTAAACAGTCACACAGGGACCGAAACAAAGACAATTTGGAAATTCTTGAAGCTGTCGCTTCACATGTTGCCACCGCTGGTCGATGTGGAATATAGAGAAGGAATAGCATGTTCTTTCAGTATCCTTTCTCGGCTTCGAGGCGGTGAGTTCGGCCCGCAAGTCCTCCTCCCAATCCTCCTCGATGAAACATGGAGGTGAAGTGATCGCTACACTACAAATCACATTCACATCCTTTCGATTTCTATTGAGTATTGGTAGCGGATTTTGAGAAATTTCTCCACTTTTATGGCCGCAGCCCACTTCCTAAGTAACTCAGTTTTCTTGTCCTTATTGGGAATCGCATGGAAAGTGTTTTCCAGCTTTTTCCCGCTGGCATTTTTACAGCCAAAAGCCTGGCAGTACACCATCATTTAGTTCGCGGCGGCTTTTTTGAAAAGATGGCTATGTATGGGATGGGAGCGCAAATTCGACCTACAAATTTGACCTCTATGAAAATTATACGTGAGCGACTAATAGGTAATTGTAGGTTATTTTTAACACCCAAACAGATAAGCAAACTTTATTTCTTGGGTTGCATTCCCCTTAAGTAAAAAAAAATAATTAATGTGATTCCGAGAGAAAACAAATTAAAGATAACATTAAAGTGACATGGTTTGAAAAAAACCCACCCCAGATCATAATTCTGAAAATAAATATTTGAATGTATAATTAAAGAGATGGTAACCTACTAGGGGGCGAGGATGATTCTGCTGATTATGATTATTTGGAGGGGTAGAAAGAAGGGGCCTAGGTCCACCCATATTAGGGGGCCCTTGCTGATTCTGTAAAGGTGGAGGCATGTTCATCTTTGGCTCTGATGGTGGGGGTCCTTCACCAAGCTCTGCCATTAGGGACATGTACTGCAGATGGAAAGATGTAACATAAATGATAAGACATGACAATATTAAAATACATGTACATTGTCAACTGTGAAGTGTCATCTACACTTTGACATGCGTTCCTAATCTATTAATAAAGTCAGATATCTATGAAGCTGGGTTGACAACAGCCAGATTTTTGGATGATATAATCCCATCAGTATAAAGTTAAGGCGACTTCCTGATCAAACCTGATTAACTATATTAAAACAAACAGTTCAATACATGTATTTGTAAATAAACACCCAAACCTGTCTATAATACAAGGCGTCGAACAAAATCCCCATAGGGAAAAATCATGATGTAAATGTGTCTTATAGAATGTGTTTACTATTTGTGTATTTGTTACAAATTCTTAGGGAAGAAAGTGTAAAAGTGTGTCATACTATTTACCTCCGAGTCCATCTTAGCCTTCTCAGCAGCACTTGGGCCTTGCATCCTGGGATGGTTTCCATTGGGCCCACCCATGGGCCCACCCATGGGCCCAACCATTCCTTCACCACCTTCCATTTTCTGGCGACAATCCTGTGCTATGTGACCAGTTCCACCACAGATAGAACACTGAATGGTACCCGTAATGTTCTGCTTCTCTGGGCATTGCCAGGTACGATGGGTGAGAGCACCACAGTTTGAACACCTACAATTGAATGTAAGACAAAACTTAAATTCAGGTATAGCACTGTATTTCAGAGAAAATAAATGTGAAGCTTACACCAAATATGGTCTTTTAGTGAATATTAATCTTACAGACCTCGATGGGGGAAAATTGCCTTTACAAATGTCAGAGGCAAGAAACTTCACTGTCAATTAGTTTGGAAGCATTTTTTTTTTTTTTTAAGAAATGTTAAGCTCTTCTTATATCATTTATTCATAATTTCACTGTTGTCGTACCACAGGTGACTTTTGTTGACAGCACGTAATAAATGCTTCCTTACAATGGGCGACTTAAGTCAACAAGAGTGATGCACATTTTTTATGGAGGATAAATAATTTTGTGTGCACGCTCTGATGTTCATACATGTACAGCTGGAAAGCTCTTTTTATCAGCTTTACAATGGCATAAAAGTCACTTAATTTTTTTTTTCTCTCAAGTTTTTGCCACATGAACTTCCCATCCAAATTTGTAAATTCCGCTGCCATGAATGAGCTACATGTACAGTACTGATCGAAATTATTATCACCATTCGCGACCAATTTAGTGCGAATGATTCTTCGCGAAGACGTCCACAATTTGAAGAGAACCAACCATTCGCGACTGAAGCGGCCATAGGTCCGAGGAAATAATTACCGGTCCGGGGAGTCGTCTTCTCCGCGAAGACTCGCGAAGACCAGCAGCCATAAACCGAGGGAGAAACTACTCCGTACTGGTCCGGGGGTCATTTCCTTTGTGAAGATTCGCAAAATCCAGCAGCCATCCATCAAAGGAGAAACTACCGGTCCCGAACGTCATTTCTTTCGGGAAGATTACTGCCGATTCGCGAATTTCAGCGGCAATCGATCGGGGGTGGGGAGAGAGTTGGGGGAGACAGGGTTTACAAGTCCAACGTACGAACGTCTCTTCGCGAATGATGCGCGAACGATCTGCGAAGAAAGCACAACAATTTGCGACCTAAGGCCTAAATGTACGGGGAAAAAAAACGTACGCCAACGAGATAAATTGTTGTTTTTTTCTTAGGGGGGCATGATCACATGGGCAATTGCCGTTTGTGGAGCGGGAATGGAAACTTCAGTTAACCAAACCCCCCCCCCCCCCTCCTTCAACCCAAGATCAATCCAGAGCACCGGCAGTTGCTTTTAAATCTGTCTTTGTGAGCACCGCCATGGCTTTAGGAGCCCTATCCTCGCTCCACGCTCAGAGATTGCGGTTGAAACTCTGGTCCTTGCCAATGTGTAGTGCTTTGTGAGCAACGCCAAGGCTTTTCAATGATGCGTGAACGATCTGCGAAGAAAGCACAACAATTTGCGACCTAAGGCTTAAAAATGTACGGGAAAAACCCGTACGCCAACGATAGCCATACCACTTGTAAAAAAATGATTTGATGATTGCCTCTTGTGATTTCTGACACGTCCGCAAAAGATTTTAGACCTTTCTTTTGTTTGCAGCCATTGACGTACATGGTACGCGGCGGCCGTCAGCTTCAATAATGGACAACTGACATCAATTGTAGCCAAAAATAAATTCAACAATCTGCATTTTGTGTTGGGTATGATTTGTGAAGATCGCTGAGTATTCTTATGGTCGTCTAGCTTTTTGTTACATAGTTATACACATTGTAAAAAATAATTGTCTTTTGAATTTAGCGTAACAGCCGACCATAGTTTCCAAGCCGGCGGTTGGCAGAAACCGAGTCCGTGACGTACCATACCAAAAGAAAGTTCTATACTTTGCCATTTTAAAGGAAATTTATTATCAATATTATGAAATAGGCCCAATGAAGGCTTAGTTGGACAACTCTCCCGCATGTACCAAGTAGTCCTATTCTAAAAACAACGCCAGAATTTGGGAAAGATGTCTACACAGGAGCTGCCTTAAACGTTGTATCACATTTTTAACAATAGAGCTGTCAATCATCCTACTGCAGGCTCTCCTTGCTTTTTCCACCACGGCGAGGTAACTTGGGTTCAAATGGGTTTTGTTTTATTCGAGGGTTGATTATCCTTCCCACTTTAAATCGGTCATATTTTGAAAGTTGATAGAAAATTATGATACATGCAACAAACAAATGATATTTTATATTCAGTCTCAAGTTAATATGCAATTTATTTAGTTAATTTACCACCTACTCTATAGTTATCATGTTAGTGCATACAAGTTTGTGGAGTTTTTAACCCTAACATAGAATTACCTATGCATGTAAATGTACACCATCCGGGCCACCAATGTTTTGGCTTGGAAATTTACTGAGATGGCCCGGCTGGCCACTCAAGAAAAACCCTGATCAGGCCTTAAGCGGAAATCATCATGAATCTAAACAATACCAAGTGCAAGGTTAAAAGTGCAGCGTGTCTAATGCATGATAGACTTCATCTCGCGCAATAAGCAATAAGGTTGTCTGGCTTTTGCCCCGAAGTAAAATGACAGTAATATTATAGCACTGTAGCTGGTGCCAGTTCGCTAAGTTTGCATTCAAGAATTGCCGTGTTCTGCAGACCAACAAGGTTGTCTGTTTGTGAGCATTTTATTTAATTGAAGTTCTAGAAAGAAGCCTTTGAAAAGTCTTGTTCCTGCGAAACTTAGCCAGGCTCCCTTAAAAATATTAATAGCAAGCTCTCCGGTGTCAAACGCTCTTGAATCTCAGTGATCTTCATTTCCTGTCCAGCTGACATTGGGGATTACAGTCATGTTAACGTTCAGAAACTAACGAAACTATTCGAAACGAATTACCTCGAATATCCGAATGGAAATAAAAAACGAAACATTCTGGAACATTTAGGACACTTTTTTTATGACGTACCCGGTACGGTAAGGTAAAACAAGAAAAAATTGTTTAATTTGGAAAATGGCTTCAGTACAATGTCTCTGGAAGGAGAATCTGGTCGTGTATTTTATTAACCGCAAGCTCTGAGCATGGGGCCGGCTTGAAAAGCCTTGGCGTTGCTCACAAAGCACTACACATTGGCAAGGACCAGAGTTTCAACCGCAAGCTCTGAGCGTGGAGCAAGGATATGGCTCCCAAAGCCATGGTGGTGCTCACAAAGACAGATTTAAAAGCAACTGCAGGTGCTCTGGATTGATCTTGGAATGAAGGAGGGGGGGGGTTCGGTTAACTGAAGTTTAAATTCTTGCTCCACAAACGGCAATTGCCCATGTGATCATGTCCTCCGCCCCAAGAAAAATCAACCATGTACAGTATCTCGTTGGCATACGGGTTTTTTTCTTACATTTTAAGGCCTTAGGTCGCAAATTGTTGTGTTATCTTCTCAGATCGTTCGCAAAGAGAGGTTCGTACGTTGCACTTGTAAACCCTGTCTCCCCCAACTCTCCCCACACCCCTGACTGATTGCCTCTGAAATTCGCAAATCGGCAGTTATCTTCGCGAAAGAAATGACGTCCCGGGGTTTTCTACTTCTACCCTACCCTGAGCTGGGGTAAGAATTCCCCGGGAAAAACTTATCCACGGTGATTTCTTTGGTTCTGTGAATAGACAGACTGAAATTCCCGGGGATTTCGTCTTGTGTGAAATCCCCTAAAGTGGGAGAAAACAAGCTTCGATTTGAGGGTACCGGTATTTCAACTGAATTGGGCGGAGGCCGCACAGTGATTTTGCATTATGCACTGATTTTCAGCTTCCAATATTTCAAACAATAAAAAACAAAACATTCTGGAACATTTAGGACCCTTTTTTTATGAGGTACCCGGTACGGTAAGGTAAAACAAGAAAAAATTGTTTAATTTGGAAAATGGCTTCAGTACAACGTCTCTGGCAGGAGAATCTGGTCGTGTATTTTTATATTAACCGCAAGCTCTGAGCATGGGGCCGGCTTGAAAAGCCTTGGCGTTGCTCACGAAGCACTACACATTGGCAAGGACCAGAGTTTCAACCGCAAGCTCTGAGCGTGGAGCTAGTATAGGGCTCCAAAAACCATGGCGGTGCTCACAAAGACAGATTTAAAAGCAACTGCCGGTGCTCTGGGTTGAACTCTGGGTTAACTGAAGTTTCCATTCCCGCTCCACAAACGGCAATTGCCCATGCCCCCCCCCCCAAGAAAAAAAAACCAACCATTTATCTCGTTGTCGTACGTTTTTTTCCCCCGGTACATTTAGGTCTTAGGTCGCAAATTGTTGTGCTTTCTTCGCAGATCGTTCGCGCATCATTCGCGAAGAGACGTTCGTACGTTGGACTTGTAAACCCTGTCTCCCCCAACTCTCTTCCCAACCCCGATCGATTGCCGCTGAAATTCGCGAATCGGCAGTACTCTTCCCGAAAGAAATGATGTTCGGAACCAGTAGTTTCTCCTTTGATGGATGGCTGCTGGATTTTGCGAATCTTCGTAAAGGAAATGACCCCCGGACCAGTACGGAGTAGTTTCTCCCTCGGTTTATGGCCGCTGGTCTTCACGAGTCTTCGCTGAGAAGACGACTCCCCGGAACGGTAATTATTTTCTCCTCGGACCTATGGCCGCTTTAGTCGCGAATGGTTGGTTCTCTTCGCGAAGGAAATGACTTCCCAGACTAGTAAGTTGAAGAAATTGCAGACGTTTTCGCGAAGAATCATTCGCACCAAATTGGTCGCGAATGGTGATAATAATTTCGATCAGTACTGTATATGCTTGAATACCACATGAATTTCTTGCAGATATAGTTTCTGAGAATGATTCCAAGTATTCTTACAAGGTATTGGAAGAAAAATCATCCAAATTGTTGTCATTCAGACACATTTTACAACAAAGCGAAGCGGGACCATGCAGTTTGCACGGCCAGCGGTACAAGCTGTGTAAACACCGTAGGTCCCAGTCGCAGTGCTTGTGGAGTGCACGCTTGTGGCATAAGTGTCTGCGGCAAAGCTGGACTTTGCATTCATGAGGGAATTGTTCAAGAGACCATACTCCAGATCTTTTGGACAAAATCTTACTTGATCTTGGTATAAAATGAAAGATTTTTTCATACAAAAAAAAACCCTCACAGAGACCATTGGTTCTCAATGAAGAATTGACGATGAGTTCTGCTGAGTAAAATGCATACACAACTTTTCATCATAAATATTAGTCTTCATTGAGAAAACTGAGGTTGAATAGGAGTACAATGAAAAGCTGCCTTTGGTTTAAAACAATACGGTAATGACTGTACGTGCCCCCCAAAAAACTATGTGGTAACAAAAAGATTAAATGGTTATGTACCAGTATCAGGTAAATGTGAAAGCGGTCTGCAACTATTTGGTCAGCCTTATCAGTGATATCAATTATAATACACACCACCTTCAGTCAATTCATTCAGTTTTTGAAAAATTATATAAAATATAGACAACAGTGCCATGTTATGTAAAAAGTGCATGAAAAATAAAAGAAAACATTCACAGGGGGTGACAGTTCACTTCACAAAATGCATGACACATTTGTACTTACATGATAGAAAATATTCAAGCTGACACAAGCCTATTTGGCATCAGATGACCAACCAGATGAAATATGACTGACTATAATCGTCACTAACACCTGGATGCTTAAATTTGGGTCATTTTTAGAACTATTGATTCAAGAGCAGAAATTATGCAAGAATCTTACCTAACCCCTTGATGCCAGACTATTTATAGTGCCAATGGCCATCACAGAGCCATTGCCAAAATGAGTATTATCGAGTCAAACCTAGCACAATTTGGAAGTTAAAGTTGCTTTTATCAAGGGATTATCCCCAAAGAAAAGGGGGCCCTTTGTGTGTAGTATGGACTTCAGCATGTGTACTGTGACCATGAAGCGTGTGTCCTGATAGCCTTTGACCGCAGACTACTCTCCACTCTAGTTGATGAATATTTGAGGCTGGCCCTGATTAAGCATGTGATTTGCGGTGTAGGCAGTGGGTGAAGGCACTGTCTGTCCGATGACCATTGGGCTGTAACACACACATCAATGGTAGCGTGCTATCTCTCGATTGTATGTCAACAATAACGTCCCACAATAGCGCAATTATTGCTGCTAATCTGATAGCAACTGACATACAAACTAGTGTTTGTCATGCTAACTATTGCTTTTGTCTTTGTTTATAAAGTGTTCTCGAATTTTGAAGGTCCCAGAGCTGCTGTAGTAGTATTCCGCCATCAAGAGGTTAATGGTAAAAGTGCTTTGCAATTTTTGTTTGTTTACTGTTTCTTTTTGCATAGTTGTGTATGGTTAATTTCAATTATCCCATTGAGAGAGTGTGCTTTCATCTGAAGGTGTCAAACAAACCTTGTGGTATCCTCGTCACGAAGTGTGCCATTAAGACGTGCCAGTTCACGAAGCTGCATCCTTCGCAAGTCATTCTGCCCTTCTGGTGTCTCAATCCCCTGCTTGATTATCTCGCGGATCTACAAAATCACCATGATGACAGGTAGGGAAAAGGGGGAAGAGGGCAACACCCAACACAAGAGGGCAGCACAACATCAAACAAGAGGAAGAGGCATGAGAAAAAGAAAAGAAAAAGGGGGACTATAAGTACGCAAGCACAGACTGGCACAATAGACATTTCTTTGACACCCAGGTACCTTGAGATATCTGCATCACGAAGAGTTCCATTGAGGGCAGCAAGCTCACGAAGTTGTGAGCGTTTGAGCTCATTGTGGCCCTCAGGTGCCTCGATGCCACTGATAACGATGTACCTTATCTAATGAGGGGCAAGATATTTTGGACAATGGGCGGATATTACTGTGGAGTAAGCGGGGTTAGTACATGGGCAAAGAGCACAAATAGAAAAACATACCGACAAATGTCTTTTTCTATAGTATCAAATACATGCCAAAGGTATAACCGTAAGCAACCCAGAGTATAAGCCGCGGCACAAAAATTTCACAAGATTCAGCCCTTAAAGGCAGCATGAAATAGGATTTAGTTCGCATTATTCATTTATAAACCAAAAAAGTATGAAATAGTAAATGATATTTTGTGTGATTCGATGTTTGGTTTCTTTGACAAGTACGAGAAAAACAGGTTTACAGGCTGCTCCACCGGTGGATTTTGACCCTAATTAGCATAAATCTCCACAGGGGCCATGAAATACATCGAGGCACATGTTTGCCTCGATGCATTGCGCAACGTGCAAAAAAGCCATATGTTTGTGTACAAAAGTAGGCGAACAAACTCCGTGACTTTTTGGCCCATGACTACAGTTTTTTGGTCATGTCAAAGTGGTGTATTGCTGCTACATGCAGTTTAACTATGAAGGATTGTGTGAGTCTTCACTTGTTTCCAACCGATTGCCAAACGCGAAAATATCAAGTGAAGTTTGATCAGTTTTATTTTGGCTCAATCGCAAGGCACACGGCCATGAGTAACGATACTCGTCAGGCCGTTACTCGTTCAGGAAGTTACACAGGTAGTTCGGCCCACAATCGGTCACATGCAGGTGGCTGAGCTTTTTGTATAAATTTCGCCAAACGCCAATAAGGCCTCTTGTCAAAAAGATTATCGGTTGAGTGTCGGTTGAATTCACACGACTGATAAAATTTCCCCTGGCAGAAAACTGATTGGCCTCCGCACTGGCTACCGGAACGAGTATCAGACAGCTGAGAGGAC
Organism: Luidia sarsii; assembly: GCA_949987565.1. Taxonomy (NCBI): domain Eukaryota; kingdom Metazoa; phylum Echinodermata; class Asteroidea; order Paxillosida; family Luidiidae; genus Luidia; species Luidia sarsii. Next base: position 2,140,813 of record OX465121.1, read on the forward strand.
CAGTGCTTTCGATCAGGAGTAGATTGTTTATACAAAGACTACTAGACAGCCCCTTGTCAGCATGTGGTAAAGATAACGGCTGGAGCGACTGTCCAGCAGCTCTGGTCATGCTCTGATTGAGTAGGCCAGCAGTGAGCCTCTTCCATTCTTAAACAAAGGGGTGTATAATAAGGAACAACTCAGCCTTTCTCATTTACAGTAAGACATTTCCGCTTGACAGGGTTTTCATTCAAGGGATTCCAGGGATTTTACTAGTTCAGTATTGAATAATTGATTATGTAGCTATTTCTACGTTTGCCGTGTTTTGTAAACTGAATCTTGCGTGCAACCACCCTACCATTTTCGAGATCGAACGTACCTATTCAAATAGAGTAGACCGGCCTTTCCCCTAAACGTGAAGTCACTGTGCATGACTTTGTACTGTCTTCTTGCCCTTTATACAACACTACTGCCAAAACCACATCCCGATGAAAATGCCATTGAAAAAACTGCCAGTTACGTGGCAAGCTACGCATATATAGGCTACGTTTTCCCCAGCTGTTTCAGCTATACATATCCTACGGAACTGGACTGCGATATTTTGTGCGTGTATTTAAATAATGAAATACTTTATCAAAGCACTTGTCAAATGTTGAGACTACAACTAAATCACGGCAATGTCACCAGGCACACGTTCATGTTCACGGGTCTACTCACTGACGATCAGCATTAAAAAAAATGCCTCGATAATATCCGCATGAAAACGATTTTAAACACAAACTATGTCTCTATTCTATTTTTTTGCACGATCGATTATTACTCCATCCATATACACATTTTACTCCATCTCGCCGTCATGTCTTTTTGGCATCATTTATAAACCAATGACGGAACTACTTCAGTACAAATGGCTCAAACGTACGGCATGGCATGATACAGTCTGGTGCCTGTCTAAAGCCGTGGGCAGTCTAGTAGTGCTGATCATCAGGAACTCGACTATCTTATCGCGGCGTGGTCGTAATACATGTACATGTAGCGCACAAGGTCAACAAACTTCGTGTACGATAATCACGTCCGGATCGGGCTGCCGGCCGCGCGCCGGCGCGCAGGCTTAGCACAGCGCGCATGATATAGAATCCAAGACTAGTGTGTGCAGCACACGTGGAAGCTTGACCGTACCGTGCGCACTGCCAGTAAACATTGCGCATTCTGTACACAAGATACAGTACGTACTGTGTACACATGTACATGTACATAGGGACAGTGTCCGGGGAGGGCAGTTTCATGTCAACAAACTTTTCTTCTGTTGGTACCAGTGAATCTTGGACACCGCTGGCTGTACCAAACAACGGGTACCAACGCGGTAGTTAGGCGCGATTTGCGTTGCACGATACATGTATAAAGATTGCACAACAACAAGTGGTCGGTTGGGTTGCGTGTGAAATTTAGTTGGCATGGGATAAATGTGAACTGCTGGTATGTGGGGGCGTACTTATTTACGAAAAAAATAATGTTTGGTTTCAACAGTGCCAAAATGCATTTGACCATTTAAATCGGAGTACAGGTCCGCCATGAGGGACTATATTATCTCGCGGATGCAAAACAGCATTGCTCATGGTGCGGTATGTGTGCGTGTCGTGTGCGTGGCACGGCCGTTACCGATGGCCAGTACGTTATACTCCGAACTTGATTGCATGACCCATGTATGACCATACTAACTATACTATCAACTTGGATGTCGCTATCGCTTCGGCTCCAATTTTCTTTCTTTTTCATTCGATGAAAATCGTAATTCTTGTAAATGTTCTTTTTAAATAGTTAACCAATATAGCTGAAGCATAGTTGAAAGTTATCACCATTGGGAAAAAGGTGCAGGCAGTGAACAGTTTAGGGAATAGGTTCAAGGGAATACGGGGTATACCTCGTCAGTTTCCCAGGATGGGATTGCAAGAAATGGGAGTGATGGGCGACCAAGGACAAAGTAAGGATACTGGCATACTGATGGTTGTTTACTGAAAAAAAAATCCTACATAAAAACTTTTTATTTCCCGCACGCCCAGTGTTTGTGTGGAATCCCCTTCACACACGGGGTGTCAATCAATCAGATAAGAGCGCAATCCGCGTGGGTGTCTGGGACCCCGAAACCGCAAGGCCTGGGGGAGAGACCATTTTAAACAATCCCATCGGTTCCCCCATCGGTTAAAAAATCGCCTTGTACTGGACTCTGGGGTGAAAATACACGATGGCTCTCCGGAGGAAATGACATCGGTCGTGTGAATTCAACCGACACTCAACCGATGATCTTTTTGACAAGAGACCTAATGGAGCTGTCAATCATTCTCCCTGCTAGCAGGTTCTCCAAGATTTTTTCCCCCACCAGGTAGCTTCGGCTCAAACGATTTTTTTTTCTATTCAGGGTCTTAGAATTTATCGGTTACTCTGGGGTTGTTTTCAGTCTGAAAACAAAAATGTCTCCAAAATTGTTTTTAGTGCCATCTTACTACAGTGAGGAAAGATCGTTTCATAATCTTCGCACTTCCGTTTTGCTTTTAATATTCCAGAATTTGATTATAATGTAGTGGCCCAGCACCAGGGAGAAGTAGGCCTACATGTAGGTCCGGCAATAAATCTTGTCGCTTATACTCCGCCCCTTTGGGTCAAGCGATCGAGGGCGGTTTGGGTGACGCGGGCGCTTCGCTAGTCAGGCTTATGCGACCTTATAAAATTAAGCTTAAAACAAAAATAAGTTAGAATAGATCTAGCTAGCGGCCAGGCAGCTTGCCAAGATTCTACATTGCAATACTGTTGGCAGCTGTGGCATAACTGTGGGACTGCGCCAGCGTAACAACCAGTCCACACCAATGGCTACTTTGCTTCCAAAGAATCAACTTATTAATTGGCTGAGGATTTCCGATCAAAACATAGCTCCAGCCAGTATTCCTAGAACTGGCGGCGTCTTCAAAGAAAACAGACAAGATAAGCTTGGGCACCGTTAGATGAGATCTTAGAGATGGGTCATTCCACCAGGTTGGGTCGCGCGTGAAAACTCTGTCCATCATTATTTCAAGGTGAAAAAAACTAAAGTGATACACTATTTCTTCAAAGTGAGTCAACTTAAAACATGAAGTAACATCAAACTTAACATATTCCATCCACTATTTCACACGCGGATGTGTCCGCGTATTTTTTATGACGCAAAAACATATTGTGTCCACATCACTTTTTCAGGTGAAAATTGTGACATTTTAAGCTGACATTTCTGACAAGGAACATCGGACTGAAAACTACCACGGGGTTGTTGATTTATTTGAGGGACTTCATCTTCCCCCAAACAACGCGGACATTTCCAAGCCAAAACCTTATTTTGTGATGTACAACGAAGTTAGACTGACCCATTCGACGTAACAGGGGGTGTCCACAAAAATATGTGCACGATACTTCGAAAAAGGAGGCTGTAGTTTTCAGCTTTAAATGCGAAACACGCCAGTATTACTTCTATTATATCTAGTTATTCATTGTTTGACAATATAACCATATAAAACAGGAAAATACTCCATGCCCACAAAATGTCCCTCGAAAATGACCGACACGACGACCGTGGTGTCCAACGCAATTGTTGTAACGTCGGTGCTTTCGGGACGACATTGCGAACGTTCCACCCCTGTATAGTATTGGAATAGCCTACAGAAATATTTGGGGGGGGGGGTGCCTCACAGACCACGTGCAACACTTAAGTGGTTTTTCGTTCGTGATTTTTGTTGGGGGGCGATGTTAAGGTGGAAGTGTCCACATGTTACATCGTGTACATTTGTAACGTCAACGAAGAAACATTCATCGGAATGGATCGTTCAAAGGTAAGATATTAATCTAATTTATACACTAATTTTATTTCGAGTTTCGCGGCCAACCGAAGTACGCACACCTCACGAGAAATGTATTTTCTAGAATTGTAGAAAAATTGAGAAGGATGTTTCATTTCTTTCTTGAGATATCGGAAGTTCAAAATTGCCAAATCGCTCCGTGCGGCCGCGGCATATCGAGCTAAAATGGCGGAGAAAAAGTCTAACTCATGTTTTTCGGCTTCCTAGCGCACCCTGTAAGCATCGTCAAAATTTGTCGATTTTACCCTTAAATTGAAGCTTGTATTCTCTTCTTTCTATTTATAACACTTTTAACATTAATGACGAAGGGATAAATATTAAATTACGCGGAAACAACATTCGGAGACGAACGATGGAAGTAGCGTATTTTAGTTATGACCGATTTCCCTTCTCGACCTTAACCAGGTTGGCAAGTCTAGGTTTGGTTTCCGCCTCTAAGTAAAGCCATCGCGACACTACAGGACCAGTAGGGCCGAAACCAGCCTACGCACTGCAATGTGACATGACACAACACGTCTTTGCACACACTGAATACTGCACAGTGCACGTGCACAGCAGCCACATGGCTGCATATGAGTACGCTGCGCTACTCAAGCCTGATCGGAACTTCCAGGGAGTATAATAGTGAGACGGTCACGCTACAAAAAAGTGCAATTTATTTCACTACCGAAACAAAACATGAATTGTGATAATAATGGGTTTCTTTCGTTGTCGTTGGAATTGAGTGGGTTTTTTCTTTCGTTTTTCATAGAAAAAAAATTCGCTCTCCTTAATTCAACAAAGTGATATTAAGGAGAGCAATTTTTTAGCTCTCCTCGTATTTAATAAAATGAAGGCCTGGATTCATTTTCTTGAATTCTGCAGTGGATTGCTTTTACATGTTTTCCAAACTCTGGCTTTCAATTTTAAAAAGATGTAAAACTGGTTGCTATTATTAGATATTCCACTTTCCTTTCAACAGGGTATCTTATGTATTTTTCTGTGTGTTTTTTTACTCATTTTTTTATATATTGTATTAGGCCCTGAAGGAAATTGAGGATGACCCCAAGATCCAAGAACCTCACTTAGGATAAGACTGCAGCAAGTCCAAATGTGACAAAGCCTAAAAATCAAACTGTTCAGCAAAACCAAACATTAGCCGATTCCAGTGTTGTAGTCGAGACCCATTAGTTCGAGAACGAGACCAAAACTTTGCAAAAGGTCGAGACCGAGATGAGACTGTAATGAAAGGATGACACAGTAAAAGTGAAGAAAATTAATTAATTTGTACGAAACAGTACGATGTGAGTGATTTTACACAGTTTTATTGTTTAACATTTGTCATAAGTCAACTCCACGGTTAGATCGAAGGAAAAAAGAAAAAAACCAGTCTCATTCTTGTTAGGAATGTTAGGATATCTATCTATATACATAACAGACTTCCTAAGACAAAAACGGCAAAACAGGTGACTCATTTAAAGTAATTCCCCTTGATGGAAAATTCTTCAACAAAGTCATTGATTGGTATTCCCTTACGTCCCACATGCATACGTAAGATTGCATGTGCTCTCATTATTTTGTGATTTTATGTGTGTATTGCATTCTCCACAGTACCAGGACTCATGGGAAGTTTGGGGAAGTTTGTGGAACCATACATGTAGAATGAGGCCCCGCATGATATGAGTATTGGTTTTGCGTGATGTTTCCAACCTTCCACCCTCTGATGCATGGAGTTTACAGTGTCATTAACTACTCATCAGCCTGGGCAAAATGCCCTATGTGTAGTTCCCATAAAGGGTTTTTTGTTTTCAACAGACCGGGAGCTTAGAAAAAAAAGATAACAAATTAATTTCACATGTTCACATGTAAATAATGGCGGTCTCGAAGCAAGACAATATCCGAGACCGGAAGGGTCCAAGACCGAGACCACAGGGTAACGAGACCGAGACCAGGGAAAAATGGTCTCGAAACCTACAGCACTGGCCGATGTAAAAGCCAAAAGCAAGCCAAAAGCCAAATCTAAAGCCAAAAATTCCCAACCATCAAAGGAAAAAAAATGTTGTGCTGATGTAACATGACACGGTGTGCACGTTACGTCTGCACAGGAGTTAATGAGTAAACCATATTTCAATGTTGTAATTCCAGTTTTAATATTTTCCCAAACTATGATTTTCTGAAGTATATCTGTGCATTTAAAACCAAAGGAATGTTTGTTTCTTTGCTAACTTGAGTTCTATGTGACAGTGGAAATAAACATCATGCATGTGAAAATATTGAGAAGAAATAAAGTGACATGGTCTTAGTTTTTTCTTTCCTCGGTCGATGATTGTATTCGTAGGTCAATCTTAAGTTGTTTTGATTTTTACTTCTTAAATACAATTATTTTATGATTAGTTGTTATGGAAATTCTATGCCTATGTATTATTTGCATTTAAATGATTTATTGGCTTTGGTGTCCACGTTACGTCTGCACTGTTGGTGGAGCACTGCAGATTCTAGAAGAATTTATTTTTATTTTGTATATCAACGCACCAAAAACATATGAGATTATGAAACTATGACATGTCACACACATAACAAGTGCAAAAGAATTGCTTTTCAACTAATTTGAATTGTTCACTTCCATGTCACACATTGTGACCCAACCTGGTGGAATGACCCAATTAGAAATAAAGAAAAAGAAACTAGTATTGTACACATGAAACCAATAGCTGTGTGGAGTTTTTGTTTGCTGTAAAGTTATTTAGGATACTTTCATCACAATGTCACAAATATCCATAATCTCAAAATATGCCCAATGAATTGACTAATTTTTCATTTTGTTATGTAGGCATAAACATTCTTAGAAGCTGTGCAAAAGTAAACGAGTCTGCAAGAACCACATGTTGCATGTTGCTAGGGTGAATTATGTGATAACGGAAGTAGAATTACATTGAAATTCTACCTGAACTTTAACGTCCGGTATCTCAAAACAATCCAGTTGCAGTTACGTTACTTTGAAAAGCCCTAACTCCAAAAGTTTTCCACCTATACACATCAGCTATACCTCATTTGATGCTGAAAATACAAGCAATCCAATGGTGTATAAATCTCTAATGTCATAAAAAACTACTTCAGCCTGGTTTTGGGTTGGTGGGTCACATATGTCATTATGTCAATTGTCATATAATTATGTCAATTTTTATTCTTCAAGGCTCAGCATATAACCCGCCTGGTATGATAGCCGCAGTAAACTTGTTTTCAGGCAAAATCAATGCATAAGCCGCGGCTTACATTTAAAAAATTAGTGGTTGTATTAACTTTCTCTTTTTCATTATGCTGAAAATGTAATCAAAAATTTCATTTAAACGTATCTGGCTTAATATCATGTTTCAAAGTTACAATAATCAATTCAAGTAACACAAATTGATGCTTCAAAAGTATTTTACTACAGGAAATTTTGCCAAAGTCTGATTTTGTATCTTGAGAGCATATGGGCAATTCCACGCAAGTGCGACACAAGGGTCAAAATTTCAAAATTACTTTTTGTTAAATATCTTTTGCAAAATTGATAGCCTGGATGTTGTAGTTTCTAGAAATAATAAAACAATTGTTTTTGGCCAACTATTTCAAACGTTATAGCCTTTTGAAAATGTGGCTACATTTATGCTGCCAATCACAGGTAAGAACACAAATTTGAATTATTTTGGTATTTTCAGTAATCAATTGTTATGTAATACATTCTTGTGCTAAAATAACAACTCCTAGTATCTATTTTGGGGAAAATTAGTTTTATTCAGATTATATTAAATGTTAGATCCCCAGGTGGTGGCATCAAAACAACGCTTAGGCTTAACGTAATGTCAGTCACAAAAAACGATGATTTTTTCCATTAAAGCATACAGGATAACAATTGAAATCTGTCTTTCATTATTTTCTTGGTATGGGGACTGGGTAGTGCTATAATGGTATCAAGTGGGAAATCATTGTTATTTTATAGAATTGGTCAATTAAACAAAAGTGTAATGTCAGTCACATGTAATGTCAGTCACGATACTGTAATGTCAGTCACGTCGTATGCACCGGTCACCATGGTCAATGATAGAAATTTTGAACAGTGGATGGACTGACAGCCTGTCTAGACATACATATAATGTAACTTCATCCTAAAACAATGCTCTTGGATCCATCCAGAAGCTATCTTTAGGTGAATGATTTATGGGACTTTTGTACACAATTTAGGGCACACTTTTTGACTGATTTTGATTGAATTGAAAGTAATTTTAGACAACTTTGTTCTTTTGTAATAGGAGTCATATACAGTGTACCTGTGCAATTACAAGAAACTCAATGGACCCAAGCTTTACAATTGAGTGAGAAGGATGTCAAAGACAACAGCAGAGAGACAGGCTGAACGGAGGAGAAAACTAAAATAAAGGGGATTGTATGATGCATACAAGGAAAGAATTGCAGAAGGTGTCAAGGTGTCGCCATCTGAAGAAGCAGAGAGCAGCACAATCATCTATATAATCCATCTCCTTCAAAGTTGTAAATTTACATGATGCACTAAGTGGTGTGGGGAAGAGTGGATTTTAATGTTTCTTGGAACCCGACTGCTACACTGTTTCTGACAGTGTTAGTGCCTATTTTGCTGTTAGTAGTAGAAATAGTTAAAAGACCGTTGTCACTATTAAAGTACACTGTTTAAAGATCTATAAAGTAATAAAAGTATTCTGTGAAACAAACGAGATTTTCTCAGTAGCTGTAAATACCACATAGTGCACTGTAAATTGATGGAGTCAAACCTCACTGTACATGCGGATGGGAAAGCTTGTATTTTTAGTGGTCTTTCCAAGACAAGTTACAATACAGTGTACAGTGCTTGACAATTTTGAAATAGTAAGGCTTTCCAAATGTACCGTACATGTCTTTTTTAGTGAGTCAATTATTATGTGAAAAGCAACATCTGAAACAGACTATTTCATAAAACGGGGAGCACCATTTCTCCATTTTGTTCACATAACCGACTATCAAATGACATAAAGGCAACTTGTAAAGTGACTGTATACATTGTATGTTTAGCGTTGTTATACATGCACCTTGTGTAAAAGTAAGTTGTTCATTACATGACATTTAATTAATATGTTCTAACATTTAAATATCTAAGAGTTATGATTATTTCTTTAAATATAACACAATAATTTAATTGATATTTCTCTTTTTGACAGAAAGTTTACAATTTCAGTGATTAATTGTTTCTATTTTGAGCAGGTGTTATGAATCTAATGCGTAATGTCAGTCACGGTAATGTCAGTCACAGAGGTTAATTTGCATATTTTGTTAAAAAAAGTCTTCAAAGGTTTTTCATCTGACTTCATGCATTTGTTACTGTATGGGCTAAAATGTTCATATAGCTTCACATCTGTAGCACCTTTAACTTGAAGAGAAATTTGTAAAACATTATAGCAATATTTAGGTTGCGTCGCAAATTGTAACGTCAGTCACGGCAATAAACAACCAACCTAGTTGGAAAAGCTGAACATGAAATTTCAAAATTTGAGGAGTGCATTTTGTATTTAGGACCTAGTAACCTCCAGGCAAAAAATTGTTTGAGTAGCTGTAATTGTTAAGACACCAGACTTGATTTGATATTCAAAATGATTAAAGAATGTAATGTCAGTCACAGTGGAATTGCCCATATGCATATACCGGTAGTGTAGTTGCTTGATCAGAGGTGAAATAATTGTTATAAATATCACATCCGCGAAGTTACTTTCAACAATAATGAGATCATGAGATTGTCCTGTCATTTATGAAAAGTGATCTGACAGCACGCAGGAATGACCTCCTCTTTACAAACTTTCAAGTTCGGATACCAAGGCTGTGACCAAGACAGTACATGTAACTATGAAATTTCACTCATGTGAAGAGCACAACCAAACCATCAAACCTTCGGGTAAGCCACCATGTTGCGTCTACTGTAGCATTACAGTACATTCATGCTCCAGTGGGGATAAAAACAAAACTGTACAGACCTTTTTTTACAATGCTCCACTAATGTAGCAAACAGTTCAACTTCAGACCTTCAGCCAATTGTTACTTTGATTTCTGATTTCTGAATTCTGATTCCGGTTTTTCTTGGACGTTGTCCTGTCAGTTCCAATAAATTACCTCAGGTAACATTTTTGAGTTAAAAAGAACTCATAAACATGTCAATTTCATTCAAGGTTTAGCGTATCAACAGCCCTTTAAGTAAGCCACAGTAAATTGTTTAATTGTCAAAATCAATGTATAAGCTGCAGCTTATATTTTCAAAATTAGGGCATACATTTCTAAAAAAGAGAAATATCTGGGCCCTTTAAGTTGGACAATTTTTGTGACCTGAACATACTTTGAGCCACTCTCGCAAATAATTTTGCCATACCAAAAGACAAAGGGACATTATTTTGCCAAGTTTGGCTTTTTGTAATTTTTTTTTTAAAATCAACAAGAATGCTGTGTAGTACTTTTCTACGGACAAATGGTACAGTATTCCCAGGTTTGCAGAGGCAGCGGCAAAGCCCAAAAAATTCCCAGGAAGAGCTACACACATATTATAGCTGCTTTTAACAAGTACCCACACGATGGATAAAAGACCGCATCCATTGAACTTAAAGCCACACCCTTAATATTTTGCAACGTACACACCTGATCTACTGCTTTCTTGACAGCCTCTGAAGTATTTGCTGTAACAAGGGCATGGAGTGGTTCATCCTCTCCTGGGAGTGGTTGGCCATCTTTTCGTCCAACTTTTCCCTCTTTCACTGATCCTTTACCTCGGATCATCACTTTGGTGCCTGTTTCTTTTTCAAGCTTCTTCAGGGTGTTGCCACTGGATGTAAAATGAGTTTATTGAAATTTTAAAAGAAATTAGAAAAGGAGGGAAAACAGTGCTTTCTTTGGGTAACCTGTAGAAAAAAAGAGTTAAACAAATAAGGGAAAAATTATTATTTAAGAATTATTTTTTAAATGTAAGAAAACTTTGAATGGACCAATGTGAACCCAAGACTTTGGTGTTGCATACAAGCGCTCTCACCATCTCAGCTCTCAAATTGTTAACATTTTTTGAGATAATATTTTAGTTCCTAAACAGGGTTTTTGGACGAATGTGTCATTTTCAAAACTCCCGAGGACAATATATATCTGTGAAATAAATCAATAAGGTTATATATGCAAGGTTGTTATCCGAAGTGACCAAGATTTCTATTCAATACACACTGTATCATTGCCGGAAACCTAGACTATATGTAGCAAATGCATAACTTTAAGCCAGTTACCAATTGTTTAACCCATTTATCAACAAACAAATTTCAATCAACTACCCCAGATCACTGTCCTAAAAGTATGTTAATGTTTTGTTAATGTATTAAAGATAATTCATTTCATTAAAAAAAGACGATATCCCAGACAGTTTTTAGCAACTCGATGCTTACTTATGACATCTTAAATTCATGTCTGGTCAGACCCAATGGGTCTACAGATTATTATTCATAAGGGGAGACAAACCATCAGTACATTTATGTCAGTATAACGATCAGACAATCGCCTTGAAAAAAAAATGATGTCCTTTTAAGTTGGTCATAGGAATGCGTACTGGAAAAACGTTTACTATACATTTTTGTGGGGAAAACTGCTAAAAAGGAGAATGAAGCAGTTCACCTTTGCTCATCCACGCAACAAAATGATTGTTACTATTCACACATGTTTCAAGTTGGAATCGATCGCGACAAGACCACTCCAAAAATAGTCCAACAAACTTGTTTGCTGTGCATGATGTTTATTGTGTACTGCAAATGGCCTGGCCGTGCTTAGCTGGTGAATGTTGCCTTATATGTGCCATAACCCTTTAAACTCAGCCCTGTACAATATCGGATGCCGGCGTCCGATGAAATAAATCACTTATACCTCTTTATCTACCGCCCTCTGTTGGTCTAAAGTGGTACTACTGGAAAGGTGAATAAACAAGCTTTCTAACCATAGTATGGTCCCCTATGTCGGACGTACACAAAAATAGATACGGGATGAAAGAGAAGCCAGACCAATCCTTTTTCTGTCATTCACAAGCGTTCGCGAGTTTCAGCCCTAAGTGTACAACTTCCGGTTGAATTATCGCGTCAAACACTTCATACTACAGCTTCAGAATGCCCAAAAAAGAAGCCTGAAAAGACACTACATATTGGCCGGTGTTCCAGAACAACATATGGAAAAGACATTTCAGATAATGTTGAATTTCTTCAATGAGAGCGAAGGAAAGACCATCTTGAAGTGGTATACTAGCTGGATGTATGATTGTTTATCTACCCATGCATGTACATTGACCAATACACGTTTACAGGCATGGTATAGTAATGGATCATTTGGATGGCATCATTTGGGGGGTAATACTTACTTTTGTCTACATATTTTTATATGGATAAAAATAGTATTAGTTGTAGAATACAACAATGAAGTCAAAACTTTCTCAGTATTTTTCTAAAATTATGAAATACATGTACATAGATATGAAAAATTCAAATTCAAATAAGAGATTAAAAATGGCGGCAATTTTATTCCAAAAGCCCCTGGAGGATTTATTTCTTTACAGAAATGTAGCTCAATATGTAAGCTTTAGAATAGTATATAATGTGATGAGGTTTCTGACAAGAAAAGCGGACTTGTGAAGACAAAATCACAGCACATGCAAAACTCACAAAAATGGGTCTGAGTTTTTAAGGGTAAAGTACAGCTGCGTGGCGGTTACCAGTGCAGCATGGAAGAATCGAGAAATCAAGTTGCACGTGCATTATGAACAGTGACGTTTTTCCAGCGTCTGTCCATTTTGATGTTGATTTTAATTTTCTGAGATTAAAACATATGTAAAGTATGTATTTTTTAGAATATATTTGGCTGCCTTTGGAGACATCGGGAGGAAATTGAATCTGCATTTTTTGGCAGCCTGGATAATATCCTAAACAATCTGATAACTAAGGAAGGCCACATGGGGAAAAATGTCCCAAACACGAAAGGCTGTGCGTGCCCAGCGCACCGAGTTCGCTCTGTACGAAAAAGTGTGCTACCAACACCGGAAATGAGCTTGCACTTGCAGTGGGTCTGTTGACACATTGCCTTTGTGGAGACCGCAATGAAATTGAGACAAATGGCTGGCTGGCACTCAGTACTCCTCTCCCCTTGAGGTTTCGATTTTTTTTTATTGTTTTAACTAACGAAAGCTTATCACCCTTCAAGATCTCTCTGATGGCCACGCTATACAAGCTTACAGACAGGCGATAATGGGGTTGGGAAACCAATACTTTTTTCGATATCGCCTATATCGAAAATATTGCGATATCATGAAATGCGCTCGATACAATAATTGTTTCTTATTCATTTTATGAATAAGAAAAAAAATCAAATTCTAGCATGAACTGTGCAAGAGGAAGTGGTAACACTAGGGTGAAGTACCACTGTATTTATACATGTACATGCGTGCATGTAATATGGAACTGCAATGTGGCTGTGCATGAGTGTTAGACAAGACTAGCATTCAGCAAATTTAAAATAATTCAATGAGGTTTTTGCCCTTCTCGACGTGACAAACGCTGAGCGCCCAGTGCTTTGCCCGGTGCCTGATAGAAATATATCAGGAAGCTCGGGCAGGATTCGAACCAGCGACTCCCAAATTCTAGTATGGACATCTTATTCACTGGACCACCAAGCTGGTGGAGGTCGTGTGGTGGATTCAAATAATGTACAGCGGCGGGTACCGCGTTGCATCATAGATATAATATGATGTTTGCATTGAGCAGAATGTAATTCCATGAGGTTTTGCCCTTGGTTGACATGACAAACACTGAGCGCCCAGTGCCTGATAAAAATATTTCAGGCAGGTTGGGCGGGATTCGAACCCTTAAAAACTCTCTGTTAAGACGTCCGTACTAGAATTCAGGAGTCGCAGGTTCAAATCCCACCTGAGCTGCCTAAAAATATGTTTATCAGGCACTGTGCAAAGCACTGCCACTCAGTGTTTGTCACGTCGAGCAAGGGCAAAACCTCATTGAATTGCATTCTCCTCAAACATCATGTTAAAATAATTGTTATCATTCAAATCATTTGCATTTTTGCTGAGATTTCCCTTTTGGTACTGAAGATGAAAATGAGCATGACCCTGATACATGTGACCCCACTTGGAAGAACAAGGAATGTCCAAATTTGAGATTTTGAGATTTTCCCACCACTGTATTTCCATACGTTACCAAAATCCAAAGTTACGATGCGAGAAAGACGAGGCAAAGCGTAGTCACTGAAACCACTTTTCGAGAAAAAAAGTTTGAGGTCGTACACGGCTCGCCGACAGTGAGTACAGCGCTCGTATGGACTGAACAACAAATAAAAACACCTTTACAACGTGTGAATCGTTTTCTGACTTGAAATTTCACATATGGTATAATTTCTAATTATGTAAGGGTTCTTACCTGCCATATAATTTGAATTATATGAGGCCGAGGAGAGACTCACTCTGTATTATTGTCTCTGGTAATACGGTTTGCACCATCCTTTGAAGAAAATGGATCATTCCTTCATTCATAAAAATGCAAATTAGCCCTAGCAGGCTGGGCATAAAGCCCCCAAGAAACCACTGAAGCATGTCTCTTTGTAAATCTAATGTAAAGGTCCTGGCTGAGGGCTAAAGATGGGTGGGAGGCTGAAGAGAACTGAGGCATAAGGGTGGGAGGTGAGTCTCTCCTCCTCGGCCTCATATAATTCCAATTATATGGCAGGTAAGAACCCTTACATAATTGGAAATTATATTTCGTCCTCGTCGTCGAGACTCACTCTGTATATTTCACCGCTAAGCCGAAGACAGGACTGCTCTTCCATATTCCTCTGAGCATAGTAGATGTACATCTCGCTTGTAGAACTTCCCAAAGGTTTTCAGCGATGACCAGTCTGCAGTCAGTAAAATCTGAGCGGTAGGAAGTCCTACTCTTGCTGCTGCAGATGTAGAAGCAGCTCGAGTAGAATGTGCTTTATAATGTCAGACATCAATCCCCGATGATGCCATCACTATTTTCAGCCATCGTGCAATAGTAGAAGAGACCACTGAATGATGAGGCTTTCCAAACGATAAAAATAGCCTGGTAAAGTGCTGGTTATCTAGGCGTCTAAATATTCGTGTACGATGAATATACATCTCCAAAGTTGAAAAAACACAAAGCTTTGGATCTGACAGATACCGGGCCAAAACAACACTAGGAACTGGCCTTCGTGCAGAGGAACATTTAGACTGGCTGACTTGAGCAAATTCAAATGTTCTCCTGGACTTTTTCATGTGCAGCAAGTCCAAAGCGATTAATGACGAGCAACGTCCTGCTGTCACGAGAGCGACCAGCATGACCTATTTAAGTCAGTAACCTCAAGTTGAGTTTCCTGTTTGTAGGGAGTGAACCAAGGTAACAGAGAACTTTCCCCACATCCCAAGTAAAAGAGTACTTAGGTTTGGGTGGCCGAATATTAAAGATACCTTTAAAAAAACCTCGCCATTAAAGGATGTTGCCCGATAGGAGCATCTTTCACTTGAACATGGGCTGAAGAAATAGCCGATCTGTAGACATTAATTGTCCTATATTGAAGCCCATCTTCTAACAATGTATGGAGAAACTCCAAAACTTCCGCTAAAGGTGCTTGAACTGGATCCAAGTGTCGTCAAAGACACCAGCGACTCCAGCGGTTCCATGCTGAGTCAAATTTAGCATTTTTCCTTTTCTCCATGAAGATAAGATAACTGAGGACACTTTATGCGAAAGTCCTCTTGCTGTGAGGGATCTCCTGATAGTACCCAAGCGGCCAGCTGCATCACCTTGTGCATGGGATGGTGTTGAAGATTGTGACATAATTGGAGAAGATCTGGACGCTGTGGCAACAGTACTGGTGTTTTTACTGCCAGCATTAACATTAGTGGATACCATGGTTGTTTTCCAAACCGGTGCGACTAACAGAACTGTGGCTTCTTCTGCTTGAATTTTCTGAAGGCATCTTTAGAGCAGGCTGAATGGAGGAAACAGATATGCTGCTATGTTGCACCAGCTGATGGTGAATGCATTCACTTGCCATGCTTGTGGATCCGTGTGCCACGATACGAATCGCGGGACCTGTCTGTTGAGCCGTGACGCAAACAGATCGATTGAAGGGTGGAAGTTCATCTCTTTCAGAACTGCTCTGAAAATTTCCGGGAGGAGATGCCACTCTGTCCGGTCGTTGAAATTTCGTGACAATTCGTATGCTATGACGTTTTCTGCTCCTGGGAGATATTCTACGGACAACGTTATCTCCCTGTGTAGACACCATGTCCAGATCTCCACTGCGAGGGATGACAATTCTGGAGAGTGAGTCCCCTGTCATGTTGTCCACTTGTAGACGGATGTGTAGGTTGTGTAGATGGTGCACCAATGCCCAAAGGGCATAGTACACTGACAGCAGCTCTAGATGGTTGATGTGTAGTAGATTTTGTTCTGGTCGCGACCATCTGCCGCCTGTGCGAACTTCGGCCATGCAAGCACCCCACCCTTGGAGTGATGCGTCTGTTTGGATCACTACATCCGGTGTTGGGTTTAGAAGTGTTTGGCAGTTCAAAATTCTTACACATTGTATCCAACGGTTCAACTCCTCCTTGGAAGCAGGAGATAGGATTACTTGGGAATTGTAGGAATTGCAGTGATGCAGTGCTGTGATCTGTCTTATTGCAGATTTCGATAATACAATGGAGCTGGAAACACCGCTTGAATGCTCGAGGACAAACGACCGATGAGCTGAGCTAATTCGCGGACTGTTAAGATGTTCGCTTGTTGAACCTCTTGGCAATGACTGACGATATGGTTGACTTTCTCCACTGGAAGAGACAATGTCATTGTTTCGGAGTTGATAAGGAACCTGAGATATGTAATCTGCTGTGCAGGTAGGAAATGTGACTTTTCCTGATTGACGATGAATCCTAGATTCTGAAGCATAGCTGCTGCGAACTGGAGATATCTGCTGCATTCTTTCACGGAACTGCCCAGTATGAGTATATAGACGAGACAGAATACACATCGAATTCCCTTCGCTCGGAGCTGTGCTGCTACTGGCTTGAGGATCTTGGTAAATATTCGAGGAGCACTGGACAGTCCAAATTGGAGGCATGTAAATTTGAACAATTGGCCTTGCCAAATGAAACGAAGGTACTTCCTGATGAATAGGCACCATAAAAAAGGCGTCTTTGAGATCAATGGAACCCAGATAATCTCCTGGTAAAAGTAAATCCTTAACAAATTTTATTTTTTCCATTTTGAAGTGTTGGTATTTAACAAACTTATTCAAAGAACGAAGATTTATAACAGGACGGAGCTCTCCGGACTTCTTGGGAACCAAAAACAAAGACGAGACAAACTGACCAGTCACCGGTTCTTCCACGGTGATAGCCCCTTTAACCAAGAGCTTTTTTAACTTCCTTCTGAACGATCTCTGCTCCAGATTGAGAGTTCGTATATATTATAGGTACTCTGTGTTGAGATTGAAAAGGAACTTCTAAGAATTCTATTTTATGACCAACAACTGACTGAAGTATCCAACTGTCTGATGTAAGGAAATGCCAATTATCAACAAAATATTGAAGACGACCAGTCTTGAAGGAAATACATTAAAATTCATCTACTTTTCTGACATCGGATCAGACGAACCTCGCTCTGATCTGAATCTGCCACGGCTTGAGGGTGCAGATTTATAGGCCGCATACTCAGACTTCGGAGCGTAACCCGATGATTGCCGTTGAAAGGAGCTGTTGCCCTGAAATCTTCTATTCAACGCCGAATAATAAGGAGAATTTTTTTTCCCCTTATATAGCCCTGCAGAAGATGTTGCAGTCGTGGTCACTTTGGCAGCCAGTTTGTTCGCTTTCTCTGCGTCCTCTATGTCCTTGACCAGGTTTCCACCGAAAAGATGGCTCATCGATGGAGAATTTTGTTTGAGGGTTTCAAAACGCTTGTCGAGTAGCTCATCAAAAGCGTGTTGTCTGGACAAAGCGAGACTCTGGCTTGCCGACCCAAGCAGGATCAGTGCAGAGGTGACATGATCTTTCACAACACTGGAGTCGATTGTCTCTGGACAGGAAGAATCCACCAAAGCATCGAAGAGATGGGTCAGTGGTAACGCTGCTTTGAGGAAATGATGAGAGTCCTTGAGCTTGTCATCCTGGATAACTAGCGATGATCGAGCTTCCTTGAAGGATGACTTTACCTGGCTTGGTATTACAGGAGCCTTGAAATGCAGTTCCTGATCGAGCGGTACTTGATTAGCTGAAGTCTCCTCCTTCAATTCCTTGTGTCCCAATTTGTTGGAACGTAGGTCTGCCCACCAGGAGAGGACTTTGTCAGTCACTGGAACACCCGATGCCTTGCGGTAAGGGTAACGAAACCCAGTCCCATGACCAGGATTGAGGGAATCCAAATCAGCGTCTGTAGCTGTGTCGCCACGGATCTCCGTAACTGCCGGTTGAACACTCACAGTAGGCTTGGGCGGTTCCAGGATTTTGGGAACCGGTTCCGGTTCCAGTTAGGAACCGCGGTTCCGAGATAGAACCGGTTCCTAAAAAACAAAGAAAAACATAAGATTTAATAAAAAACAAAAAGACCTCAGTGAGCGCGGTTTCGCGGACACCGCCATGAGCTTGGAAGGTTCAACTACATGCGCGTCTTTTATGGCGACTTAATTTTGCTTCAATGCATTGATAAAGTATACCGAATGCTGGTTTGGCAGTCTGATTGTCATTCATGTATCAATAGGATGTATGAGACATGTTTAAAAGATTTGCTTGAATTGTTTGGCTGCTCATTTGCCCAATATTTTTAACGGAAAATACAACGCGGTTCAATAACGAAACCGTTAAACGAATGGAATCATCCAAACCCAAACTCGGGTCTTCCCATTCTTAAAAAAGGGGTGATTTGATTTCATTTCGATGGAAAAAATAATTTCTGTAGACCGATGAATAAACCGTAGATTGATATAGATTTAGATTTGAAAACATGTTTAGATTTTACGATCCTCTATTCAAAAGCAATTCTGCATGGCATATTAAGAACAGGGAATAAAACCCTTTGAGTAAATTCACCCGTAGAAAGTGGAAGGGTCAAGCCATTACCTTTTGGTTGTTTATTGGACGCGCGCCAGCATGGTTGGCCAGGTACAGTAACATGGATAACTTCGGCAGGTACGCTACAGACAAAATGTACCACGTGGCTACTTCCCGATTCCTCGATTCCAACGCCTGCAGTCCCCGATTCAAACACCAGCAATCGCTGGAGCCGACAGCTAGCGCAAATAGCCGTGTCGGTCCCAAATCCCACGCAAAACTCGGACCCAACACTGTCCCATATCCCGAGCAATACCCGAGCCCCGCGCGGTCCCGAATCCTGAGCAATACCCGAGCCCCACGCAGTCCAGAATCCCGAGCAACACCGGGGCCCCACGTACGCGATCCCGAGCCCCACGCGGTCCCGAATCCCGTGCAAGACCATAGCCCCACGCGGTCCAGAATCCCGTGCAACACCATAGCCCCACGCCGTCCCGAATCCCGTGCAACACCATAGCCCCACGCCGTCCCGAATCCCGTGCAACATCATAGCCCCACGCCGTCCCGAATCCCATACAATACCCCGAGACGCACGTGGTCCCGAATCCCACGCAATACCCCGAGACGCACGTGGTCCCGAATCCCACGCAATACCCCGAGACGCACGTGGTCCCGAATCCCACGCAATACCCCGAGACGCACGTGGTCCCGAATCCCATACAATACCCCGAGACGCACGTGGTCCCGAATCCCACGCAATACCCCGAGATGCACGTGG
Organism: Luidia sarsii; assembly: GCA_949987565.1. Taxonomy (NCBI): domain Eukaryota; kingdom Metazoa; phylum Echinodermata; class Asteroidea; order Paxillosida; family Luidiidae; genus Luidia; species Luidia sarsii. The sequence goes on from OX465121.1 coordinate 2,160,530, forward strand.
TCCCGAATCCCACGCAAAACTCGAACCCAACACTGTCCCGAATCCCGTGCAATACACGAACCCCACCCCACACAACGCTGTACCGAATCCGCTCCCATGCAACACACGAACCCCACCCCACACAACGCGGCGCGCCGTACCGAATCCTCTGCCATAGCAATACACGAACCCACCCCACACAACGCTGTACCGAATCCGCTGCCATGCATGCAATACACGAACCCCAACCCACCCCACGCCGTACCGAGTCCGCTCCCATGCAATACACGAACCCCACCCCACACAACGTCGTACCGAATCCGCTCCCATGCAATACACGAACCCCACCCCACACAACGCTGTACCGAATCCGCTCCCATGCAATACACGAACCCCACCCCACACAACGCCGTACCGAATCCGCTGCCATAGCCATACACGAACCCCACCCCACACAACGCTGTACCGAATCCGCTGCCATAGCAATACACGAACCCCACCCCACGCCACGCCGTACCAAAACTCCATTCCTGGGACACCTCCCGAGCCAAATACCCGGTTCCAAAGCTGGGACACCTCCCGAGCCAAATACCCGGTTCCAAAGCTGGGACACTTCCCGAGCCAAATACCCGGTTCCAAACCTGGGACACTTCCCGAGCCAAATACCCGGTTCCAAAGCTGGGACACTTCCCGAGCCAAATACCCGGTTCCAAAGCTGGGACACTTCCCGAGCCAAATACCCGGTTCCAAATCTGGTACCTCCCCCCCGCGAAGGAACCGGGTCCGAGTCCAATGCAATCGTGCAATAGCCGAGTCCTACGCTGGAGCCGCGCGAGTATGTACGTGCAGAACAATGTAAGAACACAAGTAACAAGACGAGATAAATATATCTCTGCCTAGGGAGCCAAGTGAACCCGTCACAACCATGTGGCCTGTAAAAGAATCGCGTGATTGGGCATTGGTAGCCGATGAGATACTGATGAAATCACACATGCTTGGGAGCCCTACTCAGACTTGCACCACACGGCAACACAAGTACAGTGCGTGTAGGCTGTAGTACAATGTATGCGTACAGAATTATCCACGATCGAATGGGGTCATTCAATGCGTTGCTTATTGCTGCCACGTGCAGTACCACAGTAGCAGCCTGCGTTCGATTGTTGTGAATTTACAGGCATACAAAGTAAATTGTACATGTACATGTGTCATGCACCCATTGCACTGTGCATGTACAAACCAACATTGCATAAGTTATCCATGGTTGGGGCCAGGCCATTGCGTGACTGCGTGTTCGCTAAATGTGCGCTGGGCCGCGCTGGCCACAGAGTTTGGAACCGGTTCCTCTGAAGCGGGAACCGTCCAAAGCGGGTACCCGGTTCCAAAAAAAAGCGGAACCACGGTTCCGGTTCCCATTTTGGAACCGCGGTTCCACTTGGAACCGGGAGAACCGCCCAAGCTTAACTCACAGAGTCTACATTTCCGCCCCCAAAGTTCGGACTCGAAGGCGGAGGAAGGGAGGGCTATCCTAGAGACGAAGGAATTCCCTGATGTGGCTGATACATCTGTTGGGTAGCGGTAGGAGGCCATTGTTGTGCCGAGTTGTACCACGGAACCCAATACGGCGGGCCCATGGGCGCCGCCGTATTGAATGGCTGCTGCCCGCTGACTGTGGGCGGGTTGTTCCATTGTTGACCGGGGAATGCCGAGCCTGGCTGATTGTGAGGGACGACCCAAGGCGAGGTCAATCCGGACTCACTTTCCATCACACGTGTAACATGTGGTGGAATTTTCCTCACAGGGTTGCGAGACTCTCCAGTGCTGGTGGCAGAAACTGGGCAAGGCGGCCCAGTTTCTGCACGAGGTCCCCCAGCCCAAGGCGAGGCTGGGGCCTGTGACCGATGCACTTCTTCGAGGCCTGGCGAGGTCGACAGGGCAGAAGACGGCCTTGAGACCGTAGACATCGGTCTCGTGGCTGGTCCAGGCACCTCCTTACTGCTGGAGTGCTTGTCGGTAGACTTTCCTTTCCTTGCCGACATATCGTTATTCGTAAGTTACACCAAAAATACCAAAGGTTGAACAGCTTGATAGCTAAGAGTTGGTAAGTGCATGAAAAAAAATAGACGTAGTGTCCAATACGTGCGTGCTATACCGTACCACAAGAAACATTCAGCGTGTTTCTACTGAGCACACGCTAACACCAGGTATTTCTTACCCACTATATACCGGGTGTCGGTGATCCGGATCACCGACAAACGCCTGTTTCTACTCAGTACGAAAAAGGCGGGTGTCGCCCACAATCGACCTTCGTCGAGGGTAGACCAGACGTGCGGAATGAATCGGGTCACGCCGCAGGTCAAAGCAAGGAATTCACTACTTTTGTTGCATTTCCGGTACACCCGGCAACCAGCAACTGCGTGTGTTTCTACTGCGAGTGTGACCCGAAGACACCCGGCAAGATCCACCTCAATAGGTGGTTGTTGGTGAACGTTTGGTTGCCGGATGACATTCGGAAAATTCAACGCCCGGTTGTGTTTCTACTGGACACTCAACCCAGAAACACCCGAAGACGCACGGAGACACCCGGCAACCTTTCGTCAGTAGAAACACGCTGAAAGACATGCTTCAGTGGTTTCTTGGGGGCTTTATGCCCAGCCTGCTGGGGCAAATTTGCATTTTTATGAATAAAGGAATGATCCATTTTCTTCAAAGGGTGGTGCAAACCGTATTACCAAAGACAGTAATACAGAGTGAGTCTCGACGACGAGGACGAAATATAATGTGAAACAAAAGATCATTTCCATGCAGTTTCATACATGTAAGGTTTGTATTTGTAGAGACAGTAGTTACGGTTAAAAAAATCCACATTTTTACTCCGATGCAACGTACATGTATTGTACATGTATGTACATGTACATCGACATCCACGTACAGTATGTAAAATCATCATGATTTCTTTAGTTTCACATGTCAAGGAAATAGACTCTTTCAATGGTCATTCTTCTGGAACTACCCACAAGACCTATGGCTCTATCACGTGCACTACCTCAAACATCATATACCTCATCTCTTGTAGAGTTTGTAATATTCAGTATGTTGGCGAGACCAAAAACACCCTCAAAAACGGATCTATGGCCATAGGTCTACTATCAAAACCGGTAAAATGGACACCCCTGTTGGGTATCACTTCAATCTCCCTGATCATTCGATATCAGATATGAGTGTACTGGGCATAGAATCACTTGGTCACCGTAGTAATGCTGTCCGTCTTAGCCGTGAGAAAATGTGGATGAAGCGTCTTCGGACTATTCAACCACATGGTCTCAACATCCAGGAGGGTAATGACTAACACCATGCAGCTTTCTGATAATCCTTCTTTTGTGTTCAGTCTTTCACACTTCTCTCTTTGATCTTTCCCCCTATTGTCACTAATCCCTACCCCACTCCTTGCCCTTCTCTTTGATCTTTCCCCCTCCTCTCACTAATCCCTACCCTACCCCTTGCCCTTCCCTTTGATCTCTCCCTACCAGCTTTGTTTCTCATCCTTTGTTTCTCATCCGTGTCCTATTCATTCTCTCCCCCCTGCCTTCGTGTACATGTATCTGTTTTGTCCTTGTCACTCTGCCTTTGAGAAAGGTCCTGCTAGGATCGAAACGTCAGGCCCACTAAATTTTAGATTATCTGTATATTTCATTAGAAGAATTAAGTGTCATTTTGTTTGAAAAGGTGTGTGAGATAAAAAAAAACAGGCTTCGTAGAACTAGTAAGGAGTAGGGAGGGAAAATGACCGATGTGATCCACACAGCAGCAGTTTTTGGCAAATGAAAAAGTCCAACTTTGCATTTACTAGACAACCTTTTGACGCAAGTCATTGGCAATACCAAAGAATGTCTGCGTCAAAAGAAAATAAATGACATGCTTAATCGGCCCGTGAAGATAAAGAAAAGCAAATATAGACTTTCGTTCCATGCAAGCCTGTAGAGGTTTTTTTCCCCATAACATTTGTGCTCAGTTGACAGATGCTCAGGCAATAAGGTACTTGCAATACTTGTTGGTAGTTCAAAACATGTACCCTAGTAACCCTCCTTATTTCCCTCGTCATGGAAACAAGTTTCAATACAAATTCGATGTTTTTGCATTCAGCCAAGTGAAAGAGATATTCTACGTTTTGTAATCTGTGAAAAGACATCATCATTTACAACCCACAGGGCCTGCCTTAATCCTTCCTTACTGCATTGCTTTGGTACCTGACAATCTAATATATGCCAAAATGCATATGGCAAACATAACAGCAAATAGTACCGTACATGTCACTGGGCCATAGAAATGTGCAATTATATATTGTGTACAGAGTTCAGTACAAGATTTATTGGGGTGCATCATAACAAAATTCAAGAATAAATTATAAACATATACAGAAACCATTATTTTGTAGCATATCTTAAAAGTGCATATCTTTTTATGCCCATTTTGTTGAACATAGGCATTTTTATTATATTATTCTTTTATTTATTTGGTGCATTATTTTTTGCTTATGGGCCCCGATCCTAACTTTTGTACATGGGGAGATCCCTGTCACAGTTAAAGAAATAAAGGATCATAAATGCTGGCAACTGAGACATTTTGAGAAAGGTTTTTTGTAACAAGCATGGCTATTAATGTGACGTCTTCTGGAAGGTATGGTTTCAAGAATACTGACCTCACGGTCAAAACCTTCATATTGAATAATTTTCAAGCCAAGATTCTCAGTATTTTACCTGTAATTAAAACAATACTTTTCAATCAAGAATGTTGCTTTAAGTCATTTTCTGCTGCTTACCGTGGGCCAATGAGAAGTCCAACAAAGTTAATATCTGGATGATCATCTTGAGGAATCATCACACGGTCACTCACACGCTGCACTGGTGGCCTTGTTAAAACACAAAATTATCTACTGTCAGTTTAGAATGTTTGAGATAGGAAAGTGAAAGGCTTTTGAATTAATGGTGGGAAACACTAATGAGGACTAACATGTTATGGAACCATCAGAGGCATACTAATAGTAATATACACCATACAGATAAAAATGCTTGATTTGATAACTGTGTTTAATATTGTGGTATATTTTTTTATCTTTGACAATAGGTATGAACACAAAATGGGGAAGTGTTATGATTTTTTTTATCAGAATGTGACATTTTTCATACCCAAAAAATATCAGGCCCCCCAAAAAGTTCTGCTTCCGATTACATTGCATTTCAAAATAGGGTACAGTAGATAGGTCAGAATAAAAAAAAATTAAAAAAAACAACAATTGGGGGGGGGTGGCTTTTTTGGGGGGTGCACAATCATATTGAGTCCTTAGCTCGAAAATCTGCTGATCTGCATCTATCTATCTATCTATCTATCTAGTAAAGGCTTAATTACCGGGTAAAGGTACCAATGTAACACTAAAACATCTGACATAAGACTACCAAATATCTGGCACAAAATAACAACTTTTGGAATACATGTTCACTCATCTTGGGAATGAGCTTCGGTCGCGCCACCACTAGCTTATGCAGCACACAATTAAAATTGATCCGAATGTATTGTAGCATTCATGCATTGAAACGATTACACCTACTTTCACATGTACTTTTCATGTACACCTTATAAAGGATGGGTTCTACGCACTATGCCGTTCTTTAACTATACACTGTACATTTAAATTACGCATTGATTTTCTTTTTCTTCATTGTTTCCCAATAAATTTGGGAAGCAGAACTGTTATTTTTTTGGGCCATATGCATTATAATTCATTCACAGATTTTCATGTGAGATTTTTAAAAATCATAAAATGTATACAAGTTGCATCATAATGTTTTGGGCACCTTTCCCTTTGAGTTTACCTGCAAACTGGAATGTCAATGTCATTGGACAAATAATTTCAGAACTCTCAAATGTGTGTTGAGAATAATTAAGTGTAGCACATTGTTCCCAAGAGAAAAAAAAATGAAATAATATTTTAACAGAACATGAAAAAGCCAACAGTGACTGCAATATAAATTTATGTAGGCTTGAAAGGTCAGATACTGTACATATATTCTAAAAAATAAAAAATACATATATTTTCATCAGCATATATACCACATGTTTTTTCTCCTTTCTAGGGCGTCAATAATCATGAGATTTCTATTTCTGATAACTGTCTAGCTTCTGATGTACACACTTGTAATCAGCAGGTGGCTTGTAGTCCGTGTTCAGCAACATAGCCTCCTGGATCAGTATATGACGCTGTTCTTCCAGCTTCTTACGTGTGCGGTATTCCCTTGTGTTAAGACGCTTGCCCTCATGGTTATAAACCGGCTCTGGTGAAGGTGACCTGAGAGAGTTTGAAAACAACAACATAAAATTGTAATATTAAAACGATTCACAACCACAAATATGACATATTTTACATCATGGACTCATGAAAATTTACCACTGCCAACACCCAGGTAACTCTGCATTTCTACTCAACAGAAACTGGTACTTATTCTCTTGGCATCTGCTGCAGTCCACTTAAAATTGTAATGACAACAAAGTACCATCCAACTTCAAAACTGAAGTAAAACTCTCAATGTATTACTCTTCGCTTGGTACAATGAACAGATCATCTCAACAGAAACTGGACATATTTTAAGAATCACTAATGAGACTAGCATTTACACTGGCCAATTGTAAAATGTAAAGTCATATTAGCAGCTCATACCTGATCCTCTCCACATAAAAAGATTAATTTTCAGGGAATTCTCATAACAATCCCTTTTTTCACCTGGTAGGAGGAAATTTTTCAGTCATGTAGGGCACCCGGCATGTCACATGATACATTTACATGCAATTACATGTATGTCATCAATCTGAGACTTTCACTATATTAAAGTCTTCTTTGATGCTGTCATCTTCTGTAGGAAAGATGTATTTGGTAACAATGGCTTTACAAACACTGCTTTGGGTTGATGTGCTCATATTTGGCGCCAATGTAAAATAAAATCTACACTACACGTATGTGACATGGGCTAAGGATCCATCTTTCCAGCAGTGTTTGCATTGTGTTGTCAAGCTAAAAAACAACAATAATATATCAAGTTATCCTCACAGCAACAGTGCAACTTCATGAATGTGGAGAGCTCTAGTGAAGCCTCAAGCCTTCAGTGAAGCCATGAGAACGTCATGTCTATGTCAGTTGACATGTGTACAAGTACATGTACATGTACATGAGCTGATACCAGACTTTATCAATTTGACTTGTATCTACATGTAGTTGTCAAACGTCATGAACGTATTGAAAGTGTCATGGGTCAAGTGGTAAAATTGCAAATACACCCATGTGAAAAATGTCTCTACTCTAGATCTATGGTCAATAAATATTGATATACAAAAATGTTGCAAATTGCAACATAATAAATATTATGATTTTTTATATTGACTAACATGTTCTGTCGGAGTGTTGGTTCCAACTTCTGTTAATAATTTGCATCAGGTAAAAATTTATCATTCTCTTTTCTGGTCGAAAAGAACTGACCCATAAACATACATGTTTTATGCAAATTTCATTCTTCAAGGCTCAGCATATAAACCTTCTAGTGTATAAGCCCAATAAACTATTTTATAGGTAGAGTCAACGTATAAGCCACGGCTTATATTCCAAAAAATACTGTTATCACTTTCTTAATTTCACAAGTTTAATTTGATTAACTCTTGAACTTTCGAAGCTTGGTGTTTAGTTATGAAGACAAAGCCCCAGTGTCACCCTGAAAATATTCAGGTTGAAGACAAGTACCTTGCCTTGGAGTTGGAATGAAAATATGGTTATAGTTGTCGAAATAATAATAACTTTGTTTTATCTGTAAAGCCTCAACTACTGTAGCCTGTTCTTGGAACAAAACAGTTAATTTACATGGTCACAAATTGAGTTTCTAGAAGAATGCAAGTGAGACATCTTTTTAGAGCCAAATGCAGCTGTGAGAACCTTCCAAAAAGAAAGATTAGGTTCTCTAAATCATGAAACACAAGAGGTTACTTAAATGGAAAAAGGAATGCTTGTTATTTGCTGATCTCAGTCATTGCAAGATTCAGCCTCCTCTTTGTGGCAGAAGAAAAAATGGTTAGATTTTAAGATAAACCTTTGAAAGGAAGCAAAGGTTATGTCTGCAAATTTAAGGAGTGCCTTCAAAAAAAGAACAGGGTTACAAATTAAAACATATCTGACAGAATGTTTGAAAAACTAAAATGGCAAGTTTGGCATCCTGTATGTCAAAAACGTCTGCACTCTATCAACATTCAAAGGATAACACTTATCACATCTATGACAACACCATCCACCCTTTCAATTATGCATGCCTCCATCAATCCACACACAACCGCCACATACCCATCCATAAATCAACCCATCGAACAAACTGCATACAGTATACCGGTAAAGTGTACTCACCTACACATACCGCGGGTACATGTATCCATCCTTTCCCATCCACACCACACACCAATCCACTCAATTATCCACTCAACTACCCACCCACCCATAATTGTGGACACCAGCAAAAACAATTTTTTGAATGATTGAGAAGAAAAACAAGAAAAGGTTAAATGCTTTGGTTAGACAAACCTATCCTCTTGTGGTGGGATCCCAAGATCTCCTGAACGTAGCTGTCGGCTAATTTCCTCTATCTGCAAGTGGGCTGTTGATTGGTGTAAATGTTAGAAAGGAGAAAAACAAAGATGCAAATATAAAACATGGATGTATTTCATTACAACTTTTACAACTGATTAGGCTGAACCTTTCCAGATCCTACAAGAAAAAGGTTTTCAGACTTTTAGTTTAGCTTTACGCTAGCCAGTAAGTACATGTACATGCATCTTGCATATCCCAATACGTGTACGTCTGCCCAAAATAAAAGAAGACACTCAAACATCTACATGTATTTTCCACATGACATCTTTCTGCGTTTGTTAAGTTTTATGTTAACATATGCGTTTGGAAGAAGCTGAATCTAATCAAATTGCATGTATGAGTTGCAGCCTGGAGCTTTATGACAGACTGAGATAGCGTCAATCATGTTTGAGGCTTTTCACTGATATCAAATACAGAGGATGGGATTATGGGCAGACACAGTAATTTAGGATTATATACAGGATGCACCCACACTTTTCAAATGTTTTTTTTTTCATTAAGGGTTGAGGACAAAAAGGATTATGGATGGATGGCATAAGAAATTATTTGGGGCTGGCAATCAAATCCTTTAAAGCTGTGTTATACTATCTATCAAAGTATGGCAGCAACTCTGTACAAAATGATTACAAAGTATGTATATCTTCGTGAATGTATTAATCAGAATAAAACAAATCAGAAGCGTTAATATAATGATTTTCTTTGGAATTATATGCAAAGAGTTAGCCAATCTTTGAAGACCAGACGTGCACATTTTCCCAAACATTATCAATGCACTTAAGTAAAGAGGATTGTAGTTTGTGGTGAAATACAATGTAAACACAGAATTATAGAAGAGTCTTCTTGAAAAATAGACAAATGATGATAAAAGGCATAGGCCTATATGCTGTGTTTTGTTATTGTCAAAGCCAAGAGCTATTCTAAGACTAAGGATAACCAACAGTTACGTCGGCTCCTATTTCTATTTCTTCTGTCTACCATGATAATGCATACATGTATGATCAAGTGTCAAGAATATAGGTCCATAATTCCATATACAGTACATGCCTGTGGTAATGCATTAATGAGACTTCTTATTTACAAATCTTAGACTAATGGCCATAAATCTCCTTATTTTACAGTGCCAGAAAGATTTAAGAGTATTCCACTATAAAAAGGAATCATACTTTAAAAAATAAAGTGGAGTTGTGGGTGTGTATTAAGTGATACTTTATTTTTAAATTTCAAAGTGTGCTAGGGTTACCCTTTTCACAAAATTTAATTTATTTTCAAGCAAAGGAAAAGAAAACTAACTGGGAGATTTGAAACAATTTTTGCTAAAGCAAATAAATTGTCATTGGGCTTGGGCTTGTTAAACATATCCCAGTTTCTATTCCTTTCCAAATTTAAAAAAAGCTGCATGCACTCTAATTGATCTAATTGATCTAATATAGCCAGGTTTAAAACAATTGCTGTTTGCATCTGAATGGGACTAGGCATGTTGTCCCCGGAGATATGTGGGAGATAATGATCAAATGTTTCAGACAGGTGCCGTCACTAAGGCTGTTGTGGACAAGGCTTTTGTCGACATTTATGTCGACAAAGAAATATCCCGACACGTCGACAAGGTTTTTCGGTTGTGGACAAAAACAATAAGATACATTAGCCTATCTCATAATGGCCTCTGAAAAGAAGGGAATAAAAAGGGAACAGAAAATCCTAAAATTGTGCATTGAGCATTTCATTTTTACTTATCCACGCCGCAAAATAATAGTTACTAAATATATTGGAAGTTGGTATGGATCGCAACGCGACCAAAGAAAATCGTTCACCGAACGCATTTTGCCATTACGATGTACAGTGTAAATACAGTGTAAATACCACATAGCACACGTTTCTTTGGCCGGTCGTCAGCAGTACAGTAGCTGGTGTACGTTGCTGCATCGCATGCATTTAATACACGTTCGTACGGGATACCAGTGCAATGTAGAGATCGGGAAAGATCGTGGGCGTCCGAGGGAAGGATCGAGAAATGAGATCGCACGTGCGTCGCAGTCGGTACCTACATGTAGCTGAAAGGGCACAAAATCCCGGCAACCGCATATTGTATTTCGTTGAAAAAACGGACTGGAAGTACATGTACATTATGTACATCGGAAAAAGGCCTCCTTTGCCGCATATATGGCTGAATATGCGGCCTCCTCCGTTTTTGGGCCCATTATGCGGCTGGGTTTGTGGGCCCAAAATTAAGACTATCCGTGAAAACTAATTTCAAAATTTCACAACCATGGCAGTTTAACATGCCCCATTCGTTTATTAACTAAAAAAAATTCCAACAGTGTCAACACTGATTTTTGACTAAATTGGGGTCTCTGTCGCGACAATGTCGACAATCAGCATAAAATTCTCTTGACATGTCGACGTCAATTTTTTTCCGCGACAACAGCCTTAGCCGTCACCAAGGCAAAGGCAGTTGACTACGTATGTAGTTTGGAAGGCCGCCACTAAGGGCTGGATACAGTAGATCATGTGATTAGTGCACAGGTACATTTATCAAGGCTCAAGTCCCCGGCCAAACATAATAAAGTTTTCTTTCAAATTTTTCAAAAAAGAAAAGAAAATTCCAGTCAGTCTAATTATGAGTGTGTCAGGACAAGCATTGTGGTTCAACAGATTCTAAGTTAAGTAACAAAGGTGACACGCATTATTTGTTATTTGTTTAGCATGCATACTGTAAGGAGTTTTGTACATAATTGATAAAGGTAAAGTACATGTACATTATGTACAATGCAGCAAGACCCACAAACACAACACCTGTTATATGCGACTGACAGCTTGGGAACTTAACCTGGTTGTGAGGTGCACCACTAGTAGCTGGCAAGATGAAGTGAATTAGCTGCTTTGTAAAGGCAACTGGTTCGGTGTTACTTTCACTTGCCATTTTCTTTAAGTACGGATAGCATTTACTTACTGCACCATGTCTTCTGACAGAAGTAAAAAAAAAACTTGCCCTATGCATGATTTACCTCATCACAAGCACTGTGTAACTGGTTTAGGTTTACCACTATTTGCAGACATACATTAGAATTTTGAAACAAATCGTTAACCACTTCGCGCTGGGTGTTTTTCCAGTGCCCATGTCAGCCATACAGGTTTTTTTGAACAATGCATCATTTTAAAATCTCGCTAAAACAAACAAACAATACATTTCTGTGAAATAAATCAATAAGGGTAAGCTATGGGTACAAGAGAGTAAAACCTGGCACAATTCAGGCATTGGTGTGGCTTTTGTCAAGAGATTATCCATTAGAAAAAGGGCCCATTGTGCGTTGTCAATGGAGCGTAACGGACTGTGTGTGTGTGTTTGTGTGCATATGTGGTACTGATGATACTTGACCATAGACTAGCCTCCACTCCAGGCAGTCAAATCTTCGAGTTGGTCGGCCACAACCGAGCGTACAGATTGCGGTGAAGAATGTGACCGACAACCGTTGGGCTGTGTGGCATGCCAACATGATGTCTCCCGTGTGCTTTCAGCGGCAGCGGGCTATCTCTCGATCATCCACAGTCAAAGTCCCACAATTGCACAATTGCACAATTACTGGTCCTAATCTTGCAATTCATGTGTCAACTTGCGTCAAAAAGGGTCTTTGTTCTAAGCTGAAAAGAGTCTTTGTTTAAAATGTGGACAATAATGGTGCCCAGATTTGGAGGGACCCGCCACATAGTCAAGACAACGGAGCTCCGGATTCGGAGGTCCCAGCGTTAAGTGGTTAAGTTTAATTGCAGCCTCTTCAAAATCAACTAAGGTTGGGGGATGGCGCACAATTGTTTTTTTTTAGATAGCCTTCATAGCCTTCATCTGTGAAGAACTCAACAAGCACTGCTGCTTAACACCTCTACAAAAGTACATTATTAAAGTACATCATCTACCGGTACAATGGTACATGCATTTCACTATTCCAAAATGCTTGGTTTTCCAAAATATCAACTTTTGACTTGGGATTTATTCATTTCTTTTTTTTTCTTCTTTTTTTTTCATTGAAAAAAACCCTGGTTTTTCCATTTAATCGAGTCAAAGGTCCAGCTGTTTTTTCGGTTTTTATTTTTCCAAAACCGCCCGAGCCTACACAAGAGGCCAATCAATTTGGACAGGCCCCCAATTATGTTACATGCACCAGACAGCATGGGCATGCAATCCAATTGTGAAGTACATGAAAGCTTGGGCGGTTCTCCCAATTCCAATACGGGAATTAGAACTGTGATTCCTCTTCTTTGAGGAACCACCTTCCAACTTCAAAGGTACTTTGGTTTTTAGCTTTTCCGCCACGAAGTGGCAAGGCTATTGTATTGAAACTGGATTTTTTTTATTCCAGTTTCTTCTTAATCTTCTTCTTCTTTGGCTTTTCCGCCGCTACAGCGTAGCAGAAAAGACTTTCCGTTTGTTCTGATTTTTTTTATTCCAGTTTCTTCTTAATCTTCTTCTTCTTCTTCTTCTTGGTCTTCCTCGATTCTTCTAACCTCGGAATCTAGAGAACTACAGAAGATTCTTCAGCCAAACTTGACCAGTGATGGAAATAGCTGGATTCGCATCGCAAAATGCGATACATTTTCCACGAAATGCGAGACAATTTAGAAAACGGTTCGCATTTTGTGCGAATCAAAAATCCATCGTAAGACCATCATGCGTTGAACGTACCGTACCCTTGCACTGTACGTGCACTGTACGTGTACATGTACAATGTACATGTACAATGTACAGTACTGTACGGTACATGTACAGTACTGTACATGCATTACATGTACATGTACTGTACTGTACATTGTACATTGATTGTACAATGTACAGTACATGTGTGTACATGTACATGTTCATGTTGATAGTGCAAGTGCGGCGGCGGCCAGACTTCCCATCGGCTTTTCGTAAGCGGCTATAGTCACTTTCCGTAGATCCGTATACACACAGGTTTTTCGACCGCCAAGCGCCTACCCTGTAAACATCGTCCAAATCTGTCGATTTTACCCTTAAATTGAAGCCGGTATTCTCTTCTTTCTATCCATACCACTTTCAAAATTAATGACGAAGGGAATAATATTGAATTACGCGGAAACAACATTCGGAGACAAACGATGAAAGTAGCGCACGACGTTAGCAAGGTTGGCAAGTCTAGGTATGGTTTCCGCCTCTAGGTAACGCCATAGCGACACTACAGGACCTTTAGGGCCGAAACCAGCCTACGCGCTGCAATGTGACATGACACAACACGTCTTTGCACACACTGTACATGTACAGTACGTGTATACTGCATGCACAGTGCACGTGCACAGCCGGCCGCATGGCTGCATACGATCACGCTGCGCTACTCAAGCCTGATCGGAACTTCCAGAAGTATAGCGAGACGGTACGCTACAAAAAAGTACTATTTATTTTACTACCGAAACAAAACATGGATTGGGATAATAATGGGGTCCTTTCTTTATCTTTGGAATTATGTGGGTTTTTTTCTTGAGTTTTCTTTTCTTTTATTTTGTTTTCGATTGAAGAAAAAAAAAGTTTTACGGTTTCACCGAGTCGAGTGTCCGGCGATTTTTTCGGTTTTGATTTTTCCCAAACCACCCAAGCCTAGGTGCACCTATCTTTCTACCCTTCAAAACAAAATTTGAATTTGAGGCGGCCAATTAAAATAACTATCAAGATTGTTGTTTCTCAGTAAACAATTAAGGAAGGCGACATGTAAAATAAAGGTTAGGCCTTTTCATTGGCCTAGTTTTGATGCCACAGACCTTGGTGCCCCGTGCAATTTTGATGTGATCTTTGCAGATCGCACGAGAAAAAAATCAAAGCGGTCAGAAATTATTCCAACGTTTTTGTTCTAGGAATCAGCAGGTACACTACAGCCTGAAAAGAGACAACTGCATCAAACATGGTGGGACAGCGATGCACCAGCATGCATCCCGTCTGTCAAAGAAAGAAATGATCCATGCACTGACTTATTGTTGCATTTATTTTTGCTAGTCATTTTTACCATATTGCTAATCAAATTACAATTTGATTAGCATTATTTGCTAATCAATTTTTTCCGCTTATTTCCATCACTGCTTGACACACACAAAGTACATGACCCATCCTTGTGCCTCAAATTGGTTTGAAGTGAGTTGTTCGAAAGACGGTCACGTGACCGCTGTTTGAACTTTGAACTTTAAAACCTTCAAAAATGTGGCATGTGAGAAGTGTTTTCAGCCGCTACGGATTGATGACCTTTGTGATGTCATCTGACCTCGTCTTCCGGTTGAAACAGGAAGTGACTTTGTAAGGGCTCTTATTCAAATTTGAAGACGGATATGAACTTTGTGTTAACGTTGTTAGGTCAAGGTTGAGTCACTTTCTGTAATTCATTAACATATGACGTCATCAAGTACTCGAGCGCCCTCTAGCGGCAGGTTGAAAATGTCCGAAAATGTAATTTAACACGATCCCTGTGGCGAAGTTTGAGGAAATCGTTTCAAATTCGGCAGGGAGACAGCCACACACTCGAAGAATGCACATGACAAGTTTTAATGACATGACGTTTTTTTTAAACATAGAAATTCATAAAATTAAGTTACGTTTTTAATTGTTTCACCACAAGAAAGAGTACAATTTTTCCTTTCCGATGATACCCTACATATGCTGCCAGTAATTTTAAAACGCCAGTGGTGATGAAAAAAATGATTACCTCCATCTATCTCCAGATGTCTTTTTTTTAAATAATCTAATGTGTGTGAAGGTGTGTGCGTTGCCTCAAGGTCAAGAAGGGGGGTCACTGCTTGGACTGTACCATTGCCTCAGACTGGGTCGGGGAGGGGTGTTCGGTAGATGCCCTTATACTGTACAAGCCGTATACAGCAGGTGTGCACAGTGTTTTATAGGCTGCCGGAGCCTAGAGAGGGGCTGAGGGAGGGCAGGGAGAGCATGGAGTTTGGGGGAGAGGGTTGAAGGGGATGGAGTAAGAAAGGGCGGGAGAGACGTAGAGAGGGGAGAGAGGTGGTCGCGGGGTGCAGGGAAATGAAAATGTTGTCGGGACGTGCTTGTGAGGTAGCAGCCATGGATATGCCTAGAGAAGGGGCAGAGAGAGAGAGGGAGAGTGAGCAGAGAGGAACAGAGGGAGAGGGTGAAGAGAAAAGGGGGATTGAGATGGAGAGGGTGAGGGAGGGAGGGAGGGAGGGAAAGGGGGCGAGAGAGGGGGAGTGAGAGGGGAGAGAGAAGGGGGGAGTGAGAGGGGAGAGAGAAAGGGCCAGGAGAGAGGGGAGAGAGGGAAAGAGAGAGGGGGTAGACAAAGAAGGGTAGACAGAGAGGGGTAGACAGAGGGGAGACAGAGAGGGGTCCGTTCTTATTTATTCAAACGTGTGTATTGTACGAATCGGTTTGGTTGCCTTGGTCAGTTGCTCTAACCTCCGTGCTCTAACGATGAAGGAAGGGGGGTTGAGGTTGAGGGGGTGCATGCATTGGGAGACGGGTGGGTTACAACACTCCGGTTAGAACAAGGTTTAGTGGGGACGAGGGGAGACGACACGATGTCTTGATTAGGCTCGGGCAATAGGTGCGAGAGGGGGCGAGAGGGGGAGACAGGGGAGAGAGAGGGAGAGAGAGGGAGAGAGGGGGAGAGAAAGGGGAGAGAGGGGCTTTAGATATTTAGGGGGGGTCTTGGCGACACCGAAATGGTGAAGAGGGGAGGGTTAGAACAAAGGGTTGGGAGTAGGAGAAGGAGGGGTGATAGAGGACACGATGTTTACGCTAAGTCCTGATATGGTTGTGGCTGGGTAATGTGCAGTCGCCAGTCAGTACACAGTAATGGCACTGCAATGACGATCAACGTGGAAGGGTAGTTCTTCTGGTTTTCCGATTTCGTTGAGAGTCGGTCGTTCCCCAGAAAAAAAAGAAAAAAGGAAAAGCCCTACGATCTGTAACAACAGACGTAGATTTCTAGTCTTCTTCTTCTTCTTCCTTTTCTTGGTCTTCCTCGGTTCTTCTAACCTCGGAATCTAGAGAACTACAGAAGATTCTTCAGCCAAACTTGACACACACAAAGTACATGATACCTTGTGCCTCAAATTGGTTAGAAGTGAGTTGTTCAAATGACGGTCATGTGACCGCTGTTTGAACCTTGAACTTTAAAACCATCAAAAAATCAAAACAAATCAATGGTTGGCTCCCTTGTCTTTCTGTTTGCGGCATGTGAGTGGTCTTTGCAGGCACTACAGATCGATGGCCTTTGTGATGTCATTTGACTTCGTCTTCCGGTCGAAACAGGAAGTCACCTTGTAAAGGATTGTATTCAAATTTGAAGACAGATATGAACTTTGTATTGATGTTGTTAGGTCAAGGTTGAATCACTTTCTGTAATTCATTAAAATATGACGTCATCAAGTACTCGAGCGCCCTCTAGCGGCAGGTTGAAAATGTTCGAAAATGTAATTGAATTCAATGCCTGCTGCGAAGTTTGAGGAAATCGTTTCAAATTCGGCAGGGAGACAGCCATACACTCGGACAATGCACATGACAAGTTTTCAAGACATGACGTAAACATAACGGAAATTACAAATGAATTATTTTTTTTTCAAAAATTCATAAAATTATTTTACGTGTTTAATTTTTTCACCACATCAAAGAGTACATGTTTTTCTTTCCGATGATACCTTACATATCAGGCATGCAACTGTTGAATTGTAAAAAAAAAAGAGGAAAATGTCCAAATGAAACTGCGAGGGCGAAGCACGAAGCCCTTACAGCGTGGGGTTTGGGGCCCACTTAAGGGCCCCCGAAAATTTTAGATTCTAGATGCTCTGTGGTGCATTCTGAGCAGTTTTTGACCACTTATGACTTTAAGCTGAGTGACAGATTTTAACCTTTTTCAAGGCATACACCCAGAAAATTTAATTTTTGTTTACACAAAATGAAAAGTAAACATAATTTTTTTTTAACCTGATCTCAGTATGTGATTTAAATAATAATTAGGGAGAAGAAATATTTTTTTTTTTCGGATTTTTTTTTTTTTTACGACCAAATTTAACAAAACGGGGAAATCCGCAGATCCGCGGAAAAGTTGCATGCCTGACATATGCTGCCAGTAGTTTTAAAACGCCTGTGGTGATGAAAAATACATATTTCCAAACTATCTCCAGATATCTCTTTGAGTCTGTACGGTGTCTGTGTGCGTGTCTCAAGGGCGAGGTCATTGCTTGGACAGTACCATTGCCTCCGACTGGGTCGGGGAGGGGTGTTCGGTAGATGCCCAGGTTCTACTGTACAAGCTGTATACAGCAGGTGCGCAGTGTTTTATAGGCTGGCAGAGCCGAGAGAGGGGCGGAGGGAGGGCGAGGAGAGCGGAGAGTTTGGCGGAGAGGGTTGAAGGGGATGGAGTAAGAAAGGGCGGGAGAGACGTAGAGAGGGGAGAGAGGTGGTCGCGGGGTGCAGGGAAATGAAAATGTTGTCGGGACGTGCTTGTGAGGTAGCAGCCATGGGTATGCCTAGAGAAGGGGCAGAGAGAGAGGAGAGTAAGCCGAGAGGAAGTGAGAGAGAGGGAGAGAGAGAGAGGGTGAAGATAAAAGGGGGATTGAGAGGGAGAGGGTGAGGGAGGGAGGGAGGGGGTGCGAGAGAGGGGGAGTGAGAGGGGAGAGAGAAAGGGTGAAGATAAAAGGGGGATTGAAAGGGAGAGGGTGAGGGAGGGGGTGCGAGAGAGGGGGAGTGAGAGGGGAGAGAGAAAGGGCCAGGCAGACCACGTGGTGGTGACGATTTGACTTGGCCCCTAGCTAGGGATATGTATACATTGATCACCATGTGTGACTCGTGTTCTCATGCAACATACTGCACATAAGTCTTGCACAATACACAGGGTTAGGGCGATTCTGGGAGCTGGAATTGATCATTTGCGTAAGACTGAGTAATTCTCAGGACCGGGTCCAGCTCTGGTATTGTGGTTCCCTCATTGGGGGTGATTCCGGGAGTGAGAACAAGGTAGTAATGGGCAACTCTGTAGTCTGAAGTAAGTCTGTACTAAGTTGTACCCACTATGCCCTTTTCACACACTGCTGTTACCCGGGTAATCTCGGGGTTAACAAAGAAATTAACCCCAAGATTACCAGGGTAACTTGGAGCATTCACACTCCACTTCTCCGGGCTCAAAGACATTCTCCAGGTCAACTGCTTCAAAACCCAACTTACCCAGGTAATTTTTAACCCTGCTCGTGAGTTTGGTTAACCCACCAATCTCAGGATTAATGGCGGCCTTGAGCCAATTCTCCGGGTTATCGTTTGATGTGTGAATGCTCGACCAGTTTTTCAGGGAACATCAGGAAGTAAACCATCATGGCATGACGTCATTTCTCAGCACGCAGATTGGACTGCAATGACGTATTGCCTTTCGTAGCTGTTACTTTGTTGTAGCAGGTTTCCGTCGACTTAGGCCTATTATTAATAAAGCCGATAACTCGGATTGTTTAGTTTGTTAGTTTCTTGACCGCAACAACCACGCACCCGCGCGAAATTTCATTCCAGCATTCTGCGACCAATACTCAGGACAATGTCGCAGACGACTATTAAAACTGATTCTGATAGTGACAAAACTTCATCCAAAATATTAAAAAACTGGGAATGTGGGAGGGCAGATGTCAAGCAATGCACATTATCCGGGTGCGCTTTGATAGTGTGAATGCTGTCACTTACAGTACTGAAATGATTGTAATAGCTCTCTCCCTGAAATAAAATAAATTTAGATATTTCTTTGTCAGTTAAAAAAAAAAAAAAACTTTCCTGAGCACATTTGAAAATAAAGTTTAACTCTGGCTCAGTCTGGCTGTTTACATGTACTTTGTGCCACTACTAGTATTGATGTGTTCATTAATAAAGAGAACATGACACACTGACAGTGGCTTGAGTTTATAATAGCTCCATGTAAAAAGTGATACAAATAATGGAAACAATTTAAGTTACAATTTCTTTTAAAGTGAACAATATCAAAAAAGCTGACAGGCAGGATGCATCACATGCCTATTCATTATGATTTGGTTGATACAACGAGATTTGAATAATCCAATCCACATGTGGGGATCGTTTTTAAAAGCATCTATCTCGATTGAATATCATGCCAGACACTGCAAGGACTATATCAAATCTATGCATTGCAGAAGCACGTTCGTACAGTACCCACATGTAGCGGTCTCACCAGGATTTAATTTAAGGGTGGGGCAAAACCATGACAACGGTCAACGGTTGGGGTGAAATACGGGCCTCAGAATGAGAATAATTGATGACATTTATACATCCTTATGATTTCTTTGAACTAAAATGCACTATAAATATTATTATATAAGATTGGGAAAAAATACACCCCACAAATAAGAGGTCAAAGAGAGGGGTAGACAATCACAATAATATTAATATTATTATTAATAAAATTATATGAAAAACAAATTATCGGCTGCTTACTTCAACAAGAAGTAGGCAAAAAATGAACAGAAATATTATCCATTATTTACCCAAAATATATTTTGATGAAATAATAATAGATAAAATAAAACTACATTCATTCATATA
This sequence comes from Luidia sarsii, assembly GCA_949987565.1. Lineage (NCBI taxonomy): Eukaryota > Metazoa > Echinodermata > Asteroidea > Paxillosida > Luidiidae > Luidia > Luidia sarsii. Next base: position 2,180,728 of record OX465121.1, read on the forward strand.
CTTATCTAATTTTGTTACTGAAGTAAACTTGAGTTGGCTTAGGTCATCCCAATCATACCCCACTACTCAATCTTCACACATGCATGTTTTTTTTTCAATATAGGCTTAATGTTTCCAAAAGTTTACCTTCTGTAGTAAGTAGCCAAGGATGTTTTCTAATCCACACATGATCAAATCCAGTCTTCCTATGACTTTTATGAGTATGATGTTGATTACCCGCAGGATATGCTCACGCGCGATTAGACCAAAGTTTGCAGCTTTTGTCAGTACTAAGGTTGATCGATATCCGGAATTTTTGGTTTCGATAAAATATATCGTCAGGAATATATCGCGATATTCGATATTATCGTGATATCTGGTGCATAAGCGGAAGTCAAGGTAGTGACCTGGATTTCTATTCAACACACACTGTATGATTGCCGGAAACCTATATGTAGCAAATGCATCTAACTTTAAGCCATAGTTACCAATTGTTTAACCCCCTTAATTTCCTCATTTATCAACGAACAAAATAATTTCAAACAACTCTCCCAGGTCGCTCTTCGAAAAGTATATGCCAAAACAAAACGTTTTTTTGTTGATGTATTAAGAATACGTTATTACATTAAAAAAAGAAATTCAGCAACTCGATGCTTACTTATGACGTCATAAATATACATGTATGTCTGGCCAGAGCCAATGGGTCTTCAGATTAATATTTATAAGGGGAGACAAACCATCAGCACATTATGTCGGTATAACGATCATCTCGAACAAAATCTGATGTCCCTTTTGGTCGTTTGGTCGTACGGATGCGTACTGGAAAAACGTTTACTCAATATTGTACCTTTTTTTTGGGGGGGGGGGACTGCTAAAAAAGAGAATAAAGCAGCGGTTCACCTTTGCTCATCCACGCCGCAAAATGATTGTTACTATACATGTCCAAGTTAAAATCATTCAAGTTGGAATCGATCGCGACGCGACCCCCCCCCCCCCAAAAAAAATAGTCCACCGAACTTGTGTAGTAGGCCTATTGCGTACTGCAAATGGCCTAGCTGTACTTAGCTGGTGTACGTTGCCTTACACGTGCATTTAGCGGCATGGCGGGTACCAGAGCAGCATGGGAGGATCGAAAAATCAGAGGTCCCACGTGCGTTATGAACAGTGACGTTTTTCCAACGTCTTTGCTCCTCGATGTTTATTTTGATTTAATGAGATTAAAACATAATTTATGTAAAGTATGTATTTTTACAATATATTTGGCTGCATTGAGAGACATCGTTAGGAAATTGAATCTGCATTTTTTTTGCAGCCTGCATAATATCGTAAACGATTGGATAACTTATGTAGGCCACATGGGGGAAAATGTCCCAAACACGAGTGGCTGTGCGTGCCCAGCGTACCGAGTTCGCGCTGTACAAAAAGTGTGCTACCAACACTGGAAGTGAGCTTGCACTTGCAGTGGGTCTATTGCCGAAGCATTGCCTTTGGAGACCGCAATGCAAGAGTCAAATGGCTGGCTGGCACTCTTCTCCCCTTGCAGTTTCGGGTTTTTCGTCGTTTTTACTAACAAAAGCTTATCGCCCTTCAAGATCTCTTTGTTGGCCACGCTATACAAGCTTACAGTCAAGCGATAATAATGTTGGGAAACCAGTACTTTTTTTTCGATATTGTGATACTTTTTTCGATATCGCCGACTATAAAAAATATCGTGATATCCTGAAATGCGCTCGATATGATAATCGTCGGAAAGCGATATCGCGATATCGATAAATATCGAACAACCTTTTTTGTCCAATGTGCTGAACTAGTACAATTTATTTTACTGATGTTTATTTTTTACTTTCATAAAAAAAAACCACAAAGACGTTTTGCAATCATATATTTAGATAGGGGTTAGATGAAATAGATATGGATTTGTTTTATTGTATTGTGAAATGTATGTAATATCAAGTTGGTAAAAAAAGTAATCGTTCAACATAACTATTGTGAACGAGCCCCATAACATGAGTTCTAAAAATAATGCGTGTTCCAACTGCGAATCTCATCCGAATTTGCAACTCGGTAGTCTCTACCAAGCGGCAGCAGCACGATCCCTTTGGCAAACGATAAGACACTGCAAACATCAGTTGGGCGAATGAACTGTGCTGGTACACACACGGAGCGAAGTAAGCAGCAAAATAAGTTGAGTCACGGCCTCCACAGTATTACCGGTACATGTACACTGCCGTGCAAATGTTATTACGCACCCATTGCAACATTTTCAACTAAAGAATTCACTTTGAAAAACCACAGTACTTCAATAAACTATCAAACCTGCATCTGGAGTCATTCTTTTAATCAGTAATAATCATATTTCCACTAAGAAACACCCTCTGCATTACGTGTAAAAAGAGCAACTTTGCGACACACTTTCGTCGCAACGTTAAACCGCCATCTTGATTTGCATCATTATATATTCATGAGCTCATGAATATCATTACGCGTGCATTTAAACCATGGGGCGAAAAAAGCGCGCTGTCATTTCAAGCTTTTAATGAATATTTACGAGGTGAAGCTGGAACCCCAGTAATAAATATGGTAACTACAGTTGCCAATCCTTATAAGGAGTGTCACAATTTGCATATGAATGAGGTCTGGGAGCCGTTGAACGGCAGCAACGCCCGGGCAAAATCAGATCAACGATTAGCAAAAAGGGGTGGTTCGTGCTGCACTCGGCATGGTGAGGGGATTTTGATTGTGGAACGTAGAAAAAGGCTTCGATCAGCGAAGGTACCATAAAGAAATATTAAAGGAACGTCTCCACAAACAATTTGCTGAAGAAAATCCCGCAAATTGGGCCACCAAGTAACGGTAATGTTGTCCAACATCTCACCCGGACCTCCTGATCAAATCGCCTTTCGACTGCCCCTGAGCTACTATATCGACCGGGCCAGATCTGCAGGGTTTACGTTCATTGGTCGATCATTTCTCGTCGCCTAGCGGCAGCAGGCCTTTATGGACGAACTGACAGGCATAAACCCCGCCTTCCACCAAGCCACAAGGCTCGCGGTTGGATCAGGCCCGGGAAAATCTCGCCTGGACCCGGCCGACTTGGTCCGTCGAATCGCGGTGTTTTCACCGTGAAGATTGGCCTCGTAATAAGACAGATTTTTTCCACATTAATCAGCGGAACTGGCATTGTTTAGACCAGTAAACTATTGCCAATCTGTCTGGGATCATTTGGTTGGTGGAACTAAGCCGTCATCAATGCCAGTGGAGCTTTTACACGATGATGAAAGATCGTGTTTTTTCTGTTTATCTACGGTCCGTGGGCGCCGCCATCTTGGATTTAACATTAACTCCCATTGACTTTTTGCACAGGGATAAATTATGATGTTGGATTAATTGATAATCTAAACACATAAAGCATAATTGTGTCATTAAAATATCGCTAATTTCCAATAGATATACCACTCAAGAGACAGGTATGATTTTGAAAGTGATTATCCATTATTTAATCGGGTAAAAATCACGAAGCATATTTTTGTTGTGGGTGCGTAATAACATTTGCACGGCAGTTTACATGTACACAATGTACTGCATGTACATGTACATGTATGTGGCCCGCGTGCCTGAATTCTGTACTGTACAGTTGCTGCCGTGCCATGCCGTCGCCTGGCCCTGGCCCTGCGCGCTGCAGGTGTATGTACGTACATGTACATGTACATGTACTGTACAGTACGCGTGTTGTGTACGTGCACAATTATTATATCTACTTTGTCTACGTTTCCCCACCCACATAAACGTAAGCAAAAAAGAAACAAAATGTACACACTCTTTTTTTTACACTTTATTTAAACATGGTGTTGATTTTTTTTATCGGTGGCGGCTGGCGGGGAAATTTCTTAGCGTGGCCGTGACATTTCTTAGCGTGGCGGAAAAAAGTAAAGCGTGGGGCGATGAGCTCAGTTTCGCGGCAAGCGTGGCGTGCACGCCACGCCTTCGTATGCCTGGCAAGACCGCTGCCCACATGTACATGTTCATGCACACTATACGATGTAGGCCTACATAATGTGTACATGTACAGTCTGTACATGAAAATTGGACAGTTGTATACGTACATGTACACTGTGCAGTATACATGTGTGTGCAAGGACGTGTTGTGTCACATTACATTGCAGCACATAGGCTGGTTTCGGCCCTACTGGTCCTGTAGTGTCACTATAGCTTTACCTTATTTTGGTCGGCAAATGCCATTTTAGAGACAAGACATTTGGGTTTTTAACCTATGTGAACAAGAAAAACAAACAAAGGTGATTAGGGGCCTAAACTTTAACGGTTTTTGAAAAAGCAAAACTGAAAAAAAAAACGTCTCCAAGGCAAAACCGAAAAGCCATCCAAGCTTAGCATGGCTTGATTTGCACCGCCAGGCCGTGCTTGAAAAAATAGGCCGTGATTTCACAAAACTGGCCATACAAAACACAGCTGCACGGCTCGCTAGCTAAAACACTGAACCAAAGGAAATGGACAGAGGCACGACAGATGATTAACTTTGTTGGTGTAAAAAGGGAGTGTTTAAAATGATCGAATGGGAATTCAGCAAAATACAAAAATGAAGCATTGTCAAGGGTTTTAAGGTTGCATTTGAAAAGAAAGGAATACTATGTGCAGTAATCACTTAAATACAAAACTGTAAGGGACATTTCCAGAATGAAAAGCATTATACAGTTGCAACACAGTAAAACCTATACCAGTATAGGGTGTTCCATTTGACTCAGGGCTAAGGAATGGAGAGTCCAGCTGGCACGTCCTTGTCTCATGTCCAAAACAAAAATGGTACATGTACAATGTATCAGACCATCAACTAGCATCAATAGCATGCAAACAACTGAAAGATTTTGTGGTTTTGAATTGCACTTGGACCAACAACCACTTTGCCCAATACTGTACCATACATGTTCTCACCGTACTGCCCCTCGGCACAGCTGTAGCAAAAGTCATAGCAGACATCTTACTCAACATAAATGTAGGGGGACGGGATTTTAGAATTGTATGGCACTTTGAATTTTCACTGTGAAAAAAACAAACCCATATTTACCCCCTTTTCCTTGTTATACCCAAAACTTCAGCATCATAAAACATATTTAGAAACCTCAGTGGGAACAGCCAATCACTCGCACACACTACTCTGATCTTATGAATAACACAATAATATTATCCCTTGACCAACCTGTTTTAATCAATTTGTTTGTGCGGTCTCGCTTTGCTGGGACTTAGTTGACCCTTACTAGCGTATAAACCCTCATAATACTTGGAATGGATTGTCTGCAACCGGACATTACACGCTGGTGTTAATTAAACAAGGCATGGATGACTTTTGGAGTTTCATGAAGAGTTTCATCACGTAATTATCTAATTTACATAATTAATCAGCAAACAAAAAAAGAGTGGAAATTTGTCTGATCTCGGGAGTGACGACACAGAGGTTGTTGGTACTGGGTAACTGTCTGGTGTCAGGAATGACGATGCAGATGAAACTCCTGTTTCATCGTGGGCCAAAGATGAACCTGAATATGAGTGAGGAAAAATACAAAACAGCTATTAAATATATTTTTGTTAATGAGTAAAATGTAAAAATATAAACAAAACCCTTTTGACAAATTATACAAATGTCAATGCTGACTTTTAGTTACACTTTTTACAACACTTGGATTTAGCATCGAAATTTTAAACATAGTTTCAAAATTGTGTGTTTTTCTTTTGTGTATTTTTCATCTTAAATTCAATTCCAATGCAAATTATTTGTTGGTCAATGAAAAATAATTACCGATTATATGACTACAGGTCTTTTCCTGCCGGCCAATGTCTGATTCATTCTCTTCTGAATCCATGACGAAAGAAAACTAGAACTAAGCATCAGAAGTTCTCTTGACTTGCATAAATCTGTGTCAGATCTGCAAGGAAAAACACAAAATACACTTCAATTACTTGTTTTCATCATTGATATTTGTTAAAATCACTTACACAAATCTGAACAATTGGACAAGTCACTTTGTATACCGAGTAGCTCAGCAGATAAGGATAATATGGTTTCCTTATACCGCTAGTTATGAATATTATTTTCATGTGGATATATAATTGAAATCTTTCAGAGACAAAACATTGTCCTTAAAGTTAAATTTCTAAAGTTATAAATGTTGGTCGAGACTAACTAGCTAACAAAACATCAATTTATCAAAATAGGGGTTGAGATTTTCACGCAAACATTCTGTGCACCAAATATTTATGTATATTCAGAAACAAATGTTCAGAGGCAGATAATGAATAACAATTATTTGTTTTGGAATATCAATCTAGTTGCAAGCGGTTGGAATTACCGACAAATTAGTTGATTAAAAAGACTGAAAAAAGGAAACCCATAAGAACACCCTCATTATACATTAAACGAATGGTACGGTCTAACAAAGTCAAGGAAAGGTAAAAAAAATCCGAAAATCGAAAGATCTATTCGCAATTTTTAGGTTAAATAGTATGTATCAACATGTAAAAAAGGTCACTGACAGCCAAACATTAATAAATGACTAATCAAACATTTTGGTAATTATTGTGATGACGGGCTAGGGATGAGTAAAATGTTTTGCGACGTGATTCTAGCCATGTGGCGCTAGGCCCTGCCATGCGGGGATCCCTGTCATGCCACACACGCAACAAACACACACACGCGCCGTTGCACAGAGCTTTCGTGCGTCGTCACGGTGTGCACGGTGTTTTGAACACTCAGTGCCTGAAAAGAACCTTTCAAAGAACGGTGTTTCGCTAAAAAGCCAAGTAGCTTATTCAATATTTTCATTATCATGACTTAAAACTACCATACATACTAATATACATACCATGTTGCTTTTCAATTCACTCTCCTGAAATGTGATCTTTGGCGATCAGAAAAACGTGAACGACCCGTTGAAGTGGAAGCTATTGTCCGATTTCTTCACGACCAAGCCGAATGTAGCCGAATGTATTCTTCTTTCTGATGACTTCTCGATTGTAGGGATTGGTCCAATGAGAATCCAGCGATTTTCATACGAACACAGCCGAGGAAAAGACCTGAGTCAGCGGCCAAAAAGAGTGTGCCACTTGCGTGTGTTTAACGGAAGTTGTGTGTGCCATTGGAAATGTACTGCGCTGTGTGCGCAGTACGGGAAACATATAGGGGCACTGATTACGGCAATGGAAGTGGTCGTTCGACTGAAGTACCTACTTACATCCCTGTATGATATGAACCAGTGGTAGGTATGTACATGTTTTTCCTTTTCTTTTTTGGCTTTTATTGGGAGAGGCTGTGGGCAAAGTGGTTGTGAGTAGTGTTGCGACATCCCGGTTATTTTCAAAACCGGGAACCGGTGTCGCTTAACCGGTCGGGAACCGGTGTCCCGATTTTCTCCAACCATAATTGGCCAAAATCTAACTCTATAAGGAATAGCGTGTGCTCCAAATTCATGGTTGTGAATTTGTAACATTTTTTTCCCCTCATAAATATCGTGAGTTTTCAATAAACTACTCAAGCTGTGATTTGTCTCACATATTCCCTCACTGAAATTTGTTTGCAGCCTTCAGCACCCTTTTGATCACGATTTTTTTAATTTTTTTATTCACATTTATTTCCCGAAAATACACTTTGAATGGCACTCCACTTTCGTGACGTATCTAAGATCAATATTCATGAGGCATGATTCTTGGAGGGAATGTCCCACACACGCCCGATAGACGTTCAGCTGTGTTTGGATTTATATTTTCTCACGAGGAGCAAAATCACCACCGTCATCACTGGGGCAACAAATCGACGATAAAGAGTTCGACTCCGACGACCGACCTCGCAAACACGTGTTAACGATGGCTCTCGCCAGCCAGTCGTTGCGTTACGCGCTGTCATGTTCGGTCGTAACTGCGCGCTGTCCAATCAACAGACGTCCGTCTTGCGTGAGACGGACGTTCTTTTTCAGCTAACTTCAGCGCCCGCACTTGGCGCCAGCATCGCAATACTATTCCATGGAGAAACAAAACCAAACTCAATCATGCCGAGGGTTTCGTGCCCGATCCTGGTCGGATTGAAAAGTTCGTTCGTTTAGAAAAAAATATTGCGCAATGTGCGCTGTGGCTGCAACGCTGTGTGCCTGCCATAGAGTTCTATGGTGCCTGCATACAACCATGGAGCATGTGTAAGCCGCGCTGGGGTGAGTGCGCGCGCAGCTCGCTAGCCAACATGACCTTCCGTATGCGCAATTCATTTTGAGAACAAAAAGGAAATAAAAGTTGCCTCGACTTTCGTACGACATTTATGAGCAGTTGAATTTTATATGATGGAGGGACTTTTGAAAACCTTGACTTTAACATACTTTTCGAAGTTTTATTTTTTTCTTTGGATTGACTTGGATTTTCTTTGGATTTTTTTTAAACTACTATGAGAAAACCAGCAACCATAGCTTTGATGCACACTGCTATCAATTATATACTACCCTATTGGTAAACAATAATAATTCAACCCACTTTGCCGTATTTTCTTATGTGTTTTATTATTTTATCGGGACACCGGTTTTGGAAAACTGGAACCGGGTCCCGATCGGGACGGTCGGGAACCGGTGTGACCGACCGAACCGACCCAGCCTTAGTTGTGAGCGAGGTAGCTAGTGAGCGAAGTGACTTCAAACCACACACAATAAAGAAAATACAAGAAGGGAGATTTGGCCTTGGCGCATGAAGGCATTTACAAAGACCTAATCTGTGGCTGTAACACACTGCACAAGGTAAGTGGGCAGTGAAACCCAACAGCTGGAATATCTGTTCTCGACTCTGGTCTCAAAACACCACAATACATTGTTAACATTTTGTGTATCTACATGAAGTCATTAGGCATGGGCAGACAATGTGTATAGATAAGGACACCCATGGACAAGATTACAGCAAACAGCAAAGCCATTAAGTTAAAAAAAATGTTGGTTATTATTTGATTCACATTGAAACACAAGGAAGGGAAACATGTTACTTTGCTCTTATTTATCAACACGTACCCTATACACATTAACATCATTGTACAGTTCCATTTCTGAAAGATTCCCACAACCTGTGCAGTCACCATTGTTTCACCATCATTTTGAATTAAGGATCGAAATAAAAATGATGTCAATGCATAGGGTCCATGTTGCTCAATGAGTCAATGTATTTAAATGAGTTGCAGATAAGAATCTATAGGCAAAGTCACATCAGGTTCAGGTCCTTCCATTAACATACATGTAGGAGAAAAAAATGGATTTCTGCATGATGTACATTTGCAGGTGAGTGAGAAACATCCTTTCCTTTCATATTAGTCATGTAAACTCAAATATGCATCACATAAAAATTTTCATTCATATTGAATAATGTTATAATACACTTACATAAAACCTGTTTTTCCTGGTCTTTGCTGAGTCCAGAGGGAATAATGGATGCCACACCAACTGGTTTAGTATCTTCTCCTCCCCAACGAGACCGTTTACGCTTTTTATCAGGAGGCCAATTGGTAGAATCTGAGGGAAATTGAGCATATCAGACTTACTGGATTAATATGTGTTGTACTGACATTTAAGTTCACAAAAAGCAATCATTAAGTTAAATGGCTGTTACTGATTCTTTTAAAAAGAAATTTAACTTTTTTAACCTCTTTGAGCCAGGACCTCCAAATTCCGAGCCCCACTGGTTTTACTCCCCCCCCCCCCCGAATCATATTGTCTTAAGTTTCAAACAAAGACTCTTTTCAGCCAGGAACAAATCAATTTCCCCGTTTTGACGCAAGTTGCCAAGGGAGAGTGTTTTTGCATTTCCCTAGTACGAGTAACTTGGACCGTAAAGTTGCCCTTTTTTATATTTAGAAGGGGGTTGTGCGATTGTAGGGTCAAGGTCTATGGGTCAAGCAAGCCAGTAAGTACGCGAAATGGTTCTACGTCTACTTGAAGAATAAAACTTAAAGGTCAACTGAAGTGCAAAAATTAGAGAATCCTGATTTGGCATTAAATATGTTCATTGGTACATTATAATTCCAGATCAAACATTAAATTTGTGTTTTGGGCTTATTAGAAGCCTTTTTTAATTAATTAAAATTATGCTCGTAGTTATTGAGGGCGCTGTTATGTCACCGGATGAACACAGAGATTTTTCTCTCTCCCCGCAAAAGCCGTATGCACTTACATAGTTGGAGAGGTTCCCTGACGCGTTCAGTAGATAATGCACGTTTTTTGAGGATGGCACCAGTTTTTTTCTCGGTGAGAAAAACATGACAAATTTGTTGGCCGAGACGTCTTTCAACAAGATTTCTCTTCGGAATCAGATGAATTCTCAGTCGATAACAAGGATAGAGATTCTGAAAATAGTTTTCCTATGGCCACAGATGGGAACACGTTGCCAATCCATACACGTATGAGCCCGGATGGTCTCCATGAAAACAAGCTTCGAAATGGACACTGCACTGCACGATTTGACGGGTCGGATTATTTCGGTCGTGTAAGCGTGATTTTTGACGTCCAACTGCGGCTTATTCTAGGATCGTCAGGGAATGAATACATGTTTATTCCACTGCTGCAATCTTCAACAACGAATCTAGCTGGCGTGTCAATGGGTTTGTCGATATTTACTCCCAAAATCGGTTCTCTTGAAAAACGTGCACTGATTGTTGGTATATACGAACGTACAATACAATAGTTCCCCATCAAGGGTAATGGACCGAGTCTTCATCCGCTGATGTAACCAAGGACGTCCTCCACGGGGGCGTTGCTGCTCCCCCTTCCAAACTTAAATAATTTTTTACACTCTTTTGCATAATTTAAAATTTGGAAAAAAATGCATATGTATTTTACTGACAAAGTGTTATTTGAAATAATAAAAACGAATTCCAAAATGCATTGCAGTTGACCTTTAAAGATGCAACGTCCGGACATCAGGAAACAGTTGCAGGGGTCAACTCATGCATGCGGGGGCACACATCACACAGACCCACTAGACACCCAGACTTGTCAGAACGTCATCAATTTCCATGCACAGGTTCCAATTGCGGTCACACTAATTGGTGTCAAGACGGCATCAAGGCACGATAGTGGCATCAACACACCCACGTAGCATTCAAAATTACCAAAAGCAGTAGCAGACGGTTTATTATTGGCCCGAACAATTTTTTGGCTTGAAAAAGAGAGATGAGCCGTCCAGAATTTGCCGTTCTCATTTTAATTTAAGCACTGCTCTCTCTGAAGCTCCGTAATCGGCAGCCATCTTGCCTTACATTGCTACTGTGCTATATGGACCATACCTATGCTACAGGGGTGACAAAGTCAGCAGATGTGCTGCTTTACGGTGACTCTTTTCAAGATAAAAACACCATTTTTGTAAATGAAATATAACCTAGAACCCTAGGCAAATCCTCTCTGACAAAATTTATGGTGTATCTATTTCCGATGTATGATACATTTTGAATGTCTTGACACTATGTTGATGCCACTATCGGCTCTTGACACCATCTTGACACCAATTAGTGTGACCCTTCAAATTGAAAGCAGGCTCACATACCACAGGATACCACAAAAACCACGCTGTGGTATGTCGTGGTGTATGGCCCTTATCCTCCCACACACAGCACTGCGCAGACTAGTTGCGGTAACCGTAACCCTCATCCTCCCGAAGGTCAGAGACCTGAGGGTTACGGGAACGTATGTACAAGATTATATGCGAGGTTCTTGTTTTTACCATTTTGGAAACACCACTGTCCCGATCGCCCCCTTTTTCCACCCTTTTGAAAATCGCCACACACAATCTAAGGACATGCACTTGATCCCAAATGTATACTGAATGTGATCAGATAACTCAAAACATCATGGGTAAAATACTTTTCCGAAAAACGGGCAGAAACTCACCCAAATACTGTCTGTAAATGTCCCGTCAACGTCTCCGCCAGGTTCGGAATCCGAACCTGGCGCCTCGACCAATCAGCGCTTAGTCTCGTGACGTATACCCGCGCGACGGCTATTTGCTGTTTCGCAATAACAGTCCACACTCGTGGTGCGCGCGCAGGTCATCGCCCTGTGAAGAGCCCACTGGTACTTTATACTGGATACAACACGTGCGCTGTACATGTGAATGTAAGGTACATGTACATGTACTGTACATGTGCAAGCATAGTACCAAAGAATACTCATGTACGTGTGTGTACGTAGCGTACGGGTTCATACTGTACATGTACATGTACATGTACACTGTACTGTTGTACATGTACACTGTACTGTTGTACATGTACAGTATATTACGTGTACAGTACATGTACGCGTATTATCAAAGAGTATTCTTTGGTACTATGCTTGCACATGTACCGTACAATCACATGTACAGCGCACGTGTTGTATCCAGGCTGCATATGTTGGTGCGTTCCCCTGCCGATGATGAATATACATCAGGTATGACGTCACTGCAATACTATCCGCATCCGTAGTATCCGTACCGTTGTGGTGCCACACTGTGAAGAGCTCGTGCACCTCTCAGCCGAGAAAAACTGCATGGGAACTGCACGGGTTAGACTCGTGTGGTAAGTAGGCCATGTGGCCGGCACGGTACGGGAGTAATTGTCAGTGGTGTGGATTCGGAGTGTTACGGATACTACGGATGCGGATAGTATTGCAGTGACGTCATACCTGATATGTATATTCATCATCGGCAGGGGAACGCACCAACATATGCTACCTTGTATCCATGGTTGTATACAGTACCAGTGGGCTCTTCACAAGGCGATGACCTGCGCGCGCACCACGAGTGTGGACTGTTATTGCAAAACAGCAAATAGCCGTCGTGCGGGATATACGTCACGAGACTAAGCGCTGATTGGTCGAGGCGCCAGGTTCGGATTCCGAACCTGGCGGAGACGTTGATGGGACATTTACAGACAGTATTTGGGTGAGTTTCTGCCCGTTTTTCGGAAAAGTATTTTACCCACGATGTTGTGAGTTATCTGATCACATTCAGTATACATTTGGGATCAAGTGCATGTCCTTAGATTGTGTGTGGCGATTTTCAAAAGGGTGGAAAAAGGGGGCGATCGGGACAGTGGTGTTTCCAAAATGGTAAAAACAAAAACCTCGCTATAATTTTGTACATACGTTCCCGTAACCCTCAGGTCTCTGACCTTCGGGAGGATGAGGGTTACGGTTACCGCAACTAGTAATTATGACACTGATTGACTTGGACCCTACAGTCACCCGAAACTCAAAATTTCAAAATTCGATAAAAAAAGGGTGACTGTCAGGTCCAAGTTACTCGGACTAACACTACAGTAACAGTTTTGGGGGTACAGTCACCCGTACCTCCAAATTTCAAAATTCGATAAAAAAAAAGGGTGACTTGTCGGGTCCAAGTTACTCGGACTAGTAGTATTACTATTACTATTAGTTTACTTTAGTATTAGTAATTAATACTAAAAAGTACGATCTTTCCGATGTTGTACCTATGGATTTTCCTGTACCGGTGGAACCGCCTTGACCTCCACTGGCTGGTCTCTTCCCCATGATGTTTGCCGTAACTCTCGCTGCAGCTTCTCTAGCGGCATTCAGCATGGAACTCTCCCCACCGCCGCCACCAACTCCAATCGGGCCCGTCAGACCTCCACCGGTTGTTTTTTGCCCACGCAAAATAGGATGCAGCGCACCAAGGGGAATACTGTTAGCCCCTGTACCTGCCATCTCTGCAAAAAAACGATAATAACGATATCTTCGGAGGTTTTACGTGATCAACTAGAACTACGACTACGATAGCACGAGTACGACTTCTCAACAACAGTCCAGAGTATTGTACGTTGTACTTGTAGTAGCTAGTACTCGTAGTAGTACTAGAAGAGTAAAATGGCGCCCGTGCACCCGTTACGTTACGCACGCGCAGTCAAGTACGCTTATGCCATGGAGTTTAGGCTGGTTCCCTTCACCTACCTGCTCCGAGATCTAGGAGAACGTGAGACGTCTGGAGACCAGGTAGGGGTCGGGAACCAGCCTATACTGTACATGTACATGTATCGATACGGTACATGTACATGTATCTAACCATTAATTTTCGGTGCACGAAAAATGCTACGGTGTCCCATGTATGATATGCAGTATTTTGCAATTTTAAAAATAAATACAGAAACGATATTTAATTGCAAAGTACAATCAGATTATTTTGTACGCAAACAATGTCAGAATATGATTTTGTTTTCCAATGATTATGATATAGGTGATATACAAAAATGTTGCAAACTGCTTACTGACTAAAATTACCAAAATGTAAATCTCATGATTATGATATAATTTAAAAAAAAATAATAATTAACGTAAATTAGCTTTAAATCTTCTTCTTTCGTATGAGACAGCTAGGCAGTGTCGCTCAGCTTCTGCGGCCAGCTCATTGTGTCATGGTTTGGGTTTTCAAGGTCCAAGTCACTGGGTGCAGGGAAAGTAGGGCACTCATTGATGATGTGGTGGGTGGTCTGTTCCTCGGCTAGTGGGCAGGCTGATGGATGCAGACCCCAGCGGTGTTAGCATTGAAACGGCTAACCGTCCCGACCGTAGTCGGTTCAGGGTTGTCCAGGTTTTGCGAAGGTATCAGCACCCGATGGTAATATTTTATTTGGGATGTCTGCGAGTAGAGGGGGGTCGGGGAGTCTGCTGTCAGCTGGTTATCCATGCTGTTAATAAGGTGTTGAAGTTGGAGTCACCATGGAGGATCTCTCCTTATTCCTCCATGGAGTCACCAATACATTTTGAGTGGCGGTAGAACGGGCAGCGAGAAGGCAGGCGTTGGCGATCGACCGAGGTTTTTGGGAGTCTGATACATGGTTGTGAAGGAGATGGCTTGGGTCCTGCAAGGCTTGAAATGATACCAATCCGGAACACTACACTTTTGGAAAAGTAATTGTACCCTATATGTAATCGACTAAACCCTATTGCATTTGATATCGTCTAAAAGAAAACGAAATTCTACAGAGGATATATCGGTGTTCCCGATTTAAGACTGCGTTTACACTTGATCCCGCGAGGATGATCAGATCCCGCGAGGGCGATCAAAGGGCGATCAAAGGGCGATCATTGCAAGTGTAAACGCTCGCGCGATTGTGGCATGGCCACTTAGTTGTTAGTTCTTTTTAATATCCTTGCAGCATAAGTTAAATACTAAATACCCCACTGGATCTTGAATTGCTTTTAGTAAACCCCCACTCCTACTGGTAAAGTAATGTCTTTATTACGCGCATAATTAGCACCTAAGGACAGTAGCCCCCTTGTTCTCCAGCCCCAGCCCATGTGTATTTCCTGCTTAACTACTGTAGTGTAGAGTCACTTTGCAGACCGGCAGTGGAGTGAACCACACGCGCTATTTCCCTACTCCAATTCAGTCAAGTTACTGCTCTTTCGCTTTAGTCTGATCCACCCTTGGTAAGTTATCTTTATTTCTGTATAATTGTAAATCGCCAGATTAGGATTTAAGGATTAATTGTATTGTATTTTCATTGTATTTTTCTCAAGCCCTCTTTTGCTTGGTTTAGTCTTGATTTTTGGACATGCATGTAGGTTTTCCCAAGGACTGGAAGTGTGATCAGATTAGTCATTTTATTTTCCCTCGTTTCCCTTTATGGAATTGAGCAGACCTGGGATTGATCTCATGATTTGATTGGTTGTCTTGAAATAGATGGCATTGTAGTATAGTTGGATTTACTTTTACTTTGATTGGTTTTTTTGTTGCTATTGTTGGAAGATCGAGTTAGCAGTGACTTTACTTATGTCATTTTCCAGTTTCTCAGTTTCTTTGGAGTTAGAGATAGTTGACTTGTGTTGAGACAAGATTGTGTTTTTATATTTGTTTGACCTAAGTTGAAAGTTGCGATACTTAATTTAAGTTTGATGCATTAGATGCATTTGTGTACTGGCGTACTTTTTCCCTTGGATTGATTTTTTTATTTGTGCCATCTTATGGGAGAGCTATGGTCTCTTTGCTCAGTACCTTGTTTTTGGACAGTAGCCACACAGGAAGTTATAGACAATGGAGACTGTGTTCCTTATGTTTAGACTTGCCTCTAGTCCCTGTAGTAGTAATTTAGTGGACGTACACCACTGTAGGCGTATGTATGATGTACTACATAACCTACATGTAGGAGGACTGGTGGAAGTTTACTTAGTACCACCAGCTGGTTTCACTCCAGTGATTTGGGAGGTGTAGGCCTGAGCCACTGAGCTTATCAGCTCATTAGGTATTCCCAGGAAAAAGGGTTGTTTTTGTGTGAACACTGGGACCATGGTTGATTTAGTTAATCCTGTTGGGAATGGGCAATGTGGCTAGAGGGTTGATTTAGTTTTTTTTCTATAGTCTGAGGATTACTTTGTTTTTAAGTGTTATTACTGACATTTACCCTTGTGCTATTGAGCGAAAATACTTATTGTGTTCTATAATTTTATCTTTATTTGCAGGTTGTTGAAGTTGTTGTTTTTGACCTGTAACCGGATTTTTATACTGTGTTGGTCTTGAGGGTTTGCCTTACCTCATATTTTATTATTGGTCTTACCTCATCCTATAGTTGGTCTTGTTGGTCTTAACATCATTTTTTATTATTGGTCTTGTTGGTCTTACCTCATTTTTATAGTTGGTCTGTCTTAATTTCTTCCTTTCCTGCTTTCTTACTCTCTTACTCTCTTTCTCTCTCGCTTTCTTACTTTTTCTCTCTCGCTTTCTTACAGTTACATGTACACTCGGCAAACAATTTGTCCAACTTTACGCTGGTAACCAACACTAGACAGGGTCGTGTGTGTGTGTGGTCGTGTGGGTGGGGGGGGGTGAGAAACTGGTATCCGCATACAGCACGGCAGCTGCAAAGTGGCGACGGACACAGTGCGCGGACGGCTGTGGACCGATGAAGAATTGAAGTTATTTTAAGACATCTGGGCCAGTGAGGAAATACTAACGAAACTGGACGGTACCACCAGAAACACAGCGGTGTTCAACACCATTTCAGAACTGGGAACAAATCCACCATCTTGATCGTACTTTCAGTGTCAGTTGTCAACATGCAACGCGGCAAGCTGGTACACAGCTGCATGTAGTGTGCACGTACGTAATGTACACAATATACTGTACATGTGCACGTGCATGTGTGCAGTACATTGTACTTGTACATGTATGTACTGTACAGTAGTAGGCCTACATGTACTGTACATGTACATTGTATGCATAGAGGTTGTACCGTCCATCGGATTTCGCGCGTCATGGCCGGGCTGTTGTTCTACTGCGCATGACTACTGACCTATGTGGATAACCTTTGGAGAGCGCTTCCGCTGCTCCACGCGCGATCAACGCGGGATCAGGATCCAGTGTAAACGCGGCACTGGATCAGATCCTTCGTGACCGCAGGATCTGATCCTCCTCGCGGGATCAAGTGTAAACGCAGTGTAATAGGTGCTGCCAATCAGCCAGCCTGACAAATTAACATTGAGTTGACCAAAATCGGTCAGAAAATCACTATAGGCGCGCCCATACGAAGTTAAGCATTAATTAATTGACTTAAGGTGATATACAAAAATGTTGCAAACCGCGTGCTTACTGACTAAAATTACCAAAATGTAAATCTTAAAATTGAGTGGGCCTGACGTTTGTTTCGATCCTAGGAGGACCTTTCTCAAAGGCAGAGTGACAAGGACAAAACAGATACATGTACACGAAGGAAGGGGGGAGAGAGTGAATAGGACACGGATGAGAAATTCAAAGGACAAAGAGTGAAGCTGGTAGAGAGAGATCAAAGAGAAGGGCAAGGAGTAGGGTAGGGATTAGTGAGAAGAGGGGGAAGATCAAAGAGAAGGGCAAGGAGTAGGGTATAGGATTAGTGAGAAAAGGGGGAAAGATCAGAGAGAGAAGTGTGAAGGACTGAACACAAAAGAAGGATTATCAGAAAGCTGCATGGTGTTAGTCATTACACTCCTGGATGTTGAGACCATGTGGTTGAATAGTCCGAAGACGCGTCTTCATCCACATTTTGTCACGGCTAATTATAAGACGGACAGCATTTACTACGGTGACAAAGTGATTCTATGCCCACATTCCTTCCACATCACTATCAAATTCACATGGGAACTCTCTCTCCAGCAGACCCACTAAATTTCTGGATGTCACCGTCCGGAAAGACCTGGACACACAATTACTACTGACTTGTATTCTAAGCCCATCGACACTCATCAATATCTCCATGCCTCCAGTTGTCACCCTAGACACTGTAAGACTGGTATAGCTTACAGCCAGGCCCTCAGATTGAGGCGTATATGTTCTAATGAGTCTGACTTTCGCCGCCATACACGTGTATTGGCCAGTAACTTGGTTGCCGCTAGAGGCTATAGTTCTCACCAAGTGAAGAACTCTATTGCTAAAGTCTATTCCATTCCCAGAAGTTCGGCACTAAAACAAAAGCCACCAGGTCCCAAGGACAAGCCCAAGGTTCCCTTATTTACTTCCTACCACCCTTCTCTTCCTCCTCTCAGGAAGATAACTAAGGAAAACCACCATATCCTCCACACTTCAGATCGTCTGGCTGATGCCATTCCAAATTCGCCTGTTTTGGCTTTCAGGCGCCCCCGTAACGTAACCTGCGTGACTTAATTGTCCGAGCAGAGGTTCCCCCTTTGGACTCTTCACCTCCAACTAAATTTGGTACATTTAAGTGTACCTCGAAATGCATTGTTTGCAAGACACATGTCAAGGAAATAGACTCTTTCAATGGACATTCTTCTGGAACTACCCACACGACCTACGGCTGTATCACGTGCACTACCTCCAACATCATATACCTCATCTTTTGTAGAGTTTGTAATATTCAGTATGTTGGCGAGACCAAAAACACCCTCAAAAACGGATCTATGGCCACAGGTCTACTATCAAAACCGGTAAAATGGACACCCCTGTTGGGTATCACTTCAATCTCCCTGATCATTCGATATCAGATATGAGTGTACTGGGCATAGAATCACTTGATCACCGTAGTACTGCTGTCCGTCTTAGCCGTGAGAAAATGTGGATGAAGCGTCTTCGGACTATTTAACCACATGGTCTCAACATCCAGGAGGGTAATGACTAACACCATGCAGCTTTCTGATAATCCTTCTTTTGTATTCAGTCCTTCACACTTCTCTCTTTGATCTTTCCCCCTCTTCTCATTAATCCCTACCCTACTCCTTGCCCTTCTCTTTGATCTTTCTCCCTCTTCTCAGTAATCCCTACCCTACTCCTTGCCCTTCTCTTTGATCTTTCCCCCTCTTCTCACTAATCCCTACCCTACTCCTTGCCCTTCCCTTTGATCTCTCCCAACCAGCTTCACTCTTTGTCCTTTGTTTCTCATCGGTGTCCTGTTCACTCTCTTCCCCTTCCTTCGTGTACATGTATCTGTTTTGTCCTTGTCACTCTGCCTTTGAGAAAGGTCCTGCTAGGATCGAAACGTCAGGCCCACTCAATTTTAACATTAATTAATTGCTGACAGCTCGAAATATTATACTCCTCTATTGGAAAATTACTTTTACCCCGATAGGCATTTGACTATAAAACCCATGAAATTTGATATCGTCTAAAAGAAAACTGACGATTGCCAAACATGTTATTGCTACAACATGGGAGCTGTATAAAGTGTCCCTAGTCTCATTGGGTTTTTTCCCGAACATTCCCCCATTTTCCTCATTTTGCTAATTTCTACTCATGTCTGCTCATTTTAGTCATGTCTGCTCATGTCTGCTCATTTCTATTCATGACTGCTCATGTCTGCTCATTTAATTCTGCTCATTTAATTCTGCTCATTTTTGCTCATTTCTGCTCATTTCTACTCATGTCTGCTCATGTCTGCTCAATTTACCTAAATGAAGACAGAAAACACGACATTTATATAATTTATTGCCCAATTTTACATGAAGTTCCCATTTGGAGATCGACACCCCACGAGTAAACATCACGGATGCTGTTTCTGGGATAAAGCGCTATGCTTGTCATGATTGCAGCAAAAGCTATTATAGTCGGCGATATAACCTTCGAAGACATGAAGAAAACGCACACTGTACTGGTGAATCGAAAATGGACGGCATTGACGATGATCGTAACATAAGAACATTTCGATCAGCCAATTCTTACATAGAAGATTATCAACCAGGATTTAAAAAGCGTAGATGTCAGGATTCTGAAACAGAAAGCAGCGGAACTGAATCTAAAATGGCGACGGGACTGAATCTAAGGATGATGGTGACGATTTAGAGGAGAGTATACGTGATGACGAATCAGAGGAAGAAACTGACGATGACTTGTCGGAAGAAGATGGGTCCAGCTCTGAATTGGAAGAAAATATCGCCAATTTGGCAACATAAAAGGTGCGTCCACATCACACGTACTGCCTAGTGGATATATATTCTACACACTCTCCACTCACATGCCGACAACCCAGGATCACTTTCAAGGATGCTTCTGACTGATTTCTCAAAGGCGTTCGACCACATCGATCACACTATGGCTGTTTCAAAACTGCTGCAAATGTGAGTTTCCCACTCGCTTATTTCTTGGATCAGCGACTTCCTAAATAACCACCAGCAGTGCGTCAGATATGGCAAAGTATTGTCAAAATGGACCACCATGCATGCAGGAGAACCACAGGGAACGAAGCTGGGACCAGTAATTTTCCTTGCTGTCATCAACGATGCGTGGACAAGTCACGTCACCACCAACATTCATCGCTTCAAATATGTCGATGACTTGACTGTGATACTGATAGAAACATCCCATGCTCATACGCAGTCCCAACTGCCAACTGTTGTCAATGAACTCAATGGTCTACAGAAAATAAATTGCACCTCAATCCAAAAAAGTGTGCAGTTATGAAAATCTGCTTTACCAGGAACAAACCCATGCACCCCCCTTAACAAGCTTACTCTGCATGATGTCACTATACAACAATGCAACACGGTGAAACTCCTTGGCATTTTAATTCAGTCAGACCTGAAATGGGACAAACATGTCCACTTTATTATTGTAAAGCGAGCTAACAGCCGATTAGACATGCTTCGTAAACTGAAATACCATTTTTTGTCAAGAGGTGATCTTGTTCTAATCTGTAGATTAGAACAAGATCATTTGTTCATTTGTTCGGCCGATAGTAGAAAATGCAACCCCTGTGTTTGGTCAAGTGGAATTACGAAATAGCAATGCGACACTATCGAGCGCATTCAGAAAAGAGCGTGTCGAATTATCCTCGGTCCGGACTACGTTCGGTACGTGATGCTCTACCAATCTGCAGACACTCAAGTGTAGACGAAAACAATTCCATGAGCATTGCGCATTTGCAAAATCTCTTAAAAACTCAAAACTTGAAAGCCTTGTACCAGAAACAAGGTCAATATCTGGCTACAACCTAAGATAACACAACAAAACATACAGAAATAAAGTGCAATACCTCAAGATTTAAGAATAGTCCGTGCCACATTTAATTGACCTAATAATAATAATATCGCTTACCAAGACCGGTTGGAAGAGGCCAAAGAGGCAACCAAAGATTGTGTGGAATGAGAAATCGACAATGGTATGGACGAATATCAAGCCGAAGACAAAGCCAATAGGAAAACCCGCTGATGGGCAGTCAAGAAAAATCTTTGAAAACTACAAGGATTTCCTGTCAAGTTACTTGCATCTTGAAGAAAAAGAAGCCCACCAAGTAATTAGTATGCTCGCCGAAGACAAAGCCAATAGGAAAACCCGCTGATGGGCAGTCAAGAAAAAATCTTTGAAAACTACAAGGATTTCCTGTCAAGTTACTTGCATCTTGAAGAAAAAGAAGCCCACCAAGTAATTAGTATGCTCGCAGATCTCAAAGAAAAACTAGATAAAGGCATGGAAGTTGACAAGGCCCTTGACAGGGTAATGGTTAAACACCATGCCGAATTTCTCGGCTTGTTCCAACATGATGAAAGTGGAAGACAAAATTAGAGATGGTAAGGATTAGAGTGTAGTGACCACTTTTTTGTTCACCTACTTTTTCCTCGTACAGACAGCGAACCAGTCTAATCTGAATTTAGATTGGAATGCGGATTGTTGTTTGTTTATTTTGGCTTTACTCATGGTTGCATGTTGCCCACGGGTTTTCTTTCTTGGACCAGCATGTGGTCTCTCTCTCTACCCTCGGCAATTGAACGAGTACGACCTTGGAGATTGCTCTTCATGTGCGTACTGCTTAGAGCATTGCAATAATCAGAGCGTTTCCAAAGTCTATTTTCCGTGTTCCAGCGAGACCTTTTGATCGAGTGGATTTTACCATGGATATTATATCCTTGGAGTAGCTGTTGATCCGGTTTTCTTCTCCTCGCTCCAACTGATTTCTTCCCTGAGCTGATTTCTTCACCGAGTGTTTTCTCAAGCTTTCACGACCGGGAGACGGGATCGAGTACGACCAGCCGTCCTCTGACCTCCAGCAGACTAGAGTCTTCAGGAGTTTCTTCCCGCGTCGTCATTTGACCTTTTATTATCCGATCCTTACTGGTTTATTATCGCTCTGCATTTTCCACTGTATTTTTCCTACGCATCTTTACTTTCTATCCAAACCTTACCTCATTTCCTTTCAACTGCACCTTTTCTTCCACGTTTTCTGTATAAAGCATAACTCCTTTACTCCGCTATATTTGCCACTGCATGGTTTGGATCACAAAATTAAATCGAAGGGTATATACCGAACACGTTGTCTACTTTTCTCTTCATTCACATCCCTTTATTTCCCCAAAGCGCAAAATACCTATATTCCCCTACAAATTTGTGATCCAGACGGTGGAGTGCAGATACCTTTATTTACTTCTATCTATGGGATAAGTTCATTGGTTATAGCTCCATGGTTGTAGTAATAAAACAAACGACTGAGTAGGCCATGTCTTTGCCTAGTGACGGTGAGGCACATTTTGCTTGCATCGGGAGAGGTGCCATTCCACCTGCTAATCCATGGCATTCATGCGGTCGCCTCCTTTCTGGGAGAGTGACCCCCATATTTGGTTTGCTCAGGCGTAGGCCCAATTCACGACCCGAGGCATTGTCGCGCATGCTACGATCGAGATGTCTACATGTGATCACCTCCCTTCAGCCAGAAGTTGCCCTGGAGGTTTGAGATCTACTACTGCAAGGCGCCAGCCAAAGACGCCCCAGGCCCCATATACTGCGCACAAAGAAGCGCTTATGCTGCGTTCCAATCACGTCGTGTTTATGGTGTTCACGACCAGTATTTCCCAGTTCACAAGTACGAGTGGGCTGCATTCCAATGCTTCTCACCAACACCACGCCAACACGCACAGTGCGCAAGCGCAAAGACCGAATAGTATAATTATGCTAGTTGCTACGCGGCTGGTTTTCACAAACGTACGCGAGTTGGACAGCTCGTACTCCGACGACTCGCAGCTAATGTAATGGACATTATTACTATTACTATAGTCCTGACATGTGCGTGTAGAACAGCGTATTCAATTCATGGTAAATTCACCTTTTCGTTCATGACTGCAGAAGCCGCCACCGTATGTAGCATAATCTTATTGTAACTCATGCATGCATCGATGTTGGTACAAACTTTTTGCCCTTTGACCTCCTGACTCCATTTTGTTGCCAAGTCGTGAACTGGAGGCAAGATTTCTGCCTCCAGTTCACGACTGGTACCCACGAATTACCAGACGATTGGAACGCCCTTCGCGACTAGTGAACTCGTGAACACGGTAAGCACGACGCGATTGGAACGCGGCATTAATCACAGCTGCTTCGGCGGATGCAGCAGCTATTGGGAGGTCGCCAGATCGAAGCGGACATTCTACGCCATCTTTTCCTCCAACTACTTCCTGCACACATCCGGTTGATACTTACCTCAGCTGGTGAGTCGGTACCCTGGACGACCTCGCGTCCCTGGCCGATCGCTTGGTATAGCAACGCGTCCCCACGGTTACGCAAGTCCCCCCCTGCCGAGCTAGACAGATGACCTCCGCAAACACTGAAGGACCTGACGCAGCAAGTGGTAGCCCTTCAAGTGCAACTTGACTGTCAGCAGTCGCGTCCGCGCTCTCGCTCACGCCCTGGCAGGAGTCGTCCCACCACTCCTGGTCCAGGGTTGCACAAATCCCTGGGTGAGAGAGGGAATGTAGGGCGTTGAACACCGCACGTCTGTGTTTCAGGGGCACGAATGGTCAGGGGTTGCCGGTGGATGTGTCGCAAATAATGCTGCCTTGCGAGGTAATGAGCGGATTATTGTCTGAAGAACAAGCCTGGTAATGGCGTTCTGCAGTTCCGCTTGCAACTCAGGATCATCATTCTGATCTGCTGCCAGTTTATCGAAATCCACCACAGAATCGGTGTAAACGACGTCAATGTCAGGACGAGAAAGTGTGTCGGCGACGACATTGTCCCTGCTCTTGACATGTCTCAGGTCGGTGGTATACTGATGCGAGATCAAATCCAAATGCTGGATTTCACGCGGGTTGTGTCGGTCCCGCTTAGCGTTGAAAGCATGGATCAAAGATTTGTGATCTGTGAATACGCAGAACTGGCGGCCTTCCAACATGTGTCGAAAGTGTCTGATCGCCAATTAGACAGCGAGCAATTCGCGACCGAAGGCATTGTACTTCGTCTCTGCTGGAAGGGGCTTGGCGAGAAGAATGCGCTATGCGTTGCCAGGAGTTGTCGGAACACTCCTCCCATAGCAACATCTGACGCATCCGTCATGATGCTAATGGGCGCATCAGAACAAGGATGGGCAAGCATGGTCGCGTGTGACACCTGAGAAAGATGATGTCAGCAAAGGCTTTGCAAAGGCTTTGTCCGGAGTCCAAACCAGTGGATTCCGGGAATCTGGTTTCTGTTTGGTGAGCAGATCGTTGAGAGGGGTAAGAATTCCGGCACAGTTGGGAACAAAACGGCGGTAAAAAATTACCAGTCCAAGGAAACTGCGGAGCCGATTGTAGGACGTCGGTTGGGGAAAATCGCGAATTGCTTCCATCTTCTGCGGTAGTGGCTGGATTCCCGCGGCATAGACGTGGTGACCCGGGAAACTGAGTTCCGGTACGCCGAACACGCATCTGCTGGGATTAATGATGACATCATAATCCTGCAGCTGAATGAAAAGAAGACGGAGATGCTCCTTGAATTGTGTTGTGCCGCGTTCTCATTGGCGATCAAAATGTCGCCTGTGTATGTGCAGACGAACGGGAGGCCTCTGACGACTTCGTCGATGAATCGTTGAAATGTCTGTGCCGCATTGCGGAGGCCAAAAGGCATTTTCACAAACTCGAAAAGGCCAAACGGAGTGATGATGGCTGTCTTGCACACATCAGCAGATTCGACTGGGATCTTATGATAAGCTCGCACCGAATCGACCTTGCTGAAAATGAGTTTGCCCTTCAGGTTTGCCGCAAAGTCTTGGAGATGAGCAATTGGCTAACGGTCAGGAATGGTGACGCGATTTAGCGTTCTGTAATTTCCACACGGGCGCAAGTCTCCTGGGGACTTCTTTGGTACAAGATGGAGAGGCGAGGACCAGGTGCTGTTGGAAGGACGAACAATGGCCAACTCGAGCATGTGCTCAAATTCTTGCTTCGCGACTTTCAAACGGTCAGGTGCTAGACAACGAGCGCGAGACTTGGCTGGAGGTCCTTTGGTGAGAATGTGATCAGTGACATCATACTTCAGTGGCGTGTAATAATAGGAAAGTCATGGAGAATGACGTCATATGGGCTGGGGTTGGATGTAGAGAAAACCGGGCTGATAGGTGTTTCAAACGTGTTCACTACTTTCACGACCATATTGGTCGTGGTGTCAGTAGTGTATAGTGAGCAGTTGACCTCGTTTTTGGGAGGAGGATCATGATCCTCATTGAGGATCACAGTGGTGACCCCAACGAGCAGCGGCGTAGCTACGGGGGGGGGGCGTGGGGGCGTACGCCCCCCCCCCCATGAAAGATCGTCGCCCCCCCACTGGGATTTGAAAAACAAAAGAAAATCAAAACCACACAATTCTTAAGATAAATTAAGAACCCCATTAGTACCCCAATTCATGTTTTTTTTCGGTAGTAAAATAACTTGTAGTTGCTGAGCGGTGGTGATCATGCAGAGAGGCTTGAGTAGCGCAGCGTATACGTACGTGTACGTGTGCATGTACTGTACGTGTATGCAGCCATGCGGCCGCTATACACGTACTGTACGTGTACATGTGCTGTGCAATGGAGTGTGTACATGTACGTGTATATGTACATGTACAGTACAGTGTACATTGTACACGTATGTACATGTACGTGTACATTACATACATGTACTGTACATGTACACATTGTGTGCAAGGAAGGACGTGTTACGTCTTGTTGCAATGCTGCGCGTAGTCTGGTTTCGGCCCCACTGATCCTTTAGATTCGCTATGGCTTCATGTAGAGATGGAAACCAGACCTAGACTTGACAAGGTCTCTAACGTCGCGAAGGGAAAACGGTCATAATAAAAATGCGCTACACTTTTCAACCTCGGCCATTATCTGGATGCACGATGCAATTAGCTTTCGATCGGTACCGGTTTGAATGCACTTTCATCGTTTCTAAGTTATAGTTCCATAATAATCTCTGAATGTTGTTTCCGCGTAATTTGATATTACTCCTTAGTCATTAATTTTGAAAGTGGTATGGAAAGAAAGAGGGATATACAGGCTTAAATTTGAGGGTAATATGTAGTCCGAGTAACTTGGACCTGACGAGTCACCCTTTTTTATCGAATTTTGAAATGTTGAGGTACGGGTGACTGTAGGGTCCAAGTCGAACCGAGTCCAAACCCTGCTGGTGCGTAGTCCGAGTAACTTGGACACTTACAATCGCCCTTTTTAAACATTTTGAGGGGTCGGGCGATAGTAGGGTCCAAGGAATCCTGCCGAGGAACCCGGTAAGTAACTATGTGTTTGACTCCATGACTACCCCCGACCAAAACCCCCAGATTTTACCTCGAAAACACCCATGAAACCGTCCCACGCACCCATCTTTGGATTAAGTGAGAATCACACGAAAATGTCTCCTTTTCCCCCATACGTGAGTAAAACAAATGACCAGTATTGAAATCGGTGATTCTCACTAACTTCAAAGATGGGTGCGTGGGACGGTTTCATGGGTGTTTTCGGGGTGAAATCTTGGGTTTTTGGTCGGGGGTAGTCATGGAGTCGAACCGCAGTTACTTACCGGGTTTCCCATCAGGATTACTTGGACCCTACTATCGCCCGACCCCACAAAATTTTAAAAAGGCGATTGGTCCAAGTTACTCGGACTACCTGCGTGCGTACAAACCGCCAAAACATTTCGACCGAAAAACTACCCGACGGAAACCCCCAGATTTACCGCCGAAAACACCCGTATCACCGTCTTACGCGGCCATTGTTTGATTCAGTGAGAATCACAGATTTCAATAATGGTCATTTGTATTACTCACGTTGGGGGAAAAAGGAGAAATTTCCCCTCATTTGATCGAGAACATTTTCTCCCGTGCGACGAGCCAAAAGGCGGCCATCTTGGATTTCAAATGAAACGTATACACGTAAACCGATGACGTCAAGGTGCTCGCGTACCTGTCAAAACGTCACTGATTTACGTGTATATATATACATGTACAGTATAACCATTTCAGTTTGAAATCCAAGATGGCCGCCTTTTGGCTCGTTGCACGGGAGAGGATGTTCTCGGTCAAATGAGGGGAATTTTCTCCTTTTCCCCCAAACGTGAGTAATATAAGTGACCATTATTGAAATTTGTGATTCTCACTGAATCCAAAAATGGCCGCGTAGGACGGAGCGATTTTGCAAAGTATGCAATTTGCAACTTCCGAAATCTCCAAAAATATCAGACAAATCCTTAATTTTTCTGGAATTCTAGAAAACATTTCTTTTGAAGAACGGAAAAACAAGAATACAATATTTCTTACATAAAATAAATTATTGAAAATTGTCTCAGTCGTCGGGTGCACTGCGCGTCCATTTAGTCCAAGGTTTCATAACGAGCGGCTTTGGGGTCATGTTGAACGATTTTCGTCGCGCTATAATGCCTCTCAAACCGCTCTAGAAGACAAGACGTCTACATTTAATTTGTTTTCACAAGCACAGGTATTTGCAAACCTTTACAAGTAGTCGAGTGATCTTAAGTTTATATGCGGTCGACAAAAAAATAATATACACGTACGGCATTGATTTGTTGGACTGGTCGGAGTGGTACTTCGGTTGACCGCGAAACGCGAAACATCGTCGGTAACTTGTTATCATACAGAGCTCTATAAACTATGCACATGCAATAAACATTACATTATTTGTTAGAAAACAAGTGTGTAAAGACTGGTGGAAGTCTACTAATCATTCCGGACGTACTGAGTGCACACACACTGGAGTGTGGTCTCGCAGCGTGCACAAATCACGAGGACGAGTACAATCCCACAAGGCGTTTTTTGATGAAGATTTGGTAGACAATTGCCTTAATTTTTTTCAATTTTAACTCATATGAAAAAAACAAAAAACAAAGGTGATTAAACATTCACGGTTTTATGGTCTCGCAGCGTGCACAAATCACGAGGACGAGTACAATCCCACAAGGCGTTTTTGATGAAGATTTGGTAGAAAATTGCCTTAATTTTTTTCAATTTTAACTCATATGAAAAAAACAAAAAACAAAGGTGATTAAACATTCACGGTTTTGCAAAAATCAAAACCCAAAACCGTCTCCAAGGCAAAACAGAAAAACCTTGAAAAATCGTGAAACCTTGAAAAACCGACAAACCGCCCAAATTACAATCCGCCCCCCACGAAATTTGGCAGCCCCCCCATCGCCCCCCCCCATGAAAAAAATCCTGGCTACGCCGCTGCCAACGAGGATCATAAAAGAGGTCGCGTGGTGAACCCACCGAGGATTTTAAAAATGTGATGATGTTACGAAACCGATGAATCGATATCCACCGATAAAAATAGGTGGAATTTATTGGGTTGATGCGTGTCTGGGCATGTTCCCCAGCATTTTAGTATGTCATAAGCGCTTAGTATAAGAAACGGTAATTTTTAATTGAGTGAAATGGACTGTACTTCGGAACTCTATGCTTGACACTGTTGATTTTTTCTTCTTCTCTCTATTTCCTTTGTTAAAAGTAAGAACGCACCCCAGTAAATAGTTCAAATAGTATGGTCTGTAGACGTTTTGTGGACTTTGAAGCCTTATTTCATTTCAAAATGCATACATGTGCAGAGACACGTAGTTTTAGTATTCCCCTAGTCAAGCAAAGCAAAATAAAAACAAACACGCGTACACAACTAAATGAAAGACGACACTAGTTGCCTAAAACCAACTGGAACTCACCAGAACATTCCTTAAGTGGTCAACGGGCGATATACAGTTTCAAGTATTTTATTCGTTATTTCACGCAAACAGTAAAACATACAATGTTAAGTGTATAGTCAAGTCTACCTTAAGAGAAATTAAACAGCAAATTAAAAAGCAAATCAGTTAAGTAAAATAAATAAATTAAGTGAAAGTTACAAATAAATTGGATAGGTGTTGTGAAATGTTTTTCTCTTTTTTGAGCCTACATCATTTTTCTTTATTGAGCCGACATAATTTTTTTGTTTTTTTGGTGGAATCTATGAACCCTTTAAAAATCCTACTTGGTTTATTCTTTGTCTACTCATCTTGTTGGAAATGTACAGTTTTGTATCACTGTACATGTACATGTAGTTGGTGACATACATGTACGTACATGTACATTACGAACCCACACGCGGTTACTTTCACCGCCGCGGTGCAATTCCTCCTCGTGCTAGAGGTAGATAGTAGATACTGTACATGTTTATTTTGTAGATATTATGATTCATTGGTGATTCATTTTCAAACTATTCGTATACTATACCTTAGGAACTTTTGCAAGGGGTACGTACTACGTACCATGCTCTCCTAACGAACGAATGGTACGAATCTACTGCAGTATACCCACTGTCAATATTACTATAAGGCAATGACCGCAGTAGTATACACAATAGCGGTTCTGGGACAGTTTTCGTTATGGTCTCTA
This sequence comes from Luidia sarsii, assembly GCA_949987565.1. Lineage (NCBI taxonomy): Eukaryota > Metazoa > Echinodermata > Asteroidea > Paxillosida > Luidiidae > Luidia > Luidia sarsii. Next base: position 2,210,797 of record OX465121.1, read on the forward strand.
TTCGGGTTTTTTCCTTGTTTCTCGGCTCCCAGAGGGCTCACAAAAACACGGCCCCTACGTACGTTGTAAGTTTTTCGTTCTCGTTGGATTGGTTCAGTGTGTAGGTGAAGACGATCTCACGACACAAAGAATTGGAGTAAAATTGGATGAATTCTGCATCTCGCTCTTGAACCCGTACGCAAAGAATGGGGGGAAAATGGGTAAGTTACTTGAGCGGGGTTACCTTGCCGCGGGCCCGCCCAACCCCCATGGCGGGCCCAGACCATATGGAACCAAGCGCAGACTCGTTATAAGAGCACTGGCTCATCAAACAAATATCCCTTTAGAAGGTCAATGACTCGTTCCACGAGCAGCTCGACCCGCTCAAGGACGATGTAGGGGTCTCGTTCCTAGAGAGTCTCGAGATTGCCAGATATGGTGTGGGAGTCCCAGGCAGCTGCTTCCGGCGGACCTTCCGGACCGGAAAAACAACTACTTTAACCGGGACCGGAGGACAGCTGCTCTAGCCGCAGCCTCCTTCCAAATTCGCTGTAGCCTCGACGAACCGATGCCGAATAGTTTTTTCGCCTCGATAGCCGATATTCAACCCCGCAGGATGCGAAGCTCTTGGAGCTGCTCTTCGGGTAATTCTCTCCTCGGAATCATTTTTTCGGATATCATATGCGGATGTATGGGTCTAAATGTAGCACAACGCGTACGGAAAAAAAGTCTCAGATCGATAGAAATTTCCAATTAGAGAAACGTGCATGCTGCTTATACAATGTAACCCGTGGTTCGTCACCAATTTGCAGGAACCGATTTTGAGTGTCGACCCCTTTTGGAAAAGAAACACAGTGGGCAGACCAAGATTGTGTACATTTGCGATAAATACAGTTTTATTCAGACACCAAAAAATTCAGCCATCAGATTAGATAAAATTAGATAGCTGTTGTCGTAGCAGAGTGTCCGGAATGGTCCAACCAGTGAAAGGACCCGCGGTGGTGGTCTGGCGTGCCGACTCCTGAGACGTGAGCAGTGTCCAGCAGGATCGTGGCCCGGCGTGCCGACTCCTGACACGTGAACGGTGCCTCACGGTGGTGGCGGAGGTCTTGAGCGATTCGGGGAAGCCGTTCGATGGGGTCGTGGTTCCCAAAACCACCAACGTGGAGCTAGCCGAAACGTACATGGCCAACGTATCGTCTTGGGGTCCCTCGAATCTCTGCGCTGATCGGTCTGTCGGTTGATCTGCCTGAAGTGCCCGTCGCTCCCTGGGAGGCTTGACGGCCGATGGCCACAGTAGTTTCTTGGGGTTCCCGCACCAGATTACCGAAGTTAAAATAGTCAAAACCCAGGACCAGAGGCTAAAACAGTGAGCCAACACTTATGCACGAGAGTAGAAAATAGCGGTGGAGGGAAACGGCTTCTCAGGTGTATGGCACGGCGGCATAAGCAAGAATGCCAGCCTTCGCCGGATTCTGGGGCAAGCTAGGGCCCAGAACATGAGTTGGTCACATGATCAGCTCAAGCTGTCATTGGCCAACTTTAAGGTAACACACGCGGAAAGACATCCGATTGGTCAAGCGTGTAGCTTGGGGATGACCATCTCCACAGAAGCTTGTGGTTTCCCAGCTCAGGAGAGGTGTGACCCACAGGAAGGTTTTATGGCACCTGCATCCTGCTTAGCCACAGAGTGGACACAGAAATCATAGGCTCATTAGAAGGGGATAGTAAAGTGTAAAAGGAAGTAGGGAAAGATCAAAGAGCTTAATGAGGGCAGCTCTTCAAAGAGGGAAAGATGGAAACATGGAGTGAGAGAGAAAGGAAAGAAAGAAACTACCAAATCCATACAAATACAAATCTATAACCCATACCAGTCCACTGGGTCGGGGTTACAACAAGATGAAAGGACGAGATACATGCAAGTGGCTAGTCTACGGAAAGTATCACACCTGCGGAGATGGTGTATCACACCGACTTTGAGAAGGACTTGTACAAGCTGATGAACAACTCGGTCTTCGGTAAAACATGAGCAGACATGAGTAGAAATGGGCAAAATGAGCAGAATGGGCAATGCTCAAAAAAGAAAGAAAAAACAACACGTCCCGATCTAAATTCTCTCTTCTCCCTGGGAATTCCCCCATTTTACTCATTTTGCCCATTTCTACTCATGTCTGCTCATTTTGCTCATTTCTGCTCATTTTCTGCTCAGTTCTGCTCATTCCTGCTAATTCCTGTTCATTCCTGCTCATTTCTGCTCATTCCTGTTCATCATGTCTGCTCATTTCTGCTCATTTCTGCTCATTCCTGCTCATTCCTGCTCATTCCTGCTCATTCTTGCTAATTTCTGCTAATTTCTACTCATTTCTGCTCATGTCTGCTTATGTCTGCTCATTTCTACTCATGTCTGTTCATGTCTGCTGATGTCTGTGCTCATGTCTGCTCAGTGCTCAGTTCTGCTCATTTTACCTACATGAGGACAGAAAACAGGACATTTATGTCGGGAGATGGGAATTTAAAACTAACGCCCACGTAGGCTGTACATCCATGTACACCTCCGTACAATACTTGTTTTGGTTCACTCTTGTGACCTTTGACACGATCTGGCGTGGTTGAAGTAGACCGTTGTTGGGGTGACACGCCGCCTAAAGGGCGACTTATTGATCCCATTTTTCTGCTTCAAGTTCAACCCACACCCTTGGAACCCCAGGCTGGATTAGCACGGTAAGGAAACTCTCCAAGTTCAATAAGAACCTATCATTTGTTCTGGGATTCCTATATTAAGGGCAGATTTTGGGGCTGGAATGGGTCACGGGTAGCGTGGGGAGAGTGTCCATGGTACACACACGCATTTGCATGGCTGTACAATAATGTCAATAATACCATAGTGTACCGGTAGTGTATACATTTTGTATTGTATTGTAATGGCTGTTTACCGTTGCTGCGTTGCTGGTCTCACGCTCTGCGTGATCCCGCTATTAGTATTGCGTGTTGGGTTTGGGCATGGCATTACATGTATATCGTATTGGTCATCCTGACTTGGACTTCTCTTTTGTGTTTATAATTAGCAAACTCTGCAATATACATGATTGTAGCTTTAATTTTAGTCTTAGCCTGAAACCATTATTGTCAATGGGTTGTTTTGATTTGGCAGCTGAGTGGCTTCCGGCCATTTCGACAATACAGCAGTCAACAGGTCAGACCCCTGCTCAGGCTTTAGGGTCCAACACCACCTTCCATCCTGGGTAAGGAGTGCTTTCAACTTAAAATCACTTTGATTGTGTACGTGTAATTTATGTTAAATTTTCGCATTGATTATATGTATTAATTTAATTTCTTTATCTTTGTTCTCGATAGGGTTTTGTTTTTCCATTTTTTTTTTCTTGTTGTACACAATAAAACCACCACTCCGAATCTCTGACTGTCAACCTTGCTGATTTGGAGAATTCTGCCTGCGTCCAGGGGACCTGGGTCCCAAGTAATTAAGAGACCGGGACCTATTGACCCCGCTGCTGCATCCCGTCGCAGGGGGGCTCTTCGGCGTCCCGCTACATTTATATATTGCCCAATTTTAAACTTGTCTTCCCATTTGGAGATCAACACTCCACGAGTAAACATGAATATTTCTGGGATAAAACGCTATGCTTGTCATCATTGCAGCAAAAGCTATAGTCGGCGATATAACCTTCGAAGACATGAAGAAATCGCAAACGGTGCGGGTGAATCGAAAATGGACATTGACAATGATCGTAACATAAGATTTCGATCAGCCAATTCTAACATAGAAGATTATCAACCAGGATTTAAAAGGCGTAGATGTCAGGATTCGGAAACAGACAGCAGCGGAACTGAATCTACAATTGATGGCGATGGGACTGAATCTAAGGATGATGGTGACGATTTAGAGGAGAGTGATGACGAATCAGAGGAAGAAATCGACGATGACTTGTCGGAAGAAGATGGGTCTGGCTCTGAATTGGAAGATAATATCGCTTATCAAGACTGGTCGGAAGAGGCCAAAGAGGCAACAAAAGATATTCGGAATCAGAAACACGATGGTTAAACACCATGCCGAATTTCTCGGCTTATTCCAACATGATGAAAGCGGAAGACAAAATTAGAGATGGTAAGGATTAGAGAATCCTATTTCTTTTCGAGAGCAAAATGAGCAGGTCGATGAGCAAAATGAGCAGGAAATGAGAAAAATGAGCAATACGATGAGCAGGAAATGGGAAAAATGAGTAGGTAAATGAGCAAAATGAGCAAGTGAACGAGCAAAATGAGCAGGTGGATGAGCACAATGAGCAGGTCGATTAGCAGAATGAGCACAAAATTATCAAAATGAGCAGGTGAATGAGCAAAATGAGCAGGTTAATGAGCAAAATGAGCGAGGTGAGCACAGAGACAGACTGTTATATTTGTTAAATAGTGTAACGCGACTGAGGGGCAGTTTATCCCCGCCCGGGAAATAGAACAGGCCGGCCAGCTGTTGGCTCCGCCCAGCGCGCCCTGATTGGTCGTTGCGATCACGTGCTGAGGGTTGTGCTACTGCGGGGAGCCTTTATAAAGAGCTGCGGATCGGTGGTCAGGGTCTTGTCGGCAATAGCGGACGAGCGTGGTAAGTCACCTTTCTGAGCGTGACTGCTCCTGGCTGTTCAGGGCTACTGGTGGTGCGGTATAGGTCCCTCGTGAGGGGCCTGCGATTCGTATTGCTGTGAGGGGCTGCGGGATGTGCGGCGTGTTGGAGTGAGATCGCCTTCTCGGCGCTGATAAGCGTGAGGGGTGGTAGCAGTCCGACAACTATAGCCCCTCAAGCAAGGAGCCCTGGCGTCCGGAGTATGCCACGTTAGGTCTGTGCAGTATTAGCCGGTTGCACTGTTCCCGTTGTGGGCACTATGTTATGTTGTGCGGGGGTACACTGTCTGATGTCTCGGTGCTTGGTCCTCACGTTCATTTAAGCTAATTATAGAGGGTCCCCTACGATAGCCGAGTCAGATGTGGTACGAATAAACCAGTTCGAAAGTGTTGTCCTGCAAACGGTAGTCCCCGCGTTTCTGTCCAACGACTGTTACGTGTTTGTTATGGGTCAAATGTCTCCGTCCCCCTTGTAAGTACACCAGACCGGAAGCGCACATCAATACTGGCGGTATATTTCCTCCCAACGGACCTGTCTCTAACCGCTCAGGGACTATCCGGCGCGGTGCCGTCCGCGCGCGCGCTCCCAAGTGTGGGGCGCCCTCGCCGAACCCCTTGCTGCCGAGGGGCGCGCGCGTTACAATAGTCTAGCATTATTTTGTATAATTATAAAGTTTACCTCAGTTACTCACTCCTCATTATAATGAATCTGTTTTGTTAATTAATGTTCAAAACCGGTGGTGAATGAAAATATAATAAAAACGTGGGAAAGACAACCAAAGCATTGTGTTCCGACAGATCGGGTCTATTGTTTTAATATCCTTTAATTGTTCAAACACGGGGGAAATACGTAGGCCTACTGTAGTTTTGTGTTGCCTTCAGCGTCAGGCTGCAGATGTTTCCAAATTCAACCCCAATTAATGTGAAGGTTCGAAGCATGGAGCCATTCCATGGCCGAAGTAACAGGTCCGAACAATGGGTTTCCTGCATTAGCTTCGTACCATTCGTTCGTTATGAGAGCATGGTACGTACTCCTATAGCAAAAGTTCCCAAGGTATATACGAAATTACGATTAGTTTGAAAACGGATCACTAAGGAACCATATCTACAAAATAAACTTGTATCTACCTCTAGCACGAGTATCTCGAAGGAATTGCATCGCGGCGGTGAAGATAACCGCGTGTGGGTTCGTAATGTACATTCGTATGTCACTAACTACATGTATAGTGTCTCAAAATTTAGTGGGCCTGACATTTCGATCCTTGGAGGACCATTCTCAAAGGCAGAGAGATGTATAGTTGTAATGCCCCCGTCGGGGTTGGAACGGTGGGCTGTAAGAGAAGGGCAGAAAGGATAACATGGACTTGAGTAATTGTACCAGTGCACCTGTCACAGGCTCTGCCACAAGTGACATTTATTGTCCTCACTTCTGGTTCACTAAAGTCACTACAATTACGAAAAAAACTAGAAATACAAAGTTAACACTTTGATTGCCCAAGGGTGGAGAAACAACACCACAAACTCCTTTGGCCTGGTCCCTCTGTGGTTACCACGACAACACTGCCTGGCCGTGCAGTGGCCTCAGACTTGGCTGAGGCAGCTGGCTAACATAAACAGTCAATTAGGGACCACACTTCTTTTGGTACATGCACTGGAATGTGTTACTGGACCCAGCACTGGTTTTTGATTTTAGGCCCGGTCCAAAGGGATGGACAGGAACCTATGGCAGACCGGTCACACCGGACTTCAGTATGGGGGGTTTCGAGCCCCCCTGCCAAGAAACGAAAAGAACAAGACAGACGCTCAAGGGAGAGTTATGGACCCAGCACTGGTTTTTGATTTTAGGCACTGTCCAAAGGGATGGACAAGAACCTATGGCAGACCGGTCACACCGGACTTCAGTATGTGGGGTTTCGAGCCCCCCTGCCAATAAAAGGAAAGACAGAACAAGACAGACGCTCAAGAGAGAGTTATAAAATAATTATAGAAGGATAGCTATATATAGATATAATAACAAAGAGACAACACACATCAAAAATAAAACACAGACTCAAAAAAGCAACACACAATTTTATTTATTTATTGAAAAGAAGAAAAGGGGAAATTTTAATCACACACACAGGGGAAAATCAAAGTATAGACATGAAGGTGATCCGGCTATCGGAAATGCGGAAAAGACCGCCCCCTACAGCCCAGGTGGCAAGGAAGACTTCGGGGTCCAGGCGCTGGAGGTCCGTCTTTAAACGGTCTCTCACAAACGCCTTGGAAAGTCGGAGGACAGACTCCCTATGAAGGTGTTTTCGCTCGTAAAGAGCGAGACAGCGAGAGGTCCAAATTTTCCACTTGATCACCGAGATGGTGAACCAGACGAAGAGTGAATGGGGGTTCTTGGGAGCAAGTCCCTCGGCAAAAAGGACCATGCCCAGCGACAGGCGAAAGGAAGGACCTAAAACCTTATTCCCCACGGCCTCAACCCACTTCCACAGAAAGGAAACGAAGGGACACTGCCACAGGAGGTGCAGGAGGGTCTCGGCCTCGCTGCAGTGCCCGCAAGGGCATTTGCCGCGGCCGATCCCCCAGGTCCGAAGACGATGGCCTGTCTTCGCTGCACCCCAGAGCACTCGCCAGTTGAAGTCCCTCAGGGCGTGACCTGCTTGGGAAGAAGAAAAAAAGGCAAAATTAATGGTGGAGTTTGGAGCGGCGTGAGAGGGCCGCTCCGGAGAGATGGAGTTCAACTGGACCGCGTACAGTCCGGAGACCGACGCGGCTGCCCAGTTGAACTGAGGAGAGAGGGCGAAGATACGAAAGACAAGGCGACAGAAAGATTTGTAGTGGGGGGGGGGGGGTTGAGTGAGGGAGCGAGGACGAGAGTTGGACGAGACGTTGCGAGGGAGCACCCGCTGTAATTGGAGCGCCGCCCAGAAGTACAGAAATGAACGCCAGGGAGGACCGTTGGGCAACAGGAGGAGGCGCAGGCTCCTCAGATGGAAGCTGTCGCACTTGAGCTGCACGTCGACCACGCCCAGCCCACCAGCGGCTGCTGGCTGACAGACGACAGTCCGACGCACGAGCTCTGTCTTCCCTGACCAAAGAAATTTGAAAAGAATAGAGTTAATCCGCCTCGTGAGAGGCGGGGGGAGAGGATAAACAGGGGCAACATAAAAAGGAAGGAACACAGGACGGTGTTGATGACGTTGACCTTGCCTATAAGGGAGAGCCTACGCCTTATCCACTTGTCAGCAGTCGACTCCATTGTAGCGATCCTATCCTCCCAGTTCCGGGTGGCTAGGTCGCCGGGGCCCAACCAAAATCCGCAGACTCTGATCGGCCCCGTCGTCCACCCGATGGGGGCCACCGCCGGGAGGTCCTGCCTCCACCGGCCCATGATGAGCCCCTCGGACTTGCAGGGGTTAAGCCTGGAACCGCTGGCCTCTGAAAAGAGGCTGACCAGCTGGAAGAGGCGCCTCAAGGAGGGGACATCACGGATGATACATGTCGTGTCGTCCGCGTACTGCACGATCTTGCACTCCACCGAGCCGCTGCCCGGCAGGTGGACGCCGTGGATCCCTTGATCCCGACGCACCGCCGCGGCAAACGGCTCGATGCAGATCACGTACAGCAGCGGCGACAGAGGACAGCCCTGGCGGACACCTCGGCGGAGGGAGAAGGACTCAGACAGATGCCCATTGACCAGGACCCTCGACGAGATATTCCCGTAGAGGATCCCTAGCCAACGGAAAAAGCCCGGCCCGAACACCAACCGCCGGAAAGTCGCCAGGAGGAAGGACCAGTCGACACGGTCGAACGCTTTCTCCTGGTCCAAAGAAATGAAGAGAGAGTTAAGGGAACGGTCTTGAACATAAGAAGCCAAGTCCCTCAGCAGACAAGCGTTGTCGTAAATCGAGCGACCCACGACTCCACAAGTCTGAAAGGGACTCACAAGGTAGGGCAGGATGGCGCCCAGACGGGTACAGAGAACTTTGGACAGGATCTTGTAGTCCACGTTCAAGAGAGAGATGGGCCGCTTATTCTTGGGGAGGAGCGGGTCCCCCGACTTATTCAAGAGGGTGACAATGCCACACCTCTGAGAAGCCGGAAGGGCCCGCAACTCAAAAGCGGCCGCAAAGACCTCAAGGAGGTCTGGGCCCAGGAGGTCCCAGAAGGTGGAGTAAAACTCCTTATGATAGATAGATAGATAGATTTTATTTCCACTTTCATTCAACTCAGTACAAAATATAGACATTACAATCAAATATGATAAGTGGAGGTCTCCAAAAAGCAGAGCTTGTAGAGCAGAGGCCCCCTTAGAATTATATAATACTTAATTAAATTTAAGTTAACTACAATTAGGAAAACAAAATTTGAAAACAGACAGGACAAAGACAAACAAGACGACACAACATCAAGAGGCTAGAAATTTTGATGAAAATTAAGATGACTGGAAATATGGTAATGATTTAAACATTATGAGAACTAATCATAGTTGTATTTGCTAACTAACCAGAGTTTGAGATGTTTCTTGAAAATGGACACACTTTTCATTAATTTAAAGTCATTACTTAGAGAGTTCCAAAACTTAGGACCCTGATAAGATACACAATTGAAGGATTTAGAGAGGCGAACATAGGGAATATGAAAATCTTTAAATGACCTGGTATGATGCGAGTGAATTTGAGTATTTAAAATAAACATATTCTGAAATGACTTTGGCAAATTATTTGCCAAAAATTGATACATGAAAGAACCAAGCTGTAGTAAATAAATGTCAGAAACCTTTAGTGCATTATGTTTGTAAAATAATGGATCTGAAGGGTTACGAAAATGAACACCATTGATGATTCTAAGGGCTTTCTTTTGCAAAACAAGAATTCTATTAAGTAAATATGCACTTGCCTTGCCCCAGGCAAGAGCTCCGTAGGAGATATAAGGTAATACTAGAGCATTATAAATATTATACAGAACATCGGATGGAAAAAAATGTTTCAATTTGTTGATAATTCCTACGTTTCTGGAAATTAATTTACATAAGTAATCAATGTGGTTACTCCAGTTAAGTTTGTTGTCAATAAATATGCAAAGAAATTTAATACAATCAATCTGTTTAAGTGGTATGGTATCATACAGAACATCACTTTGAAAATTAATCTTAGAATCACTAAATAACATAAAGTTGGTTTTGTTAATGTTGAGGGATAATTTGTTGGCCTTAACCATCCAGAAATATGACAAAGTTCTGAGTTCATGGTATCAAAAAGTATGTCCACACTATTATGGGAATAAAATAAATTTGAGTCATCTGCAAACATGATAAATGACAGTTTCGTTGAAGACTTGGGGAAGTCATTGATGTATATGGAGAAAAGAAGGGGGCCTTGAATGGACCCTTGAGGTACACCACAAGACATATACTTATAGGGCGAATTCACACCATCAATACATACATATTGTTGCCTTCTGTTGAGATAATCCCTGAACCACTCGAAGGCTACACCTCTAATACCATAATAGAAAAGTTTAGTCAAAAGAATGGAATGATCAATGGTGTCAAAAGCCTTGGAGAGGTCCAGGAAAACACCTAAAGTATGGAGGGATTTTTCATGAGCAGAAGCAATTTTATTAACTAACTGCAGAATAGCATGTGCGGTGGAGTGGTTTTCTCTAAAGCCAAATTGAGAATTAGATAAAATATTATGTTTGTCCAAAAAATGGGACGTTCGGTTATAAACAACACGCTCAAGTATTTTTTGAGAAAGTAGTTAGTATTAAAATGGGGCGATAATTGTTCATTAATTGACGATCACCTTTTTTAAAGACTGGCATGACCCTAGCAATTTTCATAGAGTCGGGTACAACTCCAGAAGATAGGGATAAGTTAATGATAAATGTTAAAGGTTTACAAATAGCATGAACAACCTGCTTAATGAGAGGGCAATTGATGGAATCATAACCAGAGCTTTTCTTGTTGGGTAAATTAACTACGATAGTAACAAGTTCGGATTCCGTAAGTGGAGTGAAAAAAATAGAAGAAGGGTTATGCTCCGGTAGGAAATCCCGAAAATTAGACTGACAATGGGGAATTTCATTGGTCAATTTGGGTCCTACGTTGACAAAGAAATTAATAAAGTTTTCAGCAATAAGAGCAGAGTTGTTAACAGTCTGGTTATTAACACGAATACTTGAAATTTGAGAAAAAGCCTTGCTTTTTAAGACGCTATTAATTACTTTCCAAGTATTCTTGATACTATTCTTTTCTTTTTCAAATTGCTGAGAATAATATAACCGTTTGGCAGAACAGGGGATGGTAGTAAGAGAATTTCTATAGCTAATATAATTAGAGCGATTATTTTGAGACGGGGTGCGAAGAAATTTATGATAAAGCTTATTTTTATGGTTAATGGACTTAAGAAGTGTGGATGTTACCCAGGGGGATCTAGGTTGGGAAATTCTATTGCAGTGTTTCAATTCAACAAGCGGAACATTTTTATCATATAACGAGTTAAAGATATTCAAAAAGGTATTGTAAGAAGCATTGGGATCATTGCTGCTAAAAACCATGGACCAGTCAGCAGAACATAAATCATTTTGAAAATGACGCACATTATCAGGTGTCTGTTTGCGAAAGTGATTAAACGTTTGAATGGGGGTTCTGGATATTAGAGGAAATGAGGTGAGAATAGGAAAATGATCAGAAATGTCACAAATTAAAATTCCGGAGTTAGGAGGGGGTAACAAATTTGTTAGAATATTGTCAAGAAGAGTGGCTGAAGTACCGGTGATTCTGGTCGGTTTATCTATTAAAGGAAGACAAGAATTGGCCAGCAATGTGTCTAGAAAATCACGGGAGTGGCTGTGGTCAGTGTTGAGCAAGTTAATGTTAAAGTCGCCAGAGATTAAACATGTTTTGTTCTCAGCAGAGATGATACCTTGAACATTCTGGAAATTCGTCATGAAGTCTTCGAAGGATGCTGAGGGGGGCTTATACACAACGCCTAAGATAATATTTTTACACTTTTGGATGTTAAGTTCAACAAAAATCGATTCAAATGAGTCAGTACAGTGCGACATATCATTACGAACAACATACTGGAACATTTCAGAAATATATAACGCAACCCCTCCACCCACTCTGTCTTCCCTGCTGATTGCCTCAAAGTGATACCCAGGAATGGAGTAGATACTGAAAGGAACATTGGATTGCTTCAACCAGGTTTCAGTGAGACCAACAGCAGAGAAATCAGAGTGAAGGGAGTCTAGATAGGTGATGAATTGATCATAATGTTTGGGAAGACTCCTAATGTTCATATGAAGGAAAGAAAACTCTGACGGATTGTCAAGGTTAAAAGACGTTTTAAGGGTGGATTCAGTCAAATATATACACTCATTTTGAGAAAAATTTATATTATTCGGATCCATTACAGTTTCTAGTAGTGTAGGATTCATTGATGGTACAAAGATAACCTGGATTGATCATCTAAGAAATACGATATATGAACAGTACCTATACACATGAAATGAACAAAACGGGACAGGACAATGACAACAAAATATACTACAGTTAGAGAAATTGAATAAAGAAGCATAACGAAATAAAGAGATTATCAGGCACTCGATTGGCTGGTGTGTTTGAGGTAGCACGAATACTAATGTAGGTTAATTACTCACCAGCAATAATGTTAAACAACGAGTCATATTTTAAGGTTTTTGAGGTCGACCTTGGAGCCTACGATGACGCGATTTCCATCTTATTTTAGGACCTCGATTCGGCCATCTTGGGTCCACACCTTGTCTGTAGCAGGGTGGTGCCTCGCTGCCTTCAGCCAGCTTTGTCGCTCGCGAGTGAGGCTTTCATTGACGTAGATGTTCGAACCTTTAAATTTGGATCGAAGACGGTAGAAAGAGGCTCGGGTGTTGTAATCCACAAACTTGAGAATGATTGGCCTCGGCCTTGATTTCCCAGATTGATCTCGGCGAGACCCGATGCGATGCGAACGGTCGATTGCTTCTGGACGCAACTCCATGCCTAGATGACACTTTGCCGCTTCAGCAATCATTTTGTCCGTGTTCTCGGGGTGAGGGGTTTCTGGTATGCCGTGGACAATGAGACAATTGCGGCGAGAGTATTGTTCTTGATCGGAGAGTCGTTCGTTGACAAGGCGTACTTCTGTTTCCAATATGGCGATCTTTTTGTCCCGGCTCTCCAGCTCCAGCTCCATAGCCACTTGGACGTTCCGAAGTATGGTATCTGTAATGGCGTCTGATAGGGCAGGTACTAGAACATCCAGAAGGGCCTTGGACCGCAAGGCTTCAGAGATAGCCGCTGTCAGGGCGAGGGAGTCGATTGCAGGGACTTCGGCTGGGCTGGATATTGCCGTGTTCGAGGCTTGTCGTTTCGGAGGCATTCTAGAAACAAACTTGAGGTTTCCTTGAGAAGAACTCCAGTGGATGACCAAGAGGAACGATAACGACTCGTTTAGGATCGACTTGTCAGTACGGAGCCAGGTTTCCTGATGTAATATGTCTACTGAGTAGAGATTGAGTTGGCTGCGTTGGCTGGTTTTTGCTTTTTGCTGTTGCTGTGTTGCTGAGCCCGTCTCCCCCCGGCGTCTTGCCCCTGCGCATACTGTGCAGAGCTGATGTCAGCTCGCACAGACGCAGCGGGGCTTCCAACTCGTCCGCTTCAACCTCAGGAACCGTGTCCGTCAGCCCGTCCAGAAAGAAGGACTGTGAACCTTCGGACACCGGTTCCGCCGAGTACAAAGAAGAATAGAACTGACGGTACGTGTCTGTGATGTCCTCCGGAGAGGAAGACACCGTACCGTCAGCCAGCCTGACCGCAGGGATGGTGGAAGCCTTCCGAGTGCCGAACTCCAGGCGGTAGAAGTGCCCGGTGGGACTTTCCCCGTCCATCAGCTGTTGGATGCGGGACCGCACTCTGGCCCCCCCCCCCCAGCCCGAACAGCGTCGAGGTCCGAGAGTGCGGCCTTGATCCGCTCCCTCTCAGCCAACAGATCGGGGTCCCTCGAACCCCCGTCCGGTCTGGCGGTGACCTGCGAAAAGGAGGCAAGCAGACATTTTTTGACTTTACGGTGGTCCCTCGCGAGGCGGCAGGAGTGGGAGACGATTAAGGACTTGCTACGATCCTTGACGTCATCCCACCACTCCAAGATGGAGTCATACCCCCTCTTGAGAGACCGCCAGCCAAGATATTTGGACCTGAAATCTCGCTGTAGGGAGTCGTCCTCCAAGGTCGTGGTGTTGCACTTCCAATAGCCGGGTCCGCGGGAGGGACTAGAGGAAAAACGGAGGGAGAGAGAGATTCCATCATGGTCAGAAAGATATACAGGAAAATGGTCGCAAGCCGCAGGGAGGCAAGCAGAAGACAGATAGAACCTGTCGAGGCGGCTCTGGATGGAGTTTGAGGCATTCCTCCAAGTGAAGGAACGTTCTCCAGGATGGAGCTGCCTCCAGCCGTCCAACAGGTCGAAATCTTGCGTCAACTGGGCCAGGTCTTGTTGGCCGCCGTCGGGAGGGAGAGAGAGATTCCATCATGGTCAGAAAGATATACAGGAAAATGGTCGCAAGCCGCAGGGAGGCAAGCAGAAGACAGATAGAATGGGCCAGGTCTTGTTGGCCGCCGTCGGGAGGGAGAGAGAGATTCCATCATGGTCAGAAAGATATACAGGAAAATGGTCGCAAGCCGCAGGGAGGCAAGCAGAAGACAGATAGAACCTGTCGAGGCGGCTCTGGATGGAGTTTGAGGCATTCCTCCAAGTGAAGGAACGTTCTCCAGGATGGAGCTGCCTCCAGCCGTCCAACAGGTCGAAATCTTGCGTCAACTGGGCCAGGTCTTGTTGGCCGCCGTCGCATGACACAGAAGAATGACCCGCTCAGTCTTGCTGGCTGTCCAACACGCAGTTGAAGTCACCACCCAGCAAGATAGGCAGGTTTCCTGAGAAAAAAGAAGACAGGTTAGAGAAAAAAGAGGTTTTGCCAGCAGGGTCGTTCGGGGCGTAGATGTTGATCAGCCTCAGCTTCATCCCCGAAGTCTCGAGGACTCCGGAGACGACACGACCACTGCTGTCGGAAGAAAGATCTGAAAGGGAAAGGTTAGAACGGGAAGAGGTGAGGAGGATGGTACCACAGGATGCAGGGCTGCCTAGGCTGGCATGAAGGTGACCCTTCCACTCAGCCTTCCAGGACCGAACATCCTTCTCCGTCGAGATGTGGCACTCCTGGAGGAAAGAAATATCAAAGGAAGAACAGATGTCAAAGACAGCGCGACGCTCCGCAGGGTCACGCATACTGTTGACATTGAGTGAAAGAAAAGAAATCATATTGAAGGTAAAGGAGAGGAAAGAGACCATGATGGAGCAAAAAAATGGAAGGGGGGATTAAAGGACAGAAAAAGAGTCAGTGAAGAAACTGGCAGGTTTCTTCAGGACTTGAAGGGGGTGGTGGCTGCCGAGATGTTTCCTCCACATCCAGGCCTCTGGCTTTGCAGAGCAGAAGGGGCAGGCGACCTGAACAGGTACCGGCCCCTCGTGGTCCGAGCCGATGTGCAGCTT
Source organism: Luidia sarsii (assembly GCA_949987565.1). NCBI lineage: Eukaryota > Metazoa > Echinodermata > Asteroidea > Paxillosida > Luidiidae > Luidia > Luidia sarsii. Next base: position 2,225,973 of record OX465121.1, read on the forward strand.
GAGGTGAACCCAGATGGCGAACTCTCGGCCACAGCCCTTCGCCGGGCAGGCGATGGTGGGGCCGCCACCCCCGGGGAGAGGCACCGCGTCCACAAACCTCCTGGCCTCCCCCTGTATGTCCCTCGACTCCTCCTGAGAGTCCCCACCCCCATGGTGCGAGCTCTCGGTCGCTTCCCCTTTGACCGACTCGTTAGAGTCGATCATCGGGGTCGCAGCCTCAGACGCGCCCGTTACTCCCGAAATCGGTTCTCTTGAGAAACGTGCACTGACTGTTGGTATATACGAACGTACAATACAATAGTTCCCTGACAAGAGTAATGGACCGAGTCTTCATCCGCTGACGTCATCAAGGACTTCCCCCACGGGGGCGTGGCTGCTTCCCCTTCCAAACTTAAATAATTTTTTAAAACTCTTTCCCATAGTTTAAAATTCGGAAAAAATGCATGGATGTATTTTACTGACAGCATAGTATTATTTGAAATAATGAAACCGAATTCCAAAATGCATTGCAGTTGACCTTTAAGAAAAATTATGCAGTAAAGTAAAAGTAAATTAGTTGAGTAAAAACGTTACAAATGAAATGGATAGGTATATATATATTTTTTAAGCCGACATAATCTTTTTTGAGGGGGAATCTATGAACCCTTTAAAATCCTAGTTTCCCATAGTTTAAAATTCGGAAAAAATGCATGGATGTATTTTACTGACACCATAGTATTATTTGAAATAATAAAAACTCATTCCAAAATGCATTGCAGTTGACCTTTAACATTGTATGTTTTACTGTTTGCGTGAAATAACGAATAAAATATTTTTACTCTATATCGCCAGCCGTTGACCACTTAAGGAATGTTCTGGTGAGTTCCGGTTGGTTTAAGGCACCCGTTTAGACTGTTACTTTTTTACCCCAAAACTCCCTGGTCCCACTTTTTTCTTCAACAAAATTGCCACACGGTCATAGGGAACTGCTGGTACCCACAACACGCAACACAACCCCCAATAATACCCTCACAACAACACCCCTCAACACCCTCAACACCTCCTCAGCACCTCCTCCTCCTCCTCCTCCTCCTAAACACCTCCTCAGCACCTCCTCCTCCTCCTCCTCCTCCTCCTCCTAAACACCTCCTCAGCACCTCCTCCTCCTCCTCCTCCTCCTAAACACCTCCTCAGCACCTCCTCCTACTCCTCCTCCTCCTAAACACCCCCTCAGCACCTCCTCCTCCTCCTCCTCCTAAACACCTCCTCAGCACCTCCTCCTCCTCCTCCTCCTCCTAAACACCTCCTCAGCACCTCCTCCTACTCCTCCTCCTCCTAAACACCTCCTCAGCACCTCCTCCTACTCCTCCTCCTCCTAAACACCTCCTCAGCACCTCCTCCTCCTCCTCCTCCTCCTAAACACCTCCTCAGCACCTCCTCCTCCTCCTCCTCCTCCTCCTAAACACCTCCTCAGCACCTCCTCCTACTCCTCCTCCTCCTAAACACCTCCTCAGCACCTCCTCCTCCTCCTCCTCCTCCTAAACACCTCCTCAGCACCTCCTCCTACTCCTCCTCCTCCTAAACACCTCCTCAGCACCTCCTCCTACTCCTCCTCCTCCTAAACACCTCCTCAGCACCTCCTCCTCCTCCTCCTCCTCCTAAACACCTCCTCAGCACCTCCTCCTCCTCCTCCTCCTCCTAAACACCCCCTCCGCACCTTCAATTGGGGTAAATCCAGCTCCTCTTATACTACTCGCGCCGATCTGTACGACACCAGCAACTTCCCAGCCGGCCACCCCCTCCGCTCGATGACCAATACAATAAGAAGGTTCTCGGCAAAATGAAAGACGAGTACGAGGGGCGCGTCATCGCCGAATACGTATAAGCTAGGCCTGCGGCCGAAGATGTACTCCATCCTCGAGGCCGGTGGAAAGAACATCAAGAAAGCCAAGGGTGTGAAAAAGAGCATCGTTAAGAAACGCATACGACATGAGCAGTACAAAGAGGCTCTATTTGAAAAGCGAGCCTTCCGCTACGGCATGGACGTCCTCTCCGGTCAGAGCGCCATCGCATCTACAGGCAGCGCCTGAACAAGGTATCGCTCTCGTGCTTTGATTCAAAGCGATGGATCGCTGGAAACGGGGTAGATACGCTGGCCTACGGACATTATAGAATCCCTAACGACTGAGGACTCCATCCGGCGGTAGCTGCGTATTGGGAGGTACTATAAGAAGATCCTCTCGTACAAACTCCGCGGAGGGCCGTCCAGCAGGTAGTACAACACGGGCTCGTCGGGCTTTGTAACCGAACGTCCGAGCCGGTACACCTTTAAAGACCACACGGAGTCAGTCGCACGCCGACGACCGCCCTCGAGCTCGCCGGGCTGGTAGAGATACCGAACGCCCGCATTGGAGGGGAGCTTGGTCGCGACGAGGCCCACCGGGCGACCAGGAACCACTGAAGAGGGCTTTTGCGCCACCGCTTTCGCTTTGATGGCATCAGAGGGACGCTTACCGGTCAGTCGATCGGGTCACTTCTCCATTCAAAGACGAAACAACGGCGGGCAAGCGGGCCACCCACTCCGTCGATCGTTTACCGGAGGTGCGCCGCATCTCTTGGGCGTATTGGTGTCCGAACAGCTTCTCCGCAAAGGTCCTGTTGAAGCGCTCCACAATCCCCTGGTCCCGGTGAATATCCACGCGACCGCGCCTGACCTCGACATTGCGTCTAGCCAGCAACTGATTGACCGTGCCCATGAACTCACGCCCGGGGTCGACCTGGAGCAGCTTGGGCTTCCTCAGGGGGCCTCGCCCGTAAATGCGGGACAACGCCTCGGTGACCTCGATCATTAGCCTCCTTCGTTGGCAGTGGCTCAGCGGCCTTGAACCGGCTGGCAACATCGACTACCGGTACCGTGAGGGCATACCTGTAGGTCTTACGACCGCGCCGGTCATGCGGTAGGAACAAGAGGTCGGCCTGGTGAACCTCATTCGGTGTGGCAACATCAAATTTTTGCCTTGGGATACGTCGCGGTGCGGGTAGATAGATCTGCCAGATGGCCTGTTTTTTTCAACCATTCCTTCGTCACGCCTTCCGAGACCCTCGCTGCGGTCGAGAGTTTTCCGATCGCCACGATTCCTTTCTCAGTAGGGCTGTAGTAGACCTTAGATAAACGAGCAGCCATCCTTATTATAAAAAGCACTAATTATATAATTCCAAATCCTTGAAGCGAAAAAAAAATCCCGCTACGTTTGGGTCATAACTATGACATAAAACAGGACTCTAGAAAATCCTTTTTTTGTTTTATCCTAATATTTTAATTTAAGCAGCTAGGAAAGAAACTTTGAAATATGTTTTAGTTGGATCTTTAGTGTGGACTGTTAATCCTTCATTTAACACATAGAAAGGAACTTTCATATTGTCATCTATCTTTTTAGCTACTACTTTTGGTGCGTAACATTTAAAATCATCTCCTTTTTCATTAACAAGAGTTAACACAAATGATGCACCATATGAAGTATTTACAGGTTTAATCTTAGTTATTTTTAATACTTCTAATGGTAGATCTCTCCATTTTACCAAATGAACGTTATTATCAAACATGTTCTTTGACGGAAACGATTCCATTTTTTTAAAAATTTATATTGATTAATTGTTACAGGTTACCTTTATTACTTGCTATATAGATTATATTTCTCTAATGAAAAAATTATTTATCAATCAATTGGTTTCAAATATGAACAACCTATAGTATTTGTAATTTTTTTTTTTTTTATTAACTCAATTTGTAGGCGATCAACCCCATCACGACCATACCTCCAACGATGAAAGCCGTCTCGCGATCCCGTTGCTCGCTGCTCGGCGTGTAAAAGTCACTGAGCTGTGGCTCGCGGTCTAAGGATTCTTTGCCAAAGACCATGGCGTACCGTTCCATCGCGGTGTCAACCCCTCTGATTTGCTCGGCCGCGTCATGCTCGCGGCGGTAATTTTTGCTCATCCAGTCAAGGCGCTCGGCACGTATTTGATTCCACTCATTTTTAGCGGTCTCGAGCTGCTCTATGGCTTTGTCGTGCCTTTGACGTTCCTCGTCGGAGTGATTCTCTAGCTGGGAGAATAGAAAGTTGCTGCCGGTGAAGGCGAGGGCGTTCACAATGGCGCCACCAACAAGCATCAAGACCGAGGCCATGATGAATATATCACCTACTTATATTACTTCAATATATCCGCCGGGATGATACCCTGTTTGATCAGCATATCCTTAGTCGCCATCGCGAGGCCTATATCCGCAACTATCATGCCGACGTCGCGGGGGGTGAAGTCTAGCTTGGGAGGCGCCCCTCCAAAGGCTATTTTACCAAGTCGTGCGTATCCTATGGCGAGGCCGGACACGACCGCGCTGTGGTACAGTGAGTTCACGAGCATTGTTCCGTCCGTAGTTGCCATTGTTATTCCATATAAAAAGGATCTTTACTACTCTCTAATTCATGGGTCTGCTTCGCAGCTGGCCGGTGCGAAGAAACTGGCGACGATTTACGATGAGTAATAAGCAACGCCGCACCTACAAGACCGGCCAGCCCTATACGATCCACAGGTGCATAGATGCGGGTTGTCTTTCAACAGGCGCCTCCACTTTCTGCTGGTGGTGTGGCTAAGGCGGGCCCTCCTCCACTTTCTGCGGGTCGTGTGGCTCAGGCGGGTTCTCCTCCGCCCGCATGGAATCCTTCGCTCTCTGCAGGTCACACTTCGCCTTCCGCGCAGCAGCACCCTTGCCACTTTTTTGGATTTTTAGGTTTTGGGGTTTTCACCTCCTCCTCCGGAGGAGCAGTAACTCTCAGCTGTTGTTGTTGCTCCGACATCATCATCTATTGAATCAGTACGCGTTACTTCAACACGGCAATGCCGGACCGTAGTGAAAGCTGCGGTGAGAGGTGCTAGATACTTCCGTACCGAGGGTACAGCTCGCAGGAGGCGCGGTGCTAAGGGCATGTCCAACAAAAGGGTCAGCCTCGAGATCGGTTAACAGCTGAGGCTGGCTTTCGATCGGAATCGAAAGAATCTGACTGACCACCTGAGTGTACAGCTGCAGGGCCGCCTGCCCCAATGTTTTTGTCATGACAGCACTTAAACTCATTTCATAACGGGCGTAGAGCTTTTCAACCTCGGCCTCCGTCAAAGATTCAATCTTATCAACGGTAAATTCCTTCCCAAGGTACTGTTTGGCCTTACCCCCGCTGCGAGTGCAATGAGTCTTTCCCGGTGGTCTTGCGCATGTGGTGCTACCTCTTCCCGTGGTGCAGCGGGTGGCGCTGCCTCAGGTGAGGTGGGCTCAGCGAGGATCTCGTCGAGCAATTCGTCCACGGTGGCCATCTTGAAATGAGTGATAATATGGTATATAGATCTCTTAGCTCTAATATAATCGCGGGCGAACCAGGCGATCACACCTAACATGGTAATTTGTAAAAATAAAACAGCGCCAACCTCCAAATTCATAATGATGCTTACCAATGCTCTAGCAATGCTCAGTAATGCTATTAGCAATGCTTAGTAATGTCATTAGAAATGCTATTAGCAATGTTCAGTAGGACCCTAATGCTTAGTAATGCTATTAGCAATATTCAGTAATACTCAGTAATGCTATTAGCAATGATCAGTAATACTATTAGCAATGTTCAGTAATGCTATTAGCAATGCTTAGTAATGCTATTAGAAATGCTATTTGCAATGTTCAGTAGGACCCTAATGCTTAGTAATGCTATTAGCAATATTCAGTAATGTTCAGTAATGCTATTACCAATGTTCAGTAATGCTGTAACGTATCTTCAGGTTGTTTTCTAGTTGTTATGCAACCTGTGTGGCTCTTGAGTGTATGCATGGGTAATGCATATGTATGTAGAGTTCTTTCTCTTACACTTAATTTAGCCTGGGGGTTTCACTCTGGAATGTGTGGGGTGATTCTGGACTGTGGTAGGCAGATGACAGCACAACTCCTTCGGCTGTGGAGGTGGTGGACAGTAGTCCGATTGACTTTGTAACTGTTCGAGATTTACCACAATTGTTGCTGTATTTGGCGATTCCAAGTTCATTATTGTATTTCTGCACGGCTATTGATCCGAAGCTCATCAAAGTCGTAAGTTGCATGTTCTTTGTTTCTTGATAATTATATTCAATGTTGTATAATCACTAGTACATACTGGAGCTGTGATTGTATTGGAATTTCGAAGGTATTTACGAGAAGGTTGACATGTATGGGAAAATGTAGGCCTATAGGTTTCGGAAAGGATTACGAACAGAACTTCAGATGGAGATGCCATTGGAATATCATGTAGATTTAGTATAAGTTATGTTCATGTTATGTTATGTGTTTGTAAGGGACCTTTGTTGTTGTTTTGTTTATTTCAGATTAAACTTGATTTTGGTTTGTGTGTGATGTACTCTACACTGCTAGACTTCACTATGCGTTCATGTTTGGTAGTCTGTGGATGGGGGTGCATGCATGCAGACATCTAGTCAATGACCATAGAGTGGACCCGCCGTTTGCCAGGTCGTCAAAGGACTTATAGCTGGATAAGTGCGGAAAATCCAACAGTTTAATGACTCCGAGTCTGACGTTCCTGGTGTGGATCTGGACCTGGACGTGGGAGTTTGGTCTACGTGGGAGACGGCTGTACTGGCGTGAGCCATCTGTGCAGTGTGGTATCCAGGCTGCTGTGAGGAGTTTCGCCCGAGGCAGTTCGGCACCAGAGTGACAGTGGAATTCCAGCTGGAGACTGACCGGAAGCCGCTACCCGCCCTGTGTACTACGAGCTAGCAGTGTTCGCAGTAGGCAGTGGAACCACTGACAGACCGTGAACTGCATAGCACCATGGAGATAACACCGAAATGTGTACTGTATGTGAACACCGAACTGTGCACTGCTTTAGTGAACACCGAACTGTGAACACTGGACTGTGCCACGCAGAACTGTGCACAGGGAGCATTGAACTCTGAACTGTGAACTGGACATTCAATTGGTGCAATTTGTATGATTGCTTGAAACTAACAAGTTGCTATTTTCCTACAGATTTGTATGATCTGCATTGCTGATTTGCTTATTGTTTATTCATATGCATTATCGTCACTTTGCATTATTGCATTGATTTGCTTTCAGTTCAGAATTTATATCTTGCTAGGGATATCTATGCTTGAATTGTTGAAATGTCTACCCGTAGCAGTAGATCAGTTGTGAGTGGGTCCAGAAGAACGGGGTCCGTGGCTTCTTCAATCAGTAGCGCCAGAGCTAAGGCAGCTGCAGCATTGGCGAGGCTGGCTGTTGAAGCAGCTAACATGGAGTCTATGAGGGAACTCGAGGAGGAAGAATTGCGTCTGCGGCAACGTAGGAGAGACTGCGAGCTCAAGGTAGAAATTGCCAAGGCTGAAGCGGAAGATCAAGTTCTACAGGTATTTGAAGAGCAGTCCCTGGGCTCGTCAGAGGCGGCTGAGAGCAAGGTGGGTCAGTGGTTGGCTGACGCTCCAAACCATGCACCAGCTGTGATGTCGACACCCACTGAACAGTTGGCGCCACCCGAAGAACCGGACTGTTCCCCTCGACAGACGCCATCAGCCTCTGTTCACCCAGTCAAGGCGCCCGACATACAGCGCGAGTTAATCGACGCCATGCAACTCCCGAGAACTGAGCTCAACAAGTTTGACGGGAACCCACTTAACTACTGGATGTTCACGAAAGGTTTCGATGCAACAGTGGGTAACACTAGTGTTGGGCCAAGTGCTAAGCTGAACCGTCTCTTCTACTACTGCGAGGGAGAGGCCTTGGCATTAATCCAGTGCTGCGCCATGATGGATCCTGAGATTGGCTACACCACAGCGAGACAGCTTCTACGTGAGCGCTTTGGGAACGATTTCAAGATCTCTGAATTGTGGATTCAGAAGCTCATCGAAGGAGCACGAATAATGCCTGGAGAGAAGAAGGGTCTTCAAGGGCTGGCAGACGATGTACGCGGCTGCAGCCTGGCATTGAAGTCAATGAATCAGCTGGACGAAATCGACACCAAACGAAGTCTGGGGGCGATCGTAAAGCGCCTGCCAAACTACCTCCAAGCCAAGTGGCGGTCAAAGGCGGTCAGCACACTCGACAAGACTGGACGCTATCCAGGAATCGAGAGACTTGTCGAGTTCCTTGATAAGTCCGCAAGGGAGGCAAACGACCCGGTGTACGGCCTGAAGGACAGTACCAAGGATAAGCCAAGCATGAAGAAAGTCTCCAACTTCAGCGTACAGTCTGCAAAGGCCACTTCAGGGAACAAGAAGGGTCCGCATAACCAGACATCAAGACCTGCGTGGGTCAGCTCGACAAGACCTACAGGATGTCCCTGCTGCAAAGGAAATCACAACCTAGATGTCTGTCCTGACTTTGTGAAGATGTCACCACCTGATCGACTCACATTTGTCAGAGAGAGAAAGTTGTGTTTCAACTGCCTGTCTGGGAGTCACTTTTCCCGGAAGTGCGCTCGAGGTCCATGCGGCGTGCAAGACTGCAGCAGCAGGCACTCAAAGATGTTGCATGAGTCGTTCGGGAGAGCCAACGAAGAGCGGGAGAAGGGAGCACCGAATCCTGAGGGAACCAGCTTGGCCTGCGGAGGGATGCCGTCTCTTGCCAAGGTAGCATTGCCAGTTGTGTCGGTGATGGTAAGAGGCACAGGTCAGCGAGACTGGATAAAGACTCACGCTCTACTCGACCCAGGGAGCAACAGGTCATTCTGCTCGATGAAGCTAGTGAAGAAGTTGAATCTTCGTGGTAGTTCTCAGTCCATGTCACTGAACACCCTGAGTAGCAGTTCTCCCATCGAGACTCGTGTTGTTTCAGTTGAGGTGACGGCCACGATGAAGCCTATCGGGAGTGGCAAGCTCTTCCAACTGCCCCAAGTCCACGCGATGTGCAACTTCCCAAAGCTTCACGATAGTTGTGTTACTGCTGACGAAATTCAGCGATATGGGCATCTGGATGGTGTACCTGTTCCCCAAGTGTCAGAGGAAAACGTGATGTTGCTGGTTGGCCAAGATGCTCCACATCTGCTTGCACCCCTTGAGGTTAGATCTGGTGAAGAAGGAGAACCCTATGCTGTGAGGACAGCCCTCGGCTGGACTATTAGTGGTCCAGTGGCAGGTGGGGCCCCTGCTGGGGTGAGATCACACTTTGTGCAGGAAAGTCTAGATGCTCAGGTAGAACGCCTCTGGAAGATGGATGTCGGTGACACCTTGTCCTGCGACTCTCCTTCACTTTCGATTAACGACCAGAAGGCCTTGAAGACTTGGGATGATTCTGTGCAGTCCATTGATGGGCACTACCATCTTGCCATCCCCTTCAAGGAAGATAATCCCCGCTTGCCTGACAACAAGGGATTGGCTGAGAAACGTCTCTCCCTGCTAGGAAGACGCTTGGCGAAGAATCGTGATCTGCATGATCGATATTCTGCAGAGATCAGCAACCTGGTGGTGAAGGGCTACGCCGAGAAAGTTCCTGAAGATGATATGGAGGTCCTCCTGGAAGGACTTGGTATCTTCTTCACCATGGAGTGCTCAATCTGAACAAGCCAGACAAGCTGCGTGTGGTGTTTGATTGTGCAGCGAAGTACCAAGGCAGATCTTTGAATGAGGTTGTTCTACAGGGGCCGGACTTGACGAACAAGTTGATTGGTGTCCTCTTACGCTTCAGAGAAGGTCAAGTTGCACTGATGGCGGATATAGAGCAGATGTTTTACCAGGTTGGCGTGGCGAGGGAGCACAGAGATGTTCTGAGATTTGTTTGGTGGCACAATGATGACATAGGGGAACACACCGAGGTATACCGAATGAAGGCACATTTATTCGGTGGAGTGTGGAGCCCTAGCTGTGCCAATTACGCCCTGTTGAAGGTAGCAGATGACTACGGCGACAAGTTCCAAGCTGAGGTTTGGAAGACCGTGAGGAGCAACTTTTATGTTGATGATTGTCTGAAGTCGGTTGGCTCAGAGGAGGATGCTATCCAGTTGTCGAAGCAGTTGTCGAACCTGCTGTCATTGGGAGGGTTTCGATTGACGAAGTGGATGAGTAACCGGCGAAGGGTCCTCGAAACTGTCCCTGTGAGTGAAAGGGCAAAGGAGGTTAGAGAGATGGACCTCAGCCGAAGCCGACTGCCAGTTGAACGGGCACTTGGAGTAAAGTGGGACACCGAGAACGATACTCTCGGAGTGAGCGTTTGTCCGAAGATGAAAGGTCACACACGAAGGGGGTTGCTGAGTGTGCTTTGTTCTGTATATGATCCTTTGGGATTTCTGTGTCCTTACGTTCTCAGGGCCAAAATTCTATTCCAAGATGAATGCCGGATTGCTAACAAAGGATGGGATGAGCCATTGGAGCCTGCGACACAGGTGAAGTGGATCAAATGGCAAGATGATCTACCCAGACTCAACGAGTTCTCGGTCAATCGATGCTTGATCCCTGAGGGCTTTGGAGATGTCCGAGAATGTCACCTTCATCATTTCTCGGATGCGTCACAAGATGGCTTTGGGTGTGTTTCTTATGCTCGTTTTGTTGGAGCTAATGAAAGAGTCCATTGCAGTTTCCTTATTGGTAAGGCACGGTTGTGTCCTTTGAAACGCATGACGATTCCACGACTTGAGCTATCGGCCGCTGTCATGGCAGTTCAAGTTGATTCCATGCTACGAAGAGAGCTGGACCTTGAGATCAAGGGATCCACATTCTGGACAGACAGTCAACTTGTTCTACAGTATATCAAGAACAAGACGAAGCGTTTCCTCACCTTTGTTGCAAATAGGGTGGCAGTGATCCATGGTGGGTCAAATCCTGATCAGTGGCGACATGTCGGCACGCATGATAATCCCGCAGATGATGCTTCACGGGGGCTTGACGCAGCCCAACTGGTCTCAAGCATGAGATGGAAGAATGGCCCGAGGTACCTGTGGGAGAGTGAAAGCAGTTGGCCGACCACGCCTGACGCGACAAATCTCCTTGACCATGATCGAGAGGTTAAGAAGGAGGTCATCTCACGTGTTGTCAATGTGGATGGAAGGGTTGACATCATTGATGAACTCATTGACAGATACTCATGCTGGCTACGCTTACGCAAAGCTGTGGCATGGATTCGACGGTTTGTAGCTTGGCTTGGGAAATCCAGACCACGAGAAGAACCTTCCAGATTGACTGTTGAAGAGTTGTGTTCCGCAGAACGGTCCTTGGTGAATTATGTCCAAAGGACGGCGTTTCGTCCAGAGTTACGAGACTTGCGAGGAGGCCAAGCTTCTGTGAGAAGACAGAGTCCCATTTACAGTCTTGGACCATACATTGATGATGAAGGAGTATTGAGAGTTGGTGGCAGACTTAGACGTGCTCATATTGAAGATGACCAGAAGTTCCCAGTCATTTTGCCCAAGGGTCATCAGTTGTCAGCGCTTATTGTGAAGTACACACATGAGTCACAAGCAGGTCATGGTGGCAAGGATCATGTGTTGTCGCAATTGAGGAGGAGCGGTGTACTGGATTCCTCAACCCCGTCCGTTGATCAACCGAGTGCTGAAGGGATGTTGGTTGTGCAAAAGGTTGCATGGGCGACCAGAGGTCCAGCGTATGGCGGATCTCCCCGAAGCTAGAGTAACTCCTGGCAAACCACCGTTTTCTTACGTGGGTTTGGACTGCTTCGGACCACTGAGTGTGAAGCGTGGGCGGAGTAGGGAGAAGAGATATGGCTGTCTGTTTACTTGCATGACGACGAGGGCGATTCACCTCGAGATACTGCACTCACTTGATGCTGATTCTTTCATCAAAAGTGTCCTGCGTTTTGCTGCCAGAAGGGGAACACCTGATTGCATTTACTCTGACAACGGCACAAACTTTGTTGGCGGTGAAAAGGAATTGAGAATTGCTGTCAAGAAGTTGCGGAAAGATGAGAAGGTCAGAGGAGTTCTGCTAGCTAAGCAGATCGATTGGCACTTCAACCCACCAACGGCTTCACACATGGGTGGCTCATGGGAGCGCCAAATCCGAACTGTGCGGAAAGTGTTGGCATCACTTCTCCGAGACACAGTGCTTGATGTTAGCACACTTCTTTGTGAAGTAGAATCTATAGTGAATGATAGACCCATCACTCCTGTCTCGGATGATCCGAATGATCTTGGAGCTTTGACACCAAGCCATCTGTTGAAGTTTCGACCTGGACACCCCGTACCGCTTAAGGGATTGAGTGAAACTGAACGTTTCAGAAAGCTCCCTTCAGCACTAGTAAGAAGTGTCGAGGTCAAGACATCTTCGGGTATCTATCGGAGACCTGTCACAAAGCTATGTCTACTTGAACGTAGTAATGTCTGAAGGTGTGAGATGTTTGCTGTTTGAGAGAGATTGCAGTTGACTTGCTTATCTATCTATGTTTGGGTTTTTGTTTTTTGGTTCTAGGTTAGAATTCAGAAAACAACTTCCATTGATACTTGTTTTATTGATTTTTGTAAATGTCTATAGTTGCATTTAAGGGGCCGGAATGTAACGTATCTTCAGGTTGTTTTCTAGTTGTTATGCAACCTGTGTGGCTCTTGAGTGTATGCATGGGTAATGCATATGTATGTAGAGTTCTTTCTCTTACACTTAATTTAGCCTGGGGGTTTCACTCTGGAATGTGTGGGGTGATTCTGGACTGTGGTAGGCAGATGACAGCACAACTCCTTCGGCTGTGGAGGTGGTGGACAGTAGTCCGATTGACTTTGTAACTGTTCGAGATTTACCACAATTGTTGCTGTATTTGGCGATTCCAAGTTCATTATTGTATTTCTGCACGGCTATTGATCCGAAGCTCATCAAAGTCGTAAGTTGCATGTTCTTTGTTTCTTGATAATTATATTCAATGTTGTATAATCACTAGTACATACTGGAGCTGTGATTGTATTGGAATTTCGAAGGTATTTACGAGAAGGTTGACATGTATGGGAAAATGTAGGCCTATAGGTTTCGGAAAGGATTACGAACAGAACTTCAGATGGAGATGCCATTGGAATATCATGTAAATTTAGTATAAGTTATGTTCATGTTATGTTATGTGTTTGTAAGGGACCTTTGTTGTTGTTTTGTTTATTTCAGATTAAACTTGATTTTGGTTTGTGTGTGATGTACTCTACACTGCTAGACTTCACTATGCGTTCATGTTTGGTAGTCTGTGGATGGGGGTGCATGCATGCAGACATAGTCAATGACCATAGAGTGGACCCGCCGTTTGCCAGGTCGTCAAAGGACTTAGCTGGACAAGTGCAGAAAATCCAACAAATGCTGTTAGCAATAACTTTTGTACGTAGCTGGTTGGTTAGTCTTCAACATAAGTTTAGCGTGCTTCGTTTTAGCGAGCTGTTGGCGAATTATGACCCGCTTCTCTGGTGGGACTATATCATTTTCGCGAAGACATTCGTCGAAGCTGTCACGATCCTAGCAGTGGAAGAGACCGACCCACTGAGTTTGTTCGCGTAGGTCTCGGAGAACAGAGTTGTATCGCTGCGAGAGGACCCAGACCGACTGCTCGGCGTGGCGACCGGAGAAAGCCAGTTCGGAGAGCATGTCCCTCTTCTTCGTTAACGCCTTCCTCGCGCTGCAGTCGTCGATTATGTACAAGTGGGCGTCCCCTCAAATAATTTGTAAAAAGCGTGTAGCCAATCGTGGAGCCGCTCGCCTGGGTCTACGATACAGACCTCCGGGTCGCTCCAAATCCAAGGGCGCTGCTGATAGGAGCGATTGTGCTTGATCGTAGGGCACAGGATCACGATGTGCTGAAAGAGAGATTGATAGGGCCCCTTCTCCAGCAGATCGAGAACGAATACGGTTTTCCGCACCCCGTTTGACCGGCGATGATCGCCGAGTGGGGGCTCCGCGGTAGCATGTTAGTAGAGGGCGCTGACGAATCGGCCATCTTGAATGTTGAGCTGCGCGTCCATGATGATATAGAGGTATATGTTCAAACGACCCGCGGCCTCCACCTTTTTCGCGATCTGAATGGTAACGCCCTCGGAGGCGTTCTCGATCCTTCGCCCGCTGCCGTGAAGCCTGTCATCGTCGGACGTTCTTAGATCGAGCCACAGAACGTATTTCGTCGTCAGGAACTTTGCCAGCGTCACGTTGGCGAGCTCTAGATCCTTCGCGACCATCCCCACTTCGGGGTGCCGCTTACCACCTCCCAGGAAGAATTTTGCTGATGGGCGCGCATCCCCTGCGAGTATAGCTAATTGAGGATTCCCTCTACCGTCATTTCGACCTTCTCAATTTTCGGGTTGTAGAAGGATTCGCTGTCTCGCGCGAAGGTGGCTGCTGGGTCCTCGAACAGCATCAGGATCCCCTTCATGCTGCGGGCAGGGGTAATAGGTTGATGTTCCACTAGGCGTCGGATTTGTCCTTCACGATTTTGCGGTGTCGGAGAACGCGCTCGTAGAGGATAGTCATTCGGCTCATATACTGATTGCGAATCGACCTGGCAAGCGAGGGCAGGGTGACCATGTCGTAATCGAGCGAAATGTTTTCTATGTCGTAACTAGCGGCGGCATCGCCGGTGGCCTGGATGACGTGGTCGTGGGAGTTGAAGGTGAGTTCGTACTCGAGCCTGTCTCCTAGCCCCGACTGGTAGAACGGCACGTGACTTTCGAGGAGTTCAAAGTCGAGATGTGTGTAGAAACGATTACCGTAGGTGGTTGAGATGGCGTCGTCCACATCCGCGTTATCCTCGCCATCGCCGGCGCCAAAGCGCAGCTTCGTCGTGTTCCGTTCCTCCGTAGTATCAATGCCCTGATAGTGGGCATTCCCCCTCTCCCGCCTCGTCTTCTAGTGGTAAACGTCGCTGTCGTCGATGGACATCACATCGTTGCCCGAGATCTTGATGGTGGTTTTTCTTACAATCGCGCGGCCGATGTTCTGAACCACGGTTCGGTTGGCGTCTGTGGACGTCAGGCTGATCGTAAATGCGAGCCGCGTCGTCTCTGGGACGATAACATCGTTGGCGCCGAGATTTGGGAACCGTAGGAGGAGTTGTTGGTTTTGATCGATGGTCGAGGGGTTGTTGGTGACTACCACGCTCTGGCGCACCCCCTTGACCCCTAGGGGATCTCTCAGTCTGCGGTAAGGGTTTAGCTTATGCCCGTAGTTAGAGGAAGCCATGGCTATATTAGACGGGTAAACGAATGTTTAATATAACTAAACATGGAGGACATTGAAATGGATCCCGTTGAGGGAGGTTTTAACGAGGACGCCGTCGATGAAGAAACTACGTTTATGGACGTCAATCCAACGTCAGATGTTGAGGGGGGTTTAGAATTGGACCCTTATGAAACTTCGCGGGACCCCGTCTATAAGCTTAATCAGGATAATCTTAAGGAAGCGATGGACTCCTTCTACAATGCTTTGGCTGAAAAGGGACTCGCCCCCGACCTAGGTCGAGATCTATCGAATTTCAAATTGTATGAAGGGAAGGAACTACGGCTAAAGAAATACCCCGATTTGAGAATTATCAACACTAAGACGGGGAAGCCCCTTGCGTTTAGCACTATAAGGAGCCGTCGTGGGGGTTTTCGGGTAATCCAGCAGTTGGGATTCATAAATGAGGGACAGGTTAATCTACCGCCGAAGGACGTTGAAGGGTTAAAAGTCATTGAGATGCAGGCGGATGCCGCCATCAACGTGAGCCCCGAATCCATCAACAATCTCATCGCGACGATCGAGACACATATAATCAATCAGTCTGACCTGCCGTGGAGGGAGATTCTGGGACTCGACTCAGCTCTGAAAACCCTGCGCGGCACAAGGGCGGTGCAGGAGAGCAAAAAAGTTGCTCTCCAGGAGGTGATTGAGAGATACCGCGAAGAGCTTAAGGACCCCTCAACGTCGGAACAAGCGGAGCAAATTAATCGTGAACTTAAAAAAGCCGAAGACCAGCTCGCGGCGGTCCAAGAAAGCATCGACTCGCTCGACGGCCAACTCCGGTCACAGGTCCAACAAATCCGCGAGACGATTAAACGGTTTTTCAATGAGGATGCCACGCTCGCTGAGCGAGCAGGGGGTGACCATCGCGTCCATCTTAACCGCTATTGGGATGGCAATATCCACCCTCGTTCTAGCTCTGAGGGGTGGTGGCGCATCAACACCCCCACCAACACCACCACCACCACCCTCCGACAAAGGAGGGTTGAAGGAATGGGTCAAAAAACACCTGCAGTCTCTTGGACGCGCCCTGGCTAATCTAGCGGGTAAAGCGGCTGCGGCCCTACCGGGTATCATCGGGTCTATCGTTTCCTGGCTCCTCTCACTTCTCGCGCGGACAGCCAACTGGCTAGGAGAAAATCTTTGGGCGATGGCTTTGGCGGTAGGAGGCCTCCTCTTGGCGGCTGCCCGGGACTGGCTATCGTAGAAGCCAAATCGCTGTTAATATTATCGCGACCCCGCCCACGACTAGGGCCGTTTTTTCATCCTCGTGCTCCGAGGCTGCCTTGTTTGTGAGTTGTACAAGCTCGCTGATGTCGAGCTTGGTTGTGGGTTGTACGGGCCCGTCGGTGTCGGGCGCTGCCCCCGTTGGGAGACTGACCATCGGTTGTACGAGTCCTTTCTCACCGGTGTCGTTCGCATATCCGGAGTGGGCGTCGCTTAAATTGATATTCCTATTCACACCTAGATGATTCTCAGCAGTAGAAATGATGAACTCATTGTTGTAGCCCACCACCCCTCGCTGGACTTTTAGAACCATATCGCTTGGCGCCATGTATAGGTCAATTCCGAAGGCGAAGTCGACCTTACTGCTGGCGTTTATTAACACATCCTCATAGCGCGCTACCGACGAAGGGAAGTCTACGGGGCTATTGATAGCGCTTTCGATGTTGGCTAGGAACTGCTTCTGCGCATCGAATGCGGTGCCGGTGCCTAGAATGCGCGTCCTCGTCTGCCCTTGAGCCCCTAAGAGCGCCCACACGTAGGTCCTGATGCTCTCGTTCAACCGCACAACACCCGCTTCGGTGAATCCTTCAGACTTGTCGAGGATGAAGGTGGTCCACACGCTCTCTCCTTCTTGCCCAGGAACTATGTAATCGACGGTGAATGGGGTCGGCCTTCCAGAGCCTGCGAAAGACATCCGGTCTTTTCTGTAATCGTTCGACGAAATAGCAAATCTGGACTGGAGCATGTCGCTTTTAATCAGATCGTCGCTGACCGCTTTAACGGTCCGTACTTTCCCTTTCCACCAATGATACGGTATACCCAGACCATTATTTTCACTGCGTTGTTGTTTCCAGTTCGTGTTGTAAGATACACCGAACTCATCGCAGACGCGTTCGTAGTCCCCCGGGTATAATATGTGTCAAAGGCGTTCCAGATGTCGTCCTGGGGCATAGGCACGCTTAATTCCTTGAGGATTCGGCGGGTTTGACAGTATACGTGAAACCTGAACATGGCTCGCATCATCAGCCTCTGCTCGTTAAGATGATCTTCCACCGAAACACCACACCCCATAGTAGCGCACCAGACGACAAAGTTGACTAAATTTTGCCAGAAATTCATGGGATGAGTTTGCCACTTATCAACTACATCATCGCTCTTTACCTGGGGCAGTTTGTACCGTTCGACAGAAAGAATATCCGGGTACTTCACACTAAAGCTCGACTTTGCGTCGGCCGCCTGGACCTGCAGCACAGCCTCAAATTTAAAGACTTGGTGGAAAACACCCCACCTCGCTCATACAACGCTTCGGGGTTTGATCTGAATGCCGTCGGGATGGATATTGGTTGTTGCGTGGGCACTGGGGTGCATGGTGGCGTTGTGGTGCATGGATGGTGGCGTTGTGGTGGATGGTGGCGCTGGGGTGGATGGTGGCGTTGTGGTGGATGGTGGCGCTGGGGTGGATGGTGGTGCCGTGGTAGATGTCGAACCTTGGCCTCCACCCCAGGTACCTTGGCCTCCACCCCAGGTCCCATAATACGGTGGTGGGCGTCTCCCTGCGTTTCGCCAGTTATTCATAATTTCAATTGAAGGTGCACACGTATAGTAATAGATAATCCAATATGTTTCAAACGATCTCCAATATTCAAAGGTGAGCCTTCAGCAGTACATCGATAACCGCGGTGGAGACCTGCGTGTTGGCCTCCGCTCTATCACCTATACGGTAGGGTGGTTTAACGTGCGCGAAGTGGAGTGTATCGAATGGGGTGGTGGTTATTTAGAAGAAATCCCTCCCGGGATGTATGGCTTCATTGATCTACGTGATATCATCGATGATATCACCGGCGCTTCGCTGGAGGTGAGCCGGGTGAACGGGGTAATCACGCTGAATGTTGGGTGGAATAGTCATTTCAGACGGACTGCTTAGTCTACTCGGATTGGATGACGGGCTGGGAGGTCTGCCGCTTGATGCCGGCACGTATAACGGTGACCGGCCGGTTAATTTCACAAACACGAAAGAACTGTACATCCACTTGGAGCAAATCAACAGCACTTCCAACATCGCGGACGGGGCACCGTCTAGCCTTTTGACTACGGTCGGGCTCGGCCGTCACCAATTTGGCGATATTATTACTGATAGAGTTAAGCATCCCGAATTCAAGCGTCTCCGAGATGGAGCTTTGGATGAATTAAAGATTACCGTTTTAGATGAATTAGGAAGGCTGGTTGACAACCACAACCTCCCAATACATCTACCGCTCGAAATAGAATGAGTATCTATACGGACCTGGAAAAGAAGCTGTCACGAAGGAGTATGTTGACCGAGCTACTAAACATAATCACGCTCAAAATATACATGTTCTTGGCAGATATGTCGTCCTGTACGATGAGAAAAATAAAAAACAATTCTACTTCTCCGTCAGGGCGAAGAAAAACGTCGACCTCGACCGGAACATTTCGATAGATATCAGGAATGGGGTCTTCTATACATGTCTAAAGGATTCGCCGATGTGATCATAAGAACCACTCTCCTAGACCAAGGAAGGAAGAATCTACAGATTATGCAACTCGAAAGGCCACTATCAATCACATTCGCCAAGCCCACCCCCAACTATGGAACCTCTCCCTCTCAGCTAAATCAATGCAAGACGCAAACACCATCTTCTTATCATTCCTTCAACCCCCGCAGAATTTCCTAGAGGTTTACCTCGTATTTGACAACGATGGGATGCTCTATTCGGTACTAGACACCTCGAGAGATGTTATACACAGTCAGTTCATCAGCTTGGATATTACACGGTTAAACCACTTATCAATCAACTGCGAGTCCAATACACTTAATTTCCGGGTTAATGGAATTTTTAGGGGTACTTATGATTTCAATATTAATGTTCTCCTAAGGGAAGTCACCATAGACCTCGAACAGTTGGGAAAACTGAGCTTCTACGAAAGAGTGTTGAGTAAGTCAGAGATAGTCCAGCATTTCATCGACTACCACGTCGAGAACTTTACCGACGATAAGGTCTTAATCTAGACCTAGTTAAACATATAGTGCTATGAATAATATTGTTTACTCTATTAAAATGAAGCAGCAACCATCCGCCCTTCCGATATATCCACAGCTTGATCCGCCCGCGACCTTAGAGGCGGAGCCGCCGGACGGCTCAAGCTTCCGTCTTTCCGAATTTCGGAATCTTGAACGCGGTCTAGAGCGCGAGAGAGATGACAGAGCTAAGCTGTACAAAAAGTACCGCCGAGTCATTAACATAATCGATGGTGTTGATACTGCGCTGGTCGCATCAAGTTTGGGGATGGGTGCGACGGGCGTGGGTCTGCTCTCTACGATTATAGCGGCGCATGTTGTTGCTCTGGAAGCGGCTGCTCTTGGCTGCGGTCTTGCCGGTATTGCGGGGAAGTATACGTCTCTCGACGGCTTCTAGTGAAAGCAAAGAAACACGATGAGATTCACGTTCTCGCCCTTTCTAAGCTCGACAGCATAAGCGATGTGATCGCGAACGCGCTTCGGGATGGGCACATCTCCCCCGAGGAGTTCCGGCTCGTGCTCGACGAGATGGAAAAATACCGTCGAATGAAGGATGTTATTCAAGGTGAATCCCGCAAGGTCTACACCGCTCAAGGGGATCAGGCGTCAAAAAACGAGCTGATGGCCCAGGCTCGGGCTTCCATAATGAAAGAGCTCGCCGCGTCGAAATAAATTGCGGCTGTTTTGCTTCGATTGTACCCTAACCGGATCGTCCACCCCCATATAATATCACGAGATGGTGCTACACTCGAAACCCAATATTCAACCAATTCTAAATCAACACCCCTGCATGCCGTTATCATTTCCGGCCCATTTTCCCCTCCAATTCTCCATAGGAGACGCTCCGCATATTTTACGCTGTTGGTCTGGGCCCGCCAGGGGGGTGGGGCGGGCCTGCGGTTGTACAACGAGCACGACATAATTATATATACAACGTTGGTTTTTGCGAGCAAGACGAAAAAAATGCAAAAACTGTTAGCTTATATAAGTAGAAATGTATTGGTATATCGTTTGGGAATGCGAGCGAGCCCTCTGGGAGCTTAGAAACAACCAAATAGACACTATATAAGAAAAGTGGTCCAGAACCCCCATTGTATATACTACTAGGCTTTCTTCATTATGTAATAATACGTTCAAAATTGGGCACGTGTTAATCTCCTATAGCAGGCGGTGCGGAGGTGCCAGGAAGTGTACGGTGACCTTTTTCACCACGAGAGTTACACGGTCTATTAAGGAATTGAACTTATCCTACGCCTCGGTTGCTCTGACGGTATTGAGAATTGGCGCCCCCGCCTGTGCTTGAGCCCCTAAGAGCGCCCACACATTATGTCCTGATGCTCTCGTTCAACCGTACAAGGCCTCGTTGTGTAAATCCATGCGACTTGTCTAGGAAGAATGTAGACCCTCTACAAGACCCTCCAAGGGGACGCAACAAGGCAATATTTGTAGATGCAAACTATTGGCAAGCCTCAGGAAAGTGATCCGGCGATCGAGCAACGGCCAACCGTACACCTAGCAACGAATAGGAACGGCTATATCTACCTCTAGCACGAATCTAGCACTAACTACATGTACAGTGATACAGAACTGCAAAATCTCCAACAAGATGAGTAGACAAAGAATACACCAAGTTGGATTTTTAAAGGGTTCATAGATTTCCCCACAAAAAAAAAAATGATGTCTGCTCAAAAAAAGAAAAAAAGTTCTTAACACCTATCCATTTTATTTGTAACTTTTACTTAATTTATTTATTTTACTTAACTAAATGTAATTTACTTCTTACTTTACAGTATTTTTTTTAAGGTAGCCTTGACTATACACTTAACATTGTATGCTTTACTGTTTGCGTGAAATAACGAATAAAATACTTGAAACTGTATATCGCCCGTATAATGTTATGGTGAGTTCCGGTTGGTTTTAAGGCCCGGTCACACAGCCGATCGCGCATGGATGACGCAAGAATTACGCACAGATTTTTCTTTGTGCGCGGAGCGTGCGTGGTATACGTAATTCGTCGGTCGAACGAACGTGGACTGTCAGTGATTATACGTGGATGTGCGTCGAAGGCGGTTTGTGCGCGATTTTGAGTTTTGAACGGTTCAGAAATTATCCGACGCACAACTGTGCGTCGGTGTGCGTAATTCTTGAGTCGGCGTGCGTAGTTCATGCGCCGAGTATGCGTGACTATGCGCGGGACACGCGTCGGCCGTCAGTGCTTATGCGTCGGAACTGGGTCGAAACCACGCACGTCCACGTCCGTCCACAGACGCCCCACGTTCATATCACGCATGAACCGCGCACGTATCACGTTCATTCCACTGACAATCACTTACAAAACTGACAAATAACTGATATATGCGTCGACGTGCGCGATACGTCAGTGATTTGTCAGTAATTATAAGTGATACGTGCGCGTTTCATGCGTGATTCATGCGTCATTCGTTAGTGATTTCTCACCCCCGACCCACGAAAAATTGGTCAATTTCTCGACGCACAAGCACGCACAAAGGGAAATCTGTGCGTAATTCTTGCGTCATCCATGCGCGATCGGCTGTGTGACCGGGCCTTTAGACAACAGTACTAGTGTTGTCTTTCATTTAGTTGTGTACGCGTGTTTGTTTTTATTTTGCTTTGCTTGACTAGGGGAATACTAAAACTACGTGTCTCTGCACATGTATGCATTTTGAAATGAAATAAGGCTTCAAAGTCCAAAAAAGTCATACCATATTATTTGAACTATTTACTGGGGTTCGTTCTTACTTCTAACCTTACCCAGCGAAAATTTGTGTATTGCTTGGTACAGTATACTAAATTTTACTACTTAGTATTTTGTAGTGCTGTGACCGTCTGCACTTGATAAAAGTACATGTTGAACTACTGCAAACTGCCGTATACTACTACTTGCTAAGTGATGTATACTAATGCTTAGTACTGGCGATACCACATAAACAGTGATGGGATGGGTTGGTAACACTCCTGGCATGGGGTCTGTTAGGCTCTCCTGGTTGGTCATTTACATTTAGACAGGAGGGGTGTCTATATATGGCTATTTTTTGGTCATGTGTGTTTCATATGAAAAAAAGCCATTCAATGAAATCATTTAACCATACCATAAACCAATGAAATAATTTAACCATACCACCAACCATTCAATGAAATCATTTAACCATACCATCAACCATTCAATGGAATCATTTAACCATACCATCAACCATTCAATGGAATCATTTTTCCAGTCAACCATTCAATGAAATCATTTAACCATACAATCATGTAAATTGCCATCATTTGGGAAGGTATATAAGGGGAAGAAACTTTGAAATCATTGCACACAACACATGTGTACATCTGGCAGTTGGTCATCTTTTAACCCTGCTACAAGTATGACAGCCCGTGAGGTAAAGATCCTGCAGGAGAACCTATCTACCTCTTAGGGGGTAACCTTTACAGCTTCCCTCTTGGCGCCCAGTGGTCTCAGACAAGGCCGGACTACTGCAGAGATGACTGGCTCGAAGAAGTCTAAGAAAACCAAAAAGCTTTCTAGCCAGTTGGACAGCGAGTCTGACACAAGTCAAGCACCTGTGGAGAAGAAGAGGAAGAAGAAACGACAGGAGAGAGAGAGGAGGGGTGAATAAGAAAAGTCAAAAGAAAGTCGGGAAAGAGAAGAGCAGACATTCTGCTTCAGATGACCAGCCTGGGCCCTCCAATGCTGTGTCTGAAGAGGCCAGACAGCACCACCGTGACAAACTCAGCAAGCTGCAGCTACACGCACAACGATACAGGGCCGTGGTTAAGATGAGTTCAGAGTCTGAGGAGGAAAAGGCTGCCAGAAACGTCTCATTTGTAGTGAGCTCTCCGACTCCGACCTGCCTTTCGGATGAGGAAGATGAGATGGCTGAGGAGGAGCCAAGCCAAGTCAAGAAGCAGAAAGAGAAGCGAAGCAGGAAGAAAAGACATGCAACTCCTGCTCCAGATTAAATCCTACCGAGGCACCACCCAACGCTGTGTTGGATGAGGACATCTTCGGGTGGTCCGGAAAGTTGAGACGTGTGTCAACCCATGCGTTTGCCGGGCCTACATCACTGGGGCCTACTTTCCCAAAGAGAGCAGGGATGAGGGCCCTCAACTATACTTCGCCAAGTTCTTCTCCTTGGGGTTGTTTTCTTTCATCGCAGATATAACTAACATCAATCTGCGTCTACCAAACATCCCCCATCAGACATCCACCGCAGAAATCAGAGCATGGTTCGGCATTCATGTCGTCATGGGTCTGACACGCCTGACCAACGCCAAAGATTACTGGTCAACCAGACCTGGCTTCAAGAATGAGCTCATAGCCAGAACCATGACCAGGACCGGTTCCAGGTGTTATCCTCACACCTCGCCTGCTCCAACCCTGAGGCAGATCACAAGAAGATGGCGTCCAGCACCACCAAGGAGAAACAGGACATGTACAATTATATCCGTACCCATCCCCTCTTCTACTCCCAGAAGCTGTGGGACACCGTCCTTGCCAACTGCCGGGCCAACTACCACTGTGGTCGAAACCTCTCCATCGATGAGGCGATGATTCCATATCGAGGCTTCAAAGGCATGGTGCCAGAAGATGTACATGCCGTGCAAACCCATAAGGGCTGGGTCTAAAGTATATGCATGGCTGAGAGCTCCACAGGTTACATCTGTAACTTAAGCATCCACACCCCAAGCAAGACCCCCAATAAGATGCTAGACGTAGCCCTGGACGTGGCCTCATCCCACTTTGACCGCTGGCATCACATCTTCACGGACAAACTTTACACCTCCCGTTATTTGGCCACTCAGCTCCTCCAGCGAGGAACTTATCTCACTGGTGCCATCAAGTCCAATACTGCACGCCTCCCCATCGACCTCTCGCCAAACCCGCGAAGAAATAGAAGTAACCTTGCGGCAGTGACACAGATGAAAAGAACGCCAAGAGGGACCTTCTATTCAAGACAGAGCGGGCAGTTGACCTTCACTCTGTGGCATGACTCATCGGTGCTGTCCCTTCGGTCCTCTGCCCACTCGGCATTCAGAGATCCAGCATCTGACTTCGTTACACGGTGCTTTGCCGATGATGATGGCCACCGGGTGCGGGAAGCCCACCGAGTACCAGCTCTTCCAGCAGTAATCGACTACTGCAAAAACATGGGTGGCGTTGACCGGGCGGATCAGCTGCGCAGCTACCGTACCACACCGTCAACCGCAAGGCACAGGAGTGGTGGATGCAGGTCCTGTATTTTCTGGTAGACCTATCCAGAGTGAATGCCTGGATCAGCTTCAGAGGGCATCTACTGGATGAACCCTCTGAAGAATCCCAGGATGAGGCTTCAGCTCTGAGCCACTGCCATTTCACCATGGACATAGCTGAGCAACTGATCCAAGGCTATGCCCATGGTAACCTAACCAGACGGCAGCCATCAACACCACCAGTACCACTGCAAAACTTCTCTGGGCTGCACATCCTTGACCATATGAACGCCAGGTATGCAAAGAGCTGCAAACAGTGCGCCAAGGACAAGCGCAAGACACCATCGGGTTTCCCACTGAAGACGCACTATGGCTGTGCTTGCTGTGGACTTCATCTCTGCCAAAGCTACTGCTTTTCCAGGTAACTTCTAAAACTGTCCTTGCTCTTTGCTAAAACTTATTTTGATAAATTGCTAAATTTGAGCTCCTTGTTCACCTTGATAGTGCACTTATCAAAGATATTGTTTATATTTTATTTTTTCAATAGATACCATGCCCTTGCTGGAATCGAAGTAGGAGAGGAAGACTAGAGGACCCTTCAACCAGGCAACCAGCTTCTGACACCCCCCCCCCAAGAAAAAAAAAATTTACCGGTACAAAAACAAAACCCAAAGCCATTTCATTTACAGGGCAAAAGTAAAACCATATTTTTGTCCATGAATCAGATGGCTGAGATAAAATTGTTTCATCACTGAAAGCCAACAACCTTATTTTGTGCTTCCGCCTTCGATGATAACAAACATTCAAAAACCAAAAAGACAAGTGTGTATGTTTTACTACATAATGCATTCGTGAAAGGGTACCCAATACTACAAATTACTAAGTGTATGAGATATAAATGTACCGAGTACTGATTACTACAGAATACTACTGGTAGTCATTTGTACCATACTATTTGATCTATTTACTGGGGTGCGTTCTTACTTTTAACAAAGGAAATAGAAAGAAGAAGAAAATATCAACAGTGTCAAGTATGGAGTTCCGAAGTACAGTCCATTTCACTTTATACAAAATTCCCGTTTCTTATACTAAGCGCTTATGATATTGCCAAAATGCTGTGGAACATGCCCAGACACGCATCAACCCAATAAGTTCCACCTATTTTTATCGGTTGATATCGATTCATCGGTTTCGTAACATCACCACATTTTTACAATCCTCGGTGGGTTCACCACGCGACCTCTTTTATGATCCTCGTTGGGGTCACCGCTGTGATCCTCCTCCCCAAAACGCGGTCACTATACACTACTGACACCACGACCAATATGGTCGTGAAAGGAGTGAACACGTTTGAAACACCTATCAGCCCGGTTTTCTCTACATCCAACCCCAGCCCATATGACGTCATTCTCCATGACTTTCCTATTATTACACGCCACTGAAGTATGATGTCACTGATCACATTCTCACCAAAGGACCTCCAGCCAAGTCTCGCGCTCGTTGTCTAGCACCTGACCGTTTGAAAGTCGCGAAGCAAGAATTTGAGCACATGCTCGAGTTGGCCATTGTTCGTCCTTCGAACAGCACCTGGTCCTCGCCTCTCCATCTTGTACCAAAGAAGTCCCCAGGAGACTTGCGCCCGTGTGGAAATTACAGAACGCTAAATCGCGTCACCATTCCTGATCGTTAGCCAATTGCGGCAAACCTGAAGGGCAAACTCATTTTCAGCAAGGTCGATTCGGTGCGAGCTTATCATAAGATCCCAGTCGAATCTGCTGATGTGTGCAAGACAGCCATCATCACTCCATTTGGCCTTTTCGAGTTTGTGAAAATGCCTTTTGGCCTCCGCAATGCGGCACAGACATTTCAACGATTCATCGACGAAGTCGTCAGAGGCCTCCCGTTCGTCTGCACATACACAGGCGACATTTTGATCGCCAATGAGAACGCGGCACAACACAATTCAAGGAGCATCTCCGTCTTCTTTTCATTCAGCTGCAGGGAAATTTATGGTGTCATCATTAATCCCAGCAGATGCGTGTTCGGCGTACCGGAACTCAGTTTCCTTGGCCACCACGTCCATGCCGCGGGAATCCAGCCACTACCGCAGACGTCCTACAATCTACCGACGTCCTACAATCGGCTCCGCAGTTTCCTTGGACTGGTAATTTTTTACCGCCGTTTTGTTCCCAACTGTGCCGGAATTCTTACCCCTCTCACCGATCTGCTCACCAAACAGAAACCAGGTTCCCGGAATCCACTGGTTTGGACTCCGGACAGTAGCAAAGCCTTTGCTGACATCATCTTTCTCAGGTGTCACACGCGACCATGCTTGCCCATCCTTGTTCTGATGCGCCCATTAGCAAGGCAGCATTATTTGCGACACATCCACCGGCAACCCCTGACCATTCGTGCCCCTGAAACACAGACATGCGGTGTTCAACGCCCTACATTCCTTCTCTCACCCAGGGATTCGTGCAACCCAACTCGCCGTCATTTCTCGTTTCGTCTGGCCAAGAGTTAAGAGGGATGTTCGCAAGGGGCGCGCGCAGTCTTGTATTAATTGTCAGAGGTCTAAGGTATACAGGCACGTCAAAGCCCCACTTGGCACATTCAGCACTCCGGATGATTTGATGGGACCTTTGTCTCCCTTTGTTGGTTACTCCTATCTCCTCACATATGTGGACAGATTCATTAGGTGGCCAGATGCCATCCCTATTGTTGACATCACGGCGGAGACGATCGACAGAGCATTCATCTCGCGTTGGGTTGCTGTTTCTGCACTCCAGCCACCATTATGACCGATCGGGCCAGGCAATTTGAGTCTCACTTGTTCGCTGAGCTCACCAAGCTGCCTGGAACCTCTAGACAGCGGCGTAGCCAGGATTTTTTTCATGGGGGGGGGGCGATGGGGGGGCTGCCAAATTTCGTGGGGGGGGGGGACTGTAGTTTGGGCGTTTTTTCGGTTTTTCAAGGTTTTCCGATTTTTCAAGGTTTTTCAGTTTTGCCTTGGAGACGGTTTTCGGTTTTGATTTTTGCAAAACCATGAATATTTAATCACCTTTGTTTTTCTTTTTTCACATGAGTTAAAAATGCAAATAATTAAGGAAATATTGTCGACCAAATCGTCATAAAAAACGTCTTGTGGGATTGTACTCGTCCTCGTGATTTGTGCACGCTGCGAGACCACCGTCCAGTGTGTGTGCACTCAGTACGTCCAGAATGATTAGTAGACTTCCACCAGTCTTTACACACTTGTTTTCTAACAAAATAATGTAATGTTTATTGCATGTGCAGTTTATAGAGCTCCGTATGATATTAAGTTACCAACGATGTTTCGCGTTTCGCGGTCAACCGAAGTACAAGCTCCGACCAGTCCAACAAATCAATGCCGAACGTGTATAAAAAAATATATTTGTCTACCGGATATAAACTTAAGATCACTCGACTATACTTGTAAAGGTTTTCAAAAACCCGGGCTTGTGAAAACATATTAAAGTAATGTGTCTCTTAGAGCGGTTTGAGAGGCGCTAGCGCGACGAAAATCGTTCAACTTGACCCCAAAGCCGCGCGTTATGAAACCTTGGACAAAATTGACGCGCAGTGCACCCGACGACTGAGACAATTTTCAATAATTTATTTTATGTAAGAAAGAAATGTTTCTAGAATTCAAGAAAAATTTAGGATTTGCCTGATATTTTTGAAGATTTCGGAAGTTGAAAATTTTTGGGGAAAAAGGAGAAATTTCCCCTCATTTGATTGAGAACATTCTTTCCCGTGCGACGAGCCAAAATTAGGCGGCCATCTTGGATTTCAAATTGAAACGGTTATACTGTACAAGTATACACGCAAATCAGTGACGTTTTGACAGGTCCGCGAGCACCTTGACATCATTGGTTTACATAAAACGAATACTGTGCTCATCGCACGGGAGAGAATGTTCTCGATCAAAAGAGGGGAAATTTCTCCTTTTTCCCCAAACGTGAGCAATACAAATGACCATTACTGAAATCTGTGATTCTCACTGAATCCACAAATGACCACGTAGGATGGTGTTTTCGGCGGTAAATCTGGGGGTTTCGGTCGGGTAGTTTTTCGGTTGAAATGTGTTAGCGGTTTGTACTCACCAGCTAGTCCAAGTAACTTGGACCCTTACAATCGCCCTTTTTTAAATTTTGAGGGGTCGGGCGATAGGAGGGTCCAAGGAATCCTGCTGGAAAACTCGGTAAGTAACTATGTGTTCGACTCCATGACTACCGGTACCCCCGACCAAAACCCCCAGATTTTACCCCGAAAACACCCGTGAAACCGTCCCACGCACCCATCTTTGGATTACGTGAGAATCACCGATTTCAATACTGGTCATTTGTTTTACTCACGTTTGGGGGAAAAGGAGAAATGTTCGTGTGATTCTCACTTAATCCAAAGATTGGTACGTGGGACGGTTTCACGGGTGTTTTCGGGGTAAAATCTGGGGGTTTGGGTCGGGGGTAGTCATGGAGTCCAACACATAGTTACTTACCGGGTTTCTCAGCAGGATGCCTTGGACCCTCCTTATATCGCCCGACCCCTAATTTTTTTTTAAAGGGCGATTGTAAGGGTCTAAGTTACGGTAGGCTCGGACTACGCACCAGCAGGGTTTGGACTCGGTTCGACTTGGACCCTACAGTCACCCGAACCTCAAAATTTTAAAATTTGATAAAAAAAAAGGGTGAATTGTTAGGTCCAAGTTACTCGGACTACAAATTACGCTCAAATTGAAGCCTGTTTATTCCTCTTTCTTTCCATACCACCGTTTCAAAATTAATGACTAAGGAATAATATCAAATTACGCGGAAACAACATTGTGAGATATGGAACTATAACTTAGAAACGCTGAAAGTGCATTCAAACCGGTACCGATCGAAAGCTAATTGCATCGTGCATCCAGATAATGGCCGAGGTTGAAAAGTGTAGCACATTTTATTATGACCGTTTTCCCTTCGCGACGTTAGAGACCTTGTCAAGTCTAGGTCTAGTTTCCATCTAGTGAAGCCATATAGTGACACTAAAGGATCAGTGGGGCCGAAACCAGACTACGCGCAGCATTGCATCAAGACACAACACGTCCTTGCAAACTGTGTACATGTACAGTGTACATGTACAGTGTACAGTACATGTACAATGTACATGTACATTGTGTACACACTGTACGTATACGCTGCGCTACTCAAGCCTCTGCAAGATCATCAGCACTCAGCAGCTACAAGTTATTTTACTACCGAAAATCATGAATTGGGGTAATAATGGGGTTCTTAATTTATCTTTAGAATTGTGTGGTTTTGATTTTCTTTTGTTTTTCATTGAAAAAACTCAAATCCCAGTGGGGGGCGAGTGGGGGGGGGGGGGGGGCGCCGATCTTTCATGGGGGGGCGTACGCCCCCCCCCACGCCCCCCGTAGCTACGCCGCTGCCTCTAGAGTCCGTATAACTTCCTTATACCATCCTGCATCAAACGGACTTGTCGAACGTTTTCATAGAACCCTCAAAGACGCA
Organism: Luidia sarsii; assembly: GCA_949987565.1. Classification (NCBI taxonomy): domain Eukaryota; kingdom Metazoa; phylum Echinodermata; class Asteroidea; order Paxillosida; family Luidiidae; genus Luidia; species Luidia sarsii. The sequence continues at coordinate 2,256,168 of OX465121.1, forward strand.
TTGAAAGCGCACGATGACCCCCATCGATGGATTGAGTACCGGGTATCTCCCACTGACCCTACTCGGCATTCGATCTACCGTCAAGTCGGATCTGACTTCTTCGCCGGCCGAGCTAGTTTTTGGGACACCACTCAGACTATCCGGTCAATTTGTAGCGCCGGTTCCGCCAGCCACGCCATATGACCTTGAGAAACACGTTGACCGGTTGCGCCAACACATGTGTCAAGTGACCCCTTCGCACACCCGAGCTCAACACGTGAAGACTCATCTTCCCCTGTAAGGATTTTTCTCAACCACATTCGTCTTTGTGCGAGTGGACTCGGTCCGGAAGCCCTTGCAGCAACAATACAATATCCCCTTCCGGTGTGACAGTCTGGCATGATCAAATGTGTGGGCTGCCATATATGGGCAATCAGGTTAGCGTAGGCTAAAGGGCGCCCGCACGCGCTAAGTTCACCCACCCATCTTAGCACGCTGCCTATTTCGCCTATTTCAGCAGGTTCTCGCTACGTGATCAGATGGGTGGTGACGTCAGCCTCCCATTTTAGCACGGCCACCCACTTCAGATCATGACACCAGGTTTTGAAGAAAATAGAGAAGTTTTTCACTCTGTCCATTGGGAGGAAGAAGGAAAACATCAGTGTCGACCGCCTCAAAAGTTGCGTACACGGACTCTCTATCGGAACCCTCAGGACTCCTAGCATCCGGCACACATCTTTCCTCTGCCGGTTGTCCTCCAGCTCCGTCCAGTACTGTCCCACGGTCCACTCGAGTGGATTTTTTTTACCATGGATATCATCTCCTTGGAGTAGCTGTTAATCCGGTTTTCTAATCCTCGCTCCACCTGAGTTCTTCCCTGAGCTGATTTCTTCACCGAGTGTTTTCTCGAGCTTGCACGACCGGGAGTACGACCAGCCGTCCTCTGACGTCCACCACACCGAGTCTTCAGGAGTTTCTTCCCGCGTCGCCCTCAGCTCGCACTTCGGATTTTGCACCGCCTTGTTAGCTTGGAAACCTGCTGTCTTTAACCGCATAGGATTTTGTTTTGTTTCGCCCTCTCTACGGATCTTTTCGGGACATCTGGAAAAACCTTCACCGATTCACTGTTCCATTCAGTGATTCACCAACATTGAACTGCCACTAACTGCCGTGACATTTCGCGTGGACCTCGCTTGGTGAACAATTCCACTTTTATTCTGGTTTATGCAAGTGACCTTTTTTTTGTGTTTTTGCGTTTGAAAGTCAAACCCTTTGCAACCTTTTATTATCCGATCCTCACTGGTTTATTGTCGCTCTGCATTTTCCTTTGCATTTTTCCTCCGCATCTTTACTTTCTATCCAAACCTTACCTCATTTCCTTTCAACTGCATTTTTCTTCAACTTTTCCTGTATAAAGCATAACTCTTTTACTGCGCTTTTTGACACTCCGTGGTTTGGATCACAAAATTCAATCGTAGGGTATATACCGAACACGTTTTCTCCTTTTCTCTTCATTCGCATCCCTTTTATTAGACATTTCTAAAAGCCCAAAATTCATATTCCCTATATTTCTATTGTAAATAAAATTACTCGAACCTTTAAAATATCATGATTGCACCGTTAGTTTTTGAAATTGTTAGGTTTTTTTGCTGATGTAATTGTAAGGTTATTTGACCGCAATGCAAAATATTTGTATATTATCTGTATTTCAACAGCTGACAATATATTGTGATTTGCTGCATTTTCCAGCCGCTGTGATGAATGATGACACTGACGCACTGTTGCGCGTTTTTGGCGGGCGCCTGTATGGACTTCAGCTAATTGCCGCACAAGTCATTATAATGATATTGTGGTGGACTCGTCGACGGCTCACCACCCGGCTTTCCCTCGGCAGGCCCATGAGCGGCAATGGGCCTCCGGGAGGCAGATCCGTTGCGGCGGCAGTCTACCGCCAGGCCTGCAGCACCAGCCAAAAACCAAACCCTAACAACTCGCTACACTCACACTCTCTCACACAGGCAAGACGAGGCACAGATTACGAGACGGAGAGGGTGGCAGGTCTTGGAGACTGACTTCTGTTGTACTTTATTGACGTCGCCTGCACAGGCGTCCCAGGCGCTCAACTATACCCACCGCTAATTACAACACTCTTAATAAATCTTAATAATCACTGATTGCACTTCCCTCCATAAATCAGACGGAGAATTAACGATGATTGGGAGAAGTAACGACCAACCCACTTATGAGTGACCCCGCGCCTGACTTACCCGCGTGGCACCAATAGATACGCCTGTCGTACTGGTTTTTGATTTTTGGCCCTGTCCCAAGAGATGGACAAGAACCTATTGCAGACCGGTCACACCGGACTTCAGTATGTGGGGTTTCGAGCCTCCTGCCAAGAAATGAAAGGAACCAGACAGACGCTCAAGAGAGTTATAAAATAATTATAGAAGGATAGCTATATATAGAGATATAGTAACAAAGAGACAACACTCATCAAAATAAAACACAGACTCAAAAAAGCAACACGCAATTTTATTTATTTATTGAAAAAGAAGAAAAGGAAAAACTTTAATCACACACACAGGGGAAAATCAAAGTATAGACATATGAAGGTGATCCGGAAATCGGAAATGGGGAAAAGACCGCCCCCTACAGCCCATGTGGCAAGAAAGACTTCGGGGTCCAGGCGCTGGAGGTCCGTCTTGAGACGGACTCCCACAAACGCCTAGGACAGTCGGAGGACAGACTCCCCGTCAAGGCATGTCCGCTCGTGAAGAGCGAGACAGCGAGAGGTCCAAATTTTCCACTTGATCATCGAGATGGTGAACCAGACGAAGAGTGAATGGGGGTTCTTGGGAGCAAGTCCCTCGGCCAAAAAAGGATCATGCTTAGCGACAGGCGAAAGGAAGGACCTAAAACCCTACCCCCACGGCCTCAACCAACTCCCACAGGAAAGAAACAAAGGAGCACTGCCACAGGAGGTGCAGGAGGGTCTCGGACTCGCCGCAGTGCCCGCGAGGGCATTTGCCGCGGCCGATCCCCCAGGTCCGAAGACGATGGCCTGTCTTCACTGCACCCCAGAGCACTCGCCAGTTGAAGTCCCTCAGGGCGTGACCTGCTTGGGAAGAAGAAAAAAAGGCAAAATTAATAGTGGAGTTTGGAGCGGCGTGAGAGGGCCGCTCCGGAGAGATGGAGTTCAACTGGACCGCGTACAGTCCGGAGACCGACGCGGCTGCCCAGTTGAACTGAGGAGAGAGGGCGAAGATACGAAAGACAAGGCGACAGAAAGATTTGTAGTGGGGGGGGGGTTGAGTGAGGGAGCGAGGACGAGAGTTGGACGAGACGTTGCGAGGGAGCACCCGCTGTAATTGGAGCGCCGCCCAGAAGTACAGAAATGAACGCCAGGGAGGACCGTTGGGCAACAGGAGGAGGCGCAGGCTCCTCAGATGGAAGCTGTCGCACTTGAGCTGCACGTCGACCACGCCCAGCCCACCAGCGGCTGCTGGCTGACAGACGACAGTCCGACGCACGAGCTCTGTCTTCCCTGACCAAAGAAATTTGAAAAGAATAGAGTTAATCCGCCTCGTGAGAGGCGGGGGAGAGGATAAACGGGGCAACATAAAAAAGAAAGGAACACAGGACGGTGTTGATGACGTTGACCTTGCCTATAAGGGAGAGCCTACGCCTCATCCACTTGTCGGCAGTCGACTCCATTGTAGCGATCCTATCCTCCCAGTTCCACGTGACGAGGTCGCCGGGGCCCAACCAAAATCCGCAGACTCTGATCGGCCCCGTCGTCCACCCGATGGGGGCCACTGCCGGGAGGTCCTGCCTCCACCGGCCCATGATGAGCCCCTCGGACTTGCAGGGGTTAAGCCTGGAACCGCTGGCCTCTGAAAAGAGGCTGACCAGCTGGAAGAGGCGCCTCAAGGAGGGGACATCACGGATGATACATGTCGTGTCGTCCGCGTACTGCACGATCTTGCACTCCACCGAGCCGCTGCCCGGCAGGTGGACGCCGTGGATCCCTTGATCCCGACGCACCGCCGCGGCAAACGGCTCGATGCAGATCACGTACAGCAGCGGCGACAGAGGACAGCCCTGGCGGACACCTCGGCGGAGGGAGAAGGACTCAGACAGATGCCCATTGACCAGGACCCTCGACGAGATATTCCCGTAGAGGATCCCTAGCCAACGGACAAGGACCGGCCCGAACACCAACCGCCGGAAAGTCGCCAGGAGGAAGGATCAGTCGACGCGGTCGAACGCTTTCTCCTGGTCCAAAGAAATTAAAAGAGAGTTAAGGGAACGGTCATGAACATAAGAAGCCAAGACCCTCAGCAGACAAGCGTTGTCGTGGATCGAGAACTGACGGTCCGTGTCTGTGATGTCCTCCGGAGAAGAAGACACCGTATACCGTCAGCCAGCCTGACCGCTGGGATGGTAGAAGCCTTCCGAGTGCCGAACTCCAGGCGGTAGAAGTGCCCGGTGGGACTTTCCCCGTCTATCAGCTGCTGGATGCAGGACCGCACTCTGGCCCCCTCTGCCCGAACGGCGTCGAGGTCCAAGAGCGCGGCCTTGATCATGATCCCTCTCAGCCAACAGATCGGGGTCCCTCGAACCCCCGTCTAGTCTGGCGGTGACCGGCTGCGAAAAGGAGGCAAGAAGACTCTTTTTGGCTTTACGGTGGTCCCTCGCGAGGCGGCAGGAGTGGGAGACGATTAAGGACTTGCTACGGTCCTTGACGTCATCCCACCACTCCAAGATGGAGTCATACCCCCTCTTGAGAGTCCGCCAGCCAAGATATTTGGACCTGAAATCTCGCTGTAAGGGTCGTCCTCCTAGGTCGTGGTGTTGCACTTCCAATAGCCGGGTCCGCGGGAGGGGCTATAGGAAAAACGGAGGGAGAGAGAGATTCCATCCTGGTCAGAAAGATACACAGGGAAATGGTCGCAAGCCTCAGGGAGGCAAGCAGAAGACAGATAGAACCTGTCGAGGCGGCTATGGATGGAGTTCGAGGCATTCCTCCAGGTGAAGGAGCGTTCCCAGGGATGGAGCTGTCTTATACATGGCGTAGGGTGGCGCCCTTCCCAACTATTTAGCTTAAAGAGATCTGCGGGGGTACGGTCAGGACCCAGACAAGGGTATTGTAGCGGAACGTAAGGGGGGTTCGGGGAAGGGCGCCCTCTACTTAGGGCTAATATAATTATAAGCAGCCGTCCGGGCGAAATCGAGGAGACTCCGATCGCCGCGGAGCCATAGAGACCTCCCGTGACGTGAGCCGTGCAAGGGGAACAAGGGCAGCTGTCTGGGTCAGGAAGGCGCTCTTCTGTGTGAGCTATTGTAGCGTTTCATTACAGACATTGATAATATTTCCTTATATGCATTTTCCTCTGTTACTTTTTTCAATTTGATGATCAATACTATATATCCTTATTTCCACATAAGACACCATGTAATTGTTTTGCCACATGTCCACCATTTCATAGAATTGTTGTTACTCACTTCTTCCTGGACCTACACTTACACTGTACAGCCTCAAGCAATTACTTGCACACATTGTTTTGCACCAGTGAGGCTGACCAATGACCCTGAGTGGTCAGTGCTCTGTCCAGTGTTGCACTCCTGACTATGAGTCATCATTTTTTCTTAGAAAGCTACTCTGACTTGTTTGTTTCTCAATCTACCAATTCTTTCTCCTAAGACTATTTCTCACGTCTCCTGCTACCTTCATTCGAGCCACATCACTTTTCTTAGCGCTCCGCCTTTCAACTTGGGCATTCAAGTCAGCGTAGCATAGCTCTGTACATATACACTGTCTTGTACATCAATAAAATACTGTACCACCATCTCAGCCCAAGAGTAAATTAGTGTGTTCATTCCCCTTAACACTAAACTATCACACCGCGGTGATTAATTGTAATTATAAAAGATAAGTGCATGGTGCTTTGATTGAGACGTTACCCTCAGTAATTGGAAGGAAGTTTGGGAACATTTATTGATCACCTGATCAGGAGATAATTACACATTGAGTTGGCATGAAGTACGGAAATCAGTGTCCGATCATTTCGGTGGTTGAGTATTTCCCTCCCCCGTGGTCGCCGTGTAAGATCTGGTAGGTGAGACCAACCCGTCGACATTGGTCGGAGTCAACCTTGACGCCTGGCGGTAGACTGCCTCCCAACGGACCTGTCCCCGGTCGTCTCTTCAGCCGCTCGTCGGGTCGACCTAGGACGAGCCCGATGCTTGGTCAACGTAGGGCCACCACAGTAACGATACAACCCGAATTAGGAATCGATACCCGCATTGCGTTACACATGTGACTTCCAAGTTTGGTCAGCCCCCGACCTAAAAACTGACATTAACCGAATTCAATGCAACAACAACAAAAACATAACGTGCCTAACCTCAGGGTCAAGTTATCTCCCTTACTACGACTCAAGCTCCCGAATTCAAACTGGGGTTGTCCCTAAAGACACCTCTCGCCTTCCTAGGCGATCCTTCCTCCAGGGATGCACTAACATCTTTGTATCTTTATACATCAATATATAAAAAAAATAATAACTTAGAAAACCTATACGTGGCCAAGTAGGTGAAATCATCATGGCAATTTCAATTAGGCCTATATTTAACTGTAGGATGCTCCTTATCCTTTTATACCCATGATTACTGATTCGCCTTTATCAAAGTTCAGTTCGGTGTTCCTTACTTATTGGCTATCCCAGCCAGGAGCTGCACATCGAAAATACCCTGCACAATTTCCTCCGCGACCAGCTCTCCTTCTTTGTAGACCTTCCGTGTGGTGGTTTCTGTTATCTTGCTCACTTTCCCCTGAAGCACTTCCCACGCCTACCATGTCGGCCTCCTTGTCGCGCACCAACCTAGGGATCCTCGTTGGTCGTTGAGATCCTGTACTCTCATCCAGAGCGGATGGCCTCTTTAGGAAGACAACATCATACTGGCGTGCGCAATGCTCCTGTGACATCGGTGACAACGCTATCTCGGCAAATCCGCCAGGTATGTTATCGAACCCAGTCGCTTGTGCCTCAACCTCCGCGCCGACCTCAGGCACATCAGATGTTTCCCAACGAAACTCCGATGCCTGCACCGACTCTGCAGGCTCCACTATATACATCAAACGACTCACTTCTATACCTTTCCACTGTGGAGAACCTGTCGGTCCCCGATGGCTCTCCGCCGGTGCACTTGTAGGCGACACTTAATTGTAGGCGACGTGCTTCTTGTGGCGCTTTCGACACAGTGCTCGGTGCTTTGCTGCTCCTCCTTGGCAGCTTAGCATGTCGCTCGTCTTGGGTGCCTTCGCTCCCGGGCCTGAAACCTCCATGCTTCCGTTTCCTTCCTGTCGGGTCGTTTCTGGGCGTCTCAAGCCTCCTCTCACTCTCCTTCCGACCCTTGGAAGACTCCGCTGCCCGGCGACTACTTCCGGAGCTCGTTGGGTGGCCCGTAGGCGTGGCGGTGCGAGAAGACTCTCCCTATCTCTCTCGCTCTCTGCTCTCGTGACTCTGGGCACGGATCCTATCCACCTCGTCGACATCATCGGGATTTTGATTGGCCAATTATGTCGTCTACAGACGCTCTACGTCATGTTTAAGGATTTAGCCAAAACGGTAGATGTGTCTGGACTCGTTCTATTGATAATGCGAATACGAGACTTCAAACTCGAGAGAGTCATTCTCCAACGTGATTGGTTAGGAGCTGCGATCACGCCATGGCCGCGTGTCGATTGTTTTTATCTCGGGCTTTTATCTCAAGATATGCTCGAATGACATTTCCTTTGCTAAGTGCTGACACATATAAACCGTCATTGCGAAGTTTTGCGATACATGCAGACTACATGTACATGTAGCCTACATGTACATGTATCGATAATATTGAATGTCCCTTGTACCGCAATGCACTGCTAACAATCAGTTATTTTCATGGCACATACATGCAAATGTTTGTTTAATTGTTTTATCTAATACTCGTCATAGCTTCAATATTTTTCGTACGAGAATGGTTTATCAATTTAAAAAGACGTCAGTTCAGTGGTTTCCAGCTTATATATTATCTTGCTTGAAAGTTTTGTGACTAATTGATTAAAAAAAGACAAACTAAGAGAGTAACACGTCGCGTAGGACTATAGGCCATCATACGGTACCTTTTCCGGAGTAAATCATTTTTGTGGATTTTTTTTTTTTTTTTTTTTTTTTGGGGGGGTTATCCGGATTGATTGTTGTTATATTTTCAACATAATTTTGCACACTTTTGTATCTCATTTTAGTAATCAAACTGACAGGTAACATGGGGACAGGTTTATTGTTAACTAGCATAATATGAAATCGGCTATTGCTAAGTCACCGCAATATTAAGTCAATATCATTTCATTTTGGGAAACGATTGTGCATCTCATTGCATGCCACGTCTTTTTGCTAACTTGTGTTTTTATTTTACTGCCATAAATACCTTTCGTTACTTTTTACCCTGTTTATTCACGCGTTGTTTTAAAGTTTATAGTTTTACTCATTAGTTAATGATTGGATTGTCCTTGGGTTTTTTACTTTACCCCAAAAAAGTAGACCTTCATGAATTTTATTTTTGTGTAATAAGTTTTATTTGCCCCTTTGAGTTTTGTTTTTAAACATTCTCATATTTCAGTTGATGTCCAAAAAGATTTCTGCGATCTAACATTGCATGGGCAAATGATTATACGTGTGTAACGTCAGAGAAATAACATATGTACAATGTACACGTGCAGTAGCAAACAAACGCAATTGACTCTTTAAAAACCCATCGACCACGTTGGCCTATAGTTATTTCCGGCGAATAGTTTTCGTACAACACTGAGTTAGTCCTGAAAAACTTAGTGTTGACACCGGCCAACAACAATACATAGAGTTTTTGTTTTTCTGATTCAAAGTAACATATACAGGGATATGCCCCAGGATATGCACGTCTAGATTCAAATCTGAAGTTTCGCGCGTGCAAAACAAGCAGACCTGAATAAGTAGCGTTTTTGTTTTTTACAAAACAACATACCATCACTGACTCGCATCAATCACACGATTACAGTAGTTAAAAGCTGTAAACAAGCGCGCGAGTTTGCTGGTTTCTATGCTGTACTCACGACTCCGTTCAGTTGGTAATAATACTAGGGTTTAGAACCCAATGTACATGTATACGTACACACAGACAGAGGTGGTTTTCATGCTACTTCGCTGCGCTCATACGCATGAAAAACAGTTTATTATTAATGGGAGCAATTCACGAAACAAAAAATTAAACCAACAAATACGATAGGAACGTAAATGTTTCCAGTACGGCCGATAGTAGCCAACTTCTTGGACCCACCCGTAGTCTTGGACCCACCCGTAATCGTGTCTTAATAGACATCCTATTTTCTCTAGACTAAGTAAGGAAGATGGGCAGTCATGTTAAATAGTTGTAAATGTGACAGGTACAAATGTAGCCAACAAGGATGGTGAACATTCAACTGACTTCCAGTGGCCGCTTAGCAAGGAGTGACCCAATCGTCGGGTGAAGCTTTTTACCAGCTTTGGCTAGACACACATTTGCCAGGCCTTGCAGTATTCTTCAACATAAGCTCCCATCCCAGGCCAGTAACACCGGTGTGTTGGACAAGCTTAGTTGTTCTCTCAACACCTTGATGTCCCAACTGATCATGTAGTGCCTGAAGGACCGTGGTTCGTAGTGCTAGAGGCAGAAGTAGTTGCTTGCATTCTTGGCCAGCTTCTCTCTTCCTCTTGTACAGGATGTTGTCTTTTGCCTCCAGGACATCCCAAATTATTATTAGTTTTCTGGTCTGCTTGGATTCCTTCATCATCTCACTTATCTTTGACTTGCGTTATTCCTCCCAGAAACGCCAAAGGGATCCGATGTACTCCTCATGCCTCTGGAGTGTGGTGAGATCTTCAGTGGACAGGGATGGCAGTGTTGCTGTTGCCATGGATGCTGTGGTACATGGGTTGGCACGAGTCTCATTGAGCCCTGCATCTCTGATGCGATTACGCAGAACGGCGGGGACATGCGTGCAACATGCCTCAGGGAGTAAGGCGTCGGCTGCTGCCTCCTCAAACCGCACAGTGTTTGGCTCGCTTCCGTGGTCAACCTTCCGACTTAGGGCAATCAGCGTTCGCATTGGTACGCCCAGGCGTGTACTTAATAATGAACCTGAACTGTTCCAACTCTGCAGCCCATCTTGTCTCAATGGCAACTAGCTTGGAGTTGGTCCGCAGATAGCTCAAGAGATTGTTGTCTGTATAGACAACAAAGTCGGCACCAAGGAGGAGGTCTCGAAACTTAACTGTTATTGTCCATCGAAGCGCCAACAGTTCTAACTTCATGCTGCTGTAGTTCTTTTCACTTCCACGGAGACCTCTACTTGCATATCCAAGTACTGCACGACTGGTATCCTGCTCTTGGGACAAAACAGCACCAAGACCAAGATGACTTGCGTCAACTTCGAGGATGAATGGACGTTTGAAGTCTGGATAGCCAAGAAGTGGAGCTGATGTCAAAAGAGATTTCAGCTGATTGAAGGAGACTTCGCAGGCTTCATCCTAAGATTCGGGAAGTTGAACCCAAGATGGAACGACTCTTGTCCTCTTGTTTGTCTTTGGTACACCAAGAAGTGCATGAAATGGGGTTGCAACCTTGGCAAAACCTTGATCAAAGCGACGGTAGTAGCTTGCAAGGCCCAACAAGCTTCTGAGTTCAGCCTCGGTAGTAGGTCTCTTCCACTCAGCTACTGCTCGTATCTTCTCTGGATCTGGTGCAATTCCATTTGCCGATATCTCGTGGCCCAGGTACCTCAGCTTCTTTGCAAACCAGTTGCACTTCTCTGGTTTCACCTTCAGGTTGAACTCTTGCAGGCTATCAAGCACCATCTGCAGACGCTGAAGTGTCTCATCAAATGTCCTGCCGAAGACAAGAATGTCGTCAAGGTAGACGATTTAGGACTGGAAGTTCTTATCGCCAAATGCCTTGTCCATCACACGCAGGAATGTGGCTGGGGCGTAATTACACAGGCCAAAGGGCACGCGCGTGGACTCGTACAACCCTCCAACGCGGAATGCGGTCTTCTCAATGCCCCTTTCGTCAACAGGAATTTGGTAGAACCCATGCGCAAGGTCAAGACTGCAGAAGTACTTGGCTCCATTCAGTGCATCAAGCACTTCTCCAATGCGTGGGGGGATACGCATCCTTGTGTGTCTTTGCGTTTAGTGCTCTGTAGTCAACGCACAGTCTCAGCTTTCCGTTGCTCTTTCGGACGAGGAGTGCTGGTGAGGCGTACGGACTTGAGGACTCCCTTATTATGCCGCGATCTAGAGATGCTTGGATGTGATCTCGTACTTCCGGCCACAGGCATGCTGGGATGCGTCTGTGAGGGACCTTAACTGGTATACTTCGATCGTCAGTGGTGATGATTCGGTGCTCTATCTTATCGCAGTAACCAATGTCATCCTCATCCTTACTGAAGACATCACAGTACCTCGAGACCAGGGCTGGATTTCACAAAGCCTTACGATGAATCGTAACACAACTTACGATGGATAACCTATCGTAAGTTGTGTTGGACCGTATGGTTTCTGTGCATTGCTCATCGCCTTGCGATTAATCGCATGTTACGATGAGTTAGGTGAAACCGACCCCAGGTCTCTTAGGCATTGGTGCTGCTCATCACCAATCTCGTCGCCAACTGTCAACCGTGACATCAGTTTGGATACGGTGTCATCTCTCGAGTTCTTAATTGGTTTGCAGAGACTTCACTGTTGGACGCCGCGGTGCGGGGGATACTGTACATTCTGGCACCACTCCAACCTCCGCCCCGAAGCAACGTAAACCTGCCACTTGGATGGTATCGCAGAGCTGGTGCTTCCAACAACATTCTCCTGCTCCTTCAGCGCCGCCTTCCTTCCGTAGCTTCTCCAACTCCATCCCTCAGAAACAGAACCGTCGGGACCTCCGCAATCAGACTGGCTGCAGTGGACACATCGCACCTCATCTCAGCAGGCTAGGGGCTGTAGCGTTGGGTACACTGTCCTGTCCACGACGCCAAAAGTGACAGGTAGAAATATAGCCAACAAGGATGGTACGTGTACAATCAACTACATGACTGTGGTTCGTTTAATGGGGATTAATAGCTAAACAAAACAAAAAAACCTAGCCTAGAAGAAATTGAAGTGTCATGAGGTGCATATAGTTGAAACTTGCTGGTCGAAGAACTCGGTACTGTACTGGGTGTGTGCTAAATGCATAAACTAATGGCTGTGTGCTACTACTAAGCAGGATACACTGGCTAAGCGAGGGCGCTATACAAGGGTAATATGCAAATGGACTGTCACATAACCATCAAATCCGAGGGTTTCTAACATGTTTTTAACATTCATAATTTTTAACATTCATAATACCCTGCCTTTGAGAAAGGTCCTTGTCACGAATTCGGATGTATTTTTGTTTCACTGTCTGTAACTCGACGTTTCGAACAGTATACTCTGCTCGTCTTCAGGAGAATGCTGGATTCCAACTGGGAGTGGGGCTTATGTCGTGTGGAGAGGGATTCTGGTGAGGGGATTAGCTCAGTGAAGGGTGAAGGCGGGAACTGTAAAGGCGGGAACAAGGGATGCTGCACAGGATCCTAGTTGTGGGTGTACTGTGTGTGTGCTCACTCATGTGTGTCATAAGTGTGGACTGCTAGGGGGGTGAACAACTAATACCGAGGGGGAGACTAGTGGAAGGGGGGCCTAGTTATCCTAGGGTATAGGAGACCCATCAGACCGGGGGGTTTTGAGGATAGGGCGCCAGATGTCGCTGATGTTAACACCTATGTCTTGGGGGACAGTGTTGTGTCGGTATATCTCGATGGCTTCCCTGATGCGACGTGGGTACCAATGCTGGATGCTGGTGATGAGCTTGGCTTGGTCCCAGTGGATGGTGTGGTCTTCGGTGTAGGAGTGCTTGACAATCTAGGACTTGTCAAAATCTCCTTTCCTCCCATGGGCTCGGTGTTCGTTGAGTCTGGTAGGGAGGTCCCTTCCAGTCTCGCCGATGTACACCTTGCCACATTGGCACGGGATCTTGTAAACACCTGGTCTGCGGTGGGGGTCTTGGCGGTCCTTGTGGGAAGTATAGGTGTTGTATCTTCGGGGGGGGGGTTGTGTGAAACACCAGAATGCCGTGCTTGAGAAGGATACGTTGGATGTGGTGGGAGGTAGTACCGAGGTAGGGGAGAGTGATGGAACTAGGGGCCCTATTAGGTTGGCTTTGGGTATAGGTGACCCTTTGGCCAGGGGGAGGTCTAGGGTCTTGTGTGGAGATCCGGGTTGGGTTGTAGCCATTGCAATGCATCGCTGTGGTGATGTGGTGGAGTTCTTGGGGTAGGTGCTCACTGTCGCAGATATTATAGGCCCTCCTGACGAGGGTGCGGTTGACTGAGGACTTGATCTTTGGGTGGTGGAAGGAAGTGTTGTGTAGGTACCTGTCCGTGTGCGTGGGCTTGCGGTATACACTGCGGGAAAGGGTTTCGTCCTCCTGTCTGAACACCTCAACGTCAAGAAAAGAAATGCTGCCATTACTTTCTTGTTCCATTGTGAATTGGATGTTGCTGTGAAGCCCGTTGAGGTGTTCCAAGAAGAGGCGAAGTTTCTCCCGCCCGTGTTGCCAGATGACGAAGGTATCATCAACATACCTAAGCCACATGTTTGGACTGTGGTCTGCTGTGTTGATGGCGAGCTCCTCGAATTCCTCCATGAACAGATCTGCCAGAACCCGGGATAGGGGGATCCCATGGAGGTTCCAGCAGACTGTTCATAGAAGCACTCACGCCAGCAGAAGTTTGATGATCCGACACAGGTGAGGAGCAGGTCCGGTGTGAGGTCAGTGCGGTCCTTCAGACTGGGGTCTGCCTGAAGTCGGTCTCTGGCGATGGTAGAGGCATCGGGGTGGGGACGTTGGTGAAGAGAGAGAGAGGACATCAAAGCTCACCATGATGTCGTCAGGTTGGAGGGTGATGTCTGTCAGGAGGTTGGCAAACTGCTCCGAGTTCTTGACATGGTGAATGGTATTGCCCACCAAGGGCTTCAGGATCTTGGCGAGGTGCCTTGCCGTGTCGTAGGTCGGGCCTCCTCGTGTTGCTACAATGGGGCGCAGTGGGACATCTGTCTTGTGGATTTTGGGTTGACCGAAGAACCTGGGGCACATGGAGTTTGAAGGCCGGAGTTGTCTATACAGGGGTTGGGAGATGTTGCCGGAGCGTTGGAGGGAGAGGAGCTTCTGCTGTAGCCTTCTCTCAAGGGCAGCTGTGGGGTCTTTCCGGAGTTCTTGGTAGCAGCTCGAGTCAAGGATGTCCCGCACCTTGTTGCTGTAACTGGATGTGTCCATAACAACAGTGGCGCTACCCTTGTCTGCTCTAAGGATGTGGATCGACTTATCCTGTCGCAGAGCCTTGATCGCTGACCGGTCTTTGGTAGAACCCATGCGCAAGGTCAAGACTGCAGAAGTACTTGGCTCCATTCAGTGCATCAAGCACTTCTCCAATGCGTGGGGGGATACGCATCCTTGTGTGTCTTTGCGTTTAGTGCTCTGTAGTCAACGCACAGTCTCAGCTTTCCGTTGCTCTTTCGGACGAGGAGTGCTGGTGAGGCGTACGGACTTGAGGACTCCCTTATTATGCCGCGATCTAGAGATGCTTGGATGTGATCTCGTACTTCCGGCCACAGGCATGCTGGGATGCGTCTGTGAGGGACCTTAACTGGTATACTTCGATCGTCAGTGGTGATGATTCGGTGCTCTATCTTATCGCAGTAACCAATGTCATCCTCATCCTTACTGAAGACATCACAGTACCTCGAGACCAGGGCTGGATTTCACAAAGCCTTACGATGAATCGTAACACAACTTACGATGGATAACCTATCGTAAGTTGTGTTGGACCGTATGGTTTCTGTGCATTGCTCATCGCCTTGCGATTAATCGCATGTTACGATGAGTTAGGTGAAACCGACCCCAGGTCTCTTAGGCATTGGTGCTGCTCATCACCAATCTCGTCGCCAACTGTCAACCGTGACATCAGTTTGGATACGGTGTCATCTCTCGAGTTCTTAATTGGTTTGCAGAGACTTCACTGTTGGACGCCGCGGTGCGGGGGATACTGTACATTCTGGCACCACTCCAACCTCCGCCCCGAAGCAACGTAAACCTGCCACTTGGATGGTATCGCAGAGCTGGTGCTTCCAACAACATTCTCCTGCTCCTTCAGCGCCGCCTTCCTTCCGTAGCTTCTCCAACTCCATCCCTCAGAAACAGAACCGTCGGGACCTCCGCAATCAGACTGGCTGCAGTGGACACATCGCACCTCATCTCAGCAGGCTAGGGGCTGTAGCGTTGGGTACACTGTCCTGTCCACGACGCCAAAAGTGACAGGTAGAAATATAGCCAACAAGGATGGTACGTGTACAATCAACTACATGACTGTGGTTCGTTTAATGGGGATTAATAGCTAAACAAAACAAAAAAACCTAGCCTAGAAGAAATTGAAGTGTCATGAGGTGCATATAGTTGAAACTTGCTGGTCGAAGAACTCGGTACTGTACTGGGTGTGTGCTAAATGCATAAACTAATGGCTGTGTGCTACTACTAAGCAGGATACACTGGCTAAGCGAGGGCGCTATACAAGGGTAATATGCAAATGGACTGTCACATAACCATCAAATCCGAGGGTTTCTAACATGTTTTTAACATTCATAATTTTTAACATTCATAATACCCTGCCTTTGAGAAAGGTCCTTGTCACGAATTCGGATGTATTTTTGTTTCACTGTCTGTAACTCGACGTTTCGAACAGTATACTCTGCTCGTCTTCAGGAGAATGCTGGATTCCAACTGGGAGTGGGGCTTATGTCGTGTGGAGAGGGATTCTGGTGAGGGGATTAGCTCAGTGAAGGGTGAAGGCGGGAACTGTAAAGGCGGGAACAAGGGATGCTGCACAGGATCCTAGTTGTGGGTGTACTGTGTGTGTGCTCACTCATGTGTGTCATAAGTGTGGACTGCTAGGGGGGTGAACAACTAATACCGAGGGGGAGACTAGTGGAAGGGGGGCCTAGTTATCCTAGGGTATAGGAGACCCATCAGACCGGGGGGTTTTGAGGATAGGGCGCCAGATGTCGCTGATGTTAACACCTATGTCTTGGGGGACAGTGTTGTGTCGGTATATCTCGATGGCTTCCCTGATGCGACGTGGGTACCAATGCTGGATGCTGGTGATGAGCTTGGCTTGGTCCCAGTGGATGGTGTGGTCTTCGGTGTAGGAGTGCTTGACAATCTAGGACTTGTCAAAATCTCCTTTCCTCCCATGGGCTCGGTGTTCGTTGAGTCTGGTAGGGAGGTCCCTTCCAGTCTCGCCGATGTACACCTTGCCACATTGGCACGGGATCTTGTAAACACCTGGTCTGCGGTGGGGGTCTTGGCGGTCCTTGTGGGAAGTATAGGTGTTGTATCTTCGGGGGGGGGGTTGTGTGAAACACCAGAATGCCGTGCTTGAGAAGGATACGTTGGATGTGGTGGGAGGTAGTACCGAGGTAGGGGAGAGTGATGGAACTAGGGGCCCTATTAGGTTGGCTTTGGGTATAGGTGACCCTTTGGCCAGGGGGAGGTCTAGGGTCTTGTGTGGAGATCCGGGTTGGGTTGTAGCCATTGCAATGCATCGCTGTGGTGATGTGGTGGAGTTCTTGGGGTAGGTGCTCACTGTCGCAGATATTATAGGCCCTCCTGACGAGGGTGCGGTTGACTGAGGACTTGATCTTTGGGTGGTGGAAGGAAGTGTTGTGTAGGTACCTGTCCGTGTGCGTGGGCTTGCGGTATACACTGCGGGAAAGGGTTTCGTCCTCCTGTCTGAACACCTCAACGTCAAGAAAAGAAATGCTGCCATTACTTTCTTGTTCCATTGTGAATTGGATGTTGCTGTGAAGCCCGTTGAGGTGTTCCAAGAAGAGGCGAAGTTTCTCCCGCCCGTGTTGCCAGATGACGAAGGTATCATCAACATACCTAAGCCACATGTTTGGACTGTGGTCCGCTGTGTTGATGGCGAGCTCCTCGAATTCCTCCATGAACAGATCTGCCAGAACCCGGGATAGGGGGATCCCATGGAGGTTCCAGCAGACTGTTCATAGAAGCACTCACGCCAGCAGAAGTTTGATGATCCGACACAGGTGAGGAGCAGGTCCGGTGTGAGGTCAGTGCGGTCCTTCAGACTGGGGTCTGCCTGAAGTCGGTCTCTGGCGATGGTAGAGGCATCGGGGTGGGGACGTTGGTGAAGAGAGAGAGACGACATCAAAGCTCACCATGATGTCGTCAGGTTGGAGGGTGATGTCTGTCAGGAGGTTGGCAAACTGCTCCGAGTTCTTGACATGGTGAATGGTATTGCCCACCAAGGGCTTCAGGATCTTGGCGAGGTGCCTTGCCGTGTTGTAGGTCGGGCCTCCTCGTGTTGCTACAATGGGGCGCAGTGGGACATCTGTCTTGTGGATTTTGGGTTGACCGAAGAACCTGGGGCACATGGAGTTTGAAGGCCGGAGTTGTCTATACAGGGGTTGGGAGATGTTGCCGGAGCGTTGGAGGGAGAGGAGCTTCTGCTGTAGCCTTCTCTCAAGGGCAGCTGTGGGGTCTTTCCGGAGTTCTTGGTAGCAGCTCGAGTCAAGGATGTCCCGCACCTTGTTGCTGTAACTGGATGTGTCCATAACAACAGTGGCGCTACCCTTGTCTGCTCTAAGGATGTGGATCGACTTATCCTGTCGCAGAGCCTTGATGGCTGACCGGTCTTGTTTGGAGATGTTGGGTTTGGCTGGCTTGTGTTTCTGAAGGACTTGGTGGATCTCCAGCCGGATCTCATCAGCCGTGGGCTTGTCAAGACGGCGGAGGGTGGGTTCTGCCCGTTGAATGATGTCCTCAACAGGAGAGGTCTGGGGAACTAAGGCAAAGTTCATACACAGCGATAGGACGTTGGTCTCATCAGCAGTGAGGGTGCGTTGGCTGAGGTTGACAACCGTGTGGCTGGCAAACGCTGCCTTGGAGCTGAGATGGGCCTTGGTATAGAGCGGGTTGGAGGGTACCGAGCAACTCATTGGTCTGGAGAGTTTGGGGCGTAGGGATATAGACGATCCCATTGCCTGGGTGGAAATGAAGCTGGGAGTGTTCTTGGTCTTGGTGATCTCTTTCCCCATCTTCTCACCAATCCCTACCCTACTCCTTGGCCTTCTCTTTGATCTTTCCCCCTCCTCTCACTAATCCCTACCCTACCCCTTGCCCTTCCCTTTGATCTCTCCCTACCAGCTTCACTCTTTGTCCTTTGTTTCTCATCCGTGTCCTATTCACTCTCTCCCCCTTCCTTCGTGTACATGTATCTGTTTTGTCCTTGTCACTCTGCCTTTGAGAAAGGTCCTGCTAGGATCGAAACGTCAGGCCCACTAAATTTTAGCCTAAATAAAAAGTAAAAAAACATCCAGCGATCGGAGAAGGAGAAAACGCAGGGTATTCTGAAAAAAATGTAATGCAACGCTATCTTGGCTCATGAAAAAAACCTTACTAACTACTTTATTCAACTTAAAAAAATACAAATTTAAAAAAAAAAGACTCAACCAAACACGACCCGACTAACTTAATTCAACCTAAACAAACCCTATGAAAACAAAATCCAACTGACACGTTCCATGACCAAACCAACCAATGACCAAGAACCTTAGACTCAGACCTTATTTAAACCAATTGACCAAATCCAGACCTAACCTAAACAACAAAATGACCAACCAAGAGATAGACCAAACCATAAAATATAACCCAATACAACACAACTCTACATGTATATCAAAAAAAAGGGAGTATACAACACTATACAACACAGCACTCAATGAGATGAAGCTCAAAGGCTACAACAACTACATGTGAATACAGAAAACAATGATAAGAAAAATATAATAAATACAAATGCAATCAAAATAACAAGATTAACTTCTTCTGCCCTACACAGCAAGGAGAAACCAAAAACATCACCTCTCAAGACTCTTATCTGGGCTTCGAGGAAAGATTAAACAAACTCACAACCTTCATGAATATCCAAACATGTTAATCAGCCAAACCCATGTGACATGTGACAAGCAGTAGTCCAACTGACCAGCCATGTGCCAGCTCCCTGGACATGCCATCACTAGCTGGTGGTTTACTCTACATCCAGCCTACCAAATTACAACTCACACCTTCTGGCTCACTGTACACAACATCACTGGCACACACTGCATCTTACAATAGCCCAAGTTCACTTCACTGAGACACCCACCCTGAGAATTGGGCAAAACTGGGGCTCAAACTGAAATAATCAAGCAGTATCAACAGCAAATATGAAAATCAACCCAAACACAGGTCTCTAGAAATTTCAATCCTAAAGAAATCAGAAATACATAGCCCCTCCAAATAATTATGACACTAAAATTATACTTAAACACAATCACACCTCAAAGTTACTAAAAATGAAGATACAAGCACCTTAATTTAAATGTCATCATGATTATGTCATCTACTTTATCAAATTCAAGGTGAATGACACAAACCTAGTATGTTAAAAAAACTACACTTCAATCAAAATCACCTAACAATCACCTCTTCCTTCATGATCTCAAAAACAACTCTCTCAGGAGAAAGCCCAATACTCCTGAACTTCCAAATGGGGAAGGTCTTTACTCACACAAAGAACTTTTCTTCTCGATCTTCACTCCAAAAAAAAATAACCTAAAGAAAATTAATGAACTTCACTAGTGACATTTACAAAGAAAAGAAACCCTATAAAAATAACTTTCACTTACCGAGCCACTCGGCAGACCAAACTTTCAGGACAGAGCTCCAGATCTTCAAAATGGGTCTTCACCCTCCTCTGCCAGTCTGCAAACTGGAGTCTACACATGTACTGTACATGGCACTACTGAAAGGGGCCTTTGTTTATCAATTACACTTTAATTAAGTAAACATCACCCAGCTGCTGTGTTGGGCACCAACACAGGTTCCTCCTAAAAGATATATCCTCTTATCTCTACTCTCTAGCAGGGAACAGTCAAGGGAAGGGGCAAACTATACGTAGGCCTAACTAAAAAAAAACCATCAAAGTACATGTACATGTAGCAGGCACCCCTGCTACACATGCTCAATCATAAAGTGAGCACTTGGTTTATCGGGCTAAAGGGGTAAAACGCATAAAAGCAATTATGCGTTGACCAGACTAATGATAATGCGTCGGTATAGACCGACCCTGGATCCCCCTGTTGTAACTCGTATGGTAAAACTGATAACTCAAAGTACCTGCAAGGGGTTTGCGTAGACATATAGGCCTACTACATCTCTTTAAAAAGGAGGTGAAGTATTTGAGATCGAGCTTCCGCTCCAGTCGTCTCAAAAGAGTCGAGACGCGGGGTCTGCCAAATTGTTTTGTACGTCTGGCAGACATGTGTGGAAGGCAACCAGGATTTCGTGGCATACACCACCCCAAATTTCTCTGGTAAGTCCATTGAGAGGCCTGGTAGGACTTAACACCCCCAAAGTTTCGCAGGTATGCTGCTGCAACAGCATTGTCTGATTTCAAATGGATTGAAATACCATGTTCTTTTATAGCAAAGAATGATTACAACGCTCGTGAGCAAGCCTTTGGCTCAAGCCAATTGATATGATGAATGGCCTTTGGCCACCAATCGCCAGTGGTGCGACCATTGGAATATGCACCATACACCAATGAAGAGGCGTCGATCGGTTCCGATTACGTAATTCGGTTGGAATCTGGGCATAGGCGCAGAGGCGAGTGGGAAGTGCTTTTATCCACCAGTTTCAATCAGAAACTTCCTCTTTAGAAATGTTCATCAGCGCCTCGAACTCACCACAGTGCTCTGAGAGCGCTAGGTTGTTCCCATTCTCTATTAATTGTTCGCCTGAACAATGGTCCATACAGCACAGCTACATGTAGTCAACATGCGTGAAACTAGAAGACCAATGACCCCAGAAACGTCTAATTATCAGACATTGTTTCTTTATAAGTTTATGGATAAAGAGGCAGTCGTACAATGTACCTTGCCGATTGGGATTGAGATCTTCATCAGTTCTTAATTCAGATGAAACTCTAAGAAATCGATTTGTTTCGTGGGCTTGCATGGTCACGGACTTTGACATTCAGCATAAACCCTAGCTCTTTAGTAAGGGTTATGCGTGCTCCAACATTCAAATCCATTATTGAAGTGTTCTCCCAACGAGAAGGGAATCGTCAATGTAATCACATGACTCATGACCTTTCAACCTCAGTGAGGCAATCAGCGGTTTCATGATTAGTGAACACGCGTGGGGCATAATTATACCAAACGAATGGCAGACAGGTAACTGGTACACAACGTCATGCCAATGAATCACCGATTATTATTTCCTATGCTCCATGGCTATAGGAACTGCAGAGTAGGCATCTTTAAGATGTACAGTGTACAAAGGCCATGGGCCTATAACAATAAGGCCAGATTAGCTGAATTGTCATGCGGGTAGTTTCCATTTTGAAATGAAAATTTTCCAAGAAATCGTTAAGCCCTTCAGCTTCTGATTGGGCGGAATGATCCATCCTTTTTGGGGTCTGATGTACGCAACATACGTGGGTCGACTCGAACCCGTGCGTTCTAGTTCTACACAAGTCACTCAGAGTACACTGAGATGTTTCCTAGAATATTGGAAACAAATTCACCAACTGGATCGTAAGCTAAATATAGCCCATTTCCCAGCAATTTGGCCATTTCAACCCCGTTGGGTTCACAGCGCAATTCTTTCGGAATGGGTGTTTGGTGTGGTATTGAACTGAAGAGTGCTGAATAGCATTAAGTACCCACTTATCAGATGCTATCTCGCCTCATTTGGCTATGTTCTGTGCGAGTTTACCTGCTATAGATTGATTCTAGCATCATTACAACGAGTGTTCTCACATTAGTGCTCACCCAATAAATTACTTTGAATCGGGCTGCTATCTCGCCTCGGCTTTCCTTTCTGCCAAGATAGAAATTTCACTGTCGAGTTTGCCCAACGTGGGGAAAAACTTAGCACTCCCTTTTTTGTCTTACCGGAACCGATTTTGGTGTACAACACGTACAGGGGGGGGGGGGGTGGCCAAATTTTTGGCCAAACTTAATCGTTTCCTTAATGTCCTTGCGTTGCTGGGACAAGTTGTCCCCAAACAAGAGCCCGGTTAAGGGAACTTGGGCAAAGAGCAAAGAGTTGCCACTGTCGGTTCAGGTCAGACATGATGAGCTCTCTCTGACGAGGATTCAGCTCAGTTACTGCTTGGCCAATTATGGCTATGAAATCCAGCAACATTATCACCAATGGAATTATCATCCAGGCTTTTATTGCTGCTCATTAGAGACTCAATGCAAAATATTATAGGCACCATTCCTTTTAGTGCAGCCAGTTCCACCTTCTGTAGTTTGATGTCTATTGATCTGGTTTTTGATTGTAGAGAATTCCAGATTTCTGGATTTACTCTAGTACAGTCCAGTTCCGGGACGTTGTCTGGTCGCTTAAAACTATTAAGTTTTTCGGCTACCTTCTCATGCGATGATATCTTACGCAGCAACTTGCTGATAACGGCTGCTATAGCTTCTCGTGGACCCTGCTCCCAATATCGTCTATATACATAGTAGACTTCCTACCCGACGGACAGCATGTAATGATACAAACTTTTGCCAAGTATTCACTGCTTGGTGAATTCTCCTGGGTTTCGGCTTAGTCTTCGCAACTGCTGGATTTCCAGCAGGCGTAGAACAGAAAGCTGATGGCTGGATGTCAGCGCAGCCACGGTGTATCTGCACTCAAGGTCCAAAGGCCCGTCGAGCAAGCGTAAGATGTCCGAAGAATATTTGAGTCGTCATTGTACGAACTATACCGGTCACAAAAATGCCCTGAGGCGTAGACGGCGGGGCTCACTTATATATGGAGTAGCCTCTTTTAACAAAAGACTTTCTCTCTCAAGAAAAAATAGTTTAAGGCATGGAAGTTGACAAGTCCCTGTACAGGGTAATGGCTAAATTAACACCATGCCGAATTTCTCGGCTTGTTCCAACATGATGAAAGCGGAAGACAACATGGGAGATGGTAAGGAATTAGCGAATCCTATTTCTCTGCCTGTGAGAAAGGTCCTGCTAGGATCTAAACGTCAGGCCCACTAAATTTTAAGATTGACTATTTCTTTGTGTTAACTTCTCAACAAGTTTAGGGGTCTGACGTTTCTCAAATGCACAATCTTTATTATTTTTGCAAAATTGAACCATACAGTATTATTCGACAGTTCTACTTGTGCATTTCCTCCCAAAACCGTGACAAATTGCAGTGATTATTTCGATTGTCCCAACTTTTAGACTGAGGTGAGATCCTTGTCAAGTCCCGTGAAGACTTCCACGACCGCGCTCAAAGACGTCAATCGGACAATATACCCTTCATTAACATTACTGACACTGTTCGTGGCAATGAACCGTCATCAATTACATTCAGCCTAGATTCCCTCTTTGTTCTGTCCGATAGACACCGTCAGATCCCTTTTTGTCCTGCCCGAGAGAGATTTGCGGGCCCCTCATTACCCCTCGTCGTTCTGTCCAATAGAGGCGTGCAGGTCACGGATTATCCCCTCTTTGTTTGGTCCAATAGAGCCGTATCGGTCCCTCATTATACCCACTCATCGTGGTTTTTTTCAATAGAGACGTGCAGGTCCCTGATTAAGTCCTTTTTGTTTTGTTCGATTGAGACTCATGTCCTCTTGACTCGTTGTAGTAACAACTCACCTAGCGACCGATTCAACGTTCCCTGTCACCCTCGCAGACGATCATTACGCGTTCCATCTTCGGACTGAACACAACTGCACCGGCCTACAATATGGACAACTATACGAAGAATTTTCCCACCAGAACCGTCTTCAATACCTTTTGGAGAAGTATGAGCAAGATATTGAAGCAGGCATTCACCCACCCACCTCGAGGAAATCAGGCGGAAGATCAACACCCTTGTGGAATTACTTCAATATGAGGGGTCGTCACACATCATCTTTTTATTTCGGCAGAAGAGGCTCGCTTCCTATACAGTAAACCCATAACAAAAAACCCAGACGAGGTATTTTCCCATGCCCGGCTCTTCGACCTTGTGTGGAGGTACGAAGACGAAACGGAAAACTGCTACCCGTATCTCAACCTCGAAGAGTTGTGGAGCAAAATAAATCTCCTGGCAACCCGTCTGCTCCTACGAGGTATCATCATGCAAGATCCCCGAATCTCGGAACAAGAAGCCCGCCGACGTTACCGGAAATTCAAGAACCCGTTTATTGACATGGAGATGTTCCTTTTTCTCAGGAAAATGTGGCTGTGGAAAGTTCTGATTCATCTTTAAACAACCCAAGCGGCCCTTTCAGGGCCACCACATTTTCAAAAAAGAGAAATGTCTGCATTGTCTTTATCATCACCCGTTTGCCCAATAATAACGTCATTTAAAAAAAAACAAAAAAAAAAACAGTCCTTTTCATGGGTAGTAGGCTTACCCCGCCCCGCCCCCCCCCCCCACACACACACCAACACAACCACACACACATGATATCGACAAGAGTGATACTCAAAACCAACAGATCAATTCCAACTTTTATAAATGTATCATCGTTTACATCTTATTCTGGACAGCACCAAACCAGCCGACTCTTCAAACCATTTCAGGCCGCAGTCGCCCATACCCATAACGTCGCTGATAACATATAGTCTATTGTTTAAATCTCTGTCCTTTGTTTTACGCAAATGTAACGCTCAATCGAGTCATGAACACCCCCACCCATCCATCAAACTGTAATAAATTTACCAAAAACACATCAAATCTTTCACACACAACCGCCCCCACCAATTGCTACACCGCTCCACAGGCACCCCTCCCTCCAAAACAAACAAACACGCAACTGGCCCACCCATACAATCACCCTCACGAATTACTCCTCCCGCTTCACCGACACCCCCCAAAAAACCACCCAACCGACCCGCACACACAATCACCCCCACGAATTACTCCTCCCGCTCCACAGACACCCCCCAAAAATACACCCAACCGGCCCGCACACACAACGTTTCCTACTGATTACTCCTCCCGCTCCACCGGCATTAAAAGAAACACCGCACAACCGGCCCGCCCATACAATCAACCCCACGAATTACTCCTCCCGCTCCACAGACACCCCCCTAAAAAAACACCACCCAACCGCCCCGCACTGGCTCCTCAATTTGGTGCACTGGCTCCTCAACTTGCCACACACACACACCGCACGCTCCGCTGCACTTGCTCCTCCATTTGCCACACACACACGGCTCCTCCGGCTCCTCTGCCGCAAATTGCCGCAAACGGCTCCTCCAATAGGGGCCCGATCGGAACATTATATACTACTGACAACACTGTACCATTAGCCATTGATGCTACCGTCAAGGCCTTGCCTGGGTATCAGCCATTATATCTCCGCTCCCCCAGAACAGTCCCGAGACACACCAATTGATGTAACCCAGCAGGAGATGGCGGACACGTATATACCCAACGTGCTGACCCAGGCATGGGACCTGTTCTACGAAAGCAACGCACCGCAACAGGAAAAAGCAGTTGAGCATACCTGTTACTTGAATGGGCAAAGCTAACCTTGAGGGATGGAGTCCTCTATCGAGGGGGATATCACTACCAACTGACCGTCCCTCAAAAATACCGTCGCCGCACCTATACGGAGCTCCAACAACATGGGTCACATGTGAGTGCAGACCGTGTGGTCAGCCTTGCCCGTGATCGGTTCTATTGGCCACACATGCAAAGAGACATTGAACATTATGTTACTCGGGAGTGTTCATGTCTCAAGCACAGACGTCCCTACCAACCTACTCCTGCCCTAATGAATGCAGACCATGCAACCACTACAAGGCCATTTGAGCAGGCGTCCATTGATTTCCTTCATCTGGAGCGCAGCAAAGGTGGCTATATTATACAAGTACATCTTGGTTGTCATTGGCCATTTTACTCGCCTCGCGCAAGCATAATATGTCAACACGAAAAAGGCGGGCAAAACAGCTGCTGAGAAAATATTTAATGTTTTTGCTCTGAAGTTTGGATTCCCTCGACAACTTCACCATGACCAGGTTCGGGAAATTGAGAACAGGCATTTCACCGACTCCAACTGCTGTATGGGATTGAACGGTCCTGAACAACACCCTATCATCCACAGGGCAATGGACAGGTTAAACGATTCAACCGCACCCTATAATTATAATATCGATTCCACGAACTCTACCAGAACAGCAGAAGTCCAACTGGAAGGCATTCTTGGATACAGTTGTACACGGAACGAGGCCACAGACTTCTCTTCATTCTTTCTTCTGTATGGAAGGCCGCCCAGACTCCCTGTTGATATCGCCTTCAATCTGCCTAACAGAAGGGAAGGCGTGACCACAAGCTATGCCGACTATACGTTCAGAAATGGAGGATGCAGATAGAGCAAGCGTATGACCTGGCCTCCCGGCATAGCTCCAAAACGGCTAACCGGAATCGGGAGAGATAGCAAGAATTAGACGTATGGCTTCAGTCTACAGCCAGGAGACAGGGTACTCATTCGAAACCTAAACGAGACCGGTGGACCAGGGAAGCTTAGATTTTACTTGGAGAAGATTCACACTGTTGTCAGCCAAGTGCAGGATGACATGCCAGTGTACATGTACAAGGTGCATCCAATCGAGTGGGGTCGGCAGGGTGAGGATCCTTCATCGGAACTATTGCTGCTCCCTTGTGACCATCTTCCACCACCAGAGCCAGTTCCAGAACTACCCGGTCCTCCAACAAGAAACGACTGCGGACACGGTCGAGTCACCCTCTTCACTTAGCTGAGGTGGCACAAGATTCCAGCAGTTCTGGAATCCTCCCTTCATGACCAGCGACTTCACCCCGTGCATCTCACACCAGACCCAGAGGTCCCACAGCTCCAGAGGCTAAGATCCCCCATGCAACATCCATCAGCACCAGAGAGATCCATACAGGACGACGGAGCCTGAGCCACTGGATACAGCAGAACAACCTTAATTGTCTGACAGAGAACGCCGGACAAGACCAAGTGGAAGCAGACTTGGCCGAACAGTCGTTCCACCACAGCAACCGACGCCCGATACCCAAGTTTGGATAGACTTCCTCCCTATAGTCTGACCTATGATCATCTCCGGGTCCCCACCTACCAGCGCAGCGCGTTGCCCCAGTGGTCACATAACAATGTCCCAAATCAAGGGCATCCTTAATAGATGCTAACTGCAGTAAGATATTGCATTTCGTGTGGGTTTTTTTAGGATCCTTGTGGATCTGAGGGATGGAACGTAAACGGGCTGATCACCTTGTTGAAAGTTCTCGCCATACACTACGCCCGCTACCGGCCCGTGGAGATGTTCGGCTCGTAGTTAGAGGGATTCTCCAGGTTTTACAATTTTCCTCTCCATGACGACAGAAAGACCAGGCAGTGATTGTTTCTTTTATTGTTTGAAGGGTTTGTTCAAGTATATTGTTAGTAGTTGCATGTATTTTGTCACTATTTTAACCTAAAATGTTGGGACAACATTTAAATTTTTGCGGGAAGTATGTGGCCCCTCATTAGGGTAAGGCTCCTAAAGTAATTAACACCGCATAACATTTTTGGTATTGGCCAAGGACAAGGGAGAGTGCTTGTGAGTGTGCCCAACAGTCACTTCTGTGCTGTACGGCGAAGTTATTACACACACACACCCCTACGCTCTTCGTTGTCTTTTCCCATTACAGTTTTCACCCAAGCCCTCTCGGGGCGGTGTTTACAGTAGCATGCAACAAGAAGACTGCTCGGAAGCTCCGAGATGAGTCCTCAATGCCTCTTTTTAAGGAATAACAATGTACAATAACATACTCAACACGGTAGAACGTGCGCTCACGCAACAATTGATGACGTTTTGACAGGTCCGTGTGCGCAGTGGGTCTGTGTGAGTGTGTGTGCGCGCGCGTGCACGCGTTGACTTCTATGTCGTGTTGGCTCCATAGATATCGGAAGAATAAAACACTAGATGGGAAGCGCGTATCAGACGTGCATTCAGTGTGGGCGCTGCCATTTGTCACGTGAATGAGGCTAAAAATTTAACGCGCAAATAATCGCGGCGCCGGCGTACGTGACGATCACTTCATCCATGCAATCTGCCGGAGGATGTACAGGCGCATTTTGCGTGTAGAAATACCTTAAATTTATTAGTCTTATTAAAATATTATACGATTAAAAGTGCTCATTTATTGAAAGTTAGGAGGACTGATTATAGTTGTGCAAAATCTGAGATCTCTGCCGAAGGGATGGTTGTCAACTGTGCGGCGGCAATTTGCCGCAGCCGCAAGTGAAAGAACGAACCTGATGGAGAACAGTCTCCCCACAAATTGACTTACCACTGGTAAGTATCCTACGGTTTAATGAATGCTGAAATAGTGGTGAATAAGCCAAACAGTTTAAGTTTTTGCTGCACTTGAGTTTGATCTTCCCCATTGACCATCGGTTCGGCAGCTGAGTAATATTAATAGGCCTATAGGCTAACGTAATTTTGTTCAGTTCAACAGTAGCCTATACACTTTTAGTTGCATACTGAACGTTTAATGGCCCCAAGTATAAAGCCAAATTATACATGACAATCGTGATGGAAGGTTTGCACATTATTAACAAAATTATGGCAATGAATATCCAGCATTATAAGTTATAGTTACAAGTGCAACATGTACATGTAGTTGCAATCAATTTCCTAAGATCATGTAGGGCCTACATAATTTTGACCAGGCCTAAAATTGTCGAAAAGCTACAATATCAGACGATACTAAGATCTATAGCCGGTCGTAACAAGAACTGATCCTCAATTTCCACAAGAGTTATTATTAATGGTGAATCAGCTTAAAAAATAAATTGTGAACGAGAGGTCCGAACGGGAATTGTTTTTCTCAAATGTTTCTTCCATGCAATTACATGAGGCTAAAATGGTGCTGCATTTCAATTGAACTAACCTTGTTCAGGTTTTTAAAAAAAAGAATCTCCTTTCTTTTTTTTAAAACATTAAACTAAAATTTACAGTTTCCCACTTGGAGACCATAAACGACTCAAAATCTGGCTACAAAGGATAAAGAGTAACAACAGTGAAGGTTCAAAATGGTATTCAACAAAGAATGATCGACTCTGCAGTGACCACTTTCCTCCTGAATGTTTTGAAGTACGATGGGGAAGAACATTTCTTCGAGATGATGCTGTCCCATCGATATTCGAGGACTACCCAGATCATCTGAAGCCCGTAAGTACAAAATGATTATCAGCGTCACTGAAGTTAAAGGTAATTAAATAAAAAGAATTGGGCGGTACCAATACTTTTTATGTGCCATACTTTTACAGAAAGAATTCTGCCCCAAGTTTGGATTCAGCCACCAACAAAGAAGAAGAAACATCCTGTCGTCGGCCTATCTTCAATCAGTACCAAGCCGTTCAGTTGTTTCGAGCCAACGCAGATGCAGACCGATCATACATATTGCAAGCTTGAAAGTATGGATCTTCCGGAAGCTCACCAGCGTATTGCCAAACTGGAGAAAGAAAACAAAATGCTTAAAAAGAAAGCCCTGGATTTGAAGACCAAGTTTGCGTCAGTGAAGTACATTGTCCGTAGCCTTAAGAAGGAACAACTTTTCCAGATGACAAGGCGCAACAAATCCAATCAAAGTTTGCAAACTTACAAGTTGAGCTTGCGAACAGTTTGTCTTCGAATGCGAATCGCAGTCGATCGTATAGTGCAGAGATGAAAAAGTTTGCACTGTACTTGTAATACTGTTCCACAAAAGCTTACGAATTCGTGAGAAAGACTTTCTCTCTTCCAACAGCACGTACGGTCAGAGCCTGGTTGGCTAGGACTGCCTGCAATCCTGGATTTACCCAAGAGGCCTTTGACGGAATCAGGGAAAAGCGAGAAGCTTCTGACAATGATGAGACACTTGTATGCCTCATGATTGACGGAATGAGTATTCGGAAGCAAGTAGAATTTGATGGATCGAGATATACCGGGTATGCGTATTGGAAGTATTATTTCAAATACAGTTAAAATAATTAAACACGTAAGTTTTGAAGCATAATGATTATGCATTGTATCATTTGAATGATTTAAAATCTTTTCCCCAGTTATTAAGATCTTGGGTACGGCCAGATGAGCTGTCAACCAGCAACGCAATGTATTGTTTTGATGGTTGTTGCTATGAACGGTCACTGGAAGCTACCCATTGGATACTTCCCAGACACGAGTATGAACGCAGAAACGCAAGCAAGACTTATCACGGAGGCTTTGATTCTACTTTGGGACATCGGAGTTACGATTGTTTCTCTTACAGGTAGGCCTGAGATTCCACTAAAATGTAAAAGTATACAAGTATACGCTGAAGTGTCGCTGAATGCTATGATATGTAAATGTTCTTGTCTTTCTCGATTGCAGGGGATGGATTGAGTGCAAACGTAACAACTGCCGAAATTCTTGGTGTAAAGCTGAAAACACCACACAACATCCAGGCTTGGTTCCCTCACCCATGTGACCCGTGCGTCAAGGTCTGGTTCATATTTGATCCTTGCCACATGCTAAAATTGATGAGAAATCCTCTTGCATCGTGGAAAGTGTTACTCGACGGCGAAACCAATTCGTGCGGTAAGTGTATCTATTCTTCAAACATTAAAAACGAAAATGGCTTGGACATTGTAACAAATTCTTTACCAAGATTGTTGCATTTGTAAAGTTAAAAACAAAATTATAATAATAATAATATTGAAATTAAATTTCTTACACTTAGTTTGCTGGCAGTTGATCGAAAACCTGGAACACATTCAACAAGTTGAGGGATTAAGGGCAGCAAACAAACTTCGGCCATCGCATATCCACTGGGAAAAACAAAAAATGAAAGTCTCGCTGGCGGCTCAGACTCTCAGCAACTCTGTGGCAACTGGTTTGGAATTCATGAGGGATATGGGATATCGGCAGTTTCAGAATTGTGAGCCAACTGTCAACTTCTTGAGAATTATTGACAGGTAGGTAAACTTTACATGTGAAGGCAGCTAGGAGTTATCAAAATGAGAAAGAAAGATTTCATTATTGTCAGTGGTGTCAATGCATCATGTACTTTCAGATTGTTCGATGTCTGCAATGTGAAGAATCCCTTTGCAAAGGGATTCAAGGCACCCCTAACATTGAACAACAAACATCCGTGGCAACCTTTCATGGAAAAAGCTAACGACTATACCTACTGAATCTCCGGAATAAGGACGGTGTGCCTCTGACGAACACCCGTCGTAAAACAGCTGTAATTGGCTTCCTCGTTAACATCCGGTCAATCATCGGCATGTTCTCGGATCTCTGTGCCGGTCCATCTCCCAGACTCGGGTACGAAAAGGGTATTCAAGATTTGTAGCTGGACTTTTATGAATCTTATTTTTTGTATTAAAGCTCGGGTCATGCTTCCTGCAAATATCGGTACGTGATACCTGTTATTGCGGTGATACGCACATTTTGGAAAATGATTCTTCCTTGTGTCTTTGATTTTGACGATTGATTTAATAAAGATACACTCATACTGTATCCAATCATCTTTATTTTCAGCTACCTTTTGACCTACAAATTCTGTCAAGATCACATAGAATTATTTTTCGGTGCCATCAGAGGCAGATATGCGGATTCAACAATAACCCCTCCGTCACACATTTCAGGTGAGACACGCACGCTTGAAGAGCGTATCTCCAAACATACCCTGGCCTGGAATGGGTAGT
Organism: Luidia sarsii; assembly: GCA_949987565.1. Taxonomy (NCBI): domain Eukaryota; kingdom Metazoa; phylum Echinodermata; class Asteroidea; order Paxillosida; family Luidiidae; genus Luidia; species Luidia sarsii. The sequence continues at coordinate 2,288,038 of OX465121.1, forward strand.
AAAGGGAGATTTAAACCTTCGATGTTACGATTAACAAAATGATGTTGTTATGTGTTATGGACAGTTTAATACCAAACGCTTCTTGTAATTTGCCCTTTAAACAGAAGAGCCTACAGACAACTTCTGATTTGCCACATCAGTCCATCGTCCAACACCAGTGCAACACACCAAGATGATACACGAGTCTTAACATGTGTACTGCCACAACAATGTCTCCACAACGGATCCACCCCATCGTCCATTCAAAGGACCCTCTCAAAGTTCAATTGCAACGTAGTCTCTTACATTGCAGGCTATGTTGTAAGGAAGCTGCTGAACATAATCAAATGTGTCGATTGCATGGAAGCACTAGTTCAACATCCTATCACATTCAGTCCTGATCTTCATCTCATAAATCTCAGAGACAATGGGGGTCTCATATACCCATCTAAAGATGTGGTCGCTGTTTGCAAGGCTGCGGAGAGGGTGTTCCGACTGTACAACGGAAACCAGCCATCTTCGATCCCTCACCTGCTCTCTACAATGGAATGCCGCACTGCACATGAAATGATTGGGTCCGGGGTATTTCTCTCTACCGAGCACGCCTGTGACGCCCTGACTGGTGAGGCCGGTCACGGCATACTACTCATGCGACTGGTAGCCCGTCACTACTTGCAAATTAGGGCATATGATTTGGGGAAAACGGCGACAGAACAGCTTCAAGGGAATAAAGTAAGACGGCTTCTCTCTAAACTTGTCCTGTTCAAAGGACAGTAAATTAACGAACTGAAAACCAACGCATTGATTATGCCAACAGCAGTCCAGCCTTTAGTGTGGGAAGCATATGCCTCACCAGCTTAAGCATTATGATGAGTTATTAGATGGCTTTCCAATTTCCACGTCCCCTTTTGATTGTCAATTGAGTGTACGATGAGTTCATGCGTTTTACTTCATAAAAACATGCAGAAACAAACTTAAAATTATCCAAACACTCGCGTGTGTTGCGATCGGCCGTCAAATCATCATCCCAGGACGAGTTTTGAGGAATACGCAGCGCTTGGCACAAGCGCATATTATGGAAACGCATCATAAAGAAGGAGAAATTATCTTCTTGTAGGAAACATCTTACAAAATGTAATATTAATATCAAATGTATATATTAATATCACACATAGATTTGTTGAAAAAAATAAATCACACAATCATCAACATGTGAGCCAACATATTGTGTCCTTCGTTGTTATTCAATTTCTCATTGGCCCGATCCTCAATCTTTTCATGTAAAAGAATCAGAATGTACTCCAAGCAAGAGCCCAATATAAGCGTAAATAACATAATGAGAACCGTTATTAGACAAACCTCTCTAGCTCTGTCGTTAAAATTTAATTCACTTTATTCTCGTGTGTAAAGTTCCATTGGTTTGTCAGGTAAACAGCCCTTTTCCTCTGCTAATTTCATGTTGCCTATTCCATTTTACCCTTGCGCGTCGTCTCATTCACGTGACTTTTTAGCGCGTCCATGTGCAGCAAGAAAGTTTTCTGCACAAGCAATGGCTCGCGCGCACGCGCTTCCCATCTATGCGCTTCCCATCTAGTGTTTTATTCTTCCGATATCTATGGTTGGCTCCTACTGGTGCGCCCAGAACGTCATCGATTTGCGTGTATACCGTTTCAATTCGAAATCAAAGATTTGGCTCGTCGGACGGGAGAGAATCTTCTCGATCACCTGAGGGAAAATTTCTCCTTTTCCCCCAACGTGAGTAAATCAAATTACCAGAATTGAAATCGGTGATTCTCACTTAATCCAAAAAGATGGGTGTGTGGGACGGTTTCACGGGTGTTTTATAGGGGTAAAATCTGGGGGTTTCGGTCGGGGGTAGTCATGGAGTCGAACACATCGTTGTTTAGTCGTGCTTCCCTACTGAGAATCTTGGACCCTACTATACTATCGCCCGACCCCCTCAAAAAAATTAAAAGGGCGATTGTAAGTTACTCGGACTACGTCAGGCCTTGGGATCTGCCCCCTCATCTAAAGCTGCAATTAGGGCCACAGCAGGGACCCCCAACCTCGACCGACCACACAACGCGGCCCCTCTAGCTCCCCGCGCAAACTGCACGACCCTGCTACCAACAAGAAAGGAGAATTAGAAACGAGATTGCTATAAATTCACGATCACCCGCACTGAAATAATTTCACTGTAGGGCCTACCACGACCATCCACTTGTCTCCAACAAATGAGTTGTCTCCAGCAGTCTGCTCTATACCAGTACATGATTCAATATTGTCAAAGCACAATCAAGCTCTGATTTCAGGAAAAAATCAATGCAATACAATGTTTATAAATAAATATAATTATGTAGGCCTAGCTACCGCCATGGCCACCGGCACCGGTGCACCGCACTCAGATGCCAAGGATCGACTCGGACTCGGATAGCAAGGACAAAGACTCGGGCCGGGAGGGAAGGACTCGACTACAGCACTGCCAGCGACACTGACACTAGTACTAGTAATGGGGGAGGGAGCCCCATGGTTGCTCATCATTCTGCAAAATAATTTCAGACTGTAATGTAGCTATACCAGTACTGCATCTGCTGATATGATTGATGCAATGATGATGAGTGCGCCCTCTATAGCTCTTTATTAGTACTATGCAACTTATTATGCATAATCCCCCTAACGTATTTCAGGTACATGTTGTAGGCCTATCTCTAAATAAAATTTAGATGTCTCAAAACGTTCGTGTCATTCATCGATATCTTGTACAACCAAATCAACCAATCATGTACAACCGAACAATCTGCTAGTGCTAACACCCCTGCAGCCGATTTCAAGAAAAGTTGCGTAAGTTACGCAACAAAATGTTGCGTACGCAACATTGGAAGTTTCGTGAAGTCGGCTGCTGAACTGACTGCCTAAAGCTAACTAATTCACTCAGGCTGTCCTGTGTATGCCATGCAGATGCTCTCATAAACAAAACCCTCTGGGCGCGCCCACCAGGATCGGATCGCGGAATCATAATTAGCTCCCAGGCCGGGAGCTAGCTAGGGCTCGACCCATCTTGCCTTTAGCAAGATAAGATGTTGAAAACTAAATTCTATTCCAAAAGATGACTGAAAAAACGTACTTTTTCAAACCGGCTTTCAAACCGATAGTCCGGTTATCATTAGGCACATTCGATTAGCTTCCTATCCCCAAATAAACCCGAGTTAGCCTCGGATGACCCTGCTCTCGCACTGCTGGAGCACCGACGCATAGGCTACTGTACGTCCGTACGTACGTGTGCTGGAGTTAGAGGTAATGACGTCAGTACCGCGGTTCGGCCTGGTTCGTCCCGGTGAAGCTTTAGTATCGTCAGTCACATGATCGCGTTGGAGGAATTATGTCTACAAAAATAATGATTATCGCTGTGGCTATTGTTACGGCAGCCGTAACGCAACTTCCATTTTCTATAGTTACGGCACTGCAACTGCGCAAGCGCGAGGACATGTCAGATTGTGTAGCATGGGGTATAAAGTAAACTCCACATGCACAGGCAGCGCCGCCTCAAGCCCAGTACAGGCACAAGAAACATGGCAAATTCTCTGGCTGTAGGCACATAATTTGCTTGTCTTGAAGCATGGAGGAATGCTTGAAGCAATATCCCTGTCATTATCGGAATGGAAAAAGGTGTCTTTTACAATCATGTATATATAAGAAGCTCTCGCACGGTGAGATCGGCAAAAAACCGAGTCCCTAATAAAGTCGTCAGCGATGCACTGCACTATACCTTACACACATGTACAGTACGTACATGTACATGTACATGTACATGTACTGACTTAGCGTGCGTGCTGTGGCGGCAGCGCAGAAAATACGAGAAGTCATTCGATTTTTGGGAGGTTTAAAAGACCACTATACAAATTATAAAACTTATTATACCTATAAATCAACGTTGTAATTTTCTTTAATCAAACAGTGGCAATAAATAATGACGAATGTATCATGCAAATGCAACTAATCAAGATCAAGCACGACGGCCAGACGGCAGCTAACATCGCGCTTACAAAGTCAGTGCACACGTCACGGACGGCGGGCCAGAAGCATAGTTTCGTGGTTCGATCTGGCATGTGTCCTCGCGCTTGCGCAGTTGCAGTGCCGTAACTATAGAACATGGAAGTTGCGTTACGGCTGCCGTAACAATAGCCACTGCGAATAACTTATTATTGTCTCTCTTAGGCCCAATCTGCAGCTGCCCCTGTAATCATGCGTGTAGAGGGCGGAGTTGAGTAAGCCTTGCGACGGACGTGTAACAGTACTTCTGTAGGCCCAGAGACTCGTTAGTCATTGATATGATAATCAGCGACGCAATTCACGGCCTAAGATTAAAGTTAGTAACGTTCAGAACGGTGGAGCATAATGGTGAGTCGAATGTCGTCCAGCCCAACAAAATCTGAACTTAGTACTTTATAAATATAAGTAGTTAGTTTAATCAAAAGTGACAGCATAAAAAAAATGTTACACTCTCGTTTAGTTAAACTTCGCTAGGTTGTTGTCATATAAAACTAATAATTGTAATAATACTAATAGTGTTACTATTAATTTATTTAAGATTTGATAAATAAATAGTTTCAATGGTGGGTTCACAAGGTTACTGAGTAACCGCCCATGCACTGTGCAGTGTCTCAATGGGTACACATGTAGTGTACAGTACACTATATCTATAGACTAGTACTGTAGTAGTAGTAGTACTAGTAGTACTAGTACTGTAGTAGTAGTACTTAGTAAAATAGTACTACTAGTACAGTAGTAGTAATACTGTCATTTGTATACCATTAGTCATTACTACTACTAGTGAATTACCACTATACGTACTGTTAGTGTTAGTGTTATAAACTTATATACATGTATGCACAGTACATCATACATGTATCGTGGGAACCCCCGTTTTCGACGCTACACGATTTCGACGCTTAGCCTTCTAACTCACATCGCACTATGAAAACAACTCCGTATAACGATCTTAGACTTCGTATCTTACAGTTGGTTTCCTGCTCTTGTCCGTCACCGAAAATGTGGAAATTTAAGGCTTTTCCAGTAGGCCAAACTCGTGTTATTCAAAAAGTTGCTCTTTTGGGGTCTATTTTCCTAGGTACAAAATTGGCAGTTGCTTCGAAGCTCCAGTTTTCTTTATTGTTGGTCCTAAAAAAAATCTGAGTGTACCATAACAAACCCCAACATCCCTAGAAAAAAAATATATCACGCAACTTGAGGCAGTCCGTTCAGGGTAAAAACTATGGAGCCTCCTATAGGGCGTCTCGCTTATATTTTTGTTTTAATTTATGTTTTATTATTATTTAAAGACAAAAAGTAACATGGCCCAATAGGCTTTTTTTTTAAATGAAAAAATAAAAGGGCAGCTAGAGAAAGTACCAAGAAGGAGGAAATGTGTCTCTGGAGTGACATTGGGAAAGGTCATAACTGAAAAAGCAGCGAGAAAGAGGATTGTGGAGTTTTTTTTAAACGTCACAAAAGAAGACATCAACCAGACCAATACGTTTTAAGCATAAATTATGAATGATTTGAGGAAAGTGTTAGAAGCAGTGTGGAAAAACAAAAACAAAGATGAACACAAAAAAACATACAGGGAAGAATTTTACAGTGCCACACAGCATTTTAAGTTAATTTAAGAATTTATTTTGCGATTGGCTGCACTGGGACACCTTACTAAACACCACTGACGAAAATAGGTGACGATGCTTACTGCGCGGTGCGCCGCGGACGTCAACAAAACCGGGTAATCTTACGGAAGTGACTAGGCTTGATGAACCTTCTCTATGATTATTCTAATAGTCTGTGGTGTGGAGAAAGTGACTGGGACCTCTTTTAGTGTGAAACTTTCGTCCACATTGTTCAGTTTGAAGAAAAGTCCTTATATCGTCGAAAACCGGTTATTGGAGGATACATGTATCGTGGGAACCCCCGTTTTCGACGCTTAGCCTTCTAACTCACATCGCACTATGAAAACAACTCCGTATAACGATCTCAGACTTCGTATCTTACAGTTGGTTTCCTGCTCTTGTCCGTCACCGAAAATGTGGAAATTTAAGGCTTTTCCAGTAGGCCAAACTCGTGTTATTCAAAAAGTTGCTCTTTTGGGATCTATTTTCCTAGGTACAAAATTGGCAGTTGCTTCGAAGCTCCAGTTTTCTTTATTGTTGGTCCTAAAAAAAAATCTGAGTGTACCATAACAAACCCCAACATCCGTAGAAAAAAAATGTATCACGCAACTTGAGGCAGTCCGTTCAGGGTAAAAACTATGGAGCCTCCTATAGGGCGTCTCGCTTATATATTTTTTTAAATTTATTTTTTATTATTATTTAAAGACAAAAAGTAACATGGCCCAATAGGCTTTTTTTTTTAAATGAAAAAAATAAAAGGGCAGCTACAGAAAGTACCAAGAAGGAGGAAATGTGTATCTGGAGTGACATTGGGAAAGGTCATAACTGAAGAAGCAGCGAGAAAGAGGATTGTGGAGTTTTTTTTAAACGTCACAAAAGAAGACATCAACCAGACCAATACGTTTTAAGCATAAATTATGAATGATTTGAGGAAAGTGTTAGAAGCAGTGTGGAAAAACGAAAACAAAGATGAACACACAAAAACATACGGGGAAGAATTTTACAGTGCCACACAGCATTTTGAGTTATTTTAAGAATTTATTTTGCATTTGGCTGCACTGGGACACCTTACTAAACACCACTGACGAAAATAGGTGACGATGCTTATTGCGCGGTGCGCTGCGGACGTCAACAAAACCGAGTAATCTTACGGAAGTGACAGGTTTGATCAACCTTCTCTATGATTATTCTAATAGTCTGTGGTGTGGAGAAAGTGACTGGGACCTCTTTTAGTGTGAAACTTTCGTCCACATTGTTCAGTTTGAAGAAAAGTCCTTATATCGTCGAAAACCGGTTATTGGAGGATACATATTATGTTTGTATTGTACATGATGTGTATTTACTGTTATAATTCTAGTACATGTACTAATTTACCAGTAATAGTAGTAAACTAGTATACAGTACTTTGTCTTTGTAATAGAATGAAAAATAATGCTGATTAAGTACTGTACATATGCACATGTACTCTGTACTTTGTACAGTTATAGTCCAAGTTATTTGGACCCGACAAGTCACCCTTTTTTTATCGAATTTTGAAATTTTGTAGTCCGAGTAACTTGGACCCGACAAGTCACCCTTTTTTTATCGAATTTTGAAATTTTGAGTTTCGGGTGACTGTCACCCGAAACTCAAAATTTCAAAATTCGATAAAAAAGGGTGACTTGTCGGGTCCAAGTTACTCGGACTAGAAATTTTGAGGGTTTTGAAATAGGTTAAAGTTTTGTTGCTGGTAAGGGGACGAAGTAGGAGGCAGGTTACTGGTTAACTTTTCACCCCAGTCATGCCAGTAAGATCTAGTATGATGCTGATATGTCGTTCTGAACATATGCAGGGAACCCGATTTAACTTTGCAGTTATACATCAAAACATGAGGACGAGGCCATGTGTCCATCTTCAACAGTAAACGGCAATTACGAAGCAGACTTAGAAAATACAGAAATTATTCGAAACAGCTGCGAGTGCCCAATATGGACGCGCCCCTTGTGCGCGCCCCTCAACTCTATACGGTACAAAATCTAGTCAAACTGATTGTTCCTCAGCGGAACAGTTGCCATCATTTTGACCGCAGCCGCTAATCACAAGGCTTCGTTCACGGGAACGACTTCTTGTTGGTGAAATTTGAACCGAAAGGTGAAATTTTTTCGAAATTTGTAATTTGGAGCCTGGTCAGGTGACTATAACTTATTTAGGTCCAAGGTACTGTAACTGGTATGTGAAATGCTTGATTTTAAACTTTGAAAACTACCAACCGAAATTTACCAGATTTCCCCCCCCCCCCAAAAAAAAAAACACCTGTGAAACCGTCCCATGCGCCCATTTTAGGTTTTCAGTGAGAATCGGGAGTGCATTGGGTCTGTGAATGTGTGCATGCATGTACGTTACACGTGTTGAGCCCCGCAACTGTTTCCAGAACAGTGCATGCAGAGCAACCCACACTGCGAACCTGTAAGAACATCATCGATTTGCGTGTAGCGGTTGCATGTTCAGATCGAAAATCAAAGATGGCTGCCGCATTTTGGCCAATCGGACGGGAGAGACATCTTCTCAATCAACTGAGGTTGAATTTTTCCCTTTTTCCCAACGTGAGTAAAACAAAATGACCAGGATTGTAATCTGTGATTCTCACTGAATCCTAAATGGGCACGTGGAACGGTTTCATGGGTGTTTTGGGGGTAAATCTGGGGATTTCAGTCGGGGGTAATGTAGTTTTCAAAGTTTAAATTCAAGTGTTTCACATACAATTACTAGTTTCCTTGGACCCAACAGTCAATACCCCCAGAACTGTGGGGTTCTACATCTTCCGCTGCTCTCCCGACCTGTGTGCAACTGTCTATGTGGCGAAAATGTGTCGATTTCCAAAAAAAAAGAAGCAAAAACCTCCCGGTTGGGATGCAAAAAAAAACCCCGTCTCATGCAAGACACACTGACCCAACGCCTCTGTTTATTGGACAGCGTGCAGTTACGACCGAACAGTGTGTATCGACTAAGCATATTGGCTGAAACTAGCCTACGCGCTGCACATGTGACATGACACAACACGTCTTTGCACACACTGTATTCTGCAAAGTGCACATGCACAGCGGCCGCATGGCTGCATACGAGTACGCTGCGCTACTCAAGCCTGATCGGAACTTCCAGAAGTATTAGCGAGACAGTTAGGCTACAAAAAAAAGTACAATTTATTTTACTACCGAAAGCAAACATAGATTGGGATAATAATGGGGTGACAATGGTGCCGGTCGGGAGCATTAATTACCTGTTACCTGCCGACCAGTGTAGCTATAACACTGATATACTATATATCATGTATGATCATCACGTAGTAGGCCTACTACTAGTATTACTGTGTGTGTACTAGTAGTACTACATGTATGATGTAGTACTAGTACTAGTACTAGTACACGTACATGTACATGTAGTAAATAATACCGGTAGTAGTACATGTACAGTCAAACCTGCATATAGCGGCCACCCACTGGACCAGAGAATTTGGCCACTTTGGAGAGATGACCTCTTTAAAAAGGTTTCAACATACATGTAACCATGTACAGACATGTGTCCGTGCATGTTTCTACATACATAAAAGTGTATAAATATATATCAATAGTGCACAAATCAATTGAGAAAATACAGAGGTACTGTAGTTGTACATTTCATCCACCAATGTTCGGTTCCCATGAGTAAGAAAGAGACTACAGTACATGTACATATGTATTTTTTTTGGATTATTATGGTGCAATGTCAACTCAAAAAGACAAGAGTCTAAGTCAAAAGAATGCGCGATTGCGTCGACAGTGGCCGCATAAAACGTGTAACCATGAGTGTTCAGTTCTTACCCATTATCAATATCAGTAAGAAAGAGACTTATGTATTTTATTTGGATTATTGGGAAGCGATATCAACTCAAAAAGACAAGAGAAGTCAAAACAATCCACAATCGCGTGGACAACGGCCGCGTAAAACGTGTAACCATGCGTCGGTAATAGAAAGTCAGCACCCTCAACACAAGAACGTGTGACCAAGATAATAGACTTTTGAAATTTGGTGGGCCAATAGAGGGCGCCCTTAATTTCTTCTTTGGAATTTGGAAGTTTAATCTCGATACAATGTACTTTTGCCATTCTGGCCTCCTTGCTCCATTGCTTGTGATTCTTAAAATCTGTTTCACGAAATGCATTATGAATGAGGATAACCTTTCTGCGCAACGACTTTGCCTTTCTGTGCAACAACTTTTTTATGTCTCAAATAATGTGCTACTAAAACAGCCGTCTATTAACAGTAGCAAAATAAGATGGCCGAAAAACAATACGCGGGAGAAAAAGAAGACGTTGTCTGCTCATTGCCATCGTGTCGAAAATTGAATATACATGTACATGTAGATGTGAATTTATCATTGTTATAAGAAACTTAATTTCTTTGTAACAACACCTTGGTATTACGTCCCCATTCCAAAGCATATCAGGCGGCAAGTAAGGAACAATTACAATGCATGCATCGCGTGCCGCTTCCGGTAGGAATACCGTAAAATCCCGGGTATAATGCGCACCCTTGTATAATGCGCACCCCCAACTTTCGCCTTCACCGAGAGAGAAAAAAAAATCCGTGGCATGGATTGCAGAGTCCATTGTAAAGTTGTTCCCATCCCACAGTGGGAAGGATGATCACCCTCTGAATAAAAAAGTCCATTATTTCGAGCCTGGTCCAGGCGAAAAAAAAGAGAAGAAAGCATACAGTGGGGAGGATCCTCACCCTCCGAATAAAAAAATTCATTTGAGCCCAAGTTACCTCGCCATGACCCGGGAGAGTTTGCGGTGGGGATGATGAATGAAAGCTCCATTGTTGAAATGTGATACAATGTAAGGTCAGCTTCCCTTAAAAAAAAATACATGTACATGTATGTCTATTGACTGAAAAAAAATCTTCCACAGTGGGAAGGGATGATCGCCCTCCCAATGAAAACATCCATTTGAGCCCAAGTTACCTCGCCGTGGAAAAAAATCAAACACGGAAAACTTGAAAATCCCACAGTTGGAAGGATGATCGCTCTCCGAATAAAAACATCCATTCGAGCCCAAGTTACCTCGCCGTGAGAAAAACCAAACACTGAAAACTTCAAAATTCCACAGCGGGAAGGATGATCGCTCTCCGAATAAAAACATCCATTTGAGCCCAAGTTACCTTGCCGTGGGAAAAACTAAGTGCGCTCACGGAAAACTTGAAAATCTCACAGCGGGAAGGATGATCGCCCTCCGAATAAAAACATCCATTTGAGCCCAAGTTGCCCCGCCGTGGGAAAAACCAAGCACGGAAAACCTGACAATCTCACAGCGGGTAGGGTGATCGCCCTCTGATTAAAAACATCTATTTTAATTTTGAGCCCAGGTTACCTCGCAGTGGGGAGTTTGCATTGGGGAGGATCGACAGCTCAAATTAAAAAAAAAATGTGATTCAATGTAATAATACATCGGTTTCAATAAAATGTGTCCAGACTGAACAAAATGCACATCCATGGTGGCTTCACAGATATGCCTCCATTTGTTTCGTTTAAAAAAAATATATGGGAAGGTTGATCAGTGAGGATTGCCCTCATAATAAAAGAAAATCAATAGGAGCCCATGTAACCTCGTGGGGAAAAAAAACCCAGGAGAGTTATCAATGGGGACAATGATTGACAGCCCCATTGTTAAAATGTTATACAATGTAAGGTCAGCTTCTGTTTGATGACTGAAACCCAAACCAGCAGGACATTGTTGTTGTACCCTTGTATAATGCGCACCCCCAACTTTTGATTTCTACCCCGGTGAAAAAAAGTGCGCATTATACCCAGGATTTTACGGTATTGGCAGCATGCCGCACCGAGTTTGCTATCAAGTCACCAAGGGAATCTCCACTGATTTCTCTGTAACTACCCACTCAACGTTCCGACCCCCCCAAACAAGATGTTATTGCTGGTATCTAAACATGGGAAGGTTGATCACGTGAGGATTGCCCTCATAATAAAAGAAAATCAATAGGAGCCCATGTAACCTCGTGGGGAAAAAAAACCCAGGAGAGTTATCAATGGGGACAATGATTGACAGCCCCATTGTTAAAATGTTATACAATGTAAGGTCAGCTTCTGTTTGATGACTGAAACCCAAACCAGCAGGACATTGTTGTTGTACCCTTGTATAATGCGCACCCCCAACTTTTGATTTCTACCCCGGTGAAAAAAAGTGCGCATTATACCCAGGATTTTACGGTATTGGCAGCATGCCGCACCGAGTTTGCTATCAAGTCACCAAGGGAATCTCCACTGATTTCTCTGTAACTACCCACTCAACGTTCCGACCCCCCCAAACAAGATGTTATTGCTGGTATCTAAACGAAAACCTTGTGTGAGTTTCATTTCTGAACTCCATCTAGTTTTTGAGAAACAAATTAAACAATTCAGGAACTTGTGTGCTCCACCATAGAGTTGTGTGATAAAAATATGGCCAGTTTGTCATCTGTACCAATGATGCTTTGCAAACGTCGCAAAGGTTTATTGGAAAAGACCTTTTCTCGTAAAATGGTATTGTCGGTAGGGCTCACTGTCTGAGTGAGTTGAGGGGATTTCTTCTGTCCTGAAACAATCTTTCTCGACGCAGAGCTTGTCTTTTTTATTCTTCACACATGAGCATTAATGCCATTTAGACAACTTGCGACGACTAACGGAGTCGTTGAAGTTGCAATGCATCACACACTGTTGCCATGGGATTTGCGAGTGATTTGATGCGTCATAAGTTTTGTGAAATCGTTCATAAACCACGTAACAAGTTGCGAGGGATAATGCGTCGCAAATCGAGTTGCGATGCATCGCAGCGCTTCATGAAATTGACCACAGGTGTATGCATGTGTTTCGTGATTGGCACTTTCTATCGGCCGGATGGCGAAGATCGTAAACATGTGATCGTGCATTTTTGTATGATTTCCTACTGCAAACCCTGCTTTTCTGATGTAACATTATTTAGCGGCTAGCCTGAAATGTTTATATTTTTTCATTTGTATTCAAAAGTAATACATATTTTAAAGGGGAATGCAACCCATAGAAAAATGTTGGCTTATCTGATTAGGTGTTAAAAATAACCTAGGTACAATTAGATGTCACTGTACTACTCACCTACAAGTTTCATAGAGGGAAAAATCGTGGAATTCATTGGTCGAATTTGCGTTCCCGCAACCCGCCATTTTTTTGGAGGGGCTGCCAATCATTGCGGGGAGTGTGACATCAAAACGGAAAACTCCCAAATGGGCCTGGATGGATGTACCATTACCGCCTACTATACTGCGTGCAGTTTGTATTAAGGCTGTTGTCGACAAGGCTTTTGTCGACATTGTCGCGACAAAGAAAATATTCCGACATGTCGACAAGGTTTTTCGGTTGTCGCGACAAAAACAATAAAATACATTAGCCTGCCTCATAATGGCCAATCTCTGAAAAGGAGGTAATAAAAAGGGAAAAAAATCCTAAAATTGTGCGTTGAACATTTCATTTATGCTTATCCACGCCGCAAAATAATAGTTACTAATACTGTTGGAAGTTGGAATGGATCGCGACGCGACCAAAGAAAATCGTTCACCGAACGCATTTTGCCATTACGATGTATGTAATGTACATGTACAGTGTAAATACTGTATAGCGCACGTTTCTATGGCCGGTCGTCAGCAGTACAGTAGCTGGTATACGTTGCTGCATCGCATGCATTTAATACACGTGCGTACGGGATACCAGTGCAATGCAGAGATCGGGAAAGATCGTGGACGTCCGAGGGAAGGATCGAGAAATGAGATCGCACGTGCGTCACTGTCGGTACCTAGCTGAAAGTAGCCGCATGTTTTGGGCCCAAAATCCCGGTGGCCGCGTATTTTATTTCGTTTAAAAACGGACCGGAAGTACATTATGTACATCGGAAAAAGGCCTCCTTTGCCGCATACGTTCTAGGTTTGTCTGAATGTACGGCCTCCTCCGTTTTGGGGCCCAATACACGGCTGGTTTTTGGGTGCCCAATACGCGGCTACCTTTAGCTAGGTGCGGACGGTGACATCTTTTCTTTTAATTGAAACTATCTGGTTCTCCAACTTCCATGTACATGTGTACATAGCCAATAGGAAAACCACTGCAGCCGCTGTGCAGCGAATTCATAAATATTCATTATTTCTTGCAGTGAGAACGCACGCATCGCCGATCGATGACGTCATGAATAAACAATGAGCAATCGCTTTTTTAATTTTTTTTTAGGAAATTACGACTGTAACACCCAATATCGGCACAAAAATTATTTTGTTGTGTATAATTTTAAATACGAAAGCCATTAAATATGAAATTTTATTGTTATTAAGATTATCCATGAAAACTTATTTCACAAGTTGGCGGTTTGACATGCCCCATTCGTTTATTACCTAAAAAAATTCCGACATCGTGGCTGCAGATTTTTGACTAAATCGGGTGTCTGTCGCGACAATGTCGACAGTCGGCATAAAATTCTTGCGACATGTCGACAAGAATTTTTTTTCACGACAACAGCCTTAGTTTGTATACATTTGCGAGCTGAACGATGATGTACTGCCAGGCTTTTGGATGTCAAAATGTCAGCGGGAATAAGCTGGGGAAATCTTTCCATCCAGTTCTCAACAAGGACAAGAGACCTGAGTTGTTTAGGAAGTGGGCTGCGGCCATCAAAGTTGAGAAATTTCTCAAAGTCGGCTACAGATGATTTGTAGCGTGGTGATTGCATATACAGGTAGTCTCGATCTACTGTACAAACACTTTTACACCTGTTAGCAAAGCTCTGTGTAGCTTATTGGGGTGTTAGGGGTCATGCACTTCCCTGCAACCTCACTGCAGCAGTGCATGCTATGCACACAATAGTGCTGGGTGACTGGAGTTGCGGTCAGTGACCAGGGAATAAACAGTGTTGGCAACTGGAGTCGCGTCGCCGATAGCGTGCAAATTGCAGCACAAATAAAAATATGGCACAGTACGTATATCCCCCCTTCTTCCTCCATGGTACCATATATGTACGGCATGTTCCTTCAGTATTTTTCTCGGCTTCGAAGCCGAGAACTGCCAAGTTGAGAACTACATCAGTACATGGAAAGATTTCCCCAGCTTTTTCCTGCTGGCATTTTGACATCCAAAAGCCTGGCAGTACACCAACGTTCAGCTCACGAGTGTATACATGTATGTATACAAACTGCACGCAGTATACTGGTATAGTAGGGGGTACATCCGTCCGGGCCCATATGGGGGTTTTTGGTTATGATGTCATACCCCCTGCAATGATTGGCGGCCCCTTCTAAAACATGGCGAGTTGCGGGAACTCAAATTCGACCACTGAATTCCACGATTTTTCCCTCTTTACGAAACTCGTAGGTAAGTAGCACATACTTACTTAATTGTAGGTTGTTTTTAACCCCCCATTAGATAAGGCAACATTTTTCTGTGGGTTGCATTCTCCTTTAATTTTCCAATAAACAAGACATCATTACGACTAAATTTTACATTTTACTCTACTATTGAAAATATTGTATTATTGTATCACAATAATAAAGAAATGTTGCTGTTTTTAAGGGTTTTGTATTCATGTAGCATATTCTGGATTGGCCTACTGTTGTAACCGGTATACGCAGATCAGTAATAAGTACAGCCAAGAACTTTGTGTGCAACTTCAACAACTTTATTACTGTGCTTGGTCCTTATATACACGTACATATACAAAGAAACAAATCATGTGTGACCGCTTTGTTGTGCATTACCACATCTTTCCCCTTTGTTGGAAAACGTATACTCACGAATCTGCCTAAACAAAACACGTATTTTTCTCTTCTTTTTAAGAACTCAAATATAAATGAAGAAAATTATATAAATTATACATTGGTTGTACATGGGATATTTCATTCTTAATGCATAACATAATCTTTTAACCAAACTTGAGGTTTCCTCTGTCTCATGCGTCTTCTCAATGGTCTAAAACTGTTTCATCTTTTCCTGGGATCATGGGCACCTTAGTCTTATCTAATTCAAAATCAAGGCTTGAGTGGCATGGTGAATCATTCCGTTTTGCTAATATTAACTTATTAATGTTCCACCTTCTCCCGTCACTCATTTCATAAGTATGAGATCTGAGCTTTTTGGCAATTTCTACTGGTTTGGAGTATTTCATGTCACCTTTTACTACGATACCTGGATTTCTAATTCTTACCCAATCTCCCACTATCAATTCAGTCATCGGTATACTTCTTATATTTCATCTGTTTACTGTACACTCTTTTTCCAATACACCTTGTGTTCTGTTCTCCGTTACCCGACCAATTATGTCTAACCCTGTCCTTATTCGTCTCCCGTGCAGCAATACAGAAGATGCAATTCCTGTGGTTGCATGCGGGGTAGCCCTGTACACTGTCAGGAATTCATACATTGTTTGTTTCCATGGCTTGTTCGAGTTAAATGCATTTTGGATTACGTTCTTCACTGCACCATTGAATCTTTCAATAGCACCGTTACTCTGAGGATAGTACAGCGAAGAAAACCCGTGCTTAATACCTCTTACTCCGAGAAAATTCTCAAACTCTATTGTTTTCAAAAACATAATCACTTTAGCAGTTGTAACTGATGAAGTAAACCCAACTTCTGGCCATTTACTGTACGTAGTAATCTATTAATGTAATTGCATATATCTGCATTCATCTGAGGCTCTAACAAAAGGTCCAACAATGTCGATTGCAAGTTTACTCCATGGCTTGTCAGGATACTGTACCGGCATCAAAGGAACATTTCTTTGTCTTATACTTTTATCATTATACTGACAAGTTACACATGACTTTAATAATTACTGTCTCAACTTGTTTGTCCATTAATGGCCACCAGTAAAGTTCTCTTGACCTTTGTTTTGTACAAGTAATTCCTTGATGTGATTCATGCGCAAGTTTAATAATGATTTCCGTAAGTTCTCTAGGCATGATAATTCTATTTTTTTCTCATAAGAATACCATTACACATTGTTAATTCATCCTTGACCAGTGACAGACTGAGTGATATGGTTTCAGAATTTCTGCTTCGTTTTTAACAATGTCACTTAACTTCTTTGGCCAACCATTTTCAATGTATTTTTATTTACTATGCACTGTACCTCGTCATGTTCAACAACATGCCTTAATCTTTGGACAGTTATGCTCGTGCACATGTTTTCTAAAACCACCTGACATATTACTTCATCTTCAGTATCAAACTCGTTCTCATTAGCTTTTACAGGTAATCTCGATAACCCATCAGCTACTATGTTTTCTTCACTGCGTTTATACATGACATCAAAATTGTATTTCATAAGTCTACACGACCAGCGAGCGATTCTCATCGCCTGTCTATCAGAAACTTTCCTGAGCAGTGTTACAAGGGCTTGATGGTCCGTCTTCAAAGTAAACTTTCGTCCCCATAAATACGTATTCCATTTCTCACAAGCCCAAACACATGCGAGAGCTTCTTTTTCAGTGACCGAATACTTCTTCTCTAATTCGGAAAGTGTACAGCTGGCACATTCAACTGTGACTTCTCAGCCCTTCTTAATTTTGGAGAGTACGGCACCTAATCCGTACGAAGATGCATCAGTTGTAACAATACTTTCAAGATCTGGGTCGTACATAGCTAAACATGGGCTTTGACTGATAACATTTCGTACTTCATCAAAGCTTTCCTGTTCTAAATCAGACCAAACAAATTTATTGTAACCTCTTATTAAAGATCGCAGTGGTTGAACCATGGTAGCAAATTGGGGAATATACTTGGCAAAATATCCCGCTAATCCTAGGAAAGACCTAAGAGACTTCTTGTCATGAGGGATAGGTGCATCAACAATTGCTTGGAATTTTTTATCTGGTTGGATATCCTTTTCACTTATTGTGTGACCCAGAAATTTCAAACAAGTTTTCAAAAACATACATTTCTTGGGATTCAGTTTAACACCATATTTTTGCAATCTAGTCATCTAGTACACACATTTCTTAGATTATTGTTGTGTTTTACCGTATATAATAACATCATCTAAATAGCATTGTACTCCATCTAATCCACTGAGAATACTGCACATAATTTTCTGGAATGCCAACGGGGCAGATGAAAGGCCAAGCCACATGCGTTTATACTGAAAAAGCCCATCATGTGTTATGAATGCAGTAAGTGGTCTGGATTCTTCATGAAGAATTAGCTGGTGATAAGCAGACACCAATTCAAGTTGTTAAAATACAGACGCATTTGGTAGTTCACACAAAATCTCATCGATTTTTGGCAGCCCTAGGATGTTTGTCGAGAATTATTGCTTGATTTACTTTTCGCAGATAAACGCAAATCCTCACATCACCCAATTTTTTCCAAGCAACCACTATCGGTGAAAGCCATTCAGATGCATTTATTCTTTCAATAATACCCTGCTTTTCAAGTTCAGCAAGTTTTGCAGAAACTTTTTCCCTTGCTTCAAAAGGCAATCTGCGTAGCTTTTAACTAACCGGAGTTACTTTACTGTCCAATTTCACTTTGTGAACAAAACCTATTACACAATGTACACATTGTACATGTAGTTGTTCGGAATTTGTAAACAATTGATCAAATTTGTTAGAAATTCTCCCTTTCCACGTTTCTTGCATTTACTCACCTGCAGCGTTTACTTCATTAGACAATAGTACTCTTCCATCAATATTAATGTGCAAAGCTTGTATCAAATCTCTTCCCAGAATATCAGTACCATTATCAACCTGTCAACTACGTACAAATCAATAATACCACTGAACTGATCATGTTCAACTTTACATTTGAAACACCCAAGAGTATCAATTGTATGCTTCGTGAATGATGAAAGTGTTTGCTGAATGACCGGCCTTTGTAACGAATCAATAAGAAAGTATTTCAAAACGCAGTGGCTATTGTTACGGCAGCCGTAACGCAACTTCAACATGTCAGATTTTGTTGCATGGGGTATTAAACCCCACATGCACAGGCAGCGCCGCCTCAAGCTCAGCACAGGCATGGCAAATTCTCCGGCTGTTGGCACATATTTTGCTTGTCTTTTACAATCGTGTATATAAGAAGCTCTCGCATGGTGAGATCGGCAAAAAAACGGGTCCCTAACAAAGTCGTCAGCGATGCACTGTACTGTACATGTAATGACTTTGCGTGTTTGCATGTTGCGGCAGAAAATACGAGAAGTCATTCGATTTTAGGGCGGTTTAAAAGACCACTATACAAATTATAAAACGATTATACCTATAAATCAACGTTGTAGTTTTCTTTAATCAAACAATGGCAATAAATAATGACGAATGTATCATGCAAATGCAACTAATCAAGATCAGGCACGATGGCCAGACGGCAGCGTCGCCAGCTAACATCGCGCTTCCAAAGTCAGTGTACACGTTACGGCCGGCGGGCCAGAAGCACTAGCTTCGTGGTTCGATCTGGCACGTCCTCGCGCTTGCGCAGTTGCAGTGCCGTAACTATAGAAAATGGAAGTTGCGTTACGGCTGCCGTAACAATAGCCACTGCGATTTCAAAAAGGTTTGCTTCGTAAGAATGGTCTCACTTGAGCCCGTGTCAACCATAATGGTTATGGGTACTCCGTTTACTTTAACATTACACTTAACTGGAGAACAGTTGTCCGTTGATGAATTCGTCATGAGGACCATCTGCTCCTCGTCGTCTTCGACGATCTGGTTGACTTGCCGATTGGTCCTTCCACCCTGTAGTTTGCCTGCTTGCTGCCAGGAAACTGAGCGGCATACATGGCTGAAGTGTCCAGTCCTGTTGCACTTGTGACATGTTTTGCCTTGAGCAGGGCAGGTTGGACAATTCGCTAGGTGCTGTGTCGAGCCGCATCTGTAGCATGTGCATTGCCGTTGCATGACGGTTTCACGTGGTTGAGTAGTTCTAGGCGTGGCTTGAGGGTGTGGTGCGTGGTTGGCATTCCGGCTGACTTTGTTCACGGTGAATGCAGTAGACTTGCTTCCCGTCGATTGAGACAACGCCTTCGCCTCGCAGACTGCGTTTTCGACGCGTTGGGCGATCTCTCTGGCTTTGAAAAGGGTAAAATCTCTCTCCATCAATAATCTTTCTTGTATTTTAGCACTATTTGTCTTTTCAACCAACTGATCCCTAATCATCTCTGTAAAATCGTTGAAATCTCATGTTTTTGCGAGTTCGCGTAGGGTTGCAATGAAGTAATATCAACTAGTGCTGGGCGACTATTGATTTTCAAGAGTCGATTAGTCGTTGGCGTAATAGTCGCGAAAAGTCGACTAGTCGACCATTGTTTAGTACACGCGTTTTTATTGTATAACTATACACGTGTACATGTACATGTACAGTACATGTACAGTACATGTACAGTACATGTACACGCCATCTACACACGTGCACACATGTATGTACATGTACATGTACATGTGTAGTGTGTACATGTGTGTTACCAGCTCTGCAGCGAACACAACAAGACCAGACGGACACTTCCATTTTCATTGTAGGGGACAAATTAAATTGTGGTTGTGGAATGAATTAAATTTCATTGGTTTACAGGACTTACATGCATAGCTTTGTGTCATGCACGCATTTTCATGTTTTGTAAGCCATTTATTCTGAAATGGTTTCAGAACTTCGGTAAAATGTGTGTCTATTTTTGTTTAATTTAAGAACTTGACTCTATTAACCCCCCTTTCCATTTTTGGAATGGGCCGGTGAAACTGTGGACTCATCATGGTCATGGCAGCCGTTTTTACAGCGCACGTGTTAGTGTTACAATATTGCTTCCGTGCAAAGCCTCCCAGAAATGTGGACCTCAAACAGGGAGTTGTTTCGTCTCTAGGCATTTCAGAATATTATGGAGAAACAGCAACTCCAACCTTTCACCAACCAGTTAATTATCCTCCGGAAGAAATAGTACAATCTGGTCGTGCTTTCGGTGAGGTTGATAATTTTCCGTGAAGGGTGAACGGGTTAGTCCGTAACTTAATTCGCACGGGGAAAATTAACTTCGCTGCTAATAATCACGGCACGGCGTGAGTTCGTAAAATAAACAAACTGAACTGTCGGAAGGAAAAATGATTTTGATCCCCGTGTTTTGATCCCAGAGCTTGACTAGCGGGACCTTTCTCAAATTAATGACCCTTTTTTCAAATAAAGTTTGCGTTAAAATAAGGAAATGAATCATTATTTTTCAACAGAAAAAAAACACATTACGAGGTGATTACATTCTGGTGAAAACTATATCAGTATAATGTCCATGTACACAGAAAGTTTTGCCGATCTCTGGATTTGTTCATGCCTAAAAAGTACAGCACATGTATACATGTACATGTACTGTATGTACTGTACATGTACAGTACATGTGTACGTACCTGTACAGTACATGTAACAATCCTCAAATCCTGCAATTAGCTAGCACGTGGTGCGTAAGTGGGAAAGGTCATCGCACTTGTGTTCCCAGACCTCCGTCAGTACACTGAGGACGGCAGTGTCCAAAACGAATTCTGATGAATATGTAACGGCCGAATTAGAACCAATGGTACACTGGGAAGGTCTATGAATAATACATTTCCGTATGTTGGCGTGGAAACGGTAGTCTGATTGGACGACGAAACAGCACGTACATAATTATGCTCCCCTAAAATAAAATGGAACAGTCCAACGACCGACCGCCCCTTGCTACACTGAAGGCAGTGCTGTGTTAGTACTGTATACGATGGGCCGATTGCACTGTGTTTCGCGGCATGCCGTGCCATGCCGTGCCGTGCCGTGGGAGTTCGACTGGTCGAAATTCCGTGCCGTGCCGTGGGAGTTCGACTGGTCGAAATTTCGTGCCGTGCCTTGGGATTTCGACTGGTCGAAATTCCGTGCCGTGCCGTTGGAGTTCGACTCGTCGAAATTTTGTGCCGTGCCGTGGGAGGTCGACTTGTCGTGGGGGTCGACTGGTCGACGGGGGGTCGACTGGTCGTCGACAAGTCGCCACCGCGACAAGTCGACTTTCGTGAAAACGAATGTCGAAATTTCGGCATGTCTTTGCCGGTCGCGAAATGTTGGTTAGTCGACATTTCGTCCCAGGCCTAATATCAACTGTCTCATCAGGTTGTTGGGCACGTTGTCGGAACCGATATCGTTTAGCCACCACGTTGAGTGCTGGTTGGAAATGATTGTGAAGAACTTGAAGTGTAGATTCTAATAAGTTTCCTTTAGTAAGGGACTTATGACAGCCTGGTAGTGTGTAGAAAATTCTCTGTCCCTCGATGCCTAAGCAGTGCAGCAATAGTGCTCTTTTACGAACCTCGCCGAACTTGTCCTCGCCTCCTATAGCTATGAGGTACGTCTTGAAGAGCGAAATCCACTGGTTCCAAGGGCTTGGAGGTTCACCCGGTTCTTGAAGGAATGGAGGGGGTTAAACAACACTAGCATACCCTCCTGCAGCCATTTCTATAGTTCTTCGTCTATCCTCGTCGCCAAATGTTGTAACCGGTATACGCAGATCAGTAATAAGTACGGCCAAGAACTAAATTACAGTGTTTGGTCCTTATATATATACATGTACATACAAAGAAACAAATCATGTGTGACCGCTTTGTTGTGCGTTACCACATCTACCCACGTTTTCGGGCCGATGCTTACGTGCGGGAATCTCTTCTCAAATAGGACACCTTCTGTTTGGACTCCAGCTGCTGAGTGTACTTCAAACTGCTTCAAAAGAAAGGAAAATTCGTCACCAATGTGCAAAACCTCTGAAGTAGCCATCTTCACCGTCTGGGGGCAGGAAGTGTTGCGCACAAAACACACAGACATGTACATTACATATACACACAGAATTACACATTTTGCACAGGGTTCTTTTCGTACAACACTTTCCCAATGCGTGTTACGATTTTTGTGTTTGACTACCGGTAATCAATCACTGTGCACTCACAATCTGACAATGTACATAATGTCCAGTACAAATAGTATATTTGCACATATACGTAGAGAATGCTGCATACATCAAATAATGTGTAGATTTTGGAGATTGGGCTTGGATAGCGATGAGTGAGTAGTATTTATTAATTTTTGTACTTTAAAAAAAAAAAATATTCGACGGTGCCATTGCTCAGCATGCGAACCCCCGAAAAATGCAAAATTTGAGGTTGAAAGTTTCATTGACAAAAGTCAATGAAATTCACCAACAAATAAAATGTCGAAAATAGCCTTGGTGCCCTTTCAGTAGGCCTTGGTACCCTTTTGTTTTAGGAAACCTTTGAGACCAAGTGGGCTTGCCCCTCTGAAGCTTAAGGTTTAGGCCTGCCAGTTACTCTTTAGGTACCTATCATACAATCAGGAAGGTGGATATAACAAAATAAGAAGAAACTAGAGATTTATGTCTGTTGGCAAGTTTGTAAGTTTTTCCAGTTTTTATGCTAATGAGAATTTCAATATTCATGAACAAATTTATGATTTCATCACAGTATCATGCAACAGAAACCCAATTGGTTGTGTACAAATGTTTCTGAACATTTTTGGTTTTTCCTATAGAAAATGAGTTTTTCATCAAATTAAATCAAGAGGGTTTTGCAGTTTGAAATGTAATGCTTTTCTTATAAATGTTTTATTAAACTGCACATGGGTCCCTGACATGACCTTACAATAGCGCCCTCATTTTTTATAAGGATATTTTTCAATCACTTGGTCACCGTAGTAATGCTGTCCGTCTTAGCCGTGAGAAAATGTGGATGAAGCGTCTTCGGACTATTCAACCACATGGTCTCAACATACAGGAGGGTAATGACTAACACCATGCAGCTTTCTGATAATCCTTCTTTTGTGATCAGTCCTTCACACTTCTCTCTTTGATCTTCCCCCTCTTCTCACTAATCCCTACCTTACTCCTTGCCATTCTCTTTGATATTTCCCCCTCTTCTCACTAATCCCTACCCTACTCCTTGCCCTTCCCTTTGATCTCTCCCTACCAGCTTCACTCTTTGTCCTTTGTTTCTCATTCGTGTCCTATTCACTCTCTCTCCCCTTCCTTCATGTACATGTATCTGTTTTGTCCTTGTCACTCTGCCTTTGAGAAAGGTCCTGCTAGGATCAAAACGTCAGGCTCACTAAATTTCAAGATTTACATTTTGGCAATTTTAGTCAGTAAGCAGTTTGCAACATTTTTGTACACCGATATTTTTCAAGATAAAAAGATGACCAATTTCTGACTCCGCTAAGAAAAAGAAGCTTGCCAATATGTTTGCACACTTCAGATCTCTAGATGACATCAGAATATGAGCTTGACTGTGATATTTTTGGAAGAGACCCTTTAAAAAGTAAAATCTGTCCCTTGAAATTCTTTTCACTCTCTGTACAAGGCCAAAGACAGGAGGCTTGGTTATGGTCCATTCTCGTGATAAACACATGTACTTTCATTTATTCTAATAGTTAGTAATACAAATCGCCATGCAAGTTCTTGCTGCTTAATCTACATGATACAGAGTGTAATATTTTTTACTAATTTACTCAGATATAATATGATTTTTGTTAAACCATGCTAGTACGGTACTTTGTATAACCTTCATAAAATCAAATTTAGAAAATGAATTATTAAATGAATTGATATGAATCATGATTTTATGAATAACTATAAAATTTATCTCTTTTTAATGAAGGTGGGTACTGTACTTATTGGTTTTGGTGGATATTTTACATTGTGAGCTCTTTCAATTAAAGCATCCCGGAGGAAACTCTTAATTACTACATTGTACATGTATCCTCCAGTAACCGGTTTTCGACGACATAAGGACTTTTCTTCAAACTGAACAATGTGGACGAAAGTATCACACTAAAAGAGGTCTCAGTCACCTTCTCCACACCACAGACTATTAGAATAATCATAGAGAAGGTTGATCAAGCCTGTCACTTCAGTAAGATCACCCGGTTTTGTTGATGTCCGCGGCGCACCGCGCAGTAAGCATCGCCACCTATTTTCGTCGGTGGTGTTTAGTAAGGTGTCCCAGTGCAGCCAAATGCAAAATAAATTCTTAAAATAACTCAAAATGCTGTGTGGCACTGTAAGATTCTTCCCTGTATGTTTTTTTGTGTTCATCTTTGGGGTTTTTTTCGACACTGCTTCTAACACTTTCCTCAAATCAT
The DNA here is from genome assembly GCA_949987565.1 of Luidia sarsii. NCBI lineage: Eukaryota > Metazoa > Echinodermata > Asteroidea > Paxillosida > Luidiidae > Luidia > Luidia sarsii. The sequence goes on from OX465121.1 coordinate 2,312,827, forward strand.
TCATAATTTATGCTTAAAACGTATTGGTCTGGTTGATGTCTTCTTCTGTTACGTTTAAAAAAACTCCACAATCCTCTTTCTCACTGCTTCTTCAGTTACATGTATAACCTTTCCCAATTTCACTCAAGAGACACATTTCCTCCTTCTTGGTACTTTCTCTAGCTGCCCTTTTATTGTTTTCATTTTTTTATAAAAGCCTATAGGGCCATGTTACATTTTGTCTTTAAATAATAATAATTTTTTATTTTTTTTTAAATATATAAGCGACACGCCCTTTATGAGCCTCCATACTTTTTACCCAGAACGGACTGCCTCAAGTTGCGTGATATATTTGTTTTCTACAGATGTTGGGGTTTGTTATGGTACACTCAGATTTTTTTTAGGACCAACAATAAAGAAAACTGGAGCTTCGAAGCAACTGCCTATTTTGTACCTAGGAAAATAGACCCCAAAAGAGCAACTTCTTGAATCACACGAGTTTGGCCTACTGGAAAAGCCTTAACTTTCCACATTTTCGGTGACGGACAAGAGCAGGAAACAAACTGTAAGATACGAAGTCTGAGATCGTTATACGGAGTTGTTTTCATTGTGCGATGTGAGTTAGAAGGCTAAGCGCCGAAAAAGTGTACCGTCGAAAACGGGGGTTCCCACGATATAAGGTGCTACCTGTACCGAGTAAAGGAACATTGTACACGTAGTGTACATATGCGGTATGAAACCGTTAGATGACCCCTCTCTCACTTTACTTACTGTAATTGTGTGTATATGTTACTCAGCTTTCTGAATACGCTGTGTCACATCACTAAATGTGACGCACTTTTGAATTCTAGCAATTTAATTTTTTAAACATGAAGCAAAACTGCGATGCCAATAATGCCAACTGGTTTATAGTTGTGCTTAAAACTGACCACTTCAAATCCTTCAAAGTTGTCACAGACTGCTGCTGAGGAAAACCACAAATAATCAAAAGATAATCTTAGTTCCCTAAAATACGATATTGTTGGCCTTGTGGCTATTTTATCGTGGCCCATATGACTTTTGTTCGACCACAGGTAGTCACAACTTATTTCCCACGTGAGCCATGTCTTGACTTCGCAAAAACGACTGCCTGTCTTCCCTTTTATTGCAAACATGATACTATGTTCAGCATATTGGCTGTTATTGCCAATATTTCCTCAACGTGTCTAAAATTGACCAGTAAGATTTTATCTTCAATCCAGTGGGGAACTCTGTCTAGTTCACTGACTTTCCTATGCGCGGTGGCTCGATCCTTTACCTCGGGGTGCATCTTTTGTGTGTTAGAATCACTAGGCTACGTCTGGAAATAATGCATGAGTCTTTGTGAATTGGCTGTTGCCACTACCATAGACTCATGCATAAATCCCAACCATGGCCACGTGATTCAGGAACAAAGTTATTCTTCATTTCATTATACAGTTATTCTTGTTAATAAAACCAAGAGATAGAGTCTATGAATTTGAAAAGTTGTTGCAAAACATATTACCGGTACGTAGTTTTAATGTAAAGCACTAAAACTATGTGTGAATGAAAATTGCTATTCCAAATTTAGGAATTGGTAAGTGTGTAGCGGTTTTTGCAATGCAAAAAAGACCTTACAGTAATTTGAACGCTGTATGTACTGGGGTATGTAGGCCTTAACGGGGAATGAAACCCAGAGAAAAATGTTGGCTTATCTGATTGAAAACATTACATTTCAAACTGCAAAACCCTCTTGATTTAATTTTATGAAAAACTCATTTTCTATAGGAAAAACCAAAAATGTTCAGAAATATTTGTACACAACCAATTGAGTTTCTGTTGCATGATACTGTGATGAAATCATAAATTCGTTCATAAATATTGAAATTCTCATTAGCAAAAAAACAAATACACCCCCAAAACATATGAAAAATTTTGATTGAATAGGAAGATTGCAAAACAGTTCTGTAGCATGGTTTTAAAGGGGAATGAAACCAAGAGAAAAATGTTGGCTTATCTGATTGGGTGTTAAAAACAACCTACAATTACCTATGTGCTACTCACCTACGAGTTTCATAAAGAGGGAAAAATCATGGAATTCGATGGTCAAATTCGCGTTCCCGCAAACTGCCATCTTTTTGAATAGCTCGCCAGTCACTGCGCGGGGTATGACATCGCAACGGAAAACTCCCGCATGGGCCTGGACGGATGTACCCCTACTACATGTACGTATATATACTGCGTGCAGTTATATATTCGCGAGCCGAACGATGGTGTACTGCCAGGCTTTTTTATGTCAAACAGGTCTCTTGTCCTTGTTGGGAACTGCATGGAAAGATTTCCCCAGTTTTTTCCCGCTGGCATTTTGACATCCAAAATCCTGGAAGTACAACTGCAGTATAACTGCACGCAGTATATACGTACATGTAGTACCTAGGACTTTTTCGGCGCCGTTGCCATGGAAGTTAGGACGAGTCTAAATCGATCTTTATAAACTTAAGACGGGTCGTAAAGTTAGGACGAGTTACTAGTCCTAACTCGAGATAGAACTAGTCTTAGCGCTTTGTGAAATCGGCTCCAGGTCAGTTTAACCGAGTCGAAAAGTCCAATCTGGACACGACGTCTCGGTAAATGACTCGGTAAAAATTATTTAAAAAAACATATCCGGCGCCCCGCACGTTACGTTACTGTATGCAAGACCCTTGCGGGCACGGGGTAACAACGTGTTTGTGTACCTAGAGTACATGCACATGTACATGAGTCGGTTAGTTTTACCGTTCGTCTAGGTTAGTACGTTTACCCGAGTCGACAGTCCAAGTGCGGACGCCGGGAAGATTTACCCATTGGAATGTTACCCATGGGCTCGGTAAAAAATAAGTCCAGTGCGGACACGGCTATATTCTGTCCAGTGACCGCATTGGTTGTGGTGCTGGCCAGCACACTGTCTTCCGTAGTAGCGCGCATACCCTCGATCGTTCCCAATGAAACCCCACAAAAGCGCCATTGTAACCGCTAATCTGGCAATTCATGCAGCAACTGACGTCATGATAAATATTGCTGAAAAGAGTCTGTCTACAGTTTGGGCAATAGCGGCATCCAAATTTTGAAACTGTCCGAGCGGCTATAGATGTCATCTGTATGCAAGGGGTTAATGTGATGAGCGAATTACACTTACCGGTACATGTTACGAGTGATGATTTATTTTTTTTGAACTTTGAAGTTGTTTTTCTTCTTCATGTATGTGTAACTTCCTGTCTGTTTTCATCATATCTCCTAAACTTGGTGCATTTACTTGCATTTTCTGGGTGGTTGGATTTTCACATGATTTTCTCTAACTTCACCTTGACATCGAGTAGAAATTCTGACATTTTTCAACCTGCCTGATGACATCTAGTGTTGGGTGAATCCAGAATTTTTTTAATACTGTAGATTCTGATTACATTCTGGAATCGACTCTATTTTGATTGACAGAAGTAATATCGTGTTTGTGCATATTTAATCGAAGAAGATAGGCCCCTAAGACTTTTCCGCTACACTGTTGGTGCAAAAGCCAAAGAAGAAGAACCAGTAAGTCATTGTTATGCTGTAGCTGTGGAAAAGCCAATAAAGACAAAAAAATAGCATGTGCAAAGACAGGTTGAGGATGTTTCCTAGGCTACTAGCACATTATTTCTTTATGAACATGGACATACATGTATATACAGTACATGTATTACAGTGCAGGATGACTCATCCCCAGCGCAATCTTTGAGTTATTCTTCATTAATAGGGGCTCAGAAATCTCTTTGCTTGTTGCCTAGCATTAGAACAAACGTTTGGAGAAAAAACAAAGTACATGTACATGTGTACATGTAGCCATTCTACCGGGGTAACTACTTATTAACAAAGTAGCCTTGTGTAGTGGCCCAAAAGTGATTAAGAAGTACTGTAAATGTCCTATAAAAAGTGAGAAGCAAAAGTTTCAACACTGTATACTCAAATGAAGTGAATTGTGAAAATTCAATAACTTACGGTACCTGTACATTTACAATGTATTTTTTTCTTTATTGTTAGTTTAAGATGAACAATTGCAAACTGCTAATTTCTAATGTAAATCTCATGCATTAGGATGGCCTACTGTACATGTACTTTCTCAGCTAGGCAGAATTTTACCATTCCATTCTGCCTTTGAGGAAGGTCCCGCTACATGTACAATGTAGGTTCTAATAATTTAATTCAATGGTTTCAACTGTGAGACTGTTCATAAAATGTGCATGTAGTATGTGTGGAGAACCACAGGGAATGATGATTTTACTGAGACTGGTGAGACATGCATACATGATATACCTCTGTATGTGTAGTTGTGGCTCATCTATACACTGTACAAAATGTTATTACCTCATTTCCTAGGCGTGTTCTACACAATGTAATGTACATGTACATTGTCTTTGTTTTTTAGTATTGCAATCTTCATAAACTGGCTTTATGAAGCATTTTGAACAAAGTAGTCTAATTCCTGTACAATTTGACAAATCAGATGATAGGAAGTATTGTGTGAATTTCCAAAGAATTACAAAGATCACACAGGATGTGTGTTTGCATGTACACAACCCCTACATGTTGTATGTGAACACCATTGACTGATTGTACAGTACCTGTGATTTGACCTCAGATGATACTCTGGGCAAGTTCCAACTCAGTGTACATAGCAGAAGTCCTTTGATCTTTACCCTTACTTCCTTAGTTGAATTTACATGTACGGTATATGAAATAATATACCCTACATGTGTATTTACTGTACATGTACATAATTCTAGTTGAAAATGTATGTGTACCGTTACTTTACAAGCATCAGGTTTTTTTTTAAATTTAAGCTGCGGCTTATACATACTTTTATTTTGCCCATAGAAAAAGTTGACTGGCAAATACATGTACAATGTACACCAGGCAGCTTTTATGCTGAGCCTTGAAGAATAAAATTGACATGAACATTTTTCATCCAGAAAAGAGAAATATCCATTTTTACTTTTTGAAACTGACAGAACAGTATTCCTCTTTGTAATCAGTTGTAGCATTCGGGGGTATTATTTAGCTTTTTCGCCGCGAAGCAAAAAAGCTATTGTTGTTCTGATTTTTTTTTAGCTTTTCCGTTCCAAATGGAAAAGCTATTGTTCTTGTTCTGATTTTTTTGTTTGTCTTCTTCTTCTTCTTCTTCTTCTTCTTCTTCTTCTTCTTCTTCTTCTTCTTCTTCTTCTTCTTCTTCTTCTTCTTCTTCTTCTTCTTTTTCTGGTCGGAAAAATCCCATAGACAAAGCACAGGTTTTTTTCGAAGGGCACTTTTGCCATTGAACAAATTTTGATTTTTTTCAAACTTTGCAAATCCATAGAGCCAATGCTGAACTAGTGCACAGTTGTCTTGAAAACATCATGACGTCATCAGGTGTCACGTGACAGCGTTTTAAAGGGGCAAATTTGAAACTCCATTTTTAACAAAATGCAATTTCGTTTGGTTTTAATTTTGCACCATATCTAAGTTGGGAAAAGGTGTATTAAAAAACTGCCCTCATTTGATCGTGATGTCATCTCATGAATATTAATGAGGTCATGAACTTTTAAGTTGTTCACATTCAAAATTGAGCGTATTTGGCCAACGGAGCAATTTTTTTAAATTTTTTTCGATTATATCTATTGGGGATGTTGTTTAGAAACACCCTCCGGGGCCAAAATGCCATGACGCAATTGTGACGTCATCAAAATGCGTGTTTTTAAAACACATATTTGCCAAAGGTCAATCACCTCGAGATTTGGTGTGCAGGTAGCTATTGTGCTAGACATTCAAAATCCTAGGTTTGGAACTGATTAATTGTTGTTTAGAATTATTATGAATTTTTGAATATTATAATCAAGTCCAATAGACTTTGTGCACAACATATGTGCGTACTTTTTCGGGTAGGAATTGAGTCGAATCCCGGTGATGTCATTTTTTTCTTCCTTCGCAAATTTGATCGAAATGTTCGAGGGCCTACATTCAGTATATGATGTAAATGTCTATTTTTTCCTGCTTCCTTGTCTTTTTGTTGTTGGATGGTCACGTGACAGCTCTTTAAAGGGCCAAACTGGCATGTGCAATCATGCCGCGATCTCAGATCCCACACGTGACAGTGCTTTAAAGGGGCAACTTGTACACTACACTGTAGTCATTAATTATGGCTTCACGCAGGTAGATCTAAATTTCAGACGAAGATTACTACCTGAAGGAAGACAAAATCGTATTTTTATTTTGTCTTCAACCGACTCAACATATACCCCGGATTGAAAATATCAAAACATATTTCACGAATTTCCTTTGTTTTTCATTGTTTAGGTTTTTTTATACTAAGGGCCATAGGTTTGTGTACAAATTAGCTGTGAAAGTCATTAAGGGCCTAATATCAAATACAAATGGCTTCAAACTTGGCACATACTTAGGTTAGTAGATGGAGATTCATTGCAAAAAGTAAGATCATCATGACGTCATCAGGGGGTCACGTGACAGGTCTTTCAAATGTCAAATTTAAAACTTAATTATTAGCAAAAGTATCAGTTAGTTTGGTTTCAATTTTGCAGTATATCTAAGTTGGGAAAAGATGTATCCAAAAATTGATCGTGAAGTCATCTCATGAATATTAATGAGGTCATGAACTTTTTGGATTTTTTCATTCAAATGAGCATATTTGGCCAACGGAGCAAGATTTTTTAAATTTTTTTGTTTATATATATTGGGGATATAGTTTAGAAACACCCGCCGGGGCCAAAATTCATTGACGTAATCATGACGTCATCAAAATGTGTGATTTTAAAGCACATATTAGCTAAAGGTTAATGTTCTCGAAATTTGGTGGGCAGTTAGCTATTGGGCTAGACATTCCAAATCCTAAGTTTGGAACCAATTGACCATTGTTCAGAAATGTCATGATTTCTTTAATTAAAAAAAAAAAAATTAAAGAACAAGATGTGGAAAAGCTTTATGATCTGTTGCAAACAAACATAAATTTCTAGTATTCTTCATTTTCTTCTTCTTCTTCTTTTTCTTGTGCCAAAATCCCATAGACAAAGCACAGGGTTTTTTCGGAGGGCACTTTTACTATTGAACAATCTTTGATTTTTTTTTAACTTGACAAATGCATAGAGCCCTTTCTGAAGTTTAGCACAGTTGTCTTTAAAACTTCATGACGTCACCACGTGTCACGTGACAGCACTTTAAAGGGGCAAATTTCAAACTGCAATGAAAGCAAAAAAGCAATTTCGTTTTGTTCCAAGTTGCACTATATCTACATGTAAGTTGGAAAAAGGTGTATCCAAAAATTGCCCTCATTTGATCATGACGTCATCTCATGAATTATTATGAGGTCATGAACTTTTAAGATTGTAACATTCAATTGAGCACATTTGGCCAACGGAGCAATATTTTTTTTCATTTTTCGATTATATCTATTTGGAATGTACTGTAGTTTAGAAACACCCTCCGAGGCCAAAATGCCATGATGCAATCGTGACGTCATCAAAATGCGTGTTTTTAAAACACATATTTGCCACAGGTCAATCTTCTCGAAATTTGGTGGGCATTTAGCTATTGGGCTAGAGATTCTAAATCCTGAGTTTGGAAGCAATTGACCATTGTTCAGAATTATTATGATTTTTTGAAAAATATAATGAAGTGCCGTAGGAATGGAGGTTACGGGTTCGAATCCCACTTATGTAAAAAAAAAATTCATCAATTTTTTTTTTTAAGAGAACCAGATGCGGAAAAGCGTTATGTTCTGTTTGCCAACAGACATAAATTTCTAGTTTTTCCATTACTGACATTCCGTCACCATACTTGCTCAGTGAATCGGTGGTGCTTTTTCACCATCTTCCCTCTTTGATTTTGATTGGGCTACCAACAGCAGAAGTGAGCTTGCAAGGGGGTTGTTGCCAATGCATTGCCTTTGTGGAGATTCATTCAATCATTCAATGCAAGAGCCAAATGCCGACATTGCCCAAACCTACAGTACCCAGCTGACATGCACCCCTTTGCGGTTTCAGGTTTTTCGCTTTTTAAGATCTCTCTCTGAAGGCTGCACATTAAAAGCTTACAGGCAGGCAATATAGGGGTTGGTCAGCCTGTGCTGAAACAAATATCAGGGTATTTTTTTTTTTATATCTTTACCCTAACTCTTTGCACCTCCCGCGCGTTCGTTCGTTTAGAAAAAAAATATTGCGCAATGCGGGCTGTGGCTGCAATGCTGTGTGCCTGCCATAGAGCTCTATGGTGCCTGCATACAACCATGGAGCACGTGTAGGCCGCGCTGGGGTGAGTGCGCGCGCAGCTCGCTAGCCAACATGACCTTCCGTATGCACAATTCATTTTGCGAACGAAAAGGAAATAAAAGTTGCCTCGACTTTCGTACGACATTTATGAGCAGTTTAATTTTATATGATGGAGGGACTTTTGAAAACCATGACTTTAACATACTTTTCGATGTTTTATTTTTTCTTTGGATTGACTTTGATTTTTTTTTAAACTACTATGGGAAACCAGCAACCATAGCTTTGATGCACACCGCTATCAAATATATACTACCCTATTGGTTAAAAATAATAATCCAACCGACTTCGCCGTATTTTCTTATGTGTTTTATTATTTTATCGGGACACCGGTTTTGGAAAACCGGAACCGGGTCCCGATCGGGACAGTCGGGAACCGGTGTGACCGACCGAACCGACCCAGCCTTACCGTGCAGAGATGCCAACCAGTACTATTTTATCGTATTTAGTACGATAAAAAAAGTAAAATACGATAATACGATATGGCCTCTTGAAAATACGACTTTTCATCTTAACCCCCCCCCCAAAAAAAACCCAAAACCCACTATATAAACAGCAAAATTGCATGGAAATTACCCCGCAACCCCAACAACAACGTTGAACAACGAGCCTACATTCATACGGTTGCGGCGCGGAATCGGCAGTAATGCGATATCGAACTGTGGATATTCATCAGTACCTAGCCTTGTCTTAAAGGCGGTCTCTCCGGCAGGGACTACCACTTCACTCGCAATGGTACATGTATTTCGCACGCAAAGCGCCAAAACGTTGACCAACGCCTTGGATCAAGGCTAATCAGTACCTCGCAGAATGGATCCAGCAGCTGGCTTTGTACATGTACATGTACATGTACATGTACTGTACATTATGGTGAACACAAGCTATCGCGACAGCCACTACATACACAGTGTACTACATTGTACGCGTAAATGAGATCCAGCCCGATGTGATCTTGTGCAATGTTCTTTTTCTTACTGGTCATAAATTCGACTGTGCACTGTGCAGCAATCCATCGTGTGCGTGCACGTGTTTATGTCATCGTGCGCTGATGTCGTATAAACAACGTTGGTCGCCTCGAGCTCAATAACGTCGAACTTTGACCATGACATCGAAGGCTAGAAAGCAGTCATACAAGAAGGAATACACAGAAAAGTTACCGTCTATTGTGTGGTCTAAAAAGGACAATCAAAGTGTGTAATTTGTGGTAGCGATACCAGTATAACAATTTTCTAACATTTTACTGGCCCCAGGCCAACGGACAAGTGGTAGTATCAAGTTGTTTTGAAAATCTGATTTTTCTCTCCAAAATCCGAGGATATTCAGTCTGTTTTTTGGTGTCAAGAGGTTGGCATCTCTGCCCGTGTGAGAATCGCACAGGGCATACACCTTGAAGCCGGCTCTTATTGGCTTGCAAGGCATAAAGAACTTCCTCATGGCACTCTTGAAGCCCCGGTAGGAGATCATCGTTTCATCAATGGCAATTTCGCGATGTGCCTGGAACCGACGTCGACATTTGAACAGGACGTTATCCCAGAGGGGTTGTACGGGGTATCAGGGACGGCATCTTCTTTGCATAAAGATGCGCAGCCGCTGCTTGGTGTTGTCATTAGGCCATTGGCCTGGGTTGTCGTCTCTGTCGCAGCAAGCGAGGTTAGCACTAAGTTGGATGAAGCGAGCGTACGACATGGTGTTGGAGATGAGGTCATTCCAGAAGCCACGGCTGGTGCTCCATTAATCACGCAAAGCGTTGATCTTGACCAGCCCCATGATGACAACTATTCCGAACCATACCTTCAATTTCTGAAGGGTGGTCCGGATCGGGGCTGGTCGGCCGGTGGCTCCCGCAGTGAGGTTCGTGTTTGTCCAGGCCACCATCCTTACAAAGAGGAAGGCGGGAAAGAACCTGTTGAAGAATTCAACAGGCTCTAACCCATCAGTCTTGAAGGTGGGGCCCGGACGCTCTCCCTTGACGGGGCGACGGTTGACCTTTGAAAAGCTCCTTGACCACCCAGCGACATCCGGGGTGTCTTTGTCCAAGTCTTCGTCCCCTGGTGGATTGGGGTCGTTGTCCGAGGTGGGATCCACGAAAACTCGAGGACGACGGCGCCGTGGTCTGGGAGCTACTTGGTCGTCGTTGGGAACCTCACCGTCGTCGACCTCATCCAGCTCAACTTCATCCTCGTCATCCTCGCTTGCCCCTTGCCCCTTGCCCCTTGCCCCTGTTCGCACTCCCCCTCTGAATCCTGAACAGACGGCAACGTCGTTGTGGTATACGGCGGTTGACAGGCATTCCTCCTCCGGGACTGATGGGTCCAAGAGCTGGTATGTCGATGGGGTCCTGGCTGGTGGGCGGATGGCTGTTGACAGTGGGGCAGTTGATGTACATGTAGAAGCCCCACTGTCGAGTGCACTTCTCTGCCAGGCTGCAGGCCGTCGTCTCGACTCTTCAGGCGATGAATGAGTTGCAGCCTGGCTAGCTCTTTTCTTGACATGTTTTGCAAGCGGGGTGTTTCACGGCTGGATGTTGAGTTGTGCACTGAAAGAACCCGGTTTTCCTGGCATGTTATAGCCTACCGAGTGTTCATATCACGTTCATTCCAATGATGCACTACCATGGTTACAGATGTGCCATTGGCTAATTATTTCAGTTTGCATATCATTGTCCTGCGGCGTTGCATAGGCCTACATTTACTATTTAGAACGAGATTACTTCACACAAACACAATCAACACATATTAGAATGACACTACAATTTTATTTTAAATCAAAACAATGCTAACCCTCATTCAAAAAAATAAATGGCATAGAAAAACAATGAGTCCATGACAAGCTTTTTTGTATGAGCAGGAATGCATTTATTTGTTTCCAAGACCGCACTACCACAACGAAAGGATATCACCATCACCACATACCACACGGACACTGCCGAGCGGACACAGCGCATCAATACAATGGGGATAAATATAATAGAGCCCGGTACAAGCGCACAATAGCTTATCCCTCACCACTGCATACCACAATGGGGATAAATACCGTTGAGCCAAGTACAAGCGCACCACAGCTAATCCCTCACTGCAGCATACCACAATGGGGATAAAAGCTGTTGAGCCCGGTAAAAGCGCGCCACAGCTGACCCCTTACCACAGCATACCACACAGGACACGGAGTGGACCCAGTGCACCACCACAATGGGGATAAATGCCGTTGAGCCCGGTACAAGCGCGCCACAGCTGACCCCTTACCACAGCATACCACACAGGACAGGGAGTGGACCCAGTGCACCACCACAATGGGGATAAATGCCGTTGAGCCCGGTACAAGCGCGCCACAGCTGACCCCTTACCACAGCATACCACACAGGACACGGAGTGGACCCAGTGCACCACCACAATGGGGATAAATGCCGTTGAGCCCGGTACAAGCGCGCCACAGCTGACCGCTTACCACAGCATACCACACAGGACACGGAGCGGACCCCGCACACCACTTGTCACTCTGCCTTTGAGAAAGGTCCTGGTAGGATCGAAACGTCAGGCCCACTAAGTTTTAAGATTTGCATTTTGGTAATTTTAGTCAGTAAGCAGTTTGCAACATTTTTGTATATCATTTTTGATACGATTATCATCGGAAAGCGATATTGTGACATTGATGAATATTGTGACATTGAACAACCCATGTATAGTGTATTATTTAAACTAAATGAAACAAATCATCCAACAAATCATGAAAAAGTCATGCCAGAGCGTCAATTGACTGTGCGTTTGATGACTGTGAGCTTGCACGCACACACACACACACACACACACACACACCTGCACACACATACCTGAATCTGTATCCTTGTGGAGACATGGCTTTGTTCTTGTGCACTATACAACCGCGTGAGAAACTATGTTTTAAAAATGCTCCCATTTCAAGGACATTCACTTTCCTGGGTAGAAATGAAATTTGGACCGTATGTCCCTTTTAAAAAACACTTCTATTTGCGTCGGATTCTTACCCATCACAAATTTCCCGTTTTTGAGTTACTTCCAAATATCAGTTTCGTGAAAACCTTGTGGAGACCTATACACCTTTACAATTTCCCTGTGGAGACCTATTCAACCTATTACCTTAGGTCTCCACAAAGGCACCAGATTTGCGTGCACACCCCCACACACATACTGTACACATACACATGTAAATGTACATGTGTATATGAACGTATACAATATACCATACATGGGGGGGGGTGTGGGTGTGGAATGGGACACATGCATTTTACACCTGTACATACGTATACAGGTGTACATACGTATACAGGTGTACATGCCTTTACGTGTACATTTTCCTTGTTCAAATACTGTACACAATGTGCTTTACGTGCAAGTTTGCAAATGTACACAATATGATTTTTTTTAAAGGTCAACTGCAATGCATTTTGGAATTCTTTTTTATTATTTCAAATAATACTATGGTGTCAGTAAAATACATCTATGCATTTTTTCCGAATTTTAAACTATGGGAATGAGTGTAAAAAAGTAACAATTTAAGTTTGGAAGGGGGAGCAGCCACGCCTCCGTGGAGGCCGTCCTTGGTGACGTCAGCGGATGAAGACTCAGTCCATTACTCTTGTCGGGGAACTATTGTATTGTACATTCGTATATACCAACAGTCAGTAAACGTTTTCAAGAGAACTGATTTCCGGAGTAAATATCGACAAACTCGTTGACACGTCAGCCAGATTCGTTGTTGAAGATTGCAGCAGTGGAATAAACATGTATTTAGACCCTGACGATCCTAGAATAAGCCGCATTTTGACGTCAAAAATCACGCTGACACGACCAAAATAATCCGACCCGTCAAATCGTGCAGTGCAGCTTTTTTTCATGATGACGTCATGACATTTTTAAGACCACTGCAATAGCACAGCATGGGCTCTATGCATTTGCCAAGTTTGAAAAAAAAATTACGGTAAGTTTGTTCAATGGCAAAAGTGCCTTCCTCAAAAACCCTGTGCTTTGTCTATGGGATTTTTATGACCAGAAAAAGAAGAAGAAAAACAAAATCAGAACAACAACAATAGCTTTTCCGCCGCAAAGTGGAAAAAGCTAATTCCGCTTCGCGGCGGAAAAGCTAAACAAAAAAGTTTTTCCCTTTTAAACCATATCTTTCCAAGTGATCGTGCAGTTTGGCGCGCGATTCTGGCGTCCACTAGCGGCCCCGTCCGTGGTGGGTCGGCGGTCATGGTCTCGGATGGTGGGGAGCCAGAAACCGGGGATGTCAATGCCGCTGTCTCGGTTGATGTTGTTTCGGCGAAGTCGGATGTGGATGGCCTCCTTGACACGCCTGGTGTACCAATGCTGCTCACGGTCAATACACCGTACATCATACACCGTACATCGTACACCGTACCTCGTATACCGTACATCGTACATCGTCCCAATTGGGATGATGTACGGTGTATCGACACGATCACGAAGGTTAGCAGTTAGCAACCGAAACGTCGCCACCAGCAACGACACATTGCGTGACTTTGATAACCCTTTCCACTTATCTACACCACCGCGATGATCAACCCCTTCATTTCTATCATATTTTTCCTAGTATTCCTTCTAATTTCAAATTTGCAAAATTAATGTACATGTATGTACAGTACATTGTACACGTGTATTGACATTGGTGAATTGTTAACCTTGGGTCATCTACATGTATGTTTTTTCTGCTAACCCCTGCCTTGTCCATTTGTTCCTTTAGACAGCTACCGGTGAAAAGAGAGAGCATTTGTACAAGGTTTTAGTCATAGGAGACTTAGGAGTCGGTAAGACAAGTGTCATCAAGAGATATGTCCATCAGTTCTTCTCACAGCACTATAGAGCGACTGTATCCTTTGCTATTCCATTTTCAAATATTTGTAAGATGGTGATATTCAGACATAGATTTACATACATGTACTACATGTATCGTGGAGGGCCCAGTTTTCGACGGTACGGGTTTTCAACACTTGGCCTTTTAACTCACATCGCACGATGAAAATTACTCCGATGAACAATCGCAGACTTCGTATCTTCCGGTTTGTTTCCTTCTCTTGTCCGTCACCTAAAATGTGGAAAGTTAAGGCTCTTTCGGGAGGCCAAACTTGTGTGATTCAAAAAGTTGCCCTTTTGGGGTCTATTTTCCTAGGTACAAAATAGGCAGTAGTTTTGTGGGTTAAAACTATGGAGGCTCCTAAAGGGCGTCTCGCTTATATCTTATTATTTTTTATAATTTAAAGGCATAAAGTAAAATGCCCTTATAGGCTTAAAAAAAAATAAGGAGGAAATGTTTCTCTTGAGGGACATTGGGAAAGGTCACAACTTAGAAGCAATGAGAAAGAGCATTGTGGAGTTTTTTTAAACGTCACAGAAGAAGACATCAAGAAGACAAAAAATACAACCCCACCAAAAGGGCAAAGAAAACAGAATCCGCTTCCAATTCCATGGCTTCATCACATTTAGCTTGGACCGAGCCGAACAATCACATCCTGCCTCGATATATCTTCTGATGTGGAAATTAACAAGGATGAGAAATGCTGCGTGTCACAGAAAACGTCCTATTGAACTTAAGGATTCACTCTATTTCACCTCTATGTTTTACTTAGATCCAAATTCAAAAAAGTTAAAAGATATCTTTCAATTAAATGGACTTCTTTTCACAATTTAGGGAAATTATTCTCACTTTGAATTATTCATTATTATGAGAACAGTTTTGATGTTTTGGAAAAGGATGTGAAATGAGAGGGTAGCAGGAAGCATGAAGATTCAAGGGAAAGGAGTTGATAGGTGATAAAAAAAAGTCAATCCAACTTCCCCATCTCAAAGTGGCTCAGGGCAATGGGACAAAATTAATGCAAACCAATAAGTTTTAAGCATAAATTATGAATGGTTTAAGTGTTAGAAGCAGTTTCGAAGAAACCCCGAAAGATGAACAAATAAAACCATACACAGAAGAATTTTACAGTGCCACACAGCATTTGAGTTATTTTAAGAATTTATTTTGCATTTGGCTTCACTGAGACACCTTACTAAACACCACGGGTCGTCGAAAATAGGTCATGATGCTTACTGCGCGGTGCGCCGCGGACATAAACAAAACCGGGTAATCTTACGGAAGTGACAGGCTTGATCAACATTCTCCATGATTATTCTAATAGTCTGTGGTCTGGAAAAAGTGACTGAGATCTCTTTTAGTGTGATAGGCCTCTACTTTCGTTCACATTGGTCAGCTTGTAGAAAAGGCCTTTAATCGTCGAAAACCAGTCACTGGAGGATATATGCGTGGACCTACCGGTACATGTACACTGTATAATGCAAGCATTTCCCAAGTTCCTTTAATGGGATTCCCATTGGATAATGATCTGATGTAGGCCTAATATTACCCTATCTTTTTGTTGATGTACATGTATTAATGTATAAGTTTGTGAATTGTAATTGTTGAAATACATATGTACATGTACATGTACACTGTAGGTAAATGATAATATCCCATTATCAAATTGACAAAAAGTGATGCCAGAAATGTACAGTAGGTGGACACTTGTGTGTATCTGTGGATGAAAAGTCTGCTTACATTTACTGTCCAATTTGTTTCAGTATAATAACCCTATAATTATTACTACGGTACATGTACACGTACATGTACATGTACCCTAAGAATGTCTTACAAAATCCAACTGGGGGATCTGTTGAGTTTTTTCAGGTTTAGTACCATAAGAGTAACAAACAGCTATTGGATTTTGTTTGATTCAATACCAATGGCCCAGTGAGACACTATATCATTCTGTCAGGTTAAGGGTTGTAAGGCTTGGGACTTGTGAAAGTGTTGGTCTTTGTGGCAGTGTACTGGCACTGCTTTCATGGTGTCAGTTCACCCACAGTATCTTGTGCATTTTCTGGTCAAGGTTTGGAATCTGTGGTAGTGCACTGGCAATAGTGGCATTGATTTCATAAGTGAGTTCACCCACTTACATTAGGGCCGTTTCCACTGTCACCAAATAAACGTGATTATTTGTATCACAATTTGAATCATGATTCAGACCCACTTTTATGTGTGTGTGTGTGTGTGGACACAATAAACATGATTATTAGTGGGATTTGAAACGAGATTCTTTAATTTTGTTTCAAAAGAAATTGGGTACAGTTGCGAGACGTGGGTAGGATACTGTGTAATCACTGAGAGACACCAACATCGAATAAGTGGGATCAGGGCAATGTCAGTTGTGTCCAAATGATCAAAATAGTTGGTGTAAGATGCCTGTATGTGTAAGAACCCCGACAGGGCATGGAAGTGGCAATGCACCCAAATTACATGTACTGGGTAGTTCAGAAGTACAGTGTGTACCTGTGACTACAAATATAAGCCCTATAGGGTCATTTCCACTGTCCCCAAACATGATTGTTTGGATCGCACTTTTTGTGTGTGGACACAATAAACATGATTGTTAATGGATATTGAATCGTGATTCGGACTCTACTATTAGGACGAAATAAAAATATCATAATTTATTTGTAACGCGATGTATGTGGGTACGCTTAGCTGAATTACACTTTTTTTTAATGCCCTGTTCATGGTCTGACTGACAGGAAGTGCTGTGCTTGTTTATATGTCTACCTGCATGGGCCACCCTCAAGGACACACCCACCATTTGACCACAACTGCTGACCACAATTGGCTTGTGACTTTTTGCGTGTTTTTGACATGTGTTAACAGGAGCAAAAAACATGGTTTTTGAATCGTGATTTTAATCGTAATTATTTGAACCGAGGAATTGACCCTTCTTGTACATTTTCTTGGCAAGTGAAGGTGTGAAAGGGGAGGGGAATTATAAGCAGGGTGTCCATGAGTCTTTAGAAAGTCTTTAAAAGTCCTAAATTTAATTTTCGAAAATTAAGCATTAAAAGGTATTAACAGATTGTGGAGGCGAGTATCTTATCAGATAATGCTAACACAGCATAAAATAATTTGGAAATTTGCAGCAAGGAGAGAATTTTCCACAGTAAAGGTCCCACAATAGCGCAATCTCCTTGACGCAAACATCATGTTATATCTATGATATCTACCCGCCGCTATACATTATTCGAATCCACCACACGACCTCAACCAGCTCGGTGGTCCAGTGGTTAAGACGTCCGTCCTAGAATTCGGTAGTCGCGGGTTCGAATCACGCCTGAGCTGCCTGAAATATTTTTATCAGGCACCGGACAAAGCACTGAGCATTCAGTGTTTACCACGTCGAGTAAGGGCAAAACCTCTTTGAATTTTTAAGCTTGAGCTCATACCATATACATAAGGCCTTTTCACACTATGAAAAATCTCTGTGTTGAATACGGGTCGGACCCGTGTTGAAATGACTGACCTTTTCACACTACAACATTTCAACACGTGTCGGCCCGTGTAGAGCGCTCGACCCGTGTTGAAACCAACCCTGCTCGGGAGGTGGGTTGAGAGCTCTCGACCCGTGTTGAAAGCCGTAGTGTGAACGTCTCCGGGTTGAGTTCGACCCGTGTTTGGAGACGGCCGAATGCGCATGCGTGGCAGCGCCACACTGTAGATATTGTACTGTGCAACGAACAATCATGCCAGATTTTGTTGTTGCATGCACGGTCGCCAGCTGGACGTACATGTACATGTACAGTGTATATTTATACGTCCGTGGTTGCATGGGGTATTAAACCCCACATGCACAGGCAGCGCTGCCTCGAGTTCAGTACTGGCACACGAAACATGACAACTTCTCTGGCTGTAGGCACATAATTTCCTTGTCTTGAAACAATATCCCTGTCATTATCGGAATGGAAAAAGGTGTCTTTTACAATCATGTATATAAGAAGCTCTCACAGGGTGAGATCGGCCAAAAAAACGGGTCCCTAACAAAGTCGTCAGCGATGCACTGTACTACGATGTCGACTTTTCGTGCGTGCATGTGGCGGCAATTTTACTATTAAGGAGTAAGGGAGGTTTAAAAGACCACTTTACAAATTATAAAACTATTGTACTTATAAATCAACATTGTAATTTTCTTTAATCAAACAGTGGCAACAAATAAACAATAGCCACTGCGTCGCAGAAAATAAGCGAGGTGCTGGCGGCTGCCGGATTCGAGAAGTCAGCAATACAGTGCCGTGACGCGCCGCAATGCATTATGGGTTTTTTTCAGATTGGACCCGTGTTGAAAGTTCAATGCCGTGTGTAGTGTGAAACGATCACGCATTACACGGGTCGAAACATTGCACGGGTTGAGAAAATGCCGGTGTGGCGTTGCGTAGTGTGAAACCGCGGCGAGAGTGACCCGTGTTGAATTCAACACGGGTCGGACCCATGTCGGACCCGTGTAAGTTTCAACACGTGTTGTACGTGTTCATAGTGTGAAAAGGCCTATAGTGTAGGGCAGTATGCAAGCACACAATACAATATTGCTTACCGGTACGTGCAGGATAGTAAAGGGTGCCACTACAATGTATGCTTGTTTATTCCACGATACCACTGGTACTGTCCATGTTCTAATGTCATACTGTGTCAAAGGGAATTTTGGGTTGTAATGCTAGTCCACTACCATCTAAAACTCAGCTTGTTCAGAGTGGTACGTCACACCTTTAATGTGCCTTTTGATGTGATGTTTATACATCACCAAGTGGCAACACCTTCGTACTTGTACATGGGTACAACTGGGGGCACTCGCCCAGGATCGTTCTGCCTGGCAGAGACTTGTTGACCGCCTATGTCCCAGGAGGGACGATAGGTTTAAGTAAGAAAGGGGGCAACACATGTAACACTTAAACATTCTATTATGCGTATCAGTGATGAGATGTACATCGGCCACTTTTCTGCCTTTAAACATTTTTTCAGCACATTGGCATTTTTCAGGGTATTGGCCTGATACGCTGGTTTGTGTAAGAACCTTGATGTGCATTTAATAGCTGCGAAACCAACAAAATAAAGACTTTTATTTGCATTGTTATTAAAACTACATTGAATGAAATGCATATTTTCCAAAAACAATGCTGAATAAGTTTAATTCACACGAGTATATACTGTGTATCATAATGAGCATTTAGCATGCCCCTGCCTAGTTTTTCTTGACACTTAATGGTCCAGATTGGTGTAGATTTCGCACTCAAAGTCATCAACTGGGATGCAGACACACTTATACGCTTGCAGTTATGGGATATTGCAGGTAAGTTTCAGTACAGTGTATAGAAGCATCTCTTCTACATCTGGTTTAGTCATGAGTTCTACCTTTATGGTTTAATGTACACTGTACATGTTGTGCTTTGCTTTGAGCATTGCCTTGTTTGACATTGGGAATTGCATGGGAACTCTGAACTCCAGATCAGGACTCTGCTAACTACAGAAAATGTCCTTTTTCATAAACAACTATGTTTGTTGGCAAGAGTATAGGGCTCTGCATAGATACTTAAGAAGAACTGCCAAAAATGCAAAAGGTAATACAGAATACAGACAGTTATGGCTCCAAGCAGAACCAACCCCATCCCATTGTATGTAGCTGACTGTGCTAACTGCAGTTAGCAATGGTGAATGTTGCATGTGAATGCTCTGTCTAGCTTGTTGTTTTTTGTTTTTTTGGTTTTTTTTTACTTTTCCGTTGAATTCATAGCCAATTTTTGCACATAAGAAAATAAATCCAAAGAACACCTCACAGTTGTACAATGTAGTTGTGTACACAATATGATCATATGAACATGGACAAGACTAATGCAGAGTTTACCAAAATGTGGGGGCCAATGTGTGAGTCACCATGTCAGCAGTCCTGGTGTATTAGGAGTGCAACACTGGCATTGTGACTTCTCTGACCTTCGTAAATGGACCTCCCTGTGGTCAGTGTAGGTAAATACATGTGCATAACACAACCAGGGTCATGTGCACAAACTGACTCTTGAAGGTCAAGTGAAAGACATTTAGACATTTTTACCCTCTTTCTTAGGAGGCACAGCAAGACTAATGAAAGGCATGGCATCATTGATTTGGTTAATGCGTACCCTTTAGTGCAATGAAAAAATCACACTCAATACTCACAAGTTTGATTTTTAAAAATTAAGTTTTTGATGTGTTTCTCCTTTATTTACATCATGTTATTCAAACTTTCATTGTCTGGGTGGCGGTCAATGGTCCTACCAACTCAAAGGATTTCCTCAAATTTTGCCATTGACATTGATTGATAGTTCATTTCTCATGTTTTTCAACCTGCTGCTAGAGGGCACTCAAGAAGTTGAGATGATGTCACATGTTCATGTTTTGGAGAGAAATAATCGACTTTGAAATAAAGTTCATGATGTTCCTGCTATCAAATTTACATATCAGGGCTGTCAGCAGTGTTGGATGACATTACGCCTATTGAATGAAAATGTCTGCTTCAGAACAATCAGCAAGACAGGGGAACCTACCACTGATTTTATATTGAATTTAAACTAGTTACAAAATTGGACATTGAAGTGGTGTCACGTGACCATCCTTTTAGTCACGCCAGCCAACAATTTTCTGCAAAGAACTCTCTTTGCTTTGTTTATGTACTTAACTTGATAAGGAGGAGGAGGAATGTTCCATTACTCTGTTCAACAAAAGTTCAATAACATCTCTTCAGCTAATGGTTATTGACCATTTTGAACTGTTCACAGGTCAGGAACGTTTTGGCAACATGACAAGAGTGTATTACAAAGAGGCTGTAGGTGCTTTCATTGTTTTTGATGTCACAAGAGTGTCAACATTTGAAGCGGTTTCAAAATGGAAGAATGACCTTGACACTAAAGTACAGCTTGCAAATGGAAGCAATATACCAGTGGTGCTATTGGCCAATAAAGTAAGTAAAATGGCAGGTGGAATTTATTTAGCCCACTCATTTACATTATTCACCCTTGCCATTGATGTTCCTTACCCTGGCCGGTGGAATTACTTACCCTGGCCGGTGGAATTACTTACCCTGGCCGGTGGAATTACTTATCCTGGCTGCTGGAATTACTTACCCTGGCCGGTGGAATTACTTACCCTGGCCGGTGGAATTACTTTCCCTGGCTGGTGGAATTACTTACCCTGGCTGGTGGAATTACTTACCCTGGCCGGTGGAATTATTTACCCTTGACGGTGGAATTACTTACCCTGGCTGCTGGAATTACTTACCCTGGCCGGTGGAATTACTTATCCTGGCTGCTGGAATTACTTACCCTGGCCGGTGGAATTACTTACCCTGGCCGGTGGAATTACTTTCCCTGGCTGGTGGAATTACTTTCCCTGGCTGGTGGAATTGCTTACCCTGGCTGGTGGAATTACTTACCCTGGCCGGTGGAATTATTTACCCTTGACGGTGGAATTACTTACCCTGGCTGCTGGAATTACTTACCCTGGCCGGTGGAATTACTTACCCTGGCTGGTGGAATTACTTACCGTGGCCGGTGGAATTACTTACCCTGGCTGGTGGAATTACTTACCCTGGCTGGTGGAATTACTTACCCTGGCTGGTGGAATTACTTACCCTTGACGGTGGAATTACTTTCCCTGGCCAGTGGA
Organism: Luidia sarsii; assembly: GCA_949987565.1. Taxonomy (NCBI): domain Eukaryota; kingdom Metazoa; phylum Echinodermata; class Asteroidea; order Paxillosida; family Luidiidae; genus Luidia; species Luidia sarsii. The sequence goes on from OX465121.1 coordinate 2,334,666, forward strand.
ATAAGCCTATTTGGAATCTCGCGCTCAAGGCATTATGGGAATATGTCAGGGTTCATTGTAGATAAACAATCGGGGTCGCCAATGGTTACACGCATTGTGCTTGCATATCTGCGAATGGTTTCAGTACGTTCTCTGCTTCAGCTGTGCCGTTTTTATTTCACTTTTCTCTTGAATATCTTTGTGGATGTCTTCAGAGGATTCATCATCTTTATCATCAGAATAATCAGTGTTATAGCTACGCTGGTCGGCGGTGGACGGGGCCGACCAGCACAGGTAGTTTCCGTCCACCACTCCTGGTGAAAAACAATGCTTCCGACCGGCACTAATTTCACCCCATTATTATCCCAATCCATGTTTGGTTTCAGTAGTAAAATAAATTGTACTTTTTTGTAGCGTAACTGTCTTCTGGATGTTGCGATCAGGCTTGAGTAGTGCAGTGTACGCGTATGCAGCCATGCTGCCGCTGTGCATGTGTACTGTGCAGTATACAGTGTGTGCAAAGACGTGTTATGTCATGTCACATGTGCAGCGCATAGTAGGCTGGTTTTGGCCCTACTGCTCCTGTAGTGTCGCTATGGCTTTACCTAGAGGCGGGAACCACACCAAGACTTGCCAACCTTGGTAACGTTGCGAATGGAAATCGGTCATAACTAAAAATTAATACGCTACTTTCATCGTTTGTCTCCGAATGTTGTTTCCGCGTAATTGAATATTATTCCCCTCGTTATTAATTTAAAAAGTGGTATGAATAGAAAGAAGAGAATACAGGCCTCAATTTGAGGGTAAAATTTACAAATTGTTCTCTGCCATTTTGGCTCGATCTACCGCGGCCGCACAGAGCGATTTTGCAATTTTCAACTTCCAATATCTCAAGAAATTAATGAAAAATCCTTCTCAAATTTTCTGGCTGATGAATTTTTCTTACTCTAGCCGGTGATATAGGTTACTCTGCAATATTACTGAGTAGATATAAGTTTGTTCTTTTTTCCCAATATTCTTGGTTTTGATCCATAGTGTGACCAGTCTAAAGAAGGTCTTGTCAACAACAGTGCACAGATGGACGAGTATTGCAAAGACAAAGGTTTCATAGGATGGTTTGAGACATCAGCTAAAGAAAACATCAACATTGACGAGGCTGCAAGATTCCTGGTCACCTCCGTAAGTAATTGTAATTATATTGTTATTTATCAGCCAAAGAAATGGCATATTCACTGTACATTGATTCATGTTGCTTAATGGTAGGGTACACCATTATTTTGTGACGGTCAAAGAACTGCATCCATTCCTTGTCTAACTCCCATATGAAAAACACCAGTGCAATTTTTGGCTCAATCCGTCAAGCATGTCATGAGAAAACAATTAAAATCCGGTTCCCTTTTTTCATCAATATGTGTGAACTTCGCCGTATGTAAAATCCACCTGGTGCATTTTGTGATAGCGCCACCTTGATATGATAACATGTGCGGCCTACTTGGTTAGAAGGTAAAGAACTTCAACGTTCTCCAAAAGGCTTGCCGCACAATGAGTCCATAGTTATGGTCGTGTCATCATACATGTACATGTAGCTCAATGCATTGTGACGAAGTATCGTTGATGACTAACTGAAGGCACTCACACGACAGATACATGTATGTTGCACAAATTTATTTATATTCATGATAAATATAAAGTAATACAAAATTGTTGCAGATTCCATATTGACTGAAATTAACTGAAATATACACATACAAACATCATGTTATCTATGATGAAATATAGGGTCCTAGCACTGAGAAACTTTCTCAAAGACTAAATGCCTCAATTTGATCAGAATGGTTGCTGTACATTCAGCTTCTCTGTACAGTGGGTAACAAAAATATTTAGACCCGTGCAGGTATACGAATTATGCGCATGGGCCATAGAGGGCGCATTAAACAAATTGCTAGTGGCTTAGGAAGACACTTAGCAACTGGCAGGGCTCTGAAAGAAAGTCGCGGGTCCGCGCGCTAAAGTCGTGGGCTTTTGAGATTAGCGCACGGGGGCGTGGCTCAAGCTAAGGGGGGTTTACGCATACTTCACGCGCTAAGGTCGCGGGCCCGCGAGGCAAGCATGCGGGTCGTGGCAAGCGCTAAAGTGGGGGAATCTACTGCACCACACAAAAACGAAATTGTGGGTCTGCAGGGTAAGTGCGCGGGGGCGTGACAGTGGGGGGGGGGGGTGGTCTCCACGCTGGTCGCTCGCTAAATGCGTGGAGGAATCAGAATGCAGTGCGGCCCAGATCAGAATGCTGTAGTAACGGTGCCGAAAATTCAACTCTACACCCTATAGGTTGGCCGAATCCAGCAAATAAGACAGCAGTACTTCTATTCAATGTACAGGAGTGCCGACAGTTCCCTTCTTTCTGTGTGCACCGCCACGGCTTTCCATGTCGACCTCAAAGGTTGTGGTAGAAAATCTCTCCCACTCCTGCACACCCCCCCCCCCCCACTTTCTGCCCAGTTTTCAGGGGTGTGGGCGGTCTCAACTCACAATTAAATCCCGTTCTCCTAGAAAAAGTGGTCAAAATTACTTCAGATGGATGATTAACAATTGACTAGAAATTAAATATTCCCACTCTTTAGTCCATGACAGGATCACAGTTTTTGGTTCTGCCGAGCGTTTATTTCTTCCGACACAGTAAGCCTATAGCGTGAACCCTGGCTCTGGAGTTTCAGCTAGTTTAGCAACAAACGAAAACCACAGCGCAATGTGGCTAGAACTATATAGGTTGGAACAAAATCCCATCACAGAGAAAGCCGGGGAGTGTCTTTTTACAAGAAATCTGCCCATTTCATTGGCTAGAAGCTTTTCTCCCTGTCAGACTAGTGAACCCGGCAGTGAACTTCCTCCAGGTAATGTAGGCTGCCAAACTCAAAGAAATCCATTATACCGCCTTGTACGGGAGGCCCAATGGTCCAACCGTGGGTGGGTTTTTCTTTACTTTCTTTCTTTTTCTTAAATCATGGGCTTTTAATTCTTGGGAGGTGAATATTATTTCTGAGATTTTAAGAGATCGTCATTGTTTGTTGTGTTGTCCCACATGAATGTTTCCATCATCATTTCCATTTTAACACTGTTCCCCTTATGGTTAGGCATTTGATAGACTTACCTTTTTTGTTTAATTTCCATCATATGTTACCTTTATAGTTGGGCATTTAAAAGCTTCCGGCTTACTTGTTTTCTTTTAATGAAAAGAAATGAAATAAGCGTAAAATTTTTTCATTTTATTCTTGTTCGTGTTGGTCCCTCATCTGATGAGTACAAGAGTACACTATTTGTACAGTGTATCAGTGAATTGAATGCGACATAATTCGGAAGTCTGTGTGGCTTTTGTCAAAGGATTATACGCCCTCAAAGATGGGCCCTTTGTGTGTAGTACAGTTGAGCATAGGCTGTGTACCAAGGTCTTGTTACTATTTGACTGCAAACATGCCTCCACTCCAGCGGACAAAGCTTCCAGGTGGACGGCCCAAGAGAGTGCAATTTGCTGTGAAGGCAGCAGGTGCATTCACACTCTGTCCACCAACCGCATTGGTTGTGGGGCATGCCAGCACGTTGTCTTCCGTAGCAGTGCTCAGACCCTCGATCATTCACAATGATGTCCCACAATGGCGCAAATGTAACCGCTAATCTGGCAATTCATGCAGCAACTGACGTCAAAACAAGTGTTCGTCATGATAAATATTTGGACAATAGCAGTGTCCAAGTTTCAAAAGTCCCAGAGCGGCTATAGACGTCATCTGTATGCAAGGGGTTAAACTTTCAACAGATTTTATAATATTTTCTCAGGTTCCGATTATAGACCGTCAAGAAATCTGTCTTCTTGCAGTATGGCACATGCATGACACAGTGTGCATGCTTGGTTTCCTATGGCTGCATGAGGTCTTGCGCAGTCAATTGGGGACCGGATGTATGCTTTACCGAGCCACTTTCACCCCAACACACTGTCCGCACTGGACTTTTAATCTCAGGCAAAGTTTCCAGGGAATTCTACATGTACCTGGGCCGGTAAAAATTCCCATACAGGTTGGGAAAGTTGACCGAAATTTAGGTATTAAAAAACCCTCTTTTCTTGACAGCAGCAGCTTTCCAAGCACTAAAAATGCACAGAACATCTGATACCGGTACCTTTAGTGACTTTCTGACAAAATTTTTTTTTATCATGTTTGGAGTGTCTTGAAATGAGGCAGTGCAAATGGTGTACCCTCCCTTTAGGTGCTTGCATTATGTGCAGACCTTTCACAAGTGAATTGTGTGATCTTTGACCAACCTGGAATCTGTAAACAGGATTTGTTCACACTGCAATTTGGAAAACTTGCTTAAGGATCGGAGAACAATAGATAAATAAATAATAAATAGCTAAATAAATAAATAAGTGTGCACTTTCTGTACCATGAGTCAAACCTTGTGCAATTCGGATGTCTGTGTGGCTTTTGTAAAGTGATTGTCCACCCCAAAAATTGGGGCCATTGTGTGTAGTACAATGGAGTGTAGCCTCTTCTCCAGCAAACAAATCTTTGAGGTGGTCGGCCCCAACCAAGCATACACAAGATTTCCACTATCTGTCAGACAACCGTTGGGCTGTGGGACATGCCAACACACTGTCTCCTGTGGCAGCATCTACTGTATCCCTCGATCATCCACAGTAAAGGTCCCACAATAGGGCAATTGTTGTCACTTATCTGGCAATTCATGTGGCAACTTGCATTAAAACAGGTCTTTCTCATGCTATATATTGGTTAGCTTTAAAGAGTCTGTTTAAAGTTCGGATAATAGTGGTGCCCGGTTTTGGAGGGCTAAGTTCGAAGTGGAATCAAAAATCATAAATATGCTTGCTGTGACCAGTACATATGACCATTTCCATGTTATCAAATTATTTCTCATTGAATGATGCTTTACTTTTTTGTTTCCTTAGATCTTAGCTAATGACAAAAACATCAGTCATGATGACAGAGACAATGATCCAGACAAGCTGACTTTAGATCCTACACAAGATGGTACAGCAGAAGGCAAAGGATCATGCTGCTGACAAGCATGCCCCTCGACAACTCTCTAGCCCTGTCCCATGGTATGAATGCTATGCAAGAATCAAAGGAATTGTAAACCTCTAGAAAAAAATGGGCAACTCCCATCCTCTCACATATCCACCTGAGTTGTTTTTTTTATATAACTTTTATAATTGGAGTAAATGTGTACATTATTGATGCATTGAAAATATTTGTGGTCAATTTACATTGTTAGATGACTAAAAAGACTAAAAGAAAACAACTAAAACTTATGTTCGTGCTACTGTAAGTTCATTTACTAATCTCTTGTTATCTGATGTTTGTCGTTTTAGTAATTGGCCATTTTCAAAATTAATTGGGAAATAAATCAATTCACTATGTGTACACTATGTGTGGGAGTCAAACCTGGCACTATTCAGATGTACATGTATGCATGGCTTTTGTCAAGGGATTATCTGGCCCTATGTGCGTGTGTACTATGTGTCTGTGTTTTTCTTGTGCTGATGCCCTTTGACAACAAACTAGCCTTTGAGGTTGGCTGTAAAGAGTCTTTGTTTAAAATTTGGACAATTCTAGTGCCTGGGTTTGGTTGGCCCAGCGCGCATAGCAACACCACTAATGCTCCAAATTGAAGGTCCTGTCACAAAGTGATTAAATGTTCTGCTTTTTGTCTCCTGCGGTTGTGCTACAGTTATTGTCAGAGTTAGTTTCTTCTCCTTTTCCTAGACAGTACAACGCATAGAGGACCTGGATATATATCTTTCAGGGAAGGTAAAATAGTGTTCATGTAGTAATATAATGTAGTCTGTAGTTAGAAAAAGTCTGCAAGATCTCTTTTACGGTAATCTAATGAGAGCGGGAAATCATTTTTGTATGTAATAACCATACATATAACTAGTGTGGTATAGCTTTTGAAGATATTGGTCAATGCTTGGAGCTATGCAGTCAAAGATTTGACACTAAATTGTCAAAGATTCCAGTTCTTTATTAAGATAAAAACAAAATCCTTGCTGTTTTGTCAAGCAGGTACATATTTATAGAAAATTGAGTGTACAAATTTTGACATAATGACTGCTATTGGTTTTCAATTATATTTTATTACTGAAAATATTTTGTAAATATTTTTGCATGAACGCATTGTGAAATGGATAAGTGGAACGTTTGTGTTGACCATGTAAAACATCTCTTTTAGTAACTCCATGTTTTGGGCAGTGTGTACTGTGCCCATCATCAGTAGACTTCGAAATGGATAAGGCAATGAGTCAATTGCATCCTTCTGGCTATAACTGGCCTTATTGGGACAGATGACAATGTAACAGCCTGAAGCATCATGTTGCCATCTTCAAGTGGTTTTTCATTCAATAAAATTTGACCCAATCAAGGCTCTACTTGTGAATGGTCTCTTTCATGTAACCAGTAACTTTATTGTGACATGGAAATTGGTACTGTTTTCCACAGGATACATAAGAAATTTCCTCAGTATCCCTGGTCATTGCCTCGGTGCCCCTGGTCATTGCCTCAGTGCCCCTGGTCATTGCCTTGGTGCCCCTGGTCATTGCCTTGGTGCCCCTGGTTATTGCCTTGGTGCCCCTGGTCATTGCCTTGGTGCCCCTGGTCATTGCTTTGATGCCCCTGGTCATTGCCTTGGTGTCTGCCTTGGTCCCCCTGATCATTACCTTGGTCCCCCTGGCCATTGCCTTAGTGGCCAATGGTCATTTCCTTCGTGCCCCTGGTTATTGCCTTGGTGCCCCTGGTCATTGCCTTGGTGCCCCTGGTCATTGCCTTGATGCCCCTGGTCATTGCCTTGGTGCCTGCCTTGGTCCCCCTGATCATTACCTTGGTCCCCCTGGCCATTGCCTTAGTGTCCAATGGTCATTTCCTTCGTGCCCCTGGTTATTGCCTTGGTGCCCCTGGTCATTGCCTTAGTGTTCAAAGCAGCTAGAAGCAAGGTCCAGCGAACTGCAAGGAGCTGTGCCAACAAGTACTGGCTTGAAATCTGCAAGGGCATCCAGCTGGCTGCAGACACCGGCAACATCAGGGATGTCTATGATGGAATAAAAAAGGCAATCGGTCCAACCTTTAGCAAAACTGGTCCACTCAAATCAACATCTGGTGTGACCATCACTGACAAAAGCAAACAGATGGAAAGATGGGTTGAACATTACTCAGACCTCTATAGCAGACAGACTTCAATCTCAGATGTGACGCTTGAGTCCGTTGAGCTCTTGCCTGCCATGGATGAGCTAGACAAGAAGCCAAGCATCGAAGAGCTCAGCAAAGCTATCGACAGCCTGCCCACAGGAAAAGCACCAGGCCTAGATGGCATCCCTGCTGAGGTCATTAAGAGTGGGAAGTGCCCCCCCCCCCTCAACCATCTACATGATTTGCTTTGCCAATGCTGGGAGGAAGGCGAAGTTCCACAAGCAATGCGCGACTGCAATATCATTTCTCTGTACAAAAATAAAGGTGACCGGAGTGTCTGCAATAACTACAGAGGCATCTCCTTGCTGAGTATCGTGGGAAAACTCTTTGCTCAAGTGGTCCTGAACAGACTCCAGAAGCTAGCAGTCAGGGTGTATCCGGAGTCACAGTGCGGGTTTAGGTCGAAACATTCCACAATCGACATGATTTTCTCCCTACGCCAGCTTCAGGAGAAATGCAGGGAGCAAAGCCGGCCATTGTTCGTCTCCTTTATCGACTTTACCAAGGCCTTCGATCTAGTGAGCCGAGATGACCTCTTCAAATTCCTTGCAAGGATCGGATGTCCAGAAAGGCTCCTGAGTATCAAAAGGTCCTTCAATATTGGGACGAAGGGTGTTATCCAGTTCGGTGGATCATCATCAACACCATTTGACGTGAGGAGCGGTGTGAAGCAGGGCTGTGTGCTTGCCCCGACCCTCTTTGGCATTTACTTTGCCGTCATGCTCAAACATGCCTTTGGGACCTGCACTGAAAGGATCTACCTCCATACTCGCTCTGACGGGGGGTTGTTCAACATTGCGAGGCTGAGAGCCAAGACCAAGATCCGCGAAGTCCTCATCAGAGACCTGCTTTTCGCGGATGATGCAGCCCTTGTCGCTCATGAGGAAGAACACCTCCAGAGGCTCATGGACCGCTTCTCCCAGGCATGCGAGGACTTCAGACTCACCATCAGCCTGAAGAAAACCAACATTCTAAGCCAGGCCACAGAGGGCCCGCCCGCCATCGCCATTAACAACTACCAGCTGGAAGCCGTCAGGGAGTTCACCTATAGGCTGCACGGTGTCTGCCGACCTTGACATGGGCCCAGAGCTGACTAGGCTGATTGGCAGGGCCACCTTAAACCTCGCCAGGCTCACCAAACGTGTCTGGGAAAACAGAAAGCTGACCACAAACGCCAAGATGGCAGTCTACAGGGCATGTGTCCTGAGCACCCTCCTGTATGGCAGTGAGTCCTGGACATTGTATTCGCACTAAGAAAAGCGTAACATGTTTCACATGCGCAATATGCGGCGGATCCTGGGGATAAAGCAATCGGACTGCATCACCAACAATGAGGTCCTTGAGCGTGCTGGTATCCCCAGCATGTACACTCTTCTCTGTCAACGTCGTCTTCGATGGCTTGGTCATGTCCTCAGGATGCAGGACGGCATGATTCCCAAGGATTTGCTCTTTGGGGGGGCACAGGAGAGCACAGGGTCGCCCGCTCCTTCACTACAAAGATGTCTGCAAGAGAGACCTAAATGCCGTGGGCATTGATGTGAAGGGATGGGAAGGGCTTGCCAAGGACTGTCTACAGTGGAGACAAGCGCTGTCACGTGGTCTGCACCGGGCAGAAGAGAACATACGCCTGGCCTCAGACGAGAAGAGGTCCCAGCGCAAGAACAGCCAACGTCATCAGGCTGCACCTACTCTGTTCCAGTGCAACCACTGCAATAGGGTCTGCCACTCCCGCATTGGCTTGCATAGCCACACTAGACAGTGTTCCCTATCGAGCACAGATCGATGATCACCCGTGATCGAAGAGATGCCAACTGGTGCCCCTGGTCATAGCCTTGGTATCCCTGGTGATTGCCTCAGTGCCCCCTGGCCATTGCCTTAGTGTTCCCTGGAAATTGCCTTGGTGCCCTCTGGTCATTGCCTTGGTGCTCTGTGTGGAGCATATGCTATAGTTGTTAAGGTAAATAGACTTAATTTTACTTAATTTTTCATAATTTATAGCCTTTTATTGGTTTTAATTTGTAACAAATCATAAGTCAGGGACTTGGAGATATTGCTTTCATTTCGATTTTAGTTTTCTCAAGTAGTTTGTCAGTTTTCCAAGATTTTACAGATTGGATTATGAAAGAGAAAAGTGGGAAGCTTGCATGGAATTGGATATGAATATCTTTGCAGCTACTGTGCATACATGTATTTGCACACAAATGTAAGAGGACGAGTGCTTTTCATTTAGGGAATTTTATTTTGCTGTCATGGTTTCAATTCTACAATCCTGTGATCACATGGATGTCACCCCTTGAAGACTCTGTTATCAACTTCCAAGTCATCCAAGCCTTCAGTGATTTTCCAAGGACAAAATGTCATGTACCTTAGAAGAAACCTCTTCATACATTAATTTAAATCTTAAAATTTAGTGGGCCTGACGTTTCGATCCTAGCAGGACCTTTCTCAAAGGCAGAGTGACAAGGACAAAAGAGATACATGTACACAAAGGAAGGGGGGGCACGGATTAGAAACGGAGGACAAAGAGTGAAGCTGGTAGGGAGAGATCAAAGAAGGGCAAGGAGTAGGGTAGGGATTAGTGAGAGGAGGGGGAAAGATCAAAGAGAAGGGCAAGGAGTAGGGTAGGGATTAGTGAGAAGAGGGGGAAAGATCAAAGAGAGAAGTGTGAAGGACTGAACACAAAAGAAGGATTATCAAAAAGCTGCATGGTGTTAGTCATTACCCTCCTGGATGTTGAGACCATGTGGTTGAATAGTCCGAAGACGCTTCATCCACATTTTCTCACGGCTAAGACGGACAGCATTACTACGGTGACCAAGTGATTCTATAGCCCGTTGCACACTAGACGAAATCGCCGAGGTCCCTGGCGATGAAATCGCAACCATGTCATGAAATCGCAAATCTGTGGTGTGTGCAAGTGACCCTTGCGAAACAAATCGCCAGGGACCTTGGTTTTTGATCTCCGAGGTCCAGACCTCCTACAAAATTTCGCACCCTTGTCAAAATCGCCGTGATCGTGTGTGTGAAACGTGAACAGTGTTCGTAACCACGGACCCTGGTTTTTGCAGGGACACTTGGCATGCGCACTGCGCGTGTTTATGTTTGGAACCAGTGTTATAGCTGCGCTGGTCGGCGGGCGGACGGGGCCGACCACCACGGGTAATCTCCGTCAACCACTCCTTGTGAAAAACAATGCTTCTGACCGGCACTGTGTTCACCCCATTATTATCCCAATCTATATCATGGTTTCGGTAGTAAAATAAATTGTAATTTTTTGTAGCGTAACCGAGTTCCGATCAGGCTTGAGCCTATATAGCGCAGCGTGATCGTAGTCGTAACTCGTATGCAGCCATGCGGTCGCTGTGCAAGTGCACTGTGCAGTATACAGTTTGTGCAAAGACGTGTTGTGTCATGTCACAATGTGCCGCGCGTAGGCTGGTTTCGGCCCTACTGCTCCTGTAGTGTCACTAAGGCTTTACCTAGAGGCGGAAACCACACCTAGACTTGCAAACCTCGCTAACGTCGCGACTGGGGAAATCGGTCATAACAAAAAAATTAATAGTGTACGCTACTCATCGTTTGTCTCCGAATGTTGTTTCCGCGCCTTCGTTACTATTGTGGTATGAATAGTGGTATGAATAGAAAGAAGGGGAACACAGGCTTCAATTTGAGGGTAAAATTTTGCAATGTTTAACTTCCGATATCTCAAGAAATGAATGAAAAATTCCTTCTCAAATTTTCTAGAATTCTAGAAAATACACTTTGGTTGACCGCGAAACTTAAAACATCGCTAGTATAACTGTAATAAATATTAGTTATTTGTTAGAAAACAACTCAACTGTAAGGGCTGCGCTGGCAGAAGTCTACTAATCATTGCACACGTACTGAGTGCACGTAAAGTTCCGAAACGGGGGACGTTGGTGTTTTGGTGACAGCGTTGTGTGTGTAAGCTCGCTTCGTGATCGCTAACGACCTAGGTGACAGACAACTGGCGCCTGTAACCAAGGACCCTAGTTTTTTGGTTGTGTGTGAAATGGGCTTAAGCCCAGTACACTCATATCTGATATCGAATGATCAGGGAGATTGAAGTGACACACAACAGGGATGTCCATTTTACCGGTTTTGATAGTAGACCTATGGCCATAGATCCGTTTTTTGAGGGTGTTTTTGGTCTCGCCAACATACTGAATATTACAAACTCTACAAGAGATGAGGTATATGATGTTGAGACCATGTGGTTGAATAGTCCGAAGACGCTTCATCCACATTTTCTCACGGCTAAGACGGACAGCATCACTACGGTGACCAAGTGATTCTATGCCCAGTACACTCATATCTGATATCGAATGATCAGGGAGATTGAAGTGATACCCAACAGGGGTGTCCATTTTATCGGTTTTGATAGTAGACCTATGGCCATAGATCCGTTTTTTTGAGGGTGTTTTTGGTCTCGCCAACATACTGAATATTACAAACTCTACAAGAGATGAGGTAGGCCTATATGATGTTTAAGGTAGTGCACGTGATAGATCCATAGGTCGTGTGTGTAGTTCCAGAAGAATGTCCATTGAAAGAGTCTATTTCCTTGACATGTGTCTTGCATTTCGAGGTACACTTAAATGTACCAAATTTGGTTGGAGGTGAAGAGTCCAAAGGGGGAACCTCTGCTCGGACAATTAAGTCACGCAGGTTACGGGGCGCCTGAAAGCCAAAACAGGCGAAATTGGAATGGCATCAGCCAGACGATCTGAAGTGTGGAGAATATGGTGGTTTTCCTTAGTTATCTTCCTGAGAGGAGGAAGAGAAGGGTGGTGGAAGTAACTAAGGGAACCTTGGGCTTGTCCTTGGGACCTGGTGGCTTTTGTTTTAGTGCCGAACTTCTGGGAATGGAATATACTTTAGCAATGGAGTTCTTCACTTGGCGAGAACTATAGCCTCTAGCAACCAAGTTACTGGCCAATCCACGTGTATGGCGGCGAAAGTCAGACTCATTGGAACGTATGCGCCTCAATCTGAGGGCCTGGCTGTAAGCTATACCAGTCTTACAGTGTCTGGGGTGACAACTGGAGGAATGGAGATATTGATGAGTGTCGGTGGGCTTAGAATACAAGTCAGTAGTGAGAGTATTGAGGTCTTTCCGGACGGTGACGTCCAGAAAGTGGGTCTGCTGAAGAGACTGCTCCCATGTGATTTTGATAGTCCTATGGAAGGAATTGATGTGGCCAAAGAAAGCATTCAAGCTGCTACTGTCCCTAATCCAAATGAAGAACACGTCATCTATGTATCTCCACCAAATCCAGGGACGGCATGGAGCCTCACTGAGCATGCGTTCCTCAAGGTCACCCATGAAGAGGCAGGCAAAGGAAGGAGCCATGCGCATGCCCATGGCAGTGCCATGCACTTGAAGATAGTGCTTGCCAAGAAAGGAGAAATTATTCTTGGCCAGCACTAGCCTCATGAGGGTGGTTATGTCGGAGATGGGTGGATAAGATTGTTTTCCTTTGGCCAGGGCCGAGGAGCAAGCTTGAATGCCTTCTTCCTGGGGGATGTTATTGTATAGAGAGGAAACGTCAATAGTACCAATTATGGCAGTGGTAGGAATTTGATCCTTGACACTTTCCAACTTTCGCAGAAAGTCGGGAGTGTCATGGACGTATGAGGGGATTTGGGGTACTAAGGGTTTGAGAAAAGAGTCAATGAAAAGAGATATGTGTTCCGTAGGTGAACCATTGCCAGAGATGATGGGTCTGCCTGGGTTGTTGGTCTTGTGAATTTTCGGGAGAAGGTAGAATCTGTCAGTTCTATAATTGATCGGTGATAGAAATCTGTGAGTTTTTTTACTCAAATGATCACGTGATCGCATGTCATCCAAAACTTCCTGAATTTGCTCTGAAAATTTGCCAGACATTTATAGTGCTGGGGATTGTTAAGTTGGCGATTGGCTTCATCAATATATTTTTGGCAATCCATGATAACTACGGCTGACCCTTTATCTGCTGGCTTGATAATGATGTCACCGCGGGAACGCAGAGTGTTGAGGGCAAGACGTTCTTCCCTAGGGAGATTGTCGTGGGGCTTACGGGTAAGATGAGAGGAGTTGGAAACTTGAGAATTGACTGCTTGCACATACGTTTCAAGGGCTGGAACACGGTTCTTGGGGGGGACCCATGTGCTTTTTACTCGGAAAGGTTCCTCTTTATACGGGAGCCAGAATCGAAGAAGAACTCAGTCAGACGAAGTCTGCGGTAATACTCAGTGAGATCTTGACTGAGCATTACTTGGTCAACTTTGGGGGGAGTTGGACAAAAGTTCAAGCCCTTGGAAAGTAACGTATGCTCGGCGTCAGTTAGAGAAGAAGAGGTGGAAAGGTTGACAACAGTGTTAGTGGGGGTAAAGGTGTAGACTGGGGACTGCGTCTGAAGCGGTTGTGTCTGCGTTGTTTGGCAACAAGGCCACCAATCTTCTTGTTTCTTCTGTCGGTGAGAACAGAATTGAGGTTAGAGAGACCTTTCTCAATCTCATCACTGAGATCCTTGTACTGGCTTTCAGAACAGCTGGAGCGGAGTTTGGAGTCCAGATTAGCAATGTCCTGGTGGACAGCCTGAAGGGTGATTTCACATTGCTCAGAGAGGACCTTGATGAGCTGAATGGAAGCACTATAAAGAATTTGATTCCATTTTTTCTGTAGGTTGGGGGAGAGTTTTCCAATTTGGGGGGGGGTGTGATATATCTGTAAGCCAGTAGGGATCAGGCGAGAGACTGAGAAAAAGTTGTGGTTGTCTTGATGGAAAGTGTACCGAAGAGCCTTTCCTTGCAGTTTCCTAAGTTGAAAGAAACAGGTTGGGTTATTCATATTAGTAAGAGCAAGAAACAAGGGACAAACACAGAACATAGACTTACATACCAACGGACGAACAGACTTACATACACACGTAGACAGGTCAGCAAGGAGGATCACCACGAGGGGATACAGCAACATAAGGAAATGACTTAAGGTGATATACAAAAATGTTGCAAACTGCTTACTGACTAAAATTACCAAAATGTAAAATCTTAAAATGTAGTGGGCCTGACGTTTCGATCCTAGCAGGACCTTTCTCAAAGGCAGAGTGACAAGGAAAAAACAGATACATGTACACGAAGGAAGGGGGGAAGAGTGAATAGGACACGGATGAGAAACAGAGGACAAAGAGTGAAGCTGGTAGGGAGAGATCAAAGGGAAGGGCAAGGAGTAGGGTAGGGATTAGTGAGAGGAGGGGGAAAGATCAAAGAGAAGGGCAAGGAGTAGGGTAGGAATTAGTGAGAAAAGGGGGAAAGATCAAAGAGAGAAGTGTGAAGGACTGAATACAAAAGAAGGATTATCAGAAAGCTGCATGGTGTTAGTCATTACCCTCCTGGATGTTGAGACCATGTGGTTAAATAGTCCGAAGACACTTTATCCACATTTTCTCACGGCTAAGACGGACAGCATCACTACGGTGACCAAGTGATTCTATGCCCAGTACACTCATATCTGATATCGAATGATCAGGGAGATTGAAGTGACACACAACAGGGGTGTCCATTTTACCGGTTTTGATAGTAGACCTATGGCCATAGATCCGTTTTTTGAGGGTGTTTTTGGTCTCGCCAACATACTGAATATTACAAACTCTACAAGAGATGAGGTATATGACGTTTAAGGTAGTGCACGTGATAGAGCCATAGGTCGTGTGGGTAGTTCCAGAAGAATGTCCATTGAAAGAGTCTATTTCCTTGACATGTGTCTTGCAAACAATGCATTTCGAGGTACACTTAAATGTACCAAATTTGGTTTGAGGTGAAGGGTCCAAAGGGGGAACCTCTGCTCTGACAATTAAGTCACTCAGGTTACGGGGTCGCCTGAAAGCCAAAACAGGCGAATTTGGAATGGCATCAGCCAGACGATCTGAAATGTGGAGAATATGGTGGTTTTCCTTAGTTATCTTCCCGAGAGGAGGAAGAGAAGGGTGATAGGAAGTAACTAAGGGAACCTTTGGCTTGTCCTTGGGACCTGGTGGCTTTTGTTTTAGTGCCGAACTTCTGGGAATGGAATATACTTTAGCAATGGAGTTTTTCACTTGGCGAGAACTATAGCCTCTAGCAACCAAGTTACTGGTCAATACACGTGTATGGCGGAGAAAGTCAGACTCATTGGAACATATGCGCCTCAATCTGAGGGCCTGGCTGTAAGCTATACCAGTCTTACAGTGTCTGGGTGACAACTGGAGGAATGGAGATGATATTGATGAGTGTCGGTGGGCTTAGAATCAAGTCAGTAGTGAGTGTGTTGAGGTCTTTCCGGACGGTGACGTCCAGAAAGTGGGTCTGCTGAAGAGACTGCTCCCATGTGAATTTAATAGTCCTATGGAAGGAATTGATGTGGTCAAAGAAAGCATTCAATCTGCTACTGTCCCTAGTCCAAATGGCAAGACGGTAAAGAGCCTGAATCGGGCCAACGTTGGTTCTCCAATGGCATGCCATAACGGCAAGACGGTACAGAGCCTGAATCGGGCCAACGTTGGTTCTCCAATGGCATGCCATAACGGCAAGACGGTATAGAGCCTGAATCGGGCCAACGTTGATTCTCCAATGGCATGCCATAACAGCAAGACGGTATAGAGCCTGAATCGGGCCAACGTTGGTTCTCCAATGGCATGCTATAACGGCAAGACGGTACAGAGCCTGAATTGGGCCAACGTTGGTTCTCCAATGGCATGCTATAACGGCAAGACGGTACAGAGCCTGAATTGGGCCAACATTGGTTCTCCAATGGCATGCCATAACGGCAAGACGGTACAGAGCCTGAATCGGGCCAACGTTGGTTCTCCAATGGCATGCCATAACGGCAAGACGGCACAGAGCCTGAATCGGGCCAACGTTGGTTCTCCGATGGCATGCCATAACGGCAAGACTGTACAGAGCCTGAATCGGGCCAACGTTGATTCTCCAATGGCATGCCATAACGGCAAGACGGCACAGAGCCTGAATCGGGCCAACGTTGGTTCTCCAATGGCATGCCATAACGGCAAGACTGTACAGAGCCTGAATCGGGCCAACGTTGATTCTCCAATGGCATGCTATAACGGCAAGACTGTACAGAGCCTGAATCGGGCCAACGTTGGTTCTCCAATGGCATGCTATAACGGCAAGACGGTACAGAGCCTGAATTGGGCCAACGTTGGTTCTCAAGTGGCATGCCATAACGGCAAGACGGTACAGAGCCTGAATCGGGCCAACGTTGGTTCTCCAATGGCATGCCATAACGGCAAGACTGTACAGAGCCTGAATTGGGCCAACGTTGGTTCTCCAATGGCATGCCATAACGGCAAGACTGTACAGAGCCTGAATCGGGCCAACGTTGGTTCTCCAATGGCATGCTATAACGGCAAGACTTTACAGAGCCTGAATTGGGCCAACGTTGATTCTCCAATGGCATGCCATAACGGCAAGACTGTACAGAGCCTGAATCGGGCCAACGTTGGTTCTCCAATGGCATGCTATAACAGCAAGACGGTACAGAGCCTGAATCGGGCCAAAGTTGGTTCTCCAATGGCATGCCATAACGGCAAGACTGTACAGAGCCTGAATCGGGCCAACGTTGATTCTCCAATGGCATGCCATAACGGCAACACGGTATAGAGCCTGAATTGGGCCAACGTTGGTTCTCCAATGGCATGCTATAACGGCAAGACTGTACAGAGCCTGAATCGGGCCAACGTTGATTCTCCAATGGCATGCCATAACGGCAAGACGGTACAGAGCCTGAATCGGGCCAACGTTGATTCTCCAATGGCATGCCATAACGGCAAGACCGTACAGAGCCTGAATCGGGCCAACGTTGATTCTCCAATGGCATGCCATAACAGCAAGACGGTATAGAGCCTGAATCGGGCCAACGTTGATTCTCCAATGGCATGCCATAACGGCAAGACGGTATCGAGCCTGAATCGGGCCAACGTTGATTCTCCAATGGCATGCCATAACGGCAACACGGTATAGAGCCTGAATTGGGCCAACGTTGGTTCTCCAATGGCATGCTATAACGGCAAGACTGTACAGAGCCTGAATTGGGCCAACGTTGGTTCTCCAATGGCATGCCATAACGGCAAGACCGTACAGAGCCTGAATCGGGCCAACGTTGATTCTCCAATGGCATGCTATAACGGCAAGACGGTATCGAGCCTGAATCGGGCCAATGTTGGTTCTCCAATGGCATGCCATAACGGCAAGACTGTACAGAGCCTGAATCGGGCCAACGTTGATTCTCCAATGGCATGCCATAACGGCAAGACTGTACAGAGCCTGAATCGGGCCAACGTTGGTTCTCCAATGGCATGCCGTAACGGCAAGGCGGTATACATATAGCCTGAAATAAGAAGGCATTCTGAAAAGTACTGTTCTCATGTATTGTTTGATCGTAAGAAGAAAAGACAGTTTCTGGGAACTATATTGTGGGGCTACTTTTTCTCTTTTTTGATGTTCCTTGACAGAACAAGAGTGAAATGAAATTCACAGATGTGATGACAATGGACGATTAATGACTATATTATATGTAGTCTGACGAGATTTCTATTACCTTTCCACTTTTTTTGTAACTGTTCCCCGAATCATGAATAATTCATGAGCATTACAGACCATGTGACCCCACTCCAGAGAAACTGCATGGGCCATTGAACCATGTCCCAGCGCTGATCACAGACCATTTGACCACACACCTACCTAGAAACACTACTGTTTGTCCTGCCTATAATAAAACACCGCGTACAGTTAGTACAGTTCTATTGCGCCTCATCAGAAGTTCCATCAGAGAGATTTTTGGTAAGTTTACACTTTTATCATTATTGTTTAAGTTTTGTAATTGGATTTTGGGGCATTAAAACTAATAAAAGCCATTATTTGTTAGTTTCGTTTCTTGAGAAGTCGGGAGCCAGGTATTTTCTTTGAAGATGTTTTATTAAGTTTCTTATGATGCTCAGACCACTTCCATCTTTTAGAAATCTTTTGAAATGAACTGAATTTATTGCATGGATTTTCATTTTTGTTATACCGTACATAATTATATTTGCTTGGAGTCTTTATCCAGTGTGAAAGCAAGTTTCTTGTGTTTTGCATGACTTGAGATCGGTTACACACTTCTGATTTAATCTTACTCTAAGCCTCCGAATTCAAATAGCGATTTTAATAAGCTATACACTGTGTAGAGTGGTTACTTAATTGTGCACTTAAATACCGGCACTCCAGGTTTATGGTATTCATGACGAATTTACAAAATATGGTATAGAGGGGACAGATCGAGTTTATTAATTTGATATTACTTTCCTTGATTCTTGAAGTTGGGAATCCTCAGATCATTCTATTCTGATTATTTTGTATTTTTGTGTGTATACATATTATCAGTTATTGAAACGAAATTCACGCTAGCTGAATCATTCATTTTATCATGCTATAGATAAGCCTATTCAGGCAGAAGTTTGTGTAGTTTCAGCTCCTAGCTGTAATGATATGACTTGTATACTGATGATATCGATACTGTGGTGGTATGTCCCTACTCTGGGTACCATAATTGATATGTCATCAATGCACAATTGCCAGCCCTGTGGGTGGGGTAGGGATGCATTCCAAGTTTCTGGTAAAGTCATTACTTCGAGGTACACATGTAGGAGTTGCTGGTCAAGCAAGTCTCTGGACTCTTGGGCCCTGTTAGGCTGAAAAGTTCCCCTCCTTGGTAGAAGAGGTCAAGCCAAGGGATTGTGTACTCTTGTAGGAGTCTTGCACACAGAGACCTTGGTTCCAGCTCATTATTATGTAGCAGATAGTCTCCTTCTCTAGTACTGCAGTGTGTGGTAGTAAAGTGGCTAGTATTATGTTTCAAGGGATTCATTTTTTCTGTTGATAAACTTGATATACTGTACATGTGTAGCTGAGTGACACCATAGCTGCTTTGCCGATTTTAGAATTTACTTGAGGAGAAGTACTTTTTCCTATCTCACATGTATCTGCAGTGCTTATTCTTTCATGGTTACTTATATTTTTTCCTCTTTTGTGTTTGTATATCTTTATACATGTAGTTTATACCTTACCAACTTTTACGGCCTATATATCATATATGTTCTGAGTAAATAAATTTCCATCAATTTCCACCGGAAAAGATCACTTCAGTAGTAGGCCTATATATTAATGTCTTTTTAATGATGAGGACAATTTGAACTATATGGGATGTGTTATGAGTGTCTCCACAAAGTAGGGGAGCTAGTACGGTAGTAGGCCTACTTTAATAGTCGAGAATTATATCTGGGTCTTTGCAGCTGCTGTTTTAGTTGACCAATTTCTTCAAAACCTTCAGTCCAGACCTCGCACTGAAACTGCAACCTGTTAAATATAGGTCACCTACCCCTTAGACCACACCCCCAACTTGTCTCGGTGCGATATGAATATGGATATATACCCCTCTTGATAGAGGAGAGAAGAGATTATGAATAGTACAGGAGGGAAGTGTATCAACGGTAGATGCTACCCATGATGAAATAAAGTTTTGGCTAATCTGTCAAAGTGAAAAGTGTAAAATGTGTAAAAGCCAGAAAGCAGACATTTCCGATCCAGCCCGCAACACAACAACCCTCACAATAGAATCCACGTGGTGCTAGTACCACAAACTTCTCACTTAAATTGCTAGACATGAACCTTCACCAACACAAACTTCAAATCTCAAGCATAGATTTTGCTGGTCTTGGTGTTGAAAGAACAAAAATTTGATGGTGCCTGCAGACAGTAACTAATCTTATATGCTTCTATGCATTTCTTTTTTAAATGACCAAGCATTTTAATTTAAAATATAATTCTCCTTTTCCGCATTCTGACTCTGAATTGTTTTCCTTTTTTTTCTTAAACATTTTTGTTTCAGAGTCAACACTGCGCAATCCCCTGCTGCATGACCACTGCCACTGAGTCAGAAATTGAGAGAGCAATAATGATCTGGCTCAGGAATGCAGGGGACCACAACTGGGGACGAAAACAGCGGGAAAAGGCCCAGCAACAAGGGCAACTATAAATTGAGCCTTCCTGAGCCTTCCTGACCCTTCCTGCACTCACTTCATAATACATGCATTTTGAAATATCTGCATATCCTATAAATCTGATGGTCTTAGAATAATTAGGGTAGCTTAATGCCTGGCTCGGAGATGGTGACCTGCAAATTTGACAGCCTAATACAGGGCCCAGGCCCATAAAGTGTGGGTGAACGGCACGCCTATATAGGCAGGTGTTTTGTCTGGTAGGGCATAGTGATAGGGTTAGCAACTCCATGACCACCAAATGAATCTTGTTTCGCTGTTTTTTTTGTGGCCGTTACTTTTGCTCCACCTTTTAGTTCCAATTTTTTGCAACTTGCACCAAGCATATTGCTTAGGGCCGTATTTCATCTGTAGCGATGTCTTCATCAGATCCATTAATCCAAGTTAAAAACAAAATTATATATCCCTACAGGCTAAAGCACAAAAATGTACTTCACATGAAAGATGTACAATAGTGTCCCAGGTTTTCACACGAAGTGTAATTCTTGGCTGATTCGACATCTAGGCTGATACTCTAGGCTGACATCTACATAGGATGGATAGCCCAGATGGTTATAAATAGCACAGGTATAATATGTACCTAAACTCGAATATTGTACTACATTTTGTTAAAAGTTTGACATGCAATGTAATTCAATGAAGTTTTGCCCTGTTATATCTATGTTGACATGAAATGTTTGTCGACTCAATCAAATTGGGACCTCTTTCCCATGCTTATAACACCCAATT
This sequence comes from Luidia sarsii, assembly GCA_949987565.1. Lineage (NCBI taxonomy): Eukaryota > Metazoa > Echinodermata > Asteroidea > Paxillosida > Luidiidae > Luidia > Luidia sarsii. Next base: position 2,355,712 of record OX465121.1, read on the forward strand.
TTATACAGAAATAAAGACAGACCTTGTAATGTATGTCAGAATAAAATGTGTAATTTGCCTTTGATTTAACATTGATCCAATTTGGACTAAACAGCAAGGGCTCACTTGTCGACCTATTCTGTCACTCATGACTCCATGTGCCATAGTGCAAACTTTTATTTCTGTGGGCCAATTTTGGCAAGCAGCATTGTTCACGTTTTGGTGAAACAACCGATTTTGTTCATGGTTTAGTTGCAGCAACATGTACCAGCCTGATCCCATGTCTCCAGCTAAGCCTTAACCGGACCTGAAATTGCAATGGCCCAGTTCTGGTATTGTATACTAGCCCGGTTTCAAAATCAATACTGGCCCAATAATGGGCCAATTCTGGCATCAAGTAATGGCCCAGAATTGGCCCACCTCTGGTTTTATACCGGTTTAGTTATGGCAACATGTGCTGGCCCATTACTGGCCCAATAATAGGCCAATTCTGGCATCATGTTATGGCACAGAATTGGCCCACTTCCGGTTTTATACCGGTTTAGTTATGGCAACATGTACTGGCCCAGTTCCGCGCCGCTGTGCAAGCCTTAAGGGGGCTGATTCTGGCAGCCAGCAATGGGCCAGTTCAGGCAAAACGGTAATGGCCCAATTCTGGTTTCATACACTGGCCCAATAATGGCCCAATTCTGGTTTCATACACTGGCCCAATAATGGGCCAATTCTGGCATCACGTAACGGCCCAGAATTGGCCCACTTCCGGTTGTGTACCGGTTTAGTAATGGCAACATGTACGGTACCGGGCCATCACTGGCCCAGTCGTTTGCGCGGGAAAGGGCGCCCTCCTGGCTAAAGCTGACATCAAATCCGCCTTTCGTCTCCTCCCAATCCACCCTGATGATTTTTGCCTATACTTTGCATTAAGGTTCAGGATAAGATATTTGTTGACAAAACGCTCCCATGGGGGCCGCATGTGCCCCCACTCATTTTGAGCACTTCTCCACCTATAGTTAACTGCATCGTCGAAGGAGGTGTAGTGTACTGAGCACATGTTTGTCAATGCCGTCATTGACAGATTCCGACTCGGGATGATAAAGGTGATGTATGAGCCAAAAGCTACCAGGCTCCGACTTTGGGACAAGGCCTTTCAGAGAAATCCTAAGGTTAGCAATTGCATGGGCTTGTTTTAAATGGGCTTGCCATGCGGCCTAGCGAAACCTTTCCCAGCTTGGCGAGAGCTAGAGCAGGATTGCCTTTTACAGATGCGAGATTATGAACGAGTTTGTCGGGAAGGATCCGTTTCCTGTGGCCGTCCCTGATCTTGCGTTTACGTCCTCTAGCTATTGCCCATAGCGGCAGACTGCCGGATGGCGACTCGGACAGGAGAAAATCGAGAGAACTGCTAGAGGCAAATTGTCGGATGTATAACAGGAAGAGGGAGAGAACGCGCAAGATCTCTACAGCTTGCCTGTCTACTGGTCAGGGATTGGCCGGCGATAAAAGACCAACAGCAAAGTGACCAATCGTGAGTAGGCTATGAGCCCCCCCTCGCGGAGCAGACCATTGGGATGCCTGCTCTCACCCCTCTGTGCCAAAGGGGGTTTCTGGACACGAGTGCCGGAAAACCATTACTGCCCTGGAAAAAAGGGCACAATTATGAAGGACTTGGGGTGCCAGAGCACCCTCTTTCCAACAAGTTAACCATGAGACTCAGAGGATATCATAACTTGCGATTTATTGCTACCCTCGTCATCATTCGGTAAAACTGTAAATACAAGAAAAATGTGGGAAAACTTATAAGTACATGGCGAATGACTTATACATAATAAATGGACAAGTTCGGCTTTATACACTCCGAAAACATGGGAGAAATACAAGAAATACAGGTGGCAGTTCACTGACATGAAAAAATGTGAGCAATCACGGATGAAAGAAAATATCACTGAAATCCGACTTCAATAAAAACACCTTGTACAATGAAATGCTTACAGAACTGTTCTCCTTACGATCAAGATGTCTTGGCTGAAAACTGGCTTGAACATGGACTGCTGCGGTGGACGGATCCTCAACCTTGTTGAAAACAATTAAGAACAATCATTACTCTACTAAGTATGTTGTTCATACAGTGGTTCTGCAAGGAAGGAAAACATTACCAAATAAGGGCACAGCCTAAGCTCATACATATTCATGAGGTAGAAACAAGATGGTGGAACTGGAAGGTGTCCTTATTATACACACAATGGATCAATTAGAGTTGCTTTTCACCGTTAAACTACAGTATTGAGGCATATTCTTCTCATGGGACTAAACTTGTATATAAAACTAGGGCATGTAGACTTCCAGTAAACTTCAAGGCTAATTCTTATACAATAAAAGGCAGGCTTCTGTAGTTCATGTGTGGTCATACACTGTTGTGTAACTTCCAAAAAGGCAAAAGGTCACGAAAAGTTCATAAGGTTCCGCCAAATACACCGCAAATAACTATAATTATACAATTATATGATGATGATAGCAAACAATAACTCACCAGTAATTGTCTGGTATAAAAATCAGTGTTGAGGGGCTCAAAAGGGTGAATTCTTGGGAGAATGCTGGATCTTTCAGAAGAAATTTCTTAAAACAATGCTGTGGAATGCTAGGTCATAGCCTGTACCTGAGGTCACCAATAGAGGGCTTCCTAACAAGAACTATATGTACTCGAAACAAAGAGCCTTAACTAACATGACACTACTGTATTATCACAATCTAAAAACTCAACGGTTACCGGAGGTAAGTGCAACACACTAAATGCAATTCTGAACAAGGGTAACTACATAAGGTTACTGTCGTTAGCTACTCTGACTGGATCAAGAGAACTAGCCTGCTTATTGGTCGTAGCAGGATCTTCTTCTTTGGTTGGCGGCTGGTTACGCAGACATCTGTACTTGGTCGGTCCTCTGATGGAGAGGAATCTTCAAAAGTCCAAGGAGCATTGATGAAGCAAGAACTGTCCATTAATTCTAGGACTTCGATGTATACACCCCATGTCACCATGCAAGTGAACAGAGCGGCTCATCTCTTGGGTTGACTTGAACATTCTCTGGTTCTTTGGCTATTGATCTCGAACGGACTAAACACAGCTGGTGGTGCTTCGATGAGTCTTTCTTCTTAATATCTCTCGACAAGGAGTTGATAAACAACTTCGTTCTTGATTTAGCTTGACGTCTCTACGGATGCGGGTACCACTTGGGCAGACTTCTCCCCTGACGGCCCAGCCAAGATCTAGACGATGAGCCCAAGGTTGGTCATCCTTGCCATTTATGACCTCTCTCACCTTGTGGAACTGAGGAGCATCTCTACCAAGAAGAATGGCTATCTCGGCATCTTCCTACAGGGGAGGCAACAATTGGAGCAATGGACTTCAGATGGTCGAAGGCTGCTTCTATCTCAGGTGTAGGGATCTCCGACACGTCACTAGGAATGGTACTGCACTCATAGAGAGAGGGTGTCTTAGCACTGACTGAGCCGTCGAGACTTTTGATGATCAGGTCTGTCACATTTCGACCCCGGACTCCTTGGAGACCGCTGATCGTCTTCATGGCATAGCTGGATTGCTCTCCCTTGATGTCGAGGCAGTCCAACAGGTGCTCGCTGACCAGAGACCCATCACTTTGGTCTTCGATCAGGACGTATGTTGTTACTGCTTGCTCTGGTTCATCCTGGAGGTAGACCTTTGCCAGACATACTGTATCTTGGCACAGGACCGCCCAACTCTCCCTTGGCTGCACACTCTTGTGCATTTGGGTGCCACCGTCATGATAGCCTCAGTGTGGCCTTCACTCTGCCCTGCTGTGGATGTCGGTTGGTTGAATGCCACTGGAATATTTCGGCTGGGTGGTGGTCGGTGCATGGCTGTGACATGGGACCTGCCACATACCTCACATTTCACTACTGCCGTGCAATTCTGTACGAGGTGATTGGGCTGCAGGCATCGGAAGCACAACCCCTTTTCTTTCAGGAGTGTGATCTTGTCATCTGGGGATGTGTTCCTGAAGGCACGGCAATCTTGCAAGTCGTGTGCAGTGTGGTGGATAGGACAGGATGGGTGCTTGGTTGTGGAGGCTGTCTCGTTGACACCAGTCATCCTGACTGTGACTGCTTGCTTGGGTTGGCGATCTCCCACTCTGGTGTCAGTGATCCAGAAGCTGGGGTCGTTCTGGATCCTTGCTTGAACTTGGATGAAATCCACAAACACGTGAAAGGGCGGGAAGACGACAGCGTGCCTGTCCTTGTATTGGGAGCCCTTCTCACGCCACTTCATTTGGAGCCACTCCGGGAGTTTGGCGACCAAGGGCTGCAACCCCCTCGATGAGTCCAAGACCAGGAGGCCAGGATACTGTCCAGTCTCTTTGGTGTATTGGGCCTCTTGAAGCAGGTATCTAAAGTCCTCCAGACGGGAGCCGTCTCTGGGTGCGATCTTCGGGAATTCGTCCACCCAGTGCTGCATCAGATCCTACTCGACCGCTTCTGGTGAGGCATGTTTTCGGTCGAGGTGGGCCCAGATCCTCTGTAGACCCAAGTCTGGCTTGTCTACATGGATTGCGCAGATCCTCTCTGCAAGACACTTGTCTCGGTCTTCGAGGGAGTTGAGGATGAGTGCCGTCTCCTGGAAGGATTTAAGGTCGAGGTCTTGTGTGGCCTGCTGGAAGCTGTGTTTCCACGACCTGTATCCCCCTGCATGGCCACTGAACTTCCTCAGCCCACTTTTCACGAGATCTTTCTTCACCAGCATGTTGCTTATGGAGTGGATCTCCTCCTTCAGTTGGCGATGGGCTGGGTACGACATCTGGTCAACTGGGCTGCATGCTTGGAGCAAATCTTTAGATCTCTGGAGCTCTTCCTTGATAGCCAAGGTTTCGCCCTTGACATGACTCGATTCTAGGGACATATTCTGTTCGAAGTGCTCTTCAACAAAGTGAGTCGTGCGGACCTCGGGATTCGTGACGGGCAGATGTAACCCTTCGTGGGTGGATGAAGACATTTCTTTGGCTGCAGCTGTCTCCAGAACTTCTGCTTCCGCTTCTGCCACGGCATAATCTTTCTCTGCATTCAGAAGAAGAAGAGCACGGGCGATGTCTTCTTCTTTGCGACGAAGTTCCGCTTCTTTCTCAATGAAAGCTATTCTCGCCTGTAAGGACTGAGCCTTAGCATGAGCCAGAATAGCTGCCGAGCTTGTTGTTGATCTCTGACTTCCTTCGGTGTGATGAGAAGTGGTAGTCCGCTGGGATGACCGGGATCTCGCACTCGCCCCATCGTCGGAGTCGATTTCTTGGATCATCTTGAGTCAGTCATGGACAGTTCTTTTTACTATGAAGGACCTGGGGTGCCAGAGCACCCTCTTTCCAACAAGTTAACCATGAGACTCGGAGGATATCATTAACTTGCGATATTGCTACCCTCGTCATCATTCGGTAAAACTGTAAATACAAGAAAAATGTGGGAAAACTTATAAGTACATGGCGAATGACTTATACATAATAAATGGACAAGTTCGGCTTTATACACTCCGAAAATATGGGAGAAATACAAGAAATACAGGTGGCAGTTCACTGACATGAAAAAATGTGCACAATCACGGATGAAGAGCAAATAGAAAATATCACTGAAATCCGACCACAAAAAAAACCACCTTGTACAATGAAATGCTTAGTTACCAAACTGTTCTCCTTACGATCAAGATGTCTTGGCTGAAAACTGGCTTGAACATGGACTGCTGCGGTGGACGGATCCTCAACCAGTAATGGTCTGTTATAAAAAGCAGTGTTTAGGAGGGGCTGAAAAGGGTGAATTCTTGAAAGAATGCTGTATCTTTCAGAGGAGATTTCTTAAAACAATGCTGTGGAATGCTGGGTCATAGCCTGTACCTGAGATCACCAATAGAGGGCGTCCTACCAAGAACTAATAAAAACAAAGAGCCTTAATCATGGAGTGAAGCACTTCTTTGCATGTGTTCTACACTACACTGTGTGTGCTGGACACACTTTGACCATAGACTAGCTCCTTCTCCATGCAGACAAATCTTCAATGTGGTTGGTCCTAACTGAACATGGACTTTACAGTGAAGGCAGTGGGTGGATTTCCACTGTTCGGTGACTGTATCCATGTTAGGATGTAGCACATTCCAACACGTTGTCTTTCGTGGCAGTGCACCTGGATCATTCACAGTAACATTCCCTCCACAGTTCCATTTTTAATGCTACTGCTAATCTATCAATTCATGCAACTTCCATAAAAAGGCTCAGCACACAATGGTTAGTCCCTTGTCTTTAATGTAAAGATGTGTGGAGATATTTTTGAAAATGAATAAAGTATAAAGGAAACTAGGGAACGTATCACATTTAAATTTAATGACGAACATTTTATTATACAACTACATGTTTACATTCACACTTAACATTGGCTTGGCTTTTTGGGGAGAGAATGAAAAACTGTTTTGGTTCCTTTCCATGTATCAAAATAAGACAAGACGACAGAATACATTAAGCCCTTTGTAAGGTTTCTGGTTTTCTGGAGTGCTTGGAGCAGTGCATATATTTGAACCAATACAACTTCAGAGTATGACAACTTACCCTGCATTTAAAATTGATTAGAATGTCTGTGTAATATTCTTATACTAGGTAGGGTACATCATTTGTGAAGGTCATAGAATCGCTTTCATACTTTGTCAAACTTACAAATAGGGGCCTAACCGGTACATAAAATAATGCATCTGTTTAAGCTTCAGCTCAATCCATCAACCATGTCATGAGAAAAACCGTGGAGACGAAAGTAGATGTTTTTTTTCCCAGACATGATGGGCAGTATTTGTGAACGGAACTCTGTTCAACGAAGCTCAATTCAACAAATTACCTCTTTTCTCAATGGCAGATGTTATAGCACCAAAATTTCATGGAATGTCTGATACCATTACAAATCTTCTGACGAGCAAGTGTTTTCTAAAATTTGGAATGTCCGGAAATTGGGCACTTTGCAAATGGTGTACACAAGTGTATGAAGTGACTGGGTTTTATGCCTAATGCACACAATATCACAAAAGTTACAGTATTTCCAAACTGCACTGTCATGTGGACAAGTTCATTTTCCTCAAGGGAAACATGCAGACGGAAACAGCTGTCACCATGTCAGCAAGATGTAAAGTTCTGCATCACATCAAAGGCAAAATGCAGGGGGCAAATGAGAGACTCTGGGACACTGAGTGGCATTAGTCATATCTGTTCTTTCAAATAATTCTGGGTAAAGTATGTGCATGGAAATCTCCTGTCCCATCTCCTGTGGTTATGAATGTTGGACTTTGTCTTTCAAGATGCTGCTTGGTTAGGAACTTGTTTTTATATGCCATGACATACTTGTAATATTAGTCCAATATCCCTACGGTATGAAAATAACCACCAGAAAAAAGCTATATAGAATTGCCCTGTTGTGTCCTATGACAACAGTATTCATTCAGGGAATCAAATTCAATAAATGCATATCTCCATAAATGCAGGGTTCCGGATCAGATTAAATTACAAAAGAGTAAAAGACATATTTTTCTACACATTTTGAAAAGTTATGTCTTGATTTCAGGTGTGGATTCACCTCTTGCTTTTTGAGTACATTGATTTGTGGAATCCACACCTTAAATCAAAGGACTCAAAAGGCATCCTGATGTTATCTCAGACACAAACCAACCTTTTCCACACTTATTCCTAAAATGATATCAGACTTGAGTAAGAGGGAGATAATTTGTAAAACATACTCTCTTCTACCCTCTCACCAATGTGTTCCCAAGTGTTGTACATCCCCAAAACATGCTGGCTACTGATCTTTAGCAGAATGCGGGCTTGTACCATGTACACCACATAGGGATTTAAGAAACCATTTCCACCCAAGGTCCTTCAATATGAGGAAGATAACATGACACCTACTTCCCCTGAGTACAGTAACACTGAAACATATGTTGCCGTCTTTGTGCTATTTTCTGACAACATTATGCTTGGGCCTATCAAATTTTGTCATGGGGGCACCCCCAACACCACATGTACCAATGCCCACTTTGCCTGTTGAGCTTTCTGGCGATGCAAATATACTCTTCTTGGTCATGCCTTTCTTTCCCTTGAATGCCTAGGGGAGTGAAAAGATAGCATATAACAATGTCAGTCAAATTGAATGATTAATGGATGTAAGTGAAGGACATGAATTTGGAATGAGAGTGTGGGACTGAAGTGTTGGAATATTGGATGTGAATGTGTGGGTTCTGATATTTGGACCAAGTTGGTGTAGGTAGGTGTAGATTGAGGCATTATGAATGACTAACCTTGCTGCTGAAATTGAGCCAGCTGTTTTTCTGCTCCTCATGTTTAAGTTCCATCTGCTTCTGCCTATCAATCTTCTTTTGTGTTTTACGTTTTTTGTATTCCCTCTGTTTCGCTAGAAGCTCTTTCCTATAGGATATACAACAAAATTACTTCCCTATATAAGCAGATTGGAGACTAGTCTTAATAAAAAAAGAAACATTAAAAACAATTAACATTAAAACAATTTCTAACTTAAGTTTGGATATGTAAAAATAAATCACATTGATCAATATGGTACTTTTATTACTACTCCTTAAACGTATTATACATGAAATAAAGCATAAGTACTGCTTTTTTATGCTTTTAAATTTCAGAATTTAGGGCATTTGCTGCATTTCAACTAGTTTGTGAACTGGTAATATGGGTTCAAGCAATCTGTATACTGTGTTCAGTGGTAAAACAATGGTCATTGTTTCTCAAGCACATACATGTTGCTTGTATGGAAAGTTGAAAGTTTGAGTTATGTCTTGGAATAAAGGAGAGCTAGAATACCAGTTCAGTCAAATAAAAAATTATTTATTCTTGACAAAACTAAGTATCAAATAATAAGAAACTTTGCATTTTAATAGCGTATTTAAAAAAAAAAATTATTGGAGGAAGGTATTTTACTGGGTGGTGTATTACTTACTTTGATAAAGGCTTGTCACTAGCTCCTTCCTCTTCTCCTGTCCACTTGCTTCCCTTGGCCGTTTCAATGGCCTTCAACTTAGAAATCTAAAGGCAAATATAATTACTGTATATGTATGATATAATAACTTGCAAGCTTATTCAATCATCCATGGGAGCAAAGCATTTGTACTCATCCTACGAGTAATATTTAGAGAATCTCATAGTCTACTGGCATTCACTGCGAGAACTTCCTTAAAGGGGAATGGAACCCAGAGAAAAATGTTGGCTTATCTTATTGGGTGTTAAAAACAGCCTACAATTACCTATGTGCTACTCACCTACGAGTTTCATAAAGAGGGAAAAATCGTGGAATTCAGTGGTCGAATTTGCATTCCCGCAACCTGCCATCTTTTCGAAGGGCCCGCCAATCATTGCGGGGGTTGTGACATCACAACGGGTAACTCCCGTATGGGCCCAGACAGATGTACCCTTTACTATACTGCGTGCAGTTTGTATACATTCGCGAGCTGAAGAATGGTGCACTGACACTCTTTGGATGTCAAAATGTCAGCAGGAAAAAGCTGGGGAAATCTTTCCATGTAATTACCAACAAGGACAAGAGACCTGAGTTGTTTAAGAAGTGGGCTGCGGCCAACAAAGTTGAGAAATTTCTCAAAGTCGGCTACAAATACAGTTGAAAAGACGTGATTTGTAGCGTGTTGATTGCGTATAGTCTCGATCTACAAACACTTTTGGGCATTTCCATGGTGACTCGCGTTACATTTTAGTCTATTTTTAAACATTTATAACCACATATCTACTGAAATGTAGTAGTACAAAAATCCACTTCCTTTGTGTAGATACCAACTGACACTAGGTATACACTAACACTAACAAAACATGATCTCAACTGATAACAATACTTTAATTGTCGTCTAATTATACCGTGACTCGCGTTACACAAAAAGGAAAGCAGTAAAATCAGCTTGGGTTTAAATCAAATTTCTCCTCAAACTATGAATTGGATAAAACAATGAATAGTTGTCAGAAGCTCACAACCCTATATCATTTCTACATCTCCTAAAATGAAATACATTTTCCAACCAATTTAGAAAAAAATGATAATTAATTGATGTGACTCACGTTACCGTGACTCGCGTTACATCAAAATTACCATAGACTATGTACACACTACCTTGATTCTATCTGTGTATATAGTTATAATTTTCAGGTTTGGAGTGAAGTGAGAAGATAAACAGTTGGCAAATCAACAAACAGCATTTTCATATGATGAATGATACAAGATTTACTTCAAAGAATTGGTGCAGTACCATCCCTCCCAAAAAAATTGTTGGTAAATGGGTTATTTTGAATGAATATGACATTGCCACGTATGTTTGATCAAACACGCTTCATGACAAGAAGTTGTAGGCCTAATGGCCAGGATGGTTGACTGTGAATGGCAGCTTCACTCCCCTCACCAGTTTCTCATGGGTATAAAATTTCAACTGAGACAGTGGGCCACTTCCTACCATGGTATGTTGGCCAGCTGGCTCCATGACACAAACTTGGTTTTTTTGACTTCCCCTGGATAACATTTGCCCACGTACACATGCACAACATAAACCACCAGTCTCATACAGCAATATCATCAGGCTTATTGTCAGCTTCAGGTACCCTGGTGCATGGAATTGTGGGAAAATGATTGTGCTGCCCTCTATTTAAAGGTCAATAAACATTACAAAACAATAGGCACTGATGAGAAGATGACAAGCACTGGAACTACTGTGACTCGCGTTACACTACCACTAAGAAATGCTGTGACTCGCGTTACATGTGACTCGCGTTACCAACTTTCAGTGGCAGAAGCATTTTCCTAGGTAGATAACCTAGGATTTTTGTTGTTGTAATTTGGTTTGCTGCACCTTGAAGGAGGAGATTTAAAATGGACAAACTCAATACCCCTGGGGTTTTTGTATACAGTTAACTTTGTGTGTAAAATGTGACTTGCGTTACATTGTCACAACCAACTGATTTAGCGGGTTTATCCTGAAAAAGCTAGAACAGAAAAGAAATTTTTGTCATAAAATGTAATGAGAGAAAGGTCTAATGAAACTATCTCCAAATTTTAACTCACCATGAATATTAAAATGGGGTTGTTTAGAGAGAATGAGTAACAGTTCTTTTATGGGTCAAAATTTAATAATTACCACACATAATGTTCAAAAGGCGAAATTTCCACCTAAAAGTCAAGCAAAGATTAGTTATGGACTTTTCTCCATAACTTTAGTCAATATGCTGTTGGAAAAATACCACCAAATTAAGAAACTCAGTGAATTTTTGTTTAGTCCATTTTCCCTTTTTCCATGGAAATGCCCTTTTACACGTGTTAGTGAAGCAAGCTGTGTAGCTTATTGAGGTTCAGGGGTCATGCACTTCCCTGAATTCTCACTGCACACATAGCAAGCAGTGCATGGTATGCACACAATAGCACTGGGACAGCTCGTCAGCGACCAGGGAATAAACAGTGAGGGCAACTGGATAGGGCGTCAAAAGCATGCAAATTGCAGCACAAATAAAAATAAGGCACGGTATGTACATGTATATCACCCTACTTCCTCCATGGTACCATACATGTACGGCATGTTCCTTCAGTATTTTTCTTTGCTTCGAGCCGGTGAGTTTGGCCAGCAAGTCCTCCTCCCAATTAATCCTCCTTGGTGAAGTGATCGCTACAAATCACGTCATTTTGACTGTATTTGTAGCCGATTTTGAGAAATTTCTCAACTTTGATGGCGGCAGCCCACTTCCTAAACAACTCAGGTCTCCTGTCCTTGTTGAGAACTGCATGGAAAGATTTCCCCAGCTTTTTCCCGCTGGTATTTTGACATCCAAAAGCCTGCCAGTACACCTTCATTCAGCTCGCGAGTGTATAACTGCATGCAGTACACATGCATACATGTCCGGGCCAATGAGGGAGTTTTCCATTGCGATGTCATACACCCCGCAATGACTGGCGGGCCATTCTAAAAGATAGCGGTTTGCGGGAACGTGAATTCCATGATTTTTCCCTCTTTATGAAACTCGTAGGTGGGTAGCACATAGGTAATTGTAGGTTGTTTTTAACATCCATTCAGATAAGGCAACATTTTTCTCTAGGTTTCATTCTCCTTTAACCCTCTGCCATAGCCCCACAAGCAAATGCTCAGCCAGATAATAAATCATTATCAATCAAAATCAGGGATTCTTTTAGAACTACCCTGCCTACATGTACATGTACCTGGACAATTTCCGAGTTCCCATAGCCTTCAAAGATAACTGTGACAGAGCCATCTGCGTGCATTTCTTCAATTTTGCCTTCGTAATATCTGAAGAAAAAAAGATAGTCATTGTAGGTTTGTAACCCTTGACAATCACAACAAATGGGTCATCCTTCAAACATTTAGCTACATGTATGAATGATGGATCAAAAGATCTACAACAAAACTAGCCTGGCCACATTATGTTCCAGTCAAAGCAATGTGTCTCGTAACCTTTCACTTTGGCTAATTACCATAACGTGCAACATGCACATGCACGTTGTTACAATAACTTTGAGAAACATACAACTGTACAAATAATTACAGTGTCTACATGTACAATGAAAATGGTATGAATAAGACAGCAACACAAAACTATTCACTCAGCCTAGAATTTGATGAAAGTGTGGATAACATTTCTCACAATAGTACTTATTAATGTGCTAAATTTTCCTTATAAGCAATATGCTTGGCTATATACGCTAAGATTTTTGTGTGATAAGGTTTAGCAATAGTGTTCAGGATAGTGTTGCGACACCCCGGTTATTTTCAAAACCGGGAACCGATGTCGCTGAACCGGTCGGGAACCGGTGTCCCGATTTTCTCCAACCATAATTGGCCAAAATCTAACTCTATAAGGAATAGCGTGTGCTCCAAATTCATGGTTGTGAATTTGTAACATCTTGTTTTCCTCATAAATATCGTGAGTTTTCAATAAACTACTCAAGCTGTGATTTGTCTCACATATTCCCTCACTGAAATTTGTTTGCAGCCTTCAGCACCATTTTGATCACGATTTGGTTTTTTTTAATTCACATTTATTTCCCGAAAATACACATTGAATGACACTCCACTTTCGTGACGTCACTAAGATCAATATTCATGAGGCATGATTCTTGGAGGGAATGTCCCACACACGCCCGATAGACGTTCAGCTGTGTTTGGATTCATACTTTTTCACGAGGAGCAAATTCACCATCGTCATCACTGGGGCAACAAATCGACGATAAAGAGTTCGACTCCGACGACCGACCTCGCAAACACGCGTTAACGATGGCTCTCGCCAGCCAGTCGTTGCGTTACGCGCTGTCATGTTCGGTCGTAACTGCGCGCTGTCCAATTAACAGACATCCGTCTTGCGTGAGACGGACGTTCTTTTTCAGCTAACTTCAACGCCCGCACTTGGCGCCAGCGTCGCAATACTATTCCATGGAGGAACAAAACCAAACTCAATCATGCCGAGGGTTTCGTGCCCGATCCTGGTCGGATCGAAAAGTTCGTTCGTTTAGAAAAAAATATTGCGCAATGCGTGCTGTGGCTGCAACGCTGTGAGCTCTATGGTGCCTGCATTCAACCATGGAGCACGTGTAGGCCGCACTGGGATGAGTGAGCGTGCAGCTCGCTAGCCAACATGACCTTCCGTATGCACAATTCAAAAGGAAATAAAAGTTGCCTCGACTATCGTACGACATTTATGAGCAGTTGAATTTTATATGATGGAGGGACTTTTGAAAACCTTGACTTTAACATACTTTTCGATGTTTTATTTTTTCTTTGGATTGACTTTCATTTTTTTAAACTACTATGGGAAAACCAGCAACCATAGCTTTGATGCACACCTCTATCAATTATATACTACCCTATTGGTTAACATTAATAATTCAACCGACTTCGCCGTATTTTCTTATGTGTTTTATTATTTTATCGGGACACCGGTTTTGGAAAACCGGAACCGGGTCCCGATCGGGACGGTCGGGAACCGGTGTGACCGACCGAACCGACCCAGCCTTAGTTCAGGATCTCATAGCAGTTTGTAAGAGATGGCAGGGAGACAACACAACCTCCTTATTGGTCATGTTTCTCACATCAGAGGTCCTATAATTCTCCTTGACTGACTGACTCCCATTATATGTTAACCATCCAGTGAGAGCTTGGACAACTGCTTGCAAGTTGCAACCTACAGGACTGTGAAGCTGTCACCTGGTCACTTAAAGGAATATTGTTTTTGTTTGTCTTTGTCCAGATAACGTTTTAGGTGACCCTTATGATCACCAAGTGCAACTGCAAGTAAAATGAAATAAATGAAGGTGCACCTTTTGAAACAAATTGGATGCATTTTTTTGGGCCATGAACATTTTATTTAGTGTAGGCCTATCATGTGGGGAGAGCATCTATTTATACTTACAAACCATCTTCACTAAATATAGCTTGGCAGGAATCTCCAACATTCCATGTATGGCTTTCTCCTTCTTCTGTTTCATCTTTAGCCCCAGAGCCGGCACTGATCAAATCTAACGTCAACTCTATGACATCCTGTATAGCAAAAGATGGAAAATCTTCATCATAAATTCTAATAAAAAACAGAATCAATTAATGTAGAGAATAAGTGACACAATATTTGTCAATCAAGATACCTGTACACGTACTTCCATTTGTAGATAAAATAGGGGACCTACTGCACATACTTTTAGCCCAATTTTCTATTTTCCATAGTCATATTACAGGCACATTATTTCTTACAAACTATATAAAGGGCCTGACATTCTTGTTCAATGTAAAGTTCATTCTAAATTTAAAGCTTAAGCACGAAATAAAAAGTAGTTTACTCAATATAAAGATGCCCTTCAATCTCTTCTGCTTCATGCAAGTCAGCAAACCTATTGTGCTTTTTCCTTTTTATTCAATGGAGCTCATCAATGGCTATGCGAGAGGATCTACCAATCCACAGAGCAACACCCCCAGAGCAGTCCCTGCCCACAATATTATGGGACATTACAGCACTCGGATGCCTGGTCTCTACCCCAAAAGATGCCAGTGGTGTCTTCACAACAACGGTGTCACCAAGTCAGGGTGGATAAAGACAACCCGGAATGGATGTGCAGTTTGCATGGTGAACCTCTGTTCTGGGCCTTGCTTCATAAAGTTCCACCAAGCAGCAGCAAGACAAGACTCCATCCAATTTGCCACAACCACAACCACTACTGAAGAGTCATCCATCCCTGAGCCATCATCCTCTGACCCCGACTCTGACCCATAGACCAAACAAAGATACAAAAGAACAAGAAAACAAAGAAACAGATCTTGACGAAGAATAGGAAAAGTATATGAGACAAAGAAAAGAAGAAAAAGAACAAGGAAATGAGAGGAGACAAACAAATCTCCAAAATACAAATAAAAAACATTTAAAAAACACAAAAAAACACAAAACACACCAAAATAAACCAGTGGCAATGATGAAGGTCACAGCAACGAGAAGTTGTAACGATCAAGCTCCTGAGCCACACAAAAAAAACATATTTGACATAACACTGGCCAAAAAATTCAGTGTAGGAATTTGCAGGATTTGGGCAGTGGCGCACCGCCAACAGTATTGTAGGATTGTGTAGGATTTGGGTCATATGGGGCTTTTAACACTGAAGGATTGTAGGATCCTGTAGGATTTGGGTCATAAGCTACAAAAAAGGTGTGGGGAGTTAGGGTTAAAGATAAAGCTACATGTATACATGTAGTTCAGAATTGTGTGTTGATATTTGCGATGAAATTTGCAAATTTCGTCACAGAATTCTGTGCACATACATGTACATGTACCGTACATTATTCACAAATCACAAAGTTTGTTGCAGAATTGTGAATATAAATATATATAAATATGTGCAATGAAATTTGCAAATTGAAAATTCTTCACAGAATTCAATGCAAATATTTGCGACAACTGCTACACACTTTTCATTTTGTGGAGCAATTCCTAAATTTGGTGGAGCAATTCCTAAATTTGGTAAAGCAATTTTTACTTCATCAAAAGGTTCATGTCTAAAGTCCATGGTTGTGACTTTCTTTTTTCAGATAATGAATATTTCAATTAAAGTTTATATTCAAAAGTAGGCCTATGTTTTTGTTTTGGTGTTTCATGTAACTGCCGTAATTTTCTTTAAAAAGCCTTATTTCCGGTCATAGCCAAGTGATTCTGACACTCAAAAAGATGCACCGCGTGGTAAAGGATCCAGCCACCGTGTGCAGGGAAGTCAGTGGACTAGACAGAGGCCCCAGTGGATTAAAGAGAAAATCTCGTTGGTCATTTCAATAGCTGCCAACGTACTGAATGTAGTAATACATGTATACATGTGCAATAAAAGGGAAGATGGGTGATCTTTTCGAGACCCGGCTCACGTGGGAAACAAGTTGTGACTTGTGACTGCCTGTGATGGAACATAATGTCACATGGGACACAATAAATAAGCCAAAAGGCCCACAACATCGTATTTTAGGGAATGTAAGATTTTGTTTGATTATATTTGATTTTCTTAAGCAGTAGCCCGTGAAAACTTTGAAGGAATTTAAGTGATAACTTTTCAGCAAAACTAACTGGCATTTTTTTGGCGTCGCATTTTTTGCTATGTTGAACAATTTAAGAATTCAAAAGTGCATCGCATTTAGCGATGCGACACTGGTCCCGGGCAAAACCCTTTTAAATCCTACAAGACAACTATCTTAAACTTTTCTAAATATTTCAAGGTACATTATTTAAGTTCTCTCATTGAAGTGGCCTAAAATGGAGTAATTGCCTTATTGCCTTAAAGCGGGCCTCTAACGATTTCAGACTTAAATCGCTTTCCACAATTTCTTGTATGTAGCTGTTTGTTATATCAGAATAAAACATTGATATAAAAAATCTGAACTCTAACCCGCAAAAATAAAAATTTTTGAGAGGTTCATATAACGCACGATTTGTAAAACAAAGGTCACAGGATGATCGATCGCTAAGCTTGATGACGTACATCTTGGGAGTCTTTTGAACACAGCGAAATGCACGCATTACAGTGTGGGGTTGTGTACCTGGACTACAGCATGGCTTGCACTGCACATTATTGATTCCGTTAACTGCATAGTCGGTGCGATTCCGACCTATCCAGCCAGTGGACGTGTCACGCGTACGGGCCTTTATAGCCGAGTTTTCTCGTCCGGGGTCACGCACGAATTTGCGCCGCGGCTTACACGAGGTTTTGCGAGACTGAATTCGAGACTACGGAAAACACAGGAAAATACCCCGATGTAGCATAGGTGCTGCCAAGATGGCGTGGTAAGTGGATAGCTGACATCGTGCTCTCTATTTTCATATCAAATATAGCCCATTTCACACACAACCGAAAAACTAGGGTCCTTGGTTACAGGCGCCAGTTGTCTGTCACCTTGGTCGTTAGCGATCACGAAGCGAGCTTACACACACAACGCTGTCACCAAAACACCAACGTCCCCCGTTTCGGAACTTTACGTGCACTCAGTACGTGTGCAATGATTAGTAGACTTCTGCCAGCCCTTACAGTTGAGTTGTTTTGTTTATTACAGTTATACTAGCGATGTTTTATTGTTGTATTTTCTAGAAATCTAGAAAATTTGAGAAGGAATTTTTCATTCATTTCTTGAGATATCGGAAGTTGAACATTGCAAAATTTTACCCTCAAATTGAAGCCTGTGTTCCCCTTCTTTCTATTCATACCACTATTCATACCACAATAGCAACGAAGGGAATAATATTAAACTACGCGGAAACAACATTCGGAGACAAACGATGAGTAGCATACACTATTATTTTTTTTGTTATGACCGATTTCCCTTCGCGACGTTAGCGAAGTTGGCAAGTCTAGGTGTGGTTTCCGCCTCTAGGTAAAGCCATAGTGACACTACAGGAGCAGTCGGGCCGAAACCAGCCTACGCGCGGCACATGTGACATGAAACAACACGTCTTTGCACAAACTGTATACTGCACAGTGCACGTGCACAGCGACCGCATGGCTGCATACGAGTTACGACTACGATCACGCTGTGCTATATAGGATCAAGCCTGATCGGAACTCGGTTACGCTACAAAAAAAGTACAATTTATTTTACTACCGAAACCATGATATAGATTTGGATAATAATGGGATGAACACAGTGCCGGTCAGAAGCATTGATTTTCACAAGGAGTGGTTGACGGAGATTACCCGTGGTGGTCGGCCCCGTCCGCCCGCCGACCAGCGCAGCTATAAGTATAACACTGGTTCCAAACATAAACACGCGCAGTGCGCATGCCCAGTATCCCTGCCAAAACCAGGGTCCGTGGTTACGAACACTGTTCACGTTTCACACACACGATCACGGCGATTTTGACAAGGGTGCGAAATTTTGTAGGAGGTCTGGACCTCGGAGATCAAAAACCAAGGTCCCTGGCGATTTGTTTCGCAAGGGTCACTTGCACACACCACAGATTTGCGATTTCATGACATGGTTGCGATTTCATCGCCAGGGACCTCGGCGATTTCGTCTAGTGTGCAACGGGCTTATGTCCACTTTCGTTAATATTTTGGACATGTAACAGCGCGACCAAAAAAGCATACTTTCTGGACCAAAATCCGACGGCCAGTTTTCCGTAGGTGTACATCGAATTCTTAAAAACAGTCGAAATAAACCACATATTTCACGAGAAAGGGCAGATTGAATGCTTCATGTACATGTATAATACAAGGAGGAGCCTTTCTGTTTTCGGCTCAAATCGCCAACTGAAAATTGGCGACTTTCGCGAGATTTCACCGAAGTAGGCCCATTTCCGTACACATGGTCTGCTCGTGTGCATGTACAGTACATGTACATGTACGTGTACTGTACATATCATGTACACAATCACAATTACAATACCCGGCCGTGCAGTACATGTACAGTACATGTGTGCCCAAGCAATGACTTATTAATATTCAGCAGGCTAACTTGGCATTGTCCAATCAGGGCGCGCGCTTTTCCATTCAGGTCACAAGGTCACGGATTTTCCTGCTCGAATAATGGCGGCCGATCCCCTACGTTAAAAAGTGGGGGACTCGTTGAGAACTTCAGGTGTACATCGCATTCTTAAAACACCTACGACATCATCTTCACAGGGTTTTGCTAGATCAAGGTACACTCTTTCCCATGATTACCTCAGCTAAGAGGAGACTTTTGTTTTCGTTGAGAAAAATAAGAATTTACGTCACACTTTTTCAGTCGATTTTTCGGTAAAATAACAACCCTCAAAATACATATAAATCATCCTTTTGGAAAAGAAAAACCTTATTGGAGGCACGCATTAGATCTTCAACTACAGTACCTAGAAAAGTTGGATTTGAAAGGATTTGATACGCTGAGGCATAGAAAACGACAATTTTCCGAAGCCTTTTTCAAGGCCGCTTTCGCTGTGCTCACGTGACATTCGATTTGTGTGGACGAGAAATTTGGGGTCAACGCGTGACACGTCCACTGGCTGTATCCTGAAAAGAAAATAGCTTTCTTTCGGAAGGATTTTCTTTGTCATCAAGCAGCAGCACCAGCACAAGCAGTGACAATGTTTTCCAAAATGAAGAGGGTGAAATGTACGCAGTGCCGAGCCATACATGTAGGCCAATCGGTTTGAGCCCTTGGCAGCAAACAGAGGCACCGATGCTGACGGACACGATGTTTAATTTGCTAAACGTTTAGCAGCATTTCACTTTTCCGACTTTTCCACTTGGCCAACACAAACAACAAAGACCACCGCATGTCAGCTCTGTTTCTGTTTAACAAGTGAGTTTTTTAATGCACGACTAGTTTAGTATCTTAAAATGCTTAGCAAATAGACGCTGAGGTCACCGAAGCGTTGTTTTAAATCTCCCACAAATGATATCATTGTGGTTTTTCCACCTCAAAAATGACGTCCAAAATAGGTTTAAGTCAGCCGCCAACATGACTTCTCACGGAACATGGACTGTACCATTTAGGTATGGCCAGGGTGCTAGTCAGCCTGACGACAAAAATAATTATGTGAAAATAGATTTTCCAGGGAAAATAAATAAAAAGAGTCTCAATAGCCTACATGTTTTGTAAAGATGGATTTGTAAACAGCTAGGTCCACCCTAAACGAGAAAATTATCGGAGCTTATTATTGTATAAAGTCGTATCCCTCTAAGCCTAATGGAATAGTCCATGCTGTCAAGGAATCATGATGTGGGCTAGCTGTGCCAAAGCGTTCTCGTCAAAAAAGTGAGAAAAACGATCACGTACGTACTACGTAGGCCTACCTGAAAAAAGGAATAGGCCTAAAGACTGCGACATTTTTGTGCTGTACCGTGTAGTAATTGTAGCTCGTTTTGCTACTGTTATAACTGTTTGTTGCCTGCCGTTTGCCTTCTTAATCTTATTTCTATTTTCTTAAATCGAGTTTTATTTGGCTACATGAAATTGAAAAGCACCGCGACAGGGCCCGGACGCATCACTCTCGTGCCATGAAAGGTTGTGACTGGACAATCACCATGTGAGCGGTGCACCCATGTTGTATTATGTATGTAGTTGAGCTGCCGGCCGACGGCCACTGCACACACAGATACATGTAGTACCGATGCACAAAGCCACCTCCTTTGCTGTGCGGTCACCACATTGGCTTGATCAAATGGAGAGTTCCTTTGATTTGACCGGCGGAGCTTAAGTGTTTCCGGAAAGACAGCTTTCGGAGCAACGTTTGAAAAATAAAAATGACCCAGATCGCGTCAGTTAAACAGTCGGCCCTAAGTTTCGTTTAAACGTTTAGAAAAATCTCACGGATTTGTTAATTTTTTCGTTTAAACGGTTTTAAAATGTTTAAACGTCCGACCCTTAAACCACACACGATTGTGACATCATGCATAGCGGTGGCAAAAAACACCTAGTTATCATGTTGTAACTGAAACTATATAAACATCAACAAACTTGGGAATTTGGAACATGCTTTACAGAGCGTATTTACTATGGTCGCCTGTTGTCGCATACACAAACACAAGTCGGGGACTCCCAAGATGTTACATGTACGTCATGTGTTCATTGCATATCCTTATCACGTCATTCATCCTTTTCTCGATTCAACCACAACCACGACGTGCTGTTAAAAAGGTGATTTTTGATCATCATTTTTTCATAAATGGAAGTCTATATATCATAGATGATTTTTGTTTAAAACCCTAACCATCCCAAATCCTACAGAATCCTATTGCCCTCGTAATGATTTAATTACCGTAAAGGCATATTCTGAAGTCAAAAATTAACAAACATGGCATTTGATGGACCACATAAGAGGCCCGCTTTAAAGGGTACATACATGTGTACAGCACAATGTGCATGTACAGTATACATACAAAGTTCGTAGATGTACATGTACATGAAGCCTAATGCAGTGGTAAAATGTCAAAACATATGTCAATACCTGCAAATCTGCCTTGAGCTTGAGAAGTTCTTCATTCTCTGGATCATTAGTTAAAGCAGCCTCCACCTATGGCAGAAAAAAATGATGGTCATCTAGGGTCATCAGAATCATTATAATTATCAGTATCAACGCTGTTATTGGATAGCTTTGATAGATGCATACCGGTACTTCATTTTCCAGACTAATTTTTAAGAATGCATACAGTACATGTACATGTATACATGGTACATCATACATATACGTACGTATGTATGCTGACTTGCAAATGATCTGCATTGAGAAAAAACATCAAACTTATCTTAAAGAGCAACTCCAACAAATCTTAAACAATTGACATTTTGGTATTTATGAATAGAGGGGTCATCTACAAACCCAAACAGAATTGATTTTTGGGCCGAAAATGACGGTGGGAAATAAGGGCCATTTTCTTTCAACCCAGAGTCAGCCCAATTTCATCCTGGCCATCCTGGCCAAAACTGGTTGAATATTTTGGAAGGGCCTGGATAGCTCAGGTCTTGCTCTATTCCCAGATGGTAAGAGCTCATGGGTTCAGGTCCCGAGTCCCAACCCACTCGCATTTTCTTAAGCGATTAAAAAAAAAAAAAAAAATTAAATTAAATACATACGACAAACATGCAAACATGTTCTGTTGCGGTGACCTTGGTTTCACGTCAACTCGGTCCCAGTTAATGCAAAGATATGTGCTTGGGACGTTTCACATGTGTTTTCGGTTTGATGTTTGGGTCGGGGGTAGTCATAGAATCGAACACATAGTTAGTTTATCGGGTTTCCCAGCAGGATTCCTTGGACCCTGCTATCGCCCAACTCCCTCAAAATTTGTTAAAAAAGGGCGATTGTAAGGGTCCAAATTACTCGGACTATAGGCCTACTAGTACTAGTAGTAGTAAAAGTAGTAGTGACTTGGGTGCAAAACGACCTGCTTCGTTACTCATTTTGCACTGTGAAGCCGTAACCATGCTATAACTTACTTAGGCCTTAGTCCGAGTAGCTTGGACACGACAAGTCACCCTTTTTTTATCTAATTTTGAAATTTTGAGGGACGGGTGACTGTAGGGTCCAAGGAAAGTGGCTATGCAATGTTGGAATTTAATCTTTGAAAAATACCCCCGACCGAAATCCCCAGATTTATCCCTCAAAACATCCGTGAAACCATCCCACGTGCCCATTGAGGATTGCACGCATTGAGCCCTACGACTGTTTCCTGAATAGCAGTGCAAAGCAACGCCCGGGACATCGCACCGCGCGCGCACACTTGGATTTGAAACTGTATGAAGTCACTTGGTCCGGGTGCGGAGTGGTCTGCGGAAGTGTGTGTGCGCGCGGTGCGATGTCCCGGACATTGCTTTGCACTGCTGTTCAGGAAACAATCGTAGGGCTCAACGCGTGCAAGCGCGCGCACACTTCCGCAGACCACTCCGCACCCGGACCTGGTGACGTCATCCAGTTTCAAATCCAAGATGGCCACCCCAACTCAGATCGTCGACCCATTCTCGGTCAACTGAGGGGAAATTTCTCCCTTTTCCCAAACGTGAGTAAAACAAAATGACCAGTAGGCAGTATTGTAATGTGTAATTCTTACTCAATCCTCAATGGGCGCACGGGACGGTTTCACGGATGTTTTGGGGGTAAATCTGGGGATTTCGGTCGGGGGTATTTTTCAACGCAGTGGCTAAATATTGTTACAACAGCAGTAACACAACTTCCATTTTCTATAGTTACGGCACTGCAACTGCGCAGGCGTGAGGACGTGCCAGATTTTGTTGCATGGGGTATAAACCCCACATGCACAGGCAGCGCTGCCTCAAGCTCAGTACAGGCACAAGAAACATGGCAAATTCTCTGGCTGTTGGCACATATTTTGCTTGTCTTGAAGCAATATCCCTGTCATTATCGGAATGGAAAAAGGTGTATTTTATAATCATGTATATAAGAAGCTCTCGCACGGTGAGATCGTCAAAAAAAAAATCATTAACAAAGTCGTCAGCGATGCACTGTACTGTACATGTACTGACCTTGCGTGCATGCATGTGGCGGCAGAAAATACAAGAAGTCATTCGATTTTAGGGAGGTTTGTGCTATACAAATTATAAAACTATTATACCTATAAATCAACATTGTAATTTTCTTTGATCAAACAGTGGCAATAAATAAAGACGAATGTATCATGCAAATGCAACTAATCAAGATCAAGCACGACGGCAGCGTCGCCAGCTAACATATCGCGCTTCCAAAGTCAGTGTGCACGTTACGGACGGCGGGCCAGAAGCAATGCTGGAGGAAATGTGTCTCTTGAGTGAAATTTGGTAAGGTTATAACTGAAGAAGCACTGAGAAAGAGGATTGTGGAGTTTTTTTTAAACGTCACAAAAGAAGACATCAACAAGACCAATACGTTTTAAGCATAAATTATGAATGATTTGAGGAAAGTGTTAGGAGCAGTGTGGAAAAACAAAAACAAAGATGAACACAAAAAAACATACAGGGAAGAATTTAATAGTGCCACACAGCATTTTGAGTTGATTTAAGAATTTATTTTGCGTTTGGCTACACTGGGACACCTTACTAAACACCACTGACGAAAATAGGTGACGGTGCTTACTGCGCGGTGCGCCGCGGATGTCAACAAAAGCGGGTAATCTTACCGAAATGACAGGCTTGATCGACCTTCTCTATAATTATTCTAATAGTCTGTGGTGTGGACAAAGTGACTGAGACCTCTTTTAGTGTGATACTTTCATCCACATTGTTCAGTTTGAAGAAAAGTCGAAAACCAGTTATTGGAGGATACTACTAGTATCCTCCAATAACCGGTTTTCGACGATATAAGGACTTTTCTTCAAACTGAACAATGTGGACGAAAGTATCACACTAAAAGAGGTCTCAGTCACTTTCTCCAAATCACAGACTATTAGAATAATCATAGAGAAGGTTGATCAGGCCTGTCACTTCCGTAAGATTACCCGGTTTTGTTGACGTCCGAGGCGCACCGCGCAGTAAGCATCGTCACCTATTTTCGTCGGTGGTGTTTAGTAAGGTGTCCCAGTGCCGCCAAACGCAAAATAAATTCTTAAAATAACTCAAAATGCTGTGTGGCACTGTCAAATTCTTCCCTGTATATTTTTTTGTGTTCATCTTTTGTTTTTTTGGTCGACACTGCTTCTAACACTTTCCTCAAATCATTCATAATTTATGCTTAAAACGTATTGGTCTGGTTGATGTCTTCTTTTGTGACGAATTAAAAAAAATCCATAATCCTCTTTCTCACTGCTTCTTCAGTTATGACCTTTCCCAATGTCACTCCAGAGACACATTTCCTCCTTCTTGGTACTTTCTTTAGCTGCCCTTTTATTTTTTTCATTTTTTTATAAAAGCCTATTGGGCCATGTTACTTGTTGTCTTTAAATAATAATAAAAAAATAAAAAATAAAAATTATATAAGCGAGACGCCCTATACTGGCTATAGGAGCCGCCATAGTTTTTACCCAGAACGGACTGCCTAAAGTTGCGTGATATATTTTTTTTCTACGGATGTTGGGGTTTGTTATGGTACACTCAGATTTTTTTTAGGACCAACAATAAAGAAAACTGGAGCTTCGAAGCAACTGCCAATTTTGTACCTAGGAAAATAGACCCCAAAAGAGCAACTTTTTGAATCACACTAGTTTGGCCTACTGGAAAAACCTTAACTTTCCACATTTTCGGTGACAGACAAGAGCAGGAAACCAACTGTAAGATACGAAGTCTGAGATCGTTTTACGGAGTTGTTTTCATCGTGCGATGTGAGTTAGAAGGCTAAGCGCCGAAAACGTGTACCGTCGAAAACGGGGGTTCCCACGATACTACTACTACTAGGCTACTACTACTACTAGTACTACTCCGTACTACTACTAGTAGTACTACTAGTACTAGGCTAGTCCGAGTAACTTGGACCCGACAAGTCACCCTTTTTTATCGAATTTTGAAATGTTGAGTTTCGGGTGACTGTTACACCGTAAGTTACAGTCACCCGAAACTCAAAATTTCAAAATTCGATAAAAAAGGTGACTTGTAGGGTCCAAGTTACTCGGACTAGTACTAGGCTAGGCCTTACAGTTACAAATTTTTGATGTGGACGGAAATAAAGAATATCTTTGAAACAGCTCAGGTTGAGTTGTTAATGGATACCCATATGTTCATGTTTAAGTCAATAACAGACTCTGACTTATGATTCGGTTTCGTTTCGTAATTTACCTGTTGTAATTGTGCTCGGTACGTGGCCAAATTCGTATTCCAGTCCTCGTTTACTTCAGCCATTTTTGTAAAAATGAAAAACATTGAGCAGCGCCCTCTCGTGATAATGGATTAAGATTAATGAGGCGGCTTTTTCTGCTGCAAAACCCCGCCGTCCATGGTCTCAATAATTTATCAGTTTTCTGTCATTCGTCGGTAATAAATCGTCAGATTGAGTTTTGAAGAAGATACTCCGTTCTGAATAACACCCCCAAGATTAAATTTCAACAAAGAGCTAAAATCTTGTGTTCCGAGATTTTGAGCCCGTTTTTGAAAAACCGATTGCGCCTGTTTTTCAAATGGAAAAAAAAGTTGACAACGAAAATTTCGACTGAGTCTCTGAGACCTATTGAATCCGCCCCTCTTTTATTAAAATACAAACAACCAATTGTTATAGACCTGACTACAGCAGCTCGGATCACATAGAGTGGATGCATATTCCTTATCACCATGACTCGGTGAAGGGGAGAAAACAACCAAAGCTCGCACCTCTGTAGGCCTACATGTTCCTTATCCACCATGGCTCAGTGTTAGGTATACCCTCCTTACTTGTTAACGAGCCTTGCCCTCATCCATGAATGGATTTCCTCCACAAGACACGACCTAGCTGTTCATCCTTGACCAACACATTGCTGACTCCAGACTGCAACTGCTCAACACATCGACCGCAAACTCAGACCCTCCAGTTCCGTCTGCCCCAGGTTCTTCGGGCAACCGAAGATCCACAAACCAGACTTCGCCCCATCGTTGCCTCCAGAGGTTCCCCCACGTACAACACTGCCCAATACTTAGCCAAATTACTCAGACCCTTGGTGGGTCAATCCACAAAATAATTTCGTCGCTAACTCTGCCCACTTCGTCGACATCACTAGAAAACTCACACTCAAACCTACTGACTTGGTCAGCTTAAATGTTGTTTCCCTTTTCACCAATGTCCCCACAGGCGAGGCCTGCATGTATGTTAATTAAGGAAAGACTCATGTATGACCCTACGTACCTGATAGAACGCACCCATTGTCCCCGGACCAAATCCACATTGCTGCTAACCCGTGTTGCCTCGAGCTGTTTCCAGTGGTATGGCGGGTTCTATATGAACAGACGTCCGGGACCTCCATAGGATCTCCTTTATCCCCGGTCCTTGCAGAAGTCTTCATGGAGGAGTTCGAGTAGTCCTCTCTTCTTACTGCGGACCTCCAACCCACCAAACTGGCTCCGCTACGTGGACCACACGTTCGTGGTCTGGCCCCACGGCCCTCCAAGAATTCCTACAAAACCTCAACGGACAACACCCCAACATTGCCTTCACCATGGACCGAGTCGAACATGATGGCTCCAACCCTTTCCTGGGCGTCAAGGTTTCCCGCAACCCTGACGGTACCCTTGCGCAAACCATCTACAGGAAACCGACCCACACGGACCACAACCTAGCTCTACCAGCTATCCTTCCACCACCCCGGCATCAAGTCTTCCGTTAACCGGACACTGGTGAGGCGGGCCTTCGACATATGTGATGCAGCCTTCTTACAGCCAGAACTGCATGCAACACATTAAGTCCGCCCTCCAGATGAACGGATACAACCCTAGCCACATCAAGCTCTCCACCCCACCCCCTGACCAAAGGGTCTCCTAAGGTCCCTCTCCCACTCCCGATCAAGGGGTCTCCTCTACCCAAGGTCCTACACCCCCCCCCCCCCCAGTCACCCTTCCGTACATAGGCCCGGCATATCCCATCGGCTACAACGGGTCTTCCACAGAGCGGGCATTAGAGTTTTCCACTCCTTGTCCAACAAGCTCCAGTCCTCTCTTCACACCCACAAGGACAAACTAGCCTCTTCGAAACAGCCATGCAGGTGTCTATCGTATCGTATCCCATGTGAATGTGGAAAAGTCTACATTGGGGAGACCGGTAGGAACCTGGCAACCCGACTGAAGGAGCACAAAGCACACGGCCGGCGGGGTGACTTTGACAAGTCTTCCATTGTCAAACACTCCCACTGGCTGAAGACCACCCAGTCAACTGGCAAGCAGCGGAACTAATCTTCCCAATACAGCAATTGCATTCCAGACGGATCAGACAGGCGATCGAAATCCGCAAGCACGACACCGTACCCTAAGAAATCGGCTACCATCTCAGCGAAATTTGGCTCCCCCTCATCCCGACCAACGTATCTTCTATATCCAAGGTCAACCAAACCATGCCCAAACCAGTCTAAGCCCCCCTTCAGAGGATCATCTTTCCCGCCTTCCCGCCTCAGCGATCACCGGCATATAAGCAGATCCACCACCGAGTCCAAGACATTCTCCTGATGACGGCCAGAATATACTGGTTGAAACGTTGAGTTACCACTCGGCTTCTTTTCAGAACCACACCTCTTCTTTAAGAAACTTTATACATGGTGTCACCGCAAACATTCTTTCTCTAGTTGGTATTAAACCAATTGCTATCCTGGATTTGTGAAGTTAACCCAAAAACTGTTGCAAAATGCTCACTGACCTGCAATATATAAGAGGGCCTGACGTTTCGATCCTAGCCGGACCTTTCTCAAAGGCAAAGTGACAAGGACAAACATAGACAGTCAGGGGAAGGAAAGCCCCGACACATGCACATGACGAAGGACAAAAGGGAAGGGAGTGGGATGCAGATGTACACCGAGGGAGGGGAGATTAGGGAAAACAAACAAAAGGGTAGAGAGGATCAAAGGCGGGCGGGAGGTGGGAGATCAAAGGATAAAGCTACAGGGAAGATGAAGAAAAGATGTGTTAATGAGGATTAGTCATTCCCTTCTTGAATATTAAGGCCATTAGGTTGTAGCGCGGAGACGCTTAATCCACAGTTTTCCCTGCTGAGGCGGACAGCATCTTTCCGATGGCCAAGAGACTATGCCCTATCCCCAGAATGGAATGATTAGGGAGATAGTACCCACAGGTGTATCTACTCGCTTGGTATTGATTACTATTGATGGTAGATCCATAGTCATTTCTTTAGGCTGCGTCTAGTTTCACTGACATATTGAATGTTGCAAACCCTGCAAGAAATGAGATACCGGTATAACATTAGTTTTACAAGTGATCCTTCCGTTGGTCCTATGCGTAGAGTCAGAGGAGTGTCCAGAAAAGGAGACTACTTCCTTCACATGGTTCAGACAGACTACACATTTAGAATTACACTTGAAGTTTCCATGCTGGGTCGGGGGTGAAGGATCCAAAGAGGGGACCTCAGCACGAACAATAGGATCTCGTAGGATGCGAGACGTCAGTATGCCAGAAATGGGGTGTTAGGAACAGCACTGGCCAGACGGTCTGAGGTGTGGAGAATGTGGTGATTGTCATTAATAATTTTCCGGAGGTGACGGAGACAAGGATGAAAGCTGGTGACCAAGGGGATCCTAGGCCTTTTCGTAGGGCGAGTTGACCTTCCTTTAAGGGCCAGACTACGGGAGACAGACCTAGCCCTATCAATACTAGAGCTTTAAATTTGACGACGGCCGTGACCCATGGCAATTAAATTCCTCTTGAGGTCCTGTGAATGGCGGGAGAAATCTAAATCATTAGAAAATATCCGCCTAAGGCGAAGAGCTTGACTGTAGGCTATTCCAGTCTTACAGGGTCTAGGATGGCAGCTTGAGGCATGGAGATATCGATGTGTATCTGTGGGTTTAGAATACAAATCTGTGGTTTGGATGTCGCCGTCTTTCCGACATCCAGAAAATCTGATGGGAAGATTACTCCGATGTGAAAGTTATATTGCTGTGGAGGGAATTGATGTGTTCAATAAAATCACCTAAACTGCTCCTTTCCCTAGTTCAGATGAAATAGAAGTCATCGATGTATCTCCATCATATCCATGGGAGACAAGGTGCCGTCTTCAGCATGCGTTCTTCAAGGTCACCCATGAAAAGGCAAGCGAAGGAGGGAGCTATGCGTGCACCCATAGCAGTCCCATGTACCCGTAGATAGTGTTTGTCCAGAAAGGAAAAGTTGTTCTTGGTTAATACAAGTCTCATTAGGGTAACAATGTCACTAATGGGGGGGGGGAGTGTCCACTTCTGACCAAAGCTGAGGAGCAAGCAAGAAATCCTTCCTTATGGAAGGGTCCTGCTAGGATCGAAACGTCAGGCCCTCTCATTTTTGGATTCTAATTTGACAACTGCTTATTAAAACACATACAAATGAAATTCATTGGAAGTGGTGATATCTGATGCTGTTTATTTGTGGCAAGTTGGAACTGACAATTTTATCAGGAATCTTACATTGAGAAAAGACCACAAGCCATTTTTAGCACATGTATGCTTGTGTAGTGACAGAGAAAGGTTCCCAGTTACTCCCGGTGTGTGCCAAAAAATTATTTATCAAAACAGGTTTACAATTTATAAATTCTCAAACAACAGCCTTTCCCAAAATAGCGCCCCCAAAACAAACCCACCTGCAGTCTGAATTCCCATTGGTATACAAGTTGATATCTGAATCCAAGCAATGCTGATTGCAACACCAAATGTCCAGTTGCATCCTGAAGTATCAAATGTGACCCAAGCATTCAAAATATGACCTGAATATAAACAGGTCATCAAACACAAAGCTTATAAGGGTAACCACTAACCAGGGCAAATTCACATTGCTTAGCTCAAATACCCCCTTGTTTTAATGCACACTGTAGTGGTGTCCAAAAATACATTGTTTGAAACTGTAAGACAAACTTACCGTACTCATAAATTAAAGTGTAAATTAAAAAAAATCTTTTGGACTAATTTTCCCACATAATTTACATGAAAAAAATATTACAACAAAGATAAACTACAATTAATTCAATATTAAAAAAATTGTTTTCTTTACAAAAGGTTGCTTTGTTCATAACATGGTTATGTACAGGTAGAAAGGGAAAACATAATAATGTGATCCTTACACTTTTCGTTAGTTCAGTTGTATAATGACATACAATTTAAAATGTAATTTTTGAGTTTCACCATTTGAAATGACAATGTTCTGGAAATGGAAAAGGTACACTTGTGTTGTATAAATACAGTAACCACCTTTCAGACTTGTCACTTGTGCTGAAAGCTCAATAACAGGAAATCAAGATCACTGAGAATGCAGGAACACTGCTACTAAAACAAACTGATGCTAGCTGATTAATAACCCGCACTCTGCCAAACCACAAATCCCATATAATGACTAAGAGGGGAGAACAAGACAGCCATTATGAACAATGAAAACTGAAGTGACATCACAGCACGGCTTAAATCAAATGTGGCTGATAGTTACAGGATTCTCTTTTCAATGGGTGGGATAACTTGTATTTTATCATTAGGGATGCCAATTGTTAGCCATTGGATTTAACTGCTTTAATTACGAGTTCAAGACTCTTGCAGAACATTTTTGTGGAAAATAAAAATCAGGCATTGTTTTAAAAGACCAAGAGTTTGTACATGTTCAAATAATGATTAACTTCGTAAATTAAGATCATAGTACATGAAGGTTATCAGATTTAACCACTTTTGCACCACGTTTTTTTTTTTTTTTTTTTTTATAATATGCCATTTAAAAAACTCACTATACAATCAGAAGTAATAGATATCATAAAATAAATCAATGAGATTATCCACTCAGAAAAGGACCCAGAGTGTTATGGTAATGTATGTGTTGGGTAGTGCGTGAACTTTGTGTCCATTGACAGCACACTAGCCATCTTCATCCAAAAAAATCTAAGTGGTTAAACACTGCTTTGTTCTTACTGATCATGTACATGATCATGATCATGAAGTGAACAATGCTATGACACTTATAAATGAAAAAAACAGCCACCTTGATGGTACTTTCCCATTTGTACATAAAACTAGCCCATTTCAGATGTAACAAATGCTCATGCACCCCTAGGCCATGCATACACATTTGTTCACTAGTAGGAATTTTCTCCGGTTCAGACAGTAAAGGCTTCACATCATAATTGCAAATGATGTTTAGTTTTGTTACAGTCATAATCATAAAGAATACATCGATAATATTTTAATTACAGTATAAGTGCAGGGTTGCTAGGAAATAAAACAAGAGAATCATAAATAAATGCTTAAGGAATAAAGAAATATATAAAAACTGATGCAACATTCGTTAAAGTCAACCCTGCCCTACTTTACCAGAAATCTTTGAGGAGATGGCCGGTGAGTGAATCACAAATCCAATCATAGTTACCATTAGTGCTGTTTGATGCCCTCCACTGTCTAGTGAAATCAAATTTTTTTTTAGTGTAATCTGATGTGGGTTTTGTTGAGAATACATATTTCCCCATGCAATGCAATACCATATAGCTTTGGTAGGGATTTTGAAAAATGTAAAACACTACACAATTACACATAATTGGTCACATTACAAAATATTTTCATCTATTGGTAATCGGGAAAATGTTGTTTGCAAATAACTAATCG
Organism: Luidia sarsii; assembly: GCA_949987565.1. Classification (NCBI taxonomy): domain Eukaryota; kingdom Metazoa; phylum Echinodermata; class Asteroidea; order Paxillosida; family Luidiidae; genus Luidia; species Luidia sarsii. The sequence continues at coordinate 2,387,893 of OX465121.1, forward strand.
AAAAGGAATATCATAATTTTTTCTTGTAAGACCATTAGGTAAACAGTTTATTGGTGAATGTTTCTTTGCATAAAACACCATCTCACTAGCTGCTCCAATCTCTTCCACTGGGTAGTGTAAGTGTGATACCAACAAAGAAACCCCCACTAAGCTAGTGGTTGTTATGACAAACTGCTCCTCTGACAAATCAACGGGCTAGGTGCTGTTTATACATCCATAATAACTTTGTACAAGCTTTTTGCAGGCAAAGAAATTGAGGGTTTGGGTTGGTTTCATTTACATAGCTATTAGTGTAGTATGGGCATAGATAACATTTTGGATTGTTTATCTCAATGTGTCACCTTCAGACCATATACCCCTTAATACTTGATCTGGGATTTCTTCTTCTTTTGCATCTGCTTGGGTTAAACATTTTTTTTAAACAAAGTTGTCAGATGGCCATAATAATTAAATTACATGTATCATGGTTGGACTGTATGAATCACATATACATTTGCTGTTGTTGCTGCTGCTGTTGTATTGACTGCTGAGGTTGTTGCTGACCCATGACATGTTGGCTGGATGGTGCCCCACTGTAATTCTGTGTCATGATAGGTGGGCCTTGCACACCAGTGGGCACGCTGCCCTGTGCTGTGTAGGAGGTGGAAGTACTGGCACTGACTTGATGCACAGTATTCAGAGGAGTAGCTTGGTAAGGCCCCATGCTACCTTGTCCAAGTTGTCCAGCCTGTGACTGGAAGATTGCACCACCTCCAGGACTGAAAATATACATACAAACCTCTTGAATGTTTAAGATGGTACAGTTGGTACATTAATCCAGAAACTCAATTTCAAATTAGGCACTTTGTTTATATCAGAATTTCCAAATATCGATATACAGCATATATCAGCAACCCAATTGTAATCAATATAAAGATTTTTCTCACACAGGGCAGGTTGGCTTGGGCTGCTCACTTTTTTTTATTTCATTGGTTCTACTTCCAGTATATATTTTTTTTCTCAAAAAGAAAAAAATAATTTTGTGTGTGCCGTCCATTCAAAAATAGAGTTTTCTTTGCAGTCTGGAAAGTGGCTCCGGCAGGGCCACATTCCAGGCATGTGCAGTCCGGTAAGGTCAAATTTCAATGTGCAGGTGTGTGGACATGTGCAAACAAACAACAGTTCTTGAATTGCAATGACACGATCCATTTTTTGATGATTTTCCTAGCTGGAACGCACCTAATGATAATAGGTGACAAACGCAGCTCTATTCAATCAGGTCAAGAATCCAGCATGACCTGAAATTTTGTTGGTTCCTCGTGTAAAGTTAAGGGCTGGAGGTTATTCTACCCGTCACTCCCCCACAAGAATGGAACCATGCATTGCAATCTAAACAAATGTTACTAACAAAGCCATGATGTTCTTTGACTTATTGCCATTTTTTTTAACCTTAGTTCCCTGCTATGAGTTTACTTTATAGTAATCCAATTTTCTCATGAACAAATCTCATATACATATCAATAATATCAATATTTGAGCACCGATATATCGATATTTGAAAAACCAGATATAGATGGTGCCTATTTGAATGATTTGTGCAGGATTTATTACGATTTCTGAGTTTTATTTTGGGTACGTTAGGCTTCTCAAAATGCAGTATCAAGCCTTAAAAACGTATGCCTATAAGTTACGACCATCGTTTAAGACATTATATGATTGGCATGTTACATACATGTGGGTTAAAATGAGCTGACGATAAATAAAAGAACAGGGTTACTCTTTTATGGTTATGTTCTTTTGGTTTGTTATTTTTATTCTCATAGCATTCCTAATTGCAAAATAATTACAAACTGCTTATGAAAGGCATTGTTCACACACGAAAAATTGCCACAGCACTGCGGCCTCTGGCTGGTTGGGTATGTGTGCATTTACCCATGTGAACATGCCCACCATACAGTGTGAATGATGCAATACATAAGGCTATTATGTACTGCACATACATGTGCAAGAACATGTACCAGCACAAGCACAGTACAAGGTGTTTTACAGGAAGTGGGAAGTAAGGCAGATTAGGATCCAGTCCATGAGATCCAAGTATTGTTAATATCATCCAGCACTCTTGCTGTAAATATTTCCAGTATAAGTGGTATGTCACACATTAGACCTCAGAATTAAAAGGCAATGCTGCTTAGATTTTGCGGGTGTTAAAGAAACTCAGGAAAACCACAGGTGAAGGCTTTTATTTAAGACATTTTCAATATCATTCATGACATCAAACATTTTGATGTACATGTATTCATATACCGGGGTAAGTAAAAACTAGATATCAGTGATATCGATATCAAAGTGGTAATATAAGTAGATCTACTGTATGGTGCCTATTTCAAATGTTGGTCAAGTTCATTCATTTTCATTCAAATGAAAAAACAAATAATTAGCTTACTGTGAATACAAAGCTTGTGAAGACTGTGCCATTGTCCTTTGGTTTCCTTGGGTCATCATCTGTCCCTGTGGCATAGTCATCTCACCCCCCTGCTGCACAATGGGCTGTCCCATCTGACCTGAGGCTGCATACAAACCCTGTGGAGTATACTATAGATCAAAGACATGTCCAAATTACAACCAGATTACCGTACACTTTATGGAGAATATACTGAACAAAAGTTGTTACCCTCCTGTAATACTTTTTCTCTGCTTTGAATAATCAATAATAAGTTTAACACAATTGTGATAAGTCAAACAAACACAGGGAAAACTGACTGGGAACTTTTGAAAAATTTGCAAAATTTTGCAAATCGTGATAAGTATTTAAAGGTCAACTGCAATGCATTTTGGAATTCGTTTTTATTATTTCAAATAATACTATGGTGTCAGTAAAATACATCCATGCATTTTTTCCGAATTTTAAACTATGGGAAAGAGTTTTAAAAAATGATTTAAGTTTGGAAGGGGGAGCAGCCACGCCTCCGTGGAGGACGTCCTTGGTGACGTCAGCGGATGAAGACTCGGTCCATTACTCTTGTCGGGGAACTATTGTATTGTACGTTCGTGTATACCAACAGTCAGTGCACGTTTTTCAAGAGAACCGATTTCGGGAGTAAATATCGACAAACCCGTTGACACGCCAGCCAGATTCGTTGTTGAAGATTGCAGCAGTGGAATAAACATGCATTTATTCCCTGACGATCCTAGAATAAGCCGCATTTTGACGTCAAAAATCACGCTGACACGACCGAAATAATCCGACCCGTCAAATCGTGCAGTGCAGTGTCCATTTCGAAGCTTGTTTTCACGGAGACCATTCGGGCTCCTACGTGTATGGTTTGGCAACGTGTTTCCGTCTGTGGCCATAGGAAAACTATTTTCAGAATTTCTATCCTTGTTATCGACTTAGAATTCATCTGATTCCGAAGAAAAAGCTTGTCGAAAGACGTCTCGGCCAACAAAATTGTCAGAATTTCTCGCTGAGAAAAAGACTGGTGCCACGCTCAAAAAACGTGCATTATCTGGTGAACGCGTCAGGGAACCTCTCCGACTATCTAAGTGCATACAGCTTTCGCGGGGAGAGAACAAAAATTCTGCGTTCATCCGGTGATGTAAAGAACAGCGCCCTCAATAACTACGAGCATAATTTTAATTAATTAAAAAAGGCTTCTAATAAGCCTGAAACACAAAATTTATGTTTGATCTGGAATTACAATGTACCAATGAACATATTTAATGCCAAATCAGGATTTTCTAATTTTTGCACTTCAGTTGACCTTTAAAAACAAAGAAACAGTACTAATTTTGTATGTTACCATGTCAAGGCATACATGTAGCACTTGTTTTAACTTACTGGTACCTCCCCATATCCTGGTACGCCTTGGTTTGTGACTCCTGGCTGGTATTGCCCCGCTATGCCAGGCTGAGGCACATTGACCGTCTTCAAGGAGTAACCATAGACAGGGGCTTCTTTCATGAGCTTGTGGTACATTGAAAAAGCATCCACCAGTTTTGCATTTAGTGCTGTCAGGTCATTGTGTTCGCGGTCCACTGCTTCTAGTTCCTGATCAATGAGTGGGTTCATTCTCTTACAAGTGTCTACAAAAGATAACAAACACTTTGTCAGGCGCCTGTACATGTTTATCAAATCAAAAGTTTGCATTTCAATATCTGAGTACAGGAATCCTGACACCCTGCAGTGCAGGATTTGTGAGCTTCGGAAAATTGGCATTGAGAATAATAATGGTAATGATATAGTCAAGCTAAGTTACCAGACATAAATCTTCATCAAATTGCACTACCCACTTTGTGCCAGGACCTCCGAAATTGGAGTGCCGTTGGTTTTACTATGCGATGGGGCCCTCTAAATCCAGGGAACACTCTTTTCAGCTTAGAACAAATCAATACGAAGTTGCCACATGAACTGCGAGATTAGCGGCAACAATTGCACTATTGTGGGACCTTTACTGTGGATGATCGAGGGATAACACGCTACCACAGGAGACATTGAGTTTGCATGCCACACAGCACACGTCGGTCAGGCAGTGGAATTCTACCCACATTCTTCACCGCAATCTGTACAATCGATTGGGGCCGACCAACTCAAATAAATTTGACTGACTGGAGTGGATACTAGCCTGCAGTCAGGGACACACACCGCTACGCTCCATTGATAACGCACAATGGGCCCTTTTTAGAACGGATAATCTCTTGACAAAAGCCACACCAATGTCTGAATTGTGCCAGGTTTTACTCTCCAGTACCCATAGTTACCCCCGGTACCCTTATTGATTTTTTTTTTCTGAAATATATTGTTCCAATTGTTTTAGCGAGATTTGAAAATGGAACAACCAAGGAAAAACTTGCTGGGAATTTTGTTAACAAATTGAAAAATTGGGAAAGAAAACTTAGCGCAAGGTATTTTTCCAGTGCCTGTGACCACCATACGGAGGATTTTGAACAATGCTCAGATGGAAGAGCACTGGTACGTTAATCCCGAGGTCTCGGGTTCAAGTCTCGGTCCAGTCAGAGTTTTCTTTGCCAATTTTACAATATGAGATTTGAAAATAACGCATTGTTAAAAAAACACCTGTATGGCGGTTATGAGCACTGGAAAAACAGCCAGCGTGAAGTGGTTAACCACTTCGCGCCGGGGTGTTTTTCAGCGCCGATGACCGCCATACGGGGGTTTTTGAACAATGCATCATTTTCAAATCTCGCTAAAACAATCGGAACAATATATTTCTGTGTAATAAATTGATAAGGGTATACTATGGGTACAAGAGAGTAAAACCAGGCACAATTCGGACGTCGCTGTGGCTTTTGTCAAGAGATTATCCGTTCGAAAAAGGGCCCTTTGTGCGTTGTCAATGGACCGTAACGGACTTGTGTGTGTGTGCGTGTACGGTGCTGTCAATCCCTGACCGCAGACTCCAGCCTCCACTCCAGGCAGTCAAATGTGGGGGGAATTCCAATGCCAGACTGACGACCGTTGGGCTGTGTGGCATGCAAAGACAATGTCCCCCGCATGCTTTCAGCTGCAGCGCGGTATCCCTCGATCCTCCACAGTAAAAGTCCCACAATCATGACAATTTCACAATTACTGCTGCTAATCTTGCAATTCATGTGGAAACTTGCGTCAAAAAGGGTCTTAATACTGATTCGTATTGCTTTGTTCTAAGCTGAAAAGAGTCTTTGTTTAGAATGTGGATAACAGTGGTGCCCAGATACACAGGGCCCCGTCGCATAGTCAAGCCAATGGAGCTCCGGATTCGGAGGTCCCGGCGCGAAGTGGTTAAACATCGCACAAAACATTTTCTTACCACTTTTTTCTGCAGTAAGCAAATGTTTGGCAGAATATAAATCTCACCTTCTAATACCAGCATTTCCTGTGAATCTGGTCTGGTTTCTGTAGGGTCAGCATTCTGAAGTAGCTCCAGACAGTTATCCATTTGACCTTCATCAATCTCAACTACCTCAGGTGTCATGGCCTCAATGGTTCGTACTTCAACCTCTTCATCAAATGAAACCTTCTTCTCTCTCTCCCTTATATCTGGACAAATGGTTTAAAAAGACAAATCACCTCCATTTCTTCATTCCTACACTTTTGTGATTACATGGTGAATTGGTTAACATCAACGACGCCCAAACAAAATCAATGACGCCAAAACAAAATAGCTTATTTTTACATAAACATTGTACTGTCAGCTCTCACTAATACCAAAATGGAAAGAACACAATTCAGGTTATAACAAACAGGTCTTTGGTATCAGCAAAAATGTGCACATTTCTATGGAGAAAATTTTGCTTCAGACGTAAGTAAAGTCTGTGACGTGGTTGATAGGGTTGCCATATACAAGGAGAGCAGGCTCAGGGTTACAGTGTACTGTCATAAAGTCTGTCTTGGGGCACTAATGACAAACCCAAGCTCGGCACCTGATTCCGCAACTCTCTTTAGCTGTGACTGGGTGCTTTCCATTGATGATTCTAGGAGAGCAATGTCGTTCTTAACTTACGACGCGTCGCAGATGCATTGTGCAATCCATTTCATAAAGCACGTTGTAGGGGCGATGCGTTTAATATTTATTTTGACTCGTTTTAAGTTGTTGTGCGAGCCTAATTTCCATGCCACTGCGACTGTTTGCTGCACCAACGCTCGCTTCTGCCGTGTTCTGGTAACAGCTGTCGCGCAGTCCCTACGAAACCAACATGATGATTGGAAGAGAGGAGAGGCCAAAAATTCGACGTTCGGGATATCGTCTGCTTTGGGAGCCGCACGTGAACGGACAAAGTCCTGCCTAAATTTTGAAGGACCTATTCCAATTTATAATTTACTATTATTTTTCTACAGGTAATGTAGGCCTATGTCTTGTTCGATTTTCTTTCATTCGTTTTATGTCGAATTTAATTTTCAACCCTGTCCACGATTTCAAAAATGCCTTCTTGCATGAACTTAAAGCAGTATCGCTGATACAATCTCCTCAGTATTCATCTGATCAAAAGGATTCCTACTTTACCGAAAGCCCCTTTCTCGTCGGAATGTCTGTCGCACTTTGCGTTCCGTTACTCGCATCAGTGCCATTTTCTTCAATTTGTATAGTTTGTGCATGTAGACTGTAGTTACGACAACCCACAGACATGTCGTAACTTATGACGTGTTTCACACCGTTGTCAAGGATTTTTCGACGTGTTCAACGCGTCGCAAGTTTTATGAAATGGATTTGCGACGCGTCGAAACGTTGTGACGTGTTATGCATCGCAAACCGAGCGATGCGTCGCAGAGCTTTATGAAATCGCCCCCTGGGATGGATCTCATCTCCAGACTCCAAACCACAGGCTTTGGTAAGCAGAAAATCAACTAGAATGAGGAACAGAAAAGGGGCTAGAACATGACCCTGCAGGATGTTACCACGTAGGCATTTGAAATTCCTCCATCTGATGTAACCACGCTGATGGAGTTGTCGTATACCACTAGTTGATTATACCACTTCTCAGACAAAACAAGACCAGGGTTGATAAAAGAGTTGTATACATACCTGCATCTGTTTCTGCTGTTAAGTCAGCGGTGACAAAGTTCGATGGAAATAATCCACTTCCTCTGAAATTTTCTCCCTTCCACCAGTTTGTGTCACTAAGTAAATGAAATTAAATCACATGTAAAGATACATGAGTTGTTGAATTTACCACTTAAATTAGCATTTTCTTTTCTTCGAGGGGTCTAGATGTAAATTAGGGGAACAAACTTTCTACATTACCATTGAAGGATTTTCAAAGCCATATATCGTTTCTTTATTTCCCAAAGTCTACCAAACTTCAAAATGAAACATAGCTAGGGGTAAAAAAGGATTAAATACATTTGCAAATGGGTCACATTAGGTCACATGGTGAGTTTATGATCTCTTTAAAAAGAATAACCTGCATAAACATAAAGGGTCAATGCAAGATATTAATAAACATACCTGTCATCTAGAATGCTAATTATTTCTCCAGCCTTAAATGTGAGTTCATTATCTTCGGCAGCTTCAAAATCATATAGTGCCTTAACTTTCCTTGGTTCTCGTCTGGTGGTGGCAGCAGACACAGATGAACCAATACTGGCATACAGACTAGAGGATGGATACAGACTACTAGTCTTGGTTTTGTCTTCTTGTAAGGACAGTTGGATTGCTGTAAACAAAACACAAGATACACAATGTAAAATGTGCAAATATTAATATTCTACTAATTCATTGAAACAACAAAATTATATACAAATTAAGAAATATTGGAAATGTAAATCTTAACACTATTAAGGTGGAAACATAGTTCCAAGGTCACTTACACATCAAGATAGTTAACTGTTAAAATCTGTACTATTTAAAAAAAAATTGTATATAACCCTTGTAAACATTATTTACGGTACTTTTTTTTTGAGCTACAAAAATACTGGGTAAGTCCAAGTCTGAGTCCCAAATCACAAAGATCAAGTCTCGAGTCCAATTCAAATGTCATCTTTCAATTAAAGGGGAATGCAACCCCCAAAATTAAGTTAGCTTATCTGATTGCGTGTTAAAAACAACCTACACTTACCTATGAGCCACTCACGTATGATTTTCATGAATAAAGAGAGAAAATTAATGGAATTCTAGAGACTCCAGTGGTCTAATTTGCGTTCCTGTACATCGCCATCTTTTTTAAGGTGCCGCCGCCGATTGCGGGGGATGTGACGTTTTAGACAGGGAACTGCAGTATGAGGTGCCCGGATGTGCACCCTACTGCGTGTAGTTTGTACACACTAAATGATGGTGTACTACCAGACTTTTTGGCTGTATAAATGCCAGTGGGAAAAGCTGGAAAAAACTTTCAATGCAATTCCCAACAAGGACAAAAAACTTGAGTTATTTAGGAAGTGGGCTGTGGCCCTCAAAGTGGAGAAATTTCTTTAAATCGGCTACCAATACTCAATAGGTAATACAATTGAAATGATGTGAATGTGATTTGTACTGTAGCAAATCACTTCACCGAGGAGGATTGGGAGGACTTGCCGGCCAAACTCACCGCCTCAAAGCCGAGAAAGGATACTGAAAGAACATGTTGTTCCTTCTATATATTCTACATCGACCAGCGGTGGCAACAGGTGAATCGACAGCTTCACAAATTTTAGAATTGTTGTAGTTTCGGTCCCTGCGTGAATGTTTACTTATTCTCCCATGCATGTTCTGCCTTGTCTTTTGCGCAGACCACTCATCTGTAACTTGATCACGCTTGTAGATACATGTACACTGTACATGTACATTGTATACCGTGCCGCATTTTGTGATGCAACAAGAACATGGCGCTGGGGCGGAGTGGCGCTGGGGCGAACTGCACAAAAGACTAAGCAGAACATGCATGTGAGATCCTCCTCACCAGTCCTCGGTGAAGACTGCAGGAATCAGTTAAATTTCTTTATCATAAAATATGTACTTTTTTTTTAAATACAAGAATGTTTGTAATTTTTTTTCATATTCATTTATATAAGACTTTGTGAAAATGGTAATTAATAACTTTAGTTAAAATTGAAAGGATTGAACAAGCGTAATTGACCAATCAGATGCAGTTGCCATCTTCCTGTCAAAAACGACACACCCCCACTATCGGCTATCAAAAAGATGGCGATGTACAGCAACGTAAATTTGACCACTGGAGGCTGTAAAATTCCATGAATTTTCTCTCTTTATGAAAATCGTACGTGAGTGATTCATAGGTAATTGTGGGTTGTTTTTAACACCCAATCAGATAAGCAAACTTTATTTTTAGGGTTGCATTCCCCTTTAAATACTGAATTTCCACATTTACATTTTCACATTTTTGAAATTTGTCAAATCACTTAATTAGTAATAGGCCTCTTTGCCTAGCATATAAATTAAATACACAAAGTACTGGTACAGTCGACTCCCATTATAACGAGCTCGGTTATAACGACAACTTGGTTAAAACGAACATATTTTCAAAGTTCCGATCAATTTGTGCACATTTGTATGGGGAAAGTATTCGCGTATAACGAGCACGCACATAACAAGACTCGAATATGAACAAAAGCATGTTCTCGACCCATTTATAACGATTTCTTTCGGAAACTACGCGCACTGCGGCGTGTCAAAAACCAAACCTTAATCAGGGATCGTGTCTTTTAATGCCCCATGCATGCACGCAGTGCTTCGGTTTCACGTGAACGTTGTTTCAATGTACTGTGGGGCAGAAGGGACATCGAAAATTGCAAACATCTGCACAGTCACAAATCCCCCTTGTGGTTTCAGACAACGGGGCTTTTAGGGGATAATGAGTGCATGGAAGATTTACTCCATATCGTTTAATATCAATCAGTGGGGACATAACTGCTGCTGGTAAATGCTCCTCCACAAGTTTGAAATCCACATATTAATAATAATCTGAAAGTATCTCTTGATTGATTCACGAACAGCAAAATGAAATGTCTATTGTCACAATGTGTGTGAGTGACAGATTTATGTGCTCATGGTCGTATGGTTCTTCTCAAGGATTCATCATGTCCGGATTAAGGTCGTCAAATATACCATGGAGGAAGATATTTTCAACCTTTGTTTATTTCTTTTATTCACCAGCATTTGTATACCAAAATAATGTGAAATAATCTACATTGCTTTGGCTTCACTCCAGACAAACATGTATGCTACATGATTGCAATATACACAGAAACATGTGCCTACACAACAATCAACGTCGGCTGTGCATAACCATGGGAATAACCACTCTCCAGTTATAACGAGGTTCCGGTTATAACGAGGGAATCGTGAAAGTCCGGCAGATCTCGTTATAATGGTAGTCGACTATATGAATTAATTAGTAAAGCAAATGTCGAGATAAATCAACCAATGTACCCCAATACCCAAACAAGAGTGTGTAAAAGCCACAAGCTGGCAATTGCAATCTATCTTAGAGTGCAAGAGTGTCACAAACACAATTACTTTCAAGTCTATTTTTCATTGAGTCACAAATCACACAAGTCAAGTCCGAGTCAAAGTCAATTGATTCAAGTCCATGCCAGATGCATTTGTTGTTGTGACTCTAAGTCACAGTGATGGAAAAGGAGACCTGAGTAGAACTTGAGTCATGCAAGTCTAATTGAAATTACATAATTTACTGACTGAATAAAGTCAATAACAATATCTAGTCACCCTTTGCTATGTCATCTTCCTCTTGTTGTGAAGAAACTACATTTGGGTTGGTGACAGGAGGTGGCTTTGGTGTCTGGAATACAGCAGGAATTATTGAATAAAACAAACTTGGGGTACATGAAAATAAATAATTATTGACAGCTTTTATATTGTTATACTATAGATGATGATATCATACAGTAAGTACCAAGACACATTTTCTCAGAATACATTAAATACAAGAAAGTGAGTTGAGTACCTCGAGTTGTCAATTCCCTTCCATTTTAGTTGGATAGAGTAATTTGCTGACAATTACTTAAGCTGAGTCGAATTGTGACATAATTTTTAGTACATGTACCTTATATGATTACAGGTTGGCAGAAATGGTTTACATTAATAGCTCATTCCCTACAAGCTGCTCACAGCGGCACGGGCAAAGTGCACTTCCAGCCGGCAAGCCGCTTGGCAGCGGCTCATTGTAAACCATTTCCAAATAAATTCCGTCTGAAGTCACCGATAAACTACGTAGTGGAAGAGTTAAGCCTGTATGAGTTGTGAATTCTATAATTCAGGTACTCGCTAAATCTCCACAAGTGCTTCAGTACTGTCTTGTACTCATACATCAGTACTCAAGTCCTCAACATAAACACCAGTCAAACACTTTCTTTTCTAATGACTTGAAGTGATCTAAAAAAAGTCTGATAAAACCCTGTCTGATAACCTTTTTCCTGACATGAAGATCTGGTGTGGATAGATGTTCTTAGAAATAGACTAAGCTAGAAACCCTTAGGAAACTTGTTCATGAGCCAAACAAAATGTGGCTCTCTGTGTATCATGATTGGCCAACTAGCTCTCTGGGTATCATGATTGGCTACCTTAATCACTGGGTATCATGATTGGCCACCTAGCTATGTGGATATCATGATTGACTTCCTAGCTCTCTGGGTATCATGATTGGCTACCTTAATCACTGGGTATCATGATTGGCCACCTAGCTATGTGGATATCATGATTGACTTCCTAGCTCTCTGGGTATCAAGATTGGCTACCTTAATCACTGGGTATCATGATTGGCCACCTAGCTATGTGGATATCATGATTGACTTCCTAGCACTGTGGTATCATGATTGGCTACCTTAATCACTGGGTATCATGATTGGCCACCTAGCTATGTGGGTATCATGATTGACTTCCTAGCTCTCTGGGTATCAAGATTGGCTACCTTAATCACTGGGTATCATGATTGGCTACCTTAATCACTGGGTATCATGATTGGCCACCTAGCTATGTGGATATCATGATTGACTTCCTAGCTCTCTGGGTATCAAGATTGGCTACCTTAATCACTGGGTATCATGATTGGCCACCTAGCTATGTGGATATCATGATTGACTTCCTAGCACTGTGGTATCATGATTGGCTACCTTAATCACTGGGTATCATGATTGGCCACCTAGCTCTCTGGGTATCATGATTGGCTACCTTAATCACTGGGTATCATGATTGGCCACCTAGCTATGTGGATATCATGATTGACTTCCTAGCACTGTGGTATCATGATTGGCTACCTTAATCACTGGGTATCATGATTGGCCACCTAGCTCTCTGGGTATCATAATTGGCTTCCTAGCTCTGTGGGTATCATGATTGGCTACCTTAATCTCTGGGTATCATGATTGGCTACCTACATGTAGCTCTCTGGGTATCATGAATGGCTATATAGCTCTGTGGGTATCATGATTGGCTTCCTAGCTCTGTGGGTATCATGATTGGCTACCTTAATCTCTGGGTATCATGATTGGCTACCTAGCTCTCTGGGTATCATGATTGGCTACCTAGCTCTCTTGGTATCATGATTGGCTACCTAGCTCTGTGGGTATCATGAATGGCTACCTTAATCTCTGGGTATCATGATTGGCTACCTAGCTTTCTGGGTATCATGAATGGCTACATAGCTCTGTGGGTATCATGATTGGCTTCCTAGCTCTATGGTATCGTGATTGGCTACCTTAATCTCTGGGTATCATGATTTGCTACCTAGCTCTCTGGGTATCATGATTGGCTACCTAGCTCTGTGGGTATTATGATTGGCTACCTAGCTCTGTGGGTATCATGAATGGCTACCTTAATCTCTGGGTATCATGATTGGCTACCTAGCTCTCTGGGTATCATGAATGGCTATATAGCTCTGTGGGTATCATGATTGGCTTCCTAGCTCTATGGGTATCACGATTGGCTACCTTAATCTCTGGGTATCATGATTGGCTACCTAGCTCTCTGGGTATCATGATTGGCTACCTAGCTCTATGGGTATCATGAATGGCTATATAGCTCTCTGTGTATCATGATTAGCCACCTAGCTCTCTGAGTATCTATTAATATGATTTATTATTCAGGGTGATGTAGACAAGGGGAGGCTTTGGTTTGAAAGTCTTTTCTTGTTAGCGGTTGAAGAAAAAACATTAGGCATATATAAATTCTTGTGCACAAACAAGTACTTGAGTACTAAGAAAAACATGGATCACATCAAGGGTGGGAGAAAAATACTTGTAAGTACTGGCAATACTTGATATGGCCATATGTACATGTACACACTGTGGTTATTACCTGTGCGGGTTGATTTGAAGGGAAGTCAAAGCCCTCAGATTTGAGACTGTCGTAAAGCTGGACCATTAGACTTGGAAAGAAAACAAAGGGAAATTCATGACACAGAATACTTACAAATGAACACATACACTATCCTGACTTTCTTCAATAAATTGGATCAATGGATGGATCAATAAAGAAGCCTGCACTATAACAGGGACCTCTTGAGAAAATATTTTGTAACAAGTGCTATCTCTAATTTTCATTGCATCATATTATTGACAAAATATCAACAAGAAAACCTGAAATCCCATGCAACAGCTTTTGCCTTACTTGAGTTGTGGGTCATTCTTGAATTCCTCAGCCCATACTTTGATGAAACCTCTCATTTTCTCAGACACTTTGTGATGCCCCTGAGAAAAAAAGTTAACCAAACAGTTAATGGTAAAAAAACAATTGAAAGTCAACAATTTTCATAATGCATTTTCTTTTTAGCCTATAAATATATTTAGCAATGTGTACTGAATCTAAATGTAAAGTACATGTACATAAGGTTGTGCCAGTTTTCAGAAATACCGAAAACCGCATGTCCGTGGTCGTATACTTTTGTGTTGCTGTCATGCTTTTCGAAAAGTAAATTGGGCATATACACTTGGCGCATCACATAGACGTACGTGTATGCGTTTATATTTCCATGAGGAGCAAATGAACGATCACCAATGTCATCAAGGCAACTAAGTAATTGACGGTAAAGATCGTCCCGTGTGACCCCACAAGCATGGTACACGATCGGCCTCATTAAGTTGTGTCAGTGTGTCTTGCGTGAGTTCTTTTTTCAGCTAACTTCAATGTCTGCACCTGACCCCAGCATTGCAATAAAATATTACACAGAGGAACAAAAACCAGACTCAATCATGCCGAGGGTTTTGCGCCCGATCCTGTTTGGATCAAAAAGTTCTTTCGAAAATATTGCAAAACACTGCGGTTGTGAAGCTAACTATGTGCACGTACGGCCTGTAAATGTACACATACAGTGTAAAAAAAAAACGTCCGGGGCTGTGTGCCTGCATACAACGTGCACGTGCTGGGATGAATGCGTGCGCAGTTTGCTACTGCTAGCCAACTTGACCTTACTTATGCATAATTCATTTTGAGAAGGAAAGGGGGAAGGGGTTACCTCGTCCTTTTTATTACATTTATGTGCAGTGGAATTAAATATGGTGCCGGGACATTTTAAATTCTTGTCTTTAATTTGCTTTTCGATGTTCTATTTTTTCCTAAAGCTTGACTATGCATTTTTGTAACTACATGTACGTGTATTATGGGAAAACCAGCAACTGTAGCTATGATGCACACCACTATCAACTACTCAGTGGGTGAACCTCCATTTATGACAACTTGGACATGTCCTGATTGTATACATTGTTACTAAACACCCCCCCCCCTTTTCTATCGTGGTGAGCGTGGCCAAGGAAAAATTACGTCACAGCTCTAGTTCATGGTATACCGAAACCGCATTTTTTCCCCCACGGTACACCGAGTATCTTAATTTTGAAACCAGCACAACCTTACATGTATATAATGTACATGTAGGCAACATATATTGTAAGAGACTTTTCGGGAGCTAATTATTTTTACAGGACTTATCCATGTTTCCAGCTGGGGGAAACTTGGTTGGAATGGCATTGGACTATCACAATGTTCTTGGTTGTTTTACTGGACTCTAAACAACCAGGGATGGATTTCACCAACATGTCGTAACTTACAATCAATCGCAAGTCGATGAGCACTGCAGAAAACCATGTACATGTATATGTACGGTCTATCCCAACTTACGATGGGTTATCAATCGTAAGTTGAGTTACGAAGCATCGTAAGGCTTTGTGAAATCCGCCGCTTGTCTCATAAACATGATTGCTTGATTTGGTTGCTACAGAGTGTCAAATATTGTCTGGTTAGACCTGCCCACTTTTCTCAGCAGTAACCTTTACATTCACATTCTAAATAATTATTTATTTGGAATTCACACTGAATGAATTGAAAAATTTACAATGAAAACTTTGCCTGGACTTGGACTGGAACCTGAGACCTCTGTACTAACCTACCAATCTTCCATCTGAGCTATCCGGCCCTTAAATGGTGGCCTCCCAAATAGTCAACCAGCCATTGCCGGGATGGGGGCACCAGTTAGAAGCAATTCAACCATTAAGTGCCGTATATCTCCAGGGATCGCAACCCAGCTTTCATTCAGATGCAAACAACCAATTGTTGTAAACCTGGCTAAGGCAGTTCGGGATCACACCGAGTGGCTACAGCTTTTTTAAATTCAAGTAAAAAATAAATAAAAAATGACTGGGAACTTTTAAACAAATTGAAAAAATGGCAAAGAAAACTTTGACTGGACCAGGACTTTCTTTGCAAATTTTCAATTTGTTCAAAAGTTCCCAGTCAGTTTTTCCTTTGAATTCACGCTGAATGGTAACTCTATCCCTATCTTGTTACAGTTAGTAGCTACTCACTTTGTCCGATGAATTACATATGATAAAAAGCACTGACATCACAAACAAACATACACACAGGCTGGTTCATTCTGTTGCATAGCAGCACCTTGGTCTAAATGCATGTGTCAAACCCCTGAAAAAAACTATCGTTATTAAACTACTGTTAAACATATACCGTACCAGTAAAAAATAAGTAGACTACACGCGAAAGTCCTTCCGCGAAAATATTTTCGCAAAGCATGCGCGATTTAGATATTTTGGTCGACCTCCCTAATTTGCGCGTTTTGCGAAAAGCATTCGCGAAGCATTCGCGAAGAAGGCAAGAAGCAACTCCCCTAAATAAAATAATGACAAAATATTGTATAGCAACACCTATGTAACTGCTGCAGTGCCCTTAAATTTGGATAATTTTCACGGCAACAAATTGCCGTGCCCGCATTAGTGCCGCCGTGCCCTTTTGCCTTTCGGCCGACGGAATAGTTGGGCAGATCGGACAGCCGGCCGTGTGCATGAAATAGAATCCCGACTGCTGTGAAACATTGCGCAGCGCATTCTCTGTGCACAGCAGTGGTTGCACGATAGATAGATTGCGCAACAACACGAGTTGGGTTGCGGGCGAAAGTAGAATCATAGAAAGAGCTGTCAAAAGTTTGCGCGGCCGTTAGCACATCGCGCATTAATAGAATGCAGACTGCTGTTAAACATTGCACATTCTGTGCACAACGGTACGTACTGTGTGGGTGTAAACAAACTTTTTGTCGGTGGGTACCAGTGAATCTTGACATCGCTGGCTGTACCAAACAATGGGTACTAACGTTACATGCAGTTGGGAGCGACTGGCTTTGCACGATAGATAGATTGCACACCACCAACACGTGGTTGGGTTGCGTGCGAAAGTAGAATCACAGACAGAGCTGACAAAAGTTTGCGTGTTCGTGTGTGCCTTTTCAAAGTCGTAACGATACCCCGAAAGGAGAAAGCTAGACAGCAAAATGAGCTACTACTTCATGATACAGCACAAAAATGTCGCAAATTATATTCCTTTTTTCCAGGTAGGCCTACGTACGTGATCGTTTTACAAGTTATTCTCACATTTTTGACGAGAAAGTTTTGGCACGGCTGACTAGCACCCTGGCCATACCTGATTGGTACAGTCCATGTTCAGTGAGATGGCATGTTGGCAGCTGACTAAAACCTATTTTTGCGAAAGCTTTTCGCGAAACCCGCAAATTAGGGGGGGGGGCGGGGCAAAATTTCTAAATCACGCATGTTTCGCGAATACATTTTCGCGAAAGGACTTTCTGTTGGAGTCTACTTATAATTTTTTGACTGGTACGGTATGCTCACCTTACTAACAACCGTCCTTGCCTCTGTTGTAAACTCCCTGGTACAAATCTCCAAATGGAATGTCTTGCCGCAATTACTCACACAGGCTCCAAGAAGCTACATGCACATGAAAATATCATCACAAATCTTCATCATAAATATTTGGCTAATCATTTTCCATTATATCCGAAAAGAATATTCAGAATAGAATTACAATTTAAAAAAAATATTAACATACAATATACACCATAAACATATACACACTGTACATGTAAAAGGAAGTTGTAACTTAAAAAATTCTCCCGAGTGAGAAGAGGTTGCCTTATGTTAACCACTTCGCAAAAAGTGCTTTTACAGCGCCTATGACCGCCATACAGGGGTTTTTGAACAATGCATCATTTTCAAATCTAGCTAAAAGCTAATAAGATTTGAAGGTTTGCAGATTTGAGTGTTTTTGCACTTGTGGATGTGGGTAAAAGACGCACACTTCTGGTCAAAGCTATAATACTAATAGCATGGTGTTCAAATTTTTCATTCACCATCACTTTCATGACTGGATGGCCGATGAATGAAACCCAGAGAAAAATGTTGGCTTATCTGGTTGAATGTTAAAAACAACCTACATTTACCTATACATGTGCTACTCACATACGAGTTTCATAAAGAGGGACAAATCATGTAATTCGGTGGTCGAATTCGCGTTCCTGCAAACCGCCATCTTTTCGAATGGCCCACCAGTCACTGTGGGGGGTATCACGTAATGACGGACAACTCCTGCATGGTCCCGGACAGATGTACCCCCTACTACATGTACATGTATATACTGCGTGCAGTTTATATACATTCGCGAGCTGAATGATGGTGTATTGCCAGGCTTTTGGTTGTCAAATGCCAGCGGAAAAAAGCTGGGCAATCTTTCCATGCAGTTCCCAACAAGGACAAGAAACCTGACGTGAGCTGCGGCCATCAAAGTCGAGAAATTTCTAAATGTCGGCTACAAATATAGTCGAAATGACGTGATTTTTAGCGATCACTTCACGGAGGAGGATTGGGAGGTTGGGCCAAACTCACCAGCTCAAAGCCGAGAAAAATACTGAGGGAACATGCCGGTTCCTTCAGTATTTTGAACTATTTTCACATCGACCAGCAGTGGCCACACGTTCACCGGCAGATTCACGAATTGCCACATTGAAATCCAGAAAGGTGAGTTACCTTTGATGTTTTTCCTGTATGATATGATCGTCTTTTGATGTATGTTTTCGTTTCGGTCCCAGCATGATTTTTCTCACATGCACGTTCTGCCTAGTCTTTTGCGCAAATCTCCGTGTTGAACATGGGTCGGACCCGTGTTGAAATGACTGACCTTTTCACACTACAACATTTCAACACGGGTCAGACATAGTGTTTTTCATAGTGTGAAAAGGCCTTAAGACTGTGTTCTGTATACATGTACAGTACGTGCGACGTATGCAATCGGGAAGCCGTGAAAGTGTTTGCAGATCAAGACTATATGCAATCCCCAAGCATAATTCTACTAATGACCAAAGCGAAAAAACATAAATATGCAAAGGATTATATATACATGTGTACATTTAGGTATAAAATTGTAAAAAATGTTGATCAATATATTTACACAATGTAGTTTCAATTGAAATGATTGAACAAGCCTAAATGACCAGTCAGACAGGGCTGTGTCTGTCGTGATGTCATACCCCCCGCAGTGACTGGCGGGCCATTCAAAAACATGGCGGGTTGCGGGAACGCAAATTCGACCACTGAATTCCACAATTTTTCCCTATTTATGAAACTCGTAGGTGAGTTGCACATAGGTAATTGTAGGTTGTTTTTAACACCCAATCAGATAAGCCAACATTTTTCTCTGGGTTTCATTCTCCTTTTAACTGAAATAGAGTTTTTAACCCCTTGACGGCGGGATTATTTTAGTGCCCATGGCCAGCACAGTGCCATTTCAAAAGCTCGCTAATCAATCAGAGAACAATAATCCTGCAAAATAAATCAATAAGAGCGCACTATTTGTTTCAGTGAATCAAATGTGGCACGATAGGACGTCTGTGTGGCTTTTGTCAAGGGATTATCAGCAAACATTCCTGCACTGCAGCGGACAAAGGATCAGCTGGACGGTCACAATAGAGCGTGCAATTTGTGGTAAAGGGCACACTGTCTCTCGTAGTAGCGCACAGACCCTCGATCGTTCACAATGAAGCCCCACTAAAGCACCATTGTTACCGCTAATCTGGCACTTCATGCAGCAACTGCATCAAAAAAGGTGTTTGTCATGATAAATATTGCTGAAAAGAGTCTTTGTCTACAGTTTGGACAATAGCGGCATCCAAATTGTGAGACTCCCCGAGTGGCTATAGACGTCATCCATACGCAAGGGGTTAAGGAAAAATTCCATGATTCCACTCCTATCTTTCCTGAAATTAGATGTTGTAGCCAAAATCAGATTATAACTTACCGTGAGTGCCTGTAGACACACATGTGGAATTGGATTCCTTATTCTTTTCACAATGGATTTTAAAATGTCTTTAGACCTGTATATATGACAATTGATAGGGGGAAAACAAAGCAATGTATATCATATGGACTGTTCAGTAATCCATTTATAATATAGATCATAGAAGACACAGTCAGACAGTCAAGTTAGCCTACTCTTGCAAAATTACATTTGGATGAAGTACGCACTGGACGCCATTTTAGTAAGCAAAGTTGCACGCTTGCACTCCATCGCATGGTCACATCCCATCAAAAGTTATCAATTTCTGTTCACGGATCCAATGTATTTTTTTCACTATTTGTGACTTTCCTGCTTCACTTCTGGAGCATCGAAAGCAGACGACAGAGGAATTCTTTGATTACTTAAAGGTCAACTGAAGTGCAAAAATTAGAAAATCCTGATTTGGCATTAAATATGTTCATTGATTCATTGTAATTCCAGATCAAACATAAATTTTGTGTTTCAGGCTTATCAGAAGCCTTTTTTAATTAATTAAAATTATGCTCGTAGTTATTGAGGGCGCTGTTCTTTACGTCACTGGATGAACGCAGAATTTTTTTTCTCTCCCCGCGAAAGCCGTATGCACTTAGATAGTCGGAGAGGTTCCCTGACGCGTTCAGTAGATAATGCACGTTTTTTGAGCGTGGCACCTGTCTTTTTCTCAGCGAGAAAAACCTGAAAATTTTGTTGGCCGAGACGTCTTTCGACAAGCTTTTTCTTCGGAATCAGATGAATTCTAAGTCGATAACAAGGATAGAGATTCTGAAAATAGTTTTCCTATGGCCACAGACAGGAACACGTTGCCAAACCATACACGTATGAGCCCGGATGTTCTCCGTGAAAACAAGCTTCGAAATGGACACTGCACTGTACGATTTGACGGGTCGGATTATTTTAGTCGTGTCAGCGTGATTTTTGACGTCAAAATGCGGCTTATTCTAGGATCGTCAGAGAATAAATGTATGTTTATTACACTGCTGCAATCTTCAACAACGAATCTAGCTGGCGTGTCAATGGGTTTGTCGATATTTACTCCCAAAATCGGTTCTCTTGAGAAAAGTGCACTGATCGTTGGTATATACGAACGTACAATACAATAGTTCCCCAACAAGAGTAATGGACCGAGTCTTCATCCACTGACGTCACCAAGGACATCCTCCACGGGGGCGTGGCTGCTCCCCCTTCCAAACTTAAATCATTTTTTAAAACTCTTTCCCATAGTTTAAAATTCGGAAAAAATGCATGGATGTATTTTACTGACACCATAGTATTATTTGAAATAATAAAAACGAATTCCAAAATGCATTGCAGTTGACCTTTAAAATGGCTGCGCAGAGTAGGCTACAGTTTCTTGTGCACTTAGTGCGCTACAAGATCTTTTGTCAAAACTACCCTCTTATGACCCTCAATCATGTTCGTATACATCATGTGGATTATACATAGTAAAGAAAGCTCAATAACTATGCTCTGCAATCTTCATTATGAATTGTGGAAGCTTACGCATGTGTCTGGCTGGATACTCTATCACAAATGTCCATGATGAGTCCCCAGTCCTCAGATGTATTGGCCTCATTGGTGACTTTTTCTGTTTTGCAAGAAATGGAAACCATCAGATGAATCAGTAACAAATTTCAGCAGGACCTAATATGTGACTGCTACGGCTGAGTCATTTTAAACAATTTACGTACTCAACATCTCAACAGTCTGAAATTATTGACAACTCGTTCGCCGACGACTCGCAGCTAATGTTATGGAAATTATTACTCTCAAAATTTAGTGGGCCTGACGTTTCGATCCTAGCAGGACCCTGCTAGGATCGAAATGTCAAGCCCATTTTTTGAGATTTTCATTTTGGTAATTTTTGTCAGTAGGCAGTTTGCAACATTTTGGTATATCACTTTAGGAAATTATTACTATTACTCCTGACGTGTGTGTAGAACAGCGTAGTAAATTCATGGTAAATTCACCTTTTCGTTCCTGGCTACAGAAGCCGCCACCGTATGTATCGTAATCTTATTGTAACTCATGCATGCATCGATGTTGGTAAAAACTGTTTGCCCTTTGACCTCCTGACCCAAGTTGACCCCATTTTGTTGTCAAGTCATGAACTGGAGGGAAGATTTCTGCCTCCAGTTCAATACTGGTGACCACGGGTTACCAGATGATTGGAACGCCTCTTCACGACTAGTGAACTCGTGAACACGGTCATCACTAACACGATTGGAACGCGGCATAACTTACCGTGGCTGAGCAGTGAGGCTAGTGAGCAGTAGTCTTCCATGACCACTTTCGGCCTGTTTATCATCACGGCAGCAGTAAATTGACAGGGATGTCATTGTCTATCGAACATTCCCATTGGGCTTAATTTTGTCTTTCTTCAGAAAAGTCGAGGTAGATTGACAAAAGCCTTTCTTTTTGTTCTGATTTTTTCCTACTTCTTCCTCTTCAGCCAAAAAATGCAGACAAAGTACTATTGGTGTTCTGCCCAGATTATCTAGCAATTGGCAAAAAATATTCCAGCCAAAATTGGCCAAAACAATGCCCCTATCTGCCTATTGTGCATGAGATATGTTTTTCTTGAGTGGCATTGTCGAATTTACTTGACAAGATTTGTGCAGTTTGTTTTAGGGTTGACATTTTCTCTCCTGTACCCTCGTGTTGATTTTTATGTAGTCAGAAAGTTTGTTGACCCAGTTTCTTGTTGATGTGTACAATGCATGGGGGTGGCAATGATTCGCAATTACGATTTTTCAATAAACTGCATTCAAAACTGTAAGTTTTTTTTAATTTGTAACACGATATTGTCATCATGACTACACTACACTATTGTACATGTACACTGTACGTCTACATGTACATGTACATATTCTCACTGAGTCACTCGCTCACAGTGACTCAGAAGTATTGATTTTTGAAAGTTCTACTCAATAATCTAGCAAAAACAAGAAGAATTGGAAGATATTTCTTCGTTTTCCAAGGGTAATTTCAACAATGAGAACAACAATGACCGTGGGCTGTCATGCCATAAGGGGCCAGGCTTGCATGCACAGGCAACTACAGTACAGTGTACCACTGCCACTGGACCGAGCTGCCACTCGCAGAGTTGGAAGAGGAGGAACCAGCGGGACTTTTCTTAATGAAAGTAACCAAATGAACATGTACATGTACCAAGCTTGGTATCAAACGAAAGATAAGTCTAAGTACTGTCTATAAAAGTTGTACAGAACATTATTCTCAAAAGGATGTTGGTAACAATTCGGACATCGTTGTGGCTTTTGTCAAGAGATTATCCATTCAAAAAAGGGCCCATTGTTCTAAGATGAAAAGAGTCTTTTTTTAGAATGTGGACTAAAACTCCATAAGCTCTTGTAGGATTTTGCAGGATTTAGGCAATGGTCCACAGTAGCCAGTAATGCAGGATATTGCAGGATTCATGTCACATGGAGCTTTGAACAAGGTTGGATTGCAGGATTTTGCAGGATTCAGGTTATAGCTTACAAAAAATTGGTAGGGGGTTAGGGTTAGAAACTTAACCCTAACCCCCTAGGAATCACTAGGAACCATACCTAACCCAACAAAATCCAACATTTGGGCAGAAATTAGGAACGCATTGGTACCCAGAATCCAACAGTCTGCACATGTTAGGTTGGGTACAGATGTGTAATATAATATGCATTGTTGCATGACTACAGGGGGTTTGTCCCCAACCCAACAAAATGGCACAATGTGTCTATAGGGGGTTTGTCTTACATGTAGTTTGTCCCCAACCTAACAAAATGGCACATTGTGTCTAAAGGGGGTTTGTCCCCAACCCAACAAAGTGGCACAATGTGTCTATAGGGGGTTTGTCCCCAACCCAACAAAATGGCACAATGTGTCTATAGGTTTTTGTTCCCCAACCCAACAAAATGCCACAATGTGTCTATAGGTTTTTTTCCCCCAACCCAACAAAATGGTACAATGTGTCTATAGGTTTTTTTTCCCCAACCCAACAAAATGGCACAATGTGTCTATAGGGGGTTTGTCCCCAACCCAACAAAATGCCACAATGTGTCTATAGGGTTTTTTTCCCCAACCGACCAAAATGCCACAATGTGTCTATAGGGTGTTTGTCCCCAACCCAACAAAATGCCACAATGTGTCTATAGGGCATTTCCATGGTGACTCGCGTTACATTTTAGTCTATTTTTAAACATTCATAACCACATATCTACTGAAATGTAGTAGTACAAAAATCCACTTCCTTTGTGTAGATACCAACTGACACTAGGTATACACTAACACTAACAAAACATGATCTCAACTGATAACAATACTTTAATTGTCGTCTAATTATACCGTGACTCGCGTTACACAAAAAGGAGAGCAGTAAAATCAGCTTGGGTTTAAATCAAATTTCTCCTCAAACTATGAATTGGATAAAACAATGAATAGTTATCAGAAGCTCACAACCCTATATCATTTCTACATCTCCTAAAATGAAATACATTTTCCAACCAATTTAGAAAAAAATGATAATTAATTGATGTGACTCGCGTTACCG
This sequence comes from Luidia sarsii, assembly GCA_949987565.1. NCBI lineage: Eukaryota > Metazoa > Echinodermata > Asteroidea > Paxillosida > Luidiidae > Luidia > Luidia sarsii. The sequence continues at coordinate 2,412,484 of OX465121.1, forward strand.
TGACTCGCGTTACATCAAAATTACCATAGACAATGTACACACTACCTTGATTCTATCTGTGTATATAGTTATAATTTTCAGGTTTGGAGTGAAGTGAGAAGATAAACAGTTGGCAAATCAACAAACAGCATTTTCATATGATGAATGATACAAGATTTACTTCAAAGAATTGGTGCAGGACCATCCCTCCCAAAAAAATTGTTGGTAAATGGGTTATTTTGAATGAATATGACATTGCCACGTATGTTTGATCAAACACGCTTCATGACAAGAAGTTGTAATGGCCAGGATGGTTGACTGTGAATGGCAGCTTCACTCCCCTCACCAGTTTCTCATGGGTATAAAATTTCAACTGAGACAGTGGGCCACTTCCTACCATGGTATGTTGGCCAGCTGGCTCCATGACACAAACTTGGTAATCACCATTTACAGTTTTTTTGACTTTCCCTGGATAACATTTGCCCACGTACACATGCACAACATAAACCACCAGTCTCATACAGCAATATCATCAGGCTTATTGTCAGCTTCAGGTACCCTGGTGCATGGAATTGTGGGAAAATGATTGTGCTGCCCTCTATTTAAAGGTCAATAAACATTACAAAACAATAGGCAATGATGAGAAGATGACAAGCACTGGAACTACTGTGACTCGCGTTACCCTACCTCAAAGAAATGCTGTGACTCGCGTTACATGTGACTCGCGTTACCAACTTTCAGTGGCAGAAGCATTTTCCTAGGTAGATAACCTAGGGTTTTTGTTGTTGTAATTTGGTTTGCTGCACCTTGAAGGAGGAGATTTAAAATGGACAAACTCAATACCCCTGGGGTTTTTGTATACAGTTAACTTTGTCTAAAATTTAGTGGGCCTGACGTTTCGATCCTAGCAGGACCTTTCTCAAAGGCAGATTGACAAGGACAAAACAGATACATGTACACGAAGGAAGGGGGGAGAGTGAATAGGACACGGATGAGAAACAAAGGACAAAGAGTGAAGCTGGTAGGGAGAGATCAAAGGGAAGGGCAGGGGGTAGGGTAGGGATTAATGAGAGGAGGGGGAAAGATCAAAGAGAATGGCAAGGAGTGGGGTAGGGATTAGTGACAATAGGGGGAAAGATCAAAGAGAGAAGTGTGAAGGACTGAACACAAAAGAAGGATTATCAGAAAGCTGCATGGTGTTAGTCATTACCCTCCTGGATGTTGAGACCATGTGGTTGAATAGTCCGAAGACGCTTCATCCACATTTTCTCACGGCTAAGACGGACAGCATTATTACGGTGACCAAGTGATTCTATGCCCAGTACACTCATATCTGATATCGAATGATCAGGGAGATTGAAGTGATACCCAACAGGGGTGTCCATTTTACCAGTTTTGATAGTAGACCTATGGCCATAGATACGTTTTTTGAGGGTGTTTTTGGTCTCGCCAACATACTGAATATTACAAACTCTACAAGAGATGAGGTATATGATGTTTGAGGTAGTGCACGTGATAGAGCCATAGGTCGTGTGGGTAGTTCCAGAAGAATGTCCATTGAAAGAGTCTATTTCCTTGACATGTGTCTTGCAAACAATGCATTTAGAGGTACACTTAAATGTACCAAATTTGGTTGGAGGTGAAGAGTCCAAAGGGGGAACCTCTGCTCGGACAATTAAGTCACGCAGGTTACGGGGGCGCCTGAAAGCCAAAACAGGCGAATTAGGAATGGCTTCAGCCAGACGATCCGAAGTGTGGAGAATATGGTGGTTTTCCTTAGTTATCTTCCTGAGAGGAGGAAGAGAGGGGTGGTAGGAAGTAACTAAGGGAACCTTGGGCTTGTCCTTGGGACCTGGTGGCTTTTGTTTTAGTGCCGAACTTCTGGGAATGGAATAGACTTTAGCAATGGAGTTCTTCACTTGGCGAGAACTATAGCCTCTAGCAACCAAGTAACTGGCCAATACACGTGTATGGCGGCGAAAGTCAGACTCATTGGAACATATACGCCTCAATCTGAGGGCCTGGCTGTAAGCTATACCAGTCTTACAGTGTCTAGGGTGACAACTGGAGGAATGGAGATATTGATGAGTGTCGGTGGGCTTAGAATACAAGTCAGTAGTGAGTGTATTGAGGTCTTTCCGGACGGTGACGTCCAGAAAGTGGGTCTGTTGAAGAGACTGCTCCCATGTGAATTTGATGGTCCTATGGAAGGAATTGATGTGGTCAAAGAAAGCATTCAGGCTGCTGCCGTCCCTAGTCCAAATGAAGAAAACGTCATCTATGTATCTCCACCAAATCCAGGGACGGCATGGAGCCTCACTGAGCATGCGTTCCTCAAGGTCACCCATGAAGAGGCATGCAAAGGAAGGAGCCATGCGCGTACCCATGGCAGTGCCATGCACTTGAAGATAGTGCTTGCCAAGAAAGGAGAAATTATTCTTGGCCAGCACTAACCTCATGAGGGTGGTTATGTCGGAGATGGGTGGAGAAGACTGTTTTCCTTTGGCCAGGGCCGAGGAGCAAGCCTGAATGCCTTCTTCCTGGGGGATGTTAGTGTACAGAGAGGAAACGTCAATAGTACCAATTATGGCAGTGGCAGGAATTTGATCCTTGACACTTTCCAACTTTCGCAGAAAATCGGGAGTGTCATGGACGTATGAGGGGATTTGGGGAACCAAGGGTTTGAGAAAAGAGTCAATGAAAAGAGATATGTGTTCCGTCGGTGAACCATTGCCAGAGATGATGGGTCTGCCTGGGTTGTTGGCCTTGTGAATTTTCGGGAGAAGGTAGAATCTGGCAGTTCTACAATTGATCGGTGATAGAAATAGACTCTTTCAATGGACATTGACTCTTTCAATGGACATTCTTCTGGAACTACCCACACGACCTATGGCTCTATCACGTGCACTACCTCAAACATCATATACCTCATCTCTTGTAGAGTTTGTAATATTCAGTATGTTGGCGAGACCAAAAACACCCTCAAAAAACGTATCTATGGCCATAGGTCTACTATCAAAACTGGTAAAATGGACACCCCTGTTGGGTATCACTTCAATCTCCCTGATCATTCGATATCAGATATGAGTGTACTGGGCATAGAATCACTTGGTCACCGTAATAATGCTGTCCGTCTTAGCCGTGAGAAAATGTGGATGAAGCGTCTTCGGACTATTCAACCACATGGTCTCAACATCCAGGAGGGTAATGACTAACACCATGCAGCTTTCTGATAATCCTTCTTTTGTGTTCAGTCCTTCACACTTCTCTCTTTGATCTTTCCCCCTATTGTCACTAATCCCTACCCCACTCCTTGCCCTTCTCTTTGATCTTTCCCCCTCCTCTCATTAATCCCTACCCTACCCCCTGCCCTTCCCTTTGATCTCTCCCTACCAGCTTCACTCTTTGTCCTTTGTTTCTCATCCGTGTCCTATTCACTCTCCCCCCTTCCTTCGTGTACATGTATCTGTTTTGTCCTTGTCACTCTGCCTTTGAGAAAGGTCCTGCTAGGATCGAAACGTCAGGCCCACTAAATTTTAGATTTACTTTTTGGTAATTTTAGTCAGTAAGCAGTTTGCAACATTTTTGTATATCACCACAGTTAACTTTGTGTGTAAAATGTGACTCGCGTTACATTGTCACAACTAACTGATTTAGCGGGTTTATCCTGAAAAAGCTAGAACAGAAAAGAAATTTTTGTCATAAAATGTAATGAGAGAAAGGTCTCATGAAACTATCTCCAAATTTTAACTCACCATGAATATTAAAATGGGGTTGTTTAGAGAGAATGAGTAACAGCTCTTTTATGGGTCAAAATTTAATAATTACCACACATAATGTTCAAAAGGCGAAATTTCCACCTAAAAGTCAAGCAAAGATTAGTTATGGACTTTGCTCCATAACTTTAGTCAATATGCTGTTGGAAAAATACCACCAAATTAAGAAACTCAGTGAAATTGTTTTTAGTCCATTTTCCCTTTTTCCATGGAAATGCCCTATAGGGGGTTTGTCCCCAACCCAACAAAATGGCACAATGTGTCTATAGGTTTTTTTCCCCAACCCAACAAAATGCCACAATGTGTCTATAGGGGGTTTGTCCCCAACCCAACAAAATGGCACAATGTGTCTATAGGGGGTTTGTCCCCAACCTAACAAAATGCCACAATGTGTCTATAGGGGGTTTGTCCCCAACCCAACAAAATGGCACAATGTGTCTATAGGGGTTTTGTCCCCAACCCAACAAAATGGCACAATGTATCTATAGGGGGTTTGTCCCCAACCCAACAAAATGGCACAATGTGTCTATAGGGGGTTTGTCCCCAACACAACAAAATGGCACAATGTGTCTATAGGGGGTTTGTCCCCAACCCAACAAAATGCCACAATGTGTCTATAGGGGTTTTGTCCCCAACCCAACAAAATGGCACAATGTGTCTATATGGGGTTTGTCCCCAACCCAACAAAATGCCACAATGTGTCTATAGGGGGTTTGTCCCCAACCCAACAAAATGCCACAATGTGTCTATAGGGGGTTTGTCCCCAACCCAACAAAATGCCACAATGTGTCTATAGGGGGTTTGTCCCCAACCTAACAAAATGGCACATTGTGTCTAAAGGGGGTTTGTCCCCAACCCAACAAAATGGCACAATGTGTCTATAGGGGGTTTGTCCCCAACCCAACAAAATGGCACAATGTGTAGGCTATACCATGTTGTGGTCAGGTGTTGGAGAGTACTGGCACTGCTTTTGTGAGTGAGTTTACCCACGAGCTCTTCGTCATTTCCTGGTGAGGTGTTGGAGTGTGTGGGAGTATACAGACACTGCTTTCACGGGCGAGTTTATCCACGACCTCTTCGTCATTTCCTGGTGGTGTGTGGTAAGGCTTTTGTCGACATTGTTGTCGACAAAGAAATATTCCGACATGTCAACAAGGTTTTTCGGTTGTTGCGACAAAAACAATAAAATACATTAGCCTGTACCTGTACCTCAGAATCTCTGAAAAGAAGGGAATAAAAAGGGAACAAAAAATCCTAAAATTGTGCGTTGAGCATTTTATTTTTGCTTATCCACGCCGCAAAATAATAGTTACTAAATATGTTGGAAGTTAGAAGGGATCGCGACGCGACCAAAGAAAATTTGTTCACCGAATGCATTTTGCCATTACGATGTACAGTGTATAGTGTAAAATACTGTATAGCGCACGTTTCTATGGCCGGTCGTCAGTAGTACAGTAGCTGGTATACGTCGCTGCATCGTATGCATTTAATACACGTGCGTACGGGATACCAGTGCAATGCAGAGATCGGGAAAGATCGTGGACGTCCGAGGGAAGGATCGAGAAATGAGATCGCACGTGCGTCGCAGTCGGGACCTAGCTAAAAGTAGCCGCATGTTTGGGCCCAAAATCCCGGCAGCCACGTATTTCATTGAAAAACGGACGGAAGTACATTATGTACACGTAACATCGGAAAAAGGCCTCCTTTGCTTCATACGTTCTACAGTAGGTTTGTCTGAATGTATGGCTGAATACGCGGCCTCCTCTGTTTTTGGGCCCAATACGCGGCTGGTTTTTTTGGGCCCATTATACGGCTACCTTTAGCTAGGTGCAGACAGTGACATCTTTTCTTTTCATCGAAACTATCTGGTTCTCCAACTTCCATGTGCATAGCCAATAGGAAAACCACTGCAGCCGCTGTGCAGCGAATTCATAAACATTCATTATTTCTTGCAGTGAGAACGCACGCATCACTGATCGATGACGTCATGAATAAACAATGAGCAATCGCTTTTTTATGATTTTTGAAGGAAATTACGACTGTAACACACAATATCGGCACAAAAATTATTTGGTTGTGTATAATCTTAAATACGAAAGCCAATAAATATGAAATTTTATTGAAATTAAGATTATCCATGAAAACTAATTCCACAAGTTCAAAACCATGGCGGTTTAACATGCCCCATTCGTTTATTAACTTAAAAAATGGAAACCCCTGTTGGGTATCACTTCAATCTCCCTGATCATTCGATATCAGATATGAGTGTACTGGGCATAGAATCACTTGGTCACCGTAGTAATGCTGTCCGTCTTAGCTGTGAGAAAATGTGGATGAAGCGTCTTCGGACTATTCAACCACATGGACTCAACATCCAGGAGGGTAATGACTAACACCATGCAGCTTTCTGATAATCCTTCTTTTGTGTTTAGTCCTTCACACTTCTCTCTTTGATCTTTCCCCCTCTTCTCACTAATCCCTACCCTACTCCTTGCCCTTCTCTTTGATCTTTCCCCCTCTTCTCACTAATCCCTACCCTACTCCTTGCCCTTCCCTTTGATCTCTCCCTACCAGCTTCACGCTTTGTCCTCTGTTTCTCATCCGTGTCCTATTCACTCTCTCCCCCCTTCCTTCGTGTACATGTATCTGTTTTGTCCTTGTCAATCTGCCTTTGAGAAAGGTCCTGCTAGGATTGAAACGTCAGGCCCACTAAATTTTAAGATTTACATTTTGGTAATTTTAGTCAGTAAGCAGTTTGCAACATTTTTGTATATCAACTTAAAAAATTCCAACATTGTGACCACTGATTTTTGACTAAATTGGGTCTCTGTCACGACAATATTGACAATCGGCATAAAATTCTCGCGACATGTCGACAAGAAAACAATTTCACGACAACATCCGTAGTGAGTGGGAGTGTACAGACACTGCTTTCGTGGGTGAGTTTACCCACGAGCTCTTGGTGATTTTCTGGTCGATGTTGGAATGTGTTGGAGTGTACAGATACTGCTTTCGTGGGTGCTTTCACCCATGGGATGTTTGTAATTTTATGGTCAGTTGTTGGAGTGTGCGTGAGTGTGTGTGAGTGTACTGGGGTTCATGCCACTTTGTGGAGGAGTTCACACAAGGTCTCCTGTACATTTTCTGGTCCAGTGGAGGTACATGTACAGTCGGAAACGAAAGTATTTAGACTCGCGCGCGGGTACGCGAACTACTGTATGCGCACGGGTACGCGAAATATGCGCGTGGCCCATAGAGGGCGCATTAAAAATATTGTTTGTGGCTTAGGGGGACGCATAGCAACCGGAAGAAAGTTGCGGGCCCGCGCGCTAAAGTCGTGGGCTTTTGAGGTTAGTACGCGGGGGCGTGGCTCGAGCTAAGAGGGGGCTACGCACAACCCGCGTGCTAAAGTCGTGGGCTTTTGAGGTTAGCATGCGGGGGCATGGCTCGAGCTACATGTAAGGGGGGTTAACGTGCACTCCGCGCTAAGGTCACAGGTCCGTGAGGCTAGCGTGCGGGGGCGTGGCACACGCTAAAGTGGAGGGGGGGGAATCCACCCAAATACACACAAATAACTTTTGGGTCTGCAACTCTGCCGGGTAAGTGCGCGGGGGTGTGACAAGCACAAGAGGGGGGGGTCTCCATGCCGGCCGCTCAGTAAATGCATGGAGGAATCAGAACTCAGCGCGACCCAGATAAAAATACTATAGTAACGGTGCCGAAAATGCAACTTTACACCCTATAGGTTTGCCGAATCCAGCCAATCGGACAGCAAGCAATACTTCTATTCAACGCATGGGAGTGCCGACAGTTCCCTTCTTTCTTTGTGTGCACTGCCACAGCGGTTCATGTTGACCTCAGAGGTTGCGGTAGAAATTCTCTCCCACTCCTGCAACCCCCCCCCCTTCTGCCCAGTTTTCTGGGGTGCGGGCGGTCTTAACTCTCAATTAAATCCCCTTTTGCTACAAAAAAGTGGTCGAAATGACTTCAGATGGGTGACGTTGACGTGGACTAGAATTTAAATATTCCCACTCTTTTTCCATGACAGGATCAGAGGTCTTGGTTCTGCCGAGTGTTGTTTATTCCAACAGCGTGAAGCTTGGCTCTGAAGTTTCAGCTACATGTAGTTTAGCAACAAACAAAACCGAAAAGGAAAACCACAGCACTAGGTGGCTTGAACTATACAGGTTGGAAAAAAAAATCCCATCACAGAGAAAACAGAGTAGTATCTTTTTCCAAGAAATCCGTCAATTTAATTGGCTAGAAGCTTTTTTCCCTGTCAGATGCAGACGGTGAATCCAGCAGCGAACGCCATCCAGGAAATGTCGGCTGCCAAACTCAAAGAAATTTACTTCCCAAGTTCTAAGGGATCGTAATCATTTATGGAGATAATCCAGACATGCAACTTGGACATTAATTTGGGTGTTTAATTTTTGTCTATGCCTATGGAACTAGGCTACCTCTGAGGATGTGAATTGCGAATTCTTAGGATATGTTGAGCTTTTTTTTCTGCTGCAACCCTTTTGGTTTGGATTCTTAGCAGGCGGGATGTGAAATTATATCTGGAAACTTTGGTGCGTCAAACTTAATCGAAGTACATGTACAACTTTTTTTCTTCTTTTTTTGCCACTTTCCGATGTATCAAACCCCCCGCAACATTCATTCGAATTTGTTTCCAGATAAAATTTCACATCTCGCCTGCTAAGAATCCAAACCAAAAGGGTTGCACTTTGCAGCAGGGGAAAAAAGTTCACCATATCCTAAGAATTTGCAATATTGAAATCGTTGATTCTCACTTAAAATCCGATGATGGGTGCGTGGGACGGTTTCACGGGTGTTTTCCGGGTAAAATCTGGGGGTTTTGGTCGGGGGTAGACATGGAGTACAATTGAATACAATTTACATGTTCATACAAGAAGGGGCACAATTAAATGACAGAGGAATACCATAATTATAGATTGACTGAAAGACAAAGCTATTTACAACATTTACTGAAATAAAAAAGGGGAGGGAAACATAGGAGAGTGAGAGAAGCATAGAAATATTATGTGGGACCAGGGAGAGGTCAAGGGGGGATGGGGGGAAAAGGGGGTCTGGGTAGGGGTCAGGAGGAGAGGGGTCGGAATGAGGAGGAGGGGAGGGTCAAAACACAAAGGAATTATACAATTAGATAGATACGTTTAATCAGACACACTGTTGAGCAACTTAATTAATCCTACAAGAGGGCTGTTCTGGTATCTCCTAGTACGACAAAAAGGAACTGTTATGGTTGAAGAATTTCTTAACTGACGACCATGTGACTGATGACGAGTCAGAGGAATCCAAGTACTGAAATGTTTTGAAGTGAGTAAAGACTGACCAAACTTGATACACAGCTGATTTCGTCTCTGACTGAGACTTATTAAGCTACAAGAGACAAGTGCATCATCATAACATTTGTATGCATTGCCAAGGATAACTCTACAAACCGTCTTCTGGAAATTCTCCAGAGCTTTTACATGTTTCAACGTGAGGCTAAAATTACAGACTGGTGTGGCATATTCTAACAAAGGCCTAATATACCCAAGGTAGATGGAGACCAAATCATTTACCGGTAAATAAAACCGCTTTAGTGTCTCTAAGATGTACAGTTTTTTGTTGGCCCGAGATATCATATTCTGGACGTGGACATCCCATTTAAGGTCTGCCTGCACTATGACACTAGGGATGCGGTGGGATGTGTTTTCCTGCAGGACATTGTCCGATATGTGGAGTTGTTGAAGTCTATGCTGTTTACTTGGAAAGCTAACAGTCATGGCAGTGCATTTACTCGGATTTACTCAGAAACTTTAGTTTCATATGATTGGCCGATGACCAATGATGGATACAATCAAGGTCCTCTTGTATGTGGCCTTGTTGATTTTTGGTTAGGCATATTACCAGGGGGGTTTTGGTCGGGGGTAGTCATGGAGTCGAACACATAGTTAGTTTATCGGGTTTCCGAGCAGTTTCCCTTGGACCCTACATCGCCCGAAACCTCAAAATTTCTAAAAAAAGGGCAATTGTAAGGGTCCAAGTTACTTGGACTACCACCGATGTAGTAATGTATAATTTGTAATTTGAAAATTGTAGTTTGTACAAACAGTTACACTAACTTACAGTTACACTACAGACAGTTACAAGAAATCCGAGTAACTTGGACCCTAACAGTTACAATCGCCCTTTTTAAAAAGGGCGATTGTATGGGTCCAAGTTACTCGGACCCATGCTCGGACCATGGAGGAATCTCTTCTTATTCCTCCATGCTCGGACTAAGTTACACAAGTACATGTACAATGTACACAACAACACTGTCTGTATGATATATATTATTAAAACTAAACACAAAACAGTAGCACAGGCTCAACTGGAGTTCCCAATTCACAATTATTTTATTCTTAAATGTATTGTGCCGTTATTTAAACATAAAAAAACTCCCAAAAATTAAAGAGACGTTCCTAAATATACGAGATTTCTTTAAAACTTACCAACATCTTGATCAAAAGGCGAGGATCCTCCAAAGAGAGGCATTTTGTGCAACCCAAATTACTTTATGGGTAGTGAGAATTTCCTCGGACAGAATTACAAGGTCACGCAAAAACCTTGTGCGCATGACTCGGTCACCTTTTTTTAAACATGACGTCATTATAATCGTTACTCCGTGCTTTTACTTGTTTTAGTAGTTTTATGGAGGAATATTATTCCTCCATGGTTTTGCCATCTTCTATCTAGCATCTAATCATGGAGGTACCTCGATGATCTAATTAATTTGTCCAATTTGTATGAACTTAGTAGACAATAGCATTGAGTTTTATTTGTTAGAATATAAGAATTGGCATTGAACAATATAGGAAGACCTACGTAAAAATGTAACGTATGGTCCGTGTTTTTTTTAGCGCGTGCACATCACTAAACATTTGTTTCAAAATGGCGGAGGACGGACGAAAGGCGCAGAAAGAGTTTGGTAAGAAATGTATTTTCCTCCGTCGTGCCAATGTCTCCTCTCAGTCTTAACCATGAAAAGTGACTGAGGCCAAATCAATGTTGGCTTTAAGCTCTCTTTTTACTGTTTACATGTATTTCAATTTTTTAACCTTGCACTATCTAAGGAGGAACCATGCATTTTCCATGCACAGTTGACCCATGGACTGGAGGAAACCCTCGACCATGCATGCACTAACCACTACTTCTACTTCAGTATCGTGGGAACCCCCGTTTTCGACGCTACACGTTTTCGACGCTTAGCATTCTAACTCACATCGCACTATGAAAACAACTCCGTATAACGATCTCAGACTTCATATCTTACAGTTGGTTTTCTGCTCTTGTCCGTCACCGAAAATGTGGAAATCTAAGGCTTTTCCAGTAGGCCAAACTCGTGTTATTCAAAAAGTTGCTCTTTAGGGGTCTATTTTCCTAGGTACAAAATTGGCAGTTGCTTCGAAGCTCCAGTTTTCTTTATTGTTGGTCCTAAAAAAAATCTGAGTGTACCATAACAATCCCCAACATCCGTAGAAAAAAAATATATCACGCAACTTGAAGCAGTCCGTTCTGGGTAAAAACTATGGAGGCTACTATAGGGCGTCTCGCTTATATAATTTTTTATTTTTTTTTAATTATTATTATTTAAAGACAAAAAGTAACATGGCCCAATAGGCTTTTTAAAAAAATGAAAAAAATAAAAGAGCAGCTAGAGAAAGTACCAAGAAGGAGGAAATGTGTCTCTTGAGTGAAATTTGGAAAGGTTATAATTGAAGAAGCAGTGAGAAAGAGGATTGTGGATTTTTTTTTAAACGTCACAAAAGAAGACATCAACAAGACCAATACGTTTTAAGCATAAATTATGAATGATTTGAGGAAAGTGTTAGAAGCAGTGTGGAAAAACAAAAACAAAGATGAACACAAAAAAACATACAGGGAAGAATTTAATAGTGCCACACAGCATTTTGAGTTAATTTAAGAATTTATTTTGCGTTTGGCTACACTGGGACACCTTACTAAACACCACTGACGAAAATAGGTGACGGTGCTTACTGCGCGGTGCGCCGCGGACGTCCACAAAAGCGGGTAATCTTACCGAAATGACAGGCTTGATCAACCTTCTCTATAATTATTCTAATAGTCTATGGTGTGGACAAAGTGACTGAGACCTCTTTTAGTGTGATACTTTCGTCCACATTGTTCAGTTTGAAGAAAAGTCCTTATATCGTCGAAAACCGGTTATTGGAGGATACTTGTACTAGTACTAGTAGTACTACAGTATCCTCCAATAACCGGTTTTCGACGATATAAGGACTTTTCTTCAAACTGAACAATGTGGACGAAAGTTTCACACTAAAAGAGGTCCCAGTCACTTTCTCCACACCACAGACTATTAGAATAATCATAGAGAAGGTTGATCAAGCCAAGTCACTTCCGTAAGATTACCCGGTTTTGTTGACGTCCGCGGCGCACCGCGCAGTAAGCATCGTCACCTATTTTCGTCAGTGGTGTTTAGTAAGGTGTCCCAGTGTAGCCAAACGCAAAATAACTTCTTAAAATAACTCAAAATGCTGTGTGACACTGTAAAATTCTTCCCTGTATGTTTTTTTGTGTTCATCTTTGTTTTTGTTTTTCCACACTGCTTCTAACACTTTCCTCAAATCATTCATAATTTATGCTTAAAACGTATTGGTCTGGTTGATGTCTTTTGTGACGTTTAAAAAAAACTCCACAATCCTCTTTCTCGCTGCTTTTTCAGTTATGACCTTTCCCAATGTCACTCCAGAGACACATTTCCTCCTTCTTGGTACTTTCTCTAGCTGCCCTTTTATTTTTTTTTCATTTAAAAAAAAAGCCTATTGGGCCATGTTACTTTTTGTCTTTAAATAATAATAAAAAATAAATTTAAAGAAATATATAAGCGAGACGCCCTATAGGAGGCTCCATAGTTTTTACCCTGAACGGACTGCCTCAAGTTGCGTGATATATTTTTTTTCTACGGATGTTGGGGTTTGTTATGGTACACTCAGATTTTTTTTAGGACCAACAATAAAGAAAACTGGAGCTTCGAAGCAACTGCCAATTTTGTACCTAGGAAAATAGACCCCAAAAGAGCAACTTTTTGAATAACACGAGTTTGGCCTACTGGAAAAGCCTTAAATTTCCACATTTTCGGTGACGGACAAGAGCAGGAAACCAACTGTAAGATACGAAGTCTAAGATCGTTATACGGAGCTGTTTTCATAGTGCGATGTGAGTTAGAAGGCTAAGCGTCGAAATCGTGTAGCGTCGAAAACGGGGGTTCCCACGATACTACTACTAGTACTAGTACTACTTCTACTTCTACTAGTAGTAGTACTAGTACTAGTAGTAGTAGTAGTACTAGACTAGTACTAGTATTAGTACTACAAAGTACAAGTACTGGTAATTATTGGCATTGCACTAGTTAGTATTATTAATATTAACCAGCGGGAACAGATACTGAGATAGTCAGTACTAACACTAACAGTAACACTAACAGTGTAACACTAACCATCCCTCCATGCACTAACACAGTATAGTCATTACATCATCATCATCATTAATTTATTAGTGATTACAATAGATGTAATGACTGTGTATGATGTAGTGTGCAACGTACATTGTCCAGGTATGGTCCAGAAGTCAGAACTCAGGAGTCAAGACTTTATTCAAATTATTGATACAAAGATCATGATTTCACATCATATTTTATTAAATATTATACACATAGCTGTACTGTCTCATGCCTGTAGGCTGTAGTGTAGTCCGAGTAACTTGGACCCTTACAGTTACAGTTACAATCGCGCTTTTTTAAAAATTTGAGGTTTCGCCCGAAACCTCCAAATTTTTAAAAAGGGCAGATTTCTATCACAAATCAATTGTAGAACTGCCAGATTCTACTGTCTTCCGAAAATTCACAAAACCAACAACCCAGGCAGACCCAGGCGTGATCTTGTTGCAGTGCAAGAGATGATGAATATTCATGAATTCATTGGGTAGCGTTGTGAAAAGAGTATGGTGCACAGTGGCAGTAGTGCAGTTATCCTATTGTATGGTGATGCACATGGACGTTTGGGAATCAGACAGGTTCACTGAAAAGACGTCACCGTCCGCGCGTCGCACTGGTATCCTGTATGCATGCAATGCTGCAACGTACACCAGCTAATTTTGTAAAAATGAATTTCAGTAAATGCTAAATTTTACTCGGTAACACTAATTGTGAGAATCTTAAGCACTGGTTGACACCAATTAAATGTCCAATATCTCCAGGGTTCATGCCCCCATTTCCATTCAGATGCAAACAAGCAGCTATTGTGAACCTGGCTACAACTTACTAGCAGTTCAGAGGTCACACAAACTGGATGCATTTTTTTTATTATTTCAAGGAAACAAATAGGCCTAAAGGACAAGCACAGATGGAGTTTAATTCTCAAAGAATTCAAAATTGAAATCCTTCACATAAGGGTAGTACAGAAACAGGGATGCATTCCTTTAAATTTAATATTAATTTTAATTTTGATTGGAAAATGACAAAGAAAGCTATGACTTGACTGGGATTTGAACCCAAGTGCATACCAGTGCTCTTACTCTTACTGTCTGAGCTATCCAGCCCGTACGTACATGTAGGCCTAGATGGTGGCCTTCCCAAAACAGTCTTTGCCGAGGTGGGGGCCCCAGAATCAAAGAAAGTTTGTGATTAAGAATAATCCTCCCATTAGGTTTTTATTCTCTTGCTCCACCAATTAAACCATTTTACAGATTGTGCTAACATTTTTGTCTATGCAAAATTATGATTTTCCCCCAGTATGGCAACGTGATGATCAGTTCTTACGCAATGTGGAAAAAGAAGTGCTGATACCAAAGAAAATGAGAGACAAAGCCAAAATTCTTTGTGCTGAACATGTTGATGGTAAGAACTGGGATCCCACAAAGTGGATACGCACCTGTAGCTTTTTGGTTTTTCCGCTGCTACTGCATGTACCACCGCTTCTTCCTTCTTTTTTTCTTTGATAAATTGCCATATGACTTAGTGCACAGAATTTTGTCAGCAGCATCTTAAACCTCAGAACTTAATCAAACTAAGCACAGACATCGACATGTAGACCCTATACCAAAATTGTATGCTGAAGAGTGACATCATTGTGCTGTAATAATGAGTAATATGATGTCTCCTTCAAGGTCATTATGTCAAGCTTAACATCAGACACAAGAAATGTCTGATTGGGCTCAAACTTTGTATACATTTAAATTAAATAATGTGATGTCATGATGACATCATTTTAAAAATGATTGGCTTTTCCACCGCTATGGTGTCACGGAAAAGACATTCCGTTTGCTGTGATTTTTTTTCCAGTTTCTTCTCCATCTTCTTTGGCTGTTCCGCCATTTCAGCGTAGGGGAAAAGACATCTTTTTCTTCTGATTTTTTTTTCCAGTTTCATCTTCTTCCTTTTTCTTATTCTAATTGTGCCTCAGGGCAGTGGGCAGTCTGTACAAGGTGAACCACACAGCCTTGTATAACTAAGACAATGGGGTGAGAGAAGAGCGGGGAGTGCAGGAGAGAGGGAGAGAAGTGGATGGAGTAAGAAAAGGCAGGAAAGACGTAGCAAAGGGAGAGAGGTGGTTGCGTGGAACAGGGCAGTAAAAATTGTTGTCGGGACGTGCTGGTGAGGTTCTGGCTCAATATCTTGTGGCACAAAACAGGGAGAGGGTTGGGAGAGAGTAAGGGTCGGACGTTTAAACGTTTAACCATTTAAACGAAAAATGAAAAAATCCGGTTAGAGATTTTTATAAACGTTTAAACGGAACTTAGGAACTTGAGTATAATTGACGTGATATGGGTCATTTTCATTTTTCAAACGTTGCTCCCAAAGTGTCTTTCCGAATCACTTTACCTCCGCCGGTCAAATCAAATTAACTCTCCATTTGATCAAGCCAATGTGGTGACCGCTGCGCGCACGGCAAAGACGGTGGCTATGTGCGTCTGTACTGTGTGTGACTGTGTGCCGCGGCCGCCGGCCGCCAGCTCAACTACATACATACAACACTGGTGTGCTGCTCACATGGTGATTGTCCAGTCACAACCTTTCATGGCACCAGAGTGATGCGTCCCTGTCGCGGTGCTTTTCATTTTCATTTAGCCAAATCACATTCGAATAAAGAAAATAAATATAAGATTAAGATGGCAAATGGCAGGCAACAAACAGTTTATTGTTTATTCCTACGGCCGGGTGACGCGCTGTTGGGATTTGAAAAACACCACTTCTTGCCCATGCCATTATTTTGTATTTCTCTGAAATTGAAAAGTTTACCGCCTGCCCGCCTGCCAAATTCACGACGGCAACGATGGCAATTGCCGTCATGCCCTCACCAATTGCCACAGTGTCCTTATATTTGGAGGATTTTCACGGCAACGAATTGCCGTGCCCTTATAACACATTGCTACCGTGCCGTTTCGGCCGATGGGTTAGTTGGGCAGATCGGACTGCCGGCCAGCGCTGGCCGTTAGCACAGCGTGCAAGACTGCTGTATACAGCACACATGGAAGCTTCACCGTACAGTGCACACTGCCAGCTAAATATTGCGCAGTTTCATGTCAACAAACTTTTCGTCTGTGGGTACCAGTGAATCTTGGACATTGCTGGCTGTACCAAACAACAGGTACCAACGGTAGTTGGGAGCGATATACGTTGCACGATGGATAGATTGCGCAATAACACGTGGTTGGGTTGCGTGTTGGATAGATTGCGCAGTAACACGTGGTTGGGTTGCGTGTGAAAGTAGAATTATAGAGCTGTAAAAAGTTTTCGCGTTCGATCGCGGGCGCCTTTTAACCAGGAGAAAGCCATACAGCAAAATGAGCTACAATTACTACACGATACAGCACAAAAATGTCGCACTCTTTAGGACTATTCCTTTTTCAGGTTGGCCTACGCATGTGATCATTTTTCTCACTTTTTTGACGAGAACGCTTTGGCACATGCACAGCTAGCCCACATCACGATTCCTTGAAAGCATGGACTATTCCATTAGGCTAAGAGGGGTACGGCTTTATACAATAATAAGCTCTGATAATTTTAGGCTATTGAGACTCTTTTTTTATTTTTTTTCCTAGAAAATCTATTGTCACATAATTATTTTTGTCGTCAGGCTGACTAGCACCCTGGCCATACCTAAATGGTACAGTCCATGTTCCGTGAGAAGGCATGCTGGCAGCTGACTAAAACCTAGTTTGGACGTCATTTTTGAGGTGGAAAAACCACTTTTTTAGGCATTATGGTCCCACAGAAACGATGATATCATTTGTGGGAGACCTAAAACAACGCTTCGGTGCCCTCAGCGTCTATTTGCAAAGCATTCTAAGATACTAAACTAGTCGTGCATTCAAAAACTCCCTTGTTAAACAGAAACAGAGCTGACGTGCGGTGGTCTTTGTTGTTTGTGTTGGCCAAACATTTAAATGGTTAAACGGAAAAGTGAAATGCTTAGGAGAGAGGGGTTTGAAATGTTGGGGGGGGGGGGGGGGTTGACGGCGAGGGGAGAGGACACGATGTTTATACCAAGTCCTGATAAGGTTCTATGCTGTCGTTAGTCAGTAGAGAGGAATGGTACAGCAAACATGATCGATCTGCAAGGGTAGTTTTTTTGGTTTTCAGATTTCGACCAGAGTCGGTCGTTTCCCAGAAAGAAATGAAAAGGACTAGAGATTTATGTCTGTTGGCAAACAGAACATAATGCTTTTCCGCATGTGGATCTCTAAAAAAAATTGAAAAAAAAAATTGGCAAAACTGGGATTCTTACCCATACCCTCCATTCCTAGCCCAAAAAGCACGCACATATTTTGTGCACAAAGTGTATAGGACTTCATTATAATATTAAAAAAAATAATAATAATTATAAACAATAGTCAATTGGTTCCAAACCTAGGATTTGGAATGTCTAGCCCAATAGCTAACTGCCCACCAAATTTTGAGAAGATTGACCATTGGCTCATGTGTGGTTTAAAATCACTCATTTTGATAACGTCACAATTACGTCATTGAATATTGGCACTGGGGGTGATTCTAAACTGCATCCCCAATAGATTTAAACAAAAATTTTTAAAAAATCTTGCTCTTTTGGCCAAATATGTTTAATTGAATGTGAAAATCTGAAAAATTCATGACCTCATTAATATTCATGAGATGACGTCACAATCAAATGAGGGCAATTTTTAGATTTTTAGATTTTCCCAACTAAGATATAGTGCAAATTTGAAACCAAACAAACTTGTGCTTTTGCTTATAATGGAGTTTGAAATTTGACGTGACGTGATGATGTCATGACGTTTTCAAGACTACTGTGCACAACTTCAGCAAGTTCGTGCCACTTCAACCAAATACAGGGGACAATTATGAAACGGGTAAATAAGACTGACATTGAGGGAAAGGAAAATAAAGGATCGTCAAGCAAGCAAATTTCGGGAGGCGCCGCCCAGGTATTCTTAATGAAACAGAATTAATATGTAAAATACAGGGATAAATGTGGAGCAACATTAAAGAATATAAAGTATACAAATTAGGTCGACGGACACTTACAAGCATAGAAGACCGGTGCAGGCACAAGGCTGGAGGCTAACACAGCAGTCCCAAAGGAACATACAAAATTAAGGCCCCCCAAAAAGAAAGGAGAACAACATAAGGAAACGCAAAGAACGAAGAATGACCCACGCCCTATTGCCTGCTTCGGTCTTATTTACCGGTACGTTGTGTCCGCCGCGTGCCGGGGCACCCTTATTTCAATAACATAACCTTATTTAAATAACAATATACACAACTGAAAAAGGCCTATCGTGCGCCCTCGACCATAGGGGGCGTCTTAAAGTGTCATTTTGTTACAGTTCTATGCATTTGCCAAATTTGCAAATGTTCAGGCTTGTGCCCAAACATAGTTCAGGGAACGGTAGTTTGGGTTGGGCCAGAGAGTGACAACCAGTACACCAAATGAATGAGTGGCCAGAGGACAGGGCTTTGGAATCCAAACACTCAATTTAATGTACGGTGAACTGTAGAAAAAGAGCACACAGAATCACAACATAAGTCAGGACGAACAACAGAATGATGAGACACTACAGTACAAAAGACCACAAATCTATGAAGAAGAAGATGAGAAAATAGGGAAAACAAGAAAAGCCTTAGATACAGGGATCGCTCCAGCATAACAATCGAGGGAGTTCTGGGTAGGACAATTAGTACAGGGATTGCTCCGAATCAAGTAACAGAGAAAAGTAGAGAAAACAGTCTTAGGGAAGATATACATGTAGCTGAAAGTAAAGTGAACAGGTGAAGGAGTGAGCAAGGAGAGGAATAGGGAAAAACAAGTCGTAAGTCCATCTAGGGAGAGGAAAGGAGGAAAGACAGTCGAAGAGCAGGAGAATCCTGAAGGGAGAATATAACGTTACACTAAAATCTATAACGGTACATAAACCTAAACACGTAAACGTACGAGGACGAAATAGTGGAAGGAATGCACAAATGGAAGACAAGACTTATTTGACAGTGCGAAAGGGTCGGGCTAAACAAACAACTAGGAGTTCTGGTAAATAGTGGAAGCTCTACTGGGTCGAGAAGGTGACGAAAAACGGTGAAAAACTGAGGTCGAAACAATGGCTGGGAGAAATGTGACTGAGCGTCGGGGTCATCAGTAAAAAAACAAGTGCGCCCTCAGGAGGCTGACCTGGAGAGGCAGGGCGGCCACGACAGCAAAAGTGCCTTCCAAAAAAACCCTGTGCTTTGTCTAAGGGATTTTTATGACCAGAAAAAGAAGACAAAAAACAACAATAGCTTTTCCGCTTCATGCCGGAAAAGCTAAAAAGCCCTACGCTCTGTGACAACAGACGTAGATTTCTAGTGGGCTTTTCCGCTGCTACTGCGTAGTGGAAAAGACATTCCGTTTGTTCTGATTTTTTTTCCAGTTTCTTCTTCTCCACCTTTGGCTTTTCTGCTGCTACAGCGTAGTGGAAAAGACATTACGTTTGTTCTGATTTTTTTCCCAGTTTCTTTCCGCCGCTACAGCGTTTGTTCTGATTTTTTTTTTACAGTTTCTTCTGCGTCTTCTACTTCTTGGTCTTCTTCCTCTTGTGCTGATTCTTCTAAGCTCGAGATCTAGAGAACTACAGAAGACTCTTCAGCCAATCTTGACACACAGAAAGTACATGATGTTCCCATGTGCCCCAAATTAGTTTGAATTGAGTTGCTTGAAAGGTCATGTGACCGCTCTTTGAAATTTGAACTTGAAAACCTTCAAAGATTCATAATGAATCAATGGTTGGCTCACTTGTTGGCATGTGAGAGGTCTTTCCAGGCACTACAGATGGATGACCTTTGTCATTTGACCTTGTCTCCCGGTCAAAACAGGAAGTGCCCCCATAGCCGTAGTCAAATTTGGTGACAGATATGAGCTTCATGTTATCGATGTTAGGTTCAGGTCGACTCACTTACTAAAATTAAATAACACGTGACGTCATCAACTACTGGAGCGCCCTCTAGCGGCAGGTTGAAAATGTATTTTGATTTGATGTCTGTGGTGAAGTTTGCGGAAATTGTTTCAAATTCGGCAGGTAGATTGCCACATACCGAGACAATCCACATGAAAAGAACTGAAATTCTTATTTTTTTAACAAAATCATAAAAATTCATCAAATTAAGTTACGTGTGTGATTTGTTCACCACAGGAAAGATTACAATTTTTCCTTTCCTATGATACCATACATATGCTTCCAGTAGTAAAACACAGAGGCTGAGCAGAAGAATGACAAAATTAAATCTAGTGGGGACACTCGGTAAACTGATGTCCCTGTCAAGTTACTGCTACCGTGATGTAAAACTAACGGGGCGAGAAGAGTCACGAAAGACATTCGCTCAGCCACAGTAACTTAACTGGGCCGCTAAAAACTCCAGTGGGAACAGCCCTGTCATGGTAGACTACCGCAACCGCACTGTAAAATGCTATATAAACAGAGCAGCTTCCTGTGTTACAACACCACTGCTCAGAAATGGCTAGCGGGAGCGCGAAAGTGGTGGTATGGTTCCCTGATGCCAACACGCCAGTACAGTATACACATGTATCGTGGGAACCCCTGTTTTCGACGGTATACGTTTTCGACGCTTGGCCTTCTAACTCACATCGCACGATGAAAACAACTCCGGATTAACGATCTCAGACTTCGTATCTTCCGGTTTGTTTCCTGCTCTTTGTCACCGAGAATTTGGAAATTTAAGGCTTTTCCAGTAGACCAAACTCGTGTGATTCAAAAACTTGCTCTTTTAAGGGTCTATTTTCCTAGGTACAAAATTGGCAGTTGCTTCAAAGCTCCAGTTTTCTTTATTGTTGGTCCTAAAAAAAATCTGAGTGTACCATAACAAACCCCAACATACGTAGAAAAAAATATATATCATGCAACTTGAGGCAGTCCGTTCTGGGTAAAAACTATGGAGGCTCCTATAGGGCGTCTCGCTTATATAATTTTTAAATTTTTTTTTTATTATTATTATTGAAGACAAAAAGTAACATGGCCCAATAGGCTTTTATAAAAAATAAAAAAAATAAAAGGGCAGCGAGAGAAAGTACCAAGAAGGAGGAAATGTGTCTCTGGAGTGACATTGGGAAAGGTCATAACTGAAGAAGCAGTGAGAAAGAGGATTGTGGAGTTTTTTTAAACGTCACAAAAGAAGACATCAACCAGACCAATACGTTTTAAGCATAAATTATGAATGATTTGAGGAAAGTGTGAGAAGCAGTGTCGAAAAAAAAACCTACAAAGATGAACACAAAAAAACATACAGGGAAGAATTTTACAGTGCCACACACCATTTTGAGTTATTTTAAGAATTTATTTTGCGTTTGGCTGCACTGGGACACCTTACTAAACACCACCATCGAAAAATAGGTGACGATGCTTACTGCGCGGTGCTCCGCGGACGTCAACAAAACCGGGTAATCTTACGGAAGTGACAGGCTTGATCAACCTTCTCTTTGATTATTCTAATAGTCTGTGGTGTGGACAAAGTGACTGAGAGCTCTTTTAGTGTGATACTTTCGTCCACATTGGTCAGCTTGAAGAAAAGTCCTTATATTGTCAAAAACTGGAGGATACATGTGTGTACAACTGTACATGTACCATTCAATTATTCATTTGTAATTGCACGCTGTATACAGAATACTTATACATGTACTGTACTTCTCGTCTTCAAGCTCCAGCTCCGTGAAATCGGTGAAATATGTCAGGTTTGATTGATTTTGTCAGGCTTTTAACTGGCTCTGATCCCACTGAAAATACTGAAGAACATTAGAGGAGAGCTGGCAGATCATCAGTCAGTTCAAACCCAGACATCGTACAACGGGACAACTCGTAGTCGCACTAGAAGTTTGCCCAACGTTATTCACGTGGCGTGTCATACCCAGTGGCAGTAGTGCTAGTCAATGCAGTGCATGTACTTGTCGGTAGCTGACTATACAATGTTGCGATTTCAGCGCGAAAAGTACGTCATATCCCTCCTAGGCAAAGGTTACTGTACACACCACACTCAATAATTGTACTTATGCCAAGTCCTGATAAGGTTCAGTGCAGTCATCAGTAGAGAGGAATGGTACAGCAAGGGTAGTTTTGGTTTTCAGATTTCAACCAAAAACGTCGTTCCCCAGAAAGAAAAAAAAAGGAAAAGCCCTACACTCTGTGACAACAGATGTAGATTTCTCGTTTTTATTATTATTTTTCATTTTTGAGCTTCTTCTGAAGGCGTATAGTGGTACCTTGAGAACAAATGTGGCTAGATTCAAAATTCCTTTGTCATGGATAAAAACTAAACAATTTGACACAGAATTGAAAAGAAAATGTGAGCTCATTGTGACTTCATATTTAGGGCAATTTTTATTACACCTATTATATTGCCTTTCACTTTGATTGACATGAGTTGGTAAGACATTAGCTTTTAAAGATCCAATTTTCAAACTGTGTGTGCATACAAAGATGCCTGGCTGAAGAATGCCCATGAAGTGTTATATAGAAATGTATGCTTGAAAAAGTCGAGAACGTTTGTCCTTTTTACAAAAATAGAAAGAGGACAAAAAGCTATGTGTTCTTTTCCCAAACAGACACGCAACCTCTAGTTTTTATGTGGTGCACTCTGCAAAAATGAGTCACTTCTTGCACAGTCCTTTTCCATGCACAGGCACAGGGCAACTGAAAATTGTGGGAGTGAAATTATGTTTTCTGATTCTGGTTTATATTGCTTCGCTAGTGTCCATACTGTCATATTTGCTAATTGGAAATTGTTTAAATACCAGTAATCTAAAAATAAAATGAGCTTTTGTGGAAAACCTAATCATGATTTTGCCCCAATGCGAATCATTTTTGCAGAGTACATAACATTCATATTTTAATAAACATTTCCAGTGTTTTAAATTTGGAACAGTTGACCTTGATACAAGAAATTAAATTGTCAAATTAAATCAAAAGCCTGATGAAATTTTGTTTAAAAGAGATATAAATTGTTTTTCTGCATTTTGTGAAGAAACGATCTATGACCTGATACTTTTCATGGCCTTTTCTTGCCATCATTTTCACAAAACTAATTTCTGGAAACAAAACATTGAAACTATTTATCTACATGTATATTATATCTAGCATTTACCAGATGCTGTCAAGACAGTGGCCTTGCCATGGCTCTTAAGTGTAGAAAGGAGAACCATGCTTTGAAGGAATGTGTCACAAACCAGTAAGTTTTTCCGTGATGTTATAACAAGGAGAGCAATCCACTGACATTGACTTTGACATTCGAATATGTTAGATATATTGTTATACATGTATCTATAATGCAACACAGTACCCCCCACTATACGTTATTCAAATCCGCCACACAACCTCAACCAGTTCGGTGGTCAAGTGGTTAAGACGTCTGCACTAGAAAGCAGGAGTCTCTGGTTCGAATCCCGCCTGAACTTCCTGGAAATTTTGTAACAGGCATCAGTCAAAGCACGGCATTCAGTGCATATTATGTCGAGCAGGGCAAACCCTCATTGAATTACTTTCTCCTCGACGCAAACATTATGTTATATCTTTGAGCCTCTGTACTGACAGCCTTTGACCACAAACTAGCCTCCACTCCGGGCAGTCAAATCTTGGAGGTGGTTGGTCCCAACTGAGCATACAGATTGCGGTGAAGGCAGTGGGTGGAATTCCACTGCCTGTGTGATGACCATTGGGGTGAGGGACATGCCAACATGCTGTCTCCCGTGGCAGTGAGCCATCCCTCGATCATCCACAGTAAAAGTCCCACAATAGTGCAATTGTCGCCGCTAATCTGGCAGTTCATGTGGCAACTTGCATCATAAATGGCTTCATCATACTTCATATTGCATTGTTTTAGGATTAAGACAGTTTCGTTTAGAATACAGACAGTAGTGGTGCCCAGATTCAGAGGTCCTGGTGCACAGCAACACCAGCATGACCAGCAGTGCTCTGAATTTTGAGGTCCTGGCGCAAAGTACTGTACTTAATGTATGTATTAAAAATGTTTTTGTTTTTTCTGTTTCCCTCTTTCAGTTACAAGAACCCACAGTTTTTTGAAATGTGTAAGCAAGAGTACCTTACTGAGAGGGCAGAGTTCAGAGTAACAGGTATCACACAGAAAAAGAAGAAGTTACTGCAAGAACTTTCAAAACAAGAGCAGCAACAGAGCACATAGCCATTGTATTCGTGCCTTTACCATGTTCCCAGAGGCTGTACAAAGTTAGTGAACAGTATACAATAGCACTTGCATAAATTCAGGAAAAACAAGATAAATATATGAACAGGCCTGATACAGTATTGGTAAGCTTAAGTCAAACAAATAAGGGAAAACTGACTCGGAACTTTTAAATAATTGTGAAAAATGGCAAAGAAACCTTTGACTGGAACAGGACTTGAACCTGAGACCTCTACATATGCGTACCAGTGCTCTTACCATCTGAGCTATCCAGCCTTAGATGGTGGCCTTCCCAAATAGTCAACTAGCCTTTTCTGGGGTTGGGGCGCCAGCCAGAATCAAGTTCCCAGTGACCTTTTCCTTTATTTGTTTGACTTAGGTGGAATAAGCTGCATCAATTTTGTGTGATCCCAGAGCTGCTGCAATTGTTTGTTTTTTTGCATCTGAATAAAGGAGGGGGCATGATCCCTGGAGATATATACAGCAGTTAATGGATGGATGCTTCTGGGAAGGCCAGCATCTAAGGGCTTGAATAGATAGCTCAGATGGTGAGAGTGCTGTATGCAAAACCAGAGGTCTTGGGTTCAAGCCCGGTCTAGTAAAAGTTTTCTTTGCCATTTTTCACAACTGAATGGACTTACATGTAGGATAGAGATATCAGTGTCTTGGGATTTAAAGTCTGTGCAGGCAGTGATCAGATGGGTGTATTTTAAGTTCATCTTCATCCATTGTCAACATTTGAACATCATTGAACATATATATTTGTGATTTTACTATTCTTTTGTTTTGTTTTTCCTGAAACTAATTAATAGCTTTGAAGTTGTTACAGCTTTTTGAATTAGATATTGAATAGTAGAACATCTGCTGGTATTGCATATGAGGGATCAATTTGTGGAAGAGTCCAGACTCTGGATCCAACAAAGTTGTTAAAACTCTCAATTTATATTACTTTAAAAGCTGTGATATCACATTGGTTTTCATGAATAAAAATTGTTCAATGAGAAACATTTTGTAAAAAGATTTTAATACTACCAGCCTATGTGAAAAAAACCCATAATTCCTGAAAAATAATACAGATAAAAAAAATCCTTTGATGAATCTTGGTAACATTTGTACACATAGATTTCAGCATAGATAAGACCCTCTTTTGACCTTTTCTCACTAGACCAAATCTAGGGGGTGGCCTCAGGGCGACGTGGGGTTTCTCACTTGGCGTCACCCCCAAGAATGTGGACAAGTTCAACCCTCCTTTGGACCAGGATTAAGCATTTTGGCCCAGAGCAAAACCTGTATTTGGAAATGGGGCAGGGGTGAGGTTGCCCCAGGGCCAATGGCACAAAGGTCACTAAGAGCATGCGCTTCTTCAGTGATTTACATGTGAAAAGCATGCGGAATCTATGCTGCAATGCAAGCCATCTTATTGCAAGCAAATCTTGCTGCTTACGAATCACCACTACAACTTGTTCAGACTAAAGTCGAAACTAAATTGTTCTTCTACCATTATAATCTTGACGTGTTTGGCTTCTTCTTGTCGTTGAGAAAAAAACATAGTGAGTCACATTTAACTCTGCTTTCACCACCACCATGAGCGAAATGTTTACAATACTATTATATCTATGCACTATGGGAAAATCTTTGCGCACAGCTTAAAAAAACATGCATGCACACCATGCAATAAGCACTCGCTCCAGGGATTGACTTGTGTAGTGAAAAACAAGCTTGCCGAACCCCAGAGCAAATTTGCCAAGGGACGAGATATGAAGATTGTAGTGGGAATCGATGCGGATTGAACTCGGGGGTAAACAATTGCGTGTTGCCCCAGGGCTAGTTCACCCCAGGGTTGGATGTCTTGCGAGAGAAGAAAATATGTCCCATTACACAAAGTCCATGATCACCCCTGAAGTTTTGTTATGCATTGATACATATTAAACATTTGATCTAATTTACTAGACAATATACATGCATAGGACAGTTATGTATGCTTGTTTCCATCAAATTTGGAATTAACTACTACCGTATTGACAGTAATTACTGTAGTATGAAGCACTTGTCCCGTGCCACTCGTAATGAAGATCAAAGAAGGAAACACAAAGCCAACCCTCTCTTGATGCAGTTGCAGAACATTTCTTGGGGAATGGCCATGGCTTCACAAAAGGACAACAGGATTGTTCAATTTTCTAATGTATTTATCATGTATTTGTATTAGCTGTTTCTGTCAAACACTCTAGAATTGTGTCAAACTAATGTAAACAGGAATTCAACACTGAAAAGATTCACTGATTAGAATAAGGAGTGGCTAGGTATGACAGACGGTGGAAGATCTTTAATTAGAGTAGTTCAGAATGGCTTCCCATCAATACATTTACATTGCAATACATTTACAATGTACTTATTATATCAGCTGTCTGAAATTAGTCAATCTGTAGTCATTCCTTATATGTTAATGTTAACATGATTCATGAGTGTCTGATCAAGATTGATATTACACACTAATACAGTTAGCACCGAACTAGAATGAGCTTTTTGAACTTCAAAATATATCGGTAGCTGTTCTTTTGAATTATAAATAAATTTGAGTAGCATCAGAAAACAAAATAATACATGTACAGTATGTATGTATGTAAAGAAAAACATGACAATGCAACTGATATCAGAAATTAATTAAAAAGAAAATCATCAACTATGTGTAATTGTGTCTAAAGGTACCGGTATGCGGAAAAATTGTGAGTATTTGTTGTGTGTTTAATGATACACTGCACATAAAGTTGTACAGATACATTTACCTGTAGTTGCAAACGGTACATCCCACCTCTAAAGTAACCGTTGATTAAAATGACCAAGGATCTAACATAATGATCTAGGATCTAGGATCGAAATGTCAGGCCCTCGTAATTTTGACATTGATAATAAAGTAATATTTTAGTCTCATTTCAAACCTTATCCTGCCAAAGCATGCACATGGTTTAGTAAGGTAATACATGTACCAGTATGTGTATTAGCAATCTATACCCTGTTATGTACATGAATCTCCAGGTATCAAAACAAAAACACACATAAATCACCTGCACTGAAAATACCCCATTTGTCCTAGGTCAGAATGATTTTGATTGCTTTGTGAATAAAGTGGCAAATAAGTTTTGCCTAGCCGTGGTTTAAATGTTTGTTTGCAGATTTTTAAAAATTATTTACCAAGGACTCAATATTGATTCTAAGCTTTAGGGCATGTTTTCCATTTCCATTTTGCTGACAACATTGGAAGACCTTTCTGTCAGCCATCAAGTTCTTGACAGTCATTTGTAACAAAATATGTGGCACTCATTATGTTCACAGTGTTACTTGTTTTAGGTTTAGGTTCACCATGAGTCAGATGAGAGCTACGCTTCTCATCTGTGTGGATTAAAGTGTGAGTGGGCACAGCGCTCTAATAAAGTGAGGGAAAGGAGCCTTAGGGACACTAATGTCTTGGCATTCTTCGAGATGTGGTGTGACTGAGCCTGTAAAGGGAATTTCTGAAAAGTTCCCTTGTGTTTGTGTGTGTGTGTGTGTGTGGGTGTGTGTGTGAATGCCATTTCGTGACCAGGGTGCAGCATGTATGTTATGGACAAATCCTTCTTCAAACCACTGCAGAGGAGAGAATTCCTGGACAGGTGGAACCCTGACGGCACGGAGGGGATGGTTGGCGGAGTTGAAGGCTAGGCTGACATCCCCACCGATTCTGGGCTACCTAGATTTTGAGCGACTATTCATTGTTGAGTAGTATGCCTCATTATTTTGATGGCCTAGGGGTTGTCTAGTCTAAGACCAGCAGAGAAGAATAATTGAAAAACTACAGCTCATTGAAGTTTTAGTTACTTGCTCTGAAGTGGGCCGTCACAGATAAATTTCTGGTTTATCTCCTGGGTTTAGAGTTCGTAATCTACACGGACATTAATCCCCTTTATTACGTAAATTCTGCTAAGCTTGGACCGACGAAATGAGATGGGCCAGTCAACTTGTCCAATGCAATTTCACTCTCGGGTACCGCTCCGGTAAAGCAAACTCCAGTTGCGAATGCTCTGAGCCGACAGCATGTTAGCCATTAAAACGTCGAAGAGACAATTCGATCAAGACCTTCCCTAATGAAGGAAAATATGGTTTACTTTACGTCACGATCCAAGATCCAGTTGAATGAACACCATTAAGTACATGCCTCCGGCAAGCCTCCTGTCGACCGTTTTTGGGTGCAATTCATAACCAGGCTGGCCATTATAAGGTCGGGACCATGACTCTAGTCATGCAGAGGCTCTACTAGCCAGGTGTGTAGCGGCTGATGTAGAAAAGTGGTGCAGTCGATCGGTGCGAGAGAAAATGGTCGCCAATAATTTCCTAATTAAACGAGATGTAATGAAATGAAATTGAAGTTTAATTATAATTCTACCGAAAGACCACTAGCACTGAAGGTCTTAGTTGAGATTGCACCTGCCACCGGCATTTATTCGTCACACTTAAGAGTCTTTTGTTAAAAGAGGCTACTCCCTATATAAGTGAGCCCCGCCGTCCACGCCTCAGGGCATTTTTGTAGGAAAATTTTACAGTAAAACTGGGAGGGAAGTCAAGCAGGGAGGGACCGTAAGTCCTTCAGTGCTAGTGGTCTTTCGGTAGAATTATAATTAAACTTCAATTTCATTTCATTACATCTCGTTTAATTAGGAAATTCTACCTCAAAACCACATAGCACTTCGGTCTTACTTGAGATATTTAGAGCAACTGCCAAAATTTCCAATATCAACAGGATACAGTTTCTGTAAGAATTAAACGACATGTTTTCCCATTAAGTTGAAACATGTTAAGTTCCACATTATGGACTAGCAGCATTCGACTTAAACTGAATGGTTAAGGATGCTTTCAGCAAACGCATGTGTACTTGAATCCAATACATGCTTATCATAATAAATAACACAATCCTGCAGCCTTCATGAATGTATCTCCTGGTACATCTTTCCTTGATGCTGCACTACACGATGTTTAATAACGTGTGCTGTGGACGGTCAAGTTATACCACTCTTCGAGAGGGCAAACTTAATCCATCGGCCTATTGTCTGTGATCCCACTGTTTTGTGGGGAGGTACATAGCTTATCAGTGAAAAGCTTCTTTTCACTTCCTCTGACATTTTTAGTCAGTCAAGTTAAAAAGTAGACATGACACAAAGCAAATCCTTGTGTGGACAGGCCATTAGGTTTACTCCTGCATGTGTGAGGCTTCCCGATTCCCCTTGTTTTAGTAATCGCCTCGATAACAGAATTAAAACTTGGACATATAGTCTAGGTTCATTAAGGCCAGCGTCTGACAGCGTTGGCCCGACGTAAGGGCGCCATTGCAAGAAGTATACCAATTTCATGCATGGTAATATTCTGTAATGAGATATTCTCATTAGGCCCTAAAGCCTTCTAAAGTATTTTAACAATACAGTCACATCTTATGTGTGTATAGCGGGCCTTCGGTGGTCTCAAGTTGAATACTCATTTTCTTCAACCCTTCCGCCAACTGAAGCGCAGCACCAACTGAAGCGCAGTCATGTAGGCGCGGTAGCTGCAGACATTGCTCTATGCTGCAGACAATGCTGAGGTTACTATAATTACTATACCCGACAACAATTGTAGTCAGGAAGTTGAGAACAGTTTGCGAATTTTGTTCGAACTGTATGAGTTTCTGTAGGAGTGCAGATCGAATCGAATCCACTACCTTAAGTTTCGTAGCACTTTTGTGCGTGTGTGCGTGTGCTGGATTGCCATGCTGCCAGGATTAGCTTGGCAGCTGGTGTCGATACGCCGTGCTATTGAGCACTACTCTGACAAGAAGCATGCCATCAACTCGAGGCGATCCCTCAATGGGTGAAGCCTGTTCGAAAAGGGAAGCGAAGCATGTTTTGTTAAAGTCAATACATGTATTATGAATGGAGTTAATTCTGACTAGTAGTTTGAATAAGATCGGAACCACGATTGCGTTAATACCATAGCGGTCCTATCATGCTTTGTCATGCTCAATCATAAAGTGAGCACAATTACGCATAAAAGCAATTATGCGTTGACCAGACTAATGATAATGCGTCGGTATAGACCGACCCTGGATCAACCCTGTCGTAACTCGTATGGTAAAACTGATACCTCAACCTGAATCAGAATACAAGGAGGTTTGCGTAGACATATAGGCCTACTAGCCTACATCTCTTTTGGGAAGAGGTGAAGTATTTGAGATTGAGCTTCCGCTCCAGTCGTCTCAAAAGAGTCGAGACACGGGGTCTGCCAAATAGTTTTGTACGTCTGGCAGATGTGTGGAAGGCAACCAGGATTTCGTGGCATACACCACCCCAAATTTCTATGATAAGTCCATTCAGAGGGTGGGACTTAACACCCCCAAAGTTTCGCAGGTATGCTACTGCAACAGCATTGTCTGATTTCAAATGGATTGAAATACCATGTTCTTTTAGCACAGAATTGTTGCAACGCTAGTGAGCAAGCCTTTGGCTCAAGCCAATTGATATGATGAATGGCCTTTGGCCACCAATCGCCAGTGGTGCGACCATTAGAATATGCACCATACACCAATGAAGAGGCGTCGGTTCCGATTACGTAATTCGGTTCGTATATCTGGGCATATAGGCGCAGAGGCGAGTGGGAAGTTCTTTTATCCACCAGTTTCAATCAGAAATGTTCATCAGCGCCTCAAACTCACCACAGTGCTCTGAGAGCGCTAAGTTGTTCCCATTCTCTATTGTTCGTCTGAACAATGGTCCATACAGCACAGCTACATGTAGTCCACATGCATGAAACTAGAAGACCAATGACCCCAGAAACGTCTAATTATCAGACATTGTTTCTTTATAAGTTTATGGATATGCAGTCGTACTGTGTACCTTGCCGATTGGGATTGAGATCTTCATCAGTTCTTAATTCAGATGAAACTCTAAGAAATCGATTTGTTTCGTGGGCTTGCATGGTCACGGACTTTGACATTCAGCATAAACCCTAGCTCTTTAGTAAGGGTTATGCGTGCTCCAACATTCCAATCCATTATTGAAGTGTTCTCCCAACGAGAAGGGAATCGTCAATGTAATCACATGACTCATGACCTTTCAACCTCAGTGAGGCAATCAGCGGTTTCATGATTAGTGAACACGCGTGGGGCATATGCCAAACGAATGGCAGACAGGTAACTGGTATACAACGTCATGCCAATGAATCACCGATTATTATTTCCTATGCTCCATGGCTATAGGAACTGCAGAGTAGGCATCTTTAAGATGTACAGTGTACAAAGGCCATAGGCCTATAACAATAAGGCCAGATTAGCTGAATTGTCATGCGGGTAGTTTCCATTTTAAAATGAAAATTTGATAAATTTCCCAAGAAATCGTTAAGCCCTTCAGCTTCTGATTGGGCGGAATGATCCATCCTTTTTGGGGTCTGATGTATGCAACATAGTGGGTCGACTCGAATCCGTGCGTTCTAGTTCTACACCAGTCACTTAGAGTACACTGAGATGTCCTAGGAAACAAATTCACCAACTGGATTGTAAGCTAAATATAGCCCATTTCCCAGCAATGTGGCAATTTCAACCCCGTTGGGTTCACAGCGCAATTCTTTCGGAATGGGTGTTTGGTGTGGTATTGAACTGAAGAGTGCTGAATAGCATTCAGTACCCACTTATCAGATGTTATCTCGCGCCATTTGGCTATGTTCTGTGCGAGTTTACCTGCTAGATTGATTAATTCTAGCATCATTACAACTAGTGTTCTTCAAATTATTGCTCACTCAATGAATTACTTTGAATCGGGCTGCTGTCTCGCCTCGGTCATGCTTTCCTTTCTGCCAAGAAAGAAATTATTTCACTGTCGAGTTTGCCTGACGTGGGGAAAAACTTGTCTCATCGATTTGTCTTATCGGAAGCGATTTTGGTGTACAACACGTACAGGGGGGGGGGGGTGGCCAAATTTTTGGCCAAACTTAATCGTTTCCTTAATGTCCTTGCGTTGCTGGGACAAGTTGTCCCCAAACAAGAGCCCGATTAAGGGAACTTGAGTAAAGAGCAAAGAGTTGCCACTGTCGGTTCAGGTCAGACATGATGAGCTCTCTCTGCCGAGATTCAGCTCAGTTACTGCATGGCCAATTATGGCTATGAAATCCAGCAACATTGTCACCAATCGAATTATCATCCAGGCTTTTATTGCTGCTCATTAGAGACTCAATGCAAAATATTGTAGGCACCATTCCTTTTAGTGCAGCCAGTTCCACCTTCTTTAGTTTGATGTCTATTGATCTGGTTTTTGATTGTAGAGAATTCCAGATTTTTGGATTTACTCTGGTACAGTCCAGTTCCGGGACGTTGTCTGGTCGCTTAAAACTATTAAGTTTTTCGGCTATATCTTCTCATGCGATGATATCTTACTGTGACCATACCAGACCTGGTTGGTCACTGTTATTTAAATAGTTTTTGTGGTTTCCTCCAGAGTTGCTTTCCTACCTGCTACTTGTGGCAGTTACATTGTTAAGTTCCCCATTGTACTGTAGTCTGCTGTCTGCCTGCATCTGGCTAAATCTTGAATGCCAGTACACCTGTACATTGCTCCTTACTATTATTGCGTACTTGCTGGCAGGCTTGGAGTTCTTTTGTTGCAGAGCTGGCATGGGCCCTATATAAGACAATTGTGTGGGGACCATGGTCAGTTCTGCTGTTCTGACTGATACTGATAGGGCGTGGTTGTATTTACCGGTAGCTGTGCCTCAGCACATGGGCCATGGTGTTGTGTAGTGTTGTCTTGCCTGGAGTCCTGTATTTTATCAGGTATTGATTGTTGATTTGTAAATCGTGCCTCGTTTGGCCATTTTTTTTATGCTACCATGCACCAGCATTTAAACAGCCAAATTGTACATGCCACAAAAGTTTGTGTTTATGCCACAAACGGTTGTTTTTTTCTCTGAAATAAATTAAAAATCATGATTTGTACTTATAGCTAATCTATTTTGATTCCTCGGCCTCTGTTGGTAAAAACTTAACCCCTATTTCCTAAATTTGATTGAGCCCGTTGCACACTAGACGAAATCGCCGAGGTCCCTGGCGATGAAATCGCAACCATGTCATGAAATCGCAAATCTGTGGTGTGTGCAAGTGACCCTTGCGAAACAAATCGCCAGGGACCTTGGTTTTTGATCTCCGAGGTCCAGACCTCCTACAAAATTTCGCACCCTTGTCAAAATCGCCGTGATCGTGTGTGTGAAACGTAAACAGTGTTCGTAACCACGGACCCTGGTTTTGGCAGGGACACTGGGCATGCGCACTGCGCGTGTTTATGTTTGGAACCAGTGTTATAGCTGCGCTGGTCGGCGGGCGGACGGGGCTGACCACCACGGGTAATCTCCGTCAACCACTCCTTGTGAAAAACAATGCTTCTGACCGGCACTGTGTTCACCCCATTATTATCCCAATCTATAACATGGTTTCGGTAGTAAAATAAATTGTACTTTTTTGTAGCGTAACCGTCTCGCTAATAGTTGTGGAAGTTCCGATCAGGTTTGAGTAGCGCAGCGTGATCGTAGTCGGAACTCGTATGCAGCCAGGCCATGCGGTCGCTGCACGTGCACTGTGCAGTATACAGTGTGTGCAAAGACGTGTTGTGTCATGTCACATGTGCCGCGCGTAGGCTGGTTTCGGCCCTACTGCTCCTGTAGTGTAACTATGGCTTTATCTAGAGGCGGAAACCACACCTAGACTTGCCAACCTCGCTAACGTCGCGAAGGGAAATCGGTCATAACTAAAAAAAATAGTAATACGCTACTCATCGTTTTTCTCCGCGAATGTTGTTTCCGCGTAGTTTAATATTATTCCCTTCGTTATTATTGTGGTATGAATAGTGGTATGAATAGAAAGAAGGGGAATACAGGCTTCAATTTGAGGGTAAAATTGACAAATTTGGACGGCGTTTTAATTGACTCTTTTTTTTTCTCCGTCATTTTGGCTCAATCTACCGCGGCCGCACGGAGCGATTTTGCAATTTTCAACTTCAATATCTCAAGAAATGAATGAAAAATTCCTTCTCAAATTTTCTAGAATTCTAGAAAATACAACAATAAAACATCGCTAGTATAACTGTAATATACAAAACAACTCAACTGTAAGGGCTGGCAGAAGTCTATAGTAATCATTGCACACGTACTGAGTGCACGTAAAGTTCCAAAACGGGGGACGTTGGTGTTTTGGTGACAGCGTTGTGTGTGTAAGCTCGCTTCGTGATCGCTAACGACCTAGGTGACAGACAACTGGCGCCTGTAACCAAGGACCCTAGTTTTTCGGTTGTGTGTGAAATGGGCTCTTACATTACGCAGCAACTCAATTGCTGATAACGGCTGCCAGCTTCTCGTGGACCTTGCTCCCAATATCGTCTATATACAAAAATAAGAAGACTTCCTACCCGACGGACAGCATGTAATGATACAAACTTTTGCCAAGTATTCACTGCATGGTGAATTATCCTGGGTTTCGGCTTAGTCTTCGCAGCTGCTGGATTTCCAGCAGGCGTAGAACAGAAAGCTGATGGCTGGATGTCAGCGCAGCCACGGTGTATCTGCACTCAAGGTCCAAAGGCCCGTCGAGCAAGCGTAAGATGTCCGAAGAATAGTTGAGTCGTCATTGTACGAACTATACCGGTCACAAAAATGCACTGAGGCGTAGACGGCGGGCGTCACTTATATAGGGAGTAGCCTCTTTTAACAAAAGACTCTCTCAAGTGTGATGTGACGAATAAATGCCGGTGGCAGGTGCAATCTCAAGTAAGACCGAAGTGCTATGTGGTTTTGAGGTAGAATTAAGGCACCAGTCCCAATGATCAGACCCCCATGGGAAGTCTCCTTGATATAAACATCCCCTCGAAGTCCTAGCCATCGATTTCACCGAACTGGAAATGACTGAAAGGTTACACATTTTCACTGGTTTTTTAATGAATGCGTATAAAGTCCTCAGCTCCACTGTAATTTTTTTTCGTTCATTGTGCAGTCTCCCTGCATCATGACTTTCCTCAAATCTTCCGCCAACAAAATCATCACTGCATTTTGGCAAAAATCAATGAAACTCCAGTATCCAGTAATCTGTCCGTGGATATGATGGCCTCTCTGATGATTGAAATTGATTAATCTATCGTATGCACGGTAGCTGTTTGTTTTTTCTCGACCGTTTCACAGACCTGCAGTGTTTATCGCTGTTTCATTGTATTTCCATCAACCATGCATGATGTCAAATTGTATGTCAAATTGTCAGATATAAAATATATTGGCCAGTATTATTTCAGTGAACGTTTTTCAAAATCCCCCGGTGCCGGCCATGGCAAATTTGACAGGGGATATTCGGGTGACATTTCCGTGCAGTTTATGTATTTCCTGAAGAATTTCTAGATGGAAGGCGAGACGGTCCATCATTGCAATGACAAACGCGTCTGTCATTGATGCCTGATGCGCCATGGGCAACTCGAGTCCTGCAGTCTCACACTTTCATTCCGTGGTTTTGTCTACAGTTTATAATTTATGGGTAGTTGGGGAATTTATGCAATGAATAATGCCATGATGAACCCGTTCTGCTTTCACACATTATCCAGAAGGCCAACATCGAAAGAATTTGGTCAGGCGCTATTAGTGTCGACATAATATTGCTTTGTCTATATAAATCATTATAATAGGCTAATCCCCCATTTCCATAAAGGTACCGTATCTAGGCCCACCTGTAATATACGCCTGTATCTGGAATTGCATATGGGATACCGGTAAGTGACATGCTCCCTATCTATAATCTTAATAATCTTAACACTTCCAGACATGTTAATAATCTTAACATTTCCAGACATGTTAATAATCTTAACATTTCCAGACATGTTAATAATCTTAACACTTCCAGACATGTTAATAATCTTAACATTTCCAGACATGTTAATAATCTTAACATTTCCAGACATGCTAATAATCTTAACACTTCCAGACATGTTAATAATCTTAACA
The DNA here is from genome assembly GCA_949987565.1 of Luidia sarsii. Taxonomy (NCBI): domain Eukaryota; kingdom Metazoa; phylum Echinodermata; class Asteroidea; order Paxillosida; family Luidiidae; genus Luidia; species Luidia sarsii. The sequence continues at coordinate 2,449,000 of OX465121.1, forward strand.
CTTCCAGACATGTTAATAATCTTAACATTTCCAGACATGCCAGGTTTTGATAAAAAAAAAAGTGACTGACGACGCTTCTTTCCAGATTTCAAAATTTCAATCGAACAAGAATTAGATTAGATTAGAATTATTTATCGTCAGCATGCTATTATTACTGATGAATGTCTGGGCACTTTTGGTTCTGGTCGTCTGTTGAGAATCTTCCGCAGAAATAGAGCTTCCAAGGGCACTCAGATTGCGCCATGAATGACAAATGTACAAAAAAATTCTCGTTTACATTGCTTTGAAGATTCCAAATAATTATAGCTCACAAAATACCTTTGTGTTGCAAAGCATAAACGAAATATTATTATACTGTTTGGCACATCGTCCGTTGCATGCACAGATACATAATAACGTGTGTGGTTACGTTTTCATGTCCGCGATTGGCCAGTGATAGCGCCCTCTGGAGCGCGGGACCCTCCCCATACGTGGTGGGTTTTTTCATAGAATAAGAGAGGGGCAAAGATAATTTTGCTTTGATTTTAAATTCAGATACCAGTTAACCGAAAATAGATATGATCATTGTTAAGGAATATGAGAGTAAGAGCCCTTATTTGGACACATATCCATCACTGCATGATCTTCATGAATCTTGATTTAATTAATAATTAAAAAAATCTCTTTCCCCAATTGATGATAGGAAAAGAAATATTGGGATTACAAACTAAACAGCGTCTGAAAAAAGACTAGGGTGGTTGAGTGTGGCTTTCAAGCATGGCGTCCGCACAGGGGTCTGGTGACGGGAAACAAGGCGTAAAAGGCCGGCAAGTGTCGGGCCTAGCCACAGCTTATTTGGTCATCTATAATGTCGTCTTGTGTGCAGGGTGAGTCTCAGGATCTTTGGTTTGTGACTTGTGCAATATATCAATAGTTAATCTTTATCCCTGCTGATGAAATCATCCATGATGAAATCATTAAATTTAAAACTAGTCCGAGTAACTTGGACCCTTACATTCGCCCTTTTTGTTAAAATTTTATTTTTAAAAAGGGTGATTGTAACAGGGTCCAAGTTACTCGAACTAACTTAAAACTGGGTGGAGCGCCCTCGCATGGTCCATAGCCAATACATGTACATGGACCCTTACAATCGCCCTTTTTAATTTTTTTTAAAAAGTTACTCGGACTAGGATAACTGTAGTCCGAGTAACTTGGACCCGACAAGTCACCCTTTTTTTTTATCGAATTTTGAGTTTCGGGTGACTGTAGGGTCCAAGGATAGTGGCTATGCTGCATCGTCTAAAATCTTTGAAATAACTAATAATCATCTTTGAAAAATACCCCCGACCGAAATCCCCAGATTTACCCCCCAAAACACCCGTGAAACCGTCCCACGCGCCCATTGAGGATTCAGTGAGAATTATCCTCCAGTAACCGGTTTTCGACGATATAAGGACTTTTCTTCAAACTGAACAATGTGGACGAAAGCATCACACTAAAAGAGGTCTCAGTCACTTTCTCCACAACCCACACTAGTATTAGAATAATCATAGAGAAGGTTGATCAAGCCTGTCACTTCTGTAAGATTACCCGGTTTTGTTGACTTCCGCGGCGCACCGCGCAGTAAGCACCGTGACCTATTTTCGTCGGTGGTGTTTAGTAAGGTGTCCCAGTGCAGCCAACCAATGCAAAATAAATTCTTAAAATAACTCAAAATGCTGTGTGGCACTGTAAAATTCTTCCCTGTATGTTTTTTGTGTTCATCTTTGTTTGTTTTTTTCGACATTGCTTCTAACACTTTCCTCAAATCATTCATAATTCATGCTTAACACGTATTGGTCTGGTTGGTCTTCTTTTGTGACGTTTAAAAAGAAGAGTTTAAAAAATTCCACAATTCCTCTTTCTCACTGCTTCTTCAGTTATGGCTTTTCCCAATGTCACTCCAGAGACATATTTCCTCCTTGTTGGTACTTTCTCTAGCCGCCCTTTTATTTTTTTTTCATTTTTATAAAAGCCTATTGGGCCATGTTACTTTTTGTCTTTGAATAATAATAAAAAAAATATTTAAAAAAATTATATTAGCAAGACGCCCTATAGGAGCCTCCATAGTTTTTACCCAGAACGGACTGCCTCAAGTTGCGTGATATATATTTTTTTCTACATATGTCGGGGTTTGTTATGATACACTCAGATTTTTTTTAGGACCAACAATAAAGAAAACTGGAGCTTCGAAGCAACTGCCAATTTTGTACCTAGGAAAATAGACCCCAAAAGAGCAACTTTTTGAATCACACGAGTTTGGCCTACTGGAAAAGCCTTAACTTTCCACATTTTCGGTGACGGACAAGAGCAGGAAACCAACTGTAAGATACGAAGTCTGAGATCGTTATACGGAGTTGTTTTCATCGTGCGATGTGAGTTAAAAGGCCAAGCGTCGAAAACGTGTACCGTCGAAAACGGGGTTCCCACGATACAGATTCCAATATTGGTCATTTTGTTTTACTCACATTTGGGAAAAGGGAGAAAATTCCCCTCAGTTGACCGAGAACGGGTCGACGAGCCGAGTTGGGGTGGCCATCTTGGATTTGAAAACTGGATGATGTCACCAGGTCCGGGTGCGGAGTGGTCTGCGGAAGTGTGCGCGCGCTTGCACGCGTTGAGCCCTACGACTGTTTCCTGAACAGCAGTGCAAAGCAACGTCCGGGACATCGCACCGTGCGTGCACACACTTCCGCAGACCAAGATGGCCACCCCAACTCGGCTCGTCGACCCATTCTTGGTCAACTGAGGGAAATTTTCTCCCTTTTCCCAAACGTGAGTAAAACAAAATGACCAGTATTGGAATCTGTAATTCTCACTGAATCCTCAATGGGCGCGTGGGAAGGTTTCACGGGTGTTTTTGGGGGGTAAATCTGGGGATTTCAGTCGGGGATATTTTTCAAAGATGACACTACAGAGATTTCAGACGATGCAGCAGCATATGCATAGCCATGATCCTTGGACCCTACAGTCACCCGTCCCTCAAAATTTCTAAATTCGATAAAAAAAAGGGTCACTTGTCGGGTCCAAGTTACTCGGACTAATCTCTGCACACCTATCAAGCACAGAATTACCCGTTGTCCTTGGACCCTACAGTCACCCGACCCTCATAATTTCAAAAATTGATAAAAGGGGTGACTTGTCGAGTCCAAGTTACTCGGACTAGATTTGCGCTGGCTACCCCATGCACAAATCCGGTTGGCAATCCCATGCGCAAACCCGCATGCTTAGGTATGCGCTGGTGAACCCATGCACAAACCGCAGGTTTGCGCTGGTGAACCCACACGTAAACCTAAAGGTATGTGCTGGTGAACCCACGCGCAAACCTTAGGTTTGCGCTGTTGAACCCACGCGCAAACCTTAGGCCAATCTTACATTCAATTCATGATTCAATTGAATCAATAATTTTGATACCGGCTTTCGTTCATGGCAGCATGGCAGTGATCTCGATCGATTCTGTCTGGTGCATGCAAAGCAGCATATCCATATAGGTGTTCGCGTTTACATGCAGACTGGTAATATACAAGTTTAGCTACGCACGTGATTGCAGGATGCATTGTTATTGGATAAAGTGCCGCTCAGGGCCAAACGCTGCAGACAAAAGTCTGAAATAGGGCGTAAGATTTGTTTTCTAATTGGCCGACTGGGTAAAACGGTGCCTACAGTACATAGCGCGTAAGAATATTTCTGATTGGCTGACTGGGGAAACTAAAGGCTAGGCAAAAAGCTGCTGAACATTGAGTCATGTAATTACCTGTACCCAGTTTCTAAGCTAGCTAATTATTGACTGAACTCTTTCCTTCTAATGGGCAAGATGGCTTTTCCCTCTCCAATATAAAAAAAAACACCGAAGGTTTTTTCAAGTTTATGTTCTGACGTTTGGGACTTACAGACGGCAACTGTATATTGATTGGTAGATTTTGTGCACAACATATTTGTAACCAAGGACAATGTTTGGCAGAGCTGAATATTCGGTATAGGCTATAGCGCATCACGATTTGTGATCGCTGAGAAACTACTCACAATTTCATCTGATATTGTAGTAATCTTCCTCCTTGGAGCTCCAGTCTTTCAACGTCAGGTTAAATATTCTTGGGTTTCATTGTATTTATTTTCAACAACTAAACAAGGTTGTACATGTACTTGATTATAACATTAATTAAATAACTATCTTGGCACATTCATAATAATTTTTGCATTAAAACCCATTTACACATTTTGCAATCGAATATTCATATTCGGTAAATACTATTCAAATGTTCGATAATCGAATGAATATTCAAATATTCGGCACAGCCTTAGGCCAGTCCATCAATTTACTTGAAGATACATCACGCATGCTGTATAAAACTTTTGGACCGAGTCCAGAGAACAAGATGGCAAGTGAACTGAACTGATCTGCAGTACGGGCCCATGAGATGATGAGAGGGGAAAATCATCAATGAAAATAGGGTGACATGCCAAGCAACATGACCGCCCGATTGAGAAATCACCACCCGAAGGTTACAGGGACACGTAAGATCAACCAACCACTGCAACCAGATGACCAGGGCTACAGGATGCAGGATGTCTCTACGCACTGGAGATTACTTGTCAGAAAATGCTTGAGGATTTTGGAGCAGGTGCCCGCTATTTGGCGTGTCCCCTGTGACGATCCTCAGCATGGTCATCTCTTCTCATCATGGCAGGACATCCAGGTGATCGGTGCCATCAACAAAGCACTGAAGCCCCTTGCTTGTGAGGAATATGTGACAATTTTATTAGTCCTGCCCATGATGCATCATCTCAGCGACAACGTGCTGAAAGTGGGGAAAGTACGACAGGCAAACAACGCATGACTCAGTACACAGTACACAGAGCCTCAGCAGAGTACACAGAGCCTCAGCACTTACATGTACCTTTACAATGGACCAAAGATCTGTTGGTGGAGGAAGCCACCTCACTGACTGCTATCCCATCCTCCTGCGATGTCGATGCCTCGCTGGAGATTTGCAGAACTGCTGGTGGAAATGACGAGCCATCAATGAAGAAGCACCGCACACTTGGCAGGATTCTTTGCAAAGGGGCCAGCATGTCGTGTGTAGCTCCTGTCTTCATGTTCGTGCTCAAAAGGAACCATGCAGCAGTGAGAGTCGATGGTGATGCAAGTCCGTTAGCATGGTGGCAGGAATTTCAATCCACCCTCCTGCTCATGGCAAAACTGGCCAAAAGATATCTCTGTATTTGCGCCACTACGTACATGTAGACCCCTTTCAGTGCAAGTGTTCGATGTGGCTGGGAATATAGTCACATCACACAGGTCAATATGGAAACCAGAGAAGGTGAACATGCTGGTATTTTTAGCTACAAACCTCTGAGCAATAGAGTGAGCCTGATTTAATTCTCCTTTTTGTATTCTTGCCTTCTCATTTATCGTTTTATCCGACCCAAACAGTGTCTCCAGTTAGCACGTTTTTCAACAATCTTCTCGACAGACCATAAGCAAAACGATTGCCAGGTTCCTTGATATTCTTCTCTTGTCCACATAACCAACTTGCTACATGTACAGGTGGTGTAGTTACGGCTGAACTTCAGGCAGGCAACCGTTCATGTACCACTGGCAACAGTCCTTTGTACTCCCACGAAACCGCAGTTCAACCCACCTGTCATGACTCTCACACTAGACCAATAAAAATGCAGATTGTCTCGTCATGATACTGAGTCTAACCAATCACGTTCGTTTTCACATGTCATTGTATGTGGCAACTACCCCTTCTTTATTTCCCTCAATACAATGGTTGCTAGCAATATAGACCTTTCAACGAAATAACCTTGAATTGCTTCTGACTGGCACTTACACTCTGGCAAAGGTTGTCTATTTTGGAGGCCACCATCTAAGGGCTGGAAACAGCACTGGTATGCAAAACCATAGGTCTCAGGTTCAAATCCCGGTCCAGTCAAAGTTTTCTTTGTAATTTTTTGAATTTGTTCAAAAGTTCCCAGTCAGTTTTTCATTGAATTGTTTGAAATATCCTAGAATTGATGTCTAGATATAACTATAGATTAAGGGAAGCTGCTCTCCCACTGTGATTTTTTGGCATTAAAGGGGAACATACATGTATCTGCCCTTCAGCAACATGTGATGGTTTTGTCCAGCTTATGAATATTGATCTGCCTATCCATTGGCTCTGGCGATGGATTCATGACATCATAAATAAGCAATGAGTTGCTAAAAACTGCTTTTTCCCAGCATAATTTAGAAAGAGACCTGAAAAACCGGTAGTTTATTGACATTGGTTCATTGATATATGAGGAATTTAACCACGCTGGGACCTCCGAAATTGGAGCTCCATTGGTTTGACTATGCGACGGGGCCCTCTGAATCCGGGCACCACTATTGTCTTCATTTTAAACAAAGACTCTTTTCAGCTTAAAACAAAGTAATACGAATCAGTACAAAGACTCTTTTTGACCGCAGTTGCCACATGAATTGCAAGATTAGCAGCAGTAATTGTGCAATTGTGGGACCTTTACTGTGGATGATCGAGGGATACTGCGCTGCCGCTGAAAGCACGCGGGGTACATTGTGTTGGCATGCCACACAGACCAATGGTCATCGGTCAGACAGTGGAATTCAACCCACATTCTTCACCGCAATCTGTACGCTCGGTTGTGGCCGACCAACGCGAAGATTTGACTGCCTGGAGTGGAGGCTGGAGTCTGCGGTCAGGGATTGACAGTACCGTACACACACACATTGACGACGCACAATGGGCCCTTTTTCAAACGGATAATCTCTTGACAAAAGCCACATCGACGTCCGAATTGTGTCAGGTTTTACTCTCTTGTACCCATCGACCATAGTATAACCATATCGATTTATTTTACGGAAATATATTGTTCCGATTGTTTTAGCGAGATTTGAAAATGATGCATTGTTAAAAAAAACCTGTATGGCGGTCATCAGCGCTTTGAAACCACCCGGCTTGAAGTGGTTAAAGGGTTAAACAATTGCTTACCATGGAAAAAAGTTATGCATTTGCTACATGTACGGTGTACATGTTAGTAAGGTATGTTTCAAGTTAAAGGGAGACGATGTGTGTCTTTGAGCATGTTGAATGGAACTTCTAGCAACTTCTAAAATGGAATATCGCAATACGTGTACAACCCTAAACCCCTAATGGAACTTCCCTAATTACAGCTTTAGTGAATAGGGGCCTAGTGAATATGCATGTGATTTTATTTGCTATATGTTTTATATCAAAGCAACTGCAATATTTGAAGAAAGATGATTAGCAATTGGAAGACTTTTTTTTTAAAAGTGTGAAGTGAACATGGAGTCCCGATGAATATTCACAATATACAGTACATGTACATCTATGGTATACACATGTACTTTTTAGATTAGAATTGCTGATAGGTCTCACTCTGTGCAGTGCACACTGCGGTCTGTACATGTTGGCTGTATTTTTTATGATCAGTATCGTGAAGTTTTTGAGAAATGTAATTCTGCATAAATTTAGTTTGGTTGATAGTATTTTTGTTGCACATGTATGTAAATATCAGCTTTCAATTGGAATAACTGTAAATGTTTGTTTTTTTCACTTACATGTAGATGGACAGCAGTAGGTGTGATGGGAATACGTCATTATCTGCAGACCAAGAATAATGTTGGCATCTATGACACAGTGGAGGTACCATTGAAAGTATTTCAGACTGCTGCCATTTTGGAGGTATGTTCTGTTCACTTACCAGATTTTACATGATATAACTTTTAATCTCACTTTGCATATTCAGTCCCAATTGCACCCCAGGAGATGAACTTTGTCTACATGTATGTTTGCATTCCTGCTGGACATGAATGGCTTGTGAGTTGTCCTAGAGGAGTTGCTACATTTGGGTAGTCCAATTTATGTACTTGAATCTTGTCAACATTGCATTTTGCTTTATTCTTGAAAAGGCCTTTATAATTTATAGGAACATATTGGAACAAACTTTATGTAAAATCCACTCATACCCATGAATCTCATTTAAGGTCTCTTTTCCCTGGGGGTTTGGGAAACTCTTGAATAGCCTTTATCTTTGCTTTGTATCTTTTGCAAACTCGTTCTTTTTGAGATTAATCACTACATGTAGGTTAAAGTAGGTTTGCTTCAGAAAGTTTTTTCAAACAGTGCAAGTGTTTCAGATGTTCTTCCAAGCTATCACTATACACCAAAATGTCATCAATGTAGACCACACAATTCTCTAACAGGGCAATCGTTTAACTCATCAATCTCTGAAATGTGGCCAGGGTGTTTTGTGCAGTTTATATACCAGATTGCTTACTTTCCAAAATTTATAATACTTAACTGCAATTCAGAGTGGGCTTTTCATTATCTTAATGTTACTGTACATGTATATGTTATTTCGCATTAATTTGTTTCTTTGAACCTATTCTTGTGTGTGTTTCCTGTAGATTGTCCATTGTGCAGTTGGCATTGTACCCTCTTCTGTGGTGCTTACAGCATTCCAGGTATTCTCCAGGGTCATGCTGCTTTGGCCAATCACACACGCTGTACCACAGGTAAATGTTTAAATTAGACCATTAACTTCATGTTTCTTATGGCCTTATAACATTATCCTCAAAAGGGACTGATTAGTTTTAATTTGTTTTAATGTTTGAAGTGGCTCATAGATTATTTGTGCCAATTGTGTGGATTACTGACAGCGTCTTTCCATTGCTTGTATGATTTTTGACAGGTACAAGATGAACTGAGTGTCCCCTTGTACATTGCAGCCTGGACTATTACTGAGGTCATGCGCTATGCTTTCTATACACTAGGGCTTCTGAATCAGCTGCCATATTTCTTGACCTGGTGCCGCTATACTCTCTTCATTGTGCTCTACCCCCTGGGAGTCACTGTAAGTTGATATCACATTGCATTGTCCACACTTTCTTGTTGGAGAACATGGCAGTATAACATCTACTAATAATTGTACAACATACATGTGTATGTGCATGTATACCTGTATACAGAACATTTATTGCCCTATTTATTGCCTTAAAAGAAAAGTTAGAGGGCCTGACATTTCGATCCTAGCAGGACCTTTCTCAAAGGCAAAGTCAAAGACATTTTAGTTAACACAAACTTGTGTAAAAAAGTGCAGTACTTTTCTCATGGTTGCACCAAACTGTAGTATCAGCCGTATGAATTTGATAGGTGAAATCAATGTGAAATTTTATGCACAATGGTACCGGTAGGGTGGTTCTTAGGCAGATTGGTATTACACACATTTATGGAAGTTTTTCAGTTATGACTGTGATAAATGAAAATATTACAAACTGCTTACTGACTTAAAGGGATAACATTGGTCAAGGTCAAAGAATAGCATCCATATGTTGTCTGATCCAAAATATGCATGAAATAGCACACCTGTGAAAATTTCAGCTCAATCCGGTAACCGAGTCTCGAGAAAAATCATGAAAACCGCTTCATTTGTTTCGCGAAAATGCAGCATTCAATGTATTTTTCCGAAAAATAATTTAGATCTTGGGGTGAGACGTAAATTATTTCTTTACTCTTTTCTAAAAAAATGCAGCATTTTAGACAGAAATATTTCAGTGCGAGGTTTCTACTATAACCATCTTCAAACTGTATATTGTGTCATGTAAATCTGTCATGTAAACATTTCTGTTTTTCGATCTCACCAATGTTGTGTAGGGGCTTTAAAGGTGTATGCAACCAAAAAATAAAGTTTGCTTATCTGATTGGGTGCGAAAAATAACCTACAATTACCTATGAGCCACTCGCATGCAATTTTCATTAAGAGAGAAAATTCATGGAACTGTTAATGTACAGCCTTCAGTGGTCGAATTTGCATTCCTGTACGACGCCATTTTTTCTATTGCGGGGTATGAGGTATTTGATGGGGAAGACGGCAAGCGCGTCTGATTGGTCAATTAGACAATTACACTTGTTTATTCCTTTCAATTGTAACTAAAGTTTTTCACAGAGTCATACATACCGTAAATGTATACGAAAAAAATATTACAACGTACTTATATTTTAAAAATTATTTTATATTTAACGATTAAGAAATTAAACTGATGCCTGCTGTCTTCACCGAGGACTGGTGAGGAGGATCTCACATGCATGTTCTGCTTAGTCTTTTGTGCAGTTCGCCCCAGCGCCATGTTCTTGTTGCATCACAAAATGTGGCACGGTATACAATGTACATGTACAATGTACATGTATCTACAAGCGTGATCAAGTTACAGATGAGCGGTCTGCGCAAAAGACAAGGCAGAACATGCATGGGAGAATAAGTAAACATTCACGCAGGGACCGAAACTACAACAATTCTGAAATTCTTGAAGCTGTCGATTCACGTGTTGCCACCGTGGTCGATGTGGATTATAGAGAAGGAACAACATGTTCTTTCAGTATCCTTTCTCGGCTTCGAGATGGTGAGTTTGGCCGGCAAGTCCTCCTCCCAATCCTCCTCGGTGAAGTGATCACTACAATACAAATCACATTCACATTTTTTTTTTTGGTACAGTCGACTCCCGTTATAACGAGGTCCACTGGACTTTTGCAATTCCCTCATTATAACCGGAACCTCGTTATAACTGGAGTGCAGTTATTCCCATTGGTTTTGCACAGCCGACATTGATTATTGTATGGGCACATGTTTCTGTGTGTATTGCAATCATGTAACGTACAGTATGTCCGAACTCAAGCCAATGCAGTGTAGATTATTTCACATTATTTTGGTATGCAAATGCTGATGAATTAAAAAATAAAATAAAACTTGAAATTATTTTTGACGACCTTAATCCGGACACGATGGAACTTTGATGAAAAGAACCATATGAGCACGTAAATCTGTCATTCATACACATTTTGCCGATTGACAATTCGTATTTGCTTTTCTTGAATCAGTCAATAGAGGGCGCCCCAATTATACTTCCGAATTATTATTCTTTGGATTTCAAACTTGTGGAGGAGCATTTACCAGCAGCAGTTACATCCCCACTGTTTGGTATTACAGTTGACTCCCGTTATAACGAGGGCCGCTGGACTTTCGCAATTCCCTCGTTATAACCGGAACCTCGTTATAACCAGAGCACAGTCATTCCTCTTGGTTATGCACAGCCTACGTCGGTCGTTGTACATGTACGTGCACATGTTTTTCCGTGTGTATTGCAATCGTGTACCGTGTGTTCGGACTCAAGCCAATGCAATGTATATTATTTCACATTACATGTATTTTGGAAAACAAATGCTGGTTAATAAAATAAATAACACAAAGGTTGGAAATATCTTCCTCCGTGGTATATTTGATGACCTTAATCCGGACACGATGGAAACTTTGAGCACTTAAATCCGTCACTCACACACAATGTTCAGATAAAAAAACGATAGACATTTCGTGCTGCTGTTCTTGAATAAGTCAAGAGAGGGCGCCCCAATAATACTTCCGAATGATTATTCTTTGGATTTCAAACTTAGGAGCATTTACCAGCAGCAGTTTTGGTCCCCACTGTTGGGTATTAAACAATATGGAGCAAATCTTCCATGCACTCATAATCCCGTTAACGCCCCATTGTCTGAAACCACAAGGGGGATTTTTAACCGCAGATGTATGCGATTTACGATGTCCCTTCTGCCCCACCGTACACACCTTCCCATTATCAGCGAGATGAAACAACGTTCATGCGAAACCACAGCACTGCGTGCAAGCATGGGGCATTAAAAGACGCGATCCCTGATTAAGGTTTGGTTTTTGACACGCCGTGGTGCCCGTAGTTTACAAAAGAAGTCGTTATAAATGGGTCGAGAACTTGCTTTTGTTCGGTTTTGGTCGGGCAAAATGCTCGTTATAACTAGAGTCTGGTAATGTGCATGCTCGTTATACACAAATATTTCCTCTTACAAATGTGCACAAATTGATCGGGACTTTGAAAATATGCTCGTTATAATCGAGTTGTTTAATGTGAGTTGACTGTGTTGCCTATCAGTATTTGTAGCCAATTTTGAGAAATTTCTCCACTTTGATGGCTGCAGCCCACTTCCTAAATAACTCAAGTTTCTCGTCCTTGTTGGGTTGCATGGAAAGTGTTTCCAGCTTTTCCCGCTGGCATTTTTACATCCAAAAGCCTGGTAGTACACCATTATTTACATGTAGCTCGCGAGTGTATACAAACCACGCAGTAGGGCACACATCCGGGCACCTCATAATTATTGCAGTTCCTCGTCAAAAGTGTCACCCCCCCCCTACAATCAGTGGCGGCACCTTTGAAAAGATGTTTGACATACAGGAACGCAAATTCGAATACTGGAGGCTCTAAAATGCCATGAATTTTCTCTCTTTATGAAAATCGTACGTGAGTGGCTCAAAGGTAATTATGGGTTGTTTTTAACACACAATCTGAAAAGCAAACCTTATTTTGGGGGTTGCATTCCCCTTTAAATTACCAAAATGCAAATCTGAAAAATGTATAAAAGACCTGATGTTTCGATCTTAGCAGGACCTCTCTCAAAGGCAGAATGATCCTGCTGGAAATGAAACATCAGACACTACACTTTCTTTTAGATTCTAATCTGCGTATTAGTTTTACACTCAATGAAAAATAAATGACCGTCTATCCCATAGTGTCCCCCAACAGAGAGTGAGTGAAAAAAGTGGCGAAAAAGGAAAAAGAAAAAAAGTGGCAAAGCTTGTAGACAGACTAAAGTGAGATCAAAGGGAAGGGATTAGTGGAGGAAAGATGAAGAAAAAGATGAAAGAGAGAAGAGATGTAAGAAAGAGAGATTATTAGGAAACATGAAAGGTGTTAGCCTTTCCCTTGCTGGATGTTGAGGCAGTTTGGTTGAATATCATTGACAGGGGAGATGGAAGTTACTGTATGCCCAACAGGGGTATTAATTTTAGACCTAGGGCCATAGACTCATTTTTGAGAGTGTTTTTGGTTTCACCAGTGTCTCGAACATTACAAGCTTTACAGAAGATGAGGTATAATGTTTGACGTTTATGCATGACATTGTGTAATAGGTTTCAGCATCAAGCCTACTTAGGCCAGAGATCTGACATGTCATGTCTTTGGCTATGTTTGTTTGTTTGAAGGGTGAACTTCTGACAATCTATGCTGCACTGCCTCACGTCAAGGAGACTGGTTTGTTTTCTTTCACACTTCCCAATGACCTCAACGTATCATTTGACTACTATAGCTTTCTAATAGTTCTCATGCTGCTGTACATACCAAGTAAGTACAAAAGTTCTCTTCATTTTCTCCTGCACAACTTTCAATTTCATCTGGGTGCCGTTGTTTCTTGTTATTGAATTGATATTTTTCTTTCCATTAGGCCTACCGGTATTCTTTTCGAAAAATTTGGTAGCAAAGTGCTGCAAATTCTCTTTAATCATCTTGAAATGAAAACCCATGTTCAAACATAGATGTGTGATGGCAATGTGGTGCAGAGCTTGTCTATTCAAAGATACCTATTCAGCTGCACATAGTGGTGTTTCTGTTTTAGCCAAGTACCAGTTTGGCAAGGTTTTTTGACGTACTGCATTGCATCGCACTGTACATGTCCTTGTACCAGTACATGTACGTTGATGATCTATCCCAAAAATTGGCAATCAGTCTGCGAGGTTAGCTTGGGTGATTCGACCCTGAAATCGAGAAGATTCCTCAATCCTTTTTGAGGAATCAATTCCACAAAGAGAATCGATTCCATTCCCGTAAAGTCAGTTTCACAAAGCTTAGAACAATTCTGGAAAGGACCAGCTTCCTTTACGCACTGAATCCTGGCAAAAATTAAGCAACGTGGAAGTGCTGATTCAAAGACCTTTAAGAAAGCAGCCTGCAAGACACTACTTATGTGGATGCCGATTTGTTTTAAATGCCGACCACGAAAGGCACCACTTGTTGAGCTCGCATGCTGTCACGTTACCTTTCCTATTCAGGCACAATTTTTTTGCACAGTATTCTGGGAATAGGTCAAATGTTCCTGAACTTCAAAGAAATAATATGAAGTTCTGTTCATAATATGAGTTCCTGAGTTTACGCTGATGTTAAGTGGTCACTACTTGTGTACTTTTTACCCCGCATAAAGCTATTGGAATGCACCCAGTAGGTAACACAGGGACCTCGCTGCTACGCACTCAGACACCAAATGCATACCAGTACTTAACAAACTGCTGGGCCCATTTGCACAGCGTCATAAAGCAGAAAAAGCAATATACTTTTATGAAAGTACACTGCTCATGTGTACATGTACATGTACATGTACTGTACATGTATACATGTACATGTACAGTGTACGAGTGTGTACCGGTACGCGTTGCGTGTGCAATGATGTGTAGTGGTTGTGAATATTCATGTTACCTCAGGATTTCCGCGTATTTGATTGGTCGATTTTCTCCCAATAAACCTCTTGTACTGGGAAAAATGTCCTCCCTATGGCAACCAATCTGTCAATCATGTACTTTTATTATGTACAATTATGTAGTATTATTATGCATGCACAAACTTGATGTTACTTAGAACTGCCAATCTAAAGGGTGTCAATTCCAAGTGGAATCGCATATGTGGAATGGAGTTGGAGTTGATTCCCAAAATGCTGGAACTACAGTACCAAGACTACTATGTGGCTTAGGGAGAATTTACCGCACCAGCCTGGCAGTGGAGCATTGAATCAAGTTCACCCTTGTACATTCATTACAGACCATGAAAAATCACAATCTAAACTGAGTTGGGATCTCCCTTGTGTAGCTCGCCAGCAAACAACATGTACTTGCACTATGAGCAAAGTGTTTCAGGCCCTCATGTACTCGCACTATGAGCAAAGTATTTGAGGCCCTCATGTACTCGCACTATGAGCAAAGTATTTGAGGCCCTCATGTACTCGCACTATGAGCAAAGTATTTGAGGCCCTCATGTACTCGCACTATGAGCAAAGTATTACAGGCCCTCATGTACTCACACTATGAGCAAAGTATTTCAGGCCCTCATGTACTCGCAATATGAGCAAAGTATTTGAGGCCCTCATGTACTCACACTATGAGCAAAGTATTTCAGGCCCTCATGTACTTGCACTATGAGCAAAGTGTTTCAGGCCCTCATGTACTCGCACTATGAGCAAAGTGTTTCAGGCCCTCATGTACTCACACTATGAGTAAAGTATTTCAGGCCCTCATGTACTCGCACTATGAGCAAAGTATTTGAGGCCCTCATGTACTCACACTATGAGTAAAGTATTTCAGGCCCTCATGTTCTCGCACTATGAGCAAAGTATTTCAGGCCCTCATGTACTCGCACTATGAGCAAAGTATTACAGGCCCTCATGTACTCACACTATGAGCAAAGTATTTGAGGCCCTCATGTACTTGCACTATGAGCAAAGTATTTCAGGCCCTCATGTACTCGCACTATGAGCAAAGTATTTGAGGCCCTCATGTACTCACACTATGAGCAAAGTATTTCAGGCCCTCATGTACTCACACTATGAGCAAAGTGTTTGAGGCCCTCATGTACTCGCACTATGAGCAAAGTATTTCATGCCCTCATGTACTCACACTATGAGAAAAAGTATTTGAGGCCCTCATGTACTCGCACTATGAGCAAAGTATTTGAGGCCCTCATGTACTCGCACTATGAGCAAAGTGTTTCAGGCCCTCATGTACTCGCACTATGAGCAAAGTATTTGAGGCCCTCATGTACTCGCACTATGAGCAAAGTATTTCAGGCCCTCATGTACTCGCACTATGAGCAAAGTATTTGAGGCCCTCATGTACTTGCACTATGAGCAAAGTATTTGAGGCCCTCATGTACTCGCACTATGAGCAAAGTATTACAGGCCCTCATGTACTCACACTATGAGCAAAGTATTTGAGGCCCTCATGTACTCGCACTATGAGCAAAGTATTACAGGCCCTCATGTACTCACACTATGAGCAAAGTATTTCATGCCCTCATGTACTCACACTATGAGCAAAGTATTTGAGGCCCTCATGTACTCACACTATGAGCAAAGTATTTCAGGCCCTCATGTACTCGCACTATGAGCAAAGTATTTGAGGCCCTCATGTACTCGCACTATGAGCAAAGTATTTGAGGCCCTCGTGTACTCACACTATGAGCAAAGTATTTGAGGCCCTCGTGTACTCACACTATGAGCAAAGTATTTGAGGCCCTCGTGTACTCACACTATGAGCAAAGTATTTGAGGCCCTCATGTACTCACACTATGAGCAAAGTATTTGAGGCCCTCATGTACTCACACTATGAGCAAAGTATTTGAGGCCCTCATGTACTCGCACTATGAGCAAAGTATTTCAGGCCCTCATGTACTCGCACTATGAGCAAAGTATTTGAGGCCCTCATGTACTCACACTATGAGCAAAGTATTTGAGGCCCTCATGTACTCGCACTATGAGCAAAGTATTTGAGGCCCTCATGTACTCGCACTTTGAGCAAAGTATTTGAGGCCCTCATGTACTCGCACTATGAGCAAAGTATTTGAGGCCCTCATGTACTCACACTATGAGAAAAAGTATTTGAGGCCCTCATGTACTCGCACTATGAGCAAAGTATTTGAGGCCCTCGTGTACTCGCACTATGAGCAAAGTATTTGAGGCCCTCATGTACTCGCACTATGAGCAAAGTATTTCAGGCCCTCATGTACTCACACTATGAGCAAAGTATTTCAGGCCCTCATGTACTCACACTTTGAGCAAAGTATTTGAGGCCCTCATGTACTCGCACTATGAGCAAAGTATTACAGGCCCTCATGTACTTGCACTATGAGCAAAGTATTACAGGCCCTCATGTACTCGCACTATGAGCAAAGTATTACAGGCCCTCATGTACTCGCACTATGAGCAAAGTATTTGAGGCCCTCATGTACTTGCACTATGAGCAAAGTATTACAGGCCCTCATGTACTTGCACTATGAGCAAAGTATTTGAGGCCCTCATGTACTTGCACTATGAGCAAAGTATTACAGGCCCTCATGTACTTGCACTATGAGCAAAGTATTTGAGGCCCTCATGTACTCGCACTATGAGCAAAGTATTTGAGGCCCTCATGTACTCACACTATGAGCAAAGTATTTGAGGCCCTCATGTACTCGCACTATGAGCAAAGTATTTGAGGCCCTCATGTACTCGCACTATGAGCAAAGTGTTTCAGGCCCTCATGTACTCGCACTATGAGCAAAGTATTTGAGGCCCTCATGTACTCGCACTATGAGCAAAGTATTTGAGGCCCTCATGTACTCGCACTATGAGCAAAGTATTTGAGGCCCTCATGTACTCGCACTATGAGCAAAGTATTACAGGCCCTCATGTACTCGCACTATGAGCAAAGTATTTGAGGCCCTCATGTACTCGCACTATGAGCAAAGTGTTTCAGGCCCTCATGTACTCGCACTATGAGCAAAGTATTTGAGGCCCTCATGTACTCGCACTATGAGCAAAGTGTTTCAGGCCCTCATGTACTCGCACTATGAGCAAAGTATTTGAGGCCCTCATGTACTCACACTATGAGCAAAGTGTTTCAGGCCCTCATGTACTCGCACTATGAGCAAAGTATTTGAGGCCCTCATGTACTTGCACTATGAGCAAAGTGTTTCAGGCCCTCATGTACTCGCACTATGAGCAAAGTATTTGAGGCCCTCATGTACTCGCACTATGAGCAAAGTGTTTCAGGCCCTCATGTACTCGCACTTTGAGCAAAGTATTTGAGGCCCTCATGTACTCGCACTATGAGCAAAGTATTTGAGGCCCTCATGTACTCACACTATGAGCAAAGTATTTCAGGCCCTCATGTACTCGCACTATGAGCAAAGTATTTGAGGCCCTCATGTACTCGCACTATGAGCAAAGTGTTTCAGGCCCTCATGTACTCGCACTATGAGCAAAGTATTTCAGGCCCTCATGTACTCACACTATGAGCAAAGTGTTTCAGGCCCTCATGTACTCACACTATGAGCAAAGTGTTTCAGGCCCTCATGTACTCACACTATGAGCAAAGTGTTTCAGGCCCTCGTGTACTCACACTATGAGCAAAGTGTTTCAGGCCCTCATGTACTCACACTATGAGCAAAGTGTTTCAGGCCCTCATGTACTCACACTATGAGCAAAGTGTTTCAGGCCCTCATGTACTCGCACTATGAGCAAAGTGTTTCAGGCCCTCATGTACTCGCACTATGAGCAAAGTATTTGAGGCCCTCATGTACTCGCACTATGAGCAAAGTATTTGAGGCCCTCGTGTACTCGCACTATGAGCAAAGTATTTGAGGCCCTCATGTACTCACACTATGAGCAAAGTATTACAGGCCCTCATGTACTAGCACTATGAGCAAAGTATTTCAGGCCCTCGTGTACTCACACTATGAGCAAAGTATTTGAGGCCCTCATGTACCGGTACTCGCACTATGAGCAAAGTATTTGAGGCCCTCATGTACTCGCACTATGAGCAAAGTATTTCATGCCCTCATGTACTCGCACTATGAGCAAAGTATTTGAGGCCCTCGTGTACTCGCACTATGAGCAAAGTATTTGAGGCCCTCATGTACTCGCACTATGAGCAAAGTATTACAGGCCCTCATGTACTCACACTATGAGCAAAGTATTTCAGGCCCTCGTGTACTCACACTATGAGCAAAGTATTTGAGGCCCTCATGTACTCGCACTATGAGCAAAGTATTACAGGCCCTCATGTACTCACACTATGAGCAAAGTATTTCAGGCCCTCGTGTACTCACACTATGAGCAAAGTATTACAGGCCCTCATGTACTCACACTATGAGCAAAGTATTACAGGCCCTCATGTACTCGCACTATGAGCAAAGTATTACAGGCCCTCATGTACTCACACTATGAGCAAAGTATTTGAGGCCCTCATGTACCGGTACTCGCACTATGAGCAAAGTATTTGAGGCCCTCATGTACTCGCACTATGAGCAAAGTATTTCATGCCCTCATGTACTCGCACTATGAGCAAAGTATTTGAGGCCCTCGTGTACTCGCACTATGAGCAAAGTATTTGAGGCCCTCATGTACTCGCACTATGAGCAAAGTATTACAGGCCCTCATGTACTCACACTATGAGCAAAGTATTTCAGGCCCTCGTGTACTCACACTATGAGCAAAGTATTTGAGGCCCTCATGTACTCGCACTATGAGCAAAGTATTACAGGCCCTCATGTACTCACACTATGAGCAAAGTATTTCAGGCCCTCGTGTACTCACACTATGAGCAAAGTATTACAGGCCCTCATGTACTCACACTATGAGCAAAGTATTACAGGCCCTCATGTACTCGCACTATGAGCAAAGTATTACAGGCCCTCATGTACTCACACTATGAGCAAAGTATTTCATGCCCTCATGTACTCGCACTATGAGCAAAGTATTTGAGGCCCTCATGTACTCGCACTATGAGCAAAGTATTACAGGCCCTCATGTACTCACACTATGAGCAAAGTATTACAGGCCCTCATGTACTCACACTATGAGCAAAGTATTTCATGCCCTCATGTACTCGCACTATGAGCAAAGTATTTGAGGCCCTCATGTACTCGCACTATGAGCAAAGTATTTCATGCCCTCATGTACTCGCACTATGAGCAAAGTATTTGAGGCCCTCGTGTACTCGCACTATGAGCAAAGTATTTGAGGCCCTCATGTACTCGCACTATGAGCAAAGTATTACAGGCCCTCATGTACTCACACTATGAGCAAAGTATTTCAGGCCCTCGTGTACTCACACTATGAGCAAAGTATTTGAGGCCCTCATGTACTCGCACTATGAGCAAAGTATTACAGGCCCTCATGTACTCACACTATGAGCAAAGTATTTCAGGCCCTCGTGTACTCACACTATGAGCAAAGTATTACAGGCCCTCATGTACTCACACTATGAGCAAAGTATTACAGGCCCTCATGTACTCGCACTATGAGCAAAGTATTACAGGCCCTCATGTACTCACACTATGAGCAAAGTATTTGAGGCCCTCATGTACCGGTACTCGCACTATGAGCAAAGTATTTGAGGCCCTCATGTACTCGCACTATGAGCAAAGTATTTCATGCCCTCATGTACTCGCACTATGAGCAAAGTATTTGAGGCCCTCGTGTACTCGCACTATGAGCAAAGTATTTGAGGCCCTCATGTACTCGCACTATGAGCAAAGTATTACAGGCCCTCATGTACTCACACTATGAGCAAAGTATTTCAGGCCCTCGTGTACTCACACTATGAGCAAAGTATTTGAGGCCCTCATGTACTCGCACTATGAGCAAAGTATTACAGGCCCTCATGTACTCACACTATGAGCAAAGTATTTCAGGCCCTCGTGTACTCACACTATGAGCAAAGTATTACAGGCCCTCATGTACTCGCACTATGAGCAAAGTATTACAGGCCCTCATGTACTCACACTATGAGCAAAGTATTTCATGCCCTCATGTACTCGCACTATGAGCAAAGTATTTGAGGCCCTCATGTACTCGCACTATGAGCAAAGTATTACAGGCCCTCATGTACTCACACTATGAGCAAAGTATTACAGGCCCTCATGTACTCACACTATGAGCAAAGTATTTCATGCCCTCATGTACTCGCACTATGAGCAAAGTATTTGAGGCCCTCATGTACTCGCACTATGAGCAAAGTATTTGAGGCCCTCATGTACTCGCACTATGAGCAAAGTATTTCAGGCCCTCGTGTACCGGTACTCGCACTATGAGCAAAGTATTTGAGGCCCTCATGTACTCGCACTATGAGCAAAGTATTACAGGCCCTCGTGTACTCACACTATGAGCAAAGTGTTTCAGGCCCTCATGTACTTGCACTATGAGCAAATTATTTGAGGCCCTCATGTACTCACACTATGAGCAAAGTATTTCAGGCCCTCGTGTACTCGCACTATGAGCAAAGTATTTCATGCCCTCGTGTACTCGCACTATGAGCAAAGTATTTGAGGCCCTCATGTACTCGCACTATGAGCAAAGTATTTGAGGCCCTCATGTACTCACACTATGAGCAAAGTATTTCAGGCCCTCATGTACTCGCACTATGAGCAAAGTATTTGAGGCCCTCATGTACTCGCACTATGAGCAAAGTGTTTCAGGCCCTCATGTACTCACACTATGAGCAAAGTGTTTCAGGCCCTCATGTACTCACACTATGAGCAAAGTGTTTCAGGCCCTCGTGTACTCACACTATGAGCAAAGTGTTTCAGGCCCTCCTGTACTCACACTATGAGCAAAGTGTTTCAGGCCCTCATGTACTCACACTATGAGCAAAGTGTTTCAGGCCCTCCTGTACTCACACTATGAGCAAAGTGTTTCAGGCCCTCATGTACTCACACTATGAGCAAAGTGTTTCAGGCCCTCATGTACTCACACTATGAGCAAAGTATTTCAGGCCCTCATGTACTCGCACTATGAGCAAAGTATTTCAGGCCCTCATGTACTCGCACTATGAGCAAAGTGTTTCAGGCCCTCATGTACTCACACTATGAGCAAAGTGTTTCAGGCCCTCATGTACTCACACTATGAGCAAAGTGTTTCAGGCCCTCGTGTACTCACACTATGAGCAAAGTGTTTCAGGCCCTCCTGTACTCACACTATGAGCAAAGTGTTTCAGGCCCTCATGTACTCACACTATGAGCAAAGTGTTTCAGGCCCTCATGTACTCACACTATGAGCAAAGTGTTTCAGGCCCTCATGTACTCACACTCTGAGCAAAGTGTTTCAGGCCCTCATGTACTCACACTATGAGCAAAGTGTTTCAGGCCCTCATGTACTCACACTATGAGCAAAGTGTTTCAGGCCCTCATGTACTCACACTATGAGCAAAGTGTTTCAGGCCCTCATGTACTCACACTATGAGCAAAGTTTTTCAGGCCCTCATGTACTCACACTATGAGCAAAGTTTTTCAGGCCCTCATGTACTCACACTATGAGCAAAGTGTTTCAGGCCCTCATGTACTCACACTATGAGCAAAGTGTTTCAGGCCCTCATGTACTCACACTATGAGCAAAGTGTTTCAGGCCCTCATGTACTCACACTATGAGCAAAGTGTTTCAGGCCCTCATCCAGTATCTTCAATTCTTGGAGGCTCACAGTCTCCTTACTGATGCTCAGTTTGGCTTCCGTCAGTCAAGATATACTGGCAGTGTCCTAGCTTTAATCACTGCCCATATAAACAGTGCCTTTGACAGTCGCGGCGAGGCTAGGGTAGTTGCCCATGACCAAGGCTTTTGATAAAGTCTGGCACAAGTTCCTCTGGTAGGGGATCCTCAGGGCTGAGTTCTAGGAACAACTCTTTTTCTCTTCACTACATCAATGAATCCCGCCCGAGCAGCCTGAAAGATTTTTATCAGGCACCGGGCAAAGCACTGAGCATTCAGTGTTTATCACGTCGAACAAGGGCAAAACCTCATTGAACTACATTCTTCTTCTGCAAACATGACATATCTATGATGCAACGCGGTACCCGCCGCTATACATTATTCGAATCCACCACACGACCTCGACCAACTCAGTGGTCAAGTGGTTAAGACGTCCGTATTAGAATTCCGAAGTCGCGAGTTCGAAGCGAATACATAAATCTCTAGTTTAAATCTTCCTTGTGGTCTAACAAATTACAATCAAATGTGCTTCAGATGACAAAGCATTGGTGACCTTCAAGCTGCAATTCTGTTTCTCGACAAACAAAAGGTTTTATTTGTTTGCTATAGTATCTATTAATTCGCTGTCATTTTCTCTGCGGTAAGGTCTGTTTGTTATATCTGTTCTCATATAACTCATGAAGATGGCCTCTGAGAATTAATACAATTATGTTGTCAAGAGCCATGATTGAAATAAGAGCCATTCGTACACATACTCTCCAGTGTAAAGGCACAAACTCAGTACTGTCCAGCAGTGCAAAGAGCACACACTTGTAGGAAATAGCTTGGATGGGTCAGCATTTCTGTGACCTCTGAACACACTGACTGTAGTTAATGTAGCAGTGTTGAACATTGTGTGTGAATGCTCGATGAAGTTTAGCTAAAGTCGAGTGCTCAGCCAAACCCCCGCTGTGAATCTTTTGCAGTGAAGTCTGCTGGTGTGAACTTGGCCTTAGTGCATTACATATTTATAGGGTAAAACCATTCTGGGCTACAGTACAGCAGTATATTGGAGGGCAAAGGGCACAATACTAAAAAGGGATATCACCAATATTCATGACCTCTTAGGATTAAATACCATAGCATAATCTCTTAAAAGGACTTTTAGTGACAACTCATTTTGTTAAAGGCGATCATATTGCCCTTTGAACACGTGATACCAAGTCAAATTTACTCTGTTGACCAGGAATGAAGAATCATGACAACCTCGATTATTACCACACTGCCTTGTGAAAGGGGTTATTGACAAATTGATTTGCCCTACACATGTAGTTGATTAAATTATTACCCTCCAAACATGTATACAGGATTCTAAGATAGTGAGGTAAACTGAGTGGATCTCCCTCTTCCTGTCACCTTTCTGAACATTATTTGAATCAACCTTGGCCAAAAATCGGTTTGTGTTTTTGTTAGTTCCTATGGAATTTTGCCAGAGGACGACACTCAAATTTCAGAAAAGAATGTACCAGACAGCAGGTCTAGTAACTGAAGACTCTTACTGCACCTGAACTATTTTTACAAGACCTTTACCATTAATTAGAAAAATAAAAATTTGCACACAGTGAAAGGAATACCATGAGAAAATGCTGTTTACTTGTACAGGTCAAAGTTATATTTTCTTCATGGTGCCAAAAAACCCCACACAAGACAGCCGGTCTACTGGTCCAGTGCAGTCACATTCAGCACTAGACCGACGCTGAAATCACTAGACTCGGTCCACGGTCTAGTGGATATTTCGAGCCCTGGAGAAGTTAGCACAGATTGCCCTCTACCTCTCATCACAACTATCCTCTAATTGAAAACACATTTATGTTGAATCTATTATGGACAGTCTCATTAATGAAGTTCAATGTAATAAGACCTTTGCAATGATGTGAGATCCTGGTCTGATGCAAATTTGTTCCCCCATTCATACATGCAAAATATTGCACGTTTTTTTGTACAGTAGAGTATGCAGAGATGGTACAATGTACCCGGCAATAGTGTGAATGAGGGTGCCCTGGTATTATGTGTGACAAATGACTAAATTTATGAACGTGATATACAAAACTGTTGCAAACTGCTTAACTGAAATAACGAAAATGCATATCTTAAAATTTAGTGGGCCTGACGTTTCGATCCTAGCACAAAGGACAAAGAGTAAAGAGCTTTACTCTTTGTCCTTTGTTTCTCATCTGTGCCCTATTCACTCTCTTCCTCCTTCCTTCGTGAGTTCGTGTACATATATCTGTTTTGTCCTTGTCACTCTGCCTTTGAGAAAGATCCTGCTAGGATCGAAACAGCAGGCCCACTAAATTTTAACATTTATGAACGTGTTAGATTTAAAGAGTTTACATCCTTATTTTCCTTTTCAGTTTTCCCGCGTTTGTACTCTCACATGATTCGCCAACGTAAGAAGGTTATTGGTGGGACTTCAGCCAAGAAGATTGATTAACCAGCCTCAACAAGGCAACAAATGCTCATGCCTGGAAAAGAGTCGCTTCCTTTATTGCAATTTTGTTGTTCTGAGAAATCTGAGATTGAAACAATAATATTCGCACATCTGATCCAGTCCTTTGAATCCAGTCCAGTCAAATTTCATTTGATAATTAATTAATAAAGAATCACTGTATCCTCCCTTTTAAAAGTTTAAAAACGTGTACCATTTACTATTCTTAAATTAATTGAATCAAGTCTTGGAAGATTTTCATTCAATTCAATTTTTTGGGGCAGTTTGATTGTTGGGTCAGTGTATCTGGAACACAAAGATTCATAGAAATCTTTTACAGCGAACAATGTGTGATGAAAGTGACTGAACACTTCTTTATGGCAGACATAAGAATGCATTTCAAGGTATGATATGAGCAAAGAATTTATTTGTTTGAACAAGAAATAAAAACTGACATCGGCAGCTCAACAGCATTGTTAAAAGGCATATTAGAATGAATTATCAATCCCTCCTTAGGCATACATGTAGTTTTTGCCTTGTCAGACTCAACAGTTTACACTAAAAAATGGGGGCCGCTGGTCTAGCATTAAAAATAACATCATTTTATTTGGAAAAAACATCTCAATAAAATTGTAGCAAGGGTTCATAATTAATATTATTAAAGTCACTCTGTTGTTGCCTCTACAAACATTGCATCTTCCCTCTAAAATGAATATCTTTTGAAAAATGAAGGTGTGTGCTCATCAAGTAGAATCCTAAATTCATGTTTGCAGTTTCTAACTTAATTTTCTCCAACAATTAAACAAAAAGGCTTTGATAATCAAAATATTGTTTAATCCTTACCCTTATCATAAACCTTCATTACCCTTCAATGCCTTACTATATATAAAAGTGCAACATCTCTAACTAATATTTAAACACATGTACCATTTGTACACATGACATTTACTAGCATGGTATTTTGAGCCGGGACAATTCTTGTCATGAGGACCCTGAGTAGCAGCCTGTAAACTTTTCTCAGATTCTAAGAGAATGACACGGGCTAGGGAAGGATTTTGTAGAATGGGGATGTTCAGTCACAAATAGCCAACATTTGCATGAAGGATTAATTTTAAAGAAATGTTTGAAATTTGATGTACAAAATAACTTTTGTAATATATCATAGGACAATGGTTTAATTTTTTTTAATCAGTTGTAATTTATGATAAATATTCATACATCAATTTGAAGATAAATGGAGATTTAGCAGAGATAGTATCATAGTCTGGTTATGATTGCTGTGCCTAACATACGGCTTTCCATGGGATGAAGGAGCTTGTATGAATTGAGTGACATCAGCCTTTAAAAAGGCAAATTTAAAAGAAAATCAAGTCAGTGAGTATCTACAATGTAGTAAAAAATAATTGTGCAAGTTTAAAGCAAAAAAACTAAAATGGAAAATGGTTACCAAAAGCAGTTAGGTTTTCCAACCTGATGAGACGACAGTAGGTCTGATTTGTATACAAATTGACATTCATATGCAGATTGAATGCAAAGTTCAGCTTGGGCAGTGCTAATGTGTGTCTGGCAGAATGAATGGTGGTTTGTACACATCCATACATTGACAAAATACAGGGTTGAGGGAGGTTTTACATGCTTGTTAAATAAGAAGTTGCAAAGTTATGTTGATGCTCAATTTAGTTGCCTTATTTGCCAAAGACAAAATTTAATGATTAGTACTCCAAAATTTGACATGCTTTGACTTTTGTATTGCTCAGTGGATTTAATAAATATTTCCTTGCTGAGGTTTAAGTATTTTGAATGGTATTTGAAAATGTTGTGAACTGCGTTTTGATTGTTCCCCGACTGTTTTTAACATGAAACTTTACACACTAATTTAGAGTAAATGAAAATAGCGAAATATGGCAATTAACTACAT
Organism: Luidia sarsii; assembly: GCA_949987565.1. NCBI lineage: Eukaryota > Metazoa > Echinodermata > Asteroidea > Paxillosida > Luidiidae > Luidia > Luidia sarsii. The sequence goes on from OX465121.1 coordinate 2,475,512, forward strand.
TTAATGTATCCCAACCACAGCAAAGGTATTTGACCAGTTAGAAGGTCCCACCTCACAGCGTGATAGATAAGGTAGATAGATAAGGTGGTAGACCATGGTACTGTTTGTGAAATCTGAGGCCTAGGCTCAAATCCTGGTCAAGTCATTTAATTGCTATTCCCATAAATTGTTTGAAAATATCCGTCGGTGAGGTTTCTTTCCTTTTTGCAATTTAAGAATTATTTGTTTTTCAATATTTTAATATCAATATACATGTAGTAAATACTATATTGGGAGGGCACCATCCAAAGGCTGGATAGCTCAGATGGAACAGCACTGGTATATACGTTTATCCAGAGGTCTCGGGTTCAAATCCTGGTCTAGTCAAAGTTTTCTTTGCCATTGTTTCATTGTGTTCAAACATTCCCAGTCATTTGTTCATGGATTTGTTTGACATCCAATATCTGTACATGAATAAAGGGAATTGTACATGAAGCAAGGGAATTGGCAAACTGCACAGGGTAACCTTATCCCATCAATCGCATTAAAATGAACCTGTTGGTTGTTAGACTGAAGAGAGTGCTGACAACATGGTCTGCCTTGTTTGCCATAAATGTTTCATTGCCTTGCCAGTCACACCAGGGCAAATGTTTCATTGTCTTGGCAGTCACACCCAGGCAAATGTTTCATTGTCTTGGCAGTCACACCCAGGCAAATGTTTCATTGTCTTGGCAGTCACACCCAGGCAAATGTTTCATTGTCTTGCCACTCACACCCAGGCAAATGTTTCATTGTCTTGCCACTCACACCCAGGCAAATGTTTCATTGTCTTGCCACTCACACCCAGGCAAATGTTTCATTGTCTTGCCACTCACACCCAGGCAAATGTTTCATTGTCTTGCCAGTCACACCCAGGCAAATGTTTCATTGTCTTGCCACTCACACCCAGGCAAATGTTTCATTGTCTTGCCAGTCACACCCAGGCAAATGTTTCATTGTCTTGCCACTCACACCCAGGCAAATGTTTCATTGTCTTGCCAGTCACACCCAGGCAAATGTTTCATTGTCTTGCCAGTCACACCCAGGCAAATGTTTCATTGTCTTGCCAGTCACACCCAGGCAAATGTTTCATTGTCTTGCCAGTCACACCCAGGCAAATGTTTAGATTGTCAAGGGGATTTTAAAGCCTGTGCAAGGAATTTTGCGCAACTTAAAAATCATCTGCTCAAGGCTTGAAGTTTATGCCCAAGGGGGTTATTTTCTCTAATCATTGAATTGCAAGGCCGTCCATCTGACCTCAAAATTCAAGAGGACCAATGTCAAAGAGACCTGTCTACCATTTGTGGTGAATTCTGGTTACAAAATAGTTGTGCCAAAAGTTGAATCAGTGAATAATTGAAAGCACTGAGAAATCATTGGCAAATGATGGACCAAGGCAAGCACTCGCTGGCAAATGCATCATAAAGTTTATAATTGATTGAGGGCAATGGCAGAGAATTCAGAGTTCAATAATCAGCCAGAACCCAATTTTTTTAACATTAACAGTGTATTCTGCAGTTTGACAAAAGGCTAAAATTCACACAATACAAATGTACACATGCATGTGCATATATTCAACACATTAGTGTTGTATTAACAACACAAAACACCAGCATTCAATGTGCGACAACTTATTTATTTGTGATAACAATTCAATAACATGTTTTCTATCACATCAGCTAGTAAACCTTCCCTGAATAACATTAATGTAAGAAAAATAACGTTGGAATGAATAAATAAGAAGTACTCTTCCTGTGAGTAAATAGTGTAGAATTGGAATCATCAATGGAACAAATTGCACTTAATCCAGCTATAACTAAAGCTCATAACAAAATTAATCGAAGTTTCTTGCTAAAAATTTTACCACCAAATACCAGCAAGACATACAGTATTTATTGTCTGACAAAATCCTGCCTATAATTGTGTGGTATTGTTTGGCAAAGAAAAACTGTTCAATGAGCTCCTGTATCCAAGTGAAAAGGAGAAGTTGTTTTGGAATGATTTTTTTTTACTACTGTATCTTCAGAAATGTTAGTTACTTCCCTATATTTTCTATGAATTTTGAATGTGGTAACTTCTTTTTTTCATTAGAGAATTTTGAAATAAGACTGGAATCAATGCATTCTTAAAACAAAGTTATATGTCAACTAAGTATACAAAATGAATGCTAGTGCATGTAAAGGTTACTCTGATACATAAGGTATGTTGGCCATTAACTGCATTGTTCTTGTTAATGTGTCATCTTTCAAGATGACCAATGTGGTTATCTTGTAGCACAATCACATTAAATGGTTGTCAGTTGTTACTCCATGCGCCACTTTTTACAGCAATAACCAACTGTTTAACTAGCACAAGTCATCTAATTCAGCCAATATCTTCTTGGTATTGTAATAACAAATATCCTACTTATCTGCATCAAAACTACAGTGTACCTCCGGACATTGTTACCCATATAGCATGCGATTCTAATGGTTCACATTAAAAATCTGAATAACTGCTGAGGGGGACATTGATAATAGAGACATTTGGATTGGTACTATTAGGGTGTAGCTAGTATCCATATGTAATTATTACACCAAATATTCCACACTACTTAAATATCAATTTGACAAATTAGTACTGTTTATCACAAACTGAATACATTTAAGTAAATATCAGTTCATTAAGTACATCTTCAAGCAAATATTAACTTTCACATAAAACATATGACAATAAATTTACAATATATTCCACAGTCTATTGAAATATATTAGCTATACACAGGCATAAAATTTGACATTTTACTTTGTACATACACTTATTTGTTTCTAAATATATATTTATTTGGAAGATTTTGATACCTCTGTGCTAGATGGTTGGAATCAACAGAGCACACAATACTAAATACCTGAATATTGTCTTAATTTGATAACTAACCCAAAACATCTTGCAAATTATTTCAGCATTGCTTCAAAGAGGAACTGAAAACAATAGGGACACAAATTTGTCTGAATGGAAATAGCCATACTTGAATTGATTATCATGGGAAACATATTAAAAGGCAAATAAAACATAAGGGATCTGAAATTAAAAGGCTAAAACATTTGTGAGCCAATACATAGAAATTTATATTGAAATTTATTGGAATAACGTAATTCTTAGCTTCTATTTGAATATCTTAATTTGGAAATCTTAATTTGGAAATCTTTGGAATTCAGGTTTTACAAGTAACATAATCTATTTAATTTAGATTTAAAACTTTGTTGTATTGAAAATTTATACAATTTTCTTTGGTAAAAACCATTAGAATTCATGTTTCATTCTACATCACAATCCATGAAGCTGATAATGTATGCACTTCATTGTAGGTGACTGCACTGGTCTCCCTTTACAGCAAATGCAGCAGAAAGATGAGCTAGTTTCCAAAGTGTCAATTGCATCACTCCCAATTAATGTGAATTACTCTGAATTGGATCAAAGGTCAGAGATCACAAACACAATCATCTACGGACAATTCCATTAAGTTGCTGAAGCATCAAAACCAGCTTCAGCACAAACGTCTTTGCAGAATAAAACCAGGTTGTCAGCAAAAACTCCAATTCTATCTGATGCTTAGCAAACAACTGCCTGATACATCTTCAAGGGAGTAAACATCATGTAGGAATAATAGTTGGTAGTCCTTAATTGAGATGGAATGTTCACGCTAAGCAGATTTTATGCTTAACACATCTATGAAATTGGCCCTCAGTCTAGAGGGAATGAAATCTGAACCAGTCTGTGCTAAGAAATATTAAACAAAATACCTGGAAAGAATGCTAAAGGTTCAAATCTACGAATAATAAGCACATTGAGTATTTTTTGTATTATTTAGAGCCTAAGGGGTTTAAGTAATTACTGGAATTTGAACATCGAGTTTCTGGTTGAAGGTATTCGTGCTCTTCCAACTGAGCTACATGTACATCCAGGTGACTCCCACATAGTCAACTGCTGAGGCACAAGTACCATTCACAAGAAGGAATGAAGCTTGACATCTTATATGCTATCGTGAGAATCATTTCATGATGCAGATAAATGGATAAGGGGTAGTTCATCTTCTGAAGCAATTCTTGTGACTCGTGACAGATTTTTTATCATTAGATGATCTCATTAAAAATCCAAGTCATTTGAGTGAAATGAAAAACAAGGTGAATGACTCCTGTGTACTTGACAAATAAATGTTAAATGCTTCTGACTTGCACATCCACCACAGCAAAGACTAGTTGACTATTGGGGAAGGCCACCATCTAAGGGCTAGATACATGTAGTAGCTCAGATGGTAAGAGCACTGGTACGCAAAACCAGATGTCTCAGGTTCAAGTCCTCGTCCAGTCAACGTTTTCCTTGCCATTTTCTTTTTTAAAGTTCCCAGTAAGTTTGTCCTTATGTGGTTTTACTTGACAAAAAATTTGAATCATTTCTATACGGCAATATAAATGAACTGACAATGCATATCTCAATTTATGTACAGGTCTTTTAGTACAAGTATTATACATAACTAATATACACTATGCAGTTGGCTATCACACTGCACTAACTTGCTATCTTCATAAACACTTCTATAATCCATGTCCAGAATTGAGCACAACTCTCACAGTGGCATCCTACTGCCTAAAAGCAAGCATCTTAAAGCACACAATGCCTGCATGTCAAACAATGGCAACCCATTTCCTACATAAAGTTCTCTTACAAGAGAAATTGACAATGACATTTTCAACAAGTGACCTTTTTCTAATTTATTCTTACAAAGTAATTCACAAATAATCTATGGCATTTATTTTATCATTAACTTGCAATACAGGACTACTGTATATTAGACATCATTGGTTAACTTAAAAAATAATCATAACTAAAGTAATGCCATACATTTAGCAAAAACTTTACAGATGATCAAGACTGATTAAGGATTCATAGAAATTTCCTAATGAGAATTTCCGATGTCACTACAGATTATTGTTCCTGGCCGTATTCAAAGTCATCAAAATTGGCATTGTTGACCATGGACTGATGATAGCGCCCTCTGGAGGCAAAGTCTTGGTTGTCCTCTGTCAGCTGTTCTGTAGTTATTTGTGGGGCAAAATTCTGAGAGTGAACTACCATCTGTTCCTCTGGAGGTGGAGCTCGTCTGTGAAACAAAGTTACAAAAAGCCCAGACCAATTTTAAAAAGTAAGGCAAGAAAAGTAGGAAGCAAAAGAGAAAAAGGTGAATGTTATGAATGTGACCAGGAATCCCCACCAAACCAAGTTTAAACTTTAACCCATACTCCCCAAACAGCCAGTTACAGGAGGGTTCATTTCAGGTTTAATAGGAACAGAAGTACATGTGCATACCTCAACCTTTAAAGCATATGTAAACATTCATGAGCCTGTTCAAAATTCCATGCTTGTACCCAGTGTGTACAATTACTAGCAATTGACAGGGGAAACTTTTTGCATCAGAAATGAAACTGCAATGGAAAAGGTGAAAATAAAATGAAAATAAAATAGAAACTTCAAAGGTACAAGCAAAGTTGAGGACCCCCTTAACCACAACATTCCAATTTAACAATATTCATCCAAACTTACGATAAGCTGCAGGACTCACAGTGTTATAATTAGAAAGGCAACATTAAAATGCATACAATTGCTTTATGAAACACTTGGTCATGGAACAAAGAAAGCAAATAATTAACATGACATATAAAACAAAGATATACTGTTAATGTGTAAATAGCATTTACAACTTCACAAAGGCAGTTGCACAGTGAAACTTTTTCCTAGAGATAAATTGTTGACAATATTGTCGACTGTTGTGTTTTATTGCAGTATGAATTTCAGGCAGAAGTCTTATGTTACACAATTATTTCAGTTTAAGTTAAAGACCGGATACTTCTTGGAACAAAATAATTCTATCCGGTGCCATTTCATGATGAGTATATTACAGTGTTCATTATTTGAAGGTGACATTTAGCACAAGATCAAACTACATGTACATGCAAAAGCTCTTGCACTGAACATGTTTACAAGAAAACAACATGCTGCCTTGAACACAAACATTTCTGTGTGTCAAGAATGGTATTTGATATGAAATGGCTGGATAAGTATATTCTGACATTCCACATGTCTGTTCTTGTCATACCCATGTCATGTTTCGCTAAAGGCAGGCTCTGACAAAGAAAAAAAGGGAACTTTCTGCTTGCTTCTTAAGCAGTGTGACCAGTGTAGTTCATTCACATAACGGGTCAAACTTAGAAAAGAACTTCCTCATAGATTATTTACCACTTCATGCAGGGCCCATTTCCAGAGCCGATGAAGTCCATACAGTTTGTTTTTATCAATGTGGCATTTTCAAAACTTGCTAAACAATTGGGAACAATACATACCAGTGAAATAAATCAATATAGGTATACATAAGGCCTTATCACACTGTCCAAAATCTCGGGGTAAGAACTGGTTCTAACCCCGAGATTTTTTTCAACCCTTTTCCCACTAAAATTTCAACCCGGTTCTGACCCGGGTATCATGCTCGAACCGGATCGAAATCAACATTGGCAGTGTTGAGTTGTGTGGCGCGAAATTCTGTGGAAATCTTACACAGGTACAAAGGTCAAAATAAACAATCAGCTGGGCCGACGCCGGACTTGATCCGTGTTGAGATTCTATAGTGTGAGTGCACAGGGCGTTATATTATCCAGATCAAAAGTTACCAGGTCCACGCAGCGGCCGGTTTGCGTCATGAACAGTGTGAACATTGCATCTCTGTGATCCGTGTTGAAAACAACCCAGACTGAACCGGTGCGGATCCGGGTTGGTTTCAACATGGTTCAAAGCGGAGATAGTGTGAAAAGGCCTTGTGTGTAAAAGCTAGTCAAATGTGAGCGTAGCAGGACTGTGCATGTGAACAGTAAGTCCAAGTACATGTAGCCCCTGTACTGACAGACTTTCACTGCAGACTAGTCTCCACTCCCAATGGTCAAATCTGGTGGTTGGCCCCAACCGAGCATACATATTAGAGTCAAGGCAGTGGCTGGATGCCTGACTGACGACCATTGGGCTGTGGGACATGCCAACAAGCTGTCTCTCTTGCAGCGCACTATCCCTCCATCATCCACAGTAAAGGTCCCACAGTATAGTAGCACAACTGTTGCCACTATTCTGGCAATTCATGTGGCAATATGTGTAAAAACAGGTCTTTTTCATGATTCATATTTGGAGGGCCAACTGTATACAGTAGTAACACCAGCAATTCAAATTCAGAGATCCCGGCGAAATGTGGTTAATGGGTCTGAAGCAATTTTCAATTATCAGAAGAAAAAAAACCAATCACAAGTATAGATCCAGACTGATATCACCAATTAAATACCTGTAGAATTTCAAAATTTGATAAATGTTCACAACACCTTCATAATGAGAAAAGGGCAATGTGGCTTATCAAAGGACGGCATTTTCAAATAGTGAATATATGTAATAAATAAAAATCAAAAGTTAATTACCCTCGAGAAATAAAAAGGAAAACATGAACAAATTTTAATGAAAACATGGATTGTGACTCGGAATCAACCTGGTAAATTAAAATGTGAAAATAATTAAAGAAAAACCAACTGAAAAGCTACATTCGCCTTAAAGAAATACTAGAGATTTAAAGTTTTCATGGTGAGAGTAGCAGAAAAATCTGATAGGTTTGCGGTAACACCATGCATTTTTCTCTCTTGTGAGTGAGTGGTTCTGAAAAGAACCAGAACTTGACATTTCAAACACTAAAACAGTCAGTCTCCTGAAGACGAACAAAGCATACTGTTTGAAACATCAAGTTCTTCCGGTTCTTTTCAGAACCACACACTCACAAAAATAAATGAGAAATTGCATGGTGTTACCGCAAATGGATTTCTTTTTTCTAAGACATACTATTCCAACATTCTGTGCCAACATACTGTGCCAACACACTGTGCCAACACACTGTGCCAACATTCTATGCCAACATTCTATGCCAACATTCTATGCCAACATTCTATGCCAACATTCTATGCCAACATACTATGCCAACATTCTATGCCAACATTCTATGCCAACATACTATGCCAACATTCTATGCCAACATTCTATGACAACATTCTATGCCAACATACTATGCCAACATTCTATGCCAACATTCTATGCCAACATTCTATGCCAACATACTATGCCAACATTCTATGCCAACATTCTATGCCAGCAATAGTTCTGCCAAATAAGGGTTTTGAGTTCAACAAAATAATTTGTTGTTGAGAGAAAGGTTTCTACACTATAGAAAAACAGAGGTCTACGGTATAAGCAATGTAGAAACGATTCATTCTAAGCAACACATGGCAACAAGCCTTCAATCCCTGACACAAAAACGTGATGACTTCTATCTGATATAAACCTGATACAAAGCTGACATGCATGAGATGCATTACCGGTAGTTGTTTAGTCTGGTGCTTGTTATTGCTTAGCAAATGGTTCTAGACTAAGTGAAATATTCAGCAAACAGAGTGACTACAGAAAGTGAAAAAATATAACTCTTCAGTTCTGTTCTTAATAAATGTGTCCCTCTTTCAAACACAACAGAAATTGGAAGCCACTCGATGCAATGTACAGTACAAGTCTGTCAAATAAACACTGAACAGTAACTACATATGCATAGGAAAGATTAAAAGTACTGCCAACAGGCTAAGATTGGAATCGTTGGAAAGAAAAGAATTCAAACAAGTGAACTAAGTGATGATAATTTTCTTATGATTACCGGTAATTAGGAAAACAATTTGAATTTGAATAGCAAGTCAATCCAAACCTCTGGATCATTGTGAAAACAGTCTACCATTTGTATCTAGTCCAACACTTTATCAATCCCCCACCCCTTCCAAATGAAATATTGACTATTTGACAGAATGCCACTCATTGGGCTTCATCAATGTAGCTCTGATGGTAAGGCTTTGGTATCAGTAAATTTCAGCGTAATTTATTCTGACAGAACATTCTCACTGTAAAACATCTCCAGCATTTAATCTTTACTTAAATTCAGCAGTTTTGTAACTAAGTAGTGTACCTGTTCAGTAGCCTCTGCCCCTTTGAAATTCAGTTTTTCATTTGACATGCTGCTCAAACCAAAATGTAATACAATTTTCAGCAAGACTTGGCTGTTTGTGCTGTCCTTAATGTAATAATTGGTTAACTACTTATTTCTCTCAACAGTCCTTACACGGCAATAACATGTACCTGTATAATATTGCCCCATTCAAAACGAATCCTGCGCTTGTATCTACAAACTGTTTTACACCAACTGATGCATTGTACATACATACATGTACATATCCATGTAGTAAAAATTCTACAGATCACAAGATAACAGATCACTTGCAACATGAACAGAATGCAGCACTTCCCAGGTTAGCATCATACACCGAGTGCAGACCTCTGTATGGCCTTATATACAATATCAGAAAGCGAATTAACAGCCTTGCCCACTTCGCACGGGGCATTTTTCCAGTGCCCATGACCGCCATATGGCAGTTTTTAAACAATGCGTCATTTTCATATCTCTGCCTTTGAGAAAGGTCCTGCTAGGATCGAAACGTCAGGCCCACTAAATTTTAGATTTTCATATCTCGCTAAAACAATCAGGAACAATATGTATTTGTGAAAAACATCATAAGGATATACAATGCGTCATTTTCATATCTCGCTAAAACAATCAGGAACAATATGTATTTGTGAAAAACATCATAAGGGTATGCTATGTGTACAAATGAGTCAAATCTGGCACAATTCGGACATCAGTGTGACTTTAGTCAAGGGATTATCTGTCCAAAAAAGGGCCTATTGTGCGACGTCAATGGAACGTATTTGAACTTGCGTGTGTGTGTGTGTGCGTTTGTGTAGGGTGGGTTGTGGGATACCAGAACAATGGATTGGTACTTAGAACAATGGGACCACTCCTTGATCATTCTGAATTAACTCAAAAAAAGGAATTTCTGAGGTATAGGCCTAATGATCAGCCTAGGAAAGTGATTCTGGTTTGAAAGGGAGCGATTTGAATTCTACTTTTCTGAGAGTGTGGTTTTAGTACACGAGATGGGTTGTGGGGTACCAGAACAATGGATGGGTACTCATAACGATGGAACCGCATGTACGGGTGTGTGTATGGGCTCGTCTCCACTCCAGACAGTAAAATCTTTGAGTTGATTGGCCCCAACTTAGCGTACAGATTTTGGTGAAAATTATGGGTGGAATTTGCAGACTTGTTGCCGCTAATCTGGCAATTCATGTGGCAATTTGCATCAAAACTGGTCTTTGTCATACTTAGTATTGATTTGTTCAAGGCTGAAAAAGAGTCTTTGTTTAAAACTTGAATAGTGGTGCCTGGATTCAGAGAGCCTGTCACATACCGGGGGTAGTCAAGCCATAGTGGACCCCAAATTGGGTGTCCCTGGCACTAAGTGGTTAAAGTTCTACCTTTCTGCCATGAACTAAAGCCACATTTTCAGCAAATTGAATACCTTAATTGCCATTTAATTAGAATGGGATTCCAACTTAACACCACTGGTCTCACCAAATAATTATTCAACATGGGAAATCAAAGAAAAATATGTAGCATATCCATTTGGTTAGATATCTTAATATTATTAATTGTTGAAATTTAGAGCACACAATCACACAAAAACCTGAGGTCAGGTCAGTAATTATCCATAACTGCTAACATATTTATCAGGTAAAACAACCCTGCAAACCACTCCCCTTACCTACTCACAATGCGTGAGACAGTATCATTACTTAGAACATGCTTGCCCCTTCCCTCCCTGAAATTAGAACATATAGCATCCCGATACCAATAGATGGTAACCAATAAGCTTATTGCTCAGGTCCATTTAATAGCTGGTCCCCTTCAGTAAGTAAGCCTCCAGGTTCATACTCCCATTCCATCTGGTTGCTGTGCTGATTCATGATCCGTGAGTGATGACAGCGACTGCGCTCAGCAAAGTCCCCATTCTCTTCTGTGACCTGGGTCTCTTCCACCATTCCAGGAGTTGCAAGCAATGGGGTCAAGATATAGTGATCGGAAAGGGACGGGCCAGTTCTGTGGCAGTGGTGGTCACAAGAATGGGAAGGTAGTGGGTCCAAGTTCAAGTTCAGATGGTGGTAGAGAATCATTAAAAGTATTCTGTTAGTTTTTGTTGAACAAATCTATCATCTACATGTATCATCAAACTATCATCTTCAATACAAGCAGGCTTTCATGTACAGCATGTACATCTTGGGAAAACATCAGGATCAGACTGTTTAGTTAAAGGAAACTGTTTCTGTGAAAATTTCATGAAACAAAATTGGATTTGATTTATTTTACTTAGCAAGAGGTATTTATTGTAGAAATAAATACATGTATGGGAGGAATACTTGAAAGCCTGTTTGCAACTGCTGTGCAGTGTAATAACTGATTGGAAAACAATTTCACGACCATGTAATACCAAATGTTTACACGTAAAACCATCACCATCACCACCACCGTCACCACCACCACCGTCATACGGTACCACTAAAGGCCTGGGCCCAATGTCATAGAGCCGTTTAAGCGAGGAAATCTGATAAACGAGAAAAGTCTTCCTTTGGTAAACAGGACTACAAACAACACTGCAATGTGAAGTCAATTGCCTTTGGCTTGTAATGCACTCTTCTCTTCTTAGTATGAAACAGTTGTGAATGTTTGGGATGGCAAGGTGATCCTATGAACCCCAACTCTTTGTGCTTAAGCAAATTTTGGTGCTTAAGCAGTTCTATGGAAAGGCCCCTGGTATATGTATTGTACTTGTATTGTATTTTACAAATCCACCTAACTTGTTTTCTTTTTGTTTACTTAACCAAAGATTATAAGGTTTTCATTATCTGTGGAGAGTCATGCTATTCTGGTTGGTTTAATGCTAGCCATCTGTATAATACAGTACATTTTAGATCCACAACTACCATATTTTCTTAAGTACATGAACCGGGTTAAAACACTTTGGTGCTAATAAGTTAATTCATATAATCAGCCCCTAAGGACTATACACATCACTTTATTTGTATACCATATAGAAACAGTCCCAAAGAGATGTAATGGCATGTAATAAAGAACAACCATCACCATGAGTGGGTCTAGAGATCAAGGTGATGAGTAAGCAGATATACAGGCTTTTGAAGATGACACCAACTTCATGAGTATAGAATATCTTGCATCAGGCGTGGCCAACCTTCCACCAATACACCTATCCAGTAGGCCACGCCCACCATAGCAACGGCCAATTAACCATGCACAACATGTCACGATTGCCCACACGCCATGCGCGCCCACTGCACGCCCGCAACCACTAAAAGCACTTCTCTTCATTGGACTTTTGTTTTGGAAAAAAAGGACAAAAATGTACATTTCCTCTCTTGCCAGAGTAGAGTCAGAATTACAATGAAAATAAAAACACTGCTTGACCATGGTTAAAGGGGAATGCAACCCAAGAAATAAAGTTTGCTTATCCGATTGGGTGTAAAAAACAACAACCTACAATTACCTATGAGTCACTCACGTACGATTTTCATAAAGAGAGAAAAATCATGGAATTGTAGGTCAAATTTGCGTTCCCGTACGTAGCCATCTTTTTGAAGGTGACGCAGCTGTTTGCTGGGGGTGTGATGTCATGACAAAATGACGGCAAACCATAGAGCTCTATAAATAAACCTTTTGACGTTAGCAAAGCATCATGGGTATAGATGACAAACTGGTCGCATTTTTATCACACAACTCTATGGTGAAGCACGTAAGTTCGTGAATTGTTTATTTTTTTTTCAAAAACCAGAAAGAGTTCATAAATGAAACTCACGCAGAATTTTTGCGGAACGCAAATTCGACCTACAATTCCATGAATTTTCTCTCTTTATGAACATCGTACACGAGTGACTCATAGGTAATTGTAGGTTGTTTTAACACCCAATCAGATAAGCAAACTTTATTTCTTGGGTTGCATTTCCCTTTAAGGATAAAATTCGGGTCTGCAAAGGAATTGCCTGGTACATACGAAACAAAAGTAAACACAACGAAAAGTGTGTAGTAAAGAATAAAAAATTTAAAATGTGATGTCGGACAAAATGGTGGCAACTTGACGGACCTTAAATCTCAAGTTGTGATTGGTCAATTTGTCTAGGGGCGTGGCCTACTGAATCAATGTATTGATAGATGAAAGGAATGCAAGCACAGCAAAGGCATAGACATACACCTTGGTCTTGAAGTGCAAGTGGACTGGCTTTGTGGAAATGTATAAGTGTCATTCCCTGATACAGTTATCCAGTTACAGTTTTCAACTCTGTTCAGACTGTTGATATTCATGACCCATGTAGCCCACTAGCTGTCCCCATAAAGTGACCCCACACCATGACATTGAATCCACTTATAAGTTCCAGTATAATGTCAATGAAGCTAATTTACATACTGGATATGTACAGACAACAAGGGAGCCTGGCTTGCTGGTGATTGAAACCACTGTATTCAAAGGATTTATACCTGCAAATGTCCAGACACTCAACAAATACAAATTAAGCAAACTTTAGAATGGTATATAATGTAATAAGGTTTCTGACAAGAAAAATGAAATTGTGAAGACAAAATTACAGCACATGCAAAACCTACAAAAATGGGCCTGAGTTTAAAGGGTTAATGTAGTACGAGACAAAAGATACAAAACCGTTAGCACCAGTCAGAAAATATCCAAAAACACCAGACAATGAGTTAAGAATCAAAGCAGGGAATGAAAAGACTATGAGTTTATGACCAACACTAGTCTGGTAATGGTCCAATAAAAGGGTAATAATTTCATCAAAAATAGTTACAATTGTTGTAAAATTCCTCTAGACAATATTTCCATCTAAAATGTTTGTTTTTATGCCTGTAAAAACCACTGGAAAAATAATTTGCAAGCCAGTGTATTTTCAAATATAAATGCGGACAATTTTTCTATACAATATACTTTTGATACATGTGTGTACTTTCAGGTTACAATGTATGATTTTAATAACAACATATTGGATGGAAATATTTCCATGGATTGTGAATTTTGTTTTTATATTTAGTTATCTGTAACAATTTGAATTGAGTAATGTGGACATACCTGAATAGTCTGTTAAAGAGAGACTTGATCCACTGGAAGAATTTAAACTCTGAGACACCAGGATGGACGCCTGGGTTGGCCTGACCAATGTAGATGTACAGGATTAAGTAGACAGAGACATTGGCAAGAGCATAGCCCCATTGGATGGCAAACATGATGATCAGTGCAACTATCACCTGAACAGAGAGACAAGCCATATAATTGGTAATAGGTTACAACATAGAGCAAGGAGACTCTACAGAGGTTAACATTCTCCTGACTTCTCCCCACAGTGACCAAGTCCTAATCCTATCCAGCAAGAACTTATTGCTGCAGATCTGCATTGATTTCAACAGTGTGAATAAGTTCTTGAACCACCGGAAACCTATTTTGTAGATTTTCTCACCATATCCAACATTAATTATGCCAACAAACCATTTAACTGAATTTAAACGAGTATATCTGTTAACTCCTTGCGTACGGATGACGTCTATAGCCGCTCTGGGAGTTTCAAAATTTGGACACCGCTATTGTCCAAACTGTAGACAAAGACTCTTTTCAGTAATATTTATCATGACAAACACCTTTTTTGATGGAGTTGCTGCATGAATTGCCAGATCAGCGGTAACATTGGCGATATTGTGGGGCTTCATTGTGAACGATCGAGGGTCTGTGCGCTACTACAGCAGACAGTGTGCTAGCCTGCCCCGCAACCAATGCGGTCAATTTCACAATATTCCAGCTTGATATATAAAAATTTTGCAAACTGCTTACTGACTAAATTTACCAAAATGCAAATCTACAAATTTAGTGGGCCTGACGTTTCGATCCTAGCAGGACCTTTCTCAAAGGCAGAGAGAAAAGTGAAAGGTTTGCATGGTGGAAGTACCAAATGGAAGGTTTGCATGGTGGAAGTACAAAGTGGAAGGTTTGCATGGTGGAAGTAACAAGTGAAAGATTTGCATGGTGGAAGTACCAAATGGAAGGTTTGCATGGTGGAAGTACCAAGTGGAAGGTTTGCATGGTGGAAGTACCAAGTGTAAGGTTTGCATGGTGGAAGTACCAAGTGGAAGGTTTGCATGGTGGAAGTACAAAGTGGAAGGTTTACATGGTGGAAGTACCAAGTGGAAGGTTTGCATGGTGGAAGTAACAAGTGAAAGGTTTGCATGGTGAAAGTACCAAGTGGAAGGTTTGCATGGTGGAAGTACAAAGTGGAAGGTTTGCATGGTGGAAGTACAAAGTGGAAGGTTTACATGGTGGAAGTACCAAGTGAAAGGTTTGCATGGTGAAAGTACCAAGTGAAAGGTTTGCACGGTGGAAGTACCAAGTGGAAGGTTTGCATGGTGGAAGTACCAAGTGGAAGGTTTGCATGGTGGAAGTACAAAGTGGAAGGTTTACATGGTGGAAGTACAAAATGGAAGGTTTACATGGTGGAAGTACCAAGTGGAAGGTTTGCACGGTGGAAGTACCAAGTAAAAGGTTTGCACGGTGGAAGTACCAAGTGGAAGGTTTGCATGGTGGAAGTACCAAGTGGAAGGTTTGCATGGTGGAAGTACAAAGTGGAAGGTTTACATGGTGGAAGTAACAAGTGAAAGGTTTGCACGGTGGAAGTACCAAGTGGAAGGTTTGCATGGTGGAAGTACCAAGTGGAAGGTTTGCATGGTGGAAGTACAAAGTGGAAGGTTTACATGGTGGAAGTACCAAGTGGAAGGTTTGCATGGTGGAAGTACAAAGTGGAAGGTTTGCATGGTGGAAGTAACAAGTGAAAGGTTTGCATGGTGGAAGTACCAAGTGGAAGGTTTACATGGTGGAAGTACCAAGTGGAAGGTTTACATGGTTGAAGTACCAAGTGGAAGGTTTACAAGGTTGAAGTACCATCCCTAAGTATTCACACTAGTGCAAGCGTATAGCTAAGGAAGAGTTCAAATGGGAGACTGTAATGGAATGTGCCAACAATGAAGGGTAAATGTACTGTGCTTACCCCAACAAAAGAGACCCATCTATTACAGAGTCTTGAGTACCATGAAGCTGGCATTCTATCCACAGTACCAAAGGGTCGGCTTGGATCTGCCAAGTGCAAAATATGATTATAAAAATAAATATTATTTGAAATCTTGTTACAGTTGAATACAGTAAAAACATCAGTCTAAAGGATGATGCATCAGATTCATGTCAAGTTGATTATTTATAGAAAAATAACAGGGTGACCATTATCATTTCCTTTGTATATTTATGGGCATGTGAAATAATGTGTGATGAAATGAAATAATGAAAACAGTTAAACACCAGTAGTCACCAATCAAATCAATTACATTAATTACATAGGTACTCTAATGATCTCATTGAGCTCCATTGGGATCTTGATGCATTCTGCCAGGATTCATGACTGACCTTGCTTTTCATGTCCATCTGAGGAATCAATCAATCCTTCTTTGTCACTGACATCCACTGGGCCATCCCCGGCACTGCGTCCCTTGTCCCACCCATCAAAGTCCTCATCCACTGTCCCATCTATTGGCTTACTCCCATCTTTACGTGGGAACATCCTCTCAGCCCGGTCAATGTCTTCTTTGAATTCTCTCATGGTATCATCCTTGGGCAGGGTGTCACCTTTGAGAGCACCATACGTCTTATTATCATCGCTCTTGTTGATGACATGTGCTAAAAGACTGTCCTTCTCTTTCTTTGACTTGGCTGTTTTCTCTTTGTCATAGCTCATTGCCAGGGAGAAGTAAGCATAATCCATACCTGGTGAATAAAGTGCAAAATTTGACCAGCATTCAGAAACATTTTCCAAACCCAACAGCTTCAAAGGTCCTTCAAAAAAGTGGTTCTGCGTGTCACTTGTTGGGCTGTGTTGCAATGGACTATGATTCTTATAGGCATGCATGTTTTTAATTCTACTGGAATCTACTGGAAGGAGAAGTGTTGGACAAAAATCATTTGAAAATCACTTCTTTACCTGCATATGTGACAAGGAATGGCATTGTGACAATTGGTCCCAACTCGTTGACATGGCCAATGAATATGAAGAGAATTGCAATGAAACAAACCACAAGGGAGGCAAAGATAGGCTCTTTATTTGGTCCTTTCTGTAAGAATGACAAAATCACCAGACATTAACGAGTCTTACTAACTGAATTATGCAGTTTTTCTGAATACAATGCATGGTGTGTTGATCCACATGAATTCTTTGTTCTAAATCCTAGCAAATGTGAGCAGATGGTACATATGCTTACCCCATGGCCTAGTACTTTAATGATAGGGATGACATTCTCGTTGGCTATACATTGTAAGATGCGAGGGGCTCCATACAGTCCACCCAGACAAGATGACAGACTGGAAATGTACAGACCCATTAACCACAGGAAACCTACCAAGGACACCTGCAACACAATTTGAAACAACATTCCACATATAATTATCCATCTTTTTCTTCACATTTTTCTTCATCCAGGAAGTTTGGAGGTATTGCTATGGAGCACAATATCCATGAGCAAATTAACACGTAATCCCCATGAATCTTGATATCAATATAAATAACCATATATATATGATGTGATTATAACCTGAAATTGCAATAAAGCAAACCATATTCAACCTACATGTACATGTACATACCGGTACATCTAAATCGTAAAGTTTGTTGCAAACATTTAGACTACACCTTGAACATGATGTAGAATCAGTAAAATTATCCAAATTCCTTCTTGCTATTGAGGAAGGTGATACAAGGATTAAAATGCAAGACTAAGATTTGTGAAAGTTCTAGTCAATAATCTAGTGAAAACCAGAAGAAATGGAAGATATTTCTTTATTTTCAAAGGCAAATTTCAACAACAAGGAGAACATTGACTGTGGGGTGTCATGCCATACGGGCCAGACTCGCGTGTGCAAGCAGACCGAGCTGCCACACACGGAGTTGGATCTTGCGGGACTTTTCGTAAGGCTAACAAAAAAAATAGCTGTTTCCGGTTACCCCACCCTCCTAGAAAATCATGCTGAACCTAGCCTTTTTATTGGAAAACAAAAGTACGAAGAAGAAGATTGCAGCCGAATCCTAGAACCTAAGATTTTTTGCCAGCCGTGATAGGCTTCTTCTTTTTAAATATAATTCCGTCAAAAACACATCCCTCCGATCCCAAAATACCCACCAAAAGCATGGAGGATTCCTGCATGCAACAACACTAATGAGTGCACCGATGACATGTGCACATCTGATAAGTACTGTATACAACTATAGTGTACAGTACATGTACATGTAATGTAGGCCTAGTGCTATTCCACTATTCCACCATGTACGAACACGGCCGTACGGAGCCCCTAAATGGACATTCGTTGAAAACTTTAAAAAAGATGTTCGTTATTTTGTGCAAACGAAAAAAGAACGAAGTGTTATTTTGTTTCAGAGTTCGTTTTCAACGAATGTCTGTTAAGGGGCTCCATACTACGGGCTGGCCGACTCCAGAGTTATTCTGTGATTTGACATTTGTGTCCATGCATACCGGTATTAAAAAAAAAAATACAAACAAACTAGTATCAGATGTCAAATGATATAGTATAGTTTTATAATGTATCACAAAAGTCATGTTTTTATATGATATATCATTTTTGTTGCGAAAAAAAAAAATACAAACCACCTGACCACCCTATTTTGGGGCAATAAAAAATTTGCACAAAAAAAAGGCATTTTCCACACACCCACCCTAATTTTTTTCACACTGTAATAGGAAACAGCTATTTTTTTGTTTGGCCTAATTAATGAAGAAACCAAATGTATCAAGCTTGGTATCAAATTAAACATTAGTCTTCTGTGAATAAAAGTTGTACTGAACATTATTCTCTAAACGCAATTTTTCTGCTTCAAAACAAGCACTAAAAACAATCCTCTCTATAAGCACGATTTTGTGCAGAACACATGCATGGAAGCCCATAAACAATGCGGTACACAAAGGGTTAAAGAGCAGTTCTTTCTAATAGTACTACTTCATATCTTGTTGATCTTGTTCTACATTTACAAAGTGGGTCTTTGTCATACTTTGTATTGATTTGTTCTAGGCTGAAAAGAGTCTTTATTAAAACTTGGACAATAGTCAAATACAAAAACCAGAGCGCACCCCAAAAGGGATGTCCCCAGAGCGATACTGGATACAGAACTTTAATTAAATATGGCCTTGAAAATATTCACCTTTTCTAGAAAATCCAATATTTCTTGCACATACATGTACATGTTTATTGCACCATCAACACAATGTATAGAAGTCTAACATGCCCATTACAGATAAGTTACAATAGCCATTGAATAACCACTGGCCAATAAGTACAAAATGTGGATACCTACCCTCTCTGCAATCATGTAGTCCTCCTGTAGAGCCCATCTGGCACAGGTTGCCCCTAGCAACAAGACAAAGAGCAAGTACAGGACAGTAGTCACACCCAATGCAGACAGTGTGCCATAGGGAATGCTCTTCTTGGGGTTCTTCAGGTCACCACTCATATTAATACCAGCCATTACACCAGTGGCAGTAGGGAAAAAGACACCAAAGACAGTGAAGAAGTTCTCTCCTTCAAGGTAGGAGGGTCCAGAGTTGTTGGTGAAGGCAAGACTGTTGAAGCCAAGCACACCGTTATCTGTTGGCAAACATGAGAACAATGTCAAGAGTATGTTAGGAACACCCAGTATTATCTCCATGCCAACTTTACCCCTTGCACCCTAAGGATAATGGCAACATCGCACCTGCCATGCCTACAGTACAATCAGATTCACCCTCACCATGCCAACCAGTGCAAAATCAACCAAGATTAACATTGGTATAACAAAATTCAAAGACCTACTTCTCTAAGCAAACCTTTCTAATGAGGCAAGTTACACTTTGGTAAAGCAATACTGGCAGTAGTATATAAGGATGTACAGTGTACACTGCCGTGCAAAAGTCTGATCGCACTCACATGCGTTTGTTCAAAGACCTGTTTTACAGAAATTTCTGAATTTCACATAAAATGTCAAACCTGTGTCATGTGTGTTTATTTTAATCAAATATAATCATATTTCCACGGTGTCAAAACATCCAGTAACTCCACGACGACGATGATTTCGCGACAGCTTTTTTCAACGTGCAAAACCGCCATCTTGAATGGCCTCATTACGTACTCATGAGCTCATGAATACATTATCTAGGCATTTAAACCAATGGCAACAAAGTGCGCGCAGCGGGAAAGGCTTTGTAATGAATAATTATGAGGTGATGTGGACCCCCGTTCGTAAAAATGGACTAGGCTATTATACAAGCTGGGTTCGGCTTTGCATTGAGATCGTTCCTGCAACCAACAATGGTGAGGAACGCTCCACTAACCGACTTCAAAAAGGGATGTTCGCATCATTTCAGCGGGAGGGATTGTCAAACCGAGAAGTGACAAAACAGATCGCTGTAAGCGAGAATGCTGTTAGATAAAATCTGAGAAAGTTTCAGGAATATGGGAATATGGATGGCCAAAATCAGGTCATTTACAGGCTTCTATGGATCTACGGAGAGGGATCACAGGCATCTCGTGCGATCGTCCCAACGCACCCCCTTCCTTAGCTGGCGATCGACTTCGCCAACATCAGTGGTGTCAGGGTTCACCAAAGCACCGAGTCCTGCCGATTGGCTGAGATCAATCTCCATGGAAGGGTTGCTGGACACAAGCCCTGCCTTGCAGTTAGCATTGGTAAGAGGCGATGATCTGGCCAGCCTGTGGCCCGGTGTCGCGGGTTCTGAATCTGTTCGAGAATTTCCGGGACAATTTGGATCGCTGTTTACAGTGTGAAAAGTGACCCCTAAATACAAATAAATTGTTCCAGAATCTCAATTGGATTTGGCAGGGACTGGACCTCCAGGTTATCACAAATCACTTGGCTTCAATAACAAGGCACTTTCAAGCCGTCATTGACGCTGGCGGGGCCTTTACACATTGCTGAAACGTGGCATACTTTTGTGTTACTTTCGTGTTTTTATCGTGCACTGGGCGCCGCCATCTTGGATTTCGCCGACTGTCCGTTAACTTTGTGCACACCGAACATGAACACCTTCCTATTTTGACTCTTTTATCACTTTCAGGGAATGATTCATGGAATATAACGTGAATTTAACAGAATGTGGATATTCACAAAGACACTGGTATAGTTTTAATATACTTCTTTGTTGATTTAGATGATCAAAATACAAACAGTTTTTTGTTCGAGTGGGTGCGATCAGACTTTTGCACGGCAGTGTACATTGTAGTGTGAATCAAATCTGACTGAATTTCGGACTCGAGTCTGACTGCAATTTTGCATGTCATCCTAGTAAATTTGCAAAGTTGCATGATGCTCTGAGTTTGAATGTGATGGTGGAATGGATAAAGTGACCATTGTATGCGTGATTGTCTTCTTTTATCAGCTGTTGGTTTACACTAGCAATATCCCTTCCCTACATGTACACGTACATGTACATGTACAATGTACATGTCCATTTTAGATAAAGATTCCACAATTTCTTTACCGTGATCGAATTGGGCAAAAGTGCCCACCAGGAAGTCCAATGTAGCAATGCCTAAGACGGCCAGGAGAATCAACTGCATCTTGATCACCCACTTCACACCAGCAATGTTGACTGCCAGTAAGAGAAGGATGGTTGCAATGCCAACACCTCGCACAGCCCAGGTATTGTCCCACTGGAATGTTTCAGCCACAGACTCACCAAAGCCTGTGCAGTACAGGGCACATGCCACTGTCTATAGAGCACAATTAGAAGCAGATTGCAAAATGATTAATAAAATCTAAGCTAAATTTATAAGATGTTTTACATTCATAATTATACACTATATCTAATAAATGCAACCTGATACAGACTGACTGACTGGCAGAAAATGGTAGGACTGGTAGATTGGTGGGGTTTTCCCTGCAAAGAACACAGGACCCTGTGTCCCTTAAGTAGGCATAGCAATGACACACATAGTGCTTGTCTATACTAAGTTTTTTCCAATTCAAAAACATTTAGTCTCTGTATCTTTTCTTTTGTTTGAGATGTTGGTCAAACAATAAAAAAAATACAGACTAAATGTATTTGTGCATGTATAGTACATGTACATGTACATTACATTGTAAAAGTGAACTATTAAGGTTTACATTGAGACTAGGAGATGTTACATTGTCATGATACCCAAATAGCCAGGCAGCCTGAGAGTCAGTGTGCTTGTTTAAACATATGAAGTTTAGTTTTACCTGTCCAAATACATAGAGGATCCCAATGGCACCCCCAATTCGTGCACCAAGGACCTTGGATAAAAGGAAGTAGACTCCACCACTCTCTATATGACATCGCTCACACACACCAATGGCTGCTAGAGCGGCTATGAGAGCTACAATCACAGTAAGTACAACTATGAGGCAAGACAGGCCAATACCAGCATTCCCCTGCAAGGAAGCCAAACAGACATTCAGCAGTCAGTATTCATGCCATCAAATACAAAGTTCTTAGCCAACTCCAGACAATTACATGTAAATTAGGAATTCCCTGCGATTTGGTGAAAGTACACGTATGCCATTGAACAATCTAGCTTTACAAGTTTGCCTTTCAGAGCAAGTCATGTACTAAATATATTGATGATTGTTAAACATCACATGTAACAGCTACGTACATGTACTGTACTATTGAGAATACCGGTGATTGTTGAACATCTCAAGTAACAGCTTCTATTGAGAATGCGAATGACTATTGAAGATCACACTTACATGAAACAGCTGCATGACCTATTGAGAATATTGGTGATGGTTGAACATTACTATTCTATACAGTTATGTACATGTACAGTATATACATGTATAACAGCTACTAATTATACTATTGAGAAAAACAGAGGTTGTTAAACATCATGTACATGTATGACTGCATCAAGAGTTTATATGTCTGTTTAGTATTATGAGTTCAAACAGAATACAAAGCTCTTTGAACATTATTTTCTATTGTACACATGTATAGTACGCGTATACTTGTCCAGGCAGAATTGTCCATGCTGAAAAAAGATTGTATGCTTAGGGGTCAAAAATGCAGAGCCACCACATAACACATGTGCTCCAGCACGACCAGCAGACTCATTATTTATTTTAAAAATATCTGAATTTGGAAATTTGTAATTTGAGAGAAATAATTGGCAAAATTCAATGCTAATCCAAATGGCAGATGTGTAAGGGCATACTGATGGAAAAGGGAAACATTGAAATGTACACGTACACATACATGTACATAAGTTAATGTTGAGAGAGACCAAATATGTATACATACATGTACATAACATGTACATGTATGTTCATGTACAATGTACATGTACATGTACATGTAGACTGAGCTTGTTAACTCAGCAACTCTGTGGTTGTTCTGTTACTGGTAAAATCCACCTATCGGTACATACTGTACGTACAAATCTGCTAGTACAGCATAAACAGACCTGTACATGTGCATGTACAATATATACATACATGTAGTACATGTTGTATAATATATGTATGCATACAGTACATGTACATGTATCAATTGAAATACAACTGTACAGGTACACTGTACATGTATTTCTGGTCTCCGTAGAACATTTTTGCCTAAATTTGTCTGCTGCCTTCAATGATGGGTTTTGATCAATTTTTACTTGTTTAATGACATAAAAGAGAGGTGTATCCAACACTTTGTATATCAGACAGTTGAAACTACATGTACATGTACCGGTATCTATTTTTGCACGACACATCCTCTTTAAATGTAGAGAACCAGGGAAATATACCTGACAGAAGTTTACAGTCAGTGCCACAGAAACAGAATCGCACCTTAACACTGCGAAGAGTGAGTGTTTGGGTACATACATGTGTACATGACTGTGGGAGATTGTAAATTTTGTAAAACAAGTCACATTCAATGAATCAAGGAAAGAAAACAAATTTCACTGACTGAAGAATGGGAAATATGATGGTGAAATTTATTCCTCTGTTACTAACAAACAAGGGTAACATTTACATGTATGTCTATGATCCCCACAAGCAACAATGTTCCGTTGCAAGCATTTTTGTTTGATTGTTTCCATATGTACAGGTACTCGATTTGTTTCGTGTCATAAATGCTTTCAAATTAAGACAACAAAACCACTAAAAAGAATTGAAATCACCACGGCCATCCAGTGTTTCCCCAATCCAAACGTATCTGGAGCAGCAACTTTGTGTCCTCAGCAATGGTGCATCACTTGCATGTGAATGGTATGCTCAATACATGTGAGCTGTGTGACCTTTGACCAAGAAATACACCCAATGTCTATACAGAAAAACACAAATGCCTTTTCACACTACAGCAACAATTACATGGTTGAAACTTACACTGGTCTGAGAAGTGTAAAAACACTGCACAACACAAAATTGGCTCTCGCGCTACACGTGTCGACCCGTGTATTATGTGTTGGTCTGTTCACACTGCTCCAGCATACATGTACATGTAGGTTGCAAGCAGAAAAGTCCCATAATGCAATGTGACTGATTGTTGCCCTTGGCCTTCTTGTATTCCTGTCAGCAATTTGTTTAGTTTGTCCTGACACTGAACTGCTGTCTTCTGGAAACCAGCCATCAAAAATTCCTTGCAGATCTTAACAAAAACTTTGTTGTTTTGTATCATTCAACCCAGCTGGCACTGAATTGATATGTCTGACTAGATGCTGAGCATTTTATCAACCTATTCTTCTCTCCATGTCGGTCTCTTTTCAACTTTCAGAATTTGGATATTAGTACATGATTATTGTATATGTACAGTATCTTTCCTGTCAATCTGTGTTTATATATGTTTTGCACTGCATGCTTTGAATGCAGGTCAAAGGATACAAAAATTGCTTGTTCTTTGCACATGCTACCCACATGTATTATCAACTAGACGCATGCTTACACAGGTTGAAATGTAACACGCAGGCATTCACACTACCGCTTTCAAATTCAAAATTTGTCGAGATTTTCTTCATGGGTCAACCGCTCTCAACCTACCTCCCAAGCCGGGTTAGTTTCAACCAGGGTTGAGAGCACCTTACTGTACATGTACATGTGAACAGGTCAGTCATTTAATAATAATACATGTAAGCCCTCCAGTGATTCGAGCTCAGCAAACCCCAATAGAAGTGGCGTACTGTGCAGGGGTCTTAAGTCACTGATGTGCAATAAGTACAATCAAAAGCACTTACTGTATGTTTTTAAAAACGCAGAACATTTAGGCCTAGTAACAGCTACCTCTGGCAATGAGGGATACTATCATATTACCCTGAAGCATAGGGGTTAACATTAAAAACATGTACATGTACTGTAATGTGACCTACATGTGAGATGGCGTAATCTACAGTACTGCAAAAGTCCTTTTCAAGTAAACGGCATTGAAAGTCAAAGTATTGTCAAAATGCATGTCAAAGTCAATCTTAATTATTTTGCATTTTCGGAAAGCTTACTGTACATTATGTACAACTGTACACTGCATGTACACGCTGTAAGAGAATCATCTGTCCAAAGGAATTTTTCAAACAAATGTCTGTAACTATTGAAAAATCTGTGATTTTCTCGTATTTCTCGCATTGTAACTTTGGATTTTGGAAATAATTTTGATATCATTGAAAAAAAATGAGGTAGGCCTACTATTTGCAGCAGTGGGAAACTCTTGAAATTTGGACGAGAATCCTCATTTTGCGATACCGAGTGACATACAATGTATGTACGGTATTTGCAATACAAGTGTACAGTTGTAATGTACACAATCACATGTACCGGTACATGTACACTGTACCACTACCAGTACATGCATGTACCGGTACGTCAAATTTGTCAATGCTGATTTAACTTGCCGCAAAAGAATAGATTTATCACCAATAAAGATGGTCACTTCAGGATGAATAACGTGTTCATATCACATGCACATACTGGTGTACATGAATACGTGATTTATGTACGTACATGTACAATACATGTATGATGTTTGTGGTGAAATCATAGTATAAAGCCGTGTCCGCACTGGACTTAAAATGGGTAAACTAACCGAGCAAATGGGTAAATTGACCATTTTAAGTCCAGTGCGGATAGCCCAGGAAGTTTTCCTCCCAGGTAACTTACCCGACTCCAGTGGGTAGTTTAACCGACCAACTTCTGCCCGGTTAAATTGACCAGGTCAGTTTAACCGAGTCGATAAGTCCAATCCGGACACGATGTCTCGGTAAACGACCCGGTAAAAAACCACATATGGCACCCCGCACGTTACATTACTGTATGCAAGACTCGTGCGGGCGCAGGGTAACAACGTGTTTGTGTACCTAGAGTACATGAACATGAACATGAGTCGGTTGTTTTACAGATCGTCTCGGTTAGTTTACCCGAGTCGAAAAGTCCAAGTGCGGACGCCGGGAAGATTTACCCATTGGAATGTTACCCACGGGCTCGGTAAAAAATAAGTCCAGTGCGGACACGGCTTAAGTTTCAAATGTAATCATATACAGTGTACTTACCACAACCCAACCTGTTCGCAAGAAGATGACAACACCAAAGATATTGATCATACAAGATGTAAAGACACCATCCCATGTACCAAAGAGGACAGGCTCCCTGACAAAGAAGTTTGCTTTCCACCATGGCTTCTGACTCGTCAAAGAACCCTATAAAGTAACAAAATAAAAATAACAGTAACAATTACTTGTAGATAGTAACTGTATGTTATAATTAATAAATAGATGAACATTTAAAAGATACACACACATTAAGAAAGAAAATATATCAAATAATTTTCAGTATTTCCAGAGGAACTCTAGTACATGTGTAGATCATATTTCAGACTAGAATTTGTTGAATTTGTCAATTAAAAATAAATGGTGGTGAAATGGAGATGTACAGTACATGTACATTGACGCATTATTAAGTGACTTTTCCGGAACTCAGCAAAAAAGATCTATGTTTTGGTAACAGCAATTTGAAAATTGGTAGTTACATGTATTGGTACATCTTTTGAAACCTATTTTTGCCGGTCTTTTGATTGGTTGTGTAAAAGTGTTTTATGAAGGTGAACTAACAAAGTGATCGCACTTTCTGACTTTGGGGTGTGTTTTTATTATGCAATTGTTACAGGATCGAAATGCTAGGATCGAAACGTCAGGCCCACTAAATTTTAAGATGCAATTGTTACGCTCAAAAATTATTCACCAGTGCATGAGAAAGCTAAAATACTGCATTTCACATGTGCAGTAAATTTCTTTGTGGAGTAAATACAAGTCATGTACCAGTGCACTGCATTTGTATTCAAATTTGCTGAATTATATCTATTATTCCCCAAAATTAGGAATCTTGAATTTCTCAGATCCTTAGGCAATTTATGAAAATAGCAACGTACTGGTACATGTACCGTACAGTGTGTGTACATGAACACTGCACATGAGCAAAGTTGACTGTGCAAGTACAAATATTGTAAATCCTTTTGATTTATCTCTGTGACTGTGAATGTCTCATCTCCCGCTCTTTACCGATACCAGATAAGAGATACCAACTTGTAAGATTAAGGCATAGTATTTACGATTTATTGAGTCTGTGTACAATTGTATGACCCAGGCTAAGATTTTTGTGATTAGTGACTCAAGAGAACAAAAACATGTATATGTACTCAACAACATGACGTACTTGTACATGTAATGTAAGCTGGCTCAGCGTCAGAACCAGTCTCGTATTGAGCGCGATAGAAATTGGTATTCGGGAGTCTGATGTGCAAACATTGTGTGAGAAGCATCAGAAAACAAAGTCAAACACCAACTCACCCCAAAGTTACGTAATACATATCATTTGGCAGGATTACGCTGAATTTCATTTTGAAAAGTTGGAATTTATTGTTTCCTACACAATGTACATATACATTGTACATGTACATACAGTGTGTACACTGTACATGTACACGTGTACATACAGGTGTACTTCCCTAAAATACATTTAAAGAGATCATACAAGGCTATGCTATTCCAAAGGTTTGGTTAAGGTGCAGATTAATTATTAAATTAATCAATCAACTGGAATGTTTTGATGGCATAATGTAATTGGCAATACTGTCGCTGCTGGATTTGGTGAATGAAAGAACCAAAAACAGGAATAATAATGAAAAAAGGAACAAATGAGTGAACATGAAAAAAATGAATGAAAATATAAATGTTTGATTTAAATCACTCAACAAGTGATTTAAATCACTGGAAATGTTTTTTTTTAAATCACTCATAATTTTTTTTTTTTTCCCCAAGCAAAACAGTATCATACTGCAAGAACTGCACATCAACAACTGTCATGATGTACATGTATGCTATACAGCTTACAAGTCAGTGATGAAACCTTTTTGTCTTTGGTCATTTGGCCTACATGTAGCCCACCCATACCTGTATGTTCAAGCATTTTAGCAAGGAAGCGGTACACTTGTGGTATACTTGTACATGTAGCTCTTGGCAGTCAGCAACATTTTCATGGATTTCTGTGTTTCGGTACATTTTAAATTAATTATCACGATGGTACTGTAAAGTGCATTTGAAATGTTGAACATTGAGAGCGAACGTGGGGTGTTTAAAGGAAGGTGGCATAATGGTAATATATTGTTATAAAAAAAAAAAACCTGATTTAAATCAATTAAATCCGATTTAAATAAAACAAATCTGATTTCAATAAAACAATTGTTTTTCTTCTATTTTTTAAATCGCGATTTATTTCAACCGAACAAATACCTGGTAGACAAATTACCTAAACAAAATGAAGGAATTAACTACTTACTGAAGAAACTACTGTAACAAAAGAACAAGAACAAGAACAAAAACCCAGAATAAACGTGTAAACTGTACATGTATACAAATCCACACTATGAAATTAATGCCATTTCATCCTTCATTTTCATGACCCTGTACATGTATGTTTTAGGACACTCTTCATAAATGATACTCCACTGTATCGACTAATTGAGAGGGCCTTGTCATTCCTTGCCATATTTCGAATAGTCCTTTTTGTACATTGAATTGGCAGTCTCATCAAAAATTGCAGTCAAGTCCTTTACCACCAATCCACTAACTTTGAAGATGTTCATTATGAGACAGCATATACATGTATACATGTACGTGTACAAAATGAATTTGTTGTATTTACAATTTACACGCACCTGTCCTGGACTGTATATTTTGTTTATTTATGCAATGGAAGCCATTTTCTAACTACCGGTGCTGAAAAGAGAATCTCATGTTTTCAACCAAGGCTACAATTCAGAATACGAGGCAATACCACAATGCTGCTAAAGTATGATGTAGGAACAGGCCAATTGCATTACAGATTTACCAATCCATCAGTTGCTAAGCAGCTTCAGATTTTCAATCTTTGGGTCGAATTCTTGTACACTGTTTATTTTAACTTTGCTCTTGGCGATCTAGCTTCTGCTGCCTAGCAACTGACACTTCTCACAGACGACTTATTTGATTTACCAACATCGGTAAATTTGTTAAGTTGATAAGTTTTGGTGTACATGGTGTACTGTACATGTATACGTAATGTAAGGGGACTTACTGACATTTTCAAATGCATGTAGTCATATTGGTCATTGTTAACATGTACATGTACCACTGAGTACACATACATGTAACATGTTGTACATGTATACCGGTACTGTCTTTCAGTTATCTACTATCGTATGATTACCGGTAATAGTTAATTACTTACCAGTACATGTACTATGTATACTTCCTAGCAGGTAAATTTAATTCCTGGGATGTACATTTAAATGCAAAACACTTTTGCAAATTTACATGATGCAAATGCACATGTATCCTGGTATCAGGTCTGGGTACAGTGTATTTAATTTGATCTAATTTCAATGAAAGTACAGGAAACATTAATGGGCAAAGATGTACACATACATGTACCGATACATGTAACATCAATACATGTGAATTTGCTTGGGTTTAAACAGCTTTACTCCTCAATGCATATCTGAAATCAATAACCATGGAGAGCACTACTGTAGTGTAGTGCACTGTACTCGTAACGTAATACATGTGTACGTATTGTACACGATACACTGACTGTATGCATCCAGCTCACTATGCAGGGTACATGTACACTGTACATGTACATGTACATGTACAGTGTACATGTACATGTACTTGTTTCTTGACATTTCTGCTTCTTGACATACATGTATAATAAATGTACAGTTTATAATTATAATACTGTACACATGTACACTGTACAATGTACATGTACATGTACATGAACATGAACATACAGTACATGTTCATGTACATGTACAATGTACGTGTGTACATGTATACACTGTATAACTACAAATGCAATGTGTACAATGTAGGCCTACAGCTACTGTACTGTACACTGTACTTGTACATGTACATGTACATGTACAGTGCATGTACATGTATACATGTACAGTGTATACAGTTACCGGTATACTGTACATGTACCGTAGGCCTACTGTACTACAGTACATGTACATGTAAATGTGTACATGTACTGTACATACATGTACACGTGTACATGTACGTAATTGTACAAATTTTGTGCAGAACATGCATACATGTACATGTACAATACAGTATAATACTGGTACATGCACCGGTACATGCACAGTATGTGCATGTACCGGTACATGTACACGAACATACATGTACGGTATTTGCAGAACACGCACATTGTTTACATACAGTACATGTACTGTACATGTACACTACAGTATGTACCGGTACACACATGTAGTACCATGTACTGACATATGGAGGTTACATTTTGATTGATTATTGCATGTACAGTCCATTTGCATACAGGTACAGTAAAGCACTCTTAATAGATTTTGTTCTACACAAATATCTACATAAATGTACATGTACAGCACACGTCACTGCTTGGATTTACAATTGCTTAAACTGCAGGGGACTCATTTCCCAGACCTCCCACTGGCACTACTACTGCTGTGTGCAATTATGAATCTATTTTGCATGGAAATTACCAGGTTTTAAGACATGCATACATGTACATGTACAGGTACAATGTATTATCCAAATATTCCAGGTTTGTTAATGGTGAATTCAGTTACTGCTTGCTTTTTACTTTTTAAAATTTAGAGCACATCAATCTGATTTTTAAGAAGATTGTGCTTCTCAATGAAATTTGGAATGAATTTGGACCCACTACTTTGTGCATACTGTACATGTACAATGTACAAGTACATATAGGTACATGTACACGTACATTGTGTACATGTGTACGGGTACACTGTACAGTACTGTACATGTACGAACACGTGTGTATTTTGTGTACAATTGTATCATGTATTGAACACTACATGTACATTGTACATATGTACATGTATGGTAGGCCTATATATTGAGACGAGCATATGGTGAAGTTGTGTACATGACTGTCATGTACTGTACATGTACGGTACACAGATCACAGAAGTCCAATTACACACATGTACATGTACCGGTACATGTACCAGAACATGACTTGTAAAGTACAGTACATGTACAAGTATATGGACCACCTTCACAAGTTCACACATACAGTGTTCATGTTGTACGTACACACATGTACTGTATACCGGTACATGTACTGTGTGTACATGTACATGTACATATACATGTACTGTAGTAGTGTAGTACTGTACATGTACATTTTTAGTATGAAAATCAAATACCGGTATACATACATGTACTTGTAACATGACAGAAACAACATACAAGTACACACAGTACATGTACCATGTTGTGTAAATGGTACACTACATGTACATGTACACTGGTTGCTGAGATTGAATGTAGTGAAATTGCTTTGATGTAAGATTATAAAAAATCATATAGTATCAACCCTGAAATTTAAAGTGTGTGACTTACATGTACTGTACATAATGTACCGGTACATGTAGGCCTACAATATGTTCGGATGCCATAATAGTATAAATTACATAGGCCTACTGTAAGCAGGCACACTGTACTGTAAATGTACAGTATGCAGGGGAAAACAACTTATGGTACATGTACATGTACATGTACATGTATACTTGTACAATTGTACATGGAGTAAATGGATGTAAGCTGGAGAGTACCAGTATGTAATACATACATTGTAGGGCCTACATGTACATCTTGTTACATACGGTACACGTATACATGTATACATATAAATGCATGTACTGTAATTACGTATATACTGCTGGCAAAGACAAGATGGATTCAATTCAATGTGCATGCACATGCATGTACACATAACATGTACCCGTGTACAGTATGTACAGTACATGTACATGTACATGTACCGGTACATGTACAGACCCTGTACATGTTCAGTGGATGTTATTGTACATGTACATGTACATGTGTATATTATTTTACCAGAATATAATGTACACATAATAATACGTGTACTGTACATGTACATGTAAGTGTAGGCTAAACAAATGTACAGTAGTATGCACGTGGCATTGTACATGTACATGTACATGTATGTACCGTAAGTACATGTATGTACACATGTACAATGTACATACCGGTACTGTAATTGTGTACATGTGCATTGCATTTGCATGTCGCAAAAATGTACAGTGTCAGTGTAGTAGTACTGTACAATGTATGCACTTACACTGTAACACATACTGTACATGTACATGTACAGTACATTTATATATGTATATTCTAATTCATACAGTTTACATGTACATGTACATATACAGTAGGCCTACATGATAACATCTTGTACAGAAATATAGTAAAATTGCCCGTACCGGCGTACCAGCTCCACTTTGATTGTGCTAACAAACAATACAGTATTTTTAAAAAAATATCTAGGTACCGGTAAATACATGTTATTATACGTAAACAGTTGGTACACGCCACTATACTGTAGAATTCGATCAGCTCGTTGGTCCAGTGGTTAAAACGTCAGCAATAGAAAGCAAGACGTGGGTCCAAATCCTGCCCGTTCTGCCTGTATTTTTTTTTCAGCAGACAATTGGGAAACTTATTACATTCTCCTCCACGCAAAAATCATATTATATCTCTTCTGTACCTTTCTACCAAATGCCAAAGTAAAATAGAAAAGCTTGTGATATATATACTGTACATGTACAGTATGATAGTACATGTACATGTACACTACAGTATGTAAAGTACATGGACTGGTTACGAGAACAGTTACAGTCCAATAATGAATGTACATTGTACATGTATGCCAACTGCCTGAGCACAAATTGACCTGGTGTGAATGAGAGGCCTGTGCTCCTAGCCTCACACACCAAGGACTATGACATCAATCAAACCTGTATTTACATGTAACTCATTGGTGTGGGTGGAGACTCAGCAGAAAAAAGGGCAAATACAATACATGAAAAGGCCAAAATACAATGTTTGTCCTCATAGAAATGAGAAATAGAAACGAGAAGATACTGCCTATTTACTTCTCTAAATATGGGAAAATAAATCATGCAAATTTGAATCCACAAGACAACACGGTGAAAGCTGCCAACATGGTGACATATGGTACACACATACATTGTACAGGTGTACATGCGAATAACATAATGTACACATGGGGAGAGTTCATGTACATTTGTATACGTACTGTACAGTTGTACATTGTCCTGTACATTTACACATGTACATGTACAGTATATGTACGGTTATAATTATGGACCTTACATGTACCGGTACTTGTATACCATAAATGACATCCATGGACTTTTAAGAAAATTAATGCATGGAATCTTTCTCCATCCATTCATGAGAGACAATTTTGACTCGACAAAGAGTGAACTGTGATTTATAAAGATTGATGGATTCATTAGTACCGTATTTTTAAAAATGACTGAGGATCATTAAGTGCTACAAGCAGTAATGAAATGACGCATATTATCATACTCAAGGTAATTGAAAACTTACCTTACCCACACCTTCAAAATAATGTAATGCATAAGACCAAATTGGATGTCTAAAATGTTGTAAATTTGGGAGCAGATCATCAAGGCATTGTGTTAGTGAATATCAAGGGTTTGAGAAAGGTGTGTGTTCTTTGAAGTGGCAAGGTACTGAAAAACATGAAGTATGACAGATAAAAATCAAATGTATTAAATTTATGATGCAACACAGCACCACTGCTATACAGATTCAAATCCATGGATCCCAACCAGCATTGTGGTCCAGTGGTTGAGACGTCTGGACTAGAAAGCAGGAATCATGGGATTAAATCCTGCCCACTCACAACTGCTTGTATTCTTTTCAGCAGGAAATCTGCTAAAGCACTGAGCATAGTGTTTAATTACATGTAGGTACTGTAACTAGTCATTTCATACACAAGTCACTTTGTG
The DNA here is from genome assembly GCA_949987565.1 of Luidia sarsii. Lineage (NCBI taxonomy): Eukaryota > Metazoa > Echinodermata > Asteroidea > Paxillosida > Luidiidae > Luidia > Luidia sarsii. Next base: position 2,510,028 of record OX465121.1, read on the forward strand.
CCCAAGTCAAGTACATGTTTGCAGCCACAACCGGTACTGTACATGTACACATGTATGTAGAACGTACAGTATGCAGTAAACATGGTAAAAGGGTGTGCAGAAAGTGCTGTTTTACCTATGTACCAGGTACATGTACATTTACTCGAACAGTGACATGGTGACACCATGCAAAATTCTCTTTTGTGAGTACCGGTACCATACTTGTATGTGTGGTTCTGAAAAGAACCGGAGCAACTCGATGTTTCGAAAAGTATACTCTGTTCGTCTTCAGGAGATACAGTCTTCAGGAGACAGAGTATATTGTTTGAAACATCATGTTCCTCTGGTAATCACACGTGAGAATGTTTGAGTACATTTGTGGGTATGTTACTCACAATTTAAGAGAATTTTGCATGGTGTCACTGCAAACCTATTACCAGTACTCCTTCTGCTATTCTCACCACGAAAATCTTCAAATTCTATTTGACGTACATGTACATTTACTCATATTTACTCAATATTTTCAAGTTAACAAGGATGTATAGAAGGCTTTAATTAAAAATACCAAATAAAACAGGTTAATACATGTAAATGACACCCCAGTATTGACTGTGATTGCTTACATGTCGGCAATGTGATGCACTATGGAGAACTTGAAAGTCAAAAATTCCCTGCACTGTGGTGCCATGCCCTACTGCACAAAGGCCAGCACCATCAAAAAGCATTGTGCACAACACAAGAACCCATAACAAAATCAGAACCGTCTGATGTTTTCTTTCGGGTGTTAACAATTTCACATTTTTCATGAAAATATTTTGGAGTAAATGTGCATTGGAAAAACAGGACTTTCTGTAAGTGCTACTCCCTTTACTGCATACATTCTAGTGACTTCCTACAAAGTGACATGGGTACGAAATGACCGACAACCTTTAATTACATGTCGAGCAAACCCTTTTAAAGTACTATACATGTACATGGACGTGTGTTCATCTTGTAACAAAGCACAGTTTAGTATGCCTACATGTATTACAATTTAGCATACTACAGTACAGTATATGAATACTAAATGGGTGCTTTTGCTTTCAGTTATAAATTCTTAACATTTAACAGATAAAAAAGCTTGGGGTTAAAGGAAAATACATATTATCAAGTATTTTTTGTATCATTTCATGATAATAACACCTCCACTTTAATCAATTTCAGGTTTATTTGTTTGTGCAAATGATACATGTACTTGATCAGAAACAAGATTGAGCATCAAAACCTGATTAGAATTCCATCTTATACCATGCAACACCCCAAATGTTATCAGCTGTTACAATGAACAGATGTTCATTGCAAACAATCTTACCTGCTGCTCATCATAAAGCTCCTGAATCTTTTCACCACTTGTACCTTTCTGGTACCCATCTCCTTCCCCTGCCAAAGCTGTCCCATTGGCACCAGCAGGCTGGTCCTCACTCAAACCAAACTTTCCCCACTCAATATTCTTGGTAGGTGCTGCTTTGGCTTTCCTCCCAGCTAGGGGAGCACTCTCAGCATCCTGCTCTAATCCGTCTGACATAGTGAAGGACTGGTCTGCTTAGTATGTGATCAGGAAACAGACAGGAAGGGACTTGCTTCACGCACTGACTCAGGAGTTCTATTACACTGCTCGTCTACATTTTATTGGTGTTTCTAAAAGCAGAGGAAAGAGAAATTTGAACAAAATTGTGTTTAAAATTAAGTAACACCATAACTAAATTAGATTTACTATGACTCAAAGTTTGTTTGTGAATGCAGATAATTTTATTCTCCCAAACATTATAATAGTTTGTGCTTTGCAATGATCAACAGCTGTCAATGCAAAATATGCTAATTCTGTGCATAAGTAAGTACTGTATAACAATTTACTGTATGAAAACAACAAGTTTTAAGTACATCACACTGTACATGTACCTGTACATACACATGTATGTGCAGCAGTGACTGCAGCAGCATTCTTTTCTTTAAATTTTCCAGTTTCATTTCCTTTGTTTAAGTACATCCAATTTGTACATGGCCAAACTGCTGTGGCCAATTTATTTATCGATATCAGTGTACATTGTGTATTATAAAATACCGGTAATCACTTGTACTTTTAAAATGCTGGGGCCAGATTGATATAACACTTCATGTAATATTGGTACTGACTGATTCCAGAATTCCCAGTCATTATACACTGTAGATGGAGCATGCATACTAAGTCACATGCACAGGCACAGCAACCTAATGGTATTTTGTCAAGTGTTGTAAGCATCTGGTGGGTGTCATCTCTCAAGAATATGCTTATTCTACACTGTGTGTATGCAAAGTAGCTGCAGTAAACCAATGATGCACTCTTCAAGAGTTGACAAACAAACGGTATGTGGCCTAACTACAGTGAAATCTCGATAACTTGAACCAGTTAAGTTGAACCTCCATTTACATGTACAAACCTCAAACGCATACCGTATTCTCGACAAAAGAATAGGCCTTTATGTACAATAAATCCTCCGTAACTCGAACCGTGAACATCGCTAACGCTGCTTAACACAAACTTTCTTTAGGCCAGTTATAAAAAAACACACCGAAGGATAACGAATAAACAGTGACGAAAGGACGCTTGCCTTTGACATGATTCATTTTTCACGCAAAGCTTGTCTTTTTGAGCCAATTAAGTTCACACACACTGCCATTGTCAGGTCTACATGCATTGAGTGGGCAGTAACTGCAGCATGCTTAATTGCAGCATGCTACAACAGGCCCACCTGAAGCTAGCAGATTACTTTGCCTAAATTTAGCCGTGTCTGAATGCACTGCCATTGTCACGTTGACATGCACTGAGTGGGCATTAACCGCAGTGCCAGTCTCGGTGTTTTGCCAACACGGGGCCCAACTGTAGCCCGGAAGCCGACAGTGCAACCGCAAACTCTTTAAGAAGGCCATGTGACCGCTAAATAAAATAAGTCTAACAATGATGTTTGTGGCAAACGTGCATTGTTGGAATTGGTAAAAATTTGCTTGGTGTTCGGCTCAGCGTGCCAGTCAACTGCCGTTAAGCTATTAATGTTGAAGGTGAACTGAACTGACCGATGCGTGTAGGTGTGCACAGATAAGGTACTTTTTTATAACATGAACGCCGGATAACTCATACATGTACTTTTCATCCATTCCCCTGGAGTTTGACTTATCAATACTGTAGGTGACCTACATGCACATCTACCTATCATGAATTAAAGGATTGACAAAAAATACAACAATGATAAAAACAAAAACAAGTTGAACAAACTCTGTTTCCCACCAACTAATCTTACTCATCTTACTGATTTTTACATGGCTTTTAAGTTCTATCTCCTATATCACTTAAGTGCTTTTCTTACAGGGACCTAAAATTTATTCTTCATTTTGTACACAGCCCAATAAAGTCAATAAACCTTTCCGGTGTTCGCAAAGCATCATGGCTTTGCATGAAAAACATCGTCTGAAATTCCCACAAAAGTGTATGGCGTACAGTGTAGCTTGTAAGTTTGTGACGTTTTCCTCATTTTCTCGAAAAAGTAATGGAGCTCAGCAATTAATCTTTAACATCATTTTTGTCTAGATACATACATGTACTAAACAAAAATACTTATTTGGTGGGTTAATTTAAAGGTAAGTTTTGTAGAAATCGGTGAGCACTTCCTCGCTATCTGGTTGGACAGCAGAATCGTTGCATGCTGACTAGTGTACATGTGTTGTAAAGCAAGCAACAATACATACATACACATGATTAACACAGTCAGCAGGCAATGAATCTGCCGTCCCGCTTAGAGAGGGAATTCCCACAGATTTCTACAAAACTACCAACGAAAAAGTAACAAACTGATGAACTGCGCCATAGACTTACACATGTACATGTATGTATGATGTAGAGTACGTAAATGTTGGCCAATGTTTGTCATCCATACCCATGATGCTTTACAAACATTGAAAAGGTTAAAAACAAAATTGACAAGTGCTTGTACCAGAGTGTCAATTAATATTAATACAGTTGTACAAGTATATGTATTACTAGTTATAGTATTAGTATTACTAGTATTACTATTACTTAGTAGTATTACTATTAGTTATTAGTACTACAGTACCACTACTAGTACTAGTACTAGTACTAGTAAAGTAGTACAAGTACCCCGGTAGTAGTTATAAGTAGTACAGTACCTACTACTAGTACTAGTAAAGTAGTAGAAGTACATGTAGTAGTTATTAGTAGTAAAGTACTACTACTAGTACTAGTACTGCTACTAGTAGTAGTACTAGTACTAGTACTAGTACTACTACTAGTACTAGTACTAGTACTACTACTACTACTAGTACTAGTACTACTACTAGTACTAGTACTACTACTAGTACTAGTACTACTACTAGTACTAGTAAAGTAGTACAAGTACTACACGTAGTACTACATGTATTAGTACTAGTACTATTCTATTACTAGAAGTACAGTACTATGGTAATTACTATTACTATTAGTGCTTCTGGAGTATTATTATCATTAACTATTATTATTAATATTAATAATAATAATACTTAAATATAATAAATACTAGTACTACTACTAGTAATAGTAAGTACTTACTACTAGTTAATAAATTAATATAGTATAATAAAAACTAAGTGATATACCAAAATGTTGCAAACTGCTCACTGACTAAAATTACCAAAATGGGCCTGACGTTTCGATCAGAGCAGGACCTTTCTCAAAAGAAGTTGAGAAAGGTCCTGATTGGATCGAAAAGTCAGGCCCACTAAATTTTGAGATAATAAAAATTGATAACAATATACATGTACTCAACTCAACTAATAATACTGAACTAAAACTGGTAAAACTAAAACTAGTAGTACTAGTAATATAGTACTAAGTACTGAAGTAAAGAGAACGCAGTGGCTATTGTTACGGCAGCCGTAACGCAGTTTCCATTTTCTATAGTTACGGCACTGCAACTGCGAAAAGCACAAGGACACATGCCAGATCAAACCACGAGACTAGTGCTTCTGGCCCACCGGCCGTAACATGTACACTGACTTTGGAAATGCGTGACTATGTTAGCTGGCGACACTGCCGTCCGGCCGTCGTGCTTGATCTTGATTTGTTGCATTTGCATGATACATTCGTCATTATTTATTGCCACTGTTTGATAAAAGAAAATTACAACGTTGATTTATAGGTATAATAGTTTTATAATTTGTATAGTGGACTTTTAAACCTCCCTAAAATCGAATGACTTCTCGTATTTTCTGCCGCCACATGCACGCACGCGAAGTCGACATCGTAGTACAGTGCATCGCTGACGACTTTGTTAGGGACCAGTTTTTTTGCCGATCTCAACGTGCGAGAGCTTCTTACATGATTGTAAAAGACACCTTTTTCCATTCCGATAATGACAGGGATATTGCTTCAAGACAAGCAAAATATGTGCCTACAGCCAGAGAAGTTGTCATGCCTGTGCTGAGCTTGAGGCGGCGCTGCCTATGCATGTGGGGTTTAATACCCCATGAAACAAAATCTGGCTTGTCCTCGCGCTTGCGCAGTTGCTGTGCGGTAACTATAGAAAATGCAAGTTGCGTTACGGCTGCCGTAACAATAGCCACTGCGTAAAGCGCAAAGTGTTATACTGTAGTATGCACTAGTCACTTTGTAGTACTACTACTAGTACTAAGTACTAGTACTAAGTAGTACTAGTAGTGGTAGTAGTACTAGTACTACTACTACTAGTAGTAGTACTACTAGTACTAGTACAGTAGTCAGTAGTAGTAGTACTAGTAGTAGTACTAGAACTGCAGTACTAGTAGTACAGTTATTACATTTACAATATTATTAGTACTTACTGGTACTCTACTACCGTACTAGTACTTTTTAGTAGTACTTACACTACTCACTAGACGACTAGTACTTAGTTGTAGAGACTACTAGTACTAGTATACTACTACTACTAGTACTACTACTAGTACTAGTATAATTTAAGAGTACTACTTTGCACTAGTACTACGTAGTACTACTACTACTACTGGGTACTAATACTATACTCACTACTACTGTGCTAGTACTACGTACTAGTACTATGTACTAGTACAAGTTCTAAGTTTGTAGTAGTACTACTGTAGTACTACTAGTACTATTTCTAGTATTCGTAGTAGTACTACTAGTACTAGTAGGGTGGCCAGCGAAACATTCCGATTTTCATTTATATCTGTCACCGTGTAATAGTGCCTTCGGAAAGTTTTTTTTTTTACCTTTTAAGAATTTCCAAAAGTTTCGTCTACGACATCATTTCTTTCAAACAGTATTTTTTGGGGGGTTGATCTTTTTTGTTCAAGTCAGGAAATCTTCTGTTGAAAACTTTGCACATTCACGGCAAATTGTGACCGCTCCGAATTCTGCGCGCGGCCATCTTGGATTGATGAATCATCGTCACCTCGTGTTTTGGGGTGAGAAATCGCGAGGCTTTGTCTGACAATAAAAAATAGAAATGACATTATCTGAAAGAGGAGAATTTTCTCTATCATCTGATCCCAGAGTTTTCACCGTGCTACGTCAAGGATTTTTGAAGACGATCAAAAGTTAACTTTTTTAAGATTTTGACTCAGAAAACATGAAAAATCTCTTGTATGAAGTCCATGGAAGTGTCTGAAAGCGTGATTTTTGGAAAGGTTGAGGTCTCAGGAACTTGAATCTGGTACTTGTTTGTTGACACTGTGTGACGCATTTGGCCGCAAGGAGAGTTTGTGTTGGGGGTACATTTGGCGATGGGGCAAAAACATGGCAGCCGCCGGCAATATGGCCAAGCGCGCATGGGCAAAGCAAGATTGCATAATGCCATTTTAATGGACTCATGAAAATAATGATATTGCACTGATTACTGGGATAATGAACGAGACTAGTAGTAACAGATGAAATTTACAAACCCCAATATATGTAGAAAAAATATATATCACACAATTTGAGGCAGCCCGTTCTGGGTAAAAACTATGGAGGTTCCTAAAGGGCGTAACATGGCCTAATAGGCTTTAAAAAAAAAAAAATTAATTAAAAGGGCAGCGAGAGTACCAAGGAGGAAATGTGTTTTCTTGGGTGACATTCGGAAAGGCCATAACTGAAGAAGCAGTGAGAAAGAGGATTGTGGAGTTTTTTTAAACGTCACAGAAGAAGACATCAACCAGAACAAAATACAACCCCTCCAAAAGGGAAAAGAAAACAGAATCTGCTTCCATGGCTGAATCACAATTAGCTTGGACCAAGCCGAACAATCACATCCTGCCTCGATGTATCCTAATTAAGGATGAGAAATACTGCGTGTGTCACTCATAGATACCGCCCTACCATATTTCACCTCTATGACTATGGTTTACTTGAAGATCCAAATTCAAAAAAGTTAAAAGATTTCTTTCAGTTAAATGAACTTTCACATTTTAAGAAAATTATTCTCAATTTGAATGATTCATTATGGTGATTAAATTTATTGCCTTATTATTATAAGGACAGTTTTGATGATTTGGAAAAGGATGGGAAGGAGAGGGTAGCATGAAGGGAAAGGAGTTGATAGGTGATAACAAAAAGTCAATCCTACTTCCCCATCTCAAAGTGGCTCAGATAAGGGCAATGGTACAAAATTAATGCAAACCAATGAGTTAAGCATAATTTATGAATGTTTTGAGGAAAGTATTAGAGGCAGTGTCAAAAAAAAAACCCGAAAGATGAACCCCCAAAAAACATACAGGGAAGAATTTTAGTGCCACACAGCATTTGGAGTTATTTTAAGAATTTATTTTGCGTTTGGCTGCACTGGGACACCTCACTAAACACCAACGTCGAAAATAGGTCACGATGCTTACTGCGCGGTGCACCGTGGACATCGACAAAACCGGGTAATCTTACGGAAGTGACAGGCTTGATCAACATTCTCCATGATTATTCTAATAGTCTGTGTTGTGGAAAAAGTGACTGAGACCTCTTTTAGTGTGATACTTTCGTTCACATTGGTCAGCTTGAAGAAAATGCCTTATATCGTCGAAAACCGGTCAATGGATGATGCAGTAGTCAGTACATCACATCACACTCATCATAGTATGTGTTCTACCTCCATGCCCTCATACATTGACGCGTCAGCACCCAGCAAATCAATATTTTTTCAGCTCAAAATGTTAATATATGACGTTTTTCAGCTCAAGACAAAAATTACAAATAATTCGTAAATACCTGCACATTAATTAACTTACCACAGATAAGAAAATTCATGCGAACTCAAAATAAGAGGGTTCAAAGTAGGCCCCTTTATAGGAATGGGCACAACGTTAGCGTCGACCGTATAGCGTATAACTCGTCATACTCATACTAGTATACTACATGATGTAGTACTAGTACTACTAGTAGTACAGCACGCTACGTGGAAACGGCGTTAATTTATACAGCAGTAACGAGCAATGGGGGCGCGCGTCTGTCTGTCCAGCTGAACTTTCCCCGGGCCGCGATTTTTTTTCCAAGCACACGAGGTCTATCGGGCGCCATATGAACCAATCAAATACGCGGATTTCTGATGTGAATATTCATGACCACCCATTTTGGCGCATGAACGTCCACTGTTAATGTTGTGTACTGTACATGGTACAGTACATGTACATGTACACACATGTACATTGTACATGTACATGTACATGTACTGTACATGTACTGTACAATGTACAGTACATGTACATGTACGTGTACATGTGTACATGTACATGTACTGTACATTGTACAGTACATGTACATGTACATGTACATGTACATGTACGTGTACATGTCTCGGACGTGTATGTACATGTTTACGGGTACACGTACATGTACATGTACGTGTACATGTCTCGGACGTGTATGTACATGTTTACGGGTACACGTACATGTACATGTACAGTACAAGTACATGTACACGTACACGTACACGAACGCGCACACGTACACGTACACGTACACGTACACGTACACGTACACGTACACGTACACGTACACGTACACGTACACGTACACGTACACGTACACGTACACGTACACGTACATGTACATGTACAGTACGTGTACGTGGACGTGTACACGTACTGTACAGTACATTGTGTATCCTCCAATAACTGGTTTTCGACGATATAAGGACTTTTCTTCAAACTGAACAATGTGGACGAAAGTATCACACTAAAAGAGGTCTCAGTTACTTTCTCCACACCACAGACTATTAGAATAATCATAGTGAAGGTTGATCAAGCCTGTCACTTCTGTAAGATTACCCGGTTTTGTTGACGTCCGCGGCGCACCGCGCAGTAAGCATCGTCACCTATTTTCGTCGGTGGTGTTTAGTAAGGTGTCCCAGTGCAGCCAAACGCAAAATAAATTCTTAAAATAACTCAAAATGCTGTGTGGCACTGTAAAATTCTTCCCTGTATTTTTTGTGTGCTTATCTTTGTTTTTTTTTTTTCGACACTGCTTATAACACTTTCCTCAAATCATTCATAATTTAGGCTTTAAACGTATTGGTCTGGTTGATGTCTTCTTTTGTGACGTTTAAAAAAACTCCACAATCCTCTTTCTCACTGCTTCTTCAGTTATGACCTTTCCCAATGTTACTCCAGAGACACATTTCCTCCTTCTTGGTACTTTCTCTAGCTGCTTTTTTTTTTTATAAAAGCCTATTGGGCCATGTTACTTTTTGTCTTTAAATAATAATAAAACAATTATTAAAAAATATTAAATAAGCGAGACGCCCTATAGGAGCCTCCATAGTTTTTACCCAGAACGGACTGCCTCAAGTTGCGTGATATATTTGTTTTCTACGGATGTTGGGGTTTGTTATGGTACACTCAGATTTTTTTTAGGACCAACAATAAAGAAAACTGCAGCTTCGAAGCAACTGCCAATTTTGTACCTAGGAAAATAAACCCCAAAAGAGCAACTTTTTGAATCACACGAGTTTGGCCAACTGGAAAAGCCTTAACTTTCCACATTTTCGGTGACGGACAAGAGCAGGAAACCAACTGTAAGATACGAAGTCTGAGATCGTTATACGGAGTTGTTTTCATCGTGCGATGTGAGTTAAAAGGCCAAGCGTCGAAAACGTGTACCGCACTATGAAAACAACTCCGTATAACGATCTCAGACTTCGTATCTTACAGTTGGTTTCCTGCTCTTGTCCGTCACCGAAAATGTGGAAATTTAAGCCTTTTCCAGTAGGCCAAACTCGTGTTATTCAAAAAGTTGCTGTTTTGGGGTCTATTTTCCTAGGTACAAAATTGGCAGTTGCTTCGAAGCTCCAGTTTTCTTTATTGTTGGTCCTAAAAAAAATCTGAGTGTACCATAACAAACCCCAACATCCGTAGAAAAAAAATATATCACGCAACTTGAGGCAGTCCGTTCAGGGTAAAAACTATGGAGCCTCCTATATAGGGCGTCTCGCTTATATATTTTTTTAAATTTATTTTTTATTATTATTTAAAGACAAAAAGTAACATGGCCCAATAGGCTTTTTTTTAAATGAAAAAACTAAAAGGGCAGCTAGAGAAAGTACCAAGAAGAAGGAAATGTGTCTCTGGAGTGACATTGGGAAAGGTCATAACTGAAGAAGCAGCGAGAAAGAGGATTGTGGAGGGTTTTTTTAACGTCACAAAAGAAGACATCAACCAGACCAATACGTTTTAAGCATAAGTTATGAATGATTTGAGGAAAGTGTTAGAAGCAGTGTGGAAAAACAAAACCCAAAGATGAACACAAAAAAACATACAGGGAAGAATTTTACAGTGCCACACAGCATTTTGAGTTATTTTAAGAATTAATTTTGCGTTTGGCTGCACTGGGACACCTTACTAAACACCACCGACGAAAATAGGTGACGATGCTTACTGCGCGGTGCGCCGCGGACGTCAACAAAACCGGGTAATCCTACGGAAGTGACTGTTAAGATCGTTCTCTAAATAAGAAGTGATTAGTGATGACAGTGACAGGCCTGATCAACCTTCTCTATGATTATTCTAATAGTCTGTGGTGTGGAGAAAGTGACTGGGACCTCTTTTAGTGTGAAACTTTCGTCCACATTGTTCAGTTAGAAGAAACGTCCTTATATCGTCGAAAACCGGTTATTGGAGGATACATGTAGTTGCAATCAATTTCCTAAGATCATGTGGGGCCTACATAATTTTGACCAGGCCTAAAATTGTCGAAAAGCGACAATATCAGACGATACTAAGATCTATAGCCGGTCGTAACAAGAACTGATCCTCAATTTCCACAAGAGTTATTATTAATGGTGAATCAGCTTAAAAAATAAATTGTGAACGAGAGGTCCGAACGGGAAGTGTTTTTCTCAAATGTTTCTTCCATGCAATTACATGAGGCTAAAATGGTGCTGCATTTCAATTGAACTAACCTTGTACAGGATTTAAAAAAAAAAATCTCCTTTCTTTTTTTAAAAACATTAAACTAAAATTTACAGTTTCCCACTTGGAGACCATAAACGACTCAAAATCTGGCTACAAAGGATAAAGCGTAACAACAGTGAAGGTTCAAAATGGTATCCAACAAAGAATGATCGACTCTGCAGTGACCACTTTCCTCCTGAATATTTTGAAGTACGATGGGGAAGAACATTTCTTCGAGATGATGCTGTCCCATCGATATTCGAGGACTATACCCAGATCATCTGAAGCCCGTAAGTACAAAATGATTATCAGCGTCACTGAAGTTAAAGGTAATTAAATAAAAAGAATTGGGCGGTACCAATACTTTTTATGTGCCATACTTTTACAGAAAGAATTCTGCCCCAAGTTTGGACTTCAGCCACCAACAAAGAAGAAGAAACATCCTGTCGTCGGCCTATCTTCAATCAGTACCAAGCCGTTCAGTTGTATCGAGCCAACGCAGATGCAGACCGATCATACATATTGCAAGCTTGAAAGTATGGATCTTCCGGAAGCTCACCAGCGTATTGCCAAACTGGAGAAAGAAAACAAAATGCTTAAAAAGAAAGCCCTGGATTTGAAGACCAAGTTTGCGTCAGTGAAGGACATTGTCCGTAGCCTTAAGAAGGAACAACTTGTTCCCGATGACAAGGCGCAACAAATCCAATCAAAGTTTGCAAACTTACAAGTTGAGCTTGCGAACAGTTTGTCTTCGAATGCGAATCGCAGTCGATCGTATAGTGCAGAGATGAAAAAGTTTGCACTGTACTTGTACTACTGTTCCACAAAAGCTTACGAATTCGTGAGAAAGACTTTCTCTCTTCCAACAGCACGTACGGTCAGAGCCTGGTTGGCTAGGACTGCAATCCTGGATTTACCCAAGAGGCCTTTGACGGAATCAGGGAAAAGCGAGAAGCTTCTGACAATGATGAGACACTTGTATGCTTCATGATAGACAGAATGAGTATTCGGAAGCAAGTAGAATTTGATGGATCGAGATATACCGGGTATGCGTATTGTCAACCAGCAACGCAATGTATTGTTTTGATGGTTGTTGCTATGAACGGTCACTGGAAGCTACCCATTGGATACTTCCCAGACACGAGTATGAACGCAGAAACGCAAGCAAGACTTATCACGGAGGCTTTGATTCTACTTTGGGACATCGGAGTTACGATTGTTTCTCTTACAGGTAGGCCTGAGATTCCACTAAAATGTAAAAGTATACAAGTCATGAATAAACGCTGAAGTGTCGCTGAATGCTATGATATGTAAATGTTCTTGTCTTTCTCGATTGCAGGAGATGGATTGAGTGCAAACGTAACAACTGCTTAAATTCTTGGTGTAAAGCTGAAAACACCACACAACATCCAGGCTTGGTTCCCTCACCCATGTGACCCGTGCGTCAAGGTCTGGTTCATATTTGATCCTTGCCACATGCTAAAATTGATGAGAAATCTTCTTGCATCGTGGAAAGTGTTACTCGACGGCGAAACCAATTCGTGTGGTAAGTGTATCTATTCTTCAAACATTAAAAACGAAAATGGCTTGGACATTGTAACAAATTCTTTACCAAGATTGTTGCATTTGTAAAGTTAAAAACAAAATTATAATAATAATAATATTGAAATTAAATTTCTTACACTTAGTTTGCTGGCACTTCATCGAAAACCTGGAACACATTCAACAAGTTGAGGGATTAAGGGCAGCAAACAAACTTCGGCCATCGCATATCCACTGGGAAAAACAATGGGCTCAGACTCTCAACAACTCTGTGGCAACTGGTTTGGAATTCATGAGGGATATGGGATATCGGCAGCTTCAGAATTGTGAGCCAACTGTCAACTTCTTGAGAATAATTGACAGGTAGGTAAACTTTACATGTGAAGGCAGCTAGGAGTTATCAAAATGAGAAAAAAGATTTCATTATTGTCAGTGGTGTCAATGCATCATGTACTTTCAGATTGTTCGATGTCTGCAATGTGAAGAATCCCTTTGCAAAGGGATTCAAGGCACCCCTAACATTGAACAACAAACATCTGTGGCAACCTTTCATGGAAAAAGCTAACGACTATACCTACTGAATCTCCGGAATAAGGACGGTGTGCCTCTGACGAACACCCGTCGTAAAACAGCTGTAATTGGCTTCCTCGTTAACATCCGGTCAATCATCGGCATGTTCTCGGATCTCTGTGCCGGTCCATCTCCCAGACTCGGGTACGAAAAGGGTATTCAAGATTTGTAGCTGGACTTTTATGAATCTTATTTTTTGTATTAAAGCTCGGGTCATGCTTCCTGCAAATATCGGTACGTGATACCTGTTATTGCGGTGATACGCACATTTTGGAAAATGATTCTTCCTTGTGTCTTTGATTTTGACGATTGATTTAATAAAGATACACTCATACTGTATCCAATCATCTTTATTTTCAGCTACCTTTTGACCTACAAATTCTGTCAAGATCACATAGAATTATTTTTCGGTGCCATCAGAGGCAGATATGCGGATTCAACAATAACCCCTCCGTCACACATTTCAGGTGAGACACGCACGCTTGAAGAGCGTATCTCCAAACATACCCTGGCCTGGAATGGGTAGTAAAGGGAGATTTAAACCTTCGATGTTACGATTAACAAAATGATGTTGTTATGTGTTATGGACAGTTTAATACCAAACGCTTCTTGTAATTTGCCCTTTAAACAGAAGAGCCTACAGACAACTTCTGATGTGCTACATCAGTCCATCGTCCAACACCAGTGCAACACACCAAGATGATACACGAGTCTTAACATCTGTACTGCCACAACAATGTCTCCACAACGGATCCACCCCATCGTCCATTCAAAGGACCCTCTCAAAGTTCAATTGCAACGTAGTCTCTTACATTGCAGGCTATGTTGTAAGGAAGCTGCTGAACATAATCAAATGTGTCGATTGCATGGAAGCACTAGTTCAACATCCTATCACATTCAGTCCTGATCTTCATCTCATAAATCTCAGAGACAATGGGGGTCTCATATACCCATCTAAAGATGTGGTCGCTGTTTGCAAGGCTGCGGAGAGGGTGTTCCGACTGTACAACGGAAACCAGCCATCTTCGATCCCTCACCTGCTCTCTACAATGGAATGCCGCACTGCACATGAAATGATTGGGTCCGGGGTATTTCTCTCTACCGAGCACGCCTGTGACGCCCTGACTGGTGAGGCCGGTCACAGCATACTACTCATGCGACTGGTAGCCCGTCACTACTTGCAAATTAGGGCATATGATTTGGGGAAAACGGCGACAGAACAGCTTCAAGGAAATAAAGTAAGACGGCTTCTCTCTAAACTTGTCCTGTTCAAAGGACAGTAAATTAACGAACTGAAAACCAACGCATTGATTATGCCAACAGCAGTCCAGCCTTTAGTGTGGGAAGCGTATGTCTCACCAGCTTAAGCATTATGATGAGTTATTAGATGGCTTTCCAATTTCCACGTCCCCTTTTGATTGTCAATTGAGTGTACGATGAGTTCATGCGTTTTACTTCATAAAAACATGCAGAAACAAACTTAAAATTATCCAAACACTCGCGTGTGTTGCGATCGGCCGTCAAATCATCATCCCAGGACGAGTTTTGAGGAATACGCAGCGCTTGGCGCAAGCGCATATTATGGAAACGCATCATAAAGAAGGAGAAATTATCTTCTTGTAGGAAACATCTTACAAAATGTAATATTAATATCAAATGTATATAATAATATCACACATAGATTTGTTGAAAAAAATAAATCACACAATCATCAACATGTGAGCCAACATCTTGTGTCCTTCGTTGTTATTCAATTTCTCATTGGCCCGATCCTCAATCTTTTCATATAAAAGAATCAGAATGTACTCCAAGCAAGAGCCCAATATTAGCGTAAATAACATAATGAGAACCGTTATTAGACAAACCTCTCTAGCTCTGTCGTTAAAATTTAATTCACTTTATTCTCGTGTGTAAAGTTCCATTGGTTTGTCAGGTAAACAGCCCTTTTCCTCTGCTAATTTCATGTTGCCTATTCCATTTTACCCTTGCGCGTCGTCTCATTCACGTGACTTTTTAGCGCGTCCATGTTCAGCAAGAAAGTTTTCTGCACAAGCAATGGCTCGCGCGCACGCGCTTCCCATCTAGTGTTTTATTCTTCCGATATCTATGGTTCAAACATGCTCGAGCACTCCTTTCAGCGTCTCACGCTTTTTGTCCCCTCTAGTCTTACTTATAATCTCTATGATGTACACGTACATGTACATGTACATGTACATGTACATGTACAGTACAGTACATGTACATGTACAGTACAGTACATGTACATGTACTGTACATGTACAGTATACAGATTATAAATAAGACTATTATTATTATTATTAAAAACATTTATTAAGCGCAAATTCTATTCAAATGCGCTGTACAAGGAAATAAAACCATGTATTATAAAAATGTTCATTAAAAATTCTAAAGACACAAAACCACAGGACAATAATTTACGATTACACACAGATGATTAACGAAAATAAGTTAGGTACACAGATTCAGCAGAATATTAAAACTGTCACAAAAGAGTTCACCAATAAAAATTTCTCTGCCATTGAGAAAGGTCCTGCTATAGGATCGAAACGTCAGGCCCAATAAAAATTTGTTAAAATACAGATTAAAACGTATTACTCTTCAAAAGCGAGTCTAAACAGATGAGTTTTCAACAGTGTCTTAAAACGGTCCAGACTAGTGGCATTTCGCACATGTACTGGTATTTGATTCAGGTATGGGGCAGCATATAAAAAGGCCTGATCACCTAGGCAGGTCCTACTACAAGTGCATGGATGGACATCGAAGAAGAATACCGTTGCTTTAATTGGTACATGGTCAGAGCTACGAAGACAGTAGCAAGACTCAGGAGATATATAACAGAACCGACATATGACGCTCAACCACCATCGCTGGTACTCCGTTAATTGTGTGGGGACTATACAAGGACATGTTTTGTAAACCAGTGTAGGTTAGGGTTAGGGTGTTACGGTTAGGGTTACGGTTACAGTTACGGTTAGAGTTAGGGTTAGAGTTAGGGTTGGGTTAGTGTTAGGGATAGATCGAGGGTTAGGATTAGGATTAGGGTTAGGGTTAGGATTAGGGTGGTTAGGGTTAGGGTTAGGATAAGGATTAGGATTAGGGTTAGGATTAGCATTGTTTGGGTTAGGGTTAGGATTAGGGTTGTTTGGGTTAGGGTTAGCGTTGCGGTTAGTGTTACGGTTACGGTTAGGGTCAAACTGAACCAAAGTGCCCAACGTTGCGTGTGTTAGGCCAGCAACCATACACAATGCGTCATACGTGTGTAGTGCGCAACCATACCCCAACCACGTGGTTGAGTGTCATACGTCGTGACGCTTATATGCCTCAGACTCAGTGCGAACAGTGATGAGCTGTGATAAGTATTCAGGACAGTCGCCACGGAGTGTTTTAACCCTTTAAACTCAGCCCTGTACAAAAACGGACGCCGGCGTCCGCTAGAATAAATCACTTATAACTCTTTATCTACCTATCAAAAGTGGTACCATTGGAAAGGTGAATAAACAAGCTTTCTAACCATAGTATGGTATCCTATGTCGGACGTATACAAAAATGAATACGGGATGAAAAAGAAGCCAGAGCAATCCTTTTTCTGCCATTTACAAGCGTTCGCGAGTTTCGGCCCAAAGTGTGCAACTTCCGGTTGAATTATCGCGTCAAATACTTCATACTGCAGCTTCAGAATGGCCCAAAAGAAGCCTGAAAAGACACTACATATTGGCCAGTGTTCCAGAACAACATATGGAGGAGAAGACATTTCAGATAATGTTGAATTTCTTCGATGAGAGCGAAGAAAAGACGATCTTGAAGTGGCATACTAGCCGGACGTACGATTGTTTATCTACCCATGCATGTACAGTACATGTACATTGACCAATACACGTTTACAGGCATGGTAACAGATCATTTGAATTGCATCATTGTGGGGGGTAATATACTCACTTTTCTCTACATATTTTTGTATGGATAGAAAGAGTATTAGTTGTAGAATACAAAAATGAAGTCAAAACTTTCTCAGTATTTTTTTAAAATTATGACATTTACATAAATATGAAAAAAAAATGAAATTTTCAAATTCAAATAAGAGATTAAAAATGGACGCAATTTTTTTCCAAAAGCCCCTGGAGGATTTATTTCTTCACAGAAATGTAGCTCAATATGTAAGCTTTAGAATAGTATATAATGTGATGACAAGAAAAGTGGACTTGTGAGGACAAAATCACAGCACATGCAAAACTCACAAAAATGGGCCTGAGTAGGGTTTTAAAGACCAAAAGTAAAATTTTGAAAACAATTCTAGACTTAACTGGGAGCCAGTGAAGACCCGCAAGAACGGGTGTGATATGACAATACTTACACATAATAGTAGAGGGGACGCTCCCATTCTTTTACATTTGTGACCTGGAATAACAGCATGAGGTATATCCCACCAAAACACTGTTCGAGTAAACAACGCCTGAAGTCAAAGTATCTTCACAATTCGATTAAAAATCAATTTATTTATTTTTGTATTTTCGGAAAGTTAATGTATTAGAGGATGTTATATCAAAAGGATTTTTACAAAATCTGTCTCGAAATGTTGAAAAAATGAGAATTTCGGGGGATTGTTTGTGTACTGTTTTCAAGAAAATGGAAAGTTCCTGCCGTTTGGAAGCCGAGTCGCGTCGAAAACTCTCCGATTTGAATGGCCGCTTTCGAGGAGTTAGACTGGTGCTGCTGTCTTGTGTCTGGTACCAAATGAACGAGCGAAGCCCCCTTGTACTATTTGCAACAAAGGTCACACCGTCCTGACCTCGTATACGATTAATACAGCCGTTAAAAACACATAATCAAAGGCCCTGCTGCGTGTGAAGAAGTATCGTCTCGTTAGCGTACTTGATACGTCACACGGAAATCCAGCCATTTCATTGTAGCGCGTAGCGCGCGTAGCGCGCGATTACCAGGCAACGTGACATAGTTACAAGCATCCATGTGCAAAACATGCCCACGTTGATTTGCATACTTCAACAGCGTGCTGGCATTGCCTTCGTTCACTACATGCTTTATGGAAACTGCGCGTGAGTGTATAAGAATTCGCCTATACTCAACGGTGTGGCTGAGACATGCTCGGCACCCTTTCATGCCCAGAACGCTGCTGGATAACGCTACAGTGGATGGCGCATACACGTCGTGTACAGTCCTAACTACTATGCAATCGAGTTCACTGTATGTACATGTACATGTACATGTACATGTTCATGTACAGTACATCGTGCATGTAGAGTGTACTTATACATGTAGTATATCGTGGGAACCCCCGTTTTCGACGCTACACGTTTTCGACGCTTAGCCTTCTAACTCACATCGCACTATGAAAACAATTCCGTATAACGATCTCAGACTTCGTATCTTACAGTTGGTTTCCTGCTCTTGTCCGTCACCGAAAATGTGTAAATTTAAGGCTTTTCCAGTAGGCCAAACTCGTGTTATTCAAAAAGTTGCTCTTTTGGTGTCTATTTTCCTAGGTACAAAATTGGCAGTTGCTTCAAAGCTCCAGTTTTCTTTATTGTTGGTCCTAAAAAAAATCTGAGTGTACCATAACAAACCCCAACATCCGTAGAAAAAATATATATCACGCAACTTGAGGCAGTCCGTTCTGTGTAAAAACTATGGAGGCTCCTATAGAGCGTCTCGCTTATATAATTTTTGACAAAAAGTAACATGGTCCAATAGGCTTTAAAAAAAAAAAAAAAAAAATTAAAGGGCAGCTAGAGAAAGTACCAAGAAGGAGGAAATGTGTCTCTGGAGTGACATTGGGAAAGGTAATAACTGAAGAAGCAGCGAGAAAGAGGAGTGTTGAGTTTTTTTTAAACGTCATAAAAGAAGACATCAACAAGACCAATACGTTTTAAGCATAAATTATGAATGATTTGAGGAAAGTGTTAGAAGCAGTGTGGAAAAAAAACCCAAAGATGAACAAAAAAAACATACAGGGAAGAATTTTACAGGGCCACACAGCATTTTGAGTTTTTTAAAGAATTTATTTTGCGTTTGGCTGCACTGGGACACCTTACTATAAACACCACCGACGAAAATAGGTGACGATGCTTACTGCGCGGTGCGCCGCGGACGTCAACAAAACCGGGTAATCTTACGGAAGTGACAGGCTTGATCAACCTTCTCTATGATTATTCTAATAGTATGTGGTGTGGACAAAGTGACTGAGACCTCTTTTAGTGTGATACTTTCGTCCACATTGTTCAGTTTGTAGAAAAGTCCTTATATCGTCGAAAACCGGTTATAGACCCTTCTTACTGACGTCACGTTGCTACTAGAAACAGCGAGATCCGCCATCTTGGAGTACACACATACGCTTTCGCTCGCACGTTTGTGTTCGTTTATCGTTACGTTAGTCATCATGGCGAATTCGAATGCTGCACAGTCGGCTTATTACAGTTCTCTCGACATTCTCGGCTTTATTGCTGGAATAGATCCGTACACATTAACCCGCGACAACCATTTCGTCCATCTTTTTAGCGAAAGTGTACGAGTTGCGTCACCTTCTCTTGTCAGTACAGCGGGTAAACGATAAAAAGATTTCTTATCACGATTCCCCCTGCGTCCACAGCCAAGGACAGCGCAAAGGTTAATCATCTTTCAACAAAACAAGTACCTCCAATCCATGGTACAACCACGGAGGAAAAAAAAGAGATTCCTTCATGGCACAACTAGTAATTAATACTAGTAAAAAGTAGCAGTAGTAGTAGTACAAATACGACGAGTTCAAAACTTGCCGCCGTGCATGTGGAGTCGTTTGTATGCACAGCTGACTTAGTAACGGCGGTGACGTGCTCATGTGTGTAATCCAAGATGGCCGATAAACAAAACCGTGACGTCATCGAAGACGGGTCTATTGGAGGATACTGTAGTAGTAAATTACACGTACGGTACATGTGTACATGTACATTGTACATGTACATGTACAGTGTTGTACATGTGTACATGTATGTACAGTAAGTGTACATGCACATGTACGTATGCACGTTATGTACCTATAGACCCGTCTTCGATGACGTCACGGTCTTGTTTATCGGCCATCTTGGATTACACACATGAGCACGTCGTCACCGCCGTTACTATATAAGTCAGCTGTGCATACAAACAACTCCACATGCACGGCGGCAAGTTTTGATCGTCGTAGTTGTACTACTACTATTACTACTGCTACTTTTTACTAGTATTAATTACTAGTTGTGCCATGGAGAAATCTCTTTTTATTCCTCCGTGGTTGTACCATGGATTGGAGGAAAGATGATTAACTTTTGCACTATCCTTGGCTGTGGAAGCAGGGGGATCGTGATAAGAAATATTTCTATCGTTTACCCGCTGTACTGACAAGAGAAGGTGACGCAACTCGTACACTTTCGCTAAAAAGATGGACGAAATGGTTGTCGCGGGTTAATTGTGTACGGATCTATTCCAGCAATAAAGCCGAGAATGTCGAGAGAATTGTATTTGTAATAAGCCGACCGTGCAGCATTCGAATTCGCCATGATGACTATCGTAACGTACGTTAAACGAACACAAACGTGCGAGCGAAAGCGTATGTACTCCAAAATGGCGGATCTTGATGTGTCTAGTAGCAACGTGACGTCAGTAAGAAGGGTCTATAGCGCTTGTTTTGTAGTAGATATCTGTGATACTATAGTATAGGCCTAAGCCTAAGCCCGAGCCTAAGCCTTTAATTAAGGACATTACAGTCATTTAGCGGACAGTTTGCAGGTATAGATGATTTGTTTGTCTTAAATCAATTTGTTTTGGAAGTGCACATCGCAAATGGAATTTCACATTAATTGTTTCATTGCCCCTTGATCAACGCCATAATACATGAACAATGATACAATAATATTTTTTAAGATTGACAAGCTCAGTGCCTGTAAGTACTGCAGCAGTTGGCAGCGTTTAGGCAACCGAGCTAAAGGATCACCGATAGAGGGCGCCCTACACGCAAAATGACCCATAACAATAATGGTACGTGCCAGATCCCCGAAGTAAGTTAGCTGACTTTGGATGCGAACAATTCAGTTCCATACTAAAAAGTCTCTGGGTTCTTGTGGCTGTACCGAAAATTAAGCTTGGACCATAATATCCAAGACAAAGCTAACTGGGAATGGCAAAGAAAACTGTGAATGGACCAAGAACTGTGTCATCACTCTCACTATCTGAGCTATCCATCATGCACATGAGATCATAAAGGGGTACATTTCAAACTCCATTATTAGCAAAAGTTTACGATCATTTAGTTTAAATTTTTCACTGTAATTGATTCGGGAAAATGTGTATCAAAAAATTGCCATCTCATGAATATTAATGAGGCACTGAACTACCACTGAAGTTGGCACTGATTGACTATTATAAATATTGTTTCAAATTGAATCGAAAAAGAAATGTGAAAAGATGACGTCATCTGGTGTCGAGTTACGTCACGTTATCTCATTGGATGTTAAAAACAATTACCTATGAGTCACTGACGTACGATTTTCATAAAGAGAGAAAGTTCATGCAAAAATAATGATGACGTCTTCAGGTATCAAGTTACGTCAATTCAAAGAGGCCTGTTTTCCCTCATAGGTTTTGTACACGTTTTCCATTTTGGTATTTCCGCAGTTTCTGACATCTTTTTGGCAGTTCATTACATCTGGGGCCAATTTCATAGAACCGCTTAAGCGCCAAAATCTGCTGAAGCACATAAAGTCAGGGTTCGTAGGATCACCTTGCCAACCCAAACTTTGACTTTCGTTTCCTTCTAAGTAAAGAAGAGTGGAATACAAGTCAAAAGCAATTGACATCACATCGCGGTGCGGTTTGTAATCCTGCTTACACAAGGAAGACTTTTCCTGCTTAGCAGATTTTCAAGCTTAAGCGGCTCTATGAAATTGGGTCCTGATTCTTAGAAGACCGTACACAGACGGTCCATGATCTTGGCAGTAATTGGAAATAATGACGTCGATCAGCAGGTGTCAAGTTACGTTGCTTTAAAGAGGCCATAGGTATACACCTTAATTGTTGACAACTGTATTGCGCTTATGAATAACTGAGAGTTCTGAACTTTGGTTAAGAAAGGAGAAGGGAATAGAAATCGTATTAATTTTTTCATCTTCATTATGTTGGAAATAATAACCAAGAGTCCAAATAATTATGAGGTCATTATATTTCATAAAAAATGTCACTTTGAGCACAATTCACGTGACATGAATTTAAAGGTACCTGCTTGGAAAGAACTCGTTACTGTCACTTTATCAGCTGCCACGTAACATGGATGTAAAGTTGTGGTTTTCCCCTTGCTGTTTAGAACACGATTTTTGTCAACCATTCAATTTGCTGCTTCCCTCAATCTATAATGATATCCGAATTTTTACCGTTTGATCAATTATCATCAGCTTCGGGTGGTCTTCAATAATAATGTGTTGGTGTAATGCGTCACTTGACATTAAAGCTGCATTATTTTATCTGGGAAGAGTTATCGTATTATACATGTTGCCTTTGGTTGAAGCTTTTCTTGAGTTTAAAATCGACAATATTAAAGGTAAAATTTAACTGACATTATTTTCACGTCAAACCTCACTAACATTTTCACTTGAACAATTTTGTACATGCATGCCATTGTACTGCGCCATGCATAATAATTATGGCTTACGGAAGTATTTTAGTGTGCTGCACCCTTTACTCGCGACGAAATCCAAAAGCCCGCCGTCAACGGCCATGCCCCGTAATTTTAATCGGGTTTGCTAACATGTATCAGATGTCCGTAACTGTTGCGTAACACAAGTGGCCTTGTGTGAAAGACGCTCGCCTGCCAACGTGTAAGTTCGTGGTTCGATCCCTGGGGTATTTTAAACTCTTTTTTTTTTCTCAGCACGATAGTGCGGTATAAGGTGTTTAAAAAACTCCCGCAAACACCAACGTCGCATGTGGCGCATCTAGATGGGTCGCTGTGACGCTGGGACTGTCCTCGTAATCCAGGTTCGCGTCTTCGTACAGGGACACAAGCGTTTGGTCGACTCGGCGGCCAAGGTCTAGGGGCCGCTGTGTTTCCTCCCTCACATGGCGCAGGGTCTACGGGCCTATATGGATGAGGGCAGGGAAGGGCGTGCTGTGGACCGGTACCGAGGCCTTAAGAGCTCTAATAGATCCGTGCACACGGGACGACCCTGGAGGTCCCGGGGATCTGAAAGCTTGGTCTGACACCGCATAACTTTTTTCTCGCAAACTTTGATTTTTTAAGTGTTTCGTGCTCGTTTTTTCTATTCATTTTTAGCTGTTTGGTCTTCCGAAACAGCTTTTGTTTTCGTTTTTTTTTCTATACATTTTGTTTTTTTCTCCCCTTTTTTTTCCATCTGTTTCGGTCTTCCGAAACTGCTCTTGTCTTCGTTCTGTTTTGTTTTCCTATTCAACTTTTTGTTTAGTTGTTTCGGTCTTTCAAAAACAGCTCTTGTTTTCGTTTTTTGTAAATAGTAGACCCTTTTTCACTTTTTTTAACGTGTAAGATAGCCGAAACTGTTGCAGTAGAAAACTGGTGTGAAAGACGCTCGACTGCCAAACGTGTAGGTTCGTGGTTCGATCCCGGGGGTATTTTTCACTTATTTTTTTTCTCAGCACGACGGTGCTGTATAAGGTGTTTAAAATACTCCCGCAAACACCAACGTCGCATGTGGCACATCTCGATGGGTCGGTGTGATGCTGGGACTCTGCTCGTAATCCAGGTTCGCGTCTTCGTATAGACCCGTCTTCGATGACGTCACGGTTTTGTTCATTGGCCATCTTGGATTACACACATGAGCACGTCGTCACCGCCGTTACTTAGTCAGCTGTGCATACAAACAACTCCACATGCAATGCGGCAAGTTTTGAACTCGTCGTAGTTGTACTACTACTACTACTGCGTTTTACTATAGTATTTTACTGTGCCATGGAGGAATCTCTTTTTATTCCTCCGTGGTTGTATCATTGATTGGAGGTACTTGTTTTGTTGAAAGATGATTAACTTTTGCGCTGTCCTTGGCTGTGGAAGCAGGGGGGATCGTGATAAGAATTAATTTTATCGTTTACCCGCTGTACTGACAAGAGAAGATGACGCAACACGAACACTTTCGCTAAAAAGATGGATGAAATGGTTGTCGCGGGTTAATTGTGTATGGATTTATTTCAGCAATAAAGCCGAGAATGTCGAGAGAACTATAATAAGCCGACCGTGCAGCATTCGAATTCGCCATGATGACTAACGTAACGATAAACGAACACAAACGTGCGAGCGAAAGCGTATGTACTCCAAAATGGCGGATCTCGCTGTTTCTAGTAGCAACGTGACGTCAGTAAGAAGGGTCTATAGCGGTACATGTACTGAGAATACAGTACATGTACTGTACATGTACATCATACATTACATACGTACATGTACATGATGGACACGTACTACATAATTTTGTCGTTTTGAACGGCGTGCGAACACAGCGCGCGGCGCTGTTCGGTTTATTCGACGCGCAAGCGTTATATAAAGCGCTCACGCTCTCCGCAGTGCAGTTCATATTATACGTGTAGGATTATTGTGGGCGTCTCACACGTGCGCGTATGCATCTGCGTCTGCGATGTTCTAAACATGCTCGAGCGCTACTTTTCAACATTGTACAGTACAACTTCTCTAGCATTGTACAGTACCGTACATGTACACCGTACATGGTGTACAAAAGTCATGTACATGTACTGTACAGACCCATAGAGATTATAAATAAGACTAGAGGGACAAAAAGCTGTAAGTTGTAAGTTGTAAGTTGGCCTCGTAAGTTATGAACTGCTTGCGCCTGGTCGCTCTTCGAATAAATCGAACAGCGCCGCTGTGCTCGCACGCCGATCAAAACGACTTACGTAAAATAATGGGAGCGTCCCCTCTAGTCTTATTTATAATCTCTATGTACACACCATTGTCGGCTTCCTTCAAACTCGCAAGATCATGGATGTGCGCCTGGGTCGGAGCACCGTCTGCTGTGGCTGTGCAGACCGATGCGGGACTGGCAAACTCGGCCAAAGGTGGTGCAGGTGAAGGGGCTGTCAGTGGAGGGTAGTCGCTGGCTGTTCTTCCAATGGGCTCGTTTCTCCACTGCAGCCTGGTGTTGTTTTTCCTCTGATGACTTGAGGCCTGTGTGCAGTGCGTGTCTCCATGTGATCTGTCAGCGGCCAGAACCTCCCACGTGTCGCAATCGATGTCTAGCGTCTTGAGATCCCTCTTGCAAACATCCTTGAAGCGCAGTTTTGGGCGTCCGTGCCTGAAGCGAGTTCCCAGTACAGAAGATCGAGGCGCCCGTCTTCCATGCGGCGAACGTGGCCAAGCCAGCCGCGGATTCTGCGTTGCCGGAGGAGTGTATACATGCTGGGGAGTCCCATTCCCTGCAGGACGTCGGTGTTCGTCATGCGGTCTGACCATGTGATGTTTAGTATGCGTCTCAGGTTTCTAAGGTGGAATGAGTTAAGCCGTCTCTCCTGACTGGAATAGAGAGTCCAGGACTCGCTGCCATAGATGAGGGTGCTGAGAACGCATGCTCTGTACACAGCTGGCGAAGGTAGTGGAGGCCTTGCCGATGCGTCTGTTGATTTCGCTGTCAAGTGAGAGGTCGTCCTTGAAGGTGGAGCCTAGGTAGGTGAACTCGTGGACGACGTCCAGCGTGCTACCGTTGACTGAGATGCTTGGTTGAATCTCAACATCCTGGCCCATGACGTTGGCCTTTTTGATGCTGATGGTCATCACGAAGTCTTGGCAAGCGCGCGAGAAGCCGTCCATGAGTGCCTGTAGTTGGTGTTCTGTGTGGGAGACGAGTGCTGCGTCATCAGCGAACAGCATGTCTCTGATCAGAGTCTCTCGAACCTTAGCTTTGAGGCGAGGTATAGACGCCGTCGGTGGAATCGCCGTAGGCCTGCTTCAACATGACAGCAAAGAAGATGCCAAACAGAGTCGGCGCCAGCACACAGCCTTGCTTCACACCGTTGCGGATGCTGAAGGGCTCAGAAGAAGCCCCGCCGAACTGTACGAATCCCTTCATGTCGGTGTGAAAAGACTTGACGATGCTCAGAAGCTTGGGAGGGCATCCGATCTTAGCGAGTGTGCGGAATAGACCATCGCGGCTCACAAGGTCTAACGCCTTCGTAAGGTCTATGAAGGCGATGTACAGGGGCCGTCTCTGTTCTCTGCACTTCTCTTGTAACTGTCTGAGGGAGAAGACCATGTCAGTTGTGGATCGTTGCGCTCTAAAACCACACTGGGACTCGGGGTAGACCAAAGATCTTATAGCGCCGCTAGCGGCGCAAGATGAGAACTCGATCATAACGCTATGCAGACGTGTGAAATCCGTGTGCGTGCCGCCGGCCGCCATTCTGGCAAGTTAGTTATGCAAAATGTCCCGGACGTTATTAAACAACAAACATGGTTGGCGCGTGATTGGCACGACTGGAGTTTTTGTCGAGTTTTTATTCTTTTCACTGTGGTGAGCTAGTTCTGCAAAAGTATGTGCACGGTACATGGGAACTTTCTCAAACATTTGTCTTAATATATTTATTATCACGGGGCCAGTGTGTACAGTTGTTGGTCCATGATGCGAGGTTCAGCCAACTCGACGTCAGTAAAATCGGTCTATACTTTATCTTTAAAAGCCTTAAACAGTACAATTAAAAGCAAAATAGTATCTAAAGATTATCAATGAGGCGAAATCAAGTAAATATCGTGAAATTTCTTTCTATTTCATGATTAACTGTCTGAAGCTAGCAGCTGAGATTTCAGGTAGGTAGCGCAAAACATTTTGATATTGATATAACATTGCAGTCGTTCACTTATTTTGTTGTTACTTACACATTATTTTTTGTGTTCTTAATCATCTTTATTTGTTAACATAATCCAACAACAAAAATATGGCATTTACAGGAAAAGGATAATATTAAATAAATAAATAAATACATACACTATACAAATTTATATACATATTTATATCAAATTTAATAAATTCATGTACGTATATAAAATTATACATATAATTTATAATATTTTGGTACATAATTTATATACAGATTGAGTATAAATACAAGGGTTATTAACGGTTTGAGATAACACACTGCATTTACTAGCATTCAGATTCATTATGCAGTCTTCCGGTGATTGTTGTGGCCCTATTGCATAGCTTTTGAAAATATGCTCATTGGAAGTTATATACATGTATGTATGATCAATTCTTGGGTATTTTATCCCGAGGAATTATTGAAAACACTTTCTGCTGTCAGCAATGAAAAGGGAATAAGTATCAAAATTGTTACAACTTACATGTATACTATAAAGCCCATTTCACACACAAGCCAAAAACTAGGGTCCTTGGTTACAGGCGCCAGTTGTCTGTCACCTAGGTCGTTAGCGATCACGAAGCGAGCTTACACACACAACGCTGTCACCAAAACACCAACGTCCCCCGTTTCGGAACTTTACGTGCACTCAGTACGTGTGCAATGATTAGTAGACTTCTGCCAGCGCAGCCCTTACAGTTGAGTTGTTTTCTAACAAATAACTAATGTTTATTACAGTTATACTAGCGATGTTTTCAGTTTCGCGGGCAACCAAAGTGTATTTTCTAGAATTCTAGAAAATTTGAGAAGGAATTTTTCATTCATTTCTTGAGATATCGGAAGTTGAACATTGCAAAATTTTACCCTCAAATTGAAGCATGTGTTCCCCTTCTTTCTATTCATACCACTATTCATACCACAATAGTAACGAAGGGAATAATATTAGACTACGCGGAAACAACATTCGGAGACAAACGATGAGTAGCGTACACTATTTTTTTTTTTTATGACCGATTTCCCTTCGCGACGTTAGCGAGGTTGGCAAGTCTAGGTGTGGTTTCCGCCTCTAGATAAAGCCATAGTGACACTACAGGAGCAGTAGGGCCGAAACCAGCCTACGCGCGGCACATGTGACATGACACAACACGTCTTTGCACAAACTGTATACTGCACAGTGCACGTGCACAGCGACCGCATGGCTGCATACGAGTTACGACTACGATCACGCTGCGCTATATAGGCTCAAGCCTGATCGGAACTCGGTTACGCTACAAAAAAGTACAATTTATTTTACTACCGAAACCATGATATAGATTGGGATAATAATGGGGTGAACACAGTGCCGGTCAGAAGCATTGTTTTTCACAAGGAGTGGTTGACGGAGATTACCCGTGGTGGTCAGCCCCGTCCGCCCGCCGACCAGCGCAGCTATAACACTGGTTCCAAACATAAACACGCGCAGTGCGCATGCCCAGTGTCCCTGCCAAAACCAGGGTCCGTGGTTACGAACACTGTTTACGTTTCACACACACGATCACGGCGATTTTGACAAGGGTGCGAAATTTTGTAGGAGGTCTGGACCTCGGAGATCAAAAACCAAGGTCCCTGGCGATTTGTTTCGCAAGGGTCACTTGCACACACCACAGATTTGCGATTTCATGACATGGTTGCGATTTCATCGCCAGGGACCTCGGCGATTTCGTCTAGTGTGCAACGGGCTTAAGAATGTTTGATTAATTTTGCCCTAGGCCTATTAAGCCCATTTCACACACAACCGAAAAACTAGGGTCCTTGGTTACAGGCGCCAGTTGTCTGTCACCTAGGTCGTTAGCGATCACGAAGCGAGCTTACACACACAACGCTGTCACCAAAACACCAACGTCCCCCGTTTCGGAACTTTACGTGCACTCAGTACGTGTGCAATGATTAGTAGACTTCTGCCAGCGCAGCCCTTACAGTTGAGTTGTTTTCTAACAAATAACTAAGGTTTATTACAGTTATACTAGCGATGTTTTAAGTTTCGCGGGCAACCAAAGTGTATTTTCTAGAATTCTAGAAAATTTGAGAAGGAATTTTTCATTCATTTCTTGAGATATCGGAAGTTGAACATTGCAAAATTTACCCTCAAATTGAAGCCTGTGTTCCCCTTCTTTCTATTCACACCACTATTCATACCACAATAGTAACGAAGGGAATAATATTAAACTACGCGGAAACAACATTTGGAGACAAACGATGAGTAGCGTACACTATTTTTTTTTTTTTATGACCGATTTCCCTTCGCGACGTTAGCGAGGTTGGCAAGTCTAGGTGTGGTTTCCGCCTCTGGGTAAAGCCATAGTGACACTACAGGAGCAGTAGGGCCGAAACCAGCCTACGCACGGCACATGTGACATGACACAACACGTCTTTGCACAAACTGTATACATGTACTGCACAGTGCACGTGCACAGCTACCGCAAGTCTGCATACGAGTTACGACTACGATCACGCTGCGCTATATAGGCTCAAGCCTGATCGGAACTCGGTTACGCTACAAAAAAAGTACAATTTATTTTACTACCGAAACCATGATATAGCTTGGGATAATAATGGGGTGAACACAGTGCCAGTCAGAAGCATTGTTTTTCACAAGGAGTGGTTGACGGAGATTACCCGTGGTGGTCGGCCCCGTCCGCCCGCCGACCATACCAGCGCAGCTATAACACTGGTTCCAAACATAAACACGCGCAGTGCGCATGCCCAGTGTCCCTGCCAAAACCAGGGTCCGTGGTTACGAACACTGTTCACGTTTCACACACACGATCACGGCGATTTTGACAAGGGTGCGAAATTTTGTAGGAGGTCTGGACCTCGGAGATCAAAAACCAAGGTCCCTGGCGATTTGTTTCGCAAGGGTCACTTGCACACACCACAGATTTGCGATTCCATGACATGGTTGCGATTTCATCGCCAGGGACCTCGGCGATTTCGTCTAGTGTGCAACGGGCTTTATCCCTTTACATACTTTTAACCATGTCAGCTCCTTCAGGTTATTCTCTTTATTGCAGCAACTGTTGCGCAACCATAGGGTACGCCCTTTGACTTTTGTGCTTTTGGGGAATTTAAAATAATTTTTTCAAAGTTGTTGGGACAACACTTCCAAACATCAACGTCATGGGGGAGTAATATGATTTACAGATTATAGAAGAAATTGGACCCCACAGAATAGTTCTTACCCTTCCAATTTTGAGAGTAGCTAGCCTACGGTAGGGAATGAAAACATATAGCCTATAGTTTTACTTATTTTGCTAATGACCCCATGACCAAACCAAAATCTTATCTCAGATGTCTGGCCTAAAGCACAATCATGCCGCAAAGCACTTATTTAATTGGCCAATGGACCTTAATAAACCTCAGTCAATTTCAAAATCTAGGTAAACAGTCAGTAGAACAAATCCGAATATTTGTGGGATTTTTTTTCTTCGGGTTTTTGTTTTTTGGATTCATTTATTTTCGAAACTGGTTTTCAGTTGTTATTGTTGGTTTTTTGGTTAATTCCTGACTCGCCAAGCGAAAAAACGAACAAAAAACGCTTTGTAGGCTTGCATTATTTTGTTTCTTCGTTCGAGCATTGAAGCTAATAGTAATACATTGATTTACTTGATTTCAGTAGTACAGTGTGGAAGATCGAGTTGGATGTTTGCTGTTTCCTTTTTGTGTTAATCTGAATTCCTTCAATAATTCACAATTAGTGGGAGAAAATATTTCTCTGATTATTTTGATTACTCCGTATTTGTTTTTTTTTATACATGTGTGAGAAAGGTCTAGCTAGGATTGAAACGTCAGGCCCACTAAACTTTTAGAAGTTTGCATTTTGGTAATTTTAGTCAGTAAGCAGTTTGCAACATTTTGTGTGTGTATTATTTGTATTTCTCTGTTTGTTCAAATTTAATTATTAAAGAGATAAGGTTATTTCTGTCTCCTTGTTTGTATTTATGACAGAGGTGTTGCCTTGGTTGCCCGATGGGTGTGGGGGGATTTGGAATTGCCTGGTAGGGATGACATTCCACTAAAGCTTCTTCGTCTCCTTGTTGAGGAACTGCCTTCCCTCAAAATGTTCAGCACTGACTGCAGAGCCGGTAGTTACTGAACGCACATAGCAAGGGGTTTTTCCCAGGAGATACTGGTTCCTGAAATGGTCCAAGAAAAAAAAAAGGCCTATCAATTTTCAATAAATTAATCAAATGTTTGAATCGCACACATGGTAGCACAGAGTACTCTGTAGTGTATGAGGGCGAGAAATGCTGTTGAAAATTACAGTAATTACAAAAATATTAACCAACGAATCTATTAAATTTATTATACATCTACAAACCTTTGGAAATCTTAAGAAAGATAAATTCGGGCATGTCACTGTCTTGTTCCGGCGCAGTTAATGGCCGAGCAAAACGTCGATATGATGTTTACTTTGCGTTTGCCATTAGCCTGTATACACTCATACTAGCCCGCGCTTAGACTTTGGGCCAATCCAGCTTGCCAGAATGGCGGCTGCGGGCGCCCATGCCAATTTCAGGTTTTCCAGCCAGTTCTCCATCTTGCGCCGCTACGCGGCGCTATACTATCTTTGGGGGTAGACTCTCTCGGCAAGCTTCTGCAGACGGTTCAGAACCACGCGTGCGAAGAGCTTGCCGACGATAGCTAGCTGTGTTTCGTTGGTGGGGTTGTTCTTAAGCGCGAGCAGGGCGGCGCGTTTCTCATCCAGTAGTGGAGTGAGGACGCTGGCGTTGGCTTCGAACCAGTGGTGGCTCTTGTGAGTCTTCTTGCCAAAAGCCAGGGACGCGCTGCTGTAGATGGAGTGCCCCAGCAGGCTCCATTGCTGTTGAGCGTCTCCCTCAGGGGGGTGAGCAGCGAGGGCCTCGTTCAGGGTGGAGGTGTAAGATTCCAGCCTGAGGTGATTGGAGGTTTGGCCGACGTCGATGCGTGGCTTGCCTGGGGGTTTGGCGCGGTGCATCTTTTTGGGCTGGACTCTGATCCGACTGCACACAAGGGAATGATCGGTGTCGCAGTCGGCACTTTGGAAGGAGCGAGTGGTGAGAACGTTATTGAGGTGTACGCGTCTGGTGACAATCAGGTCCAGCTGATGCCAGTACTTTGATCTTGGGTGCCTCCAGGAGACCTTGTGTTGTGGCTTGGTCTGAAAGAAGGTGTTGGTGATGCACAGATGGTTCAGTGTGCAGAACTCAAGGAGGCGCTGACCGTTGTCGTTCATCTTGCCGATGCCGTGATGACCGAGGCAATCAGGCCAGGTGTCGTGGTCTGCTCCCACTCGGGCGTTGAAATCACCAAGTATAGCAGTACGGCTTCACTGCTGGGGATGCTGTGGATGGTGGCGTGTAGTTGCTCGTAGAAAGCGTCTTTGGCGTCCTGGGAGGAGGTGAGTGTGGGCGCGTAGGCGCTGATGAGGGTAACGGGCCCGTCAGTTGTGTGAAGGAGCAGGGTCGAGGAGTCTCTCGGTTCCTTGGTCGCCAAGCTCGATCATAATCTCTATGTACACACCATAGAGATTATAAATAAGACTAGAGGTGACAAAAAGCTTGAGACGCTGAAAGGAGCGCTCGAGCATGTTTAGAACTTGGCAGATGCATACGCGCACGTATGAGACGCCCACAATGATCCTGCACGTATGAACTGGACTGCGGAGAGCGTGAGTGCTTTATATAACGCTTGCGCGTAGTCGCTTGTCGAATAAATCGAACAGCGCCGCTGTGTTCACACGCCGATCAAAACGAGTAACGTAAAAGAATGGGAGCGTCCCCTCTAGTCTTATTTATAATTTCTATAGCTACACACCGTGGAAGCTGCAAGCGTCAGACCGGCTACGTAATATTATTTGTTTTTACACCGCGGTCATAGATTTTTCGCTATAACATGGCAAATTCGGTCTTGAAAAGAGACTATAATTATGAAGCGTGGAGGGCATGATGTGTTTTGTTGTTGATAAGGGAGATAGTTTTCCACAACAAAATAATGAGAGATGTCTTGTAAATTGTGTTTTCACGAAAAGAAAAGGGGATATACAAAAATGTTGCAAACTGCTTACTGACTAAAATTACCAAAATGTAAATCTTAAAATTTAGTGGGCCTGACAAAGAGTGAAGCTGGTAGGGAGAGATCAAAGGGAAGGGCAAGGGGTAGGGTAGGGATTAGTGAGAGGAGGGGGAAAGATCAAAGAGAATGGCAAGGAGTAGGGTAGGGATTAGTGACAAGAGGGGGAAAGATCAAAGAGAGAAGTGTGAAGGACTGAACACAAAAGAAGGATTATCAGAAAGCTGCATGGTGTTAGTCATTACCCTCCTGGATGTTGAGACCATGTGGTTGAATAGTCCGAAGACGCTTCATCCACATTTTCTCACGGCTAAGACGGACAGCATCACTACGGTGACCAAGTGATTCTATGCCCAGTACACTCATATCTGATATCGAATGATCAGGGAGATTGAAGTGATACCCAACAGGGGTGTCCATTTTACCGGTTTTGATAGTAGACCTATGGCCATAGATCCGTTTTTTGAGGGTGTTTTTGGTCTCGCCAACATACTGAATATAACAAACTCTACAAGAGATGGGGTATATGATGTTTGAGGTAGTGCACGTGATAGAGCCATAGGTCGTGTGGGTAGTTCCAGAAGAATGTCCATTGAAAGAGTCTATTTCCTTGACATGTGTCTTGCAAACATTGCATTTCGAGGTACACTTAAATGTACCAAATTTGGTTGTGGGTGAAGAGTCCAAAGGGGGAACCTCTGCTCGGACAATTAAGTCACGCAGGTTTCGGGGGCGCCTGAAAGCCCAAACAGGCGAATTTGGAATGGCATCAGCCAGACGATCTGAAGTGTGGAGAATATGGTGGTTTTCCTTAGTTATCTTCCTGAGAGGAGGAAGAGAAGGGTGGTAGGAAGTAACTAAGGGAACCTTGGGCTTGTCCTTGGGACCTGGTGGCTTTTGTTTTAGTGCCGAACTTCTGGGAATGGAATAGACTTTAGCAATGGAGTTCTTCACTTGGCGAGAACTATATAGCCTCTAGCAACCAAGTTACTGGCCAATACACGTGTATGGCGGCGAAAGTCAGACTCATTGGAACATATGCGCCTCAATCTGAGGGCCTGGCTGTAAGCTATACCAGTCTTACAGTGTCTGGGGTGACAACTGGAGGAATGGAGATATTGATGAGTGTCGGTGGGCTTAGAATACAAGTCAGTAGTGAGTGTATTGAGGTCTTTCCGGACGGTGACGTCCAGAAAGTGGGTCTGTTGAAGAGACTGCTCCCATGTGAATTTGATAGTCCTATGGAAGGAATTGATGTGGTCAAAGAAAGCATTCAAGCTGCTACCGTCCCTAGTCCAAATGAAGAACACGTCATCTATGTACCTCCACCAAATCCAGGGACGGCATAGAGCCTCACTGAGCATGCGTTCCTCAAGGTCACCCATGAAAAGGCAGGCAAAGGAAGGAGCCATGCGCGTGCCCATGGCAGTGACATGCACTTGAAGACAGTGCTTGCCAAGAAAGGAGAAATTGTTCTTGGCCAGCACTAGCCTCATGAGGGTGGTTATGTCAGAGATGGGTGGAGAAGACTGTTTTCCTTTGGCCAGGGCTGAGGAGCAAGCTTGAATGCCTTCTTCCTGGGGGATGTTATTGTATAGAGAGGAAACGTCAATAGTACCAATTATGGCAGTGGTAGGAATTTGATCCTTGACACTTTCCAACTTTCGCAGAAAGTCGGGAGTGTTATGGACGTATGAGGGGATTTGGGGAACCAAGGGTTTGAGAAAAGAGTCAATGAAAAGAGATATGTGTTCCGTAGGTGAACCATTGTCAGAGATGATGGGTCTGCCTGGGTTGTTGGCCTTTGAATTTTCGGGAGAAGGTAGAATCTGGCAGTTCTACAATTGATCGGTGATAGAAATCTGTGAGCTTTTTACTCAAATGATCACGTGATCGCATGTCATCCAAAACTTCCTGAATTTGCTCTGAAAATTTGCCAGTGGGGTTAGATTCCAGACATTTATAGTGCTGGGGATTGTTGAGTTGGCGATTGGCTTCGTCAATATATTTTTTGCGATCCATGATTACTACGGCTGACCCTTTATCTGCTGGCTTGATAATGATGTCACCGCGGGAACGTAGAGTGTTGAGAGCAAGACGTTCTTCCCTAGGGAGATTGTCGTGGGGCTTACGGGTAAGATGAAAGGAGTTGGAAACTTGAGAACTGACTGCTTGCACATACGTTTCAAGGGCTGGAACACGGTTCTTGGGGGGGACCCGGGTGCTTTTTACTCGGAAAGGTTCTTCTTTACGGGAGTCAGAATCGAAGAAGAACTCAGTCAGACGAAGTCTGCGGTAATACTCAGTGAGATCTTGACTGAGCATTACTTGGTCAACTTTGGGGGGAGTTGGACAAAAGTTCAAGCCCTTGGAAAGTAACGTATGCTCTGCGTCAGTTAGAGAAGAAGAGGAAAGGTTGACAACAGTGTTAGTGGGGGGTAAAGGTGTAGACTGGGGACTGCGTCTGAAGCGGTTGTGTCCTGCTAGGATCGAAACGTCAGGCCCACTAAATTTTAAGATTTGTTTGTGTTTCATGCAGGATAGAATTTACATGTGGAATTCGGAAGCCCTAAAACGTGCTAGGCAGCGTGCACTGAGAAACCCATATTGCGATGTTGATGAACAAGTTTTCATGTTGCATTAGTGAATGTTCTAGGCGTATTGCGAGATCGCATATCTTAATCCACAAACCTATTGGCGCTAGGATTGGCACATTAGTACTGCTCTTGGTTGTAACTTCATTCGCCGCTACAATGGAGTTTGAGAAATACCTTACCTTAGGTAAATCACTAGGTCTCAATGGCAAAGAGCTGATCGAATTTGCACGCGAGAGAGAACAAGTTCAAACGGCCAAAGAACAAGCTGAGCGTGATAATAGGGCAAAGGAAAGAGAACTAGCGAAAGAACTTAAAGAGGTTGAACTAAAACTAGAACAACAAAAGAAAGCCAATACTTCCGTTAAGATCGAACAGAGTAGTATAAAAAAAACCAAACTCCCTCCATTCAACGACGGTCGCGATGAAATGGATGCGTATCTACGCCGTTTTGAAAGGTTCGCAAAGATAGCTGGGTGGCCACAAAAGGAGTGGGCACTTTCTTTAAGTAGCTTACTCACTGGTAAAGCCTTAGAAGTTTACCGGTACGCACGGTTACCAATAGACCAAGCTAATCACTTCAGTGATCTCAAAGCAGCATTGTTACACCGGTATAATTTGACGGAGGAAGGGTTTAGAGTTAAGTTCAGAAATTCAAAGCGGGAACCAGGTGAAACTTTCAATCAATTCGCTGATCGGTTGCACAGTTACCTAAATCGGTGGGTAGAACTGGGTGAAGCAACAAAAACGTACGATGGTCTTTGTGATTTACTACTGCGCGAGCAGTATATATGTTGTCATCTCTATTTGCGGTAAGGACTTAGCGGTATACCTTAAGGAGCGCAAACCGGGTAGCATAGAGCAAATGACAAAGCTGGCAGATAGGTATGCCGATGCACATCGTAGGACAGATGTCGAAAAACCCATTAAGAAGTTTAATCACCCCAATCCTCGATACAACGACAAAGATTTACCGAAATCTAAATTTAGTGCGACCGGATTTGATGCGAATGCGCGCGAACCAGAGACACGTGATTGTTTTGTCTGTGGTAAGTCGGGGCACATAGCACGTAACTGTAAACAGCGAAAACAAAGTTACAACAGATCCGCGAAACCCTATAGAACTCAAACCGCTAGCTTGCAAGTTAAGGAAGAAGAGACAGATGAGGAACCGGAAACGGATCAGGAGATACAAGAAGTTGCTGCATGCATAACGAAGAAAACTGCTCTATGTGAATGCGCAGGTCAAACGGGGGAAAATTTGAAGCTTTCATGTGGACATGAAGTTCCTATAATTCTACCTCAAAACCACATAGCACTTCGGCCTTACTTGAGATTGCACCTGCCACCGGTATTTATTCGTCACACTTGAGAGAGTCTTTTGTTAAAAGAGGCTACTCCCCATATAAGTGAGCCCCGCCGTCCACGCCTCAGTGCATTTTTGTGACCGGTATAGTTCGTACAATGACGACTCAACTATTCTTCGGACATCTTACGCTTGCTCGACGGGCCTTTGGACCTTGAGTGCAGATACACCGTGGCTGCGCTGACATCCAGCCATCAGCTTTCTGTTCTACGCTTGCTGGTAATCCAGCAGTTGCGAAGACTAAGCCGAAACCCAGGAGAATTCACCAAGCAGTGAATACTTGGCAAAAGTTTGTATCATTACATGCTGTCCGTCGGGTAGGAAGTCTACTATGTATATAGACGATATTGGGAGCAAGGTCCACGAGAAGCTGGCAGCCGTTATCAGCAAGTTGCTGCGTAAGATATCATCGCATGAGAAGGTAGCCGAAAAAAATTAATAGTTTTAAGCGACCAGACAACGTCCCGGAACTGGACTGTACTAGAGTAAATCCAGAAATCTGGAATTCTCTACAATCAAAAAACCAGATCAATAGACATCAAACTACAGAAGGTGGAACTGGCTGCACTAAAAGGAATGGTGCCTGTAATATTGCATTGAGCCTCTAATGAGCAGCAATAAAAGCCTGGATGATAATAGTCCATTGGTGATAATGTTGCTGGATTTCATAGCCATAATTGGCCAAGCAGTAACTGAGCTGAATCCTCGTCAGAGAGCTCATCATGTCTGACCTGAACCAACAGTGGCAACTCTTTGCTCTTTGCTCAAGTTCCCTTAACCGGGCTCTTGTTTGGGGACAACTTGTCCCAGCAACGCAAGGACATTCAGGAAACGAATAAGCTTGGCCAAAAAATTGGCCACCGCCCGTGTACGTGTTGTACACCAAAATCGGTTCCGATAAGACAAAAAAGGGAACGCTAAGTTTTCCCCCACGTCGGGCAA
Organism: Luidia sarsii; assembly: GCA_949987565.1. Taxonomy (NCBI): domain Eukaryota; kingdom Metazoa; phylum Echinodermata; class Asteroidea; order Paxillosida; family Luidiidae; genus Luidia; species Luidia sarsii. The sequence goes on from OX465121.1 coordinate 2,548,389, forward strand.
ACTCGCCAGTGAAATTTCTCTCTTGGCAAAAAGGAAAAGCTGACCGAGGCGAGACAGCAGCCCGATTCAAAGTAATTCATTGAGTGAGCACTAATGTGAGAACACTCGTTGTAATGATGCTAGAATCAATCTAGCAGGTAAACTCGCACAGAACATAGCCAAATGGCGCGAGATAACATCTGATAAGTGGGTATTGAATGCTATTCAGCACTCTTCAGTTCAATACCACACCAAACACGCATTCCGAAAGAAATGCGCTGTGAACCCAACGGGGTTGAAATTGCCAAATTGCTGGGAAATGGACTATATTTAGCTTACGATCCAGTTGGTGATTTTGTTTCCTATATTCTAGGACATCTCAGTGTAGGCCTACTCTGAGTGACTGGTGTAGAACTAGAACGCACGGGTTCAAGTCGACCCACGTATATGTTGCATACATCAGACCCCAAAAAGGATGGATCATTCCGCCCAATCAGAAGCTGAAGGGAAATTTTCATTTCAAAATGGAAACTACCAGCATGACAATTAAGCTAATCTGGCCTCATTGTTATAGGCCTATGGCCTTTGAACACTGTACATCTTAAAGATGCCTACTCTGCAGTTCCTATAGCCATGGAGCATAGGAAATAATAATCGGTGATTCATTGGCATGACGTTGTGTACCAGTTACCTGTCTGCCATTCGTTTGGCATATGCCCCACGCGTGTTCACTAATCATGAAACCGCTGATTGCCTCACTGAGGTTGAAAGGTCATGAGTCATGTGATTACTTTGACGATTCCCTTCTCGTTGGGAGAACAGTTCAATAATGGATTGGAATGTTGGAGCACGCATAACCCTTACTAAAGAGCTAGGGTTTATGCTGAATGACAAAGTCCGTGACCATGCAAGCCCACGAAACAAATCGATTTCTTAGGGTTTCATCTGAATTCAGAACTGATGAAGATCTCAATCCCAATCGGCAAGGTACACAGTACGATTGCCTCTTTATCCATAAACTTATAAAGAAACAATGTCTGAAAATTAGACGTTTCGGGGGTCATTGGTCTTCTAGTTCATGCATGTGGACTACATGTAGCTGTGCTGTATGGACCATTGTTCAGGCGAACAATAGAGAATGGGAACAACCTAGCGCTCTCAGAGCACTGTGGTGAGTTCGAGGCGCTGATGAACATTTCTAAAGAGGAAGTTTCTGATTGAAACTGGTGGATAAAAGAACTTCCCACTCGCCTCTGCGCCTATGCCCAGGTATACGAACCGAATTACGTAATCGGAACCGACGCCTCTTCATTGGTGTATGGTGCATATTCTAATGGTCGCACCGCTGGCGATTGGTGGCCAAAGGCCATTCATCATATCAATTGGCTTGAGCCAAAGGCTTGCGCACTAGCGTTGCAATCATTCTTTACTAAAGAACATGGTATTTCAATCCATTTGAAATCAGACAATGCTGTTGCAGTAGCATACCTGCGAAACTTTGAGGGTGTTATAAGTCCCACCCTCTGAATGGACTTACCAGAGAAGTCTGGGGTGGTGTATGCCAGGAAATCCTGGTTGACTTCCACACATCTGCCAGACGTACAAAACAATTTGGCAGACCCCGTGTCTCGACTCTTTTGAGACGACTGGAACGGAAGCTCAATCTCAAATACTTCACCTCTTCCCAAAAGAGATGTAGTAGGCCTATGTCTAGGCAAACCTTGTATTCTGATTCAGGTTGAGGTATCAGTTTTACTATACGAGTTACGACAGGGAGATCCAGGGTCGGTCTATACCGACGCATTATCATTAGTCTGGTCAACGCATAATTGCTTTTATGCGTAATTGTGCTCACTTTATGATTGAGCATGACAAAGCGGTTGGTATACTGATAGTACCGCTATATATGGTATAAACGCAATCGTGGTTCCGATCTTATTCAAACTACTAGTCAGAATTAACCCCATTCACAATACACGTATTGCCTATTCAACAAAACATGCTTCGCTTCCCTTCTCGAACAGGCTTCACCCATTGAGGGATCGCCTCGAGTTGATGGCATGCTTCTTGTCAGAGTAGTGCTCAATAGCACGGCGTATCGACACCAGCTGTCAAGCTTATCCTGGCAGCATGGCAATCCAGCACACGCACACACGCACAAAAGTGCTACTAAACTGTATTCAGGTAGTGGATTCGATTCGATCTGTACTCGTACAGAAACTCATACAGTTCGAACAAGATTCGGTAACTGTTCTCAACTTCCTGACTACAATTGTTGTCGGGTAGTAATTATAGTAACCTCAGCATTGTCTGCAGCATAGAGCAATGTCTGCAGCTACCGCGCCTATTGACTGCGCTTCAGTTGGTGCTGCGCTTCAGTTGGCGGAAGGGTTGAAGAAAATGAGTATTCAACTTGAGACCACCAAAGGCCCGCTATATAGACACATAAGATGTGACTGTAATGTTAAAATACTTTAGAAGGCTTTAGGGCCTAATGAGGATATCACATTACAGAATATTACCATGCATGAAACTGGTATACTTCTTGCAATGGCACCCTTACGTCGGGACAACGCTGTCAGATGCTGGCCTTAATGAACCTAGACTATGTCCAAGTTGGGACAAACTATTTTAATTCTGTTATCGAGGCGAATACTAAAACAAGGGGAATCGGGAAGCCTCACACAGGAGTAAACCTAATGGCCTGTCTACACAAGGATTTACTTTGTGTCATGTCTACTTTTGAAGTTTAACTTGACAGACTAAAAATGTCAGAGGAAGTGAAAAGAAGCTTTTCACTGATAAGCTATGTACCTCCCCACAAAACAGTGGGATCACAGACAATAGGCCGATGGATTAAGTTTGCCCTCTCGAAGAGTGGTATTAGGACGGATAAGTTTACCGTCCACAACACACGTTATTAAACATCGTGTAGTGCAGCATCAAGGGAAGATGTACCAGGAGATACATAAATTTTATGAAGGCTGCAGGATTGTGTTATTAATTATAATAAGCATATATTGGATTCAAGTACACATGCGTTTGCTGAAAGAATCCTTAACCATTCAGTTTAAGTCGAATGCTGCTAGTCCATAATGTGGAACTTAATATGTTTCAACTTAATGGGAACATTTTTCGTTTCTTACAGAAACTCTATCCTGTTGATATTGGAAATTTTGGCAGTTGCTCTAAACATCTCAAGTAAGGCCGAAGTGCTATGTGGTTTTGAGGTAGAATTTCCTAATTAAACGAGATGTAATGAAATGAAATTGAAGTTTAATTATAATTCTACCGAAAGACCACTAGCACTGAAGGACTTACGGTCCCTCCCTGCTTGACTTCCCTCCCAGTTTTACTGCAAAATTTTCCTACAAAAATGCCCTGAGGCGTGGACGGCGGGGCTCACTTATATAGGGAGTAGCCTCTTTTAACAAAAGACTCTCTCAAGTGTGACGAATAAATACCGGTGGCAGGTGCAATATCAAGTAAGTCCTTCAGTGCTAGTGGTCTTTCGGTAGAATTATAATTAAACTTCAATTTCATTTCATTACATCTCGTTTAATTAGGAAATTAGCGCGGCATGTACGCTAGGTAGGCGAATGCCAGTAAGTGACGGATATGTAGGTAACCAAGCTGTTCAGGTGCTAAGAGACAGTGGGTGCAGTACGGTTGTCGTGAAAAGGAGTTTAGTTACGGATGAACAACTACTAGAAGTTAAACAGAAATGTGTCCTTCTTGATTGAACGGCCCGGAAAGTCCCAGTCGCGCGAATCGACATAGACTCGCCATATTTTGTAGGAACTGTAAATGCACTTTGCATGGCAAACCCATTGTACGATCTTATCTTAGGAAACATTGCTGAAGTCAGAGACCCACGTGATCCTAACCCAAACTGGTCGAGGAAAATCGAAAAAGGGAACACTCAAGAAGAAGAAACGGCTGCAGTGGAGACTAGAGCGCAAAAGCGCAAAAGACATGCGTCCACTTAAAGTCCCCGAAGCGCAAAATATCTCAGAATCTCGCGCGCAGATCATTCAGGCGCAGCACGAAGATTCGGCGTTAGATAAGTTGTGGGCACTCGCAGATACTGGACAAGGTCGGAAAACTGGCAAAGATAATGAGTCTAAGTACATTGTTTCGGACAGATTACTTTCCCGTGAATTCACCTCACCGTCGGTCGAAAACGGTCGCGTAATCACACAATTAGTCCTTGCGAAAAAAATGCACTCAAAAGTCTTGAAACTGGCGCACGACTCAACCATGGCAGGACATTTAGGTATTAAGAAAACCACGGATCGCGTACTTTCAAACTTCTATTGGCCAGGTGTACAAGGTGACATTCGAAGATACTGCGTGTCTTGTGACATATGCCAAAGAACGGTCGCGAAAGGACGCGTAGGCAAAGTCCCATTGGGTAGAATGCCTTTGATCGATACACCATTTAGACGAGTTGCAGTAGATTTGATTGGACCCATTCACCAAATTACGGAAAGCGGTAACAGGTACATTTTAACACTAGTGGATTATGCAACCCGCTATCCGGAAGCACTAGCTCTTCCAAAAATCGAAACGGAGCGTGTAGCAGAAGCACTTTTCGAAATGTTCACACGCATGGGCGTACCCCATGAAATACTTTCAGACATGGGATCGCAATTTACTTCCGATTTGATGAAAGAAATTGGTAGACTGATGTCTGTTAAGCAACTCCACACCACACCGTACCATCCAATATGCAATGGACTTGTAGAGAAATTTAACGGCACACTAAAACGCATGTTAAGGCGCATGTGCAGTGAAAGACCAAAAGATTGGGATCGCTATATCCCTGCGCTATCATTCGCGTATCGTGAATCCCCTCAAGAAAGCCTAGGTTACTCCCCCTTCGAACTTATGTACGGCCGAACAGTACGAGGACCACTCACTATTCTTAGAGAGTTATGGACGGGTGAAATACCAGACGAAGATGTGAAGACGACATATCAGTATGTCATAGACTTACGCGAACGCCTAGAATTCACTTGTGAATTAGCTCGAGAGGAACTCACTAAGTCAAGTACTCGCTACAAGAAATACTACGACGCGCGTACCAAAGACCGCACGTTTGGCATAGGAGATCGGGTATTAGTTCTTCTACCAACTGACTCGAATAAATTGTTCATGCAGTGGAAAGGCCCTTTCCCTGTGCTAAGGAAAGTTGCACGTCACGACTATTGTATAGATATGAATGGGAAGGAGCGTACGTTTCATGCGAATCTCCTTAAGAAATACATAGTGCGAACAGAAGCCGAAGATAAACCAGAGATTATCCATGCCGCTGCGAGCCTTATGCGTGTAAGCCATAGCGTGATAAATGACCAATTAGAAGAAGGAATGGTGGAAGTAAAATTATTGCCGATAGAACAGACTGAAGATTGGCAAACTGTGCAAGTTTGTGAGAGTCGCAGTGAAGCGCAAAAACAACAACTTAGAGGAATACTACAAGAGTACACAAATGTGTTCACAGATATTCCAGGTCGCACAGACATAATTGAGTATGAGATAAAGCTGACAACTAATGATGCGATATACTCCAGAGCTTACCCAGTTCCCCTTTCAACAAAAGATGTAATCAAGAAAGAAATCGACACTATGATCAATCTCGGTGTAATAGAAAGATCGAAGTCGAAATAATGCGTCACCCATCGTACCGGTACTTGTACGAAAGAAAGACGGCACGAATAGATTTTGTGTAGATTTCCGGAAATTGAATAGAGTCACGATTTTCGATCCTGAGCCAATTCCGAATCCAGACAATCTGATGGCACTTGTAGGTTCTGCGAAATTCTTCTCCAAATTAGATCTCACAAAGGGGTATTGGCAAATTCCTATTTCAGACGCAGATAAAGATAAGACCACTTTCATAACCTCTGAGGGATTGTACCGCTTCACCGTGCTACCGTTTGGAACAGTAAATGCGCCGGCTACTTTCACGCGTATGATGAGAAAACTGCTTGAGAATATCCCACGAGTTGTGAATTTTATCGATGATGTTCTGATATACACCGATACTTGGGAACAACACGTTGAAACCTTTCGAGATGTTTTGGACCGCTTACAGAAAGCAAATTTGACTGCCAAACCATCCAAATGCATGGTAGGCTATGAGTCACTCGATTTTTGTGGACACATTGTTGGCAATGGCGTAGTAAAGCCTCAACCAGAAAAGATCACGAAAATTATGAACGCATCCCGACCACGAACAAAAAGGGAAGTAAGATCACTCATGGGTCTTGTGAATTATTATCGGAAATTTATCCCGAACTTTTCAGCTATTGCAGTACCGATTACAGATCTGACCCAACCAGACCATCGACTCCCCAGTCGCCGTCGCCAAGGAACCACTGGCAGACCATCGACTCCCCAGTCGCCGTCGCCAAAGAACCACTGGCAGACCATCGACTCCCCAGTCGCCGTCGCCAAGGAGCCACTGGCAGACCATCGACTCCCCAGTCGGCGTCGCCAAGGAACCACTGGCAGACCATCGACTCCCCAGTCGCCGTCGCCAAGGAACCACTGGCAGACCCTCGACTCCCAGTCGCCGTCGCCAAGGAACCACAGGCAGACCATCGACTCCCCAGTCGCCGTCGCCAAGGAACCACAGGCAGACCATCGACTCCCCAGTCGCCGTCGCCAAGGAACCACTGGCAGACCATCGACTCCCCAGTCGCCGTCGCCAAGGAACCACTGGCAGACCCTCGACTCCCAGTCGCCGTCGCCAAGGAACCACAGGCAGCCCCTCGACTCCCCAGTCGCCGTCGCCAAGGAACCACAGGCAGACCCTCGACTCCCAGTCGCCGTCGCCAAGGAACCACTGGCAGACCATCGACTCCCCAGTCGCCGTCGCCAAGGAACCACTGGCAGACCCTCGACTTCAGAGTCGCCGAAGAACTGCCGGCCGATCCTCCGACTCCCTTTCATCATTGCCAAAATCGGTACCCCCTTCGCCGGGCTATATCAATGAGAGATCAGGGTTGCTATTTATTTAGTTAATACTTGTATTTTATTTCATGTGTATTGACCGTATAATTATGTAGATAGGAATAACGCAAGGCTGTAAATAAATATGTAAATACTTGTAAGTGACAACAGAAAGAGGTAAATTGTTTATTTTGTTTTGTGTGAAACAAATCGGACCACCGAAGGTTACAACTCACGGGGTGGGGCTTTCCATATACCTCATCTCTTGTAGAGTTTGTCATATTCAGTATGTTGGCGAGACCAAAAACACCCAAAAAGGAACCACTGGCAGACCATCGACTCCCCAGTCGCCGTCGCCAAGGAACCACTGGCAGACCATCGACTCCCCAGTCGCCGTCGCCAAGGAACCACTGGCAGACCATCGACTCCCCAGTCGCCGTCGCCAAGGAACCACTGGCTGACCATCGACTCCCCAGTCGCCGTCGCCAAGGAACCACTGGCAGACCATCGACTCCCCAGTCGCCGTCGCCAAGGAACCACAGGCTGACCATCGACTCCCCAGTCGCCGTCGCCAAGGAACCACTGGCAGACCATCGACTCCCCAGTCGCCGTCGCCAAGGAACCACAGGCAGACCATCGACTCCCCAGTCGCCGTCGCCAAGGAACCACAGGCTGACCCTCGACTCCCAGTCGCCGTCGCCAAGGAACCACTGGCAGACCATCGACTCCCCAGTCGCCGTCGCCAAGGAACCACTGGCAGACCATCGACTCCCCAGTCGCCGTCGCCAAGGAACCACTGGCAGACCATCGACTCCCCAGTCGCCGTCGCCAAGGAACCACTGGCTGACCATCGACTCCCCAGTCGCCGTCGCCAAGGAACCACTGGCAGACCCTCGACTCCCAGTCGCCGTCGCCAAGGAACCACAGGCAGACCATCGACTCCCCAGTCGCCGTCGCCAAGGAACCACAGGCAGACCATCGACTCCCCAGTCGCCGTCGCCAAGGAACCACTGGCAGACCATCGACTCCCCAGTCGCCGTCGCCAAGGAACCACTGGCAGACCCTCGACTCCCAGTCGCCGTCGCCAAGGAACCACAGGCAGCCCCTCGACTCCCCAGTCGCCGTCGCCAAGGAACCACAGGCAGACCCTCGACTCCCAGTCGCCGTCGCCAAGGAACCACTGGCAGACCATCGACTCCCCAGTCGCCGTCGCCAAGGAACCACTGGCAGACCCTCGACTTCAGAGTCGCCGAAGAACTGCCGGCCGATCCTCCGACTCCCTTTCATCATTGCCAAAATCGGTACCCCCTTCGCCGGGCTATATCAATGAGAGATCAGGGTTGCTATTTATTTAGTTAATACTTGTATTTTATTTCATGTGTATTGACCGTATAATTATGTAGATAGGAATAACGCAAGGCTGTAAATAAATATGTAAATACTTGTAAGTGACAACAGAAAGAGGTAAATTGTTTATTTTGTTTTGTGTGAAACAAATCGGACCACCGAAGGTTACAACTCACGGGGTGGGGCTTTCCATATACCTCATCTCTTGTAGAGTTTGTCATATTCAGTATGTTGGCGAGACCAAAAACACCCAAAAAAAACGGATCTATGGCCATAGGTCTACTATCAAAACCGGTAAAATGGACACCCCTGTTGGGTATCACTTCAATCTCCCTGATCATTCGATATCAGATATGAGTGTACTGGGCATAGAATCACTTGGTCACCGTAGTAATGCTGTCCGTCTTAGCCGTGAGGAAATGTGGATGAAGCGTCTTCGGACTATTCAACCATGTGGTCTCAACATCCAGGAGGGTAATGACTAACACCATGCAGCTTTCTGATAATCCTTCTTTTGTGTCCTTCACACTTCTCTCTTTGATCTTTCCCCCTCTTGTCACTAATCCCTACCCCACTCCTTGCCCTTCTCTTTGATCTTTCCCCCTCCTCTCACTAATCCCTACCCTACTCCTTGCCCTTCCCTTTGATCTCTCCCTACCAGCTTCACTCTTTGTCCTTTGTTTCTCATCCGTGACCTATTCACTCTCTCCCCCCTTCCTTCGTGTACATGTATCTGTTTTGTCCTTGTCACTTTGCCTTTGAGAAAGGTCCTGCTAGGATCGAAACGTCAGGCCCACTCAATTTTAAGGGAAAAAAAGATGTCTTATTTCGAGCGGTTTCTCTCCTGGCTTACATACAACGCAGTGGTAGTATCTTTTTTAAAGGCTGAATTTACCATGTTATAACGAAAAATCTGTGGCTGCCAGAACTCCAGTCTGCGAGCACCTGGTTCAACCCGGTTCATCCATGGTTCAACAGGAAGAAACTATGATAACCCCCCTATGGAATCAATATAAGCACAGAACACATGCACAGCAAGTGAATTGTTTTCGTACATTTTTGGGGTTCCACATTTCGATCACTGCAGAGACTGGAGGCGGTGTCACTGAATGGGATAACACCGTCATTTTCACACTAGTACAAAAACTGAGATATACAGCTATAGGGCCTATAAGTGGTTTTTTCCTAAATAGTTTTTTTATTGATTTCTTCACTTCTTGACGGTTTTGACACGCGTCCCATACTATATAGCTGTACATATTTGGAATTATTAAGCGTGGTTTTCCACTGGAATTATTCTTCATTTTTCTTCAAGTAAAATAATTAGTATGATCTCATGTATTTTAAAATATAAAATCAACCATTATTTTTGTTTAGCAGTCAAAAATAGTTCATGTTTTTGCCTTTCCCTTCTCATCACGAGAGCAATTCTCTTATACTTTTATAGCTGGTTTATTCCTGACTTTATATCAGTCAGAGCACGTGTACACAACTGCTACTTGGACAAACCTATCGCCCCCGGGCCAATAACAATACTGCAGGTTGTTTTTTCTAGTCTGGTCCCACGTCGCCCAGCCGCAGATTTTGCGCGTGTAATAAGAGCACTGTTCTTCGCGTTGATTGGGTTACCAAACGTGCGCAAATTAACACAATATGGAACGGTAGAGGGCGGCTTCAGAAATCTCCATAGTGTTCTGCAACCTATATGGGAAGCACTATCTGGGCTTCAGCCGGGTAGCTCATGAATAATTCAACAAAGTGACGTAGAAGTGAAGTGAATATCTTAATAGGTACATGTACACTGTACACTGTGCAGTATCATATACGTCATAATGTTGAATTATTCATGATCTACCCGGCTGGAGCCCAGATATTGCTTCTCAAGTTGTTCATATACGTCATAATGTTGAATTATTCATGACCTGCCCTGCTGGAGCCCAGATAGTGCTTCCCAACTTATATGCCTGTAACGGTAGCATAAAATGGTCCGTCAGTAGAAAGAGTGATGAATATTCCTATAAATACACGACGGAGAGTTCTACTTCGTTGTCGTCTTCGGCACAACAGAAGATAGAATAGCGAAATTTAACCATCGTCTCGGTTTAATTTTAGTCAAGTGGAAACGCGGCTTCATCGCCCTTCCCCTGTCCGATGTCGAAAAGCGATCTCTCTTCTCCCAGCACACCGTGGGATAGTCCCTAACGCAGATGAGGGAGCGCCTTTTCTTTACAGCTATTCTCCTATATTTCGTTTTTCCTTTTCCATTTTCGCAAGTACCTCCTTTTTCTTTGTCTTTATTCTTCTTTCCCTCATTCTAGCACCAAGTGAGGCGGCTTTCCTTTCTCTAACCTGTACAGTCATATATCCTTTCAAAAGACCCCCTGCAGACTCTTGCATGTGCCCCCTACTCCCCTCCCACTGAGTCCCAGCAAAGAGTGGCAGTGGTTTTGCCTTACCCCTAGGACTGCTCCTGGCAGGAGTGAGGAGAGCTGGTAGGGCTGGTACGTGCCCCGTGGTGGAGAGCTCGGCTGCAGGGGCCGGAACGGGCCTGCCCAGCCGGTCTCTTGCGTCGGTTAGCATGCCTCTGTCTCGTCGGCGGGTGTCGCATGCAATTATGTCCGCTGTGCAATACTATCCGGCGGACATTATTGCATATGCAAAACCGTCCGCCCGGACGCTGCTGCATAATGCTATTGTGTCCGCCCGGACACACGTGCATATGCAATAATAATATTGTGTCCACCACCATGCAAAACGGTCCTTGCAGTAAAACTGACGGGACGGAAGTACACATACCAGATTGAAACTGGTCCTAGATTTAGGCCCAAATTAATTTAGGGCCAGCTTCAATCTGGTGGTACACATGTCATTCACGTAGGCTGGTTCCCGTCCTCTACGTGGTCTCCAGACGTCTCACGTCCTTCCCCGTAGGGGACGGGAACCAACCTAGTCATGCATGTCGTTTATAAAATAATTATGTCGAAGGATTTAAAATTCGCTTGGTCGGCGTGATGTCGCAGAATGGCATTCTGGCACCTGATTGGTCAGTTTGACTGTTCCATGTTATTCCCTGGAGTGAAAAATTACTACAGGCGTGAAGGATAAAGTTTATGAAATTTAATTTTAATGAAATTTTGTTCTTATTTTGTTCTAGAATCTATTTCTAGTAATAACTTCATGCAATTCCATCTGATGAATTTTCACTCATTTTAAAAGTGGACATTATTAGAACCACTCCATAGACACTCTATGGTAAGTTTCACTCCAGTTGAAGGGAGTGAGCCTTTCAAACTCAATGGCCCCGACCAACAGAAGAAAAAAACGATGAAGCAGTTAAAGGATCTGAAGCTGCAATCACAATGAACGTGAATTTTCACACTGCATGTGCATATACGTACGTGTACATTCGGTGCATGTACGCTCGGTTACTTACGTACGTCTACGTTGGACAGTTTTGCAAAGCCCCGGACACAATTGCATATGCAAAAGTTCGGAGCGGACAGTTTTGCGTGGCGGACACTTTTGCATCTGAAAACGGCTCCGGGGCGGGAAGGCGTATAGGTCAATAGACGGCGCTCCAACTAAACGCCGTCAGCGTTGGTCGGACCCCGAGGCCGGCGGCACCGAAATCGCGGAGGCCGGCGAGGGTCGGGATATCCTCCAAACATTATTCGTGCTCGGAGGAGATGGAGGCCCTGGCTGGGCCTCTTCTGATCATGTCGGGCGGGGAGGAACCGTCCTCTCTGGGCGGGTTCTAGGTACCGCCGCGAAGGTCCGATGAGCCGACCAGAGTGGCGCCACCGAGGGCTCGTCCGGGCAGGCCGACCGAGGGCTCGTCCGGGCAGGACGACCGAGGGCTCGTCCGGGCAGGACGACCGAGGGCTCGTCCGGGCAGGCCGATCGAGGGCTCGTCCGGGCAGGACGACCGAGGGCTCGTCCGGGCAGGCCGATCGAGGGCTCGTCCGGGCAGGCCGATCGAGGGCTCGTCCGGGCAGGACGACCGAGGGCTCGTCCGGGCAGGCCGATCGAGGGCTCGTCCGGGCAGGCCGATCGAGGGCTCGTCCGGGCAGGCCGATCGAGGGCTCGTCCGGGCAGGCCGATCGAGGGCTCGTCCGGGCAGGCCGATCGAGGGCTCGTCCGGGCAGGCCGATCGAAGGCTCGTCCGGGCAGGCCGATCGAGGGCTCGTCCGGGCAGGCCGATCGAGGGCTCGTCCGGGCAGGCCGATCGAGGGCTCGTCTGGGCAGGCCGATCGAGGGCTCGTCCGGGCAGGCCGATCGAGGGCTCGTCCGGGCAGGCCGATCGAAGGCTCGTCCGGGCAGGCCGATCGAGGGCTCGTCCGGGCAGGCCGATCGAGGGCTCGTCCGGGCAGGCCGATCGAGGGCTCGTCCGGGCAGGCCGACCGAGGGCTCGTCCGGGCAGGCCGATCGAGGGCTCGTCCGGGCAGGCCGATCGAGGGCTCGTCCGGGCAGGCCGACCGAGGGCTCGTCCGGGCAGGCCGATCGAGGGCTCGTCCGGGCAGGACGACCGAGGGCTCGTCCGGGCAGGCCGATCGAGGGCTCGTCCGGGCAGGCCGATCGAGGGCTCGTCCGGGCAGGCCGACCGAGGGCTCGTCCGGGCAGGCCGATCGAGGGCTCGTCCGGGCAGGCCGATCGAAGGCTCGTCCGGGCAGGCCGATCGAGGGCTCACGCGCCACCAACGCCTCCCCGGTTGAGGAGCAGCGTACACGTGACTCCGTGCCTCTCCCGGGGACTTGCCAGATCATCCAGTGTCCGGCGAGGGACTGCGACTGGAATATTCCCCCATGGGAACGTCTGCCCTGAAGTGCCACGTGGGGCAGCCATCGGAGACACGTGATCCTCAAAGTAAAAAATGTCCCTGGTGCACTTCGCAGCTCTTTCATCTTTTGTTAAGACAAGTGTCCTTTCCCCCAGATTTCATCATGGTCGTCATCTCTCTCCTTCTTATAATAATTTTCCCTTAACATCACTGGTATGAGTGACCCGCCCACCTTTGACCTCTGTCGAAACTATGACATTTCTTTTCTGCAGGAATGCCAAACCTCCACTGAATCAGACATCCGATTATGGAGTACGGTATGGAGAGGCCAGCTGATTGTCAGTCTTGGCAGTTTCTCTTCTCGCTCTAATAGGGGTCTAATACCTTTTCCCTTTCGAACATTTTCATTTTGACTGACAGGAGAGGACTGGTCGTTTCCGGAGTCCTTATATAATTATAGAAGTCACTCCTGGACCGAGCTGCGACTCGTCAATATACATGACAATATACGACCTCGCGGAGAATTTTCCTTTTCCGAACCTTCTTCCCCCCCCCCAGCAGTTTACCTTTCCTGATGGAGGGTGACTTCAACTGCGAATGGAGAGCAAGCTGGACAGGACAGGAAACTCGATCTTCTGTGTCGTATGACGGGGGCCAGCAAGATCTGGGTCAGCTGACCCGCGACTTTGATCTTTCTGACGGTCGGAGACGGCTGCATCATGTGGAGCATCCCGTCACTTGGAGGAATGCCTCCAACTCTATTTACAGTATATGTAAAGCCGACTCGACCGCTTCTATACTTGCCTCCCTTGGGCATGCGACCACTTCCCATTTCATTTCTCTGACCATGATGGAATCATTCTCTCTGCTTACCGGCTATTGGAAGCTGCAATGTAGCCACGCTGACCATCGACTCCTTCCAGATATAAGTTCCGTTCTATTCCTTGGGTGGCGGACCCTCAGGCGAGGTTACGACTCCATCTTGGCGTGATGGGACCGTAGCAAGTCCTTGATCGGCTCCCACTCCTGCCGCCTCGCTAGGGCCCGCCGTAAAAACAAACATTGTCTCCCCTTTTCCTTTTCCCAGATCACCGCCAGTCTGAGTGGGGGTTGGAGGGACTCCAACCTGCTGACAGAGCTGGAGCGGATCAAGCCGAAGGGGCTAAAGTTAGTTGGGTCGATCCGCATCCAGCAGCTGCAGGACGGGGACAGTCTATCCGGCCACTCCCTTCTCCTGGAGTTCAGCTCCCGGCGTGCTTCGTCTGTTCTTGCGGTCAGGTTGGCTGACGGCACAGAGTCATCTTTCCGGCGGAACCAGTGTCCGGAAGTTCACAGTCCTTTCTGGACGGGCTGACGGACACTGTTTCGGAGGTTGATGCGGAGGAGTTGGACGCTTCGCTGCGTCTGTGCGAGTTAATCTCTGCACAGTATAATATGCACAAGGGCAAGACGCCCGGAGGTGATGGGCCCCCAAAATAGATTTTTGTCACCTTTTTGGACCTGCTCAGCCCGGATCTTGTGGAAGTCTTCGCCTCCGTTTGATGCATACCGGCTCTCCACAGGAGTGCCATTGTAGCTCTTCTGGAAAAGACTGTGGATCCGGCCCTCCCTCAAAACAAGCGGCCCATCTCCCTATTAAACGTGGACTACAATTAAGATTTTGGCCCCCTTCTCTAGTGAGTCCTTTTCAGACTTGTGGCGTCGCGGGTCTTTGGATCCTCGATCTTCGAGGGACAGCCTCGTACGTTCAGGAGTGCTCCCTCAATTATTTTCGTTTTCATTGAACCTGCAACAGAAGGTGTCTGACCGAGTCGACTGGTCCTTCCTGTTCGTAGTGTTCCGTCGTCTGGGATTTGGTCTGGGCTTTGCCCGTTGGCTGGGCATACTCTATGAGGATATCTGCTTAACGGGGTCCTGGTTAACGGGCATCATTCTGTCTGTTCCTTTCATTGAGACGTCCGTCAAGGCTATCCACTGTCTCCGCTGATGTACGTGGTCTTTATCGAGCCGTTCGCCGCTGGGATGCGCTGGGATCACAGTATCATGGCACGGCAACCACCTGCCTGGCAGCTGTGCATCAGTGGAGTGCAAGATCGTTGTGGTTGTTCGTCCTTCCTGTGGGGGAAGACTGAGGACCATCTTCATTGATCATCTGGCCCGGGGGTTGTGTGGCCGGGTTCCGATGTTGCTGATGAGGCCAGTCCGCGTCCGGGCGGAAGTTTCTGGAGCACTCTGGACAGGATAGCGAGGCCCCAGCGCCAAGAGCTGAGGAACTGCTGCAAGATCAGGATTTGCGAGCATAACGCTTGGTCTTAGCTGCCTTGATACGTTGCACTTCATAAGCTGCTGAGCCCTTGGCGATGATGCGTACGACACAATCTGCGTAATCCGGGACGTCCCCTCTTTTAGGTGCCTTTTCCGTCTTGTTAGCCTCTTCCAAATGTCTTTGGTCAGGGCGGACGGAGCTGGTGCATCTGTCCATGGTATGCCAGCACGCCACCTCCAGTGGTCTGGGGGTGACCGATGTCCAGCTCAAGTGCAATTGCATCTTCGTGAGAGGTCCCGCCTCCTCTTTCTCCCGCCCAGGCATCATGCACTTTACTTCTGGACGGCGCTACCTTCGCTGTGGATTACCCCCTAGATACCATTCTGGGAGTGGATTTTTTGCTTCTTCGCTTTGTCCACTCAGTTCAGCTGGGAATCTACGCCAGTCTCAGGACTGTGGGCGCTCCACGTGAACTCTATATAGGCCTACCTGCGGAATGACCCTCTCAAGCAACTCCGCGTTCTACCATTTTCTCCCTCTCGAATAGCACTCTCTATATATTGGCGCATCCGACCAGCGGGGTATGGTCAAGAGTGGTCATCCTCTTTCAACCCGGGGGATTGGCTGCGGCAGATGTCCTCGCAGGTTCTGCGGCGAGTCCAAGACCATTCTTCACCTCCTATGGCAGTGTCCCCTTTGAATCTTTGCTGTGGGAGTGGGTGGAGCATGTCGGGGGTCGGGTCCTGGGCCCATCTTTTTTTATCTCCCTTGGGACTATCCTCTTTGCCGAGCGGCTGGCTCCTAAGAATCCCCATTCCCCCTCTGTCTAGTATGTCATCTCGGTGGTCAAGTGGTTACGAGCATCACCATCTAGATCAAGGGTAGGTTCAAGGCTACGGCCGGGACTGTCTTGAGGCGAGCATCCAGCGCCTTGAGCCCGCTGCATTTCTTTTCACCTGGGCTGTGGGTGGTCTGTTCCATATTTCCAATTATGGCCAAATCACTTTCTTATCACTATACTCCCCTGTGCGTGCTATTTATATTTTCCCCTTCATACCTTCTGTCTACTAAGACGAACCAATTTGAATTTTATTTTCCCCGTTGTCCCCGTCTCTTGTGATTTTTGCCTCATGTGTGTTCTGTCCTTTTGCTGGCCTTAGTTCTACTCTTACGTGAGTTTCCTTGGTGCTCTTAGTTCCTTGGCAGGGAAAACTAGCCTGCCATAGACCCAAGTCCCATGCTAACGGACCAGGTCTAAAACCAAAACTCTTATTTTCCATGACTTTGACCTGGACTCGAATCACGATAATGTGACACCTCAGAAAATGTGACACGACAAGGATGGTGTACATTCACTGATGACTGGCTCTTTTAATGGTGTAGCGTCATTTAAAGTAAACTAAACCCCAGTCGAGTCATCCAGGGAGAAATCTCAAGGCGACTATGGTATTCTTGAAGTATGAGATTGAGAAATGCAGACTGCTGCAATCACATGTGTGCAGGACAAGTTCTTATAGGCTTGAATGACTCTCGTAGGGTGTGTCTCCCTAGACATCTTGGATCTTGTGTCTGTCCGTGAACGCTCTATTACGGAGAAAGACCCTTGCTCCAACGTGGAGTTCCTCGTCCCTTGCTGCTTCATTGTGGCGTTGCTGTCTTCTGAGAGCCTCCTTCTCTGTCTTCTCAGAAGCCAACTCGAATGCTAACCTCATTCGGTTGTGATGGTCAGCAACCGGCCACTGCTCTAACTCTGGATCTTCATTCAGTAGGTCATCTGCACCAAAAAGATGGTCAATGGGCAGCCGGGGTTCTCGTACAAAGAAGAGGTAGTATGGAGAATAGTCGGTGGATGAGTGCGGAGTAGCATTGCATGCATAGATGAGCTCAGGCAAGAGTTCTGGCCATCGTCGCTTCTTCTCTGGAGGAATTGTACTGAGGCGGTCATGAAGAGTACGGTTAAACCGTTCGCAATGGCCATTCCCTTCAGGGTGGTACGGATCAAGTGGTTGTGCCTTTGGATATGCCGTACATACTACACAGCTCGCTGACAATCTTGCTCTAAAAATTCCTGCCTTGGTCACTATGTAGTCGGCGAGGCACACCAAAACGAACGAACCAGTCTCTCACTAGGCATCGGGCCACTCTACGTTGTTTGTGCCAGGCTCCAGGACAGTGAAGTCCATGGCCAGAACTTCCAGAGGTCTTTTGTTGATTAGGGAACCCATGGTTGGATGGAGCTTCCTACCAGCCTTCGCTAGTAAACACCTCTGGCAGTCTCCACAGTGAGCCTCAATGTCGGTGATAATCCCAGACCAGTAACATCTGCTTTGGGCCAGCTTGGTTGTCCTCTCCACGCCTTGGTGTCCAAGTTGGTCATGAAGTTCATCAAGGACTTTACCTTTCAGTGGCAAAGGTAGGAGTAGCTGATGACACTCAAGACGTCATTCCGCACCTCCAATGCATCCCAGAAGTTCAGCAGCTTCCGGGTCTGCCTAGACTCTCTCAGGACTTGTGATGCGGTTGTTCTGTGCTGACTGTCCCAGTAGCGCCAGACTGGCCCGATATATTCATCGGCTCTTTGGAGTGCAATCGAGATTGTTGCTTTACCATTCAGGTTCGGTTCAGGTGTTCTATTTCGTTTTCTTGCATTCAAGATGGCTGCTTCACCATTCAGGTTCGGTTCAGGCGTTCTATTTCGTTTTCTTGCATTCGAGATTGTTGTTCTACCATTCAGGTTCGGTTCAGGCGTTCTATTTCGTTTTCTTGCATTCGAGATTGTTGTTCTACCATTCAGGTTCGGTTCAGGCGTTTTATTTCGTTTTCTTGCATTCAAGATTGCTGCTTCACCATTCAGGTTCGGTTCAGGCGTTCTATTTCGTTTTCTTGCATTCAAGATGGTTGCTTTACCATTCAGGTTCGGTTCAGGCGTTCTATTTCGTTTTCTTGCATTCAAGATTGCTGCTTCACCATTCAGGTTCGGTTCAGGCGTTCTATTTCGTTTTCTTGCATTCAAGATGGTTGCTTTACCATTCAGGTTCGGTTCAGGCGTTCTATTTCGTTTTCTTGCATTCGAGATTGTTGTTCTACCATTCAGGTTCGGTTCAGGCGTTCTATTTCGTTTTCTTGCATTCGAGATTGTTGTTCTACCATTCAGGTTCGGTTCAGGCGTTTTATTTCGTTTTCTTGCATTCAAGATTGCTGCTTCACCATTCAGGTTCGGTTCAGGCGTTCTATTTCGTTTTCTTGCATTCGAGATTGTTGTTCTACCATTCAGGTTCGGTTCAGGCGTTCTATTTCGTTTTCTTGCATTCGAGATTGTTGTTCTACCATTCAGGTTCGGTTCAGGCGTTTTATTTCGTTTTCTTGCATTCAAGATTGCTGCTTCACCATTCAGGTTCGGTTCAGGCGTTCTATTTCGTTTTCTTGCATTCAAGATGGTTGCTTTACCATTCAGGTTCGGTTCAGGCGTTCTATTTCGTTTTCTTGCATTCAAGATTGCTGCTTCACCATTCAGGTTCGGTTCAGGCGTTCTATTTCGTTTTCTTGCATTCGAGATTGTTGTTCTACCATTCAGGTTCGGTTCAGGCGTTCTATTTCGTTTTCTTGCATTAAAGATTGTTGTTCTACCATTCAGGTTCGGTTCAGGCGTTCTATTTCGTTTTCTTGCATTCAAGATGGTTGCTTTACCATTCAGGTTCGGTTCAGGCGTTCTATTTCGTTTTCTTGCATTCAAGATTGCTGCTTCACCATTCAGGTTCGGTTCAGGCGTTCTATTTCGTTTTCTTGCATTCAAGATGGTTGCTTTACCATTCAGGTTCGGTTCAGGCGTTCTATTTCGTTTTCTTGCATTCAAGATTGCTGCTTCACCATTCAGGTTCGGTTCAGGCGTTCTATTTCGTTTTCTTGCATTAAAGATTGTTGTTCTACCATTCAGGTTCGGTTCAGGCGTTCTATTTCGTTTTCTTGCATTCAAGATGGTTGCTTTACCATTCAGGTTCGGTTCAGGCGTTCTATTTCGTTTTCTTGCATTCAAGATTGCTGCTTCACCATTCAGGTTCGGTTCAGGCGTTCTATTTCGTTTTCTTGCATTCAAGATGGTTGCTTTACCATTCAGGTTCGGTTCAGGCGTTCTATTTCGTTTTCTTGCATTCAAGATTGCTGCTTCACCATTCAGGTTCGGTTCAGGCGTTCTATTTCGTTTTCTTGCATTCAAGATGGTTGCTTTACAATTCAGGTTCGGTTCAGGCGTTCTATTTCGTTTTCTTGCATTCAAGATTGCTGCTTCACCATTCAGGTTCGGTTCAGGCGTTCTATTTCGTTTTCTTGCATTCAAGATGGTTGCTTTACCATTCAGGTTCGGTTCAGGCGTTCTATTTCGTTTTCTTGCATTCAAGATTGCTGCTTCACCATTCAGGTTCGGTTCAGGCGTTCTATTTCGTTTTCTTGCATTCAAGATGGTTGCTTTACCATTCAGGTTCGGTTCAGGCGTTCTATTTCGTTTTCTTGCATTCAAGATTGCTGCTTCACCATTCAGGTTCGGTTCAGGCGTTCTATTTCGTTTTCTTGCATTCAAGATTGCTGCTTCACCATTCAGGTTCGGTTCAGGCGTTCTATTTCGTTTATAGATATTGAAGACCACACTTCCACCTTTCAAAAGTTGTATCTTTTCGGTCGCTTGATGATCGGGGCCTTAAAATTAAAAGCCACAGACGCGTGCACGTTTTTTGTTTGTCTGCGCGTACTTTTTCTTTCGTGTTCAGTCACTCTTTTTGGCACTTTATATGTTCAGTTTAGATGTTATGTTACAACGTATTTTGGGGTATATTTTTGGTGAAAGCGAGTTGATCTTCATGATACATACTTTCAGATAACCTTATCATTCACTTCATGTCAATACCTCACTCATGGACAGTACCGTAGTTTTAATTAAGTGTAGGCGGAGTTTCTTGTTTTCGCCCTCACTTCGTGATTAAACTTTAACCAAAACACAAAGAGGTAATTTTGTATGCCTATCTAGATGTTACACTTTCCTGTAAGGACCACGCCATTTTTACGTTATTTCGTGTTAATTGAGCTGCGATCCTGCAAAGCCAATGTACATTTTCAAGAAAGACTAGGTCTTATAATTATAGGCAAATACAAGTCAACACATGCACACACCCATAGCAATGAATTTGAATTTACATGTAAGTGAATGCTTATTCACGAAAGAGAATGCCAGCTTCTTTGCTGAAATTAGCAGGGAAACCTATATTTCTGTGTATTTTGGTGTTTTTTTAGTTTTTGTTCTAATGAGGTTGGATATTTTTGGGATATTCATTGAAAACAAACTGTAAAACAAAATTTTAAAAATCGTTGTTATTTCGTGCGTACGTACGGAGCCTCTAAAGGGACATTTGTTGAAAACAATCATTTCATGCTCACGAAATAAACGACGTGCAGCAACCCAGTGAAAAAGGACACGTTTGTAAGGAAAGATACTATGCTGCTTTGGTTTACCATGGGTTTACACACGCTACTTCGTTTGATTTTTGGAATTTAGGCCCCGTAGCACACAAAGGAATACTTGAAACGAACAATGAAACCCGCTCAGTGTATGTTTTTGTTAGTGGGTAGGCGCAGGTCTACGTGTGTCATTGAAACAAATATATATATTATTTTTATTACATTATTTCGTGCGCACGAAATTATTTCGTGATCACGTGATCATGAAATAATTTTGCGCGCACGAAATAGTAACGATTTTTTATTTTGTTTGTTTTCAACGAATGTCCCTTTAGGGCTCCGTACCGTATACATTTACCTCATACCGTACCACCACTGTATCAATATGAATGAGTGAAAATCCTATAGTAATTGGGGGCGCTGTTTTGTCGCACCGTTATCGCGCGACATATGAATGTTGATAATGCAGTGTGCTATGAGTATGATGTTACTTCAGCTGTACTGAGTACGTGGCATAATCAGATGGTAGACTAGATACATGTACCAGTACATGTATCAATCACTTAGAGTTTTGTCGGACTCAGCATGCTCTAGACCCGCGGTGTTGCTGGTTGAGAATAAAAATGAAAGATGCTGGTACTCATGTACAAACTAATTCCTTGGTACACAGCTGCCTTATATAAGTATTGCTAGTATTCTATTAAGCATTAGTGACCGGTTTCGCAGTTTGGATGATTTCACTGTCCGCCCTACTAAAAAATGCTAGGCCCATGCCCATGGTGTATATCACTCAGTTACTGATCACCGCGCCAACCCAACTCCCACTGTCACTGTCATGGAATAAATTTCCAAAGACTGTCATCTTTCAATTTACTACATTATATTTGGGGGGCTGCAAGAACTTCAACTAGAATGGATGATCGTTCAAATACGGGAATTGCAGCTGTTTACGATGGAGATACGGCCAGACTTGTTCGGAAAGATAAGGTACGTAGGGAAAATAAATATTGTCTTGCGTAATAAATTTAATTTTTACAAATTTGCCAGACGGGCATATTTTTACATGTACTGTAATAACTACCGGTAAATATTACTCGCATACTGTATTAACACTACAGCTTATTACTTAGCCATGGCTAGTGTATGACTCTGAGTAAAAAGGAGTAAAAGGGCTAAAGTAACTGTATCTAGTCTAGACTATAACTTATAAGTAGTCCGAGTAACTTGGACCCTTACAATATTAAATCGCCCTTTTTAAAAAGGGCGATTGTAAGGGTCCAAGTTACTCGGACTAGACAATGAGTATGACTATGACTATGACTGAGATTGTATGGGTGAGTTTGAGTGCACTAGATCAGGACAGGAGTGTATAGTAGATGGAAAGAATGTGTGCTTTCTTACAAGTTACTGGTACATGTACATGTATCGATACATGTAGTCCCACTTACTGGGCCACTAGGAGCTCCCCTTAAATGAGTTTTGAGATTGTCTGTCGCACTAGCGCCTTTATTTTGGTATCTCACTATCTCATTATCCGTGTATAATGGTACTAGATGTTGCAATCATTTCAATTAAACAATTTACACGCATCTTAGCAGAACCTAGAGAATGAGCTGAAAGTACATTGATTAGCTGATATTAGTATGCACTGTAATTGTAGCACATCATGTACATCAACTTGATACGGATAATGCAATCCAACCACCACCAATTTATTCAGAGTATTTGCCATTATTCAGTTATTTGTATTTTGTGGTTAATAATAATTATTTTTAAATGAGTTACAGTAACCCATCATACAAATGTTTGTGTATACTGATTTTATTTTATCTAAGTAGGGATTTGGCATTGATAACAAACCTGGTTGCCTTTTTTGATGTTCTTGCAAGCAAAGTAATTCATGTAGGTGAATCACAGTCTATTGTGCACACACTAACTATCAAACCTCTTGAACATTGATCTTTGCAGTTTTTCTTCCATTTCACTGTGTGACAATTCTGTACATGTACATGTACATGTAAGTGTACTGTAGTTCATAATTTTGAACTTTGTGTCTGCCCCTGTAATACAAACAATTTTCAAAGCTTTGGTATGCTTTTATGCATGTGTACTGTAGTTGTGTACTAGTACTACAATGTAAGTTGACTGTTCAGGTCAAATTTGCTTTGATGGCAAATCCCCTACGCAGTGCATGATGTGTAGGCCTACACTGTACATGTACATGTGTATTAACATGCATACTTTGTACAATGTACATAAATGTATGTATACATGTATTTTCTGTAATTGTGCTAATCATACATGTACACTGTACATCAGTCAAAACATACATGTATTGTAGTCCCCAGTACATCTACCGTACATGGGCTATTTGTTTATGAATTTAGAACATGAAGTGTGACACATACATCTTTTTACCAGTTAAATGGTAAAAGGTTTTATACTTGGCGAAGAGCTATTTGATTAGTATCTTCTTCAGAATTATCCTTGGCAATGCATACAAATGTTATGAACTTATGATGATGCACTTGTCTCTTGTAGCTTAATAAGTCTCAGTCAGAGACGAAATCAGCTGTGTATCAAGTTTGGTCAGTCTTTACTCACTTCAAAACATTTCAGTACTTGGATTCCTCTGACTCGTCATCAGTCACATGGTCATGATCAGTTAAGAAATTCTTCAACCATAACAGTTCCTTTCTGTCGTACTAGGAGATACCAGAACAGCCCTCTTGTAGCATTAATTAAGTTGCTCAACAGTGTGTCTGATTAAACATTTCTATCTAATTGTATAATTCCTTTGTGTTTTGACCCTCCCCTCCTCCTCATTCCGACCCCTCTCCTCCTGACCCCTACCCAGACCCCCTTTTCCCCCCATCCCCCCTTGACCCCTCCCTGGTCCCACATAATATTTCTATGCCTCTCCCACTCTCCTATGTTTCCCTCCCCTTTTTTATTTCAGTAAATGTTGTAAACAGCTTTGTCTTTCAGTCAATCTAATATTATTCCTCTGTCATTTAATTGTGCCCCTTCGTGTATGTATTAATTGATATTAATGTGATTTTACTTCAGCGTCTCCAAGGCTTTTTTGGCCTTTGGTTTTTTAATAACTTTGCCTAGACTTTTAAATGCTTAAATCAATTGATATTCATTTGTTTTAATGAACATGTAAATTGTATTCACAATTCTGACACTGGCGGCGAGGAGTACAGTTTTTTTTTAAATAAATAAACCATTCATCATTCATAATGATAATAATGAAAAGTTAATGAGTGATGACTGGGTCAGTGGAGACACTGTGTCCAGAACTCTTTGGGGGCCTGGCCAAGCATGAGAGGCCCAGGAATGAAGAACAGATCATCATCATGAATCTTCCTGCATAGCCATCCTGGGAGGGTGTGGGGTTCTTTGGACACATAAACGCTTGCTTGAAGCAAACATGTGGTCACTTGGTCACAGCCATCTGTCAGGAGAAAGAGAGGATTGACTGGACATACAGTAGGCCTTCACGTTTGGCAAGAATAAAGTACATTGTGACCAGTCACATTTATGCATCAGGATTGATTACCGTATTGTACATACACGTATACGCAAAACGTCACAATGATACATGAACGGTAACTGGCTTTGTTGTTTTTGTTTTTGTTTTGAGCAGGTTTTTGAGGACAATGCCAACAAGGATGGATCTTTCAAAAGTCGTATAGGCATTGCATTGACCTGCATCGGGTGCATGGTTGGAACTGGTAATATTTGGAGATTCCCTCGGATCTTGGCCAACAACAGCGGTGAAAATGGTATCTAATCAATGTTATTTCTCCATTCTCATTCTTCAAGTCAAATTTTGACATCACATTTGAAACTTGTAGTTTATACAACTTGGCCTTCACATCTTTTAACTTTGGAGTTGTTTAAGGAGACTCCCACTATAACAAGAAATGTCTTGTTTCATCATCTTTAGAAAAAAAACCATAAACATACCTACTGCAGGTTATTGAAGGAGATCACCAAAAATGTTTTAAAATGGGTAAACAATGAGTCATTTAATTTAGTTGTTTACATGCATGTTGTTCTGTCTTCTATGAAAAAAAAAGAATGGGAAATTATTTCATATTGTTCAAAATTGTCTTTGAAAATGGACATTTTGAAACAGGAAGCATGGAATTGGATGTTTTGACAGGATTTATTTGGTTTGTATTGTCAGGTTGTCTGCATTTTCTGATGATCTGGATGGCTTTCCTGTTCATATGGTCCATCCCAATGCTGGTAATAGAGTATGCTGTTGGCCGTTACACCACAAAATCTACCATTATGTCCTTCAAAGAAATGATAGGCATTAATAACATGTGGGGTGGAGCCTGGATCTCCTTGGTAACACTTGGGATAGCGTAAGTTGAAGTTTACTTGCTTCCCTCCTCTATAAGACCAAATTCAGTTGAAAAACTTGCAAAAAAAACTTTGACTGGACCTGAGACCTCTGGTGTTGCATACCACCGCTCTAACCATCTGAGCTACATGTATCCAGCCCTTAAATAGTGGCCTTCACAAAATGATATTCACCAAGTCTTTGTGGGGTAGGGGCGCCAATTTTTCAATTTGTTCAAAAGTTCCCAGTCAGTTTTTCTTTTGTTTGTTTGACTTGAATTGAAAAAGCTGCATCCACTTTGTGTGATCCCTGAGCTGCTGTATCCAGGTTTACAGCAACTATAGTTTGGCTGGATAGCTTAGATGGTTAGAGCGCTTCCAGTGCACAAAACCAACTTGGGTTCAATTCCCAGTCGAGTCAAACTTTTGTTTGTCCTAGGGTTTTTTTCTTTGCCAAGCTCCCAGTCGGTTTTCCCCTAGTTTGACAAAATTCATTTATTATAAAATTATTTTAAATGCATGTATGAGTGGTTCATGAAGTGTTTTAGTGTGTGGACATTCTCTACATGTACACTGATTTTCACCATTCAAGAAAACAAGCTGCATAGTTTTTTCTATGCAACAAGATGCTTCATGATCAAAATTGTCTCATGCTAGTTGACGGCCATTCCAACCAGCCAAGCTGGTCATATGTAAACAAATACTGGCTGGCAGGGTCTCAAATGACACTCTAAATAT
This sequence comes from Luidia sarsii, assembly GCA_949987565.1. Classification (NCBI taxonomy): domain Eukaryota; kingdom Metazoa; phylum Echinodermata; class Asteroidea; order Paxillosida; family Luidiidae; genus Luidia; species Luidia sarsii. The sequence continues at coordinate 2,574,257 of OX465121.1, forward strand.
AAAGAATAACAATGAAAGAGAACAGCTTCAGAACAACTGTCTTCATCTGGTTGTAGCCTCTGTTCATAAGGTTTACCCAATGTGGGGATTTGGGGGAATTTGTTTGAACATGGGATGACAATTGCAACCCACTGCAAAATACAGGCAGTTGATAAATTGGCAGGCCACGCGAAATCTTAGTCCAGGAGCCCTGCTGGCCATGTGAAACACAAACAATGTACTCATGTACATGTACAAGGTCAAACCCCCAAACTATAATGCAGTACACTGTACATGTATCTTGCCCATGAACACGTACATGTATGCAACTATTCATCTACTCCTTGGCTGGTGGTGACACAGTGTTATTAAGGTGCAACATAATAATTCAAGATGAATACTGACCTGACTGATTAGAAAAGCATTTTCAGACAAAATGCAATAGTTTTCTTCTTTTTTCACTGCTCATCAGTACTACAATACAGTAAGATCCAACAGAAATAACAAGTGGTTAGATTGTTTTGGCTTGCACTGGATGCCATAAGCCTTGCTGCTATATGTGAAGTTTGAGTGGCCAAGGCATGTCCCCTCCCCACTTCTCCATCAAGTTTTGTGGTCAGTTTGGACTTCCATGCAAACTTTGCTGCAGGATTTGATTGGAATTACTGTATTGTGCCCTTACATTAAATAGTTGTTTCATGCATCCAGCCTTAAATGATTTGTGTACCTACCAGCCTATGTAACATCTGGCCATGTAAAGTTTTACGATCAAATCACCAAACACATGTAGCCTCATGTATTATCAGGTACAGCCTGTACCAGATGTAACATGTACAGGTCTGTTGCCTAAAATTGCAAATCAATTTCTACTTATAAATGTTTGGAGTCAGGAGTCTCTTGATCAAAGCAGATTATACCCTGGACATATTACACAGACCTGTGCATTTGCACTGGACTAAACGTTTGGCAGATTTTACTGGGAGAATGGTTAGATTTCCAATGGATTATTCCCACATCTATTTGCACTTATACATACAGCACACTTTTAAATCAGTATTAGATGAATGCCATGGTTCGCCTATAGCCAAGTCTTTAAAATTACCGTAGTGTATATGTACATTTCTTAGTGCTATTAATCTGTACAATATGTATGGCAACATAAAAGTTGCTACGGAATCTTTTCCATTGGGTTGTTTGTTCTTGACCATTTTAATACACAATTTTATAAAGCAAAGACAATTAGGTTAGAGTTGACAATGATCAAACTAAATCTCCTTTCAGACCAATTCAGTAATAGTTGAATGAATTAATGCTCTACATGTACTATCCACCTTGCATGTATTGCCTTAACATGAATGAGCTGGGTTTGCAAAATGCAAATGTACACATACTGTAGGCCTTCATTAACATGTACATGTATGTAATACACATGTACACAACTACACATACAGGTACATAATGGTAACATAGGTACATGTACCATGCAGTATGCAAAAACTGTTTGAAACATTTGCTTATTTGGCATGGTTTGTTCATTTGTGTCAGCTGTTATTTTCACTGATATTTCAAATTTGAGGAGCTGCCTGCATCTTGTATATTTTTTTCCAACTGATTTGCATCTGAATGAAAATGGTGGCATGATCCCTGGAGATATATGGCAAATAATGGTTAAATGCTTCTGACTGGTGCCCCACTCACCCCCCCCCCCCGGCAAAGACTAGTTGACTAGTTGTGGAGGCCACCTTCTAAGGGCTGGATAGCTCAGATGGCTAGAGCACTGGTATGCAAAACCAGAGGTCTCGGGTTCAAGTCCAAGTCCAGTCAATGTTTCCTTTGCCATTTTTCAAAGCTGATAGTTATTTGGTTTTTAAACTATGACTCACATTTGACTGAAACTGATGGTTTGCTACAAATCTTGCTAGTTCTAGATCATGGCCTTAGACATTAATTCAAATAGTTTACAAACAGTCTTTTATTTTCTGTTCTGTTTACATCGTTTGTACACGTGTACTCATTTTTTCCCCATTCCATTGGAAACATGAAAACTAAGGTCACTTGTAATGCTTGTATGTATGCATTTAATAAGAGTACACCTGTCTGCACAGCCACCCCAATAAAACATAAGATTATTATTTTTTATGCAGAATGCTTTATTCACATGCCGTGTATGGGTAGTGCAGTAGGTTTGCATGTATGTGGATTGGGACTGAATAATGATGTTATTCGAACAGAGACAAGTTAATTTGTTTGCCACATTAATATATATGATCTACAGTATGCCTAGATGTGTTCATGTACAAGTACAGTATGTAATGAGTCATTGATTGTCAATTGCTGCCTCCTTCTTGAAAACCAATTGTTGCTTTGGAAGTTGCCATCTTCGGGCTTGATAGCCTAGGTACTTTCACCCAGAGAACTGGACTCAAAATCTCATTAGTTAAAGGCCCTACACACAATTTGCACAAATCCAATTGTCGACCTGACTCTTTTTTGTTAAAGTAACTTACTCAAGTGGAAGTAAATACCAGTATCAGATATATGCTGCCATTTTCATGAAAAGTGTAATTTCGTATTTCCAACGGTTGTTTTAAACCAAATGTGCTTACCAGCCGTAAAGCCCTACACACCATTTACACAAATCCAATGATGCACGTCCATTTGCAATTACCAGCGACGACTGTTTCATGATTTACTCACAATTTTCCGGTTTTAGTAAGCACTGTGGCTCAATTGAAAATTCTGAGAGGTGCTTTTTATGATCCTTAAAGCTGACACAGTTTGATGAAAAAACTAGCAAGTTTTTCACCATTTTCTCGCGACATGGTTGACGGATTGAGCTTTACTGTGATATTTCATGCATATGCTGGATTATGGTACTATGTGTTTCTAAGACCTTTACTAATGGTGTGTAGGGGCTTTAAGTCGGACTTTCTTTCCTCTTTGATAAATTAATTATTTTGTTATGCAGAATTTTCCTCTTTATTTCCTTCCCTGGATTTATTTGCTTGTCACACCATGAAGTAGGATATCAAAGATGTACACAAATAAAGTCCATCTACATGTATATGTACATGAATGAATATACACTGCACATATTAGTTTCTATGTTCACATCATACCATAATGTATTCAGTTTAACTGGTTATTAAATTACCCGGTACATGTGTGATTGTTCGTAACTTAATCGGCCACTGAATGCATAGAAATTTAACCATAGCAGAATCTATCCAGAAGAATACATGTACATGTACATAAGTTTATTTGATAACTTACATGTAGCTATGTCACAGATAAATTGTCCCCACAACAGCAGCCGATTTTACGAAACTTCAAATGTTGCGTACGCAACATTTTGTTGCCTAACTAACGCAACATTGTGCTGCCCTTTCTAAATAGTGTACAAAAGAGCCATTGTGGCGCAAGACTTACGCAACATTTGTACGTTGCGTAACTTACGCAACCTTTCTTGAAATCGGCTGCAGGGATCTATTTTTGAAAGATTATACAGTCATAGACAAGGAAATACTGTACATGGAAGGGTGCATGGTTGGAAGGCAGCACATTTAAAATATAAACTATAACCATTTTTTTTTCAAATTCAACTTGCATTGTACACGTATGTTTATACCAAAACATTGTACAGTATATTTTGTATTTTAACTATTTGCACTTTTGTGTTCTTATTAACAGGGCATACTACTCAGTAATTGTTGGCTGGTGTCTGTACTACTTTTTCCATTTCATGATATACGATCTTCCAGCTTCATCCGCTGAGAGCGATGAAATCTTCATACATTTTGTTGAGGTAATGTATGGAATGTTAAAACAACCAATGGCATTATACATGTTATAGCATGGCAACCTACAACACAATACTGGCCAAAATGGAGGTTCATGTAGTGAATACATAGTTGTCATTGCCTTCATGCCCAAATGTTGCAGTACACGTTGATTATTATCACATTTAATTTAGAAGTGCTCCTTTTTGTATACATGTAAATTATACCGGTAGTCTTTCTCCTTTAAATAGAAACCTACACACACATGTACTGTAGCTTGGATATTTTGATTTATGAAATGCTACAGTATGTACTTTTGTATATCATTTACCCACTAAGTTAAGACAAAAGAAATGTATTTCATGGTGTCAACACAAACCTTCCACTTGGTACTTCCACTATAATGCAAACCACTCAGGTTTTTTTTAAAACCTTTGATGAATTCAAAATAATGTGTATATGCACATGTATGTTTAAATGTACCGTACTACAACTAAATTGTCTTGTAAGTAAGTCAAGGCCAATTTCAAAGAGCTGAGTGAGAACTTGACCCGGATTGAAAATATCAAAACATATTTCAGGAATTTCCTTTGTTTTTCATTGTTTAGGTTTTTTATACTAAGGGCCATAGGTTTGTGTACAAATTAGCTGTGAAATCCATTAAGGGCCTAATATCAAATACAAATGGCTTCAAACTTGGCACATACTTAGGTTAGTAGATGGAGATTCATTGCAAAAAGTGAGATCATCATGACGTCATCAGGGGGGTCACGTGACAGGTCATTAAAATGTCAAACTTCAAACTTAATTATTAGCAAAAGTATCGGTTAGTTTGGTTTCAATTTTGCAGCATATCTAAGTTGGGAAAAGATGTATCCAAAAATAGCCCTCATTCGATCGTGACGTAATCTCATGAATATTAATGAGGTCATAAACTTTTAAGATGTTAACATTCAATTGAGCATATTTGGCCAACGGAGCGAGATTTTTTTCATTTTTTCTTTGATATCTATTGGGGACATGGTTTAGAAACACCTTCCGGAGCCAAAATGTCGTTACGCAATCATGACGTCATCAAAATGTGTGATTTTAAAACACATATAAGGCATTGGCCGATCATCTCGAAATTTGGTATGTAGTTAGCTATCGTGCTAGACATTCCAAATCTAAAGTTTGGAACCGAAGGACTATTGTTTATATTTTTTATGAATTTTTGAATACCACACTCGAGTCCCATAGGCTTTGTGCACAAAATATGTACATGCGTTTTGGAGTAGGAATGGGGCTATTCTATGACTTGTTACAAACAGAAGCGGAAAAGCTCTATCCTCTGTTTCACAACAGACATATATTTCTCGTTCATTGTATTGCTCTAGTAATATACATGTAAGCCAGATTGAAAGTATTGTGAGAGCATGCCATAGTCTGTTTTTCTGCCATTTAATTAGGATGTCGAGAGGCAATTTGTGTTGAATGATTTGGGTCCCTTTATTTTTATGAAAAAAAGTACACTATCAATTTCATATTTTCTACTGTATATGCATGTACAAGATGCTTGGACTAATAGAACATAACATTGCATAGTTCTAAAGACAAATCTACCAAAGTCCCTTTTTCCCCATTAGCCTCAACTGCCTATTTAGCAATGCAAGCTTGATTTGCATGTATTTTTCTCATAACAATAGGGTGCTAGATGAACCATGATTTTGGTATCCTTTGTTTTTCATGGGACACTTTGCAGGATTCCTGGTGGCCAGTGCTGTGTCATTTTGCAGCAATTGTGTTTGCTGCCTTCTCTGTGGCTTGGGGTGTCAAAAGTATTGAGCTGGCTAACTGCATCATTGTTCCTATCTTCCTGATCCTACTTCTATTCACATTCATCTGGAGCATGACATTTGAGTATGCAGGCAGGGGCCTTCGTTTCATGTTCTCTCCAGATTGGGGTGAGTTTGACGGTTACCTCTACTAACATGGCTGGTATCTCTTATGCACATGGCTCACTTTACCGTGTGCCTACACATGTAGCAAATTATTATATTCATATCATGACAGCAGGAATGTTCACTGATTAATAAACCACAGTAACAAACATATGCACCAAATGTATGCTAAAGTTGAAAACCTGTAAAAACTATTTTGATCATTACATCTGAAACCAGGAATAATTACCAGATGTCTTAACCACTTTGCACCGGGGGGGGTTTTCAGTGCCGATGACCGCCATACAGGGGTTTCTGAACAATGCATCATTTTCAAATCTCGCTAAAACAATCGGAACAATATATTTCTGTGAAATAAATTGATAAGTGTATACTATGGGTACAAGAGAGTAAAGCATGGCACAATTCGGACGTCGTTGTGGCTTTTGTCAAGAGATTATCTGTTCGAAAAAGGGCCCTTTGTGCATCGTCAATGGACCGTAACGGACGTGTGTGTGTGTGTGTGTGTGTGCGTGTACGGTGCTGTCAATCCCTGACCGCAGACTCCAGCCTCCACTCCAGGCAATCAAATCTTCGAGTTGGTCGGCCACAACCAAGCTACAGATTACGGTAAAGAATGTGGGGGAATTCCAATGCCAGATCAACGACCGTTGGTCTGTGTGGCATGCAAAGACAATGTCCCCCGCGTGCTTTCAGCTGCAGCGCGGTATCCCTCGATCCTCCACAGTAAAAGTCCCACAATTGCACAATTACTGCTGCCAATCTTGCAATTCATGTGGCAACTTGCGTCAAAAAGGGTCTTTGTACTGATTTGTATTGCTTTGTTCTAAGCTGAAAAGAGTCTTTGTTAGTGGTGCCCGGAATTGGAGGGCCCCGTCGCATAGTCAAGCCAATGGAGCTCCGGATTCGGAGGTCCCGGCGTTAAGTGGATCTTAATAACCTTTTTGGAACTGCTGTCTGATTTATAACTCCATCTGATATTAAATTGCCAATTTAGATCAAGTGCTAAAGTTATGGTAAAAGTGGAAAATTTCTGGATTTAATAATTGAATAGCCATGAAAAAAATTGGAATTTTATTTGGCCAGTTTTGGAAATTTAATATCAGTGAAAAACTTGTGTAATTTTAACCCAACATTGGATTTTCTTTTGACTTGTTGCAGACATGTTTAAGGTGCCTGGCATGTGGGTTGATGCAGTCACACAAAATGCTTTTGACACTGGGGCTGGCTCTGGCCTGTTTGTATCCTACGCGGCTTTCATGACGGCTAAAAATGGCATCGTCCGCTATGCCTGCCTGGTACCTCTATGCAATAACGTTATCAGGTATAGTTGAATATACAGAAACTGTCAATTTCAATCAATACTAGCTACATGTACATGTACTTGTAACAAATAGCATATAAAATCAATCTATTGTATTAGAAACTAAACATAATTTATAGCTTACAGGTTAGACAAATTATACTTAAGTTTGATCAGTTGGGTGTTTTTAAATCTAAATACAAATATCCTTAAAACTGTTTATTGCAACTTGCAACATACATGTGCATGTATATTAATGAGCTTAAATTCTGTAATCAAACACACAACAATGTGGAAAGCCTGGTTTTGATTTCAATGGCTAATGCCTACGCAAAGGAAGCGTATGGTAGAGCACTTCTCCTAACTCTTTTCTGTGTAAATTTGACCAAAGTGGAAGTGCATGTACATGTCGTTGGGTTTATTTATTGACAGGTGAAGATTTTATTATGGTAAGGGTGTCTCTAATTATAATATTAATTGACACAGGTGTAATGAGGATAGATTGAATATTAAGTTGCCACAGATGGCAGACATTCATGGGATGACACTGTGTTCGTATAAGTGTACTAGTTATCAACCTGCACAGTATTTGTAGCCTAGGTTAAAATTAAAACTGCCCTCATATCAAAATGCTGTACTATTATACCATCAACAGACAGATTGAACACAGTCTGCATTGTAGATACCAGACCCATGGCTCCATTCACAGCAAACCTATTATTTGTTCACTGGTTTTTCCACACAGTGCTTGCCTCTGTCTTACCTGGATCTGTTTGTAATATACGATATAGTATCCTCATAATACCAATAATTGTATTAGATAAAAGCATGCAGGGTGGATGAATTGAAAAAAATGGACAGCGGAGGAATCTTAATCCTCACTGGCAAAAGCTTTGTATTAAAAAAACACAAGAAATAGAAAGAGATTCACTTTCATTGGACATGTTGGATAGCAGTTGCTATTGCTTGATTCACATTGGCAATGATTTGTTTGTCTGTCTCTTCCATGCAGCCTCCTCTGTGGGATGTTAACTTTCTCAACTGTGTTTGCGACTGAAATAAAAAATGGGTCATCCCAAGAGGATATTGTTAAATTACTCAAATTCAATGGCCCAGGAAACACAGGATTGACCTTTGTATGGTAAATCATATTCATTTTTTGAAACTTCTTCTCTGTCTCTTAAATTTGTTTATTTGTATTGCTGCAAACATACTTGTGAATGTAGGTTTACTTGTTAACCATAATGATACACATGTACATGTAGATGTGTAAGATAGGGATGCGCATAAGGTAGTGTTTCACTTCCATCAGCTATAATTGATTATATTTGTGGATGCTATCTCTTAATGTCTATTTCTAGGGTGGTGCACAGTACATATGGCATGTACTGAATGGAGTCAAAGCAGTCCATGTAGTATGCAGCCAAAGCTCAATGTATGAGTTTGCATCCTATCCTACATGTACCTGTACATGTACATTCTATACTAACACCTGCTCCCATTTTATTCTGGTGTATTCAATCATTTTCTTGTTGCTTTTCCACCAGGATGCCAATTCTCTATAATCGCATCACAGGAGGACGGGTCTTGATGGTCTTCTTTTTCTTCGCTCTCCTATTGGCTGGATTTAGCTCACTTGTTGCCCAACTCGAACTTTTTGTCCACAACGTAAAAGATTTTGGAGGTAATAGTATTGAGGAATCTTGATTTTATTTTATATACAATATTGTATTAATTCTCTGAAATTGTTTGATAATATTTCATTCAGAATTGCTGTTTATTGATACAAGAAAATTTGCAATCTAAACCACAAGCTATGCATGGATCTGCTTTACAGACCAATTAAAGTAAAGCTTATGATTTCAAAATACTAAATCTCAATCTTTTGGATATGGGGGTTTGCGTAATTTTGCAAATTTGCTATTGAATGCTATTAAACATGCACATAATTATACTCGTACTCAAATAAAAGACATGGGAGGCCATTTATTGTGTTTATGCCACAGCCAAAAAGAAGTGATTTATTCCGGATACCAGATAGTCTCCACTGAGCCACCCATCACTCTTCAACTGTAGAAGATACTAATCAAATAGCTCTTTGCTGAATATAAAGCCTTATACCATTTAATTGGTAAAAGGAGTTATTGGTACTTTGATTATTTTATTATTCATACAGTGAAGTATAGTGTTGAAATGTAATTTCCCCAACTGTACTAGGCCAACATGGGTATATTATTTCCTCGTTCCTTTATGGTGTAGTTCTTTCCTTTAATTACAATATTTTCTCTTACAGGGATTTGGTTGAACATTTGAGGCTAGAATTATTAGGTATATTTGAATATTTTTACCATACATGTGCTGTTTTGGAATATTACATGTCTGTGCCCCATTGTTTTGCTGTATTTAATTGCTTTGTGGATGTTTAGGCAGCTTGTGACTTGTCCTTTTTATCATGCATGGCATTTGGGTATGGATGCAGATGGCTTCCCATTTGTTTTTATTGCTTGGATAATAAATGTAGTATGTGATATTATTGTGGAAGAATGCATGCAGTGCAGTCTGTCCAGCTTAAAAATAGTGAAACTAATATCAGCTTTAGTCATTGGATGTGATTGAAACATGATCAAATCTCAATTAAATAATGCCCTGCTTGCAGTGGTCAGTAAACAGTGGAGTTTATATAAGACATTTCATGTTGACTAAAATTGTATTACGACTTCCTTTCTCTTAACTTCCATGAAATTAAAATTTATTTTAATTCTAAGCAAAGGAAATGGTAATTTTTCCCAACCGGGATTCACATTAAAATTGTTTAGATTACTGTACAAGTGCCTTGTCTGTCCAGTCCTCTGTTTAATGAGGGGATGTGGTGCCAAACTGGCGGTATGATTAACCCATTAACAAGTGCAATGTCTGGTATTACAACCATATAATGTAAATGCAGACCAATAGTCAGACCCCTATACTAGATCTACTTCTTAGCAATATTCAATTATTTGCCCAAACCCATAATTATCTTACATTGTTATGCAGTAGAACTGCATCGTTTTCTCTCTAGTGTCTTTGTACAGTGTATTGATGAATGCGATTTCACTGACTTCTGTCACAGTTTCAAGGAAGAAAGCCACCATAGCTGTGTCCATTGTAGTGTTTCTGGTTGGTCTAGGATCAGCATTAAATCTGCAGTTTCTCGTCAACCAGGTAGGATGGTGCCAGGTTTGGCATTAACCTTTTTCTTAGATGGTCAGTCTGACTACTACTGTACTAGAACACATTTTCAGGACAAGTCACGTTGATCTTTTGGTTTCTCAGAACTTCAAGATGGCTTTGAATTTTGTTGCCATCAGGGTATGGTTGCCATTTTTGGCTGGCCACTTATATAGCCTGGCTACTTAATTACTCCACAGTTTTAGGTAGGATGATCATCATGATGTCATCTGTCATTGAAATCATGACACTTTTAATGTCAAGCCCTCAACAGTGATTACTTGGCTAAATTCTTAAATCCTCTGGCTTATCTCACTGGTCATCCAAGCATAAATGGTTCCCTTTAATTTGTTACAAAATTAGTTGTATGCATTAGTTATTTTTATCTGCCTGTTTGAACATAGTTATGATCCCAAATAGACTGGTACTGTAAATGTACTATCATTTGATCGTCATTCATTTATTTGTCTTATTTACAGACTTGCAGCTCAAAGCCACAATTGTACATGTCCATATTTGTTTAAGAACTTTTGTTTATTGCGATACATTTAAGATAATATCAGACAGAAATTATGTACGGGTAAGCTTCTTGTATTCAGCAGTGATAACTGTCAAAGACATTACATTATGTCATACATGTAACATTTATTCAATTACTGCTGCATTAAGTTTAGGTTACCCTTTGAACATTCTTGTCTTTCAGTATTCTCAAGTAGCGTTAAAACAGATTTCACAAAAGTTTTACATCAATCATTTGTCCTTTGACCATTTTGTCATTGGCAGGATTTTGTTTGGGGGTTTGGTCTTCTTCTGTCTGGGATGGCATTGCAGTATCTGGTCATCCGGTATGGAGCCAAGCGATTCAGGGAAGAGCTTATCAATGACTTCAGTGAAAATGATTGGCCTCTGTCTCGGATCTGGGAATGGATTGTCAAGTACGTGTGCTTTTCCCCCTAATAACATCCCTGATGTTTTTCAGTACATATGCATCAAGCCAAACCCGACACAATTTAACAAGGTCAAACAACAAAGTCAAGTCAAGTCAAACAACAAAGGAAAAACAAACAAGAAGAACCTGACTGGGAACTTTTGAACTAAATCGACTGGACCGGGACTTCAACCCAAAATCTCTGGTTTTGCATACCAGCGCACTTACCATCTGCGCTATCCAACCCTTAGATGGTGGCCTTCCCAAATAGTCAACTAGTCTTTGCTTGGGTAGGAGTGTCAGCCAGACGCATTCAACCATTAACTGTCATATACCTCCTGGGATCACACCCCTGCTTTCATTCAGATGCAAACAACCAATTGTTCCATGTATAAACCTGTGTACAGAAGCTCAGGGATCACACAAAGTGGCTTTTTAAATTTAGTAAAGAAAAAACCGACTGAAAAAAGCCTGAACTTTTAAACAATTTTGAAAAATGGCAAAGAAAACTTTGACAGGACCATTAGGTTGAATTGGTTGATCTGGCTGGTGCCAGTTGGTAAGAGGTCTTGGGTTCTAGTCCTAGAACTAATTTTCTTTGGCATTTTTTAAAAGAATTCCTTTGCCTAACCAGATTTTTGCCATGCCACCAATTGGCCTCAGATTTCAACAAATCTGAGCCTGTATTTGTGATGCACATACCAGGTGCATTTCTCTATTCAACAGAAATTTGCAAAGGTGATCTCGTCCTCTCAGAATAAGTGCCTGTATGCTTAATTTGTATTGGTTTTAAAGGCCTTGGATTGTTTCTTGCCCAGATATTTGGCTCCTCTAGAGGCTGGAGCTCTTATCTTGTGGTGGATTGTGACAACACTACAAAACTCGCACCCCTGGTATGCGTTTTCAACAGAGAGCTTCATGATGACCATAGTTCAGGTGAATGATAACATGATCTAAACCCAGAGAAGATTCCCTGTTTTCATTTGTTAGAATTGTAGTAGTATCTGGAATTAAAAGTGAATATATCATATGGTACACAATGTAGCTGCTGGATTTTGATTTTGTATTTATGAAGATTCGCCTAAAACAAGGCAATATAACTACTCAAGGTTAAGGGCTAAGGAAATAAGGAGATAGGGAGGAACACAGGAAGGCTGGAGATAGGAATTTACATTCCTCTTAATATTTTGACAGCGTAATATGGACTAACAGTAACAAGTTCAGTGTATGGTTTTAACCACTTCGTGCCAGGACCTCCAAAATCGGAGCTCCATTGGTTTGACTATGCGACAGGCACAACTATTGTCCACATTTTAAACAGACTCTTTTCACTTTAAAACAAAGCAATATGAATCAGTACAAAGACCCTTTTTGACGCAAGTTGCCACATGAATCGCAAGATTAGCAGTGATTGTGCAATTGTGGGACCTTTACTCTTAATGATCGAGGGACGTACCGTGCTGCCGAATGATAACTCTTATGTCTGTCTGTTTCCTCTCCAGTGGCTGGGATTTTTCTGCCTCATCCTTCTCCTCAATGTGCTTTATGTCAAATATTTCCAGCATTACTTGCCAGGCGCAACCAATGGTGTTGCATTACCGCTACCCTCATCCAGTGAAACAGACAAAGGCTTGGATGGCAAGTATCAGACATTCAATGAAGAAACACCGCAGTAAGATTAGAAAATTGCTGCAATGCACACCATGTTCATGTATGGTTGAACCTTTCCATGAGGAGATTCCTAAATAGGAGGAAAGATACAACAAGTGATCAAGGTGTTGGGGGCCCCAACCACACAAAATCCAACACCAGGTTTTGTTGGAATTTGTTGGATAAGGTACCCCACGTACAGCATACTGCTGCTGAATTTTGTTGGAGTTTGTTGGATTAGGTACCAATGGACCAGGGAGACACTGTTGGAGTTTGTTGGATTATGTACCATTGCCACCCACTCCAACACCTGACCAGAAAATGACCAAGAGCTTGTGGGTAAACTCACCCACGAAAGCAGTGTCAGTATACTCCCACACTCTCCAACATTCCATAGCAGACACATTGTGGTATTTTGTTGGGTTGGGGACAAACTCCCTGTAGTCATGCAACAATGCATGATACACATCTGTACCCAACCTATAAACAAAATCCAACACGTGCAGACTGTTGGATTCTGTGAGGTTGGGTACCAATGGGTTCCAATTTCTGCTCAAATGTTGGAATTTGTTGGGTTAGGTATGCTTCCTAGTGAAAGGGCCTAGGGGGTTAGGGTTTTAGGAACCCTATTACATGATGAATTAAGTTTAACAAATAAAGGAATAACTGACTGGGAACATTTAAAAAAAAATTAAAATGACAAAGAAATATTTGACTGGACTGGGACTTAAACCCGAGACATCTGGTTTTGTGTACCAGCTCTCTTACCATCTGAGCTATCCATTTTTCACCTTTGTTAAGTGACACTAGTTTGTATGCTGAATAAAGGTATCAAATGGCAGCCAACGTTAGTGCTCTGCGATCCTTACCATTGCACTAAAGAAGCTGCTTTTTAAATTTAGGTTAAATAAATCAAGGAAACAATGAATAGGAACTTTCAAAATTGTTGAAAAGTTCCCAGAAATGTTGTCAGTCAGAATGACAAGGACTAAAGTAAATAGGAAGGGGAGAGCAATAGAGACGCAAATGAAAGAAGACAAAGTGGATTGGTGGTACAGTGGGATTAAAGGAAAGGGCATGGCTGGGGTGGGGATTAAAGCCCCTACACAACATTTGCACAAATTCAAATTGTGACCTGACAAATTTTGTTAAATTAACTTACTCAAGTGGAAGTAAATATACCAGTATCAGACATGTTGTGAACTTTTAGCGCTTGGAATGCTGCCATTTTCACGAAGACTGTAATTTGTATGAAAATCCAACGACTTTCGAAAAAAAACATGCTTACCAGCCTTAAAGCCCCTACACACCATTTGCACAAATCCAACATGGTCCTATTTGCAATTACTGACGAGATTTATTCACAATTTTCCAGTTTAAACCTATTGAAAATTCTGCTAGGTGCATTTTACGATCTTCGAAGCTGACACAGTTTGATGAAGAAATTAGCCAGTTTTTCACCATTTTCTTGTGCCATGGCTGACGGATCGAGCTTTACTGTGTTATTTCATGCATATGCTGGATTATGGTATGTGTTTCTAAGACCTTTACTAATGGTGTGTAGGGGCTTTAAGTCGGACTTTCTTTCCTCTTTGATAAATTAATTATTTTGTTATGCAGAATTTTCCTCTTTATTTCCTTCCCTGGATTTATTTGCTTGTCACACCATGAAGTAGGATATCAAAGATGTACACACTGATGTGTTATTTTATGCATATGCTGGATTAGACAAAGTATGGACGCATTTCTAAGACCTTTACCAATGGTGTGTTGGGGCTTTAAGTAGTAGAGTGTGAAAGTTCAAAGGGAGTGAGACCAAGAGAAAAGTGGGGAATAAACACAAAATAAGGATATTATTAGTAAACATGCAAGGTGTTAATCATTCCCCTCTTGGATGTTGAGGCAGTGTGGTTCAATTGTCCAAAGACACTTAATCCACTATTTCTCCCAGGTCGGCTTGTCAGCATTGCTACAATAACCAAATCTATCTCTTTTATTTACTTGTGGTTTAATGCTTCTGGCTGGTGGCCGCACTGACCCTGGCAAAGACTAGTTGACTATTCTAAAAGACGGTCATCTAAGGTCTGGATAGCTCAGATAGTTAGAGCAGTGGATTGCAAAACCAATAGTCTTGGGTTCAAGTGTTAGTCCCAGTCCAGTCAAAGTTTTCTTTGCCATTTTTCAAAATTATTTTGTTTATCCTTTAAAGGTCAGTTACATATAATCAACCTGCTCACAAAGAGCCATGATGAAAAAAAATAATAATAATTCTCATGCCTACACAATAATACTTCCAAATCAGTGCCATGAGAAATCCCGTCTCAAAAAGTAAAACTTTGCCTTGATGATGAATGAATAAACTTTCATGTGTTCTGAATTTACATATATTTGATTATTATTTTGCATATTATTTTGTATAATATTATATACATATCCATTTTTTATGGATGAAAATTTGGCTGTATTATTGTGACTTACTGAATTACTGTCATCTGTGGGTCCCCATGGTTTCTGGTCAATTTATTCCTTTTACATTAGTACTGTAAAAGATCTTTAAAATGTGTTGGAGCCTTGGAGGTACAGGACTCCATTGTCACTGTGCTGGGAGTATCATATTCTTTAATTTAAAATGTTTCTTGAAATATAAAATGCTATTTTTGATTGAGGATATAACAGAATGTTTATTGAAAAGTACTTTTGCCAATATATATATATATATATAGTTTATTTCTTATAGATATCTGTAAGTCGGTCTTGGTTTAAACAAATTGTGTGGACGAAGTTTTTTCCTCTGATCTTTTTGTTCATAAAATGAGTGAAAGCTTTCACAAATATATGGAGAGTCATTGAATTAAAATTTAACTAGAGTGCATTTAATTGTGTATGCTTTCAGAACTTTTTTTAAGTATGGAATTTATTGAAAATAGTGCAAAAGCTGACGAGTGGGACATGTGTTTGATTTTTTGTTTAAATATGTTTGCCGTAACAAATTTGTTCTTAATATTGAAATATAGTAATCCCATATTTTGGATCAATTCATCTTGATAAGATGTTCCTATATTTTATCACAAGTAATCCTTTTGGTGGATTTGGTTTATTTATGATTGCAATAAAGTCTTGATTTTAAAGGAACAGTGAGCACATCAGTCTACAGAAGCTTTTATTGCTTATCAAAGCCACGTTTCTTTGTACAAGAAGTGTTGAAATAGAGTTAAGTTTTAAAGAATGGTAAAGAAAAAAATGATTAGATACATGTACCCGAGACCTCTGGTTTTGCGTACCAGCTTTTTTATCATCTGAGCTATATATCAGCCCTTAGCGGTGGCCTTCCCAAATAGTCAACTATAGTCTTTGCCAGGGTGGGGGTGCCAGCCAGAAGCATTCACAATCATCCTCTGCCGTATATTTGCAGGTTCAAGTCCTGTTCCAGTCAAAGCTTTCTTTGCCATTTTTTAAACTTCAAAAGTCAAGGGAAACTTTTAAACAAAGACAATTGTCCTTGAGCGGGACATGGATCCAGATGTCTGATTTTATAGGCAAACACACTAATGACTGAATCATTCAGGGTGCAACACTCTAAATCATCCAAGATGAACCCTTTTAATAAGGGGTCTTTGTAGTCTAATTAATTAACTGATATATGTTGTCTTAAAATTTATTGGGCCTGACGTTTCGATCCTAGCAGGACCTTTCTCAAAGGCAGAGTGACAAGGACAAAACAGATACATGTACACGAAGGAAGGGGGAGAGAGTGAATAGGAGATTGTCGTTGGGCTTACGGGTAAGATGAGAAGAGTTGGAAACTTGAGAACTGACTGCTTGCACATACGTTTCAAGGGCTGGAACATGGTTCTTGGGGGGGGGG
Organism: Luidia sarsii; assembly: GCA_949987565.1. NCBI lineage: Eukaryota > Metazoa > Echinodermata > Asteroidea > Paxillosida > Luidiidae > Luidia > Luidia sarsii. The sequence continues at coordinate 2,590,908 of OX465121.1, forward strand.
GTCTTCTTTACGGGAGCCAGAATCGAAGAACTCAGTCAGGCGAAGTCTGCGGTAATACTCAGTGAGATCTTGACTGAGCATTACTTGGTCAACTTTTGGGGGAGTTGGACAAATGTTCAAGCCCTTGGAAAGTAACGTATGCTCGGCGTCAGTTAGAGAAGAAGAGGAAAGGTTGACAACAGTGTTAGTGGGGGGTAAAGGTGTAGACTGGGGACTGCGTCTGAAGCGGTTGTGTCTGCGTTGTTTGGCAACAAGGCCACCAATCTTCTTGTTTCTCCTGTCGGTGAGAACAGAATTCAGGTTAGAGAGACCTTTCTCAATCTCATCACTGAGATCCTTGTACTGGCTTTCAGAACAGCTTGAGCGGAGTTTGGAGTCCAGATTAGCAATGTCCTGGTGGACAGCCGGAAGGGTAATTTCACATTGCTCAGAGAGGACCTTGATGAGCTGAATGGAAGCACTATAAAGAATTTGATTCCATTTTTTCTGTAGGTTGGGGGAGAGTTTTCCAATTTGGGGGGTGTGAGATATCTGTAAGCCAGTAGGGATTAGGCGAGAGACTGAGAAAAAGTTGTAGTTGTCTTGATGGAAATTGTACCGAAGAGCCTTTTCTTGCAGTTTCCTAAGTTGAAAGAAACAGGTTGCGTTATTCATATGTTAGTAAGAGCAAAAGACAAACACAGAACATAGACTTACATACCAACGGACGGACAGACTAACATACACACGTAGACAGGTCAGCAAGAACAAAAATGTTGCAAACTGCTTTTACTGACTAAAATTACCAAAATGTAAATCTTAAAATTTAGTGGGCCTGACGTTTCGATCCTAGCAGGACCTTTCTCAAAGGCAGAGTGACAAGGACAATACAGATACATGTACACGAAGGAAGGGGGGAGAGTGAATAGGACACGGATGAGAAACAAAGGACAAAGAGTGAAGCTGGTAGGGATCGAGAGATCAAAGGGAAGGGCAAGGGGTAGGGTAGGGATTAGTGAGAGGAGGGGGAAAGATCAAAGAGAAGGGCAAGGAGTGGGGTAGGTGACAAGAGGGGGAAAGATCAAAGAGAGAAGTGTGAAGGACTGAACACAAAAGAAGGATTATCAGAAAACTGCATGGTGTTAGTCATTACCCTCCTGGATGTTGAGACCATGTGGTTGAATAGTCCGAAGACGCTTCATCCACATTTTCTCACGGCTAAGACGGACAGCATTACTACGGTGACCAAGTGATTCTATGCCCAGTACACTCATATCTGATATCGAATGATCAGGGAGATTGAAGTGATACCCAACAGGGGTGTCCATTTTACCGGTTTTGATAGTAGACCTATGGCCATATAGATCTGTTTTTGAGGGTGTTTTTGGTCTCGCCAACATACTGAATATTACAAACTCTACAAGAGATGAGGTATATGATGTTGGAGGTAGTGCACGTTATACAGCCATAGGTCGTGTGGGTAGTTCCAGAGGAATGTCCATTGAAAGAGTCTATTTCCTTGACATGTGTCTTGCAAACAATGCATTTCGAGGTACACTTAAATGTGCCAAATTTAGTTGGAGGTGAAGAGTCCAAAGGGGGAACCTCTGCTCGGACAATTAAGTCACGCAGGTTACGGGGGCGCCTGAAAGCCAAAACAGGCGAATTTGGAATGGCATCAGCCAGACGATCTGAAGTGTGGAGGATATGGTGGTTTTCCTTAGTTATCTTCCTGAGAGGAGGAAGAGAAGGGTTGTAGGAAGTAACTAAGGGAACCTTGGGCTTGTCCTTGGGACCTGGTGACTTTTGCTTTAGTGCCGAACTTATGGGAATGGAATAGACTTTAGCTAATGGAGTTCTTCACTTGGCGAGAACTATAGCCTCTAGCAATCAAGTAATTACTGGCCAATACACGTGTATGGCGGCAAAAGTCAGACTCATGATATATGTTGTTGAATAAGTGAAGCGAAAGACGCGTGGGGGTTCGATGTTTAGTTTCGTGTATAATTCGGAGAACTGACGTTTCAAATATGTGGCCCTGTTTGGCTGTGGAAGTGGAGGGATGCTTCTCAAAATCCTTGAGATTTTCGGCTTGGACGGCTACACATTCTTGGAATTGTTTCCTTCTGGGGGTAAAATCCAATCTGGTAAGAACACAAAAATTATCTGAGAGATGAAGGTCCAAACTAGATTTGGAGTGTCGACCTGAGAAACTCGAAAGTGAGAGTTTTTGTACTGCGCGCGATTATAGCCCACTCATGATTGGTGCATGCAGTGCGGCAACTGAATCGTTCAGCCCTTGACTCGAAGTGCAGCCTAGGGTGCAGCACTCTAAATCATCCAAGATGGATCCGCCGATCTGATTATTATAAAGTGTGAACCCTTTTAATAAGGGGTCTTTGTAGTCTAATTAACTTGTTGTCGAATAAGTGAAGCGTAAGACACGTGGGGGTCCTATGTTTAGTTTCGTGTGTTATTCGGAGAACCTAGGTTATTTGTGACCCGGCACATCATAATGAGGAATAAACCCCACTTTTGAGATTTTGAGATTTTCTAATGATGTGAAAGAGTGTACCATTAGCTTTCGAATGATATCAACATTTCCTCCAATACATTAACTTTCCGAAAATACAAAACAAAACAAAATTGGTTTTTCTCAATCGAATTGAGAAGATACTTTGATTTTAGGCGTTGTTTACTCGAAAAGTGTTTTGGTGGGATATTCTTCATGTCGCTGTGCCGGGTCACATGTCTGTGGCTTCAACCGCGCCGACTATCGATTTCATTTAGAGCGCCCTCTGTTGTTTAAGAAAAACAACATGCCTGGTATTCATTATTGTTGTCAAATAGCAACCGATGCTACCAGACGCGAGGAAATAAGTCAACTCAAAAGCACAACTTGTGCTTCAAATCTGACGGACCTTGTTTATCAGATGGAAGGAGGAATGTCCCTTGTACATGTGAGTATGCGAACCAGGGAACAATACTTTGGCCTAAGTGCGGTCACTATAGCCTTGGCCCTCAAAACGTGAAAGCGGCTCTACCTCCATGGTCCGAGTAACTTGGACCGAAGTCGCCCTTTTTAAAAAAAATGGAGGGGTCAGGCCACTTTTGATATTCTGTTGGTCGGGGCTGTTGAGTTGGAAAGGCTCACTCCCTTCAACTGGAGTGAAACTTACCAGTGTATATCATATGGAGTGGTCCTAATAATGTCCACTTCTTAAAATGTAGTCACATGATACCCCCAGAACTGTGGGGTTCTACTACCCCCAGAACTGTGGGGTTCTACGTCGTCCGCTGCTCTCCCGACCGGAACCCCACAGATAACTAGGCTTTTTTCCCATAGGCTTCTGTGTAACGTTCACAAGTGCTGTGGCATAGGGATCAGCAGGTTCAGCATAACTCATAAAATACTGCTTCATTTGGCCCAAGATTTCTAGTAAATGTGGTTTACATACCACGCACCTGTGTGCAACTGTCCATTTGGCAAAAATGTGTCGATTTCCCCCCCAAAATGGGCGAAAACCTCCCGGTTTGGTTGCAACATTCAAATGGCAGCTCCGCAACTGGCAGTCTGGTCCCTGTAGTACCGTAGCGCCTTGCTGCGAAGACGTACAGGGGACCAGACTGCCAGTTGCGGCGCTGCCGTTTGGATCTTGCGACCGAACCGGGAGGTTTTCGCCCATTTTTGGGGGGGAAATCGACACATTTTCGCCAAATGGACAGTTGCACACAGGTGCGTGGTATGTAAACCACATTTGCTAGAAATCTTGGGCCAAATGAAGCAGTATTTTATGAGTTATGCTGAACCTGCTGATCCCTATGCCACAGCACTTGTGAACGTTACACAGAAGCCTATGGGAAAAAAGCCTAGTTACATGTATCTGTGGGGTTCCGTTCTGGGGGTAGTCACATGAATGAGTGAAAAATTATCAGGAGTTACTGTTGAAGTATTATTACTCACTGTATAGTCCCACTTACTGGGCCGCTAGTCCGAGTAACTTGGACCCGACAAGTCACCCTTTTTTTATAGAATCTTGAAATTTTGAGTTTCGGGTGACTGTCACCCGAATCTCAAAATTTAAAAATTCGATAAAAAAAGGGTGACTTGTTGGGTCCAAGTTACTCGGACTACTCTTGTCCGTCACCGAAAATGTGGAAAGTTAAGGCTCTTCCGGTAGGCCAAACTCGTGTGATTCCAAAAGTTGCTCTTTTGGGGTCTATTTTCCTAGGTAAGGTACAAAAATTAGGTACAAAATTGGCAGTTGCTTCGTAGCTCCAGTTTTCTTTATTGTTGGTCCTAAAAAAAATCTGAGTGTACCATAACAAACCCCAACATACGTAGAAAAAATATATGTCACGCAACTTGAGGTACATGTATGTGTAGTGACTGTAGTCTGCTCTGGGTAAAAACTATGGAGGTTCCTAAAGGGTGTCTCGCTTATATAATTTTTTATATTTTTTTATTATTATTTAAATTCATAAAGTAACATAGCCTAATAGAAATAGGCTTTAGAAAAAAGAAAAGAAAAAAAAGGGCCGCTAGAGAAAGTACCAAGAAGGAGGAAATGTCTCTCCTAAGGGAATATTGGGAAAGGTCATAACTGAAGAAGCAGTGAGAAAGAGGATTGTGGATTTTTTTTTTAACGTCACAGAAAAAGGCATCAACCTATAAAAAATACAACCCCACCAAAAGGGCAAAGAAAACAGAATCTGCTTCTATGGCTGAATCACAAGTACATGTAGCTTGGACCAAGCCGAACAATCACATCTTGCCTTGATGTATCTTCTGATGTGGAAATTAACAAGGATGAGAAATGCTGTGTGTGTCACTCATAGATACCGCCCTACCGTATTTCATCTCTGTGGTTTACTTGAAGATCCAAATTAAAAAAAGTTAAAAGATATCTTTCAGTTAAATGAAATTCTTTTCACATTTTAAGAAAATTATTCTCAATTTAAATTATTTATTATGGTGATTAAATTTATTTCCTCATTATTATGAGGACAGTTTTGATGATTTGGAAAAGAATGGGAAAGGAGAGGGTAGCATGAAGGGAAAGGAGTTGATAGGTGATAAACAAAAGTCAATCCAACTTCCCCATCTCAAAGTGGCTCAGGGCAATGGGACACAATTAATGCAAACCAATCAGTTTTAAGCATAAATTATGAATGGTTTGAGGAAAGTGTTTGAAGCATTGTCGAAAACCTGATAAACCTGAAAGATGAACCAAAAAACCATACAGGGAATAATTTTACAGTGCCACACAGCATTTTGAGTTATTTTAAGAATTTATTTTGCGTTTGGCTGCACTGGGACACCTTACTACCGGTAAACACCACCGTCGAAAATAGGTCACAATGTTTACTGCGGGGTGCGCCATGGACATCAACAAAACCAGAAGTGACAGGCTTGATCAACATTCTACATGATTATTCTAATACCGGAAGTCTGTGGTGTGGAAAAAGTGACTCAGACCTCTTTTAGTGTGATACTTTCGTTCACATTGGTCAGCTTGAAGAAAAGGCCGGTAACTGGAGGATACTTTACTAGAAATGGATTTTAAAAAAAAGTTTAAATCAATTTTCAATTTACCTGTAAAATGATATTTCATGGACTTGTCTTTATCATTTACTCCTGTGTTTACTAGTAATCTTTTAGTTTTACTCCACGGAATAACATGGAACAGCCAAACTGACCAATCAGGTGCCAGAATTGAGAATGCCATTCTGTGACTTCGGCACCGACTAGTCCGAGTAACTTGGACTCTTACAATCGCCCTTTTTAACTATTTTTAGAGTTCAGGCGCCCGAACCCTCAAATTTTTTAAAAAGGGCAATTGTAAGGGTCCAAGTTACTCGCACTAGGCACCGACCAAGTGAATAGTACATTTAATTTTCATTTGGGAAATTTTTTTAGACTAACAACAATAAGCAATTTGAACATTTGTGCATGTTACTCATATTTTATTTACATTATTTTTTTAGTGTTTGGCTAATTTTACTGTAAATTCCCGGGTATAATGCGGCTGCGCACCCCCAACTTTTGCCTTCTGCTGAGAAAAAAGAACAAAAAAAAAGCATGTCCGTGGACTGAAAGAAAAAGTCTGTGGCATGGATTGCAGATCAGCGTCCATTGCAAAGTTGTTTCCATCCCACAGTGGGAAGGATGATCACCCTCTGAAAAAAAGTCCATTATTTCGAGCCTGGCCCAGGTGAAAAAAAAGAGAAGAGAGCATACAGTGGGGAGGATCCTCACCCTCCGAATAAAAAAAAATCAATTTGAGCCCAAGTTACATGTACCTGACCTGCTTGCCGTGGGCAAAAAACCCTGGCAGAGTTTGCCAACCAACCCAGACCTAAATCAACTCAGACCTAAACCAACTCGGACCCAAACCAACTCGGACATAAACCAACTCGGACCCAAACAAACTTGGACCTAAACCAACTCGGACCCAAACCAACTCGGACCTAAACCAACTCGGACCTACGTAAAACAACTCGGACCCAAACCAACTCAGACCCAAACCAACTCGGACCTAAACCAACTCGGACCCAAACCAACCCAGACCTAAACCAACTCGGACCTACGTAAAACAACTCCGACCCAAACCGACTCGGACCTAAACCAACTCGGACCCAAACCAACTCGGACCTAAACCAACTCGGACCTACGTAAAACAACTCCGACCCAAACCAATTCGGACCTAAACCAACTCGGACCCAAACCAACCCAGACCTAAACCAACTCGGACCTACGTAAAACAACTCCGACCCAAACCAACTCGGACCTAAACCAACTCGGACCTAAACCAACTTGGACCCAAACCAACTCGGACCTAAACCAACTCGGACCTACGTAAAACAACTCGGAGCCAAACCATCTCGGAGCCAAACCAACTCGGACCTAAACCAACCCATTCTGACCCAAACCAACTAGGACCCAAAACAACTTGGACCTAAACCAACGCAGACCTAAACCAACTCGGATTTAACCACTTCGCGCCGGGTTTTTTTTCAGCGCCGATGACCGCCATACGGGGGTTTTTGAACAATGCATCATTTTAAAATCTTGCTAAAACAATCGGAACAATATATTTCTGTGAAATAAATCGATAAGGGTATACTATGGGTACAAGAGAGTAAAACCTGGCACAATTCGGACGTCTTTGTGGCTTTTGTCAAGAGATTATCCGTTCGAAAAAGGGCCCTTTGTGCGTCGTCATTGGACCGTAACGGACGTGTGTGTGTACGTGCGTGTACGCTGCTGACAATCCCTGACCGCAGACTCCAGCCTCCACTCCAGGCAGTCAAATCTTCGAGTTGGTCGGCCACAAACGAGCGTACAGATTACGGTAAAGAATGTGGGGGGAATTCCAATGCCAGACCGACGACCGTTGAAATGTGTGGCATGCAAAGACAATGTCCCCCGCGTGCTTTCAGCTGCAGCGCGGTATCCCTCGATCCTCCACAGTAAAAGTCCCACAATTGCACAATTACTGCCGCCAATCTTGCAATTCATGTGGCAACTTGCGTCAAAAAGGGTCTTTGTACTGATTCGTATTGCTTTGTTCTAAGCTGAAAAGAGTCTTTGTTTAGAATGTGGACAATAGTGGTGCCCGGATTCGGAGGGCCCCGTTGCAAAGGCAATCCAATTGACCTCCGGATTCGGAGGTCCCGGCGCGAAGTGGTTAAACCAACTCGGACCTAAACCAACTCAGACCTAAACCAACTCGGACCTAAACCAACTCGGACCTACGTAAAACAACTTACATGTAGACCCAAACCAACTCGGACCTAAACCAATTCTGACCCAAACCAACTCAGACCCAAAACAACTCGGACCTAAACCAACTCGGACCTATACCAACCCAGACCTAAACCAACTCGGACCCAAAACAACTCGGACCTAAACCAACTCAGACCTAAACCAACCCAGACCTAAACCAACTCAGACCCAAACCAACTCGGACCTAAACCAACTCTGACCTACGTAAAACAACTCGGACCCAAACCAACTTGGACCTAAACCAACCCAGACCTAAACCAACTCGGACCCAAACCAACTCAGACCTAAACCAACTCGGACCTAAACCAACTCGGACCTAAACCAACTCGGACCTAAACCAACTCGGACCTACGTAAACCAACTCGGACCTAAACCAACTCAGACCTACAATGTAAACCAACCCAGACCTAAACCAACTCGAATCCAAAACAACTCGGACCTAAACCAACTCGGACCTAAACCAACTCGGACCTAAACCAACCCAGACCTAAACCAACTCGGACCTAAACCAACTCGGACCTACGTAAAACAACTTAGACCCAAACCAACTCGGACCTAAACCAATTCTGACCCAAACCAACTCGGACCCAAAACAACTCGGACCTAAACCAACTCGGACCTAAACCAACCCAGACCTAAACCAACTCGGACCCAAAACAACTCGGACCTAAACCAACTCAGACCTAAACCAACCCAGACCTAAACCAACTCGGACCCAAACCAACTCGGACCTAAACCAACTCTGACCTACGTAAAACAACTCGGACCCAAACCAACTTGGACCTAAACCAACCCAGACCTAAACCAACTCGGACCCAAACCAACTCAGACCTAAACCAACTCGGACCTAAACCAACTCGGACCTAAACCAACTCGGACCTAAACCAACTCGGACCTACGTAAACCAACTCGGACCTAAACCAACTCAGACCTAAACCAACCCAGACCTAAACCAACTCGAACCCAAAACAACTCGGACCTAAACCAACTCGGACCTAAACCAACTCGGACCTAAACCAACCCAGACCTAAACCAACTCGGACCCAAAACAACTCGGACCTAAACCAACTCTGACCTACATAAAACAACTCGGACACAAACCAACTCAGACCTAAACCAACTCGGACCTAAACCAACCCAGACCTAAACCAACTCGGACCTAAACCAACCCAGACCTAAACCAATTCGGACCCAAACCTATTCGGACCCAAACCAATTCGGACCCAAACCTATTTGGACCTAAACCAACTCGGACCTAAACCAACTCAGACCTAAACCAACCCAGACCTAAACCAACTCGAACCCAAAACAACTCGGACCTAAACCAACTCGGACCTAAACCAACTCGGACCTAAACCAACCCAGACCTAAACCAACTCGGACCCAAAACAACTCGGACCTAAACCAACTCTGACCTACATAAAACAACTCGGACACAAACCAACTCAGACCTAAACCAACTCGGACCTAAACCAACCCAGACCTAAACCAACTCGGACCTAAACCAACCCAGACCTAAACCAATTCGGACCCAAACCTATTCGGACCCAAACCAATTCGGACCCAAACCTATTTGGACCTAAACCAACTCGGACCTAAACCAATTCAGACCCAAACCTATTTGGACCTAAACCAACTCGGACCTAAACCAATTCGGACCCAAACCAATTCGGACCCAAACCAATTCGGACCCAAACTTATTTGGACCTAAACCAACTCGCAGCCAAACTAACTCGGATCTAAACCAACTCAGACCTAAACCAACTCGGACCCAAACCAACTTCGACCTAAACCAACCCAGACCCAAACCAACTCGGACATAAATGGTTGGTATGGGTCTGAGTTGGCATTGCCCTAAATAATCTTTACTTGGCATGTTGCTCAGACTAAATCTAACCCTGAATGACTTTTTAGTTTCTAAGGTAAAACAAATGTTATCAAAAATAAATATTTATTGTTTTTCTCTTTCTTTTACATTTCAGAATAAGGCTACTCCCAGTACTTTCTAATTCACAATGACATCTCATGGCAACCGGGCTGGTAGTGGTCGTGAGAGTAGCCTGAGTGTAGATGGACAGACACTCCACACTGCCTCTCCACACCAGCAAACCAAGAAATCCTACAAATATCATCGAGTTGGCAGCACTGGTTCTGTGGATGAAACACTATTCACCTCTCATCGAGACCAGTATTTAAGCTCATTGAACAGTTCTGCTAACTTAAGGCCCAAATCAGCTGCACCAAGTCAAGAGTGGACAATTCATGGTGCATCAGAACCCTCAAATGATAAGCCAAGACTAGGCACTCCTCCCATTAAGTCACCATTGATGTCAGTCAGTAGTGCTCCTAGAACCAGATCCAGGGTCTATAAATCCTCTCCCACTTTTGTGGATGATTCGCTGTTTGGACCCAAGCTGCAGGCCCCCAGCTTCTTAGCTCCTTGGGAGAAATCAGAGAACAAAGGCAAGGGTCCTATGCTGACCTGGAGTCCTCCTGTGGCAGGAAGCTTGAGCTGTACTCCAAGGTCTACACCCCCAAGTCGTTCTGCATCAGCAACTGGTTCAAGGCCTGGGTCTGCCACAGGGAACAGGCCAAGGTCAGCCAGTGGAAAAGGTCAACGGCCTACCACACCCAGTAAACCAGTTTGGAAATGATTACAGGCATCCTATGAATTATGTCAGGAGGTAGATTGTTGGTATGTAAATCTGGAGGTTCAAGTTCATGCTATAGGTCAAAGTGCTCAGTTTAAAAGTAAATTCAAAAGTAATTTGCATATGACTTATGCTGGGGCTTCTGAATTTGAAGCAGATGTTACTGTGCATAGGGTCCTCTGAATCTTGGCACTTCTATTATTAAGAGTTTCAAACAAAGACTTGTTTAAGCCTAGAACAAAGCAATATGTAGCATAACAAAGACCCGTTTTGACGCAAGTTGCCACAACAATTGCCAGATTAGCGGCAACAATTGGACTACTGTGGGACTTTTACTGTGGATGATCGAGGGATAGCAGTTAATAGCACACTGCCACAGGAGACAGCATGTTTGCATGTCAATCCAACGGGCATCGCACAGGTAGTGGAATTCCACCCACTGCCTTCGCCGAATAATGTAAGCTTGGCTGGGTTCCGATTTGACCATTGGGAGTGGAGGCTAGTCTGTAGTTAAAAGCTGTCAGTACAGGGGCTACCCGGACACACAGTACATACATGTACATGTACATGTGCACAGTCATGCTACATGTATGCTCCATTGAAAATGCACCATAAGCCCTTTATCCCAGGCAGATGATCCCTTGACAAAAGCCACATACATGTTCATACATGTATAAAAAGTAAGTAGACATCCAAATTGTGCTTAATTACACTGTACACACAGTATACCATTATTGATTTATTTCAAAGAAATATTGTTTCCAAATCCAGATTGGTTGGAGTTTTGTTCAAAAGCCCCTGTATGGCATGGGCACTGTAAATGGGCTCTGTGTGATGTAAGGGTGTACTGCCTTCAACTGCCTCCCAACTGCTGCAATTTGCATCACACACATAATGTATTGTAAGGCGTCATATGGTATCCCACTTGTTCATAACATGAAAGTGGAAAATGTTGACAGAACAGAATATCCAGAGAACACTCAGATGGCACTGTCTGATCACTGATTCTAGTGACATTATTCTTCTTTAAACAAAAAATCTGAGTGGGAACTTTTGAACAAATTGGAAATTGAAAAATGGTTAAGAAAACTTTGACTATAGTGGATTTTAACCCGAGACCTCTGTTTTTTCATAGCCAGTACTCTTACCACCTGAGCCACCCTGTAGTTAGATGGTGGCCTTCCGAAATAGTCAATTTGTCTTTGCTGAGGTGGGGGCACCAGTCAGAAGCACTTGACCATTAACTGCCATATATCTCGAGGTATCACACCCCCACTTTCATTCAGATACAAACAACCAATTGATGTAAACCTGGCAACAGCAGCTCAGGGATGACAAGCGACTGTAGATCCATAATATTATTCTTTCTTAAACTGTTGACTGACTATTTGAATGGATTTCTTTATAGATTTATCCACCAGTTTCAGGGCCCGATTTTCAGAAAGAAAAAATGTGCTAGACAGCAGGTCTAGTAACTGAAGACTCTTAATGGACTAAAAGGAATACCATGAGAAAATGCTGTTTACTTGTACTGTTGTACAGGTGAAAGTCAAAGTTACATTTGATGCCATTTTCTTCATGGTGCAAGAAAAAAATCACTAGACAGCCGGTCCAGTGCAGTCACACTCGGCACAAGACTGATGTAGAAAACACTAGACTCGGTCCACGGTCTAGTAGATATTTCGAGCCCTGAGTTTGCTTATTCTTGCCAGCTTGTTCATATTGCGGAGCAGTGCTCACTAAAAGTGGTAAAGTTTTCTTGAAATATTTTATCTGAATGTGTACACATCAACTTTTAAAGAGAAACATTTTGAAGGAAATGGATTCAGTATATTTGTATATATGTATATCATTACTGTTCATCTCCTGTGCTTTTGCTTTCTGCTCTAAGAAAGAAAATACTTTTTTAAACATGGCTTGTTTGGTCATTACCATGTTACATGTATGTACAATTCTAAAGTAATGTTGCTTCCGTCATGGTATGCTTTCAGGCATTGGCATCATTTCTAGAGTGATTCATTACTGCTTTTTTATCTAATTGCAGACTATATGAAAAAGGTAAAACGAGAAATAAATCATTGTCTACTTGTCAGTATGTGCATGTTCTCATTTATTGGATCAAAACATAAGGCCCAGTAGCGTTTCAAGACTTACATTTTGGCCATTTACTTCAGAAAGCAGTTTTTGACACATTGGTATGAAATACATTGTTGAGTAGCCCAAAGGTTGGTCATGTGACAGTGCATATTTCAAATTGCAAATAGAACGCCACCTTAGCTCAGACAGGATCAACACATGACATGTGTCTAAGTTGGGAAAAGATGAAAATTTATTTATTCATGTCAACATTTTCAGATCTTGAAATTCTTTTATGTGTATTTCGCAAAAGAAACACCAGAGATCATGATGTCAAAAATGTGTTTCCAGAAGAAACAGAAGGCAAGAAGCGATTCCTTTGCACTAAGTGCTTAGTCTTCATAGCAATAACGATAAAATGTGAAGTAACAATATTATGATCCATCCTAAAAATCCCATTGACTATATGCACAGCTCTTGCTGACTTATCCCTCTTGTCTGCTTGTGGAGTTGGTAGACAACGCACTGTGGCGTTCAGTCAAAACAAATTGCTAGCTGGAGTGGGTCAAAGGATGGTCATATGACAGCACTTCAAATATTCAAATACACTGTATTCAAATTGTTTAACTTCAACAACGGCCTGCTTGTCTTTCTGTTGGTTGCATGTGAGAGGACGTTCAGAGGCCTACACTAAGTTCGATGGGCTTATGTCATCTGCCCTTGTTTCCAGTTGAAACATTCAAGTTGGCAGCAGGTATGAATTTCATTTCGTCAATGTTAGGTCAAGGTGATTACTTCTCTCCAAAACATGGATGTACAACGTCATCAACATCTAAAGCACCTAGCGGCTGGTTGAAAATGTATTTTCACTCGATGTCAATGGCAAAGTTTGAGGAATCATTTGCAAATATTTGGAAACATTGACTACCACCAAGACAATGCACATGCCACGTTTGAAGAACATGATGTAAATATACCGGACATGCTGGAAGTAAGGAGGAAAACATCAAAACATTAAAACATTCATAAAAAATAAAAAATATGACAAGTGCAATTCACCCATTGGCCATCATTAGAGGGAGGATGTCATGCTTTGACTTTCATTAGTCTTCCTGCACCTCCAATGATGGAGGGAAACGTGTATCGCTTGAGTTTCAAGAGTCAGTTTGTGCACATGATGAGTGCTGTGTTATGCAAATGTATTTGCCTACACTGACCACAGACTGGTCCACTTAAAGACAGATCTTGAGACTGCCAGCACAACACTCCCAATGCAGCAGGACTTCCTACATAGTTCAATGGAATAAGATGTTGCTGCTGGATAGAATCCTGACAATTGTTTAGTAATGATTAGCTACAGAGTCCTTCACCTATTTATTAAAATGGCCTTGTAGCATGCTCTACAGGTACATGTATTTAAAAAAATACCATATTACTTTTACACTGTTGTCACGGGGCCGACCCTTGCACCAGCAACAGACAGGAATTAATACAAGATAACACAAAAAATAAATTGCAGAAAATAATCCATTTATTCAGAATAAAAAAAATAATACTTATAGATAAGTTATACATAGATCAGTTTGGTAAGCATGCTGGTATGTTAAGCCAGAAGACTCGGAATCAAATTAGTCCTCATCCAGTCGGTCCATTCTTTTCCATTTCTCAAATTAGAGAAAATGTAGTCCAAAATGAAAACAGAATTTATTTGGCCATGTTGTTATTTCTCAATTTTGGAAAAGCAGTTCTTATTTATTCATCATTTATTATCTTAAATTATGAAAAATATTGTATAAAAAGGTGAAATAAAGTTGTTTCTTTCAAGGCCTGATGCAATGTTTTCCTGAATTCAAGTGGTAAGGTATTTAGACATTGGTCCCATAAAGCAGAGTCTATGATGACATAATCTCCACATTCAAGTATCAAGGCATACAAAATATTCATCAATCAGTGGTCACAGTATTATCAACTTTATTCATTGCACACAGACATTTGATATTTTTTAAAACACATTATAAAAAAGTGTACAGATTAAAACAAAAATATGTATCTATCCCTAAAATTTTGTCACCTTTGAAGAAACATTTTTTACGTTTATTTATGGGGTACCAAAAAGACCCATATTATTGTCACAGATAAAATATAAACATTTTGTGACTTATTGTTCATTAGAAGAGATAAAGGTTTTACCACAAATGCATGGCTCTAACAGAATCTTACATGTATCTATTCCCCGTGAGGGAAACCAAGAATTGTCAGCACAAGTAGCTTAGAGGCATCCATGTAATGATTAAATCTTACTCCAGTGTAGAGTATATTACAGACTACAAATGGATAGTGTTGGAGAGTGAGATATGTCATTACATGTTATCTTAGCTTTTTGGTTTTTTCCCTTAATTTTTCATTTAATAATTTTGTTTCAGTAAAAATCAAATAGATTAAAAATAGAAATATAAACATTTTTAAAGAATGTTCTGATTATATATTGTCAAAAGCAGCAATTTACAAAGGGAACAATGATAAAACTTTTGCACATTGCAACTGTCCCTGTATTCACTACAATCCCATCATGAGGTTTGGTATCCAACCGTTATTGGACTGATAACTTACTTGTAAAACATAGATACTTTTTAAATATGTACACTGCATTGTGCTGTGGTGCGTCTTGAAATTGAGGATGTTAAAAAAAATAAAAGTTTGAATCTTTCTTCACAACAGTCACAGGCCTCTTACAACAACCCATCAAAGGAAAAACACTAACTTTATGTAAAAGCAGGAGAGTTATGAAATACAAAAGAAATCCCTCAACCATTTTTGGTTAGAATGCTGTCACCTTCAAGAGAATTCTGTAGACCCTAAAATATCACATTTTAGGGAGTTTAATTTGGGCTCAAGTCCCACAAATGTGCACAAAATTCACAGCAAAAACAAAAACAAGAAGCGTTCTCATAATCATCGTGACAGAGTAATAACAAATGTTGCAATCTGCTCACTGACTTTAATTACAAATATTATACAAATCTAACCCAATTCAGTGTGCTGGTACATTAACACAGACGGCCCGGGTTCAAGTCACTGTCCAGTAAAAGTTTTAAACGTTATTATAAAGATTTGAAACAAATGGCAAAGAAAAATTTGACACGACCAGAACTTGAATCCAAGACCACTGGTTTTGCACACTAGTGCTCTTCCTATCTGAGCTATCCAGTCCTTGGATGGTGGCCTTTCCAAACAGTCAACGTAGCTGTAGCCACATTTAAAATAAATAAACTTGCATCTGAATTGAAACGGAGGCATGATTCCTAGAGATATACAGCAGAAATGGTCAAGTGCTTCTGATTGGCAGCTCAACCTCAGAAAATAGAGTTTACTATTTGGGAAGGCTGCCATTTCAGGCCTGAATAGCTCAGATGGGTAGAATGGTGGTAGAATAAAGCCACAGGTCTCTGGTTCAAGTCCCTGTCCACTTGAGTTTTCTTTGCTATTCTTGCAAATTGTTTAAACATTTCTTAGTAAATTTTCCTTTACTTTGTTGATTACATTTGTACTATTTTTGAATTATAGCCAGCAATGAGTTTGCAACATTTTGGTATCACTTACACTTTAGTTGAGGTGAATTGGAAAATGTTACATGGAATCATTTCAATGATCAAAACATGGCAACATAGGTCAACCTTACATTTACGACAAACACAAGATAAAATTCATAATAATTGAAGTAAGATTATGTATTCAAATCCCTAAAGTTATCCTCAGCTGTTCTCATTTTTAGTTGGATAAGGTTGATATGCACACACACAAACTTTGTCCCAATGCCACCCATTGCAGTGTCGAGTTGGTAAGTTGAACCTGAAAAAGTGGATGTTCATGCCTCGATCTGGAGTAGTTACCCAGAATTTACATTGTGTCCCAACGCAAGGGCCACCAGAGGTCCTAGGTCATTGGTTGAAAGACTTGAGCATTGCATAGAATCACGAGGTTGCTTCTGTTCTTTCCAATATCTAACCCTTAAACATGGAAGTTAGTTCTCCACACAGCAACCTTTCCATCCCTACTTCCTGCACCTGTCAGTACATAACGAGACTCCGCCTGTGTCATGGATCGGATAGCATCTTCATGAGCAGTCAAGGCTTTCTCATACTTGCCTGACTGCAGATTGAACAGGTGAATCTTGCCCTGCTTGCTGGCTACCCAGAGCTTTAAAGAAAAAAAATTGAATAATGAAAAAAGTATTCATTTGTGACCCTCTTAAGCTTAAAAAATGTAGAAAGCCTGTCATTCTTATCCTAACAAGATCCGTCAATGGCAGAAAGAATTTCGTAGCTTCCTGATATCTTGCTGAATGTACAGCAACAATTGTGAAGGCCTGCTAAATCCGAAGTTAAACCTTCAATTTTTCTTGTGAACAAATTCATTCAGTTCCAAAACATGACATAATTTGTAGGTTCTAAAGAAATCAGTGAGTACTGGGGTTATTACTTGCTTGGAAGAGCAAATATTTGTGACAATTTATAAAAGAGACATTTACCTATGCTGCAACTAATGACTAAATATATACCTTGGTATTTAAAGATATCTTTGAATAGATCCTAAATGTCTCTATTGCCTCATTATATTCTACATCTAATGATAACTGAAAATGGTAAATAAATTTTGTTCTTTATAACGCACTCAAAGTTCTCGTGTATTAAGCACTCAAATAATTTGCTGATCAATATCTGCTCATCAACTTACTCTTTTATTGACTGCAATCAGCTTGCTTACTCCCCGACACTCAATCTTCACGACTTTTTGTCTCAGGAATGTCTTCTTGTCCCAACTGACCAGTTCTCCACGTCTACCACAGCCTGCCCACAACTGTCACCATTTATAAAAAAAAAAAACATCAGGATATAAAGTTAATACAAAAACTGTTGCAAACAGCTCACTGAATAAAATGACCTGCAATAAATAATTCTCAAAAGATAGAGGGCCTGATGTTTCCATCCTAGCAGGACCTTTCTCGAAGGCAAAGACCTTTTCATAATTCTTTTCAATCAATTCAGAAAATATTGTTTACATTGACTAATCCCATAACTGACCGTATCTTCAGTGACAATAAATGTTTCCAATAGGATTGGGAACTGTTGGTCATCTCTGTAAACAAATTTTTGCAGGACTGCACCAGTAGTGTTGACAAGACGGATGTCATCTTTTGTACCTGCAAATATTGCATAGCATAGGAAATATTGGACTTTCATGTGAATGCCTAGATCCGAGAGATTTTCTCCATGAGCTGGTAATGATGATGAATCTGAAATATATTTCAATTTTGCAGCGGTGAATTTGTAATTCAGTGCAGATGCTTGAACCACCTGACCACCAAGCTACTTACAGTCATGTGATAGATTCAATCTTGAAAGCTACATGTAGAAAGCAAGAGTTCCTGGTTTAATCTCCCCTGAGCTGCCTCTATTTTCTACGGCGCTAACTACACATCAGGTAGGGCAAACTCTCATTGAATTTGGATATGCCAATAGGCTAAAACAATCTGTTTAATTTCCGCAAAACTTATGTCTTAACAAAACATATATATATAACTCCATTTTAACCATTATAATATATATATTGATGATATGTTTGTATCTGGCATGATTATCATATTGTAATCACATGGTAGTCTGATGTGAATGGTGAATACTTACAGCACCATAGCAGGCTGCAACCATCATCCCATTTGATGGATACCAGTTTATCAGTGTTCTGTAACTGAATAGTGCCCTTCCTGCTTAGTGTTGTTGTATCCCAGCCAAAAATCTGGCCATTCAGACTGGCTGTGTAAGCAGTCCTGACAAGAGGATATACACACAAAAATATCACAGGACATTTGCTTTACCTTAATGCAAGGCAGAGTCAAATTGTGCCTTAAGTAACAAAAAAGTAAGCAAATACCAAAATACCAATATCATAAAAGCCATTATTGAGTTATTCTCATTTGATCACAAGTACTACAGCTCATAATTAAGTCCTGTGCTAACCCGTAAAACCCTCTCGTACAGGATTTACACAAATTATCAAGAAAACCATTAGCACAGATATAGCATTATTCCTTAACTAATCTATCAGATTCCATGAAATCTCCGAAAGCTCCACATTTTTGCAAGATTTTCCGAAACAGGAATTTGAATTTATAAATATTATTGACTAAAAAGTAAGTAGAAGTAGTTTCATTTGTCATAACATTTCCATATGAGTCTCATGTTTGCTGAGTGTCATACTGGTATTAATATTCTTCTCCTCATTTGTGCTTACCATACCTTTCATCACCAGCGACTGTGATGTCTGACACAATGTCATTGTGATCCATTAGTTGTTTATTGGCTGAGTATGTGTGGCAGTCTATAATATAGATGGTGGTATCAAAGGACCCTGCCCACACTTGTTCACCATTAACACACTGAAGGCAACACTACATTGAATACAAGCATGACAACAATGACTGGGTTAGATGCATACAACACTTGGCATAGAAATGACAAAGGTGCAAGTACATGTATGTAGTTTTCATCATAAGCTCCTCATCGGCAACAGAGGATTGGTGACATTGTGTGCCACTATCAGTTAAAATATGGGTATTATAATACAAATATTTATTCCCAAGGATACGTATGTTATGAAGAGTTTGGTGAGAGTACTTCTCACAACGTTCTTTTGTCGTAGAGGAAGCAAACCAAAATTCTATAGACCAGTTGCTTCAATGATATATCAGACATGCTGATTTTTATTTCAGCATAAGGCTGGGCAGAAAACCCAGGTATCCGAAACCCGATCGAAGGCATCGGATACCCGGTTCCATTTTTTGGAGTTAGGGTATCCAATTTTTTTCCAAACAACGTATCTTTACTTTGATTATGAGATTGAAAGATGCAGTGGCATCCGATTCAATACTTTAAAAGAGGAATCAAATTTGTATCAACTCTTAATTTGATTCTTGGCGTCATTGAATAGAGTTGTCTTTTTAGCCATGGTTATCATTAGGTGCAATCCCGCTTGAAAAGGAAAACCGTCGAAAAGTGGACCGCATCATCGCGATTCAAGAATCAATTTGTTTTTGTGCACGAGTGTACACATGGCAATATTTTCGGAAAGTGGATCGCGATTCAAAAATTATTGCTTTGCAGGCCACGTCCACCGAACTGCACGTGCCTGAAATATGACCCAATCGGACTGCACGTGCCTGAAATATGACCCAATCGGACTGCACGTGCCTGAAATATGACCCAATCGGACTGCGCATGCCTGGAATATGAGCCTGCTGGATTTTTTTTCGTCGCGAAACCAATGCACTCTGCCCCATGTGCAGTGCGATGATGCAACACAAAGGGCTTGTGTACCGCACGTACGCACTTGAATACACAGCAGTACATACGGGCAGAGGCCTGAGGTGTTTTTTCAGCATGGTTCCCGCCTTAGCGGCCTCACACGGTTTTAATCCTGGCCGAATGGGAGGGAACCAGTCTACAAGATGCACGTTTTCGTTTCGGACACCATGATTCTAATGACCGCAGAATGTTAAAACAATGCTGATTAATTGTTTTGGTCGTCAAAGAAACCCAGGAAAACATCAAGTAAAGATTTTTTTTTAATCGATGTTGCTTGTTGCCGATTTTATTATCGATGTAGAAACTAGAAGCATGCCTGGCGCGGCGCTCCGATACTGCGATGGCGACCAGCGGGCATTACGCAATGTACATTGAATGGCGGGTATCCGGGTACCGACGATATCAAAATTCGGGTATCCGGTTCCTCAAATACCCGATTTTGCCAAGTCTTATTTCAGCATCAAGCAAAAATCTATGGTACATTTATTAACTTCATGTCACATAAAGAGGAGGAAAAGAGGAGTGGGAAAACTCACCACTCTATCCTTGGCCTTTGGAATTTCAGTTTCAAGTCTAAAATTGGATCCATTGTAGACTTTAACAATGCCAGTGCCCATAGCACACCATAGCTTAGGGCAGGTTTCTTCCTTTTGACTCCAGTAACTGCGATCTGTAAAAGCAAATCATAACAAGATCAGAACTGAAGGCTTGGATGATGTAATCATACTGTGGAAAGTTTGCAGTGACACCATGTAAGTCATCTCTTTCAGGACGGAGTGTGGCTATGAAAGGAGCTTTTAGTTTAATGTTTCGGACAGTGTGCCCATCATCTGGAGACTGCACAATTCCAACTTATATGTGGTGTAGAGAGCGCTGGAGTGTGGAGAATCTTTCTGCCCTGCACGGACACTAGGACACTATAGGCTTCCCAAACTAACTGAAATGTTGAAATGTTGAGTTAATGGCTGTATTCAGAGCCATACATCGACTCACATAGCATCTTCCTATACACACAATCATCAGGGGGAACCTGAAATGCCTACCATCTTGTACTCTGATATATCAGCCATTGGCAACAAGGCAGATCAATGTATCGCTTCATTAAACAGGCTAGTATCTGGTGTGAGTACAAGTGATGCAATCACAAATCATGGCTCAGATTTATGTAACCTACTGGTAAATGCCATACTCACAAACATTTTGAATTCATATCATACATATCACAGAATAAAGAGAGGTCAATGCATACTACCATCAGTGTTGGAATATAAGCCACAGCACTCCCAAATCTTTGCAAAAAGATTCAGGACTTAAACCACTTCGCACCGGGTGGTTTTACAACGCCCATGACCGCCATACAGGGTTTTTTGAACAATGCATCATTCTCAAATCTCGCTAAAACAATTGGAACAATATATTTCTGTGAAATAAATCGATAAGTGTATACTATGGGTACAAGAGAGTAAAACCTGGCACAATTCGGATGTCGTTGTGGCTTTTGTCAAGAGATTATCCGTTCGGAAAAGGGCCGATTATTAAAAAAAGGGCCCATTGTGCGTTGTCAATGGAGCGTAACGTACTTGTGTGTGTGTGTGGGTGTGTGTGCATGTGCGGTACTGATGATCCCTGTCCGCAGACTAGCCTCCACTCCAGGCAGTCACAACGGAAAACTCCCACATGGGCCCGGACGGATGTACCCCTACTATGTATATACTGCGTGCAGTTATGCACTTGCGAGCTGAACGATGGTGTACTGCCAGGCTTTTGGATGTCAACATGCCAGCGGGAAAAAGCTGGGGAAATCTTTCCATGCAGTTCCCAACAAGGACAAGAGACCTGTATGACATCCAAAAGCCTGGCAGTAAACCATCGTTCAGCTCGCGAGTGTATAACTGCACGCAGTATATACATGTACATGTAGTAGGGGTACATTCGTCCAGGCCCATGCGGGAGTTTTCCTCTCACTAATCCCTACCCTACTCCTCGCCCTTCCCTTTGATCTCTCCCTACCAGCTTTACTCTTTATCCTTTGTTTCTCATCCGTGTCCTATTCACCCTCTTCCCCCTTCCTTCGTGTACATGTATCTGTTTTGTCCTTGTCACTCTGCCTTTGAGAAAGGTCCTGCTAGGTTCGAAACGTCAGGCCCACTAAATTTTAGGATTTGCATTTTTGGTATTTTTAGTCAGTAAGCAGTTTGCAACATTTTTGTATATCACTTTAAACCTAATAGAATTTGATGAATTGATGTCACCTCTTGTACACGAATCTGTATTTCTGATAATTGTAATATGTAGATCTGTACAGCATTGTTATTGGCAAACAGGCAGCACACTATAAGGTATAAGATAGAGATTGAATGAATGCGACTCACTGCCTGGGGTGTATACCATAGCCTCCACAGTGCTGCGCTGACTCTCATTGCAAGATGGGTTGAATTTGTGAACTAAAGCATGACTGGTCTCAGGATGAATGCTTGCCATTCCTTCTGACTTCAAGCGAGTGAAGTGACAGAGAATCTGCAACCATAATTGGCACATAAGGTTTCATGATTAGTAACACAGGGCCATATGCACAAGAATGTCTTTCAAATACAGACATTTATCCATTGACAATGATGATATTACCTGTGAGACAACTTCTAGACGTTTGGCATATGATGCTTTGGAGCTCTCAGCACTGCGAATGACAGCATCTAGCAGGCAGATATTGCGAGCTGCTTGCTGGATAATATGTGGATCCTTCTGGGCGTCAGCTATTTCACGCGCTGACCAGATTTCATGGAGGAGTGTATACCAGCTGTTACGCTCTCCCTTCAAGTTTGCCATGTATGGTTCCTTGTTAGGTCCTGTGAAAAATCACGAGACAGCAAAACAGCATATAATTATTTAGTAGCAGCAATTACTTTGTCTTAATCATTTGAGGTTTACAGGAAATTTCTCCATAGGAATAATTTTTTTCCTGATGTAATTTTCCATCCATAGGGGAGCCTTTGTTCAAGTATTACCGGCACCTAGTGTCATCCTCACAAGATGCTTTTGCCATGCAGAGAAATTATCTGTTCCTGATGTAATCCACAAAGAAACTTACGTTTATTGTAGATGCGCAGTGCTGGAACACTACTGAGCAACAAATAAGACTGCTCAAACTTCTCAAGAGCTTCAATGTCACGGATGCGGATGACTTCATCAAAGTTATTGCTCCCCTCGGTCAGAAAGAAAAGCCTACAAGAAAACCAGAAGAAGAAACTTTAATCACAAGACATGTGCTTCATCTTCAGCGGTTAATAGTAATTACTGTTGAAAGATTAGGCAAAATACATAAAAAAGTATCAAAAACATGAAAATAAATAAGTGCCAAGTTACTGCCACTTAAATAAGACTTAAGGGTTTGCATGGTGGGTTAATCAATATAGGAAGGTTTGCGGTGACACCATGTATAAAGTCTCTTAAAGGGAGAGGTGTGGTTCTGAAAAGAACCTGAGTGGTAACTCGACCTTTCAGCCAGTATGCTCTGGCCATCATCAGGAGAATGCCTTGGACTTGGTGGTGGAACTGCTTATATGCCAGTGGTCACTGAGGTGGGAAAGATAATCCTCTTGGGAGGATAATCCTAAGTGGCCTAGATCGCTGAGGCGGGAAGGCGGGAAAGATAATCCTCTGGGGAGGATAATCCTTGGGGGGGGGGCTGGCCTGGAAGGGGGGGGGGGAACGTGTGGGTGCTTACTGGGGTGTGTCAGATGGCTGTGGGGAGGCTGTGGATATAGGTGATCCATAAGTCGGCTGGGGGAAGGGGGGCTGCCACTTAAGTCTGGGACATATCATACCTTTTATCCGTCATGACCAATCTGCCCATGCCTTGCCGTGAACCAATTAGTGAGGAGACTTTCAAAATGCTCTCTGTATTATCTAGATATGACTCATAGATGATGTCAGGAATAGCCTTGCTTTGTAATGCTCCCTCCTTCCAGGATTCAACAAACACACTAAAGGTTTCTGCATCTAGACCTATAAAAATACCACCCAAAACGGTTATATTATGGATCAAATAGACAAAAATACTTAAGATAGTATAAGCAATGAAAAAGTCAAACAAATGAAGGAAAAACTGACTGGGAACTTCAGAAACAATTTTTAAAAATGACAAAGAAAACTCTGATTGGAAAAGGGACTTCAAACCCGAGACCTCTGGTTTTGCATACCAGCACTCTTACCATCTAAGCTATCCAGCCCTTAGATGGTGGCCTTCCCAAAAAGTCAACTACACTTATTGGGGTGGGGTGCCAGTAAGAAGCATTTAATATTTTTTTTTGTTAACTGTTGAAAAAGTTCCATGATAGTTTTCACTTTATTTGTTTGATATAGAAACATGTTGCAAACTGCTTACTGACTAAAATTACCAAAATGCAAATCTTAAAATTTAGTGGGCCTGATGTTTCGATCCTAGCAGGACCTTTCTCATAGGCAGGACCTTTCTCTGCCTTTGAGAAAGGTCCTACTAGGATCGAAACATCAGGCCCACTAAATTTTAAGACTTAATTTGTTTGTGTGATCCGTAAGCTGCTGGCATTTAATGGTTGAATGCTTCTTACTGGAGCCCCCACCCTGGCAAAGTGTGTACTGGGATGAATGTCATCTCATTAAATCAATTAGTACTTTGTATAACCATACTGACATTTTAAAATATTGGTTAAATTCTAGTCAGGCCTAATTGTAGATGTATACTCCTACCTGTTTGAGTTTGGCCAGCACTCAAGGCATTGAACAGGCGCTCAATGACATCCACATCAATGGCAATCTCCAAATTCTGCACATGATTGACAAACTCCTTAAAACCTATGAAAGCAAGAACAACTGCTTAGTCACAATGTAAGGCCAACTGTGAGTTATTCACCAACTCTGTCTATGACCAATGCAGACTTTGACCAATTCAGTCTAAGATTCAGTCAGTATACAATCAGATCAGCCTGACACATCCAGTCTTTCATCAGCTTTTAAGTGTTCACAGGGAAGTCTTCATTTGTCCAAATTGTAATGGTCAATGGTCCCATTTCTACTAGTCACTAAAATGGTTTCATCATGTATTTGATAGATTAACAGATTGAGCATACTATTGTTCTTGCATTGAATGAGCATGCACCATGTCACCAAAGTTGTTGTGGACTGTGACTGCTGCCTATAAACCATGCTGCCTCAAACCCAATTTGTCTATAAAAGGATTAGGATAAGGCATCAACAAACACCATTGATATTAACAAGCCTATTTGGTGAATTAGTCTTTAACATTTCTTTAAAATTTCAACAACTTTCACTTCATTCTGAACAAGGCAAAATGCTGTTAATCCAGACCAACTTCAATCAGGCATGTGTGCCACATATCTCAGTAGTACCTAGCAGTCCATCCTGTGGGATTTCTTCCATGATGGCTGGTCCCATGGATACCGATGGTCTCTTCCGCAGACTGATCTTCTTCAAGATTTCTCCACGTTGGTAGAATTCCTCTCCCTCTAGCTGTGCCTTTTCAACTGCACTCAGGTCCTCCACAACTCTTGTAACTTCTCTACAAGGAAAACCAACAGCTTTATTGCATACTTTTATTTGTAAAAAGTTCACAATTCCACATGGATAAAAACAGTCCATCCGCATAATATGGGTAGCATATTATGGCCCTCTAGTGAATACTGTATAAATATTTTATATGCTGACTATGAACGTTAAGTGGCTTTCATTTCCTTACTATTGCCTGATTTTTGATTTGCCCAAATATATCGATCCCACCTTTATGAGAAAATGAAATATATAAATTCTTCCCAAGCACCACTAGACATTTCTCACAGACCTTTCCGCCAAAATACCTTAATTCAAGCACAGTGGGCAACTGAACATTAAGATTAGACATGACGCCACACATGCAAGCCAAGAGGCTAGGGTCTACAAATAGTTGCCATAAACCAGGATGCAGTATGTAGGACAATTCCAGCAATTTGATGTACACTTACTCTACAGGAAAGATGGATAAATCAGTGGAGTGTAGGTTATGGAAATCACACAGGCCATCCAGGGGACGTGCACACGCTATATTCAACATCCCTTTGAGGTAGAGGTAAGAAGCCTTAAGACTGGACGATGCAACACTCTAAGGAAAAAGGATGGTGCATAAACAACCTGCTTTCAATGTGTGACTATCAGCTAGCTGAAAAAGGCAATCAATATATTTTTTTTAGATTACATCATGATAATGTTATTTTTGTTAAGTTTTTTTTCATGATAAGATATTTATTTTGGACAATTATTTTCAACAACCTTGGGTGATGCTTCCAATTTAAGTTGCCATGAAACTAAGTTCCTTGAAATTCTAAAAGACCTATTAATTTCAGACAGAAATGCTAGTAATATTTGTTTGTAAATAGTAGAGGATTTAGATTTAGAAACATTGTTCAGACTGATTATAAGCACACTCTCTCATATTCTTAAAGCCACATTTCAAATTATATTTACAGTATATTTAACAAATATATTACGGTATCATATGTGAAGAATTTACATTCACAAATTACATGTATACCTAAATGTATTGTTGAATCTGTTTTGAATTTCATTAAAGTTACCTTCATTTCCTCAGTGATTTGTTCAATGCAATCATTGTAAAACTGATGAGCTGCAGGAGAAATACCCGATGAAAGAAAAGGAATCAATGTGGGACAAACTCAAGCATGAAAAATCAAGAATATTCTTGACCAAAAGCAATTAGTGAAGCAAAACGTCACATGCAATCAGTCAACCCCTTGACGCTGGGATTTTTCAGTGCCAATGGCCTTCATGTAATTTCCAAAACAGGTTTGACTCACTTGCACACATAGTGCACCCTTATTTTTTTATTTCACAGATATATATTGTTTCCAATTGTTAACGTTAACTTAAGTGAGTTTGAAAAATGGCACATTGATAATTAACAACGGTAAGGCAGTCATTGACACTGGAAATGGGCCCGGCATGAAGTGGTTAAACAAATTTCAAAGAAACAAAAAAGTCAAATTAGATGTAAGAAGTTGATTCAAGAAATCTCCATTCCATGCCACTATTTATGAGAATATTGACACCACACAAACCCTTTATCTTGGTCTTTATCTTTATCTAAAAACTGCAGATATATCATCTCATGACATGTTTATGGTATTTTTTGCTACCCCCTATTCTAAAGCCTGTTTCACTATACACTTTGATACTATTGATGTAATGTGACATTGGAGCAATTTTATACAGTTAACGATATTGAAAATTTGGACCATTCTAATTACCAGTGGAATTAATCAGACACATATATGTACATGTATTACCAAATGCAAAGCACATTCTAACACCTTGTAATGTATGGAAACAACCATTGGCTATAACCATACCAATAACTCTTCTATGAAAAGAACATACGCCTTGGCAAGTCAAGGTTATTTGAGAAAGGTTTCTACTGTTATAACTGTCAAGCTAATCATTGTCCAGTAATGCCTTAATTACATACCTGATGGTAAAGGTATCTCGATGGCTGGTAGATCTAACTTTGGGCGTTCAGGTTTGCCCTTCTGACTATGGTATATACGAGGTGATAAGGATGTCTGTAATGATGCACTACTAAACTTCCTCCGTCTGCGAAAACAAAGTCAATTAAGACTTACAGCACATTTTTCACATTCATCAATATACAAACAGGCATAAGATAATGAGAACATATGATTATATCCCTTATGAAATCACACTTTTTGGGTGCAGTATTTTCTTGAAGGTGGAGAGGTGGATTTTATTTTAATAGATGAACATTTGCAAGAAAAGAAAGTCTTGTTTGTCATTGGTATGAGTCCTCATCAAAGATGGCTTGAGCTTTGAACCAAGCAGGGAACAGTATCTAGGCTGTTTTTGTAATAATTGGCAATTTGATTAAAACAAGCACATTCTATGTCCACAAATAATTATTTCTGTGAAAATATTATACTATGCACATAATTCATGGAAATTTGATGTGAATAAAAGAATTAGAAGCATGCCATATGAAAGTTGAAAAATTCAATGATCAAGTAAGCATAATAGGCCAAGTCTTCCAACTTACGAAAGTGGTTCACTTGGAAGGCTTATTTGCCTTTTTCGAAGATCCAGATTTAAGTAGTAGTCCTTCTTCTTTTCTAATCTGTCTTGCTTATACGTCTTAAACAGATGTGTTTGGACAAACTATGAAGCCAAATGGATAGGGGATAAACAGGAAAAACAAATTATGTACATGTATCACACATGTTAACATACAAAGCAAATAAAGTAAAACCTTGATAACTCGAATCTCAAGGGAATGAATGTAAACTTTGAGTTATCTGGAACTTTGACTTATGCGTGGTTTGAATTGTCAAGTCGTCTACAAGCAGGTTTATGCACATACAGTACATGTACACTGTATTACACTCGAATGAATGAATCCAGCCCACAATGTCACCGCAAAGATAAGGGGTTCTTAAAATTTAGTGGGCCTGATGTTTCGATCCTAGCAGGACCTTTCTCAAAGGCAGAGTGACAAGGTAAGGGGTTATTTGACCACACTGCTGATACCCAGCGAAGAATGCCGCTTTTGTTTACGTTCACATTCCAGCCATAAGTTGACTTAAATAGACCCGCAGAGTTTGTACAACAATTGTCACATCGTTTTAGCTCCTGATTAGGACAGACTCGGCCACGATTTTGTTCATTGGTTCGAGGAAAAACTTTGACCACATGTAATTTGTCTTACAGAAGTATTTATGTACACAAAAACCTATCCTTTCGGCGGGAACAAAGAATCATTTCGAGTTAAGCAGACTTTCGAGTTATCCGAGTTCGAGTTATCAAGGTTTTACTGTATTTTTATTTGTCCCAAACATATATTGCCTTTAGAAATCCCACAAAGCCAAATGCGAAGTGATTATGCAAGAAACTAGAACATTACTGCATTTTAGCTGGTAATCTGAGAGGACAATTAGGAAAATCTGAATAAATATCTCTTAAAATGTTTCAAAATTTAGTGGGCCTGACGTTTCGATCCTAGCAGGACCTTTCTCAAAGGCAGTGAAAAGGGCAAAACAGATACATGTACACAAAGGAGGGGGGAAGAGAGTAATGGGACACGGATGAGAAAGAAAGGACAAAAAGTAAAGTTAGTAGGGTGAGATCAAAGGGAAGGGCAAGGAGTAGGGTAGGGATTAGAGAGAAGAGGGGAAAGATCAAGGAGAGAAGTGTGGAGGAGTGAACACAAAACAAGGATTATCACAAAGCTGCCTGGTGTTAGTCATTACCCTCCTGGATGTTGAGACCATGTGGTTGAATAGTCCGAAGACACTTCATCCACACTTTCTCACGGCTAAGACGGACAGCATTACTATGGTGACCAAGGGACTCTATGCCCAGTACACTCATATCTGATATCGAATGATCAGGGAGTTTCATGCTTCTTCGCAAAGCTCATACGCATGAAAAGCAGTTTTGTTTTATACTACGAAGAAGCTAAATGAAACAAGGATACACATTATATTATATGCAGTTATTAATTTATTCAGACAGCATGGGAGGTAGACTGTATGCACAATGATGCTGAACAAACCAAACAGTGTACATTTCTTATAATAATTGAATGCAAGTGACTTTTCAATAACACAAAGCCTTGGTGGCTGTACATTCCAGGCAACTGCCTTGTTACTTCCACATGGCCTTCTCGGCCCTTCAGGTTTCGACCTGGTATCCTCAAAACAAAACAAAGCGACAGAAAATAAAAATTATTGGGGAAAAAAAGAACAAGAAAAGATTCCACTGGCAAATATTTGATTTGTACAATAATTTCATTCACAAAAACACAGTTTTAGTCACGTTAAGATGTTGGGTTAAATCCCTTTGAATATAACGGTTCATGGCCGGTTTAGTTTTCCAGCGACCATGTTGTAGGATGAATTCTTTGGCTATGTCATTGTGTGCAGGGCGAGTGGCCCCACCAGATCATAGGCTATGAAGGCCAAAGCTGTTCACATTCTCGATGCCGATGGATTTCAGGGCATGCATCCAAAAAGAACTCTCTGCATCTGGTATAGCTAAGGGCTCTGTTCTGACCACGCTTGTATGATTTGGATGCTGAACAGAATGAAAGGGGAGTTAAGATGAAATGATTGTCACCTATGTTAATTCCAGACCTGCTCATAAACTTAGTCAAATTGAAGTAAGGGGAATAGAAATCTTCTGAATTAGGAAGAAATGCTACATTGCCTTCCCGGAAGATGTCTGTTTTTGATTTGGGGATGAAAATTTGAAGACCCTGTCTATCTGGTAATTGGGTGAGGTGGCTTGCTTTGATATCGGCGATCTCATTGTGTCTAAATAACACTTGAGGCATATTCTAAACACACGTAACAAGCTGTTCTGAGCTGAAAGAGGGAGCAGTCATCCCTGGCAAATTCATCTAAGATTTTCTTGAGTAGCTCTAGAGACAACAGAGTTTTCTGAACTGGAGGACGGTGAAGAGATCTTCTGGAACTGGTCAATATTTGTTGAACTATGGGGGACTCTATGGGATCTGATTTAATATTCATTACGGAGTGGAGCCATTTGATGGCAGCGGCAGTTGTTACAATCACACTGTCAGACTGAGAGGTGGAGCTAACATGAGATAGGTATGCTGCTAGAATTTCATCTCGAACTGGAAAAGTAAGAGAAATATTGCGACAACTCAACCAATTAATGAGATGACGGCATTTGTAAAAATACAAATTGCAGGACCCAGGTGCTTTTGCTGCGATAGCTTCGTGTAACAACTCCACTTTGGACTTTGAGACTTCAGCAGGAAATTGTGCCCAAAATGGTTGTTCCAAAATAATCTGCACAAAACATCGAAGAGACAATAGTTAATTGGATGTAGAGGAAAGGTATGAATAGGTTTAAGGGAAATGTAATTTTACTGCCGCCACCATGCTTTCAAAATCTGAAGAGCCAAGTAAGGAGTTTGTGTTTCTGCCATGAACTAGAGCTAGCTTCCCAGGCATGGACACTAAACCCTGTACAGAGGACCTGAAAACTGTCCATAATAGGGGCAAAAATGGGCTTGAAGGCCACCATGGAAATACAAGGACACCGGTTCCATGGCAAGATTGCATATGACGGGATCAAAGCAATAGGAGGAACGAGTAAAACAATCTCTGTCGACCAATTTTGCGCAAAAGCATCGACGGCTTCTGCCCCCGGGTTCCAGAACCCGGAGTAGAACCGAGGGAGTTTGGCATTGAAATGGGAGGCAAAGCAATCAATTGTGAGGGGACCCCACTCGTTGTTAATGAGGTTGAACATGTCTTTGGAAAGACCCCAGTCGTCTATATGTATCAGTTTGCTATAGAAATCTGCTTGATCATTGAGAGAACGAGGGATCCAATCTACCTCTAGCAAAACAGAACGGATGGCCAAAAGGATGCTTCTAAGTTCCCTCCAAGTGGAACTCTGTGGCTTCTTGTCAGGAGACAAATTTTGGTGGGCGACATGATTGTCGTTACAAAGAATAGCGCCCGAGCCTACAGAACTAACATTTGAACAAATAATCTTGTTAACCTTTGTAGAGAGGAACACAAAACGATTGTTCAAACTGGAAACATTGTTATGCCAAAATTTGATTTCTGCTAGACATTGGTGATTCAAAGTGATTATTTTGTCTTTGTCATTGGTCAGTGCGATGGACATCTGACAGTTTCGTGTCATCAATCTGGTCAACAACAGGGGAAAGTGAAATTATCTGACCGATGAAAGAGTGCAAGTGTCATACTATGCAATTTGGAGATTTGCGTATAGGGCAAATATGGAATCACAAAGTTTATTTATTCTTTGATCGAGAATTTTCCGGGAGAGGTTGGACCGGGGTACAACTACGAGGCCATCATCTCGGTATAGGGCAACCAGAATGCCACAACCACGCCAATGGGTGACTAGAGGCTTCATGATTTTAGTGAATATTAGTGGGGCAGAAGAAAGCCCGAAAGGTAAGACTGTGAACTGAAAATACCTAGGGACGTCATCAATTGACCATGAAAAACCCAAGTAGTTATGACAGTGAGGATGGATCTCTACATGATGGTAGCCAGATGTCAAGTCAAATGAGAACAGCAGAGCGTCGGGATCTAGTATGTACTGGAGTGCAATTTTCCAGTCGTCCATTTTAAAATGGACTTTCAAAACGTACTTATTTAAATGACTCAGATCCAGGATTAATTGTTTTTTGTTGTTGTTGGCCTGGCAAACTACAGAGAGAGGACTGGTAACATATGATGCCAAGCTGATCTCTTGAATGATGTTGGAGGTGAGTAGTTCCTGAATGGTATCAAACATTATGTTGGAGGTGAGTAGTTCCTGAATGGAATCAAACATTATGTTGGAGGTGAGTAGTTCCTGAATGGAATCAAACATTATGTTGGAGGTGAGTAGTTCCTGAATGGAATCAAACATTATGTTGGAGGTGAGTAGTTCCTGAATGGAATCAAACATTATGTTGGAGGTGAGTAGTTCCTGAATGGTATCAAACATTATGTTGGAGGTGAGTAGTTCCTGAATGGTATCAAACATTATGTTGGAGGTGAGTAGTTCCTGAATGGTATCAAACATTATGTTGGAGGTGAGTAGTTCCTGAATGGAATCAAACATTATGTTGGAGGTGAGTAGTTCCTGAATGGTATCAAACATTATGTTGGAGGTGAGTAGTTCCTGAATGGAATCAAACATTATGTTGGAGGTGAGTAGTTCCTGAATGGAATCAAACATTATGTTGGAGGTGAGTAGTTCCTGAATGGAATCAAACATTATGTTGGAGGTGAGTAGTTCCTGAATGGTATCAAACATTATGTTGGAGGTGAGTAGTTCCTGAATGGTATCAAACATTATGTTGGAGGTGAGTAGTTCCTGAATGGTATCAAACATTATGTTGGAGGTGAGTAGTTCCTGAATGGTATCAAACATTATGTTGGAGGTGAGTAGTTCCTGAATGGTATCAAACATTATGTTGGAGGTGAGTAGTTCCTGAATGGTATCAAACATTATGTTGGAGGTGAGTAGTTCCTGAATGGTATCAAACATTATGTTGGAGGTGAGTAGTTCCTGAATGGTATCAAACATTATGTTGGAGGTGAGTAGTTCCTGAATGGTATCAAACATTATGTTGGAGGTGAGTAGTTCCTGAATGGTATCAAACATTATGTTGGAGGTGAGTAGTTCCTGAATGGTATCAAACATTATGTTGGAGGTGAGTAGTTCCTGAATGGTATCAAACATTATGTTGGAGGTGAGTAGTTCCTGAATGGTATCAAACATTATGTTGGAGGTGAGTAGTTCCTGAATGGTATCAAACATTATGTTGGAGGTGAGTAGTTCCTGAATGGTATCAAACATTATGTTGGAGGTGAGTAGTTCCTGAATGGTATCAAACATTATGTTGGAGGTGAGTAGTTCCTGAATGGTATCAAACATTATGTTGGAGGTGAGTAGTTCCTGAATGGTATCAAACATTATGTTGGAGGTGAGTAGTTCCTGAATGGTATCAAACATTATGTTGGAGGTGAGTAGTTCCTGAATGGAATCAAACATTATGTTGGAGGTGAGTAGTTCCTGAATGGTATCAAACATTATGTTGGAGGTGAGTAGTTCCTGAATGGTATCAAACATTATGTTGGAGGTGAGTAGTTCCTGAATGGAATCAAACATTATGTTGGAGGTGAGTAGTTCCTGAATGGTATCAAACATTATGTTGGAGGTGAGTAGTTCCTGAATGGAATCAAACATTATGTTGGAGGTGAGTAGTTCCTGAATGGTATCAAACATTATGTTGGAGGTGAGTAGTTCCTGAATGGTATCAAACATTATGTTGGAGGTGAGTAGTTCCTGAATGGAATCAAACATTATGTTGGAGGTGAGTAGTTCCTGAATGGAATCAAACATTATGTTGGAGGTGAGTAGTTCCTGAATGGAATCAAACATTATGTTGGAGGTGAGTAGTTCCTGAATGGTATCAAACATTATGTTGGAGGTGAGTAGTTCCTGAATGGTATCAAACATTATGTTGGAGGTGAGTAGTTCCTGAATGGAATCAAACATTATGTTGGAGGTGAGTAGTTCCTGAATGGTATCAAACATTATGTTGGAGGTGAGTAGTTCCTGAATGGAATCAAACATTATGTTGGAGGTGAGTAGTTCCTGAATGGTATCAAACATTATGTTGGAGGTGAGTAGTTCCTGAATGGAATCAAACATTATGTTGGAGGTGAGTAGTTCCTGAATGGAATCAAACACAAAAGATGAGCTTCTTAGCGCCGATGCATTGTTAGAGAAAAACATTGGAGGCGGGTCTTGTATGAACCATATATTAAAACCTTCCTTAATGATGGAGCTGATCATATTAGGGGCATTTATATGATACCAAAAATTGCGATGTGCCTTTAATCTGCCTTTAACATCGATATCATCGGATTTCAAGTTTACGTTTTGAAATTTGCAAGGTACCCTTAAAATGTCTTTAAATTTCTCTTTGGTATAGATACGTTGGGAGGTGCTCGCTCCTGTGGATTCTTTAGACAACTCTGTTGTTGATGCGGCAATCGAGGGATAGATGGGTCGATACAAGGGTGCCAGTCCGGAAGCGTTTAAACGTTTCTGCTGGTGGTGGGCCAGTGAAGAGGGGGTTATGTCTTGGTCTGGATCTTTGCTGAAAGGCGCCTTCATTGGATGCGGTGAAGGGGGAGTGTCTTGACCAATGTCCCTCCATGCCACAGGTGAAGCAGTTAAAGCCTGACATGCCTGTAAATGAATAAACCAAAATACAACGAACGATCAAGCAAATCGAATGAGGGAGGGAGGGTGGGATGATGAGGGGGTTGTAGAGAAGACGGTGAGAATGTATAGAGCAACGTTCAGCGTGTGTGTATGAGCCTGAAGTGGAGCGCGTTGGGTGGGGTGAGGTTTAAGTACTAGCTAAGGTCCAATGCGCATGCGGAATGCATGCTGGAATGCATTGTATTACGTAACGAGGAACAGATTCTGCGCGCCAAACAAAACTAAATTTTCATGCTTCTTCGCAATGCTCATTATATATACGCATGAAAAGCAGTTTTGTTTTATACTACGAAGAAGCTAAATGAAACAAGGATACACATTATATTATATGCAGTTATTAATTTATTCAGCATGGAAGGTAGACTGCATGCACAATGATGCATACTGAACAAACAAAGTAATTATGTGTGGGCTAGTCGACCTAGTGTACTATAAGACTTTAATAGTGTGCATATAGCTAGTGTGTCTATACCTCGAAAATACAGAAGGATCCCGCGGAGCAGAGTCGAAGCCATCTCGTCTCTTGCGCTTTCTGCTTTCTATCTGCTTCAAAGCTTCTTCCTCAGCGATCCGTTCGCTCTTCAGTTGCTCTGAAGTTAGGTGTTCCGCGTCTTTCTTGTCGAGCTGGGAGACGGTAGCCCAACCGGCCTTGCTTTGGTCTGCGATTCAAATTTTTCTCTTCCTCTCTGCTACCAGAAGTTCGGCATCTCAAAGATCTTCAATTGCTGAGTCAATATCTGATTTCTCGGTTATGGCTTCTTTGATTTTGTCGAGGGCCAGTTCTATCTTCCCACAAAACTCAAATCGACCAATATTGCCTGCTTTGGAGAGTTATCTAGCTTCAAGTTGTTTTTGAAATCTCTCAAGGAACTAGATTCATTTTTGGGGTCGTTATTGAATTGAACCTTTGGTCGAAGTAATCCTTGAACTTCTCGAAGATCAAGGTTGTGTCAGAAGGACGTCCCGGTTCAGTCGACATTACCAAAAGGCAAGTGATGAGGGGGTTATAGAGACGGTGAGAATGTATAGAGCCATGTTCAGCGTGTGTGCATGAGCCTGAAGTGGAGCGCGTTGGGTGGGGTGAGGTTTAAGTACTAGCTAAGGTCCAATGCGCATGCAGAATGCATGCTGGAACGCAATGTATTACGTAACGAGGAACAGATTCTGCGCGCCAAACAAAACTAAATATTGAAGTGGTACACAACAGGGGTATCCATTTTACCGGTTTTGATTGTAGACCTATGGCCATAGATACATTTTTTGAGGGTGTTTTTGTTAAAAATGTTGTTATATACTTACTATAGAGAAGAATTCCTTTTCATTTTCTTGCTTGCTGGCAATGAATTCTTCAGTTTTGAAACGGTTTTGATCAAAATTCATGAACTCATTGATATCCCTATAAGAAAACAGCATAAATTAAAGTTAAATTTGTGTTTGTTTAAAAGGAGTGTAGTTTATGTTCAAAATGTTTAACAAAGGTTTGCCCTACTTCACATGTAATTACACCCTGTATGCTCAGTGTTTTGCCCAATTGCCTGCTGAAAAAATATACGGGCAGCTACATGTACAATGTATGGCAGGATTTGAACCCATGACTCCTGCTTTAATTCTAGTGTAAAGGTCTTAACCATCTAATCACCGAGCTGGTCAAGGTCGTGTGGTGGATTCAAATCTACTGTACCTAGTGGCGACAAGGTGTTGCATCATATATATACACATGCTGATGCACATTGCATTGAGAAAGGGGAGCTTTCAAAGGTATCAAAACCCACACTAACGATACCCAAATAACCAGTTAGATGTAAAACATTTACAATGTCATTCCTGGCCTTATGGGCAAAATAACACAAGCCGATTGTGGTTTGCAATTGTGGTCAAATGGTGTGTGTGTCCTTGAGGGTGGCCAACGCAGGGAAATAAACAAGCTCAGCACTTCTTGCCAGTCAGAGAATGAGTGGTGCATTGTGGGATTACAAAAACGGGTGATTTCCATGGCGCATCATGCTAACATGAAACACGTGGCCAAAAACAAGATAATTTAGAAAAGTTGCACAAATAGTGGAGTCCAAATTGCATTTCAAATACCACAAATAAGCATGTTTCTTATGTTCACACACCAAAATGGAGCTGGAATCATGATTTAAATCGCGATCCAAATAATAGCGTTTCGGGGGACAGTGGGAATGGCTTTAATGATTTTACAAAGCCTTGCGATGTATCATAACTCAACTGATAACAAATCGTTACTTGTGGTAGGCCGTATTGTTTCTGTGCATCACTCATTGTCTTGCGATTGGTGAAATCAAGCGACTGGTCATTAAACACCATGCACAGTGATACTACTGCATGCAACACCTGGCTGTCTGTGCACATTGAACAGGGCATTGCCAGTGCATAGCCAGTGTAAATTATGTTTAAGACCACAAGGTCTCTGCATTATGCTGACTACATTTTAAAATGAAGGAAACAATGAAGTTTCAACAATGTTGGTATCAAACTCAGATACCCATATCTACCCCAAAATGCATGTTCGCATTTTGTGCACAAAGACAACAGAACGCGTTAAATACATGACTGACTCTATCGGAGTGTAACTTCACATTCTGCACATTTCAAAAAGATTGGCCAATGCCTTACTTGTGATTTAAAATCATGCATTTCGAT
Source organism: Luidia sarsii (assembly GCA_949987565.1). Taxonomy (NCBI): domain Eukaryota; kingdom Metazoa; phylum Echinodermata; class Asteroidea; order Paxillosida; family Luidiidae; genus Luidia; species Luidia sarsii. The sequence continues at coordinate 2,628,278 of OX465121.1, forward strand.
GAAGTCATAATTACGTCCTATCATTTTTGTTCCGCTGAGGAACAATCAGTTTCGGTCAGCGTCGGTTAGGGTAATTTCTTATGTGTTGTGTGAACTAAATCATTCCTATCTTTGCGGATCTTGCTGTATTTTGATTATAATCCGGAACACTGTAGTTCAGCCTACTATCCAAGTACATGTATATCCAAAAATTCACAGTGTGTACATGTGCAGCGTATAGTATATTTAGGCAAGGCACTCTGTTTTTCGGTTTCTTCGAGCTGAATTGGGTTCCCTGCGTGTGTTCAGAACGACATATCAGCATTATAGATCTACTGGGGTGAAAAGTTGTAAATCGTTTCTCTGTTGTCTGAAGTCCTGATTCCAGCTACTAGATCTGACATGTGTTTCATGCTTGCCTTATATTTATGACAGACTGCATAATGACTGTATACTTAGACTGTTTCCCTTTCTTCTGATTTTATCATTTTCAGAATTAAATAAAGTCATTTATATTAGTTAATCAGTAACCCGCCTCCAACTCCGTCCCCTCGCCAATTTTGGCTAAAAAAGGCCCAATATGCTTGAATGAATGTAAACATTTTACAATTTCATTACCTGATGATGCACTTGGCAGTTTGTACCTTTACATGGCTGTCACATGACCACCCTTTGAGCCACCCCAGAAGGAAAACAATGTATGCATTACAGGACTATAGCCACATTGTTTGGGCTAAATTCCGCTAGAAAATCTTTTGCTGTTTGCTACATCCGTACAGAAAAAGGCCGAACAGGAAAATAAACCTAGAAAATAAAAAAATCAGAACAAACAGACTTTTCTGCTACCAGTACGCTATGCGACAAAAACTGTTGGCAATTATTTAAACATGACCAACCTGAAGAGAACAAAGAACATTTCAATGAAGCATATCTGAATGTTCTTCTGGTACTCAGCTCGAAGGTCTTCCCGGAAGGAATCACTTTGAGTCAGTGTGGAAGGCTTAGACAAGGATGCAATGTCATACTGGCGGGAATTGGCAAGATGATAGCTGTCAAATAAAGAACAAAGATTCAACTTGAACTAAATGGCCAATACTAAATTTCAAGGATACCATTCTGAATCTAATAGCACCAGACAGCTACCGTACTCATTGCACCAATAATAGGTGCATCCCCCCTAGGTCATTGAAAAGTGGATGGCAATTCAATGATTTGTTTGCGCATGTCCACATATGGCAAAAGTTGTCAAAAAGGACCAAATCTTTTTGTGTGAACTGCCTTCTGGATTTACCAGCATCTGACATCTAACTTTTTTTTTAAATTTACTGTTGAATAGAAAGCAAAGTTGCCCTTCTGTCAGTTAAGAGCAGGTCAGACCATAAGCATAGTCCAACAGGAGTTGGAAAATGTTAAAATCTGTTGGATTGAGATTGACTTTTATTTGAGGGCTAGGAGTCTGAAGCATTTAACCATTAACTGCCATTTATCTCCAAAGATATCTTTCAGAATGGGGTCCAGTTAAAAAAACAGTGATCTAAAATCAAACTTTGGAGAAAGTCATGGTCAGGAATGTCTTTATTAATGCCTTCATTAAATCCCATATTAAGAAAAACATTCATTAAGGGCTAATTGGTATTCTTTGAATGGAAACTTACAAGGTGAGACAAGAACTTACTTCTTCTTGAAGGCCTTTATCCCTTCACTAGAGATGGATGGTACATGAATGGTTGGACATTTTTCAACCTGGCCTTTATCAATGTCAATAATCACTAAACCTTCAATCTGCAAGTATACAAAAATGCAAAAGCCTGCATTCTTTTTTCTCTTGATGTAAAGGAGTATAAGAACATTTGATGACAAGCTAATGACAGATTGAAATTCAATCTTTGTATGCTCCATTAGTACATTATATTGTGTGTTTTCACATTGAGACTATATGTGGTGTATTCTCACAGTCACGCCAAGTACATATCCAAACTCGAACTATCTGACATGGAGTCTAAATCCATCTATATATTGCTGATGTATGGAGTAGACCTCTAGTCACTACACTGACAAGGGCTTCTCAATAGAGACGGTGTCTCTTATGCTTCAAATGACAGGTAATCTAATCATGTTAACATTCTTAATCATCCCTTTCTTTAATTACACTCGAAATAAAAGGGCAGGAAGATGTGGTTAAAAGATTCTCTGGATTTAGGTCTGATTTTCTTACAGGGTCTATGGCTTTCAGATGAGGGTAAATACCTTACTTTGGGCTACTTGTTCCAAGATCCTCATCTACCCTGGCGAAGCTGAGCTTTAAGGACATATGTTTATCAAATTTATGCAAAAAATAGCCAACACCTTTAAGTAAACTGTGAACTTCATAGAGTAATAAGACAATGAGAGGCTAACCTGAGATATTCGTTGCCGATGGATCGCATTGCAGCCCATAATAAAACAACCTGGAGCCTCTAGAAGATCCAAGAGTGAGGAGGAAACAACAGGGACGTAGACAAAGGGCCACTTGAAGGGAAGGATGAAGACTAGAAAGCACTGTGAGGGATGGAGAATCAATAGCATCCAGTTACTCATGGCCAACTGATAGCCAGTTTTATATCACTTTTTATCAGGAAAATCAACTCCTTCCCTGATCTGCTTTCTTGGGAAAATTATTTCTCCTTATATAAACAAAGTTGTAATACCCAAACTACTAATAAAAAACCAAGCACCTTCAGGAACACTCAATTGCTTCTCACACTACCAGAAATAGTTTAACAATATATGCATTTCCAAGCTGAGATGACACCTTTGTCATGTATGACAGGATTTTTGAGGACTTCCAAAACCTCATCAACCAAATCAACCGTATTCACCCTGCTCTAAAATTCACTTACAAAGCCTCAACAACCTCAGTAAACTACCTGGACCTAACCCTCTTCAAAGGTTATCGGGTATACTGGACAAAAAAGTCTACAGAAAACCCACGGAAACCAATACATGTAGCTACCCGGTATATAGAAAATCTTCCCACCCCCTCATGTATTCAATGCATACATACACATGGAATGTACTCAATATGCAAGGAATACAAACAATCCGGAAGATTTCTAACACACAATCCAAACCTTTATGGAAAATATACTAGACAGAGGCTACTTGAAACACAAGATCGAGCTTGTGACAAGCAAAGTATTTCAATAAAACCGATGCAAACTGCTTCACAACCCCGAATGAAAATCCGAACAACCAAACCACCCCTGGTGTTCAGCACCACCTTCAACCCAGCGGTTAACCACCGAGACTTGTGACGAGCAGTCAACAAGCATTGGCATCACATCCAAAGCAATGAACACCTCAGGGAGATATTTCCCACCCCTCACAGCTTACAAAAAAGCCAAAAACATACGGAAAATGATAGTACGGGCAAAACTCCCCTTGCCTAAACAAACCAACGTCCCAGACGATTCTGGTTTCATTGAGGAACCAGATGAAACCCTGGATACACTGCCCGATCATTCCAACTTTTATCATACCGGCACACCAAAAATGACAGGAACTGATCTGCCAAGATCACTATCGCAACGGTTGCCCAGATGGCATGAAAACATGTTATTGCTACACCATGGGAGCTGCAAAGCGTCCCTAGTCTCAATAACCTGCGAGCACCGATGATCTTATAGCCTGCTATATCAACCAATCTTATTCTATGCACATTGCAAGGTCCTTGCTTTATGGTTAAACAGACTAAACCCGTATGCATATGGAATATAGCAAAGAACATGGCAAGTGGTCCTAAAGTGTTTCATACATTTCACCAGTCACCAGGAAGGCGGTGTCACCGAATGGGAAAACACCATCATTCTCACAAAAAAAGGAAATGATTTTTTTTTGTAAAAGGAATATACACGGTTAACCATAAATGACAAGGTACTTTACCTCAACAATAGGAGTTAGCAATGCATAGTCTTGTGAGACAAAGACCAGTCTTTGCTGTGTCAGGATGCAGGCTACTATGCTGAGCACATCATCAACTGAGAAGCAAAGGAAGGGCAGGTTGAGTGGAATATCAACCACCTGCTTCTCTGGATTGTCAGGTGGGTGAATGACAACAGGCTTCTCATTGTCCGGGATGCGGAAAGTCTGAAATTACAGAAAAAAGTTACAAAGGCATCATTATTTCTGTCAATGATCAAGCACCCGTAACCCAAGTAAGGTATCGTCATTCTTGACATGGTGTTGGCACTGTACTACGCATTCATTGAAGAAGACAGAAGCACACAGTGTGCGGTACTATTTTCAATAGGTACATTCCCACTAGCACAAAGAATCGCCATCAACCTTTTTTTCACTTTTCCCCCTTTTTTCCTATGTGAACAGTAAAATTTCACAAACACTTCAAAACAATCCAAAACACAGTTCTATTTACAATATTTCAGAAACATTGCAAGTGTTTGCTGGGTGAGGTGTATGAATGCTGTCAAAGAGAAAGTTGATGTTACATCTGACTGCGTGAAGATAAACATCCGACTTCCCCACAACCAGATGCTTATCTGCACATGGATGCGCAAGAACCATACATTGTACGAGCATGGTATGAGCAAACTAAGCATGTGCAGTCCAGAAAGTGCCTGCAGCTGGGTCACCATCCAGGCATGTGCATTCAGGTAAGGTCATCATCCAGGCATGTGCATTCAGGTAAGGTCATCATCCAGGCATGTGCATTCAGGTAAGGTCATCATCCAGGCATGTGCATTCAGGTTAGGTCATCATCCAGGCATGTGCATTCAGGTAAGGTCACCATCCAGGCATGTGCATTCAGGTAAGGTCACCATCCAGGCATGTGCATTCAGGTAAGGTCATCATCCAGGCATGTGCATTCAGGTAAGGTCACCATCCAGGCATGTGCATTCAGGTAAGGTCATCATCCAGGCATGTGCATTCAGGTTAGGTCACCATCCAGGCATGTGCATTCAGGTAAGGTCACCATCCAGGCATGTGCATTCAGGTAAGGTCATCATCCAGGCATGTGCATTCAGGTAAGGTCATCATCCAGGCATGTGCATTCAGGTAGGGTCACCATCCAGGCATGTGCATTCAGGTAAGGTCATCATCCAGGCATGTGCATTCAGGTAGGGTCACCATCCAGGCATGTGCATTCAGGTAACTTTGGCCTACAGAAACCTTTTTGACATACTTTGCCATGTGTGAGCATGCGCCAAAAAAATCCATCAATCAATTTTTGAATTGCGATCTACTTTTGAATAACCTAGGGGGATGCACCTACATGTATTATGACAAACACAGCTGGTGCACTTACCACATGCAATGGGCCAGCAGGGGGTGTTGGTACCCTAGTCAACTGCAGGGTGAAATGTTTCAATCTTTCCAGAAGCCCTTTCATGTCTTCATGTAGGTGCGATCTCAATCTGGAAAGAAAGAAAATATTTTTTTTTAATGGCCAATTATCACTTGTCACTGATTCGTTTATGATTGAACTTGAATTTATGGTTAAAAAAATATTGTTTACATCTGAAATTCAAAAAAACCCAATGTAAATGTTTTTGTACATCAATTAAGATGTGGAAGTAAATTGTTACACTTTGAGACACATTAGACTTTTTCAAAGGGAAGATTCAGCAGTACAGCTTATCTTTTCATTTGATCTCACCCTGGTCTGTCACTAACTTTGTCCATTTATCAACCATCTGATATCTTTATCTAATTGCTTGTTCTCCTTTCCTTTTATGTTCTTTGTCGTTCTGCCTTCATGCCTTCTAGAAGAGTTTTGCCTGTATCAACACAAATTTTGTAGATTTGCTACCCTAGTGACAAATCCGGAAGAAGCAACATTGTATATATCACATTTTTCACAAGCTGCCATTTAACTAAATCAGGATCACCCATGGCTATAGGCACAAGGAAGAAATTGGTCAATTCTGTGCAAAGCTAAGCAAACATGTAATCCATTGTTTTATTATTCTTTTGACTACCGGTACTAAAATGGTGAGGTAGTCTCAATGGGAAAGGGCATGGCACCACAGGAAATATATGACTTACGATGACAGACACTGCTTCATGGCAAGGAAGTACGGTTGAGATGAGATGGCACAGATTGAGAATGGCACCCAGCAAGTGTTGGTATCTACACTGCCCACAAAATCTGGGCCCTCATACAATTCAAGTCGGCTGCCTGATGCCTAGGGTTCATAATGACATGTTTAGTTTATAGTATTTACTTTAACATTTAACACTCAATAAAAAATAACTCGTGGAAATTCAATTCATGGGTTTACCCTGGTATATCAAAGTGATTAAATTAACTGCATTGCCTGTAGAATAGTAGGTATACAGAATTGAGATGAATGATTATTACATCATCAATGGACCATCTTTTTTTATTATGAGCATTTTCACCATCAGTGCTTCTACACTTATGTAGGGTGGTGAAAGGTCCTTCTTACAAACTACATACATATTAGAGCCTATAGACTAAACAGTCAGTGAAGCTTATGGTAAGCGTATGTATCAATGGTGTACATCAGGGCTCCTTAATCTTAGTGCACTTAAAAATGTGTTTTGGGAAATGTTGATTAGTAAGCAAATGAAACTCAATTCCTGACTTTGACCAATTTTAACAGAGCTAATCCTAGCATGCTACATTGTACCATAGCACGGTTGCCTAGACTGGCTAGTACATGTATGTGTGTACTGTATGTGCATTTGACTGTGAGCATACCATATTGAGGAGATATTTCCGATGGAAGGTAAGACATGTGGCATAGGACCGGGTCCCACTGATACTTGTTAAGACTAGATACTGGAAGGAGTCAGGTGGCTTACTCTTACTTAAGAAAGCTGTACCTGGTAAAACAAACATAAAACCATTATTGTCACACAGGTTAACATGTTCGTCACAAGAAACCAGTACATTTGTATAAACAATGACAAGGATCTGCATTTCAAATTATGCAATAATTACTGGTTTTTACAGCGCTCTAGAATCCTAAAACAGTAGTGCTTTTGTCAAGATAATTTTGTCAACATAACATTGTAAAAGCGTTAAAATTCAGGTTGAAGTGTTAGAATGGTGTACAGTTGAAAATAATGCATGCCTGAGCCCTGAAGTTTATGGTTGAGATGCATGTTTTCATAGATAATCATTATTTCCATAAAATGTTATATTCAATGCCATATTTATCTTAAATTATGAATATTATTTTGTATCAGTATAAATACTGTCATATTTTGTTTTAAAAAGTGCAAAAAAACAAATGCTATTTTTTTATTTGAGACGTCATAGATCAGCAATGCAAGCATGTTCTACCTACATGAAATAACTAGTTATATCAGGGTTAAAATAAAAGCTTTTTGGATTTAAATATTTTGTGTCAAACCAGGCAATGAAAAGTAAAATCAACTCACTTGGAAAGCAAAGGGTGGGCAAAGCTGCAATGAGTTCTTGGTTGAGTGGATAGACAGAGGGACGAGGCTTGAGAGATACACGCCGAGATGCTGCACGACGTAGTAGGGGTCTCTGCGGACCTTTGTACATGTGCATGCTCTTGTCCACAATAGGAGGGTAACGAGGGTCAATGGGGGACTTGGAATTTGGGTAGTGGGCCAACTGGGTACCAATTACAGCAAGGATTTGTGGATCTAGGGGGAGGTTGAAGAGACTTGGCATGTCTTCTTTAGTCTGCATGGATGAGAACAAACATATTTGCCATTGAGGATATTCAATTAGTTCTGATCACCTCTCTCGTGTTTTTTTGCACATATGACAAAGCAAAAAGTCCACATACATGTAGAATCTATCCAAATGTGAGAATGCCATATTTGTGACCCAGTATAGAATAATAAGGATTCTCATCCAAATTTGAATTTTCGAGATTTTCCCCCTCCTACAAGTCTCTCATTACTCTAATTAGCTTTCCAATGATATCAAATTTATTTCCATACGTTGCCGAAATCCAAAGTTACGACACGAGAAATACGACGAGGCAACAAGCAGGCACGAAAAGCACTTTGAGAAAAACTGCTCTAAAGTTTGAGGTCATGCACACAGCACGCTGACAGTGATTGCAGCGTACACACTTACAAATTCCCTCATATTTCCAGACATTTGTCCGAAAATGAAAAATAAAATAAAATTGATGACATTTTGACAATACTGTAATTTGACTTTCAATGCCGTTTACTCGAAAAGGACTTTCAGAGAATATGCCTCATTAACCCATCTAAAGTCACATTTATATGACAGTTAAACAAGATGGGTTTTACTTTGGTAGAGAAAGACCTTTTAAAATCTAACTAATCATACAAAATATTGGCAAAATAATTCTTTTTGTAGTTTCTGGGAATGCTATTGAATAAATACAACTGACTGCAAAGAACCTCTAAGTCCTTCCTTAAACATTAAAGGCCCAGTACAACATTGGGAAGATTGAAGAACATCGATGTCCACAGATTCCCTTCTTACTCACACAGTTAGATAGAATCCTCACCCAAGTTGAAATCTTATGGTATGGGATGCTGCACTTTTCAAGAAATCATCACTCCAACACTGACAAATAGTTTTTATCTTGTGAGATAAAAACTCAATTTTTCGTGCGATTCATTGAATGCCACACCCACAAACAACTGTTTTGAATTATGTTGTAAACCCCACAAATGTACATGTACATATGCACGTGTACATTTATACCCAGGTAGTTACAACACAAATCAGTCGTCCATAGTCGCTTAAAAACTCATGAGTGCGCTATTTAAAAATCCAACCGAATCCGTTCATCTCTTACAGGATGGGGTAAAACACATGTTTTTGGCCCTTTTCTCCCTTCTCAGATTATCGTTTGAGCTAAAAACTTTAGTGTTGTTTTTGGGTGTATGTTTAATGGTATACACATCCAAACTGAGGAGATCTTTTGACCTTTACCAGTTAACCAATGTTGAATTGGGGCTTTAAATGAACACATTAATTAGCTTTTCCGCCGCGAAGCGGAAAAGCTACAGTATGGTTATTGTTCTGATTTTTTTTTTTCTGGTCTGTAAAATCCCATAGACAAAGCACAGGTTTTTTTCGGAGGGCACTTTTGCCATTGAACACACTTGGATTTCAATAAAAATGTACAAATGCATAGAGCTGTAGCCAAAGTTGTGCACATTATCCTTGAAAACATCGTGACGTCACCACGTGTCACGTGACAGTGCTTTAAAGGGGCAAATTTCAAACTCCTTTATAGGCAAAAGTTTGTTTGGTTTCAGTTTTGCACTATATCTAAGTTGGGAAAAGGTGTATCAAAAAATTGCCCTATTTGATCGTGACGTCATCTCATGAATATTAATGAGGTCATGAACTTTTAAGATTTTAACATTCAATTGAGCATATTTGGCCAACGGAGCAAGATTTTTTTAATTTTTTTGTTTATATCTATTGGGGATGTAGTTTAGAAACACCCTCCGGGACCAAAATGCCATGACGCTAACGTGACGTCATCAAAGTGCGTGTTTTTAAAACACATATTTGCCAAAGATCAATATTCTCGAAATTTGGTGGGCGTTTAGCTATTGGGCTAGACATTCTAAATCCTGAGTTTGGAAGCAATTGACCATTGTTCAGAATTATTATGATTTGTTGAAAAATATAATGAAGTCCCATATACTTTGTGCACAAAATATGCACGTGCGTTTAGGGGTAGGAATGGAGGTTACGGGTTCGAATCCCATTGATGTCAATTTTTTTTTTTTTTAAGAGAACCAGATGCGGAAAAGCGTTATGTTCTGTTTGCCAACACACATAAATCTCTACATGTAGTTTGATTTGTTTTGTTTATATTTCATATACATGTACAATGTACTATTTTTTGGTAAATACCCGGTATACAGAATAACTGCTATGCTTTGCAAAAATCACAAACCTGACTGATTTTTGGATTATCAATTTCTACTTGTTACCATGTAAATACCTGCTCTTTTCTTGAAGTGCAGAGTCCAGTGTCTTGATCTAAACCAATCAAAACACACATGTCCAGTAGACAATTTGGCAGCTTGGTCAATGGAATATCAGTCATGGCCATCCTGAAAACCAGAAGACCCAGGTGAAATGTAGTTACAAAAGGGTATTACAATGTTGGAGTCTTACTACAAATTTCCAACCTGTCCTAACAATGAAATAACCCAAAGCTGCTTAATGTATGTACATGTTTGTGCATAAGCTATTTCTGCTTCTTAAGCGCTGTTATTTTCTGTCCCTGTCATTCCGCCTTTGAGAAAGGTCCTGCTAGGTAGGATTGAAATGTCAGGCCCTCCTTATTTTTGATATTTGTATTTTGGTCAGTAGCCAGTTTGCAATAATTTTTGCATATCACTGTTATTTTATTAATTGACCAAATATTTACATCTGGGTGCCTTTTGGCATTTATCAGTGTGAATGAAAAAAAAAAGTGTTTTCATGTGTAACATGATACAAAATTTGGAAATGCAATTAAATGATTGAAGGGGTGTCAATGTACAATGTACATGTATGACACATGCAGTATACAAGTACCGTACCTGTTTTTCAGTCTCTGCTTCACTGGTGACTTTGCAACTTTTGAAGATATTGCCTTCTTTGCTCCAGCACTGAGAGGCTTAATGTCATCGCGGCTTTCCTGATCCAGATTGGTGCAGCTTTGTGATAACCAGTCAGATTCATCACTTGCCTGCTGAGGCTTGAAGTAGTCTGTTGCACGCCCAGCAGTAACACAGCTATCAGAGAGTGCCCCATCGGGTGGAGAGTCCACGCTCAAATAATACACCGAGTTTGACATTGTGCCAGTAGTTGACAAACCTCAACAAAATCCGTACAGTCCAAACATCACTGCCTCAAAACCTTCATGTATGGGACAAAAAGACGTGTTTATAGTCTTAAAGTTCAAGTTGGGCTGGCCACTGAATCAGATAAGAAACGTTAAACACTAACATAGATTAAAAAAGCTAAACAAAACCATAATCTGATGTCAAACAAGTGCATTATAGAACCAAAGCATCCATTTCAAAGGGGAACTACTAATTCAGCAGTGGCTTGTGAGCCAAATATGCTATGCCTGCTATGAATAATCAAAAAGTGGTCCTATTTCCTGTTGAACTTGATCTGGAGTTCCTGAGGGCCAAACATCCTGTTCAAGGTATGTCCTTAATCAGGGCAGCCTATGATTTGATGGTTACTGTGTGGAAGGTCAATAATCATAAGATACAGTATGATATGTACTGAACATGTCATATGTATGGGTGTACATATATACAAAATTAAAACGAATGTGTTGTATAGTGGCAAACTGGCAACCCACTCCTTTTGCCCAAGTAAGGTTTTGTAATATAAAGAGAAAATAGGCAAACTACATGTACCTTGCAAAGCTGCCACATGTCTCAGATTGAAGTTGGAAATTGTACATGTACATGTTGAAAATTGAGACATGAACAATGTAGTCCTGCATCTATGGGTAGAATAAATAATAAACGCATGGGAAAATCAAAGATCTGAATCTTACTTTTTCTGGATGGATCAAGTCATTTCCAAGTCTAGAGATAATAACTGGAATGTTCAATTTGGCTGGGAAGGGCATTCATATTGGAATGATATGAAGTGATAGCTTGAAGCAAGACCTGTATGATGAAGAGTCTATAAAGCAGTGCTAAGGACCATTTACATGTGCCCAGCAGTATTTTATGTTTACACTGGAGCAGACACCTGCTTGGTATAATGCAAATGACATTCTCCAAAGACAAAGGCATCGAGCAAGAGGAAGAAGCTCTCTTACCTCTGATCCTGGGGGAAGATTGCATCTCAAGTGAAAGAGAAACTGAAGAATTTGAATGGACAGTACACGCAGTCGCAGCGCAATATCTTTAGAAAGATTTCTCTGGTTTCTAAACCCAGTGGTTTACTGCACAACCACATGGTTTTTCCACTGAGATGTAAATGTCCCCATAGAAAACTGGGGATCCTATATTGTGTGTAACTCTGTTACTGCTACTGCTAACATGTCTATAGGCCTTTGGAGTCAAGACCTAAGAGTCAGAGGCCAAGACCAGGACACAGATCTAGATGTCCAAGACCTAGAACGTCCAATGCTCCTCTGCCAGAAGATTTGACATTCACTTATATTTACACATTGTCAGGCAAAGGCAGACACTAGAAGAAAAGCAGAACACTGAACACAGCAAAAGACATAATTGATATAATTCAATATGTTTGTGTGAAGTCTTGTTCCTATACAATTGAAGACTCATGTTTATAATGGGGAAAAGGCAAAGAAACCTAGATATATGGCAGACTTGTGTAGGAGCCACAAAATATCTACATACATACCTAGTTCAAGTTTTGAGCCATCAAGGTCAAGTAAGATTCTGAGTCAAAGATAAGTTTTGACTCTTGAATATGAGTCAGAGTCACCATTAAATTCAATACTCTATTGAACAATTATTTCTGAAATTTTAACAGAACTTACAAATTAAAATAGGGGTATCATGACTTTATTTAATTTTTCAAATTTGTTCAAAATTTACTTCCTTTACTGGTTTTATGACAAATAAAGTTTGAGCACTGATCTTAGAACTTGCATAATATTCCTTGCAAAAACTCTAACCTTCTGTTGGTCTGTCCCAGTGTCCTGGGCATTGTGAAAATGAAAATGATTTGCAGAGCTCATGCAAACGTCGTAAAATTTGCAAAATGTAATGTTCTTTCATATTTTAGGTTACAAAAGTCCACCAACCCAGCTAGGGTTTGGAAGCATTGTTTTCAGTTTGACGAGAATTTCAAACAGTTTGAAATTTCTTATGAATATTTCCAGCATCCCACATCATTATCTTCTCATGCTTGCTCTCAAAAATGTCTAAAAAGTTTCAACACATGCACCCAACCTACTATTACATGTACAATTATATAAATTTGCAAAATCTTTGTGAATCCCCAAACATGTTCTGATTCTGACAGTTTGCGTAAGTTCTTAAAATCGTTTTTCAACCTATTTATGAAATGTCTGTGTACTTCTTCAGGCAACTTGGAAAATGAAAAGACTGGGCACAAGAATATTTACGGCACCATTATCTTTAAACTTTCATAGAAAAATTTATCTGAATGGTGAACTTTCCTCTGTTTTTTTAGACAACAATAAATGAGAGTGTGCTGAGTTGGCCTAAGACCTACATGTATCAACCACTTGGGCTTAAACAAAGATTTCACAAAATTATAGAATGAAATTGGGCACATAAACATAGAAATAAATTCAATGAAATATAATTAATACAAAATGTGCTAATCATAAAAGGGGAAACTACTCACGAAACTAGTTCAGACGCAACCTATCACTCCATCAGTATTCATCATAATTCTTTCATAAATACTTTTCCTGATCTCTGAAGTATAAACAGCTAAAGTACATTATGTTGAAGCAGGGAATTTCACTACCATCAATGTCAAACTCATTATAGTCATAGGCAATTTTGGTGGCAAATGTTGTTACAAATTTAAGAAGCATGAAGTTCAACTTTATATCAAGGTCTTCAAGGATAACAATTTGTAAATTTATGACTCATGAGGTCCCTTCCTCCATGTTTGCACAAACAATTTAAAGGCCCAATACAACATTGGGAAAATCGGAAAACATCGTCCACAGATGTCCAGATTTCCTTTTAATTTACACAGTTCGTAGACGGTTATGATAGAAATTAGCGTAGAATCCTCATGATAGAAATTAGCGTAGAATCCTCATGATAGAAATTAGCATAGAATCCTCATGATAGAAATAAGCGTAGAATCCTCATGATAGAAATTAGCGTAGAATCCTCATGATAGAAATTAGCGTAGAATCCTCATGATAGAAATTAGCATAGAATCCTCATGATAGAAATTAGCGTAGAATCCTCATGAAATTAGCGTAGAATCCTTGATGAAATCTTAGTCTGGAATGCTGTACTGGGAAATCTTCACTCAAACATTGACAAATACTGATAGTTTATTACTCGCAAGTCGCGAGTAATAAACTACCGGTATTTCTTGCACTTCAGAACAGTGCAAAAATCGTGACGTTTTTTGGCTTTTTCCTACTTTCTCAGATTACCATTATTGAGCTAAAACCTTGGCAGGATTTCTTTTGTGAAATGGTGAATGGTTTTGCTAATACCGGGGTACATGTAGTGGTGCATGTAACTGTGTGCCGCAACCATGGGCTGCAACTACCGTACATGTACAGTACAGTACAGTACATACATGTACTACAGTATGTAGTGTACAAACTGGATAAAGGTAAACTCGTACGCGTGCCAACTCGTATGCGTGCCAACTCGTACGCGTGCCAACTCGTACGCGTGCCAACTCGTACGCGTGCCAACTCGTACGCGTGCCAACTCGTAAGCGTGCCAACTCGTACGCGTGCCAACTCGTACGCGTGCCAACTCGTACGCGTGCCAACTCGTACGCGTGCCAACTCGTACGCGTGCCAACTCGTACGCGTGCCAACTCGTACGCGTGCCAACTCATACACGTGCCAACTCATACGTGTGCCAACTCGTACGCACTCTTTCTATTACTTTTTATACTGAAAATTTTTTTAAAGATCTGTAGAGGAATAATTAAGACCACGTCATGGCCATACAATTTTGAGAAGAGTTCTGGTTTTTTAATTTTATAATTTATGCTTCTAAAATAAATTGCCGCTGCTCTGCATTTTGGTATTTGTGTGTTTTTGCCAGAAGCCTTTTTAGTGTACAGGTGCTTTTCTTTTTCCTTTCTTGTGATACAAGTTGAATAAGTAATAATGAATTTGTGTTGGCTGATTTGAGTTATCGGCTGTGTGTTCTCGACTTCTCGTGTCTTTATATAACACCTCCATGATAAAATGAACAGTCCTTGATCTTGGAAGAGCTTCTGGGTGCAAAGAAAAATGACCGGGAAACGATCAGCGCATAGCGCAGCAGCAGCCCGGCTTTCTGGCCAGCCAGTGAAAGAGGCAACGACGGCCATGGCGGTATGGCCATCGTGATTTTGAACCATGTAAATAGATTCCAACTTGTACGCAGGTCGACTCGTACGCCAACCAAGTCGTACACCAACCAAATCGTACGCTTGGTGAAATGTTTACATTTAAATAATTATATATTTATTTTTTATTTATTCCCAAAAACCTTGAAAGCTTTTTTTTTGTATTCTTTGCTGTTGAGAATTTACATTTCGGATGTACGCTTGGCTTAAACTTTGTGCGGCATTAGGAAGAAGAATGGGATAACACCAATACACCATCGCCATCACAACCACGGCCACGGGTTCAAAACAGTTTTACGGTACTCGGTACTACGAGCCACAACAGCAGGCCCCGTGCTGTCATCCTCAACATAAAGTTTAACTACCGGTATTCTTCATTATTGCTATCGTATAAGTTATTTACATGTATTTAAGGGATATTCCTCGCCACCCTCTCTTGAAGAACTTGACATTTTAGTATATAAATGTAGAGCAAACTGGTGCTAAAAATCCCTCAGTTTGTTGTTGACCAATCTATCCATAAATACACCAATCTCTCTTCTTAAAAGATTTTTAAATTTAAAAAATTAAAAAAAATTTTAAATTTTGAGATTCGGATGACTGTCACCCGAATCTCAAAATTTCAAAATTTGATAAAAAAAGGGTGACTTGTCGGGTCCAAGTTACTCGGACTAGATTTTACCCCGAAAACACCCGTGAAACCGTCCCATGCTCCCATCTTTGGATTAAGTGAGAATCACCGATTTCAGTACTGGTCATTTGTTTTACGCAGTGGCTGTTGTTACGGCAGTCGTCCGTGTGGTTCCCTGACTTCACAGTATTTGTCAGGATGTGTAGCTCTTGGAACCAGACTATCAGCTAATAGACTGGTTCAACCAGCCTGCAATGCTGATGGAATACAATCAAGTCAGGGAACCACACGGACGACTGCCGTAACAACAGCCACTGCGTTTGTTTTACTCAAGTTTGGGGAATAAGGAGAAATTTCCCCTCAGGTGATCGAGAAAATTCTCTCCCACCCAACGAGCCAAAATGCGGCGAGAATCTTGCACCTCCCTACTATATTGTGGGAACCCCCGTTTTCGACGGTACACGTTTTCGACACTTAGCCTTCTAACTCACATCACACGATGAAAACAACTCCGTATAACGATCTTAGACTTCGTATCTTCCAGTTGGTTTCCTGCTCTTGTCCGTCACCGAAAATGTGGAAAGTTAAGGCTTTTCCAGTAGGCCAAACTCGTGTGATTCAAAAAGTTGCTCTTTTGGGGTCTATTTTCCTAGGTACAAAATTGGCAGTTGCTTCGAAGCTCCAGTTTTCTTTATTGTTGGTCCTAAAAAAATCTGAGTGTACCATAACAAACCCCAACATCCGTAGAAAAAAAATATATCACGCAACTTGAGGCAGTCCGTTCAGGGTAAAAACTATGGAGGCTCCTATAGGGCGTCTCGCTTATATATTTTTTTAAATTTATTTTTTATTATTATTTAAAGACAAAAAGTAACATGGCCCAATACTGGCAATAGGCTTTTTTTTTAAATGAAAAAAATAAAAGGGCAGCTAGAGAAAGTACCAAGATGGAGGAAATGTGTATCTGGAGTGACATTGGGAAAGGTCATAACTGAAGAAGCACCGAGAAAGAGGATTGTGGAGTTTTTTTTTAACGTCACAAAAGAAGACATCAACCAGACCAATACGTTTTAAGCATAAATTATGAATGATTTTAGGAAAGTGTTAGAAGCAGTGTGGAAAAACAAAAACAAAGATGAACACAAAATAACATACAGGGAAGAATTTTACAGTGCCACACAGCATTTTGAGTTATTTTAAGAATTTATTTTGCGTTTGGCTGCACTGGGACACCTTACTAAACACCACTGACGAAAATAGGTGACCATGCTTACTGCGCGGTGCGCCGCGGACGTCAACAAAACCGGGTAATCTTACGGAAGTGACAGGCTTGATCAATCTTCTCTATGATTATTCTAATAGTAATAGTATTAGTAATAGTCTGTGGTGTGGAGAAAGTGACTGGGACCTCTTTTAGTGTGAAACTTTCGTCCACATTGTTCAGTTTGAAGAAAAGTCCTTATATCGTCGAAAACCGGTTATTGGAGGATAGACTATCGCCCGACCTCCTCAATTTTTTTTGAAAAGGGCGATTGTAAGGATCCAGGTTACTCGGACTAGAGTTTTACAAGGTTACCTTCAGCCTCAGGCTTCAGTCCTTCACCACCCAAATTGAAAATCGCACAAAGAAGTAACTACTCGGAAATTAGACTGAAGTGAAATACCTTCACTGCTTCAGGAAACATTCTTACGTACCTTCGCAACTAGTACCAGTACGGCAGTAGTACTAGAAGTAGAACTAGTACTAGTACTATTAGTAAATTATCTTACTTGGGCGCCTGTTGTTTACCTTTTTTCGTCTGAACGAGCAATGTGCCTATCGCGTATCGACGTCAGGGTTGTAGACAGAGCGTATAACTATAATATTGCGTAGGCTGAAAAGCAGGCCAACGGGCTTCGGTCTTTCGGGATCTCTCGGTCGGGACCGTTCGATACTTCGGGTTGGTATTCCGATCGGGTGCGTACGCTAATACGAACTTCCTCCGGACGTATAATCTGTACATGTATATTGTGCACGTGGAAATACCGTGTTTATTGACGCTGGGTAACAATACTTTACTTCTATACATGTATCATGCATGGAGGAAGTTGTTACCGGTATGATGTGCGAATGTCTGTCTGGCAGAGCAGCTTTATGGCTCTTGAGCAAGGCGGCTTTATGGCTCTTGCGGTCTTGGCCAAGGTAGCTTTTATGGCCTGTAAGGGGTTCGCACAGAAATCGTGCCTGCCTGCTGACTCCGTCTGTTGATATGTCGTCAGTATCAACACTGTGAGCGGTTCCCATAGAAATCATGCCTGCCTGCTGACTCTGTTGATAGGTCGTCAGTATCAACACTGTGAGCGGTTCCCATAGAAATCGTGCCTGCCTGCTGACTCTGTTGATAGGTCGTCAGTATCAACACTGTGAGCGGTTCCCATAGAAATCGTGCCTGCCAGCTGACTCTGTTGATAGGTCGTCAGTATCAACACTGTGAGCGGTTCCCATAGAAATCGTGCCTGCCCGCTGACTCTGTTGATAGGTCGTCAGTATCAACACTGTGAGCGGTTCCCATAGAAATCGTGCTTGCCTGCTGACTCTGTTGATAGGTCGTCAGTATCAACACTGTGAGCGGTTCCCATAGAAATCGTGCCTGCCTGCTGACTCCGTCTGTTGATATGTCGTCAGTATCAACACTGTGAGCGGTTCCCATAGAAATCATGCCTGCCTGCTGACTCTGTTGATAGGTCGTCAGTATCAACACTGTGAGCGGTTCCCATAGAAATCGTGCCTGCCTGCTGACTCTGTTGATAGGTCGTCAGTATCAACACTGTGAGCGGTTCCCATAGAAATCGTGCCTGCCAGCTGACTCTGTTGATAGGTCGTCAGTATCAACACTGTGAGCGGTTCCCATAGAAATCGTGCCTGCCCGCTGACTCTGTTGATAGGTCGTCAGTATCAACACTGTGAGCGGTTCCCATAGAAATCGTGCTTGCCTGCTGACTCTGTTGATAGGTCGTCAGTATCAACACTGTGAGCGGTTCCCATAGAAATCATGCCTGCCTGCTGACTCTGTTGACAGGTCGTCAGTATCAACACTGTGAGCGGTTCCCATAGAAATCATGCCTGCCTGCTGCATGACTCTGTTGATAGGTCGTCAGTAGGCCTATCAACACTGTGAGCGGTTCCCATAGAAATCGTGCATGCCTGCTGACTCTGTTGATAGGTCGTCAGTATCAACACTGTGAGCGGTTCCCATAGAAATCATGCCTGCCTGCTGCATGACTCTGTTGATAGGTCGTCAGTATCAACACTGTGAGCGGTTCCCATAGAAATCGTGCCTGCCTGCTGACTCTGTTGATAGGTCGTCAGTATCAACACTGTGAGCGGTTCCCATAGAAATCATGCCTGCCTGCTGCATGACTCTGTTGATAGGTCGTCAGTATCAACACTGTGAGCGGTTCCCATAGAAATCATGCCTGCCTGCTGCATGACTCTGTTGATACAGATAGGTCGTCAGTATCAACACTGTGAGCGGTTCCCATAGAAATCGTGCATGCCTGCTGACTCTGTTGATAGGTCGTCAGTATCAACACTGTGAGCGGTTCCCATAGAAATCATGCCTGCCTGCTGCATGACTCTGTTGATAGTTCGTCAGTATCAAAACTGTGAGCGGTTCCCATAGAAATCGTGCCTGCCTGCTGACTCTGTTGATAGGTCGTCAGTATCAACACTGTGAGCGGTTCCCATAGAAATCGTGCCTGCCCGCTGACTCTGTTGATAGGTCGTCAGTATCAACACTGTGAGCGGTTCCCATAGAAATCGTGCCTGCCCGCTGACTCTGTTGATAGGTCGTCAGTATCAACACTGTGAGCGGTTCCCATAGAAATCGTGCCTGCCCGCTGACTCTGTTGATAGGTCGTCAGTATCAACACTGTGAGCGGTTCCCATAGAAATCGTGCCTGCCCGCTGACTCTGTTGATAGGTCGTCAGTATCAACACTGTGAGCGGTTCCCATAGAAATCGTGCCTGCCCGCTGACTCTGTTGATAGGTCGTCAGTATCAACACTGTGAGCGGTTCCCATAGAAATCGTGCCTGCCCGCTGACTCTGTTGATAGGTCGTCAGTATCAACACTGTGAGCGGTTCCCATAGAAATCGTGCCTGCCCGCTGACTCTGTTGATAGGTCGTCAGTATCAACACTGTGAGCGGTTCGCACAGAAATCGTGCCTGCCTGCTGACTCTGTTGATAGGTCGTCAGTATCAACACTGTGAGCGGTTCCCATAGAAATCGTGCCTGCCTGCTGACTCTGTTGATAGGTCGTCAGTATCAACACTGTGAGCGGTTCCCATAGAAAACGTGCCTGCCTGCTGACTCTGTTGATAGGTCGTCAGTATCAACACTGTGAGCGGTTCCCATAGAAATCGTGCCTGCCCGCTGACTCTGTTGATAGGTCGTCAGTATCAACACTGTGAGCGGTTCCCATAGAAATCGTGCCTGCCTGCTGACTCTGTTGATAGGTCGTCAGTATCAACACTGTGAGCGGTTCCACTAGAAATCATGCCTGCCTGCTGACTCTGTTGATAGGTCGTCAGTATCAACACTGTGAGCGGTTCCCATAGAAATCATGCCTGCCTGCTGCATGACTCTGTTGATAGGTCGTCAGTATCTACACTGTGAGCGGTTCCCATAGAAATCGTGCCTGCCTGCTGACTCTGTTGATAGGTCGTCAGTATCAACACTGTGAGCGGTTCCCATAGAAATCATGCCTGCCTGCTGACTCTGTTGATAGGTCGTCAGTATCAACACTGTGAGCGGTTCCCATAGAAATCGTGCCTGCCTGCTGCATGACTCTGTTGATAGGTCGTCAGTATCAACACTGTGAGCGGTTCCCATAGAAATCATGCCTGCCTGCTGACTCTGTTGATAGGTCGTCAGTATCAACACTGTGAGCGGTTCCCATAGAAATCATGCCTGCCTGCTGACTCTGTTGATAGGTCGTCAGTATCAACACTGTGAGCGGTTCCCATAGAAATCATGCCTGCCTGCTGACTCTGTTGATAGGTCGTCAGTATCAACACTGTGAGCGGTTCCCATAGAAATCGTGCCTGCCTGCTGACTCTGTTGATAGGTCGTCAGTATCAACACTGTGAGCGGTTCCCATAGAAATCGTGCCTGCCTGCTGACTCTGTTGATAGGTCGTCAGTATCAACACTGTGAGCGGTTCCCATAGAAATCGTGCCTGCTGCATGACTCTGTTGATAGGTCGTCAGTATCAACACTGTGAGCGGTTCCCATAGAAATCGTGCCTGCTGCATGACTCTGTTGATAGGTCGTCAGTATCAACACTGTGAGCGGTTCCCATAGAAATCATGCCTGCCTGCTGACTCTGTTGATAGGTCGTCAGTATCAACACTGTGAGCGGTTCCCATAGAAATCGTGCCTGCCTGCTGACTCTGTTGATAGGTCGTCAGTATCAACACTGTGAGCGGTTCCCATAGAAATCGTGCCTGCCTGCTGACGCCGGGATCAATTCCTACAATATTATGTTTTCATACTACTGTATAATACATTTCGCTAGTTACATTAGATTCTTGCTTGAAACAAGGTACAGAATTATTCTTATTGGACCTGTAAAATTACGGTACAATCACGTTGACCATCAAAGCTTCGCGTACAGAAAGCTTATTGTTACTAAGCTTATTATAAGCTTATTATATATGATAAGCTTATACTAAGCTTATTATTAGACTATACTGTACAGTGTACAATGTACTGTAGATACAGTAAAGTACAGGATGTACGAGACAGGCAGGACCCGTACGTCCGCACGTGTCCGAATCCCGTCCGCACGCATCAACGAATTTACGGAGGGCTGGATGACGTCATCACCGAAGTACCGAAGTCCACCGGCCTGCCTAGCTAGTAAAGGGTTAGGGTTAGGGTTAGGGCATGCTAAAGGTAACCGCACATGTGATCACGTGACATGTGATGTATACACGCGTGCCGACAAGGGGACTGCGACGCCATTACCAAAGAGGTGCAAATGCATTGAATAAGGTAACGTATGTTGGTGCGATCCTCTGCCGAGTATGAATAATACATCAAGTATGACGTCACTGCACAACGATCCGCATCAAACTGATCCCAATTTTTAACAAACGAAAGTATATGTGACCCGGCACAGCATAATGAGGAATAACCCCCACTTTTGAGATTTTGAGATTTTCTAATGATGTTGGTCAAGTCGTCCCCGAGTCAAGTCGTCCCCGAGTCAAGTCGTCCCCGAGTCAAGTCGTCCCCGAGTCAATTAAGTCGTCCCCGAGTCAACTCGTCGATCCCCGAGTCAAATCGTCCCGAGTCAAGTCGTCCCCGAGTCAAGTCGTCTCCGAGTCAACTCGTCTCCGAGTCAACTCGTCCCCCGTAATCCTCGCTACATACTGTAAAATTGATGCCCGCATTTTCCTCTATTTCTGTTCCGAAAATTCGATTCCGAAGCAGGTTTTAGCTTTCGTTCTGTTAGTGGTTTTTTCCCCAGCAGGTAACGGGCCTAGTCTACAGTGTTTATGCGTTTTATATCTATTATTTGTATTTCCTTTTCGGGTAGCAATCTATTTTTTTATTTTTATTTTTAACTTTGTACGTGTATTTCGTGGTATTCTTACTTTAAATCAGTCTGTTTTAAGATTTACTGGAGATATTTCAGTGGTCTTACGTTTATCCTGTAATAACAAATCAAACAATTAAAGGAAAACTGACTGGGAATTTTTTAACAATTTTGAAAATGATGCGACGATGCGACGATGCAACGATGCGACGATGCGACTATGCGACGATGCGACGATGCGACGATGCGACGATGTGACGATGCGACTATGCGACTATGCGACTATGCGACGATGCGACGATGCGACGATGCGACGATGCGACGATGCGACGATGCGACGATGCGACGATGCGACGGCACGATGCGACTATGCGACGGCACGACGCGACTATGCGCCGTCGACGGCGTAAACGGCTAGAGACCCTGAAAAATAAAATGCGACGATGCGACGATGCGACGGCACGACGCAACTACTATACGACGGCACGACGCGACGCCGAAACAGCCCTATACACACAGTGAAAAGGGGCGACGGTACGACGCGACGGCACGACGCGACTATGCGACGGCACGACGCGACTATGCGCCGTGGACGGCGCATGTTTGGGAGATCCGGGTATAAATGCGAAACATGCGCCGCGTAACTTGGCAGAGATGGAATTCCATAAAAGTAGGACATTAAAATTCGCCAGTCCCTTGAGGTATTGATGGCCTTTCCTTTCATTACTAAAAATCATTTCTATGTAGTTTTGTTCGTAGTGATGACGCAACAATGCTAGGGGGAGCTCCCCCGGTTTCCTGGTCCCATGACTGGGCGTGGCAGTGCAGGAATTCAGCGGTGCGTGGATATTCCATTGCAAGCTCACTGGAGCGTTACTTCGCATATAAGCTCCTGCACGGTCCTAGACCAAAACAGTTCAGGCCGTTCACTCGCTACGTTGGTTACACGCCAGTGATTCCTAGCGTTAACTTCCGAGAATTTCTAGTACAGACGAGTCAGCTGCAGAGGTTAATACCGAGCTCCTTTTCGATAACCAAAAGATGATACAAAATCCCAACAATTGCAGAATGAGCTAAAGGCCCAAAAATTGTCCAAACAGGGTAACATCGTCCAGTTTATCTTCTGTGGACAGTTGGAGATACAGTTAGGCAAGATCAAAGTCGCCATTTTGCAGAAGGATGATATTCAGCAAGCCATAGACGCCATACAGGAAACGGAGGAACTGGTCGCAAGCCGAAAGCAAAAAAATACAAATTGCGGATTCCAGCAAAACAGGTTGGATGACCATCCAACATCTGGAGAAGGCAGAGAAGGCCGGTATATCGTCAGAAGACCAAAAGAGAGTGGCAGCAGCAGAGGAGGCAGCTGAGAAAGAGCTATAGAGACGAGGAAGAAGCAGAAGCGAGCATTGTCCGAGAGAAGACCTCATCATGACAGTTTTGCTGCAGATCGTACCCTTTTTCGAGGTAATACGATTAAGAGAGTTAAATAAAACCACACCTGTATTCTTTGTCAATGTTCAAGCGGTTCAAGGGCGGCCGCTTTCCATGCAGCTCAGGCCGTTCACTTGCTCCGTTGGTTACACGCCAGTGATTCCTAGCGTTAACTTCCGAGAATGTTTTGTTTTGTTTTTTGTGTTGGTTTGTTTGTTTTCTTGTATTTTATTTGTCTCCCCCTCAGGCTTGCCAGTTGTTGGCGCATGTTACGCCTCCAAGATGCCTGGCCACTGGGAGAGTGCCCCTACTCCGCTGGGTCCCTCGGCTCCTCCAGAGTCAAGCCAACTGCACAGGCTTCCCCAGCCTACAACAGTGTCCACTCAAGAGGACTCCCGTGGCAGGTTCCTGTTGACCAAAGAGCCCTTCCATCCCTCATGCCAACAATCGCATCAGCTGCAAACAACCGAGCAGCAAGACACAATTCCACGGCAACCGACACCACCTCTTAGGCTCTCCCACCTTGAAGACAAATTTAAAGATGTCTTGGAGGTACGTTGCAATTACGAGCTTAGTGATTTAAATGAGTTGAAAACGGACAATATCAACGTTAAAGGGAGATTGAGAGAACATGTGGAATTTTGGAGAGATATTGGTGCTTCGAAAATGGTGTTATCGGTCATAACACATGGTTATGAAATTCCTTTCATTTCATTGCCCCCTCCACTGAGGCTCCGCAATAACAGTTCTACCTTGAAAGAACATTCCTTCGTGACAGAATCGATTCTAGAATTATTACAGACTGGTAGAATAACGGAAAAACTACAGCCACCGTATATAGTCAGTCCACTTTCAGTAGCTTCACAAACCTCAAACAAAAAGAGGCTGATTCTTGATCTCAGCATGCTGAATAAGTTCGTGTGTAAGGTGCACTTTAAGTTAGATGATTGGAAGATTGGGCTCCAATTTCTATCGAAGAATTCTCGTATTGTATCTTTTGACCTAAAATCTGGTTACCACCACATTGACATTGCCTTGGGATATCAGCGATATCTTGGTTTTTCCTGGGAGATTGGAGGAATAACCCGTTTTTTGACTTCAATGTCCTGCCTTTCGGCCTAACATCAGCACCGTATTTGTTTACCAAGATTATGAAGCCCCTTGTAACTCACTGGAGAACTGCTGGAATTCTGATAGCTGTATTACTTAGATGACGGGTTTTGTGTCATTCCCAATAACACACAAAATAATGAAGAACTTAATCTTGAAATAGCAAAGACTGTATCCAGACACATAAAAGTTGACCTGTTAAGAGCCGGTTTTATTTATAATATTCAGAAGAGTAATTGGAATCCCTCTTTTTGTAAAGAATGGTTAGGCATGCAGTGGGATACAGAAGCTGGCACCTTACTCAAGTCTTACAGAGACGAGTAGACAAAATCATCCAATTAATATCTGTGATCCAGCAATCTTATTATTACTTTCAGACAATTGCATTCATTCGTAGGGCAAATAATTTCCCTAAGCCCAGTTTGTGGAAATATTACTCGATTAATGACTAGGCATTGTCAAATCGAAATTGCAAAAGCCAATCACGAAGATGACCCCACATGCTTAGATGAGCTTTGTAATTCTGAAATACAATTTTTGAAAAAAACATGTATCAGAGCTGAACGTTCGATATGTCTTTGAAACCACAACATTTTCCAAAATATCTTGCTGTGATGCCAGTTCAGTGGGCTGTGGTTCAATCATTTGTAATGATTAACACGCTACTCACAAACTGTGGACAGAATGGGAAGCCAAACAGAGTTCAACTTGGCGTGAATTAGACTCGATACAATTTGCAGTTTCCTCTTTTCTACCCATAATTTCCAACTTCCAGTTAAAGATATTTACCGACAGCCAATCCGCAGCTCGTTTTGTAGAGTCTGGGAGCATGAACTCAAAATTACAGAAAATCGCTGTAGACATTTTCAATACGTGTTTGAGAAATAAAATTCGATTAGAAGTACAATGGATCCCTAGAAATCAAAATGAAGAGGCAGATTTTGTCGGTCGATTGATAGCCACAGACGATTGGGAAATATCTCAGCAACTGCTCCATTCAATGAATACCTTTTGGGGCGCATTCACTGTTGATTGTTTTGCGTGTTATTATAATGCAAAATTGCCCCGCTTTTTCTCCAGGTTTTGGAACCCAGGAACAGCGGGGATAGATGCTTTTGCTCAGAATTGGTCAAATGAAAACTGTCTTTTAGTGCCTCCAATCGTTCTTATACCAAGTGTACTCAGATATATTTATTTGTGTAAAGGAAAGGGAGTTTTGGTTTGTCCCTGGTAGCCATCTTCCTCCTTTTGGCCACTCCTTTGGTCATGTTATAGAGTTTGGATAAAGGCAATGTTTACAGTGGAAGGATCGAAGCTTGTACTGCAGCTCGGTAGAAATAAGAATTCCATATTTGGTCCTCTCACTTTTCAAGGTTATATTTGTGCTATTTACATTTACTGTTCCTATCCAAAGAGTGTGTAAGGATATGAATCTTTAACTTTAACTTGTTGGTTTCTCCTTCTTTGCATTAGACAATTTACAAACAATCCTATTGGAGTGGATTTCCAAAGAAATTGACAAGATTCAAGGATATTATTTTTCACGTTCAAGCGGTTCAAGGGCGGCCGCTTCCCATGCTCTGATTATTAAAGCATTACATGAATTCGAAAAAGTCATGTGCATGTCTCTTTGTTGTGTCGTCCAATAAAATGAAACTGTTTTTCATGCGTATGAGCGAAGCGAAGGAGCATGAAAATAACATTTTAGTTTCCGCATTCACAACCTTTCGGCTATAGTTACTTTTACCATGTGCTTTGCACAATAAATTGACAACATATTTTGCTGTCTATAGTACTAGTGCTACTACTAGTAGCGGGATTGATTTCAAGGTGAAAATGTGAGGATCAATGGAATTTCTGTATCGGTTGAAAGATTTCTTGATAGATTTTCATGGAAACAAGTCAGCACATTTTTACAGTAGGCAAGAGTGAAATGCACTGTCGATAAGTTGGCCTAAAGAGTTTTTATAAATTGTTTTCGGGCGACGCACGACGGGAAATGGCGTGTATGGATCGGAACTGGCAAATTACAGAATTGGGACACAACGAAAAGCAAGAGGTGACGGACGACACACGACGGGCGATGGCAGATATATACCAAATACAAAAAGCCGACTTCCAGTCCGAGTCCAAAAGACAACTCGTCCAAAAGACGAGTCCAAAAGGCATCGCGTCGGATGTATACAAACTAGCATTTACTTTTACTAATAATCCTTCTTGTGTGTTTACTCCTCCACACTTCTCTCTTTGATCTTTCCCCCTCTTCTCACTAATCCCTACCCTACTCCCTGCCCTTCCCCTTTGATCTCACCCTACTAGCTTTGTCCTTTGTCATCCGTGTCCTTTTCACTCTCTACCCCATTCCTTCTTAATTGTATCTGTTTTGTCTTTGTCACTGCCTTTGAGAAAAGTCCCGCTAGTAAATATAGGATCGAAACGTCAGGCCCACAACATTTTGAGATTTAACATTATTTTTAGTAGCATTCAGTCGTGTTGTATGAATCAAAATCATGTTTATGCTTTTACATAATCATGTACTAGAAAGTAATTGCTAAATCCTTTGAATATTTAGTTTCACTTTTGTGGCATTGTTTAGGCCGTTAGCATTTGCTTCTTTTTGTATGAATAAAAAGAGTAGGGCCTACAGTGTAAGTGCATGCTTCAGATGTCCCGTATTTACTGGGTCACGACAACCTTGAAAAGAAGAAGCAAATATGAGTGCACAAAATGACAGGTTCGTGAATGCATGCTATTTGGAAGGAAAGGGTATGTATGCTCCTATAGGATCTAGAGGGAGTGTGCAGAATCCAAATACTTTGCTTGCACTGCACAGTCGTAGAGAAATTTTATTCATCACCCAGGTTTTCTGGATCACACGCATCCGCCATGTTGAAATTTGCACCAGGCTGCTCGGTGTGCCAGTGCAGTATACGAACATAATATATATACAATAAAAGCCGTACTTTTAAAAACCATTAGGATGTGCACTCAATTTGCTACCAGTACCATTCTCACCAAAAGATGAACATTTTATTCATACAAATTCAAGCATTTAGGCCTATATACATGTACTTGTACTAATTAAGTAATTATTTTACTAGGTATAGTACCATGGAGGAATGGTAGTACTACTAGTACTAGTACTACTAGTACTTAGTACTATAGTAGATGCTTGAACTTCCTCCTAACGTTTGCTAGTTTTTATACAGGACCCATTGAGTAGTCATCCATTGCTCAAAAATACTGCTACAGAACTATGGACGTTATCAAGGCAGTGTGTTGAATTTCATATCATGTGAGATTGCATTGCTGTTGATTTACTCATGGAGGAATAAGAACACTTGTTCCTCCATGATTTACTCCATTCAGTGAGCTCGGATCACTCATTATTGCAGGTCTTGGAACTTACAATCCATGTACGTCAGCACTTCCCTCTCTTACGTAATGGAACATATGGGAACCATTAGGACAAGTGGCTGGCAGAAACCAAACTGTACCTTAGGGGACTTTCTTGTCTGATTATTTACTGATAACAAGGTGGGCACAGTGTGTGGTCTACAGCGTGTCCTCATAAGGCTATTGATGCCAGCATCATTAGGATCCTAGCAAGCACCAGGAGACACCCCATTCTTATTACGCGCGATTGCTTTTGACATCCGGGCACTTCGAGCTGAAGTTGACCTCTTTGGTAATGGCGGATGGGCGGCCATGTCGGCACTGGCACGTTTGTACCTCGCGTTGATAGGGGAGTGTATGGTGGCGCAAAAGGGACATCGCAAATATCTGCAAAGATAATTTGCAAATCGCAAATTTTGCGAATCTGCTAATTGCAAATAATTATGTTTGCAGATATTTGCGATTTGCGATGTCCCTTCTGCGCCACCATAGTGCGCACTGTAGTTTATTTATAGAGCTCGTGTACGTACTACTACTTAGTTCTATATGACGTATATGACGTATGTGATATCATGGTGAAATCAATACTGTGTCAGTAGCACTAGTGAGTAGTGGATACCATCTTGTGAGTCAAACAAAACAGAAAAACCAATCGTCAGAATAAAGTTAACAATAAGAGAAAATTCGAATCGGTGAGTAGTTCATCCACGGTAGCCTTTTTTATATTAAATGTTATTTTCCATTTTGAAATAAAGCATTCACAGATGCGAAAATCTACACGAAAAGTAAACTACACAGTTGACAGTGACAGTACAGTCAGGTACTTGAGTAGTCCGTAGTCCGAGCATGGAGGAAGGAAGGTCCGAGTAACTGGGACCCGACAAGTCACCCTTTTTTAATCGAATTTTGAAATTTTGAGATTCGGATGACTACACACTACAGTCACCCGAATCTCAAAATTTCAAAATTCAAAAAAAAAAATATCTAGATAAAAAAAGGGTGACTTGTCGGGTCCAAGTTACTCGGACGAATAAGTAGAGATCTACTTATTCCTCCATGGTCGGACTAGTAAATAGTATCGTGGGAACCCCCGTTTTCGACGCTACACGTTTTCGACGCTTAGCCTTCTAACTCACATCGCACTATGAAAACAACTCCGTATAACCATCTCAGACTTCGTATCTTACAGTTGGTTTACTGCTCATGTCCGTCACCGAAAATGTGGAAATTTAAGGCTTTTCCAGTAGGCCAAACCCGTGTGATTCAAAAAGTTGCTCTTTTGGGGTCTATTTTCCTAGGTACAAAATTGGCAGTTGCTTCGAAGCTCCAGTTTTCTTTATTGTTGGTCCTAAAAAAAATCTGAGTGTACCATAACAAACCCCAACATCCGTAGAAAAAAAATATATCACGCAACTTGAGGCAGTCCGTTCAGGGTAAAAACTATGGAGCCTCCTATAGGGCGTCTTGCTTATATATATTTTTTTATTTATTTTTTATTATTATTTAAAGACAAAAAGTAACATGGCCCAATAGGCTTTTTTTTTAAATGAAAAAAATAAAAGGGCAGCTAGAGAAAGTACCAAGAAGGAGGAAATGTGTCTCTGGAGTGACATTGGGAAAGGTCATAACTGAAGAAGCAGCGAGAAAGAGGATTGTGGAGTTTTTTTTAAACGTCACAAAAGAAATCATCAACCAGACCAATACGTTTTAAGCATAAATTATGAATGATTTGAGGAAAGTGTTAGAAGCAGTGTGGAAAAACAAAAACAAAGATGAACACAAAAAAACATACAGGGAAGAATTTTACAGTGCCACACAGCATTTTGAGTTATTTTAAGAGTTTATTTTGCGTTTGGCTGCACTGGGACACCTTACTAAAAACCACTGACGAAAATAGGTGACGATGCTTGCTGCGCGGTGCGCCGCGGACGTCAACAAAACCGGGTAATCTTACGGAAGTGACAGGCTTGATCAACCTTCTCTATGATTATTCTAATAGTCTGTGGTGTGGAGAAAGTGACTGGGACCTCTTTTAGTGTGAAACTTTCGTCCACATTGTTCAGTTTGAAGAAAAGTCCTTATATCGTCGAAAACCGGTTATTGGAGGATACTTGAGGTAGATTTTATTTATACGCTTTGCCTTTGTAAATTGTACTGTGCTACTCTATCCTCCAGTAACTGGTTTTCGACGATATAAGGACTTTTCTTCAAACTGAACAATGTGGACGAAAGTATCACACTAAAAGAGGTCTCAGTCACTTTCTCCACACCACAGACTATGATGAGTACAAAATTGGCAGTTGCTTCAAAGCTCCAAATCTAAGTGTACCATAACAAACCCCAACATACATAGAAAAAATATATATCACGCAATTTGAGGCAGTCCGTTCTGGGTAAAAACTATTAGTACGGTAGTAATAGTACCAGTAGTACTAGTAAGTAGTACTAAGCTAGTAGTACTAGTACTTAGTAGTAGTAGTACTAGTACTATAGTACTACTACTATTGGTACTAGTACTACTACTAAAAAAGTATTATTAGTACTAGTACTACTTTAGTCTTTACTAGTACGTAGTAGTGTACTGTAGTAGTAGTAGTAGTCACACTTACTGAGCCGATAGGAGCTCCTCTGAAACGATTTGTGTTTTGATCTGTCGCACTAGCGTCCCACCGCGTCTAATATAGTAAAACGCAAATGCTCAACGTCTAGTACCCAGTCTTCGTGTAATAATGAATGGTTTGTATTATGTGGGCTCATTGCTAAAGTGCATGACGAGATTTTACATCGTGTACACGGTGTACAAACGTAACGTTTTAAACAACTCAACAATTTTTGAACAACTCGAGAATTTTCTCGATATTTTGTCGGAATTGCAATCCAATCATTAGGCCTAATCGTAAGTACATGTACTACTGAAATACCACTTGTTCGCCTTGACATGTGTAGAATCCGGCAGGTGCTATTATTGAATCTTTTGACGTTATTTCGGGCACTTTTAAGGCCATCTGTTGAGAATGTCTGTTTTACTATAGATATTAGACGCGGTGGGACGCTAGTATAGTGCGGACAAATCAATACACAAATCATTTCAGAGGAGCTCCTAGCGGCCCAGTAAGTGGGACTAGTACTATAGTAGCAGTGAGTATTACTAGTTCTACTAGTACTAAGTACTAGTATTAAAAGTACTATACTAGTGTACTACAATACTAGTACTAGTACTACAAGTGCTACTATAACTTATACTTATAAAGTACTACTAGTCTACTACTAGTACTACTACTACTATAACTTATACTTATAAAGTACTACTAGTCTACTACTAGTACTACTACTGAGTACTAGTACAGTAGTAGTACAGTAGTAGTAGTAGCAATAAAGCCAGTATGTACAGTCAGTAACTGAGTTAGCTACAGTAACTTTCTTTAGCCCTTTCTTCCCTCCTTTTTAAACCTTTTTTAAAATTTTGATCCTTGTGTGACGATCAAGATCCAAAAATGATAAAAAAGGAGTACCCCGGTAAAAGGAAGTGCTAAAACTAAAGTTAGTAGTAGTAGTAGCCTAATACTAATATTTAGTAATAGTAATAACTAGAGATTTATGTCTGTTGGCAAACAGAACATAACGCTTTTCCGCATCTGGTTCTCTTAAAAAAATTAAAAAATTGACATACGGGACATACCCTCCATTCCTACCCCAAAACGCATGGGAATGTATGGGACTTCATTATTTAACATTAAAAAAATCATAATAATTCTGAACAATGGATAATTGGCTCCAAACTCAGGATTTGTAATGTCTAGCCCAATAGCTAACTGCCCACCAAATTTCGAGAAGATTGACCATTGGCTAATATGTGCTTTAAAATCACGCATTTTGATGACGTCACGATTGCGTCATGGCATTTTGGCCCCGGAGGGTGTTTCTAAACTACATCCCCAATAGATATAAACAAAAAAATGAAAAAAATCTTGCTCCGTTGCCCAAATATGCTCAATTGAATGTTACAATCTGAAAAGTTCATGACCTTGTTAATATTCATGAGATGATGTCACAATCGAATGAGGGCAATTTTTGGATACACCTTTTCCCAACTTAGATACAATGCAAAATTGAAACCAAACGGAATTGTATTTTTGCTTTTATTGGAGTTTGATATTTGCCCCTTTAAAGCGCTGTCACGCGACACGTGATGACGTCATGAAGATTGACCAATGGCTAATATGTGCTTTAAAATCACGCATTTTGATGACGTCATGATTGCGTAATGACATTTTGGCCCCTGAGGGTGTTTCTAAACCATATCCCCAATAGATATCAAAGTAAAAATGAAACAAATCCCTCTCAGTTGGTCAAATGTGCTAAACTGAATGTGAAAATCTGAAAAGTTTACAACCTCATAAATATTCATGAGATAGGGTCACGATCAAATGAGGGCAATTTTTGGATACACCTTTTCCAAACTAAGATACAGTGCAAAGTTGAAACCAAACGAAGTTGTACTTTTGCTAATAATGGAATTTGAAATTTGACCCTTTAAAGTGCTGTCACGTGACATGTGATGATGTCATGAAGTTTTCAAGACAACTGTGCACAACTTCAGCAAGGGTTCTATGCATTTGCCAAGTTTGAAACAAATCCAAGTATGTTCAGTGGCAAAAGTGCCTGTCTCAAAATCCCTGTGCTTTGTCTATGGGATTTTTCCGATAAGAAAAAGAAGAAGAAACGAAAAATCTACATCTGTTGTCACAGATCGTAGAGCTTTTCCTCTCAACGAAATAGGAAGAACTACCCTTCCAGGTTGATCGTCATTGCAGTGCCATTACTGTGTACTGACTGGCGACTGCACATTACCCAGCCACATCTATCTCTCCTACTCCCTACCCTTTGGTCTAACCATACCCCTTCTTCCTCCATGGTCTAACCCTCCCCTCTCCACCATCTCGGTGTGGCCACCCCTCCCCAATATCTAAAGCCCCTCTCCCCATTTCAATCTCCCTCCCCTCCCTCCCCTCTCTCCCCCTCTCTCCCCCTCTCTCCCCTCTCTCCCCTCTATTCCCCTCTCTCCCCTCTCTCCCCCTCTCTCCCCTCTCTCCCCCTCTCTCCACCTCTCCCCCTCTCTCCCCTCTCTCCCCCTCTCTCCCCCTCCCTCCCCCTCTCTCCCCCTCCCTCCCCTCTCTCCCCTCTCTCCCCTCTCTCCCCCTCTCTCCCCTCTATTCCCCTCTCTCCCCCTCTCCCCCCTCTCTCCCCTCTCCCCCTCTCTCCCCTCTCTCCCCTCCCTCCCCCTCTCTCCCTCTCTCTCCCCTCTATTCCCCTCTCCCCCTCCCTCCCCCTCTCTCCCCTCTCTCCCCCTCTCTCCCCCTCCCTCCCCTCTCTCCCCTCTATTCCCCTCTCTCCCCCTCCCTCCCCTCTCCCCTCTATTCCCCTCTCTTCCTCCTCTCTCCCCCTCCCTTCCCCCTCTCCCCTCTCTCCCCTTCTCGCCCCTCTCTCTCCTTCTCCCCCTCTCTCCCCCTCTCTCTTTGTCTCTCTCTTATCTTGGTTCCTGTTTGCTGACACGACTGCTCACAAACCTATAACTGGAGCCTTATCAAGACATCTTGTGGTCTCCCCACGTCCCCACTCCCTACCCCTTGTTCTAACGGTAATGTTCTAACCCACCACTCTCCCACAGCATGCACCCCTTCAACCTTAACCCCCCTCAACCTAAACCCCCTTAGGCCCTTCTTCCTCCATTGTTAGAGCATGGAGGTTAGAGCAACTGACCATGGCCACCAAACCTATTCGTACAGTACACGCATGTTTGAATAAATAAGGACGGACCCCACTCTGTCTCCCCTCTCTGTCTACCCCCTCTCTCTTCCCTCTCTCCCCTTTCCCCCCGCCCCCGTCTATCTATCTCCCCTCTCACTCCCCCAATAAATTAAGTTTAATTAATGAATTGCACTTGTAAATCAAGATTATGATTTTTTAACAATTTTAAAATTGGAAGGGGAATTTCTCCTAACTTCCGTCTCTTTCCATCATACCTCTTAAACTTGGCACGTGCATTGTCTGGGGGAAGGCAATGTTCCTGCCGATTTTCAATTAATTTCCTTAAACTTGGGTATTGACATCGATTGAAAGTAGGCCTACAATTCTAACATATCAACCTGCCACTAGAGGGCACTTGAGTTTATGAAATCATACATGTCAATGTTTTTGATGAAAGTTAGTTGACCTTGACCTGACACCATTGAAATGAAGTTGTTATCTGCTACCAAAGTTAGATGCTCTTGCACTTCTAGTTTCGACCTGACAGCAAGTGTCGTATGACATCACACTGGTCACCGAACTGTAGGCCCAGAATGTCCCTTCACATAGACCTGATATAGTTTTGCTACAAGGGTGTAGTTTTTTGACAATCTGTAATCCCATACATTGTTTGATTGTAATGTAACTTACATGTACATAATCCAATGAATTAAAACCAACAGGAAAACTGAGCATCTCAAGACTTCAGAAATGACCACAGTAGTGCTGCCAATGGATGGTGGCACCCGGGCCATTCCTATCCAGCAGCAGCCAACCACCATATCCTATCAGACTGTACAAGCCCAGCCTCAACCTGCAGGAACTGTCAGCAACTACAGCGCCTCTGGTGCCAAGCAGACTGGCATAATCCAGCTTGCCTGTGGTCTCCTGTCTGTAGCCATTGGCATTACTGCCATTGTCTTGGAGTGTTCTGTTGCAGAGGTGGCAAGTCCTATCTGGAGTGGTCTTTTGGTAACTATTGCAAGAGAGAGGCCTAGGAAATTATGTCAATTTACTTCTGATGCCTTAGTTGAAACACTTGTGTTGCCTATATAAACTGAAATAAAAGATATATTGCTATTTCCTGGGAATTTCTTTAATTTGATTTCCTGATTTACCAGGGCATTATAACTTCACTGATGATTCACACGTAATCACACTTCATTAATTTTCTCTTTTTTTTTTTTTTATCTCAGGAATGGGGAACATTGCCTTGTCCTTTCACTATACATGTACCAATCTTTTTCTTTGGAAACAAAATGATTGATAAGGTTTCTCTTTGAAGGTTTTCCCACTATTAACCACATTATTGACTAGTTCTGCCTGTGATTCACCCAAGACATACCCTCACTCTTAGCCTGCTCCTGTACAGGGGTGAAATCTCTGGAAATTGGTGTGCAACCAATAATTGGATGACTCACCCTGTTTTCTCTTGAAATTACTTTATTTTGAAAATGTTGAACACTATACTGTATTTTAAGATCCCTTGACAAGCCAGTCAATGTTGATTGTATTGATTTGATTGAATACAAGTCTATACATCTACATGTACAAATGTGTGTTTGTACTGCATGTACTTAACATGCATGTATTTAACATGTTTTGTTAGGAAGTCTAACACAGAAAAGTGTGAATGATGCATGCTGAGAAATGAGAATTTGCCAAACAGTACAAATTAATTGGATAATTCTGGCATATGCTTAATAAGGTTCATACATTTAAATGGCCTTGTTCAACTTTGTAAAAATCATACTTTTGTTTATATTTTTCTTTCACAGTTTTTCATGATTGCTGGTATACTTGGCATCTCATCAGCAGGAAACCAAAGTAGTTGCTTGGTATGTATTGTAACTTTTTATTTCAAATAAATCAACACATGGAACAGGTCTAGAGCTTTAGAACAAACAAAAAACCAGAACAGTAACTGGGGGGCTTTTGGTTTTGCCATGTTGTTTTGACCTATAAAAAAGGCATGTACAAGTAAAGCATTTTAAAACCTTCTGTTTATATTAGACAATATACCAAGTACCGTAAATGTTTCCAAAATGTTGTGGATAAACTTACTGGCTGATTTTTGATAAAATGTGTATGGACTATGTATGGACTGGACTGTGTATGTGTATGTCATTTTATATTACTAAATTAACATTTGTTTTTTTCATTTCTTTTGTACTACTCAGATTGTGGCCCATCTTGTGATGTCAATTCTTGCATCTTTGGCAGCTTTTCAGATGATGTGTTTGATGGTTGTTGCTGCTCTCAGTGAAAACAATGGCTGTATGCCTGTCTACAATATCTTTGGGCTGTATTCCAGATGTGATGAGCGTGTATGTTAGCTTTCCATCTCCTCCTGTCCCCAAACTAGACACAAAATCAACAAAACACTTCACAAGAATACTTTTTCCTTTAATTGGTTTGGGAACAAAAAATCTTGTGTCATTGGTTGTAACCTCACCTGTGAATGTAGCTGATGACCAATTGACATGCATCCACACAAATCTGTTATTTGACTGGCTTTCAAGTCGGAACCATCCTGTATGCCCACATTGACTGTCAGACTGTCAATCATAAAACTAATCTGACTGAAACGTCTCGGTTTACTTGTGTGTTTTCATCTATATATAGGAATAAGTTCATTCTTATTTGTTTTAAGGTACATGTACACAACACATTGTATGTACCTACAACGTAGGTTGGGTGTTTTCACAAATACCGCTGTGATTTTAGCCATTGCAACTTGTAAATTAACAGCTGATACAAAGATAAAAGAAATGAATGCTCAAATTATATAATTATGTATCTGTCCCAAGTCCATTTATGTGGCTGAAATTCTGCAGCTGCAATACCTGGATATTTTTTAAATGTGCATTGGTCATTAGAACTCGACTTCTTGTTTAGTTCTACATGCTTTGTTATGATATCATAGTTTTGTTCTGATTCTTCTGGTTAGTATGGACAGATTGCAGTGGATAGTATTGGTGCTGTGATTGCACTCGTGGAGTTTGTTGTGGCCATCATTGCTTCAGCCATCTGTTGCCGTGGTAGCTGCGGTGCTGGAACTATCAACCCCAACCAAACTGTTGTAAGTTTGTTTTATTTGTCATTTGTCTAGGATCTTGAAAAAATAATGTTGAAGTCTCCCACCCTGGCAAAGATTAGTTGACTATTAGGGAAGGCCTCCAGTACTGGACCCTCAGATGGTTAGAGTGCTGGTACACAAAACAAATACCTCTGGCACACAGGGTATAACGACTATCCACAGCACTTGTTCATACGTTGCTTTTTCATGACTTTAATACAGATGACTAGATACAAGTCTACTTTAGTGTGGTATTGTCTCATATATTGTAAATAATGGACTGGTTTTCGCCTCCACTGGTGCAAATTTACATATTGTAACGCCTGGATAGACATGACGTCATGGCTTCATTGATGGCTTGGTGTTTCGCTAGAGCTCACCAAGTGTGCTGAGGTTGCACGGTCGCTGTCTGGATTGCGGCTTTGGTATGCGATAATAATCATGATACAATATTTATAAAGCAATGTCATCGGTTCGTTTTTCATCAATCACCCGACAATCTCATGATTGCTAATGTTGAACGTAACTCTTCGCAGATTTTATGATTTTTCTAAATAATTGTTTTACCTCTGAACAAACAATAATATATTGGTCAACGAGAACACTTGTCTTGATTGTTCAACACACAGGTCCAACTGGTCCAAAGTTTGAACAGCAACCACAATTTGTAATCTAGGCTGGTTATTTATACCTATTGGCTTATTTTTGCCAGGAACAAGGAACAAAACATTTGATCATAACATTTACAGGTAATTACATGAGAAGGAACAAAATAGTGTGCAGCATAGTGAAGACACTTCATTACCAGGGGGCGCTAGCATGACCAAGCAAACAAGTGCATGCTGCTTACATGCGGTTCTAATCACGCGTACACAGCAGTAATTAATGCTGAATATGCATGTCAATGCAGTTATCGATGGTGCAAACAGCGCGAATGCACTAGTCATTGCAGTGCGCGCTATCGGGTAATACTAAAGATAACCGATAATCAACAACTGATAATCGATGAACAATACATGTCGTGATTTCACAACAATATTACATATATTGTATGGTCGCAAAAATTGAGATTAATGAAGATTCAAGATTCCTTGAAAATTACTTGCAAAATGTCATATTTTTACTTAAATTGATTTCTAAAAATCTGGAAAATCGCGCAATTTGAGTTAGATTGAAATTGAATAAACTAGATCTCGGTTTGATCATGAAGCAAGGGTTTTAATTCTTACAGACTGCAAAAATGTTGGAGCATTGTGGCTTTAGTATACTCTGCGTGACTTATATTCCCAAAATTACGGTAATCAGCTTGTTGTGGTAGGGGCCCCTGACCACACACCGTTACAGGCTTTGAAAGTTTTTAGCTTCGCTCTCACTTATTTAACTACCCCGGTAGGTAAAAAAGCCCACGTTTCTCAAAACCCTTGAGAGAATCCTTATTTGAATTTTATAATCTGTGATATTTTAAAGGGCAAGTAAAAGACAAATTTACACTCAACTGAATACATTCAATTAGTATACCTCTTTCCACTCTTTCATTTCAAAAGTACTGTAGCAAAGGATTTGGGCCCAACCAGAAGAAAATCCAAGTGACAGCGCTGGTTGCACCTGCATGTTCTATTGCAACATGTGTTAGTCCAGTCCACTGTGAATGGAGATCTTCCTCCCCAACCATGAAAACTCAGGAATATTGATATCAAAAACATTTTCCCCATTGGTTTTTCAAGCTTCGTGTATGTGGAGTCATGAAAATAGTATTCAAAATAATTTAAAATTCCGTTTAGCATGGTTGTTTTTTTGGTTTTTTTAAGTGGAGTTGAATGATGCAAAAGCGTCTACAGTGTACAGTTTTTTTGCAAACTAGATTGTAGATCGTGTATTAAATGATCAGTATAATCAAAAGTATTTCGGGTGGCAAGAAAATGTGACTTCCATGGTATTGGATTGGGAGCATACATTTAGGATAGAATTCAATGCTTGACATGTTTACCGGTAATCAGCATTGGATTGTTACAGTCGTCCCAGCACAGACATTACAACTCATGGTTCTAACCCCACATTGTACAGTATTTAACATTGTGAATGTCTTGTTGCAGGTCCATCATTATGTTCCAAACCATGGCAATGTGACCATTATGACCAACCCCCAACCATATGGCCAACAGGGTAAGATATTACAAATAATTTTGTCTTTAAATGACGCCATCAGTTACAAACCAATGTGTATGATTACATAAAGATGCTTGAAACCAGAGTGAAAAGAGACTAGTTTGGGATTTAGGTTTTATTTATTGTTGGGGGTCAAGATCAGATGGTTAATTCAATGTATATATTACATGTATGTGGCAAATCATTTCTCAATGAATTCTCATGAATTGAGAAATCTATCAAACTGTCTTTTTAGTTTTGTAGAATGAAAGTAATACAGAAATATTGCAAACTGCTTACTTCAGTGACCAAAAAGCAAATTTCAATCCTCAGATGACCTTGCTCATAGGCAGAATTTGAAAGGTCCTGCAAAATATCAAGCCCTCTCATTGTATTACTACTAACATGGAGAGTGAATACCGTAAAAATAATGTTAATCAATGTTTGCAGCTCAACTAGTATTGTTTGTTTAATTGTGGGTGTTTTCTCTTTTGCTTTCTGTTCTGTTTTTGGTTGAATCTATTCAGGTTACATCCAGCAAGCACCGCCTTATTCAGTGACTTCCCCCCGAGCCTATAATAACTTGGGCTATGCCATGCCTCCACAACCATCCCAGTCTACCCCAATGGCTGCACCTCCACCATACAACTATGACTACAAGCAAGCAGGAATGTCAATGCCACATGCTTAGCATGCATGGCACATGCACAATCAATTTTTCCTCCACAAAGCAAAAAGATACCGCAAGTCAACTTGAAAATGATTTTCAGTTAAGTTCCTTTTTTTTCTGAATTTGTCATGCTCAAACCAACTAGCGTGGTTAATATTCATTTATAAGATTTCATTACACACATCATGCTGTGTTTAAAACTGACATTGCTAATTCTCAAACCTATAATGTACTCTATGATATGGCATTTGTTCTCAAGTTCTCAAGGAACCAATTCAAAGCCATTGCATTACTGTTTACTTCAAAAATAACACAAAATGTAATGAAATGTTCACACCATTAATGGGTTTGTTTAACTTCTTGTTTTTTTCTGAAATGAACACAAACCTGATAGAAATCAATACACTCCAATCATCTATCATACTTGGAAGCTCATATATTTGTTTTGATTTTGGTTGTTAAGATTGTAATTCATGCAGGTTTGTTGTGTTGATCTATTCTTCTAAGACATGTAGTACTTTAAGATGCCTAATACTGTAGTATACTGTACATCATATATATTTTGTTATTCAACACACATGCTCTAAATTCATGCATTACTTGTTTGGTAAAAAATGTTTTAAAGAAACATACAATTTAAGTAGCTTGAAAGCTGAATTGCAATTTTCACAAAACAAACAATCACACTGTGGAAATCTTTCCAAGATAATAGATTAACTTATAATGCAAAGAATACACTGAAATTAGTATGAAAATGTAGTTAAAGATTATAACCTGTGCCTTACAAACACACTGGAAGAAACATCCCACCCTCCATCAGATGTTTTAATTTTCTTTAAAGCTTTTGAAATATTTTGACCATTTTCAGTTTCATTTAAGCATTATTTTTAATAGACAAATATAGTTTGAGGGCTGCTCAATCCAAACTTCCTTTTAAAAAGGTGCTTAAAAGTCCCACTGATGTGTAGTTATCTTAAAAGTTTCCAATCACATTTTATATTCCGTAAAGTAATGGACATCTGATCAACTGTGCATATTCTGACATTTAGAGATGGTGCTGTATCTGACAATTTCAAAGCAAAACTAGAGATTTATGTCTGTTGGCAAACAGAACATAACGCTTTTCCGCATCTGGTTCTCTTAAAAAAAAATTGAAAAAAAAAATTGACATCAACGGGATTCGAACCCATACCCTCCATTCCTACCCCAAAACCCATGTGCATATCAATTGGTTCCAAACTCAGGATTTGGAATGTCTCGCCCAATAGCTAAATGCCCACCATAGTTCGAGAAGATTGACCTTTGGCAAATATGTGCTTTAAAATCACGCATTTGATGACATCACAATTGCGTCATGCCATTTTGGCCCCGGAGGGTGTTTCTTAATTACATCCCTAATAGAAAAAATAAATCTTGCTGTGTTGGCCAAATATGCCAATTGACTGTTACAATCTGAAAAGTTCATGACCTCATTAATATTCATGAGATGACATCACGATAGAATGAAGGCAATTTTTGGATACACCTCTTCCCAACTTAGCTATAGTGCAAAATTGAAACCAATCGAACTTGTACTTTTGCTTTTATTGGAGTTTGAAATTTGCCCCTTTAAAGCGCTGTCACGTGACGTGGTGACGTCATGAAGTCACAACTTCAGCAAGGGCTCTATGCATTTGCCAAGTTTGAAAAAAATCCAAGTGTTTTCAATGGCAAAAGTGCCCTCCGAAAAAAACCTGTGCTTTGTCTATAGGATTTTTCTGATAAGACGACAAAAAAATATTCCGAACAATAACAATAGCATTTCCGCTTCACGGCGGAAAAGCTAAATATGTTACATCAAGAGCTAAATGAAAAAACGGTAACTATTACAAAATATTTATTAACATTTAGAGATACATGTAAAATGGTTGGTTATTGAGTGTGGCCTTGTCCTTTGTGTAGTATTCTTTGCTGTGTAAACATATTAAAGCACTTCCAGAGAGGTCAAACTTATGTTAGAATTCCAACAAATGTCACCCATGTATAGTTTCCAGCTGCACCAGTACTTTGTGACTTTAGGTGACTATAACAGCGTTTACGTGGAATTATTAAATTACTATTGTGAGTCTACTTACACTACAATTAGTATAAAAGCCCACGGGTTGTTTTGTCATTGGTTAGATCCAAGTACTATCAATATAGTACTTGGTTGTGCCTCAACTAATAAATGTTGGCATACACACCCAAAGAGAGCACACATGATTACATGCCAATAAGTTCCTAAAACTGATATTAGAGGTAAAATTGTGAAACAAGTTGTCCTTTCTGAAATCTTATGTATTTTTCTTCCTATTTATTTCAACCTACTGTATTTATATCTAAATAACATTCCCTGTTGCAATATTTTTTCTGGCTTGAATTTTCTGTACAATTATATTCACTCTGCCTTAAAGAAAGGTCCTCAGATCGAAACGTCAGGCCCACTAAATTTTATCAATTCACGTTAACAAATAAGTGCTGTACTTTGTTAATCCATGAGTATTCTTATTGAAAACTTCCAAATTCAAATCTTAAAATGTCTTTAGCGATGTTGATTAGTACTAGCAATGTTAATTAGTACCGGTTACCAGTACTATAAACATAGGCACTTTCAACAACTTTGCTGTGTTTAGATAGAGATGACTGATACTGATAGTACTAATATCTGCCTTGGAAAGTGTCATATTTCTTTCTTTTCCCTCACTAGGAGATTCTGTGAAGACATTTCTGTCCTTTTATGATTATCATTTGTGATTACCATTTGTGAGTACCATTTGTGATTGTTTTCTTTTTCAAATGATCTACAGTAATATAAAGTGTTATTTCCTGTTTACCGTATGTACCAACATGTCTGCATAATATTCCAATGCCCACTGATGATGTATGGTAGGCTTAAACAAAGTTTTGCAAACGATGTGAGTTTGGTTTTGCTGTGTAAGGTAATTTCCACAAGTGATCAAAAGTGATGGCCAAGGACTATGAGATAGACTTCCAATATTCCACTATCTTGTAACATTTATAACTAAAATGTTTATTTTGAATATTGTTGTGGTGTTCAATGAGAGGATGTTTATATTGCATTATGTCCACTAGCCTATGGTACTTTCAGCAAGGATTCATATGATAATGTTAAAAAAAAAAATTGTGGGAAAATTGTAGTGAATAATAGTTTTGAACAATGCTGTGATTTTGCATTAAATACCTAACGTTGCACTTCAGTATTAAAATCCATTGCAGTATGAAAACAAAACAAATCTCGTTGGTGTTTTGTCAATATGTTTCAAAGTGCCTTTGTATAGCAAAAAAAATATGAACATCCCTGAGGTGCGGCCATTTGGATCCAAGACCTCATTGGTTTGTTCCTGGCCGTTCTACTCAGGAATCAGTTTGCAACGTTTTTGCTTGCCTACATAACATGTTATTTTTCTGTCTTATTTCATCCTTTCAACAATCGACCCATTACATACATGATTTAATTGTGCTAATTTGATACCAGAACTTAATTCCCTAGAGTAAACAGTCCTTGGGGTTGTATGTTCCTCTGACTTTCTGCATGCTGCAATTGCCAAATTATAAGGTGAACAATTTGCCAAGCCCTTCCCAAGTTCTGAAAATCATTTCTTATGAACTCACGGAAATTAAGCTTTTTCAACAGAGTGACTTTTTATCTACTTCAGAATCCTATTGAGTGGAGAGGCTTGGGTGTAACCGGCAGAAAAGGTGTAAAAAAGGTTATAGAAAAATCCCCAAAAGTTGTTTTCGAGAAAAGGGGAAAATATTGTTGAAATTCTAATAAAGACTCTATTATGGAGATCTACTCCATGTGGAGATCAAAGGAACATACATGTAATGTACAAAGAGTTCCAGGGTGCAGCACTCAAAATCCATCCAAGATGGCTCCGCCGAGCTAATTATCATAAAGTGTA
The DNA here is from genome assembly GCA_949987565.1 of Luidia sarsii. NCBI lineage: Eukaryota > Metazoa > Echinodermata > Asteroidea > Paxillosida > Luidiidae > Luidia > Luidia sarsii. Next base: position 2,672,045 of record OX465121.1, read on the forward strand.
AGGGGTCTTTGGAGGCTAATTAACAGATACATTGTAGAATAAGTGACACTTAGGACAACCTGGGGGTTCACTCTTCAATTTGGCATGTCATTTGGACCATATTCGGTTTTAAATGTGGCCCTATTTGGCTGTAGAAGTGGATGGGTCCATCCCAAAATCCTTGCAGAAATTCGGCTTGGACGGCAACACATATTGGGGGTGTTTTTTCTGGGGGTAATTAGCAAAAAAATCTAATCGGCTAGGGGCACTAAAATTGAAAAGAATCTGAGAGATGAAGGTCCAAACTACAATTTTCAGTAAAGCTACAAGAGTTGAGAGACTTTTGGGTGTGGGATAATTAGCTTTGAAAGTGAGTGTTTTTGTACAGTGTTCAATGGGAGTTCAATTTAGTGTTCTGCACCCTCCATTTACAAATACCGCCCTCTGTCTGAAAAAGTATAGAAGTGAACTGTCAAAATGTGTAACTTTGACCAATTGGTGGCGCTATGCAAAATTAATGTCAAAGGTCATTAAAACCCATGCGTCCGTGAGTTAGCACGCGAGTTTCTTCACAGAGCAGAGCAAGGTAAAGTCCGCTCGAAACCAATAATTCAACATAATTTACGTGTAATCGAGTAAGGTACAGCCGCTAAGTCTAAGTGTTTGCTGTCCATCTTGAAAATGGGTAAAAAGAATAAAGGAAGAATCTCAAAGCGGCACAAATCCCAACGAAAAGTGAAATCCGACACGAAAGACAACGTCATATCGTATGGTCATGGTGGCGTGAACGCGGACAGTGGGATGGACTCAGGAATGGAATCAGATGTGGAGACAACTACCGTGGCACCAACGGAGAGGAAGGTGAGGATATAACTCAGGGTCATTACTCATTACTCGTACTTCACTTGATTTCAGTTGACTTCGTATGGCTGTGTTTTAAACCACTTGTAGATTTTCAACATTTTCGACATATTTGCAAAGCATCATGGATATCGTGGGAACCCCCGTTTTCGACGGTACACGTTTTCGACGCTTAGCCTTCTAACTCACATCGCACTATGAAAACAACTCCGTATAACGATCTCAGACTTCGTATCTTACAGTTGGTTTCCTGCTCTTGTCCGTCACCGAAAATGTGGAAAGTTAAGGCTTTTCCAGTAGGCCAAACTCGTGTGATTCAAAAAGTTGCTCTTTTGGGGTCTATTTTCCTAGGTACAAATTGGCAGTTGCTTTGAAGCTCCAGTTTTCTTTATTGTTGGTCCTAAAAAAATCTGAGTGTACCATAACAAGCCCCAACATCCGTAGAAAAAAATGTATATCACGCAACTTGAGGCAGTCCGTAACTTGGACCCGAGTGACTTCAAGAAGTCACCCTTTTTTTATTGAATTTTGAAATTTTGAGTTTCGGGTGACTAGTGACTACAGTCACCCGAAACTCAAAATTTCAAAATTCGATAAAAAAAGGGTGACTTGTCGGGTCCAAGTTACTCGGACTACGTTCTGGGTAAAAATTATGGAGGCTCCTAAAGTCCTATAGGGCGTCTCGCTTATATATTTTTTTTAAATAAATTTTTTATTATTATTTAAAGACAAAAACTAACATGGCCCATAGGCTTTTATAAAAAATGAAAAAAATAAAAGGGCAGCTACAGAAAGTACCAAGGAGGAGGAAATGTGTCTCTTGAGTGACATTGGGAAAGGTCATAACTGAAGAAGCAGTGAGAAAGAGGATCACAAAAGAAGACATCATCCAGACCAATACATTTTAAGCATAAATTATGAATGATTTGAGGAAAGTGTTAGAAGCAGTGTCGAAAAAAACAAACAAAGATGAACACAAAAAAACATACAGGGAAGAATTTTACAGTGCCACACAGCATTTTGAGTTATTTTAAGAATTTTTTATGCGTTTGGCTGCACTGGGACACCTTACTAAACACCATTGACGAAAATAGGTGACGATGCTTAATGCGCAGTGCGCCGCGGACGTCAACAAAACCGGGTAATCTTACGAAAGTGACAGGCTTGATCAACCTTCTCTATAATTATTCTAATAGTCTGTGGTGTGGAGAAAGTGACTGGGACCTCTTTTAGTGTGATACTTTCGTCCACATTGTTCAGTTTGAAGAAAAGTCCTTATATCGTCGAAAACCGGTTACTGGAGGATATATGACTGTGACAAACTGGCCGTATTTTTATTGCACAACTATATCCTCCAGTAACCGGTTTTCGACGATATAAGGACTTTTCTTCAAACTGAACAATGTGGACGAAAGTATCACACTAAATACAGTAAAAGAGGTCTCAGTCACTTTCTCCACACCATAGACTATTATTAGAATAATCATAGAGAAGGTTGATCAAGCCTGTCACTTCCATAAGATTACCCGGTTTTGTTGACTTCCGCAGCGCACCGCGACCTATTTTAGTACGCAGTGGCTGTTGTTACGGCAGTCGTCCGTGTGGTTCCCTGACTTGATTGTATTTCGTCAGCATTGCAGGCTGGTTGAACCAGTCTATTAGCTGATAGTCTGGTTCCAAGAGCTAAACATACTGACTAAAACTGTGAAGTCAGGGAACCACACGAACGACTGCCGTAACAACAGCCACTGCGATTTTAGTAAGGTGTCCCAGTGCAGCCAAACGCAAAATAAATTCTTAAAATTACTCAAAATGCTGTGTGGCACTGTAATGTTAAATTCTTCCCTGTATGTTTTTTTGTGTTCATCTTTGGGTTTTTTTTCCACACTGCTTCTAACACTTTCCTCAAATCATTCATAATTTATGCTTAAAACGTATTGGTCTGGTTGATGTCTTCTTTTGTGACGTTTAAAAAAAATCCACATTCCTCTTTCTCACTGCTTCTTCAGTTATGACCTTTCCCAATGTCACTCCAGAGACACATTTCCTCCTTCTTGGTACTTTCTCTAGCTGACCTTTCATTTTTTTCATTTTTTGTCTTTAAATATTTTTAAAAATATATAAGCGAGACGCCCTATAGGAGCCTCCATAGTTTTTACCCAGAACGGACGGCCTCAAGTTGCGTGATATATTTTTTTTCTACGGATGTTGGTTTTTTTTATGGTACACTCAGATTTTTTTTAGGACCAACAATAAAGAAAACTGCAGCTTCGAAGCAATTTTGTACTAGACCCCAAAAGAGCAACTTTTTTTGGCCTACTAGAAAAGCCTTAACTTTCCACATTTTCGGTGACGGGAAAGAGCAGGAAACCAACTGTAAGATACGAAGTTTGAGATCGTTATACGGAGTTGTTTTCATCGTGCGATGTGAGTTAGAAGGCTAAGCTCCGAAAACGTGTACCGGGGGTTCACACGATAGTCTGAGTAACTTGGACCCGACAAGTCACCCTTTTTTTATCGAATTTTGAAATTTTGAGGTTCGTGTGACTGTAGGGTCCAAGTCGAACCGAGTCCCAACCCTGCTGGTGCGTGCAATTTACAAACCGCCATGGCAAAATATTTCAACCGAAAAACTACCCAAACGAAACCCCCAGATTTACTGCCGAAAACACCCGTATCACCGTTCTACGCGGCCATTTGTATTACTCACTTTTGGGGGAAAAGGCGGCCATCTTGGATTTCAAATTGAAACGGTATTACTGTACATGTATACACATAAACCGATGACGTCAAGGTGCTCGCGGACCTGTCAAAACGTCACATGTGTAATATCTCAAGTTTAACAGATTTCTGTGCTTGCCTGAATGTTTGCAATCAAACTTGATCACCATCAATATTATGAAACATGCAACAGAGCCAGGGAGCTGATGACTGAAACAAGATTGTATAGACCCCAGACTACATCACATATAAAGTCTAAGCAGTTTGATGAGGGTGTCAGTCTGATGATCATAAAATATTTGGTATACGGTGGCTCTGTTATGCTGTAATTAAACAACAAACTGTTGAGGCTTTATGGGATGTGGTGTGGAGTTGATACAATCAGTAGTCATAGGTGCAAAGCATTCAATCCTCAGACTGACATCCTTGTTCAAGTTTGTGCAAACTTGAAGGTCATGCAAGGATTGAACTACTTTTTCCTGCTACTATTTTAAAAATCAAAATATATCATTTTTTTAAGGGTTATTGAACTTATTGGTTTGTGTGTTAGTCATACATTTAGGAGACAATAAGAAAATAGCAGTCATTGGATATGTGAATAGCAATAACAATGATTTGAATAACTACTCCATACATGGTACATGGTACTAAACAAGTCTGTTTTTTAACAGCCAGGAAGTGTGTCCGTTGGCTTTCCCAAGCTGGATGGCTACACATCAGATGCAGAGCCTGACACCAGGGAACTTGTGAAACAGATGAACAGGAAAAAGAAGAAGTCTGGAGGCTTCCAGTCTATGGGTAAAATGCTCTCAACATAGTTTATGTATGATTAAAGCCTGGTCATTATAAGAAATGAAAGTGCATAATGTGTGTGTCATGGGTTTCAACTTTAGTTATTACATGTAGCTCATTGTGAAAGTAGGGTTTGTAATATCTGCGTAACAAATTTGAAAAGGTTCATAACTCCATGAACTTTTGATAATCCATCTTTCAGTATCATCATGGTTCTGTTTCGTGAAGTTATGGTGTTTTATAGTGAGAACATATTCTTGTCCATCCATGGGAGTGTTTTACACACTGCTAGAATAAATAGTAATACCATATATAATACAGGTACATAGGTCCATTTCTGAGTTTATTTTTGTCATTTTACATGTAGGTCTCAGTCATCCTGTCTTTAATGGTGTGATGAAGAAAGGTTACAAAATACCAACACCAATCCAGAGAAAGGTAATTCAACTGTTATGAGCAAAATAATTGTTTATGAAATTCATGTAATCATCATGTTTTTTTATTCTCAGAGTTGAGGTACAGTGTACCTCAATTTTCAGAATATAAGCTGTCTGGTGTATAAGCTGCACCGTTCCCAAAAATTAACGATAAGATTCAGACCATAACTTATGTATGTTTGACTGACATTAATGTACATGTACATGTTTGATTCAAATACTTCAACACTGCTTTGCCCTACTCATTTGCATCAATAATGTTTTCTTGTAAAAGATCAGAAAGAAATTCCTGAGGTTACTGCTGTCTTTGCAGATGGTAATTTTGTGACTTTCCATGATTATTTATCTCACTTCATAACATAACATGAAATATAACTTTGCAGACTGAAATAGCTAAACGTTTACAAATCTTGAACATTTTGAGGGCCTCACATTTTTATCTTAGTGGGACATTTTTTGAAGCCTGTTAAGAAAGGTCCTGTAAAGAAGGACATGTGGGGGCTGTTGATTTGTTTAATATATATTTGAGGATTATTTGATTGTGATTAGTGTTTAAGATTTTGAATCCTCCATGTTGCAGTGTATCCCTATCATTATGGAAGGCAAGGATGTGGTTGCCATGGCGAGGACTGGAAGTGGTAAGACTGCAGCATTCCTCATCCCAATGTTTGAGAAGCTTCAGCAACGATCAGCACAGTCGGGAGCAAGAGCCTTGATCTTATCGCCTACTAGAGAATTGGCCCTACAGACCCTCAAGTTCTCTAAAGAGGTACAGGACAGTTGTAAGATGCTAGGACCATTCAGTTGTGACATTAGATTTGAAGTAATACAGAAATAAGGTAACATGCTTACTGATGACCAATGCCCAATGCCCAATGCCCAATGCTAAAAAGAATCTCAAAAATTTAGAGGGCCTGAAGTTTCAATCTTAGGAGGACCTTTCTCAAAGGCTGAATGGTCCTTTGTTCATGCCACTCTCTCTTTATTGGCCTACCAATACCCATTGTGCGCAACTGAATGAAATCTACAGGGCATGTAGATTCCAGGGTTTTCTTTAAAGGAAAACAGCCGCCTCTTGGGTAACCCCATAGCCATGGGACTAGGGGCTGGTCAGTAGGACATTTGGATATCCAGAAATGGGGTAAGACCCGACTAAATAATCATTGCTCCAAGCAGTGTTTATTCATGTTTAACCCTTTGCACGCTATGTATCCGCTCACTGTGTATTTCCTCCCCGCTGGATTATTTCCTGTGTGCACAGTAAAACTCACCCATATGCATTCAAATGCTCTTTTCTCTATAAGGACAGCTTTGTATCACAAAACACAAATGTTTGTAAAATGTTTGTAGAGTGAAAGATTTACAATCTGATGGTCTAAACTGCATGGTTATTGGATATATAGTTTGGAAGATACGACAACATGAATTCAATGATTTCTTACAGAGCCATTTTGAAGATATAAACATACATTTTCTATTGCAACAGACAGTATTCATTCAGTTTGTCAGTAAAGTACTTCCATGGAAAAACACAATGCTTTATTTCTCATGATGACCAAATACAACAAATTTAAACTGTTGATTTTTCATATTTTGATGGTCCACTTTTTAACACTGATATATCGGCATTCATCTCGAACTAGATGCATTCATCTCGTAGTCTCGTACCCTACAAGTCTACTAAAGCTGAAAACGACTTAGTCATTGATTAGTTATTCTTAGATGAGACATGAAACTTCAAAGTTTGCATGATGGAATCAAAATGTGAAACTTTATCAGTTTTTTGGCAGCAAGGTGAAAGTCATCTCCTCAAGACAAAAAGACTGGCCGGCAGCCCTGATACGACCCAGTTATTGGAGCTACAAACACTTGCCAGTGCCATTCTCCTTACCAGAAAAGATAACTTCCAAGCTGTCAAAGCAAATTTTCCACCCAAAATACACATAGGATAGGAATAACATTGTTTACTGATTCTGTCCAGCAATTGCTCCTATTATTCAGGTTCAGTTCAGTGGCAACCATTCTCACACACTGCTTTGTAATCAATCAGTGTATGATAATGTTTGAAACACGGTGCTGGACACATAGGAATGTTGCACTCGTCACACACGTATTCTGTTTGATGGCGACGAATGCTGCGGTTTGAACAAACCACACAGTCGGGTCTGGATTTGCGGCCAGCGGTTGTTTTAGAAGTGACGTGCCGCAAAAAGTGTCTCTCAGTGAGTCGTGAGGGCTGGTTCAACGATCTCCTTCCAGGTCATGCAGACATCGGACCGAGTATGGCCATCAAGGAGACCGTGCACAATGGCACAGTGGAATTTGTGTGGCTTCTGCCTTGTCTGCTTCAAAGATTTCCAGACAATCCAACTATTTACATACGACACCTCCAACAGATAAATAAAACCCTTTTTCCACCACTTCAAAGTCTTATGTAAATTCAGGTAATAGAGCATGCCTTGGTCGGCCCTGTCGACCCCGCCCATATACTGCGTGTAACACTCGATGGCCACTGGCTTGTCGACTTGTTTGGGGTCTCGTTGTCCTCGGGCGCGAACCTCCTTCTGGAACGTGGATGCGTTATGCACCGACGTCAAGATGTTCACCTGATTTTCCCACGCCGGTCATGATTTGCATCACCAGGTTGTGTGAGTTCGGCGTTGTCCGTGGTGTGGAAGACTTGCAGTATCAGTAAAAACCGATCTCGCGACATAATGGACCGGATACCTGGTGATTGAATTGTCCACTCTGTCGTCCAATAGCAATCATAAGATGGTCGCCTGTCCAAACCCATCAGCAGAAGAATTGCTATAAACGCTCGGATTTCTCCATCCTCGACATCTCTCCACTTCCTAAGTCTTGAATGTTGGGGCAGATTATCCATGCCACCTTTGTTAGCAATGGTTGTTGCTGCATACCGGTACCTGTTGGTTTCAGTTGCAAGGAGTTCAATCACAGGGCCATCGAAAAAGTATGAAAATATCCCGTACTCGGATATGTCCACGGGGAAAATCCTCTGGCCGTGTTGTTCGCGAAAACCCATCAGCCAGTCGGGCTGATAGGCTCTTGGCAAGGCAGTACGAAAGGCCGCATTCCCTCCTCGCCGTCCATTGTTTTCCGGTTGAGGGGGACGCGTCAGCCCGTCCGCTACTTCCCCATCACTCCCATCACTCCCATTACATTAGGCATTAGGTTCGTTGTTACCTTCGTCGGACATGTGTACATGTACATTGTACATCACTATCGACGAAATCGCTGCTATCCAAAACCCCTTCAAAGTCCGATTCTCCGGAGCCTGGATCCTCGAAAATTTCCTGAAATGCCTCTTCAGCATCCATGGTGTGCGGCAGTCGTGTTGCGCGGAACGGACACACAACAAATGCAACGTAAAAACAAGTTTTTTTGGATTTTTTTCAAGAAAAGTTTCGTCGATGACACGTTCAGAATGGCGACCATTGAACGCTGTTAGCATAAAATGCCCGGATGAAGGTCAGAGGTTACGATTGCAACAGATATTTGCATGAGAAAGGGGGCATCGAGCTTGGGTGCAAATATGCGCCGTCAGCGGTGTTGGAATAGCCGGCGCGGGCGCAAATTTGCGCCGATAGCATGCAAAGGGTTAAGGACACCTTCTTTGTTTTTAATTTGATATTTTTGTTGTTGAGAAGCAGAGACCTACATGTACATGTATGTTTCCTCAAAGGATGACACTGTAGGCCAACCAAAAACCTATACTGCAAGGGTCACAACATCAAGCCCTGTCGTGCTTTATTGAAGCAAATTGATTGATAGCGTGGAAAGTATTAAGATATAAATAGTAAATGTAGATTTTGTAAGCTTGCGAGATGATTGGTAATTATTTGTACCTTTTGGTCCTTGTTTGTTTATTGTGTGGTTAGATTGGGCGCTATACCTCCCTCAAAGCAGAGGTTATCCTGGGAGGGGATAAGTTAGATGATCAGTTTGCAGCTCTTCATGAGAATCCTGATGTCATCATTGCAACTCCTGGCCGTCTCCTTCATGTCTTGGTTGAGATGGAGATGAAACTGAAGTCAGTTCAGTATGTAGTCTTTGATGAGGCTGATAGGTGAGTGAGTTGTCTTTACATTTTGTGGGGTTGTCTTTAGGCGTACTCAATGCTTGCTGTGAGAGCAACAGAGTGTCTTATTTGGGTCACATTATCTGGCAGCCTATTAAACGTGTGAGAAATTATAAATCAAACTTATGAAATGGCCAAGTTTAAAAGTTATTATGAAAAGAAAACAACATAAAGAATTGATCAATTAATGCAAAATAACAGTTTTGGGGTTAACAGTTACCACAGATCTCATTTTGGGGAGGTAAAATTTTACGGCTTGATTTATGCATGCTTTCCCTATGCACTGTTCGCAGGAACAGCTGAAACCTTAGTCACACATTCCTGTCATATTCGGCATATTCATGTGTGTGTGATTATTTCTTAATGGGTTTGATTTTCCGCTATCAGGTTGTTTGAGATGGGTTTTGCTGAGCAGCTGCATGAGATCTTGCACTCACTGCCCCAGCATCGTCAGACATTGCTCTTCTCTGCTACTCTGCCCAAATCCCTGGTAGAGTTTGCCAAGGCTGGCCTGAATGATCCAACCCTCATTAGGTTAGATGTGGAGACCAAGATCTCAGAACAGCTCCAGGTAAACAAATCATGCATATAAAGTATTGGCCATGATCTTTTCCTACTGTTAATGAGAATATCCAACAAAATACTTGAGGAAAATCACCGATGGTAATGATGATGTACAATAGAATCTTAATTTTTGACTTGAATTACGCATCAAATTAGTGTTTAGGAAGGGAGAAACAATTATGGAGAGGTAAACCCAATGAATCCTTGAATGAATAAATAAATTGGCAAAGTTTCTAGTGTAATCTAGTGTAATTCTGTACCTAATTTTAAAATATATTTAATTTATGGTATCATAGTAAGGTAGTTTTAATGTACATATAAGTGCATACATTCTGTTTTGCCTTTGTTAAGACTCTAAGCCTGAATTTAGAATGTTTGCGTCAAATTTCCCTTACAAGTATGTATACATGATGTTTTGGCACATAGGCTTTACTTAAAACATGGAATGAGGCAGTGCCTTAAGCTGTACGTCCATGTACATGGAACTTAAACATTATTAACATTATTTTGGCTTCTGGTATATCTCCCTTACAGATGATGTTTTTCTACATGAGGCCCTCAGACAAGATAGCGACACTTTTGCACCTGCTACGAAATGTGATAAAACAAGATGATCTGACAGTTGTCTTTATGGCAACAAAACACCATGTAGAGTATATGAAGGAGGTAAAGATAAAAGACCATTTGTAACTTACCATTATAACAAAGGGAACTATCTTTGGTAATTTTTGAGATGCAGGATTTAGACAACATTGCAAGTATATTTGTAGATATTTACAGTGAGCAATGTCCCTTCTGTGCCATCACACATATTGGAATGATTAGGGAAATTACTTTGAAGAGAGTTTTTAAATTGTGAATGTAATGTACAAAGCCACCACCATTTACATGCTTCTTTTTGGAAGAGGCTTTCTCTTACTGGATAATCACTCCTGAATGTAATCTACATCAACTTACTTTCTCTTACTGGATAATCACTCCTGAATGTTCTCTACATCAACTTACTTTCTCTTACTGGATAATCACTCCTGAATGTAATCTACATCAACTTACTTTCTCTTACTGGATAATCACTCTTGAATGTAATCTACATCAACTTACTTTCTCTTACTGGATAATCACTCCTGAATGTAATCTACATCAACTTACTTTCTCTTACTGGATAATCACTCTTGAATGTAATCTACATCAACTTACTTTCTCTTACTGGATAATCACTCCTGAATGTAATCTACATCAACTTACTTTCTCTTACTGGATAATCACAGCAAATTGAGCTAACAAGGCTTGTCCAATTTCTTTTCTGTATGCACTCTAGATTCTGTTCATGGCCAACATAGACTGCACTTACACCTACAGTGACCTTGACCAAGCAGCCCGTAAGATCAATGTGGCCAAATTCACACACAAGAAGACCAAGGTTATGTTGGTGACAGATGTAGCTGCTCGTGGTATAGACATTCCTATGCTGGATAATGTTATCAATTATAACTTTCCTGGCAAGCCAAAGCTGTATGTACACAGAGTTGGTGAGTATTTTCAATAGTCTCAATTTGTTAGGGACAAGAGTATTTGGTGGCAATCTGCTTACTGACTGAGATGGAAAAAAACCAATTACAAATGTAAAAAAATGTGGAGAGCCTAACATTTTGATAGGAAATGCCAGCCCCTACCCCCATTTTTGTGAGATTTAGCTTTTGATGGGAAAGTTTATTATTAAAAATCAACATGTCAAAAACAGCAGCCGCTCAGTATTTTCTTCCTTGCTGTAGACATTTGATGGCCTCCACAGAAAAAAAAAATGTTTTTATATTTGTTTTTTTTTATATATTGCATTTTAAATGTAGAATACATAAAGTAATGATTGATTATTGTTGGTCTGTAATGTATCAGGTTAAAGTTTTAGCATTGCTTAATTGTCCATGAGAGCTGTCCCTTTCAACCCTGATACTATGTGACCAGGTATGCACGATGCCACTTGGTAATTGCACAAAAACAAAGAAAGCCTTTGCTTATACTAATTACATCTGTTGGTTCTAGGTCGTGTTGCAAGGGCAGGTCGGAGTGGCCGTTCATTCTCTCTCATCAGCCCAGATGAGCTGCCTTACCTTCTAGACTTACATCTCTTCCTGGGACGCTCTCTCAAGCAAGCCTCTGTGCAGGAAGCTGATGGTAGGAGCCCTCCAATGTTGCCATGTAGTTTAAGCTAACCATTCATGAACTGTCTCATCGTGATTTTTCATTACTCTTGTTTGTTTTCCTTCATAGTTTTCAATGTAGGGATTCTAAGAGTGCAAGAATACTGAAAAGAGCTTAGCACATGGAGTAATGGGTACATTCCATGGATTCATTTGACCCTGAGCTTGCTATATTGCTCAGATATGACATTGATCTATTGTTTCAATTGACCCATTAAAAGGATGTTCCATTAAATGTCTGTGAAATGTTGTCTTGCTAATGCCCAGCATATTGCTATGCCCCCAGGTGATGATAGTGTCATTGGAAGAGTTCCTCAGTCTGTCATTGATGATGAAGATGAAATCATCAGTCACTTCCATAAGCAGTCAGTAGACCTAGTAGGACTACGGAAAGCCTGCAACAATGCCAGCAAGCAGTACATCAAGACAAGACCTCACCCATCTGTGGCCAGCCTGAAACGAATCAAAAAGATTGCAGTGGAGGACAGTGCATACCATCCCATATTTGGTAAGTACCACCTCATATTTTTGTGAGTAATCCCATATTTGCTGAGAGCCCTATCTTATATGTGAGTACTTTCTCACACTTGATGAGATCTATCTCACTTTTGGTGAGTACTAACTCACTTTTGGTGAGTACTATCTCACAATTGGTGACTGCTATCTCACATTTGATGACTACTATCTCACAATTGGTGAGTACTATCTCACAATTGATGACTGCTATCTCACAATTGGTGAGTACTATCTCACATTTGATGACTACTATCTCACAATTGGTGAGTACTATCTCACAATTGATGACTACTATCTCACAATTGGTGAGTACTATCTCACATTTGATGACTACTATCTCACAATTGGTGAGTACTATCTCACATTTGATGACTGCTATCTCACAATTAGTGAGTACTAACTCACTTTTGGTGAGTACTATTTCACACTTGATGAGTGTTATCTCATTTTTTTAGTACTATCTCACTGATTATTAACTCCCATTTGATGAGTGACATTTCTTTTTTGTGACGCATCGCAACTCTAGTTATTTGTTTGTTTCCTGCAGGAATCAAGGATAATCAGCGAGAGAGTAAAAGAGTCCAGCTTGTTGATAATATCAAGAACTACAAACCTAAAACAGTATGTCTTTTGCAAATGGATGGAAGGGCTGGGTCATATAGGACTATTAATAGGGAATGTCAACCAATATAATCTCTGATTTTTCACTCCAAACTAATTCTCAATAATAAATTCAGTGATATTAACGATCCCTTGAGAATATTTTTCTATGATACTACTCGAACTGTTCCCGGAAAATTGTTTCATGTTGTCCTACTATCATGGAGACAAACATTTCAGAATACCGTAACCCTGAAACTGTTGCCTGACTGAACAAAAAACTTTGTTCAAATGGTAAAATGATGAAAAACTCCTTCTACATGTACTAGTTAATCATTCATTAACCAGATTCCTATTGAGCTGATAAGTATAAGGTGTATTGTTTAAGTTCATAAGCCACCCAAAGTATATAAGACATTGGCTACTACATTTTCCTGTCTATCTAGCTTTATACTGATTTTTAACATTGGTAATGTCTTCAATGAAACAAAGGTCTCTTCCTGTTTTTCTGCCACAGACAATCTTTGAGATAACAACATCCACAAAGAGCATGGCACACCAGGTCATGAAGTCCAAGCGACGTTTCCATGGTGACATTGTGAAGAAGAATCGCCTGATTGCAGAAAGTCAAGGGGAAGAGGATGGTTTGAAGGAAACAGTCAGGGGACATGCAGGGCTACAGAGTACTGAGCAGGACATTGAGGTCAGGACACCAGACATCTATTCTCAAATTTAGTTCCCCACTCTTATAAACATAAGTAATAAAATACTTAAAATTGAATGGAAATATAATAGGGCAGAGGTACAAAAGGTCAAGGTTTTGAAGGTAATTTTGAAATACAATCAAACAAAAACCTTTTAAAAGGCATTCACAGATACTGATTGAGAAATTGAACGCTAGGTGTTAGACATCATAGATACAACTATATACCGGTAGTAACAGAAAGTATCAAAAGTATCAAAACTAATCAAAAGCCTCTTGTTTTCAGTATAAAATGATATCAGAAATTGGGATGAAGTCGATGCTAGTAGCAAAGCCAAGACAAGGCTACATTAAAATCAGCCACAAAAGGTTGTTCATTTACACCATACCCAAGAGCAATCCAGATATATTCCCATAAAAATGTGGACATGTCTTTTTTAATTAATTAATTAAAGAGAGGAGCATTGCTTAGAAATGTTGTGCTAAACTATAGTTCTTCAATCTTGGATATTAAAAGGGGAAAATTCATACAAAATCTGAAACATGTTTTTTGTTTCTAGGATGCATTTTCTTCCATTATTGCCCCTGGAAGCAAGAGGAAATCGGAGCAGTATGTCAGCTTGGTGGCCAATCCTAAGAAAGTCAAGATGGATGTCAAAAGCAACCATCGTGATGAAGACTATTACATCTCACATCATGCGCCAGATAGACAGACAGAACAAGGGTAAGTGCAGCAACCTACCGGGTATCTCCAAACTGAAATATGAAAGCACTTTGATAGCCGTTATTGGACTGTATTGTCAGTCCAGTATTCCAGCATCTGGCCATATTAAACAAAAGTAAACCTTTGAAATTAAGAAATAAACATGAATGTTGCGAACTTTTTACTGAATGACCCAACATTCCAATCTTAGCAGAGCATTTCTCAGAAGTGGCTTTTATCAAGAGATTATCCGGGCCCATTGTGCGTCATCTATGGAGCGTTGTGTGACGTGTTTATGCGCCTCCACTCCAGGCTGTCAAATCTTCGAGTTGGTCGGCCCCAACTGTGTGTACAGATTGCGGTGAAGAATGTGGGTGGAATTCCACTGCCTGACCAACGACCATTGGGCTGTGTGGCATGCCAACACATTGTCACCCGTGGCAGTGTGCTATCCCCCAATCATCCACAGTAAAGGTCCCACAATAGCACAGTTGTTGCCACTAATCTTGCAATTCATGTGGCAACTTGCATCAAAATGGGTCTTTGTCATGATTCCTATTGATTAGTTCTAAGCTGAAAAGAGTCTTGTTAAAAATGTGCGCAATAGTGGTGCCCAGATCCGGAGGGCCCCATCGCATAGTCAAACCAAAGGCACTCAAATTTCAGAGGTCCCAGCGCAAAGTGGTTAACATTGTGGTTGGTGTATTGCTGGATTGAAATAACAGGGATAAGAGTGTGTGAGGCTGAACAATCCTTCACACGATGAGGAGAAACTTTCTTAACAACTTTCATAACATTAGCATTAATGAGTGACAGTAAAAATGTTTATAAAATCTGGTCCTTCAGTTCCTTCCCTTCATGTTTTCAATCCAGTTTTTATAGGGCCGTTTCCACTGTCCCCCAAAACATGATTATTTGGATTGCGATTTGAATTGCGATTCAGACTTTTCCAAATACAGTAATCACATTTATTTGCGATGCAATGTGAGTGGAAACGCTCCACTGATTCGCACTGGTTTTGTTTAATCTCACAATCCACCGCCTGCGCTCTGATTGACAGGAAGTGCTGTGCTTGTTTATATGTCTCCCTGCATGGGCCACCCTCAAGGACACACCCACCATTTGATCACAACAGTACTGCTAACCATAAGTTGCTCATGTTTTTTTGCAGCATGATTTTTGGCCTGTGTGAACGCGAGCAAACAAATTATTTTTGGGAATCACGATTCAAATCTTGATTACATGTATTTGGACAGTGGAAACGACCCTTAAATTATCTTCATCATGAATGGTTGTATGGAAAAAAGGTGTGTAAACCAATTTATGTGTCATGCAATAAACAGCACAGGAAATGCTAGACTGAATTTGAAAAAATATTGAACTTGGTAATATCTGAAAAATCATGATTTTGTTTATCCTTAACACTTCAGAAAACAAACAGCCGTTGTTTTTCCACGCTGAAAATCTATTGCATCTACTTTTTTGTTATTTCTTTCAACTAATATTTACTGGCAGCTTCATTTTTAGATTTCTTTGAGTAAAGGATGGGTATATTTCTGACTGAATGGTGTCAGGAGAATGACCAGTCACACCCATTCTGCTGTATGCAGAACATAATAGCGAGAGAATCTCAACATACTGACATTCTTCTTTTCTACCAACAGTTTGAGTGTTGGCTTGACCTTTGACCAGCAAGCTGAGAGCGCTCAGATGGACCTGACCCAAGATGACCCTCATGGAATGATCAAACAGCGAGGCCACCTCAAGTGGTTCGTTGCACATTAGATAGAGAATAATATTCTTGATAGATGTGTGCTTATTATCAAGGCAATTGTTTTTGTTAATGGTAGAAACCATTATTGACTATTGGAAACCTGGTGGCATATTGTGTTAATGCATTACTCTGCTCACAATTTACAACAATGTAAAACAATTGGATGCTAAAACACAAAACATTGACCTATTAACGTCACACATTTGATTTTGTGCATATTCATTTGGGAATATCGTTACAAGCCTCAAAACAAATGAATTTTTAGGGGTTTGGAACTCGAGATAAATTTTGACCAGAGTATGAGTGGATGTCTTATGAACAGTCTATTTCATGCATGGACAATGTTTGTTGTCTAGCCACTGATGTGTATGTTTTGTGCATGGTCAATGTAGTTGCCCTGCTTTTCGATTTTTAGTAAAATTACACAATCATTTTTTTCTAATCTTTGGTAAATCTTTGCCTTCAGATAGAGTTCATTTGAAATGAAAGAATTTCACGGAGGAATGTATAAGGCTTTGGTATTTGCATGATCCTTTATTAACCAAATGATAACATTATAGTTATAATGGAAGGTTTTCATGTTTCACAAAATTAACACTTTGTCATAATCCTACACCTCTAATACCTTACTGAGTTTACTGTTTTCCATTCCATGTCTGAATGTTGCTTTCTTTTGATTGTGACAGGGAACGTAAGAAAATGAAGTTTATCAATGAGATTGGCAAAGAGCGACCCAAGAAGATCAGGACAGAAAGTGGGGCCCTCATTGCAGCCTCCTACAAGAAAAACCTGTATCCTCTGCAGCAAAGTGCTTACTCCTTAATTCAAGAAACCACTTATTATCCTTCCTGGTAGTAGAACATAGTACAAGATTACTTGCGAGCATGAATATATGATTATATCATTTCGAAAAATGGCAAAGAATACTTTAACTGGACTGGGACTTGAACCTGCGCCTACCAGCGCTCTTACCATCTGAGATATCCAGCCTTTAGATGGTTGCCTTCCCCAATAGTCAACTAGTCTTTGATGATATCATATTGCATTGGGTATCCACCACCAAACAGATTCTAATAGATTGCATGACCTTGACCAGCGTGATGGTTCATATCAGAATGAGTCTGGCCATTGTTTGCAAATTTGAAGACAGAAGTTCCTTGTTTGCTATTGCTGAACATTTAATCTAAAAAAAAGGCAATCTTTGTCGATAAGATTGGTCTAGATCCTTGACTACCTATTGTGCAGATACAAAGAATGGTTGGAAAGGAGCAAGGCAGATGCAATGATGGAGGAAAATGAGAGTGATGCGGAGGAAGAAGAAGGCAAGACAAACAGCCAAGGTGAGTTCATGAGTCAAGATTTAGTCTGGCATGCAGACAGCATACTTTAGGAACTATCAGTGTTAGAAAAATTGTACATGTAAGTCAATGGCATCCATTACAAGGGGTTCCCATACCGTAACAGGTTAAGGTTTTAGGTGCACTCACCATACTGGAGTTTGTTCAGCAAGTAAACCAGAGACAAGCAACTATGTGGTGTAAGTGGGTTTAATATCGGTATCACCCGAACTGGGATGCCAAACGACAGGTTCACCAACAGGTTTTAAGTCCTCCAAACTTTGGTGCAATTAACGCTTTGGTAGTGGACAACGCGAGAGAAAAAGAACAAGTGAAATAAAACGTATTAGTAAACCAGCCAAAACTATATAGGATATAACACAATATGAAGTCGGGTGATATACAAAAATGTTGCAAACTGCTTACTGACTAAAATTGCCAAAATGTAAATCTTAAAATTTAGTGGGCCTGACGTTTCGATCCTAGCAGGACCTTTCTCAAAGGCAGAGTGACAAGGACAAAACAGATACATGTACATGGAGGAAGGGGGGGGAGTGAATAGGACACGGATGAGAAACAAAGG
Organism: Luidia sarsii; assembly: GCA_949987565.1. NCBI lineage: Eukaryota > Metazoa > Echinodermata > Asteroidea > Paxillosida > Luidiidae > Luidia > Luidia sarsii. The sequence goes on from OX465121.1 coordinate 2,689,912, forward strand.
ACAAAGAGTGAAGCTGGTAGGGAGAGATCAAAGGGAAGGGCAAGCGGTGGGGTAGGGATTAGTGAGAGGAGGGGGAAAGATCAAAGAGAAGGGCAAGGAGTAGGGTAGGGATTAGTGACAAGAGGGGGAAAGATCAAAGAGAGAAGTGTGAAGGACTGAACACAAAAGAAGGATTATCAGAAAACTGCATGGTGTTAGTCATTACCCTCCTGGATGTTGAGACCATGTGGTTGAATAGTCTGAAGACGCTTCATCCACATTTTCTCACGGCTAAGACGGACAGCATTACTACGGTGACCAAGTGATTCTATGCCCAGTACACTCATATCTGATATCGAATGATCAGGGAGATTGAAGTGATACCCAACAGGGGTGTCCATTTTACCGGTTTTGATAGTAGACCTATGGCCATAGATCCGTTTTTTGAGGGTGTTTTTGGTCTCGCCAACATACTGAATATTACAAACTCTACAAGAGATGAGGTATATGATGTTTGAGGTAGTGCATGTGATAGAGCCATAGGTCGTGTGGGTAGTTCCAGAAGAATGACCATTGAAAGAGTCTATTTCCTTGACATGTGTCTTGCAAACAATGCATTTCGAGGTACACTTAAATGTACCAAATTTGGTTGGAGGGGAAGAGTCCAAAGGGGGAACCTCTGCTCGGACAATTAAGTCATGCAGGTTACGGGGGCGCCTGAAAGCCAAAACAGGCGAATTAGGAATGGCTTCAGTTAGACGATCTGAAGTGTGGAAAATATGGTGGTTTTCCTTAGTTATCTTCCTGAGAGGAGGAAGAGAAGGGTGGTAGGAAGTAACTAAGGGAACCTTGGGCTTGTCCTTGGGACCTGGTGGCTTTTGTTTTAGTGCCGAACATCTGGGAATGGAATAGACTTTAGCAATGGAGTTCTTCACTTGGCGAGAAATATAGCCTCTAGCAACCAAGTTATTGGCCAATACACTTCATCATATGAAGTCATGTGATGTAAGCAAAAGTTAAAGCATTAAAGGGAGTTCTTACAATACTCTCAAATCTCACCTGAAAATATTCAAAAATAAGGCTGAAAATGTCCTCCAATACCACTGACTGTGACTTTTTTCTCTTCAATCTGTTCAGCAGTAAAAGTCTCTAGGCTTGGTCTAAGTCGACACATGAAGAACCGCTTGAATGCTAGCAGCAAAGTCTCCACTCCAGCCTCCAAGTATGACCAGCCCCTGCCTAAGACAGGACGAGGGGGCAGAAGCAAGGGCATGAAGGGAAGGCGGGGACCCAAGCAGGAGGTCAAGAGCCATGATCAGATACTGAAGGTACGACGCACAAAGGAGAAGCACATAGCCAGGAACATCCCCAAGAAGCAGCGACAGCAAGCAGTTAAGAAGAAGATGGAAGGCAGACAATTGGCATTAATGAAGAAATCCAAATTCAACAAGAGGAAGTAGGGGTCATGAGGTGTTGCCATGTGAACTAGCTGACCTCTTGTTTACATAGGGATGAAGTTGAGGTCATGTGAACTACTCTCTGGGTTGTTATCCAAACCTGTCCAGGAAGTCATTACCTCAGCAAAAGGCAATATGCAATGTGTTCAATATACAGAAAACAAAATTACATTTACATTTAAAAAGCTGACTTGCCTTTAACACTGATACAGATAGATTTAATATCAGGTGTCAAACTGGGCTTATCTAAAATAGTTTAAGGCTGTAATTTGAACACGTTTTGTGTCTATGTATGGACCACTTTCCACGCCAGCCCCTTTTTACCTCTGTCATTGTTCATGTCCAAAAGGTATATGGACCTGTTTCTGGCATCCTTTCAGTTTCATGAACACATGTAGCCTTCTGTTAATCAGTAAAATTGTTTCACAGAAATTTACCAGGTCAGCAGGTCATTAACTAACCAAGCTGGCAATTATACATCAGGCTGGTTGCAAATAGTTTCTTCTCCTGCTGATAAAAGACCACAGCCCTGTGTGTTACAGTTCTGGATCATGAGATAAACACTGACTGCAGCTTCTGTTGGATTATTGTACATGACCAGCAATAGGTGCTTTTCTCACTACGTATGTTCCTCTGATATAGCCAACAAATGTCTATAAAAGAAAGCGACAATAATTTGTTTAACGTGTAAAAAAATGCAGTAGATTTATAGTGGGCAAGAAGAAAATGAAGATGGTAACGTCAATAAAATATGATTCAGAAACTTGATAACATGTTGTAGTAATATTTATTTGACAATCTTGAAATAACAAACATTTGTAGCAAATAATGCATATGTCAGTATTCAATAAGCAAAGCCTTAAATTGGCCGTTTTGCCAGCAAAACAGGACCGAGAAAGTTTTGATATACATGTACATGTACCAATAAGCAATTTACTACTTATACCACACACACTCAAAAATTGGTAACAGCAAAATCATCCATTCAATTTTTACAACTGCAATTGTATGCAAACTGGAACTGCCACTCAACCATTTCATAGACAAAGATGATCATCATGCCAAATTGCCAACCACAGGTTGAATGAAAGTTTGTCATCACTTGAACCAGAGCTATGTCATTGAGTTTTGAATGCACCTTCTACTGAATGACTTAATTCGAATTATACATTTCAACATGAGAATTAAGTATAAACTAGAGCTATATCTGTTTGCAACAGAGCACAAGGCTTTCCACATTAAAAACCCAGAAAAATGTTGCCGAAAATGTGGCAGAATTAACCCCTTCAGCTGTAATTGCCCTGCATAGCAGTGTACTGTGTTGGAAGGAATGGGGGCCTCATCAGGACCTGACTTAAACATTGTGCACACTTCATTAAGTACCAGGTTTGTACTACATGTAGTAGTACTCTGACCCACCCTGTCAGCAGTCAATGGGTGCATTCCTATTAGCATGAAAAATTGCGATCCACTTTTCAGTTTCAATTTTTTTTGGGGGGGATTTCACCATAACACTCGCGATTGGAATCATGAACCAAAATGCAGTTTTCTTGTGATTTTTCAGAAATATGAGCGTTTTAAGGGCGCTGTGCGTGTGAACGCTGTCGAAAAGAGAAAATCGATAAGTTCAGTTCAGTGTATGCAGATAGACATCTGCGCATTGTAAAAGCAAACCAAGCGTGTCTGGGAAGTGCCTCCATTGGGTCATAGCACAGCTCCAACTGACGCTTGAAACTCAAATGATTGATAAGACATTTGGACATTTTAATGCTCATCATCATGTGGAAAAGCAGATTACTCTGTACCCATTAATGTGATGAACAGATTTTGATATTTTATGAAATTTTGAAAATTAAAAGTGGTTTTCCTCCTAACTTCCAGTCTAATGATGTAATGTTTTGAAGAAAGTTAGTCGACCTTGACCTGATGCCGTTGAAACAAAATTTTGGTAACATATTTGAATACAATGGCACTTCGGGTTTCGACCGGAAGCAAGGATTGCATGGCATCAAGAAAATAAAAAAATAACTTACAAGACAAGGGAGACCACTGTTGATTTGATATCAACAATTCAACAATGCAAAGATTCAACAATAACAAATTTAAAGTGCTGTCATGTGACCAGCCTTTCAGCCACTTTTGAAAAGAATGCACGACAGGACAATAGGGACATTATTTTGGCCAAGTTTGGTTGGAATCTTTTGTATTTTGCGAGATCATCCATGTAGAAAAATAACGCACAAGGGGAAGAAAATGGTGGGGAAAAAATCAACAAAAATGATAAGACTTTTCCACTACAATGCGCCGAACAAATCTTACTGTGCAGCGGAAAAGCCAACATCAAAGTCCTTCCGAGTCAAATTACACTTAGATGGTCCCTTTTAATGAGGAATTTCATGCACAGGAGATCGGTGGTATATAAGATGATAGCATAGATACAATACGATTTTGCATCAAGGAAAATGTAATTCAACAAGGGTTTGCCATACCCAGGCAAAGCATTGAAATAGTGTTCAATAATTACACTGAGTGTAGCAAACCCTTGTCATGCCATACCATTAAAGATGTTAGATGAGATACTACATCACACTCTCATAACAACAATTGAAGGTTGCCATTATTGTCACATGCTCATTTCGGACGTCTAATGCTATTCAAATAGTATTTCAACATTCTCCTAGGGTTTTCTGTTTAATTCCGGCTATCTCATTTCAACTAGTTATTGGCTTTTCCGTCTCAACGGAAAAGGCATATTTGTTGTTTTCTATTTAATATCGGAATGTCATACCATTAAAGATTTCCCAATGCTATCCCAGTGTTAATAAAATGTCATCCCAGTATCATCCTAGTGTTATCCCATTACCATCAAAGTGTCATCCCTCTTATCCCAGTGTCATCCCAGTGTTATCCCATTACCAACAAAGTGTCATCCTTCTTATCCCATTACCAACAAAGTGTCATCCCTCTTATCCCTGTGTCATCCTAGTGTTAACCCATTACCATCAAAGTGTCATCCCTCTTATCCCTGTGTCATCCTAGTGTTAACCCATTACCATCAAAGTGTCATCCCTCTTATCCCAGTGTCATCCTAGTGTTAACCCATTACCATCAAAGTGTCATCCCTCTTATCCCAGTGTCATCCCTCTTATCCCAGTGTCATCCTAGTGTTAGCCCATTACCATCAAAGTGTCATCCCTCTTATCCCAGTGTCATCCCAGTGTTATCCCATTACCAACAAAGTGTCATCCTTCTTATCCCATTACCAACAAAGTGTCATCCCTCTTATCCCAGTGTCATCCTAGTGTTAACCCATTACCATCAAAGTGTCATCCCTCTTATCCCAGTGTCATCCTAGTGTTAGCCCATTACCATCAAAGTGTCATCCCTCTTATCCCAGTGTCATCCCAGTGTTATCCCATTACCAACAAAGTGTCATCCTTCTTATCCCATTACCAACAAAGTGTCATCCCTCTTATCCCAGTGTCATCCTAGTGTTAACCCATTACCATCAAAGTGTCATCCCTCTTATCCCAGTGTCATCCTAGTGTTAACCCATTACCATCAAAGTGTCCTCCCTCTTACCCCAGTGGTAACCCAGTGTTATCCCAATGTCATCCTAGTGACCTAGTATTATCCCATTACCATCAGTCATCCCTCTTATCCCAGTGTTAACCTAGTGTCATCCCAGTGTTATCCCATTACCATCAAAGAATCATCCCATGACCATTTCAGTATCATCCCCTAAGTATCCAGTACATTAATTTGAAAAATCTTCACGCACTGGGTTACTTTTGTAAAGATGTAACGGTAAATACACATATTACACCACACTGTATTGTATTTAAGTAAAATTGCATCTGAAAAAAAAAGCATATGTACAAATAACAGATTCACGGCAAGAGAACAAAAAGTGAATACAATTGCATCATACCACTTGCATTTGTCACAATATATTCAAATATTTATAAAAAAAAATTAAAACTTGTTACTACTATCACAACAAAGCAGATCAAATAGAATATTTCTTGAACCAATAATTTAAAATTCATATCAGACAAACCTTTACACAATGTAAAACAAAAAAATAGAAAACACAAATACTGTTGGTGCTTGCCACTAAATACTTCAAATTTAAGCTGAATGACCATTACAAAATAAAGAAAACTCATATACTGGGCAATGGACATGTATATGCCTTATACAGCTGTATATCGGAGGTTTGGATATTGTTTGTGGCTTGGAGGACCACATTCTTTTATAATTTGTTCACTATCCATTTGGAGAAAGCTTTTTATGTAGATACCGGTACATGTATGACTACATTGTATATTATATGCAGAAAAAGTAGGTATAGATTTATCAGACATTCTTAAAGCAGCAATGTGTAATATATAATATTCAATGGTCACACTATCAAGTCCATTTGGCACATTAGCCAAGAGCTCCGCCCCTTGCTACTCAAGATGTAATGGTTTTTCAGAGATAGACATTAACCATGGAAGAATACTGAAGAGAGTATATTACCATATATAATGGAGTAAACAAACCTGTCTTCACGTTGCTTTGATTTTCCAAAGCTGGAACAGAAAAGAAGGAAAGAAAGTGCAATGCGTCATTACAATGAATACTGCACCATTGCTATTTTAAGAGCAAAAAATACAACAGAAATACTTGTGAAAGGATGGAGAAATCAGATAAATTAGGAACACACATGATACAGGAATTTCTGGGGGGGGGGGGTGAGAAGCAATTACTAATACTAGGAATCTTTTATATAACTAAAGGAAAAGTAGAAACTTGAATAGTTATCAATTATCATGATGGGATGAATCAAAGACTGGTTCATTGTCAGCTTACCTTTAACTTAAATCCAAGTAGCTCAGTAAGAACACCAGAGAAAGCTGATAAGACAACCACCCTTGTGATGTTATACAGAACCGGATTCATGGTCATGCCAGCTATCTTGAAAGGAGTCTCAATTTCCTGGAGGTCAAGGGTCAAAGGCAAAATCACTTTGAAGGTTACCTTAGACAGGGGATTATTCAATCTGGTTTGACCCTACAAGTAACCACATGAGTAAATCCTCGACCAGTGCCTATGACCACCATAGTTTCTTATTTAATAATGGGCCATTTAAAAAACTTGCTTAACCACTTCACGCCGGGACCTCCGAATCCGGAGCTCCATTGGCTTGACTATGCGAAGGGGCCCTCCGAATCCGGGCACCACTTTTGTCCACATTCTAAACAAAGACTCTGTTCAGCTTAGATCAAAGCAATACGAATCAGTACAAAGACCCTTTGTGACGCAAGTTGCTACATGAATTGCAAGATAAGCAGCAGTAATTGTGCAATTGTGGGACTTTTACTGTGGAGGATCGAGGGATACCGCACTGCAGCTGAAAGCACGCGGGGGACATTGTCTTTGCATGCCACACAGCCCAACGGTCATCAGTCTGGCATTGAAATTCCCCCCATATTCTTTACCGTAATCTGTACGCTAGGTTGTGGCCGACCAACTTGAAGATTTTACTGCCTGGAGTGGAGGCTGGAGTCTGCGGTCAGGGATTGACAGCACCGTACACGCACACACACACACAAGTCCGTTACGGTCCATTGACGATGTACAATGGGCCATTTTTCGAACGGATAATCTCTTAACAAAAGCCACAACGACGTCCGAATTGTGCCAGGTTTTACTCTCTTGTACCCATAGTGTACCCTTATCGAATTATTTCACAGAAATATATTGTTCCGATTGTTTTAGCGAGATTTTAAAATGATGCATTGTTAAAAAAAACCCTGTATGGCGGTCATCGGCGCTGAATAACACCCCGGCGTGAAGTGGTTAACCCTTTTGATACCTTTATTCAGCACGTACAGGTACAGTCCCTTACTGTATTGTTTCGTTTTGCACGATAATTGGAAGAACCCTTGTTTAACATTTCTGAGCTGTTCGCTATTTTCAAACCCATTTTTCATCACCAATTTTGTATTGAATACTGAAGGTTTTTCAGTGAGAGGTTTTCTGTGTGTGAAATAATCTTTCTTTTGATACCAAGAACAAGTGATTCCGCCAAACAAAAGGTGATATTTTGTTTGAAAGATCTAAGTTGCTTTGAACAATTCTACCATAAACGCTCTGCCGCCATGAGCGTGCACTCCACAAGCTCCACCCCTTGGACATACAGTGTTCACATAGCTTGTACCGCTGGCCGTGCATGCTACATGGATCCGCTTCAACTGAACGCATTCTGGTTGTCAAACGGGTCTGAATTTGATGACAATTTTGAAGATTTTTCTTCCAATACCCGTACTTTGTCAGAATACATGTACCGGTACTTCAGAATCAACAACTTTAAGAAATCCACTAAGTATACAAGCATATGCCATGGGCTCATGGCAGTGGAATTAGAGGAAAACATTGACAAATTTTGACACTGAAAACCGTCACAGTGACCCCAATTGACCCTAATGTCATTGTAAAGCTTATACAAAGAGTTTTACAGCTGTACAAGTATGAACGGAAGGCGTGCACAGAATTAGAAAATGTGCACCGTGCTTGTCAACTAAGGTCTCCCATGGTAAGGAAGCACGTTACGTACTGTCAACAAAAGTCGCCCATGGTAATGAAATGGTTACTAATTAGGAACAATAGGTAACTCATTAAGAGTACACTTTGTGTACAAGTCTGTGTGGCCCATTGTTTGGTGTAGTGCAATGGAGTGCAGTGTGACTGTGTGTGTACCATGTGTCTGAGTAGTGCTAGTCCAAAGTCCAAGCTAGTCGGCAGTCCAAGGGCATGAGTACAGTCATGCCCTTGGACTGCCGACTAGCTTCAAGTCTGCTAGATGGTCAGCCCCAACTGAGGGTACAATTTGCATTGAAGGCAGTAGCTGGATTTCCACCGTGTCCGCTGACTGTTGGGCTGCGGGACATACAGGTGTACCAACGCACTGTCATCCATGGCAGTGATCTATCCATCCACAGTAAAATTCACTCAATAACCCAATTGTTGCTAATATTCTGGCAATTCACATGGTACCTAACATCAAAACATGTTTCATGCTCCATATTGCTTTGTGGTAGGCTGAAGAGTCTTTGTTTAAATGTTTGACAATAGTGGTGTTCAGATTCAGAAGGCCTGGCACATAGCAACACCAGAGCTCTGTATTAAGAGGACCTAAAATTGAGATCCCCTTATAAGAGAAGCTGCTTTACCTTGAGGAGCTTGGTGGCAAGTTTAAGTACATTGTTGGCAAGCATGAGATCATCTTTCTTGTGTGGTTTCTTCTCCATGTGTAAATACAGATTAATCTGAATGAAAAAGAAATCAATATTTGGTCAACTTTGTAAAATAGCATTACTAATTCAAATCAATTAATCTTCATGATTGCACATTTAGGTAGGCCTCTGCCATTTTGTGTCAAATCAACTACAGATGTGAATATGTTCAGTAAAAAGACTCACACTTCTAACGTACAAATAATTTAAAATTTAGTGGGCCTGACGTTTCGATCCTAGCAGGACCTTTCTCACTCTTTCTCACTCTGCCTTTGAGAAAGGTCCTGCTAGGATCGAAACGTCAGGCCCACTAAATTTTAGATTTACATTTTGGTAATTTTAGTCAGTAAGCAGTTTGCAACATTTTTGTATATCACCTTAAGTACAAATAATTTGAACAAAAAGGCAAAGAAAACTATCACTGGACCGGAATTTGAACTCGAGACCTCTGGTTTTGCATACCAGCGCAACATTTTTGAAAAACTGACTTGGAACTTTTTGAACAAAGTTTTAAAAAAATGAAAAGAATGCAAAAACAAAATTTGACTGGACTATAATTAACAAGGCAAGGTGCATCAGATCAATATGGTTTTTCCTGCCAAAGGCTACTGCACGCAGATCACTCTCCTGACCATCTGGAAAGGATTTGTACACAAACAGCAGCCTGTCTACAGCATCACACTGTACCTGTTCTGTCAATAGAACTGAGGTGTTGCGGAACTTTCGGTTGATGTTGGATCCTAGGGTCATGAACCTGAGGAGGAAGGGACTCAGACAGAAGGTCCAAGCGATGACCTCCCAGTTGAACAAATGAGACAGGAACTTAAATTCCTTCTGCAGCAGCTGTAACGCAAGAGGAAAATCATCCCAAACATTCAACATTTCATTTTTAGCTTTTCCGCACGCTTCAGCGAAGCGGAAAAGGTATTGCTGTTGTTATGTTTAGTTTTTTGTCTTCTTCTTCTTTTTCTTATCGGAAAAATCCCATAGACAAAGCACAGGGATTTTGTGGACGGCACTTTTGCCATTGAACATACTTGGATTTTTTTCAACCTTGGCAAATACATAGAACCCTTGCTGAAGTTGTGCACAGTTGTCTTGAAAACTTCATGACGTCATCACGGGTCACGTGACAGTGCTTTAAAGGGGCAAATTTCAAACTGCATTATTAGCAAAAGTTGAAGTTCGTTTGGTTTCAACTTTGCACTATATCTTAGTTGGGAAAAGGTGTATCCAAAAATTGCCCTCATTTGATCGTGACGTCATCTCATGAATATTAATGAGGTCATGAACTTTTTCGATTTTAACATTCAATTGAGCATATTTGGCCAACGGAGCAAGATTTTTTTCATTTTTTCGTTTATATCTAATGGGGATGTAGTTTAGAAACACCCTCCTGGAACAAAATGACATGACGCAATCGTGACGTCATCAAAATGCGTGATTTAAAAGCACATATTAGCCAATGGTCAATCTTCTCGAAATTTGGTGGCCAGTTAGCTATTGGGCTAGACATCTTAAATCCTGAGTTTGGAACCGATTAAACATTGTTTTGAATTATTATGATTTGTTAAATATCATTTCTTAGTCCCATAGACTTTGTGCACGATACGTTGGTGTGCCTTTTGGAGTAGGAATGGATGGTACAGGTTCGAAACAGAGTTGCCACCTTCATGAACTCAATCAAAACGATGCTAAAAGGGGTTTACACCAATATACAGTAAAACTGTGTTTTTTTCCGTTTGTTTGTGCTTGAGTTGTCACGTGACCGCCCTTTAAAGGGCCAACCTGGCATGTGCAATCACGCCACGATCTTAGATCCCGCAGGATCAATATTTAGCATATATCTAAGTTGGGCAACAGTGTATCCAAAATCCAAATATTGCAATAATTATGATGATGAGGTCATCTCATGAATATTAATGAGGTAATAAAAAAACCGATATTAAATCAATGGTTAACTCCCTTGTTGTGCTGTTGCTAGCGCATATAGCATGTGAGAGGAGTTTCAGGGACCAATTAGGTTTCATGACCTTCCTCATGTCATGTGACCCTTTCCTCCGGTCCAGACCGGAAGTACTGTAGTAATCATGCATGTGCTACTGGTTTTCAGATTTTCAACTTGGTCTTTCTTCGGGGAAAAAAAAGGAAAAGCTACACGTTCTGTTACAACAGACGTATGTTTCTAGTTTCTTCTTACATTTGGTAGTAAACTTTATTTATTGCTTAAATTTACAAATACAATTTACCAAAAGGCTCATGCTGTTGAGATACCTTTCAATAAAAAACACTTTTAGTATGAGCTCACCTCAACACACAATACAGACATTAAACATAATGTCAACATAAAGGCTGAGGACACAATGATGTCTATTGACCTCTGGGGTCCACGTTTCTATGGAGAGAAAACAGAAAGAAGATAGAGCTATTAATACTGGACTTGGCCCAGTCTTTCCAGACCAGCAGCCGATTTCAAGAAAAGTTACAAATGTGGCATAAGTCTTCCGCCACAAAGACTCTTTTCAGCAAAATGTTGCTAAAGTTGTGCAACAACATGTTGCAAAGTTTGTTGAAATCGACTATAGAAAGCTTTCTATCCCATTTTTTTTAACCAGAGCCCTGGCAATGCTTACTAACTTATCCCTATCCAGTGACATTTACTTGGCCTGCTGTGTTTGAACAGATTCATAGACTGACATCTCCAACACCTCTGGGTAACATTTCATCGAAATCAAATGGATAGCTCAGCTGATTCCTGAAATGCTGTAGCCTGGTTTCTAAGAAATTGTTTTCTTACTGAAAATGGGGCATGATCCTTGGAGTGATATGACCGCTAATGGTTAAATGTTTCTGACTGGCGACCCCACCCCAGCAAAGATAACTGACTATTTGGAAAGGTCTCCACTTAATGGCGGGACAGCTCATGTAGCACAGCACCAGTGGGTTGCATCAGAGGCCTGGGCTCCAATTTTCTTTGCCTTTTTCATAGATTGTTTCAACAATCTTTTCTTTTCTTTTTTGGGGGTTTGAAATGACAAATTTGATAAAACAAAACAATAGACGAAATCTCAAGACGGCGGTTCTTACCTTAAGGAATGAGCGTAGTGACAGCCATGCCTTTATGTTGCTGACTTTATCCAGTCTAAAGTGAGGCAGACTAGACTTACGAGATCGGCGGGTGGATGTGAGATGGGAAAAGTACTTGGCAAAAAGGCAGCGCTGTGAAATGCAAGGTCAAATTTATTTAAAGCTTTTCATTTTCATCCCTCGCTAACATCTAAATGCAAAACTTAATTTTCTTCTAATGAAATAATAAATTGCAGCTTGTGTTCCAACTGACTGCCTCAGACAGACTTTAAGCATCAATTTCTGTTCTTTTAATGCTTCAACAAAGAAAATCAAAACAAGCAAATCCCAAACATTGAATGACAACCTGGGAGTGCAGCTATTACAGCAACATGTGCAATAAATGGCAGAAGATAGAATCTCTGGGCCAAATTTAAGGAAATTACGACAATGACTCCAGAAGACCTTTTGCAAAATCAAGTTCAAATATATAGGATATTTACCTGCTTGTATGTTTTCTCAGCCACAGAAAGCAGAAAGAAAAACATGAAGCTCAAAGCAAAGCGCTCCACCACACACATAGCCACAACAATGTACACTGCTATGTTCAGCCAAAATGAGTCTGCTGCCCTCTGTAGCCAGGAGAGGGACAGTTGAGACAGGTCAAAATCCATGAGGGAAGCAGCACGTAATCTAATAACAATGAGAACAATAATGTTCCTTGATTACAAATAATCACTGACATTTCATATCTGAATATGCAACACTAATGCTTCATAGTAATACAATTAAGTTATCCTGAAACCACCATGAACCCATGGCATTCTTCAAGGATCTGGATGTTACATTCAGTGCCAAGTCAGTCAAATTGAAATCAGACACACTGGGGTGTGGTGGAGTGAATAGACCTTTACCTTAGATAAGACTTGAAGGTTTGCATAGTGGAAGTACCAAGTGGAAGGTTTGCATGGTGGAAGTACCAAGTGGAAGGTTTGCATGGTGGAAGTACCAAGTGGAAGGTTTACATGGTGGAAGTACCAAGTGGAAGGTTTGTATGGTGGAAGTACCAAGAGGAAGGTTTACATGGTGGAAGTACCAAGTGGAAGGTTTACATAGTGGAAGTACCAAGTGGAAGGTTTGCATGGTTGAAGTACCAAGAGGAAGGTTTGCATGGTGGAAGTACCAAGTGGAAGGTTTGCATGCTGGAAGTACCAAGTGGGAGGTTTGCATGGTGGAAGTACCAAGTGGAAGGTTTGCATGGTGGAAGTACCAAGTGGAAGGTTTGCATGCTGGAAGTACCAAGTGGGAGGTTTGCATGGTGGAAGTACCAAGTGGGAGGTTTGCATGGTGGAAGTACCAAGTGGAAGGTTTGCATGCTGGAAGTACCAAGTGGGGGTTTACATGGTGGAAGTACCAAGTGGAAGGTTTGCATGGTGGAAGTACCAAGTGGAAGGTTTGCATGGTGGAAGTACCAAGTGGAAGGTTTACATGGTGGAAGTACCAAGTGGGAGGTTTGCATGGTGGAAGTACCAAGTGGAAGGTTTGCATGGTGGAAGTACCAAGTGGAAGGTTTGCATGCTGGAAGTACCAAGTGGGAGGTTTACATGGTGGAAGTACCAAGTGGGAGGTTTGCATGGTGGAAGTACCAAGTGAAAGGTTTGCATGGTGGAAGTACCAAGTAGAAGGTTTGCATGGTGGAAGTACCAAGTGTAAGGTTTGCATGGTGGAAGTACCAAGTAGAAGGTTTACATGGTGGAAGTACCAAGTGAAAGGTTTGCATGGTGGAAGTACCAAGTAGAAGGTTTACATGGTGGAAGTACCAAGTGAAAGGTTTGCATGGTGGAAGTACCAAGTAGAAGGTTTGCATGGTGGAAGTACCAAGTGGAAGGTTTACATGGTGGAAGTACCAAGTGAAAGGTTTGCATGGTGGAAGTACCAAGTGGAAGGTTTACATGGTGGAAGTACCAAGTGGAAGGTTTACATGGTGGAAGTACCAAGTGAAAGGTTTACATGGTGGAAGTACCAAGTGGAAGGTTTGCATGGTGGAAGTACCAAGTAGAAGGTTTGCATGGTGAAAGTACCAAGTGGAAGGTTTACATGGTGGAAGTACAAAATGGAAGGTTTGCATGGTGGAAGTACCAAGTGGAAGGTTTACATGGTGGAAGTACCAAGTGGAAGGTTTACATGGTGGAAGTACCAAGTGGAAGGTTTACATGGTGGAAGTACCAAGTAGAAGGTGTGCGGTGACACAATGTGTGCCCATCATCAGCAGTCTCTCATGGGCAGAGTACACACTGCCTGAAACATTGAGTTAGCGGCTCTTTTCAGAGCCACACACTCCTTCTAAAAAGAGATATGTTACATAAAGTCACCCCAAACCTTCCATTTAGACCTTTATCATTCCACTCAACATATCGTATCCAAAACCATAAATATAAATGCAGAACATCGCAACTTCTCTATGATGTAGAAATTCAAGCTACTGAAAGACCATTATAATTATAGTGTATGGGAAAGTTGATAACGATATCCACTTTGTGTATAATGTAAAAACATGTCTTAACTACGCATGAGTCAATTCTCACCGAAAGCTGATAGGGATAGTGGCCAATATAATAGCACAGATGACACCAATGAAGATGTAGTCACAGGTGCTGCGAGTGTTATGCACTTTGGTATTGATGTAACAGCTTATCTCCAGCACACTCAGGTCTGCTTTCTTGCAGTCATTGCCCTCAAAGATGCGAACACGAACTAAAACATGATAGATAGGACACATTGTGACAATCAATATTAAATGTAACACCAGCATGCAATAAGTAACTCGAGGAATTCACTTCAATATTGAATTGAATCCAACGCTCACACAAGTTCTGTATTCTACCTTTGACCACTTCATGCTGGGGTAGCCAGGCTCAGAAACCTAACTGTGGTCGGGGGCACCCACTACTACTATACGCTCACTTTTTCAAGACAATATTGCTTTTTCATGTTTATCTTTATTCAGTATGCCACATGCTTCTCCTGATGTTTCCAGTCACCTATATGCTAGGATGTAGCAACAATAGTTGTTGCCCCAACAGCTTGGTGAACAGACCTGCCGGGTCAGTCCAAAACCTCCATAAATGACCCGGAAACAAGTAATGGGTGGTTCATAGTCATCCATACACTCACACCATAAAGAGAGAATAGTCTCATGGTCAGGATCCTGATGCACATGGAAATGAACCTAATTTCTTCCAATACAGAAAAAAGGTCAATAGAAAACCTGCTTCGGTCATTCTCCACTTTCAAGGGAGGCAACTTCTTTGAAGTGAGAATGGTCAGAGTACGGAGTGTTCCACTTACTTTTGTCAGTATTGGTGCAAGCACTGGGTGTGCTGGTGACAGTAGCCGGCAACAATTTGAAGGGATCTTCAAACTGTGGCACCTCCTCCATCTTCTCATTGTCTGAGTCTGAGGAGTCACTCTCACTAGACTCACTGGACGTTCCTGAAGACGACACCTCCTCTGCAGTTTCTCCCCAGCTGGGGTCATCCATGTCCGAGTCACCGGAGCGTGAAGGGCCACGCAGGTGAGGGTCCTAGGGTCATAAGTGGTGGACTGAGGCGTGTTATTTAGTGTTTAGCTGACTTAGCTTCAATATAGTATCAATTATTTTGTACTGCTATCTTTGAACCCATATAACTTGATGTGAATTAATATGTGAAATCTCAATCAAAATTATTTGTAACTATGAATGAAGTGTGAAACAATATACATGTATAACCTAGGAATAACCAGGATTGTAGTAATATTAGTTATCGCAGATGTATTCTTAACACAAGGCGGCTGGAAAGCAGACTTTTAAAAGTGACTGCCTAATGCTGTTGGACAGCAAGCACATCACACTCACATTAAATATATGCAACTAGAACATTGTGCACTGCCATCCAGTGACATCCCATCCATAAAATTCCATATCTTCAAAGGCTGTTATCTGAACACATAGTTCAAGGTACAATGATGATTTTTTTTCAGGTTAGTTGTTTTACATGGATCTTATTCAATGATCCATGTCAGCTTCCACACCAAATACTACCTCTTGGATGAGGCCAACCATCTGCACAACACTGAATAACTTGGCATCCAAACAAGGCCTTGGAATGTAAGGTTCAGTATTCGCTCACTGGTCCTGCCTAAATCATCTAAGATCATACACTGGACGTTGCAAAGTATCTATAAGCCACTGGGGCTATGATGATGGTCCTACAGTGTGTAAGTGTGGAGAAGAGCAGACGATGAATCATCTACTGGTCTGCCTTCTCCTACCTAAGCAGTGCAACCAATAAGATCTGGGCACCCTCAATGACCAGGCCTGACAGTGTGTGGAGCACTGGAGGGGAGCCGTGTAGTGACATGAGAAGAAGATTATTCACTTCATGTCTACATAAGGTTGAATGTGTTTGCTTACCTCCATGAGTGACTTGACCTGCCTGAGTGGTCGTGAGTCTACGTCTGAGTCGTTGGAGCTCCCATAATCCCGACACTTTCGTCGGCCCTTCCTGAGGTTGCCACGGCCACGGACACCACGTTCACGGCCTCTTGTATCTTGGCTGTCCATCTGGCCCTCGCTGTCAGAGGCATGGTGGGTGTGGTCCGAGACATCATCACTGAAGTGAGTGACAGACAATTCCTTGGCCCTGTCTGCCAATGACATTAATAATCATACATTAAATGAAAACACCTCATGTAAGAGACTTGTCTTCAGATTCATTTCCATTACATAATCTCAACCAGTTTGGTCAAGAAGATGCACTGAAGCAGGAATAGCAGGATTGAATCCTTCCTGAGCTGTTTGTTTACAAGCAGATGATCGGGAAAAGGATTCAGCATGCAATATCAATTAAAAACCTACTAAAACTAAGGTACCAGTAAATGTTTATACTTAATATACCTATGATAGAGCATGGCAGCCACTGCTATACAAATTTGGCAGTCGTGTTCATATAGCCTGCATTGCATAGTACTCACTAATGGGAATCATGTCTCAGCTTCCTGTATCTTTGCTTTTAATTCCTTTTACAGAAAAGTAGAGACCTCCTGTTTGACTGTACATCCCCTTTGTCAAGTTGATTTCAAAACAGCCACAGTTTCAACAAACTCTAACCTTACCTAACATAGAGGCATGCAGCATCTTTATTGTCCCAGCCTCAGTTGCTGGTTGGTGAGTAGGATAGTCCTGCCTCTCCTCAGCAGCAGTACTACATGTAGCATTCAATTCCTCATTTCCTTCTATCTTTTCCTCTCCTTCCCCTTCATTATGGGAGGCTGTCTGAGCAGAAGCAAAGGCAACAACTGGGTCTTGCTCAGAGACTGTGCTGGGCTCTTGGTCTGGGAGAAGGATTTCTCCAGCCACATCTGCTTCCTCTATAGGCTTACTCAAGAGGGTGAAGTCTTCCTCTGCATATTCGGTGGTTCGATTTTCCCCAATGCCAGGGACATACTTGACTCGCTTGGTCTTCCTGGGCACTCCTAGGCCATCCTCCATACTGGCTGCATTCATTCCTTCTACAAGGCTCTCCCTTCGTCCAGTCACGCTATCCTCCACAACGATGCATGGCCGTGAGAAGCAGTGGGTTAGGTTACGTTGGGCTTGGCGCATCTGCATGAAATTCTCAGCAGTGCAGGGCAAAGATTGGCTGCGTCGTATCCCTCTCTTCTTGGAATAGGAACTGCCTGATTCAGAGGTAGGCTTTCTTACCTTGGTCTTGGCATCACGGCTGTGGACAGATAAACTCAAGCAGTTAGGCAAAAAATGTTGAGCATTTTCCAAATTGATTTTAAACTAAAATCATCCATCAAAACAGTTGGTGTTTTCCAACTAGCTTAGCTTGCGACATAGCCTTGATTAGGCTATTAACAAATCAACTGTTTGGATGTTGACATGATACAGCTTATATATTCATGGGCTTCTTCATCCTGGTTTACCATCTGGTAAATTTAGCAAGTTATCAAATAAAACAAATAAAGGAAAAACTGACTGGGAACTTTCAAAAAATTTGAAAAATGGCAAATCGGAACTTGAACGCTAGACCTCTGTTTTTGCATATAAGAGCTAAAACCCTCTGAGCTATCCAGACCTTAGATGGTGGCCTTCGCAAATAGTCAACTATACATGGTCTATGCCAGGGTAGGGGCACCAGTCAGAATCATTCACCCCATTTTCATTCAGATGCAGACTTACATTGGAAAAGCTGTATCTACTTTGTG
Organism: Luidia sarsii; assembly: GCA_949987565.1. Lineage (NCBI taxonomy): Eukaryota > Metazoa > Echinodermata > Asteroidea > Paxillosida > Luidiidae > Luidia > Luidia sarsii. Next base: position 2,707,949 of record OX465121.1, read on the forward strand.
TGATCCACAAACTACTACTGCTATAGTTTACATCCATTGGTTGTTTGTATTTGAAAAAAGTGGGGACATAATCCCTGGATATCTAAGTAAATTAATGGTTAAAAGCTTCTGACTAGAGCCCCTACCCGGCAAAGACTAGTTTACTATTTAGGAGGACCTGATATTACAAAGTATTTCTAAGGACTGAACGCTGGATTCTTCTAGTCAATATTCATAAGATGGGCAGACTATGGTGGAGAGCATGTCCTAATCAAGCTCAAAAAGTGGAGTGCAGCTTCCAGATATACCCAAGTCTGAAGTATAATCATCAATAAACTTCATCCCTTAAAGCCCCTACACAACATTGGTAAGATCGAAAAACAGAAATGTTCACAGATTTACATGAAACTCATACAGTTTGAAGATGATTATAGTATAAACCTAGTAATGAAATATTTCTGCCTAAAATGTTGCATTTGGGGAGAAAAGAGTAAAAGAAATTGTTTACGTCTCACCGAGATCTAAAAATTTGTTCGGAACAGTACGGCGTTGAATGCTGCATTTTCGTGAAACAAATAATGCAGTTTTCACGATTTCCTCGAGACTCGGTTGGTGGATTGAGCTGAAATTTTCACAGGTGTGCTATTTAATGCATATGTTGGATCAGACAACGTATGGATGCTATTCTTTGACCTCGACCAATGTTGCGTAGGGGCTTTAAACACAGTACAAAGTACAGTAGAAGTCTATGAGAATACACATGTACTACTCCTAAGTTGCATAATCTTCATTTACAGAAAGAACATTGGTGTTGGCATTGTATATTTACTGACCTCCGCCTTGTCATACGGCGACGCAATGCCCGTGACTTCTTGACGGTGGTGCACACCACTAATGAGTACACAGTACCAAGGATGGATGCAAGAATGAAGGGAGTAAAGACCTCTGTGAAGTAGATTGGCTGCAAGAACATAAAACCACACATTCATTGGATGGGTGCTAGGTTAGTTGGACAGTCATTGTGTTGATAGATTGACAAAACTCTCAGTACCGGTAGCTAGTTGATGCAGGATCATAATCAGAATGGTGGTTAGTCCAGAATAGTCTGCAGTGACACCGTGTATAAATAATTTCTTTTTTTCTTTTTTTCAGTTTGTGTGGTTATGAAAACCTCACTTCTGAGAAAAGTCTTTCCAAAATGTGGAGTCCCTCCATTGTTCGGAAAACCACACAAACTAAGAAAATGCAATTGTACATAATTTTATTGTCACCAATTTTTTTTTCTGAATTGCCACCTTCAGCATGAATAGCCTGAAATATCATGGAGGTAGATGTCTGTATGCAGTCATTCTACTCAGGTCTTTGGAACAATACAAACTTCTCTTTGTTAAGCCTTTTCCCCAGATTTTTGAACTCTCTTTCATGTGCCATTCAAAATCTTTGTCTTAAATCCTCTTCTAAATCTTTCTTCAATGCCCTCTGTCACTCTGTGATCACCTTTTTAACCAAGACCCAATCTCACACTTCTTTTAGAATACACCCAACCTGTTGCAATTTCTCTCGGGATTTTATTTAATTTTGTATAATTCTCCTCCTTTATCATGTTAAATTTTGTCATTACTCTTTTATGATTAAATCTTTGATGAGATTTTCAAAGATTATTATAATTTATATGTATAATTTGCAAATACAAGTAACAACTTTGACTTATTAAATAGTTCATTCTTACACATGTACATGTACATTACTATTTTGTCATCCAATTACTTTGGAGAGCTCTGTGACAGAAACTGTAAATGTAATTTCTTTTGGGCAATCCTACAGGAGCTAATTGGATGTTGTTAATGTTTTCGTTAATTTTCTGTTCTTTGCAAGTGCAGTGCTGTCATGTGTAAATTGTATATCCCGGAAAATGAAAACAAAAAAGGAAATAAACAGATTGATTGTTTGGTGGGATGATTTATGAGTTAGATTATTCATTACTTGTCTAGTGAATCAGTTGCTGTGGGTTATGTGAGTTTTGTGGAGGGAACCAGTTGGACAGACTATTTGACAGAAGCACTGATACATTAAGTAATCACTTCCCTACATACAGGTACGTGACATACCTGTTGGCCTTCCTTTGGCGAATAGCAACAATAAACTACCACTGAGACTATTTGGAGTATGTAGAGGACAAACAAACCAACCAGCATCCATTTTGATACTTGTTGTTTCCACCTTTGCAAATAGTGAGAATAAAGTATTTCCTTGTCATTAATTTTTAAAACCATATGCCTTGTAATATTAGGAAGTGCAACATTTGAGCTGTTTAAGGGCAACCATTGCAAACTATATTTGGGTTTAATACTTTACTTTGCTTTTTTTTTTTTCATTTTTAGTATAATCTACAAATTGAAAAAGCCTTATGTCCTGATCTTAACCAGGAATTCAAATCTTTAATTGGGGGGAATGAAAATGGTAATATGCAAGTTTTTAATTTAAAACAAAATGTATACTCTTTAAGAGATGGATAAAAGATTGCCATGTGATACTCCTTCCCTGTTTTTTTCTCAAATTAAAGATAATAAACTGAATCTACATGAACTTTGTGCAATCCTAACTCTGCTGTAAAGTGCAGCCAGGTTTAATCATTACTTGTATCTGATAAAAAGGGGTGGTGATGTCTGGAGATACATGGAAGTTAATGACTATAAGCTTCCGACTGGCACCCCCAACCCAGTAAAGACAGTTGAGTATTTGGGAAGGCTCCCATCTAAGGACTGGATAGCTCAGATGGTAAGTGCAAGTACACAGTGCATAAAACAACTGGCTTGGAATTAAAATCCTAATCCAGCAACATCTTCATTGCTCCTAAATCAATTGATGAGTCAAATTACTTTGTTGATCTTAATAATAATGTTATTAGTTATATACCTCATGCATGTCTTAGCTATCAACCTGCTGTGAGCAATAATTGATTGACTTACCACTGGTGATACAATGGGAAAAACATAACCCTGATTAATCCATTACGTGCACTGGCCCCCAACGAATGTTCTGGTTTAGCTTTGGTGAATGTTGAACCTGCATAACAAAACATTTCACAACAAATCAGTCTCTCAGTGAGTTACATAGGGAGTCTTTTGCACATTTCAAATCCCATCAATGGTCCACTCTGCATAATGCTTCTTCTGACAACAAACACAACAGATCTATGGGTCTGGAGAAATAAACCATTTCATGCATCATTTCTCTCAATTAACACAAAATTCTAATTTTTTGAAGATGATCATGATAAAACAAGGATGGATGCAGAATGTTTGTTCCTTTTCAGTTTTGCAGGTTGTCTTTCTTATGCATGCTGTGTAAATAACTAAATTGCTTATTTTTCTGCGTGCTGGAAATGTATTAAGTGAACAGGGAATGGCTACAAATGTCTATTAAGGAAACATTCCAGTTGAGATAACTCAAATATTTGGCCTACCTCTAACCAGGTCGATATCGATAAGCTCTGTTTTCAGTCTTCCAGTCCGGAGGGGGATGTTATTAGCAGCTAGACCCTGAAACATCCGCACACAAAAAACCTCATCTTGCAATGGGCCAGATTTTTCAGAATAGAAGCTGCCCAGTGTAAAAGCTGGAGCACTCCAAAAACTGAACAATAAGATACACTGTACCTGTACAGGCATTAACGTATAAAGCCCATTTCTCACTTCAGCCAAAAATTAGGGTCCTGCACTACGAAAAACCAAACATCTATGTTAAAAAATCACAAAACTGAGTAGTGTGAAAGACCTCCTCCAAAACATCGTAACGATGTTAAAAATCATGTGTGTGAAGATAAAGAGAGACCCCTGCTTTCTGTGTGGCACCCCACATGCGCAGACAGCGTCAAGTATTCTGCGCATTGCCGATGCATGATTAGGATCGTTAAGTACCATATCATTGTATGTAATATGCCTGAAGTATACGAGCAGTGCAGGTACTGGGTATAAATTTATAAAAACAAGATGGCTTATCATGTAGAAGTTATTTTCATGCCCCTTCAAGTGGTTCTTTTGCCGGTTCTAAATTTTGTTAATAAATTCCCTCAGGTAACAATTGATGTTTCTTTTTGGTTTCAAAAAGAACTATCACATTACTCCCATACACATAATGCTTATTTTATTCTTTAAGGTTCAGCGTATAAGCCGCACGATGTATAAGCCAAAGTAACCTTTTATAGGAAAAATCAATTTTTATTCCAAATAAGACTTAAGTTTATTACGAAAAACAGTACATCAAATACAAAGTTAGATGACACATGGTTTTTTAGGCTGTGTTTGGAGAAGGAAGCACATCAAGAATACTTAGTTTGTATGGTATTGGAAAGAACTGCACAAACTCAAAATAGAGTTTCACTGCACATGGAGCCACAGCAAACTATTCTTGACCAGAAATTGCAGCTCACTAAATACCTGTATGTTGAGTTCTTTAATGTCTACATGCTCCTCCCATAGCTCCTTGTCATATGCACCAATCTGTTGAGATTTGAGAAATTGAAAATCAAGCTCATTTTCTGCTGTCATCTAGGGATCTGAAATGTACAAACATATAGGCAAGCTTCTTTTTCTTAGTGGAGTCAGAAATTGGTAATCTTTTTACCGTTTTAAAATATCCTTTTGAATTAAAAATGAGGCGCTATTGTAAAGTCATTAATATAAAAACTAAAAACTTGCAAATACACCCCCAGAACGAGGGTTAAACACAGTTTGACTGTTAGCAACATTGCAAAACAGTTCTGTAGCATGGATTCGAGTGATACAATTTTCATTGCAGAGACCCTCTAACCCAAACACTGCCTGAACCTTCTAATTACCAAAATCATTAGTACTTGTTTGTTAGAGCTATCCGCCTTATATATCCGGGGCCACATCCTCACTTTCATTCAGATGTAAACAGCCAGGTGGTAAGAGTGCTGATATGCAATACTAGAGTTCAAGTCCCAGTCCAGTCAAAGTTTTCTTTTCCATTTTTCAAAATTGATTAAAAGTTCTCATTCAGTTTTTCCTTTACATGGATTAGTTTAAAGAAAAAGATAGATCTAGTTTGTGTGATTCCTGAGCTGCTATAGCCAGGTTAACAACAATTGGTTGTTTGCATCTGAATGAAAGTGGGAGTGTGATCCCTGGAGATATACGGCAGTTAATGGTTGGATTGCTTCTGACTGGCGCACCCACCCCGACAAGACTAGTTGATTATTTGAGAGGCCACTATCTAAGGGCTGGATGGCCAGATGGGTAGAGCACTGCTCCAGTTTTCTTTGCCATTTTCCAAAATGTTTAGTTAATTAAAAGTTTTGAGTCAGTTTTCCAGTTATTTGTATACGATAATACTAATACTGTTTTAAGGTTGAATGCTTCTAGCTGGCACCCCACCCAGGCAAAGACTAGTTGACTACAGTAATTTGGGCCACCATCTAAGGGCTGGATAGAAAAAAACAACTGTGCCAAAATTATACTCAAATGAATGGGAAATGCTGAAAATTTCAATACATCATTAATATTCATGCGATAGCATTACAGCGGCATGATGACATTTTTTGGATACCCCTTTTCCCAACTTATATACATGCCAAGTTATGATTCTTTAGGACATAATTGTACTTGGCCTAAGTTGGCAGTTTCCACCTTTAAATGACTATCACATGACCATCCTTGGAGCCACTCAAGAAAAACACATCATCACAACAGGACAGACAGGGGCACTGTTTTGACCAAGTACTTGTACACTATACATGGCTGAACATCTTCTGTTGTTTGCTGGATAATCAGCAGAGCGCTAATATTGCTTTGTCTATGGACTTATTGGCCCAAGAGGAAAAAGAAGAGGAAGTACATGCACTGTCATGTAGGGAAAAAAATCAGAACAAAAGTAAGGATTTTCTGCTACGCTTTGCGCCTTTTCATGGTGGAAATGAAAAAAATGTTGCAAACAGCTTACTTGCTAAACCAAAATGCAAATATCAACAAATTGTGAAGGCCCAATGTTTTTATCCTAGTTAGCGAGACCCTTCTCAAAGGCAGAGAAAGGTCCTGCTATGTCTCTGAGAAAGGTCCTGCTAGGATCGAAACATCAGCCCCTCCTAATTTTTGATATGGCAGTTAAAATGTAAATATAATTACCAGCCATCAGGTCATAGAAAAAAATAAGCCATTTACTGAAGTGCTGTGTAATCACAAGGAAAAGTACTGCATATATTTTGTACCCTTATTCCTAATTTTCACTTTCGGTATCCAAAAATAAAAGGCCTACAAACATTTGTTTTGGGCATTCAGCATTGGAATAACGATAATGGAAGTACAAAATGTACAGTACCTGTTTCTGGAAGCCAGATATGGCTTCATTTATTCCTGTGAAGCCAAGCATGTCTGACGCCTTTAACAGCAAAGATTGGTGAAGTCGCTGATGTGAGTACAATTTCTACCCTTCCACTCCAGACAGATCCTTTGGGGCTGGGGACCCCTCAGGTGACTGCTAACATTCACAACAACGTCTGTAGCTCCATAAGTGACATGCTTCACACATGCATGGCTGCTAGTGGGTCAAGCAATGTGTTCCACTGGACTGACCAAATCGAATACCATGACTCACTACTGGAAACAAAGAAACAAATGGAAGGAAAAGAAGTGTGTGTGATCAAGTCTAATCTCACACATTTGTTACTTTTCATACTCACAGAACCCAGGAACATATTTATATAAGTGCATATTTCAATGTTGCCAAATGTTGCAAAATTAGTTTAGTAAGATACATGTACCTTCAGCATGAAAATGAAAATGAATTACTCTGAGATGTGTTTTTTTGTTACAGTTTCACTGCATTATATTTATAACTCATAGTGTATGTTATGTAGGTGTAGGTGAGGTATGAAAGCAATGCTGAAAAAATGTGATTGCATGCACAATTGCACATTGGATCAAAGCTTTCACATCTGCAATTTTCCCAAGGTATGCCAAACCTACCGTATCTGTAAGATGCTTGAAAATCACATAAAACCACAACAAATACATATTGGTTTAATGAGTTATAAATATAATGCAGTGAAACTGTAACAAAAAACCACATCTCAGATTAATATACAAACAAATGACCCACACATCTCTCTTGGATTCTTTCCTAAAATTTAGCTGCAGTAACTGTAGGTAGCCCTTTTACTCCCTTTACAACATGGTCGTACAAGGGGTACAATACAGGTACAAATGGTACATGTGTCTGTACTAGAGCTGTGTGTACTTGGCTGTCTGTGCTGTGCGCGACCTCCAACTTCCAACGTGACTGTTACCTGATGCATGCTAAGGTACAGCACAGCAAATTTTAGGAAGCAAGCGTGAGCAATGCGGGTCACTTCTGCTCAGAAAAATGCCTCAGGAAACAGTCATCAATATAAAAATCGCTTCCATGGAGGGTCGGAGATCGGGCACTGCACAGACAGTTTTTATCAAATTCCAGTCAGATTGCCACGCTCATACCTGTAGCTGTACAGCGCTCCCAAAAAAAATATACATGTAGTTTAACTTCTTTAGTAAGTGTGTTATAGTTATAGTATTAGTAATAGCGCAGTGGCTGTTGTTACGGCAGTCGTTCGTGTGGTTCCCTGACTTCACAGTATTCGTCAGGATGTTTAGCTCTTGGAACCAGACTATCAGCTAATAGACTGGTTCAACCAGCCTGCAATGCTGACGAAATACAATCAAGTCAGGGAACCACACGGACGACTGCCGTAACAACAGCCACTGCAGTAGTAATAAACTAATAGTACTACTACTAGTACTTTGTAGTACTACACTTACACTTACACTAGTACTACTATTACTACATAGTACTACTACTACTACTTACTACTATACTATTACTAGTACTACTACTTGTACTACTAGTACTAGTACTAGTAGTACTAGTAGTACTAGTAGTAGTAGTAGTAACTAGTACTAGTAGTGACTAGTACTACTACTAGTACTAGTAGTACTTTTTTAGTAGTACATGTAGTACTAGTAGTACTACTACAGTACTAGTAGTACTAGTACTACTACTACTAGTCCATGTTAGTACTAGGCAGTAGTAGCAGGCCTACACTACAGTATTCTGTACATATGTACTGTACAACTACAAGTACATGTACTGTACAGTGTATGAAAACAAATTGGGACCAACCAGGGGACATTTATTTTATTTTCAATGACTAATCCGGTGGAGAAATTTCAAACAAACACACTTCATACAGTACTGTAGCACTTATTAGCAGTATAGGACTACACACTCAGTACAGGCTTTGTTCAAAGTCAAACCAGTTACCATGGAAATAGGAAAAGGCTACATCCATGGTCGCACACAACTGACAACAACAAAAAGTACTACGTCAGCGACTGCAGTCCTGAGCACTTGCTCTTCCTTTTTAATATCCCCGAGTACAAGCCTCTGCAAGAAAAATCACCTGTGGTCCCCAACAATCTCAAACAGTGGCCAAAAAATCGACACGGGAGTCAGAAAGGTGCGAAGATTGGTTACATTACTTACGACGGTTACACGTACTGTGTGTTGACTTCATCCAGTTGATGTTAAACCAAACTAAAGCTTGTAATGTTGTATGTAATTTGTATCGTACTTCCTACTGCGTACTGGATGTACAGTATGTACTTGTACATGTAGATGTACACGTACGTGTACGTACATATACCGTGTGTACATGTACTGTACATGTACATGTACATATACATGTACAATTATTATCCCAACGTACCTGAACTTCGACCTGAATTTCAAGTGGAAGCTTGCACTCTCGCTTAAAGGGGTGGTAAGATTTTCATACATATATTTCCCTAGTGTTTTGTGATATTAATTATTTTAAAACTTTATATATTGAATGAATATAATTCTAAATATATTCTTATATTGTATAAATCCATTTTGCGGAAGTTTTCGGGAGATTGTAAGCCAGATTACTGAGAAATCTGACAATAGGTTTCCTCTTCATAATGGACAATTCCAAAGAAACAACAACAACCTTTTTCCTCAGCTGTACTGTAGGTATTCCCCAAGATGGCGCTTGCACACAGAGCAGTGCTAACCTGGCTCTTCACGGTGATTTTCTTGGTTCTCGTCGCCATTCGCGTGGACCAAAACTTGTACTGGAACTGGTTTTTAGTCTTCATTCCCTTGTGGGTTTTTGACGTTATCGTGCTGGCTCTACTCGTCATAAAAATGGTCAGCCATTGCCGAGTTGGTTACGACCAAAGTGACATGAGTTTGTCCATGTTGAATAAAGTGTGGTTTGTGTTTGTCGTCGCGCTCAAGCTGATCTTTGAGATTCTGTTGTGTGTTCGACTTCAATACGCCGCCAACTTACCGTTTTACGTGGTGTTCATCCCTCTTTGGGTGATGTTGTTTTCGTCAGCCGTGAGACTGTTTCCATGGTGTTCATATTTGAGAAGGTGAATGGCCAACAGTAACATTGTACAGTGTAAACTCCATGGATGTTTGCTCATGACGTCATGCAGAGGACAACTGCTGAGTACCGAGCACATGAGATAACTGATAACTTATGTCAGTGAAAGAGCTACCTAGTACAGTATTGAGACATGATACTGCCAAGTGGTGAAACAGTCACATGGATCATCAAGTGACAATCAGTCACATGGATCATCAAGTGACAATCAGTCACATGGATCATCAGAGACGAAGCTTTCCATTCATATCTCACTTCTCAGTCAATACCCATAATTGGTGGTGATGCTGAAGGAATAATGCTTCATTGCTTGGATCATGGAGCTCCATGCTTGGATCAACCCTAAAAGCAAAGCTGTAACATTTCAATGTGAAGTACATCGGCCAGACATTTGGAGCTGCAACGTACATCGTGTTCAGCACAGTCCAGTACCTACCTGAATGAAGATGGTGTACAACTACAAAAAGCAGCATGGGTACATCATTACCATGGCAACACACCACCACAAGTGACAAGGAGGAGCCAGAAAACTACTTTTTAGACCAACCTACTTTAAACTCCTACCTGTGTATACATAGCCCCTAGGTAGAAAATTAACAGTTGTCCTGAAAACATTTATCTGTCTGAATCCATAAAAACTATCCACTGGACGATGGACAATGATGTAATCCAATTAATTCCAGGTCGAGTACTGTTGGTACAAGTGCCAGTAGCAGTAGTCACTTGCAAAGGGTTGACTGATGTCCAGTGCACATCATGGTCATCCTTAGTCTTTTGTTTTTGTACTTAATTCTGCTAATTTGCTCTTAATTATCAGAAAAAAATGTAAGCCTAAAACTCTCTTTGGGTCAGTATGTAAAGCTAGCATTGTATTACATTTTGGGCTAAATTGTGCAACTGTTAAAAGTTTATTACAGAAATGGGGCTTAATGAATGTTCAAAAGGCAGGTCTTCATATAATAAATCTGTATAACACGTGCTATTTTGTTGTTTTATTTTGTTTCTAAAAGCATGCTAAAAGCAACCTTTTATCTTGGCTTGAAAATACAAATGCATCTTGTTTACGATTGGTTTTGAAGATACGTTCTTGTTTTCATTCAGAAAGAAGTTACTTGAACAATTGGTTGTTATCCAAAGGAATGGTGTAGGAAGATTTTGAATTACTGGAGTTATAATAAATTTATTATTGCTTGGAAGTTATATCAATTAATTAAAATTTATGTAACTCAAAACTTATATGATATAAGCCATCCAGCCGATTTCCATTCATTTTTTAATCCCTCATAATCTTCTTCCTGCTTACCACACAACTTACCTCGCGGCTCCACTTCTACTATTCCTATTAATACCGAGTACTGCTTAATTTGGTGACATCCCTCAAACAGTCCTTCAAAATTCTCCATCCCACAGGCCACAGTGTTGCACTATAGTGTTGTCAAAGGTTTTGACTTTTGAAAGGTTTGATAGCCTTTACATGCAAGCATTCAGAAGTAATTTGGAAATACTGGAACAAGTTTCCAAAATTGATTTTTAGACAGATATAGCCCCTACAAAAATCCAAACAAAACTCCCTACAGGTCTTCAAAGGAGCGATTGTTCATTACCCGGTAATTTGATCAATGGGGTATGCTATGCACTGTTATCTGTTACAGTGTGTACATGTTGATTTATACAGTCAAATTTGTTTACAGCACTTAATTGTAATTATTTCACAAAACTAATCTGTACACTGTAAATGTAAATGTATTTATCACATCATGTTAAATGCCACAATGAAATGATGACCAACAACCACGTTATGGAAAAGGGCAACAGATATTTGACAACATTTATTTTGCAATACGGTTTTGTCTATTCACAACTTATTTGTTAAAGTTCCATTGTCCTTTGGTAAAGTACACTAACAGAACTTCTTGCTGCATTTACAATGTACAATTACAGCTCACTCATAAGGCAGGACAGCTCAGGGCCTCAGGTCATGTGGTAGAACACCTGTACCCCACAAAAGTTCAAATGTAAATTCATTCAAATATCTTTCCAAATACATGCACATGTATTTGCAGTTGGTAGGTGTTACTGTGAACTTTCAAACAATTTTGAAAAATAGCAAAGATAGTTGAATGCTTTACAGCCTGGCAAAGACTAGTTGACCAGGTTGACTGTTAAGAAAGTCCTCCATTTAAAGGGTTGGATAGCTCAGATGGGAAGAGCACTGGTACGCAATAACAGAGGTCTTCGTTCAAGTCCCAGTCTAGTCAAAGTTTTCTTTGCCATTTTTCAGATTCTTGAAGTGATTAATTGATATGATTGCTGCATTACCATTTGCATGACATAATTATGCTAAATATTGCTAGACAATGGTGAGAGGCATGTCAGTGTACAAACTACATACTTGTACATGATTGTGTGCCTCTCAAAACCCTGCTAAAAACCTGTTGAAAGACCTTGGTTCATAACACCGTTATCAGATTGGTCCATTATACATTCACTGCATATACACGTAGGTGCTAATTATCATATTACAAAAACACTTAGAAATTTAAACAAATATGAATACTTTTCCATACAAGTGCACTACACAATATCCAGTCTCTATACACTGAAAATGGGTTTATTCTTTTACAGGGTGGCATCAGTAAATTCATGATTCTTTGAAATAAATTTTCCTGTAATCTTGTGATTCCTTTTTTTTTTTTTTTTTTACTGTAGTTACATATTCTTCCTTGGGAAAGTTCCTCCCATCCTGTCATTTTGTCAGGTGTCGATTGTCAAGGTTACATGTGCATTCGTAACAGAAAATTGTTAGTAACAAATTAAGTGAAATAAATATTTTCATAGGCATTTTCACTGACAAATTTGTTACATGTGTGATTGAAATGAAAAAAAAAATTCACAATGCATGATCAAACACTTTGCCCCTTTGCCCCAAACCCTGCAGTGAGCAAGCATAGATATGTGAATCAAAGATGTGAGCTCAGAAAATCATTAATGACGTGTACCACACAACTTGTAATGGATTACTTATCTTTACTGCATAGGGTCTCTCCATACAAATACTTCAACAAACAAATCACAGATGTGTCAGAGTACTGGTGTACAAAATGTATTACATTGTGTGTACATGCACTTACAATAAAAATAGCAATATAAAAACAAGAAATTAACAAATACATGCATAATTAATTAAAATCACCAAGGAGACCAAACAGGCTTTGAAAGACTACTGTATCGTGGGAACCCCAGTTTTCGACAGTACACATTTTTGACGCTTGGCCTTTCTTCTAACTCACATCGCACGATGAAAACAACTCTGTATAACGATCTCAGACTTCGTACCTTCCGGTTTGTTTCCTGCTCTTTGTCCATCACTTAAGGCTCTTCCAGTAGGCCAAACTCTGTGATTCCAAAAGTTGCTCTTTTGGGGTCTATTTTCCTTGGTACAAAATTGGTAGTTGCTTCGTAGCTCCAGTTTTCTTAATTGTTGGTCCAAAAAAAAATCTGAGTGTACCATAACAAACCCTAACATACATATAAAACAAATATATCACGCAACTTGAGGCAGTCCGTTCTGGGTAAAAAGTATGGAGGCTCCTAAAGGGCGTCTCGCTTATATAATTTTTTTTATTGTTTTAATCTTTTTTATTACTATTTAAAGGCATAAAGTAACATGGCCTAATAGGCTTTTAAGGAGGAAATGTGTCTCTTGAGTGACATTGGGAAAGGTCATAACTGAAGAAGCAGTGAGAAAGAGGATTGTGGAGTTTTTTTAAACGTCACAGAAGAAGACATCAACCAGATAAAAAATAAAACCCCACCAAAAGGGCAAAGAAAACAGAATCTGCTTCCATGGCTGAATCACAATTAGCTTGGACCAAGCCGAACTATCACATTCTGCCTCGATGTATCTTCTGATGTGGAAATTAACAAGGATGGGAAATGCTGCATGTGTCACTCATATATACCGCCCTACCATATTTCACCTGTATGGTTTACTTGAAGATCCAAATTTTAAAAAAGGTAAAAGATATCTTTCAGTGAATGAACCTCTTTTCATATTTTAAGAAAATTATTCTCAATTTGAATTATTCATTATGATGATTAAATTTATGTCATGATTATGAGGACAGTTTTGTTGATTTGGAAAAAGGATGGGAAAGTGAAGGGAAAGGAGTTGACAGGTGATAACAAAAAGTCAATCCAACTTCCCAATCTCAAAGTGGCTCAGGGCAATGGGAGAAAATTAATGCATACCAATAAGTTTTAAGCATAAATTATGAATGTTTTGAGGAAAGTATTAGAAGCAGTGTCGAAAAAAACAAACCCCGAAGATGAAAAAAAAAAACATACAGGGAAGAATTTTACAGTGCCACACAGCATTTGAGTTATTTTAACAATTTATTTTGCGTTTGGCTGCACTGGGACACCTTACTAAACACCAACGTCGAAAATAGGTCACGATGCTTACTGCGCGGTGCGCCGTGGACATCAACAAAACCGGGTAATCTTACGGCAGTGACAGGCTTGATCAACATTCTACATGATTATTCTAATAGTCTGTGGTGTGGACAAAGTGACAGAGCTCTTTTAGTGCGATACTTTCGTTCACATTGGTCAGCTTGAAGAAAAGGCCTTATATCGTCAAAACCGGTAACTGGAGGATATATAAATAACATTTTGAATACATGTATTCAAAAACACAAGTCTTAAACCAAGCAATGAAAAATCATCAGATAAGAGGTCACTGACTAGAATACACATAAGAATGACACTTTTTGATGAAGATTGAGCTATGATTACACTGTACTATGCAGTGAAGTTGTTTTTGTCTACTTGGGTATGCCTACAGCTTGGCGGTGATTACGCATTGCTGTTGCCATCCAATCTAGCTGAGTTATAAGCTTGGTTGCTCCACTCTCCATGTGCCTGTCCAAGGGTTCACCAGTGGGGGAAATAGCTTCATGAACCTTTGGAATACCAAAGATGTTGGAGACAGGCAGGCAACCAACTTCACCTAGGAAGCATCGTAACTGCATGGCAGCTCGTATGCCGCCAAAGATGCCTGTCAGTGGTATGAAAACAAACAAAGTCATCAACAACACATTAGTAACTTTGAAATTATCGAATATAAATCACTGCCACAAAGCATTGTTGGGAAAGTAACTTTTTGGCTAAAACCATCTGAGTCAATGAAAACCCAAAAGTGCAATATACAGCAAGGGATTAAGTGCTCAAGAATTAAAATGGAAAGAAACAGACGGCCCATTTACCAGGTGAATAGCACACAATGGCTGATGGCTTGTATCCAAAACTAGAGGTAGGAAAGTGGTCCACCATGTTGGCTAGTCCTGGAGGAATTGAGTGATTGTACTCTCCAGAGACAAACACAAAGCCATCAGCATCAACGATCTTCTTATGGCATACATTTAGGACCTCAGGGGCTTCACTCCTATCCTCATAGAAGAACAGTGGCTTCTTTAGAATTGGAAGGTTTAATTCCTCAGCATCTGAAACAATAAACAACACAGAAATGGTCAGTGAGACAATACATTCAGCACAAGACAAAAACACAATGTATTTGTGAGAAAACCCATAAAGCATGTTTACTGTCTTAAAATAAATGAGCAGCAGTCACCAAATTACAGCCAGAAAATTGTTAAAACTAAGGCCATGTTTCAGAGTACAGTGTATCAGCCTGGTCAACAAAAACAATGACAACCCCCTCCAAAAAAAAAAAATTAAAACAATACTGTATGTGAAATCAACATTTCTGAGGAATGTGGCTACTACATTTTGCATGTTTCTCAAAATCCTTTAAGGGAGCCCTTCATTTTGGAGAAACAAAATATTTGCGGCAGAAAAAAATAACAAAATATAAAAAAGGAAAAGAAAAGGATAAAAAAAATGCATGTAAAGGACAAGATTGTAACTTTTTTATTGAGATGAAGTTTGTGAAGTTTAAATCGCGATTCAAATTGTGATCCAAATAATCACGTTTATTTGTTGAAGTGAAAAAGGCCCTGCTAACCATAATCAGATCGCGATTTCGTGCGATGCAATTTTTTCGAGCGCATGGATACGACAAAAAAACATGATTTTTGAATTGAGATTCAAATCATTATTATTTCCTAGTGGGAATTATAACAGACCTATTGTACTACATGTATGCAAAGCAAGCAAGTACATGTGCCTCTGGCTGGGTCACATTCCAGACATGCACATCTGGTTAGTTACATTTCATGCATGCTCACTTTGGTTTACAAACTTTACACAAATTGATTTTTGAATCACGATTCACTTTTTGCTAATTTTGCTGTGTATGATTGTGCGAGGGGGGGGGGTTCAATTGCTTTCAATTTACTTGTTGATCAATTTTCTTGCAGGAGTGCACCTACTCTAAAGAAACCTTTATTCTATGGTTAGTGCAGTATATGGTGGACAGTGGGTCTTGGAGGAGGGTACACTGGGAAAGTCAACACACTAGCCTTGGGCTAAACTAAACTGCCTAAACCAAGGGATATTTTCAAGTACTGTACATTACATAACACTGAGAAAACAGTTCATAACAATGATCCTGATAGGATTAAAATGTCAAACCCTCTAGCTCTAAATTTCTAGATTTGCACTTACATGTTTCTTGTTTGTACATTACTGTATACTATTATTATTACTACTATATTAAAGGGAATAGTTTGGGTACATAGGGCAGAATCGCTCAGCAAAGGATGAGGTGCAGGTGGGGACCATGGGGTAGGAATTTGAAGTGAGATTTCCTTGCTCTATGGTAAACACTCAGCCCAGGGTGCAAGCCAAGCAACACTGCTGACAGACTGAGCAAACACTAGTCCGAGTAACTTGGACCCGACAAGTCACCCTTTTTTATCGAATTTTGAAATTTTGAGTTTCGGGTGACTGTATTTGAACCACCCCCGCCCCCAAACAACAACAATTAACAGCAACAATTGAAACTGAAACCATGGAGGTAACTGAAACCAAGTTACCGGTAAACATTCCTCTGTCAGATTTGTAACCCCGAATCCCCACTTCATATCATAAATGTGACCCGGCACAGCGACATGAAGAATATCCCACCAAAACACTTTTCGAGTAAACAACGCCTGAAGTCAAAGTATCTTCTCAATTCGATAAAAAATTTTTTTTTTTTTTTTTTTTTGGGGGGGGGGGGAAAGTTAATGTATTAGAGGAAATTATGTCCAAAGGATTTTTCCGAAATCCGTCTCTAAATGTTTAATAAACGAGGATTTCGGGGGAGTGTTGTGTACTGTTTTCATGAAAATGTAAAATTCTGGCCTTTTTGAATGGCTTTTTGAGTTAGAATGGTGCTGCTATATTGTGTCTGGTACCAAATGAACGAGCGAAGTCCTCGTGTACTATTTACAACAGAGTTCACACAGAAATCATTTTGATATCATTTGAAAGCTAATGGTGTACTCTTTCACATCATTAGAAAATCTCAAAATCTCAAAAGTGGGGGTTATTCCTCTTTATGCTGTGCCGGGTCACAAATAAGATGGAGACTTTAGCTGTGATGACGGCTATGTCCAAGGTGCAAATTAAAGCTCAATTCTTTCCTACCTCCTTAGACCTGCTAATATAATAGTAATACTAATAGTAATACTAGCTGCATGCTTAGACCTTGCTCTACGGAAGGCCTAGGATGAGCGTTTATACTGGCTACATTATCTCATCGTGCTCATCTATCTATCTGTGCGTCACAATTGCAATGTGGCTACGCGAATCGAATCAAACGCGAAAAAGAACTACAGTAATATACTTTACCGAGAATTTCCACTTCGTGACCGTCTCCTTTCAGCAGCTGATTTTTCATAAATGTGGCCACTCTCGCCCCAAGCCTGTTCTCTCTGCAGGTTCCGAGGAAGACGACGATTTTCAGTTTATTGGCCATGGTGATAGTTACTAATACTGGTACTGCACTGGTACTGGTAGTGGTACTGGTACTTTGGGTAGTACCTGTGGTAATGGTACAGGTATGAGTAGTGGTCCAGTAGTCTTGTACACCTGCTTAGTGTGTGTGAATACAGTGTGCACTTGTACAGTACTGCATGTATGAGGTGCAGCCGCGGGCAGCGCTCCCAGGGACCGAGTGTTAGCGAGGTTATCCGGTTCAAAAACACGGCAGTATCACTCACTATGGAGGCTTTCGTTCATCATAGCTTCCTGTACCAAAAAACTTCGCACATAGGCCTACGTTCAGTGTACACACGTCATGTAGATGTACTGTACATCCACCGACCACTCCCCCGCCATGATTTGGCAGTTTTTCCTTCCGAGGGGTGACAAAGGATGCACGCAGTTGATGGAACAAGTACAATGAAAGTCGAGTAAACAAAGTTTCCCGTGACTTCGCGCCAGATCTAAAAACCCTTTCCCCCAAAAAGTGGCCCGAAAAGGGAATTTTTATCTTTAAAAAGATTCTTAACATGAACCAAATTCTAGAATTTTTCTTTTCGATGAGCTTGTAATCGAATTTGACATTTCTTAAAAGGACAGGAAAAAATATAACTCTCTGTTGATCTCTATCCCAATGAATGGTTTCACGATAAATATATGCAGGGTGATGACATTTTGTAAATTTGTTTGTCAAAGAAAGCTTCAAACTACACTTACAATTATGATAGATAAATCTGTATCGGAATTCTCCGGGGTGATGCATTGAAGAGTGAAGAAATGAGGACGTCTTGAAGACGATCCACACTCACAATTTCTAATGTACTATTGAAACTCGATTGAGGTCATTTTCTTTCAGTGTTCCATGGTGTCATTGCCTAGCTTCTTGTTTAAGATTGGAAGGAAAGATTTCCCCAAATTGCTTTGTCTGTAAAAAAGAAAGAAAAAAGGCCTGAAACCGAATTCCAAACTTTTACAACCTCAAATGTAAAAGACAATAAATTATACTCAGACAAAGATGGGAACAGAAACATATTTGACTTTTCGGCCACAACTTAGGCTGTATTTATTTCTTATTCAAACCTGCTACCAAAAGGAACATGCCTGAAATAAAATAAACCAGTAACTGAGAATGCACCTTTTACAAATTGACAAGGAGCCAGATACCGAACACAGGGCAAACCAGCTGTACAGACGAACAAGACACAACAGAAATATGTAATGGACACCATGTCCATTCCAGAGCTTGTCGCTCATAACAATTTGAGGCCAAGGACAACAAATCGTCCATCACGAAAATAACAGGTAGGGGCCCTTGACCCCTGCACAGGTCAGTTAACTGACCTCCACAAAGTACGACATGTGACACACCTAAGCTTGCCTCACATCATAATTAGCAATATCCACAGTTATTATAAGCCCCATCCAAAGAATAAACCCCAAGTTGGAAAACGAGGGTAAGGTATGGCCTCAACGAAACTGAAGGGCACCATACATGTAGAATTGAAACTATGTTACCCATAACTGACCTAGCTTTGTGAATTCGAACCTGCTCTAATAAACAATCGTAATTCCCCAAGAACGAACGAGGGAAACAAGTTACATAGCCCGAACGGAACCGAGGGGCACTATACAGTATGCAATACTAATAGTTGGCCTAATAAATTACCTCTGTGCTCTGTAGCTAGCCTTATTTTCTGCCAAACACCGCCACACTGGCAGAGTCACTATCGAACAAGGTGGAGTTCAGGGGAGGTGGTGGGTTGAAAAAAACTGCTCTCCTAAAAAAGCTGTGACAAAGTGACCAAAAAGTTCTCCCAAATTCCCGCTACAAGTAAACTAAAGTGCCTGGATTGGTTGAAAGCTCCACCAAAGCAACCAATCAGAGGCCGCCTCCAGCAGCGCTTCTGATTGGACGCCGACAGAAACTTAGGATCCTCCGAAACCATATAAATACCTTCATATTGCCATTGACCCCATTCTCAGACAGCACACAAAATGTGGAACGCGAGGAGTTTGATACAGCGCATCGCCTGCCACTGTAACACACGGAACTAAATTTATGACTTCTGTACATGTTCATGTACAGGTACATGTATATAAATACAGTACATGTACAGTACAGTACATGTACAGGTGAACAGGTGTACATGTTTGTGAAGGAAGGTTATACGTGGGACAAACTCTGCATGCGCAAGGGTACCACCACGCCAAGCGCTGGACCACTGATCAAAGCCATGTTCTTTGAACTGGATGTCACCTTATAAGGAGACAATATTCTCCCTTTGCTGAGTGTAAAGCATTTCATCATTCACTTGATAAAATGAAATATTCCGATTGGCATTTTTGAAATGTTTGGCTTTCCCAATAAGAATTTCTAAAACTGTTTTTCTTTGTCTCAAAATGTAGTGGGCCTGACGTTTCGATCCTAGCAGGACCTTTCTCAAACTCAAAGGCAGAGTGACAAGGACAAAACAGATACATGTCTACGAAGGAAGGAGGAAGAGAGTGAATAGGACACGGATGAGAAACAAAGGACAAAGAGGAAAGCTAGTAGGGCGAGATCAAAGGGAAGGGCAAGGAGTAGGGTAGGGATTAGTGCTGAGTTTCATTTTTATAAATGCAAATTCAAAGATCAGGATCCCTCCTTTACTGGTCTTAAACTGTTTTTTGAGAAATGATGTAATTGATGTAATAATGAATTGATTCAAGAAAATGTCTAGGTCTTCACTTCAAACAATGGAAATTCACCTTTTACATATATTTTGCAGTGTACTTGGGTATTTTGGTAGATATTTTCCTTTATGGTTGGCATTTCTAAATTTTCTTTGATTTGATTCTGCTGCTGGTACACCTTTTCCCCTTTTTTCTTTTTTTGGGGGGTAATTTTCATCTTCTTTTGAAATATGTGACCCGGCACATCATAATGAAGAATAACCCCCACTTTTGAGATTTTGAGATTTTCTAATGACGTGAAAGAGTGAACCATTAGCTTTCAAATGATATCAAAATTTCCTCCAATACATTAACTTTCCGAAAATACAAAAAAAAAAAAAAAGATTTTTAATCGAATTGAGAAGATTCTTTGACTTTAGGCGTTGTTTACTCGAAAAGTGTTTTGGTGGGATATTCCTCACGTCGGTGTGCCGGGTCACATATGTAGTTGTAAACATGGTAATCATTACAATCCTTGTTCTCCAAATTGAAAACTTTTAAAAACATAAATGAGACAAAACATTTCCCATGACTACTTTGTGTAATTGTAGCAGTGAAAACTTACCACTGGTTCTAGAAGGACCAGTTTACAAAATAAATAGAAGAAACAAATCACAAAAATATGCAACAGAGAAAGGAATGCCTGACAAAAATATCCCAAAACAAGAAACTCAAGTTAATGTTAAATACTTCTAACAGAGGCCGCCATCACAGCACTGATATGTAACCAAGTGGTATCAAATTGAGGAAATAGGGGTTAAGTTTTTACCAACAGAGGCCGAGGAATCAAAATAGATTAGCTATTAGCTAAGTACAAATCATGATTTTTAATTTATTTCAGAGAAAAACAACCGTTTGTGGCATAAACACAAACGTTTGTGGCATGTACAATTTGGCTGTTTAAATGCAGGTGAATGGTAGCATAAAAAATGGCCAAACGAGGCACGATTTACAAATCAACAATCAATACCTGATAAAATACAGGACTCCAGGCAAGACAACACTACACAACACCATGGCCCATGTGCTGAGGCACAGCTACCGGTAAATACAACCACGCCCTATCAGTATCAGTCAGAACAGCAGAACTGACCATGGTCCCCACACAATTGCCTTATATAGGGCCCATGCCAGCTCTGCAACAAAAGAACTCCAAGCCTGCCAGCAAGTACGCAATAATAGTAAGGAGCAATGTACAGGTGTACTGGCATTCAAGAATTAGCCAGATGCAGGCAGACAGCAGACTACAGTACAATGGGGAACTTAACAATGCAACTGCCACAAGTATCAGGTAGGAAAGCAACTCTGGAGGAAACCACAAAAACTATTTAAATAACAGTGACCAGCCAGGTCTGGTATGGTCACACTCACCCCCAAAAAAAGAAAACTCTTAATTGCTACGCAATATTTTATACAGAAATGTATGGATGCCTAGTGATGCAAGAGGCAAAATCAAGTAACTGTGTGACAGGTCTGAAAAATGTATGATTCAAATTCAACACAATTTAGATTCAGAAATTTGTGAACATCCATTACGGATTTCCATTAACATGCGGACCTGTTGGGCGAGATTACATGCATCTCATGGCCCTGGAAAATTAGAAATCAGTTATTAGTTAAATGTTTACATATTGCCATTGGAATGGAAAATAGGCAAAATTGGTTTTATCCGAATACATGTATAGCTTGGACTAATCACAGGTGCATATATATGGTCGAGAAGACACCATGCCAGCGATCCACTCCCAGGGTTATCCTGGAAAATACGAGACTATAAAGCATCTCAAAATGGACATAGCACAAAAAAGTCTGCTCAATTTGGCCAGGATGTCACCCAAAATCCAAAAATTCCTGCAAATCTGGCTATTATAACAATATTTAAAAGAAAAATCCTTATTCTCAGTCCAATTACGGACCACATGAACAGATATACCCATCTTGTATGTCACAAGAATACGGCTATATAGCTCCAAACCAAACAACGTACAACCGAAGTGGGCTTGCTAGTTCCCACAATAATAGGCCGACGGCAAGGTTAAATTGAGAAAACGATTTACCAATTACCAGAACTACAGATTTCATATATTCAGCAATCACATTTTGCAAACACGAATATTGGTGCAATCCATTGATATTGATGATATAAAACCAATATAACAAGATATTATTCTTTACCGGAAAAAGGCATTCCGACCAAAAAGGCTTTCAAAATAAATTGTTTGCTCAGTGTACTGGCAGGCTAGTATGGCAACTGTACATAGGTCAGTGATTTGTGCTTAATTCAGTTATGTTTAAAAAAAAATACAATAACACAAATCACAGGTACATGTATTACTCCATTACGCAATAATAGTAAGGAGCAATGTACAGGTGTACTGGCATTCAAGAATTAGCCAGATGCAGGCAGACAGCAGACTACAGTACAATGGGGAACTTAACAATGTAACTGCCACAAGTAGCAGGTAGGAAAGCAACTCTGGAGGAAACCACAAAAACTATTTAAATAACAGTGACCAACCAGGTCTGGTATGGTCACAGATAGTTTACTGCACATACATTGTGTATGTGAAGGCCATCTGAAGGCATCTAAGTGCTGGATAACTGAGTTGGAAAAAGCCTGTAAGCCAGGGATCATGGGTTACAAGTCTCCTATTCAAAATTTCTTTGCCCCTTTTTTTCTTACTTCAAATTATCTAAATACAAGAACACTTAACCATTTATTCACTAAAAGAGAACAAAGATTACAAGCTGACTCAAATTTCTTCCAAATGTAATAGAACAGGCAATGGAAAGGTATAACAAGAGAGGTTGGACAAATCTTATATATTTTATGAGGGTATTATAGAACTACAGCATTTCACAAAATATAAAAGTTGTCATAACCTTTTCAGTTTAACCTGAATGGTCACCACTAATTTAAAGGGGAATGAAACCCAGAGAAAAATGTTGGCTTATCTGATTGGTTGTTAAAAACGACCTACAATTTCATATTTGCTACTCACCTACGAGTTTCATAAAGAGGGAAATGGAATTCGCGTTCCCGCTAACCGCCATCTTTTCGAATGGCCCGCCAGTCACTGCGGGGGGTATGACATCGCAACGGAAAACTTCCGCATGGGCCCGGACGGATGTACCCCTACTACATGTATATTATACTGCGTGCAGTTATACACTCGCGAGCTGAACGATGGTGTACTACCAGGCTTTTGGATGTCAAATTTCAGGTCTCTTGTTCTTGTTGAGAACTGCATAGAAAGATTTCCCAAGCTTTTTCCCGCTGGCATTTTGACATCCAAAAGCCTGGCAGTACATCATCGTTCAGCTCGCGAGTGTATAACTGCATGCAGTGTATACAGTTTACATGTAGTAGGGGTACATCCGTCCGGACCCATGCGGGAGTTTTCCGTTGCGATGTCATACCCCCCGCAGTGACTGGCGGGCCATTCGAAAAGATGGCGGTTGCGGGAACGCGAATTCGACCACCGAATTCCCAGATTTTTCCTTCTTTATGAAACTCGTAGGTGAGTAGCACTTAGGTAATTGTAGGTTGTTTTTAACACCCAATCAGATAAGCCAACATTTTTCTCGGGGTTTCATTCCCCTTTAATTTGAAAGTTGACTGGCTTTTAGTGTAGATTCAATGCACAGAATCCCATCCCATTACATTTGATAGCATACTGCATTCATTTTCACTACATTCATGAAGCCTAGGACAAGTCTTCAAGTGATAATGGGATAAGAAATAGTATGCATATTAATCAGCATTAAAGTGATACAAATGTGAATTCATATAACTTAACTTATGGCCATTGTACTGAAATTACTTTATTATTAATCTGTCCTTGATTTGGAGGAAGGAATCATCCAAATAAATGTACGTGTGAACCAAAAAAGGAACTAGATAAAGTGTTACAAAGAGTTGAAATGAAAAAAAGGAAATTAAAAGAATATCTGATGAAACAAGAATGCTAATTTTTCATGAGTATACCCAATGAACTCAAACACAAAGTGCTCATTTAAAAAGACATTTTATTGATCAGTTGAATATAATCATAGATGTAATTGGTTCGATACACAATTACGAATTTTTCACCCAAGAAGAATTTACAATATTTTGTATACATGACAGTGAAAATGTTTTTATTTCTTCCAATGTCTGCAATAGCAAGCATCAGTAACTCAAAGTTTGCCTCACCTCACCAAGTATGACAAAGCAGTGAAAGCACCACCTAATGTATAGTCCCCAAACACAATCCCCTCCCCCCACAAACTGGGCCAAGACAGGCAATGGATTTTCTTTTCAGATCAGGTTCAACTATTCACCTCAGAATGTGTAGCCAAAAGCTTCCTTTTTGATCCCTTAATTTATGTGCTTATGTATTAATAGGGGTTTCATGCTACTGTGGCCTTACTTGGGTAATTGTTACCCAAGTAGTTCTCCATAGCTGGATAAAAGTTTCTAGGAAGAAACTGAAACAATCAGATTCATGCTACAAAATTACCCTCACTATTCGGGTTACCCAATTCAATACAAATTCAATACAAACAGGTAATTTGCATCTACATGTACATGCATACTGCAAGCAGCCACCCTGACATGTTTTACCCCTGCCCTCCCACAATCCATTGTAACACATTATAACACATTATAAAACTGGAAAGAGGTGCATTCATTACAATATTACTGAATTATCTACAGACGGTAGAACAAGTGTACAGCATCTCTTCAGATACTAATGTCAGGTGTTTAGGTACTAACTTGGCATATACATGTACATGTACATACCAAACCTACAATGGTTGAAGAAAACTACAATGTAAAACAAATTCTTGCTACAGAAGGTAACCCAGATAATTGCCATTAGGGACATTGGTTTGATGGCCCATCTTATGAGTAGGATTGGATTTAATACCTTGGTTATGTAGAGTTTTGAGGAAACTACCCACCGATTTTGTAACCTTCAGAAGTGTTGTATGAAATACTCCGTATTACCTGGGAAATCTAACAGTTTAGTTTGCTTTAACACCAAGATAACTCAGCAATATCATGATTTGAAACCCCTATAAGACGCCTTTTTAAACCTCTTCAAGGTTTGCAAGTTTGCACCTGAGCGCAGGCAAAGCTGTTTACTTGAAACTTGTAGAGACCTTATAGGACATTACTGAACTTTCAAAAGGAGATTTTAAGAAAACCTAGAAAATTTATTTTTACACACTGAGGCACGATTTAAAATGATTTGGTAGAATGTGCAAAGGTAGATCTTATACAAAACATTAGTGGTAATACCATCAATGAGGCAATTTACACAATTCCCACATTAACAGGTTGCTACATGGTGTCAGTATCCTTTCTATACAATAATCACAACACTGAATTTAGAAGGGTGTGAGTAGCCAACACCCACAAAATGAAACCCAGCCGGCAAAAAAGCTGAAACTTAAAAGTTCCTATTATTTATACCGAGCAGGTACATAAAAAATATGAAACTCCAATTAAAAATCTTAAGAAAAAAAAGGAAATCAGCTAAAAAGCCGAGTTCTCTTTTAAGTGAGTACCGGTACATGTAGGTAGTTTTGTTACATTTGTCTCATTATTTAAAATAATGTTATTTTCTAGCTAAATACAAACTGGGTTTGCAACATGCTTGAATGGAATAGCATGTGAATGGCACTGCAACCATGCAGAGATAATGAACTCTTTCAGAAGGACACAGTTCAGGCTTTTAAGATGTGGTTCAGTAGAATGTTTTCCTGAAATTGAGGTTCAGGGCAGAGTCCGATAACACTTCCTCAACATGCCTGGCAGTTGTCTTTGGTTTTGAGTCATTGTGGATCATCTTTGCTGGGTTCCTGTCTGCATTTCTGGACTTTACGTTTCACTGACTTGCATATGCACTGACTGACAACAGGGAAAATCCGTAAGCTAGCATCTGTGCACTTCTTCAAACACTAGAGAAAAGAAAAAAATAACATATGGTCATTTCTAGATACATGTAGGTTCATAACCCCCAAAAATAAAGAATGTGAATATCTTTTCTTCTCAGCCTGATTTGTATTTCAATTCAAAGGGGGCATTCCTATGGGTCTTGGTGTTCATACAAGATGAATGATTCATTGGTTACCTTTGTGACTACATCTGGATCTAGTTGCCCTGTTTGCTGGAGGGCTGATAATTGATTGAGAGAGGGTAAGAGAGCAATGGTGACTGAGCCATGGTTCTTTGGGTTGCCATCTACAATACGACTGTGAAACTCCTCCGAGATAGTAGGATCAAGTAGACAGGTTTCATCGCCAGCTTGTCGCTAAAATATAACATAAATATATTACAATTCATCAAGTAGGATACACTACAGTGACTACACTTCACTCTACTAGTATTTAAACAACTCTTACTAACATTCCTGTGTTCCGAGGCTACCAAGGATATTACATTGCAGCAGGGAGCAGACAATGCATTTTTTCATTCAAATATGTGCCAGTCACTGGAAACACTATCCATCATCTTACAAAAACGGATTTCTTAAACAAAATTTGAGCAATTCAACCTTTTAGGTCTCAATTAATAAGAGAGTGAGATCAGCACTAAATGTGCCTTAAATCAGCATTCAAGAGTTGGATCTAAAGGAGTCATCTGTTCTTTGTGATTAGATAATAAAATGTGACTGTCATGTGACATACATGTACAGTATAATAATCTTATGATTTTCTATATGCTGGTGATTTTGGGTGAGAATTTGAAAATGCTGAGGACAAAGATGACTTACTAATGAGCAGCCAATGGCAATGTCATACATTTCTATCCCTGCATCTGCTACAGCAATGGAGGCACAAGTCAGGGCAGCTGCCAATGCTACAAGGCAAAGAATGTACAAAACCAATAAATAATGAATCAGGATGACAGAGCAGTTCTTTCTTTGCCTTCAATCTCTCTGGGACATTACCTAATCTTAACTGACATTAAGGACATACCCATGTACTTGCAGTACATGAGATGGTATAGATTAAAGATACTAAATGCATAATTCAATTCACTCCTGGCCAATGATCATAGCTATCATTTCACGTACATCACTGCAACTCCTGAAGTGTTTGGAATTTCAATCTTTAAAATTGAATCACTCCATTGAAAACTAGCAAGAGATTGCTTGCATAGCAATGCCAAGGACAAAGACCATGAACAAGATACATTAAAGCCAAAACCAAGACCAGTGGTTTAATGACCTTGACTGAGACTTAATGATTCAAGGGTATACTTTCAATTACATGTAAGAAACACATAGTGCAATGTGCAGTGTAAAACTTGAGCAACATGTCAGTGTCACTTCCCACATCACTGATACATGTTTATGTACCTCCAATGATTCCCTGCCAGATTTTGACATTCATATACCATGAAATATTGTCATCAGGTCCTCTGTAATTGTGGAGACCTTTAGTCTGTGTGCATATCTCGGTCATTCAAGACTGTAAGCAGTTTGATTTGTAATGATTTCTGTTTCTACTATGGTTGGGTCATGTATTACAGCCCAAGTATCCTCAAAGCAAGATTATTCAAACACTGGTGTTATTAAACTGGTTGATTTTAATGGCTATTCCAACTTTGAGTGCTACAAAAAATGTTCCAAACTGCTCATAAATTCAAATGACCTAAAATTTATATGATTTTTTTAGAGAGCCCGAAATTTCTAACCTAACAGGCCCTTTCTGAAATGAATAAATTCTTCTGACTGGCACCCCACCTCAGCAAGACAATATGTAAACAGAGATCCGCATGAAAAGGATCAGGTTCTGGCCTCCAAATTGCTTATTAAACACAGTTTGTGCTTGCTTCATGGCCGTGTGCCAGACTACTTTACATGTCATATATGGACTGTATTGCTCACTTGATGTGTGTGATATCTTACCCAATGGTCAGTGCTCAACCTTAACATGCATGAACGGTAGAGAGGTGAATAAAACATGTGTCTACATTTTACTCTCATTCCATGCAGTTGTTAAGTACATGGCATTGATTTTCTTGAGAGTGGCTGGTACTGTACATACTGTACTTTAGTGTGGTAAAGAGGAGCTTCAGCGTGGTGGCAAGGAGGAATTTCACTGCGTGCGTAGCAGGCGTGCCACACTTATGTATGCCTGGCAAGATTGCTGGATGATTCTAATATCCCCTGCACAGGGATAGGGTTGATACAGGACTTACCACTTCCATCATTCTGAAGGACTGTAACAAAGATGTCCAGTTGTGATTTAGGGAACTTGTGCTAAAGAAAATTAAAAGGAACGATGCTGGTGAATACTGCAAGTGTGTGATATCTTGAAACATCTACAAATTCAGTTACATTATGTTTGGTCAAATATGTCTGTATCTTTATAATTCTGGAACCAATTTTGTTTGGACATTGCTGTATGGCAAAAATGCATAGATCAATGCATGATCATTTTCAACAGGACAATAACTGTTTCAGCAAAAAGGATGTTCCAGACTGGTCGACCAACTGCTCTCGATATAGCTGCATTGATATAAACGAAAAGGATAGCAACAAAATACATGACATTGAAGTGACTTACAAGGCACACGGCAGGTTGCAATGCCTGGGCAATGACCAATCCCATCTGCTTCTCTTCAGTGTCTGTCTGATGTTGCCGTCGACTGGGACAAGAGAAGGTGGCAAACTTGAACTCACATCGTAGTGAGCCCTGCATACTGAAGCCTTCCCTTCTCTGAACTTCATGCGGGCCATAGACAGCACACATGACCTTAGTGTTGCATGCCTCAATGTAGGCTGAACCTCTTGCTTGACTCACAATGCCAGCTTTGAGATCTGAACATTAAAGACAAATAACTTGAATCAAGGTCCACAGAGTGAACAGGCATATATCCAATGCACTATATCAAGAGTACCCCCTGTAATGCTTTAGGGTGCACTACAAATTTAATAGATTTTAATGTTACTGCACCAGTCTAGGAATGCAGCATGTCTGTCGAGTGTCAAAATTAGAGTCCAACAATGCTATATGATTTTATGGATACGATTATTACAGTCTATACAAATTACATTGCCATCCATTGAATTGTTCAAAGTTGACACTTCTAATTCTTACTTTTAATGTAAATATAATAGCTACATCCATTAAGACCCGCCCAATAATAGACTAACTGCTGGCCATAGGGCCCAAACATGTCAATTGTAAATATCCACAAAGACCACAATATCGTACACGTCTGTGGTAGAATTTGCTTGTGTGTCACACTCACAATGGAAAATTGTCTTAATGAAATTTAAAAAAAATGTTGCAAACTGCTCACTGATTTAAATGTCCAAAATATAAGTGTCAAGATATTGATGGTCTGACATTTCCACCTAGCAGGACCTTTCTCTAAGCAGGACCTTTCTCTAAGCAGGACCTTTCTCTAAGCAGGACCTTTCTCTAAGCAGGACCTTTTTCTAAGCAGGACCTTTCTCTACGCAGGACCTTTCTCTAAGCAGGACCTTCCTCTAAGCAGGACCTTCCTCTAAGCAGGACCTTCCTCTAAGCAGGACCTTCCTCTAAGCAGGACCTTTCTCTAAGCAGGACCTTCCTCTAAGCAGGACCTTTCTCTAAGCAGGACCTTTCTCTAAGCAGGACCTTCCTCTAAGCAGGACCTTTCTCTAAGCAGGACCTTTCTCAAAGCAGGACCTTCCTCTAAGCAGGACCTTTTTCTAAGCAGGACCTTTGTCTAAGCAGGACCTTCCTCTAAGCAGGACCTTTCTCTAAGCAGGACCTTTCTCAAAGCAGGACCTTCCTCTAAGCAGGACCTTCCTCTAAGCAGGACCTTTCTAATTTTGCTTTTGAAAAGGGTCCAGCTAGGATCAATTTGTCATGCCATATTCTTAAGATGAAATATTGTCAATAGCATATGTAAATTTCACTGCAGAAGTAAGGATTTGTTCAAAGTACTGTACTGCTTTTAGGTAATTTTAGTCAGTAAGGAGTTTGCATTTTTGTTCATATTGCTGTAGTCATTAAAAATACATTACACTAATACAGTACACTGAGCAGTTAGTCTTACAAATTGGTCTGATATCATCAAGTAAACGTTTGTCGATCCTTCTGCCATTGTCGTGAAGCTGAAAGAAAAAAAAATCATACAAATAATAAATTTGAACAAATAATTAGTTCGAACTAAAAGCCCTGTTTGTCAAATATTATAAAAACCTTTCTGTACACTGGGTCTGGTAGACCTAGTACTGTAGTACTATAGTAGTGGTACTACCTGCATTTCTCATTCCTTTAATGATCCAGAAAGAATAATAATCTGAGTATGGAAGCACAACGAGTACAATCCAATTCAAATACCACTACGCACAACCTATGAACTTGAAGAGCAAAGTATAGATACAGGATATATGACTGATCCTTTCACAAACGATGTTGATATTGTAGACTCATCAAACTTAAAATGGACGGATGCTTTCCAATTTGCCACAAGTGCAATAATCTAGTCCTTGGCTTGGGACGGGAAGAGTCAAGATCATCACTTGCTACAGTACAGGACATGCATATATGTAGAGCATGAAACAGGATTTCAAAGCCTATCATAGTTGTGGTAACCCTAACCCTCATCCTGTAACCCTCAGGAGGATGAGGGTTAAGGTTACTCCAACTAATCATATCAGAAGTGCTTAAATTGTATTTGTAACTTGAACTTAGTCTGAGTAACTTGGACCCGACAAGTCACCCTATTTTATTGAAATTTGAAATTTTGATTTGAAGGTCGGGTGACCCTCAAAATTTAAAAATTCGATAAAAAAAGGGTGACTTGTCGGGTCCAAGTTACTCCGACTAACTTTGACGCTGATAGTGATATTGATAACTGTTAGTGTTACTATATCCTCCAGTTACCGGTTTTCGACGATATATGGCCTTTCTTCAAGCTGACCAATGTGAACGAAAGTATCGCACTTAAAGAGGTCTCAGTCACTTTTTCCACACCACAGACTATTAGAATAATCATAGAGAATGTTGATCAAGCCTGTCACTTCCATAATATTACCCGGTTTTGTTGATGTCCACGGCGCACCGCGCAGTAAACATCGTGACCTATTTTCGATGGTGGTGTTTAGTAAGGTGTCCCAGTGCAGCCAAACGCAAAATAAATTGTTAAAATAACTCAAATGCTGTGTGGCACTGTAAAATTCTTCACTGTATGTTTTTTTTGTTCATATTTCGTTGTTTTTTTTCGACACTGCTTATAATACTTTCCTTTTAAAAAAACTCCAAAATCCTCTTTCTCACTGCTTCTTCAGTTATCGTGACCTTTCCCAATGTCACTCAAGAGACACATTTCCTCCTTCGTGGTACTTTCTCTAGCTCCTCTTTTTTTAAATTATTTTTTAAAAGCCTATTAGGCTTTGTTACTTTATGCCTTTAAATAATAATTAAAAAATATATATATATATAGCGAGACGCCCTTTAGGAGCCTCCATAGTTTTTACCCAGAACGGACTGCCTCAAGTTGCGTGATATATTTGTTTTCTACGTATGTTGGGATTTGTTATGGTACACTCAGATTTTTTTTAGGACCAACAATAAAGAAAACTGGAGCTACGAAGCAACTACCAATTTTGTACCTAGGAAAATAGACCCCAAAAGAGCAACTTTTTGCTTTTCGACACTTGGCCTTCTTACTCATATCGCACGATGAAAACAAGTCCGTATAACGATCTCAGACTTCGTATCTTCCGGTTTGTTTCATGTTCTTTGTCCGTCACCGAAAATTTGGAAAGTTAAGGCTCTTTCAGTAGGCCAAACTTGTGTGATTCAAAAACTTGAATCAAATAGGCTTTTATAAAAAATGGAAAAAAATAAAAAGGCAGTTAGAGAAAGTACCAAGAAGGAGGAAATGTGTCTCTTGAGTGACATTGGGAAAGGTCACGATAACTGAAGAAGCAGTGAGAAAGAGGATTGTGGAGTTTTTTTAAAAGGAAAGTATTATAAGCAGTGTCGAAAAAAACAACCGAAATATGAACAAAAAAAACATACAGTGAAGAATTTTACAGTGCCACACAGCATTTGAGTTATTTTAAGAATTTATTTTGCGTTTGGCTGCACTGGGACACCTTACTAAACACCACCATCGAAAATAGGTCACGATGTTTACTGCGCGGTGCGCCGTGGACATCAACAAAACCGGGTAATCTTACGGAAGTGACAGGCTTGATCAACCTTCTCTATGATTATTCTAATAAGTATTACTAGTCTGTGGTGTGGACAAAGTGACTGAGAGCTCTTTTAGTGTGATACTTTCGTCCACATTGGTCAGCTTGAAGAAAAGTCCTTATATCGTCGAAAACCGGTAACTGGAGGATATATCCACAGCACAAACTGTATGCAATGTCTGCCAAGTGTGTGCAAACAAACATAAATTAAGGGGAGGAAAATTATTAACTAGATATTACCAAGTGATTCTCGTTTGCTGTCTTGCAATACAGAAGTGGCGAAAATGTCTCATGAGGGTAAGGCACACGTTTAGAGTCTACCGGCATCTTTGGAGGAATAATCGATGGTTTCACTTTTCAAATGTCAAGTCGACTAAGCATAGAGCAAGGAACCGTGCTGCATACGGACAGTCACTAGTAATTACTACTATGAAAGCACGCACATGGCAAAGGAAGACATTGCGAAGAACGGTAATCATCATTGTTATTGCGCCCTCAAGAGTTGTAATTTTGCAAAGTTGGTAATGTAGCCACTGCGGCGTGCGTTTTGCATCTGACGAATTCATTGGACTGCTTCACGGAAAAAAATAATACTATGATAGCTTTTGCTAACTGTGCGCGTGCATGCTCGGCCCCTTTAGTGTTATAAACAATCGTTATGGCAGGTTTAGGACGCTGTGCAGCGCCATAATAAAATAGGCCTAGTATACGCCGCGATGAGGGGTTCACACATGTCATGCAGCGAGCATTATTCCCTAGCTCCATTTCATTGAGCTCATAATTACGAGTTAGTAGGCCTATCCTTACTTTGCATTCTGTTGAACGAAACATCAAATTGCTGCATTTGAGTCCTCCTGTGTATATAAAGAAGACGAACCGTTAGCGTTT
Source organism: Luidia sarsii (assembly GCA_949987565.1). Classification (NCBI taxonomy): domain Eukaryota; kingdom Metazoa; phylum Echinodermata; class Asteroidea; order Paxillosida; family Luidiidae; genus Luidia; species Luidia sarsii. Next base: position 2,741,120 of record OX465121.1, read on the forward strand.
CAGATTTTTTTTACCCTCAATATCGCCAGTTTATTTGGGAATTCACCCGCACATTTTCCCTTGAAATTTTCTCTTCTGTCCCACATCAGTCATTACCATCTGTTTACCAGATGGTGTGTTAGACACACCTTCCTTTCTTTTTTCACTTCCAATGAAAATGCTTTTTCTCTAGTACTCTTCTTTGCAAAGCGTCATGACATTCTTTTGTGGGCACATGTATACCCTTCATTATTTTGGTTAACTAAGTTATACGTATATAATAGCTTCATTGGGATTATTGTGTGGCAGTCTTGAATCACGAAAAGTTTAAATACTGTCTTTTACACTCCTATATATAGCTGGATCATAATTAGCTGAAGTTTCATATCGTTGAATTGGGTAAATTGCCTGCAGCAATTTTTGCCAAAGGGAAGGGTAATTATTTTGATTCCAAGACCTTTTTTTCACGTGACGTCATGCTGGCAGCGCACAGCGTAAACATCAGTTGTACCAATATTATGGTTGTGCGTACACTTTCCATAAAAAGCGGTCCAACGTGCGGTGGCAGTGTTTTTGTTTTACGTGTTTTGGTCACGTGGGTGAAAAGCGTCTTATTTCCCGCAAGTATATCTCGAATGGAAATCAAAATGATCAAAGCTTGCCCGAGACAAGTTTTGATAACTTTGTATTGTGTTAGTATAACTACAGTGACTCTTGCTGGGGGGGGGGTAATTTTCTTTAATGTATTGTACGTACCAGTAGATGGTTTTCAACCCTTATTATATTATGTAAATTTCGCCTGACTGAGTGCCAGCCAAGACAATGTAGCACCGGGTCTTGAACGGAGGTTGCAATGCAAAGTTGAACTATAAACTTTCCGCAGCGACTGGAACACCAATCCAAGGCGGCATGGTGGCCGAGCTGGTACAATACTTAGCGCATGTATGGAGGACAGATGTCGGAGCAAGCAGTTATAATACGACCAGTAACCCGATACCTTATTGGACAGTTGGGAGGTTCTTTTCTTTATCTATATGTGACGGGATTTTTTTATCTGCTTCAATATTCTATGTAACCGTTCTCTGAAACCATGAATAATTCATGAGCAATACAACAGACCATGTGACCCCACTCCTGAGACACTGGGCCCATTGAGCCATGTCTCAGCACTGTCCATAGACCATTTGACCACACACCCGGAGACACTCCTGTTTCGGCCTACAGTGTACCTAACCACCACACACACCTCTATATCTGCATCTCAGAAGTTCAATCAGAGAGATTTTTGGCATATAGTTTATACCTTGCCAACCCTTTTCTTTATATATATCATATATGTTCTGAGTAAATAAATAAATTTCATAAATTTCCACCGGAAAAGATCATTTTGGCTGTCACAAGCGTCGTAGACAGGATCAGGTGGTTGACTCAGAAAAAAAGGGTTGGTTTGGTAGCTACATGCAGAATGGAGGAGCTCCAGACGCGACTCGAGGCTCTCACCGCAAAGCTGGAGGAGGTGGAGAGTAAGGGGAAGGCAACCAAGCTGGTTGTCATCCCAAGGGATACGGCTACCAAGCTGTCAGGACGGCCCAGTTCAGACCGGGACCCAGAGGTGAAGGAGTGGGCAGAAGACATGAGGAGGCTGACCAAGGACCTCAGCGATGCAGAGGTGTCCAGCTTGTCCTGGACCATCTGACCGGACACGCCAGAGACGAGGTGAGACTGTGTCCCCCAGAACAGCGGACGAATGCGGAGGATGTCGTCAGATGGATCCTGGCCACCTATGCTTGCCATGAGACACCATCGGCCAGATGGAGCGACTTCTATGGGAGGCAACAGCGCCCTGGAGAGTCCATCCAAGATTATTCTCTCCAACAGCTGATGAAACTCCTCCGGAGGGTGGAGCTTGCATCGCCTGCTGATAGTCCTCAGATGCAGAGCAAGGACGCCATCTTGTGCGAGAGGTTCGCTGCTGGTCTGGCCGATCCCTCACTGCAGCGAGATGTACGTCGGCACCTCCAGGAACACAAGGATGTGAGCTTTGCCACTATCAGGAGCAAGGTTCTTGCATGGGAGATGCCATCACTGCCAGTATCGGGAGCGCTGTCAGCTCGCGTGAGCACAGACCATGGGCAGCTACAGCAACGCCTTGACCAGCAGGAGGAGCAGCTGCGAGCCACCCAGGCAGCTGTAGACAAGCTCTGTCAGCAGTTGTCGAGTGTGCTAGCAGGCCCACAACCGATGCACCCGACAGGAGCCATGCAGAATCGCCGCGACCTGACATGCTACTCGTGTGGCGGAAGGGGCCAGATAGCACGAGTGTGTCCATCAGGAAGAGGGCGCAACTCTGGTCAAGCAGGGCACGACTCTAAACAACGCAGCAGCAGTCAGACAGCAGCGCCACAGAGCACTTGGGCAGAGGCAACACCCTTCGTCCCTACCACCCAAAGTGACACATCTCCCACGACCAACAAGAAATCCCCAAATGTCAGCCCTCCATCTTAAGGAGCCACATGGTGGGGGGAAGGAGCGGCTCAGCTAATACGCCAACGAGAGAGGAGGTGTTTGACAGGGCAGTTGCCAGCAGTCCTGAAGTTACTGTATCAGTTTGCGGCAGCGAGATACCCTTCATCTTGGATACAGGAAGTGAAGTGACTGTCCTGCCAGACACCCTCTATCAGCACCTTGCATCTTGCGCTCCAGTACAGAAGGATGTCAAAAGATGGCTAAGGGTTTACGGGGCAAACGGCCTTGAAATCCCTTACATAGGTTATGCAGAGTTAGACATGGAGCTACTTGGGGTGCAACTCAACCGAGTTGGGACACTAGTCTCTTCCTCCAAGTTGTCTTCCAGCCGTCAGATCGGCCTGCTGGGATCCAACGTGCTGAGAGAGCTGCACAGAGCCATGAAAGAAGAGCACGGGAGAGATTACAGAAGCAAAGTTGAAGAGATTGGAGGCAAGCAGTGGGTTGAAGCACTGTTTGCATACGACCTAGAGGAACGGAGCAAGGCAAAGACGTCCTTTGCCAAGGTTGGGGGCAGGGAACCAGTCTTCGTTCCTGCTCACTCTACCCGCGTCGTCACCGGCATCACCAGGCAGACCAAGGCACGAGCAGAGGTGGCAATCCAGGCCATCCGGGATGGATCTGCCAGTTTACCGAGGGGGATCGCAGTAGTTGACACGTATGCTGAGCCTAATCGAGGACTGGTCCCAGTTACCGTGGCAAACATCGGAGATGATGATGTTTGGTTGCAGCCAAAAAGCCGAATTGGGATGGTGTCGGAGGCACGCGTTATTCATTCTAGTGGCTGTGCAATCGACATGACTGACGATGCTATTTACCTAAGGTCGGGTGATACCACGGAGGTCACCGCTAATAGGATCAACACGTCTGAGACGCCAGAGGTGGACTTACCCTTCGACATCGACCTAGGAGGTGCCCAGTCTAGTCCGAAGCAGAAGGAGCAGCTGACTAGTCTCCTTCATAGATACCAAGATGTCTTCGGCCACAATGAAGATGACTTGGGCTACACCGACACAGTGACCCACAATATACCGACCACGGATGAACAGCCGGTGCGTGTTCCACATCGAAGAATCCCACCACACCAGATGGTGGAGGTGCGGGCACACCTTCAGAAGCTCATGCAACAGAAGATCATCAGGTCCTCCACGAGTCCCTATGCGGCACCAGTAGTCATCGTTAGGAAGAAGGATGGAAGTCTCCGTCTGTGCGTCGACTACCGTATGCTCAACGAGAAAACCCGCAAGCATGCATACCCCCTGCCACGTATCGAGGAGGCCCTGGATTCTCTGAAGGGAGCCACTCTATTCAGCTCCATTGATTTGGCCCAGGGGTACCACCAGGATGCCATTGATGAGGCTGATATTCACAAGACGGCCTTTCGAGCTGGCACGGGAGGATTGTTCGAGTATCTGCGGATGCCCTTTGGCCTCAGCAATGCACCAGCAACCTTCCAGAGGCTGATGGAGGTGGTGATGGGGGATCTGAACTTTAGTGCACTCCTCTTATACCTCGATGACATCCTGGTGTTTTCCAAGACCTACGTGGAGCATCTGAAGAGGCTTGAGGTAGTATTCCAGCGGCTACGGCAACATGGTCTCAAAATCAAGGCAAGCAAATGCCATCTGCTGAAGAAGGAGTGCAACTATCTCGGTCATGTTGTGTCAGCAGAAGGAGTCGCAACTGATCCTTCCAAAACCAAGGCCATACAGAGTTGGCCATGCCCAAAGAGCGAGAAGGAGCTCCGCTCATTCCTGGGGTTGGCTGGCTACTATCGCCGGTTTGTGAAGGGGTTCAGCAAGGTTGCTGCACCCCTGCATGCACTTCTCTCTAAGGAAGGGTGCCAAAAGGGAAGGAAGTGGCGCCAACCCACTGCGCAGCAGCAGCAGACCTCCCTGGAGAAGTGGAACGCCAAGTGCACTCAGGCCTTTGGGGAGCTGAAACGACGGCTAGTGTCACCACCAGTGCTGGGCTATCCAGACTTCACAAGACCACTCATTGTGGAGACAGATGCGTCCCTGGATGGCCTAGGTGCAGTCCTGTCCCAGGACCAAGAAAGTGGGCGAGTCGTCATTAGTTACGCCAGCCGGGGTCTGAGGCCGCCAGAGAAAAATATGGAGAATTACAGCTCTATGAAACTGGAGCTGCTGGCACTCAAGTGGGCAGTGACGGAGAAATTTCGTGAATACCTCCTGGGGGCAAAGTTCATGGTATTCACTGATAATAACCCACTGTCATACCTTAAGTCGGCCAAGCTGGGTGCGACCGAGATGCGGTGGGCAAGTCAGCTGGCGCAATTTGACTTCCAGATAAAATATCGGTCTGGAAGGTCAAATTCCAATGCTGACGCACTCAGCCGGCAGAAAATTCATGCCGAAGAGACCCTGCAAGAAGTCACCCATTCCACTGCGATGCATGACGTCCATCCCGTATCGCCAACTAATGGGGTGACTGTACGAGCCACCATAGCTGCCGAGGCCCCATCTGCTTCTCTGACCCTACCAGGGTACTCCCATGAAGATCTGGCGAAACTACAACAAGGTGACCCATTAATTTCACGGTTCTACAGATTGTGGAGACGAGGCGGAAAACCAGGGAGTCGCCAGCTGAAACATGAGTCAAGTGCCCTGAGAGCTCTTATCAGGAGATGGGATAGATTCGAAGTTCATGGTGAAGTGCTGTATGTGCGGTCTCATGATCCAGTCGAAGGTGACTCTCTGCAGATGCTTCTCCCCACTAAGCTTCAAGCGATGGTGATGGAAGCTCTCCACAATCAGGCAGGCCATCAGGGACGAGAGCGTACACTTGCGCTCATCCGGAAGAGGTGTTTCTGGCCGGGAATGGCGGCAGCAGTAGAGAAGTGGTGCAAAAGCTGCGAGAGATGCACGGTCTCCAAGGCACCAACCCTTGCGGTGAGGCCATCCATGGGAAGGCTAGTGGCTGAGCGCCCACTCGATATCTTGGCGATCGACTTCACTCTTCTTGAAAAAGCGACAGATGGCAGAGAAAACGTCCTAGTGATGACTGATGTGTTCAGCAAGTTTTCTCAGGCTGTTCCATGTCGGGATCAAAAGGCGTCGACTGTGGCCAAAGTACTGGTTCAGGAATGGATCCAGAAGTTTGGAGTTCCGCGTCGAATCCACAGTGACCAAGGGCGGAACTTCGAGTCCCAGCTCATCAAAGATCTGTGTGGTGTATACGGCTCCATGACCGTCTCCGCACACTGCCACCTGAACAGAAGAAGAGATGGCCCCTGCACATCCAGGAACTGGTGTTCCTCTGCAATTGCACGCCTCATTCGTCTACCAACTTGTCCCCCTTCTTTGTCTTCATGGGGCAGGAGCCAACTCTCCCTATTGATCTTCTTCTGGGCCCAAAAGATAATGTCGAGCGACCTCTGACCTGCGATGCCTGGGTGGAACAGCACCAGCAAAGGCTAAGAGCTGCTGCAGAGGCCTCCAGAAATAGACAACTGGAGAAGAGTGAGCAGAGGTGTAAGCGCAATGCAGAGAGGGTCAATGACAAGGGTATTTCCATCGGAACCCGAGTGCTGCTGAGAAACCGTGTTCCAGGAAGGAATAAGATCGGTGACCACTGGCAGGCAACACCCTTCAAGGTGACGGCAAGACCCCATACCAATGTCTATGAAGTACAGCTAGCTGATGGCACCGGTCCCAAGAAACGGGTAACGAGGACGGAGCTACTGGACACTAGAGAGATGGTACCAGAGGAAATGCCCCCAGCTGCGCCATCAGAGCATCCTTATGTAGTGCCCCCAGCAGAGGGTCCCGATAAGGGAGCTGGGATCACACCACATCACAATGGAGGCCCTAAGGAAACTGCGTCAGTCCCTGAGGAATCTCCAGTCAACGAAGATGGAGCAGTGAGGAGCCCCAGGCTTCTGACGAAGTAGTGGAGCCCGAGGGCTCCACATCACCCAGTCTCCTTCAGCCAGTGAGGAGCCCCAGGCTTCGGACGAAGAAGTGGAGCCTGAGGGCTCCACATCACCCAGTCTCCTTCAGCCAGTGAGGAGCCCCAGGCTTCTGACGAAGTAGTGGAGCCCGAGGGCTCCACATCACCCCAGTCTCCTTCAGCCAGTGAGGAGCCCCAGACTTCTGACGAAGTAGTGGAGCCCGAGAGCTCCACATCGCCCCAGTCGCCTTCAGCCAGTGAGGAGCCCCAGACTTCTGACGAAATAGTGGAGCCCGAGGGCTCCACATCGCCCCAGTCTCCTTCAGCCAGTGAGGAGCCCCAGGCTTCTGACGAAGTAGTGGAGCCCGAGAGCTCCACATCGCCCCAGTCTCCTTCAGCCAGTGAGGAGCCCCAGACTTCTGACGAAATAGTGGAGCCCGAGGGCTCCACATCGCCCCAGTCTCCTTCAGCCAGTGAGGAGCCCCAGGCTTCTGACGAAGTAGTGGAGCCTGAGAGGCTCCCACTGTCCCAGTCTACGTCTGACAGTGCTGAACCAGTTGTACCGAGACGATCCACTCGAGCGACAGCAGGTCAGCACTCCAATCGGCATCACCTGCCTGAGTTAGCCGTCCGTGTCACCAACTGCCGAACAGTGACAGATGAAGCGACGTCACAGTCCGACTTTGCACAGCTCAGCCAAGCCCTTGCCAGCCTAGGAGAGAGGCTTGCTGAGAATCTTGGAGGGAGACTACTAGCCGGCTGGTCGGCGCTTCAACCACGTCGCTATGACGACCACATCAAAGAGCTGTAGTGAGTCTCACCACCGGTCCTTGGTATGACGTTAAACTGCAACCGGTGGCAAGACTTCAGTGCTGTTCACAGTCCTGAAGCTTTGGGGAGTGTGGAGCCACCCCTTAGTTGCCATTGGTCCCAGGTCCACTCTGGCCCGGAGTAGTAGTACCTGCCAAGGGTCCCACCTATGGGTTAAATAGAAGCCCCCAGTACCAGAGGGTGGATGTCGTCAAGACCACTGAGGGGATGTGCAGCAGGACACCATGGAGTGCGCCACCAAGGCCACGGAGGAGCTTCACATCGGAAGACATCGTCACCGACGTCAAGACGGAGTTCGACAAGAAGTCCATCCTCACCTGCTGGCACAACTAGATCGACTCTCTAATTGAGGAATTCGAGTTTCATTTTTGACATTGTCTTCAGAGCTTCTTTAATATGTAATTTGACTCACTGGATGTTTTTTGGTTTAATTTTCTCTTTTGATTGTTTTGTTTTTGTAAACTTCTACTTATTTGGTTGGTCTACAGATCATTTTGGCTGTCACATATAGTTTGGCAGAACCCAATGGAAGTAAATCATAACTATAAAAAAATATATACACGTGGAGCAGTTACGACCAAACATCCTATATCGCGCACAGCGCGCAAGATATATTACTCTGCGAAAAAGGTGAAGTCACTCGATCGGCGAACATTTATTTTTTAGTAAGCAACTGAGTATCTGTCGTCTGCTTTCGGTGCTTTCTGAAGGGGGAAAGTCACAAACAGTGACAAAGATGACATTGGATGCGATAAAAGAATGCGATAACTTTCAAGTGAAGTGACGTTACCACGAAATGGAGAGAACGCGTTCGACTTTGCTTACTAAAATGGCGGCGCCCAGTGCGTACTTCATCTGGATACTTGTGATATCCATTGATCTACATTATGTAGATCAATGGTGTGATCTCGCAAGAGTAGGCCATATTGCACTCTGCGCGCTATAGGAACTTCGGGTTACGATGACAGTATGGAATGGACCTTTCCCATTGATCTCCATAATAAAGACTGGATAGGACACCGCGCATTGCTCGTGCACAAAATACGCGGTCGAACAATGGCGGCGCGCAACGCTTCAGGAGGGTAGAGTTGTGTATGTTGGTTAGAGCATGGAGGAAGGAAAATCTATTTTCCTTCCTCCATGGTTAGAGCATCTTGCTCTATGGTTAGAGTTCACTCGCTTGGCCGTGGATGAATTTGGTCTACCTTGTAGTCGGTAGGAACGAGTTATTAAGGTGCCGGAAATAAATTTTATATCCGCATTTGAATCGGCCACGGCTACACATTGATTTGCTGGTGTTTATCTTAACTTTTCTGAGCAACTTTAGGAATAAAAAACAAAATACTGCTGGAGGAACATTTTTTCATTCATTCAATGCTTGCACAATTGCAAATTGACAAAAAGCAATGCAGATTAATTTCTTGTAATTTTTTTGCACATGGTTATAAGGCTAGTCACCAGTGATATCCAAATCATTCCTTTATTCAAGGGGTGGATTCAGCTTTTGGGTAACCCAAATAACAGCAGTTATAATGTTAATGATTATTTGACCCCTGCTTGAACAACACAGGTCATAATTATGCCATTAATTTAAAATCTCAGTCATCAATAAGCAGTATGCAGTACTAAATGAGTCCATCTGGGCTAACCAACAACTTACTTGTGCAAAGTTATTCCTTTCTTACGGCTCACTTTTCCGTCCCTCTCCGGCCAAATCACTGCTGCACACGCTTTGACCTTTGTTATTTTCGAATTTTCCTATTTTATTCGTGTATGTTTATGTTTTTTCAAAAGATGACTATTTGAAGGGGAAAAAATGCGTCCACTTCTTTGAGATGTCCATTCAAATGTGTGCTCGCATCAAAACGACACGTTCGTTTCTTACCCTCTTGACAAAACGCACACGCGGACGCACATTTGACGCAGTGTCCTATCCAGTCTTTATTATGGAGATCAATGACCTTTCCCATGAAATATGCAAATTAGACCTAGCGCATGCGCTTATCTAAATTGGTGGGCAAGCGGGCTGCCAACCAATCATAGTTTTTCACGGGCGTGCGCGTGTTCCTTCTCACTAAGAGTTTGGCGTGCGGTTATTGGCTATTAAGCGTCTCCTGCGCGCGTATTTCGAATTTTGCACGCAACGCGCACTCGTTTGCCCACCAATTTAGTAAAGCGCATGCGCCAGCTCTTATTTGCATATTTCATGGGAAAGGTCCATTCCATATCTACTGTCGTCCGTCGTGCGTCGTCTGTCGTTCGTCGTCCGTCGTGCGTCGTCCGTCGTGCGTCGTCCGTCGTGCGTCGTCCGTCGTGCGTCGTCCGTCGTGCGACGTCCGCCGTGCGTACGGTCCACCGTGCGTCGCATCGTCCGCCGGTCGTGCGTCGTGCGTCGTGCGTCGTGCGTCGTGCGTCATCCGTCGTCCGTCGTCCGTCGTGCCTCGTCCGTCGTGCCTCGTCCGTCGTGCCTCGTCCGTCATCCGTCGCGCGTCGTGCGTCATCCGAGTGCGTCGTCCGTCGCCCGTTGCCTCCTGCTTTCGTTGTGTTCCATTTCTGCCATTTGCCAGTTCCACATGTCATTTTTCCATTGCCCGTCGCCCGAAAAAAAACCCGAAAAATTACGGGCGACGGACAACCGTACGGGCGACGCACGACGCACGACATTTAATTCTTCGGCGCGCATTGTGTTCAGCACATCACAAACATCATGTTGCTGTAAGTAGGCCCTATAATATTTTTCAGATTCCCTTAAACTATAGCCTATATTATAGGCTATAGTTTAAGGGAATCTGAAAAATAATATTTATTATTTATAATATATTTATATTCAGATAAGCAGTACAACTTCCAATCAGTACTGCACGCCTTGGAACTTCTGTTAACCGACTGATAACACTTTTTGATCGTTTATTTTGCCAGTTTGCATCCCACGGACTATGCACATTATATTATTATCGTAAGACAAGCCGGTAGTGTTCAACCGTGGGTTCAATACTGTTCGTGGCTCCATTTGAATATGGAAGTCGAGGTAGGCCTAGGCCTATATGCGTCACAACGGGAAAATGTACAAAAAGGGACCCACGTTTTTCTACGGGAATCAGTGCAAACTATAACGTGCAAACGGTCAGGAATTGATCAAACAATAAGTGAAAGATTAGGCTTACTTAGGCCTACAATTGTGCAATTACAGTAAATTTTGTCAGGAAAATGAAGACAATTGTATCCAATTGACCACATGAGTGTTTTGTGCACTGGTCGAAAATCACTACGCCGACTGAGGTAGGCTATTAATATCATATTTTTAAAATTTACATAGGCCTAAAGCTAGCTTAATTGACGTTTCGATCCTAGCGGGACCTTTCTCAAAGAGAAAGGTCCTTTGAGAAAGGTCCTGCTAGGATCGAAACGTCAGGCCCACTAAATTTTTAGATTTGCATTTTGGTAATTTTCGTCAGTAATTAGCAATTTGCAACATATTTGTATATCACTTTAGGCCTACAGCTTACATTTATTTCTTAAATGGATAGCACAAGATTGGTCGAGGTCAAAGAATAGCATCCATACGTTGTCTGATCAAATTGCATGAAATAGCACACCTGTGAAAATGTCAGCTCAATCCGCCAACCGAGTCTCGATCATCGAGAAAATAGTGAAATTCCGCTTAATTTGTTTCACGAATATGCATTCAACGAATTGTTCCGAAAAATCGTTTAGATCTAGGGGGTGAGACTTAAACTATTTCTTTACTCATTTCTCAAAAAAATACAGCATTTTTGGGAAAGCAATTAATCAATCTATATAGAAGCCAACACAGACCGATAGTTCGGTCAATAGACCGTGTAAGTTGGCCTCGAGAATGTACGTGTTACCGCGAGATTCCTGACTTCCGGGCTCCTCGGATAGGAGGTAAAGCGTGGAGCGTCGAACGTTTTTGTTAATATATTTTGTATCGCGCCGATTGAAGCAGTTTAAATTATTAGAATTGTCTTATAGGAATAAAATATTAAAATACAATGTGTAAAGTACGTGATTTTGCACGTTTTCGTTTTGATTTTGTATCATTTTGTTTACATGTACGGTATCCACATGTACTGTACAGGACAAGGCGGTTTTCTGGCCCGAATGCGAACCACACCAACTTGGGCGCGATACAAGCAGCACGTATTATAATCACGGACGTGTATACACGTCCGTGATTATAATTATGTACGTCCATGGATCCCCGTGTCGTAATTGCTCACGGCGCGTACCGCAGTCGGGCCGTATTCGCAATACTGTACTTACAACCGGAAGATGAAGGTCGGGTTCTAGTTATTTGTTTTCTCTGCCGTATTCTAATTTTTTGTATTTTTTTTTTGCTCATTCTTATATTTCTAATATACTTAATCCATAAATCTGGGTTTTTAGTTGGAAAGAGACTTTCTTTATTATGTAATAATGCATTAAAACTTGGGTACGCGTTAATCTCCTGTGGCAGGCGGCGCGGAGGTGCCCGGAAGTGTATGGTGCCCGGAAGTTTACGGTGACCTTTTTCACCACGAGATTTACACGGTCTATTCTTCACATTTTGCGAAGAATGTGTGGAGGGTATTGGGGTGCTTCACCGTGTGGTGGTTGTTCGACCCTGGCAAATATGACCTTTGGAATGTTTTTGGTTAGGGTAAATTAGTGGAAAAGAATATGAACGCATTAACAATACGAATGTTGACAATACTATGGTTTAAAGTAAGTATTACCGTAGTATAAAATTATAGGCCTAATACTGTCCACAAGGTTGCAGGAACTTCCGCCTCGAAGAGAGTTTTGCACACAATTGTAGCTTTAAACTTCTTTTAAAATTTTGTTCCGTTAGTACTGAATGGATGGAGTTTTAATTTCTACCCACCCACGATGACACCATTGGCAGTGAATTCAATGCTTTAGGCCTAAGCCTAACTAAGTCGAAGGTTACACGGCGCCAACTATTTTATGTCGGATGCGAGGATCAGCTGATCGAGAGATGTGAGCCGAAAGGCGTCAGCAAATCGGTCATAAACAGTGGGGAAAATTCATCAAAGGCTAACTTAGCCCAAAAATTAAAGGATTTTAAGAAAGTGAAGTTCAAGCTACAATTTCCAGTACCATCGCTATGGTCAAAGGACTGAAGCTGAATTAGTGTGCGGCACCTATTCTTTGAAGTTTTCTCTGCCAGATTTTGACACGCGCCCCCAAGAGTTGTATTTCAGCATCATCTCGCAACGGTTCAATACTTTGCGATTTTAATTTATTATTGTCGCTATAATTACAAGTACTAATGCCAGGGTCGACACAAAATTTAGTGGTGTTAAACGATATGACTGACACATTTTTCTTGTTGGTCGCAATGGTATTGGTCTAGAAATTTACGCACGCAGAATGTAGTGCACTAGTGAGCTGATGCCAGTCTAGGTTTGCTTATTTAAATGACAATAAGGCGGCCTGTTGAATTGAAATGCAGCCATCATGATCCAGTGCGTAGGTACTGCGCTGACTGCTGGTAGTGGTATTGTACATCAGCAGTACGCGACAGATCATAGGCTGTACTACTCTAGTGATACTTATTATAGTTATACAGTGATAGAGAGTAGTACTACATCGTAATTCGTATGCACTTCGTTAACACTGAAACCAAGTCTGTCATTCGGGAAAACTAAAGCCACAATTATTTGAATAAACACGGCAGCTAGTATCACTATAGCCTTTGTATAGGCTAGTACTAGTAAGTAGTACTTTACTGTACTGCAGTATAGTAATATTTAATCATTATGATGATATCTTGAAAAAATGAGTGGGTGTGTCGTGACAGTTGTCCTGCGACTGCTAGTGCGACTTATCTGAAAAGTGAAAATATTTGAGGCAGATGTCGTGTAAATAGCCGGAAGAGCAGGTAAGTGCATGAGCGTGTGATCGGGGGTTTGGTTTCAACATGGGATAGCAATTATTGTTATAACTATAATTTCATTGTACAATGTATAATTATAGTTTTGAATTTTGTGATCGTGCTTTTTAATAATTAGTAATTCTAATTTATCGTAACTGTACCAAACTACCATGGAGGAAGGAAACTGACTTCACTGGCTTCAGTACCTGCGCTCCAGACTTGTTAGTGTTAGTCCGAGCATGGTCCAAGTAACTTGGACCCTTACGATTTCTTTTAAAAAGGGCGATTGTAAGGGTTGCAAGTTACTCGGACTAGTTACAATGTAGAATACAGAGCTGTATGCAGTCATCATGTACAAATGGACGTACGTACTACTATTACTAAGTACTAGTAGTACTACATCATACATGTATGTATGGGGTCAATCTTTATTGGGGTCATTCAATAAACCCGTCGGAGTGAGTCAGTCCGATCTGTTTAATAATGTATTGTACAAAACTGACGTGTTGTTTACAATGGATTGGTACTGACTACAGGTACTAAGTGGTACTGGTAGTAAAGTCCACAATTTTCCGATATTAAAATGTATTTGAAATGTAATTTGTTGTACAACTAGAAGGAAATATTTTAGTTGAATCATGGTTGAATACACTGCTAAGTGTGACTGTATCATGGAGGAAAGAATGCTACACCATACTTTGTAGAACTACTGTATCGTGGGAACCCCAGTTTTCGACGGTACAAGTTTTTGATGCTTGGCCTTACTTCTAACTCACATCGCACAATGAAAACAACTCCGTATAACGATCTCAGACTTCGTATCTTCTGGTTTGTTTTCTGCTCTTTGTCCGTCACCGAAAATGTGGAAATTTAAGGCTTTTCCAGTAGGCCAAACTCGTGTGATTCAAAAAGTTGCTCTTTTGGGGTCTATTTTCCTAGGTACGAAATTGGCAGTTGCTTCGAAGCTCCAGTTTTCTTTATTGTTGGTCCTAAAAAAAATCTGAGTGTACCATCAAACCCCAACATACGTAGAAAAATATTATCACGCAACTTGAGGCAGTCTGTTCTGGGTAAAAACTATGAAGGCTCCTAAAGGGCGTCTCGCTTATATATGTATATATTTTTTAATTTTTTAATTTTTTTAATTATTATTTAAAGGCATAAAGTAACAAAGCCTAATAGACTTTTAAAAAATAATAAAAAAAGAAAAGAGCAGCTAGAGAAAGTACCACGAAGGAGGAAATGTGTCTCTTGAGTGACATTGGGAAAGGTCACGATAACTAAATGTAAATATAAATTATTGTAGTCCAAATTGTTTCTGATCTAAGACAGGTATTTTTAAGATCATGGTAACGGAAGTGCTTGCCATTGCTCTTTAATGCTCTATTACTAGAGTGAAAAGGTATCCTATAAAGCATGCACAGAAGACTGAATTGAATAGGGAAATGGGAGCTTATTGTGGTCAAGGTATTGATACAAGCCTTGCGCATTGTATTGGTGATAGTGTGCCTTAGGCATAGCTTTGTTATGCTGCATTGCCGTAAGGCATAGTTGCAATGTGTCCTCAAAATAGACCTGACTGAAGGTTAAGTAGAAAAGGGTTTAATGAGAAACAAATTCCACTTTTTCATTCAATAATTAAATTTCAAAATTTGTGTCAAAATAAGGACTGTTAACAGGTAGGAAGTAATGGAGTAACCTAAACTAAAGTTTTAGGAATATAAAAATTTAGTGGCCTGACTTTTTGATCCTAGCAGTCAGGAGACTTGAGTTTCCTGATGACGGGCAGAGTACGCACTGCTCGAAATGTTAAGTAACTTATCGTACAGTTCTTTTCAGAGCCACACTGCATGGTGTCACCGCAAACCTTCCACTAAAAAAATATGCTATAAAAAATAAAAATCTCAATTATTTAGAAGCCCCATATTTTGAATATTGTTGATGTAAGTGTACATGTAATTGCAGCCTACTGCAAAGATCAAACCATTATAAATGGCCTCTAATGGAAGTTGAAGGGATTTCCCCAAGGATTTAATTATTTGTCCAGCCATGATGTCATTATTGATATATTGATAAGCAAGTCACCCATCTCATCTACATGTACAATCTCATAGTTCATACAGTGTCTGTGACAGTGATGCACAATAGTTTATTGGGTGTCAGAATAAGGGGCATTCCTTCATCATGTCATAATCTTAGTTGGATTTTGTTGGGTTGAATTTTGAAAGGATTCACACCATGCACATGCAGCCTTTTATTCTTTGTTGAATTAGTTGAAAAGTGCCCTGTACTGTGGGCTTGACAGGTCTGTGTAGTTCCAGTGAATTTCAAATGCTAATAAGCATCCTAATATTGTATACATGTACATGCGTTTGGAGTTGGACTTTGCTCCAGACGTAATCTAAATGTACATTATCCTAGTATAAACCAACAGTTGGATTCTAGACATTGCACTGTGACTGTTCAAGGGACAGATAGCAAGCTAGTACAATGCTTGAACTGACACTGTACACATACATGTATAATTTTCCTCCTGCAATTTAGTTCGGGTATGTACATGTACATATGTATGTAATTATGTACATGTGTACAGTATCATTATTGAACTTTGTGTATATTATTGAAAAAAAAATTCAATGAAAAAACAATGGAAATTTGACTAGCAGCCTACGGTTCATTGTACGTGCACAACTGCACATTGATGAGTCTGGACTTCAAATCCTAGTTCAGCCATTTTTTGTTTGTTTTTTACTATTTTCACTTATTGTTTGACATTTTTCGCGTCAGTTTTCTTAACTGTTTTTTTTTGTAAAAAAAAACACTCAAATATATGTTATAGCATCTATAATAATTATTACAATATTTACATGGGAAAAGTGCTTCTTGGATCATTAATTATTTTAATTGTTCTTCATTTACAGTGGAAATTTTGAGAGTAGCATCATTATTGGTTGCTTTTACACAGAGTGGAAGGTTTTGCATCCTTTCTGTCCATCATGTCGACTGTCCTTGTTGACGACTTAGCAACACTTGAAACCCTGGATGAAGCTGCCATATTGGAGGAGCTGAAAAGAAGATATGCCAATGATCGTATCTATGTAAGTATGTTTTATAGCCAAGGGTTTCCCTGGAATTTTCAGAAACCAAGGTGACAACTGCTGGGTGGGAATTTTTCTCTTTTGGGGGTCAAGCCCACTTTGGTCTTTGATAAGGGCAAATGTGAAAGGGCACAAGGCCAAAATGCAGGCCACCAAGGCCGAAAGAATTAAGTGGAAGAAAAACAGGCCAGTGCAAAGACTAATTTGGTTTGGGCATTTGCATTTACTAGCAATATAACAAAGATGACATCAGTTTCAACAGTGCGGCTTACATTCTGAAAACTATAATAGGTTTATCGTAAAATGGCACTTGCAGTCGCAGACTGATCAAAGCCATTGCAGGGTTGACCACAGGTTTGCTTGATATGTGAATGCATTAATTTCAGCTCATGATAATTGATCAATGTTAGGGCTTCAGAAAGAATAGAGTATAATTATCTGTGTTAATCTGTCCAAAATTATATGTTGGTCATGTTTGATGCTCATTTCGGTGTCATGACTACAGAAAATCAAAGCTGTACAGGGAAAGAATGAGTTTTACTTCTCTATCAATTATTGTATTTTCTCAGTGGGCATCCTTATGCAATTTACCAATTTGATTTTGGCAATACTGTACACGTAATAAGAAAGTACTCACTTTAGTACTCACATCTCCTTGCAGATATTGCATTGCATGAACATTGAAATATGTATATTTTTCTATATGCAATCCCTGTCCTATTTTGTTCACAGACATATATAGGAGATATTCTGATTGCTATCAATCCATACAAGCCACTTCCAATTTATTCCTACCAGGTAAGTGAATTAACCCTGACCTTCCTCAATCCTCAGGACTCCACAATCCTTTGGGTTGTGTTGGAGGATTGTGGAAGATTGAGGAAGGTTGTTAAATTTACACTGGAGGATTGTGGAGGATTGAGGAAGCATGCTACAATGAGATCTTGGAGGATTGTGGAGGATTGAGGAAGGTTGTAAAATTTACACTGGAGGACTGGGGAGGACTGTGAAGGATTGAGGAGGGTTCTAAGTAAACAGTACTAGGGGATTAGGGTTAATATTTCCAGAAAAAAATATCACAGAACAATGATATTGATATTTTGAAAACAGATTTAAGCATTTCCCTGTGTAGTAAGTAGTAAACAGTATCACTACATGTATCTACATGTATCATGTAACCCATCATCCAAGCATTGGTATTATACAAAGGCAGAAAGGTCCTGCTAGCATTGAAACGTCAGGCCGTCTTAGTTTTTTGAGTTTTGCTTGTAGGTAATTTAGTCAGCAAGTACTGGTAGTTGGCATCATTTTTATATGTGACCCGGCACAGCGACATGAGGAACTAGAAATTTATGTCTGTTGGCAAACAGAACATAACGCTTTTCCGCATCTGGTTCTCTTTAAAAAAAAAAAAAAAAAAAAATTGATCAAAAAAATTTGACATCAACGGGATTCGAACCTGTAACCTCCATTCCTAACACAAAACGCACGTGCATATTTTGTGCACAAAGTGTATGGGACATCATTATATTTTTCAAAAAATCATAATAATTCTGAACAATGGTCAATTGCTTCCAAACTCAGGATTTAGAATGTCTAGCCCAATAGCTAAACGCCCATCAAATTTCGAGAAGATTGACCTTTGGCAAATATGTGTTTTAAAAACACGCATTTTGATGACGTCACGATTGCGTCATGGCATTGTGGCTCCGGAGGGTGTTTCTAGACTACATCCCTAATAGATATAAACAAAAAAAATAAAAAAATCTTGCTCCGTAGGCCAAATATGCTCAATTGAATGTTAAAATCTTAAAAGTTTATGACCTCATTAATATTCATGAGATGACATCACGATCAAATGAGCGCAATTTTTGGATACACCTTTTCCCAACTTAGATATTGTGCAAACTTGGAACAAAACGAAATTGCTTTTTTGCTTTTATTGCAGTTTGAAATTTGCCTCTTTAAAGCGCTGTCACGTGACACGTGGTGACGTCATGAAGTTTTAAAGACAACTGTGCACAACTTCAGCAAGGGCTCTATGCATTTGTCAAGTTTGAACAAAATCAAAGTTTGTACAATGGCAAAAGTGCCCTCCGAAAAAAAACCCTGTGCTTTGTCTATGGGATTTTGGCACAAGAAAAAGAAGAAGAAGAAGAAGAAGAAGAAGAAAAAAATCAGAACAACAACAATAGCTTTTTCGCTTCGCGGCGAAAAAGCTAATCAGAACAACAACAATAGCTTTTTCGCTTCGCGGCGAAAAAGCTAATAATCCCACCAAAACACTTTTCGAGTAAACAACGCCTGAAGTCAAAGTATCTTCTCAATTCGATTCAATTCCGGAAAGTTAATGTATTGGAGGATATTATGTCCAAAGGATTTTTCCGAAATCTGTCTCTAAATGATATAAAAACGAGGATTTCGGGGGAGTGTTTGTGTACTGTTTTCATGAAAATGTAAAGTTACTGCCTTTTTGAATGGCCGCTTTCGCGGAGTTAGACTGGGGCTGCTATAATGTCTGGTACCAAATGAACGAGCGAAGTCCCCTTGTACTATTTACAACAAAGTTCACACGGAAATAATTTTGATATCATTTGAAAGCTAATGGTATACTCTTTCACATCATTAGGAAATCTTAAAATCTCAAAAGTGGGGGTTATTCCTCATTATGCTGTGCCGGGTCACATATTACTTAAAATGTAATTTTCAAATGAATTAGGAATGGCAAATGGTATAAATCTCATAAATTCTCTGGCCAAAGTGCATGTGCTTTAAGTATTGCTGCATAGTGTTCAATGGTTGTTTTTGTTCCAGATATCATGTTCCTACACAAACCTCCAGTATCGGCAGGCACTTCCTCCACACATATTTGCTGTAGCAGACAAGGCATACAGCAGTATGAAGAGGCTCAGCATGCGCCAGTGCTGTGTCATCAGTGGGGAGTCAGGGGCAGGGAAGACAGAAACTGCCAAATATCTCATTGGACACATTATTAGCCACTGCAACAGTCACAAGAAGAACCTTCAGGAGAAGATTCTCCAGGTATTGGATAACACAAACTTACAGAATGTAGTCTCCATTTCTTGTAACTCAGTGCAACTTAAAGTTTAAGTCAGGGATTCATAAGAAAGGCCACTACATCCATGAAATTGCTTTTGTATCACTGAAAGCCACCAGAGATTCATAAGAAAGGCCACTACATCCATGAAATTGCTTTTGTATCACTGAAAGCCACCAGAGATTCATAAGAAAGGCCACTACATCCATGAAATTGCTTTTGTATCACTGAAAGCCACCAGAGATTCATAAGAAAGGCCACTACATCCATGATATTGCTTTTGTATCTCTGAAAGGCACCAGGGATTCATGAGAAAGGCCACTACATCCATGATATTGCTTTTGTATCACTGAAAGCCACCAGAGATTCATAAGAAAGGCCACTACATCCATGATATTGCTTTTGTATCACTGAAAGCCACCAGAGATTCATAAGAAAGGCCACTACATCCATGAAATTGCTTTTGTATCACTGAAAGCCACCAGAGATTCATAAGAAAGGCCACTACATCCATGAAATTGCTGTTGTATCACTGAAAGCCACCAGAGATTCATAAGAAAGGCCACTACATCCATGAAATTGCTTTTGTATCTCTGAAAGGCACCAGGGATTCATGAGAAAGGCCACTACATCCATGATATTGCTTTTGTATCACTGAAAGCCACCAGAGATTCATAAGAAAGGCCACTACATCCATGAAATTGCTTTTGTATCACTGAAAGCCACCAGAGATTCATAAGAAAGGCCACTACATCCATGATATTGCTTTTGTATCTCTGAAAGCCACCAGGGATTCTTAAGAAAGGCCACTACATCCATGATATTGCTTTTGTATCACTGAAAGCCACAAGGGATTCATAAGAAAGGCCACTACATGTACATCCATGATATTGCTTTTGTATCTCTGAAAGTCACCAAGGTTGATTGACTTCACAGATATTTGCAGCCAGAAGTCTTAATGGGCATTTGTTGTGTCAACATGCTACTGAACTGAATCAGCTTTTCATTTCAATGTTACTCTCATCTGATTGGTCCTTCCACAGGTCAACCCATTACTGGAGGCATTTGGCAATGCACGAACCGTCATGAATGACAATTCCAGTCGCTTTGGGAAATTCATAGAGCTGAAATTCAGTCATGATGGAAGAATAGTTGGAGGTATGATGAAACAGAAATTCCAACAGAAAACTGGAGTGCACATTTCATTAGGATGATAATTTATAAATAGGTTGGCCAGATAAAATTTTAACATTACAGTGATTTGTTTTGTTTTCAATCTTTGCAGCCACAATTGATCAGTACCTTTTAGAGAAATCCCGGGTTGTCAACACTGGCAAAGGAGAAAGAAACTTCCATATCTTTTACTATATGTTTGCTGGACTGACAGAGCAGCAGCTGTTGAATCTTCTGCTCTCACCCCCTGAAAAGCACAGGTAAAGATCCATCCTAATGTCTCTAGCACAAATGAATGGCCCATAGAGTGCAGTTCAAATTGATGGGCCTGTCCTGTCCTGAAAAGATTTGAGTCTATAGTTTCCACTTTTATTTTTATTTTCAAACAAACAAAAGAAAGAAAAGTCTGGTTGGGAGATTATAAATGATTTGTGAAAAGTAATGAACCTTTGCTGGGGTAGGTGGGGGTGCCAGTCTGAAGCAATTGACCGTTGACCATGAGTTTAGAATATTGGACATTTTGGGAAACATGTTTTGTTAATTGATTCTGTGATGAGTCATTGCATCATAATAATATGCCTAGAATTACAATGTTAATACTCCTCTGATAAATATGACTGTCCCTGTGTGAAATATACTAACAGAAATTGGTGTAAATTGTTTCCACTTTCCATTTGGACCTCAAATTATATTATCTGGAACATCATTATTAAGTACTTCAAACATTATTTTGTATTTGCTTATGTTCTTATAACAAAATTACTGTTTTGAAAAATGGGAAAGAAGATTTGATAGGACCAGGATCTGAAGCCAAGAGCTCTGGTTGAATGTAGTATGGACTTAACCTTGCTTAACTTACTCAGACAGAATATACTACAGTGACTGTTTGGGAAGAATGCTGGAACATTAAGCCAGAGGTCTTGGGGTCAAGTACTGGTCCAGTCAAATGTTCTTTCCATTTTTCCAAATATTAAAAGAAATTCCAGCCAGTTTTCTTTATTTTATTTGATCAAAAATGTATGTTCTATTTTGTATTTACTGCATCATACATTTATAAAATGTGTTGCAAATGTGTTCTTGTGTGCTGTGATATAATTGCTGCACATTGTGTGATATTACAGGATATTGAATGCAGTCCAGGGTCAGAGTGTCTATGAGAGTGAGGAGGAATTTCTCTTCAATCAAAAGATGTATGATGAACTGCAGGACATTATGGAACTGGTGGGGTTCACGCAAGAGGTAATCTACACATAGATATATCCAAAGTGAAAGCAATCTTTCAAAAGATGTTCCTTTATTAAAAAGATCCATATTGCTTACTGACATGAATCACCCAAAATATAAATCCTGGTCTGATGTTTTCATGCTATTTCAAAGGCAAAGAAAGTTCTACAAAGTTAAAATCAATTTTTTTTATCAAAAACTAACAATGACTTAGTCTGTTGTATGGATGTTTTCATTTGAAAGCTTATAATTATTTTTAATACATTTATTACCATTTAATAGAAATCAAACATTTCTTGATTGAGTCATGTTTTATGCAATGAATATGTAGCATATCTAACTGATACCGCTTAATGTAATTTTTACACAGGATATCTGGATGATATTTACCATTCTGTCAGCCATTATCCAAATAGCGGATATTGATTTTGATTTTGATGAAGAGACAGGAGGGTCATTCATTGTTGACGAGTATATCCTCAAAGTGGGTGAGTTTGTAAAGAGACATACAGTACAAAGAGATATACGGCAGTTAATGGTTGAATGGCTGGCACCCCTACTCTGGCAATGACCAGTTGACTATTTGGAAAGGCCACCATCTAATGATTGGATAGCTCAGATGATAAGAGCTCTAGTACGCAAGAACCAGAGGTCTCTTGTGAAAGTCCTGATCCAGTCAAAGTTTTCTTTGCAATTTTCTTCTATATTGTTTTGAAGTTCCCTGTCAGTTTTTCCTGTATTTTGTTTGACTTGAATTGAAAAATCTGCATCCACTTTGTGTGATCCCCGAGCTGCTGTAGCCAGGTTTACAACAATTGGTTGTTTGCATCTGAATGAAAGTGGGGGCGTAATCCCTGGAGGTTTATGACAGTTAATGGTTCAATGATTTTGCCTGGCGCCCTCACCCAGCAAAAACTATTTAGGAAGGCCATCATCTGAGGGCTGGATAGTTCAGATGGTAAGAGTGCTGGTAAGCAAAACCTGAGGTCTTGGGTGCATCTTCTACTCCTGGTCCAGTCAAAGTTGTCTTTGCCATTTTTCAAAAATGATTTAAGTTTTTGTGATAATTTAATGTAGTATAATTTGACATTGTTTCTTTGGACAGTCTGCAACCTGCTTGGCTTGGATGTGGTTGAGATGGCAACATCACTGGTATCCAATGTGACTTACACTAGAGGTATGTTTTTTGTTGACGTATGCATTGCCTCTGCATATTTCTGTTTGATTTTTTTTATCCAGGGGTATGTGATCTATGACAACCTAGGAAAAGCAAATTATAAGCCTATTACTAGCAATTACTGTAAATTTGCACGGATGATTTTTGCCATCTTCAGGGCTCGAAATTCGTAATTTGGGGTCCAACGTCACTTTGGCCTTTGAGAAGTCAAATTTTCCTGGGGGCACCAAGGCCACTTATGAAGGCACGACGGGCAAAGACAAAAAATTAAAAGGGCACGGAGGCCAGATGAAGGGTTTGCTTGCATACTGGGGTATCAGGGAATAAGGGATTCCACGGTATTTAATTGGCGATTGAGGCCCTTGAGACGTGATTTTTTACAAAAGTCAAAAGGAAATAAAATCAGGGTGAAAAACCCACCGACATTATGTAAAGATCCGTATGTTATTCAATTAGAAGAATTCACAGGCATTTTTGTTTGAAAAGTTGTGTGAGCTATGGAGTACGAAGGCAAAATGACCGACATGATCCATGCAGCAGCAGTTTTCTGACCGTGCGACGCGGCCGACATCACTGATAACAACACGGCCAAACTGCGGAGCATCGTGTTTAGGCCAACACAGAAAAGGATGCACGCATGTACAATTGTACAACCCTGTACAATTTTTGCAAGGAGGATAAGTTACTTCCATGGCACATTTTCCGTAATTTTTTCGTCCAAGTAATTTTCAAATGGATTTCACTGAGGAACCTGGGCCCACCGCGATCAATGGACCATTGAGGAAGGAAGATCGGACCGCAAAAAAGTACTGGAAAACTTTTACTTTCCATCTTGCGTGTTTGGGCATTAAAAACAAGTGTACCCCACCTTATCTGATCGTTGATATATTTCCCTGTCGGTGGAGAAACCCAAATTTCAATTCAAATCCAAAGTTTTTCCCTTCAGCCAAGTAAAATACCATCTTTTTTCAAGTCTAGGAATACAGAATCAGGAACAGGATCGAAGTGCGAAGACTGGAAAGACGTCACCGTTAATACAATGCATGTGTGGCATGCTTTCTCGATCCTTTCCTCAATGGTACCCGGCGATCCGATCCAAATACGTGGGACGGTTGGATGAATGTTTACCAGCGAATAGGACATGCCGCTGAACTATAGCAGTGTGCAGTATACATAGTGCACACGGTGTAGGATACAGTCTGTACGTACTGTACATGTACATACAGTACTGTAATGCTCGCGTGCGCTTGTCAGCAGACGCAGAAGCTCCGCTTTTTCGGAATAATAATCGTAACAATGCGAACAATATCTACACATAATAGGCTCCTTTTGGCAAGGAGTTTGATGATTCAAATTATCCAAATGTCAAACCGGCCGCTGAAGGGCACCACGGCCAAAGTATCAAAGGGGCACGGTAAAACTGGCCGTTGATTTCCTCATTTTTATAACAGGCACTACTGCCAGTCGAAGGGCATTGACAGCACTGGCCATCGTGGCCGTCGTGAATTTCAAACCCTGCATCTTGTTTTTTGCTTTGTTCTTCACTCCCATTGTCCAGGTATCCTTTCTATTAAAGGTATTTGGATTTCATTCGTGGTTGTGTGTTCCATTCTTTTTACTACTGTGTCCTCACTATTGTGCTTATTTAGAAGAATTTGCTGGACAATTTCTGAAATTATTCTCACCATTATTATTTTTAATTTGTAATATTTCTCCAGGTGAACAGATCTTAACACTGAAGACTGTTGCACAAGCTAATGATGGCCGCGATGCATTGGCTAAAGCCCTGTACAGTAAGCTGTTTGCTTGGATAGTCAAACAAATCAATACACTCATAGCGCCTGATCCACACTCACAAGGGTGAGTAATGTGACTCAATCTTGTTACCATGTGTAGAACTGCTGAGTGAGTATGGGTCTGAGGGGAGCCTGGAAGTCATTTCTGCCAACAGCAGTCTCCTAACAACAGATACTGGCTCTCCTAATTCAAACTTACCCATCAAGAGATTCTGCACATGGTGTCTCTGCAAACCTATTTACTACTTGACGTTGACCACCTATAACCACCAAATGGAGGATTTGAATAATGTGCCATTTTGCT
The DNA here is from genome assembly GCA_949987565.1 of Luidia sarsii. Classification (NCBI taxonomy): domain Eukaryota; kingdom Metazoa; phylum Echinodermata; class Asteroidea; order Paxillosida; family Luidiidae; genus Luidia; species Luidia sarsii. The sequence goes on from OX465121.1 coordinate 2,766,097, forward strand.
CAGCCGCTTAACAATCAGAAAAACTAGATACACTGTATGTATGAAATAATTCAGTGAGTTCACCATGTATACCTGTGAGTCAAACCTGGCAGCCTTTGGACATCCATTTTGCTGTGTCTGGATTCAGAGGGCACGACACATACATGTAGCAATGCTACCAAGGCTCCAAAGCTGTTTAAATGCATGTAGTGTGAAAATCTAAGATCTGGGAATGATATAATCATCTTCATAGCATTTCCGTTGCACATTGCCTGGCCCATTTATTCCCTGTACGTAAATGGCAAAGCCGTGCAGTCACCCATGATCACAGTGCAGAATTCACTAAGGATTTTTGTGACATATATGTCCCCTGAACTCCAGTAATCTACAGACAGCTTCCTGTATACGTGAACAACAATATACAATCACTTTCTCATTACTTTTTTGGGAAAAAATTCCAGTAACTTTCAATAAAAATTTCTGTGCGCCAAAATAAAAGGCTTGCACAGTGGACTCTGCTTTTGGTAAGCTATTCCAGGACTCTGGCTGCCAGGACTTTGCAGAGCTTTTCAGCTGTGATTCTAACTATGACGAGGTGCCATGATTGATGATTGTGTCCCTGTACATAACAATGGATCTGCGTAAGGCAACAATGGTGATGATTGGCCGGAAACTCCAAGGAACATTGAATAGATTTTGGCATGCCAGACACTAAGGCCTCACTGAATACTGTCTATTCAAGGGCTTAGGATGATGATTGACAGGCAATTGCAGCCACACTCTTGCCCAGCACCTTTTTGATGCAGATGAAGTTCCCATACCATTGAGTATCACATTTTCTGCCATTATTTTTAAAACAAAGTGATAGATCTGCTATAACAGAGGCAAACAGATAAACAATTAAGGAAGGGAGGGTTTGAGAACCTGGCTGTGCATTCACGAGTCTATACATTGCAAGATGTAACTGGCTATGAAATAGAGGCATTTCTTGCCATATTGTTGCTAATGGGCATTGACTGACAGGCAAACAATGACTGAAGGCAAACAATGACCTACTTGTATACTGGACCACCAAGAGCACCATGCAGGCTCCAGGTATTCAGTTCATCATATCCTGGGATCGCTTAGAGTTGATGTTAGCGCCATGACCATGTGAAACCCTCACAACACCAGCAGGCTCTAACCATGACCGCCAAGGAATGATCAACGTAGTGATGGAGCTGCTCATAGAAAGGTGGCAATGTGCTTACTATCCTGGACGTGAACTGTCAGTTGATGAGATAATCACTCCCTTCAAAGTACACATTGCTATGAAGATCTATAAACCAACAAATCCCACAAATGGGGTCTCAATTGAGGAATCTTGGATAAGCCAGAACGTGGGTACATATGAAAGAGGGTATCATGTCTACAATTTGTTTTCTTTGTTGGTGCTTGTTACACTACGAGTCAACTGCTCTAGCACCCAAGATGTTATCAAAAAAGTTATCTGAAGAAAGGTGATCCACTTTGCACTGCACGCAAAGATCCATTCCTTTTTTTTCTTGGCATGACATATGTCAACTGAATGTCCTGACCACCATGCCCAATGTGATAAGCATGTCAGCGCACATCCTTGAGAAGTAGAGAATTATGCAGCCATAGAAGTGTACACAAAGGTCATGGGAGGAGTAGATAGAGCAGACTAGGGAGTGTGGTACACTGTATTATCTGAAGATCTGCTAAAACCTCAAGTGGTGAAAGAGGGTTTGTGTATATTATCTTCTTGAGTTCAGATATGTTAACGGCTGGAAACTTTGGAAAGCCTTTCATCCAGGGAAGTGCCAGAGACCCAAGAATTATTCCAGATTATACATGGCATACTTGAGTCCCATGATTATGAGGGACAAATAGGGAGACCAGGACGATACGGCACGGATACACCCTTGAGACTGACAGAGTGACACTTCCTGGGTGTGTGCAATGACCAACCACCATCAGGAGGAAATCTAAGCCAGACTGCATTGTGTGCTCCAATTGTTGAATCAGGCAGCACCAGATAGAGCTGTATAGCATTGAATGCATGACAGCATCGTGTGCAGCTCTATGTTCCCAATGCAATACAGCAATGTGTGCAGCTCTATGTTCTCACTGCAATACAGCAATGTGTGCAGCTCTATGTTCCCAATGCAATACAGCAATGTACGCAGCTCTATGTTCCCATTGCAATACATCGATGTGTGCAGCTCTATGGTCCCACTGCAATACAGCAATGTGTGCAGCTCTATGTTCCCACTGCAATACAGCAATGTGTGCAGCTCTATGTTCCCACTGCAATACAGCAATGTGTGCAGCTCTATGTTCCCACTGCAATACAGCAATGTATGCAGCTCTATGTTCCCACTGCAATACAGCAATGTATGCAGCTCTATGTTCCCACTGCAATACATCAATGTGTGCAGCTCTATGTTCCCACTGCAATACAGCAAAGTGTGCAGCTCTATGTTCCCACTGCAATACAGCAATGTATGCAGCTCTATGTTCCCATTGCAATACATCAATGTGTGCAGCTCTATGTTCCCACTGCAATACAGCAATGTGTGCAGCTCTATGTTGCCACTGCAATACAGCAATGTGTGCAGCTCTATGTTCCCATTGCAATACATCGATGTGTGCAGCTCTATGTTCCCACTGCAATACATCGATGTGTGCAGCTCTATGTTCCCACTGCAATACAGCAATGTGTGCAGCTCTATGTTCCCACTGCAATACATCAATGTATGCAGCTCTATGTTCCCATTGCAATACATCAATGTATGCAGCTCTATGTTCCCACTACAATACAGCAATGTGTGCAGATCTATGTTCCCACTGCAATACAGCAATGTGTGCAGCTCTATGTTCCCACTGCAATACAGCAATGTACGCAGCTCTATGTTCCCATTGCAATACATCGATGTGTGCAGCTCTATGGTCCCACTGCAATACAGCAATGTGAGCAGCTCTATGTTCCCACTGCAATACAGCAATGTGTGCAGCTCTATGTTCCCACTGCAATACATCAATGTGTGCAGCTCTATGTTCCCACTGCAATACAGCAATGTGTGCAGCTCTATGTTCCCACTGCAATACAGCAATGTATGCAGCTCTATGTTCCCACTGCAATACAGCAATGTATGCAGCTCTATGTTCCCATTGCAATACAGCAAAGTGTGCAGCTCTATGTTCCCACTGCAATACAGCAATGTATGCAGCTCTATGTTCCCATTGCAATACATCAATGTGTGCAGCTCTATGTTCCCACTGCAATACAGCAATGTATGCAGCTCTATGGTCCCACTGCAATACAGCAAAGTGTGCAGCTCTATGTTCCCACTGCAATACAGCAATGTATGCAGCTCTATGTTCCCAATGCAATACAGCAATGTATGCAGCTCTATGTTCCCACTGCAATACAGCAATGTGTGCAGCTCTATGTTCCCACTGCAATACAGCAATGTATGCAGCTCTATGTTCCCATTGCAATACAGCAATGTATGCAGCTCTATGGTCCCACTGCAATACAGCAATGTGTGCAGCTCTATGTTCCCACTGCAATGCAGCAATGTGTGCAGCTCTATGTTCCCACTGCAATACAGCAATGTGTGCAGCTCTATGTTCCCAAAGCAATACAGCAGTGTACCGGTATGCAGCTCTATGTTCTGAAAGATCAAGACAGTGGATTTTGTCCATGTCTGTTAATTTGACCGAAGATTTGTGAGGCTTCCCAATGAATGTTAACCACTTCGCGCCAGGACCTCCGTATCCGGAGCTCCATTGGCTTGACTATGGGACGGGGCCCTCCGAATCCGGGCACCACTATTGTCCACATTCTAAACAAAGACTCTTTTCAGCTTAGAACAAAGCAATACGAAACAGTACAAAGACCCTTTCTGACGCAAGTTGTCACATGAATTGCAAGATTAGCAGCAGTAATTGTGCAATTGTGGGACTTCAACTGTGGAGGATCGAGGGATACCGCGCTGCCGCTGAAAGCATGTGGGGGACATTGTCTTTGCATGCAACACAACCCAACGGTCGTCTGTCTGGCATTGGAATTCCCCCACATTCTTTACCATAATCTGTATACTTGAAGATTTGACTGCCTTGAGTGGAGGCTGGAGTCTGCTGTCAGGGATTGTCAGCAGCGTACACGCACGCACACACACACACGTCTGTTACGGTCCATTGACGATGCACAAAGGGCCCTTTTTCGAACAAATAATCTCTTGACAAAAGCCACAACGACGTCCAATTTGTGTCAGGTTTTACTCTCTTGTACCCATAGTAAACCCTTATCGATTTATTTCACAGAAATATATTGTTCCGATTGTTTTAGCGAGATTTGAAAATGATGCATTGTTCAAAAAACCCCGTATGGCGGTCATCGGCGCTGAAAAAAACCCCGGCGCAAAGTGGTTAAATCAGGTGCTATAAACATTGAATGGATTTTTTAATTTGGGTGAAAATAAAAACATTTGCATCTCCATTGCCAGAAGTGCTATATTGACTCCTTTATATCTCATTTGATTGGGAATACTATACAATACAACCTCTCTTTTCTTTTCTGTTTTCATTTAAAGCTTTAAACCCATGAGAATAAATGTATGATTTTGGATGATTGGTTGATTGGTTGAATTTGGATCTCCACAAAAGAAATGCAGCACCAGGATGTTTGTGTGTGTGCAATATGTTAATAGCGTGCTAAGGATTAATGGATGTTAATGACAACCCTTTTCCCCCTCACAGAGAAACCCCTGGATGTGAGATTGGCATTCTTGATATCTATGGCTTTGAAAGCTTTGAGAAAAATAGTTTTGAGCAGCTCTGCATCAACGTAACCAACGAGCAACTGCAGTTTTACTTCAATCAGCGTATCTTTGCCTGGGAACTAGCTGAGTATGCCAGTGAGGGCATCTCACATGCCAAGATCAAGTTTCAGGACAACCAGCCAGTATTGGACCTTTTCCTCGCTGTAAGACTATTATCATTTTAGATCAGTCAAGAGATTTAGATGGCCTGACGTTTCAATCTTAGCAGGACCTTTCTCAAAGGACGTTGTGTCTCCTAAATTTGTTGAGATTTTCAGTTGAAGTCATTTGAGTCAGTAAGCAGTGTGCAAAATCTTTGTATCACGTTAATGTAATTATTAGTGGATGACAGCAAAATTTAACGACTTTGAAGTTTCATTTCTTGTTGAAACTGTGACTAAGTTATAGGTTTTATGCCACCTATTGCTACCTGAACTCATAAATGCTAAATGGCTTGTGAGCGTGATAGTTGTAAAGAATGTAATGTGTAGGTGAACCAATGTTTTCTAAAAGTTTACAGTCTTTTGTATGTATGAGAGTGTGGGGTTAAGTCACCAATGAAATTGTGCTGGGTGACTTACCCCAACTTGATTTCTGTCTGAGGCAAACTCCGTTGCTGTGCATGCATGGTGCGCCATAGGGTGAACGATGAGGGTCGCCACTGGCACAATCTTGCCTCAATTGTGACCTTGACTATTTGATACCTACATGTATGTTCAGATGACGATGATGAAAATAGACGAACAAGACAACAAAAGTAATGTGACACCGAGATGATCCAAAAATAATATACATGATAGAAAATAAAGAGTGACGAAGATAGGAGATATTGATAGAGTGTGTGTCTGGGTTAATCTGAATTCCCCCAAAGAAGTGTCATTGCTAAACGATGAAGGGATGAAACGATGAAGTCATTATGTACATTATTGGTTGCAGTCAACAACAAAAACCAAAAATTGTAGTGCTGCTACTGTACAATAGTAATCAACATCAGTAAAAGATTTGTTTGCAATGGTTGTGTATGGTGAAATCTAAAAAAGTAACGAAGTTCTGCTTTTTAGTACAGATGTCTTAATCACCAAATAGGAGACTTTGTAATGCTGATGATCAGAGACATAAAGGCCCTTTTTTCAAAGTTGTGCATGTGCTCTGAACTACACCTACACAGTACTGTTTTAGTTCAAATATTGACTAACATCCATTCATTGATCTGTATCATTGTGTAGAAGCCTCTTGGCTTGTTCTCTATTCTTGATGAAGAGAGTCGCTTCCCCCAGGCCTCAGATGTGACATTTGTCAGCAAACTCACCAGTAATCATGGCAAAAGTAGCACCTTTCTCAAGCAGAAAAAGTCCCGTGGCCAGACAAAGTTTGGAATCAAACATTATGCTGGTGAGGTAGGTGCAGGTTTGACTTCTTTCTACCAATGAATAATCATGAACAATATTTTTCCTGTCTTCATTTTTTGTCAGTAAGTTATTACCAAATTCTTATTACCAAATATCCTGTGTTTAAAATGCATTTCAAGTGATCATTTCAAATATTTACTGTTGTAAGGGGTTTCAGAGATCAAGTTATACAGACTTAAGTTCACTCATCGCTGTTTTCTTGATTTTATAACCTTTTTTTCTATTTCACATAAGTCCGGATTTAAGTATAAATTTTATACTTCATGATGGTTCTTCATAAATAGCAGATTGAGCATGACATGGGACTAACACGTACTAAACCAGAACTCAATCAGTCGTACCATGCTTACAGTATACTGTACATATACTGTACTCTACAAAAGGAAAGCAGAGTAGCTGCATGTACCGTAGTTTGGGAGTGAATACAGGGAGTCTTATATGCATCTGTGTGTATGAAATCAATTTAATATGGGGACATTTTTGCTTGTTGTCATGGCTGTCTTGTCTAGCTATGGTATGATGCTGAAGGATTTCTGGAGAAGAATCGCGACACATTTAGTGCCAATTTGACGGACAGCATGCTACACAGCCAGAATGGACTGCTACGATTCCTCTTCTCAACCAGCGAGTTAGAACTACCAGAAACGTGAGCTCATTCATCTCAATAGACCTTATGTATTGATGCCAATATTTAGAAATAAAACAATGATCAAACAAAGGACAATGTGCTGTGTGAAGTGTGTAGGATAGGACTAAGTGGCCCTTTGAACTCTACCTAATGGTCTTTTACAAAAATGACATGGGATGTTTATAAAGGTCAACCTGGAGTGATTTGCTCCATTGACCCTAACACCAGCAGAAACTTCATAATCCCATAATGTTTTTTAACCATTACACTTCAGGAAACAGACATGCTTGTGGTATTCCCAAGTTAGTGTTAGGGATAATGAAAAGTAGGGACAATTCATTTTGTGTAATGTACATGTACATTGGCTGTGTGTACACACACATGAACATACACAATTTCCAACATTTAGATTTTTTACTTGAACTTTTGCTTGCAATACTAATAATTGTATAATAGTGAAACCTAGATAGCATAATCTAGTGGAGAAATAGTTAGGAAGCTGATTCCCTAGCTGCTGATTTGCTAACTACCTACATTACTGACTTTCAACAGATCTTCACTTTCACCATCCTTACAACTTGTTTTTTTGGTTTTCTTTTAGTAGGACCCAGTCCAGTCCGTATTCAGTCCCACAAAGCCAGAAGGACATTCTGCAGTGTAAACCACCGCCCAAAATCATTCATGATGGTACAGTCAGTCTGTCGCGTGCTGCAACCCGCAAACTAAAAAAACAGTGAGTAGGAAAGCTTCACTAGGTACCGGTATACAAGGCCTATTCCATGAAATGTAATACATGTAGTTTAATTTATCTTCAAAACTTTCAGGGCCTGGCATTTTAATCCTAGCTGAATCTTTCTCTCAAAAATGTTGAGGACCCAACGTTTCAATCCTTGCAGTACCTTTCTCAAGGGCACAAACTTTCTCTCAGTCTTCATTTACTTTTATGTTTGTAATTTGGTTGATTTGGAAGTTGAAGGTTTTTAGGATTCAGTTACACGTGGATGCCTGTTGATGTCACCTTCAGTGCACATCATTCAGAATCACAATTCTTGACAGATTTGGTACTTTTTTGAGAAATGTTAACTGAAACTGAAATTAATATGTTACTGTTGATTCTGTTGTTAAAAGATTGCTGTGTGTTTGATTAAGTGATTTTAAAAACTGATTTTTTTTTTTTTGGAATTCATGATTGGATAGAATGAAGGATGGAAAGCCACATCAGAAACAAGATAAGAAATCAGCCACCATGCAATCCATCAGCTCACACTTCAAGGTTAGTACTGGTAGGAAATCAAACTGATTCATAGATTTAAAGTGGTATACAAAATGTTGCAAACTGCTTACTGACTAAAATTACCAAAATGCAAATCTCAAAATTTAGTGGGCCTGACGTTTCGCTCCTAGCAGGAACTTTCTCTGCCTTTGAGAAAGGTCCTGCTAGGATCGAAACGTCAGGCCCACTAAATTTTGTGATTCAAAGATTCACAAATAAACAGGGCCTAACCTTATCCTTTAAGAAAAGTCCTGATGAAAACATTAGGCCCGCCATAATTTTTGAAATTAAAGTCAGTAAACATTAACAGCATTTCACAACATTTTTTAATACAGTATTATGCAAAAATGGTGCAAACTGCCTACTGACTAAAATGACAAAAAAGGGAATATCAAAAATGATGTTCGGATCTTAGCAAAAATTCAAAATTTCCGGCTCACAACATTTGTGTATATTAACTTAAGCCTGTTTCAGAGGATGGATCCTCAATGTAACTTGCACAATTGAATTTGAATATTGAGAACTGCATCACACCAGATCATGCATCCAGCTTTGTAAAATTTGTCAGGTTATACATCTGCATATATAGGTGAAAAAGATTAGCATGTAACTTGTTTTTTTGTAATATTCCAAAAATGGTAAATTGGTTAATGGCTTGAATGATGTCTGCACTAGATAGCGGGAGTCGTGGTTTGGAATCCTGTCTGAGCTGCCTGATATTTTTTCCTCATGCATCTGGCAAAGCACTGAGCGCTCGGGGCTTATTACGTCGAGCAGGGCAAACCTTCATTGAATTACATTCTCTTTGACGCAAATAGCATGTTATATTTGTGACTTGAATGACAAAAATGCAAATTTGATGACCTGACATTTTTATCCTAGCATGACCTGGTTGTTTTTGATTTTCTTTTTCTGCTAATAATTGTAAATGTTTGCTTCACCAACAAATGCAAAAAAGCAACTGTTTGCTGATGTACGGTTGCGTCCATCAATAGGGCAAACAATGATTCAGTTCCATGATTTGCTTGACATTTGTCTGGTATTTTATCAGATGTTGGCAAAACATCCCCAATGCCCCCAAACAGTTGCATAGTATTCCATTCATTAACACTTGCTAACAATTTCCTTGCAAGAATCCTATTTTACATTTGTCAATAATGTGACTCACAAACCTTTTTTGTAGCGATCGCTGACAGGTCTGATGGCTAAGATCCTGGGTGCTGAGCCCCAGTTTGTCCGCTGCATCAAACCAAACAGCCAGAGCCGTAATGACTTCTATGAGGACAAGCAGGTCCAGCGTCAGCTGCAGTACACAGGGGTCCTGGAGACCATCAAGATTAGACGTATGGGCTTCCCATGTAGACTCCCATTCGCTGACTTGATCAGAAGGTAAAACCTTTAAATTGACCAGTACTTAAAGCCCTGTTCACACTGGACTTTATATGGTAAAACTCATTGAGACGATAGTTACTTTACCAGGAAACCAGGAAACTTTCCTTCTAGTTGCTTTAACCAAGTCCAGTGGTTACTTTTATCAGTCAACCTCTGTCCAAGAAAAGTGTTAAGGCCACATTTACCAAGTCCAGTGTGAATGCGTGATCCAGGAAAACACCACTTGGTATAACCTCATATCTTGTCACCCTGACAACATGTGCGTGGTTTTTGTGTGCAGACCATATACTACCATCAAATTCCTTCATGAAGGCAGTTGGTTGTGGTATTATTTTGTGGGCTATCAAGGTACCAAAGATGGCGCAAAAAGCCCTCATATGCTGTTACTCTAGCCGCCAGCATGGCTATACAATGTATTTCCAGACTTGAAAAGTGCAAGTCCTGCATTGTATTCACACTCAACATTCTGCTTTCAGGTACAAGTTCATTGCTTTCCCAATGTCATCTGGTGTTAAGGCCAATGCATCCACATGCAAGAAGCTCCTGCAAACAGCTGGATTAACAGGATATGAGATTGGCAAGACAAAGGTAAAGTCACCGTGACTGACAGTCCTAGCTATGACAAATCTCCTCACTAACTCCATTTTTAGTATCCCATTAAGTGTGCAAGGAAACTCATGACTTCTCAAGTTTTATTAGCCCAAACAGGAAATGATCTGGCCCAAACTATAAAAAGAAATGTTGTAGTTTGCACTGATGGCACAGACATGTAAAATGTTACAGTTGATGTATGATTAAAAGTGCATGCTTTAATTTCATTACTTTATTTCTTAAAAATCTAAAAAATTGCCTGTTTGGGGAATGCTGAAATTCATGCCCACAATGTCGATTAATGCTCATGCATGCATAGGGCTAGGTACATGTATATGGAAAACTTGCCAAGCATTAATCTTATGTAGGGCATAATTCTAGTAATGGAAGTTCATGTCCAGTCAGATTCTTCAGTGATTAGTCTTGTTGTCTTTTATTTCAAGTTCTACTCCTGACCGTGATTGGCATTTTGCATCGGGATAACATTTATAACTTTGATTGTGCTTATTCATATCTATTTTAAATGTGATGGGGGCCTTTGACTCTTTTCCAGTGGATTTATTTTCCGATAAATGTGAACATAAAAAAGTTGGCGCATAAGGAGCATAAAGCCCTGTCCTCACTGTACTTTTTGGTGGGTAAAGTAACCAGTAAAGCAAACATGCGGTCCCTGTCCACCAGTGAGTCACCACGCATGCGCATTGCTTGCGGCAAGGTATGCCACGTGTGCTTGTGTGAACCTTTTCTCTCATCGGGTCAATGCACAAAAGGTCATGTAAAACATCCTCATGAACTACTGAGTACTTGAGTATTGACAGCTCAGTAATTCTCCCCCGCGTCACGGTTAAGTTACCCGAGTCGAAAGTCCAAGTGCGGACACTGGTAATATTATTTTGCCCATTTTCTATTTACCCATCGGCACGGTAAAATCCCCGGAAAAAATGGTCCAGCGCAGACAGGGCTTTAGAGATTAGGAAATACTGTAGAGATTAGGAAATACTGTACAGGGCTGGAAACTGAAGTGGCTAGAGGATATGTGTGGCACATGCACTCACTCTGGAGGTGGACTGGTCTGGGCTAATCCCTGACCCCTGTGTCAAGTTCTCTAGACCCTCTACAGGGGGTTGTTGCTAGGCTACAAACCAGGCCTTAAGACTTAACCTACTGGTTCTTTAAAGGAGCAATACACACTGTACCTCACAAAATGTGACTGGTCACTTTTTTTTTTTTGCATTTTCGGAAAGCGTGTGTATTGGAGAATCATCTGTCGGAAGAAATTTTTTAACAAATGTCTGTAAATATTGACCATTTGGCGAATATGTATCTGTCTGCACGTATGCTCTAATCCCTGTCGGCATGCCGTGTGCATGACCTCAAACTTAGAGCCTTTTCTATTGAGAAATGGTTTCTGTTTCTGTGCGTTTCCTTGTTGTATTTGTTGCGTTGTAATTTTGGATTTCAGCAACGTATAGAAATATTTTTTATATCATAGGAAAGCTAATGAGGTATCCTTTGCAGAGGTGGGAAAATGGTGAAAACTGAAATTTGGATGAGAATCCTCATTGTGCCGTATAGGGTCACATTTATTTAAGGTTTCAAATCATTTTCAAAATATGTAGCAGAAAAAACTACCAACATAGAAATGAAAAACAATAGCTTATGAAACATACAGCTATAAAAGAATAGAAAGAAAGGATAAATCATATCCTGCATCTAGACGGCCGCAATGGCAGCAGGCCCATGATACTATACAATAACAAAACTCCATTTGTACAAGATTAGCTCCATCAATTTCTACGATCAATAACAAACTCAAAACATAATGTAAAAACCTTGTATGTACAAAATAACTTCTGTACAGTGATTGACAAAATTGCCACTCATAATTGATCAACTTCATCACAATGATTGACATATTTTCAGCATCATATCTTATTTACAGACTGATAACCAGGATTCTTTGTACTATTAAGCCATAGGGTTATTGCAGGTTCTTGATAAAGTAATAGAAGTTTATTTTAAACTTTTTATTTTTTCAAAAAAGTTTTCCTTTACTTATTTGGTCATGTGTGATCCCTGTGCTTTTGTAGCCAGGTTTGCATTGATTGTTTGCATCTGAATGAAAATAAGGATGTAATCCCTGGAGATATATGGCAGCTAATGTACCGTAATGGTTAATTGCTTCTGGCTGGTGCGCTCAACCTGGCAAAGATTATTTGGCTATTTAGGAAGGTTGCCATCTAAGGGCTGGATAGCTCTTCATCAGAGGTATCGGGTTTAAGTTCCCAGTCAATGCAAAGCTTTTCTTTGCCATTTTTCAAAGAGTTCCTAGTCATTTTTTCCAATATTTGTTTGAAGAAACATTCTGTGATAACCGATATACAGAAATGTTGTAATTTGCATATTGACCAAGATGCTTACACTTGAATTCCATTTTGAGAAATGCTAGGATGGAATGGTCCTATTCATTGTTTAAAGAAGAAACTATCCATGTAGCTAGATACATACATACATGTACCTTCATAGCAGTATTTTCTGATTGCCATTGAAGGCAAGGTGCAATGTAGTGTCATTAAAGTTAGTCATGACAGAGGCCAGAAACACAAATTTGCAAGCATTAGGACACAAGTGGTCTAGATTAAGAATCTGCTGAGTTTGGTTGGTAAAAATTGTGACCTCAAACCTTGGCTTAGAGTCTTAGATTGTCTTAATTCTGAGCTGACGTTAGCAGTGTTATCTTCAAAGAACCTGGAAACTTGTAGATTATCCTTCTTTCCCTTACAAGGAGGATGTAAATTGGCTAATCCGTGTGCAACCACTGGGTCATCACTGACATGCAATACAGGTGTGGTGTCATAGCTTATATCTCTGAACCCACAGGCAACTTGGCAAGTCTAGGATGTCGTCAGTCCATTACGTCAGCTATATCTCAATGAATATTCATGACTTTGCCTGACGTGCATTCTGAGCTGACAGAATGACACTTATCAAGGCTGAACAGAATTAGAGCAAATTCAAGCGGACAGTTCTATGGTTTTTGCAAATGGGCCATTTCCTGCGACAGTTGAGAGGGGATATTGCACTTCAGTTGACCAGACTGATCCCAGGGTAGCTACCCATAATTGCTCTGTATATCCTGTGGATACTTTTCTTCACATGTGCTAATTTCTATTGAAAAGAACTGCACGTATCAAAGTGCATTATTGAATCAGCTACATGTAACAGTATTGCACTTACATGTAGATGCTGAACATCACAGAAGTGGGTTTACCATAGTCAAACTGATACATATTTATTCTGACTGAATCAATTCAGAGAGCCTGACTTTGTTTCCTGTTTCCGACTGGATCTTGCCCAAAGACCTTCCTAGGAAGATCTTACTCTTCTCTCTGCCTTTGAGAATGGTCCTGCGAATGTAGAAATGCCAGGCCCTCTCATTTTTTTTAGATTTGCTTTTTTTCCCCCACCCTAGCCAGCAAGCAGTTTGAAATGTTTTTGTAATATTTTAGGCCAATTTTTTTCAACAAATCCTTCATAATTTATATTATGATGAAGGTTGTTGTAATATTTGTTTGTTTTAGTACTAACCTTTGCCCAATTGTGGGTAAGTAAAGCACATAGTATGCAGAATGGCTAGAGCAGTTCAAGTCAGTCACACAGTTCTACTTATAATAACAGAAATGCCAAAGTCCTACGGACCTCTTTATAATAGGAGTCGACTAAACCAGTATGGGGTTGATGTTTTATACTATATGTAGTTACTCTGTGCATATGACATGACCATGTGGTCAAGAAGGGTCAAGCACAACAGGAATCACCAAGTACCTGTGTCAATATTTCATGCACCTCCCTCCTGTATATGCACGTAATATCTACGTCAGTAACCAGGGCACCTGTTTTTTGTCAACGTAATGTACAGGCTACCCCAAACCATGCTATCAGAGTGCCCTGGGAAGAGGGTCATTGTATGCCTCCTTACCAATGCCTGGATGGGCTAGACCTCAGGCTTGTCCTCTTCACACAACCTGAATATACAGGCTGGAGTTCCTTGCTGAATTGGAAGGCTTGCCATCTTGTTCAGTACAAAGTGTTCATCCAGAAACTGGTCTAAAGCTTCTAATTTGATTTCAGTGAAATAAAATCTTGTGAGAGAAAGATAACCAAACTCTAAGCTTCAGCTCAAGCCTTCAATTCCTCAAGGGCCTTAGTCACACATCTCATTGTCTTGCCTTGGTTAGCTGGACCTTTCATAAGACAAAGGTATTTTTGTGGTCATTTCAATCAGTAAGCAGCAAGGCAAAGTCCGTCAATGATAGATTGATACAAAGTATTGTCTTACACATTTATATAAAATAGTGTGAAACAATTTTTAAAAGGAAATCCAATTGCATTGAGTGTACAGGGATTTCCTGAAAAAATACTTTTGCAAGGAAATAAACACCAATATCTATATTATTACAATAATTGGCAATATACATGTACATGCAACCAATAAAGTGGTGTTAGGTAGGAATCAAATGAATCAATTTAGTTGAAAAATCTAAAATGTCTATTTCAAATCGCATAACATGCCTACAGCTTGCAATTGTTGCAGAATACACATACCGGGTAACTTGTAATTATGAAATTGATATGATGATATAACAAGGCTGTTGCTGGTATCAGCTTGGTGGTCTTGTGAAAAAAACTTCTATTATGTGCTTGACCACACACTTACATGTTGCAGTTCATTGAAACAATGTTGATCTCTATAAAAATTGGTGCAACATGTAGGCTAAAAAGCATTGTATAGTAGAGGAAGTAGTTTTGAGTTCACCTAATACCTCTCCAATCAGTCCATGACATGCTGTGCCCGTGAAGGACTGCTGTGGGCTTTAAGAGACCCTGGGGAAATTCTAACCTCTGACGTATGAAGTGGTTAATTTTAGACATACTCTAGCTTTTCTAACCACTAATCCACGTGTTCTTGCTTAGTGGGTCTGATGATTCTCCAAGACCCTACACTAGAAGCTCTTATTTATGAACTAGTATACGACAGTGTTGTCAACTGCTTATTGACTTAAAAAAACAAGAACCAAAATTCTAGACTGACTGTAGAAGGTAAAATGCTTTAAAAAAATGTCCTGCTATGATTGAAATATTAGACTTTGTCCATTTTTTAGTTCTTATTTACATGAATACTCAATAAATTCCATTCCATTGAATTTATGATTTTTGGTTCTCTGTAAGAAAATAGTGAGGGTGCAGTTAAAAGGGCCTGTGATGTAGAGAGATATACCGGTAGATAGACTTTGTCCAAAGTATTCCTTATGGATGTGCGGGGGATTGACACAGGCATCATATTTTGAAATGAATCTGTTTTCAGATTTAAAAAAAAGAAGGAAGTTTTGGGAAAGTGGGGTATGGGGGTGGTGGGGGAGTTTGTCAGGTGCTGTAATCCTTCATCCATTCATGAGTGCAGTAGGGATCCTGTGTGGGAGTTTGTGGGGGGTTGCCAAGTGATGCTTTATGCTTACTCATACCATCCACCCACATTGTTCCCACTTCCTCATAGGTCTTCCTCAAGTACTGGCATTCAGAGAAATTGGACACACGCCTGGACCAGCTGCTAGCTAGTGTGATAACCTGCCAGCGTTACATTCGTGGTAGGCTGGGCAGACAGTTCTCTCGCTCCATAAGGGAGAGGGGCTGGAAGCAGCGTGGTGCACTGGCCGGGTTCCTGGAGACTGTGGAGGTTTACAATGAGAACATCTTCAGACTGATGGTGAAGATGGATAGACACGATAAGGAACGATTTGAAGCCAAGAAAAAGAAGGTATGGAGTGGTATTGTGAATGGTTACACCGTAAGCCTGGTGTGGTCATTTCTTTTCTTCAACTTATAGATTTATTCTTTCCAAAATAAATATTGTTTTGTTTCTCAGAGTGAGTGGTATGTCAGTCCTTGCAGGACCTTTCACACAGGCAGAAAGGCCCTTGAGAAAGGTCCTGCTGGTATCCAAACATCACGCCCTCTACATTAATTTTGTGAGACATTTCTGGTCATTGAATTCAGTGAGCATCATGCAGCATGATTTGTTTTTTACTTTTTTGGTTTTTTTTCATAATGAATTCAGCTGCTGTTATAAAAATGTTGCTTTCCACTAAATTCAGGCTTGGAACTAAAGGGAGTGTGTAGAGGAAAGGAAAAAAAATGACCAGCCATTGGAGTGCAATCAAAATTATCGTGTGAGGGAAAGAGCATTCCACAGATTGTCTGTCTGCGATGTCCAAATGTTTTGGCTACAGTTGTAATTAACACAAAAACCGGGAAATCTGGGAATAGATTGCAGCCATTAGCTTGTGCATTCCATAGACTCATGTGCAAATTGAAGCTGTATCTAATACATATGAATTTAGCCATCAACTCAGATACATCATGGAATAGTTTCTGGGCTGATCATTTCAATACAATCTATTTTTGGGGGCATTTGAAATGGCATATATTAACCCTTTATACAGTAGGCAGTTGAGGATTTCAGGGTTCAAGAATATACATCTATGTAATTTGCAAGATTGCATTTGGAATTGATTCAAACTGACTTGTTTTATGAATGACAGGAAGTGAAACGTAATTGGGCTTTGAAAAGTGGAGCTCGTGGGCTGGGTCATGAAATTGTGAATAGAAAGATTGCGCTCAGTAATATCCATATGTGTGTACCAGTACAAGCGCCTGTGGTAGTCTTGTCTCAAGCCTCAATATGCAACTGAACATATCCTGTCTATAATTTAATTTCCTACCTCTTCTTAGAATCAGTCAAGTTGGAAACTAGGAACTGAATACGCCCACTTCTTGTCATGCTTGTGCTTGCAGGCAACTAGGCTTTCTATATAAAACATGGGCATTCTTACACTCAATGGCTGTGTTGCAGAATTGTTCAAGTTGTCTTCGGTGGGGAGTTCAGACACGCATACCTGCCTTCATTTCTCACACTATTACATTGGAAGTTGTTGATCTCATTGCCAAGTTCAGCTTTGTCAGTTAGACATTAAGATATGAAGTGATTAAAGAGCACAGATAATGTTAATAGGTAACTAGTTTTCATTTGGGTGGGGTTGCCAGTCAGGAGCAATTTACCAAGAGGTTATTCAAACGGTGCAAACTTGACCAAATAAGTAGAAAAGGATCAATGTAAGAGCCTTCCCAGCTAATTTTTATTTCCGGGCAGTGATCTTTTTTTTTTATCAATTAAGATGCCAAACCTTGTAACAAATAAGAGGAAAATTATTGCAAGTATGACATTTAGGGAATCAGTCTTGATTAGCTAACGGATATGAGATAATATGATAATGCCACCTAGCCTTGCTATCCAGCAGACACACCATGTTTCAACTGTCAAATGGTGCTGTAGAATTTAATTATATTATTAACATGAGGAAAACATGCAAAGTGCCTTTCTTCAATGTCAGGGGCATTACATAAAGAAAAGTCAAAATTGACAGCTCAGTTTGAGAATGATGTGTCTATTACTTCCAGAAGAGTTGTTGAAAACTTTTTTGTATTACAATCAAATTTGAATTCCTGACTTAACTTCATTGATGTGATTCAGCTTTACATGTGTCTCAAACTGAAAATATTTGCAACATACTTGTAAAGAAAAGTACCCTTTATTTTTCCAAGTAAGTAGATTTATAGTTGCTGTAATTCTGTGAAATGTTGGCGTTCATCCAGGCCATGGGTTCTGTAAGCTCAATAAATAGATGTGAGTTCTATTTCTGTACACATGGTCAGTTGACATGTTCAAACATTGACATGCTAGAGTCTGATTACCATACTATTTACTATCTTAGTGAATGCACTTTAGAGAGAGAGAGAGAGTCTGTGGCCAGTCTTGGCTGTGGAACATTCCACCTTTCCTTTGGGGAAATTGGCCAATTAGGGAGTTGAGCTGACACGGCACCATTTAGTAATGTAGGCAGTAAGGCTGTGATTCATCTTCCCTCCAAACTGTGAAGGAGAGTTCAGTGTGATGACGTAGGATTGGTTGTCATAGAAATATCTAACGGTGACCGAAAGTTAACCTTTTTAAGGCAAGTAAAAGGGAGCAAGTCAGTCATTCACTGACTGGTCATTGCAGAGGGTTGGTGTTCTTACAAACCAGTCATGCCTTGCTTTGCCTCCCAACCATTGCCTTCACATCATGTAAGTACAGCATTGCATGCACGCTGTCTTAATGCTGAAGCATTGTCATAGTATATATATGGTACTCTAGTATTAATTGTAACTGCCCTGCAGTTTCATCAGTATTGTGGACATTTATTTCATTTCATTTTTGGGATGCGTTCCATGGAAAGAGAGCCACAGGTGCAATGCTTGTGAACATGTATGCTCAAACTCATGGTGAGCATAAATCAGTTTATTTTTTTTTAGCATGGCATGCTTTTTGTAGCCAATAATACATTATGACGTCCTTTCAAATTATGGTTGCATTGTCCAAGCTGTGGAATTGGAACTGTACTAATTTTATAATTTGTAATGTTTATCTTAAATTTGTAGCTGACCTGACATTTTTATCCTAGCAGGACCTTTCTCTAAGGCAGAATGCCTGTACGGTTCTCTTGATTTGTTTTATCTAAACAGAATAAATCAATATGAATTGTGATTACACTTTTGGTGGCTGGGTTTGTGAATATGAATGCAGTTTGCACTCATAATTAACCTTGACAAGTCAAAGGTTCACGTAGTGATAGGAATGTTTCATTACATTATTCTCTCAGTCAAACAATTTTGGAGCGGGTTAGTGATTATAGACTCTAGCATGGAATACATTGATTTGTATGGTTGTTAAAATGTTGCCAACTTCTTACTTCCTTAAAAGACTGAAATGTAAATATCTAAAATACAGAGAGCCTGATTTCAATGCCAGCAGGACCTTCCTGAAAGCCAGAATCATTCTGCCTTTGAGAGAGCTCCTACTAGAATGGAAATGTCAGACGCTCTAAATTGTGTGAAATGTATTGTGAGTGGTATGCATGACATAGGGATATACAGTAATGGCTTGGACAACAAAAATCAAGAATCAAAAACAAACATCTATCCCCAACTAATATACAAACATGGTTTAAACTGCTTACCAACTAAAGCGACAAAAATAACATTTTCATCCTTTCAGGACCTTTGAGAAAAGTCCTGCTATGATCAAAATGTCAAGCCCTCTATTTCTTTTTAGATTTATCCTAAAGTACTCAAAAATGCATCAAAATGCACATCAACTTACATGCCCAAGAATATTAAAATCTCCAAAGTTGAGAAGGATATATTTGTGATCCTAGCAGGACCTTTTCAATGGTCCTTTGAGAAAGGTCCTATAAAGATCTAAATACCAGCCCCTGAAAAGGATTGAGAGTTTGTATCTGGGTGAATGTTCTAGAATACTGGAATGCATTTTTGTTTTGATTGTATTGTTGAAGATGCTGCTAGGAGAGCTGAAGGTCAAGACGGATGAGAGACAGCGACTCATCTTGGAGCAGGGAGAACGAAAGAAGGTGCCTCCACCCACTGCACCAAAAAGATATAGCTACGGGGTACCAGTTGCTTCTGCAATAAGTAATGGGGCTGCAACTGAACGCACACAGATAACAACTAAGAGAAGCAGGATTGAAGAGGTTAGTTTTTAAGACACATTTTCTGCTTTAAACAAATTTCAATTAACACCTTTTTTTCAAAGGTGCTCCTCAAATACAAGATTCTATAATTCATCTCCTTGATTCCATTCCCATTTCATTGGTTCTTGTTTCTTTCAAAACCACCAGTGGGACTGGTTTGCCATTACCGTGATAGCATGAAAGTTAAGCTCTTCTCAGAACCACACATTATGCACTTGGTGTCACCAAAAACATTCTACACATAAGGCTTCATTATAAATTACTGGAAGTCTGAATATATAAAGCCATATCATGTAATGTCACTCGTAAGTTGTTTTTAAGTAAAGTTTTGATCATTTTCCAATTAAGTCAAATCATGTGTATTAAGGCACAATGTTGATTGCATGTTTATGGAACAGTGAACAATAACAATAGCTGCTAACTGGCTAAAGGTGGAATGAGATATCTTTAAACTATTGGAGTATTCATGTTGTCATGAAAGTTAATGTGATGACTTTTTTTAGGAGCTTTTGGAGGAACTGGAGTATCAGCTTCCAACCATAGACACAGATGCCTGGGCAAAGATCTACTTTCTTGAAAAGAGATGTCGCCTGGTGGACTTCAACATCAAATCCTCTGCAGTCATTGTGGATGGATCCAAGTTGCAATACCCTGGAAGGTATGTTCACTCATTCATCTGGGCACTAGAACTGAAGATGTCATGCTGGAAAGGAGGCAGCTGAAATAACACAGAGTTGGAGACTTGGTGAACAAGACAACACCCAGTGTGGAAATAACAAGAAATATCTTTGCTGGGGTAGGGCACCAGTCAGTATCAAAGATAGGTGACTTTTTACAAATACAGGGCCTAAGGGCTGTATAGCTATGATGGCAGAGCACTGATACATGAAGTCAGAGGTCTAGGTTCAAATCATCGTCCGTTCAGTTTTATTTGCTGTTGTAATAACTTTTTGAACAAGTCTTTCAGTTTTCCTTTCCTTTCATTTGCTTTACTGAGGCCTTATAAAAAAACCCACAATTATCTTATTTGGTTTGTGTATACCAGGCTTGGCTTTGGGGCTCTTCACAACCCACTACGAGACAAGCAGACAGAGAAGGTCCGTGCTCACATTGGCAAAGGGGTGCAGATTGAAGTAGATGAAGAAGGCAATGTGTGGGCCACCAGACTGGGCAAGAATGAGGTCTTTGTCAAGGGATGTTTTGACCCAGAGAACCATTGCATCTCTGCTGATGTGATTGAGAGAATGGGCCATTTGGAGACAAACATTCCAATGAAGGTAAGTGAGAGACGTCTGACTCTGCAGTCTGTTCACTCCAATTTGAGCTTGACCTCTGCCTCATTAAATGCTATGCCAGGAGTCAGTATTGCCTGTCAGTCAAGAGCGACACCAATTTCCACAGTCACATGAACAGCAGTACAGTCCATACTGGTGTGATGAATTTGCTTGAGGTCCTCTTACAGTGAATGGACAGTTGTGTGTTTGCTTTCAATGAATTAACCTTGCATGGAACCTTGGATATATCATGGCTCAATGGTTGACTTCTCCAGTCTTATGACTTTTTGGGGGGCTGATGTATGTTGAGGCCATTTCATGTAATCCCAATTGAATCTAAAATTTAGTGGGCCTGACGTTTCGATCCTAGCAGGACCTTTCTCAAAGGCAGAGAAAGCCTTTGAGAAAGGTCCTGCTAGGATCGAAACGTCAGGCCCACTAAATTTTAGATTTACATTTTGGTAATTTTAGTCAGTAAGCAGTTTGCAACATTTTTGTATATCACCTTAATCCCAATTGAGTTATTTTTGTAATTAAACATGCTCAGAAAATGTTGCCAAATTCTCTTCCACATAAAGACATTTTGTTATATACTTTGGCTAAATATCCGATTTTTAGTGCCACTAAAATCATGTAATTTATCCTGGTTATACTGTATGTGCATGGAAAATGGAACGTCGCTATAACGAACATCCCTGGATCCATGCAAATTGTCCGGCATTGCAGTTGTTTGTTGTCGCAAGTGTGGCCACATATTTTGAACACAAAAAGAGCCAAAGGGCATGTTCATTACAGCCGAATGTTTGGTGTATCAGTGGTCATTATAGGGACGTTCCACTATAGACTAACACACTTCACTAGCTGGAGTCTGTTCAGAAGTGAGTGTCAGGCCCTAACCCCATCAGTAATCCTTCTGCTTCTATGTCTGCTCTCTGGCAGGTTTTTGACATCAAGGAATACAAGATCCAGCTAGCTCTGGAGGCCAAGAAGTCTGAGCAGTCTGAGATAGACAAGAAGCGTCTCAAGCAGCTCTGCATTGTCTCTCTCAGCTTTGTCAAGGATGCAGTGGAAGACATCAACACTCCTTGCTGGGTCAGCATTGTTGTCTTGCCCGCACTCAGACTTGACAACCCTAAAAGTGAGTGTTGCATTTTCTCTTCTACCCAACATTTCCATCTACGACTTGCTTAGCTGTCGACTGTTACATGTATCTACACCTGGGGTTTCTTATATTAGATCTTTCCACATAGTTGAACACAAGTGTGAAATGATAGGTACTACTACAAACCAAGACAAGTTTTCATAGATTTATGATCATTGAGCTGATGATAATGTAGTGCGATGAGGGTTTGCCCTACTCAACATGATTACCACATCATAGTAGCCCTATTGGCTGCTGAAATTTACAGGCAGCTAAGGCAGGATTTTAACCAGTGACTCCTAAGTAGAAGTTCTAGAAAGTTCTAGAAAGTTCTAGTGCAGACATCTTAACCATTTGACAAGCAAGTGGGTCATGATTGTGAATTTTTCAGCAGTAAATTTGGCAAAGCAGAGCATACAGTGATTGTGATATGTCTGTTAGGGCAAAGCCTCATTGGAAAGATAAGCATTGATTCATTAAATATGATTCTTCTATCTATTTTGCAGTTCTGCAAGATGCCACAAGAATACTATCAGTCTACCGCACAGCCAAACAAATACAAGCCAGCGAAATGGGAAGATCGGTGAGTTTCTTTATGACACAATTTATCAAAATGATGAAAACAGTTCTATTCCACTATTTCTAAGTTTTCAGTTGCTAAAAGTATGAGATATATAAGTAGATAAAATTACCAAAAAGTTTTAAAATATGTCCTTTCAAATTGAAAAAAAAAATGCAAAGATAATTTTGACCAGATCCCCGTCCAATCAAAGTTTCTTATCCATTTTTTTCCAATTTGTTCAAATGTTTTTCCAATATGCCCCTTCCCTCATAAAACCCCAAAGCAATGTTTTCCAGTTTCCATCCATCCAGTCCAATCTAAAAAAAAAAATTGGAAAAATGTTGAGAACAATTTCAGTTTCTGTCTTTACATTGGTGTACTGTAGACACTTAAAGTGCATGTGATATGGGTTGTAAAAAACTGTTTTCTTTTCTGTAACCTTACTGTCCTTACTGTCCATGATAAAAGTGAAAAGCCCAAAGAGCTCTATCAGATTGAACAGTGGCACCAATTCAATATCATAATCCTTTCAGTTATGCCCAGAACTCCTGGTAAGTCTTGCTTAATATTGAGGAGTTAGGCACCATCCTGAATATAGTGTCAAAAGTTGAATAATGAGTGGTGACTCTATCGAGACTGTGTGTCAGGCTAGCCCGGATATGTAGAGGATAACTGGTTGAGTGCTATCAGGGAGAGCAAGTACTCTGAGGATCATTCCTGGCTAGATGGAGCTCCGATTCCTGTGGGGTTAAGACAGGCATGGTGCCAGGTCTCTAGGGGTCCATTGACTGTGACTCAGGCCAAAGGAGGTTCCCCCTTGTGCCAGCCAAGAGTCTGCATGCAATTTGCCACACATAGATAGATAAAGAGGAAAGAAGAAGAAGAAAAAAAAAGTGTGCTGTTGGATGACTCTAACCATACACAATCCATGTATATCTGAGTAAAAGACTCAGAACACAGGAAATTAGTAACAGAAATGTAGATGGCTCTGCTTCCACTTTAATTGGAAATCTGTGAATGTATAAACTACGGATGTATCCAATAAATTCATGAGTGGTTTGAGGTGGGTCATTAAACAACATAATGGGATCTTGATAAAAGTAGAAAAGGGATTACTAAGCTCTGGTTTTAGTGTAATAGATACAAGAAGAAACGTGTTTGTATTTGAAACAAATTGAAAGTTTATTCCACTTCACTTTGAAGGAATGGACAGTATCAGAAAGTGATTTTCCAGCTTTCTTTATTCTCTTTCCACTATAGGCAAGTCGTAAATGGGCCAAGTCCAACATGCGTCGCTCCAACTTTGAGAAAGAGAACAGCAAGAAGGAAGGGCGACGTGCCAGACTAAATGAGATGCAGAAAGCCAAAGCCATGGGCATGGAAGCCATCTATAGCTGGGAGAAGGATGATAAAGGTGATGACACTGACAACCTCAATCTGAATCAGCAAATTGAAGGCAGTATACAATAGTCAATACACAAAGCATTCATAGTTAAGTCCATGTCCAATCTGGGGACCACTTTATTTCAACTGACCACCCAAACCACCAGTTTTAGATTTTAGTTGGCCTGTCCATTTTCCAACTGGTCGGCAGTTTGCAGTTGGTTACTTGTCATCACAATATTTGATGAGTGACTTATAACATTGTCACATCATGTACACATTAATATATAGAGGATAGATTCATACAAAGAGAGTTGCTCTGTGTTTATGCTACATTTTGTTACTTGGGTCTAGAAAGTGTCTTCAAACACTCGCAGGCAAAACTGCGATCAAAGGAAGAGTGCTGTACCATGAGTGGTACTGGCACTTTACAGGGATGAAAACATTTCAGGCAGTTCAAACGGGATTCAAACCCGCGACTCCTACTTTCTAGTGCAGACGTCTTAACCACTTGACCACCAAGCTGGTCAAGATAGTATGGCAGATTCAAATAATGTATAGCGGCGGGTACCGTGTTGAATCATAGATATAACATAGTGTTTGTGTCAAGGAGAATGTAATTCAATGAGTGGTTAAAACAGTACAAGTAAGCAGGAGTTATGGGTTCAAATCCCGCCCGAGCTGCCTGAGATGTTTTCATCAGGCATCAGGCAAAGCGCTGAACTCTTGGTATTGATAACATCGAGCAAGGCAAACACTGATTGAATGATACAAAATATTGACGATGTATACCTGTCACTTGATTTCAGTTCAACTGTATGAATGTTGTTTAGTACTACTAAGACTACTAGCAGTAGCAGTAGTATGTAATGAACCGATTACTGCTTGCTTTTGCAGATGTTGTCCAAGATATGGACCGTTTATCTGTGGTATCCAATGACAGCGATGCTGGGTCCAGTATCTACCAAGGGGACAATGAAGGCAATTATCAGAGCAACTCAGTCAGACGAGCAGTGCTGCGCTCACTGTCAGTACGCAATGCTGGTAAGTATGACATCTGTGCATTAACTAGGACCATTAGCAAATGTACAACACAAATTACATACAACAGGGCCCTTTATGAATCCCTAGATCAGGCTCAGGATGTGTTAGTGTCAAACCATACCTGAAAATAGAGGTTGATCTGTCACTGAACAAGCTCCTTTATTTGTGAGCTGTCCTTCCTTATGTGGCTTGCATTGGCTCTTTGCTGGCTTCCCATGTGTTATGGGTTGTGTGGGTTTAGGGCTGACATAACAATCAATTAGATTGCTTCCTTTAGCGGGTAACCTCAAGTCACCTTGTTAAACCAACCAGGATGTAATGTAATAACAATCATCTGTAGGCACAATACCCAGTCAGTCTCCCAATGGAATTTCTGGTTCTATACATCTGGATAAGACTTGAATCTTTGCCAAGACTTCACTAGCTATATTTGAAAGGTTACTGCACATCCGCTTACTAACAGAATCTGGTCAACACATGGTGTCAGACCTTCCTTGGGTATTGAGTCTTAAATATGATGGCTAGTATGTTCAAGTGACAAGTTGGAAAAAGCTCTTCCCAAAAAATGGTATCAGGTACTAGATTAAATATTGATGGAAGTACTGTAGGCAGTGGCACCATTAGTATTAGTAGCTACATACTGCACATACGGTAATTGTATTATCACCATGTGTGGCTTGTCATCAGGATTGACAAATGGTTGGTTGGTTTTGGAATGATACCAGGATTAATAAAAGACAGCACTTTAAAGATTCAGTTCTGCGAGATTTTTTATTGTCATTTCTGAAATATCTCATACAAATCTGAATCTGATAGAAAGGCTCAGAGCAAGCATATTGTCGGTTGCACCACGATGTGATCCAAAATGAGATTTTACTTATTTCTAGAAATTTAAAAAACAGCATCAGACATATAGTATCTTATTTATCACTTAATCTGATAAAGAAATGGCCTTATATTTACCATGAGGTGTCCCCTCATAAAAAAGAACGCATAGAAAACTTTGAATGTGTTAGTCTCAAATTACCACTAACCGAGGTAGGCCACTTAGTTGTATCACCAATGGTATCAATTATATTATATTATAATTATGTTCTCCTAGGCTTTACAATCTGTCCTAAAGTGATCTAAATCATCTGTTCGCAGGTTTGTCTTCAACTATCAACTAAATTGTTAAGAATTCACTTAGTATTTAAGCCTGGGTGGGTTTTTCAGGTTTGATCAAGCTCTGTACAGCTCAGGATCCAGTAGACTGGGTTCAAAGCCCAGTCTCATCTCAATTTCTTATCAATCTTAATAAATTGTTTAAAAGCTCACATTCAGTTCCCTTTCCTTTGTTTATTTGATAAATTCTTAACTTTCTATTCAACTTTGGAAGAAAAAAAAACTATTTGTGAAGGTCGCCATCTAAAGGCTGGATAGCTCAGATGTACCAGTGGTCTCAGGATCAAGTCCCTGTCCAGTCAAAGTTTTCTTTGTTGATGTATACACAATAGCAAAGAAAATGTGACTGAACAAGGACGTGAAGCCAGCCTTTTTAAAGGTGCTACTCTTACCACTTAGCCTTGCAGCCATTAAATGGGATCTGTCCTATACATCACATTTTCTGGACAGTATTGTGTAAAAGGTTTGTGTCTTGATTGTTTTCTCTGCTGCAGCTGCCTTCCGTCAGCGAAGCCTGAAACGCATCCAGGCAGGAGAAGGTCAGGATGTGGAGGTGCCTGAGGACCCCTACTCAGTCAATGGTGGACGGCGAGTATGGGCAAAAGCCAAGCAGAAACAGCGAGACCAAATGGCTGATGAAATCTTCTGAGCTACACACATCTGTAATATAGTGGCAAGTCATATCAAAGGAGTTGGGAAATACACTTAATAAGGCCTTATTTTATGCAACTATATGTATTAGTTAATAAATAGTAGTGGAAGGATATTTGGATTGTACCATCTGATGGTATAAAGTGACTGAATATGTGAATTGATTCTTACTATATTTTTTAAATTAATGTGAAATGACTTAAAGTGCATACAAATGTACACTGTATGCAAACATTGGCCCATCTGAAGCTAGTGATTATCTGTTACGGAGCAAGAAATCTTCTGAACATCCCAAGTTTGCTAAATGCTTACATGGCTTCATTCTGAATGCATTTTGTTCTCATTTCAATGAAGTCCACATTGTGATAATTCAATACATGTAGTTGGATTTGGAAGGGTTGAAATTGAGTTGGCTAGGATGATTCCAAATTATGTGAGACTTGACTGTTTTCTCTCTGAAACTGATAATCATCAGCATTACTCATCTGTTCATGCCAGCAGCTTGAGTGCTTTGGTTATCATACAGGCAGTGCCTAGGCTCACAATATCCATGGACATGTACTGCTCTTCAATATTGAGGAGAGTTAATTATTAAGTTGAATATGATGATGCTTTGAAAATGTGTATCATTTCGTTTTTTTTAGTAAATACCATATAAAGTGAACTATCTACTTTTCAGACTTAAAACAGTGCAAAAACGTTAAGGAATATATTATGATAATACATGTATACACAAGGAAATGGTTGTTTACTTGGCTTCATCAGTTCACATGTACAGTACATATTGTTTACATGCATGTATAGATGGCTACTTTGATGAGGACGGCTTTCATACCTACTACATTTGATATCTGTAATCAATTATAACAATGCACAATGTAAAGGTGTGTACCATTTGTGGAGCTTACAATGCAGTATTGAGCAGCATATTGTGTGATTTAATATGCATGCAATGACAAATATTTAAAGCTCTATCAATTTAAGTTACAAGTGTCTGATTCATGATTAAAATAGTGAAACCATTTCTGTTCCTTGCTCTTAATTGTACATGTATTTGATCAGTTATGGTGTGCATGTTTACTCAGGAGTGATTTCAAATTGTTGTGACGGTTATTCTTTCCAATTCTTCTTGAGACGATATCATATCAGACACCAGAGAGACGTGTTTTATGATTCACATTGGGCAGGACCCAACCCGCTGCAATGGTGACTGGATATGCAATGTCAGATCCTCCTTTCATTTTCAAAGAAAAAACTTCCTCTCATTCCAGTCCTGGTGATTATCAGTAAATCCCAAATATATTGGGAACAGTAAACAACTGCGAATATATTTTTTGATAAAGCTTATATAATGCCCTGATTAGCTCTTACTATGAGGATTGGTTGGTAAATGTATATTTTGGTTAGTTTGGAAAACGATATTGGTGGGATGTGTAGCATTGATATTTTAAAAACTATACATGTGAAACTTAGTGTTATTAAGGAAATGGGGAATGTTCAGAAACAATCAGGACCAAAAATAAAATAAGACACTAAATTTGCACTTGGCAAGAACTAGAATATAGCAGATACATGTGTAACATTATGCTTATTTGAATCAATGTTGCTGAAGTTAATCCTGACATTAACATATTTGATTTCCCATTGAATTTGATGTTTATAAGGCTCTGGGATAAAGGTTCTATCTTTTTTCAATAAAAACCAAATGATTTGAGGCAAATTCTGTTATTGGTTGCTGTTGATCTGTTTTTAGTTTGTTCTAGGACCAATGTCAACATGCTATTTCATGATCATCCTAAAGTCAGCTGATATCAATTATAATTTGGTTTGTGGTAAATCAGAGCGCTGTTGGTTTTCCTATGCAACAGCGACCTCCTAATCCGGGCACCACTATTGTCCACATGTAAACAAAGACTCTTTTCAGCATGGATAAAATTACGCTATTGTGTGACCTTTACTGTGGATGATCAAGGGATAGCACACTGTCACGGAAGATATTGTGTTGGCATGCCACACAGCCCAATGGCCGTCGGTCAGGCAGTGGAATTTCACCCACATTCTTTACAGCAATCTGTACGCTCGGTTGGGGCCGACCAATTCGAAGATTTGACTCGAAGATTTGACTGTCATTGTGGAGGCTAGTCTATGGTGAGGGATTGCAGTATTGTACACGCACAAATCGTGCTACGCTCCATTGACGACGCACAATGGGCCCTTTATCTTACATAATCTCTTGACAAAAGCCACACCCATGTCCAAATTGTGCCAGGTTTTACTCTATTGTACCCACAATTGATTGATTTATTTACCAGATATATTGTTCCGATTGTTTCAGCGAGATTTGAAAATGACGCATTGTTCAAAACCACAGTATGGTGGTCATGGGCGCTGTAAAAATGCCGGGCATGAAGTGGTTAAGCAATTTGTTACATGTAGTTTCATTGTTCACTCAATCTAATTTCTAAAGATTAAAGGGGATGCATCTTACTGTAAATAGACTTTTTTGGATGCAAAGATGTCTGATGGTATTCAGCGCATCATATAAATGTCTTTGCCAATGCTATGGTGTGGTCTACTCCACATGCCACTGATGTCACCTCTGCTGATATGGATACCTGCAGATAAAAATACAGTACATGTGTATAACAAATCAGAATGAGAACAAGCCTTGGATAAGTGAAAGCAGCGCAACAGTACCTGGGGTCACAAAATTAATCTTGGAAATAGCCCTTTTAATTTTGTCCTAAAAAAAGGTGTCACAATGCCTAATTAATTCTACAAAAAACCATTGGACTTTTCTGCATTTCAGGAATGTCCTGCTAGGATTATATTAGCTCCTCTGCATTTTTGAAGTTTTGAACTTCAAATTCATCCACACAGAAATGATACATTTTGAAAATAGCGCATTTAATGGGTGGTGTAATAGTGTTCTTCTATATGGTGATCAGGTTAAAAATCTGAAGTGATACTGATGTGTTTAATGCCATTGTCTATGTAACTAATCCGATACAGAGCACTCATTGACTGAACACATGATGTGCTGTCTACACACTGATGAGACTCACCCTGAGAGGGAAGTATTGACTGTTAACACTTCCCAAACCCAGGTGTCCACAGTCATTGGTTCCCCAAGTGTACAGATCTCCTTGGTCTGTTGGCAAGAAAAGACAACATTTCCGTCAAAATCTCAGCTGAATAGACTAAACTTGAATAAACTGAATAAACTTGAAATAAAACTGAATAAACTTTAGCAGTCTTTCATCTAACAATTAGCCTTTTTCTAAAACTCCCATATCCAATTGCTAGATTTGGCAAAACCCCCATAATATTGGGGTTTTGTCATCAAACTTTGCCTCGATTTGTTTTTGTGTACATGTACATGTACTGTATATTTGATATCAGCCAGGGAATAACACAAGAATACCACTGGCTGGTCGGTTGTAAATCACAAATATCAGCAAAAATGTGGCAAAATAATTTTTTGAGTGATTTACCAGCTCTCTTCTCAGTACCATACTCCTTGTAAGAAATAATAAATGATATCACCACAAAACTTTCCACATTGTAGCAAAAACGGCTTGACTGAATCACCCATATAGCACAGAAATGTAAGAAATCCGTCAAAGTTGATATTGCCATGCTACCAAACTCACTTGTGACTGCAGCAAAATGATGAAGCCCACAATGCACCTGGGTTACCATGACATCTGGCTTTTGTTGGTTGCGTCCAAACAAGATGGCGGGGATGTGCTCTGGCCATTTGCTCTCACTCAGTTTGGGCCCTTTACCCAGAATGCCATAACCCCAGACAAAGACGTCTCCAGAATCTACAGAAAATTGGAATACAGTATAAGCATCTCAAGTGAATTTGTAATGCAAAGGGTTTTCTTTCCTAATAAATTGTGCAAACAATGGATTTATGTTTTTATGTTCAGAAGTGCTACGTAGACTTGCAATTCATATGACATGAAATGGATCCTGCCCAAGGTTTTATTGCAAGACATAAAATAAGAAGACATGAAAACTGGTTTTATAATATCTGCTCTCTTACCATTTACAATCTGACAAATAGTTCCTCCAGCTGCTGCACCAATTATCTTCCCTACACCTTTGAATGGAAGGTGCCTTGGCTCATATACCTATGCAGAGAATGGAATATACCACTTATTGGTGAAGATGGGAATAAGTGATAAAGATTCTATATTACTCGTATTGATGCAGGTACAAAAGTCTCTCAGCTAAATAGATCCATCATTAAGTAGGGCTGTTCACACTACGAAAATAACCTTGTTTTGAATCGCGATTCAAAACAAGGTTTTTTGGTCATGTCCACACAGGTCAAAAAATGGTCGCAAAAAATCGCGAGCCGATTGTGGTTAGCAGTTGTGGTCAAATGGTGGGCGTGTCCTTGAGTGTATAAACAAGCATGGCACTTCCTGTCAATCAGAGCATGAGAGGTGCATTGTGGGATTAAAACCCCCGGTGCTATTCCCACACACAGTGTCGCAAATCAACGCGATTATTTGAAAAAATCTCACTAATAGTGGGGTTTGAATCGCGATTCAAATCGCGTTTATTTGGTGTAGTGGAAACGGCCCTAATATGACCCTAAAGTTACGACACCTGGTCTTCACGTCTGATCAATACCAACGCACATTCAGAAGATTTTGTGTCTGCTATTTCCAGGCAGGTCCCTAGGACCATACCCAGGTAGGTTACCATTCAAACATAGACCCTGGAAATATGGGCTGTGCTTTGTCACTAAATTTGAAGGATTTTATACTGATTAGTACGGAGTAATTACCCAGAAACTGTGGTCAAAAGCTTGTTCTTTAACACCTGAGGCATTATGATGCATTGAAGAAATCAAAGCAAAGCCCATGCCTGAGCCTTACACTCCATTTTATAAAGTGCCCTATGCTCAAGCCATTGTTTATCTTCAAATGAAAAGCGCCCTCTGTAGTCTATAAACTGCCATGTCCAGTCCTAGCTTGCATTACGACTGCTCAGTAGTGCATTTAACATTGAGCTCTTAAACCTAACCCAAAATGCTACATGGTAGACCTCCCAACTTTTGGAGTTGTGTGTATATGGCTATATAAGGAAATCTGGACGTGTCTTCATCACACACTGTGCCTAGGCTAGTCCAGCCTGAAATTGGTTGAGTCACCAGCTACAGAAGAGATTTAGTAATCCAATGAATTATTACCGGTACACTAAAGGTGAACAACTGAGTTTGATGTACACTTCAACGACATGACCGCATTTAAATCAGCTCACACTGATGAAGTGGTGTCCGACATTGGAATGTGTGTGACCATCAGAAAAGAATGACCACCACCAAGAATTTGTGAGAAAACCAGGTCAAAGTAGCACTAAAATAAAGAGAGCACTATATAGAGCACTAGCGAGTGCAGAATTCACACAAGTATCTGTGAAATAAAGCGTGTATAAACACTGGCAGGATTTACATGCATTCAAGGCAACCACTGAATGTTAAAGGGAGTCATCACATACTAATGGGAAAAGCTTCTGGCTTAAAAAATAAAAATAAATTAAACTTGTAATTTTACAGAGCAATTCTTCAATGTGCAATATGTTACCTGCATGTCTTCTGTGATACTGTTCAGCTGGTTATACTCAGAGTTACCCCATCCAAAGATTTCCCCCTTATCTGCAAAGTAACAGCACACGTACATTGGTCAACATTTACTCAATCAAGCATTCAAGTAAACTTAAATTACAAGCCAAGGGTTTCAAGATGGCAAAGTATGAATTGTATCTTACCAGACACAGCCAAACAGCAATCAGCAAATGTAGCCACCTGGACCACTCTCTCTCCTTTGATGTCACCTTCCAATCTGACTGGATGATCAACACTCTCATAATGGCCCAATCCTTAGACCAACAACAGACACAGTATGCACGGTTATTCATGGATCACATGGGTTTGGGTTTTACTGGTATGGTAATGCTTTAAAGCAAGAGTAAGGTCAGATATTTCAATTGACTAAGCTGTCCCAAGGCAAGATGTCCAAATGCAGAGAGCATGTTGTTTCAATCTCGATCAGAACAACAGACCCTCTACATTTTGAAGATTTGCATTTTTGCATTTTGGACAGTTAAGTCAGTAAATAGTTAGCAACATTTTTGTGTAAAGAGTAAGCATGGTCATTATGCCTCATACAGTCACACCATGAATATTTCAATATAACATGTTATCTATAATAACTTGAAATGCTTCATATCTTCAGACAATTCTGGAATTTAGGGCGTGCGTATCATATAGTCCAATATCATAAAAGTCCAAATCATTAACCATTCGCGCCGATGACCGCCATACGGGGGTTTTTGAACAATGCATCATTTTAAAATCTCGCTAAAACAATCGGAACAATAAATTTCTGCGAAATAAATCGATAAGGGTATACTATGGGTACAAGAGAGTAAAACCCGGCACAATTCGGACGTCGTTGTGGCTTTTGTCAAGAGATTATCCGTTTGAAAAAGGGCCCATTGTGCGTCGTCAATGGAGCATAACGGACTTGTCTGTGTGCGTGCGTGTACACTGTACAGTACTGTCAATCCCTGACCGCAGACTTCAGCCTCCACTCCAGGCAGTCAAATCTTCGAGTTGGTCGGCCACAACCAAGCGTACAGATTGCGGTGAGGAACGTGGGTGGATTTCCAATGCCTGACCGACGACGCGCTGTGTGGCATGCCAACACCATGTCTCCCGCGTGCTTTCAGCGGCAGTGTATCCCTCGATCCTCCACAGTAAAGGTCCCACAATTGCACAATTACTGCTGCTAATCTTGCAATTCATGTGGCAACTTGCGTCAAAAAGGGTCTTTGTACTAATTCATATTGCTTTGTTTTAAGCTGAAAAGAGTCTTTGTTTAAAATGTGGACAACAGTGGTGCCCGGATTCGGAGGGCCCCGTCACATACTTAAGACAGCGGAGCTCCGGGTTCAGAGGTCTCGGCGTGAAGTGGTTAACCAAGCCTACTTTAAATGTCAAAGCCAGTTGCACTGCTTTAGTTAATTTTTGGCCAAATTCTGTAGTTAAAACGGGGACATAAACAACCCCAAAATGGTTTCAATTCACTGCTGTGAGAATTTGGTTTCAATTTCATTTACCTGTCTGGCCATCAGCTCCCCATCCACAACTGTAAACAGCTCCCTTCTCTGTCAGGAAGAGGCTATGGTCGTGACCACATACAACCTTTAATGACCACAACAAAAGATAAACACTGGTTACTTTTGATGACTTTTTCTCTTTAAATGAGTTGAGGGTTCCAGTTGGAAGTAGAAGAAAGGGAAAGTAGATAGATAATACTTGCATCATTGCATGGTGGCATCACAATGTGAAATGTCTACAGTGACACCATGTACATGTAAGTCATCTCTTTTAACAGCAGTATTAATCTGAAAAGAGCAGGTAACTCAACATTTTGAAAAACGTGTGTTCTGTGAGTCATCAGGAGTCCCCTGAAACGTTGACTAACTTGCTCTTCTGAGAGCCAAATCCTTCTCAAAGGTTACATGGTGTCATCCACATTAGGCTACTACATATTTCACTAAATTCACTCCACAAGTATCCAAAGGACCATACAGATATTCTTATTTTTCTGGATTTTCATACCTGATTTGTTTATCATTTATGACTACATACATATAGACAAAGCAAGAATAAAATGTCTCTGGCCAACAATTGCCAATACAAATCCTTTGCGCTGCAAGTGCTACTAATAAAACTCTTTAAAAATAAAGCAAATCATATTTTTGAGTGCCTTATGTAAGGATCTTCCTGAACATAAAATGACATATACAAAATAAATGTGCATCATTTAGAAAATTTGCAATTTTCATAGATAACAAAAAGATAAAGTTTCAGTGCATACAAAATGCAAAAGTTTATGAACTTGTCTTTTGAACTCCTTGCCAGATACAAGTTCATAATGTAATCTTGCTGTTAAAAGGAAAATAAATATGTAAATGCCTAGTGTTTGTTTTCTTCATTGTAACCCTTGATCTAAAGAGGCTTCTAGAGGTGCTTGGTGGCAAACATCATTTGAAAAATGACAAAGAAAACTTGACTGGACCAAATCTTGAACCAGAGCATCTAAATTGTGTGATGGCCAAACAGCTATAGCCAAGTTTCTGACAAATTGTTGTTTGCATCTACCACTCTACAGTGTAAATGGAAAGAGTTCATGTTTAAATGCCTGTGACTGGTGCCCCCATCCTGGCAAAGACTAGTTGACCATATGGAAAGGAAACCTTCTAAATGCTGGATAGCTCAGGTGGTAAGAGTGCTGCTATGTTAACAGGTCTCAGGTTCAAGTCCATTTTTCATTTTTTTTTTTAATTGTTCAAAACTTTTCATTATCCCTTACTTTGTTTGAATGAAAATACCTAAAATATATTGAGAAAGTAATCAAGCCCACTACATATACGGGCTACTAAAAAGAAATCTCAGAAATGTCAGAAGTTTCCATCCTAGGTGGACCTTTCAGAAAGGCAGAATGAATTAGGGTGTGGTTGATACGTCTTACCTGGTTGATTGGACCATCTATGCCTGTGACTTTATGGATGACTGCATTGGATCCATAATCCTCACTCTCCACAACAGTTCTACCACACTGACCATGTGCATTGTTACCAAGACTGAATGCTACAGTAGACATGGTAGAGATCAGACATGGTACAATAGTTCAATCACTACTTATATACTCAAGTGGTGGAATTCCATCAGTTTATTTGTTCTGTGCATTTTTCTATTCAACCAATTTACCCAAGGGCATGATGTACCTTCGAATGCTTCCCTATAAATCATATGCCAATTCATTATGCCTCAATTCATATGCCTCAATGTAGGAAGTTTAAAATTTCTACACATATTGTATGAACAGAACGTAGTTCACTTGTGTGAGATAAATCAATAACCTTGTAGAGACAAGCCAATGTCCATTGTCACCAAGCCAATGACCTGGAGGCACCGAGGCAATGACCAGGGAGCACCAAGGCAATGACCAGGGGCACCGAGGCAATGACCAGGGAGCACCAAGGCAATGACCAGGGGCACCGAGGCAATGACCAGGGGCACCAAGGCAATGTCCATGGGCACCAAGGTAATGACCAGGGGCACCAAGGCAATAACCAGGGGCACCAAGGCAATAACCAGGAGCACCAAGGCAATGACCAGGGGCAGCAAGGCAATGACCAGGGGCACCAAGGCAATGACCAGGAGCACCGAGGCAATGACCAGGGGCACCACGGCAATGACCAGGGGCACCGAGGCAATGACCAGGGACACCAAGGCAATGACCAGGGGCACCAAGGCAATGACCAGGGGCACCAAGGCAATGACCAGGGGCACCAAGGCAATGACCAGGGGCACCAAGGCAATGACCAGGGGCAGCAAGGCAATGACCAGGGGCACCAAGGCAATGACCAGGAGGTACCAAGGCAATAACCAGGGGCAGCAAGGCAATGACCAGGGGCACCAAGGCAATGACCAGGGGCACCAAGGCAATGACCAGGGGCACCAAGGCAATGACCAGGGGCACCAAGGCAATAACCAGGAGCACCAAGGCAATGACCAGGGGCACCAAGGCAATGACCAGGAGCAGCAAGGCAATGACCAGGGGCAGCAAGGCAATGACCAGGGGGCACCAAGGCAATGACCAGGGGCACCAAGGCAATAATCAGGGGCACCAAGGCAATGACCAGGGGCACCAAGGCAATGACCAGGGGGCACCAAGGCAATGACCAGGGGCACCAAGGCAATGACCAGGGGCACCAAGGCAATGACCAGGGGCACCAAGGCAATGATCAGGGGCACCAAGGCAATGACCAGGGGCACCAAGGCAATGACCAGGGGCACCAAGGCAATGACCAGCGGCATCAAGGCAATGACCAGGGGCACCAAGGCAATGACCATGGGCAGCAAGGCAATGACCAGGGGCACCGAGGCAATGACCAGGGGCACCAAGGCAATGACCAGGGGCACCAAGGCAATGACCAGGGGCACCAAGGCAATGATCAGGGGCACCAAGGCAATGACCAGGGGCACCAAGGCAATGACCAGGGGCACCAAGGCAATGACCAGGAGCACCAAGGCAATGACCAGGGGCACCAAGGCAATGACCAGGGGCACCAAGGCAATGATCAGGGGCACCAAGGCAATGACCAGGAGCACCAAGGCAATGACCAGGGGCACCAAGGCAATGACCAGGGGCACCAAGGCAATGACCAGGGGCACCAAGGCAATGATCAGGGGCACCAAGGCAATGACCAGGGGCACCAAGGCAATGACCAGGAGCACCGAGGCAATGCCTAGGGGCACCGAGGCAATGCCTAGGGGCACCAAGGCAATGTCCATGGGCACCAAGGCAATGTCCATGGGCACCAAGGCAATGACCAGGGGCACCAAGGCAATGATCAGGGGCACCAAGGCAATGACCAGGGGCACCAAGGCAATGACCAGGGGCACCAAGGCAATGACCAGGGGCACCAAGGCAATGACCAGGGGCACCAAGGCAATAACCAGGAGCACCAAGGCAATGACCAGGGGCACGAAGGCAATGACCAGGGGCACCAAGGCAATGACCAGGGGCACCAAGGCAATGACCAGGGGGCAGCAAGGCAATGACCAGGGGCACCGAGGCAATGACCAGGGGCACCAAGGCAATAACCAGGGGCACCAAGGCAATAACCAGGGGCACCAAGGCAATAACCAGGGGCACCAAGGCAATGACCAGGGGGCAGCAAGGCAATGACCAGGGGCACCAAGGCAATGACCAGGGGCACCAAGGCAATGACCAGGGGCACCAAGGCAATGACCAGGGGGCAGCAAGGCAATGACCAGGGGCACCAAGGCAATAACCAGGAGCACTAAGGCAATCACCTGGAGGCACCAAGGCAATGACCAGGGGCACCAAGGCAATGACCAGGGGCACCAAGGCAATGACCAGGGGGCAGCAAGGCAATGACCAGGGGCACCGAGGCAATGACCAGGGGCACCAAGGCAATAACCAGGGGCACCAAGGCAATAACCAGGGGCACCAAGGCAATAACCAGGGGCACCAAGGCAATGACCAGGGGGCAGCAAGGCAATGACCAGGGGCACCAAGGCAATGACCAGGGGCACCAAGGCAATGACCAGGGGCACCAAGGCAATGACCAGGGGGCAGCAAGGCAATGACCAGGGGCACCAAGGCAATAACCAGGAGCACTAAGGCAATCACCTGGAGGCACCAAGGCAATGACCAGGGGCACCAAATCAATGTCTAATTCCTTGCTCATGCACACACATCGTACCTCCTTCATTGTCAGTCAGTATGAGTGAATGAGCCCTTCCACATGCCAGCTGTGTGACTCTGGTACCTCGTGGTGTACTCAGTGGAAGATCAATGGGCACTGCTGACAATACGTAAGCCATCCCTTCTTCTGTTTGCCAGGAACATGGAAAAGTAAAGAAAATCAGAGGGAAACATCCAATGTGCAATAAGCCTTAGTCTGAAAGCAGTATACATGTAGCTTTCACATCTGGAAAACAAGAAACACTAGATATGTAGTCTACAAATCTACAAATGAAGTCTTTATTGTCAAAATCTCAACTATGTAAACATGACGTTTGTATGCTGGCAGGACCTGCCTTGGAGAAAGGTCCTGCCAGGAGCCAAGTGTCAGGCTCTTCACATTTTTTGAGATTTTCATTTGAGTCTTTTAAGTCAGTAAGCTGTTTGCACTACATGTATGTGGCAAACCGATCAAAAATACAAACTCATCATGATCTTGATCATGATCGTCATGATCATCATGATCATGATCATGATTACCATCACCATCACCATCACCACCACCATCACCATCACCATCACCACCACCACCACCACCACCATCACCATCACCACCACCATCACCATCACCATCACCATCACCACCACCACCACCATCACCATCACCATCACCATCACCATCACCATCACCACCACCATCACCATCACCACCACCATCACCATCACCATCACCACCACCACCACCATCACCATCACCATCACCATCATCATCATCATCACCATCACCACCACCACCACCATCACCATCACCATCACCATCACCATCACCATCACCACCACCACCACCATCACCATCACCATCACCATCACCATCACCATCACCACCACCATCACCATCACCACCACCATCACCATCACCATCACCACCACCACCACCATCACCATCACCATCACCATCATCATCACCATCACCATCACCATCACCATCACCATCAACATCATGTTCAGTCATGTGTGGACAAAGTAGACAGAGCTTCAGTTATGTGTTCTGCACAACGCACATATTTTCCTATCAAGGATCAGTCATGTCATTTCTAACTTCTAGAGGCTAATATCCTGAGTATTGTCTCAGGTGTAGGTGACAACCACAAAGCAACATGCTTACCTTTTTCTAGACTCCTTGGCTGATGGCCAAGCTGAGAGTCAGTATTGACACCTGTGCCCCATACCTTAGTTGTCTCAAGACTGTTACTGCCAAGTAAGGTGAAGCCATATCCACAGGCAATCGAAGTCACCTTCAAGTATTCAAAATAAATAAATAACAAATTACAAATGAAATGGCCTCAAATCTACACAGCTTATTGCACACAGCTTATTGAAATTCAGCAGTAGCCCAGAGGCATATCAGTTTACATAGTCTGGGGCCAGTTGAAGCCCCCCCCCCACAACTGGCCTGGCTGACCAGTTGAACAAAAAGCATGAGGAGTCTCCACACCACTTATTATGGTATGACAATCTCCTTGCAATCATGGCTTTGCCAGTGAATGTTCATTGTAAATTGAAGAACAAGCAAAACTGCGGAAATAACAGTCTGAATTTAGCCTCCCGCTAAATGCATACCGGTTGAACGACAGGTATTAACCACTTCGCGCCGGGACCTCCGAATCCGGAGGTCAATTGGATTGCCTATGTAACGGGGCCCTCCGAATCCAGGCACCACTATTGTCCACATTCTAAACAAAGACTCTTTTCAGCTTAGAACAAAGCAATACGAATCAGTACAAAGACCCTTTTTGACGCAAGTTGCCACATGAATTGCAAGATTAGCAGCAGTAATTGTGCAATTGTGGGACTTTTACTGTGGAGGATCGAGGGATACCGCACTGCAGCTGAAAGCACGCGGGGGACATTGTCTTTGTATGCCACACAGCCCAACGGTCGTCGGTCTGGCATTGGGATTCCCCCCACATTCTTTACCGTAATCTGTACGCTCGTTTGTGGCCGACCAACTCAAAGATTTGACAGCCTGGAGTGGAGGCTCGAGTCTGTGGTCAGGGATTGTCAGCAGCGTATACGCACGCGCACGCACACACACACGTCCGTTACGGTCCATTGACGATGCACAAAGGGCCCTTTTTCGAACGGATAATCTCTTGACAAAAGCCACAACGACGTCCGAATTGTGCCAGATTTTACTCTCTTGTACCCATAGTATACTCTTATCGATTTATTTCACATAAATATATTGTTCCGATTGTTTTAGCGAGATTTGAAAATGATGCATTGTTCAAAAACCCCCGTATGGTGGTCATCGGCGCTGAAAAAAAACCCGGGGCGAAGTGGTTAAGCCAGTTAAAACGTCTTTCTGGCAACACAACCCGCAAGTTGAAAGTTCTTGCTTGAGGAACTAATGCAAATTACAGGGGGGTGACTTGGTTGTACCGTACCTTTTCCTTATGCTCCAGTAAATAGGGAGCTGACTGGACTTTTCTTTTGACTTTTTTTCCTTTGCCTTTTAGATTTGGTTTGACAAAGGAAGGGACTCCCAGGGCCCCTGTGTAGGACAGACCCCAGACATAGACACGGTTGCGGCGCTGTCTATGCTTCCCAACCAGCTGCACTGTCTCCATGTCCTTAGCCTCAGCCTCTCGACGCTGCGCCTCTGAGGCAGTGGGCAAGGAGGACGGGGAGGAGACATTGGAGGAGGAGATTGAGGAGGTGGTGGTCAAGTGCCGACAACTTGGAAGACTGCGCATCCTTCGTGAATGCAACTTTCCAGACGATGCATCATTCCTCATCACCTTCCTGGCAGTTGCAATATTCCTGTTTGTAGTTGTAGCCATCATGCGGCAGTCTTGGCAATCTTTACAGAGACTGAAGGACTGGTTGGGAGAGTCTGGGTGTAATCGGTACATGTCCACGGGAAAAAACCCAGAGCTTCGGGGAAATCGGAAGATAGTCCTGATAGAGTTCATGATTGCAGAAATCACTGCAGTTAGTATTGCATCCGTTTCAAATTGTGCTTCTGTGCAGAAATCCTTTAGTCCTGAAGTTAATCTTCCTTCCAACGTAAATGCACTGTATAGTCACAATAGTACAGTTCTTAATATAATGCCTGATTCACATATTCCATGGTTTTTAAAGATGCATGTTAGCAGAGCAACGTCCGGAAAGCTTTGATCCAAGATACCTAGAACAAAAAAGATGATCTTGGATTTAGGGTTATGTTAGTGGCTCATTAAAAATGCTTCTAGTTTGTTTACTGTATAGATAGTTCATGGATAATAACTTGTATGGACTGTGTGCTGTTTTTCATATGTGGCCATGTGTACATTGGTGCTACTCTTGACTGACAGACCATCTAATTAACCTAGTAATAGTAATAATACTAGGTCAGCTGTGGGTGGGATGGACAAGAAGATCCAAGGTGATTTGTGACATGAAAAGCTATGGGGGAAAAGAAAAGAAAAACTCATCAAGGTGACCAGGGTGGTCACTATGAATGGAGAAAAATCTTAAGTTAATGCAAATACGAACAACCCCATTCCTAAATAAGCACAATACTATTATAGGTCTATGACCTATGTATGACTATTTACCATTGGTTAGAACATTGAAAAAAGATAGTAGTAAATTAGTAATACTTCTCCCAGTTACCATGGTTAGCGTAAATGAGTCAGACCTATAGTACTAGTACTAGCCTATAGCCTGCTAGTACTGCTAGACATGGACTAGGCTTTGCCCAAATATTGACTAATTCAGTAATTGAGACTAAGACTAAGACTAAGATTAGAAAGAGAAACCTAAAAAGCAACCAAACAATCTGACAAAACCACTGAACTAGGATTGCCTTAATTGCTTAGCTACAGTAACTTAAGTTAAGCCCTTTTTTTAGTTTTAATCCGTTTTGAACGTTTTTGGATTTCGATTGATGTATAAAATTTAAAAAAAAAACAGTAAAAGGGCTAAAACATGTAGTGTACTGTCTGTAGCTATAGCCTAGGTTGCTCAAACTTAAAATACTTAACCACGAACTAGTTAAACTAAAAAGTAAAAGTAAAATTAGTCCGAGAAACAGAACTTGGAGTTGGACCCTTACACGTACTTTACAAATTACAGACTTCGCCTTTTTTTGACCCCTCAATTTTTTTTTAAGGTCGATTGTAAGGGTTCAAGTTACTCGGACTAAACTAAAACTAAAGTAAAATACATGTTAATCGCTTTGACTTTTGAGTTTGAGTGTGACACTTATTGACTTTGAGTTTGAGGGAAAACAATGTTTATAATTTCATCAAAGCGAGGTCGATGAGCCACTGCACTGGTCTGACATTGGTAAGGTAAATAGCACCGATCTGGTGAACATTTGCGCTACACACAATGATAACTTTTCTCAAAATCATACGTTATAACTTATAATAAGTCAAATAAAGAAACCCTCACGTGCAATAACTTCACGCGTAGAGCAAGGTGCTTCCCGTACGTCAAACCATGAACTACCGAGTACGCGCGTATGACCATGACTGCATGAGTAACCCACATGGACTCCCACAAGGTTGTCTAAACACTCTATGTATAGTACACATGGCATGCAATGATTAGGGAACCCTACGAAATAAGCTTCACTTTGCACGTACTATTCTAGGTACCCGACTACGCGAGAAAACACCATTAGGCATTACACTCATTGCACTTTCTGCCTAGAGAGGGCGCAGACCTCACTTTACTTAGTCCGTGTTCTACATTTTCAGGCAAGATTTGGTTCGTTAAGATTCCTTTTATTTTGGTTTTTACACCATCAAGCTTTGATGGTATAAAAAGCGTTATCATTAACCTACTGAGTAATTTTTATGATATAGTCGAAATATAGTCGAAATTTTCACTTTCAGTCTCATCTGTCATTTGAAAATCGTATTTTTATTTTGTAGTCACAAGACACGTGTTACTCCTTGCTCCACTGCTTAGATGGTTAGTCCATGTCCGTTGACCCTTACACTACAGTTACAATCGCCTTTTTATTTAAAACAACGACCCCCTCAAATTAAAAAAGGGCGATTGTTAAGTTCTAACTCTGTCTAAGGGTCCAAGGTAGTCCAAGTAACTTGGACCCGACAAGTCACCCTTTTTTTGTCAAATTTTGAAATTTTGAGGGTTGGGTGATTGTAGGGTCCAAGGACAACGGTAGTCCGAGTAACTTGGACCCGACAAGTCACCCTTTTTTATCAAATCTCAAAATTTCAAAATTCGATAAAAAAAGAGTGACTTGTCGGGTCCAAGTTACTCGGACTAGGACAACGGGTAATTCTGCGCTTAAACTGGGTAGTACTTACTAAATGCAGTGGCTATTGTTGCGGCAGCCGTAACGCAGTGTCCATTTTCTATAGTTACGGCACTGCAACTGCGCAAGCGCGAGGACGTGCCAGTTCGAACCACGAAGCTAGTGCTTCTGGCCTGCCGGCCGTAACATGTACACTGACTTTGGAAGTGCGATATGTTAGCTGGCGACACTGCCGTCCGGCCGTCGTGCTTGATCTTGATTTGCATGATACATTCGTCATTACTTGTTGCCACTGTTAAATACAATGTTGATTTATACTATAGCCATAGGTATAATAGTTTTATAATTTGTATAGTGGACTTTTAAACCTCCCTAAAATCGAATGACTTCTCGTATTTTCTGCACAAGTGG
Organism: Luidia sarsii; assembly: GCA_949987565.1. Classification (NCBI taxonomy): domain Eukaryota; kingdom Metazoa; phylum Echinodermata; class Asteroidea; order Paxillosida; family Luidiidae; genus Luidia; species Luidia sarsii. The sequence continues at coordinate 2,810,053 of OX465121.1, forward strand.
ACATCGTACATGTACGTGTACAGTGCATCGCTGACGACTTTGTTAGGGACCTGTTTGTTTGCTGATCTCACCGCTCGAGAGCTTCTTATATATACATGATTGTAAAATACACCTTTTTCCATTCCGATAATGGCAGGGATATTGCTTCAAGACAAGCAAATTATGTACCTACAGCCACAGAATTTGCCATGTTTCTTGTGCCTGTGCATGTGGAGTTCGCGCTTGCGCAGTTGGAGTCCCGTAACTATAGAAAATGGAAATTGCGTTACGGCTGCCGTAACAATAGCTACTGCGTTTAGTAAATACCAGAAAACACCGGGAAATACCGGAAAACTACCGGAAAACACCGGAAAACACCGGAAAACCACTCAACATATTGCAGCAAAACACTAAATCCCGGAAAACATCGGAAAACACTAAATATCGGAAAACACACTAAATACCAGAAAACACGCTCAACTCGAAACTGGAAATCACTAGGCGCCTTTTGTCAGAGAGCTCACCAAATGCACACACACTCAACAGAAATAAAAAAGGGCTTTATTTGGGACATTACAATTTCTTTCAAAGTTGAACGAGGCATCGAAAGGGCATTCACCCACCCAAAGAAGGAAAAGATTAATCCACAATTCAGGGTTTCTTCTCCTGGCCTTTGGTTTTTGTGAACATTTCGCCTGTATTTCTGGTATACCGACTCGACGCGCAAGTGCACTTCGATTCTGATTTCTTGACGGCTGTTTGCGGATTAAAAAAACTTATTGTGGCCTGGCGAGATTTCCATCTTCAACTTCTTGGATCGCATCGGCAAGGGAAAACCATATTTTTGGGGGGGTTTCCAAATATTTATTTGTTATATTGATTTATACTAATTGATTTAATTAATTGATATTTGTTTACTTCATTTAGTCTTTATTCACTGTTTGACGAGGTGTGACAGATCACTGTCCACAGCGATTGTTAAATGTTTATGTCTCTTCCTTGCCTGTCTTGTATGTGTTGTAAATTGAATGACATGAAAAATAACAATAATAATAATACTAATCCTGCGGGAGCTAGTTTGGTATTGTTAAATGTTATCTATTATGTTTTTTGTCAGTGTATTTGTCTTACCTACGGTATATCGCGGAAAATAAAACCAGTACCAGTACCAACTACCATGAACACAGCATGTACATTTGTAGTTGCGGTCACCATAACCCTCATTCTCCCGAAGGTCACAGACCTGAGGGTTATGGGGTAGTGTGTACAAAATCTGGAGATCTTCGTGTTTTCCCCATTTTTTAAACACTACTGTGACTTTTTATGTACTGTCCCAATCGCCCCCCTTTTCCACCCTTTTGAAAATCGCCAAACTCAATCTAAGGACGTGGGTGTGATCTCAAATGTAATTAGACAACTCAAAACATCATCAATATTTTTCACATTCACGGAATAAATAATGCGTACTGCAAGGCTGCAAGCCATGCTGTAGTCTAGGTACACGACCCCACACTGTTGTGCGTGAATTTTGTTGTTTTGGACGACTCCCAAGATGCACGTCATCACACCTATCGATCGATCGGACTGCGACCTCTGTTTTGTAAATCGTGTGCTAGTGCTTGATATGAACTTAGAACTCAAAAAACTTTTATTTTTGTGGGTTAGAACCGTTAGAGTTAAGATTTTTGTATCACTGTTTTATTCTGATATAACAAACAACTACATTCAAGAAATAGTTTAAATCGGTTCAAGACTGAAATCGTTAGAGGCCCGCTTTAAAAAATGTTTCTCTGTATATCTACTCTGTACTTATGCTTTACAGGTGTTGAGTGACTGAATAGATTGAGTGCAGTGGCTGTCTGCTTGTACAATGGCACGTGGTAAACAAAAGCTTCAGTCTCAGCAGAAGAATGCAGAGAAGATGGCCAAGCAGAAAAAGGCTGCCAGTCAGAAAGGGTCTGCAGCCAAGGCACTGACATTTACATGCACTGTCTGCAAAGTAAGTGGACTAATACATTTGTATATCCACCATCCATCCATCTTTCTGTTTGTCTGTCTGTCTGACAGTGTGTGTCTGTCTGTCACTGTCAGTATGTCTGACTGTCTTTCTGTACGTCCATTCCTCTGCCCTCCGTCCATCCATTACAACAGTTTGTATCTACAGTATCATCATTGTCTCCATCCTGACCACCACCCCCATCCATAATCCTACAGTCCTTTCACTCCATGTGGAGGATGACTTTTGACCTCATTAAGTACTGCAGCATTGCCCCTCCTCCACTCCACCCAGCTGGCCTATTAGGAGTGCTTATTGCCTGTCAGTCAAATTCCACTTGGCTTCATGCACAACAGAGAAATGCTTGGTGTTCTTCTTACAGTAAATGGACTGTAATGAGTATGGAATGAAATGCCCAACAAGTTTTAGTAACCTGAACCCTGTATGCGTTTCCTACAGAGCCAAATGCCAGACCCCAAGACATACAGGCAACATTTTGAGAGCAAGCATCACAAAAGCCCCCTACCTGCTGAGCTGCAGACAGAGAGTGCATGACAACAGGCAGCACTTCCATTCGTGTCTGTGTCTGAAGACTTCATGTGAGTAGATATTACCTAAGGCTTCTTGTTAACCAAGCAGTGTTGTTTTCCTTTACTTGAAATTAAAGTTGAAAAAACTGAATCCACTTTGTGTAATCTTCCATTCTGCTGAAACCAGGTTTAACAGTTTGTTGTTTGCATCTGGATGAAAGCGGGGCTGTGATCCCTGTAGATAATTGGCAGTCAATGGTTGAATGTTCCTGGCTGGTGCCCACACCCTGACAAAGATAATTTACTATTGAGAAAGGTCACCATCTACATTGTAAGGGCTGGTAGTAGCACTGGCACATCTAGTCAGTGGTCTTGGGTTCAATTCCCTGTCCAAAATATCTTTAATATTTTTCAAATTGATTAAACAATTTCAGACGTTCTCGATGGAAAGCATATTTCTGCTTGCAACCACCTTAACCTCTGGTTGTTTTCAGTAAGTCAGTGAGCAGTTTTTGTATTACTTTATCTTTATTTCTGTTTTAAAGGTAATGGATGAAAAGCTAATTATCGTTCTTCTTCTTTTCAGAATCTCTGGAGATTAATAAGGACAACTGATAGGCATGTGACCTCTTTGTTATCAACATGCTTCCCGTGGATAATTGAACAAGTTTTCTTTCTTTCCACTCTTGAGAAGAAAAAAAATGCTTTTCCAATTACAGTTTCAAAAGATACTTCAAGTTAAACAGAAGAAAAGCAACATGTGGTTTTATGCACCATGTGCTTGTGTTATGTTTATAAGTAAAAGAAAAAAGAAGCATAAATTCTGAGAGCCTATTTGATCCTAGTAGGCCCTCCAAAACCAAGGATGAAGAGGAGAGCACAGATTAAAAGGGATAGCTGGTAGGGTGGGATCAAAGGCAAGGGCAGCGTTGGGTAGGGATTAGGTAGTAGAGGGGGAAAGATCAAAGGCAAAGAATTAAAGAGAGAAGTGGGGAGTGAACAATTTGCAATTTTTGTGCATATTACTCTGAAAGAAAAAAAATACATTTCATCCAACAAAAGAATATGGCTTGGGCAGAGATGTACAGTCCTTGCAGCCAGAACATACATTTTAAGTGCCTGTGTGTGAATTTCCACCATGGCATTCTGTTTCTTTTAGAATTGATGTAAATTCAAGTCACATAGATGTCAAACAAATCATGAAGGTTTCTGAATCTGTTCAGCTCAATATTTTGATACAGAAAATCAATATTGATTCAATATACTTGAATACTTGGGCCTTACAAAATGCTATTGAAAACCCAACACATAATCTGTTTAACGAAAGTAATTGAAGTTTGTATATATGATATTAATCAGACCAAAACCAACTTTGGGATTGGCATGGACTATTTTACTTTGATAAGTATGCATGTGTAGATAGTGTGTAGCATACATGTAGAAGTGCTTGGCAGAATGGACTGGCCAAGCAAAATGGAAAAGTTCTTTCCCAATTTGAGGGCAAACATACAGTTGTCGGAAAAGAATACAGTTGCACATAAATGTCATGTATTTGCAAAATCAAAAACGTTTGTGGGGAGAGACCCTAAATACCTATATGTACAGAGGAAAAGTGTATTTTCATTTTAAATTTCTGGTGTTTGGGTTTTTTTTTTTTTGGAGGGTTGAAATAACAAAAACTGATAGTCTCATTCATCTGTAGGTTTACATTGCAATTTGTTGAATGGTCAGTTTACCTTGCACTCCCACAGGACTTAATTTTGTCATTCCGCAAAGCCAGTAGTTTGTCAGTCCTGTAGAAACACAACTTAAGGTATTTGTATTTGTGCCATTGTTTAGTATAAGTTATTATTTTACAAGTTGTTAGCGGTTTGCAACTTTGCATATTTTATTACCGGTATAAGACTTCCTTTTGCTTTTCAAGAATGCCATTGCTGTATTATATTCCTACCAATCAGTGTACCATGCCTTCTAGAAAGCAGTAAACATACACTTTACTCCCTACTGCGTTCAGCGAATAAAATAACTAAAAGGGTGTGGCAAACAAAAGGCTAGTTGATGCGCACTGCTTGAGGAGTCATGCATGCCAGGACCACTGAAAATACGCTGACAAGCATTCGTAGAGGGTGCCTTTATATAGGGGCTTATTGGCAGGAAAGCGTTCCTTTCTTTGAACGTGTGGCGTACCCGGACAACTGAGCAATACAATCTCACATGATTCCTCATTTCAGTAATACATGGACAGAATCTCAATCAAACTTCATTTCACTGGTTTCATTGGGAGATTGTACAAGTTGTTAGCGGTTTGCAACTTTGCATTTTTTATTGCTGGTATAAGACTTTTGCTAGCATTTCAAGAATGCCATTTCTGTATTATATTCCTACAATCAGTGTACCATGCCTTCTAGAATGCAGTAAACTTACACTTTACTCCCTCTGGGTTCAAATTCAAGATAGTACATGAATCACATGACTAGGAACAGTAATGCTGGTGGTTAGTCAATACATCCATGACTAGATCATTCAAGCTGACAATGTATTTACAGAACTGCTGTGTGTAGACTTTGAATAGTGATGCACATATGAAAAGCTTTTGAAAATCTTGACTTCATCCATCCGCTATTCCTACTTTGATTTTAAGTGATTTGTGCTCATGCATATGTATATAGTAACATAAATTCCATTACTCCAAAATGTTATAAGAAATAACAGTTTCAAACAGAAATTTTCCCAAGGTGATTGCATTTCACACAAAGATTTCTTCAAATTTGTTTAGCTGTCTTTTAGAATAATATAGAGTTTTGGGGACATCATTAGCATTGATAGCCTCAATGTTAGCCTGAAATGTTCCAAGTTTCAAAAATACAATACTTCACAGTGATATGCTAGTGTAAGTTGCTGCAATTTTGATAAATCCACAAAACTGTAACATAAACTGAGAAGTTTGTGGTGAATTGATATTCATGGCATGTCACTGATGTCTGCATTTGGCTTGTGATGCTACACAGTATTGCTGTACTTACATTTGGAGAAAAAAAATAAAGTATTTATATGAATATGGCTCCTTTGGTCTGTGACTGTTGTTTGTGTCCATGGGATACCTATGTTTCTTCATTTCCAATTAATGAAAGTCAAGCACAAGCTTTGCGCAATCTTAAAGTTTGCTCAAGATTCCTTCTGCAAACTTTAAACGTACAGTTTCAGTTACGGGTAAGGTTTGGGTAAGGTTAGTCTAATCTTATCCCAGCCATCCCTGAACCTAAGTTCAGAGTTTGCATAGTGGACATTACATTATCGCGAAGATCGCACAAGTTTACATTTGTGTACAACTCCATTTGGTTGGTAGGCTACAGAACATATTGTTTAGGGGTACAAGTCTAATTGCACTGTCTAATAGGTACTGTTCACTTGACATGCAGTACAAATGTAATCAAGGAATGAGGCAGTGGGTGATTTATATAACAATTGCATTGTAACATTCAGCAAGGACATCTAATCCTTGAATTGCATCCTCACCAACTGAGAATACTAATAATTTATGATTACAAGGTACATCAAAACAAATAGTTTATAATAATTCATAAATGAATGTAAGTGAATAATTGTGTCAGCAATCTATTGAATGACATCAGCTTTGTAATATTAGTTTCTCTGGGATTTTCCAATATTTTTGCTATTACAGGGCCTCATTTTCCCCCCAGTTGTTGGCAAGTCAAACACTGATGTACACATGTACAGGCCTCGATCTTAAGAAAAAGGGGGGCAGGACCTTGCTGGTCAAATAAGAGAAATTGCACAAGGGCACGCTGGCCAAGTTGGTAGTGAGTGCCATTGTTGTCAAGGGCATGCTGGCCAACTCCACAGGGCATCAGGCCAATGGCCTTGGTGGCCTCGGTTAAGATCAAGGCCTGCATGTACAGTACATGTGTATTTACAGGACTCACCGATGTCAAGGCATCTCATACTTCTGCTGGCCGAGACCTGGGTCAATTTCATGGAATCCGTTACGGCATAATTATGTGCTTACAGGCAGTGTTTTGTGTACCAGGTATACCCCATTTCATGGAATCAGTTAGCAAGACTTTCGGCGCTTGAAATGCGCAAGCCCTAAGCAAAGAATACCTGATACGGTAAGCGAAGAATTTTTGCTATTGGAAATGGATTCCATGAGATTGGACCCAGGGCCAATTTCAGATTTGCTAAGCACCTTATACATGTACAGCAAGTCAAACCCAATAAGTATTACATGAAAATGAAATATGGTTGGCTGGGGAAGAATGTTGCTGCTCAGTAGGTTTTGACACAGCAGCTCCATGAAGTTGGGCCCTCTTGTACTCAGACAATGCCAGTCCCATTTCTATAGGGTTTCTGACACTAGACACAAGAATAAACAACTCTGACTGCACAGACTACTCATGCTCTCAATTTAATAGCAGACAAGCCTCAATCAATAAACACACGGGCAACTCTTGATTGCCTGAAACAACCTTAAATGATCTCAACAAGCATTTTGAGTAATCATCTCGAAAACCTTCGGATATTCACAAAACAGTCAAGTATTCAGATTGGTGAGTTCAAACATAATCACTGGATCCTTGAGTGGGAAACACTTTCGATTAAATTCTAAAATACTCTGATTCAAATCAATCTTTGAAGCTGTAAACATTATAAAGGATTAATTTTCGTAGACTTCCACTTTCTGGCCAAATAGGTTTTGAATAAGCACGCATTACCTAATCTACTTTCCCCCAACAGCATACACGGTGATGTTCCTATATACTTTCAGAGTCAACTCACTTTCAAATTGGTATCAGTAATCTGTATGCAGCCATTGTATTACAAATACGGTACATTCAAGGTATTCACTAAAGTCAGGTACATGGAGGAACTTGGTATTGTTTGGCCATTCTGGTTGCTTTGCCTAGGTTTATGTTATTAGTAGCCTCAATCAAAGAGAAAAAGGTAATTCAGTTATGTAAAGATATCAAACTGGTGGCATTACTCAAAAAGAATTGTGACATGGTTGCCTCACCAATGTTTGTGACTGGCACCCCTACATGTACCTCAGCAATGATAGCTGACTATTTGAGAAGACCCTCACTTCATGGTCAAACAAATAAGAACTACTTATTGTACGTAAAACTGTAAAGTGAAGCAACCTCAGTAGTGAGTTCATAAGTAACAGCCATCTACTACCTTAAGGTTTAAACCATTTCACTTCAAACTGTTGGATTTATATCGTCTTACCCTTACACTAGGCATTTACCGGTATCTTTCCTTCATATTCAGTGGTTCTATCTGCTGTTTAAAATTGGCCGATGTTGGATATAGCCATTTTTTAAAGAAATGGCTGCATACAAATTTGAAGAGACACATCTGTGTAGACCTATAAACTTAACCTTTCCAAATCCTCCAATATCCACTCTCATCATACGTAATAATTGTCTGCAAACGAGACTTGACAGATCTACTGGGGTTATGGCTCATTTCAGAGGACTTACAAAACACTGATCCTACAATATTAGGAGAAATAATGTGGGTCCCACATATGAACAAAATAAGTAGAATTTGGAGTATTGGGGAACTTATATTGGGGGATTGAGGATGCACCATGGAAACGAGGCCTCAAGTTTGACATGTTTGCTGTGATTGTGATCATTTCTACACAATGCAAACTAGCTAAAACACACCACTAGAGGGCTCACTTCTGGTGAGCCAATCCTCTGGTGACTCCCCCTAAAGACTATACTGTAGCCTGAGATTTTCAATGTCTTTCTCAGTGTAGGCTTCTGACTTCCTCGTTCCAAGTTTCTTCAAGGAATTCCGCAGACCTAAGGAGAAAATCAAACAAGGTGTGAAAGACCTATATATAGTGAAGGGGTAGCAGAGGTACACAAATCTGCAGGTCAGCCCAGCCTTGACCAAGTGAGTCACTGAACACCATCTGTTTATGAATCATAACATGTATGATGCTGTCAGACCTGGACTGCATTTCACAAAGCCTTACGATGCATCGTAAGTTGTGATAGGCTGTATGGTTTCTGTGTATCTCCCATTGTCTTGCGATTGATTGTAAGTTACAATGGGTTTGGTGAAATCAACTGCAGGTCATGTATTGCGGGTACCTCTCCCCTACAGCTCAAGTGTGATGGGGAATCAGCCACTTTCCCTATTGCTACAAACAAAATCATCAATCCCTCTCACCCATTTGCATACCACACCATGTGTTGGGTACATTTGGTTTCAGAACCAGGAAAGGACAGAAAACAAAATTGTTGCAAACTGCTGACTAACATGACCAAAACTCAAATATCAAAAATTAGGAGGGCTTGATGTTTTGATCTTAGCAGGACCGTTCTTGCTTTTTAGAAAGGGCCTGCTAGGATCCAAACATCAGCCCTTCCTATATTTTTATAAAACAAAAATGTACTTGAAAAAAAATCTCTAATCTAGGACCTCTCGATGGCTTCCTACGTGGACATTGGGCACAGGACATAGGAGACTTACGTTTTTTATCGGAGGTAGACAGGAAGAGACCAACGGTCTTAAATCGTTCCACCTTTGGTAGACTGGACAGCAAACCAAAACTCAAATCAGCATCTGAAGGGAAAACACGTCGAAGGAAAAGAAGAATTACTGGCCTTGTCTGCATGACTAAATATCAAGAAATGGAAACGCTTGATTTATACTACTACTGTACTACTATTTCATTGTCTCCTAGTTGAGAATAGAGCCATAAGTAGGCTTTGACTCTGGAATCGTGAAGAATCAACTCCAAAAATGGAAGACTCTCAGTTCCATCTTTTTGAGGAATTGATTCCTTGAGGCTTTTGAACGATTTTGAAAAGGACCAGCTTCCTTTATGGAGCTATTCCTGGGAAAACCGAAACAACTTCAAACCATGGACCTCAAAGACATGCATTGTGCATTGTGAATTGGTTTGACTGCCGACCACATAAGGCACCTCGTGTGGGGTTTGTCTTGTGGCGCTGTCACATGACCCTTCCTATTCAGGCACAATGTTTTTTGCTCAGTACCGTATTCAGGGGAAAAGGTCAAGGGTTACTGAACTTAATGTTGAAGTTAAATGGGTGCTACTCATGTAACTTTATCACCACTGGCACCACGTTAGAGGAATGCACCCAGTAGGTAACACATTGGACCTCACTCCCTCATGTTTGGACATCAAATGCCCAGTTAAGAAACTGCTGGACCTGATTGCACAGTGCCACAAAGAAATAGAAGATTAGAATAAGTTCACTTTCTCTGTGAATTTAGTGTGTTTTTTGTTGCCGTTCCACGTTTTGTTGTGATTGGTCACCTTAATGACCTCAAATTGCAAAACAATTCATGGCTGGTTTTGAGACTAGTCGTCTGAGTATAGAGTGGCTGGTATAGAGGCAATCACGTTACAACATTTCTGTATGATGGGTGTTAAGCAGCGACTGTGTGCCCACCATATTGTCACTAGTTGCAAGTGAGGGCGGCGACTATTATTGATTATTTTTGATAATGGGCCACAAATAGGAACCAGTATTGTGAAGGCACAGACATGGCTGATTTGAACGGGGCTGAAGGTACATGTACATCCATGTTTGTTTCATGTTATCGCAGTAGCGTTTGTCAATTTGGGCTGAACATTCTTGTGAGCCTCATAAGCGGGGGCTCTACGGGCCCTAACTATGCATTCAATTTCCCTCATTTGTCAGTTTGAAAAAAAAATAGAATTTTCAACTTGAAAACCTTTCTCCTTACGACAACAGATCTGTCAATTATGAATGAGGACCTGAGAGTCACTACTATACATGTGACCACTATTAAACATAATACAGACTCAATGTTACTTCCACAACTTACAATGGAGTTGATTTTGAGTGAGTCCTGGATGGAATCGGAATCTATTCCAAAAATGTTGGATTGACTCATTGACTCAGTATTCTGCAAATCATTTTCCATGTTTTGCAATGATAAAAAATGGCCATACATAAAGTGGTTGACATTTCTTTTGGCAATTGGAATGTATGGGCCTAGGTGCTTACCTGATTCCACCAGATGCTCACATATAGCCTTGAATGTATGTATGGGCCTAGGGAATGTATAGGCCTAGGTGCTTACCTGATTCCACCAGATGCTCACATATAGCCTTGAATGTATGTATGGGCCTAGGGAATGTATGGGCCTAGGTGCTTACCTGATTCCACCAGATGCTCACATATAGCCTTGAATGTATGTATGGGCCTAGGGAATGTATGGGCCTAGGTGCTTACCTGATTCCACCAGATGCTCACATATAGCCTTGAATGTATGGGCCTAGGTGCTTACCTGATTCCACCAGATGCTCACATATAGCCTTGAATGTATGTATGGGCCTAGGGAATGTATAGGCCTACTGTAGGTGCTTACCTGATTCCACCAGATGCTCACATATAGCCTTGAATGTATGTATGGGCCTAGGGAATGTATGGGCCTAGGTGCTTACCTGATTCCACCAGATGCTCACATATAGCCTTGAATGTATGTATGGGCCTAGGGAATGTATGGGCCTAGGTGCTTACCTGCTTCCACCAGATGCTCACATATAGCCTTGAATGTATGTATGGGCCTAGGGAATGTATGGGCCTAGGTGCTTACCTGATTCCACCAGATGCTCACATATAGCCTTGAATGTATGTATGGGCCTAGGGAATGTATGGGCCTAGGTGCTTACCTGCTTCCACCAGATGCTCACATATAGCCTTGAATGTATGTATGGGCCTAGGGAATGTATGGGCCTAGGTGCTTACCTGATTCGACCAGATGCTCACATATAGCCTTGAATGTATGTATGGGCCTAGGGAATGTATAGGCCTAGGTGCTTACCTGATTCCACCAGATGCTCACATATAGCCTTGAATGTATGTATGGGCCTAGGGAATGTATGGGCCTAGGTGCTTACCTGATTCCACCAGATGCTCACATATAGCCTTGGATGTATGTATGGGCCTAGGGAATGTATGGGCCTAGGTGCTTACCTGATTCCACCAGATGCTCACATATAGCCTTGAATGTATGTATGGGCCTAGGTGCTTACCTGATTCCACCAGATGCTCACATATAGCCTTGAATGTATGTATGGGCCTAGGGAATGTATGGGCCTAGGTGCTTACCTGATTCCACCAGATGCTCACATATAGCCTTGAATGTATGTATGGGCCTAGGGAATGTATGGGCCTAGGTGCTTACCTGATTCCACCAGATGCTCACATATAGCCTTGAATGTATGTATGGGCCTAGGGAATGTATAGGCCTAGGTGCTTACCTGATTCCACCAGATGCTCACATATAGCCTTGAATGTATGTATGGGCCTAGGGAATGTATAGGCCTAGGTGCTTACCTGATTCCACCAGATGCTCACATATAGCCTTGAATGTATGTATGGGCCTAGGGAATGTATGGGCCTAGGTGCTTACCTGATTCCACCAGATGCTCACATATAGCCTTGGATGTATGTATGGGCCTAGGGAATGTATGGGCCTAGGTGCTTACCTGATTCCACCAGATGCTCACATATAGCCTTGAATGTATGTATGGGCCTAGGGAATGTATGGGCCTAGGTGCTTACCTGATTCCACCAGATGCTCACATATAGCCTTGAATGTATGTATGGGCCTAGGGAATGTATGGGCCTAGGTGCTTACCTGATTCCACCAGATGCTCACATATAGCCTTGATAATACTGACTAGCATGTCTCCATCCAATTTGTTGGTCAAAACTGCAATGCAAAGGAAACAGGGCTGTTGAAAAACAACATCAAGCTCAATCGTGTATGCAATTCAATCATCAACTTTAAATGATGAAGGAATGTATAATGCAAGTAGGGTTTGCAGTGACACTATGTAGGATTCCTTCTTAGGAGATTAACTTTGTTGTGAAAAAACCACTGGGTAAAAACCTTGACATTGTGAGCAGGATCCAACTGTCACATTTTCACTCACCAGCTGTTTTCCAGAACCACTGCCTCTCCTAAGGAGAAATAATTCTGTAGTGTCACCAAGAACTCCCATTGCATTTAACATAATTATTGTCGCCGTGTCCATGATCAAGCGAAACATCTTTGAACTTAATTATTGCATAAAACACAACTCAAGATGGAAGTCAGTCTCCCTTCATGTTGTTGACCTCATAGACATCCGCATTACAAGAACACTTTCACATTGGCCAGGAAAAAATGGGTGAAAAGCCTTTTTGAAAAAACTAACTTTCAAAGCGCTATTTCCATAAGGTAGGTATATATTCTGCTATGTGGATGGATTCACCAGTTTGTGAAAATGCTGACACTATTAGGTAACAATCTCAGCTTCCTTTGTCTTCTTTATTTTCCATTCAAGACACGGCATTTGACAGACTCTGTAATAGTTTGAGCATACAAAAGCATAGGCAGGCTGCATTATGCTAGGGTTAGCATAGGACACAATGAGTGTACTTTTACCTTCAGGTAATTCCTCCGGTGAGATTTGCTTAAGGAGCCCAGCATAGGCCAGCATGCTCTTGTGCCGTTTCAGTGAAGTCCATGCTTGCAGGAACTCAAAGGCAGTGACCTAGTGCACAATTCAAACCAAGTCAGCACAATGCACCATACTCACAGGTACCATACTCCATCTACAGTCTCTTACATTAAGATTGCATGACAATTTTCAAGCTATCTGCATTGCCTCTGATATTTTTTAAAATGTCTAAATATTTCAAAGTCAGTTATTTGTTTGAAGATAATTCCATTTGATTTGTAGGCTGTATTGTATTGTTGTACTGTTGGCATTCTGCCTTTGAAAAATATAAAAATGTCAAGCCCTCTACATTTTTGATATTTGCATTTTGGTCATTTAAGTCAGTAAGCAGTTTGCAACATTACCTGTAGTTTAAAAAGAAATGGAGCATTAACAAACGGACGAGAGGGGGAAGCAAAATGAACATAAACAAACCTTGTTGAGCTTGGGTACAATGACTTTCTCTTCAGCTTGGCCTGTGGTCTTGCCGGTCTTCTGAGTGCCTGAGTTTTTGGCTGTCTTATTCTCTGGTCCTCCTGCGTTCTTGCCAGTCTTCTGAGTGCCTGAGTTTTTGGCTGTCTTATTCTCTGGTCCTCCTGCGTTCTTGCCAGTCTTCTGAGTGCCTGAGTTTTTGGCTGTCTTATTCTCTGGTCCTGCTGCATTCTTGCCAGTCTTCTGGCCACACTTCTCTTTCCCTTTACCTCCCTTTTTCTCCTTGAGGGGCTGTTTCTCAGCTGTCTTGGGAGTGGATTTCCCAACTTCTGCCTGCAGCCAGATACAAACCAATGTCAACATACACAGTGCCTCTGACTTCTGTGGATATCCTGGACCCAATTTCATACAGCCACTTAAACAGGAACACTAGCTTAGGCATGACAAGCCTTGCCTAATTAAATCAGGTTGCCAACCAAGGTTCTACTTGCATTCTATGCTTAACAGACACAACTCTGATACAAGTCACCGCAATAAGAACCATTACAAAATTGGTTGGCACACTTGGTAATTTGGTTCTAACCAAGGAAGCATTTCCATGCTGAGCAGGTTTTTAGGTTTAAGCGGCTCTATGCAATCAGACCTTGATTTTGGTTATTTCTATAATAAAGTGTCAATAGCCTATGGATGTGTGTAAGTTTACTCCTGATTATTTTGCGTTACAATCATTATAAACCATCAGTCCAATGCATTATGTTTGTGCTTGACATTGTGTTTGGTGTTCTGATGATAATAAACGGATACAACATTCACACCATGTACCTACCAGTAGTTTAACAAAAGGCAATAGTATTTAACCACTTCGCATCAAGCCCTCTGAATTCAGACCATCGCTGGTATTACTATGTGCCGTGCCCTCCGAATCTAGGCACCACTATTGTCCAAGTTTTGAACAAAGACTCTTTTCAGCCTAGAACAAAGCAATATTAAGCATGACAAAGACCCGTTTTGATGCAAGTTGCCGCATGAATGGCCAGACTAGCGACAAGACTAGCGCCATTGTGAGACTTTTACTGTGAATGATAGAGAGATAGTGTGCTGCTACGGGAGATTGTGTGGGCAGTGGAATTCCACCCACTATCTTCACCACAATCTGTACACTCGGTTGTGGCTGACCACCTCGAAGATTGGACTGCCTGGAGTAGAGGCTAGTCTGAGGTGAAAGGCTGTCAATACAGGGGCTACTCAGACACACTGTGCACACTAAGGTTGTTCGATATCCGGAATTTTTGGTTTCGATATATTGTCAGGAATATATCGCGATTTTCGATATTATCGTGATATCTGGTGTGTAAGCGGAAGTCAAGGTAGTGACCTGGATTTCTATTCAATTCACACAGTGATTGCTGGAAACATATATGTAGCAAATGCATCTAACTTTAAGCCATAGTTACCAATTGTTTAACCCCCCTTAAACTTCTCATTAATCAACAACAAAAATAATTTAAAACAAGTATCCCAGGTCGCTCTTCTAAAAGTATATGCCAAAACGAAACTATTTTGTTGATGTATTAAGAATACCGGTACGTTATTACATTAAAAAAAGACGATATCCCAGATGGTTTTCAGCAACTCGATGCTTACTTATGACGTCATAAATACTGTACATGTCTGGCCAGAGCCAATGGGTCTACTTGTACAGATTAATATTCATGAGGGGAGACAAACCAGTACATTTACGTCAGCATAACGATTACCTTGAACCAAATCTTTTGGTCGTCGGATGCGTACTGGGAAAAAAAAACTGGGGGGGGGGGGACTGCTGAAAAGGAGAATAAAGCAGCAATTCACCTTTTCTCATCCACGCCGCAAACATTATTGTTAGTATACATGTCCAAGTTGGAATCATTCAAGTTGGAATAGATCGCGATGCGACCCCCAAAAAATAGTCCACCGAACTTGTTTGGTGTACACGATGCGTGCTGCAAATGGCCTGGCCGTACTTAGCTGGTGTACGTTGCCTTACACGTGCCTTTAGTACAGCTGCGTGGCGGGTACCAGAGCAGCATGGAAGGATCGAGAAATCAGGTCGCACGTGCGTTATGAACAGTGACGTTTTTCCAACGTCTTTCCTCTTCGATTTTGATTTTGATTTTCTGAGATTAAAACGTATGTATTTTTACATTTGGCTGCATTGGGAGACATCGGTAGGAAATTGAATCTGCAATTTTTGCAGCCTGGATAATATCGTAAATGATCGGATAACTTATGTAGGCCACATGGGGGAAAATTTCCCAAACACGAGTCGCTGTGCGTGCCCAGCGTACCGAGTTCGCGCTGTACGAAATGTGTGCTACCAACACCGGAAGTGAGCTTGCACTTGCAGTGGGTCTGTTGCCGACCCATTGCCTTTGAGGAGACCGCGCGCAATGCAAGAGTCAAATGGCTGGCTGGCGCTCCTCTCCCCTTGCGGTTTCGGGTTTTTCCGAATGAAAGATCTCTCTGATGGCCACACTATACAAGCTTACAGGCAGGCGATAATGGGGTTGGGAAACCAGATTTGTTTTTTGATATCGTGATACTTTTTTCGATATCGCCGATATCGAAAATATCACGATATCCTGAAATGCGCCCGATATGATAATCGCCAGAAAGCGATATCGCGATATATCAAAATATTGAACAACCTTAGTGCACACACACAGTCATGTTACACTCCATTGACAAAGAGGGCAGATAATCCCTTGACAAACGCCACACCGATGTCCAAATTATGCCAGGTTTGATTCATTTGTACACACTACACATGGTCAAATGGAAGTGCAAGTCATTTAATAAGAACGGAACTTGCATGGCACATTTTGTCAAATGAATAAGTAGGCTTTAACCACTTCGCGCCGGGGGGTTTTTCAGCGCCGATGACCGCCATACGGGGGGTTTTTGAACAATGCATCTTTTTCAAATTTTGCTAATACAATCAGAACAATATATTTCTGTGAAATAAATCGATAAGGGTATACTATGGGTACAAGAGAGTAAAGCATGGCAGAATTCGGACGTCGTTGTGGCTTTTGTCAAGAGATTATCCATTCGAAAAAGGGCCCATTGTGCATTGTCAATGGACCGTAACGGACTTGTGTGTGTGTGTGTGCGTGTACGGTGCTGTCAATCCCTGACCGCAGACTCCAGCCTCCACTCCAGGCAGTCAAATCTTCGAGTTGGTCGGCCACAACCGAGCGTACAGATTACGGTAAAGAATGTGGGGGGAAATCCAATGCCAGACGGACGACCGTTGGGCTGTGTGGCATGCAAAGACAATGTCCCCTGCGTGCTTTCAGCGGCAGCGCGGTATCCCTCGATCCTCCACAGTAAAAGTCCCACAATTGCACAATTACTGCTGCTAATCTTGCAATTCATGTGGCAACTTGTGTCAAAAAGGGTCTTTGTACTGATTCGTATTGCTTTGTTCTAAGCTGAAAAGAGTCTTTGTTTAGAATGTGGACAATAGTGGTGCCCGGATTCGGAGGGCCCCTTCGCATAGTCAAGCCAATGGAGCTCCGGATTCGGAGGTCCCGGCGCAAAGTGGTTAAGCTTTTCATACCCAAACTCCACATTCATCAACTTAGATATCCTGATGATTGGGTAACTCTTTTAATATCTTAGCAATCCATATGTGATAGGTGATTTGCAACGCATTGAATCTATTCATAACAACAGATATCTTACATCATCTTCACTGCTCCCCTCTACCTCCTGGATCTGTATCCGTTTCCCTTTCTTCTTCTTCTTTGAGGTCACATCAGATTTGATCTCTGACACCTTGACCTCTGCTGGTTTGACCTCTGCGGGTTTGACCTCTGCCGGTTTGACCTCTGCCGGTTTGACCTCTGCCGCTTTAACCTCTGTAGGTTTGACCTCTGCCGGTTTGGCTTGGGTGGGTTGGGTGTTCTGTTTGGGTTTGTCTGGTGTTTTCTGCTGGTTGTTCTTGAGTTCCTTGAGGGACAAGAAACAACAAAACGGGTACATGAAGGTATGCTAGGAATTTTCATAGTACCAAGCCATATATCACCAAGTCACATGCATAGCACCAAGCCATGGGCACAGCATCAAGCCATGGGCACGGCACCAAGCCATGGGCACGGCACCAAGCCATGGGAACGGCACCAAGCCATGAGCACGGCACCAAGCCATGAGCACGGCACCAAGCCATGGGTATAGCACCAAGCCATGGGCATAGCACCAAGCCATAGGCACAGCACCAAGCCATGGGAACGGCACCAAGCCATGAGCACGGCACCAAGCCATGGGTATAGCACCAAGCCATGGGCATAGCACCAAGCCATAGGCACAGCACCAAGCCATGGGCACCGCACCAAGCCATGGGCATGGCACCAAGCCATGGGCACCGCACCAAGCCATGGGCACAGCACCAAGCCAGGGGCACAGCACCAAGCCATGGGCATAGCACCAAGCCAGGGGCACAGCACCAAGCCATGGGCACTTCACCTAGCCATGGCCATAGCACCTAGCCATGGCATAGCACCAAGCCATGGGTATAGCACCAAGCCATGGGCACAGCACAAAGCCATGGGCACAGCACCAAGCCATGGGCACAGCACCAAGCCATGGGCACGGCACCAAGCCATGGGCACAGCACCAAGCCATGGGCACGGCACCAAGCCATGGGCACGGCACCAAGCCATGGGCACGGCACCAAGACATGGGCACGGCACCAAGCCATGGGCACAGCACCAAGACATGGGCACAGCACCAAGCCATGGGCACAGCACCAAGCCAGGGGCACAACACCAAGCCATGGGCACGGCACCAAGCCATGGGCACAGCACCAAGACATGGGCACAGCACCAAGCCATTGGCACAGCACCAAGCCAGGGGCACAGCACCAAGCCATGGGCACGGCACCAAGCCATGGGCACGGCACCAAGCCATGGGCACAGCACCAAGCCATGGGCACAGCACCAAGCCATGGGCACGGCACCAAGCCATGGGCACGGCACCAAGCCATGGGCACAGCACCAAGCCATGGGAACGGCACCAAGCCATGGGCACAGCACCAAGCCATGGGCACAGCACCAAGCCATGGGCACAGCACCAAGCCAGGGGCACAGCACCAAGCCATGGGCACAGCACCAAGCCAGGGGCACAGCACCAAGCCATGGGCATAGCACCAAGCCAGGGGCACAGCACCAAGCCATGGGCACGGCACCAAGCCATGGGCACAGCACCAAGCCAGGGGCACAGCACCAAGCCATGGGCACAGCACCAAGCCATGGGCATAGCACCAAGCTAGGGGCACAGCACCAAGCCATAGGCATAGCACCTAGCCATGTGCATAGCACCTAGCCATGGCATATCACCAAGCCATGGGTATAGCACCAAGCCATCGGCACAGCACCAAGCCATGGGCACAACACCAAGCCATGGGCACAGCACCAAGCCATGGGCACGGCACCAAGCCATGGGCACAGCACCAAGCCATGGGTACAGCACAAAGCCATGGGCATGGCACCAAGCCTTGGGCATAGCACCAAGCCATGGGTATAGCACCAAGCCATGGGCAGAGCACCAAGCCATGGGCACGTCACCAAGCCATGGGCACGGCACCAAGCCATGGGCACGGCACCAAGCCATGTCATAGCACCACGTCATGGGCACGGCACCAAGCTATATACATTGCACCAAGCCATGGGCATTGCATGGGCTTGTCTTACCTGGCGCCACATTTCTTTCACTTGGTCCAACTCTTTCTTGGCCGATGCATTGGTGGGTTCAATCTTGAGCAAACTTGTCAGATCTCTGGCACTGTCACTGAATTTTTGCAGCATCTAAACAAGATAAAGACAATGCAAATTTGTCCAACTGAGATACAATAATGGGTTATGATCACCTGTTTGTGCTACTGCATCTTAACTCTGGGAAAATAATATCATAAAAAGATATTTTAACTGTACATGATGTTCAAGGTTGGTATGTGGACATTTATCTTATTTTCATCACCTTTTTAACATCATATAATCTTTTAATGCATTTTGGTTCAACACTTTACACTCTGGCCTGTTAGGGGGATTTTGTTTGTGGTACAGCTTTATATCATACATACCAACTTCCATTTTACAATTCTCATCACAGGAAAGCTTACATATTTCACTACATTCTGGTTAATAGTTACTCCCTTGAAGTCTTGTGGAAGGATTAGGTGTCATTTTTTTTTAGAATTTGTATATTTTGGAATCAAATTTTTGATTTTTGTTTTCAATTTTCTGAAATCTGCAGCAAAATGCAGAAACACTGAAAACATTAAGACTAAGTAACATATTTACCCGAAAAATATATTATTCTAAACCTATTCATAGAATATATAATATTCATCAATAAATGGGTCAATGCCTTCACTCATGACTGTTTTTTCATTGCTGCCATGATCTCCATTTTCTTCAATCGTCAACATCTTCCAACCAATCAAGAATCTATTTCTTAGTCCCTACGATTCCTTTGCAGACATTTGGAGTCATTTGATACATGTAACTTCTATATATACTTGAAAGGAAATAGTGTGGTTCTTTTCCCCTGTACATCTTATTTTGTATGAATCGTACACAGAGAACCATACCATGGATGGTAAGCTTTTTTATTCAGCTTTCTGATGATGGCCAACAGAGGGCAGTGAATAAAGATTTAATCAGACACTGGCGTTAATTTTTTTCAAGGCCGAGTTTAAAGGGTTAAAGAAAAAGCTCCAGGTAACAAAGCAGTGTGAGCAGTGGGATTTTGTTTGGGAAGGAGAAATGCTGTTTGAGAGAAAATGAGATGGGAATTTGCGAAGAACTGAGAGAGCTATGGCTGATGGACAGGAAGAAGACCAAGGACTTGATGAAGATGCTTGGATTGGACGAAGCAGTGGATCAGTTGGTGAAGGCAAATGGAGTGCGATGGTATGGGCATGTGTTGAGGACGGATGACGATCACGGTCCGAGGGGACAACCAAAGACAACATGGAAGAAGCAAGTGGAGAAGAGTAGGAGGGTTGGGCTGAAGAGGAAGGATGTGCTGAATTGGGTTAGGTGGAGGGATAGGGTAAGGGGGATTGCCGAGTGTGAGGTGAATCCAGCCAACCCCATTAATGGTTACAAAATGGATTAATTTAATGTAATGTTACAATGGATTTTGTTTACTACAACTACTACTTCTATGACTACTACTACTACTACTACTACTACTACTAATACTACTTCTACTACTACTACTACGTCTACTACATCAATTTTTGAATGAATTGAGTTTTTATGTTACATAATGGGGAAGGGTCTTTTTCAACCCATTAGTGAGCTTCCATAGACAGCAGTGGTTTTGACTATGAACCTACCTTTCTGGCAAGGGCTCGTCTATACAGAGCCTTGACGTTGGTCTCATTCAGCTCCAGTGCTTTGCTGCAATCTGCTTCCGCTTTGTTCCACTATTCACAAGAGAACCATTGACAGAGTAATGTTACACTTCCTGTGGCAGGAGTGGTGGTTTTCCTCCCTACTCACTACTGTAGGTCTTCTGGATAGGCTGCATGTTATAACCAATTTCAGTGGTTATAACATGAGCATGAGCATAAAAACCACTTTTCAGTGATGACCACCATAAGGTTTGTTTTCCTAAAAAATGTGTCATCAATCAATGTGTACACTATGTGAACAATTGAGTCAAACCTGACTTACTTCAGAAAACTGTGGCTTTTGTCATGGGATTACCCACTCCCAAAAGGGGGACCCATTGTGTGTTACTCAGCCCTTAGATGGCAGCCCTTCCAAATAGTCATAGATATTATAGATATAGTGTGATTTGGGGTCCAGAAGAATGTACTTCAACAAGGCTTTGCCCTAATCAATGTGTAATTAAGCAGCACTGAGCATAGTGATTAATTACATATCAAGTAGAGAAAACCTCAATTAATGCAAACCTCTAAAATATAATTGAGGTTACAATTTGAATATCTTGAAAATGGGAATAAAAATGTAATTTTTCTAACACGGACCTTTTAAAGTATACAGTGACCATATGGACTGTTCAACGGTTAACACAATGTTGTTCAGGTAAGTTTTCAATCAGTACAATGAAAGGTTATGATCTCAACGTAAAGGTACACACAATACACTATACCTTGAAGAGCTTGATATAGCAAAGAGCTCTGTTGGTATAACTAACAGCTTGACTGGCATCCACTGCAATGCAATAAGTATAGAACACTGTAGCAGCTGCGTAATCTCCCTGTAAGATAAAAACACACCCAGATATATATTGGACCAAGTTAGCAGGTGAAGATCACACAAAACAGGGAAAGGAGAACCGACTTCAAAATAATAAACCATTTGTGAAAATGGCGAAGAATATTTGACTGGACCCGGACTTGAACATGAAACCTCTGGTTTAATGTACCACCTGGTTTAATTCTAACCACCAGTCACAAGAATTTATACAATAGCTGTTGGATATCTCCAGGGACCACACCTTGGCATTAGTAGTTCAGGAATCACACATACCGTTGTGGATCCATCTTTTTTCCTAGCAAAGAAAATTATGCAGTCAGATTTTAGAACTATGTGCAATATTTATCGTCCAAGGCAAATGGGCAATACAATCTGGTAGGTGGAACTGTAAATTCACTTCTTATCAAGTACTTTCAGAGTGAAACATAAGTGTACAAGTCTGGTATTTTGGAGGCGTTTTGAAGTTTTGCTGTTAATATGAAGCCCGAGGACCAACCTGCTTGACAAGATTATTTCCATCAGCTTTCAACCTCTGAAAATTAGCCTCAGTGCTGAGGTTGGGATCAATGGTTGGCATGGGGTCACCAGCTCCCTTGACCCCTGCCCCTTGATCCTTGACCTTTTCACCCCCGCTGGCTGAGCCTTGGTCTGGCTTTGCGTTCAGTCTCTGAGACTGGTCCAATGTGGTCTTAGATTGTGGCTTGGCTTGTGGTTTGCCCTCCTGACCATTGACCTCTGGATTTTGAACTTTGGGCTTATTAGCCAGCTGATCTTTGGCCTCTTGACCCTTGGGCTGAGATGGCAGTGGGTTGGTTTGGACGGAGGTCACAGGGGTGGTGTTGCTGGTGGCCGTTGAGGTGGTGGTGTTGGTTGCTAAGTGGGATGCATTGCTGGGTGCCATGGTGGTAAGGGTAGGGGGTGGCAGGGGCAGGCCATATAAACCAGGGGATGGTGGCAGTTTCTCTCGCCATCGGGGACCATCTTGGTTTGTCAAAATTTGCATCATTCTGAAAACCAATGAGGGAAACTCTCATGGATTAATTCAATCTTACTAGAAAGATAACTGTGTACGAGTTCTAGGCCTTTAGTTTGGCTTTACTACTTTGGCTTTACTACTTCCTATGATAAATTAGCCAAATGCAATCAAAAGGTAATACAAGGCATAAATCAAAATGTTGCTGGCTAGAATGGTACAATGGTACGATGGTCTGACAATTTGACCATGCATTAAAATGTACATGTCAAATGGCTGCTAGTTCATTCTACAAGCTCCCATTCTGCTAGGCTTGTCAGAAGTAATTAAGTTTAAACAGTTAACTAGATGACAACTCAACACATTGGATTTATCAGTACCTGGTTGCTCCAGTGTGGGCTGTCTGGTTGTAGGCATCTAGCTTCAGGCCTGTCTGGTAGTCTACATAGGCACAACGGTAACTGTCAATGAAACAAGCAAAGTACACAGAGTAACTCACCGGGACCAAGCCACAATTCCTGTTTGTGGTAGACTACTAGCCTTGGCACACTCATGGAACTAGGAGGGGTGACTAGACTACCAGACAAGGCTGACAAATAGATCTCAGAATATAAGATGATGAATCAAAGGCAAGGTCTATGTTGCTAGCCATAAACAAATATCACAAGCTGTACTTTCCCCTGCAGATGGAACCAGATGCCATTATGCATGCAGCAAAGGGTCAGTCCATTGACTAACCTTTCCAAGGCTTCGTAGGCTGCTCCTCTTCGCAGCAAAGTTTTGACACTGTATGGCTGGATGCCCAGGGCCATGTCACAGTCACTTATGGCTGCCTTCAAATGGCCGGTCTTCAGGTTACAGGCAGCCCTGTTGCCGTACAATGTACCAAGTGCAGATGAAAAGGACTCCTTATCTGCAGCAAAGTAATACGAGAAAAAAAGATACGGTATCATTGGATAAACATGCAGCAACTTACATTTTACAATTGTGACAATATCCAACATCATCTGCGTGCACCTGGGATATTACTGGTGTTGTTTTGGTTGTCCTGTTTCATTTGAAAGCTTTGAAGACATTTAGAAAGCACCTCATGTAAATTTGTAAAGGCTATTTAGTTAGGTAAAGTGACAACTACATACTTCAATGTCTGTACAACCGTGAGATTAATGATTGGTGCTTTGCTTAACACCTAAGTCACTTCTGAAAGAAGTGATGTGATTAAATGTGATTCCCAAATTTTCAGGAAACTCTAAAATGTCTTAATATGAAATGATTTGGTTAGAAAGTTGTAGAATTATTATTACTGAGGTGGAACAATTAGGTTTCAGATGATCAAATTTATTTTACATGACTGAACTAACAAA
Source organism: Luidia sarsii (assembly GCA_949987565.1). Taxonomy (NCBI): domain Eukaryota; kingdom Metazoa; phylum Echinodermata; class Asteroidea; order Paxillosida; family Luidiidae; genus Luidia; species Luidia sarsii. The sequence goes on from OX465121.1 coordinate 2,834,125, forward strand.
CGTGATGATATTCAATGAGGGTTTGCCCTTGCTTGGCGTGATAAACACCGAGTGCTCAGTGCTTTGGCCGATGCCAGATTAAAACAAATTCAGGCAGCTCAGATGGGATTCAAAACTGCGACTCCCCCTTTCTAGTGCTAACGTCTTAACAACTTGACCACCGAGCTGGTTAAGGTTGTGTGGCCGATTTCAAATACGTCTGCACTAGAAAGCAGGAGTAGCGGGGTAAATGGAGGTCAAGAGTCAATGAAAGATTTATACAATTGATTGAGCATTTTGTCTATTGTTATTTTGCTCATCTCTTTCGGACTCCAAACTAAGGGTGTTTTTCCACTATTAAATCCATCCCATTTGTGCCATGTAGGCACTATCATGGTGGGAGTGTCTGCTGCAAAGCTGCGCATTCATGGCTGATTTGTTCAAGGCAACTTACTCTAGATCTTTCAAACAAATTGTCACTTATTTGGGGGCAGAATTTCTAGATTTTGGTGTCAAATGAGAGATAATTGAATTGCATACACAAAGTTTCTCGCTAAAACCTACAGTATTATGTTGTAAGCAAAGGGTTAAAAATGTATATTTACCCTGGAAAAGTTTAGCAATGGCGGAAGAATACTTCTGCATTGCCTCACTGTACTGCCCTGCCTTATAGAGATTATTCCCAGAATCCTTCAATTCAACGATGTCATCAGGCAGAGGCAGGGGAGGTGGAGGTGTTGCCGTGACAACTGTGTCCATGCTGCTCTGGGGCTCTGCTGCACTTCCGCAATTGGATGCTGGTGGAGTTGCCATGGAAACATCACTTTCGTCATCTCTGTTCACCTTGCTGTTGGTAGGCTGCGCTGCTGTTACCTTGGTAACAGCTTCTTGGCCATCTTTGGGGGGTGTGGCTCCACCCATGCTGGCATCTGGAGGGTCATTCCCATTGACGACGGTCTCCCCATCCTTACCATCCTCCTCCTCCTCCTCACTATCACATTCCACCTCTTGGATGACCATTCGTCTACCTTTAGACTCAGGAGGATTGGTGGCAGGTTGTGGGGATGACTTGGCAGCTTTCGGATCCATTTCCTCTTTAGCTAAAATATCAGCCAAAAGATCCTGCAAAGCAAGGGTCCAAACCATGCCGTCATATGAGTATGAACAAAACTACAAAGATAGATCAAACCCTGGCCTTCCATGCAGCTGCAGCTAAGTTTAGTATAGTCACTGAAAGAAGAGCTCAAGCTAGTCTGGACTGTGTGCTGCTGGTCATGTGGCCATGTGGAATTTGGTAACTCCTGATAGGCCAGCTGTGGGTTGACTGGAGGAGGGGCATGCCATTACACTTGCCAAGGATGAGCTTTACTTGCAGTGAAAGGGTTTCAGTCTGTGTGTGGCACATCTTTACTTGCAGTGAAAGGGATTTAGTCTGTGTGTTGCACTCACCATGGCTTGTTTATTGTTGGACTCTGCCTTCAAGACAGCTTGTAGGTCCTCCCTTGCCCCATTAAACTCCTTCAGTGCTTTCCTGGCTGTACCTCGTCTCAACAAGGCTGAATACAAGACCATCACATCAGAGCATCATCATTCATTTCCACTCAAGTGCACACAAATGCTCAAATTATTTTACATTCGGAGAATGTTTGCCTTACTTAAGATATAAAAAGTACTGCATGTATAGGCCAAAAAGGGAGCTGCATACAATTCGTTGGTGATCATCATCAGACTGCCATAGCCTGGTTTATGACCTAGTCTTTTTGGGTTGGTTTGCATCCGAATGAAATTAAAATGTTGGTGTGATGACTGAAGATAAAGGTCAGTTAATTAATGGTTAAATGCTTCTTACTGGTAGCCCCACTCCATCAAATGACTATTTAGGAATCAAATTAAACAAAGGTAGAGGGGCTGATGTTTTCATGTGACCTTTCTCAAAGGTAAAAAAAAATAACAAAAACAATGGGCCACACTTAAGGTTGTTCGATATCCTGAATTTTTGGTCTCGATATATCGTCAGGAATATATCGCGATATTCAATATTATCGTGATATCTGGTGCATAAGCGGAAGTCAAGGTAGTGACCTGGATTTCTATTCAATAAACACTGTGATTGCCGGAAACCTAAATGTAGCAAATGCATCTAACTTTAAGCCATAGTTACCAATTGTTTAACCCCCCTTGAACTCCTCATTTATCAACAAAACTATTTTTTTTTACGTATTAAGAATACATTATTACATTAAAAAAAGACGATTTCCCAGACGGTTTGCAGGAACTCGATGCTTACTTATGACGTCATAAATACATGTCTGGCCAGAGCCGATGGGTCTTCAGATTAATATTCATGAGGGGAGACAATCCATCAGTACATTTACGTCGGCATAACGATCACCTTGAACAAAATCTGATGTCCCTTTTGGTTGTACGGATGCGTACTGGAAAAATGTTTAATAAAGCAGCAGTTCACCTTTTCTCATCCATGCTGTAAAATGATTGTTAGTATACATTAGGGCTGTTGTCGTGAGAAAAAATTCTTGTCGACATGTCGCGAGAATTTTATGCCGACTGTCGACATTGTCGCGACAGAGACTCGATTTAGTCAAAAATCTGTAGTCGCAATGTCGGATTTTTTTTAGTTAATAAACGAATGGGGCATGTCAAACCGCCATAGTTGTGAACTTGTGAAATTAGTTTTCATGGATAAATTTAATTTCAATAAAATTTCATATTTTAATGGCTTTCGTATTTAAGATTATACACAACAAAATAATTTTTGTGCCGATATTGGGTGTTACAGCCGTAATTTCCTAAAAAAATCATAAAAAAGCGATTGCTCATTGTTTATTCATGACGTCATCGATCGGCGATGCGTGCGTTATCACTGCAAGAAATAATGAATATTTATGAATTCGCTGCACAGCGGCTGCAGTGGTTTTCCTACTGGCTATGTACACATGTACATGGAAGTTGGAGAACCAGATAGTTTCGATGAAAAGAAAAGACGTCACCGTTCGCACCTAGCCAAAGGTAGCCGCGTATTGGGCACCCAAAAACCAGCCGCGTATTGGGCACCCCCAAACCAGCCGCGTATTGGGCCCAAAATTCGGAGGAGGCCGCGTATTCAGCCATACATTCAGACAAACCTAGAACGTATGCGGCAAAGGAGGCCTTTTTCCGATGTACATAATGTACTTCCGGTCCGTTTTTCAACGAAATAAAATCCGCGGCCGCCGGGATTTTGGGCCCAAACATGCGGCTACTTTCAGCTGGGTACCGACCGCGACGCACGTGCGATCTCATTTCTCGATCCTTCCCTCGGACGTCCACGATCTTTCCCGATCTCTGCATTGCACTGGTATCCAGTACGCACGTGTATTAAATGCATGCAGCAACGTATACCAGCTACTGTACTGCTGTCGACCGGCCATAGAAACGTGCGCTATACAGTATATACTGTACATCGTAATGGCAAAATGCGTTCGGTGAACGATTTTCTTTGGTCGCGTGCCGATCCCTTCCAACTTCCAACATATTTAGTAACTATTATTTTCCGGCGTGGATAAGCAAAAATGAAATGCTCAGCACACAATTTTAGGATCTTTTGTTCCCTTTTTATTCCCTTCTTTTCAGAGATTGGCCATTATGACTAGAGGTAGGCTAATGTATTTTATAGTTTTTGTCGCGACAACCGAAAAACCTTGTCGACATGTCGGAATATTTTCTTTGTCGCGACAATGTCGACAAAAGCCTTGTCGACAACAGCCTTAGTATACATGTCCAAGTTGGAATAATTCAAGTTGGAATAGATCGGGAGTGACCCCCCCCCCCCAAAAAAAGCACGTTGCCTTATACGTGCCTTTAGTACAGCTGCGTGGCGGGTACCAGAGCAGCATGGAAGGATCGAGAAATCAGGTTGCACGTGCGTTATGAACAGTGACGTGAGATTAAAAAATGTGTAAAGTATGTATTTTTACATTATATTTGGCTGCATTGGGAGACATCAGTAGGAAATTGAATCTGCAATTTTTGTAGCCTGGATAATATCGTAAACGATTGGATAACTTATGAAGGCCACATGGGGGAAAATGTCCCAAACACGAGTCGCTGTGCGTGCCCAGCGTGCCGAGTTCACGCTGTACGAAAAGTGTGCTATCAACAGCGGAAGTGAGCTTGCACTTATAGTGGGTCTGTTGCCGACGCATTGCCTTTGTGGAGACCGCGCGCAATGCAAGAGTCAAATGGCTGGCTGGCGCTCCTCTCTCCTTGCGGTTTTGGGTTTTTCGTTGTTTTTACTATAGAAAGCTTATCGCCCTTCAAGATCTCTCTGATGGCTACGCTATACAAGCTTACAGACAGGCGATAATGGGGTTGAAAATATTGCGATATCCTGAAATGCGCTCGATATGATAATCGCCGGAAAGGGATATCGCGATAAATCGAAATATCGAAATATCGAACAACCTTAGCCACACTTACCTTTGATGTTGTCAGGTTCCAGTTCTAAGACTTTGGTACAATCTTCCACAGCTCCAGTGAACTGGCTTAGCTTAATGCCTACAAAAAACACCAGAGGAATGATGCTGCAGTGAATCCATACAAGCCTTTCATGGGTACCTCCAAACTTTCCAAAGATTGTATCCTTGCTCTCAATGGATCAGAATCATCTCCAGGGGAAAATGCCTTTTTATCAAGAGGCATGTTTCTAAATTTTACTGACAGAACTCAAGCCGTATTAATTTTTTCCCTTGTCAACTATGAACCAGGGTTATCAGGATTCGCAAAGATCAATCCACTTCCAAAAGAGATAATGTATCATTAATCACTGTGAACCAACTTTTAATCCTTTTACAGTACACTACCCAGGGGTAATATAAATGTAATGCCAAGTCATTATTGACCTCAAATCATGGTGAAATGATGGAGACTTACGTGCTAGAGAGCGATTATTATAGGAGGGAGCAGATGGAATGACAGAGATACTCCTGGTGTAATATTGAACAGCCTCATCAAAGTCTCCTGCTTTGAATGCCTAGGAGTTCAACACAGATTTAAATGTTATCAAAAAACACAAACCAGACTGAAGCAATTGTTTTTTTGTGATATTAGGTTTGACGGGAAACCAAGATAAAGTTGGCATGTGTATCACATATTCAAATTAAAGTGTGGGTTGAATTTCAGTTTCATTCCATATACAACATTCACCTTAGCAAACACCTTATTTTACTGTCATTGATGAAAAGCATGCACCAGACCCGCCATGGAATTGAACATGGCAATGGGTAAATGTTGTTGTTCGGCCACAGAGCACAGACCTTTAAGAAAATGCCTTAAATATCACTTTAGCTTCCATTTTTTGTTTGGCCCATGAAGACATTTTTGGGTCATAAATGTAACAAACGATTGCTGACTTCAATTACCAAAAACAAAATCTTAAAATGTAGAAGGGCCGAAATTTCGACCCTAGCAAGTCCTTTCACAAAAGACACATGATATAGGCAATAGGAAAAGTGTGTGGCAGTAAGGATTTCCAGTGATTCAGCTCTCCTATGGGGACATTTAGATCTTCAACAATTGGGCAAACCTTGGTTTCCTTACATTAAAAAAAAGAAATCAGTTAGTACCACAAATACAATGTTTAAAACACAATCAATGAGGGTTCGTCAGACTAGACGCAATAAGCACAATGTGCTCAGTGCTTTGCACGATTGCCTGCTGAAAAAATACAAGTAGCTCAGGCGGCTGCCTGTAACTTCTGTAGGCAGGCAATCGAGCCAAGCATTGAGCATAGCAGAGCTTACTACATCAAGTCTGGCATACCCTCAATGAATTACATTCTCCTTCACACAAACATAAATTTATATCAAAGACCACACTGTTTACAAGAATCAGAGGCATAACTATCCTACATTTCTAAAAAAATTGATACCTGATCCACAAAACCAACCATCCTCCATAAAAAGGCATCAAAGTCTCAGACACAAAAGCATTACAACGCATTCAACATTAGCAAGTTGAATGATACCTTCTCAAACTACTCCCTTGTGGAGACCAATGCAAGAACATTGATCTTCATTGATGGGACAGATGATTGTGGCAATGTTTCAACTGCTAATGACTAGCCTTTGTTGGGTGGGAAAAAACAAGTACAACGCTCTCTCCCTACCTTCCTCTTTCAGCCTTTTCCCTTACTTTCTCGTCCTGTCTCTGTCTCTCTCTCCCTCTTTCTCTATCTCTCCCTATCACTACACTGTATGTCTCTCTCTGGTATCTCTCTATCAATGTCTATCTCTCTGTCTCTCTGTCTGTCTCTGTCTCTCTCACTATCTGTCTCCTTGCCAATGAGACTATTGTGACATGACACAACATGATCTTGGCCATGACTGGGTACCTCATTTCCTTTGTTCTTTTCCATATTAGCCACAGTGACACGCTCCTTGTCAGTCATTCCTGGTGGCATGAATGCAAATACACAATACTTTGCATACATCATACATAGGTTCTATTGGGCCTATTGGTAACAACCAAATAATGTTGTATAAGAAGTCATGCAAATAATATCATTATGACTTTTCCTGTGTGGATTGCCATAATGGAAGTTAGTACTAGTCAAGTTTGTAGTGTCTTGTGATGTAAAATACTTTGTGAAACATCCATATCATCTGCAGTTTCATGAACTGTAAACTAAATCTATGCAGAAGAACATTTTTTTTCAGAAAACAGAGCTTTGAAACTCTTTATAAAATACATTTCTGCCTATCGTTTAATGGGTAGTGTTTGATGTGAAACAGTGGTCTTATAGGTTAACAGTAAGAGGTGAACCTGATTTATTTTGAGGTGTTTGTATGCAATTTTAATATACAATTTTCTTTTCTCCAATTCTTGTAAAATGCAGGCAATTCCAATCCTAGAAGAACCTTTGCGAAAGACAGAAGCTTTGACAAAGACCCTGCAATTATAACAATGTTAGGCCCTTGAAATGTTGCCCTTGATCTGTTTTATACACAAACTTTACTCAAGCAAAATTGAGAAATCTAAGAACATTGGACTTCATATATATAATTATGCTCATCAATAAACCAATATATCTCACCTTCGGTGTTGATGGTGCTTTCTAGTTTGACTGGTGCAGCTTTTGCTGGTTTGGGTTTCTCCTCTCCATTCTTATCAACTGCTTCAGCTGCTGCATCAGCGTCGTACTTATCCCAGGAATGAAAGTCAGCAGACTTGATCCGCTCAGCAGATGGCTTGGCCCAAGCTTTCTCTTCCGTCTGAGGCAAAAGTGCAATTTGTTGGATTAAGAACCACTCACAGACAGCTTTTGTTTTCTGTATGTCGTCAGTTTCAAGTTAAATAAGTAAGACTTAATGCTTTGCATGATGGGTGAATCAATATAGGAATGTATGCTGTGACACCATGTATAAGGTCTCTTAAAGGCAGAGGTGTGGTTCTGAAAAGAACCTGAGCGGTAACTCAACGTTTCGACCAGTATGCTCTGGCCGTCATCAGGAGAGTTTCAAGTTAGTTTTTGCCAATCCAGGTCAGCTGCCCTTAACTTTCTTCTTCATCTTTGACTCTCAGATTCTCTTAGTCTTTTACATACAACTTGTGCACTTGCTTTGACATCCCTTTAGTTTTGTACATGAATCTGCTGTTTCTTGGCCAAATAACAATTGATGGTGATGGTGGAGAGGAGGGGAAGGAGGAAGGGAGAGAAGGATGGGGAGGAAGATGGAGAGGGTGGAGAGGGTGTGGGGGAGTGATGGGGAGAACAAGGAATAAGAGTGGAAAGAGAGGGACGACAAGGGTGAGGAAGAAGAGGAAGAGGAGGGAGATGGGGGATAAGAGGGAGAAACGGGAAGGGGGGAAGGAGGAAGACAAGAACTTTGATGTCACCATAATGATCACAGGAATAAGCTATTCATTAAATTAATGACTAGCTCACTAGCATGTACACTGGTGGCATGCTTCCTCTTAAAGCCAGATACATTGCAATCCATCCAATTCACTCTTCGCCCAAATCCTTTCTCACCTTTCCTTGTTCTCCTTTAGTGTTAAGAATGGTGGGTTTGCGAATGGGTGGTAGGTCGTCATGGTTATTCTGCATCCCTGCACTTGGCTTAGATGAGGCACCCATCTCTGTCGCCCAATCCTGAAAAGAGGGTTAAATATTATACTAACGCCTTGGTTTTTAGTACAAGACTGCCTCTAACAATAACACAAATCAAAGGAAAACTGACTGGACTAACTTTCACACAATTTGGAAAATGGCAAATAAAATTGGACTGACCAGGACCAGAAGCTGAGAGGCAGCGACCTCTGGCTAATGTGGATTTTAAAAAGCTGCATCCACTCTGTGTGATCCCTGACCTGCTGTAGCCAGGTTTACAATGATTGGTTGCTAGTATCGCAATGAAAGCAGGGGTGTGATCCATCTACATATACAGCAGTTAAAGTGGAATGAAACCAAGAGAAAAATGTCGGAAAACTCGGACGGCCAGATGTACCCCTACTACAGCGTGCAGTTATACACTCATGAGCTGAACGATGGTGTACTGCCAGGATTTTGGATGTCAAAATGCCAGTGTGAAAAAGCTGGGGAAATCTTTCCATGCAGTTCCCAACAAAGACGAGAGACCTGAGTTCTTTAGGAAGTTGGCTGCGGCCATCAAAGTTAAGAAATTTCTCAAAGTCGAGACTAGATCGAGACTATACGCAATCACCATGCTACAAATCACGTCATTTCAACTGTATACTTTGATAAATTTCTCAACTTTGATGGCCGCAGCCACTTCCTAAACAACTCAGGTCTCTCGTCTTTGTTGGGAACTGCATGGAAAGATTTCCCCATTTTTTTCATACTGGCATTTTGACATCCAAAATCCTGGCAGTACACCATCGTTCAGCTCATGAGTGTATAACTGCACGCTGTAGTAACGGTACATCTGGCCGTCCGAGTTTTCCGTTGCGATGTCATACCCCCGCAGTGACTGGCGAGCCATTCGAAAAGATGGCGGCTTGCGGGAACGCGAATTCAACCACCGAATTCCATGATTTTTTCCTCTTTATGAAACTCGTAGGCGAGTAGCTCATAGGTAATTGTAGGTTGTTTTTAACACCCAATCAGATAAGCTAACATTTTTCTCTGGGTTTCATTCCCCTTTAATGGTTAAAAACTTAAATGCTTCTGACCGGTGACCCCATCCAGACAAAGATAGCTGACTATTTAGGAAGACCATCACATGGAAAGCTCAGGTGATAATGCTGGTACATTAAGACAGAGGGTCTTGGGTTCAAGTCCCAGTCCAGTCAAATTTTGCAAGGTATTAACTCTTAACTACCATATCTCTTCAAGAATAAACTCTCCAATATAGATGTACACAACAATATACTGGTATCCCTACTACACCAATGAGTCAAAATACAGGCTGGAGTGAAATCACAGCCCAGCCACATTTTCTTCGCTATTTTTGAATATTGAATTCAGTTTGTCCTTCTAATAACCTTAATATCAGCATTGATTTGTTGCCATTCCTCCTTGCCGACTTCGTGCATGGAAGCAGGAGCCTTGTCCTTCCGTAGAACTTTGCTTTGGGTAGAACAAAAAAACAAGACATTTAACAGAATCAAAATCTCATCTCACTTTTGAATTACAAAAGGAACATGACAAAGAATACGCACTAGAATAATTGAACCTTGTTATGTTCTCTTTCTGTATAACTAACCATTCAATAAAAGAAATAAATTAAAAGTATGCTTTCAACCAAAACTCAGCACAAGCTCCTCTGAAGGTTTTTCTTAATTTTCACAAGATGTGAATTTCTTTTTGAAAGTGGACGGGACTTTGAATATTGAAAGAAAAGATGGGAAAATGAGGACAGAGATCACATAGGCATTGGAAAATCACAGCCATGCTTGTGAGACAGTGGTGGAACAAAGAGTGGAGGAATAGAGGCACGTTTTTCTGTTTGTCCAAATTGTTTTTAAATCACACTTTTTAGGACTGCCAACAGCGAAGTACAAACATGCTTTGTGTGGTCACATCTTTTAGGTTACTTGTGCTTGCATTGGTGAGTATACCGACCAATTACTGAGTTATATCATGACAACCAACCGATAAGCTGTCACTAAAGAAGCCTGCACAATAATCATATTATTGCTCATGTATTTCAACCCATGCCAATAACATTCTGAACAAATATGAACAAACATATTTGCAAAAGAAGCATTGAGGAATACCTTTGAGGTGCAAGACTTTCTATTCTCTTTTCACAGAAGTCGATCAAATCGGGGTAGTAGCCATCCTCGCCCGACCTTAAAAAAACCAAGATCAAAGGAAAATTCCTTATTACTGGTTCCTCTAAGTTGCCAGCTAGAAGACCAGAAACGGTGATGTTTCAATGAAGTCATGAGCCATGGCAAACATTCCATTCAATAAATCATCTGCACTTCCATATTAGATATACTGTATTTGCCTTACTAACAAACACCAAAATAAAAACCATTTGAATGGTTAACAAAACTTGACAAAACCTGAATGGGTCAGACTCGGACATTTTAGTGGCCAAAAGTTTCAGTAACTCAACAGCTAACCATTTCACCAAGTAAAATTGATCAATAAAAAGGGTCAACAGATGATAAGTGACAATTTTACAGGTTTGGAAGTGGTTCACATTTTAGACTGACAAACGTCTCTGTTAAAGATACCAACAAGTCTAATGGAAACAATGCTTGGGGAATTGGCTCAGAAATTATGAACAGTAGAGGGATCAATTTCATTGAGCTGCTTAACCCCTTCCGTACAGATTACGTCTATAGCCGCTCTAGGAGTTTCAAAATTTGGACGCTGCTATTGCCAAACTTCAGACAAAGACTATTTTCAGTAATATTTATCATGACAAAACACCTTTTTTGACGTCAGTTACTGCATAAATTGCCAGATTAGCGGTAACAATGGCGCTATTGTGGGGCTTCATTGTGAACGATCGAGGATCTGTGTGCTGGCCTGTCCCACAACCAATGCGGTCACCAGACAAACTGTGGAATTCACCCGCTGCCTTTACCACAAATTGCATGCTCTGTTGAGGCCGTCCAACTGGATCTTTTGCTTGCTGGAGTGCAGGAATGTTTGCGGTTAAAGGGTAGCAGCACACACAGTTCTCGGAGTCATGTTGTACAGCCGACGCTCCATTAGACTACACGCAAAAGGCCCATCTTTGAGGGCTGATAATCCCTTGACAAAAGCTACGCAGACATCCTATTGTGCCACATTTGATTCACTGATATAAATAGTGCACTCTTATTGATTTATTTTGCAGGTTTATTGTTCTCTGATTGTTTAGCGAGCTTTTGAAATGGCACTGTGCTGGCCACTAAAATAATCCCGCCGTCAAGGGGTTAAGCACACACACAAATCATGGGTCATAGAATAAGCTTGCCAATCAAACCTGGACTTACACTGTTTCATGGTAAGCAAGGAATAAATGGAATGGAATGCAAGTCAAAAGCAATTGACATCACACTGCAACACTGCTTGTAATCCTGTGTACACAAAGAAGCATTTTCATTCGTAGATGTTCACAGTACATGTACATGTACACGTGTATAGTTATACAATAAAAACGCGTGTACTAAACAATGGTCGACTAGTCGACTTTTCGCGACTATTACGCCAACGACTAATCGACTCTTGAAAATCAATAGTCGCCCAGCACTAGTTCACACTTGTTCAGATTTTCATCAGCTCCTGAATATAGGTCCCAGGTAGGTACAAGCCTACTTAGGTATTTCTCCATGGTACAACCTGTAAGGGAGAAATGAATCCCAAACTGCTCAGTGCTCACCTCAATGCTCGCAGGATCTTCTCTAATTCCTTGATGTTTTTACACTCCCTAATGTAACTGTAGTCCATGTGCTCAATTGGCACAGCTGATGTTGAGGTAGAACCCATCATATTACTAATGCTAGGTTGTGGGCCATCCATTGCAGCAGATATAACTATTCACCTTCCAAGCAACAAACTGGAGAGAAGACCAAATTTACAAACATTTTGATTTGATGTGTTAAACATGTTCAAATATCTATCCAATTAAATAATTACCCCGGTATATTTTTTTTAAGAAAGGTCCAACATTTCCATCCTAGCCTTTGAAAAAGTTCCTACTGGATCGAAATATTACAACCTTGAAATTTGAGATTTGCAATTTTGGTCATTTAAGTCAGAAAGCAGTTTTCAATATTTTCAATAACTTTTGGTCAAGAATAAAGTTAGCAGGGCCAGGATGCCACATACATCAAAAAGTACACAATTTGAAGAAAAAAGGAGAAATTTCCCCTCAGGTGATCGAGAAGATTCTCTCCCGTCCGATGAGCCAAATGGGCCATTTTGTTCAAACAAAATAATGTCTGGGTACCGGGTGCACAGTCTGTGGGGGCTCTGTGAGTGTGCGCACGGATGCACGCATTGAGCCCCGGTGACTGTTTCCTGAAAAGCGCAAAGCAACGTCCGGACATAGCACGATGCATGCTGTGAACCAATTTTTGAGACTCATGTCCGCCCGTTGCATGCAGCGCGCGATGTTCGCTTTGCGCTTTTCAGGAAACAGTTGCCGGGCTCAACGTGTGTATGAGTGCGCAAACTCACAGAGCCCCCACAGACGTCATCGGCCGTTAATTTTATTAAAAAATGGCCACCTTTTGGCTCTTCGGACGGGAGAGAATCTTCTCGATCACCTGAGGGAAAATTTCTCCTTTCCCCAAACGTAAATAAAACAAATGACCAGTATTGAAATCGGCGATTCTCACTTAATCCAAAGATGGGTGCGTGGGACAGTCTCACGCTTGTTTTCAGGGTAAAATCTGGGGGTTTCGGTCGAGGGTAGTCATGGAGTCGAACACATCGTTGTTTGCTCGTGTTTCCCTGCAGAAAAGCTTGGATCCTACTATTGCTCGACACCCTCAACATTTTTTTAAAAGGGTCCAAGTTACTCGGACTATTTCTGACCAAGTACAGTCGCCCAACCCCTCCAAATTTAAAAAAGGGCAACTTGTAAGTCTGAGTAACTTGACCTTATAACAACAAGTCGGCCTTTATTCTTTTTCTTTCTGACCCCTCCAAATTTCTAAAAAGCCAAGGCCTACTTGTGCAGTTGTACTGTAGTTATTATATTCTTAAAATTTAGTGGGCCTGACGTTTCGATCCTAGCAGGACCTTTCTCAAATGCAGAGAAAGGTCCTGCTAGGATCAAAACGTCAGGCCCACTAAATTTTAAGATTTGCATTTTGGTATTTTTAGTCAGTAAGCAGTTTGCAACATTTTTGTATATCACTCTTAGTTATTATATTGATAAATATTGCAAACTGCTTACTGACTAAAATTACCAAAATGCAAATCTAAAAATTTAGTGGGCCTGACGTTTCGATCCTAGCAGGACCTTTCAGCTAGGATCGAAATGTCAGGCCCACTAAATTTTTAGTTATTATATTACTACAATTTACTACAAAGTACAAAACTACTAAAGTAATACGCCTTAGTAGTAGTACTAGGCCTAGTGATGTGCAATGTAATATTTCAGGCAATGGAACTGGATATTCAGCCGGCTACCGGTTTCCGTGCCACAAAAGCTATTCAACCGGACCCTCACTTAGCTGGTGTACGTTGCAGCATTGCAAGCATTTAATGTTGAATACAGATGCGTGCCGGATACCGGTGCCGGATACCGGTCTTTTCAGTGAACCCGTCTCAGGTTCTCTAACTTCCATGTGCATTACCGATTGGATAAGTTCAATGCTGCCACTGTGCAGCATATACTCTTTTCACAACGGTACCCAACAAATTCATGAATACTCATTATTTCTTGCAGCGAGAACACGCGCATTGCCGAATTATGACGTCATAAATAAAGAACGAGCGATTGCTTTTTGTATGATTTGTTATGGAAATTACAACTGTAACATGCAACATCAGAGCAAAAATTATCTTGTTATCATTTTTAATGAAAGAAGACATCGTGTGCCCTCTTGCGCCCTCTTACTGAAATAAAGATTATCCAAGAAAACCAGTAAACAGTACATGTGTACATTTTAAATTTCATGTATATTGTACACACACACACACTCGCGTGCGGCTGTTCATGTATCGCATGACAAAAAAGGGTCCGGTAAACTTGAATAGCTTTTGTGACACGGGTGCCGGTAGCCGGCTCTATATACACTACCATTTTACCAAGTACAATTAAGTATCAATATCATTTTTATTAAATAAATCTAGTTGTGAGATCCAAGTTACTCGGACTCGGTGGTTAAGACTGAGTAAGAGCAAAGTTAGTTACAACAATTTAACAAATAATGAAATAATTAATACTCCGAAGGGTCCAACTTCCAAGTTACTCGGACTACAACAAATATAGTCCGACTCCGAGTAACTTGGACCCGACAAGTCACCCTTCTTTTATCGAATTTTGAGATTTTAAGGGTCGGGCGACAGTCACCTGACTCTTAAAATGTCAAAATTCGATAAAAAAGGGTGACTTGTCGTGTCCAAGTTACTCGGACCATCCCTCCTCTGGCTCTACCTCCATGCTCGCACTACACAACTGCAACAATACAAATACAACTTAGTACAAAAAGTATGACATTATTATTAATTAGCATGAATGATTAGTGACGATGAATCGACACCCAAATTCTAGGTGAAACACACCTGATGTACTCGATGTGTGCAACATTTGTTGCAGAGATATTCCGAACTTACTGGATTATTTTATCGTAGTCTCAGATTCTCTTGCGGTCTGGCTGAGGATTGAGGCTGGTTGGTTGCCTGCTTGTGGTAATTTCCCGACGTCTGTCACCCAGTCTTAGTCGCCGCATTCACAGCGAAAACAACGCACAAGGCGGGTACCAATCTAAAACTTTATTGTCTGAAAGCTTGACGTATTATACATAATACTTCACTCATCCTAACGGTACCAGTCTAGGATATGTTACATATTGATTAAAGGCTCATTACTTTCCTTTTTTAATTCTAAATTCGAAGCATAAGCTGTGCCATAATTGAGCAAATACAAAGTGTAGGCCTATTGCACATCAATCTGGCATCAGAAAATTATATTGTGGCTGATAGGGCAAGTAAATGTCTTTTATGGTAACGTGAAAGGAACATTACAAATCGCAAGAGAATTGTTTTCGTGGCACAATAAAATTGCAAGTATAGGCTAAAGATGTATTTCAGGCTATTAACCAGAAAGGTTTGTATAGGCTAGGACATATGATAAACAGTTTTGCAGAGTTTTCCTTGGTGATATGAATTCTATAGGTTTCAAGGGTAAGCACAATCGAAATCAGAATGTTTAATCTCGACCAAGTCCGGTTGTAGCCTATTAAACCAAATCTTTTAAAATAAACGAAAAACTACCTCTTTTTCGCTTGATTTCATGAACAAAACCCACCAAATTTCATCCAGAAAAAAACGTCGTCTGCAACAAAAACATGGCGCCATGTTGATGACGTAATAGCATGGAGGTATTGAAAATAGCATGCACACTCGTTCACACGCGGTCGATCGTGTACACGCACACGCACGTTTTCTGAGTTTTGAACAAAGTTTTGAACAAAGTGTCTTTTACTCGTGTATGAACGGAAAAAAACTAGATTTGAAATGATTTTTTTCCCACTGACAGGGAAATATAATTCACGATCGGATAAGGTAAGGCATTTTTTCAAATGCCCAAACACGCAGGTTGAGCCAGAAAAAAAGCATGGAAAAACAGCCCAAACGCGGAACAAACCCTTTCCCATCCCTGTAAACTTCATTTTGATTCTCTTAAAGTTTTGCTACAAGTATATGCGGAGACATTTCTGCGAAGCCTACTACGTGCACTGTTGTCCGGAGTTACACGGGGGTAACGGCAAGCCTTACCCCCGAGATACCCCGGGTTGGAAATGGTTGCCAGGACGTTTCCCACTACACTTTTCCCGCCCCGGGTTGAGACCGAAAAATCGGCCGTTACCCCGGGGTTCGTTAACCCTGCTCGCGACCAGGGTTAAGGATGGAAATCTCGGGGGTAACGGCCGAACCCCGGGGTTGGCGTTGTAGTGGGAAACTGCGCCGGGGTACGAGTCCGGTGGACATTCTCAGGGTTAAGACACCGGATGCGTTACGTAATGGGACGGTCAGAGGTGGGATACGTGGCGGGAAAATCCGCATGCGACGCACATCTGGCATTTACAAGAGGGCAGTAAATTCACGACGGCAACGACGGCAACTGCCGTCGTGCCCTCACCAATTGCCGCGGTGCCCTTAAATTTGGAGGATTTTCACGGCAACAAATTGCCGTGCCCTTTTAGCACACTGCAGCGCGCATGAAATAATATTCCGACTGCGGTGCAGTGTGTGTGCAGCACACATGGAAACTTCACTGTACCGTGCGCACTGTCAGCTAAACATTGCGCATTCTGTGCACAACTGTATGGACTGTGGATGGGTGTACATGTACATGTACATGTACAGTACATGTGCATCTACTGTACATGTACATGTATACACGTACACATACACGATCAATGTACTGTACATGTACATGTACAGTACTTACATGGCCATGTCAGATACGTACATGGACAGTGCGTTCGATCCTGACAGTTTCATGTCAACAAACTTTTAATCTGCGGGTACCAGTGAATCTTGGACATCGCTGGCTGTACCAAACAACGGGTACCAACGGTAGTTGGGAGCGATTTGCGTTGCACGATAGATAGATTGCGCAGCATGCAGCACGTGGTCGGGTTGCGTGCGAAAGTAGAATCGAAGAGCTGTCAAAGGTTTGCGTGTTCGCGGGTGCCTTTTCAAAGTCGTAACCATGCCCCGAAAGGAGAAAGCTAAACAGCAAAACGAGCTACTACTTCACGATACAGCACAAAAATGTCGCAAACTTTATTCTTTTTTTCAGGTAGGCCTACGAACGTAGTTATTCTCAATGTTTTGGACGAGAACTGATGAGAAGGTTTTGGAACACCGAACCCACATCGCGATACCTTGACAGCATGGACTATTCTATTAGGAATGAGAGGGGTGCGAGTTTATACAATAATAAGCTCCGATAATATGCTCGTTTAGGTTGGACCTAGCTGCTTAAAAATCCATCCTTACAAAACATGTAGGCTCTTTAGAATCCCTTTTATTTTGATTTTTTTGTGAGGATCTATTGTCAGATATTTTTTTCGTCCCGCTTACTATAGCAGTAGCACCCCGGCCATACCTGAATGGTACAGTTCATGTTCCGTGAGAATACGTGTTGGTGGCTGACTGAAACCTATTTTAGACGTCATTTTTATGTTGGAAAATAATCTTTTTCAGGCATTGTGGTCCCACAGAAACGATGATATATTAGTAGGAGACCTAAAACAACGATTCGGTGCCTTCAGCGCCTATTTTGAAAGTTTTGTTTAAAGTGCTTACAGCGTGTTTGCATCGGTACTAATAAAAAAAAGTCGGTAAATTGCCTTGATGCCCCGGATTTGCCGAAATTTTATATCTATATTATATTTATATCTGACGCCATTTTCAATGCAGTGTACATGTACACGAGAGTGCGGATTATGCCGTTAATCGAGTACAGCCCACATGTATCCAGTCAGGCAGCGCGCGCCGACGGGTGGTTGCTGGGCGACAAGGCGGTACGAGGCATTGTGGGACCAGCTAGCGCGCTGTGGGATTTCCGGTCCGGGCAGTGACGGACACCGGGGTTGGGGTGTAGTGGGAAATCGCACATCGTTAACCCGGGGCAAGCTCGCCCCGGGTTTCGCGAAACTCCGGGTTAACGCGACAAATGGGAACAGAACTCAGGGTTAACGAACCCCGGGGTACAGAATGCTAAACCCGGGGCGGCAAATCTCGGGGTTAAGCAGTTTGTAGTGGGAAAAGGGTAATAGTTACTGCCGCGTTTCATTCCTTCCTTGCACGTTTTCGTCCAACTTATGTGGTATTATTTAAACTTGGAGATTATTTTGCTCTATAAAGGCCACATAAGGCGCTATATCGCACAAAAGTAATCGTGAGGTGGGAGATCGCATCAATCCTTGACTTGCTTCCAGTCCACCCCGGTGTCCAAACCCCGTGAGATCTGCACGAATAGCAGTCTGCGCATTTGCTAACTGTGGTGCAAAAACATTCTCGGCTGCCTCTGAAGTTGCTTCCGATGACTGGTTGCTGTTGCAGATCATTTAGAAGTAGAGTGTCGGTGCGGCGTGCTGCTTGCAGATCGTTGGTCTTGCATACTTTATATTAAAGGTCAACTGCATTGCATTTTGAAATTCGTTTTTATGATTTCAAATAATACTATGGTGTCAGTAAAATATATCCATGCATTTTTTCCGAATTTTAAACGGGAAACGGGAAAGAGTGTAAAAATCATTTAAGTTTGGAAGGGGAGCAGCCACGCCCCTGTGGAGGCCGTCCTTGGTGACGTCAGCGGATGAAGATCCGGTCCATACTCTTGTCGGGGAACTATTGTATTGCACGTTCGTATATACCAACAGTCAGTGCACGTTTTTCAAGAGAACCTATTTCGGGAGTAAAAACCCGTATCGACAAACCCGTTGACATGCCAGCCAGATTTCTTGTCGAAGATTGCAGCAGTGGAATAAACATGTATTTATTCCCTGACGATCCTAGAATAAGCCGCATTTGGACGTTAACAATCACGCTGACTCGACCGAAATAATCCAACCCGTCAAATCGTGCAGTGCAGTGTGCATTTTGAAGCTTGTTTTCACGGAGACCATCCGGGCTCATACGTGAATGGTTTGGCAATGTGTTCCCGTCTATATTCTTGTTATCGACTGAGAATTCATAGGATTTCGAAGAAAAAGCTTGTCGAAAGACGTCTCGGCCAACAAATTTGTCAGGGTTTTTCGCCGAGAAAAAGACTGGTGCCGCGCTCAAAAAACGTGCGTTACCTACTGAACACGTTAGGGAACCTCTCCCACTATGTAAGTGCATACGGCCTTCGCGGGGAGCGGAAAAAATATCTGCGTTCATCCGGTGACATAAAGAACAGCGCCCTCAATAACTACAAGCACAATTTTAGTTGATTAAAACAGGCTTGTAATGAGCCTGAAACACAAAAGTTATGTTTGATCTGGGATTATAATGTACCAATGGACATTTTTAATGCCAAATCATGATTTTCAAATGTTTGCACTCCAGTTGACCTTTAAGCGTGCAGGCCTCGTTGTTCAAGTCGGAGACCCGGGCAAGGACGCAGTCGGCATAGTCAGGTGGTCAGGTTCGCCCTCATACCAATCACGATACTTAATTAAATTTCTGATAAAAGGATAAATTTGAATTTTTCTCAATTGGGGATGTGTCGTGGAACAAAGTGGGTTAAAGTGATTTCATCGCCAATCGACCCAAAATAATGAAGGCATGTTGTATTCCAACATGAGTGACCAAAAAACATAGGCCTACCCTGCTCGCAGTAATTGCAAAAAACCTGGAAAGCAATATCATCGGTCGGATTGTGGAGCCGCCATCACTCCTCCCATCCTGATGCATCCCTGCTTGGCCTCGAGCCAATCTAGAAACCCCTGCTCGGTGGCTTTGTAGCAGAAGTCGCTCCATTGGCGCCAGCCACGGGCACAACCGCCTTTAATATGCGTCCTCACCAGTGCGTCCTGGTATCAGGCTCAGGCTTATCAAGCCAACGACCAAGCCCCGAGCCCAATTTATATTCTTTTCAGATGCTACCAGGAGCGCGGTTTAGCGCTAAAACATCTACTGGCCCTTACCCATTCGTTCGACACGCAAGATCACGTCAGCAGAAAAAATGGCGTGCTCTGCATCAGCCCCCAATTGCGCCAGATTGACATCCAGCGCTAATCGAAGCCCGAGCAACGTCCCAGTGTAAAAAGGATTTTTTTGGTGCGTGCCTTGACGTCGCTAATGGGTTCCTGGATGTCCATGATTAAACTTTGATATTGGGCATCGGAGATGTAGACAGTTGACATGGAATGGGCTGGTCGTATCTCTTAAAACTAGATCTTCTTTGGTGCGTGTTTAATTAATAATACATTGACCATTGGGGTGATATACTTAACGTGGGTAGATTTCTATACCTCTGTGCGTCAGCCGCTCTTCCCGTGCACATAACAGCCCGCCACTGGTTCTTTGAAGATTCATATTTCACAATTGCACAAGGACATGCATCGGAATTATCTTCTTTAAGACCCATACCAAACCATTCCGGCTCCCGACGACACACTGTAAAATAAACAATGAAATAAACAGCTCAACACGGACTTTACATTACGGCATTTACAACGACTGCCATACGTTTATTGAACTACTCGCGAAAAATACACCACGAAGACACATATTTAAAGGTATATGCAATATACATTACCTATTATGAATGTTTATGCTGATGAGAATTTTATTATTCATGAGGATTTTTTTAATGTCATCACAGAATGTATTGTGCAACAGTTTCTAAAAAAAAAAAATCCTGCAGACATATGCCAAAATATATGCTTCATATTCATTCAGTAAAGGAGTTTTTCATCAAACCTAATCGAGATGGATTATTTTGCACTTTGAAAGTGAATGGTTTTCTTTTTATATTGTGGTTCCTGACATGACCTTGGAATAGCGCCCTTTTTAAAGGTAAAAAGATAACGAATTTCTGACTCCGCTATTAAAGAAAAAGAAGCTTGCCGATGTGTTTAAATACTTCGGATCCCTACATAAGGGCAGAAAATGAGCTTGACTGTGATATATATATTGCAAAGACCCTTTAAGTTCAATCAATAAAATATTGCAAAATACCCACTGACTTCTATGATCTAAATTGTAAAGAATACATACATTTACATTTCGATGTTAGCAGGAGCTTTCTCGGAGGAAAAAAAGAAAAACATTTTAAATACAGTTCCATCACAATAGCATAACCATTAGTTCGTCTAAATTCAATGTGAAATTATAGTGCAATTATACAAGTGCACAGTACAAGTGTTTTGGCTAACCAAGAGCATAGATCATGCTGTATAAAGACTGCCATCCAACTTGATATACACCTTGTCTACCTTGTTTGCACGCGTAGGGTATCCCAAGGGGGACTGCGCTGAACTCATGCAGTACACAACAATGACGTCGGTTTTTTGTGACCACAAATAATGTTTTATGTAATTATGGCTCATTGATTATTCACAATTCCATTTGTTAAGCTCTGTTCACGATTTCAGTGTTTTTTACTGAATTTCCTATGTTTTTTTATTGATTTTCCCCTATTTGCATAAGTTTTACAACGATAATGAAACACGATGAATCAATAATTACATACAGCAATAATAATCAGCGAATTATGCGAAATAATTCCTGAAAAGAAATGCCCTATGCACATTGGATGTTACGCTTTTATTTAGTGTAAGTAATTTTCCGTCAAACTATACCATGGCCCTGAAAAATGTTAGTTGTCAAAGAACGGCACCTCTAATTCTGATAAAATTTGTGTCAAAATGTGCCTAAGAAGATTGCCGACAAAGTCATAAAGCGTCAGCACGTAGATCAAAATCACTGAGACGCTATTAGAAAAATACAGGGAGGCGGAATCCGCCACGAATCTTTGGGGGTTAAATAGCGAGCAGTCTCAGGTTTTGGTACCTGTTGTGCCAAACCGTCTCGGCTACCACTGAGGTTGCTTCCGAAAACTGGTCGCTGCTGTAGATCCTTTAGAAGTAAAGGGTGGGTGCGATGAGTTGCTTGCAGATCGTGTATCTGGGATTGTTATTCCACGTACAGGGCACGTTGATCCACTCGACGTCGGGGCCTCGTGCGACGACGCAGTGGTCATCCGGACGGTCGGGTTCTCCAACATACCAATTCCGATACTTGTGTGCGACCGTATCCCGCTCACACACCCACTCGGCACCTACAGAAATGAATAGGCAATCTTGACCTCAGTGAAAATACTGTCATGTGTGTGGTCCTCTCTTTGCCTATCATAGAATGCACTATTTTTGTTCTGCGCTGGGTCATCTTCGCTTGTATTTTATCAGCTTCCAATAAATCAATGAGATGAAATGAAGTCCATTGGCATGAGGAGAAATACCTGAGGCGAAATTAGACACATTATATTCGCCTGAGTATACCAGCTAGCTTCGGCCCTGTATCCCGACACTCGAATTCTAAATCTACTCATGTAAGTTTCTCATGGCAAACAATCTCTGCTACAAATTATATCAGTAAGCTGTTGACAAGGGCTTTATATACCGTAGCTCCTGGTGACTATTTAAAAAAAGGGAATTTTCGCCATTGCCAATCGGCCAAAAGAGCCGTCGTCAAAATCATTGAGGCGTGTACATGGTTGTTTTCCAACATTTTACCCTTGTTTCTCATGGAAACAATCTCTGCTACAGATTCTGTGTTGATCAGTTGTTGGCCAGCCTTTTTATAGCTCTCGGTGACGATCTTGAAAGGTGGATTTTCTCCATTAAAGCCATTTCATCCCCAATCGGCCTAAAGAGCCGTCGTCAAAAAAAATTAGACTTGTACTTGGTTGTATCCCAAAATGAGAAAACCCAAAACATACCTTGCTGGTGGTAATTGCAGTTGATCCAGAACCTGGACCTCAGAGCGCGAAGGAAAGCAGATTCTTGATCGGATTGTGGAGCCGCCATCACTCCTCCCATCCTGATGCATTCCTGCTTGGCCTCGAGCCAATCTATAAACTCCTGCTCGGTGGCTTTGTAGCAGAAGTCGCCCCATTGGCGCCAGCCACGGGCACAACCGCCTTTAATATGCGGCCGGCAGTCCTCACCAGTGCGTCCGGGTATCAGGCTCAGGCTTATCAAGCCAACTACGAAGCCCCGAGCCCACTTCATTCTCTTTTCAGATGCTACCAGAAGCGTGCTCAAGCGCTAACACTACTGGCCCTTAACCTTGATACGTTCGACACGCCAGGCCACGTCAGCAGGAAAAAAGGTTCAAAATGGCGTGCTCTGCATCAGCTTCTGATGGCGCCTAAGTCGTTCAGATGCCGCCACATTGACGTCCAGCGCTGATCTGAGCCCGAGCAATGTTCCAGTGTAAATGGGATTCATTGGGGCATGCCTTGACGTCCCTAATGGCTTCCCTTATGTGCCATCATTAAACGTTAATATTGAGTATCGGCGAAGGACAGAGTAACATTAATTTTTTTTTCTCCAAACATTGAATAGGCCGTTCGTATCTTTGAACGTTATCTTCTTTGGTGCGTGTTTCATAATACATTTACCATTGGGGCGTTGTACTTTATGTTGGCGGATTTCTATACCGCTGTACGTCAGTGTCTTATTGCGTGTTGGCAGGTGTTTCTTTACTGTAGAGTTCCGCTGCTCTGCCCCATCTCGTATACCAGCCCCAACCCCACTGGTTCTTAGGAGATTCACATTTTTGTCCGTCAGACAAAACCCGAAAATCCAGCTTGTGGTTTGTTTCAGAATTTGAAGGCTTCGTGGCATAAAGAAACTAGGGCCAAAAAACTCCACAAATTCACAAGGACATATCTCGGTATTGTCTTCCTAAAGGGCCATACCAAATCATTTTTTTCGAACCCGACAACACACTGTGAAGGGGCCATAACATAAACAGCTCAACAAGGACTAGTGTATTTACAAGGACTGATATAAGTTTATTGAACTTCTACGGGATTCGTTGGAGCGTGCCTTGACGTCGCTAATGGTTCCTAGATGTGTCATGATTTAAGCTTTAATATTGAGCATCAGCGAAGTAGACAGTAACCAATTATTTGCAAACTCGGAATAGGCCGGTCGTATCTCTGATTGTTACTTTCTTGAGTGCGTGCTTCATACTACCATTTACCATTGGGGCTTTGTACTTTATGTGGGTAGAATTCTATACCTCTGTACTTCAGTTTCCTGTTGCGAAAAATATAACACGTAAATACATGTTTAATGGTCCCTGCAATAGATTTTTTTCACTTAAATCCATGTAAGAGAACTGTTTCCCAATGTTGCAAACAATCAAACTGTTTTTTCACACTCATTCTGGGGGTGTATTTTCAACTTTTAAGTTTTTATCAAAATGAGGATTTCGATATTCATGAGAAATGTTGTAACGTCATCGCAAGTTCTTGCAACAGAAACCATTTGGTTATATATACAAAAGTTTATGAAAATGTCTGGGTTTTTTTCATGAAGACTTATCTCTAAACCTGTAGATTCACTGCCAAAATATATGCTTCATAATCACTTCACTTAGTGAAGGAGTTCTTCATCAAACCCAATGCAGATGTACTATTTTGCACTTTGAAAGTTAATGTTTTCCCTTGTATTATAAAACAAGTTGGTTCCTGACATGACCTTCCAATTTCTGACGCCACTATTAAAGAAAAAGAAGCTTGCCAAAGTGTTTGTACACTTGAGATCCCTAGAGGACATCTAAAAAGTTCATTGATATTCTGTGATATTTATGTTGCAGAGAGCCTTTAAGTTCTACCCATAAAATGCTGCAAAATGCACACTGACCTCTACGACCAAAATGTTATACATTTACAGGTGAGTGCGTTTCGATGTTAGCAGGAGCTTTCTCCGAATGAAAACAAAATCACATTTTGAATACAGTTCGTTCATAATAGCATAATCATTAATTCGTCTAATGTCAAGCAGCTGAGTAGCTCACGATTAATTCATGTCTACATTTCTTATATTTTTCTTTCTTTTTGAAAACATCGTGCAGGAATACCAGTGCCACCCGACGACGGCATCGATCATTTGTGACCACCGTCGACGACGCTGTGAAATGAGAACAGCGTAAAGTGAATGGGGCACTTTACCTTCCGAGTTCGATGGAAATTAATTTTAGGGTCCACCAAATTCCACGTGCCAATGGTAACTCGTTCACAGTCTTACCACAAGCCGTACTTATCAAAACTGAGACGAAGCTCCCTTGCATTAAGCTGTGTAGTCAAATTCAGAACAACACGTCGTACAAGCCAGGTCTTTGACATTTTTGATGGCAGGTCTCACCCCTTAGCTTAAGTGATGGAAATCGTCACAGTTACCTTTGTGCAAAAGGTGAAAACGAAGTAAATTGTTCGATGAATTGAATAGCAGCACCCATGATGAACAGTATGTTGCTTTGTTAATTATTGTGCCCACTCGTGAAGTTGCTCCCGATGAACGGTTGCTGTTGTAGATCATTTAGAAGTAGAGGGTCGGTGCGGTGTGCTGCTTGCAGATCGCGGGTCTCGGTTCGTCAATCCAAGTACAGGGTACGTTGATCCACACGAAGTCGGTGCCCCGTACGACGACGCAGTGGTAATCGTCCAGACGGTCAGGTACTCTCATCCAATTCCGGTACTTGTGTGCGACCGTGTCCCCTTCACACACCCACTCGGCATCTACAGAAACGAACAGGGAAACTTTGCTTCACTGGAAATGTAACATCTGGTTCTCTATTTGCCTATGGTAGCATACACTACTTTTTGACTGCTCTATGTTATCTTCTCTATGTTATCTTCTCTCGAGTAATCAATGATATGAAATGAAGTCGATTATCATGAGGAAGAATACATAAGACCAAATGATGCACATAATCAGTCTGCGTATACCAGCTAGCTCTCGGCACTCTCACAGGTGGGGAACAAGGTTTTTTGGGGGGATGTCCACTTTGTTTTTTGTGACTTCAAGGCGATTGGAAGTCGACTGAAGCCGATTGGAAAGAGAAGGAAGAAGACGAATACCCGAGGCGAATTGATTCACATTATATTCCCCGGATGAGTATATCAGCTAGCCTTGTCCCTTGCAATGTGCTGTACCCCGACACTCGAATTTCAATTCTACCTCATGAATGCTTCACCCTTGTTTCTCATGGAAAACAATCTCTGCTACATATTCTATCAGTTGTTGGCCAGGCTTTTTATAGCTGTGGGTGACGATCTTGAAAGGTCAGGTTTCCGCCATTAAAACGTTTTAATCGCCAATCGGCCTAACGAGCCGTCGTCAAAATAATTCAGGCTTGTACGTGGGTGTATCCCAAAATGAAAAAAAACCAAAACGTACCTTGCACGCTGTAATTGCAGTTGATCCAGAACTTGGGCCTCAGAGTGCGAAGGAAAACAGATTCTCGGTCGGATTGTGGAGCCGCCATCACTCCTCCCATCCTGATGCATTCCTGCTTGGCATCGAGACAATCTATGGATTCGAGCTCGGTGGCTTTGTAGCAGAAGTCGCCCCATTGGCGCCAGCCATGGACACAGCCGCCTTTAATATGCGGCCGGCAGTCCTCACCAGTGCGTCCTGGTATCAGGCTTAGGCTGATCAAGCCAACGACCAAGCCCCGAGCCAACTTCATTTTTCAGATGCTACCAGCAGCGCAGTCCAGCGCTAACACGGATACCGGGACTTGCCCACACTAGATGCGTTCGACACGCCAGGCCACGTCAGCAGAAGACAGTTTAAGACAGTTTAAGATAGCGCTGAATCAACCCACGATGGTGGCAATGGCGTTCAGATGCCACCAGATAAATAATGTAAAGAGGATTAGATGGAGCGTGCCTTGACGTTGCTAATGGCTTCTTGGATTTGCAATGATTAAACTTTAATATCGAGTATCGGCCAAGTAGACAGTAACCCATTCTTTGCAAACCTGGAATAAGCTGCTCGTACCTCTGAACGTTATCTTAATCGGTGCGTGTTTAATAATTCATTGACCATTGGAGCGTACTCGATTGTCTCCAGCCAATCTGCGAACTCCTGCTCGGTGACTTTGTAGCAGAAGTCACCAGCCATGGACACAATCGCCTTTAATATGCAGCCGGTGTCAGATGTCCGCTCCGGACACATTTGCATATGCAAATGTGTCCGGGGCGATGCAAAACTGTCTAACTTAACGTACGTACTTAACCGAGCGTACATGCACCGAATGTACAAGTACTGTGCGTAGATGCACAGGCAGCGTGAATATCCTCATTCATTGTGATTGCACCTTCCTGCAACTGCTTCATCGCTTTTTTCTGCTATTCTGTTTGTCAGGGCTGTTGAGTTTGAAAGGCTCACTCCCTTTAACTACAGTGAAACTTACCATAGAGTGTCTATGGGGTGGTCATAATAATATCCACTTTTAAAAATAAAGTCACTTGAATGAGTGAAAATTCATCAGATGGAGTTGCACGAAATTATTACTAGAAATAAGTTCAAACAAAAAGTTGAAATCAAATTTTAATTTAGCTGTAAATGATAATTTCATGAACTTCATCATTCACGCCTGTAGTATAATCTTTCACTCCATGGAACAGCCAAACTGATCAATCAGCTGCCATAATGCCATTCTGTAACGTCACGCCGACCAAGTAAATTTTAAATCTTTCGACATTTCAAAATGGCGTGTTCTGCATCAGCCCCTGATGGCGCCTAAGTCGTTCAGATTCCACCACGTTGACGTCCAGCGCTGATCTGAGCCCGAGCAAGGTTGCAGTGTAAATGGGATTCATTGGAGCGTGCATTGACGTCGGTAATGGCTTCCTATTAAACTTTAATATGGAGCATTAGCGATGAAGACAATAACATATTCTGTTTAAACCTGGATGATAGGCCGCTTTTATCTCTGATCAACATCTGAATAGGTGCGTGTTTAATAATACATTTAGCATTGGGCCATTGTGGGTACAATTCTATACCTCTACTACTGTGTGACAGTTTCCTGATTTGCGTGATAGCAGCGTTTTCTAAACTGTAGAACTCCGCCGCTCTGCCCGTGCACGTATACCAGCCCGCCACTGATTCTTTGAAGATTCACAAATTCACAAGGACAATATCTCTGTATTGTCTTCCTAAAGAGCCATACCAACACATTCACGCACCCGACGACACACTGTGAATTTCCAACGACTGCTATAGTACGTTTATTGAACTACCCGCGAAAAATATATCACGCAGAGACATGTTCAAAGGGTCTCTGAAATAGAAATTTCATTTACTTAAATCCGTGTTACACAACTGTTTTGCAATGTTGCAATTAATCAAACTATTGTTTACACTCGTTTTGGGGATGTCTTGCAACTTTTCAGGTTTATGCTATTTCAATATTCAGGAGGAAATGTGTAATGATCTTGCAACTTGCAACAGAAACCCAATTGGTTGTGTACAAACGTTTCTGAAAATGTCTGTTTTATCATAAAGACTTATCCCAAAACCTGTTAATTCACTGCCAAAATGTATGGTTCATAATCAATTAGTGAAGGAGTTCTTCATCAAACCTAATCCAGATGGATTATTTTGCAGTTTGAAAGTCAATGTTTTCCCTGTGGGCTCCTGACATGATATTCCACTTTCTGACGCCACTTTTAAAGATAAAGAAGCTTGCCAATGTGTTTGCACACTTCAGATCCCTAGATGATATATTTATGGATATTCTTTGATATTCGTCATTGCAGAGACCACTTAAGTTCTACCAATAAAATGCTGCAATATGCCAACTGACCACGGCCCAAATTGTATAGAATACGTACATTTGCAGGGAGTGCGTTTTGATGTTAGCAGGAGCTTTCTCGGAGGAAATAAATATTTTAAATACAGGTAGATTATAATAGCATAATAATTAATTCGTCTAAATTTAAGAAGCTTACTCTCTAAATGAAAAAAAAAACAATATTCGAGAAAAGCCAAAACCGCTCACAAAGAGTGAAAACCACTGTAAAAAGGTAATTAAATTTCTGATAAAAGGTTAAATTTGAATTTTTCTCAATTGGGGATGTGTCGTGAAACAAAGTGGGTTAAAGTGATTTCATCGCCAATCGACCCAAAATAATGAAGGCATGTTGTATTCCAACATGAGTGACCAAAAAACATAGGCCTACCCTGCTCGCAGTAATTGCAAAAAACCTGGAAAGCAATATCATCGGTCGGATTGTGGAGCCGCCATCACTCCTCCCATCCTGATGCATCCCTGCTTGGCCTCGAGCCAATCTAGAAACTCCTGCTCGGAGGCTTTGTAGCAGAAGTCGCTCCATTGGCGCCAGCCACGGGCACAACCGCGGCCGGCACTCCTCACCAGTGCGTCCTGGTATCAGGCTCAGGCTTATCAAGCCAACGACGAAGCCCCGAGCCCAATTTATATTCTTTTCAGATGCTACCAGGAGCGCGGTTTAGCGCTAAAACATCTACTGGCCCTTACCCATTCGTTCGACACGCAAGACCACGTCAGCAGAAAAAATGGCGTGCTCTGCATCAGCCCCCAATTGCGCCAGATTGACATCCAGCGCTAATCGAAGCCCGAGCAACGTCCCAGTGTAAAAAGGATTTTTTTGGTGCGTGCCTTGACGTCGCTAATGGGTTCCTGGATGTCCATGATTAAACTTTGATATTGGGCATCGGAGATGTAGACAGTTGACATGGAATGGGCTGGTCGTATCTCTTAAAACTAGATCTTCTTTGATGCGTGTTTGATAATACATTGACCATTGGGGTGATATACTTAACGTGGATAGATTTCTATACCTCTGTGCGTCAGCCGCTCTTCCCGTGCACATAACAGCCCGCCACTGGTTCTTTGAAGATTCATATTTCACAATTGCACAAGGACATGCATCGGAATTATCTTCTTTAAGACCCATACCAAACCATTCCGGCTCCCGACGACACACTGTAAAATAAACAATGAAATAAACAATTAAAAAGGTGATCAATGTCACGCGATGTGTCGTTGCTAGAAGCGACGTTTCGGTTGCTAACTGCTAACCTTCATCAGGCAACTGAAGAAAGAGCGCTGCGGCGTCCGTTTATATCCGCTCCGTCGGTTCCTGTGTGCCGGTTTGCGGACGTCGTAGTGGTGACCGTGCGGTTTGGCGCGCGGCTCTGGCGTCCTCCAGCGGGCCTGCCCGTGGTGGGCCGGCGGTCGTGGCGACGGATGGTGGGGAGCCAGAAACCGGGGATGTCAACACCGCTGTCTCGATTGATGTTATTATGCCGAAGTCGGATATGGATGGCCTCCTTGACGCGTCTGGTGTACCAATGCGGTTCGTGGTCGATACACCGCACATCGTCCCAATTGGGCCGGTGACCAGCTCCCCAAGCATGCTCAGCTACTGCAGATCTGTCCACACAGGAGAGTCTCACATCATGCTGATGCTCTTTGATCCTCTCTCCGATGGGCCTGCCGGTTTCGCCGATGTAAACCTGGTCGCACTCGCCACACGGGATCTCGTAGACAACACCTCCGCGTCTTCCCGGGGGGACAGGGTCCTTGGGATGGACGAGGTGGTTTCTCAGGGTGGTGGAGGAACGAAACACGGTACGGATACCGTGTCCCTCGAGAATTCTCCTCAATTGTCCGGAGACTCCGTCCATGAAGGGGAGTACAGCGAACGATTTGTACTCAACCCGCTCCGTATCGGCGTTCACCTTGGGTCTGGATGAACGACGGATGAAGGGGGTAGGGTACCCGTTCGCTGTTAGGGCAGCGTGCACATGACGTTTCTCTGAGGCCGTACATCGTGGTTTGGTCACCAACCGCGATGCACGGTCAAAGAGGCACTTGGCCACTCCGCGCTTAACAGACTCGGGATGGTGGGAGTCGTAAGCCAAGTACTGGTCAGTGTGCGTGGGCTTACGGTACACTGTTGTAGTTAGGCTGCCATCGGTCTCCCTGTGGACCAGAGTGTCCAGGAAGGCGATGGTGTTGTCTACCTCCAACTCGACAGTGAAGCGTATGGTGGGCCGGAGACTGTTCAGGTGGGAGAGCAGCTGGTCGGTCCGGTCAAGCGGTGCAATGACAAAGGTGTCATCAACGTATCGCTTCCATACTGAGGGGGAACATTCGGGAGGGCAACTCTGTAGAGCCTCCTCCTCAAATGCCTCCATGTACAGGTTAGCGATCACCGCGGAGACCGGACTGCCCATAGCCGCTCCATCCGTCTGCTCGTAGAAAGTCCCTTCGTGGAGGAAATAGGTAGACCGCAAGACGAACTCCAGTAGGGCGGTGATCTTGTCGGGGGAGAGGGAAGTTCGTTCCGACAGGTTCCTGTCTCCTTCCAGGCGCTGCAAAGCTACTCTACACGCGCCTTCGATGGGGACATTGGTAAACAGCGACGTGACATCGAAAGAAACCAATGTCTCGTGGCTGCAGATCCGTTGTCCGTGGAGGAACTCCGCGAAGGCCGTGGAGTTGGGCACCGTGTTGGACGTGTTCCCGACCAACGGAGCCAGGATCCCTGCCAGATGTTTGGACAGGCCGTAAGCAAAGGAACTCACGCAGGAGACGATGGGCCTCATCGGTGTACCCGGTTTGTGGATCTTAGGTAAACCGTACATCCTGGGTGGCTGCTTGCCGGAGGGGCGGAGCTTCCGATAGGTTCCATCATCAAGATCCCCGGCCCTGTTGAGCTCAAGTAGCCGGGACGTGATCTTCCTGCAGAGACGGTCGGTGGGGTCCTTTGCTAGCTTGCGATAGGGGCCCGAGGTGATCAGATCGTCCATCTTGCTCCGGTAGGTTGTCGCGTCGAGGACCACACTAGCTCGGCCTTTGTCGGCCGGGAGGATCATGATGGAACGATCCTCCCGCAGAGCCCTCAGGGCGACGCGCTGCTCCCGGCTGATGTTGCTCCTCGGTGGACGTGCTCTCCGCAGTGTTGCGTTGACCTCCCGCCGGACCAGGTCGGCTGCCTCGGGGTCAAGCCTCTTCACTGCCGCCTCCACCTTTGGCCACAGATCTGCCGCCTCCACCTTTGGCCACAGATCTGCAGTAGCTGAGCATGCTTGGGGAGCTGGTCACCGGCCCAATTGGGACGATGTGCGGTGTATCGACCACGAACCGCATTGGTACACCAGACGCGTCAAGGAGGCCATCCATATCCGACTTCGGCATAATAACATCAATCGAGACAGCGGTGTTGACATCCCCGGTTTCTGGCTCCCCACCATCCGTCGCCACGACCGCCGGCCCACCACGGGCAGGCCCGCTGGAGGACGCCAGAGCCGCGCGCCAAACCGCACGGTCACCACTACGACGTCCGCAAACCGGCACACAGGAACCGACGGAGCGGATATAAACGGACGCCGCAGCGCTCTTTCTTCAGTTGCCTGATGAAGGTTAGCAGTTAGCAACCGAAACGTCGCTTCTAGCAACGACACATCGCGTGACTTTGATCACCTTTTTAATTGTCTACACCACCGCGATGAACAACCCCTTCATTTCTATGAAATAAACAGCTCAACACGGACTTTACATTACGGCATTTACAACGACTGCCATACGTTTATTGAACTACTCGCGAAAAATACACCACGAAGACACATATTTAAAGGTATATGCAATATACATTACCTATTATGAATGTTTATGCTGATGAGAATTTTATTATTCATGAGGATTTTTGTAATGTCATCACAGAATGTATTGTGCAACAGTTTCTAAAAAAAAAAAATCCTGCAGACATATGCCAAAATATATGCTTCATATTCATTCAGTAAAGGAGTTTTTCATCAAACCTAATCCAGATGGATTATTTTGCACTTTGAAAGTGAATGGTTTTCTTTTTATATTGTGGTTCCTGACATGACCTTGGAATAGCGCCCTTTTTAAAGGTAAAAAGATAACGAATTTCTGACTCCGCTATTAAAGAAAAAGAAGCTTGCCGATGTGTTTAAATACTTCAGATCCCTACATAAGGGCAGAAAATGAGCTTGACTGTGATATATATATTGCAAAGACCCTTTAAGTTCAATCAATAAAATATTGCAAAATACCCACTGACTTCTATGATCTAAATTGTACAGAATACATACATTTACATTTCGATGTTAGCAGGAGCTTTCTCGGAGGAAAAAAAGAAAAACATATTTTAAATACAGTTCCATCACAATAGCATAACCATTAGTTCGTCTAAATTCAATGTGAAATTATAGTGCAATTATACAAGTGCACAGCACAAGTGTTTTGGCTAACCAAGAGCATAGATCATGCTGTATAAAGACTGCCATCCAACTTGATATACACCTTGTCTACCTTGTTTGCACGCGTAGGGTATCCCAAGGGGGACTGCGCTGAACTCATGCAGTACACAACAATGACGTCGGTTCTTTGTGACCACAAATAATGTTTTATGTAATTATGGCTCATTGATTATTCACAATTCCATTTGTTAAGCTCTGTTCACGATTTCAGTGTTTTTTACTGAATTTCCTATGTTTTTTTTATTGATTTTCCCCTATTTGCATAAGTTTTACAACGATAATGAAACACGATGAACCAATAATTACATACAGCAATAATAATCAGCGAATTGTGCGAAATAATTCCTGAAAAGAAATGCCCTATGCACATTGGATGTTACGCTTTTATTTAGTATAAGTAATTTTCCGTCAAACTATACCATGGCCCTGAAAAATGTTCGTTGTCAAAGAACGGCACCTCTAATTCTGATAAAATTTGTGTCAAAATGTGCCAAAGAAGATTGCCGACAAAGTCATAAAGCGTCAGCACGTAGATCAAAATCACTGAGACGCTATTAGAAAAATACAGGGAGGCGGAATCCGCCACGAATCTTTGGGGGTTAAATAGCGAGCAGTCTCAGGTTTTGGTACCTGTTGTGCCAAACCGTCTCGGCTACCACTGAGGTTGCTTCCGAAAACTGGTCGCTGCTGTAGATCCTTTAGAAGTAAAGGGTGGGTGCGATGAGTTGCTTGCAGATCGTGTATCTGGGATTTTTATTCCACGTACAGGGCACGTTGATCCACTCGACGTCGGGGCCTCGTGCGACGACGCAGTGGTCATCCGGACGGTCGGGTTCTCCAACATACCAATTACGATACTTGTGTGCGACCGTATCCCGCTCACACACCCACACGGCACCTACAGAAATGAATAGGCAATCTTGACCTCAGTGAAAATACTGTCATGTGTGTGGTCCTCTCTTTGCCTATCATAGAATGCACTATTTTTGTTCTGCGCTGGGTCATCTTCGCTTGTATTTTATCAGCTTCCAATAAATCAATGAGATGAAATGAAGTCCATTGGCATGAGGAGAAATACCTGAGGCGAAATTAGACACATTATATTCGCCTGAGTATACCAGCTAGCTTCGGCCCTGTATCCCGACACTCGAATTCTAAATCTACTCATGTAAGTTTCTCATGGCCAACAATCTCTGCTACAAATTATATCAGTAAGCTGTTGACAAGGGCTTTATATACCGTAGCTCCTGGTGACTATTTAAAAAAAGGGAATTTTCGCCATTGCCAATCGGCCAAAAGAGCCGTCGTCAAAATCATTGAGGCGTGTACATGGTTGTTTTGGAACATTTTACCCTTGTTTCTCATGGAAACAATCTCTGCTACAGATTCTGTGTTGATCAGTTGTTGGCCAGCCTTTTTATAGCTCTCGGTGACGATCTTGAAAGGTGGATTTTCTCCATTAAAGCCATTTCATCCACAATCGGCCTAAAGAGCCGTCGTCAAAAAAATTTAGACTTATACTTGGTTGTATCCCAAAATGAGAAAACCCAAAACATACCTTGCTGGTGGTAATTGCAGTTGATCCAGAACCTGGACCTCAGAGCGCGAAGGAAAGCAGATTCTTGATCGGATTGTGGAGCCGCCATCACTCCTCCCATCCTGATGCATTCCTGCTTGGCCTCGAGCCAATCTATAAACTCCTGCTCGGTGGCTTTGTAGCAGAAGTCGCCCCATTGGCGCCAGCCACGGGCACAACCGCCTTTAATATGCGGCCGGCAGTCCTCACCAGTGCGTCCGGGTATCAGGCTCAGGCTGATCAAGCCAACTACGAAGCCCCGAGCCCACTTCATTCTCTTTTCAGATGCTACCAGAAGCGTGCTCAAGCGCTAACACTATACTGGCCCTTAACCTTGATACGTTCGACACGCCAGGCCACGTCACCAGGAGAAACAAGTTCAAAATGGCGTGCTCTGCATCAGCCCCTGATGGCGCCTAAGTCGTTCAGATGCCGCCACATTGACGTCCAGCGCTGATCTGAGCCCGAGCAATGTTCCAGTGTAAATGGGATTCATTGGGGCGTGCCTTGACGTCCCTAATGGCTTCCTTTATGTGCCATCATCAAACTTTAATATTGAGTATCGGCGAAGGACAGAGTAACATTAATTTTTTTTTTTCCAAACATTGAATAGGCCGTTCGTATCTTTGAACGTTATCTTCTTTGGTGCGTGTTTCATAATACATTTACCATTGGGGCGTTGTACTTTATGTTGGCGGATTTCTATACCTCTGTACGTCAGTGTCTTATTGCGTGATGGCAGGTGTTTCTTTACTGTAGAGTTCCGCTGCTCTGCCCCATCTCGTATACCAGCCCCAACCCCACTGGTTCTTAGGAGATTCACATTTTTGTCCGTCAGACAAAACCCGAAAATCCAGCTTGTGGTTTGTTTCAGAATTTGAAGGCTTCGTGGCATAAAGAAACTAGGGCCAAAAAACTCCACAAATTCACAAGGACATATCTCGGTATTGTCTTCCTAAAGGGCCATACCAAATCATTTTTTCGAACCCGACAATTAAAACACACTGTGAAGGGGCCATAACATAAACAGCTCAACAAGGACTAGTGCATCTACAAGGACTGATATAAGTTTATTGAACTTCTACGGGATTCGTTGGAGCGTGCCTTGACGTCGCTAATGGTTCCTAGATGTGTCATAATTTAAGTTTTAATATTGAGCATCAGCGAAGTAGACAGTAACCAATTATTTGCAAACTCGGAATAGGCCGGTCGTATCTCTGATTGTTACTTTCTTGAGTGCGTGCTTCATACTACAATTTACCATTGGGGCTTTGTACTTTATATGGGTAGGATTCTATACCTCTGTACTTCAGTTTCCTGTTGCGAAAAATATAACACGTAAATACATGTTTAATGGTCCCTGCAATAGATTTTTTTCACTTAAATCCATGTAAGAGAACTGTTTCCCAATGTTGCAAACAATCAAACTGTTTTTTCACATTCATTCTGGGGGTGTATTTTCAACTTTTAAGTTTTTATCAAAATGAGTATTTCGATATTCATGAGAAATGTTGTAACGTCATCGCAAGTTCTTGCAACAGAAACCATTTGGTTATATATACAAAAGTTTATGAAAATGTCTGGGTTTTTTTCATGAAGACTTATCTCTAAACCTGTAGATTCACTGCCAAAATATATGCTTCATAATCACTTCACTTAGTGAAGGAGTTCTTCATCAAACCCAATGCAGATGTACTATTTTGCACTTTGAAAGTTAATGTTTTCCCTTGTATTATAAAACAAGTTGGTTCCTGACATGACCTTCCAATTTCTGACGCCACTATTAAAGAAAAAGAAGCTTGCCAAAGTGTTTGTACACTTGAGATCCCTAGAGGACATCTAAAAAGTTCATTGATATTCTGTGATATTTATGTTGCAGAGAGCCTTTAAGTTCTACCCATAAAATGCTGCAAAATGCACACTGACCTCTACGACCAAAATGTTATACATTTACAGGTGAGTGCGTTTCGATGTTAGCAGGAGCTTTCTCCGAATGAAAAAAAAATCACATTTTGAATACAGTTCGTTCATAATAGCATAATCATTAATTCGTCTAATGTCAAGCAGCTGAGTAGCTCACGATTAATTCATGTCTACATTTCTTATACTTTTTTTTTCTTTTTGAAAACATCGTGCAGGAATACCAGTGCCACCCGACGACGGCTTCGATCATTTGTGACCACCGTCGACGACGCTGTGAAATGAGAACAGCGTAAAGTGAATGGGGCACTTTGCCTTCCGAGTTCGATGGAAATTAATTTTAGGGTCCACCAAATTCCACGTGCCAATGGTAACTCGTTCACAGTCTTACCACAAGCCGTACTTATCAAAACTGAGACGAAGCTCCCTTGCATTAAGCTGTGTAGTCAAATTCAGAACAACACGTCGTACAAGCCAGGTCTTTGACATTTTTGATGGCAGGTCTCACCCCTTAGCTTAAGTGATGGAAATCGTCACAGTTACCTTTGTGCAAAAGGTGAAAACGAAGTAAATTGTTCGATGAATTAAATAGCAGCACCCATGATGAACAGTATGTTGCTTTGTTAATTATTGTGCCCACTCGTGAAGTTGCTTCCGATGAACGGTTGCTGTTGTAGATCCTTTAGAAGTAGAGGGTCGGTGCGGTGTGCTGCTTGCAGATCGCGGGTCTCGGTTCGTCAATCCAAGTACAGGGTACGTTGATCCACACGAAGTCGGTGCCCCGTACGACGACGCAGTGGTAATCGTCCAGACGGTCAGGTACTCTCATCCAATTCCGGTACTTGTGTGCGACCGTGTCCCCCTCACACACCCACTCGGCATCTACAGAAACGAACAGGGAAACTTTGCTTCACTGGAAATGTAACATCTGGTTCTCTATTTGCCTATGGTAGCATACACTACTTTTTGACTGCTCTATGTTATCTTCTCTATGTTATCTTCTCTCGAGTAATCAATGATATGAAATGAAGTCGATTATCATGAGGAAGAATACATAAGACCAAATGATGCACATAATCAGTCTGCGTATACCAGCTAGCTCTCGGCACTCTCACAAGGTTTTTTGGGGGGATGTCCACTTTGCTTTTTTGTGACTTCAAGGCGATTGGAAGTCGACTGAAGCCGATTGGAAAGAGAAGGAAGAAGACGAATACCCGAGGCGAATTGATTCACATTATATTCCCCGGATGAGTATACCAGCTAGCCTTGTCCCTTGCAATGTGCTGTACCCCGACACTCGAATTTCAATTCTACCTCATGAATGCTTCACCCTTGTTTCTCATGGAAAACAATCTCTGCTACAGATTATATCAGTTGTTGGCCAGGCTTTTTATAGCTGTGGGTGACGATCTTGAAAGGTCAGGTTTCCGCCATTAAAACGTTTTAATCGCCAATCGGCCTAACGAGCCGTCGTCAAAATAATTCAGGCTTGTACGTGGGTGTATCCCAAAATGAAAAAAACCCAAAACGTACCTTGCACGCTGTAATTGCAGTTGATCCAGAACTTGGGCCTCAGAGTGCGAAGGAAAACAGATTCTCGGTCGGATTGTGGAGCCGCCATCACTCCTCCCATCCTGATGCATTCCTGCTTGGCCTCGAGACAATCTATGGATTCGAGCTTGGTGGCTTTGTAGCAGAAGTCGCCCCATTGGCGCCAGCCATGGACACAACCGCCTTTAATATGCGGCCGGCAGTCCGTACCCGTGCGTCCTGGTATCAGGCTTAGGCTGATCAAGCCAACGACCAAGCACCGAGCCAACTTCATTTTTCAGATGCTACCAGCAGCGCAGTCCAGCGCTAACACGGATACCGGGACTTGCCCACACTAGATACGTTCGACACGCCAGGCCACGTCAGCAGAAGACAGTTTAAGACAGTTTAAGATAGCGCTGAATCAACCCCCGATGGTGGCAATGGCGTTCAGATGCCACCAGATAAATAATGTAAAGAGGATTAGATGGAGCGTGCCTTGACGTTGCTAATGGCTTCTTGGATTTGCAATGATTAAACTTTAATATCGAGTATCGGCCAAGTAGACAGTAACCCATTCTTTGCAAACCTGGAATAAGCTGCTCGTACCTCTGAACGTTATCTTAATCGGTGCGTGTTTAATAATTTATTGGCCATTGGAGCGTACTCGATTGTCTCCAGCCAATCTGCGAACTCCTGCTCGGTGACTTTGTAGCAGAAGTCACCAGCCATGGACACAATCGCCTTTAATATGCAGCCGGTGTCAGATGTCCGCTCCGGACACATTTGCATATGCAAATGTGTCCGGGGCGATGCAAAACTGTCTAACTTAACGTACGTACTTAACCGAGCGTACATGCACCGAATGTACAAGTACTGTGCGTAGATGCACAGGCAGCGTGAATATCCTCATTCATTGTGATTGCACCTTCCTGCAACTGCTTCATCGCTTTTTTCTGCTATTCTGTTTGTCAGGGCTGTTGAG
The DNA here is from genome assembly GCA_949987565.1 of Luidia sarsii. NCBI lineage: Eukaryota > Metazoa > Echinodermata > Asteroidea > Paxillosida > Luidiidae > Luidia > Luidia sarsii. Next base: position 2,873,055 of record OX465121.1, read on the forward strand.
TTTGAAAGGCTCACTCCCCTTAACTACAGTGAAACTTACCATAGAGTGTCTATGGGGTGGTCATAATAATATCCACTTTTAAAAATAAAGTCACTTGAATGGGTGAAAATTCATCAGATGGAGTTGCACGAAATTATTACTAGAACTAAGTTCAAACAAAAAGTTGAAATCAAATTTTAATTTAGCTGTAAATGATAATTTCATGAACTTCATCATTCACGCCTGTAGTATAATCTTTCACTCCATGGAACAGCCAAACTGATCAATCAGCTGCCATAATGCCATTCTGTAACATCACGCCGACCAAGTAAATTTTAAATCTTTCGACATTTCAAAATGGCGTGTTCTGCATCAGCCCCTGATGGCGCCTAAGTCGTTCAGATTCCACCACGTTGACGTCCAGCGCTGATCTGAGCCCGAGCAAGGTTGCAGTGTAAATGGGATTCATTGGAGCGTGCATTGACGTCGGTAATGGCTTCCTATTAAACTTTAATATGGAGCATTAGCGATGAAGACAATAACATATTCTGTTTAAACCTGGATGATAGGCCGCTTTTATCTCTGATCAACATCTGAATAGGTGCGTGTTTAATAATACATTTAGCATTGGGCCATTGTGGGTACAATTCTATACCTCTACTACTGTGTGACAGTTTCCTGATTTGCGTGATAGCAGCGTTTTCTAAACTGTAGAACTCCGCCGCTCTGCCCGTGCACGTATACCAGCCCGCCACTGATTCTTTGAAGATTCACAAATTCACAAGGACAATATCTCTGTATTGTCTTCCTAAAGAGCCATACCAACACATTCACGCACCCGACGACACACTGTGAATTTCCAACGACTGCTATAGTACGTTTATTGAACTACCCGCGAAAAATATATCACGCAGAGACATGTTCAAAGGGTCTCTGAAATAGAAATTTCATTTACTTAAATCCGTGTTACACAACTGTTTTGCAATGTTGCAATTAATCAAACTATTGTTTACACTCGTTTTGGGGATGTCTTGCAACTTTTCAGGTTTATGCTATTTCAATATTCAGGAGGAAATGTGTAATGATCTTGCAACTTGCAACAGAAACCCAATTGGTTGTGTACAAACGTTTCTGAAAATGTCTGTTTTATCATAAAGACTTATCCCAAAACCTGTTAATTCACTGCCAAAATGTATGGTTCATAATCAATTAGTGAAGGAGTTCTTCATCAAACCTAATCCAGATGGATTATTTTGCAGTTTGAAAGTCAATGTTTTCCCTGTGGGCTCCTGACATGATATTCCACTTTCTGACGCCACTTTTAAAGATAAAGAAGCTTGCCAATGTGTTTGCACACTTCAGATCCCTAGATGATATATTTATGGATATTCTTTGATATTCGTCATTGCAGAGACCACTTAAGTTCTACCAATAAAATGCTGCAATATGCCAACTGACCACGGCCCAAATTGTATAGAATACGTACATTTGCAGGGAGTGCGTTTTGATGTTAGCAGGAGCTTTCTCGGAGGAAATAAATATTTTAAATACAGGTAGATTATAATAGCATAATAATTAATTCGTCTAAATTTAAGAAGCTTACTCTCTAAATGAAAAAAAAAACAATATTCGAGAAAAGCCAAAACCGCTCACAAAGAGTGAAAACCACTGTAAAAAGGTAATTAAATTTCTGATAAAAGGTTAAATTTGAATTTTTCTCAATTGGGGATGTGTCGTGAAACAAAGTGGGTTAAAGTGATTTCATCGCCAATCGACCCAAAATAATAAAGGCATGTTGTATTCCAACATGAGTGACCAAAAAACATAGGCCTACCCTGCTCGCAGTAATTGCAAAAAACCTGGAAAGCAATATCATCGGTCGGATTGTGGAGCCGCCATCACTCCTCCCATCCTGATGCATCCCTGCTTGGCCTCGAGCCAATCTAGAAACTCCTGCTCGGAGGCTTTGTAGCAGAAGTCGCTCCATTGGCGCCAGCCACGGGCACAACCGCGGCCGGCACTCCTCACCAGTGCGTCCTGGTATCAGGCTCAGGCTTATCAAGCCAACGACGAAGCCCCGAGCCCAATTTATATTCTTTTCAGATGCTACCAGGAGCGCGGTTTAGCGCTAAAACATCTACTGGCCCTTACCCATTCGTTCGACACGCAAGACCACGTCAGCAGAAAAAATGGCGTGCTCTGCATCAGCCCCCAATTGCGCCAGATTGACATCCAGCGCTAATCGAAGCCCGAGCAACGTCCCAGTGTAAAAAGGATTTTTTTGGTGCGTGCCTTGACGTCGCTAATGGGTTCCTGGATGTCCATGATTAAACTTTGATATTGGGCATCGGAGATGTAGACAGTTGACATGGAATGGGCTGGTCGTATCTCTTAAAACTAGATCTTCTTTGATGCGTGTTTGATAATACATTGACCATTGGGGTGATATACTTAACGTGGATAGATTTCTATACCTCTGTGCGTCAGCCGCTCTTCCCGTGCACATAACAGCCCGCCACTGGTTCTTTGAAGATTCATATTTCACAATTGCACAAGGACATGCATCGGAATTATCTTCTTTAAGACCCATACCAAACCATTCCGGCTCCCGACGACACACTGTAAAATAAACAATGAAATAAACAATTAAAAAGGTGATCAATGTCACGCGATGTGTCGTTGCTAGAAGCGACGTTTCGGTTTGTAACTGCTAACCTTCATCAGGCAACTGAAGAAAGAGCGCTGCGGCGTCCGTTTATATCCGCTCCGTCGGTTCCTGTGTGCCGGTTTGCGGACGTCGTAGTGGTGACCGTGCGGTTTGGCGCGCGGCTCTGGCGTCCTCCAGCGGGCCTGCCCGTGGTGGGCCGGCGGTCGTGGCGACGGATGGTGGGGAGCCAGAAACCGGGGATGTCAACACCGCTGTCTCGATTGATGTTATTATGCCGAAGTCGGATATGGATGGCCTCCTTGACGCGTCTGGTGTACCAATGCGGTTCGTGGTCGATACACCGCACATCGTCCCAATTGGGCCGGTGACCAGCTCCCCAAGCATGCTCAGCTACTGCAGATCTGTCCACACAGGAGAGTCTCACATCATGCTGATGCTCTTTGATCCTCTCTCCGATGGGCCTGCCGGTTTCGCCGATGTAAACCTGGTCGCACTCGCCACACGGGATCTCGTAGACAACACCTCCGCGTCTTCCCGGGGGGACAGGGTCCTTGGGATGGACGAGGTGGTTTCTCAGGGTGGTGGAGGAACGAAACACGGTACGGATACCGTGTCCCTCGAGAATTCTCCTCAATTGTCCGGAGACTCCGTCCATGAAGGGGAGTACAGCGAACGATTTGTACTCAACCCGCTCCGTATCGGCGTTCACCTTGGGTCTGGATGAACGACGGATGAAGGGGGTAGGGTACCCGTTCGCTGTTAGGGCAGCGTGCACATGACGTTTCTCTGAGGCCGTACATCGTGGTTTGGTCACCAACCGCGATGCACGGTCAAAGAGGCACTTGGCCACTCCGCGCTTAACAGACTCGGGATGGTGGGAGTCGTAAGCCAAGTACTGGTCAGTGTGCGTGGGCTTACGGTACACTGTTGTAGTTAGGCTGCCATCGGTCTCCCTGTGGACCAGAGTGTCCAGGAAGGCGATGGTGTTGTCTACCTCCAACTCGACAGTGAAGCGTATGGTGGGCCGGAGACTGTTCAGGTGGGAGAGCAGCTGGTCGGTCCGGTCAAGCGGTGCAATGACAAAGGTGTCATCAACGTATCGCTTCCATACTGAGGGGGAACATTCGGGAGGGCAACTCTGTAGAGCCTCCTCCTCAAATGCCTCCATGTACAGGTTAGCGATCACCGCGGAGACCGGACTGCCCATAGCCGCTCCATCCGTCTGCTCGTAGAAAGTCCCTTCGTGGAGGAAATAGGTAGACCGCAAGACGAACTCCAGTAGGGCGGTGATCTTGTCGGGGGAGAGGGAAGTTCGTTCCGACAGGTTCCTGTCTCCTTCCAGGCGCTGCAAAGCTACTCTACACGCGCCTTCGATGGGGACATTGGTAAACAGCGACGTGACATCGAAAGAAACCAATGTCTCGTGGCTGCAGATCCGTTGTCCGTGGAGGAACTCCGCGAAGGCCGTGGAGTTGGGCACCGTGTTGGACGTGTTCCCGACCAACGGAGCCAGGATCCCTGCCAGATGTTTGGACAGGCCGTAAGCAAAGGAACTCACGCAGGAGACGATGGGCCTCATCGGTGTACCCGGTTTGTGGATCTTAGGTAAACCGTACATCCTGGGTGGCTGCTTGCCGGAGGGGCGGAGCTTCCGATAGGTTCCATCATCAAGATCCCCGGCCCTGTTGAGCTCAAGTAGCCGGGACGTGATCTTCCTGCAGAGACGGTCGGTGGGGTCCTTTGCTAGCTTGCGATAGGGGCCCGAGGTGATCAGATCGTCCATCTTGCTCCGGTAGGTTGTCGCGTCGAGGACCACACTAGCTCGGCCTTTGTCGGCCGGGAGGATCATGATGGAACGATCCTCCCGCAGAGCCCTCAGGGCGACGCGCTGCTCCCGGCTGATGTTGCTCCTCGGTGGACGTGCTCTCCGCAGTGTTGCGTTGACCTCCCGCCGGACCAGGTCGGCTGCCTCGGGGTCAAGCCTCTTCACTGCCGCCTCCACCTTTGGCCACAGATCTGCCGCCTCCACCTTTGGCCACAGATCTGCAGTAGCTGAGCATGCTTGGGGAGCTGGTCACCGGCCCAATTGGGACGATGTGCGGTGTATCGACCACGAACCGCATTGGTACACCAGACGCGTCAAGGAGGCCATCCATATCCGACTTCGGCATAATAACATCAATCGAGACAGCGGTGTTGACATCCCCGGTTTCTGGCTCCCCACCATCCGTCGCCACGATCGCCGGCCCACCACGGGCAGGCCCGCTGGAGGACGCCAGAGCCGCGCGCCAAACCGCACGGTCACCACTACGACGTCCGCAAACCGGCACACAGGAACCGACGGAGCGGATATAAACGGACGCCGCAGCGCTCTTTCTTCAGTTGCCTGATGAAGGTTAGCAGTTAGCAACCGAAACGTCGCTTCTAGCAACGACACATCGCGTGACTTTGATCACCTTTTTAATTGTCTACACCACCGCGATGAACAACCCCTTCATTTCTATGAAATAAACAGCTCAACACGGACTTTACATTACGGCATTTACAACGACTGCCATACGTTTATTGAACTACTCGCGAAAAATACACCACGAAGACACATATTTAAAGGTATATGCAATATACATTACCTATTATGAATGTTTATGCTGATGAGAATTTTATTATTCATGAGGATTTTTGTAATGTCATCACAGAATGTATTGTGCAACAGTTTCTAAAAAAAAAAAATCCTGCAGACATATGCCAAAATATATGCTTCATATTCATTCAGTAAAGGAGTTTTTCATCAAACCTAATCCAGATGGATTATTTTGCACTTTGAAAGTGAATGGTTTTCTTTTTATATTGTGGTTCCTGACATGACCTTGGAATAGCGCCCTTTTTAAAGGTAAAAAGATAACGAATTTCTGACTCCGCTATTAAAGAAAAAGAAGCTTGCCGATGTGTTTAAATACTTCAGATCCCTACATAAGGGCAGAAAATGAGCTTGACTGTGATAGGCTATATATATTGCAAAGACCCTTTAAGTTCAATCAATAAAATATTGCAAAATACCCACTGACTTCTATGATCTAAATTGTACAGAATACATACATTTACATTTCGATGTTAGCAGGAGCTTTCTCGGAGGAAAAAAAGAAAAACATATTTTAAATACAGTTCCATCACAATAGCATAACCATTAGTTCGTCTAAATTCAATGTGAAATTATAGTGCAATTATACAAGTGCACAGCACAAGTGTTTTGGCTAACCAAGAGCATAGATCATGCTGTATAAAGACTGCCATCCAACTTGATATACACCTTGTCTACCTTGTTTGCACGCGTAGGGTATCCCAAGGGGGACTGCGCTGAACTCATGCAGTACACAACAATGACGTCGGTTCTTTGTGACCACAAATAATGTTTTATGTAATTATGGCTCATTGATTATTCACAATTCCATTTGTTAAGCTCTGTTCACGATTTCAGTGTTTTTTACTGAATTTCCTATGTTTTTTTTTATTGATTTTCCCCTATTTGCATAAGTTTTACAACGATAATGAAACACGATGAACCAATAATTACATACAGCAATAATAATCAGCGAATTGTGCGAAATAATTCCTGAAAAGAAATGCCCTATGCACATTGGATGTTACGCTTTTATTTAGTGTAAGTAATTTTCCGTCAAACTATACCATGGCCCTGAAAAATGTTCGTTGTCAAAGAACGGCACCTCTAATTCTGATAAAATTTGTGTCAAAATGTGCCTAAGAAGATTGCCGACAAAGTCATAAAGCGTCAGCACGTAGATCAAAATCACTGAGACGCTATTAGAAAAATACAGGGAGGCGGAATCCGCCACGAATCTTTGGGGGTTAAATAGCGAGCAGTCTCAGGTTTTGGTACCTGTTGTGCCAAACCGTCTCGGCTACCACTGAGGTTGCTTCCGAAAACTGGTCGCTGCTGTAGATCCCTTAGAAGTAAAGGGTGGGTGCGATGAGTTGCTTGCAGATCGTGTATCTGGGATTTTTATTCCACGTACAGGGCACGTTGATCCACTCGACGTCGGGGCCTCGTGCGACGACGCAGTGGTCATCCGGACGGTCGGGTTCTCCAACATACCAATTACGATACTTGTGTGCGACCGTATCCCGCTCACACACCCACACGGCACCTACAGAAATGAATAGGCAATCTTGACCTCAGTGAAAATACTGTCATGTGTGTGGTCCTCTCTTTGCCTATCATAGAATGCACTATTTTTGTTCTGCGCTGGGTCATCTTCGCTTGTATTTTATCAGCTTCCAATAAATCAATGAGATGAAATGAAGTCCATTGGCATGAGGAGAAATACCTGAGGCGAAATTAGACACATTATATTCGCCTGAGTATACCAGCTAGCTTCGGCCCTGTATCCCGACACTCGAATTCTAAATCTACTCATGTAAGTTTCTCATGGCCAACAATCTCTGCTACAAATTATATCAGTAAGCTGTTGACAAGGGCTTTATATACCGTAGCTCCTGGTGACTATTTAAAAAAAGGGAATTTTCGCCATTGCCAATCGGCCAAAAGAGCCGTCGTCAAAATCATTGAGGCGTGTACATGGTTGTTTTCCAACATTTTACCCTTGTTTCTCATGGAAACAATCTCTGCTACAGATTCTGTGTTGATCAGTTGTTGGCCAGCCTTTTTATAGCTCTCGGTGACGATCTTGAAAGGTGGATTTTCTCCATTAAAGCCATTTCATCCCCAATCGGCCTAAAGAGCCGTCGTCAAAAAAATTTAGACTTATACTTGGTTGTATCCCAAAATGAGAAAACCCAAAACATACCTTGCTGGTGGTAATTGCAGTTGATCCAGAACCTGGACCTCAGAGCGCGAAGGAAAGCAGATTCTTGATCGGATTGTGGAGCCGCCATCACTCCTCCCATCCTGATGCATTCCTGCTTGGCCTCGAGCCAATCTATAAACTCCTGCTCGGTGGCTTTGTAGCAGAAGTCGCCCCATTGGCGCCAGCCACGGGCACAACCGCCTTTAATATGCGGCCGGCAGTCCTCACCAGTGCGTCCGGGTATCAGGCTCAGGCTGATCAAGCCAACTACGAAGCCCCGAGCCCACTTCATTCTCTTTTCAGATGCTACCAGAAGCGTGCTCAAGCGCTAACACTATACTGGCCCTTAACCTTGATACGTTCGACACGCCAGGCCACGTCACCAGGAGAAACAAGTTCAAAATGGCGTGCTCTGCATCAGCCCCTGATGGCGCCTAAGTCGTTCAGATGCCGCCACATTGACGTCCAGCGCTGATCTGAGCCCGAGCAATGTTCCAGTGTAAATGGGATTCATTGGGGCGTGCCTTGACGTCCCTAATGGCTTCCTTTATGTGCCATCATCAAACTTTAATATTGAGTATCGGCGAAGGACAGAGTAACATTAATTTTTTTTTTTCCAAACATTGAATAGGCCGTTCGTATCTTTGAACGTTATCTTCTTTGGTGCGTGTTTCATAATACATTTACCATTGGGGCGTTGTACTTTATGTTGGCGGATTTCTATACCTCTGTACGTCAGTGTCTTATTGCGTGATGGCAGGTGTTTCTTTACTGTAGAGTTCCGCTGCTCTGCCCCATCTCGTATACCAGCCCCAACCCCACTGGTTCTTAGGAGATTCACATTTTTGTCCGTCAGACAAAACCCGAAAATCCAGCTTGTGGTTTGTTTCAGAATTTGAAGGCTTCGTGGCATAAAGAAACTAGGGCCAAAAAACTCCACAAATTCACAAGGACATATCTCGGTATTGTCTTCCTAAAGGGCCATACCAAATCATTTTTTCGAACCCGACAATTAAAACACACTGTGAAGGGGCCATAACATAAACAGCTCAACAAGGACTAGTGCATCTACAAGGACTGATATAAGTTTATTGAACTTCTACGGGATTCGTTGGAGCGTGCCTTGACGTCGCTAATGGTTCCTAGATGTGTCATAATTTAAGTTTTAATATTGAGCATCAGCGAAGTAGACAGTAACCAATTATTTGCAAACTCGGAATAGGCCGGTCGTATCTCTGATTGTTACTTTCTTGAGTGCGTGCTTCATACTACAATTTACCATTGGGGCTTTGTACTTTATATGGGTAGGATTCTATACCTCTGTACTTCAGTTTCCTGTTGCGAAAAATATAACACGTAAATACATGTTTAATGGTCCCTGCAATAGATTTTTTTCACTTAAATCCATGTAAGAGAACTGTTTCCCAATGTTGCAAACAATCAAACTGTTTTTTCACATTCATTCTGGGGGTGTATTTTCAACTTTTAAGTTTTTATCAAAATGAGTATTTCGATATTCATGAGAAATGTTGTAACGTCATCGCAAGTTCTTGCAACAGAAACCATTTGGTTATATATACAAAAGTTTATGAAAATGTCTGGGTTTTTTTCATGAAGACTTATCTCTAAACCTGTAGATTCACTGCCAAAATATATGCTTCATAATCACTTCACTTAGTGAAGGAGTTCTTCATCAAACCCAATGCAGATGTACTATTTTGCACTTTGAAAGTTAATGTTTTCCCTTGTATTATAAAACAAGTTGGTTCCTGACATGACCTTCCAATTTCTGACGCCACTATTAAAGAAAAAGAAGCTTGCCAAAGTGTTTGTACACTTGAGATCCCTAGAGGACATCTAAAAAGTTCATTGATATTCTGTGATATTTATGTTGCAGAGAGCCTTTAAGTTCTACCCATAAAATGCTGCAAAATGCACACTGACCTCTACGACCAAAATGTTATACATTTACAGGTGAGTGCGTTTCGATGTTAGCAGGAGCTTTCTCCGAATGAAAAAAAAATCACATTTTGAATACAGTTCGTTCATAATAGCATAATCATTAATTCGTCTAATGTCAAGCAGCTGAGTAGCTCACGATTAATTCATGTCTACATTTCTTATACTTTTTTTTTCTTTTTGAAAACATCGTGCAGGAATACCAGTGCCACCCGACGACGGCTTCGATCATTTGTGACCACCGTCGACGACGCTGTGAAATGAGAACAGCGTAAAGTGAATGGGGCACTTTGCCTTCCGAGTTCGATGGAAATTAATTTTAGGGTCCACCAAATTCCACGTGCCAATGGTAACTCGTTCACAGTCTTACCACAAGCCGTACTTATCAAAACTGAGACGAAGCTCCCTTGCATTAAGCTGTGTAGTCAAATTCAGAACAACACGTCGTACAAGCCAGGTCTTTGACATTTTTGATGGCAGGTCTCACCCCTTAGCTTAAGTGATGGAAATCGTCACAGTTACCTTTGTGCAAAAGGTGAAAACGAAGTAAATTGTTCGATGAATTAAATAGCAGCACCCATGATGAACAGTATGTTGCTTTGTTAATTATTGTGCCCACTCGTGAAGTTGCTTCCGATGAACGGTTGCTGTTGTAGATACTTTAGAAGTAGAGGGTCGGTGCGGTGTGCTGCTTGCAGATCGCGGGTCTCGGTTCGTCAATCCAAGTACAGGGTACGTTGATCCACACGAAGTCGGTGCCCCGTACGACGACGCAGTGGTAATCGTCCAGACGGTCAGGTACTCTCATCCAATTCCGGTACTTGTGTGCGACCGTGTCCCCTTCACACACCCACTCGGCATCTACAGAAACGAACAGGGAAACTTTGCTTCACTGGAAATGTAACATCTGGTTCTCTATTTGCCTATGGTAGCATACACTACTTTTTGACTGCTCTATGTTATCTTCTCTATGTTATCTTCTCTCGAGTAATCAATGATATGAAATGAAGTCGATTATCATGAGGAAGAATACATAAGACCAAATGATGCACATAATCAGTCTGCGTATACCAGCTAGCTCTCGGCACTCTCACAGGTGGGGAACAAGGTTTTTTGGGGGGGATGTCCACTTTGCTTTTTTGTGACTTCAAGGCGATTGGAAGTCGACTGAAGCCGATTGGAAAGAGAAGGAAGAAGACGAATATCCGAGGCGAATTGATTCACATTATATTCCCCGGATGAGTATACCAGCTAGCCTTGTCCCTTGCAATGTGCTGTACCCCGACACTCGAATTTCAATTCTACCTCATGAATGCTTCACCCTTGTTTCTCATGGAAAACAATCTCTGCTACAGATTCTATCAGTTGTTGGCCAGGCTTTTTATAGCTGTGGGTGACGATCTTGAAATGTCAGGTTTCCGCCATTAAAACGTTTTAATCGCCAATCGGCCTAACGAGCCGTCGTCAAAATAATTCAGGCTTGTACGTGGGTGTATCCCAAAATGAAAAAACCCCAAAACGTACCTTGCACGCTGTAATTGCAGTTGATCCAGAACTTGGGCCTCAGAGTGCGAAGGAAAACAGATTCTCGGTCGGATTGTGGAGCCGCCATCACTCCTCCCATCCTGATGCATTCCTGCTTGGCCTCGAGACAATCTATGGATTCGAGCTCGGTGGCTTTGTAGCAGAAGTCGCCCCATTGGCGCCAGCCATGGACACAGCCGCCTTTAATATGCGGCCGGCAGTCCGTACCCGTGCGTCCTGGTATCAGGCTTAGGCTGATCAAGCCAACGACCAAGCCCCGAGCCAACTTCATTTTTCAGATGCTACCAGCAGCGCAGTCCAGCGCTAACACGGATACCGGGACTTGCCCACACTAGATGCGTTCGACACGCCAGGCCACGTCAGCAGAAGACAGTTTAAGACAGTTTAAGATAGCGCTGAATCAACCCCCGATGGTGGCAATGGCGTTCAGATGCCACCAGATAAATAATGTAAAGAGGATTAGATGGAGCGTGCCTTGACGTTGCTAATGGCTTCTTGGATTTGCAATGATTAAACTTTAATATCGAGTATCGGCCAAGTAGACAGTAACCCATTCTTTGCAAACCTGGAATAAGCTGCTCGTACCTCTGAACGTTATCTTAATCGGTGCGTGTTTAATAATTTATTGGCCATTGGAGCGTACTCGATTGTCTCCAGCCAATCTGCGAACTCCTGCTCGGTGACTTTGTAGCAGAAGTCACCAGCCATGGACACAATCGCCTTTAATATGCAGCCGGTGTCAGATGTCCGCTCCGGACACATTTGCATATGCAAATGTGTCCGGGGCGATGCAAAACTGTCTAACTTAACGTACGTACTTAACCGAGCGTACATGCACCGAATGTACAAGTACTGTGCGTAGATGCACAGGCAGCGTGAATATCCTCATTCATTGTGATTGCACCTTCCTGCAACTGCTTCATCGCTTTTTTCTGCTATTCTGTTTGTCAGGGCTGTTGAGTTTGAAAGGCTCACTCCCCTTAACTACAGTGAAACTTACCATAGAGTGTCTATGGGGTGGTCATAATAATATCCACTTTTAAAAATAAAGTCACTTGAATGGGTGAAAATTCATCAGATGGAGTTGCACGAAATTATTACTAGAACTAAGTTCAAACAAAAAGTTGAAATCAAATTTTAATTTAGCTGTAAATGATAATTTCATGAACTTCATCATTCACGCCTGTAGTATAATCTTTCACTCCATGGAACAGCCAAACTGATCAATCAGCTGCCATAATGCCATTCTGTAACATCACGCCGACCAAGTAAATTTTAAATCTTTCGACATTTCAAAATGGCGTGTTCTGCATCAGCCCCTGATGGCGCCTAAGTCGTTCAGATTCCACCACGTTGACGTCCAGCGCTGATCTGAGCCCGAGCAAGGTTGCAGTGTAAATGGGATTCATTGGAGCGTGCATTGACGTCGGTAATGGCTTCCTATTAAACTTTAATATGGAGCATTAGCGATGAAGACAATAACATATTCTGTTTAAACCTGGATGATAGGCCGCTTTTATCTCTGATCAACATCTGAATAGGTGCGTGTTTAATAATACATTTAGCATTGGGCCATTGTGGGTACAATTCTATACCTCTACTACTGTGTGACAGTTTCCTGATTTGCGTGATAGCAGCGTTTTCTAAACTGTAGAACTCCGCCGCTCTGCCCGTGCACGTATACCAGCCCGCCACTGATTCTTTGAAGATTCACAAATTCACAAGGACAATATCTCTGTATTGTCTTCCTAAAGAGCCATACCAACACATTCACGCACCCGACGACACACTGTGAATTTCCAACGACTGCTATAGTACGTTTATTGAACTACCCGCGAAAAATATATCACGCAGAGACATGTTCAAAGGGTCTCTGAAATAGAAATTTCATTTACTTAAATCCGTGTTACACAACTGTTTTGCAATGTTGCAATTAATCAAACTATTGTTTACACTCGTTTTGGGGATGTCTTGCAACTTTTCAGGTTTATGCTATTTCAATATTCAGGAGGAAATGTGTAATGATCTTGCAACTTGCAACAGAAACCCAATTGGTTGTGTACAAACGTTTCTGAAAATGTCTGTTTTATCATAAAGACTTATCCCAAAACCTGTTAATTCACTGCCAAAATGTATGGTTCATAATCAATTAGTGAAGGAGTTCTTCATCAAACCTAATCCAGATGGATTATTTTGCAGTTTGAAAGTCAATGTTTTCCCTGTGGGCTCCTGACATGATATTCCACTTTCTGACGCCACTTTTAAAGATAAAGAAGCTTGCCAATGTGTTTGCACACTTCAGATCCCTAGATGATATATTTATGGATATTCTTTGATATTCGTCATTGCAGAGACCACTTAAGTTCTACCAATAAAATGCTGCAATATGCCAACTGACCACGGCCCAAATTGTATAGAATACGTACATTTGCAGGGAGTGCGTTTTGATGTTAGCAGGAGCTTTCTCGGAGGAAATAAATATTTTAAATACAGGTAGATTATAATAGCATAATAATTAATTCGTCTAAATTTAAGAAGCTTACTCTCTAAATGAAAAAAAAAACAATATTCGAGAAAAGCCAAAACCGCTCACAAAGAGTGAAAACCACTGTAAAAAGGTAATTAAATTTCTGATAAAAGGTTAAATTTGAATTTTTCTCAATTGGGGATGTGTCGTGAAACAAAGTGGGTTAAAGTGATTTCATCGCCAATCGACCCAAAATAATGAAGGCATGTTGTATTCCAACATGAGTGACCAAAAAACATAGGCCTACCCTGCTCGCAGTAATTGCAAAAAACCTGGAAAGCAATATCATCGGTCGGATTGTGGAGCCGCCATCACTCCTCCCATCCTGATGCATCCCTGCTTGGCCTCGAGCCAATCTAGAAACTCCTGCTCGGAGGCTTTGTAGCAGAAGTCGCTCCATTGGCGCCAGCCACGGGCACAACCGCGGCCGGCACTCCTCACCAGTGCGTCCTGGTATCAGGCTCAGGCTTATCAAGCCAACGACGAAGCCCCGAGCCCAATTTATATTCTTTTCAGATGCTACCAGGAGCGCGGTTTAGCGCTAAAACATCTACTGGCCCTTACCCATTCGTTCCACACGCAAGACCACGTCAGCAGAAAAAATGGCGTGCTCTGCATCAGCCCCCAATTGCGCCAGATTGACATCCAGCGCTAATCGAAGCCCGAGCAACGTCCCAGTGTAAAAAGGATTTTTTTGGTGCGTGCCTTGACGTCGCTAATGGGTTCCTGGATGTCCATGATTAAACTTTGATATTGGGCATCGGAGATGTAGACAGTTGACATGGAATGGGCTGGTCGTATCTCTTAAAACTAGATCTTCTTTGATGCGTGTTTGATAATACATTGACCATTGGGGTGATATACTTAACGTGGATAGATTTCTATACCTCTGTGCGTCAGCCGCTCTTCCCGTGCACATAACAGCCCGCCACTGGTTCTTTGAAGATTCATATTTCACAATTGCACAAGGACATGCATCGGAATTATCTTCTTTAAGACCCATACCAAACCATTCCGGCTCCCGACGACACACTGTAAAATAAACAATGAAATAAACAATTAAAAAGGTGATCAATGTCACGCGATGTGTCGTTGCTAGAAGCGACGTTTCGGTTGCTAACTGCTAACCTTCATCAGGCAACTGAAGAAAGAGCGCTGCGGCGTCCGTTTATATCCGCTCCGTCGGTTCCTGTGTGCCGGTTTGCGGACGTCGTAGTGGTGACCGTGCGGTTTGGCGCGCGGCTCTGGCGTCCTCCAGCGGGCCTGCCCGTGGTGGGCCGGCGGTCGTGGCGACGGATGGTGGGGAGCCAGAAACCGGGGATGTCAACACCGCTGTCTCGATTGATGTTATTATGCCGAAGTCGGATATGGATGGCCTCCTTGACGCGTCTGGTGTACCAATGCGGTTCGTGGTCGATACACCGCACATCGTCCCAATTGGGCCGGTGACCAGCTCCCCAAGCATGCTCAGCTACTGCAGATCTGTGGCCAAAGGTGGAGGCGGCAGATCTGTGGCCAAAGGTGGAGGCGGCAGTGAAGAGGCTTGACCCCGAATGGGATTAGATCATCGTGTTTCCTTCAGTATCAAAATAATAAAGCCTGCAAAACGACATTTTATTTAATTTGTCTTTTCATTTACCAGATGATTGGTGAATGGACCGCTCCACAAGCAGGGTCATCGTAGATCATCACCCCCGCCCCCTGCTTCCGGATCCTCGCGACGTCTTTCCCGGTCGTTCCTTTCACTCCCTCCGTCTTGAATGTCGTGCGGGTTGTCTCACATCTATGGCTAGCTCAACACGGACTTTACATTACGGCATTTACAACGACTGCCATACGTTTATTGAACTACTCGCGAAAAATACACCACGAAGACACATATTTAAAGGTATATGCAATATACATTACCTATTATGAATTTTTATGCTGATGAGAATTTTATTATTCATGAGGATTTTTGTAATGTCATCACAGAATGTATTGTGCAACAGTTTCTAAAAAAAAAAAAATCCTGCAGACATATGCCAAAATATATGCTTCATATTCATTCAGTAAAGGAGTTTTTCATCAAACCTAATCCAGATGGATTATTTTGCACTTTGAAAGTGTATGGTTTTCTTTTTATATTGTGGTTCCTGACATGACCTTGGAATAGCGCCCTTTTTAAAGGTAAAAAGATAACGAATTTCTGACTCCGCTATTAAAGAAAAAGAAGCTTGCCGATGTGTTTAAATACTTCAGATCCCTACATAAGGGCAGAAAATGAGCTTGACTGTGATATATATATTGCAAAGACCCTTTAAGTTCAATCAATAAAATATTGCAAAATACCCACTGACTTCTATGATCTAAATTGTACAGAATACATACATTTACATTTCGATGTTAGCAGGAGCTTTCTCGGAGGAAAAAAAGAAAAACATATTTTAAATACAGTTCCATCACAATAGCATAACCATTAGTTCGTCTAAATTCAATGTGAAATTATAGTGCAATTATACAAGTGCACAGCACAAGTGTTTTGGCTAACCAAGAGCATAGATCATGCTGTATAAAGACTGCCATCCAACTTGATATACACCTTGTCTACCTTGTTTGCACGCGTAGGGTATCCCAAGGGGGACTGCGCTGAACTCATGCAGTACACAACAATGACGTCGGTTCTTTGTGACCACAAATAATGTTTTATGTAATTATGGCTCATTGATTATTCACAATTCCATTTGTTAAGCTCTGTTCACGATTTCAGTGTTTTTTACTGAATTTCCTATGTTTTTTTTATTGATTTTCCCCTATTTGCATAAGTTTTACAACGATAATGAAACACGATGAACCAATAATTACATACAGCAATAATAATCAGCGAATTATGCGAAATAATTCCTGAAAAGAAATGCCCTATGCACATTGGATGTTACGCTTTTATTTAGTGTAAGTAATTTTCCGTCAAACTATACCATGGCCCTGAAAAATGTTCGTTGTCAAAGAACGGCACCTCTAATTCTGATAAAATTTGTGTCAAAATGTGCCAAAGAAGATTGCCGACAAAGTCATAAAGCGTCAGCACGTAGATCAAAATCACTGAGACGCTATTAGGAAAATACAGGGAGGCGGAATCCGCCACGAATCTTTGGGGGTTAAATAGCGAGCAGTCTCAGGTTTTGGTACCTGTTGTGCCAAACCGTCTCGGCTACCACTGAGGTTGCTTCCGAAAACTAGTCGCTGCTGTAGATCCTTTAGAAGTAAAGGGTGGGTGCGATGAGTTGCTTGCAGATCGTGTATCTGGGATTGTTATTCCACGTACAGCCCTGTTGATCCACTCGACGTCCGGGCCTCGTGCGACGACGCAGTGGTCATCCGGACGGTCGGGTTCTCCAACATACCAATTCCGATACTTGTGTGCGACCGTATCCCGCTCACACACCCACTCGGCACCTATAGAAATGAATAGGCAATCTTGACCTCAGTGAAAATACTGTCATGTGTGGGGTCCTCTCTTTGCCTATCATAGAATGCACTATTTTTGTTCTGCGCTGGGTCATCTTCGCTTGTATTTTATCAGCTTCCAATAAATCAATGAGATGAAATGAAGTCCATTGGCATGAGGAGAAATACCTGAGGCGAAATTAGACACATTATATTCGCCTGAGTATACCAGCTAGCTTCGGCCCTGTATCCCGACACTCGAATTCTAAATCTACTCATGTAAGTTTCTCATGGCCAACAATCTCTGCTACAAATTATATCAGTAAGCTGTTGACAAGGGCTTTATATACCGTAGCTCCTGGTGACTATTTAAAAAAAGGGAATTTTCGCCATTGCCAATCGGCCAAAAGAGCCGTCGTCAAAATCATTGAGGCGTGTACATGGTTGTTTTCCAACATTTTACCCTTGTTTCTCATGGAAACAAACTCTGCTACAGATTCTGTGTTGATCAGTTGTTGGCCAGGCTTTTTATAGCTCTCGGTGACGATCTTGAAAGGTGGGTTTTCTCCATTAAAGCGATTTCATCCCCAATCGGCCTAAAGAGCCGTCGTCAAAAAAATGTAGGCTTGTACTTGGTTGTATCCCAAAATGAGAAAACCCAAAACATACCTTGCTGGTGGTAATTGCAGTTGATCCAGAACCTGGACCTCAGAGCGCGAAGGAAAGCAGATTCTTGGTCGGATTGTGGAGCCGCCATTACTCCTCCCATCCTGATGCATTCCTGCTTGGCCTCGAGACAATCTATAAACTCCTGCTCGGTGGCTTTGTAGCAGAAGTCGCCCCATTGGCGCCAGCCACGGGCACAACCGCCTTTAATATGCGGCCGGCACTCCTCACCAGTGCGTCCGGGTATCAGGCTTAGGCTTATCAAGCCAACTACGAAGCCCCGAGCCCACTTCATTCTCTTTTCAGATGCTACCAGAAGCGTGCTCAAGCGCTAACACTATACTGGCCCTTAACCTTGATACGTTCGACACGCCAGGCCACGTCAGCAGGAAAAAAGGTTCAAAATGGCGTGCTCTGCATCAGCCCCTGATGGCGCCTAAGTCGTTCAGATGCCGCCACATTGACGTCCAGCGCTGATCTGAGCCCGAGCAATGTTCCAGTGTAAATGGGATTCATTGGGGCGTGCCTTGACGTCCCTAATGGCTTCCTTTATGTGCCATCATCAAACTTTAATATTGAGTATCGGCGAAGGACAGAGTAACATTTTTTCTCCAAATAATTATTGAATAGGCCGTTCGTATCTATGAACGTTATCGTCTTTGGTGCGTGTTTCATAATACATTTACCACTGGAGCGTTGTACTTTAAATGGGTAGATTTCTATATACCTCTGTGCCTCAGTTTTCTGTTGCTTGATGACAGATCTTTTAAAAGTTTAATGAAGAGTTCCGCCGCTCCCTGCCCGTGCACGTATGCCAGCCCCGCCTCCGGTTCTTCGAGCATTCACAAATGCACAAGGACATATCTCGGTACTGTCTTCCTAAAGAGCCATACCAGAACATTTCCCCACCCGACGACACACTGTGAATGGACCATGAAATAAGCAGCGCAACAATTAGGACTATAGGTTTCCAACGACTGCTGTACGTTTATTGAACTACTCGCAGTAAACATATCCACGTGTTTAAGTTCTACCAATGAAATGTTGCAAAATGCCCACTGCCTTCTACGACCAAAATTCCACAGGATACAAACATTCACAGGGGAATGGCTTTCGATGTTTGCAGGGTTTTTTTTTCCAGGAGGCAAACAATTTAAATACCGGTACATTTCGATCATAATAGCGTCATCATTCATTCATCTAAAATCAAGAAGCTCACGATCAATTCATGTCTGCATTTCTTATACTTCTTTGATTCCATTTGAAAACACCGCGCAATAATAGTCTACCGGTGCACAGCACATGTGTTTTGGTTGCCAGCATAGACCAGTATACTTATCAAAACTGTGGCGACAATATCTTCCCCTACACTTGTACTACTCTGTCTAGTCAATTTCAGAAAGCAAAACACATATATATAAGGGAATTCTTTTGATTATGTAACTGATTTTTCTCTCCTTAGCTTAAAGGCCCAATACAGCATTGGGAAGATCGGAAAACATCAATGTCCACAAATTTGCTTAAAATTTACAGTTTGTATATGGCTATGACGGAATCCTCATGTTGAAATCTTACGGTCTAGGGTGCTGTATTTCTCGAGAAATCTTCACTGAAACATCGACAAAATAATAGTTTATTACTCGCGAGTTATTAATTATATCTAACACTACAGAACGGTGCGAAAACCGTGACAGTTTTTGGCCTTTTTCTGCTTTCTAAGATTAGCATTTGCGTTAACATCTTTGCAGGATATCTTTTTCGGAATATCTAATGGTTTAACACACAAACTGTGACAATCTTTTAACCTTTTCAGATGCTATATAGGGCCTTTAAGTGATTGAAATCGTCACATGTAGGCTACGTTCGTGGAAAAGGTGAAAAAGCAGGGAATTGTTCCATGAAGCGATTTAAATCTACCAAAATACACTTTGTATTGATCCTTACATATTCTGAAATGACAACCTCAAAAAAATGGCATAACATATCATCCTAAATCTGTTTATACCAATCATAGTTCTTATTGGAAATACGAGGAGGAAAATCCCCATCAAATGTAGCTGCGACTATCGTGCGTCTTTACGCTGCTGACGTTGGCGTTTGTGTACGGCGTTCAACGCTTTAGGTAGACTCGCTTCCAGTCCATTCATTTTGTTGGTGGTCGGGTTTAGCCGCGTATGCTGCTGCAACGGCTTTTGTACTCTAGAAGTAAAGTGTAGGTGCTGCGGGCTGTTTACATATGGCTGCCCAGCGGCCAGGCTTACACGATACGTCGTGCCATAGCCAAACAATGTGGTCACGTAGCGCTCCTCGGCTTGGCTGGGCTCACCCGGATACCAATTCCGGTACTTGAACTCGTCAGTATCTCCCTCCCACTCCCACACACCTGCAAACAAATAACAGTATGGACAAACACGAGTATGAATAAGACCAATTACGATGTTACGAATCCCCATTAATACAACGGAACTTGGGAACTAATTTATTTTGGGTAAAAATCGGTAAGACAGAAATGACTCTTTGTACTTTCTGTAAGAAGGACGAGGAGACACTTTTCTGCACTTGTATTTACACCATTGTATTTTGGTCCTTGGTATTTCTATGGATCAAAGTGAAGACCAACCTGTCTACTGCAATGGACAATAACGTAAGATTTCACATGTATAAAATGAAAATGAATGAAAAACGCCCGTACACTTTTAGCTTTAAAAGGAGATGTAAAACGTTACTATTTGACGGAAAAGTTAATGTTTTATAAAAAAATGAGTCAGCTACCAATTCTATGAAAAATTGGAGAAATATGTGACTTTAGTCCAAGGTCCAAACTTTCATGATTAATGAAATTTGAATTTGTTTCCGTTAGTTCGAAAATGGTTGTAAAGATGTTCAGTAAGAAACAGTGAACAAATAAATGAGAATCCCCCCCCCCCAAAAAAAAAGAAAAAAAAAAAAAGGTGAAACTTGAGAGAAAAAGAATCAGGCAAGAAATAACATAAAGTGATATACAAAAATGTTGGAAACTGCTTACAGACTAGAATTGCCAAAATGCAAATCTCAAAATTTTGTGGGCCCGACGTTCTGATCCTAGTAGGACCTTTAAGAAAAAACCTGCTAGGATCGGAACATCAGGCCCACTAAATTTTTAAGAAAAAAACCCCAGATAGACTAAAAACTGTATTGCACTATTGATACACAATATTAACGGATGACCATTTGAAGTAGATACACTACAGCATACAATATTATCCATCAAATGGTATCATTACTTACACGGAAATGAAAACAACTCCCTTCTACCCTTGGTCACTTCGATCCCTCGCTAAATTAATGACCCCTACACCTTTGACAACCAGTCGGTGCCTGTCTCTACATCCGTTAATTGTACCCAGAGTGTATGCTGGAGCGGTTCGTGCATGATTTTGAGAGTTTTTTTTGGAAACAGAGAGCGTTTAGATGATCTAAGAGAGCATTGTTGGCGAGGAGCTTGGGTCGTCACTCCAACCCCTTGCCCATCGTGGGACGGTGGCGACCCTGGGTCTCTTCTATCGATATTTCCATGGAAGGTTTTCCTCTGCCCCTGCCAATTTGGTCCCCCGCCAGTCAGGACGTTTAAGCGGGCAACCATGCTAGTTTGCCGCCTGTCACCCGTACAATGTATAGAACAAAGAGGCATCAGAGAGACCGGCTTCTTCCCTCAATCAGCCTCCCTCTCTGGAATTCCCTTAATCATTCATGTTTTCCCTCAGCCTACGAACTTGCCTTTCTTAAAAGGAATGTTAATTCCTATCTCCAGCCTTCACGAGTCCCTCATTATTCCCTTCTTCCCTTGGCTCTTTATATTGAGTGGCTTTATAGTCTTTTGTGGGCCTATTTGCATGAACAAATAATACCTTGCGACGAGGGGTCATTGCAGTTGATCCAAAACTCGTCCTTTAGAGTGAGAAGGAAATCAGTTTCTTGGTCGGATTGTGGAGCCGCCATCACTGCTCCCATCCTGATGCATTCCTACTTGGCCTCGTGGCATGCTTCAAACTTCCGCTCGGTGGCTTTGTAGCAGAAGTCGCCCCATTGGAGCCAGCCACGGGCACAACCGCCTTTGATATGCGGCCGGCACTCCTCGATCACCAGTGCGTCCGGATATCGGGCTTAGGCTTATCAAGCCAATGACCAAGCCCCGAGCCCACTTCATGTCTTTTGGCAGATGCTACCAGACCGACGTCTAACCCTGAAATGGTGGCCGTAGTCCTGATGAGCTAGATACTTAATGCCACGTCGGCAGACGACTCAACAAAATTGAGTTACTTGCAGGCCTCGGCCATCGTACACAACTAGTTAGTCTAATTACCGGTATGTCGTTTTTAGGCCCGATATCTCTGTAGGAGTCAGCTATTGTATGCACAATGTCCGGCTCCACTTTACCAAACCAATTATAGGCAGGGTCGAGGCCTATATGCTTTTAGGTGAGCTTACTGGCTGTATGCATCACCCTGAAACTCAGATCTCTACAATTGTGTGGCTTATACCCATGCAAAGTATAGGCGTGGATATGCAATTGAGCCACATGATTTCGTAATCACTGCTTTAAACCATAAATGTAGCGAGCTCTCGGTCGACGAAGAAACAAATTTATGATAATATTACCATTAGACAAATCCACTTTACAAATCCACTTTACAAGTATACGTATCAAAGAAACCAGATTATTTCGTTTTTATACTTGCTTATATATAAACACGTAAACAACTTAATTTGAGTACCATATTTTTTTTTAGATTAGAAATCCACGATGTGTCGATGTCATCCAGGAATTGAAGAGAAATGAAAAACTGTCCACGCTTCCACCGTTGAGGCGTCTATCAGTGGCGCCCTTCTCAATACACGCATTTCATATGGGGAATGGAAAACCAGTTATGGTGACGTATACATGAGGAAATGGTTACAAGTGGACAACATAACCAATGTGATGCCCGTGAATTGTGATGTTGAATGAGTAGGTAATATTCTTTGCGTTTCCAAAAGATGGAAAACCGCGAAGGTTCGTTTTGTACATAATTATTGACATGAGTACGCTGCAAGACTCCTCATTATTATACACGTCACGCGCTGCCTATGCATCATGCAGATAGATTGGGTTATGAAGAAACACTGTTTTCGCGCGCAGGGTTGAAAATGGCAAACAGAAAATTGGATTTATTCGTGGTTTGCAACTACAGTTTTTGGTCTTGCAGACCTTCAAGGCTTCATATATCAACAACAAAACTCAGAAAAATATTTCTGGCAAAATTTAGTTTAGGTGCCCTTGACCATTAATATGACTTTGCCACGATATGATGAGACAAATATGACTTTACATACAACACGAGATATTGACTATAGCCTGTAACTCAATCGAAGTTTTAATCCATTTTTTATTTCCACGAAGGATCACGGACATACTGTACATGAGCAAATAAAAAGTCAAACGAACTTACGCAGTTGCGCTGATTGATAATCAGTTACCTCCCAAGGATATAATTATTTATAAAAAAAATACATGTACAAGTAAAGTTCAACATGAAAATCATTGTCATCAAAATAAAAGGATTGGTAAATGTCCACAATCTTTATGAACTCCAACTCATGTTATAGCTTATTCTCTTGCAATTTGAGACTTTGGAAACAAATGGCAAAAGCAGTATTCAGCAATTTCATTCATTTATATAAATTGCGTTTCCGCGGAGCATTTGTTTTAATGTAGGGGAATTCGAAGGTTGCGGTACGGGAGTTGTCCAGCGTAGGCGGGGACAGGGGAGGTGAAGTGGTTCACCAGAACACGGTGACAACTTGAAACGGACTCTTCCGACACAAGAACTTCTGATGAATTATGTTTATTCTCTTCGGGGACCGAAGAACAATGCCAAAGCAAGGGGAACAGAATAGAGGAAAAAAGAACCCCAACTGCCTCTGCCGGCGCCCCAGTCCCCTACGGCAAACGACAGACACATGAAACTAAAATAACTAGTTGGCCCATCTTCAATTAATGGATGCAAGATGTACTGCACAAGCCAACTGAATGGAACTTGAACCCAACTCGAACAAGAAAAGAACAGACGGTTCACCAGCTCAGGATGCTTGAAAACAGAGAGAAACAGGCTCCAGGTCAATCGGGATCCAGGGGAGTACCAGGCTGTCCAAAGTGTAAGGCCTCAGTTCCACCAGAAGTCACGGCGTGCTATACCAGGACCAAGACCAGCCAGGGCTCCATGTCCATGCATGTCAAACATCTCTGCTTCTCCGAGTCCACATACATGTTGGGGGACATACACGTACATGTACTGTACATACAGAGTCAGGCCACAGGTGATACTCACCAGCTGGCACATTGACAGTCACTGGTCAGTCTGCCCCTGGGCCAAAACACCGGAACACTGATAAAACCTGAACCTCCACATTAATTTATTTCATTTGTTTTTGTTTTTGTTTAACCAACATAAATTTTGAAGAAATGTAACTTATTATTTTTACATACACCGCCACACGTGACAGACAAATTCTTTAAAAATTCAATATATAGCAGTAGCACCATACCTTGATGAAGACTGAATTAAAACAAAATATTATCACTTAAGTCTATGATATAGAACGGTTTGGCAATGTTGCTAACAATAAAATTCGTTCTCGGGTGTCTTCGCAAGTTTTACGCTTTGATGCTGATGAGAATTTCAATATTCATGAGTAAATTTGAAAAAAAAAAAAAATGTCATCACAGGATCATGCAACAAAAACCCAGTTGGTTGTGTACAAAAGTTTCTGAAAATTTCTGTTGTTTTCCTCCAGACCTATCCCTGAACCTGTTGATTTACTGCCAAAATGTATATTTCATAATCATTTAGTGAAATAGTTTTTCGTCAAACCTAATCCAGAGGAAATAATTTGCAGTTTGAAAGTTAAGGTTTTTCTTTCCTGACATGACCTAACAATAGCGCCCTCATTTTTAAAGGTCATAAAGATGACCACTTTCTGACTTAGTAAAAGAAACTCCACCTTGGTTTGCACACCCCATCATGCCGGTCCCAAGCCCGTAAAAGGAGGAGGGTTGGGCATGGGGTTAGCAACCCTACCCTGTAAAAAATTACGACTGCTACGAAAACGTCAACAAGAAACTTAAACAGACCGGATCGACCTGGCACCGTGTACTGAAAGCCAGTCTCTGGAAGCTACAAGGCCGATAACCGTCGTATCAACCAGCACCACATCGAATACAGGGACATGGAATATAAGAACCATGTATGAAGCAGGAAAATCATTGCAAGTAGTAAGAGAGACGAGGAGACATAACCTAGGTTCAGGCCAGTTTAGATTATCTACTGGAGAACTACTTCTGTATATAGTCGGGACACAGACGAGGAAGCCGCACACACGCAGGGAGTTGCACTCTGTTGCCGCGACAAGCTCAGGGAGCACTTATTGGATGGGAATCCCATGGCCCAAGGATCATTGTAGCCTCCTTCAGAACAGATAAGCAGAGGATCTATATAGATGTGATCCAATGTAAGGATCATTGTAGCCTCCTTCAGAACAGATAAGCAGAGGATCTATATAGATGTGATCCAATGTAAGGATCATTGTAGCCTCCTTCAGAACAGATAAGCAGAGGATCTATATAGATGTGATCCAATGTAAGGATCATTGTAGCCTCCTTCAGAACAGATAAGCAGAGGATCTATATAGATGTGATCCAATGTAAGGATCATTGTAGCCTCCTTCAGAACAGATAAGCAGAGGATCTATATAGATGTGATCCAATGTAAGGATCATTGTAGCCTCCTTCAGAACAGATAAGCAGAGGATCTATATAGATGTGATCCAATGTAAGGATCATTGTAGCCTCCTTCAGAACAGATAAGCAGAGGATCTATATAGATGTGATCCAATGTAATTCATTGTAGCCTCCTTCAGAACAGATAAGCAGAGGATCTATATAGATGTGATCCAATGTAAGGATCATTGTAGCCTCCTTCAGAACAGATAAGCAGAGGATCTATATAGATGTGATCCAATGTAAGGATCATTGTAGCCTCCTTCAGAACAGATAAGCAGAGGATCTATATAGATGTGATCCAATGTAAGGATCATTGTAGCCTCCTTCAGAACAGATAAGCAGAGGATCTATATGGATGTGATCCAATGTAAGGATCATTGTAGCCTCCTTCAGAACAGATAAGCAGAGGATCTATATGGATGCGATCCAATGTAAGGATCATTGTAGCCTCCTTCAGAACAGATAAGCAGAGGATCTATATAGATGTGATCCAATGTAAGGATCATTGTAGCCTCCTTCAGAACAGATAAGCAGAGGATCTATATAGATGTGATCCAATGTAAGGATCATTGTAGCCTCCTTCAGAACAGATAAGCAGAGGATCTATATGGATGCGATCCAATGTAAGGATCATTGTAGCCTCCTTCAGAACAGATAAGCAGAGGATCTATATAGATGTGATCCAATGTAAGGATCATTGTAGCCTCCTTCAGAACAGATAAGCAGAGGATCTATATAGATGTGATCCAATGTAATTCATTGTAGCCTCCTTCAGAACAGATAAGCAGAGGATCTATATAGATGTGATCCAATGTAAGGATCATTGTAGCCTCCTTCAGAACAGATAAGCAGAGGATCTATATAGATGTGATCCAATGTAAGGATCATTGTAGCCTCCTTCAGAACAGATAAGCAGAGGATCTATATAGATGTGATCCAATGTAAGGATCATTGTAGCCTCCTTCAGAACAGATAAGCAGAGGATCTATATGGATGTGATCCAATGTAAGGATCATTGTAGCCTCCTTCAGAACAGATAAGCAGAGGATCTATATGGATGCGATCCAATGTAAGGATCATTGTAGCCTCCTTCAGAACAGATAAGCAGAGGATCT
The DNA here is from genome assembly GCA_949987565.1 of Luidia sarsii. Classification (NCBI taxonomy): domain Eukaryota; kingdom Metazoa; phylum Echinodermata; class Asteroidea; order Paxillosida; family Luidiidae; genus Luidia; species Luidia sarsii. The sequence continues at coordinate 2,899,561 of OX465121.1, forward strand.
ATATAGATGTGATCCAATGTAAGGATCATTGTAGCCTCCTTCAGAACAGATAAGCAGAGGATCTATATAGATGTGATCCAATGTAAGGATCATTGTAGCCTCCTTCAGAACAGATAAGCAGAGGATCTATATAGATGTGATCCAATGAAAGGATCATTGTAGCCTCCTTCAGAACAGATAAGCAGAGGATCTATATAGATGCGATCCAATGTAAGGATCATTGTAGCCTCCTTCAGAACAGATAAGCAGAGGATCTATATAGATGTGATCCAATGTAAGGATCATTGTAGCCTCCTTCAGAACAGATAAGCAGAGGATCTATATAGATGTGATCCAATGTAAGGATCATTGTAGCCTCCTTCAGAACAGATAAGCAGAGGATCTATATAGATGCGATCCAATGTAAGGATCATTGTAGCCTCCTTCAGAACAGATAAGCAGAGGATCTATATAGATGCGATCCAATGTAAGGATCATTGTAGCCTCCTTCAGAACAGATAAGCAGAGGATCTATATAGATGTGATCCAATGTAAGGATCATTGTAGCCTCCTTCAGAACAGATAAGCAGAGGATCTATATAGATGTGATCCAATGAAAGGATCATTGTAGCCTCCTTCAGAACAGATAAGTAGAGGATCTATATAGATGTGATCCAATGTAAGGATCATTGTAGCCTCCTTCAGAACAGATAAGCAGAGGATCTATATAGATGTGATCCAATGTAAGGATCATTGTAGCCTCCTTCAGAACAGATAAGCAGAGGATCTATATAGATGTGATCCAATGTAAGGATCATTGTAGCCTCCTTCAGAACAGATAAGCAGAGGATCTATATAGATGTGATCCAATGTAAGGATCATTGTAGCCTCCTTCAGAACAGATAAGCAGAGGATCTATATAGATGTGATCCAATGTAAGGATCATTGTAGCCTCCTTCAGAACAGATAAGCAGAGGATCTATATGGATGTGATCCAATGTAAGGATCATTGTAGCCTCCTTCAGAACAGATAAGCAGAGGATCTATATAGATGTGATCCAATGTAAGGATCATTGTAGCCTCCTTCAGAACAGATAAGCAGAGGATCTATATGGATGTGATCCAATGTAAGGATCATTGTAGCCTCCTTCAGAACAGATAAGCAGAGGATCTATATGGATGTGATCCAATGTAAGGATCATTGTAGCCTCCTTCAGAACAGATAAGCAGAGAATCTATATAGATGCGATCCAATGTAAGGATCATTGTAGCCTCCTTCAGAACAGATAAGCAGAGGATCTATATAGATGTGATCCAATGTAAGGATCATTGTAGCCTCCTTCAGAACAGATAAGCAGAGGATCTATATAGATGTGATCCAATGTAAGGATCATTGTAGCCTCCTTCAGAACAGATAAGCAGAGGATCTATATGGATGTGATCCAATGTAAGGATCATTGTAGCCTCCTTCAGAACAGATAAGCAGAGGATCTATATGGATGCGATCCAATGTAAGGATCATTGTAGCCTCCTTCAGAACAGATAAGCAGAGGATCTATATAGATGTGATCAAATGTAAGGATCATTGTAGCCTCCTTCAGAACAGATAAGCAGAGGATCTATATAGATGTGATCCAATGTAAGGATCATTGTAGCCTCCTTCAGAACAGATAAGCAGAGGATCTATATAGATGCGATCCAATGTAAGGATCATTGTAGCCTCCTTCAGAACAGATAAGCAGAGGATCTATATGGATGTGATCCAATGTAAGGATCATTGTAGCCTCCTTCAGAACAGATAAGCAGAGGATCTATATAGATGTGATCCAATGTAAGGATCATTGTAGCCTCCTTCAGAACAGATAAGCAGAGGATCTATATGGATGTGATCCAATGTAAGGATCATTGTAGCCTCCTTCAGAACAGATAAGCAGAGGATCTATATGGATGTGATCCAATGTAAGGATCATTGTAGCCTCCTTCAGAACAGATAAGCAGAGGATCTATATGGATGTGATCCAATGTAAGGATCATTGTAGCCTCCTTCAGAACAGATAAGCAGAGGATCTATATAGATGTGATCCAATGTAAGGATCATTGTAGCCTCCTTCAGAACAGATAAGCAGAGAATCTATATAGATGTGATCCAATGTAAGGATCATTGTAGCCTCCTTCAGAACAGATAAGCAGAGGATCTATATAGATGTGATCCAATGTAAGGATCATTGTAGCCTCCTTCAGAACAGATAAGCAGAGGATCTATATAGATGTGATCCAATGTAAGGATCATTGTAGCCTCCTTCAGAACAGATAAGCAGAGGATCTATATAGATGTGATCCAATGTAAGGATCATTGTAGCCTCCTTCAGAACAGATAAGCAGAGGATCTATATAGATGTGATCCAATGTAAGGATCATTGTAGCCTCCTTCAGAACAGATAAGCAGAGAATCTATATAGATGTGATCCAATGTAAGGATCATTGTAGCCTCCTTCAGAACAGATAAGCAGAGAATCTATATGGATGTGATCCAATGTAAGGATCATTGTAGCCTCCTTCAGAACAGATAAGCAGAGAATCTATATAGATGTGATCCAATGTAAGGATCATTGTAGCCTCCTTCAGAACAGATAAGCAGAGGATCTATATAGATGTGATCCAATGTAAGGATCATTGTAGCCTCCTTCAGAACAGATAAGCAGAGGATCTATATAGATGTGATCCAATGTAAGGATCATTGTAGCCTCCTTCAGAACAGATAAGCAGAGGATCTATATAGATGTGATCCAATGTAAGGATCATTGTAGCCTCCTTCAGAACAGATAAGCAGAGGATCTATATGGATGCGATCCAATGTTATGCTCTTACAAACGATGGGACAGATGAAGACAAGGAAAGTTTCTACAATCAACTTCACACAATTGTGCAGAAAAGACAGAGAAGAAACATCACTATCATGATGGGGGATTTCAATGCCAAGATCGGATGTGACAACACAGGATATGAAGAAGTCATGGGGAAACAAGGCTTGGGAGAGATGAATGACAATGGCAAAAGATTTGCCAATTTCTGTGCTGCAAACAACTTCGTTATTGGAGGAAGGTTTTTCCAAAATAAGCGCGTACTCAAAGTTACTTGGGTTTCACCAGATTTGACAACAGAGAATCAGATAGACCATGTATGTATAAACAAGTTCCGTAGTTCTTTGCAAGATGTTCGAACAATGAGGGGAGGAGATGCAGCTTCAGACCGTCATCTACCGGTATCACATGTAAGGTTGAAGCTCAGGAGGTATTATACAGGACAGAATGCAAACCGTCAATGATACAATACCATACTCTGTTAAAGGATGCAGGGAAGCTTGACAAATTCAAGATTAACCTTTCCAATAGATTTGAAGCACTCCAAGATACATTAGAGGAGGAAACAGTTGAAGGGAAATGGAAAGGAATCAAAGAGACCTATACAAAGACATGTAAGGAAGTATTGGGTCCTGTAGAACCAAACCACAAGGAATTGATCTCACAGGAGACTTTGAAGAAGTAATCAGAAGAAGACTTTGAAGAAGTAATCAGCAATAGCTGCACAAGAGCACAGAAATCAAAAGCGCAGACAGAGTATAGAGGTTAACAAGTCTGTGCGACAGAAAATAAAACAAGACAAAGTGAAGCTGCATCTAGCAGAGGAAACCTTAGAGAACTCTACTCATTAATCAGAAAGATGTCAGAGAAATTAAATAAGTCAGAGAGACCAGTTAAAAACAAGAACGGTCAACCTATCCTTGACGGAGAGGGTCAGAAGAAAAGATGGGCGGAACATTTTGAGGAGCTACTGAAAAGACCAGATTCACATGACCCCCAGACATACAACCTGCTAACCACGAATGATGCCATTCCAGCACAAGCAATAAAGAGCAACTTGGTAGCCATGCAGCGTAGACGTATGCTGCATCTTTTATTTGAGAGTATTTGGGAGGAGGAAAACATTCCCTCAGACTGGAAAGAGGGATATCTAATAAAACTTCCTAAGAAAGGAGACTTAAGTTAGTGTCCAGAATTATAGAGGAATAATTTAACTGTCAATACCTGGGAAGGTTTTCAACAGAATACTTCTCAACAGGATGAAGGACGCCCATGCACCTCAGAGACCAACAAGCTTGATTTCGACCAGGCAGATCATGTGCTGATCATTAATTACCACTCTGCGCATAAACCTGGAGCAGTCATTGAGTGGGACTCATCCCTTTACGTAAATTTAATTGTTTATGATGATTATTCATTTGTTATAGCGTGAACCGACCAACACTCTGGAAGCTTATGAGGCACTATGGGACACCACACAAAATTACCAATCTAGTGAAGAATTCATATGAGGGATTGCCATGCAGGGTAATTCATGGAGCTGACAGATGCATTCAGCATGTAGACAAGAGTTAGACAAGGATGTCTCCTCTCATTCTTTCTCTTCTTATTGGCAATTGACTGGATTATACAGTTCTCCATCACTCAAAGGAGGAATGGAATCCTGTGGACTCTGTGGCAGCAATTACTGAATGATCTTGATTTTGCAGATGACATCGCCCTGCTCTCACACACTCGCAAACAGATGCAAGACAAAACAGACATCATTAAAGAAAAGTCAGGTCGCCTTGGACTAAACATTAACCAAGCGAAGAGCAAGATCCTGAGAATCAACGCCTCGAACCAAGCTGCCATCAGGTTAGAGTATAAATCACTGGAAGAGGTTGAAAGCTTTACCTATCTGGGAAGCAACGTGGATAAACAAGGTGGGACAGATGCAGATGTAAGAATAAGGAGTGGAAAAGCAAGGGGAGCATTCCATCAGCTAAACAACATATGGCGATCTACAAAACTGCCAAGGAACATTAAAATACGTATCTCAACACAGTTGTGAAGCCGGCCGGGTCCTTCTGTATGGCGCAGAAACATGGAGAACTACTGTTGCTATTATTAGGAAAATACAGTCCTTCATCAATACGTGTCTCAGGCGTATACTGAAGATTTTCTGGCCTGATGATATCAGTAACCAAGACTTGTGGGAGCTTGCACACCAGCATCGCATTGAGGCGGAACTCTCGCAGAGACGATGGCGGTGGATTGGACACACCTTACGAAAACCGATGCCTAACATAACCAGACAGGCATTGACTTGGAATCCTCAAGGGAAAAGGAAGAGGGGAAGGCCTGGAAACTCATGGCGCAGAGACGTTGAGGCAGAGGTTAAAAGGATGGACCGCACATGGAAAGATCTGGAGACGATGGTTCAGGACCGCTCTGCCTGCATGGAGGAACTTTGTTGACGGCCTATGTCCCGGGAGGGGCGATAGGCGTAAGAAAGTAAGACATTTAGTAAAAGAAGCTTGTCAATAAATTTGTACACTTCAGATCCCTTGATGAGAGCAGACAATGAGCTTGACGAACCACCTAAACGTAAAATGTAAACCCAAACTAGGCTCAGGCCTACAGCCATACCCAAACCAAACCAAAATACATCAACGTCAAGCACTCCTGACCCCCACACCATTAGCCTCCCAAAATAAAACCCAATAGACAGGGTGGACTAGTTATAACGGTCAATAAATAAGTGTAAAAAGGAAGGTGTCTATCTCCCTGAAATCATCAGAAGACGGTCATGTAAAGACTCACGTCGGTGTACGTGCTAAATGAGCAAAATTATTTCGTTCACTCGCTATATAATTTCGTTCCCTCGCAATATTATTTCATTCCCTTGCAATATTAGTTCGTTTCCCCGCAAATATTATTTCGTTCCCTCGCAATATATTTTCGTTCCCTCGCAATATCATTTCGTTCCCTGACAATATTGTTTTGTTCCCTCGCAATATTATTTCGTTCCCTCCTAATATTATGTTATTCCCTCGCAATATTATTTTGTTCCCTTGCAATATAATTTCGTTCCCTCGCAATATTATTTCGTTCCCTTGCAATATTATTACATTCCCTCTTAACATAATTTCGTTCCCTCGCAATATCATTTTGTTCCCTCTCAATATTATTTCGTTCCCTCGCAATATTTCGTTCCCTGATAATATTGTTTTGTTCCCTCGCAATATCATTTCGTTCCCTCGCAATATTATTTCGTTCCCTCGCAATATCATTTCGTTCCCTCGCAATATCATTTCGTTCCCTCACAATATTACTTCGTTCCCTCGCAATATCATTTCGTTCCCTCGCAATATCATTTCGTTCCCTCGCAATATTACTTCGTTCCCTTGCAATATCATTTCGTTCCCTCTCAATATCATTTTGTTCCCTCTCAATATTATTTCGTTCCCTCGCAATATCATTTCGTTTCCTGGCAATATTGTTTCGTTCCCTCGCAATATAATTTTGTTCCCTCTCAATATTATTTTGTTCCCTCGCAGTATCATTTCGTTCCCTGGCAATATTGTTTTGTTCCCTCGCAATATAATTTCGTTCCCTCACAATACTGTTTCGTTCCCTCGCAATATCATTTCGTTCCCTGGCAAAATTGTTTTGTTCCCTCGCAATATCATTTCGTTTCCTGGCAATATTGTTTCGTTCCCTCACATTTTAATTTCGTTCCCTCTCAATATTATTTCGTTCCCTCGCAATATCATTTCGTTCCCTCGCAATATTGTTTCGTTCCCTCGCAATATAATTTGGTTCCCTCTCGATATTATTTCGTTCCCTTGAAATCATTTCGTTCCCTGGCAATATTGTTTCGTTCCCTCGCAATATTGTTTCTTTCCCTCACAATACTGTTTCGTTCCCTCGCAATATAATTTCGTTCCCTCTCCATATTATTTCGTTCCCTCGCAATATTGTTTCATTCCCTCGCAATATAATTTCGTTCCCTCGCAACATGATTTCGTTCCCTCGCATTATTATTTCGTTCCCTTGCAGTATTATTTTGTTCCCTCGCAATAATAACATATTTTTTAACCTCCCTGTCCCTTTACTAAAAAGCCCCTAATTTTAAGGGGACAGGCACAATTATGTTTGTATTCCCTCAAAATCATTTCGCTCCCACAAAATACTATTTCGTTCCCTCAAAAATGTTATTTTGTTCATCAATTTATTATTTCGTTCCTCGAAATCATTGCGTTCCTCGAAATAAGGTATTCCGTTCCCTCAAAAATTACGTTTCCTCAAAATGATTTTTCGTGGGAACGAAACAATATTTGTTGAGGGAACAAAATAATATTTTTTGAGGGAACAAAATAATATTTTTGGAGGGAACAAAATGATTTCGAGGGAACAAAATAATAATTCGAGGGAACAAAATGATAATTTGAGGGAACGAAATGGTTCCCTCGAAATGACATTTTGAGGGCACGAAATAATAATTCGAGGGAACGAAACCAAATACATCGCATTGTGCCTGTCTCCTTAGGGGCTCCGTATATAGTTCCCTAAACGCTGATTTACAAATTCTGCATATTTTGAGAAAGGTCCAGACCAGCTAGATTTGTGTGAATACAAACAGGAAACATACAGGCAGGCAGACCAAATAGACTTAAACCAAACACTTTGCAATTGCAGAAACATGCCAGTCAACGCGATATTGCACCACGCCCCCCCCCCCAACGTCGAGCCTTGACGTTTCAGGCCTCACGTTTTTTGCCTGTCATTATCGGAAAAAACACCTAGCTGCGCCAATAATAGCCAGCGCAGCGTAGGCCTTCATTGTAATCCCGTTCAAGCTATGCAGAAACTGATTATGTTTAGCTTTGTGTAGAATGCCTTGCGAATAAAGAAAACCGGCCTGTCTCCATTCAAAGTATTCCCTTCTAGATCGCGGTCTGAATGCACGCTTTCAAACGAGAAGATTAATAGATGGCGGGGTAGCAATACAATACACAGCCCATAATATATAGTCGACTTTTGGGGGGGTCGAGGTCTTGCGGAAAAACGTCTGCGATACGCATTTTCTAGTTGCCCGTTGCTTCGCCTCATTGCATTCAAAGATTCCAACGGACACAATCTTTTTTTTTTCGAAGTGGCTGTTGTTACGGCAGTTGTCCGTATGGCTCCCTGACTTCACAGTATTTGTCAGGATGTTTAGCTCTTGGAACCAGACTATCAGCTAATAGACTGGTTCAACTAGCCTGCGAAACGAAATACAATTAAGTCAGGGAACCACATGGACGACTGCCGTAACAACAGCCACTGCGGTTTTTTTTTAACCCCAAATACATCGGATGTGTGCCCTTACGTCGTCTATTGTAAGTGGCTTCTCTCTCATGCACCAACTGCACCATTAATATTTTTACACAAGTGGTGGCTTCGGGAGGACGTGAAACATTAAGACATGACCCAGAGACTTTCGCTTTAACAGACTTTTCTTACTGTGAATGGCACAAGGAAATATAAAGCCAAGGTAGACTAGCCAATCGAGCGATCTGTAAACATCAATGCTATATGTCAAATTCCGTATACAACATTGGTGATTTAACATTCCAACAAATCAATACTGCGAAGGTTTTTGCTCAAATGGTAATCTGAGAAAGTAGAAATATGAGAAAAAAAACTGTCACGGTTTACGCACCAGCCTGTAGTGTAAGAAATAGTTTATACTCGCGAGTAATAATTCTATTTGTCGATGTTTGAGTGAAGATTTCTCGAGAAGTACAGCATCCCAGACCATACGATTTCAACATAAGTATTCTATCATGACCATCTACAAACGAATTGGTGAGGTAAAATGATGAGACTTTCGGTATTTTAAAACATTGGCGATGACAACGATTAGGCCTATATGAAACATTATACTGTGTGTTTTACTATTTTATCTGTCTGTGTCATTCACAAAAAATAAATTTCCTACAGTTTTAAACTTTTGAAATGGCTGTATCTCTGTATGAAGAACTCATCTTAAAAAGGACTATTATTATCCATCAGAATTAATTCTATGTATCACAATTGATTTGTTTAAGCAATGTTCTTATAACCAGAGGGATAGTAAGGATGTTGCCAACACCTTACTGACTTAAATAGCCTAAATGCAAACCTCAAAGCAGGTAGCTAGAGGGCTTTGAAAAAAGGTCAGTATGGACCGAAGCCCATGCATGCCCTCTACTATATGAATAAATAATTAGAAAGATTACCTTTTGGGTATATAGCTTTAACAACCACTGCGCTTCAGACACAACAGCATTGCTCTGATTTGAATATGTTAAAATATGTTTAAAAACAGTACTAAGGCACTTAAAAAATGCGCGAAGAAATGTTTAAGTCGCTTTGGGAGTAAAGCTTAGCATAGTTGCATTGCACCAAACCAAAATAGAAAGCAAACAAAAGAGACAACTTTATGCAATGCCCCCACCCCTCCCGGCCCCCAAGAAAAAGTTTCCAGGATTTTCTAACGAGGAGGTACGACTTTGTATAAGTGCTGCCCATAGAGCTGGTGCTGCCCTAGTCGTGTTACATAACATCCGCAAAGGAGTCCGAAAGCAAGCTACAAAGGCAGTGGTTGTGTCCATTCAGCAGTCGCCCCTTTGTGCCAATCTAATCCTTGGGTGCACATGGAACGGGAGTTGGAGCCCACACCTTTATGCATAGGAAAAGGTGAATGGGACCGCGAAACCGCGGATACTCCCTCTACATCAATGGATACAATCATGGAGCCTACCATCGACTATACTTTAACTTAATTTATCGGTAGTGGCGTTGGTATATTTTTAACAGATGGGGATGAAAAATCCGACAGAAGATCGTTCCAGGATTTTTTTTTTGGGGGGGGATATGAAAATATCATTAATCTTTTTCAAGCACATCTTTTCTGCTACATGGATCGATTCGAAAACACCGAGGATTATGATCAATTTGAACATGTAAAATGGTCCAAATTATTGGTACATACATTACACACAGGGGCCTATTAGCAAATATATCACAACCCGCCAGTCAGTTCTCCTGACTGTCAACAAATGGCATGGATGTGCGTTAGTGGAGATGGTTGCGCCAAGATATTTGAAAGGGCTTTTGTTACCTATTGCGCCAGGCCTCAACTCTTCAATAGTCTTTTGAAAACAGTGGAATTTAGAATTGCGCTGGTCCTCAGCAGGGTTAAAGGTGATTTATGTGATACGTAAATAGAGGCCCAGGCATTAACATTTTGATAGCGGTATCTCTAGAGGGCATTCTGCTTTTGAGAAAGCTTCTGATAGGATTGAAACGTCGGGCCCACACAGTTTTGAGCTTTGTATTTGTCAGTAAAGAGTTTCTGTATATACCAAAGAGATATCAAGTTATGCCAAGCTGATATATGTACCAGCGTGGCTTACAATTCAGTTAGCATCTCGGGAGCGATAATAGTATCATAATAGCGCAGCGTCTCAGGGACGTTACTTGCACAATCTATGGCGCAGTACATCTTTAATCCAGGCGCCTTTATTGCGCTCTATGGCTCACAATAGAGCCTTGTAGGGACGCCTCAGTCGCATGTTGTGGATCGATTGGGGCTACCTTCACGGACGGTGGGGTGTGTCATTCCGATCTCCAGCCAGACCAGGACACACGCTCAGCTGGGCCCTGGAGTGAGTGCACTCCGTACCGACAGCCCACCATGGCCAAGACTTTACATTTCGGACTGCGTCTCTTTTCGATCACTATTCTTCTGCTCTACTGCTTTTCCAACAATAAAGTCGCTGAAGGCTTTGATGGTAAGTTATATTTTTTTGCGTGGGGGGGGGGCGGACGACAAATATGTAATCTTTGATGTATAGAGCCACACTTGCACGACTCCAAAAAGTATGGTTACTTCCGTTCTTAGAGTTTGAAACAGAACAATTTCTCTTTATTAACTAAATAATCGATTCTTTAAAAAATACTGTGATAGAATCGCGAAACCTTGCTAAAAAGAGTGGCTGCGTTTAGAGTTTAACAAGGATGGAAAATGGTTTCCTGAAAGGACAAGAAAATCGAATTCACGTGTACTTGTGTAAGGAAGGCGTCTGCAGTCGGCCCCACCCATGGCATGTCCTCAATCTATTGATCCGTGCAACGGACTGTGGCGGACCATAGCCCCACCCAACCTAGAAAAAGTACCGGTACCACAAATGAATCTTGACCTGTAATGTGTGAGGTATATGGCAGAAATTCCGGCGGTCTTGACCCAGTTACACATTCTCGGACTTGCTTTGATCTAAATAATCATCAATTTCATCAATCAATTCTGAGAAAACTGTGAGTCCATTTTGTTCGGCACCTGACACAATCTTGCAGCCCCTTCTTGGGTTCTGGTTAGGCCACTGCGTCCTTGCAGTTTATTTCGTTCGCTTACAAACATGGCTAGAACCAACAAGAATAAAGCCACTCGTAATACCCTTTATACTTGGACACTAAACTATGTAAAGTCCCGTAAGGTTTGCCTTTTGTCTGAACTTGTTTCCTGTATGATTTTAAAATACTACAGTTGGCAAGTAGTTCGGAAACGTAAAAGGATGGAAAATCCCCAATCCGCAATAGACCACCTATTACCATGTCGAACATTGACACTGTGTAGCACAGCCACTTGCCCAAAAAAATAATAGGGAGGTCAATACACGGCAGTGTACAAAACATGCACTTCACTATTCCTACATAATACGCGTCATATCACAAAACAAGATTTTTGAGAAGACTGTCCCTTTTTCGGTGTTGTCCTTTTTGCTTTTCGCGTAGTTATGTGTCTTGTTATCCTTCATTTAGCAAGATTTATATTTATTTTTTTCCAATTTAGAAAGATTTTAAGTGATATACAAAAATGTTGCAAACTGCTGCCTTTGAGAAAGGTCCAGCTAGGATCGAAACGTCAGGCCCGCTAAATTTTTCAAAAGATTTCAGTTAATACCTACCCTGTAAAAATGGACAAAACCTAAATCCACGATAGACCACCCATTGTTATGTAGACAATTGCCATTGTCTGGCACAACATGCACTTACCGAAAAAAAAGTACTAGGAGTTTTCCCCAAAATGGAGTTTAGGAATATGTTTCGTACTAACCGTCGTCCGGTTGATACATAGGTCTTATGTATGTGCAGCTCCCCAACGTCAACACGCTCTTCAATGTCAACATGCTCCCTAGTCATCCAATACTTTGGTCAGGTAGTACCCGTGCCGCACAGCGAGCGCGCTTGGTCCTAACTGTCCGACATTTTTTAGGCAGCTAGGGAAGTATGTTGACGTTGAAGAGCGTGTTGACGTTGTGGAGCTGCACATACGTGTTACAAATTAATGGTGTCTTTTATTATATCTGTGTAGGGCCTACATTCTTACTAATCATCATAATTCAGGCGCCAGTGGCGAATTATCTAAGGAGTGGGACCACTGGTGGATATGATGCATTGTTATCATTACACAACGGGTGAAGTAAGCTTATACCACCTACCTTACAGACCATTGGTTGCATGGCATAACTGGAGGAAGTAAAGAACATGCTCCGATGGTGCTTTACAGAATGCAACAGCGGAAAGCATTGCAGTATTAACATCATGCAGTGCAAAGCTCAACTGAAATCTCAGCCATGTGATTTACATGACTTTGCGTGTACTAGTACATGTAGGCCTACATTGTATTAGGGCCTACTTGTCCTCCCAATTTCTTCTATGCACCACATTTCACGTCACTTTACCACACGGCGCTAAAGTAATTGGGTCTATAGTGTTGAGTAGGGTAAACCCTCCTAAAGTGAGTAAACCCTCTTTTAATTACATGCGCTACGTTTTCCTTTGACGAAAAACCACAGGATGTATTCGAAGCAACAATTCAGACTGCCTTAAAAAAATTAAAAAAAACATTTGACGGACTCGCAAGGGGCGCCCTGCCCCTGTGCAAATCTGTATAGAAGTACATGTAACAAGTTTTAAATGTGATATACAAAAATGTTGCAAACTGCTTACTGACTAAAATTACCAAAAAGTAAATCTAAAATTTAGTGGGCCTGACGTTTCGATCCTAGCAGGACCTTTCTCAAAGTTTTAAATGTAAATGTTTGAATGTAATTCAATGAGGGTTTGCCCCGCTCGACGTGATAAGCACTGAGTATTCAGTGCCTTGCCCGATGCCTGATGGAAAAGAAACAGGCAGCACATTATTAGAAACATTTTGTCTTTATTGAGAATAGGATAATTATTCTTTACCATGCAAATGGTAGCTTTTAAATGTAAAATCTGAAAAACAAGAATACTTCTTAAAAAAATAAAAAATAAAAGTGGTTGTTGGTTAATTCGCAAAGAAGGTCCACTTCAGTATTTTTTCGATGTAATAATGAACTGCTTTGGGAAAATAGGCGTGAAAATCACAAATTATTTTCCTTGTATACATATAGATCAAATCTTCACTTTTTTTTCAAGACTGTTACCACTTGTTCTCCATGCAGTAAAACATCATATGCATAGATCATTCAGTTTGTTTTCTAACATGTTTGCCTACTAAAATATCCAATGTTTTAACCCTATCTGTACTGGGGTGGGTCGGAGGCCATCTATCTGGTGTCACATGTCAGTTAGTAAGTGTAGCTCATTACAATATATTGGATATAATACTTCTGTACAATCTGTTGACAGTGGTCATGGCTTGCATTTCTTTATAAATTGTGCTCAGGATTTGATGCACTAATTTCATGCTTCTTTATAATACTGAGAGAAACTAATTGAAGTTTGGAAACAATATAAAAACACATCCAAAACAGTAAAAAAACATAAGCAATAAAAATAATATTTTTATATATTTTAAGCTGAAATTATGAAAATATCGCAAAAAAGCATATAGTATTAATTAGGAATAGTTAATTAGCTAATTATTCATCAAATGCGCATATTGATTAAAATTTATTATGCAATCAGATTCATCACTTTGACATCTATCGAAGCAAACTTTTCAGTTTATCGGACTTTCCATATGAGATCAATAGGGGGGCCCCCTCCCCCAGTATTTTCATGGAGCGAAATAGGCCAGTACACAAACAAGGTTATTACTATTAGGTTTTATTGCATATTGTGACATATACAAATCAAACAAACAAAATCACTTGGGATGCTTTTTGCACCAACATTGATGCATTTACGTGCAGGCATTTTTCAAACAATAACCTACCTTTCACATGACGTTCATTATTATTATCCATAAAAATGAATCATACACCCAGGTAGTGCAAAGCATGGTGCGTGGTGCCAATCGGAACCTTCATTAGAAGCCAGCCATCGTACAAAATTGAAACGTTTGAAGGTTACATGAGCACAAGCTATCAAATGTCAATCACTCACTGTGATGGTTCCTAATGCTTGCCGCTTGCCGCTATCATGCGCGCGCTGAGTTTGCCACTCAGTCAAGGGAATCTCGATCCGGGAACTAGGCCTACCCACTCAAATTCTGTGTGAGCTTAATTTCTAAAATCCATCTAGGTTTTGAGAAAAAGAAAACGATTCACGAACTTACGTCCTTACTGCGCCTTAGAGTTTTGCGATAAAAATAGGCTATGCATGCACCGTGATTGTTCCTTACTTGCCGCGCTATTGCAGCATGTGCACACCGAGATCATCTATACTTAATGCTTTAATTGCTAACGTCGAAATGATTTATTCTGTCAGGTCAGGCTGCTGTTATAATTCGCTATGATTCGCTGTGATCGGAGCTGCCGAATGGTCCGACTCAGAAATATAATGTAGAAATGCATTAATTGGGTATATGCATTGCGCTTTACATGCTCTGGCGTATTTGCCCATTTTGGTAGCCCGCCCATCTGAGCACGCCGCCCTGCTCAGACCGCTATACCTGTCTGTTCACGTTCTGTTAGTAAACCATCCGGGAACAAAGCCTGAGCCCCAATTGGATTCGTAGTACATGTATTTCGTACCCACGGAGATGGTATTACCGTCCTATCATGATACCACTTTTCCTGCCAAAATTATCATAGCGTCTCAGGGAGCTGGACAAGTAACTGTTCATTTGTTAACCGGTTACCGCATTAAATTGTCAATCGCATTTAGTTAGCTAAAGGCGCCTCAATCCGAATTAAATTAGAGCCTCATTCAATATATCCATGGAGCAGTTGAGGAGTATCACTGCATGGGTTTAAAATCACTGCATGTCTACTATAGTATGTAGGGGAGAATCGACTGCTCCAATTAATATGCAAGCACACTATTATGAGAAATCCATTCTCAGATCAAATGCAACATACTCAGTTACATCGATGGAAATACGTTACTGCATAATACTTAATAGAGCCGCGACGCGGGTCGATGGTGGAATAAATTTAACCACAAGCGAACTTTACAAATATAGCCTATAGCTCACAATTAATATCCTCGTAATCAATTATATGGGAAAGTTCCATGGCGACGGACAAAACTCCCCCAAACAAAAGACAGTTTTAATTTCTAATGCTATGTCCGATCTGATCATAATATGGTCATATTATGGACTATATGGACTAAATTATATAGTCCGAGGGAGAACCACTCGATTGCCTTCGGGTACTATCAAACTACATAAATATGTAGGCCTACGTGTTCGTGTTCTGTTTGGTTTTGTCACTTTCATGTTTGTACATAACTTCCACGATCGATTTGTTACACTAGAGCCCCAGATTTATTCAGTTCAGTAACCTTTTTATTGTATTGTGTGCGTGCATGAACGCTTTTCAAGATGTGATATCGATGAACGTCTGTGCAGCTCCTCGGTGTCAACATGCTCCCCTAGCTGCCTAAACAATTGATTGTCGGACAGTGCGGGCCAAGCGCGCTCGCTGTGCGGCACGGGTATACTACCTGACCAAAGAATTGGAGGACTAGGGAGCATGTTGACTCCGAAGAGCTGCACAGTGATTTGCTACATGGGCCCGGGTAACGCCGTAGAGGTAACTCAGTGGCCTTACGAAAGGCCACGCAACCATGACTAGGGATAGGCTTTCTGCACGGCCAATAAAGGCTTTCTGCTCAGCGAATACAACGTACGTCAACAATTGGAGTGACTTGAGACTCAATTCGTCATACCATGGGTCATACTGTGCTTTGTGCACAAACATTAATGGGCTCATGGCGAATCTGTGCCAGGGACCGAGCATTGGCCACGGACCGAGCATTGGTCACGGGTCACGGACTGAGTTGACGGACACCCAATGATCATTGATGAAAGAGGTTGAGTTGTCAATCCATGGGTTACCCTAGTAAGTAGTATTACTATTAGTATAATAGTAATAGCTAGATTACTATTAGTATTACTTATTAGTAACATATTACTTTATTAGTATTACTAGTATTAGTAATATTACTGTATTAGTATTACTAGTCCGAGTAACTTGGACCCGACAAGTCACCCTTTTTTTATCGAATTTTTAAATTTTGAGTTTCGGTGCCTATATATATCCCGAAGCTCAAAATTTCAAAATTCGATAAAAAAGGACGACTTAATTGTCGGGTCCAAGTTACTCGGACTAGATTACTATAAATATAATACAACTACTAGTACTACTAGTACTAGTCCGAGTAACTTGGACCCGACAAGTCACCTCTTTTGCTTCAAAATTTGAAATTTGGCACCCGACCCTCCAAATTTCAAATTTTGATAAAAAAGTGTAACTAGTCGGAAAAATCGGCAGGAACATTGCCTTGCACCCAGACAATATAATTTATAAATGTCGAGTTTAAGAGACATGACATGAACATACCGGAAGACTTAGAGGAGAAACAACTTCAAATTAGAACTAGAAATTTGTCTGTTGGCAAACAGAACATAACGCTTTTCCGCATCTGGTTCTCTTTAAAAAAAAAAAAAAAATTGATGAAAAAAAATTGACATCAACGGGATTCGAACCCGTAACCTCCATTCCTAACACAATACGCACGTGCATATTTTGTGCACAAAGTGTATGGGACCTCATTATATTTTTCAAAAAATCATAATAATTCTGAACAATGATCGATTGCTTCCAAACTCAGGATTATGAATGTCTAGCACAATAGCTACCTGCACACCAAATTTCGAGACGATTGACTTTTTGCAAATATGTGTTTTAAAAACACGCATTTTGATGACGTCACGATTGCGTCATGGCATTTTGGCCCCAGAGGGTGTTTCTAGTCTACATCCCTAATATATATATAAACAAAAACAATAAAAAAATCTTGCTCCGTTGGCCAAATATGCTCAATTGAATGTTAAAATCTTAAAAGTTTATGACCTCATTAATATTCATGAGATGACGTCACGATCAAATGAGGGCAATTTTTGGATACACCTTTTTCCCAACTTAGATATAGTGCAAACTTGGAACAAAACTAAATTGTTTTTTTGCTTTTATTGCAGTTTGAAATTTGCCCCTTTAAAGCGCTGTCACGTGACAGGTGATGACGTCATGATGTTTTCAAGACTACTGTGCACTAGTTCACCAATGGCTCTATGCATTTGCCAAGTTTGAAAAAAATCCAAGTGTGTTCAAGGGCAAAAGTGCCCTCCAGAAAAACCCTGTGCTTTGTCTATGGGATTTTTGCGATAAGAAGAAAAAAAAATAATCCGAACAAGAACAATAGCTTTTCCGCTACGCGGCGGAAAAGCTAATGACAACTATTTTGCATACCTCATCATTACCTCAGTTCATTTATAAGGAGGTTATGTTTTTGTCAGTGTTTTTGTTTATTTGTGTGTCTTTCTGTATGGCTGTCTTGTCAGCAAAATAACTGCATTCTGGATGACTTTGTTGTTAATTTGCATGGTGGCCAGACTCGTAGCAAGTCTAACCAAGTAGCTGTAAAACTGTACATAAAACTGTACTAAGCAGGAGAAAGCCTTTGAGAAGGTTCCAGCTAGGATTGAGACGTCAAGCCCTCCTAATTTCCTTTTTGGTCATTTTAGTCAGTCTAAGTAGTTTCTAACATTTGTGCATATTCTGATATTACTATCAGTCCCTGTCATTATATAATCTTTAATCATTCAATTTCCCCTTATATTATTAATCTCATCCCAGTTATTATTCGGAGCCTCTATATTTGCTGTAGTTATGATTTGTATAATAATACTGTAATGCTCACGGCGGACTGCGTCTGATCTGCCGCGTTGCGTCACGGGAAGGGAGAGAGACAGAGAGATGCAGTTGTGGAAGTGGGAAGAACACTGCCCTCGCTTCTCATGGGGTGGTAGCCAGCGCACCTACTACAGTACTAGCTCAGCCAGAGCGGTCACCAAGGGCCGTCTGTTGGCCAGATATGTTTCCCTTAGTTTCAGAACTCTAATTAGGGTCTTCCTAGACAGACAGACATTCAAAGGAGGTCGCAGATACACTCAAGCGGGGAAACAGTGTCTTGTAATTCAACAATTAGGAACTGGCGGAAGCATTTATACAATACTTCAGCTATCAGCAATTCTATGTTCACTACAATACAATGATAATGGTACATCTCAAAATTCACGGATCTACATGTATGTAGACGTACATGTACATGTACGTATGCATGATGCGCTGTACTTGGCCTTGGCATATGTGACCTTTTGCTCTCTGGCATTTGGTTGTCTACATACATAAGTACAACTTTCAATCCAATAAATAATGTTTGCGTCCAACTGCAAAATATACTACATTGAGAGTTTGAACCCAAAGCTATAACCATTAAATCAGGTTTAGACAAGCCAACCCATACAGAACCCATGATTTGGATAAGTTTCATTCTGCAAAAGCTCCTGTTTGTCAGTGAAAGTTTCTAGACAGCTGTTTCCAGCTGATCGATTTTGGTCAAATGATAACTATCCTACATAATATAATCAGAGGCAAAAGTGAAACAATAGCTCTCACACCGCATAATTTGTATGGAAACATTGGATGGAAATCACTATATTGGGGACCGTAACTGCTTGGCAGACATCTGCACTACGCGAGGGCTTTTCTAGTTATAATTCCCCTTCAGATTTCCCTCCTTCAGCCCTGTCCTTTCTTTTTGCTCTTCCCTTGGATCTCACCTTAGTCTGCCTACCATTGTTCCCCTTTTCCAGCTGTATTGCAATACCATGTCTATCTGTTTTTGTCATAGTAGAATTGAAAGTTTAAAAGCGTCAGGACCTGTTCATTTTTGACATCTAGTATTTTAATGTCTAAAACCATTTGATAAACATTGTAAATTAAATGCCTTTTCCTTGTGCGGCCTTTCTGTATCTACCTTGTGTAGGAATACAGGAGCACATGACTAAATAATTCATATTTTAAAATGCATATTTTTTTATATCAAACATACTTATTGGTCGTAGTCATCATCCATGTTTCTGACTGTTTCTGAGCTGTGTATGGCACACATATTCATTTGCTCCTATTCCTTTTATTTAAGATACTGAGCCTCCAGTGATTAACTGCACCAGTGTCACCATCCAGACAGATGAGGGAAAGAATGTGTCAACACAAATGTGGGATCTACCTGATGCCACTGATAACATGATGATAGACAGCTTCGATTCTACACATCAGAGTGGTGACATTTTCCCTCTTGGAAATACTACTGTCACCTACACTGTGTATGACACATATGGGAACATGGCTGTCTGTGAATTCATTGTCCTTGTTATCGGTAAGAAATTGAAGATTTCAATATACATGTACTGGGCGATTGGTCACTGGAAATGTGTCCATCCTAGCCAGGGGAAGGTGTGGATGATTTGTCTTTGTACCGTTCAAACACATGGCCTGAACATCCAGGAAGGGAATGACAAAGATCATGCCTACTTGATCATATGTCACTTCTCCTTTAGATCTTCTCCTCTTCAGGCTTGTTCCCTCTGATCTCCATCTGTTGCATGCCTAAAAATTGTTGATGAACCTTGTAAATTAAATGTATTTTTAATCTGCTAGCTTTCTTTATCTTCATTCTGTAGGAAAACACAAGCACATGACAAAATCATGAATTATGTTTTGTAATAAACACATCCAATACATGTATGCTCATAATCATCCTCCAATTTTCCTTCGGTTGCTGAGCTGTGTATGGCACATGTATTCATTTGCAAGCATACCCACACATTTTTGCTCCAATTTCTTTTATTTAAGATGCTGAGCCTCCAGTGATTAACTGCAACAGTGTCACCATCCAGACAGATGAGGGAAAGCCAACGTCAACACGGGAGTGGGATCTACCTGATGCCACTGATAACGTGATGATAGAAGACTTCTCTTCTACACATCAGAGTGGTGACACTTTCTCTTTAGGAAGTACCCCTGTCAACTACACTGTGTATGATGAAGCAGAGAACATGGCTTTTTGCGAATTTAATGTCATTGTTGTTGGTAAGACAATTGTTTTTTAAATATACACCATGTTTTCTTCTCCTTTTTCTGTTATTAAGTAATAATACATGCCAATCAAAATCAGTGGCCTTTCCCATGAAAAGTAAGTCTAAAAGAATATTTCTGGGTAAGGAAATCTGAAGTGAATTTTCACGTTGTATCCTAGCCTTAGTAGCCTATTAATAATAAAAAGCACTTTCAATCCTATTTTTAAAATAACAATAGATAATATTTAATAAAAAGGGTTTTCAACCCTAGTTTTGTTGATATACTGTTTAGAGCTGTGTGTGATGTAACATATCAAAGCATTTTTCTTTCCAGTTTGACTTAATAGTCCAAGCCCTTATGTGGTGCACGTATGCACTGTTCCATACATATACATGTAGTGTGTTGTATAGGATGTGTGCCACTCTATGCATACATACCAGTACATGTATTGGCAAGCAAACCTTGCCAGTGAATGTGTCTTCTATGTATAGCAGATTTTCTGCCTAGCATAGACTTCTAGAGAGCTAATTATTTTTGCAGGACTTATCCACGTTTTCCGTTGGGGGAAACCTGGTTGGAATGGCATTGGATTATCACAATGTTCTTGGTTGTCTTGCTGAACTCGAAACAACCTTGTCTAATAAACATGATTTCCTGAATTGGTTGCTACAGAGGGTCTGGTTAGACCTGCCCACTTTTCTCTGGTAACCTTTACTTCCACATTCTAAAGCAGTAAATATTTTTGATTCAAGTAAAGTGAAGCAGCCACACAATTTGTCTGAGGAATGGACCTTTCCCATGAAATATGCAAATATAGAGCTGGCGCATGTGTTTTACTAAATTGGTGGGCAGGCGGTATGCCAACCAATCGTAGTTTTCCACAGGCGTGCGCGCGTTCCTTCGCACTAACTGTGGCGTGTAGTGATTGGCTATTCAGCGTCTCCTGCGCGCGTTTTTCAAAACCTGCATGCCACGCGCACTCGTTTGCCAACCAATTTAGTGAAGTGCATGTGTATGGTCTAATTTGCATATTTCATGGGAAAGGTCCATTACAACCAAAGATAAAGCAAGGCATGGACAAAAGCACTGGCATCACAAACAAATATATTGGCTGGTTTATTCCATTGTATAGAAGCACCTTGGTATATATACATGTGTCATAAGGAATCCTTCCAATAAGGTTTTATTCTAGAGGAAGGGGACCTTTTCAATGCTCCAAAAGGGGCCACTTTTACACCACTTTCAAGAAATATGATTTAATTTAATTTAATTTAAAAACAATTTAATTATCACAACAGGGAACCGTTATTGAAATAAGTGCTACATGTATGTCCCCTATAAGGATCAGGGGTTATGGTATGAAATGGCTGGCAAGCAGAAGCTGATCATGGCTGACAGGAATGAGTTTTGTTTCTTCTTCAGAACCTCCACAAATATGGTGCCCCCCAGATGGAATGACAAGCACTAATGCTGGATCTGACACAGGGCGTGCTACACTGAACCCAGACTCCGCTACCGGCCTCAGCAGAAACAGTGTGGTGTTGATTCCAATGTGTACCTCTGTCAATGTTTTATATGGCTCACAGTCCATTGGTGGTAGCGACTTGGACACCCATTCATTCAAGTATGGTGTCAATAATATTGTCTGTACTGCAACTGACACAGACGCACCATACTTTAATGAATCTTGCTCCTTCACTGTGACCGTTGAAGGTGGGTAACAGTTATGTGAAATTTAAGTAGCAATTCCTTGTCATGTTATCTTCTGTTACAACTAGCTCTGAAGTCTGAAGCTACGTGAGCCTATGTTATAGTACACTCTATCTTGTACAGGCTGACTGTCATTCTTTTTGACAGACTGCTTGGCTGATAACTGACCCAGTATGTCTTGCTGATTCTTGTATTGCATTCCTACTGATGACTGACCCAGTATGTCAGGCTGACTGTCTTGTATTGCATCCCTACTGATGACTGACCCAGTATGTCAGGCTGACTGTCTTGTATTGCATCCCTACTGATAACTGACCCAGTATGTCAGGCTGACTGTCTTGTATTGCATTCCTACTGATGACTGACCCAGTATATCAGACTGACTCTTCTACTGCATTCCTACTGATAACTGACCCAGTATGTCAGGCTGACTGTCTTGTATTGCATTCCTACTGATGACTGACCCAGTATGTAAGGCTGACTGTCTTGTATTGCATCCCTACTGATAACTGACCCAGTATGTAAGGCTGACTGTCTTGTATTGCATCCCTACTGATAACTGACCCAGTATGTCAGGCTGACTGTCTTGTATTGCATCCCTACTGATGACTGACCCAGTATGTCAGGCTGACTGTCTTGTATTGCATCCCTACTGATGACTGACCCAGTATATCAGACTGACTCTTCTACTGCATTCCTACTGATAACTGACCCGGTATGTCAGGCTGACTGTCTTGTATTGCATCCCTACTGATAACTCACCCAGTATGTCAGGCTGACTGTCTTGTATTGCATTCCTACTGATGACTGACACAGTATGTCAGGCTGACTGTCTTGTATTGCATCCCTACTGATGACTGACCCAGTATATCAGACTGACTCTTCTACTGCATTCCTACTGATAACTGACCCGGTATGTCAGGCTGACTGTCTTGTATTGCATTCCTACTGATAACTGACCCAGTATGTCAGGCTGACTGTCTTGTATTGCATCCCTACTGATGACTGACCCAGTATGTCAGGCTGACTGTCTTGTATTGCATCCCTACTGATGACTGACCCAGTATATCAGACTGACTGTCTTGTATTGCATCCCTACTGATAACTGACCCAGTATGTCAGGCTGACTGTCTTGTATTGCATCCCTACTGATGACTGACCCAGTATGTCAGGCTGACTGTCTTGTATTGCATTCCTACTGATAACTGACCCAGTATGTCAGGCTGACTGTCTTGTATTGCATTCCTACTGATGACTGACCCAGTATGTCAGGCTGACTGTCTTGTATTGCATCCCTACTGATGACTGACCCAGTATATCAGACTGACTCTTCTACTGCATTCCTACTGATAACTGACCCGGTATGTCAGGCTGACTGTCTTGTATTGCATTCCTACTGATAACTGACCCAGTATGTCAGGCTGACTGTCTTGTATTGCATCCCTACTGATGACTGACCCAGTATGTCAGGCTGACTGTCTTGTATTGCATTCCTACTGATGACTGACCCAGTATGTCAGGCTGACTGTCTTGTATTGCATCCCTACCGATAACTGACCCAGTATGTCAGGCTGACTCTTGTATTGCATCCCTAGTACTGATGACTGACCCAGTATGTCAGGCTGACTGTCTTGTATTGCATCCCTACCGATAACTGACCCAGTCTGTCAGGCTGACTCTTGTATTGCATCCCTACTGATAACTGACCCAGTATGTAAGGCTGACTGTCTTGTATTGTATCCCTACTGATAACTGACCCAGTATGTAAGGCTGACTGTCTTGTATTGCATCCCTACTGATAACTGACCCAGTATGTCAGGCTGACTGTCTTGTATTGCATCCCTACTGATGACTGACCCAGTATATCAGACTGACTCTTCTACTGCATTCCTACTGATAACTGACCCAGTATGTCAGGCTGACTGTCTTGTATTGCATCCCTACTGATGACTGACCCAGTATGTCAGGCTGACTGTCTTGTATTGCATCCCTACTGATAACTGACCCAGTATGTCAGGCTGACTGTCTTGTATTGCATCCCTACTGATAACTGACCCAGTATGTCAGGCTGACTGTCTTGTATTGCATCCCTACTGATGACTGACCCAGTATGTCAGGCTGACTGTCTTGTATTGCATCCCTACTGATAACTGACTCAGTATGTCAGGCTGACTGTCTTGTATTGCATCCCTACTGATAACTGACCCAGTACATGTATGTCAGGCTGACTGTCTTGTATTGCATCCCTACTGACTTAACTAACCCAGTATGTCAGGCTGACTGTCTTGTATTGCATTCCTACTGATAACTGACCCAGTATGTCATCATGGTGACTCTTGTAACGATGCACAGGCCCATTTTCAGATGATGTGTTACATGCAACATGTAACACATCCGTCCCTGGATTTGGTGGAGATACATAGATGACGTGTTCTTCATTTGGACTATGGACGGTAGCAGCTTGAATGCTTTCTTTGACCACATCAATTCCTTCCATAGGACTATCAAATTTACATGGGAGCAGTCTCTTCAGCAGACCCACTTTCTGGACGTCACCGTCCGGAAAGACCTCAATACTCTCACTACTGACTTGTATTCTAAGCCCACCGACACTCATCAATATCTCCATTCCTCCAGTTGTCACCCCAGACACTGTAAGACTGGTATAGCTTACAGCCAGGCCCTCAGATTGAGGCGCATATGTTCCAATGAGCCTGACTTTCGCTGCCATACACATTGGCCAGTAACTTGGTCGCTAGAGGCTATAGTTCTCGCCAAGTGAAGAACTCCATTGCTAAAGTCTATTCCATTCCCAGAAGTTCGGCACTAAAACAAAAGCCACCAGGTCCCACGGACAAGCCCAAGGTTCCCTTAGTTACTTCCTACCACCCTTCTTTTCCTCCTCTCAGGAAGATAACTAAGGAAAACCACCATATTCTCCACACTTCAGATCGTCTGGCTGATGCCCCCGTAACCTGCGTGACTTAATTGTCCGAGCAGAGGTTCCCCCTTTGGACTCTTCACCTCCAACTAAATTTGGTACATTTAAGTGTACCTCGAAATGCATTGTTTGCAAGACACATGTCAATGGACATTCTTCTGGAACTACCCACACGACCTATGGCTGTATCCCGTGCACTACCTCCAACATCATATACATGTACCTCATCTCTTGTAGAGTTTGTAATATTCAGTATGTTGGCGAGACCAAAAACACCCTAAAAAAAATGGATCTATGGCCATAGGTCTACTATCAAAACCGGTAAAATGGATACCCCTGTTGGGTATCACTTCAATCTCCCTGATCATTTGATATCAGATATGAGTGTACTGGGCATAAAATCACTTGGTCACCGTAGTAATGCTGTCTGTCTTAGCCATGAGAAAATGTGGATGAAGCGTCTTCGGACTATTCAACCACATGGTCTCAACATCCAGGAGGGTAATGACTAACACCATGCAGCTTTCTGATAATCCTTCTTTTGTGTTCAGTCCTTCACACTTCTCTCTTTGATCTTTCCCCCTCTTCTCACTAATCCCTACCCTACTCCTTGCCCTTCTCTTTGATCTTCCCCCCTCTTCTCACTAATCCCTATTCTACTCCTTGCCCTTCCCTTTGATCTCTCCCTACCAGCTTCACTCTTTGTCCTTTGTTTCTCATCCGTGTCCTATTCACTCTCTCCTCCTTCCTTCGTGTGCATGTATCTGTTTTGTCCTTGTCACTCTGCCTTTGAGAAAGGTCCTGCTAGGATCGAAACGTCAGGCCCACTAAATTTACTACCGTATATTTACTACATTTACTATGTATGCTTGTTTCAGACATGGAAAACCCTACAGCAGATTGTCCAACTCTTGTTGAGCTTTTCACTGACGAAGGATCAAATAACAACTCTTTGGTTAGCTGGAGAGAGCCGATTTTCAGTGACAATGTCAGAATTGGCATGGTTTCAAGCACATCAGAAGTGAACACCACTTTTCTGGTTGGGGTACATGTGGTAACATACACCGCCTCTGACTTAGCAGGGAACAGTGTGCAATGTGACATATACGTGAACATAACAGGTAAGAGAATGGTAGGAAGGATTATTAGTCCAAAAAGTGGGTAACAGTTGACACTTTTAAATTCTATATTCCAATTCCACTAATAAGATTGTTAGTTTATTGATCTATTTCCTTGTCTCTTGGTGGGAAATGTAGCCATGAGCATCTTTCCCATGCTCACTCTTGTTGTTGGCTGCTACGTACCTCAGCCTCTGACCAAGCTCTGTAGCCTAGCTGGTTTCTTTCTTTTTCAACAAATTGTATGCAAAGTAAAGTCAAAAGTAAGAATATTTTGATTAGGACAAACGGCAGCCGATTTCAAGAAAAGCTGCCTAACCTACGCAACGTACAAATGTTGCATAAATCTTGCGCCACAATGACTCCTTTCAGCAATGTTTAGAAAATGCAGCAAAATGTTGCGTACGCAACATTTGAAGTTTTGTGAAAATGGCTGCAGGACAGTTAGAATACATGTATGTTCGATGCACTTTAAGCTGTTTTAAGTATGCCCATGTTAACTATGCTCTCTGCCCTGGATATTGGGATGATATCAATTTAGCTCCAAATGTGATACATGTGATATGTAGTTAGTGGTGTGTGTTGCAGCAATTATGTATGGTTTCTGCTGTATACAGGAATGTTTCTTCAATTAGTTAATTTATGATGGCACTTTCTAAACAGAGAGTCCATAGATTGTCCGTCAGTCATCATGTGATATATTTCAATCTTCTTTTTTCATTGTTCTCAGATATTGAGGAGCCCAATGTTGAAGACTGCATCGCAAACCTAACTGTTTTCACTGAAATGTCCTTGGATGGAACTGAAGGCTCATGGATGGAGCCTACTTTTACTGACAATGTTGATGGCCTTTTGAATTCCACCCGTAGTCCTATGAGGGGCACGTTGTTGACAGTAGGACTCACTGAGGTCATCTATAACGCAACCGACTCATCTGGCAACGTTGCCTCATGCTCAATAATAATCACTGTAGAAGGTATGTCAGAACAGATCTTGCTATTATGAGACTGTGATGCATCTTGCTTAGCATGGAGGAAAATCTGATGCTCCTAATGAGAATGGTTGATAATGCCCATGTACCATTTATAACCCTAGTTTTGTTGATATACTGTTTAGAGCTGTGTGTGATGTAACATATCAAAGCATTTTTCTTTCCAGTTTGACTTGATAGTCTAAGCCTTTATGTGGTGCATGTATGCACTGTTCATACATATTTGTGTGTTGTATAGGATGTGTATAATCATGTATAAAGCTAGTTCTGTTAGTTCAACTGACATTAACTACTGAAGGATTATACAAACTAACCAGTAAGTAAGAGTGACTTAGCTTTTGTACAATGGGTGTGTTTCCACTTGCACAAACAATCTTGAGCCACTTTTTTGATATTTGAATTGCAATCCACTTTTCGACAAATTTTCCCATGGGTGGACACGAGTTTTGAATTACGATCCGTGTTTTTGATGATTTTCCAAATGGGATTGCACCTAATGTCAGATACAATGAAGGGTATAACCTACCCTGTAAGTATCAACTTTATAAAGGTATTTACCGGTATGAGTAAATACTACATTAATTGCCGCAGTTGTTTAGGTTCTGGCAAGCAGTCTGAAGTGTAAACTGTGATCATTTCACAATAAAGCCCGGAAAGGCAATGATGATGGGAACCACTACTGTATTTGCAAAAGAAAAAAGTGACACCAAAATGTGCCCTTACGAAGTGCTTACTGGTTAAAATGCCCAAAATAGGAAATATGGAGGTTTGACGTTTCATCTCCAGGCCAGTGGAAAATTCTTCAGAGGTCTTTAAAAAAATCCTGTACAGGTACTTTGAGGAAGGTTCTCAAAATCTTTGAAAACGACCCACTATAGATGTAAGAAATTGAGGATCCTAATTTTGTCCTGTCAATCATTATCTAAATCAACTTGCATTGCATTAATTAACACTTTCTAAAAATGAACTCCCTTATTCTATATTCCAGATAATGAAGACCCATCTATAACATGCCCAGATGACATAGTAAGTGGAACGAATATGAGCCTGAATACGTCTGTGATTATGTGGAAGACTGTCAGTACTATGGACAATGACAGAGTTGAGATTACGAATTCCACTCACTCACCGGGAGAAGTTTTTCAACTAGGAAACACCACAGTCACATATACAGTCTATGATGCTTCTTGGAACTCAGCAACATGCTCCTTCATTGTCACAGTAGAAGGTGAGCAAGGATGTTCCATCCACATTACGTCTGTCCCAACTGCCCCCCCCCCCCAAAAAAAAAAAATGTGTTTCTTTGGATTGCAGTTTTAATCCTGATTCAAACTCCACTTTGTTGGTGTGGGTGGACACACAAAATGTGAAGATTTGCGGGATTTGATTTGCGATTTTCGACATAAACATGTTCATTTGTCACATGTTTGTTTTGATGCTAGCAGGGTCCTTCTCAAAGGTTCAAAGGATTGTTTTGATGCTAGCAGGGTCCTTCTCAAAAGTTCAAATGATTGTTTTGATCCTAGCAGGGTCCTTCTCAAAAGTTCAAAGGATTGTGTTGATGCCTGTTTTAGTGATACTTGTGTCTTTGATATTTTGTCGATACAATTTAGATGATGAGCCACCACAAATTGGGAGCTGTGCAAATATCACCCTCATGACGGATGCTGGGATGGCCTACTCCAGTCAGGCCTGGGACCTTCCTGATGATTACTCTGATAATGTGGGTGTGACAGATACCAATGCTACCCACATGAGTGGCGATGCCTTCCCTATAGGTTACACCTCGGTAACCTTCACCGTGTATGATGAAGCTGGCTTCAGTGATTCTTGTGTCTTTGGTATTACTGTGGAAGGTAAGATTAATTTGTCCACATTATACTGTATCATATTTTGTTGTTCATGTATGCTGCTGTGGCTTAGGCACTGCAGCCGATTTCAAGAAAAGTTGCGTAAGTCTTGCGCCACAATGGCACTTTTGTGTACTATTTAGAAAAGGCAACAAAATGTTGCGTACCCTGGTCGGGCCTGGTGTTGCCCAAGGGCATGTCATTGCCCTCACTATGTTCCCGTTATGTGTTTCAGAGTTGTGTTTCAGAGATGTCCATTCTTATATTACATGTATGTGAACTTAATTGATTGTTATGTATCATGGTCCTTGTTCGTGTATGCCGTTGTGGCTTAGGGCACTGGGATGCCCATTCCTGGTTGTGGCTGGTTTTGCCCACTACTAACATAAACAATTTACAATTCAATCCGGTTTGCGTTACCTCTGGTATCTGGAATAAAACACTCCTCTATGGCTTCGGCATGACTGTGACCAAGTGACCACGTTTGCTTCAAGCAAGCGTTTATGTGTCCAAAGGCCCCCTCACCCTCCCAGGATGGCTATGCAGGAAGATTCATGATGATGATCTGTTCTGCATTCCTGGGCCTCCCCTGCTTGGCCAGGCCACCAAAGAGTTCTGGACACAGTGTCTCCTTTGACCCAGTCATCACTCATTAACTTTAGGAGACACTAATTTCATGCTCTTTTGCTTCGCTCATACGCATGCGGAAAAACAGTTTCATTCTACTGGACGACACAGCAAAGAGACATGCACCTGATTCTTTCCAATTCATATAATGCTTTAATAATCAGAGCATGGGAAGCAGCCCCCCTTGACTGCCGAGTACAAAGCCTTTCACTATTTATTGGTAAAAGGAGTTTTTGGTTAAAGAATCTTTTTATTAGCACAGGTAGAACTGATCGTAACAACTGCCTTATTTTCTGTCAATTTCTGACCTATCAATCCTAGCCAGATCAATTTGACACACCTGCTGCAAAATGTGTATACCCGGTATTCTGTATTTTGCAGTTTGTAGCCTTTGTTTGTTGATATGATTTTCTCAGATTTTGGAAGGGCCTGACAATGTTGATAGAATGACCTTTCTCAAAGAGAGACAGAACTTTCTGTCATGTCAATTACTTTGGTTTGGGATAGTAGTATTTTACAGCAGAATCATTCAGTCACAAAGCAATTTGCCCCATTTTGGGGTTTACTTTATTTATACATGTAAATTTTAATAATTATACAAAATTGTTGCACACTGCTTACTGCCTAAAACTACCAATGCAATGCAAATCTCAAAATTTAGTGGACTTGACATTTTGATCCCTTTGTGATCACTCTATTCCCTGCCCTTCCTATCTACCAGCTTTCCTCTTTGTTTGTCATCTGTGTCCTATTCACTCTCTACCCCCTTCCTTTGCATGTATGTATCTGTTTTGTCCTTGTAACTCTGCCTTTGAGAAAGGTCCTGCTAGGATCGAAACGTCAGGCCCACTAAATGTTGAGACTTTAAATTGTGTGTACAAAATAATGACTTTTAATATCTTATATTGATCTTCTACAGATCTTGAGGCACCTGAGCTTATGTGTGTAAAGAACATTGCTTTGGAGAATGATCCAGGAACTGCTTTCCAATATAGTAATTACACAGCTGAATGTCAAGACAACTCAGTTTCAGAGCCTATTATTACCTCTGCCGGTATTCCACCTGACTTCCTATATCCCATTGGAGAGACCATTATTACGTTTGCATGCATCGATGGTTCTAGTAATACAGATACGTGCATGGTGACTGTAACTGTTGCAGGTAGGCAGATTAATTGTTTTGGATTATTTTCAAATAGAACATTGTGATTTCTTGTGGTGAAACTTTGGTGAGCTGTGAAGCTACATGTAAGTGAGCCTATGAAAAAGTGACATCAGTCTGTCAGTCTGTTTGGCAGATCACATAAAATTTTAAACTTGATTTTTCTTTTACCCCATTGATATTGATTGTTGTTTACATTTGTGTTGACCCATGTCCTGAATGAGGTTGTTCAATTTGTTTCATGTTGTAAATGCTTACTAAGGCTGTAGCAAGTCCTGGCAGCATTTGCAATCAAAACACCAGAAATCGTACTCAATCTTTTAAAACTGGAATAGCAACTTTTCCACATCAATTGTTTAACCCCACTGTACATGTATGTGGTTGTGTTCTATACTGTCATTACCCACTATATGTATATAACAGTGGCTGATCCCTGAGCCCATCTACAAGGGTCTGTGGTTGTGTAGTATATTCTAAAAAAGTGAATATACATCTTTTTACAAACTTACTGCTCAAGGTGTGTAGTGTGTACCTCCTTTTCTTACATCCTTTTCAGTGTATTTCAAATTGACTCGTGGTTATCATTTGAAGGAACATTCTATCTGACTACATCTTTTGCAAAGCCATTTGCTGTTTTGTCAGATGTTTAATGGTGAAGACGTAGCCTCAGCCATATCCCAAACTGCACTCAGCTGAGGAAAGGATGGAAGTCATTTATTTGGAGAACCTTGTCACAGTCTCATGTTACAATGATCAATTGATGTTTCAGATGTTGAGCCACCTACTATACAATGCCCAGATAGCATTGAGGTGGAGGCCTCTTCCAAAAACATAGCTGTAGCAGCTTGGCCCTCTCCAACCACCAGTGACAATGACATAGTTGAAAGTGTAGCCTCCAACATTTTTCTTGGTGAAAAATTGAGTGTTGGTTCCTATTTAGTCAACTTTACAGTCTTGGATCCATC
Source organism: Luidia sarsii (assembly GCA_949987565.1). Taxonomy (NCBI): domain Eukaryota; kingdom Metazoa; phylum Echinodermata; class Asteroidea; order Paxillosida; family Luidiidae; genus Luidia; species Luidia sarsii. The sequence continues at coordinate 2,931,140 of OX465121.1, forward strand.
TTCCAACATGGACACGTGTTCCTTCAATTTCACTGTATATCGTAAGTATAAATCTACCACTCAATGGTGCAGTTGTTATTACAATGGATAGTAGGATATTGTTGGTTTCATAGCCATGTAAATGTTGTTGTATGTAAATATACACCAATACTTTGGATGCCTTTCTGACACAGATTTGTGTATACATGTCTTGTTCACATGTGAATGGCAGATATTTCTGGCTATTTCAAAAGCTTAGAAATAGTGTAACATTTTATAAATGCCCCTAGTGTTGTTCTATAGAACTATATGCTCCGATAAATGATTAGCAATAAATGCATTTCTTGTTAGCAGGCTGTCCATGGCTAGAGAAAAAATCAAGATGCACTCAAGATTTGTGAAGCATCCTTTATTTCATCCGTTGTCATGAATCCTTAGGAAAGTGGAACATCTCCAATAAAATCCCAAATACCACTTGAAATTGTTTGATTAGCATTGCTTGCTTAGAGTATAAGAAAACATTTTTTGTTTTTAGTTTTTCTGCAGTAAACTAGATTCATGATTGTTTTCATGGGTCATGAGGGAAATAAAAACATAAAGACGTATGTAAGTCAACAAAAACATGCCTCAAAAATAGAGGAGCTGATGTTTGATCCAGGTAAGACCTTCCTCAAAGGGACAATGAAAAAAAGGATAATTTAAAACCCTTTTTGAATCAGTGTTGTCTTTTCTCAATCAGCTTTTGACAGACAGCAGCCGATGTTTATGATCTGTCCGGAAGATGTGGTGGTGGTGGTGGAGTTTGGAGAGAGCTACGCAAATGTGACCTGGGGAGACCTGGTATACACTGATAACATTGGAGTCACTGACATTTCTGCGTCTCATGTGAACGGCTCTGCATTTGGCATTGGCACGGAGATTGTTCTCTACACGGCCATGGACCGCAGTGGCAATGTTGCTAACTGCAGCTTCAATGTCACCGTTCAGGGTAGGTGCTCTGTGATAGTGCACACAAGGCCTTTTCCCTCATTTCTCTGCTGTGAATCCAATGGCCAAATGAATAACAAACTACTTGGAAAAGTTATTTGTTGCTCAGTGCTCATATGGATTTGTTTTAAGAAAGGATTGTTTTTATTTCGTGTTTTCATTATACTAGTACTAGAGTGTATTAGATATTGTAACATCTTGCTTGCCTTTCTCTCAGAAGCTAGCATTTTCACCCTGTAAAGAGTTACAAATACCACTGCTACACTAGTTGCATGTACCAAAGAAGCTGAACACATTACACCCATTCTTTCAAATAAATTCCTTCAAGCGTTCCCTATACAAGAAATGCATAAATTTAAAAATCCTTCTCTTGGTTTATAAGATTTATTCTCTTGCATCTTGAAGACCTTGAACTCCATATCACACATTCAGCATGCTTTGGTTGCACAAACTCACTACATGGCAGTCTGCCATTCTCTATTTTTGTAGTTAAATTACCGATATAGACTAGTCGTTTAACACATGGAGCTCCTTATATTGACTCTTTCCAAGAATCCTAAAAGCACATCCTTAGCAAGTCTTCATGCCTTTTATTCTCCTTTCTACTTTCAGTGCTTAGAAAACTCTTCATTAACAATACAGTGAAACGTCGCTATAACAAACATCCTGGGATCCATGAAAATAGTTTGGTATAGCCATCATTCCTTATAGTAGTTGTAGCCATATATTGTGTACACAAAAATCGTGAGCCGAAGGGTATTTTCGTTATAGCCGAATGTTTGGTATAATGGCTTTCATTATAGCGACATTCCACTGTATATGAACACTTTTAATATCATTACTGCTGTCGCCAGGTTTGTAAGCCCTAATTGGTTGTTTGCATCTGAATGAAAGCGTGGGTGTGATCCCTGGAGAAATATGGCAGTTGATGGTTGAATGCTTCTGACTGGTGCCCCCAGCCCAGAAATGACTAGTTGACTATTTGGGAAGGCCACCATCTAAGGGCTGCATAAGTGGGATGGTGAGAGTGTTGATATGCAAAACCAGAAATCTTGGGTTGAAGTCCCAGTCCTGTTAAAATGTTCTTCCTCTGTTTTGTTGATGATCTAGATCTACAGGTGCCATCTCTCATGATCTGTCCAACTGACATTCAGAATTTCACGGACCCAAACACAAATGGCACCTATATAGAGTGGGATCCACCCACTGTCATTGAAAACCATGAGTACACTCTCACTTCAACATCTAAGTCTGGAGACTTCTTCTACGTTGGGGACACGGTGGTGACCATTACTGTGGTAGATGGCAGCGGGCAGACTGATTCATGCGCATTTGCAGTCAACATCACAGGTAGGTACATGTATGGCGGTATGCTGATAGGTAGAAGACATAGGAACTGCACTCTTTTCACTCCAACATGAAGGATTGACCTTGGCCTCATTAAGTGCTATGGCATGCCTACACTCCAGTGCAGCCACAGCTGGCCTGTCAGGAGTCATTAGCTCCTGCCAGTCAATGCAGGTGGCGCCAAATGCCATGTGGCCACATGAACAAGTTAGTCCATACCAGTGGTATGCATTAAGCATGAGCCCTGCTTACAGTGAAGACTGAGGGGTCTCCAAATCCTAACTTGTCTGGAATGTAGCCCAATATAATACTGTGAAAAATAATAGGTTGAATGTGTGAGAAAACTATTGTGATATATCATGACTAGCACAGGCCCTAATCAACTCAGTCACAGACACATGTGGTCGTCCCATGTATCTGTACACCATAGGCCATTAACAGCATTGCACATGTACATCCAAACTACACCAAGCTAGTGTGGCCTTAAACAGGCCATTGGGAAAATCACTGAAACCTTCAAGAACCTTGGTTCCTTTTGGGCCTGTAGTGTGCTTGCAGTGCGCTTTTTATATCTTTAATATTCATGGTTGAGATGTTCATAGTCATATGGTTGTATTTTGAAGGTTCAGGAGATGTTGGCCATTATTGGGACCTCGGTATAACTTGAGTCCAACTGGAAAGGTCTCACTTTGTGTAGAGTAGAGAAGATTAGATGGTATAATTGTTCAATTTGCTGTGGAGTACCTTACATTGCCCGATGGTCTGTTCTTCATCACAGCATGGCAAATATCCAAGTAAAACATCTCTTCTATACTCTCACTCAAGGCATGGCTAATTTGTTTGTGTGTGTGCAGATAATGTGGCTCCTACATTTACTGATTGCCCCGGAGATATGGATGTGCCTACAAGTCCTGGCACTGCTACAGCTGATCTCATCTGGGCAGTACCTACTGCCACGGATAACGTTGGTGTGGTAGAGTTCAATGCTTCACTTTCCCCTAACATTGAAGTAGGCCTTGGTATAATGACGACTGTATTGTATACTGCCCGTGATGGAGAGAACCTGGTTGCAAACTGTACCTTTACCATCACAGTCATCGGTAAGTCCTTGAACACCCCAGCATAGAGACAAAAGGGATTTAGATATTCAACCCATAGGAGTGCCAACAAATGTAACACATAAAACAACCAAAACCTAACACCCTCCATCAACCAATCTAAACTTTTTGGATGTGAAGCACATGTATCAAGTATGACTTATAATTGGATTTGCTGCCTTATTTTTCTTGCTCATTAACATCTTTTTCATTCTTGTTCGTCCCTCTCTCAATAGACGAGGAAGATCCTGTGATCCAGATGTGCCCTAAAGATGTGACTGTAAGCACCATGCCTGGTGGTGATAGTAATACTGTGAAGTGGCATGAACCCACAGTACAAGATAACTCTGGAACAGCCACATTGACCAGCACCTATGATCCAAACGATGAATTCCAGATAGGCACTTGGACAAACACATACATAGCCGTAGATGAAGCCTTCAACACAGATTTCTGTGAATTTGAGATAACAGTCGAAGGTATGTTGCTTTTTTTTGCAGTACTAGGCTATTGTCTAAGCACAGTCAATACTGGGATTGAAAAATTATCCCCAGAAATCATGCCTTTTCAATTATTTCATGACCCAGAGAATATTTAAAGGTAAGTGACTGACAAACCTCTGTAAAATAATCTGAAGTTAAATCCCTTCAGCAAGGAGTTTCAGATGATGTATCTGAAGCTAAATCCCTTCAGCAAGAAGTTTCAGATTATGTATCTGAAGCTAAATCCCTTCAGCAAGGAGTTTCAGATGATGTATCTGAAGCTAAATCCCTTCAGCAAGGAGTTTCAGATGATGTATCTGAAGCTAAATCCCTTCAGCAAGGAGTTTCAGATGATGTATCTGAAGCTAAATCCCTTCAGCAAGGAGTTTCAGATGATGTATCTGAAGCTAAACCCCTTCAGCAAGGAGTTTCAGATGATGTATCTGAAGCTAAATCCCTTCAGCAAGGAGTTTCAGATGATGTATCTGAAGCTACATGTAAATCTCTTCAGCAAGGAGTTTCAGATGATTTATCTGAAGCTAAATCCCTTCAGCAAAGAGTTTCAGATGATGTATCTGAAGCTAAATCCCTTCAGCAAGGAGTTTCAGATGATGTATCTGAAGCTAAATCCCTTCAGCAAAGAGTTTCAGATGATGTATCTGAAGCTAAATCCCTTCAGCAAGGAGTTTCAGATAATGTATCTGAAGCTACATGTAAATCCCTTCAGCAAGGAGTTTCAGATGATGTATCTGAAGCTAAATCCCTTCAGCAAGGAGTTTCAGATGATGTATCTGAAGCTAAATCCCTTCAGCAAGGAGTTTCAGATAATGTATCTGAAGCTAAATCCCTTCAGCAAGGAGTTTTAGATGATGTATCTGAAGCTAAATCCCTTCAGCAAGGAGTTTTAGATGATGTATCTGAAGCTAAATCCCTTCAGCAAGGAGTTTCAGATGATGTATCTTAAGCTAAATCCCTTCAGCAAGGAGTTTCAGATGATGTATCTGAAGCTACATGTAAATCCCTTCAGCAAGGAGTTTCAGATGATGTATCTGAAGCTAAATCCCTTCAGCAAGGAGTTTCAGATGATGTATCTGAAAAGTAATTTGCAGTCACAGTGGTGTTGCAGGTGACCCCTCCAGATTCAGGCACCACTATTGTCCACATTAGAAACAAAAATTTTCTTTCAGCCTAGTACTATTTAGAATGACACACCTTCTGTGACATCAATTACCGGATTAGCAGCAACAACTGTGGTATAAGGGCCATTCCCTCTGTCCCAAATAATTGTGATTATTTGGATCACAACTTGAATGTGTGTGGACACAAAGGCTATGTTTAGTTGATTTGAATCACGATTCGGACACCACTATTAGTGAAATTATTCCACATAATTATGTACATTTGCGACACGATGTGTGTCAGTATGCTCTGCTGAATTGCACCCTTTTCTGTTGAATCCCACAATGCACCACTCATGCTCTTACAGACAAGTGCTGAGCTTGTGTATTTAGCCCTGCATGGGCCAGCCTTAAGGACACATCCACAGTTTGACACAACTGCATGGTTACCATAATTGGCTCACAATTTTCTGGCCTATGTGAACGCAAGTAAAATACATTTACCAGGTTTTAGAATCGTGGTTCCAATTGCGATTACTTGGACAGTGAAAACGACCGCATTGTGGGGAAGGTTATTGTAGATGATTGAGGAATGGTGCACTGCCATGCAAGATACATGTAGCATGTAGGCATAGGGGACATTCCAATACCCACAGGGCAGACTATGGAAATCCACCTACTGTCTTTACTGCAGCTACATGTATTTGGGTCAGCTAGTACTGACCACCTTTACCACTTTGCGCCGGGACCTCTGAAATCTATGAAACACTATTGTCCACATTTTAAACATAGACTCTTTTCAGCTTAGACCAAATCAATAGGAATCATGACAAAGACTATTTTGAGGCAAGTTGCCACATGAATTGCAAGATAAGCGGCAACAATTGTGCTATTGTGGGACCTTTACTGTTGAATAGCGTGCTGCCACAGGAGACATTGTGTTGGCATGCCACAAAGCCCAATGGTCATCAGTCAGGCAGTGGAATTCCACCCACATTCTTCACCGCAATCTGTATGCTCAGGCCGAAGATTTGACTGCCTGGAGTGGAGGGACAGTCTGTATCGCACACCTACACACACAAGTCTCACTACGGTTCAGTGACGACGCACAATGGGCCCTTTTTCGGATGGATAATCTTCTGACAAAGCCGCAATTGTGTTGAAGGAAAGGTTTTACTCTCTCGTACCCATAGTATACAGAAAAATATATACAGAAATATATTGTTTCGATTGTTTTAGCAAGATTTGAAAATGACGCATTGTTCAAAAACCCCCGTATGGCAGTCATGGGCACTGGAAAAATGCCTGCCCCAAAGTGGTTAAAGATTCGTTTCCAAAGGGAACACAGTACACATACAATGTAGCACAATACTTGACTGCATCATAGATAGTGGCCCATTTCTTGGGGTGGAAAATCTTATGAGAAATGTTCAACAGACATCGGAATTGTGCCAAGTTTAGGCATGGTGTACTCTTATTGATCTATTGAATGGTTCATTATTCAAAATACCCCATATGACATTCCTCGGTTCTTGAAAGTGGTCCAGGGTGAAGTAAACAGCTGGTATTTACCTGATATTCTTCTTCATATGATTTTGCACACATTCATCATAATTATTTCCTTTATTTGACTTGAATTCAGAAAGCATGCATACACTTTGTGTGATCCCCGATCTGCCATAGCCAGTTTTACAACAGTTAGTTGTTTGCATCTGAATGAAAGCGGGCAGTTGATGGTTAAATTGCTTCTGACTGGCACCCCATGGCCCATACCACGGCAAAGGCTATTTGACTATTCGGGAGGGCAGCATTTAAGGGCTGGATAGCTCAGATACATGTAGAAGAGCACTGTATCCAGACATCTTGGGTTCAAGTCTCGGTCCAGTCAAAAATTTCTTTGACAATTTCTCAAATTATCATTGTGATGTGAACATTTGTGTGAGAAGGAACCATTATTGTTTACGTATTTAACCACCACCACCAGTCTCATTCAAGGGCCCATGCCCCCAATTACTGCAAACCTCAAATTGTTGTCAATCCTGCTGCTGCTATTTTGTCATTGTTAAGTTGATCCATCAAGTGTCAAGGTACTGTATGTGCTCATTGGATTTCCTAACATTTGTAGGCCGTCACATCTATTCCTAGGCTCTGTCCCAGAATCTCCCATTGGTATCTGGTGTGATGGTGCTGTGATTGCAAACATGTTCATTGACTGTCTCTGATATAACTATTTGGCATCTTCTTTACAGACAATGAGGATCCTGTGCTGATAAACTGCCCTGATGATATTGAAATGTACACTAGACCATGGGAGGTAGTCGCAGTTGAATGGACATTACCAAATGCAACAGATAACTCAGGGACTGTGAATCTTCAATATACCCACACTCCTGGCATGTTCAATGAAGGAACTTATAATGCACAATACACAGCAACTGACCCATCTAACAACGTGGCCAAGTGTAACTTTACCATTATCGTGCATTGTAAGTATCTTTGATTAGTTATCTATGGTGTACATTATTGTTTTGAGCTGCCTTCAAGCAGACTCTTCACCAAAAATGTTATGAACGTTTTGTTTCATTGATGCACGAGTCATGCAGGTTGAATCCGGATTAAGGTACAAGTCATTTCTTATTGTGACTCAAGTCCATGTATGTCGCAAGTCATTAAGTCTGGCTTTCAATCATTAACACTGAAATTATTGGATGTCCCACTTTGTAGCCATGGATACAGAATCCCCAATGATAGCCTGTCCACAAAACATCAATGTGTCGGCCGATTTAGAGGGAAACAGCACTGACGTGTCCTGGCCTGGCCCTGTGGTCATAGACAACCACCGTGTGATGTTCCTGAATGTCTCCCATCCCAATGGCAGTGAGTTCTTCATTGGCACCTGGACAGTGGAGTACACAGCAGAAGATCCAAGCGGGAACTTTGAAACCTGCAGCTTCAACGTCACCGTCTATGGTAAGAGTCCATATGAACCATTACATAAGACTCCATGCCCTGGAAAAGGAAGTTGCCATTGAATTCCTGATCCTAGGTGAATTGGCCATGCAGCACCTTTAGTTGTTCCAGGAACAGCTGAAGCTTGTCTTGGATATGCTGCAAGACTACAAAGGTGTCATCTAGTTAGCATAACCAAACCCATGGTGGTAATCAGTCGTGGAAATGGCAGTCATAAGCACCTTTGATTGTTGGTTACGTTATTGAGATCAGAAGGGTGAATGACTAATAATGGAACATACATTTACTGGTGAAGGGTTTGGAGGGGGGCACCGTGTTGAATCTGTTTTATTTATAGACTATACATGTATAGGATGTTTGTGACATTGGTTATGCCCAAAGATCTTATAGCGCGAAGTGTGCAAGATAGCCTACTCTTGCGAAATCACATGCATCCGGATGAAGTATGCACTGGGTGCCATTTTAGTAAGCAAAGTCGCACACATTTTCTCCATTTCGTGGTCACATCACATCGAAAGTTATCACATTCTGTTCATGCATCCAAAGTTGTATTTTTTTATTGTTTGTGACTCTCGCTCCATTTCCGGAGCACCGAAAGCAAACGACAGATTCCCTTGCTTACTAAAATGGCGTCCAGTGCCTTTTGCTCAGAGTAATCCATCTTGCGTGCTTTGCGCGCTATAAGATCTTTGGTTATGCCTGATGGCATAATACAACAGAAGCCTGCTGTCTCCTGATGCTGGGCAGAGGACTCTGTCTGAATCTTTGGGTTACTGGCTATTTTCAGAGCAATACTCCTCAAAAGGGACAACTTGTGTGGTAGTTAACTTTACTGCATGGATGAATACCCAGCTAGCATACAGTGGGAAGTGACTTGGGTACAACAATTTGTGTGTGAAGTAACTTGGGTGCAACAATTTGTGTGTGAAGTGACCTGTTCAATGTGTCCATTTTAATAAGAACTTACCGTACGCCCAACTTCACCTTCAGTGTCTGCATCTGTACCAGAAATAATGGCTGATCTAAGCAGCTATTAAATACAACAATTAAAAGGTTGTACCAAAATGATGCAAACTACTTGGTGACTTGAATGATCAAAATGAAAATCTCATACATTTGGAGGGCATGACATTTCAAGCCTACCAGAAGCATTCCACATTCTCACAGTACACGCACTCCTCTCTTTGCACAGTCAGTCCCTTTGTTATCATTTTTCTTATGGGGTATATTCAAGGTTAATTTTGGTATAACTTTGCTAATGAGATTTCAGGCTATTCATGTTGAAAGTTAAGTAAAGAAATTTTGCAACAGCATCTCTTGCTTAAGTTCGTGTGATTCTTGGAAAAACCAAATGACTCAATTTTTTTAACAACAATTATGCTTCTGTTGGCATCTGACAGAATTAGTGTTCCATTTCCAAAGCATTGATTCCCTCGGTACTTCTTTGACAACTAAAGGTAAAAAAGAAGGTTATTAATTAGTAAGTACCTGGTGCCATTGCAAATTTGTATAATATGCTGATCAGTTTGTTTTCCCATTTGAACTCTCAAAGCTGAATGGCATTAATTGGGTTTTTCGCCTTTTCTTTCCACTTGTAGATGACCAACCCCCTGTGATTTACTACTGTCCTAATGATACGCTGGCTAATACAGACGAAGGAATTGACGCAGCTACTGTCATGTGGATTGAGCCAGAGGTCACTGACAACCACATATTGATTGTGATCCAATCTGACAAGTCTGGCTCCATGTTTACAATTGGCACACATGTAGTGGTTTACACTTTCAGTGACCCTTCCCTGAATCAGGTGGAATGTACCTTTGATGTGGTGGTTACTGGTAAGACATTGGTGCTTAAATCTGAAGGGCCAACACATGTTCATGTTTATATGTATACAATGCATTTGAATGAACAACAGCCTATCACAGCAGCATTGCACTTCGCTGGGCCAATTCTTTAGATCTTTGCAGCTTAAAGCCCCTACACAACATTGGTAAGATCGAAAAACAGAAATGTTCACAGATTTACATGAAACTTATACAGATGGTTATAGTAGAAACCTCTCACTGAAATATTTCTGCCTAAAATGTTGTATTTTGGGACAAATGAGTAAAAGAAATAGTTTACGCCTCACCGAGATCTAAACTATTTTTCGGAACAGTACGGCATTGAATGCTGCATTTTCGCGAAACAAACAAAGCGGTTTTCTCTATTTTCTCGAGACTCAGTCGGCGAATTGAGCTGAAATTTTCACAGGTGTACTATTTCATGCATATGTTGGATCAGACAACGTATGGATGCTATTCTTTGACCTCGACCAATGTTGTGCAGGGGCTTTAAAGCAAAATGAATAAAAAAAATATAGAAATGGTGAAATGCAAGGCCTGCTGACCCCTGCCTTCCCATCACACTACAACACACTACACTCCCAACAAAACATGACCCAGGCTGAGATCATCATACAATGTAAGATTAAATAGACAGATCGTGTTCAGAGAACAACTTGGTCAAGGATGGGGATGATCTCTACATCTTTCATGTACCTCTCTACTTGCCCACCATTGCTTGGCTTTATCAAACTACATGTAACTACCAAATGCAAACAGCATCATACAAATTGCTTATAGTTGAACATGTTGCACAAAGTAAGGTATGCTGCAGGATAGAGGGATTTAAAGAGCAGCTTTCAGCATTAATTTGGGATAAGGGTGATCATGCACAATGCAAACATGAACTAAAAGGGCTTAACCATTCCCACCTGTGGACAAACTCACCTGGCACACTCTGTGTGCAGCCACTGCAATGCCATGCATTTCTAAAAGTCAGTTGTCTATGGGATTTTGACTTTTTGAACATATCCAAATAAGGCATCTGATATAAATGAATAAATGTGTATAATTTTGAAAAATTGTAAAAGAACATTTGAATAGATTGGAACTTGAACCCAAGACCCCTGGTTAATGTACCCGGCACTCTTCCACCTGAGCTATCCAGTGTTTAGATGGTGGCCTCCCCCAAAAGTCAACTATCTTTAAGGGGTAGTTGACTTTTTGGGAAGGCCTCCATCTAAGGCTGGGATAGCCCAGGTGGCAAGAGCACTGGTCTCTGGCTCAAGTCCCAGTCCAGCCAAATGTTCTTTTGCCAATTTTTCAAAATGTTTTAAAATGTTCCAAATTTTATTTACTTAGTTTATTGAATATATTAGTGACAGCAATATTACCAAGGTTACCCAGGCAATAAGACATTTTGTAGATTTATCAATTGATTTGTTACTTGATTCCTGAAATCCACTTTGTTTTGCAGATATTGAAAAACCAGTGCTGGAGTGCCCAGAGATGGTATATGGAGTGACAGATCCCGGGCAACCATTTAAAAATGTTACAATTCATTTCAATGTCAGTGATAATGATGCTATAAGTAGCCTGTCTTCCATGAACCCACACGAGATGGCATATCCCATTGGAGACAGTCAGCTTGTCATAAATGCCACTGATGCATCTGATAATGAAGAGTCCTGTACAGTGATGATCTTCATTGAGGGTGAGTTGCCCTCCATTGTCTCCCCTGCTCAATGGTTGCACAGTGTGATATATCAGTATGAGGGAGACAGTCTTTCCTTTTTGCAGTGTAGGAGGAAAGCTGCTTCCACTCTGCATGTTCAACTGCTTTTTCTTTCCTATTTGGACACCTATCTAATATGATGCACCACATTCTTCCTCTCAGCAAAATGTGATAATGTGATCCCCAGCAAATGCTCCTCCTTTTGTGTTAGTTAGACCTACCCAAAGTAAACGCAAACCTGACTTAATTTCACAGATGATGAACCACCAGTGCTGGATTGCATAAACGGAACCTCAGTTGACCTACTCCCAGGCACGAAGAATATCTCAGTGATGTTTTTGGAGCCTGATGTTATGGATAATAGTTTGTTCTACAATGTGACCTCCTCTCATCAGCCAGGGGATGTCTTCTCCCTTGGTGTCACGTATGTCACTTATGAAGCCACAGATGCAGCAATGAACTTGGCCAACTGCACATTTACTGTAACTGTGATAGGTACGTATGTTCATAACAACTTCATGATAGCACTGAGACTAACCAATTTGGAGGAGAGTGTGAGCAAATGTCATCAAAAGCAATGTTTGTGTATCAGCTTTTGTAGATTTTGCAACTGCTTCAAAGTAAGGCTGTAAGTTTACAGTATAATGTAATTGTAACGTTGAACTGTGAACAAGCAACAAAGACAAATTTGACAAGGAAATCAAAACCGCAGTGCTCCCCTGAATTGTCTGAGGAGCAGGCCAATCGTTGATCACATCAAACAATCAAGGGACTTTTTGCAATATGTGGTTGGACCACTTTTTTGTACATATGTACCTTATAGCCCATGAAACATTTCACTTTACCATTGTATAATTCTGCTCATGTTTTCATGTCCTAGCCACTGCAAAAGTACACATAGGCCTACATTCAACTCCTTGAACAATGCATCCACTTCTATTAAAGTCTTTCTGAAAAAGTAATGTTGGCTACATTATTATCTACTTTTCCCAAAGCAATACAACCTTACCCTGTTCAGATAATTTAGAATGTTGCAAGTTAGAGAATATAACATTTCCAGTTTGTACTTTGGTAGGGTATCATGAAAGAGGGATACGGCATCCAGTTCACTTTTCTTTGAAAAAAAATCAAAATCCTATTCCTTCATTGTAGCTTATTTTTACACAAATTTGGCATTAATAGCATTACAGTTCCATCAAAACAATGATAAAATGGTCAGTTATGCACAGTAGTAACAAGAATTACACTGGGCCAGTGCCCATTAACAACACAGAGTCTTGAATAAAATAAGGTCCTATTTTCAAAACTCCCTCAACATTTATGAACAATAAATGCCTGTGTTTACACACAAGTCAAACCTTTGCACAATTAGACGTTCCTGAATTCTGCATATTTTTGCTTTGTGGTCGGCTGGAAAGAGTCTGGATTCGTTAGATCCTGCAGGGAATTGTTAACTCTGCACACTGTAAGCCATTTGGGCTGAGATGTTTTACTTTATGCCCATGGGTTAGCTTACCCATAAACCGACACTTTGGAGACTGTGTCCTTTAAAAAGAACATGAATCAAATGAAAATAACTGGTAATTACCTGCTTTCATTTTCTAGATGTGGAGGAGCCAGAGTTTGTGGATTGTCCTGCAGAAGTAACGCTCATTCTACCAGATGGGGCAGCAGTTGTAGTTCCCAATCTGGTGACGCCGAATGCTACTGATAACATTGCTGTGGATAGTGTGGTATTAGTCGAGGGATCTGAATATAACAAAGTCTCTGTAGAACAGGGCACATATACCATCGTCTATTATGCCAATGATACATCAGGCAATTATGCTAACTGCACCTTTCAACTGATAGTTCAAGGTAAGTGCCATGGGAAATAATCTAAAATAATCTTTCAAAGACATGTTAAAAGACTGTGTTGGTATCCTAACATTTTTGCAATTGAGCATTTGCACGACAGTTGATAGCCTTTTTGATGATTGATGAACAATGACCATAGAATGTGCTGCAGTACATTGTATGTACATGTAGTTCAATTTATGAACTACATGCACTAGACCAAAAAATCCAGAAAATCCAAGTCCTCTAATTCAAAGAAATTTGAAAGATTCCTTTAGCCAACCACAACCAGGCAGAAACTGTATGAGGTTTTGAGCCAGTAAGAATTACTTCTTAGTCTACTGCCTTTTCCTACCCAGATTACCATACGAGTTGCATATTTCCCTACTCCTATTATGCTATTCGCTAAATCTATGATCGCCAGAGAATCAGTATTTCCTTTCACTCTACTGTTTATCGCAATCGTCAGCAATCCTTTGCTCGCGCGGTGACATCCCCGCGGTGGGGCACCCATGCCGCGAGCGGCCCTGACGGTGATCACGTGATCTAAGATAATGCACACAAAGGCAAAACACGATAACACAAACATGCACATGCACATGCACGCAAGTCAGAATACAGCGAAACATACAAAATACGCACTCCACATAGGAGCAATCTTACCAGAATACAGGTAAATAACAGGTTGAACATTAGTAGATTACAGTTGATCGAAGAACTGCCACAGACCGCAAAAGCGAACGGAAAAACTCTCGAAACTCAGAGAGTTCGGACAACACGTCCGTTCATAATGGCGCTAAGGAAAAAGAGGAAGATCATGGCAGCTATGCCGCTAGGCATCATGGCAGATTTGAGGGCGCACTACCAGTTGATCAAGGATTTAGCGAATGGCATAATAGGACGAGGGAAATATGCAACTCATATGGTAATCTGGGTAGGTATCAGTAGTAGACTCGGACCACACTAGGTGGGGCAGAGTTTCTCTTGGGGGGAAGTAAATTTGTGCCTCAATACACCTTTTGTTTTGTGTCCAAAATTTTCATATTTGTACTCTTTGCTCTAGAATAAATAATTGAATCATTTTAAATCTTTTTGTTGTTTAGATTATGAGAATCCAATGCTTATGTACTGTCCTGTGGATGCTGTGAATAGCACAGAGCCTGGGCTCCCCACAAGGGCTATCTTTTGGGAAGAGCCATCTGTCATGGACAACACTGGCCCTGTAACCTTGTCATCTACCTACCCAGCTGGGACTGACTTTGAGATCGGGGTAACCCAGGTGATCTACATTGCCCTTGATACTACTGGTAATAGTGAAACATGCAGCTTCAATGTGACTATCCTTGGTAAGTGTGAAAGCTAACACTAGCATTCACTAAGAAGAGCTTGAATGTTTGCAGGACACCATCATTGCTGTGTAATATATGTGGACAACTCATGATAGGCCTGCTATGGGTGGACTTGAGGAGGGGCATGCCATAGCATTTAATGAGATCAAGGACAAGCTCAACTTGGAGTGGAGGGACTGAAGTTTTTTCAAGACATTCCTATCAACAGTTCTTGCAATATGTCCGCTGTGTAACTGAATGCCGGTCTCCGACTAGTAACCTGCAAATGTACCCCTTTAATTAACCCCTTGGTGATGGAATACTGCCGTGGTACCTCTGGACTTTCAAAATTTAGACACCACTATTGTCCACATTTTAAACAAAACTTGTTTCAGCAGTATCTAGCATGACAAAAACCTGTTTGGACTTCAGTTGCCACGTGAAATAGCAGATTAGCGTCAATAAGTGCACTATTGTGGGACGTCATTGTGGACAATTGAGCGGTAGCACGCTACTACAGAAGAGCCCACACGTATATGTCCCACAGCCCAACGATTTCCAGACAGGCGAAGGAATGAGCACCATCGCAAATTGCACGGTCTGTTTGGGCTGGCCACCTTGAAGATTTGTCCGCTGGATAAGTGGAGTGTAGTCTACAGTCAGAAAGACATACAATACATTGTTTGTGTACATGTGCTACTCTAGAGTGTACTGTAAAAAAGGGGCCATTTTCGTATTATGGGTAATCTTTTGACAAAAGACGCAGACTTCCAAATTCTTTCTCACTAATTGCTATTAACTTTAGCTGCCAATCTCTTTTTGATCTTTTTTAAAGATCTCCGTGGAAGAAGGAAAACCTGCATGTAGTTTGGATCTGTGTATTTTGTTTTATATTTCAGAAGCCTGAAATTTTCACGAAACCCATCTTAACTTAGTACCACAACTACATGTATGGTATTGCAACACGATGGCCAATGCACAAATCCCTTACGGCCTGTAAACACTTTTGAGTGATTTGAGTGATTTGAGTGATTTGAGTAAACAAAATTTGAGTGACAATGCATTATAAGGCTTTGTGAAATCCACCCCAAGTGCCCTACAAGTTCCAGATTTGCATTTTTGTTTAATTAATCAGTTTATACCATTTTCGTATTTCATTTTTTTAATTCATTATTTTTTTCAGATGAAGAAAAGCCTCAGATAGTAAACTGTTCAAGGGATATAGAGGTAGCAACAGATCCCGGAGAAGACTTTGCCACTGTGAGTTGGCCTGAGCCCCTCATTACAGACAACTCTGGCAATGTTAGTGTGGAGAAGTCAATGTCTGCCTCATTGACCACCTTCACTGTAGGCCCGGCTACAGAGGTGCGCTATGAGGCCCGGGATGCATCTGACAATGAAGCTGTCTGTGCTTTCAACGTTACAGTCATTGGTATGTGTTCCGAGTCCTGGACCTAATTCCATAGACCTGCTTGAGCCCCTAAGACCCCTAGCCAAACTCCACTTTTATGCTAAGCACCGAGTATATTTCATTAAAAAAATGGATTTGGCCTGCACATGGGTACCATGTAGCACAATATGAGCAATGGTTTAGCTGACAAGATGGCTGCACTATGACAGAAGACCTTGGTTTGATTCCTGCCTCATTTTCCACAGACAAACTAACATGTTTTAAACTTCTTAATTAATGAAAATTTCCAAGATTTTGTAAATCACGACGTTTTAGAGGGTCTGTTGTTATAATCCTAGTAGAAGCCTTTCAGAAAGGGCTTGCAACAATCAAAATCTCATACCCCTAAAACTTTGAGACTCATTTTACCATAACCAAAATTGAAATGTTACTGAATTCTAATAGTCAGCTTAGACTATTCAGTCAGTTTAATGGAATCGTTGAAAGCCTTATTTCTAAGTAATATTTCATCAACTTTGTTTTCTTTGCTTTCTGTTGATTTAATTGGTACATTGTTTTATTATTCTCTGCAGATGAGGAACTACCCACATTTTCAGGATGTACTCCCGTGTACAATGGTTATACTGAGCCTGGCTCAGAATTTGGTTCCCCATCCCTCTCCATATCATGGTCAGACAACGTTGGTGTGACCTCCAACAGTAGCAATTATCCACTCACTGGTCATTTGTTTAGCATTGGTGATACAACTGTTACAGTAACTGTCAGTGATTCTGCTGGCAATTCAGCCAACTGCTCATTCACTGTAAGAATAGAAGGTAAGATATCAATTATACACCCAAGCCCATGAGAAAATTACAATGTCTTGTGGTTAATGAAAATGTTTGTTTTCATGATAAACTACTTTAAAACCCTCTGGGAAGGGACTCTGTATGCACTGACACACCAAATGTACATGAACTGACATCCTGACCCTCCCTGACCCTTCATGACTTTGTAAGTAGGTCCATACCAAGTAGTTTAGAGGGGGGTTCACTTCCTCAGTCCCTCTGAGAGGGATGCAAGAGTCAGGCGAAATCACCAACCCTGTGCCCTGCCATAGATTTGTGCACATTTCTTACCTACAATAGAAATGGGTTCTGCTATCTTGTTTCCCAATATACCTGGATAGGTTCCAGCTACCCCAATGTTTCACAATTCAACAGGCTGCCTTATCTTTAGACCAAATGCGTACCGGTACTGTAGTTTGTTTATAGCGCTCTATGTTAGTACCCCATCTACATGTATTTAATATGTAGTACCCCTCTTTTGCAACATCTCTCCGGAGTGCGGAAATGCAGGACCCCATGATGTGTTGGTATTGGCCCATGGCAACAGAGAGTAGGTGACTGCCAGTCACTTTCACAATGATACAAGGATTACACCTTTTCCTCTTTTTCAGATGATGAAGATCCAGTCATTGCTAATTGTACGGAGGATATTGTTGCCAATAACAGTCTAGGGTCAGCAATGGCGTATATCGAATGGACAACTCCATTAGCAATGGACAACTCTGGCTTTGTGACCTTGACATCAGACAGAGCTTTGAATGGAATGTATCCAATTGGTGAAACACCCATCACCTACACTGCATTAGACCCATCATACAACGTGGCAATCTGCACTTTCACCATCACTGTTCTAGGTAAGCTGTCATGCACTGATATATATAGTCTCACCCATGGACATCTATTGTCATACCAGTGGCTGTAAGGTGTACCCATGGTCACATGTACATGTATAACCACACCCAGGAAGCCACTCATTGACACCCATGAACATGCACATGGACACGCCCATGGACACGCCCATGGACACGCCCATGGACACGCCCATGGACACGCCCATGGACACGCCCATGGACACGCCCATGGACACGCCCATGGACACGCCCATGGACACGCCCATGGACACCCCCATGGACACCCCCATGGACACGCCCATGGACACGCCCATGGACACGCCCATGGACACGCCCATGGACACGCCCATGGACACGCCCATGGACACCCCCATGGACACGCCCATGGACACCCCCATGGACACCCCCATTACGAACGCCCCCATTACAAACGCCCATTATCGTGCCAATAATTAAGCCATCTCATAATGTCAAGCTGCTACACACTTGGGATGGCCTCAGGCTCTTGTAAACTGCAATTGTACAAAAAGAGGAAAGTCAGGGAAAAACAATAAGACATTCAAATTACAAGTTGAACTGTGCATGCTTTGTTTTCATACAGCATGCATTGTGGTTACACACTATAGTCATCATTTTATTGCCTCACAACACTGGTCTATACATGTAGGTCTAACAAAAGGATGAAACTGAAAATTGTCAAGTACATGTACTTATGAAGCATTCACTTCCATTGCAGATGTTGAGGACCCAACCATCCAGTGTCCTGCATCGATTCAGGATTTCACTGACCGCGGGACAAACATCAGCATAGATTTCCCAATGCCCACAGCTTCAGACAATGATGTGTACAGCATTGAGTTGTCACATGAGCCTGGATCCAACTTCTCCATAGGAACACATGTAGTGACAGCCACAGTGACGGACTTATCCGGCAATCAGGCAGAATGCACCTTCCAAGTTATCATTTACCGTAAGTCTGGAACACAAATCTTAAAAACTTCTTCACTCAAGAACCATTCCCTTGGAAATTCCAGGGAAATGGAGACCGTTTTTGTCACACTTTAGTTGCTTACCCCGGCAATTTCCCAGGAAATTCCAAAATCCAGGGGCTTTGCCACCCCTACGTGGGAGCACATACAGGTACCGGTAAGTACAATAACCCCTTAGGCAGTCAGACAAAGTGCTTGGTGCACATTGCTAATGGTACATGTAGGTTGGGTAACAACCAAAGATCTTATAGCGTACAAAGTGTGCAAGATGGATTACTAAGTGAAGTACGCACTGGACACCATTTTATCTAAGGGATTTGTGACCCGGCACAGCATAATGAGGAATAACCCCATTTTTTGAGATTTTGAGGTTTTCTAATGATGTGAAAGAGTATACCATTAACTTTCAAATGATATCAAAATTTAATATCCTCTAATACTTACAATTTCCGAAAATACAAAAAAAAAGAAAATTGATTTGTAATCGAATTGTGAAGATACTTTAACTTCAGGCGTTGTTTACTCAAAAAGTGTTTTGGTGGGATTTTCCTCATGTCGTTGTGCCGGGTCACATTTATCGTCTACTTTTGTTGCGCACAAGAGTAAGCTATCTTGCGCACTTCGCGCGCCATATACTGTAGGATCTTTGGTTATGACCTTACTCAAACCCCATTCTCACTACAGGATATCGTTCTTTGTCTGTTTTCTTTGCAGCAACTGATACTGAAGAGCCAATCATCATTTGTCCGATGAACATCACAGAGGTTGCTGACTTTGGTCTGAACTCAACGGCAGTGACCTGGCCAGCTCCTGTGTACATGGACAATGAGGAGATAGTGACCTTTAGCCTCAGCATTGCCAATGGTAGCCTGTTCTTCATTGGTTCCACACAGGTGACTTATTTCCTTGCTGACCGTGTCGGCAACAATGCCTCCTGTGCCTTTGAGGTTGTCATCATTGGTAAGTGTATTTGCCAAATATTTGGATTCCTTTCCCTCAAGAGATCATGTCACTCCCAGATATTAGATTGCTTTTCCTTCCTCGATAAAACACAAAATTAGTGAACTCAAGTTCATGTTGCATGTATTCTTGTCAATGGGCAGGCTTGAAATATTTTCTTGCATTCTAATCTGCACTAGAGGAATTCATTTGACCTCATTTATTTTGATTAAGCAGTGACTATTTTTCACAAAGATAGATAGAGGGCCTAAAGTTTCGATCCTACCAGGATCTTCAAGTTTCCAAATTGACATTCACGCTGCCTTGGGAAGTTCCCACTAAAATTGGACTGTCAGGCCCTCTAAATGTTTAAGATTAAATCATTCAAGGGTTAGCTCAAGTGGCATAATTTGGGATTTGACATCTTGATCAAGGTTTTTTGTTTGTTTATCAGATATTGAGGCTCCTATCTTCGACAATTGTCCTATGGATATATTTGTGCCGCATGGAGCATCTCGCATTGTGAACTGGACACAGATTGAGGTCTCAGATAACTCGGGCCAACTTCTCAGCGTGACAAGCAATTACGATTCAGGGACAGAGTTTCCATTTGGTGAGACAGTGGTTGAGTATGCAGCAGTGGACGGGAGTGATAATGAAGCTGTCTGTAACTTCACCGTGTTTGTGGAAGGTGAGGCTGGCTGGTAGTGAACTACATCATGTTTATTCTTGGTTATGTGACAAACAAACATCATTCCACTTCCCAAACACATTCTTGATTTTCCAATCTGAAAGAACCTCTTGCACAATATGTATTCGTTCATAATAGAAATAACTATATAACATTTCTCCATATATGGTTAATATTGTGTGGAAAATTCATGGTTTACACCAAAATTCAAACCAGCTTTCCTACTACTTGTCGTTCCTGTTTGATGTCCCTCTAGTCTGTCTAACGGCTTTTATCCTTCGTCTATCTTCTACCATCCACCTGTACTTACCCATCCTACGACCTCTTTTCATCCTTACTATTCTGCCTGCAAGAAAAGTTCTTCCAGGGTAAAAATGTCAGGCTCACTTAATTTCTGTGATTTACAAAAAGGAGATTTCAACATTGCCCTTTTCTTTGCCAGTACTGACAAAAAACTTAATGGGACAATGAGAGGGCCATTGTGTCTTAATATACAGTAATATATGAAATCTAAAATTTAGTGGGCCTGACGTTTCGATCCTAGCAGGACCTTTCTCAAAGGCAGAGTGACAAGGACAAAACAGTTCTGTTTTGTCCTTGTCACTCTGCCTTTGAGAAAGGTCCTGCTAGGATCGAAACGTCAGGCCCACTAAATTTTAGATTTACTTTTTGGTAATTTTAGTCAGTAAGCAGTTTGCAACATTTTTGTATATCACCTTAATATATGAAATAACATAAAGTAACAAAATTTGGAAAACTGAGAAGACAGGAGATAGTATACGTGAGGATGGATTCATTCTTTGATATCTTGAGTTTGTTTGTTTTTACTCATGATGAAATAGACCAATTGTGCTAATCCATAATGGATTCAAACATTTCAAAAGCTGGAGGATCTGACATTACATTCCCAATAGGAGCTTTGCACAAACGCAGAATCATTCTGCAATTCAGCTTCTTCAGATTTGTGAATTTCTGCATCTTTCTAGTCAGGAGACAAGTGGCAAAAGTTTGTCCTGTAGTCTGTAGGTTTTAATTTTTATCACCTAAACTATCCGGTTCTTAACATATAGCTATATGAGGTATCTTCCCAAATACTCCTGCTCTGTAGCCGATTTCAAGAAAAGTTGCGTAAGTCATGCAGCATACAAATGTTGCGTAATTCTTGCACCTCTATGACTCTTTTCAGCAATATTTAGAAAAGGCAGCAAAATGTTGCATAAGTTATGTAACAAAATGTCGCGTACGCAACATTTGAAGTTTCTTGAAATTGGCTGCATGTGGGTAGGAGCACTGGTATGTCAGGCCACAGGTCTCTGGTTCACATCCCTGTTCATTCATAAGTTTTTTTCAATTTTTCAAATGTTAATCATTTGCTTACAAAAATGCATTTAGCAATTAAATCATAACAAGTTAATCAAGTAAAGGAAAAACTTACTGGGAACTTTTGAACAATTATGAAAAATGTCAAAGAAAACTTTGACTGGACTGGGACTTCATCCTCTGGTTTTGCGTACCAGCAGTCTTACCATCGGAGCTATGCTGCCTTTAGATGGCGGCCTAATTATTATTTTTTACTAAATTTCCCAGATGCTGAGGCACCAACCATCATGGATTGTCCATATTCTGAGGAGTATTTCCTGACTGCTTTGAATGAGTCGTCTGTTGTGGCAACCTGGGCAGAGCCTGTCATATCTGATAATTCTGGCAACTTCACTGTGGACCAAGACTACTTCTCTGGTGATATCTATCCCCCTGGCAATACTGAGGTTGTCATAATTGCCGCAGATGCCACTGGCAATACCACAATCTGTGCCTTCAATATCACAGTCACGGGTGAGAAAAACATTAACTTTAAGATTTTCCACTAGTATCTAGCCTAGGTTGGATTTCCCAACAAACACCAGGTTCTTTGCTCATTCACTTCCAGAGCAAATCAAACATGTATCTGGATATATGGATGATGGAGATGAATGACTGTGCCAAGCTTTGAATATGTTTGGTTCTACTTGTAAAAGTTGTTCAAACTTGGAATTCACCAACAAAACTTGGGACACAGTGAATCCTTAGACACTAAACTTTAGGCATAAGGCATCTTAGACAAAGTCAATAGTACACAGCAAATAGGAATGGACAATGGGTTGACCATAGCACTATCCACCACTGCCTCCACAGCTATTGGAGTAGTGTTTCCATCTAGTACTGTCTGGTAACCATTTGGCTATCTCATAGTAGCACAATTGTTACCACTATTCTGGCAATTCATGTGGCTTTGTCATGCTTCATATTGCTTAAAATTTGGATGATAGTAGTGCCAAAATTCGGAGGACCTGTCACAGAGTAGCACCAGCACTGCTATAAGTTCCAAGCACAAAGTGGTTAACATGTAACCTATATGTATGAATATGCAATACCAGTAATATAGCTGCATTGCACTGCAACAACTATCATGATCACACTCCCATTTTTTTAAGACAACAATTTTAAATAATTGGATGGGAACTTGTTAACAGGTTAAGCCAGAGGTGTTTGGATCAATCCTTGGTTCAGTCAGCTGTTGACTATTTCTGGAACACTAATGGAATTTGTTTGTCTTTTTGTGTTTCCTTTCCTTTAAAAATACTTTGTGCAGATGTATTTGCCCCAATCTTCAGTTTTTGCCCGGAAGATATAGATGAGTCCACAGATGCCTCCCTGTCCACGGCTAACATCTCCTGGATTACTGCCCAGGCAATTGACAATTTAGGCATAGCCTCTCTAGTCTCTACCTACCAACCCAATAGTCTATTCCCTGTGGGACACTTCTTAGTCAGCTACACAGCTGTGGATATTTCTGGACTGGAGAACAATGGCACATGTTCTTTCAATATTACTGTCCGTGGTGAGTACAGTTATCAAGGATACAAAAAGGAACAATATTCTCACACTTTAAACATCTAAACTGTGAAAAAGGGGAAAAATGTCATTTCGCTGTGAAACTAAAAAGTCGTGGTAATTTCACTGTGCATTTTACAGTGAATTCACTGTGAAAAAAATTGCCTCTCTGATAAGGATATCTTCAGGTCACTAAAGAGACCAAGAAAATTCTCAGGGACTGCTAATTGGGGGATGGCTAATTAAATTATAAGTAGGAACCCCCATCCACCATAGTGGTACTGTATGGTGTCCTTGTAACTGTCACTCCCAGATACTACTAAATTACCTCTAGCCATTTACCACCAGGAATGTGGCCTTGGAGACCACTGGTGAAAACACTGTGAAAATGCCTTGAAAACTATTGGCTGTGTGCCATGAAATAGGGGTGAAAACATGATGAATTTTCTTTTCACGGCTAAATGACATTTTCACAGTTAAGATATTCAGTGTCAATCGTCTTGCTGACTAATATGGTCACAATTATTCAAATGTAGAAAAAAATAGAGGAGTTTACAAATGTTCTCAAATGCAAGATGTTTTTGAGAACACTCCTGCCTTTGAGGAGGTCCTGCTGCCATTGAAATGTCAGGCTGTAGACATTTATTCAAACTTAAAGGTTTACATTAATATCAGGGAATGAGGCCTCAGTTGCCAATGAGACAGACGTAACTAACATTATTTGAGTCACAGAACAAATTTTGTATTCTACAAAAGGTAGCCTGAGAATTGTTAATGAATTAAAAGGTGGTGTTAAGATGTGGAATTAATTGCCTTGATCATTTAGAGACATTTGGTTTCTAGATTTGAACTGATAAGAATGTAATTCAATTCATTTCTGCATGAGTGCTTTGCCCGAGTGGCTGCTGTTAACCCCCCACCCCCTCCCCCCAAAAGAAAGAATGAAAGAAAAACCAGGCAGCTCAGGTTGGATTTGAACCTGCAACTAATGTTTTCTAGTGCAGATGAATTCATCACATGACCTCAACCAGCTTATTCAGTGGTCAAGTGGGAGATGTGTGCTCAATCAGTGTTGAATAGGACACGATCTCATTGTTTTAAAGCTAAACATGCTGGTCTGCCTGGGCTCATAGGGATGTACTGTAGAGTAGTGTCCAAGTTAGTGATCCAAGGAAATTGTTTGGTTTTGCAGACACTGAGGCTCCAAGTGTTATCTGCCCAGCAAGCATAGAGCTGAACACACACCCTGGGCTGAATACAGCCTCCCACAACTGGACAGTGCCTTCGCCCACAGACAATGTGGAAGTGACCATTATCAACTCAACCTATGCACCCAATAGTAACTTCACCATAGGCACAAGTGAGGTGGTCTACAGGGTATTCGATGAGGCAGGCAATGAGGACTCCTGTTCATTCACTGTCTCAGTCAAGGGTAAGAACTAAGAAAGCATTCCTTTGCCAAACTCAAAACAAAAATTAGGGCGGAGAAAAGATAGCGTTTTGACCTTTTTTCCCCCTTTGAACTGCACATAAATACCCAGCATTCCATGCTGGGGTCAGTTTGTTCGGCGACCTTACGTAAGCGAACAATGCTATTGAGGCTTGTCTGCGGTTTGTTCTCATCAGCTACCAGTCTATTGTTTGACTGCAGCAACATAGGAGGCTGTCCCTTTGATCCACTGGTCGTTTGAACTCAATTCTTTGTATAGCTGCTTTGTGTGCTGCAATTGATAGTGTGCTGGTTAGATCGGCCTTTACTTTGATAGTTCCCCTTTAATTTTTCTCTCAGATGAAGAGGTGCCAATGTATCTGAATTGCCCTACTAATGTCACTGCTAACACGGACCCAGGCAGAGATTCTGCGGAAGTATCTTGGGATGCATTGGTTACCGTGGACAACAGTGGTGCCATGGTCACTCCAATAAGCAACGACCGCTCTGGAGACAGATTTCGCATAGGGTCCACCAGTATAACCTATGTAACGTTGGACCCTGATAACAATGTTGGCTACTGCGTCTTTGATGTCATTGTGATTGGTGAGTATTTTTCATTCTGCACTACTTATAAACACGCCATTCACAACTATTGTCCATATTTTGAACAATTTTTAATACACTGTACTGTGAGGCATGCCTGTTATTACATCAATTATATGCTGAATTGCTAGATTTGTAGCAACAATTGCATTATTGAACAACACAAAAGGCTCTCTATTTCATTTATTTTACCGATTTTTCAGCAAGTTTGGAAAGTGGCACAAATTTGAAATTAAAAGAACAGAACATCTAAAAAAAGGTTTGAATCAAAAGGTTGAATGAAACTGGAAGCCAAGCATGTAAAACTACCGGGGTACTCTTCCTGACATGTCTGAGCACTGCTATTAGGAACAAACAAAAGGAGAGGAATCAGACTGTGGCATATCTGCACAATTTATGAGTAGTGTGTGGATCGGTCATGAAATGGTGCACAGCAACTGAATTGGGTCTCTCTTAGTGTCAGGCTGGATGTAATGTGGCTGATCTGTCAAATAAACCTTGTTTTGCACCCTCACAGATAATGAGGTGCCAGTCTTTGTTTACTGCCCAACAAATGTGGATGCGATGGTGCTGCAGCGAGGTGGCACCACAGCAATGGTCACATGGACTACACCCACTGCCAAGGATAACTCCAAGTCTGTTGATATATTGCCCATGGAGATGTTACAGGGAGAGTATTCCCTGGGCACCCATCACATCATGTACCAGGCCTCAGACAACTCTGGCAATACCGCCGACTGTTCATTTTATGTCAACGTGTACAGTAAGTACTGTATTCAATTCATGTTGAGTAGTTACGATGGCTATTCGGCAGTGTTGTGGACCATTTGGTTACCACAGTTGACCTGACAATCAGTTCATTCCATTCCGCTTCTTTTCCTTCCTCAATACTGTCACCCAACATCACACCTGTCCACACCAGCCAACACCTGTCCCTATATATAGGAAGGTTTGCGGTGACACCATGTATCAGGTCTCTTAAAGGAAGAGGTTTGGTTCTGAAAAGAACCTGAGGGTTCTTTTCAGAACCAAACCTCTTCCTTTAAGAGACCTGATACATGGTGTCACCGCAAACCTTCCTATATTGATTCACCCACCATGCAAAGCCTTAAGTCTCAATTAACACCTGTCCCAGCAAACAACTAGTACCATGCAATTCAGATCAACTGATTCAAAACAGTTCATTTGAATAGCAACAAAAATTTGACTGGAATTTGATTGGAATTCATGGTTTGATATGCTAGCAGCCCTCCACCAGTGCTGTGGGGCCTTAGCATTTTGTCACCTATCTTCAGGTATCCACGTCCCTATATTCACTCAGTTCCAAACAACTTTTTAAAACCTGATTACAGCAGTTTGGGGATCACACAAAGGGTACTCACTTTTTTTTAATTTTATTGTCAAACAAAAAAAGATTGACTGGGAAATTTAAAAAAGAATATGAAAATAAATATTTGCAGTTTAATTTTTCTTTCCTTTTTATTACTATAAAAATCACCAGCAACATAAGTGCTTAAATCTTTAACTTTGCAAGGATCATAGCAGGCCAGATTTTGGTGAGCTGCAAAGCTACAGAAGGCTATGTACATGTACAGTAATTGTACTATGCATCCTGTCCAGCCATCTTGATGTCAGAATGGTCAGCTGTCCACATGAATTGCCCAATGGTTGCTTGCTGTTATTTACAATTGCATTGGTGTGATAAACATTCTCATTTCATTGCTTTGACATGCATCTGTTGGGAAACCTGAACAATGGTGTTTTTATTCTCATTAGAAATCAATATATTAAAGTTTTGGTATTGCTCAGTTTTCAGTGATAGCTTTGTTACCTTCATGGATGGTTTGGATTAATTTGTTTCATGTTGTAAACAGATTTTATGAGATTGTAGTAAGCCATGACAATGCTGTTCTAGTTATATGCACCTATCTGTATATTTCTTGTGTGCTTTAGATATGACAGAGCTGTCCATAGCCTGTCCCCCAGACTTGATCAAGTCAGCTGATTTCAATTCCAGCACGACCCTCATCAATTGGCCCCAGCCTCTATTCAATGGATCACTAACAGACAACATCACCTCATCCCATCAAAATAATAGCTTTTTTGAGGTTGGCCAAGTGATTGTTACTTATACTATCTATGGAGCTGATGGTAACAATGCCTCATGTGACTTCCTAGTCATGGTCACAGGTATAGTAGTAATTCACCTTTACTTTTAACCAAAATATCTAGCCAGAGTCATCCAGTATGAGTCTCAAGTCAGTCATAACACTATGAACATCTAAACCGTGAAAAAAGGGTGAAAATGTCATTTCGCCGTGAAACTAAAAAGTCACTGTGATTTCACGGTGCATTTTACAGTGAATTTACCGTGAAAATAATTGCTTCTCTGACCTGATAAAAGCGTGAATATCTGGGGTGGCAAGCTCCAGCCTTGAGGTATGGCTAATTCAATTACCAGTAGGGACCATGGCACCAGCCCCCATAGAGGTACTGTATGGTATCCTTGTAACTGTCACTCCCAGATACTTCTAAATTGCCTCTAGCCATTTACCACCAGGAATGTGGCCTTGGAGACCACTGGTGAAAACACCATGAAAATGACTTGACTAACTGTGTGCCATGAAATAGGGGTGAAAACACGGTGAATTTTCTTTTCACGGCTAAATGACATTTTCAGCCCATTTTCACGGTTTAGATGTTCATAGTGTAAGATGCCTTTCAATTTGTTCCCATTTCCTTAATTTGGGATAGTTTTCTTGGCTCCCATTCACTAGTCATAGGCCTACCTACAGAGTACATCAAGTGAATTGGTTGAGTAAACTGTTGAGTGAAAATCATTGAAACAACTCATATAGTCCAGTAGCCCATTATGAGACAATAAAAAGGCCAGCCAATGTGCATACATTTCTGAGCATTCTCCTGATAATAGGAGAGTACTTTCTGTCAATAATGTTGAGTTACCAGCTCTTCTCCCAATAGATGACTCTGCAATGTGAATCCACCATGCAAACCTCCCCCCTTCTATGCAGTTATTTGATTCTCATGCACCCCAATACACCAAAACAGATTGTAAAAGCTGCCAGCTGTCGATTACAATCTGTTTTAGTGTGCATGGGACGGTCACACGGAATTATCCAATTTGAAAAATTGGCAAAGAAAACTTTAACTGGCCGAGGGACTTGAACCCTAGACCTTAGGACCAATGTACCAGTGCTCTAACATCTGAGCTATCCATCCCTTAGATGGATAGCTGGATACATGTACCGGTAGGTCAGATGAAAGAGCACTGGTGCGTTAGTTCAAAGGTCTCGGGTTCAAGTACCGGTCAAATCAAACTTTTCTTTGCCAATTTTTTCAAATTGTTAAAAAGTTCCCAGTCAATTTTATCTTGGTTTGTTTGAAGGAATTATCCATTGAAGCTTTTATACAAAG
Source organism: Luidia sarsii (assembly GCA_949987565.1). NCBI lineage: Eukaryota > Metazoa > Echinodermata > Asteroidea > Paxillosida > Luidiidae > Luidia > Luidia sarsii. Next base: position 2,959,894 of record OX465121.1, read on the forward strand.
TACTCACAATTCTCCTCTTGTTCTGGTCTCCCACCTCCATGCTATCAGATGACGAGAAACCAATCATCTCTGATTGTCCGGAGGATCGTAGCCTGCCCGCATTGCCTGGAGTGGACTTTGCCAGCAGCAGTTGGCTGATCCCAAAGGCCGCTGACAATGTAGGTGTGGTCCGCTTCAACTCCAGCCATCAGAGCAACCAGACATTCCCCAGTGGTGCAACCACTGTCACCTATACTGCTGTGGACATGGCAGGCAACCAGGCAACATGCTCCTTTAATGTCACCGTGTTTGGTAAGTTCAAATGATGTCCCTCTGCAGCTAAGGGCTGGGTAGCTCTGGTGGTAGAGCACTGGTAGCACTGGGTTCAATTCCTTGTCCATCAAAAAAGATCATTGCTATTTAAAAGAAAAATTAGAATGAAAATCTGATTGGACTCACTTGAACTCGAGCGTTTTGTTTAATGTAACGGTACCCTTGCCATCAGAGCTATCAAACCTGTAGATGGTGGTCTTCCCAAATAGTGAACTATCTTTGCTGGCTTTTAGTCAGAAGCAGTGTACCATTGGGACTGCACAGTTATCTCTCTCACTGCTATCAGATGGAAAGAATGGGATGAAGGATAACCCTGATACTCGGATATGAGTGGGAGCCAACAACTACATTGTGTACTTGTAAGGGATCAGAATCTCTGATCAAAGCATCAATTTATTGTCAAATCAGGCAGCAGTATTCTTGACCTTGATGCAGCTTTTTTAAGATGGCTGTTTGTGATGGACTCTGTGAAATATGACTCACACTGGAGTAGCATCAGGATCAGGAAATATAAACCAAAATCAAAAATGATTCTCAACCAATTGTTGTCACTCCCAGAACTTTCAGTTGCCCTGTGTTTGGAAAAATGATCGATGTGCTAGCACATTTAGGAAGTCCTAGGTACATGTACTAGAATGCAGTTGGTACATCCATCAACATAGCCTTGTTCATACCCTGGTCCAGTCCAACTCTAGCTATTGCAAACAATTTATGAAATTTACAAAGAAAGGATGACTGCACCAACACATGAAACCATGTTTGACACATCAGAGACGTCCAAACAATTCCAAGAAAAATGCAAAGCAGTGTGATAGATGGCTGATATTAGCTTTCTGAAATTTCCATGGTCTACCTCAAGGGAACATTTCAATAATACTTACAGGGATGTGCTTTTAATCAAGGGCTGGGTAGTTCATGGGGATCCAGTGACTGTGCAGATTTGTCAAAGCCTTTTAAGACAACTTATGCATATAATTGAGGCTTGTGGTGGTCCCCATGCATAGATTTTGAGTTAAATTCCATTTGTGTTTCCAATGTACCAAATATGTAGAGTCTTTATAAGTAAGAAAACACCTGTCTATTTTCACCACCGACACCTCTGCTGGAATGTGGACTCACCCTCCCTGCCCCTGGATACCAGGATGCAGTGGTTTGTGATCAGGTTGTCCAGCTTCCTTCAGTGCTGTCTACAGCTTCAACTGCTTTCCTCTATCCTTCTCATAGTTTTGAGCAACCCCAGCCTTACATTTGTCCTTGATTTCTATGGTTCTGTAGATGATCAGGACCCAGAGTTCACCTTCTGCCCCACCCTCATGGTGATAGAGACAGACTCCAATGGGACGTGGGTGGCCCCAACATGGGACACTCCCAATGCCACAGATAACTCTGGCCAGGTGACCGTGACCACCTTGTACACAGGCTCTATGTTCCCACTAGGAACAGTCAATGAGACTGTCACATACATTGCCTCTGACGACTCCAACAACACAGCCACTTGTGTCATCTATGTAACAATTATAGGTGAGTATCTATCATAGCTCATTCCCCATGTACAATTTTCTCAGCGTATATACAAAAATGTAATACTGCAAACTGCTTACCGACTTAATGAGCAAAATGCATCGTCTCAAAAACATAGAGGGCCTGACATTTTGGTCCTAGCAGGACCTTGTCACTTTCAACTAAGTGTAGATGAACAGTGGAATGGCACTATAACGAATGCCGGTATCCTGAACATTTGGCTATTACGAACATGCCCTTTAGCTCCCAATTTTTTAGTTCAAAAAAATGTGGCTGCAACTGCTATACCAAACAATTTTCATGGATCCTGGGATGTTCGTTATAGCGACGTTCCACTGCATTTGGCTGATTTCTTTGTCTGTTATTTGTAACTACAAATGTTTTGATTTCTTTCAGAGAATGTTTAGAAAGCCAAAAGTAAGAGATACATGTATATCATCTAATCAATGACCACAATTATCTATGATTCATCGTGGTACCAACTGCTATAGTAGGCTACCATATACAACCTTTTGCCATCTGATGGTCTGCACTTGAAAGATGGAGAACTTTGCGAATTGAAATCCTACCTAAGCTGCCTGTAATTTTTCGCAGCTAGCAGTCATGCAAAGCACTGAGCATAGTGCTATTTACACTGTTGAGTGGGGCAAATCTACATGTACATTGAATCACATTCTCCTTGATCCAAATCATACATCTCATTCAGATTTCACAGATTTAAAAAACGAAGAAATCTTCATATCAATTACATTCGCCTCAATGCTAAACATGAAGACATTTTAAATCAATTACATTCACCTCATTGCAAAACATGAACACATTTTAAATCAATTACATTCACCTCAATGCAAAACATGAACACATTTTAAATCAATTACATTCACCTCAATGCAAAACATGAAGACATTTTAGATCAATTACATTCACCTCATTGCAAAACATGAACACATTTTAAATCAATTACATTCACCTCAATGCAAAACATGAAGACATTTTAAATCAATTACATTCACCTCAATGCAAAACAAGAAGACATTTTAAATTTGAAACTGCAGTATTGATTTTTGAACTACTGAGGTGAATTTGATCCAAGTTAAGATCCACAGTACTGGATTGACCTCTCCTTTTGCAATCTTATCTACCAGATGGTACCCCACCTACGATTGAAAACTGCCCCACTGATGTCACTGTGTACACTAGCCCAGGCCTGTCCATTGGTCAAGCTAACTGGACAGAGCCACAGGCCCGAGACAATGGGGAATTGGTCAGCTTTGATCCAGACAGAGTCCCTGGTAGCAACTTTACTCTGGGCAACACTACAGTCACCTACACAGCTGTTGACTCGCGTGGATTGGCCGCTGAGTGTAGCTTTATTGTCACAGTTGTAGGTAAGCAAGAGTGAAACCATTTGCATTGACTTCAGTCAAGCTGTGTCTGCATGATGTCTTCTACCTATGGGCTCCTCTTTGTTTCTTCCCTTTCCCCTTCTTAGCCATCGCCTTGAGTGGCCTTTTGGGCCTTTTGATTGGCATTCAAGAAGAATGAAACCCAGAGAAAAATGTTGGCTTATCTGATTGTACGTTAAAAACAACCTACAATTACATATGTGCTACTCACCTACGAGTTTCATAAAGAGGGAAAAATCATGGAATTCTGTGGTCGAATTCACGTTCCTGCAAACTGCCATCATTTTGAATGGCCCGCCAGTCACTGCGGGGGGATGACATCGCAACGGAAAACTCCCGCATGGGCCCGGACGAATGTACCCCTTACTATACTGCGTGCAGTTTGTATACACTCGCGAGCTGAATGATGGTGTACTGTCAGGCTTTTGGATGTCAAAATGTCAGCGGGAGAAAGTTGGGGAAATCTTTCCATGTAGTTCCCAACAAGGCCAAGAGACCTGAGTTGTTTAGGAAGTGGGCTGCGGCCATCAAAGTTGAGAAATTTCTCAAAGTCGGCTACAAATGATTTGTAGCGTGGTGATTGCGTATACCGGTAGTCTCGATCTACTGTACAAACACTTTTACACCTGTTAGCAAAGCTCTGTGTAGCTTATTGGGGTGTTAGGGGTCATGCACTTCCCTGCAACCTCACTGCAGCAGTGCATGCTATGCACACAATAGTGCTGGGACAGCACGTTGCGGTCAGTGACCAGGGAATAAACAGTGAGGGCGACTGGAGTCGCGTCGCCGATAGCGTGCAAATTGCAGGACAAATAAAAATATGGCACGGTACGTATATCCCCCCTTCTTCCTCCATGGTACCATACAGTACATGTACGGCATGTTCCTTCAATATTTTTCTTGGCTTCGAGCCGGTGAGTTTGGCCAGCAATCCTCCTCCCAATTAATCCTCCTCGGTGAAGTGATCGCACAAATCACATTATTTCCTCTGTATTTGTAGCTGACTTTGAGAAATTTCTCAACTTTGATGGCCGCAGCCCAATTCCTAAACAACTCAGGTCTCTTGTCCTTGTTGAGAACTGCATGGAAAGATTTCCCCAGCTTTTTCCCCGCTGGTATTTTGACATCCAAAAGCCTGGCAGTACACCATTGTTCAGCTCGCGAGTATATACATGTACTTGTATACATGTAGTAGGGGTACATCCGTCCGGGCCCATGTGGGAGTTGTCCGTTATTATGTCATACCCCCTGCAGTGACTGGCGGGCCATCACCTTGAGTGACCTTTTGGGCCTTGTGGTTGGCATTAATAGATGTCTTTCTAACCTTTGATCTCCTCCTTGTTAGTTCCCCTTTTCCCCCTTCTTGATTGGTCCTTTGAGCCTTGTGGTTGGCGATTGCCATGCATCACTATTAGTTCAGGAGATAATCTTTGGGATTACATGATTCATTTCTTATACATGGTGTCAATGCAAAACTGTTTTTGACAAAACTGGTTTTGTTTTCTTATTTATTGGAACAGATAATGAGAAGCCTAAGGCAGCAGATTGTCCAGTGGACTTCAATGGTTTCAGCACTTCAGGAATGACCACCACTGTCTTCTGGACACCACCATCATTCAGCGATAACGTTGATGTGATGAATGTCACGTCCAATTACCAGCCATATGATACATTTCCTCTAGGCCCAACCCAGGTGGTCTATGAAGCTGTAGATAATGCAGGCAATGTAGCCAACTGCACCTTTATCGTGGATGTTCAAGGTAAGGCCTACGTACAATGCCAACATTTATACATGTATGTTTGTCTCCTCCCTCTCAACTTGCTAGTAATGAAATTCTGTTTTCCTTGTATTGTTCCTCTGTTGCAGATTCCGGTGAACCAGAATTCACTTTCTGTCCTGGGAATGTAACCATTGCAACCAATGCCAATGGAACTCATGTCATACCATCTTGGGAAATGCCCAATGCCACAGACAATGCTGGTCCGCCTACCATTACCTCTAACTACAATGGCATTCCATTACTTGTTGACACTGAAAGACTGATCACTTACACTGCAGTAGACGGAAGTGGTAATGAGGCTACCTGCTCTTTTTACGTCATCATTACTGGTAAGTGAGAGGATTATGCTTGACTCTTGGATTCCATTTAATTTAATTCAATTTAAATGTTTTTGTTTAGTATAGTCTTTGTATGTAGTTTCTTCAGATCATGATACCTTTTCACAACCACAGTTCAGTTTACCACTTTCCTCTAATTCATTAAAACAGAAATAGATTCACTTGATGTTGCATGTAATCTTTATTTCTTAAGACTGGTTGCATCAACGAGACACAGACATATCTTATGCATGTTTATTCTGGGCCCAATTGGACATATCCAGTGATGCACACAAACATGGCCTGTGAACTATTCCTATATTTTAACCTGATTGCCAACAATATTTTATGTGATGCATTTTGACTTGGATTCAAATAATTATATTGCATGGCAACCTGGAGCTAATTTCATACAGTTGCACAAGAAAAGAAATTTTCTAAAGCACAAAAACCTTCCTTGGTAGAAACATGTTACCAAGTTCCACCAGTTTTTGTGTGTGTGCTAAGCACCCCATACTACATGTCAAGTAGAGTAAAATTTAGTGGGCCTGACGTTTCGATCCTAGCAGGACCTTTCTCAAAGGCAGAGTGTCAAGTAGAGTACACGCATCAAGTGAAATATGGTTGGCAATCTTCCCAGAGAAGAATTCTCTTGCTTAGGAAATGTTCATGTCGAATTAGCTTGAAATCTTATGAAGCATGGCTTCATACTGCTATGTCTTTTACTGCTTCAACAACTGTGTGAAATTGGGACTTGGTTATTTTCTTTGGATGGTTTATATTTGAAAAACATTCCTTGCTGTAGATGGAACACCACCAGTGATCATGAACTGTCCGAGTGACCTGACCTTCCCTAATGACCCCACACTGGCATCGGCTGTGGTCAACTGGACAGAGCCCATTGCCAATGATAACGTGGAGGTGGTCAGCTTTGCATCGAACATCAGTCCGGGCCAAGTGTTGGGCTTTGGCACTGAAGTGGTGACCTATGTAGCCACAGACGGACAAGGATTGACCGCTGTGTGTCAGTTTAATGTCACGGTCGAAGGTATGTGCACATCTATGCCACTCACATAACCATATCATATCTATGACTTAACTGGTTCATTTCCAAGAAAGATTAATCCAATTGTTTTTCGTTTTTGTTAAGCCTATGTTATAGAAGTATCTGTCCTTCAATCTGCATAATTATAGCTGATTTGCTCTGTGAACATGAGTCTGATATATCATTTGTGATGAATTGGTTTTTAGGTTTGGTTTACTTCTTCAGGCCCCATATTTTCATGGCCATCTTTAAGATGACTTGATTTTTACGTGAATATGCAAAGAAGCTAAAAACATAAGACAACACTTAATTAGATTTTGTTAAGCTAACAATTACAGTGCTGCCAAAACAATTTTTAAAAGTCCATGAAAAGTTTTAAAGTGATATTATCTTCGGAACGTATTGGTTGGTGGTTGCTAGAGCAATTGTAGAATACTTGAAAGAATGCCTTCTTTTTGTGGAAAATTAATTCAAATGATTGAATCTACTGACCAGACCATGGGAAGGATTTCTACATTACAGTCCTGCAAGGATCCTAACATCAAACCCTCCAAGCTTGCAATACTTGTTTCGATATGAAATGAAACGTTAGTACTGGACCAATTAAACAAAGATAAGAATGAGGTGATATTGAAAGGGTTTACTGTAGATTTACTTTAGTATTTTTATCATAACACTATTGACTAATTAAACTTCATTTATTTGTTTGTGTCTTTCACATGTTCTGCCTTACCAGACGTTGAGCCCCCAGTGTTGACAGGTTGCCCTACTGCCCTGGTAGCCACCACCATTCTTAACCAGGCTAATGCCTCTGTCTTCTGGCCGAGTCTATCCTCCTCCGACAACTCCAACACTGACCAGATGCAATCTAACTACCAGCCCAATGACATCTTCCCTATTGGTAAAACCACTGTTGTCTACATAGCTACCGATGACAGTGGCAACTCGGCAAACTGCTCATTCTTGGTCTCCGTCTTAGGTAAATAGTAGTTTGTTTGTGTTTGTTTTTTGTTTTTTTGTTTTTTGGGGGGAGGCAGGTCAGATGAGGAATGATCATAGTTACTTACAGACATATACAACTCATGAGCAAGACTTAACTTTGAGTTTGACTGAGTGTGATTTGTTCATGATTTGCACTCGGCCTCGAGTCAGGATAACAAATGAATTGGACTTGGACCTACTAACTTGGACTTATACTCGAACTTGACTGGCATGAGTTGTGACTGTTTTGAGATATGGAAGGACAAGACATGAGTTGATGATGTCCTCTTGACCAAGAAGTCATGATCCAACTCCAAAGAAGAGGAAAAAGGACAGATACTGTAGCATGCTATTTACATGTATATGAAGGCTGTCTACTAAGGTGAAGCATAGACAAAAAATTGCCTTGTCTTATGGCTTTCTCTTAGAATGAATTCTGATTGGCTAGTCATTGCTAGGTGACAATAACATCTCCAAAGTAAAAGACCAGCTTTACATTCCTAAATTGCTACTAAACAATAGAGCTTGCGTGGTAATTTGTCGTGTGAACCAAAAAGGGAAACAAATGTAGCCATGGTTTGAACAGTGATTTGGAAAGCTTTAATAAAAGGAGTGATTAAGTAGTAAATCCGCTGACTAAAACCCACTACATTGAAACAACAGAACGTAAATCTTTGCGTTGCTTTCTTTGCAGACTTTGAGGATCCTGTCTTCACTTTCTGCCCGGATGACCTGACGTTGAACCTTGAGAATGTAGGTGATAGGACTGCAGTTGCCTCCTGGCCCATGCCTACGGCCACAGACAATGCGGGACCACCGAATATCACCACAACCTACAACGGTCAAGCATTTGATGTGAACACTACTACCATGATCACCTACATTGCTGAGGATTCATCTGGTAATCCTGCAGACTGCACCTTCAGTGTCACCGTATTGGGTGAGTGTCATTTTCTTGGAATTGTATTTTTCAGTATAATACACCGATTCAATAGGCCACACCCACCATAGCAATTCGTGTCCACTGCATGCCCGCAACCACCGAAAGCACTGCATTGCACCCTGTATGGCAGTCATGGGCGTCGTAATCCCACCTGGCGTGAAGTGGTTAAGGATGAAGCTCGGGTTTGCAAAGGAATTGCCTCGTACATACGAAACAAAAGTAAACACAACAAAAAGCGTGTGGTAAAGAATACAAAATTTAAAACATTATGTAGGACAAAATGGCCGCAATTTGTCGGACCTTAAATCGAGTGTTGTGATTAGTCAATTTGTCAAGGGGCGTTGCCTACTGGATCGGTGTATTGGTGAGGTTTTAAGCATGGGAGCCTATCTAATAGCACCATCCATTCCTGTTCTACTTTCTATTCATTTCAATTTTAGAAATTGTTTAAAATGTCACTTTTTCTTTTCTTTCCTTTGTTTAAGAATTGTCTGGCTTTATTAATATAATTAACAAAGTTTCACTCCAGTCACATTCATTTTGCTATTTCTCAGTATAATTTGTTTATAATTGTCCATCTTACTTTTCTAAAAAATGAAGTTAGAAAGCTGAATCCGCTTTGTATGATCCCCAACATGCTGTTTCAAGGTTAACAACTTTCATCAGAAAATTTTGAAATCATGAGCAAAATCTAAGACTGGACCGGGACTTGAACCCTTTGGCTTAATGTCTTGGTGCATACTGGTACTGTACATTAAGCCAGAGGTCTCCGCCTCAACTCCTTGTCCAGGCAAATTTCCTTTGCCATTTTTTCAAGTTGGTTTCCTTTACTTTGTTTGATTGAATACTGTGAAGAATTAATCTAGTGGACATTAGGAAGATTAATTAGTGGGCCCCCGTATCAAGCAATATACTCAAATCCTATTTGTGTCTGTCCCGCAGATTCTATCCTACCTAAGATATTGCCATGTCCAGCAAGTTTCAGTCTGAACACTAGCCAAGCCATGGCAACTGCTGAAGCCGACTGGACAGTGCCAGAGGCCACTGACGATGGTCAAGTGGTCAACTTTACAGCCAGCCACATCCCACCCCTGACTCTACCAGTTGGGCAATATGTGATCACATATACTGCGGTAGATGACCAGGATTTGGAGTCGGTGTGCACATTTACTATCACAGTAGCAGGTTGGTGGTGCACAATCTCTTAAATAAACCTGTAAGGGCCTTATTTTTGGATCCTTACAGGACCTTGCTCAAATGCAGAATCACAAATCCAGTGACCATCCTCATCATCAAGATATCCCTGTAGACTTTCTACTTAGTTTAGAGTTCGGATTTCTCTCGTGAGAAGCCCTTATTGTGGAATCAATTACCAAATCAAATTTGCAATATCACTCCTTGGAAAACCTTAGAACTCATATGAACTCATACTTATTTAATCTGTTGTATTAAATGATATTGTCTGATTTCTTGCACAGACATGGAGGCACCTGTGTTCAACGATTGCCCAACCACCATCGTAGCCTTCTTGAATATGGGCTCTGACATGGGCAACCCTGTTTGGATGGAGCCCACAGCCACTGATAACATCGCCGTGGTATCTAGCAACTCTACATTCAATCCTAGGGATTCCATGCCAGCTGGAAGGAATACAGTGGTCTACACAGCACTGGATGCAGCTGGCAATCGGGGCACTTGCTCTTTCCAAGTCATCGTCATGGGTCAGTTCGCTTTGTCGCAAAATGGTTTTGGAGCTCATTTCCCAATTTGAGTTTGTTCTGTTTAAAACACGGGTGATAACATTTTTCAATTAGAGAAACCATGGAGCTATAATAAGAAAGGAGTTTGAACGACCAGTGGATCAAAGGGACAAACTCCCACGCCGCTGCAGTCAAACAATAGACTGGTAGCTGATGAGAACAAACCGCAAATAAGCCTCAATGGCATTAATCGCTTACGCAAGGTCGCCGAACAAATTGACCCCAGCATGGAATGCTGGGTATTTATATGCAGTTCAAATGGAGAAACAAAAATGTCGAAACGCTATCTTTTCTCCGCTCTAAAAACAAATTGGATGTCACCGGACGGTATTATTTCTTGCACGAACATTTAGACAATTTGTCCTGACAAACATTTTGCCCTTAGGAACTTTCTGCAAGCTTTCAAATTAATGTTTACTTCCTTTGTTTGTTTGACCAGCATTTCCCTTGACGGGAACAGATGATGTGATTTTATTACTCCAGTAAGGCAAAGTGCGGCGTGGCAGTCTGTGCTCAAAGGTCTTTATTACGGTCGCACATCTGAATGGGATTTGGCCGTCGATTCAAATTCCTTCCTTATTATAGCTCCATGGAGAAACACAGAATTGTTTTCAACAATTTGAAAAGATGGCCAAGAAATGTTTGACTGGAACAGGAACCCATGACCACTGGATTTGCATACCGGTGCTCTTACCTTCTGAACTATCTAGACCTTAAATGGTTACCTTCCCAAATAGTCAACTAGTCTTTGCAAGGGTTGGGGCCAGCCAGAAGCATTTAATTAACAACTGGCAGGTGATGAGATTACCGTATTAGTTTGAGGCTGTATTTTCAGATATACTATAGGATATTGATGATGGAGGGCTTATGCATTTGCTTCAAACATCGTCTTCTTTGGCAGCCTTCAAAGCTGACAATTGGCTACCATGAGCTGTTGTGCCCTGCATCAAGTACTTGGCTTGCATCAGATCCAACACTCCAGTCTCTGCTGTCAATCCATTGCTGCTTCTGACATTCCCTTCCTTTCAAATGTTTGGAATGCAGTATATCGCCATCTTCTTTTACTTGATATTTCCCCAAAAGAAATCAATTTCGATTTAAATTGTTACTACTTGATACTTTGTATCTTCCAAAACTGTTCAATTCAGATCTGCAAGATCCAGTCTTCACCACTTGTCCATCATTGCTGGATGTTGCCACAACAAGCAATGGCTCGTTCGCTGTGCTGTCCCTGGTCTATCCCAATGCCACAGACAATGCTGGACCACCCACAATCACCTCTGACTATAATGGACAACCTCTAGCTCTCAGTACCTCCACACTCATCACCTTCACAGCCACCGATGGCAACTCCAACACAGACACCTGTACTATCAATGTGACTATAACAGGTACACTGAAATCACACTTTTTTTTCTTCTTGAGAACGTCTTCTTTTTTTGTTTTGGAATCATTGTTGCAGTATATCAGTTACTCTTTTGAAAAAGTTTTTCCGTTTGAAAAAGGGCCCTTTGTGCATCGTCAATGGACCGTAACGGACTTGTGTGTGTGCGTGTACGGTGCTGTCAATCACTGACCGCAGACTCCCGCCTCCACTCCAGGCAGTCAAATCTGCGAGTTGGTCGGCCACAACCGAGCGTACAGATTACTGTAAAGAATGTGGGGGGAATTCCAATGCCAGACCGACGACAGTTGGGCTGTGTGGCATGCCAACACCATGTCTCCCGCGTGCTTTCAGCGGCAGCGCGGTATCCCTCGATCCTCCACAATAAAGGTCCCACAATTGCACAATTACTGCTGCTAATCTTGCAATTCGTGTGGCAACTTGCGTCAAAAAGGGCCTTTGTACTGATTTATATTGCTTTGTTCTAAGCTGAAAAGAGTCTTTGTTTAGAATGTGGACAATAGTGGTGCCCGGAATCGGACAGCCCCGTCACATAGTAAAGCCAATGGAGCTCCGGATTCGGAGGTCCCGGTGTTAAGTGGTTTAAGTAAAGTTGCATTATGCTTGAAATGGACATATCCTTACTGAGATGTGCTGAATTTGTTGCATGTAATTTAGTTTGTGGGAATTACTGCATGCCAAATTTGGCTTATTTTGGACAACAAATTTCAAATCTTACAAAAGGATACTTCATTCTTAATATAAGGTCTTTTATTCATAATGTTAAGTGATTTTTTTTATATCCAGGTAATGGAAATAAACTGCTTTTATGAATACTGTATGTTTGAGTTGTCCTAACACTAACAGTGGATGAACTGTGAAGCATTTTTACACCTAAATGAGCATGTATAAAAACTTGTGTTATTTGATTGACAAATAGATGGCACTCCACCAGAAATGTTTGATTGTCCGGAGAGCTTCTCTTTTCCCACGGCAACAAACCTGACTACAGCATCTGTCAGCTGGATTGCGCCCTCAGCCACAGACAACAGTGGGGTCCTCACTCTGACTTCCAACATTGCAAGTGGTAGCACCCTTGGTCTTGGATCTCACCAAGTCACCTATGTAGCCACCGATGCTGAAGGTCTGACCTCAATTTGCAGTTTCAATGTGACAGTATACGGTGAGTATTGTTGCTTAGAAAATCTACCCAAATGAGTTTTCCAAAAACTAAAGTGAAAGAAACACCCCAGTAAAGACTAGTTGACTATTTGGGAGGCCACCATCTAAGGGCTCAATAGCTATACGTTCATCCGGAGGTCCCCGTCCAGTCAAAGTTTTCTTTGCCTATTTTTTCAAAACTAAAGGAGTAAATGATCATTCAAAGAAAATAATGAATTTGTTCTCCAAAAGGTGTTTCTAGCAAGCAAAACAATTTAAAATGTAGACTTCATGGATTTTTGGTGAATTTAGATTTCTCATTTTTGTGTCCAGAATTTGCAAGCGCTCATTCCCTTTGGAACTGATAATCTCTTCCACTCATGCATGGCTGCACCCAAAATTGTAGTCCAAGAACATTAATTGGTTTCATTTCTACAATGTCTTTACAATAGAAGACTTTGCCAAGCAATTTTAGGATTCATTCCGGAAAGCAGAAACAGGGGCCTTAGCTCTAACTCTGGTATTTCCTATTATCCCTGTTCCGCTTGGTCATTGATTTGTGTTCCAATGCTCTTTGTATTCGGTTGTAGATGGATCACAACCACAGATCTCAGGCTGTTTCAGTCTTCTGGAAGTCAATGCCACTAGCAGTGTGGATGTAGACTGGACACCACCCACAGCTACAGACAATGTAGGTGTCACAGAGTCTGCTTCCAGCCACGTGCCCAATGCAACCTTTGCAGTGGGCACTCAGACGCAAGTGGAGTACAATTTCACGGATGCTGCAGGCAACACCGCAGTCTGCACCTTTACAGTTGTGATCTACAATGCAACTGCACCAGGTATGGCTGACATTCCCAGTTTTAAATGTTGTGAAGCAGAGTTTGAGCAATGAAGAAAGTGATGAGACAATATGAGTAGATTTGTTGATGGACTCTAGAAATACTTCTGACTGCTCATGGCCAAATGGTACATATGATTATTTATAAAGTTGTTCACTCCATGTTGAGCTTGACCTCTTTCTCATTATCGGTAAATGCTATTGCATGTCTCTCCTCCAGTCCAGCCACAGCTGGCCTATTAGAAGTCGTTATTGCCTGTTAGACAAGAGAGTGGTGCCAAATTCCATGTGGCTGCAACAGTTAGTCCAGAATGGTGTAATGAATATGTTAGAATCATTGTGCAAATGTCTTCATCACTTGACCACTCAGCTGGTTGTGATGATCACATGGTAGATTCAAATCTGTAAAGTGGCAGGCAATGCATTCTGACATAGATAAAAAAAAACAAATTTTTGACATTTTGTAATTCAATGACCTCTGCACTGGGGAGTATGAATCACAGGTTTGAATCTACCCTGACATGCCTATTTTTTTTTCAGCAGGCAATCTGGCAAGACATACATGTAGAGCATACAATGCTAATAATATGTGGTATTGTATCTATAGATAGGTATGATGTAATGGTTAGTGAGTGGGGGACTACCCTGTGAGGTTTTGATCACAGAGGGCATGTACTCCATGGTCTATAGGAATGTCTGCATGAATAGACTTGCGATATTAAACCCAAGCATTTGATGAGCAACACATTATTTGATATTACGATACAACAATGAATGTACATTTTCTTATGTGTTTTGTCTAGTTGACTACCCGCCAGCATTTACATCCTGTCCATCCAACATTACTGAACCCACTGAGCCTGGTCGCTATAATGCCACTATTTCATGGGTGACCCCAGTAGCAACTGACCGTGAGAGTACACCATCTGTGATGGGAACCAGTGAACCCAACACTGTCTTTGATCTTGGCTCTTATGTCATTACATATACGGCTACCGACTCCAAGATGCAAACAGAGACCTGTGTCTTCAGTGTAACTGTTGAAGGTAAATATAAGTTCTACTCACAGAAAGGTTTTTATTTCAACAACCTTTATTAGATAAAGCCTAGTATCATTTGTTGAAAGGATGAAATGCTGAGTGAATGAAGGGGGGGGGGGGTCTGCAGCAGTTTTGTCCAACTGAAATTATCCCATCACCATATACCGGTACTCTCTTGGCATTTCTGAATTAATGCAATAGTAGAACTCCATCAAATTTAACAAATCTTTCTCAGTCTCAGGTGTTGAAGGATTGTTTATAATCTTCATTAGTCAATGGTTTTTTAATCATCTGATGATTTTGATACTATGAAAAAATCATAGAAATCGTCTCTTCAAAGGATAAGGTAATGGGACAACAGACACCAGACTTTGATGTTTAAGCTGTCACAACTCCATTTAGCAACTCTGATTGGCCATTCATCTTATAGACCGAGAGAAACCAGTCATCGGTGATTGTCCACTAAGAGTGGATGTCGTATTGCCGCCATCCACATCAATGGTCCAGGCCACTTGGACTGAGCCCTCTGTCACGGACAACTCTGGAATGGTAAGACACGTTGCTCTTCTGTCTTGATTGTTATTTTCATTTCTAAACATCTGTCATCCAATCCCCTTCATACAACCTTACCACAAAGCCCTGGGTGCATCTGAACAGACTATGGTCTGGTGCTGGTCAAATTGCTGCGATCTGTAAACGTGAGGTATCGCAGACTGCGATATCTGTCTGTGCGGTGAAATCCAGACTCATGGTCATGTCATCAATGATGTGACAGGTCTACCCTGTCCACTCACTAAACTTGATCATAGTAATCTGATGTCTTGCTTCACCAACTGCCTGTTTAAGATATATTTTGTGATGATATGTTTACAAGATTCCAAGGCAAGTTCTTGAACACAGTGTAAGTGAAATCAACATTGCTTTTGATGATGCATTAATGTTGCAATTGCCTTTAAGTCTTCAACTTTGTTGGATAATCTTTGTATACTGAAGTTAGATTTCCATTTTGTATTAGATCATTTGACCCTGAATGCTGGATGACTCTTGTTAGGTTTATTGCATTCTGCTAACAAGTCTGACAATTGGCTAAGGCTCCCCAAAATTGGACAAGAGCTAGCACTTTATGCCAGACCATGCACTCGCCATACTGAGTGTCTGTTTCTACTTGGAATGCCTCTCTTTTTCATTTCATTTCTGCAGGTAACCCTTTCTTCCACTTTGAGCTCAGGAGCACGTTTCTCGGATGATACTGTGGTCACCTATACAGCTGTAGATGATGCTGGCAATACAGACAGCTGTAATTTCACTGTCTACGTGGAAGGTACAAAAACTCTTTCTGACCCTACCAAATATCATGAGCTTTGTTTTCCGAAGTTGTATGGCTTACTGGTAGAGAAAATTGTCTTGACATTTAATTTACAAATTTGACCATGTGATTTTGGAAATTGAGTTTTACAGACTTTTTTTTTTACGAACACATGATATATCAGAATACAGTTAAACTAGTTGAAAAAGTAGAACGAAAATATCTTGCTGATTGCTGATTGATTGTTTTTTGTTTGATTGATTGATTGATTGATTGATTGATTGATTGGTTGGTTGATTGGTTGGTTGACTTGTTGATTGATTCATTGACTGATTGATTGGTTGATTCATTGATTGATTGATTCATTGACTGATTGATTGATTGCTTGATTCATTGATTCATTGATTCATTGATTGCTTGATTCATTGATTCATTGATTCATTGATTCATTGATACATTGATTCATCGATTCATTGATCAAAAGTACAAGAATGTCCTGGTAAATTTGCATCAAGCGCCCCAATTTCAGTGAGGGTTTGTTCTACTCCATGTACATGTATAATCAATACGATAGATCACGGAATCTCAAAGGAAAATGTAACATGCAGAGTGCCTTCAAGAAAGTCCCTGGTAGCAGGACAATCTCTGACCCTCTATTTTTTCAGAGATAAATAGGTTTGAGCAAGTTGCGAGTTGGATTTCTGATGTTCAGAATTTAATCAGGTATTGTTGCTCTTATGATAGGTGATAAGCTACCCACTTTCACCCAGTGCCCAAACAACATTGTGGATACCACTCTGCCTGGCCAGAATTATGCAGAGGTGGTATGGGTGACACCTACTGCAGAGGATGATATCAGTACACCCGTCATTGTAGAGCAGAGTGGCTACACTCCAGGCAGCCAGTTTGCCATAGGCATCTGGCGTGTTGAGTATGTAGCCACAGACTCAGCCAGTCAGTCTTCAATGTGTCGTTTCAACGTGACTGTTCTTGGTAGGTCCCCCCGCACCAGTTGCCTGCCTTTCATTTATAGAGCTTGTACGTGTTGTCTGAGTGACATCTCTTGAGCCCAAGTCCAAGTCCTGAGTCATTCAAGCCAGCTCAGTCCTGAGTGATTTTAAAATCTAAAGATCTAAATCTACATGTACATGTACTGGGACCATGCAAATTGTTAAGTGTTTCCTGGAATCACATAGATTATATCTACTCGCACAGCAGAAACAAATGTCAAGTAAACCATTGAGAGAAAAAACTTATCAACTCATGAACCCCAATACCATGATTTCAATTACATAGCATGATTATTATAAACATTTTGTATTCATGCACCCTAAAAAAAAAAACCGATGTTATTCGCGATTCGAAAATTGAATTGCACCTTTTTCTTAATAAAAGCCATCAGGTTCCCATAAGCTCTCATGACCTATCTGGGATTTGGCTTTTTCAGACCAAGAGGTACCATCTGTGACAAGCTGCCCTGAGAACATTGTGGAAGTGGTCCTGAACAACGCTCCTATGGCAGTCAGCTGGAGTCTGCCCACTGCCACTGATAACTCCCAGCTCTTCACCATCATGGTCAACAATGACAATGCCCCAGGCAACATGTATGGTGTGGGACTGCATACAGTCATCTACACTGTGGAAGATCCCAGTGGCAATCAAGCATATTGCCGCTTTAACATCACTATTGAGAGTGAGTAACAAGGGACTATACACCCAGGGACACTTCAAAAAGCTGAAGAAAATCATGAAAACTTTGTGGAGCACCCAAAGCTCTTCCAAATGAAACATGCTTATCAGTAAAATACCCAAACAAAATAACCATTCATAGAAAAAAAGATTGGGATGGCCTAATGTACTGTATGGGCTGTGTGACATGCTAATGCAATGGCTCCTGTGGCAGCGTGCTATCCCTCGATCATCCACAGTAAAGGTCCCACAATAGTGCAATTTTTGCCTCTAATCTGGCCATTCATGTTGCAACTTATGTCAAAACAGTTCTTTGTCATACTTCGTATTTATTTGTTTGAGGCTGAAGAGAATCTTTGTTAAAAACCTGAACAATAGTGGTGCCTGGACTTGGAGAGCCCTATCACATAGTCAAACCATAGCAGACCCCAAATTGGGTGTCCTTGGCTTGAAGTGGATAAGGTGTGCATGATGTAGTAAACTGGGATGTTAGTTAGTCTGAAATCAGAATGCCAAGTATTGTACTGCTGGCCAGTTAAGGTTAAGGTTGAACCCTGTGTTGAATCACCATAACTTATGGATAACGCTTGAGATTATCTAAGGTTGCATCTGATTGATTTTATTGTTGCTGCAAAAATATATGCGCTATCCTAACTGGTTAGTCTTGGATCATTAATATGTTAGTATTAATCTGTTAGACTAATATGACTATTCTGACTCATTGGATCATCTTGAGTCATGCGTGTTGACTTTATACGAGATGGTATGCTTTTATTTGGTGTAAATGGATGTTTGTCATTGTGTGCCCTTTGTTTCATACAGATGATGAGCCACCAGCGTTTTCTTCCTGCCTGTCTAATTCTACCGTCTTCAGTGATCCAGGCAGAGACTATGCCACGGTCACCTTCTCCTTCCCTGACGCCACGGATGACAGGAGCACACCATCATTGCAAGCCAGTCATGCACCAGGACTTTTTGGAATTGGCATGACAACAGTCACCTACACAGCCTATGACTCTGCTGGCCAGACAGCCAAATGTGTCTTTGTCATCACAGTTCTAGGTAAGATTAATGCCATTGCTGCCATTCTCCAGTCTAAACAAAACTGGGTAGAATTGTGTCCCAGACACATGGCCTGCTTTGAAATGTTCAGATTTTTTTTTTTATTGATTTTGACCAATAATGATAGCAATTGATACGCTGACCAGCCTTGTTCAAAATGCTGGTGAAATATTGGCCAAGGTTTGTACAGTGACTTTGATGTCTATAAGAGGGAAGGAGTTGTGTGCAATTCATGAGATGGCTTTCTTTTGGTTTGCTTTAAGTACTGGTTCTTCCTAGCCCCCCTGTTTCCCTGAACATGAGTTCATCATAAGAAGTAGGTTTCATATTAGCCGTAGTCAAGAAAGCGGTGTTATGTATTCAATAATAAAACATGTACAAATTTGAGTGACTGACCACCCATTTCTAAATGGTTGTACGATTATATGATTCGTGTTGATTGGCACCAACTCAATTTGTCGTAGATCATGGCAATCCAATCATTAATGATTCACCAATGAGTCTTTCCCTCACACAAATCAATTTGTCATAGATCGTGGCAATCCAACCATTAATGATTCACCAATGAGTCTTTCCCTCACTCAAATCAATTTGTCATAGATCGTGGCAATCAAATCATTAATGATTCACCAATGAGTCTTTCCCTCACTCAAATCAATTTGTCATAGATCATGGCAATCCAATCATTAATGATTCACCAATGAGTCTTTCCCTCACACAAATCAATTTGTCATAGATTGTGGCAATCCAATCATTAATGATTCACCAATGAGTCTTTCCCTCACTCAAATCAATTTGTCATAGATCGTGGCAATCAAATCATTAATGATTCACCAATGAGTCTTTCCCTCACTCAAATCAATTTGTCATAGATCATGGCAATCCAATCATTAATGATTCACCAATGAGTCTTTCCCTCACACAAATCAATTTGTCATATATCATGGCAATCCAATCATTAATGATTCACCAATGAGTCTTTCCCTCACACAAATCAATTTGTCATAGATCGTGGCAATCCAATCATTAATGATTACCAATGAGTCTTTCCCTCACACATCAATTTGTCATAGATCGTGGCAATCCAATCATTAATGATTCACCAATGAGTCTTTCCCTCACACAAATCAATTTGTCATAGATCATGGCAATCCCTATCATTAATGATTCACCAATGTGTCTTTCCCTCACACAAATCAATTTGTCATAGATCATTGCAATCCAATCATTAATGATTTACCAATGAGTCTTTCCCTCACACAAATCAATTTGTCATAGATCATTGCAATCCAATCATTAATGATTCACCAATGGGTCTTTCCCTCACTCAAATCAATTTGTCGTAGATCGTGGCAATCCAATCATTAATGATTCACCAATGTGTCTTTCCCTCACACAAATCAATTTGTCATAGATCATTGCAATCCAATCATTAATGATTTACCAATGAGTCTTTCCCTCACACAAATCAATTTGTCATAGATCATTGCAATCCAATCATGAATGATTCACCAATGAGTCTTTCCCTCACTGAAATCAATTTGTCGTAGATCGTGGCAATCCAATCATTAATGATTCACCAATGAGTCTTTCCCTCACACAAATCAATTTGTCATAGATGGTGGCAATCCAATCATTAATGATTCACCAATGAGTCTTTCCCTCACTCAAGTCAATTTGTCATAGATCATGGCAATCCAATCATTAATGATTCACCAATGTGTCTTTCCCTCACACAAATCAATTTGTCATAGATCATTGCAATCCAATTATTAATGATTCACCAATGTGTCTTTCCCTCACACAAATCAATTTGTCATAGATCGTGGCAATCCAATCATTAATGATTCACCAATGAGTCTTTCCCTCACACAAATCAATTTGTCATAGATCGTGGCAATCCAATCATTAATGATTCACCAATGGGTCTTTCCCTCACTCAAATCAATTTGTCATAGATAGTTGCAATCCAATCATTAATGATTCACCAATGAGTCTTTCCCTCACACAAATCAATTTGTCATAGATCGTGGCAATCCAATCATTAATGATTCACCAATGAGTCTTTCCCTCACACAAATCAATTTGTCATAGATCGTGGCAATCCAATCATAAATGATTCACCAATGAGTCTTTCCCTCACACAAATCAATTTGTCATAGATCGTGGCAATCCAATCATTAATGATTCACCAATGAGTCTTTCCCTCACTCAAATCAATTTGTCATAGATCGTGGCAATCCAATCATTAATGATTCACCAATGAGTCTTTCCCTCACACAAATCAATTTGTCATAGATCGTGGCAATCCAATCATTAATGATTCACCAATGAGTCTTTCCCTCACACAAATCAATTTGTCATAGATCGTGGCAATCCAATCATAAATGATTCACCAATGAGTCTTTCCCTCACTCAAATCAATTTGTCATAGATCGTGGCAATCCAATCATTAATGATTCACCAATGAGTCTTTCCCTCACACAAATCAATTTGTCATTGATCGTGGCAATCCAATCATTAATGATTCACCAATGAGTCTTTCCCTCACTCAAATCAATTTGTCATAGATCGTGGCAATCCAATCATTAATGATTCACCAATGAGTCTTTCCCTCACACAAATCAATTTGTCATAGATGGTGGCAATCCAATCATTAATGATTCACCAATGAGTCTTTCCCTCACTCAAGTCAATTTGTCATAGATCGTGGCAATCCAATCATTAATGATTCACCAATGAGTCTTTCCCTCACACAAATCAATTTGTCATAGATCATGGCAATCCAATCATTAATGATTCACCAATGAGTCTTTCCCTCACACAAATCAATTTGTCATAGATCGTGGCAATCCAATCATTAATGATTCACCAATGAGTCTTTCCCTCACTCAAATCAATTTGTCATAGATAGTTGCAATCCAATCATTAATGATTCACCCATGAGTCTTTCCCTCACACAAATCAATTTGTCATAGATCGTGGCAATCCAATCATTAATGATTCACCAATGAGTCTTTCCCTCACACAAATCAATTTGTCATAGATCGTGGCAATCCAATCATAAATGATTCACCAATGAGTCTTTCCCTCACTCAAATCAATTTGTCATAGATCGTGGCAATCCAATCATTAATGATTCACCAATGAGTCTTTCCCTCACACAAATCAATTTGTCATAGATCGTGGCAATCCAATCATTAATGATTCACCAATGAGTCTTTCCCTCACTCAAGTCAATTTGTCATAGATCATGGCAATCCAATCATTAATGATTCACCAATGTGTCTTTCCCTCACACAAATCAATTTGTCATAGATCGTGGCAATCCAATCATTAATGATTCACCAATGAGTCTTTCCCTCACACAAATCAATTTGTCATAGATCGTGGCAATCCAATCATTAATGATTCACCAATGAGTCTTTCCCTCACACAAATCAATTTGTCATAGATAGTTGCAATCCAATCATTAATGATTCACCAATGAGTCTTTCCCTCACACAAATCAATTTGTCATAGATCGTGGCAATCCAATCATTAATGATTCACCAATGAGTCTTTCCCTCACACAAATCAATTTGTCATAGATCGTGGCAATCCAATCATTAATGATTCACCAATGAGTCTTTCCCTCACACAAATCAATTTGTCATAGATCGTGGCAATCCAATCATTAATGATTCACCAATGAGTCTTTCCCTCACAAATCAATTTGTCGTAGATCGTGGCAATCCAATCATTAATGATTCACCAATGAGTCTTTCCCTCACACAAATCAATTTGTCATAGATCGTGGCAATCCAATCATTAATGATTCACCAATGAGTCTTTCCCTCACACAAATCAATTTGTCATAGATCGTGGCAATCCAATCATTAATGATTCACCAATGAGTCTTTCCCTCACACAAATCAATTTGTCATAGATCGTGGCAATCCAATCATTAATGATTGTCCTGAGAGCCAGACAGTCAACATCCTCGCATCAGCCAACTCAGCTCGTGTGTACTGGACTCCTCCCACGGCCAATGACTCCAGCTCCTTCACACTCAGCTCAGACAAGCAGCCTGGTGACGTTTTTACACGTGGCGCTGATGAGGTGACATACACTGCCACAGATGACAGCGGTAACTTTGCCGAGTGCTCCTTCTTCATCAACATTGAATCACCAGATAGTAAGTCACTTGCCAAGTCTTCCTTTTTCAACAATTTAGAGGGCCTGACATTTCAATCCTAGTAGGACCTTTCTCATAGGCAGGATGTAGTATGAAACTGCCCATGGACAAGTTGATGCTGGCATTGGAACACCAGACACCTTTGAATGTTGGAGATTCACACTTTCCTACCCAAATAATTATCCTGTTTTCCAAATGATTTAACAATGGTGGTTGATTTTGGACAAATTTGTGCTTTCTATGCATTGAATGAGTTTGTTTGTCTCCACATAGTAACCTATGAGACAGATGGCACCTTGGAATTGGATGAAATAAACACTTCTACAGCACCCTTTACAGTTGGATTCATTGACTCCAGTTTAGACACACTAAGAGAAGATGTAAGTATGTCCTTTCCTCCTTATTGGTTATCAAAAGGTGCGTTTCCTTTATATATTCTGAGCAATCTGAAAGCTGTCTTATTATGTAGCCTGTGCAAGAAAGTGTACTTATTTTTTTGACTTATTTTGGTAAAACTCACCAAGACCATGGTTACTTTCCCACATCAAATCAGTGGAAACAGTTCAGTAATCTTTCCTCTTAGTTAAGTCCAATGGTTATTCTTACTGGCCAACCTCAGCTGATCATGTAACTTTAACCGGCTACGTTCAGACAGCGTGTTAGCTAAAACCATTGTTTGCAAGACACATGTCAAGGAAATAGACTCTTTCAATGGACATTCTTCTGGAACTACCCACACGACCTATGGCTCTATCACGTGCACTACCTCAAACATCATATACCTCATCTCTTGTAGAGTTTGTAATACTCAGTATGTTGGCGAGACAAAAAACACCCTCAAAAAACGAATCTATGGCCATAGGTCTACCATCAAAACCGGTAAAATGGACACCCCTGTTGGGTATCACTTCAATCTCCCTGATCATTCGATATCAGATATGAGTGTACTGGGCATAGAATCACTTGGTCACCGTAGCAATGCTGTCCGTCTTAGCCGTGAGAAAATGTGGATGAAGCGTCTTCGGACTATTCAACCACATGGTCTCAACATCCAGGAGGGTAATGACTAACACCATGCAGCTTTCTGATAATCCTTCTTTTGTGTTCAGTCTTTCACACTTCTCTCTTTGATCTTTCCCCCTATTGTCACTAATCCCTACCCCACTCCTTGCCCTTCTCTTTGATCTTTCCCCCTCCTCTCACTAATCCCTACCCTACCCCTTGCCCTTCCCTTTGATCTCTCCCTACCAGCTTCACTCTTTGTTCTCTGTTTCTCATCCGTGTCCTATTCACTCTCTCCCCCTGCCTTCGTGTACATGTATCTGTTTTGTCCTTGTCACTCTGCCTTTGAGAAAGGTCCTGCTAGGATCGAAACGTCAGGCCCACTAAATTTTAGATTTACTTTTTGGTAATTTTAGTCAGTAAGCAGTTTGCAACATTTTTGTATATCACCTTAAAACCAATCAAGTTAAAACGCATTTTAACCACGGGGCAAGTTTTAGATTAAAAGTCTGTGTGTTCATACAGTGTCCTTGTATAGCTAGCAGTTGAAACCTGTTCAGTTTTATTTTCAGTTTTAAAAGGTCATGCACTCTGCCCCACATCCAGTGTGGCCTTCCGCTTACCGGTATGCATAAAATGCGCGCTACACACACGTACACATCGTGCACACACATTGCGCATTATTACCTGTTATGCAATCTATGCAATCTGTGACTAAAATTACCAAAATGTAAATCTTAAAATTTAGTGGGCCTGATGTTTCGATCCTAGGAGGACCATTCTCTGCCTTTGAGAAAGGTCCTGGTAGGATCGAAACGTCAGGCCCACTAAATTTTAAGACAAAAAGATCCTCTTAGGAAGAGAAATATTCCCTCATTATTCAGGACAGCCAACCCATATGTGGATTTGATTTTGATTTTTATTCAACTTTTTGTTGGCAAGCTCATTTTTTAAGGTTATATTTTTTTGTAGCTGTAGCAAGTATAAACTGTATGATTAAATTGGCCTCTTTCCTGCTTTGTCTTTATGCCAGTTATGGTTTTTAATTTTGAAAAAAGACATTTCATGGGAAGTATTCTTTTAAAGAAATTAAGACAAAAACTGCTACTCATACTGCTCATAGTTAACTTTGGTATATAAATGAGTCTTGGTATACAAGTTATTATTGGTGACTCAATCACCTTTTATTTTTGATTAGTTGGAACGGCTCTTCCGCCAGAGTGCAATCAGTGAGAACTTTGTTGCTCTGGTCCTCACATCAAGCTCATTGGGAGGCATGAGCTCAGCAGTGATTGAGTTTGACATCTTCTTGACTGGCTCCCCACCTCCCAATGACACAGTCATCTCTAATGCCTTCTACATGAGCCTTGGCCCAAGCCCAAATACCTTTGACTCTGGCAACAGAATTGTGATGGACACACTGATGCTGAGTGAGTGAAGCATATTTAATGATGAATGATTAAATGATGGCTACATGTTTTGCCATTATACAACTTATGTAGATGATGTTTGCATTGAGGATAATCTGAATCAGGGTTTGCCCTACTGTACATTATACGTCTTCAACAAATCTTAGAAGCTAAATAGCAGCAGAATCCATGTTGCATCATACATGTAGATATAGCACTATAGACCTTTTTACACTACAGGGCAAATCCCCAGGGATTAAATCCGCGGTGAATTCACGAGGATTTTTTACCCCACCATCACCCAGGCAACCATTCACACTGGACCCATTTGGAAACTCCCGTGGAAATCGTAAAACCCGGGGTTTTCTCCTTCTACCCTAAAAGCTTATCCCCGTGTGAAAAGACAGACCGAAATCCCTGGGGAATTTTCGAGAAAAGGTGTGAAAGCCCCTTAAGTAACGGGATGCGTCAACTAGGCAAATAACCATTGAATTACATTCTCCTGGATGCAGAAATCATTTTATATTTCTGATTCAATTCGGTTCTCACCACTATAC
The DNA here is from genome assembly GCA_949987565.1 of Luidia sarsii. Lineage (NCBI taxonomy): Eukaryota > Metazoa > Echinodermata > Asteroidea > Paxillosida > Luidiidae > Luidia > Luidia sarsii. Next base: position 2,985,588 of record OX465121.1, read on the forward strand.
TATTTGGAATCCACCATACGACCTCGACCAGCTTGGTGGTCAAGTGGTCAAGACATCTGTACTAAAAAGCAATGTGGGTTCAAATCCTGCCCGAGCTGCTTGTAATTTGTCAGCAATCAGGCAAAGCACTGAGCAACTAGTGTTTATTATGCACTAAGTAGGGCAAACCCTTGCACAGCTTAAATAGCTGATGAGAATGTAAAATTTAATTTACCAGCTTTCTACCGGTACCACCTGGGATATCTAGCATTTTAGGTGATGGCCTTTCCAAATACTCATTGGTCTTTGGACTAAGCATGGTCTAAGCATTCATTAAGTATTTTGTTTTCAGGAATCATTCCCATTTCATGGGATCCAAGTAAGAATTTGAAGTATTATATGGAAATTCAGCCTCAACCTAATAGAGATTAGAAGGCTCACATTTCTGTGCATTTGTTTGTTGACACTAACCAGGTGTGAGCACATGTCAGCAGATCCCTTGTGTAAATGGAGGAGCATGTGAGCTACAGGGTACCAGCTATGCCTGCTCATGCCCTTCTGAATGGACTGGAGATACATGTGAATTAGGTGGGTACCAATGAGCAGACTGTTTAAGTTGCAAAATATAGTATTGAGTGTGAGTCCTATCTTACGAGTCAGTTCAATTTAATTGATCCAGGGCAAGTTAATTAGCCACGTCATGTTGGAGTCTCCAATCTGAGTAAATTTGGAATTGGAGGCTCTGTTGGAAACACATTTTGGTTTGTTTTCTTGAATAACATTTACTGGTTAATAAATGCCTGCTTACATAGTATTTGAAATTCTCAGGCTAGTCTAAGTCCGTGACTTCCCAGTTTTTAACACAGTTTTCTTTAACCCAGGCCCCTTTCTAGGTTTGTTTCTTCATGTCCTACAATGCATTCATGAGGTTATTTGAATTTCCAACGCTGTTTGTCAAGTTTGACCATAGTTCAGTGGTGGGATTGGGCTTTGTATAGAAAATAAACATAGACCCCAATATGAGTCAGTAAAAGCTACTAGCTGTCATTTGCAATCTATATTAGCATGCATGAGTGTTGCAAAAACAATGATCTTACCATAGGATTGTTTTCATCAAGTTAAGTCACACTGTTGATGGGGCTGAGTCTGATTCATGGACTTGAGTCTTGAGTCATGCAACTCTGCCAGTGTCTAACTTTTGTGGACTTTGTCCATTCACTGTACATGTATCATTGTGTGGCCTGTCAGTTCATGAGTGCCTTAAACTTTTGTTCACTTGTCTGAGGTAGTAGGTAGTCATCAAGTGATCAAGTTGAGCCATGTGCAAATGCATTGGTTAGGAGTTCAGTTTACTAAAAAAGTCTTCAAATGTTGAAGAAATATAGATCACTGTCACTCTCTTAACACTGAACCAGTCCAAAAGTGGCTCAAATCAAGGCACAGATTTCTACATTCACTTTATCCACTTAATAAGAATACTCCTACCTAATACGTGTCCCTTCGGTGTCATGACCACCTCAACAAAGTGGAGCACAGGCTCTCTCAGCTCAATGGAATCCCCTTTCCTCTGGCTTCGTACAGTAAGGCTTGGTCTTTATGGCTCAATTGTCTATGCTATGATTGATGCAGAGACTTCCTTCATAAACTAGTAAATACAGAAGTATGTCGACTACCAAATGTGGGCTGGAGCAAAACACAGAACAACATTATGTAGATTTGAATGCAGCATGATAATGATTTTTAATAATCCCGTTTTTTTTGTTTCAGATGTGAATGAGTGCGATACTAACCCATGTCCCTCTGAACGTGTGTGCGTTAACACTGTCGGCAGCTACTTATGTGGCTGTCGGGATGGCTTTGTCCTCATTGGATCCACTTGTGTTTGTAAGTGATTCTGATTCATCTCATTTCATTACATGGGTATTAATTTTGACTTTGAATTTGACCCAATCAGGGTAAGTAAAAATTAGACCTGGTCAATATCGAATAAATTTGAAACCATCTGTCCGAGTATTGAAATAATCAGGTACCCGTATACATAAATTTATCTCAAAAATTTAGTGGGCCTGACGTTTCGATCCTAGCAGGACCTTTCTCAAAGGCATACATTTATAATAGAAAAAAAAGTATTGCGGTATTGAAAACACTTATGGCTATTTTTCATTAGTGGCATTTAAGAACATTGGTGGCCCCTTCAAAAAGGTGCGGGAACGCAAATTTTTCCCACTTAATGAAACTCATAGGTGAGTAGCACATAGGTAATTTAGGTTATTTTTAACACCCAATCAGATAAGCCAAATTGTTCTGTGGTTGCATTCCCCTTTAACTTTTAAGGAGAGATAAATCAACATGTGTCCCACTGTAAACTGTGAAATGATCCAACGTTTTTGTGTTCTATTCCTTAGCTATGTCAACATTTAGGGGTGCCTTTGCCATTACTCGTATCGGCAGTTCAGAGGCCATTTTCAGTCAGGACTTGGCAGATCGCACATCTGAGGGCTTCCAGCGGATGGAGAGAGACATCACTGAAGTGGTAAGGTTTAGAGCTCCAACAATGTGAAGGACCTGATTATCTGCTGCAGTGTAATAGCATAGCTAGGGTACTTTTAGTGGTGGACAGAGCCTCACGATTAGCTGCTGTAGTCAAAATGATGACAACAAAACTTGTATTACGATCACGTACGTAGGCCTACCTGAAAAAAGGAAAAAAGTTTGCAACATTTTTGTGCTGTATCATGAAGTACATGTAGCAGCTCGTTTTGCTGTCTAGCTTTCTCCTTTCGGGGCATGGTTACAACTTTGAAAAGGCACCTGCGAATGGAAAAGCTTTTGACAGCTCTGTGATTCTACTTTCACACGCAACCCAACTATTTGTTCTGCAATCTATCTATCGTGCGACGCAAATCGCTCCTAACTACCGTTGGTACCTGTTGTTTGGTACAGCAAGCGATGTCCAAGATTCACTGGTACCCACAGACAAAAAGTTTGTTGACATGAAACTGAACCCCCCCCCAAAAAAAAAGTCCCTGTGTACGTAATACGTACGCACTGTCCATGTACATGTACAGTACATGTGCATGTACATTGTACAGTACATGTACAGTACATGTGCATCTACATTGTACAGTACATGTGCATGTACATGTACATTGTACACCCATACACAGTACGTAATGTTGTGCACAGAATGCGCAATGTTTAGCTGGCAGTGCGCACGGTACGGTCAAGCTTCCATGTGTGCTGCAAACACAACAGTCTGGATTCTATTTCATGCGCACTGCTAGGGGATGATCTGCCCAACTATCGCGTCGGCCAAAAGGACGTTGTTGCCGTCGTGAATTTCCTACCCTGTTTAAGAAGTAATCATTTATTGTCGAATTGAAAGCATAATTCTTTAAAAAATGCACATAAAACACGATTAAAGATATAAATAATTATGTAAGATAGATGCAGTTCTAATGTGAAATTAGTGCCGGTCATAAGCATTGTTTCTCACCAGGAGTGGTGGACGGAAATTACCCGTGCTGGTCGGCCCCGTCCACCGCCTACCAGCGTAGCTATAACACTGATCCAATGCTTTACAATTTTTTATTTGCATTTTTTTTTAAAGTCAGTAACCAGTCAGCATCATTATTGTGTGTTACTTTTTTTGTAGTAAGTAGTGTAAATTGGGTTGCTTCTGGCCAAGTGAAAAGAGCAATTCAGAAACAAATGCAAGGGAAAATTTGACCTTTTTAGAATTTTACTCTTGGCTTTTGGTAGCAGCATGCTCCTCCACCTGAGCTATGCAATCCTTAGTCAGTGGCCTTCCTAATTAGGTTTTCTTGGCCGTCTCATGAACTGATAGACATCAATCATGTTGGGTATTTGTTTGATTGCCTCTTCAAAGGTTGAAAATCTCACCAAAACCTTATTGTAAATGGTTTAGAGGTGAGCTACGTACAAGGTAGACAGCTCAGCTTTGTAAATGTGTACACGTTACTTAAGGACTTGTGTGGGAGTGAGATGCAGTCTGTGTCTGCTTATTGTTATGTAGTGTTACTCAATCAAAGCTTCATTTTGGTTACAGTCCAACTAATTTAAATGTCACTTAGTGCTTATTCTGTTGACCAGGGCAAACCTCATTGAATTACATTCTCTTCAACCCAGACATCATGTTACATCTATCCTGAACCCATTCCACACTCGGTGCTTTCTGAGAAACCTTGCGGGCACTCTCATATTGTAACCACAACCTGCTGACCAATCCTCTCTATCCTCTGCCTATTAGACCACACTTTTTCCAGGTCTTTGTTTTTGTGTGTTATAAATGTAGACATTTATTTGGCTGAAGAAGGTAGACCATATATTATGTTCATGTGAAAACCTCTTTCCCTGCAACTTGAGCATGAATTTAGATTCTTCATGCGTATGGTTCTAAATATGCTGTGTGAGTTGACTTCAAAATCCTAATGGCATAAACCAGTCCTACAGCACATTACATCCATTTGATTTATCAGCACACCTTCTGCATTCGTTTTTAATAAGTGGGGCCTAACATTTTGGAATGCTTGAGAATTTAGATATGCAGTCACTGAACAGCCTGTGACATCTTTGCATCACTAGTCTTGATACAACTTTGGCACTCCGCAGCTTGACGGTATTTTCCAAGGTGAGGAGTCCTTTGTTGAATCTCGCGTGCTTGACCTGTCCAGTGGAAGCATCGCGGTGGAATATCTTCTCGTCTTTGAATCGGACTCCAGTGTGACTGAAGACATGGTCACCAGGCAAATGAGTGATAGCATCTCAACGGACGGAGAGATTGCGAACAGCGCCCTCTACATTCGTCCATCATCCCTGACTTATGTCAATCGTAAGTGTACTTTACTTTCAGCACAGTTTAAATTTGACACAAACTGTAGTAGCTAGAATTCCCTTTTCAACTTATCAATCCTGTCCTATGAATTTTCTTAATTTTTGCAATTCACGGTTATATTCGGCTATAACGGACATAATATGTGGCTACAAATGCTATAACGAACGATCGCTATACCAAACTATTTTCATGGATCTCAGGATGTTTGTTATATCGACATTCCACTATATCCCGGTAGCTTGGTCGAGCTATGACTTGGCCAAGCTTGGCCAACATGCTTCAACAATCTCCAGAATGGATATAAACACCATCATCTGTCAGAATCCAGTGGTCTTCTGATGACGTGCAGAGCACACTCTGTCTGAATGTAGAGTTACAGCTCTTGCTTGCCATACAGAGATTACATAAGTAATGTCACAGCAAAGTTTTCACATTTTGTTTCTCCCTGGCAAAAATACTCTGTGGAAATGCTTGGGTTGATTCCATGCTTCTTAGCCTGTGTAATCAATTAACCATGTTCTTATTGGCTAATGAGTTCTGTTCAGGTGTGTAGCCAACAATGAGAGATCTGTGATCACCGTTCAAATTTAATCAAAGCTTGCGAGTTGTACACTTACAATCTACTTGACTATTTTGCATTGTATGGACTGGCATGCTAAGTGCTAATGAAGATACCAAACTGACCTGACCTGATACTGGCTCTCTGCCCACTACCATCGTTGTCCTTGCTAACAGTCTGTAGGATGAATGCTGATGTCCTATTTTTAAATTTTCCACAGAAATCTGTCCTCAGGGATATTGCAAGAATGGTGGAACTTGTTTCATGGACCCTGAAACCTTTGAAAGCACTTGCACGTAAGTCAGAACTGCTTTGCCTTACCATACAAGAGCACTGTATTTGTTGGCTGGAAATGTTGATAATTTAGGTTGGTAGGTTCAAGATCAAGAAAATGTGTTTGGATGGCAAGGCTTTGTTTGTTTCTATCAAGGAAATAATCTCTCATTTAGAGGAATATGACTTGTAAAGAGATTTTGCGAACTGCTTACTGACACGCCCAATCTATAGAATGCCATTTATAGAGAGTCTGCGGTCAATTTCATCAAATCCATTAATCGCAAGACAATCAGTGATGCACAGAAATAAAAGATGGCCTGTCTAAACTCACAATGGATTGTCCATTGTAAGTTGAGTCATGATGGATCATAAGTCTTTGTGAAATCCAGCCCAGATATCGGGATCCGTGCAGGATCGTTCTGAAAGGCTTAAGGGCCTTTGAGGAGGGTCCTCAAAATGTCAGGACCTAGAAATTTGTGTTATAAAAATGGTTTTTTTTACACCATGGGAAGACATGCGTTCCAAAAGAAATTGAAAGAATAAGCAAGAAAGCTGTGAAAGAAGATATTCACTCTCTCTTATGTGGCAGGTCTGCCAAGTCCACTCATTGAACTTGATCATATTGATCTGGTGACTTTTCTGAATGCGAGGCTGTGGTTTACATAGGAACAAATGATATTTTGAATTTCATGTAACTGTGTCGAAGCAGTGCAAAATGATAAGGTGCATGTAGTAGTTTGCTCTCTATGAACTTCTCAAGTTTATTTTTTTTCCATGTGGTAACAAAAAACAACTCAACCTAGCACCTGACTTGAGCCTAAATGTTCTCAGATATGATATTTATCCCCAAATAATTAGATGGCTTTACAGGTTAAGCTTTGATTCATGTGCAGTGTATAGTAGTATTCTATACACCATGTTGGCATTTGTCACAAGCTTTGATTCATGTGCAGTGTATAGTAGTATTCTATACACCATGTTGGCATTTGTCACAAGCTTTGATTCATGTGCAGTGTATAGTAGTATTCTATACACCATGTTGGCATTTGTCACAAGCTTTGATTCATGTGCAGTGTATAGTAGTATTCTATACACCATGTTGGCATTTGTCACAAGCTTTGATTCATGTGCAGTGTATAGTAGTTTTATACACCATGTTGGCATTTGTCACAAGCTTTGATTCATGTGCAGTGTATAGTAGTATTCTATACACCATGTTGGCATTTGTCACAAGCTTTGATTCATGTGCAGTGTATAGTAGTATTCTATACACCATGTTGGCATTTGTCACAAGCTTTGATTCATGTACAGTGTATAGTAGTATTCTATACACCATGTTGGCATTTGTCACAAGCTTTGATTCATGTGCAGTGTATAGTAGTATTCTATACACCATGTTGGCATTTGTCACAAGCTTTGATTCATGTACAGTGTATAGTAGTATTCTATACACCATGTTGGCATTTGTCACAAGCTTTGATTCATGTGCAGTGTATAGTAGTATTCTATACACCATGTTGGCATTTGTCACAAGCTTTGATTCATGTGCAGTGTATAGTAGTATTCTATACACCATCTTTGCATTTGTCACAAGCTTTGATTCATGTGCAGTGTATAGTAGTATTCTATACACCATGTTGGCATTTGTCACAAGCTTTGATTCATGTGCAGTGTATAGTAGTATTCTATACACCATGTTGGCATTTGTCACAAGCTTTTGATTTCTTGTTCCTCTGCCTTGACAGGTGTGACAGCCCCCACTCCGGGGAGCGATGTGAGGTCACAAGTATTTGGTCACCTCTGGTCATCGCCATGGTAGCAGTTGCTGCTGTGCTCCTCCTTGTCCTCATTGTGCTCTTTGTCTGCTGCTGTCTCTTTGTGCGCAACCGTCTGAATGAGGACCCAGAGGTCAGGTACCCCGTGGTCTCTCACTTTGAGCACAAGCAGCCGGCCTTCAAGATGCCACGTGCCTCTGCCCAGACAAGGCGCCAGTCTGCCATGGAGCCGCCACACAATCCGCATGGCAGAAGCGTCTCCACCAGTTTTGCCACCCATACCATGCATGTGGACCCCAACGCTGGCAATTACCGCGTCAATGACGGCTATGTAAGTTCCATCCAACCTAGACCTCTGGGTTTTGGGGTCAAGCAAGCTGCTAAGCAAAGCAAAACAATGAAATAGAACTACTATTCCTGTCAGTGCATCTGTCTGGCCATGTGGCTATCCCTAGCCCATCTGTTTGGTCGTTTGCATGAAATGTTACACTATTTGGCCCATGGTTGTTGACTGTTGTTTACATTTGCATTGACTCAAGAGTGATAAGGTCTCTAATTTCCTTCATGTTACATGCATCTGTTGGGCAACCTGAGCAATGATGTTTTTATTATTAACGAAAATGAAAATACTTTTGCATATCACACAGGCACACTTCAGTTAGTTTCCTTCATAGATGACATTGTTCAGTTTGTTTCAAAATGAGGCTGCAGCTAGCCATGACTGCATTTCTGTTCTGGTTGTATAGGTGTTACCCTATTGTAATTTGGTATCATTGTGGTAATTTGTTTTGGCAAAGACAATGGAGAGACCAGTAAGAATGTGCTGTCACCTTGCCTGCCAATGTTAAAGTGACCATGGTGACTTGGTTAATTCACACAAACACTCTCTATTCTCATATCTCTTTTCTTTTATCATTTGTATTGTACTCAGCCATATCTGTCTTAGCTTCCTTTATGGATGATGTTGTGTATCATGTTGAGACTTCAGCGAAACATTGAAGTCTCTAATATAGCTTCATAGACATCCATTCAACCTCTGAATTTATTCATCCAAGGGTGCAATCACCAACTCAATTCTACTCTCCATTGTTCCAATGGCCACAGCATTCCACAGTCATATCTATTACCTTTCTGCATCACAAGGGTCCTGCTTTAATGCCCTCTGTTTGTATTTTCCCACCAGGCTCCAGATTACCCACAATCCTCCACCTTCATTCGACCTTACATTGCTACAGGGCAGGAGGCCTTGGTAAGTTTAAATTCTCCCAATTCATTCCAAGCATCAATCAGTCACAAAAGATCAACTTAGTCAGTCTCATTTTTTCCTGTCGGAGTTCCATGTCAAGTTGACCACGAAGAAAATTGTTTGATCAAACCATTTACATGTACCTCAATACCCAAATTAGAGAGTAGTTTGTCAAATTCGTCCATTTTGTCCCCCAATACTGCAGTCAATATATGTTTGAATTCATTGTCATCCGTCATCATTTATCATTGCAGGGGCATAGCCAAATGGATCAACAGCAAGCAATGGAATGGGATGATGCTGATTACTTGTAGATTGTTGGCTTGACCCTTCTATCAATAAACACCAGATGTGTCTTAATTAACCACTGTCTTAAAAGCATGACATTTTGATTACACTGGCTTTTTAAGGCCCACGTATGATAATACCAATAAGAACTACTCAGAATGAAATGTCTACCTCTGAATTCATGTGTGTACAAATTATGGTACTCTCATGTACTTTGTAATTGTGTACTATTACATAATCATACTTGATTTATGTTGTCAGTTTTTCTGTGCAACTGAATAGGGCTTGGCCTGATGCGCAAATATTGTTGTTGTTTTTACAGGTTAGTGATGTTTTAATATATGACCTGAAACAGGGATGTTCAATGTGGGGGTAGTTTGTTAAATTGGAATTATTTAATTAAGTCCACAAATATGCTGTGAGTGTTAACTATAACACCATTAGTTTTTTTTTCAGAATAAAAACTAATAGCACATCGGTTTAGGGTACAATTTGGCATTTGGACTTGTACAAGAACCTAGGGTCATGCATTTGTAAAGAATTTTAATCAATGATTTTTATAAACAAGTAATTGAATGTTTTAAACCATTTTAGTCAAATAATGTTTTTTACTAAAATTATAACTAGTAAACACTAATTTGCATGATAAATTATTTAGTTTTTTGCGGAGACTAATGTTATATTTTAACTATTTGTTTGTACCAAGTATTGCCATTGTGAAATATCAGCCGTTAAGATAATGAAAAACAGGTTTTGATCATTTTATTTTTGATATTGATGTACTAGGAGTGATTCGGTCCCGAGTTCTCCGGGTGCAACATATTTGTTTAATCTCTAGCATTCCTGTCTCACTGTATTCATTGCAAGTTTGATTCCCTTTTTCAAACAACGGATTTCAGCGTCTGTCAGTGAATGATTTTTTAACAAAATTGGCATCGTGTGGTTCAGGGTGATTTTAGTGCTGAAAGATAGAAAATATGCCGCAGAGTATTTGTCACTTACTGTATATCGGTAGTTTGTATTCCATTGGATGGTGCAGGAAATCCTCTGCCATGTCGAAAGTAAACACAAACAAACCTGATCATGAACCTTCGATAGAACTGGTGTTTTTTTTTTACCCTTTTTATTCTGTATAAATCATGCTTTTCGTGTTAAACTGCTGCACTAGATGCTGCAAGTTGTCTCTTTCCAACCCTATCAAGAACACAGTTACCGCGTCAGTCCACACACCAGATACCTATTGTTGAATGGTACCAAATGGCTGATAGACTGAACCATGAAATAATAATACCCTGGAATCATGTTATTTAGATCTATGTGGAGGGCCTGACGTTTCGATCCTAGCAGGAACTTTCTCTGCCTTTGAGAAAGGTCCTTCTAGCATCGGAACATCGGGCACTAAAAATTTTGATATTCGCCTTTTGGTAGTATTGGTCAGTAAGCAGTTTGCAACATTTTTGCATATAGTACTTTAGAATTTTTAATGTGTACTTTTGAATTTGTATCAATTCTGAAAATTAATTATTCATTTATTCTCTCACTTTTTTAATTACTGTGCTCATATTACTTTTACCATACATATTTTGAAATGGACGTGTAATCCACTAGTACAGAGATCAGTTTAGCACGTGGCTTATTTTGGAATAATAGTCAAGACTTGTCTGACGAACACCGCCATACAGCCCTTGTTAGCTTCTGCAGTCTGTAATTGATAAATTTATAGTCCAACTAAATGCCGTAACCAAATAAGACAGGAGTTTTCTTTGAGTGTGTTTGTTTGTATGAAGAGTGATTTGCTACCCCCGCCTTTTAGATGAGCCTTAAGCAGAGCAGAGCCCAAAGCCCGCAGAGCCCAAAGCCCGCACGTAGAGCCCAAAGCCCGCATGTAGAGCCCAAAGCCCGCAGAGCCCATGGCCTGCATGCAGAGCCCAAAGCCCGCAGAGCCCAAAGCCCGCAGAGCCCAAAGCTAGGCTCCCACGTGCTTGTCCGCGATATTTTTTCCCGTGCCACTAACGCGTCAGGTTGGCCGCTTAATTGCCGGCATGAAGCTAGATTAGGCCAGTGTCTAGCCTATACGCGGGGGCCGAGGGTTTGGCGAAGCGTAACCACCACGCACGACGGTGCCAACAGTGTGCTAGTCTCCCGTCGGCGGGAGGTCTGCGTAAACGAACGTTTCAAACCGTTGGCATCAGCTTTCTGGCGGATTGTTGCCACCTATTTCTCAAAGTACGCGTTGTTTTGTTGTTAAAGTTAATGGCGTTCGCCTATATACGCAAGTACCAACGCAGGGGCACGCAAAGCCTACGCTGGAGTTTCCGAGGTATAATTATCCGTCGCAAAGAGAAGTGTTTTATATAACAGACGTTCGCAAGAAATTTCAACCCGGGAAAGTGATTCTGGTTCGAAAGGGAACGATTTGAAGTCTGCTATCTCATCTCAGTCCAACCATCCCGAATTATCACACGGTACAAGAGAATAGTAATACTCTTCTTGCATGGGAAGTTAACAGTCACCACTTTCGCAAATACATAACTGCTATCTAATGGCGAGTAACAAAGTTAGCAGGCGTAAAACAACCCCCCCCCCCGAAACTCTATTGTTTAAATACTCATGGCCTGAGTGACAGCTTGTTGTGAATCGAGTCCTTGATGTACATGTCCTTGGACGTTGTGGATTGTCCATCTTGGAGCCTATGAAAGCGGCTACAATGTAGATCTCCCAAATTGATATTTGACTGTTCAGCGGAAGGTTTTCGGGAACGTGTGCCGCTGGGTTTGCGTCCATTTTCTCGGTGATTCGATACTCAAGTAGGCTAACATTATTGTGTGGTATATGAATTAAGTATACGATGCATGTACACGGTGACTGTGAATGCCCGCCTCCAGCATTCCACGCCTTATAACCACATCCTTGTATGCATTACTGCACACTACTTTGCATATCGTCGCACCATGCTACGCTCTGGTGACTGATCCTTACTCTTCTTATATACATGCTAAAGAGAATCTATAATTTCTGAGTGCTTATTTTTTAAGTACGCGAGAACAAAGGAAATACCCCATAAGTATACGCGCGTGTGTGTGACAGTGTGGGCTTACATAAGGTGGGTTGTGGGGTACCAGAACAATGGGTGGGTACTCAGAACAATGGGACCGCTCCTTGTAGGGTACTTTTTTGGAACCCCATAAGGTTTTCACGAAACTAATCATTTGGAAATAACTCAAAAAGGAAGAATTTCCAAGGTATATGTTTATTAGTCGCAAATAGAACTATGAGGGACGTTCGCTAGAAATTTCAGCCTAGGAAAGTGATTGTGGTTCGAAAGGGAGCGACCTGAATTATAGGAAATACCCCACAAGTATACGCGTGTACGGGTGTGTGTGTGGGGGGAGTGATGATTTTGAAGGGAGGGCATGTCCCATGTGAACAGACCCTCTCACGGATTGTAATTCTCCCAGCGGATGTAGAGGGTTCGTTCCCCATGTGCGAATCTTCGGGCCCAGGCGCAAATAACGCCTAAACTGTGCTTAGGCCAACATCGCCTTATTATCTCGACTTACTACGTCTTACTACGCGCATGTCTTATCTCGTTCGTACGAGATAACTCAGACGGTGACGTCTTTTCACCGTCTTCACACTTGTTTCCGGTTTTGTGTTCCGAGATTTAAAAAAAAAAGAGAAAATTTGATAGAAATTTAAGCCTAAATTCTCCGCATCCAGTGAAATAATCGGATTCTAGGGTACGTTAGGGAGACTTATTAGAATTTATTTTCCAAACATAAATAGCGGTCAAGACCTTCAGTAAGTGTGGGCTTAACATCCGTCCGTCCGCACGAACGCAGCCGAGATGGCTCCGCCCGCGCCGCTGATTATCATAGAGTGTGGACCTACAGATTTTTTTAAATCAGGGGCCTTCGGAGTCTTAACTGATATATTGTAGAATAAGTGAAGCTTGAGACGACCCGTGATTTCAGTGTTCGATTTGGCGTGTAATTTGGGACATGTGGGACTTGAAATGTGGCCCTATATTTCTGTAGAAATACACGGATGTTCCCAAAAATTCTTGCAGAAATCAGGCTTGGACTGCTACACACGAGTTGCCGCACTTTGCCGACCATCGCCTCGGCTTACATCTTTCCGAGAAATCCAGCAACGTTCAACCTATACCTGTTGTTTTCAAATTAATCCTCCCTACGTTTATTCGTCGAATAAAATTAATCAATGACTCGCATTTGCAAACCCTTTTCGCTCTTTTTTTGTTCAGGAACAGTCCGTCACTACAAATTTATAACAATATTACCAAATAGAAAATTAAAACAATTTACTGTGCCACCCACAGCCCCCCCCCTCCCATAACGTGGACTATATTCTGTGTGTTACGGATGACACCCGAACAAGTTGGCGGAAGCTTGACCGTTAGTCCGGAATAGCGCCCTCAATACGTATCAAAGAAACCAGATTATTTCGTTTTTATACTTGATCCATTAATGAACAAAACAATACGTTTCCCTTTTGACCAACTCTCTATACTTGAAGAGTTTCAAGGAACAATTTCCACCAGAAATGCGATACAGACTCCCGTAAACGAAACGATTCAACTTGATTTCAAATGATTTGTTGTCGTCATGTTTGTTCATGTAGTGTGGTGGGATGTTGTTTGTTTGTTTGTTAGTTTGTTTATTTGTATCAGAAAATACGGCCCACGCAAGTGGGTTCAGTCCCTTACCCTCTTTACTCGATCGCAATGAAATCCATAAGCCAGCCGCCAACGACAGAGCCCTTCAAACCCGAATTGCCTATTATATTGAAGCGTTAGACGAGAGGAAATAAGCAGTGCAAGTGGCAGTGTGTAAAAACGCTCGGCTAGCAACGTGTAGGTCAGTGGTTCGATTCCACAGCCCGCAACTTTTTAGCTCATTTTTTTTTCTCGGAAAGAGTCACTACTATAAGGTATTTAAAGAACTATCGCAGTCACCAACATTGCATGTGGGGCATTCCTATGAGTCCGTGTGATGCTGGAACTGTCCTCGCAATCCAAGTTTGCGTCTTCGCACAGGGACACGTGCTTTTGGTCGACTCGGCGGTCAAGGTCTAGGAGCTGCTGTGCATTTTTGTAATTGGAAATAAACCGTGTGATGTCTGCACGATACGAAAGTACGGTTTTCTTCTTGCGTACGCAGTAACCTTTCTGGATTGTTGTTTATTATTTCATTATTTAATTATTTCCATGTCGACATTCGAAACATTTCGGAACATGTCGGAATATTTCTTTGTCGCCTTAGTCTATGTCGACAACAGCAGTAGGCCTACATTTAACAATTATTTTATCAAAATTCTACCTTTGAGAAAGGTCCTACTGGGATCGAAACGTCAGTAAGCAGTTTGCAGTAAGTAAGTCAGTAAGCAGTTTGCAACATTTTGGTATATCACTTGAAGGTTTATAATTATTTATCAAAATAATAACGGAGGTTGGTTGCTAGGTTGCTTGGTTGCCAGAGGCTATAGTTCTCGCCAAGTAAAGAACTCCATTGCTAAAGTCTATTCCATTCCCAGATGTTCGGCACTCAAACAAAAGGTTCCCCAAGGTTCCCTTAGTTACTTCCTACCACCCTTCTCTCCCTCCACTCAGGAAGATAACTAAGGAAAATCACCATAATTCTCCACACTTCAGATCGTCTGGCTGATGCCATTCCAAATTCGCCTGTTTTGTCTTTCAGGCGCCCCCGTAACCAGCGTGACTATTATTGTCCGAGCAGAGGTTCCCCCTTTGGACACTTCACCTCCCACTAAATTTGGTACGTTTATAGTGTACCTCGAAATGCAGTGTTTGCAAGACACATGTTAAGGAAATAAACTCTTTCAATGGACATTCTTCTGGAACTACCCACACAACCAATGGCTCTATCACGTGCACTACCTCAAACATCATATACCTCATCTCATGTAGAGTTCAGTATGTTGGCGAGACCAAAAACACCCTCAAAAACGTATCTATGGCCATAGGTCTACAATCAAAACCGGTAAAATGGACACCTCTGTTGGGTATCACTTCAATCTCCCTGATCATTCGATATCAGATATGAGTGTACGGGGCATATAATCCATTGGTCACCGTAGTAATGCTGTCCGTCTTAGCCGTGAGAAAATGTGGATGAAGCGTCTTCGGACTATTCAACCACATGCATGGTCTCAACATACAGGAGGGTAATGACTAACACCATGTAGCTTTTTGATAATCCTTCGATCTTTTTGTGTTCACTCCTCCGCACTTCTCTCTTTGATCTTTCCCCCTCTTCTCACTAATCCCTACCCTACTAATTGCCCTTCCCTTTGATCTCATCCCTCCAGCTTTACTCTTTGTCCTGTGTTTCCCATCCGTATCCTATTCACTCTCTTCCCCCTTCCTTCGTGTACATGTATCTGTTTTGTCCTTGGTCACTCTGCCTTTGAGAAAGGTCCTGCTAGGATCGAAACGTCAGGGCCACTAAATTTGCATTTTGGTAATTTTATTCAGTAAGCAGTTTGCAACATTTTTGTATATCACTTTAAAATAACAACTGAATAAAAAGATACTGCCTTTGAAAAAGGTCCTGCTAGGATCGAAGAGGTAGGCCCTCTAAACTTTTAGATTTTTTTTTAGAAAAAGGTAAAAAATGATAAATATAAAAAATAAGGGCAAGCAGATAAAATCAATGAGCAATATTGATTCGAGGTTTCCGTCATTATGGAAATTCAAAACGTGGACATGTCATGAATGCGCACGATTCAGACTCTACGTTGTTTTATAGGGAAAGCACACACGTCGACTATTTGACCAAAAAAAATATCTATTACTTATTTCCCAAAATACAATTGAATGTTTGATAAAGTGCAAGGAAACTACTTTGATTATATTCCTCCTCCGGAGGTTTTGATTTACACGTGCGATATTGTTTGCGAAGTTACGGAGGCAAGTGCCATTCTACTTGTCTTGACGACCTGACATAGACACCTTTTCTCGTCAAGTCCACAAATTATCAAATACCACCTCGAGATTTCAACCTTTTAACCTTTATAAGTTGTCGTGGCGAGATAGAAAAGTCGATTGAAAAAATTGCTAAGTCCACTTGATGATAATCTATTTAAGTCTATGTCGACATCTATTTTTTTTTTTTAAATAAATTCACTTGGCAATACAATCTGTCTTGTAGCGACGACTTATAAAGGCTTATACGTCGAATAATTATGTCGTCAAGTATTATGATGGCGTTAAGGTGCTTCCGTACCTAGCTGTGCAGTACACCGAGGCCCTTTTCAAAACCCGCCTTAGGCTCAGGCTCTGGCTTTGTCTCTTGTTCTTTTATCCATTTTAAAGAACTACATGGCATGAAAACGGGAAGCCCCTGGCTTCATTTTGGAATGGTAAACTGCGTTTTGAACTTCAACCTGGGTTTTCAGCTTTTGGATAACATAGACAAAGCCGGAGCCGAAGCCTAAGCCGGGTTTAGGGGAAAAGCCCATGTTATTCTCACGCTTGACCGTTGCCTGGACGGCATTCAGTGACGCCATTAGGGTCGTTATCAGATGACATGAAACCTTTCCAAAACGTCCGAAGTACGTCTTCTATCGATTGTCATTTTTTTTATGTCTGTATAATTATAGGCCGCTATGAAACTAGCGGCCACTGGCGAAATAAGACCCTTTTTTTTGCCGTTCGTTTCGTATAGGACTGATTCTCTTTTAAACTAAACTAAAAGAAGATGGGTCCATACTAGCAGGATGTATCTGCACTAGTTGAGAAAGGTTCTGCTATATTGTTTCGAAACGTCGGGTCCTCTGCATTTTGGTCAGTTTGAACCATTTGGGTATAAGCCCTATAGTACTGTGCTCATCGATATCGATGCTATTTGCCTCTTTGCTATTTCTTTT
This sequence comes from Luidia sarsii, assembly GCA_949987565.1. Taxonomy (NCBI): domain Eukaryota; kingdom Metazoa; phylum Echinodermata; class Asteroidea; order Paxillosida; family Luidiidae; genus Luidia; species Luidia sarsii. The sequence continues at coordinate 3,002,474 of OX465121.1, forward strand.
ATTATCCCTGTGAGCTTCATTCCCCTTACCACAAGATATTGGTCATGGTAGAATCCTCATGTTGAAAATCTTAGTACCGCCAGGGATGCTGTACGGCTCGAGAAATCTCCACTCAAACATCGACAAATAGTTTATTACTCGCGAGCAATACTATTTCTTATACTACAGAATGGTATGTAAACCTTTTTTTGCATTTTTCTACTTTCACAGATTTATTTTGAGCTAAAACCTTCCCAGTATTGCTTGTTTTAATGTTTTATGGTCTAACACACAAACTATAGCAATCTGTTGACCTTTATTACCAATTAAGTTGTATAGGGCCTTTAGTCAGGCTATCTATAATCTAGTCTATCTAAGGTCTAAGTTGATCGTGCACATGACAAACAGTATAACACGCCTAAATCTAAATCGGCCTACGAATACACGTACTGTATATAGGCCCTAAAGGCCTACATGAATATAACTGCACTATACGCCTATAGATAATCATATGGACGCAATGGGCCACCGGTCATCGATTTCCCGAACCCAGATACCTTCACCCTAAATAATAAAAGTTCATGGCCGCATATCCTCGGAGCGTGGTACGGCGATGATTACGTAAGAAGCCTCTAAGGCTCTATGTTACTTGGGAGCAGGCACAACAAAGGAAAAAGTGCCTGCCTTCACGGCCGTGACCTTAATTAAAGTCTCATTCTGTCATTGGAAACCGGCCAATCTCAAAGTGGAATAAAGGTGGGCCAAAGGCTTTGGTTTCACTTTCAGTGTCATGTATCTCTCCTTATTCCTCCATGCTCCAACCATCCCCTCTACCTAGTACCTATGCTCTAACCAGTAATGGTCGACGTGATGATGACGCGGGCAGACAGTTCAATAACGTAAAAACAAAGTCTTATCTCCGGATTTATCAACTACTTGTCGACAATCAGTATCGCCATAGAAATATTCGGTGGCGTGAATGAAATTAGGGCCCATGCGGTTTTAGTATCGATACTGCACAAGAATCGATTACTTGATATTCGAAATGCGTGTCGATTCTCCTATCACGTATTGAACGGAGCAGCGGCCATTTTGTCGAACACTGATGCTAAAAAATGACCAGACGAAAATAGAAAAGGAAGCTGCGATTTCATGAACTTACTGTATATATTTCGTTGCAGAAGCTTACCCCTTCGAAACCACCATGTATCAACCACACCAGCAGATTGATTTTGGTGAGTAATGGGTTCAATTTCTGGACATGTTTTGAAAAGGAAGTATGCCGCAGTTCTGCTTGCCTTGCCCAATATTCGGACGTTATTTATATGCCTAGTCCTCGCTTATTTTACCCATTCAGCCTCACTATTTTCTCAGACATACATCATGTACATGTACATAGTTGTTGTTCAAGCGTATCTTTACTGGGCATTTTTGTATTTGTACCCTCATGTGCAATAATGGGTTCAATTTCAATATTATTATATGATCAAGCAAAGATAACTCACCCCTGTTCAATAGGGAACAGATGATTCTGGTGAATTCATTTTACTTTTTAATTTTAGGCCTTACTTAGATAAGTTAGAGTTAGAAAAGTTAGATTATAAATGAATGAGTATAGTAATTATTACTATTACTAGTTTTACAGTATAGTATTACTATTACTAATACAGTAGTATTACTTAAGTAAGTAAAAATAATAAAACTGAAATAGTCCTAGCGCCTAGCCCTAGTGAAACTGAAACCAGGCAAAAGTGAAACTGAAACCAAAAGTGAAACTCAAACTGTTTTATTGTAAACTTTATGAACTGAATTGTGACGGTTATTTTTGTTGCAACTTACAACTGAACAAGGAATTAGTTTAGGCTTTTAGTTTAAAAAAATTATACTTCTACCGGAACCCTCTAAATTGCTCAAGCTGAGTTACACATTCAATGGATATGTTGTAGTTGTACACGTAGTCTAGACTGTAGTGTAGCTACGGTAACTGTAGTGAAGCCCTTTTTGTTTGAATCCATTTTCAACTTTTTAAATTTATAATTCGGCAGTGGCTATTGTTACGGCAGCCTTAAAAAATTTCCATTTTCTAAAACTGCATATGCGACGGGGCTGCAGTGTTTACAATAGGAACGGTGCCGTGTTCATGTAGAACTGCCTTTGAGAAAGGTCCTGCTAGGATCGAAACGTCAGGCCCACTAATTTTAAGATTTACATTTTGGTAATTTTAGTCAGTAAGCAGTTTGCAACATTGTTGTATATCACCTTGAATTTTTATTTATTTATTTGTGTTTACATGTATTTTTGTTTCAGCTCCCATGGGAATTCCTCCCCCTGGTCAGCCTCCCGTCCGCCCTCCCCAACAAATGCTGCACATGGGTATGCCTCCACTCATACCAGGCCTGCCCACATTGCCCCCCTCCCCACCCAAGATGGACTCCAAGATGCCTCCCCGGCCTGGCTTTGGCAAGGACGGCCGCCCCATCATGCTGCGTGCCAACCACTTCAAGATAACCATCCCACACGACACCATCAACCACTATGATGTCACCATCATGCCAGAAAAGTGTCCTCGTAGGGTGAACAGGTGAGACTGTTGCCTAGTGTCCTAAACATTAGAAGTTCCATCCAAGCAAGGCCTTTGAGAAAGGCCCTGTTTAGTGTGTCTTGCAATGCTGCCCAAATATTTTGGGGGTGCAAAGGCCGTTTACAGGGGCACAAAGGCCAAAAGATGTTGTAACTCACATTCATAAATCAATGGTATACATGTACGATATGGAAACAAGCTTTTACATTGTCAAAAGTATTATTTGTATATTGTCTCTAAAAATTAGTACACAAAGTCTGAGGCTGGGGCCATGCTTATATTGCTTTGCGGCCTCATGCCATTGGGCCCAGCGGGTTGTTAACTCTCTCAGTACCATTGTTGTTGCTCCTCCGCGCTCCTTAATGTTTTCCAAGGAAAGCAAAAAAAAGCGCTCCCTACAAATTTAACGAGAGCATTATGATTTTTTAAAAACCGTGAAAGTTTAATCACCTTTTTTTTTTTTTTTTTTTTCACATGAGTTAAAAGCGCAAATGTTTTTTGTCAGAAATTTAAGACATTTGCCAACCAAATCTGCTCTAAAAACGGCTTTTGGGACCGTACTCGTCGTCGTGATTTACGTTGAGTTGAGGCTGATCGTTTGTCGATCGTGGTGCGAGACCACGCGCGGTCCAGTGTGTGCACTCGGCACGTGTAGGTGTGGAATGATTAGTAGACTTCCGCCAGCCCTTACAGTTGTTTTCAAACAAATAAACTACCGGTAATGTTTATTACATTTATACCAGCGATATTTCGAGTTTTGCGGTCAACCGAAGTACGCACACCTGATAAGAAATGTATTTTCTAGAAATCTAGAAAATTTTAGAAGGTTTTTTTATTTCTTTCTTGAGATATCGGAAGTTGAAAATTGCCAAATCGCTCCGTGCGGCCGCGGTATATCGAGCTAAAATGGCGGAGAAAAAGTCAAACTCGTGTTTTTCGGCAGCCTAGCGCACCCTTTAAACATCGTCGATTTTACCCTCAAATTGAAGCCTGTATTCTCTTCTTTCTATTCATACCACTTTCAACATTAATGACGAAGGGATTAATATTAAATTACGCGGAAACAACATTCGGAGACAAACATGAAAGTAGCGCACTTAAGTTATGACCGATTTCCCTTCGCGACGTTAACGAGGTTGGCAAGTCTAGGTTTGGTTTCCGCCTCTAAGTAAAGCCAAAGCGACACTACAGGGCCAGTAGGGCCGAAACCAGCCTACGCGCTGCATGCGACATGACACAACATGTCCTTGCACACACTACAGTACAGTGTATATAGTGCACAGTGCACGTGCACAGCGGCCGCATGGCTGCATACGAGTACGCTGCGCTACTCAAGCCTGATCGGAACTTCCAGGAGTATTAGCGAGACGGTCACGCTACAAAAAAGTGCAATTTATTTTACCACCGAAACAAAACATGAATTGGGATAATAATGGGTTTCTTTCTTTGTCGTTGGAATTGAGTGGGTTTTTTCTTTTGTTTTTCATAGAAAAAAATCGCTCTCCTTAAATCAACAAAGTGAATTAAGGAGAGCAATTTTTGGCTCTCCTCGTAATTATTAAAATGAAGGCCCGGTACATGCGTAATGATAATATGATAAATAATAATTGAAATTTATGTAGCACCTTATATTAATTATAAATCGCAAGGCGCTTTACATGAATTGAAAAATCAATTTTTTTTCGAGAAAGATGCATTCCAAAACTCTGTTCATAAACGTTGTACTCCATGTTATCCTCCAAATGCAATTATCGGCTTCAAAACAAGCATTGAAAACAACCCTCTCTGTAAAGTGCGGTTTTGTGCAAAACAATCCGGTTTAGGGCTGTACAACCTTAAAAATAATGCATTCATGCATGTGTGGAAGCCAATAAACAATACTTAAAGGGCACAACACATCTGATGTCTGTGAACACGTGGCAGTGTGGGGTCTTGGGCCACTGTGTTTCTGGGTTTATGGAAGGGGCAAGGATGGCCATTGCCATCGTGAATTTCAAACCCTGTTACAGCAATCAAGGAATTGTTGGCTGTCTTTTGCGTCATATTTTGCTAGCCATTGATATCAGACTCTAGGAAATTGCTCCCAGTAAGTGTGTACGACTGCTTTGCCAGTCGATATCTTAGAAGGAACTTATTTTCAAATGAATGCATATCTCAGAAAGGTAGAGGGTCTGATGTCTTGATCCCAGCACAACCTTTCTCAGAGGCAGTGTCAAAGGTCCTCTGATCAAAACGTCAAGCCCTCTTTGCAACATTTTTGCATATTTCTCTAATGAGTGCAGTTAAGAAATAAAAACTGGACTCTACACATACCTCTCTTCCCACTGTGATATTTTCTGAGTGATCAGGTTTTTTTTCCATCTATCATTAAGAATGGCATTTGGCATTGATATATCTTTTATACATGCTTGATTTCCTTCATTTGTCTTCTCCTACAGAGAGGTTATGGATACGCTTGTAAACCACACCAACAGAATTTTCCAGAATTGTAAGCCAGTGTTTGACGGCCGAAAGAACCTGTATTGCCGCCTTGAATTGCCCATTGGTAAAGAAAGGGTAAGTTAATGCACCAAGCCATAGTGTCCCAACACTTTCTTAATACCGGCACTTTCGACATTACACAATGACAGCACTTCAACTCTCATTTGTCCACTGCTCAATTCCTAGCCTAATGATGTTCTGTTGTGATGGTTGCACTGCTATTTCTTTAAAACCGTAGGTTGACTTGGAAGTGACTTTACCCGGTGAGGGTAAGGAGCGCTCCTTCAAGGTGTCCATCAAGTGGGTTGCTTTAGTCAGTCTGCAGTCCTTGGCTGATGCCTTGGAAGGTAGAATCAACATCATCCCTTACGACTCAGTCCAGGCCCTAGATGTCGTCATGAGACATCTTCCTTCCATGACGTAAGCCAAATATGTTCCATACATTAGAAGTCTGATACAAACATGCTGCAAACCACTTTGGTTTCATTTTTTTTGCTCGTATCATGGAAAGAGGATATAGATTTCTTCGGCCACTTTGTGTGATCTGCAAACTGCTATTGAAAAGTAGCAGGAAAAGATGACTGGACTTGTACTTGATCCTGGGAACTGTGGCTCAATGTATCGCAGCTCTAACCACCTGAGCTATCTAGCCCTTAGATGGTGGCCTTCCCAAATGGTTAATTATCTTTGCGAGGTTGTCGGTGCCGGTCAGTATATTTCCTGGGATTGCCCTCCCCCTGTTTTCATGTGTATATTCAAACAAGTTTGGTTGTTCACCCGGCTCCAGCAGTTCATGGATCACTCAAAGGGGATTAAGCTTTTTGTACTGTGTTTTCAATCAAATAAAGTGAAGGAGAACTGAGTGAGAAATTTGTATATAATTATTTGAAAGATAGCAAACTTTAGAATTTTAAAGACAAAAAACCCTGCCCATGTGTTAAATCCTGACATTTCTATGTGTGTGTTATGCAGTTACACCCCAGTAGGTCGTTCCTTCTTCTCTCCACCTGATGACTATTTCCACCCTCTTGGTGGTGGGAGGGAGGTGTGGTTTGGCTTCCATCAAAGTGTACGTCCCTCCAAATGGAAGATGATGTTGAATATTGATGGTAAGTTACAGAATGTTTTTAGGAAAAGATAATGGTGGAGTTAGTACTGTTCTAATTCAGGTTATGTTTGATTTTCGTTCATTTAGTTTGGAGTATTATTTTTTTTTAGATAAATGGCAGTTAACCATTTCATACCGTGCCCATTTGCAGTGCCAATGACAGCCATACATTTCTTTTTTATCAATGTGTCATTTTCAAACCTCGCTAAATAATTGGGAACAATATCTGTGAAATAAATCAATATGGTTATACTTTGAGTACAAGTGACAATTCAAACATTGGTGTGACTTTTGTCAAGAGATTATCCACCTGAAAATAAGGGTCCATTGTGCGTTGTCAATGTAGCATAAATATGTGTGTGTATACAGTGTGTCCGAGTAGCCCCTGTACTGACAGACTTTCACCACAGACTGGCCTCCACTCCAGAAGGTTAAATCTCTGAGTTGGTTGACCCCAATGCAGCGCACAGATTGTGGTGAAGATAGTGGGTGGACTTGCAAGCACGCTGTCTCCCGTGGTAACCTGCTATCCCGCGATCATCCGCAGTTTTAAGTCCAAGAATAGCACAATTGTTGCCATTATTCTGGCAATTCATGTGGCAGCTTCTGTCAAAACCAGTCTCTGTCATGCTTCATATTGCTTATAAAATTGTTCTAGGCTTAAGAAAGTCTGTTTAAATCTTGGTCAGTAGTGGTTCCCAGATTCGGAGGCCCCGACACATAGTAACACCAGCGGTGCTCTGAATTCAGAGGTCCCTGCGCAAAGTGGTTAATGGTAAAATGCTTCCCACCCACCCACTTAAAATAGTTGACCATTTGGAAAGACTGCCGTCTAATGGCTGAATTACTTAGGTTGGTAAAGCACTGGTATGTTGAGTCACAGATCTTTGGTTCATGTTCAGGTCCAGTCAATTTTTTTTTACCATTTTTATAAAAGTTATCCATTTTTGGGTAGGTTTTGCAAACCGTTTTTTGATAAATGGCAGTCTTTCTTTGATATGGTTGCTTATCGTTTCTGAATGGATGGATTCAGCTCTAACTTGTGATATGTGTTGGTGGTTTTAGTTTCAGCCACAGCTTTCTACAAAGCGCAGCCAGTCATTGATTTCATGTGTGAGGTGCTGGACATTGGGACCAGCAGTGACCAACGCCGTCCTCTCACTGACTCACAGAGGGTCAAATTCACCAAAGAAATCAAAGGTAAAGCCATTTTTTTATTTATTTATTTTTGTATGCAAAATCACCCAAAGCAAGTCTGAACAGCCACTCGAGGTTAAGGGCTAGAGAAAGAAGGAGTTCGTGAGGGACTCAGGAAGGCCGAAGGGCAAGATCATAGGCAGGGGGAAAGTAAGATCCAGAAAGGGAATTCCAGATAGAGGCAGAACGAGGGAAGAAGCCGTTCCGTGCATGGTGAAAGCTTCCATCCTAACTGATATGGGGACAATTACAACCAACTTAACCAAATTTCTGTCGATTGCCAGTTGGATATGATAGGTGTACGTATGCATCATGGACAGTGCAGACGAAAGGCCAAACAATGATGATAAGAATTCAATGTGTAATTTGATCTTTTTATTATTAAAATTATTATTATTTAAGACTTGACCACATGCAGATGCCTCCATATGATTGTACACACAAATAATGGCCCCCCAAAAATTACCTACCTACCTACCATATTTTGAAACACCATGTAATCGTACGCATTTTTAAAATATTTTTTTTGCCAAATGAACGTGCACATCTACCGTGGAAGCTTATGCATTATACATGCATACATACATAGCTGTACAAGAAAGTGCATGTTCATTTCAGTCTGGTTTCTGCCTCTTACATGAAGATGGAGCAATGTGGCCTGGGAACCAGTCTGGAATCCATGTGTTGTTATTGCTGGATATTTTTCTAGAATGAGTGATTTCATACCACATACTATAAATTGTAATGAAAATTGGAAAAAAGTCATATACCTGCAAAGTTTGCAGACAGCTGTTTTCAACTTTTGTTTTCTGATTTGTCTCTCGCCTTGTTATGACTGACTTTTATATTGGGCTTTGTATTGCAGGACTGAAGATTGAAATCACCCACTGTGGAAACATGCGTCGCAAGTATCGCGTCTGTAATGTGACAAGGAAGGTGGCTCAAGCACAGACGTAAGTACATAATGTCTAGGATAGTTACCTCAATAATAAATCATATCATATTGCATATTGTCATTGACAGCATTGACAGCAGTAGTCGGACAGTAACCTTTAACATCAACTTTCGTATTTTAGAATATTTCAATGATTTCCATAATTTAGTAAGGAAAGATAATTCCAAGGACAGAAAAAAACCTGGAAATTGATAAAAATTCAAACATAAAATCCAAATCAAAACAAATAAAAATAAATAAAACTGGAGTTGAATGGGTATTCAACCCATCAGCCTTTATGTAAGAACCTTCCAAAATAGCATTGTATTCAGATGCAAGCAATGATTTGGAGTTAACTGAGCTACGACATTTCAGGAGTATTGTCAGCTTTATCTAGTTAATTGTGTGCTTTCTCTGTTCCTAGGTTTCCATTGGAGTTGGAGAATGGCCAGACAGTGGAATGCACTGTTGCTAAATACTTCAAAGACAGACACAGGCGTATACTACAGTAAGACTCGGTCCTTGTTGGAGTGCTTTATGAATGCCATCTGCAAGGGGTTGACATATGGGGGAAAAGGACTACATGTAGATAACTGGTCTAGCCACTGAAGAATATCACGAGACCTGAGCTTTCTTTATAGACCGGGGCTGGATTTCACAAAGCATTACGATGCATTGTAACTCAACTTAATACGATTGATCACCCTTCGCAATTTGAAATGGGCCCTATGGTTTTGTGCATGCTCATTGCCTTGTGATTGATTATAAGTTACAATGGGTTTAATGAAATCACCGCTGTGCTCTAAACAAGTTTTGCAATTTTTTGACATGTACACTATGCATGCTGATTAATAGGGTATCATGTTTTGGAAATGCCTTAAGTAATTTAATTAAACAAAAAATATACATATAGACAGCCAGTCCAGTGTGGTCACACACTGCACTAGTCCAACACTGAAATCACTAGGGTCCACAGTATATCGAATAGTCTGACCCTTGTAACATAATGCTTAAAAAGTCCCCAATCAGTTTTTCCTTAATTTGTTTGACTTAAATTGATAAAGCTGCCTCCACTTTTTTGTGTGATCCCCGAGCTGCTGTTGTCAGGTTTAAAACAATTGGTTGTTTGCATCTGAATGGAAACGGGGGTGTGATCCCTGGAGATATTCGGCAGTTCATGGTTGAATGCTTCTGGCTGGCACCCCACCCCGGCAAAGGCTAGTTGATTATTTGGGAAGGCCACCATCTTAGGGCTGGATAGCTCAGATGGTAAGAGTGCTGGTACACAAAACCAGAGGTCTCTGGTTCAAGTTCCGGTCCAGTCAGTTTTCTTTGCCATTTTGAAACGTTTTTTAACAAGTCAGTTTTGTCTTTATTCCTTTGACTTTCAATTTTGAAAAATGGCAAAGAAAACTTTGACTAGACCGGGATTTGAGCCCGAGACCTCTGGTTTTGTGGACGGGCACTCTTACCATCTGAGCTATCCACCCCTTATTAGGAGAGTCTCATAAGAATAGTCTATGTTTAATAAGTAAATAAAAAAAAACCTGCTCACTGACTGAAATGCCCTACAAAACATAAATCTTAAAAGTTAGAGGGCCTGACGTTTCGATCCTAGCAGGACCTTAATGGAGAAAGGTCCTGCTAGGATCGAATCAACAGGCCCTTTAACTTTTGTGATTAGTCTTATATTTTGGGATATTTGTATGTTTTGGGGTATTGTTTTTTATATTTGTTTTAATCACTTTGTACTGCCTTTTTGTTACACTCTAGGTATCCGTTTTTGCCTTGCCTTCAAGTGGGACAGGAGCAGCGACATACTTACTTGCCTTTAGAGGTAAGACTGTCTGTATCTTTTATCAGTTTTGACCCCAGTAAATGTAATGTGTTCCAAATTCGGCCTTAAAGCCCCTACACAACATTGGTAAGATCGAAAAACAGAAATGTTCACAGATTAACTTGAAACTTATACAGTTTGAAGATTATAGTAGAAACATAACAAAAATATTTCTGCCTAAAATGAAAATAGTAAAAGAAGTCGTTTACATCTCACCGGGTTCTAAAATATGTTTCGGAACAGTATGGCATTGAATGCCGCATTTTCACGAAACAAATGAAGCGGTTTTCACCATTTTTTTAATGCATAAATATGTTTGGGCACTTGAGCTGTGTTCTGTTATTGGCTCACTAAGATTGTCATAACCTTTGTCTTTCTGTTCCTTTGCAGGTTTGCAACATAGTGCCAGGCCAACGCTGCATTAAGAAACTAACAGACATGCAAACTTCTACCATGATCAAGGTTGCTCAAATAAGTTGCTGTCTCCAGACATGTGTCCCCTCCAAATCCCCCTCCCCCCCTCTATAAAGCAATACCAATTCTCAAATCAAAATTCGGTTTCATTGTTGAAGTTGCATTGGATTAAGAGATTGAGAGGAATTGTATGAAGAGTGGTATCGGGTCTTCTTATCACTAAATGATTTTTAGAATGCCAACTTTGTTAGTCCTCCTGCTCTGTTGTTAATGTAACCTTTTAGACATGATTCCCATGCATAGTTTTCCTGGTAGTTTGACTGCTTTCAACTTCTCTCTTGTAACTATGCACAAGTGCACTTTTGTAACAGTTGCTGGATAGGATAGACTCGTTGTTATATGATTATCACCTCTAGTCGTGATAGCATTTCTCATGAGACTTCCCTTAATACACTTTCAATCCTTAAGTAATACAAAAAAGTTGCAAGCTGTCTGCTGATCAAAAGGACCAACAAATTTCACATTTTGAAAAAATGTCTAGTGCCTGAGGCTGCAATCACAAAGGTCCTTCCAGGATTGGAACCCCGTGCTTTCTAAATGCCTAAGGCCACATTCTAATTAGTATCCATTTATGTAACAAAATGTTACAATATTTTGCATTGCCTAGCAAAACAAGGAGGTTATCTTATAGATGTGCAGCATTCTATCACAATTTGTTTTATTGAACAAAATTGTGATAATGAGCTTTATACAAGCATTAGATAGCTCTATCAATTACAGAGTCAGGCATAAGAATTTTTTAGTACATTCTTTTTTTTTTGCTTCATTATTTTCTGCTATTTCTATTCTTAAAAGTTGCAAACAACATTGGTCAAGGTAAAATGGGAGTATTCCGGCTTTGTCCCGTCAAATACACTCAGAAATATTTATGCTATGTAAAGGGAAATAAAAGCAAAATGAAAAGAGAGGCATGCTTTGCACTGTCATGGAACATGTATGCATTAAGATATACCCAAACATGGAACATAAAACATTTTCCACAGAAGAAAGTTTTTTCAGCATTTGGGAGGAGGTCACTTAAATCAATTCTACACCACAAAGGTTGTACACAAAATAGTGAATATTCCATGATTGTATCTTAACCAATGTTGTGTAGGAGCTCTTGACCTTGCCTATATCCATCCACAGATCCAATGTAACTTTGGCAAAGGCTGAAGACAATGACATTCTCTGGGTCCATAGCTGATTTGGAGTGGACACATCTCTAGAGGTTTCCCTTACTTGAAACCTACAAGCGCTTAAAGGGGCTTGTAGAATTAGTGTTAAAATGTAGTCTGGAATATCAACTTGCCTAGGCCAGGTCAGTGGTGTTGTAGTGCTATTTCTTGGTAAGTAGAAATCGCCAAAACAGACCTATCCAATTGCCGCCGAATCAGACGCATTTTACTCGTAGTTTATTTGCCAAGAAAATACCATTGCAACACTAACATGCTGAAATGATTTGCATTTACAGTCTCAGGTATTTATTTAGGATCAAGGGTACGTATTTTATTTCATTCCTATTTTCTAAAAAATCCCGGATTTGCAGAAAATGAGTCAAAATACATATTTATGAAGAGATTGAATGAGAATGACATACCCTGGCCATTCTAGCCTATTGTACTTATTTATAAATGGTGTTATTTGGATAGAACACACAAATGATGTATGTTTTTGTAGACTTGGTACCACTGATGTTAACCTTAACATCAGTATTTTTTTTCCCACCCATATAAAGCAAACCAAATTATCGATCCAGTAAGTATTGTATTAAGTTCTGTATGTATAGCAGCAATATCCTAATCCCCTTTTCTTTACTTCACAGGCCACTGCACGCTCAGCTCCAGACAGAGAACGAGAAATCAATAACCTGGTTAGTTCCACACATCATTGCAGAATTGTCCAAGATGCTGTGAACCTATGCTTTCATTTTAACTATTTATGCGTCCATACGTATGAAGCTCAATCCCCGAATAGAATCCCACACGTTTCAATGGGAAATTTTGTGCCCACGGAGCTAACTGGTTCCCTGCAAAATGAACGAAACGCTGTAAGACTCGCCTACCCCCTAACCCCTACCCCCTACCCCCTACCTCCTACCCCCAACCCCCTACCCCCTACCCCTTACCCCCTACCCCCAACCCCCAACCCCCTACCCCCTACCCCCTACCCCCTACCCCCTACCCCCTACCCCTACCCCTACCCCTACCCCTACCCCTACCCCCTACCCCCTACCCCCAACCCCCAACCCCCAACCCCCAACCCCCAACCCCCAACCCCCAACCCCCAACCCCCAACCCCCAACCCCCAACCCCCTACCCCCTACCCCCTACCCCCAACCCCCTACCCCCTACCCCCTACCCCCTACCCCCTACCCCTACCCCCTACCCCCTACCCCCTACCCCCTACCCCCTACCCCCTACCCCCTACCCCCTACCCCCTACCCCCTACCCCCTACCCCCTACCCCCTACCCCCTACCCCCTACCCCCTACCCCCTACCCCCTACCCCCTACCCCCTACTCTCTACCCTCTACGCATTGAAGATACAATAAAATATTGAGCTTCATACGTCGGTCTGCATATATATCTCTTTCATTTCATACTATATACCAAAGGCTCTGCACACTTCTCTAGTGGCCTATGTGTGCCTGTAAATTACTGGATTTTCAATGCATCGCTGTCCTGGAGAATTCACTGTCCCAAACTCATCCAAAGTGCCGATCAAATATTTACAGTTTGGCGTGATGAAACTGTTAGAGAGAGCAAATTGTAGTTGTGGATGGGGTCATCAGATCTCTTCTATTTTAAATGGTTTGCTTTTGTTCCCTTCAGGTCCACAGGGCTCAGTTCAATAATGACCCCTACGTGCAAGAGTTCAGCTTAAATATCAGTACTGACATGGTTCGCATTGAGGGGCGTGTCCTACCAGCACCAAAGATTCAGTATGGAGGCAGAGCGGGTGTAAGTATCTCTTACTTTCCACAGACGGACATAGATTTCATTACCTAACAAACCTTGCATTTCTTGGACCTTTCATTGAGATTGTAAGGCATATATTGTATGTTATGCAGATTTGTAGCCTTTCTAAATTGCCAATGAATCTTTTCGCACAACACACATAGATAACCTAGTATAAGGCCATGCCATATCAGACAATTTACGGGCAATTGGGACCAGGCTCTCAAAGAGAAGAAAATCATTGACAAATAATCTGATAATTTGATTGGACATATTGAGATGCTGTAAGATAAGAGTGTTGTTTGTGCTATTGGAGTGCTCCTTGGATTGAATGCAGTGCGGGTTAGGTTTATGGTTTGTATGTACAATACAGTGCATTTGTGAACAATATCCCATCAAAGCAACGTTGCACCTCATTGGGCCATTCCTCTGGTTGCCTCCAAATTGCCTCCTGTGACTTGACCTATAATAGAGAGACAATGGCATTGGCTGGAGTGTAAGTTATGGATCTGGAAGTGGCCATTTGGGGAAATTAGGGGCAAGATAATAAGAGCTGGCAAAGAGGCATTCAAGCATGGATGAAGTAAGGCACGTGTCACGTCATGTTAACAAATCCACATTATTCATGTCCCCATGCTATTGAAGTATTGAAGTAACACCATGTGTATATATTGGAGCACTCTCTGTCTGAATGTCATTTTCTGTATCTTATTCTAGGTGAAACATTTCTTAAGTGCTGAATACAGAATGCACATTTCCAGAAAATACATACCTATGAACATTTTGAAGTTCTGAAATGATTGGATGAAGTATTCTGATGAACTGTCCCAAAAGTAGATCTGTCATGATAGGGAAACATTGGGAAGGGCAAACCTTCATTGAATATTATCCATTAGATTCCTTGAAGAACAATTTTAGTCTTTGTAATGTGAAATCTATTCCATGGAAATAAGCCTGCTGAACATCCTAATTAGAATAGGACTGGTAAGAGTAAACAATCTGGGAAGTGAAGACATTTGTATAAATATATTGAGGCATTTGAACACTTCATCAGTAATTAACAGATTCTAAATCATTAATATGTCAAGAAATGTGTCCATATTGATTCTTAGCCAAAGTGCCCACTAATATCAGTTGCACTCATTACTGCCAGAGTTACAACTATGCAGGATATGCATAGACTGGTTCCTTTTTTAGGCAAGGGTGCATTATCTTATACTTTTGGTTTTGCCCCCATAGCAACAAGGAGGGAGGATGCTAGCCATCCCCACCCAGGGAGTCTGGGACATGCGCGGGAAACAGTTCCACACCGGTGTCAAGATCAACACGTGGGCCATTGCTTGCTTTGCCCAGCAACATCAGTGCAAGGAGGAAGCCCTCAAGTAAGTCAGCAATAGCACTGTGTGTCACTACGTATTGGTAAATAGCTGAATTGGAAGGTTTCTTGTCCTGCACAATATAGAGTTAGTCTCCTGATGACGGGCATAGTACACACTGCCCGAAGCATTGAGTTACCAGCTCTTTTCAGAGACATGCTCCGTTTGGAAAGAGATGACTCACAGTGTGTCACTGCAAACTTTCCTCAGTGAGTATTCACCTTGAAACTGGTCAAAAGCTTGCTCCTAGAATATATATGGGTTTATACCAAGCATGAGAAACAAAATCAAAGCCCAGGCCTTCAATTTGTATGATCTTTTAGAGGAGTTAAGGTTTGTCACATAGACAAAAATCATTGATCAGAAATCTCTACAGTTGTGTGGTTGATGGTAATAGATATTTCTGATCTGAAATCTAAAAAACCTCTTTGTCTGCATACACTGAACACTGGTCACCCAAACCCCTTGAAGACCACGGTATGGTGCTGGTCAATTTGCAGTAATCTTGAAAAAGTTGGGATATCGCAGACTCAAATCTGTCTGTTTGGTGAAACCCATGATCGTGTCATTAATAATTGCAAAGTGATAGGTCCGCCCTGTCCACTCACTGAATTTGATCATCCTGATCTGCTGACCTACCTCACCAAGTGCCAGTTTCGAATGTTTTCTAATATGGCTTGCCTACGACATGAGAACATTAATAGATAGTGCACGCATTACACCCTGCATAGATCTGACTGACGTGCGTGGTTTGATTGCTTTCCATGCTGCTTGCAGGAACTTCACCAGCCAACTCCAAAAGATCTCAAGTGATGCAGGCATGCCCATCGGCAGTCAGCCAGTCTTCTGCAAGTATGCCCAGGGAGCAGACCAAGTGGAGCCAATGTTCCGTTACTTGAAGAGGCAGTTTCCTGATCTGCAACTCATTGTTGTCGTCCTGCCTGGCAAGACTCCTGTCTATGGTAGGTTACAGCTGTGAGGGAACGCTGCGTGTGCTGGGATATCCTGGGTACAGGCTGTGAGGGAATGCTGTGTGTGCTGGGATATCCTGGGTACAGACTGTGAGGGAATGCTACATGTGCTAGGAAATCCTGGGTACAGGCTGTGAGGGAATGCTCTGTGCACTGGGATATCCTGGGTACAGGCTGTGAGGGAATGCTGTGTACTGGGATATCCTGGGTACAGGCTGTAAGGGAATGCTACATGTGCTGGGATATCCTGGGTACAGGCTGTGAGGGAATGCTTTGTGCACTGGGATATCCTGGGTACAGGCTGTGAGGGAATGCTGTGTACTGGGATATCCCGGGTACAGGCTTTGGGGAATGCTGTGTACTGGGATATCCTGGGTACAGGCTGTGAGGGAATGCTATGTGCACTGGGATATCCTGGGTACAGGCAGTGGGGGAATGCTGTGTACTGGGATATCCTGTGTACAGGCTGTGAGGGAATGCTGCATGTGCTGGGATATCATGGGTACAGGCTGTGAGGGAATGCTGTGTGCACTGGGATATCCTGGGTACAGGCTGTGGGGGAATGCTGTGTACTGGGATATCCTGGGTACAGGCTGTAAGGGAATGCTGCATGTGCTGGGATATCCTGGGTACTGGCTTTGAGGGAATTCTGCGTGCACTGGGATATCCTGGGTAGAGGTTATGATTCCATTATTTGTGTTTCTTGCAGCTGAAGTCAAGAGGATAGGA
Organism: Luidia sarsii; assembly: GCA_949987565.1. Classification (NCBI taxonomy): domain Eukaryota; kingdom Metazoa; phylum Echinodermata; class Asteroidea; order Paxillosida; family Luidiidae; genus Luidia; species Luidia sarsii. Next base: position 3,019,079 of record OX465121.1, read on the forward strand.
GATACACTTCTTGGCATTGCAACTCAGTGTGTCCAGATGAAGAATGTCAACCGCACCACAGCCCAAACATTGTCCAACCTTTGCCTCAAGATCAATGTCAAACTTGGAGGAGTCAATAATATCCTTGTGCCCAACCAAAGGTCAGTATAAACACTGAAACGGACTACAAACCCTGACCTTGTCCAAAGCTTTAAAATAATACTTTATATGTGTGTTTTCCCAAATGATGTTAGGGCTGATACAGCTATTAGTCAGTTGCTTTTAATATTTAAATTTAAAAATATGTTATCCTCCTAACATAAGACAGAGTATACTGTTTCAGAAACATGAAGTCCCTCTGTTCTTATCAGAACCACACCAGCTCAAGACAATGTTGGCACCTGGTGCCACAACAAATTGATCTTGACTTATTGATTATGCTTGATGATCTTGATTATACTTAATGATATTGATTTTGCTTGATGATATTGATTATGCCTGAAGATATTGATCGTGCTTCATGATATTGATTGTAATTGATGATAATGATTATCCTTGATGCTATTGGTTATGCTTGATGATATTGATTATGCTTGATGATATTGATTATGCTTGATGACATTGATTATGCTTGATGATATTGATTATGTTTGATGATATTGATTATGTTTGATGATATTGATTATGCTTGATGATATTGATTATGCTTGATGGTATTGATTATGCTTGATGACATTGATTATGCTTGATGACATTGTCATGTATTTTGCATCCCTTAGGCCTGCCTTGTTCCGTCAGCCAGTGATTTTCCTGGGAGCGGATGTGACCCATCCACCCGCTGGAGATGACAAGAAACCATCCATAGCAGCCGTAAGTATCTGCTTTCAAGACAGAAACTACATTTGGTCTTTAAATTACATGTTATTAAATGGTCAAACTCATGATTATTAATACCTCTGACATTACAGCATGCTGACAAATTTAACCCAAAGCCCACGTCCAAGCCAGAAGCCACATTGCCATTGGAATTGTGTCCAATTTAATCCAGTGGAAATGCAATGAAAACTAAAGTCATTGATCAGTTACTGCCATCTTGTTTTAAAACTAACAAGCTGAAAGTGGTTTGGAAACTCCTCGCCCACTGTAACTTAACGGTGCCTCACAATGTGCGGCATTTTCCGGCCATTCATGGCAAATAAACATTCTGTAAATTCTTAAAGGAAGACCAAATGGGGATGCAAGGTAGAAATACAATGTACTTTCAAGATTGTCAATGTAAGTTCCTGAATGTCGCAGAAGAAAAACGTCAATGGAGATGCTGCTTCATAAAGGCCCTATGTCAATGGCTAAACTTGGTTGGTTCTTGCATGTTGTAGGTGGTTGGCAGCATGGATGCTCACCCTAGTCGCTACACGGCCAGTGTACATGTCCAGCAACATCGCCAGGAGATAATCGCTGATCTCAAGATCATGGTGCGGGAAATCCTGATCCAGTTCTACCAAACCACCCGCTTCAAGCCAGCACGTATTATCCTGTACAGGGATGGGGTCAGCGAGGGACAGTTCCCACAGGTAAAGTCTGCTTGTCCAAAGAGTTTTATACAACATTTAGTATTAATTCTTGGAAGGTTTGCCCCACTCGACATAAAAAGCACTGCCTGCTCAGTGCTTTGCCTAACTGCCTGCTGAATAGAATACAGGCAGCTCCTGCTTTCTAGTGCAGATGTCTTAACCACTTGACCACTGAGCTGGTTGAGGTTGTGAATGCAATACACAACCTCAATCAGCTTGTTGGTTAAGTGGCTAAGACATCTGCACTAGAAAGCAGGAGTGACTGGTTCGCATCCCACCCGAGCTGCCTGTATTCTTTCAGCAGGCAACCAGGCAGAGCGCTGTACATGGTGCTAATTATACATAGAGTAGGGGAAACCCTATTTGAATACCATTCTCCTCAATGTCACCTTGCACCATGGCCTTTCTGAAAGGAAAATCCATTTCCACATACCTTAGCACTACCATTTAGCCTACCACACACTTCTGATAGCACCAGTGGTCAGCTGAATAGGCAGAGTATCAGCAACTGTTTGACCTAAATTGTTTAGTGCCTTAATTTAGTATTAAAGTGACCGTAGTTATTATTGATACTGAATGCTGTGGATGAATAGCAAGTATTGCCATTGGTTGACCTGGACAGGTTCTTGCCCATGAGCTGCGTGCGATCCGTGAAGCCTGCATGTCACTGGAGGCTGGGTACCAGCCAGGAATCACATTTATTGCTGTGCAGAAACGCCACCATACTAGACTCTTCTGTGCAGACAAGAAGGAACAGGTGAGGATATTTGGCAAGTCTTAAGTTCCATGGCTGTGTTAGTGTGAATTGGTCACTAGTTAGTGACTCCATAGACTTGTATGTACTTTCAAGCTGTAGTCAATGACTGTGGACACAACCTAAGCCTCCTCCACATCTATCCATGAATCCAAACTTGAGTGGATCCTCCAGACAGCTACAGGCCGGCCAATATTGGGGCCGGATTACTAGAATCTAGCATTTGATATTCTGTCTGGATGAAAAATAAGTGCATTGTGAAAAAAGGGATACTTTAGAATATTGGAGAAATTAGAAAAAAAGATGCCACAGTGTTTTGGATTACAAGAATTAAGAAATTAGGAATGTAATTTCCTGCATTTGAGGAATTGAAAACAATAATATCCTTGGGAATTATGGACGATACTGAAAGATTGAGAGTATTTTTATGGCGATTATTTATGAAGATTAACTGAATTTGACAAGAAAAACAAACTGGGGAATTTTACACAATTTGAAATATGGCAAAGAAAATTGGAGTGGCCTAGGACTTAGACCCAATCCTCGTGTTTAACATACCAGTTCTCTCACCACCTGAGCTATCCAGCTTGTAGGTGACAGCCTTCCCATATAGTCAACTATCTTTGCTGGAATGGGGGTGCCATTCAGAAGCATTTAGCCAATATCTGTTGTATATCTTTCAAGAAATCCCAAAATCTAAACTTTTAAGAATTTGGGTTTAGGGTTTTTTCTTTCAATATAATATTCAAATGGTTGATATTTGAAGAACCTGCACTGGAAATTTCTTCTCAGATGTAGTTAAAAAGTACCGATTTCTAAGTACCTCTCTCTCGTTTCTCAGATTGGAAAGAGTGGAAACATTCCTGCTGGTACAACGGTAGATACTGGCATCACACACCCCAATGAGTTTGACTTCTACCTCTGTAGTCATGCTGGAATTCAAGTAAGTAACGGTCACACAAAAAGGGAACGTCCATAATTTTACCTTCATTTCACCAAGTGGTGAACCATTTTTGAACGTTACAATTGCATAAAAAGACATTAAGATGGAAGTCAGTATCACTTTATGATATTAATCTCATAGACCACCATATCACGTGAACACATTTTACGATCGTTATTCAAAGTTTCAAGAAATGGTCCCCAATGCAAAATGATGTTTTCAAACAAAAGAAAGGAAATTGACTTGGAATTTTTCATCAATCAATCAAGGAGTCTTGATTTTATAGCTACATCTTCTAGCAATTTTAACATAGTCTCCCTTAACAATTTGATGTGAATTGAGTCTCATGAGTAGTTTATATAAGGAGGTCTATATTAATAAGCTGATTATGAGCCTACCTTGAAGTCTGATTGCACGGCTCCCATTGTGTTGTGTTTGGTGGGTTTTTTTCTAGGGAACGAGTCGACCATCCCATTACCATGTACTGTGGGACGACAATGATTTCACAGCTGACGACCTCCAGTGCCTGACCTATCAACTGTGCCATACCTATGTTCGTTGTACGCGCAGCGTTTCCATTCCGGCACCAGCCTATTATGCCCATCTGGTTGCGTTCCGTGCCCGCTATCATCTTGTGGAGAAAGACCACGATGGATATGTCAGGTACAGCTTCACAAGCACTCTCAGACAATCACTACAAGAAGTCTAAAACAATCACTACAAGCAGTCTGAAACAATCACTGCAAGCAGTCTGAAACAATCACTACAAGCAGTCTGAAACAATCACTACAGGCAGTCTGAAACAATCACTACAGGCAGTCTGAAACAATCACTACAAGCAGTCTGAAACAATCACTGCAAGCAGTTTGAAACAATCACTGCAAGCAGTCTGAAACAATCACTACAAGCAGTCTGAAACAATCACTACAAGCAGTCTGAAACAATCACTGCAAGCAGTTTGAAACAATCACTGCAAGCAGTCTGAAACAATCACTACAAGCAGTCTGAAACAATCACTACAGGCAGTCTGAAACAATCCCTGCAAGCAGTCTGAAACAATCACTGCAAGCAGTCTAAAACAATCACTACAAGCAGTCTGAAACAATCACTGCAAGCAGTCTGAAACAATCACTACAAGCAGTCTGAAACAATCACTACAAGCAGTCTGAAACAATCACTGCAAGCAGTTTGAAACAATCACTGCAAGCAGTCTGAAACAATCACTGCAAGCAGTCTGAAACAATCACTGCAAGCAGTCTGAAACAATCACTGCAAGCAGTCTGAAACAATCACTGCAAGCAGTCTGAAACAATCACTACAGGCAGTCTGAAACAATCACTACAAGCAGTCTGAAACAATCACTGCAAGCAGTCTGAAACAATCACTACAGGCAGTCTGAAACAATCACTGCAAGCAGTCTGAAACAATCACTGCAAGCAGTCTGAAACAATCACTACAAGCAGTCTAAAACAATCACTACAAGCAGTCTGAAACAATCACTGCAAGCAGTCTGAAACAATCACTACAAGCAGTCTGAAACAATCACTACAGGCAGTCTGAAACAATCACTACAAGCAGTCTGAAACAATCACTACAAGCAGTCTAAAACAATCACTACAAGCAGTCTGAAACAATCACTGCAAGCAGTCTGAAACAATCACTACAAGCAGTCTGAAACAATCACTGTAAGCAGTCTGAAACAATCACTGCAAGCAGTCTAAAACAATCACTACAAGCAGTCTGAAACAATCACTGCAAGCAGTCTGAAACAATCACTACAGGCAGTCTGAAACAATCACTACAGGCAGTCTGAAACAATCACTGCAAGCAGTCTGAAACAATCACTGCAAGCAGTCTGAAACAATCACTACAAGCAGTCTAAAACAATCACTACAAGCAGTCTGAAACAATCACTGCAAGCAGTCTGAAACAATCACTGCAAGCAGTCTGAAACAATCACTACAGGCAGTCTGAAACAATCACTGCAAGAAGTCTGAAACAATCACTGCAAGCAGTCTAAAACAATCACTACAAGCAGTCTGAAACAATCACTGCAAGCAGTCTGAAACAATCACTGCAAGCAGTCTGAAACAATCACAGCAAGCAGTCTGAAACAATCACTACAGGCAGTCTGAAACAATCACTGCAAGCAGTCTGAAACAATCACTGCAAGCAGTCTGAAACAATCACTGCAAGCAGTCTGAAACAATCACTGCAAGCAGTCTGAAACAATCACTACAGGCAGTCTGAAACAATCACTGCAAGCAGTCTGAAACAATCACTACAAGCAGTCTGAAACAATCACTACAGGCAGTCTGAAACAATTACTGCAAAGTGCAAGCAGTCTGAAACAATCACTACAGGCAGTCTGAAACAATCACTGCAAGCAGTCTGAAACAATCACTGCAAGCAGTCTGAAACAATCACTGCAAGCAGTCTGAAACAATCACTGCAAGCAGTCTGAAACAATCACTACAGGCAGTCTGAAACAATCACTGCAAGCAGTCTGAAACAATCACTACAAGCAGTCTGAAACAATCACTACAAGCAGTCTGAAACAAACACTACAGGCAGTCTGAAACAATCACTGCAAGCAGTCTGAAACAATCACTGCAAGCAGTCTGAAACAATCACTACAAGCAGTCTGAAACAATCACTGCAAGCAGTCTGAAACAATCACTGCAAGCAGTCTGAAACAATCACTACAAGCAGTCTGAAACAATCACTGCAAGCAGTCAATCACTGCAAGCGTTCCGTGCCCGCTATCATCTTGTGGAGAAAGACCACGATGGATATGTCAGGTACAGCTTCACAAGCACTCTCAGACAATCACTACAAGCAGTCTAAAACAATCACTACAAGCAGTCTGAAACAATCACTGCAAGCAGTCTGAAACAATCACTACAGGCAGTCTGAAAAATCACTGCAAGCAGTCTGAAACAATCACTGCAAGCAGTCTGAAACAATCACTACAAGCAGTCTAAAACAATCACTACAAGCAGTCTGAAACAATCACTGCAAGCAGTCTGAAACAATCACTGCAAGCAGTCTGAAACAATCACTACAGGCAGTCTGAAACAATCACTGCAAGAAGTCTGAAACAATCACTGCAAGCAGTCTAAAACAATCATTACAAGCAGTCTGAAACAATCACTGCAAGCAGTCTGAAACAATCACTGCAAGCAGTCTGAAACAATCACAGCAAGCAGTCTGAAACAAACACTGCAAGCAGTCTGAAACAATCACTGCAAGCAGTCTGAAACAATCACTGCAAGCAGTCTAAAACAATCACTGTAACCAGTCTGAAACAATCACTACAAGCAGTCTGAAACAATCACTGCAAGCAGTCTGAAACAATCACTGCAAGCAGTCTGAAACAATCACTACAAGCAGTCTGAAACAATCACAGCAAGCAGTCTGAAACAATCACTGCAAGCAGTCTGAAACAATCACTACAAGCAGTCTGAAACAATCATTGCAAGCAGTCTGAAACAATCACTGCATGCAGTCTGAAACAATCACTGCAAGCAGTCTGAAACAATCACTGCATGCAGTCTGAAACAATCACTGCAAGCAGTCTGAAACAATCACTGCAAGCAGTCTGAAACAATCACTGCAAGCAGTCTGAAACAATCACTACAAGCAGTCTAAAACAATCACTACAAGCAGTCTGAAACAATCACTGCAAGCAGTCTGAAACAATCACTGCAAGCAGTCTGAAACAATCACTACAAGCAGTCTGAAACAATCACTGCAAGCAGTCTGAAACAATCACTGCAAGCAGTCTGAAACAATCACTGCAAGCAGTCTGAAACAATCACTGCAAGCAGTCTGAAACAATCACTGCATGCAGTCTGAAACAATCACTGCAAGCAGTCTGAAACAATCACTGCAAGCAGTCTGAAACAATCACTGCAAGCAGTCTGAAACAATCACTACAAGCAGTCTAAAACAATCACTACAAGCAGTCTGAAACAATCACTGCAAGCAGTCTGAAACAATCACTGCAAGCAGTCTGAAACAATCACTACAGGCAGTCTGAAACAATCACTGCAAGAAGTCTGAAACAATCACTGCAAGCAGTCTGAAACAATCACTGCAAGCAGTCTGAAACAATCACTGCAAGCAGTCTGAAACAATCACTGCAAGCAGTCTGAAACAATCACTGCAAGCAGTCTGAAACAATCACTGCAAGCAGTCTGAAACAATCACTACAAGCAGTCTGAGTATTGAGCACTGATTTTCAGACCGAAAACCTTTAAGAGTTAAGTATCAATGAAAAGAGAATATCATGAGGAAGATGCTTCAGATTCATTGGATGACTCCAGCTCATGTTCTGTTGCGTAATATATTAATTGCTCATAATTTAATGCTTGTACTTACACCATGTATTATTATGTTCTCATTCTCAGTGGTCACCATTCTGGAACAAACAGCAAGTAAGTGTTTTTTTACAGCAGTAATTTTAAAAACCAAGGGAAGAAACTGACTGAGTTATTAAGAAAATTAACTGGACCAGAACTTAAACCAAGCCAGTGCTCCACTAACCAACGCTCTACCTAAGCAGGGGCCTTCCCAAATAGTCAACTGGTCTTTGCCGGCTTGGGGGCGCCAGTCAGAAGCATTCAACCATTAACTGCTGTATATTTCCAGGGATCACGCCTTCATTTTCATCCAGATGCAATCCACAATTAGTTGTAAAGCTGGTTACGGCAGTTTGGGAATCAGGCGAGGATAAATGCAGCTTTTACATACAAACAAACATTGGAATGGAAAACTTTGTAAACAATTTATTGAAATATCAAGAACTTAAGAAGCCTCATGTTTCGATTCTAGCAAGACCTTTCTCAAAGGATTTAAGATTTTTAATTTTCGTCATATAACGTAGTAGTCAAAAACAAATTAAGGCATGCTTTTTCAAAGTCTCCTTGTATTGTTTGATCCTAGTGGTGACGGTAGCCATACGACAAGTACTAGTGGTGGACGTAGCATTGAAGAGATGATGAGAGCTGTGAAGGTGCATGATGACATCTTACGAGTGATGTACTTCGCTTAGTGTGTGGCCCATCAGCAGGCAGAAAGGGGGACAGAGACTTACCATGTAAGACAACCCTGTAAGCATCACTGAGCCATCAATCAGCACATCTCTTGTGCTTTGTCCAGTACAGTTGACTAAGCCACAACATACTTGCATTGGCACCCAGCAAACTCGGCCAAATCACCATGTTATGTTCTCTATGATTGGCAGAACCTCTGCTGAGTTTTTCTAAGCATGCCAATACTCAACTGATGTATCTATTTTCAAATTGTATGCCTGCTGCTGTGTGGGGTTCAGTCAGCAGCAGTTTTGGATTCTAGAGTCCACTTCATAGCCCTCTTCCCATTTAGTCCTAACACTGGTTAACTCTAGACCAGACCTTGTCCCATCGACTAACCAATCCTAACAGAAGAACAGCTTGGCCTCTGGTGGATTGGGATGAATCAGTTGAGCACTGTCCTGCAAGTTGGTTCAAGCCGTGCTGTAAACTGTTGCATTGGACTGAAGGCAATCATTATGAAGATCATGGAAATTAAGAACCTGCGTTGAAGTTACCTGTCAGTGCATTTATGCTGTGGGAAGTCCTTTCAAATAAATTGCAAGGCTTGAATCACAACATGATCTTTTGTTGACAATTGGAGCATTTGGAAAGGCTTTCTGATTGAAGGTTCCATTGTACATTTGCATTGGACAATGGATGTGCTGACAAAAACACATTGAAAAGGCACTGCAGGATGTTGTGATGCGATACCACAAGACCAAAGGCTGACCTAGTGCGGCTGACTTAACAAGACATCATAAATGACACACAACAGTGCCTGCCACAGAACTGACAATAATGTGCTGCCCAGTAGACCTATGGTGGCATATGGTAACCTATGGGGACAACCTTCATAGAAATGCTTTAAGCACACAAACGGCATGACGCATGACAATTCTTCCTTAGTCTAAATAAGATTGTCAGCCATGTTCATGTGATGCTTGTTGCTTGAATATCAGCTGCTTAACATAAAATACAAGTGGAACTTGAGGTGGCCTGATTTGACTAAGTAAGATTTGGGTGCTTAAGCAGTTCTTTGAAATTGGCCCTAGTTCAGTTTGTACAGTCATGATGAGGACCCAATTTTGTAGAATTTTGTATTTAGTAGTTTTTCCATCATAGCTTTCATTGTGTTTTCCTTCCTTTTTTTCCGAACTCATTTTATTTTTTAGGGGCTTTTTGGCCACGAAGCAGACCTAATACAACAGAGTAAAATGTCTAACAATCACAGGCATAAAATTGATGATCAAGAAACTTATTGCAATAAGAAATGAATAAATCTACAGGATCATGAACTTAAGCTAGCATTTGATTTTATGTACATTTTGTCAGTTGATTCTAAGCGGCCCTAGGTAGATGAGACTGTCAGTCTATGTCAGATACTCAGAGGCTCCATACCTTGCATGGTGACATACACTCTATGTCCAACTGTCCAAGCATCCACACCCATCCAAATACTGATCCGTATTTCAATCATGCATTATCCAATAGTCAAGTTAAGTCTACGAGACTGTTTTCTTGGCTTTCTCTCTATATTAAAGATGTGGCCTATAGATTCCACTTCCTAGTTTGTTGTGTTCCTTGTGATAAGTCCAGTACACTTGATGTGAATAATAATTCTCTTCATGGATGGTGGAAAATACGTTCTTGTTGTTTTGCCTGGTTCTTTACTAAGAGTCTGAGTGCCACAATAGTGACAGGTCTGCAGCCTGAAGACTTCAGGACAGAAATGGTTTCAGTTTAATATGCAGGGGACACTCTGACTGACCGTGTCCATACACTTACTGTGCATAACAAAACTTGTCTTCTGTTTATTCTAAGGTCTCAAGGTTCGTTTTTTTCATATTCAAGGTCCTTCAGAACCGTCCATTTCGATCTGTCAGGCAGGTCCAGTGGACTATGTGCCAGGGAGGATATAGGGTAGTGCCAGGGTTAACACTGAAGTCATTCTGTAGTCCATACCAAAGTGCTTATTAAGCATGTCATAACGTTTGTCTTGAATGTTGACAGTGAATGCTGCAAGTCTTCACTGTTGGGTCATTCAGTTGACTAAGAACAGGCTGGGTTACATTGTAGGTCATTGACCCCTGATGCAAATGAGCCATTGAGATGTTTCAATAATGTACAGTTTTCAGATTACTAAAGCTATATTGATATGAGACACAACACATGTATTTTCCACTTGTCGTCCACACACTTTATGTAGAATACATTGGCATCTTGTCTGTTTTCAGCCCAAGTTTGTTCTGGGTGTACATTCAATGTAGGGGTAACCATAGTGCTTGTTGTTTGTCAATTATATCTTCTATTGATTGTGTGGATGTATACAGGCATGATGTCGGGCCTGGTTTTTTTGTGATACCATTGCACATTTTGGGTTGTACATATACTTGCTGAATGCCTATGATCAGTGCATGCCATTATTACATAGTTCAAGTCCATACATTGAAAGCAGTCTAGTAGTGGCTGTTTCATGTCTGTGACATGGAATCTTGGAGTACTAAGCCTTACCCCGAGTGCAGTCAGAAACACACTTCTCTGTCGCTCATTTTCTGAAACATTTTACCTCATTTCTTCTTAAATTTAGACCAAAGTCCTGAATGACATTTGCATACCCAGCCTTGCTAGAATGATATCTGATGCTATAAAAAATGCTCATCTCCCAAGGTAGTTTGAAGTCTAAAAGCCAAGTGTTCACCTTTTTGGCTTTTCACTAACATATGTGTACTACTGTATGGGCTTTGTAATGAGACCACTAAGATCCATCATGTATGACCACTAGTCCTCACTGCACCATCCATGTGTACATGTTAGGTTGAAAGTGTAAATAGTGATTCTATTATTGTCATGTTATTTGTTTCTCTCACCCCTATCCCTATCAATTGTGGCAGTTTGAAAATGGGAACGTACACCAGTGCTGTATCATCATGCTTGAAAAGTGACTAGCATGTGTTCATTGCTTGCTGATTGTGTGAAACTATGGGATGGGGATTCATACCAATAGCAATTGGTTCAATTTCTTTATTCAAAATGAATTTTGGTCGGTCGGGATATGGACTAGTATACATTTGTAAATTTGATAATGGGGTCATAGTTCAGAGGTCAAGGTGTGCCCTTTTCATGAGTTCTTGACTCTGAACTGGTAAGTGCATTGACAAAATGTGAAAATGCAATAGTTCTGACATTTGAAATAAAATATTTAAGAAATATTATTAAGAGTATAGCAATAGTTTCTGTTGGAATATAAACTGAGCAAAAGGGTTTATGTGTAATATAGGCGTTTTTGAAAGTCGATCTTATGAATTTGTAGTAATAGGATGACCAGTTTTTATTTTTGGTTTTTGTGTTGTTTTTTAGCTTTTGACTACATTTTAATGGATTTGTTCCAACTAAAACACGCAGCTCCAACTCTAAGTTTTATTTTGCTCATATTCATTTAGGTGAATATTTATGGAAATCTCCTGACTTTAAAGTGAACCAAAACCCAGCCAAAGCACAGTTGGTTATGAACAATAGGAGATCCAATAGTAATTGTCTTATATGGTCCGAGATGATGTCAAGTATAACCCACTCACAATATCCAAGATTAGTCATGACTTAACAGATACAGTTCGTTCACACAAAGTTGAGTTCAACCTCAGCCTCATTAAGTGCTGTGACATGCCCCCCTCCTCCAATCCACCCACAGCTGGCCTATCAGGAGTCATTGCCTGTCAGTCAAATTCCACACGAACAGCAGCACACAGTCCAAACTGGTGTGATGAATATGCTCTGCTAGAGAACAGGCTGTATATGGATTTCTTCTATCAGATCAATCATTCCTATGGAGTGATGTATGTGTATTTATTGCTTATTTTCCAATATAAATATTGATTTACAATTCACATATGCCTTGTGATTAATATTGAGATTGAGTACGAACATACCATTTTTCTGTGTTGATGCTATGGTGAATAAAGTTGAATTAATTTTCAAAGGTTTTTTTCCTCAAAAGAGAAGCAGATTGAAAGCAAATGCTTCTTTTCAAGGTGTGAGAAAACATTGTTGACTGTCAAATATAATAACATGAGCCAAACCTTCCAGAAGAAAGTTCTGTCTAAAATGCCCCTATTTCCATGAAATGAGTATCTGAAAACCTCCACTTTGAATTCAAATCGTGAAACAGTTTGTTACAAACAATCAATGAGTTGGGTTTTTTCTTGGGACAAGATGTCAATCTGCTGACCTTTCCCCTCATGGGATAATTTTTATGCTTGATGATACACATACAAAATTTGAATTATTTGATGCAAATTGTGTCAGTTCTGCCACTGTTCCAGTGTTGTATGATACCTTTGAGTAGGACAGGCTGTCTTCTCAAAGGATGTACAAATTAATTGGAAAGTATTCTTTATGTAGAAATATCAAAACCTTATTTTGCCTTCCATCTAAATTCTCAATTTTGTTGGTATTCGGATACTTGGTTTGCAAGGATTTTTCAAGCCATTCTGAACACCATATCACCTTTGTCCATTGGATTTGCTTGTGTTTATGTTGAGTATTCCACATGCGCAACTACATTGAGCCTGTTTGTTGGCATGTGCTTATTACTGACCATCAATGTCAAGTAACTGATTGTTTTTGGATAATACAAAGGCATATTGTGAGTCATGGTTACCTGATACCTTGTGGTATTTATTTATTTGTTTTGGGGTGTTCTGTGGATGTGTCTTTGTGAGTTTGTACTATAAATTGCAAGCATTATCTTTGTACATTGAGGCAATTCTTTGACTTTATTTCAGCTGCTCTAGAGAAGATTAATTTCAATATCCAGACACTGATCACCATACAAGTTCACAAGTACATATAGTTTGACCTCAGTCTTAAGCCATCCTAGCAACATCCGTTTATGATCTCTTATAATCTCAACTGTATACATAAATTATTTGGTTATAGCAATGTATACTTTCTCTGTTCATGCTTTTGCTGTGGATCCATTTTATTCTGTGTATGCTAATAATTTTGAGAGGAAGAAAATAAAATTTGTATGCTTTCAGAAAATGACATGGAAGATTTTGCAGTGTGGCAATAGAGTCTGGATTTGGAGATAACCGTTCACAAGATAATATATTTGAGTTTAAAATCCATTCTGTACAAGATGTAAGATGTTTTAGGAAAACTGTGTCTAATTGATGAGGAATAATTACAACTTCTAGTTGAGAAGAGTGCAATAACTACTTCACCGGATTGCATCCTACCCATCTGGTTTATAATCTTTTGTACAAGATACACGTAGTGAAAATTGTTAGTGCACTTTCACTATGTAGTTTATCTGTGACTTAATTGATTTGCACAAGGTTTACCATGAGCCCCTGCCACTGGCTACCCGGTCAGAAGCACACTTTGATCCAGCTGCTGGTAGTGGCTTGTCGTAGGGAAAGGGCTAATGAACGTTTTAACTTCCTCAAGTCCTTCAAAGTGCAAAGCAAGCATGCAGTTGAGCAATTTGTTTGCAGTGGTTTCATGTATTCATAAGGTTTGCGAGAATGTGAACAAGAACATCTGACAATATACAGAGCTTTTTGCAGTACAATGGAACATCGTTATAACGAACTCCAATATACCGAACATTTGGCTATAACGAACATGCCCTTTGACTCCCAATACTTACATCAGTGGATATGTGGCCACAACTGCTATAACGAACTACCGCTATACCGAACAATGTTCATGGATCCTGGGATGTTCGTTATAGTGGCGTTCCACTGTACATCAGTTCTCTCCACAACAATAATTTTCACTAAAGATATTTTTTCTGCATGTTGCATACCTTAATTGTACCTTATTTATGAAATGGCTTGGGAAAAGGACACTTTACAGTAATTTTAACCATAATACTCCTATTTGATTGTCATACTTCAGGAAGGTCAGCCAATCACAATTGCACAAATAGAATAATTGGGGCTTTAGTTACTGTAGCCTGTAGGTGTGGGGTAACTACAGGCTGTCAAATTGCAAAAAATATGGCAGAAACGGGAAATGTGAAGCATAAACGATTATGGGTAAAGTATCTTTCGGGGTAAGCATTTGTTCCACCACTATCATCAATACATATACTACCTCTGATACGTTTATCAATAATCCTATTACTATTCTTAATTCATTATGAAATAGATATTGAATACAGATATTACAATAAATGTAACAGTATGACCAATTATTGGGGAGAAGAAGCTAATATATTTTGGATATCCCGATTACGTAAGACAAGACAAGACAATTATTGACGCTAGCTGTTTTGAGAACAGAACAATAATGCAATTTACACGAAATGTGCTACATGTAATATAAGATGACATAAACATCTTCGAACAAGGTCAGTTGATTTGAGTTTCTTTTAAATTCATTTTTTTTTTAGAATAGAGGGCGCCCTTTGAAAGAAGCTGATAATTTGGGCTACTTTATCGCTTAAAGTGGAGCGGCCAGTGCCCGCCCAAGTGGGGAGATTTGGATGTAAACACGCTGCTCATTTGGGCGCCCTGCGTACGATCCACGTGCGTTTCCGGGTCTCATTGTTTATGACTATGACTATGAGTATGAGGTATGCAAGTTTGACAGACGAGCTTTGTTGTGACTGATAACAAGGCCTGCTGTGTTTTGTGTCCGAGGGGAAAAGGTAGCAATGTGTTCACCCTTCCTTCATTCTTTGCTGGTAATAATGCAGCACCTGGTCTGCCCTGTTCGGTAAGTACGGTATTTTATTTCCCAGTGAAGGGACTTTGTCAGTTTGTGTTAACATTTTGCCGTCTTCCAATTGGAGACCACAAAACTCAGATTAGTACGGAAATCTTGAGTTGAGATCTTGGCTGACGATACTTGATTAAGTTGATAGGAATTTTATTTTGACCGCGCATTAGAGCTCTGTGATTAAACAGCCAACAGACGCATATTAAGAACAATAATATGAACATATACTATTTGAGTATTTCATAATTCTGAAGAGTTTTCGGGAAAAGGTTCGTCCGAGTGTTCCTTGATCTATGGTCCGAGTAACTTGGACCCGACAAGTCACCCTTTTTTCGAATTTCGGAGTGGTCAGATGACTGTGTAGTGTAGGGTCCACTCCAAGCTTTCCAGCATGCAAAATGGTTCACACCTAGTCCCACTTACTGGAGCTCCCCTTAAACGAGTTTTGAGATTATCTGTCAGTGCGATTTTCCCCGAAAACACCAGTGAATCCGTCCCAACACAATTACACAGATTCCAATACTGATCATTTGCTTTACTCACGTTTGGGGAAAAAAAGTAGAATTTTCCCCTCAGTTGATTGAGAAGATTCTCTCACGTCCGACGAGCCAAAAGGAGGTGGCCATCTTTGATTTTAAACTGAACTGATATACAAAAATCGATGACGTTCTGGCAGGTCTACGTGTGCAGTGGTGTGAGTGTGTGCTGCGCACGCGCATGCACGCATTGAGCCCTGCCACTGTTTCCTGAACAGCGCACAGCAACGTCCGGACATCGCACTGCTGTTCGCATCGCACGTGCGCTGTACATGTGATTGTACAGTACATGTACATGTACCGTACATGTGCAAGCATATTACCAAAGAATACTCTTTGATACTACGCGTACATGTACTGTACACTGTACTGTTGTACATGTATTGTACATGTACATGTACAACAGTACACGTACAATACATGTGTACACGCGTATTATCAAAGAGTATTCTTTGGTGCTATGCTTGCACATGTACGGTACATGTACATGTACATGTACTGTACAATCACATGTACAGCGCACGTGTTGTATCCACGGGCGTTTATAAAAAAAAAAGTTTTTTATACACGTCCGTGGTTGTATCCATGGTTGTATACAGTACCAGTCGGCTCTTCACAGGGCGATGACCTGCGCGCGCACCAGGAGTGTGGACTGTTATTGCGAAACAGCAAATAGCCGTCGTGCGGTATATACGTCACGAGACTAACCGCTGATTGGTCGAGGCGCCAGGTTCGGATTCCGAACCTGGCGGAGACGTTGACGGGACATTTACAGACAGTATTTGGGTGAGTCTCTGCCCGTTTTTCGGAAAAGTATTTTACCCATGATCTTTTGAGTTATCTGATCACAGTCAGTATACATTTGGGATCAATTGCATGTCCTTAGATTGTGTGTGGCGATTTTCAAAAGGGTGGAAAAAGGGGGCGATCGGGACAGTGGTGTTTCCAAAATGGTAAAAACAAAAACCTCGCTATAATCTTGTACATATGTTCCCGTAACCCTCAGGTCTCCGACCTTCGGGAGGATGAGGGTTACGGTTACCGCAACTAGTCCAGTCGTTGCTTTGTGCTGTTCAGGAAACAGTCGCGGAGCTCAACGAGTGCATGCACGCGCACACTCACGCAGACCCACTGCGTCCCTGGACCTGAAGTACAAGTCACCCTTTTTTTTTACTTGGAGGGGTTGATCAACTCGACCCCTCCAAATTTCAAAAAGGCGACTTGTAAGGTCCAACTTACTTGCACTTAGTATAACTAAGCCCCAAATTTCTTTGTTCATTTTTGTGACACACTACTGAGTAACACACAGGACCTAGGATTCACACACCCTACTTGTACATGTAATCCAAATGTTACACTACAGTACTGGTTACACACTATCAGTATCAGTGCTGTCACTTGTTACTATAAATGCCTCAGTCACATTTGCTCTATGGCTAGCGTACAGTGGTCGTACGTACCTGAAATCAAGAGACTATAGATATGTGTGGCGGCCGCAGAAAATCTGCAGCAACCTCAGGGTCACCTTACGGCGCATCCCTGCTTTTTACAGGTCCTAGGGGTGGCCATAGAATTATAGTAGGCCTAACTCTTTCTATTTCTACATTCTCCGTAGCAATTTCACTCGCCGTAGCCATGCCATACAATGGTTTTACAGTGGCCGTATGCGTACGGTGGCATTTGCTATGCGGCTGCAATAATTCCACGGGTGCCCTAGGGCAGCCATATGGTGGGCTTGCGGTATGTGAGGCATATAAGCGTCACGACGTATGACACTCAACCACGTGGTTGGGGTATGGTTGCGCACTACACACGTATGACGCTTTGTGTATGGTTGCTGGCCTAACACACGCAACGTCGGGCACTTGGGTCCAGTTTGACCCTAACCGTAACCGTAACACTACCCGTAACGCTAACCCTAACCCAAACAACCCTAATCCTAACCCTAACCCAAACAATGCTAATCCTAACCCTAATCCTAATCCTAATCCTAACCCTAATCCTAACCACCCTAATCCTAACCCTAACCCTAACCCTAATCCTAATCCTAACCCTCACTCTATCCCTAACACTAACCCTAACCGTAACACCCTAACCCTAGCCTACACTGGTTTACAAAACATGTCCTTGTATAGTCCCCACACAATTAACGGAGTACCAGCGATGGTGGTTGAGCGTCATATGTCGGTTCTGTTATATATCTCGGTATGTTGCACACCCTGTGGGCAATGCAGGGCCCACGTAAGACTCCCGTATGGCCCCTGTGGCAGTCTGCACTGTGGGTGGAGCGCGTATACATACATGTACATTTAAATGTACACCTCATTATATACTCACTGTATATGCGGCCGCCGTGCAGGTGAATTGCGGGCGCATTGCGGCCAGCTTGCGTCTGCCGTGGTATTTGTCCAAAACGTACGGCCATTGCAGAACGACGTACGGCAGCCGCAGGTTTTCTGTCTCCATAAATTGAAAATATGCCGTGCGGCAACCCTAACATACGTACATGTATGTGCCGGCTACAGTATGTGACCGTGGAAATTCTGCGGCGACCCTATAATTGCTAATTAATGGTTGTAGATATTTTAGAATCCACGGCGACTGTGGCAAATGTGACTGATGCATGAATAGTGATCAAAATTAACATGTCAGGTTTGGTAAACTCCGGTTGGTTTTTTGGGAAAAATTAGGTATTTTTCATCTTTATAGGCCTACTATAGTAGATAGCTACTATAACTGTACAGTTCAGTTTCTTGCTATTGCCTTATTAGGAAAAATTATTCATAGCACAAAGGTCACAGACATGCAAATTATGCCAGGGAAACTTGTATCCAATCAGATTCTATGGGGCACGTCGGTATACATTCCTTGAGTGCAGACGGCGTATTTGTACGGCCACTTTATCACAGCATTTGGATTGCACATTCCGGCAACAATACAGACAGCCAGAAACCCACCATTTTAATCTCCATACTTGCCCATAGCGCTCACAAGTATCATGAGGCTATGATTTCCTGACTGATCATACAACAGTGGGAAGTTTTCATGTATTAATCCATGTGTGAGGTCATTGCTCATAGCGCTCGAAACTCGAAAGTGTAACACGGCATGGCGGCTATGTCTTCCCGACTGAAGAAAAAAACCCAGTAAGAACTCAGGAGGGCCTTTGATCTGAGCATGACCTTCCTCAAAGGCAGAATGAAACATCTGTAGGATGTGTCCTGTATGTTGATGTAAATGTGTGAACTGTGGTTTGGCTCTGTACATGTACAGGTAGCTTTGGGCATGTGGTATTGCCCATACTGGTTGGACCGTGTGTTGCCAAGGGGCCTGGTATTGCCCCATAACTGGTTGGGCCAAGTGATGCATTGCTGAAATATTTTGCCAACCAGTATGCCCAAATCTGGTATAAGGATGAATAGAACCTTCAGGCTGTGGCATGAAACTCAATATCTTGTGTTTGCATGAATGCTTTTCTTTGAGTCTGAGTATAAGAAATATTATTGGTACATTTGCCACAGCACTGACAGCAGTCACACAAATAAACCCACAGCTTCTGTTGAAGGTATTCTCTATTTTTCCAAACTGGCGATTATTTGGAAGTGGGCAGGACATTAAAGTTGTGGCAATTCACTTTTTACTCGATGAGTGCAGTGTGCATTTAGTGTAAGCTAAATCCTTACCAAAAAAGTATGCCTATACTGAACAGAAGCACCACAAACCAAGAACATGTACAAATGATGAACTAGGCCTATACAAAACCTTTACCAAAAAAACGTGTTTTAATCAAAATGACAGATATTGTCCATAAATGGAAGTCTTTTCTGCGCTCAAATGTCATCTTTGGTAAACTTAGTTTTCATGACCTATGGTAAGATTGATGTCCTTGGGTATAGAGGAGTCTATGGGCCTTCAATTTGTTTGTAAAAGGGATTCCTTGCCTGTTTCTGAATAAACACACTGTACTGTATACACATCTGACTGACCTACAGGCTGCCAACATTTGTGTTTACATTTGACAAAGCTGCTGGTCAAACTTGGAATAATAATTTAATCATTTTGTGTGTGTTCTCCTGCCAAATCTTCTCTCAAAAGACAGATCTGACCTGCTTTACAGAAGATTTGAAAAGAAAGAAAAACTGAATTTAAGAAAATAGTGACAAAGCAGAGAAGATCATTTTCCATTTTGGAAGGCCGGTACATAAGTCCTCGATAGCTTAGTTGGTACACGTAGTGTAGCCTTCAGCCTTTTAAACATTTTAAAAATAATTTTGATATTTTAAGAATTGTTTAAAAAAGGACTGTTGGTGCTACAGTTACTGTAGTAATACCAAGCAGGCGCCTAATACCTCCTTGGTAATACTCAGGTGGTAGAATTCTGGTACACATGTATGTATAGGGCTAGGCCCTTTCACACTGCAGTACTGTTATCTCTTACACATATCAAAATGTACACAGGTCCACCTTATGTAAACTCTCCCAAATGTTGATACGTGTCAATCATGCTGTGCGTTCACACTACACAGCACAAAATTGGCTGTCACTGTCAGGCTCCATACACATGTTTCTACCTGTGTATTGTGTTGATCAGTTGACACTGCTTGAGTATATTGCAAGCAAAAATGTGTACAAAATTTGCTTGTTCTATGCACATGGGTAACTACCCGCTTGTCGCATCGACTGGATGCATGCTTACATGTACAATGTACACATGTACATGTACATGTATGTAGGTTGAAATGTACATTATATAACAAGAAGGCATAAGGCCTTTTCACACTATGAACGTTCAACACGTGTTGAAACTTACACGGGTCCGACATGGGTCCGACCCGTGTTGAATTCAACACGGGTCACTCTCGCCGCGGTTTCACACTACGCAACGCCACACCGGCATTTTCTCAACCCGTGTAATGTTTCGACCCGTGTAATGCGTGATCGTTTCACACTACACACGGCATCGAACTTTCAACACGGGTCCAATCTGAAAACCCCCATAATGCATTGCGGCGCGTCACGGCACTGTATTGCTGACTTCTCGAATCCGGCAGCTACCAGCGCCTCGCTTATTTTCGCGACGCAGTTGCTATTGTTTATTTGTTGCCACTGTTTGATTAAAGAAAATTACAATGTTGATTTATAAGTACAATAGTTTTATAATTTGTAAAGTGGTCTTTTAAACCTCCCTTACTCCTTAGTTAAATCGAATGACTTCTCGTATTTTCTGCTGCCACATGCACGCACGCGAAGTCGACATCGTAGTACAGTGCATCGCTGACGACTTTGTTAGGGACCCGTTTTTTTGCCGATCTCACCCTGCGAGAGCTTCTTATATATACATGATTGTAAAAGACACCTTTTTCCATTCCGATAATGACAGGGATAGTTTCAAGACAAGGAAATTATGTGCCTACAGCCAGTACAGGCACAAGAAACATGACAACTTCTCTGGCTGTAGGCACATAATTTGCTTGTCTTGAAGGAATATCCCTGTCATTATCGGAATGGGAAACGGTGTCTTTTACAATGCATTATCCATATGGGGGTTTTCAGATTGGACCCATGTTGAAAGTTTGATGCCGTGTGTAGTGTGAAACAATCACTTTTTTTTTAATCATTTTTTTTTAAGTTAACACAAGGCAGGATACATGACTCAAATACAAGTCTGATTCTTGCTGTAATTAAGCATTCACATGTATGACAATGTATTTGATGCTTTCTGTATTTGGCAGATCCTTGCCTGAAATATGCTGAGAACCAGAATGGATGGCAAGGGAACAGATGTACAAGCAGCTCAGTTCTATGCTGATCACACAGCCATGCTCACCTTCATAGGTAAGTGTAGGTGCCGGCTATTGGATCAAATTGTGTGATTTTTTGTTTAATAGTCAATTGCTCTAAATGAGTTTTGTGCTTGGCAAGTTTTGTACATGTAGGGCTATCCTATGCAATGTTATGCTTGTACAATGTACTTTCATTAACCAAGTCTAATGGCAAATTTATGAAGTTAGAGCTTCCGACTTTAATCAGACATCAACTGTAGCATTTGACCACCATTTTTCTTTAATGTGCAAAAATAAACCTCTAGACAGCAGGTCAAGTGTAGTCACGCACTGCACTGACTGCAGCAGACTGACCTACATGTAACATCACTAGACTTTGTCCACTGTCTGGCACATGTTTCAATGTGGTACATGTACCATTGAGGAATGGTCTGCTGGCATCTTAACGTTAGTCCCTCCAACTTACAACTAGGCTTACATGTAGTTCAGCATTGATGTAGGGCATACATTAAAGAAGAACCAATTGAATTAATAATTAATAATTAATAACATTTACAAGTAGAACAAAGATAATGAAGGCGTTCTGTCTTTCTGACAGTTCTTCCCAGAACTTAATGATGACACCTTCTGAATTTTTAACAATTTAGTGAGTGTGGTCCCATTGTACATTTTGTACATTTCAGGTGGTTGTTGTCTTTATCAGTTTGTACATAATAGAAGTTTTGTTTTACTTTCTGAAGTTGTGAAAACCAGAGTCTTGCTCCAAGTGTAAGCGTTCTGCTTGCTCTGCTCAGTTGTCACATTTCAGTCGCTTGACCTTCACCATTGGCCCAGCGTCTTAATAATGTCTTGGCATGTGTGCTGTTAACCTCTGTTTACTTGCTCTGACACCCCAGCAGCCCTTTCTTTATCAACTACAGAACACTTCTAATGCAATTGTATGCAGAGTCCTTGAACTCAGTACAATGTGTACTTTACATGTACATGTAGGACCTACAGGTATACATGTACGTGTACATGTACCGATACATGTATCGCATTCATCTACAGGTAGTTTCTTACCACTACATGTAGCTAAAAGCACCTTACTTTTGAATTCCCTGTACTGATGCAGTCATGTTGCTTTCAAAGTGGCTAGGTAACTTGTGTCAGTTTAAATGTACTGTATATGTACTGTACATGTACTGTACATGTACTGTACATGTACATGTACATGTACATTGTACAGTAGGCCATAAGGTATGTATACACATACATATGTACTGTATTAAAGTATTGTCCCTCTATATGTGCATGCACATGTCAGAGTTTCCCCTGAAATGTTGAGGGTCTGAGGCGGCAACAGATAACTAAAGTAAATGATTTTGGGTTCTCAGTATATCATAGTCATGCTACATGTATGTACTTCAATGTTCCATGGATCTGAAAATGGATTGTAGTATGGGCCAAACAGTCAAACAAACAGGATAAATCCTCAATTTGCAACTTTGCTCTTTTGCTCAACTGCTGTTGATTACCCTGATTTTGACCCCTTGAAGTCGTGGCAATATTTACCTTGGGTGACCCATCAAAGTCATGAGGTGGCCTACCTCATAGTTTAACATAAAGGGAAAATCCTGGCACTGTACATGTACATGTACATGTCTAGCTGATGTCCTAAGCCCTGATCCTACATGTAACTGCCCCCAGGGCCTTATGCTGCCAGCTTGTTTAGAGAGACACAGAAAATGGAGAAATCTAAACCAAATCCTGAATTACTGAGAGAAATACATGTACTTCAAACATGCCTTAATGCTACCCTGTACCCCATCCATAGGAAGGGATAAGGGTGTCATAGTGTACATGTATGTGCACAACTTTTGGGTGTGTCACACTTATCTCAGTTTACATAGTTATGGAATGTGTGCGGGTTTCAGGTTTGGCTATGAGATGGAAAAGGCATACATGTGCATTGTGTAGGTGTTTACAGCTTTGCATTTTTACATTTTAACTAGCCTTCATGGCTGGTGTACATGTACATGTAAATGACACACTTTGGGGTCACATGAATGCTAAGTAAAAGCCGGGAAAATCAGTTTTGAGCTTGATGTAAATTGTAAACATCACTTTAGAGTCTGTTGAGAAAATACAACTGTTTGGAGTAATTGATCAAAAATAGCAAAAAAACATAACTCTTTCTCATACTAGGACTCTACCACCTGAGCTACATTGTGTATCCAGCCCTTTCATTACGGACTTCCCAAATAGTCAACTATCTTTCCTGTAGTGGGAGTACCTATTAATTAGCTTTTTTTTTCATTTCTCAATGCAGTTGCCATTCCCCTTGTTTGTTTGAAAATAAATTCTTATGAAGAGCTTGTACCCTTTCTGTGTGGTCTGCAAACTGCCTCAGCCAGTTTTACAAAAAGTTCTTCTTTGCATCTGAATGAAAATGGAAGTGTGATTGCTGGAGATATAAATGTAGGGTAGTATATATGATTAAATGCTTTTGCCTGGCACCCCCAGCTCAGCAAAGAGCTGGGGTTCTGGTTCTATTTGCCATGCCCACCTAAGGGCTGACGGCTCACATGTCAGAGTACTGGTACATTAAACCAGAGACCTGGGTCCAATTCATACCAATCCAGTCAAAACTGGTTTTTGCTATTTTAACAATTTATATATTTTGAGAGCTTTATTTTTTTTGGCTCTGGAGCATTTACAAAGGACTGACACAATTGCAACTTTAATTTAAGCATTAAAAAAAATATAATCTACTCTGCTGCTCAGTTGTATTTATTTACCTGTATTTTGTGACTGCAATTTGCATTCTGTTGTTTTCTCGTCAGTGACAAATCTTCTGGCATTCCAAGTGGTTCTCTCACCCTCTGCTCTTGCCACGTCCACCGCCCCTCCCTCTGGAGTGTCAGTCTCAGCAATCAATAGCACATACACACATGAGCTGAGCACAGCCGGGGAAGATCCGCTCAATGGAACCACAGTGGAAAGTATGTCTGTCACCATGGGGACACAAACACCCACCCAGGACGTTACCAACAACTCATTCCCAGCAGATGCCATTGGGACCACAACTCACCTTGAATTCAACAGTACTACGCAGCCTACATCTAAACCTATCATAGCTCAGAGCTCAACAGACTTGACAATCACTGACAGTGAACACTCACAATCACCGTCAGAAACAAATCAGAATCAGACGGAGAGATACAATTCTTCTGATGGACCTCTATCAAGTGCAGAGTCTTTCAGCGAGTTGGCTACTTTGAATGCAACATCGCCAACACTTGACCAAGATACAGAAGTTAGCACATTGCTGATGACAGTCATGTACACTGATTCTTTCAGTGAGACTGCTCCACCTACAAATACTGCAGTCCCTACCATGTCTACCACCACAGTTACAGAACAATCTGCTACAACTATAGAACAGTCTGTTACAACTATAGAACAGTCTGCTACAACTATAGAACAGTCTGCTACAACTATAGAATTACCTGTTACAACTATAGAACAGCTTGCTACAACTATAGAACAGCCAGCCACAACTATAGGACAGTCTGCTACAACTATAGAATTACCGGTACCTGCTACAACTATAGAATTACCTGTTACAACTATAGAATTACCTGTTACAACTATAGGACAGCCAGCCACAACTATAGAACTGCCTGTTGCAACTGTTGAGCAGTCAGTTACAACTGTAAAACAGCCTGCTACAACTATAGGACAGTCTTCTGCAACTCAACCAAACTTGACAGCATCTATGACTTCAGTCCAAACCATGACAACTCAGAGGCTGCTGTCAACCAGACAGACTGTGCCAAGAACTAGAACTGTCCTACCATCCTCACCTGTGAGAACCATCAGTCATACAACTCGGCCGACGAGTTTAGCGATCACCATGACAACACGGATGAGTCTTGGTGAACCCTCGCCACTCACAACGCAGCAGTGGATTGGAATTGGAGTCAGCATTTTTTTTGCAATTGTACTATTAAGTGAGTATTACCCCCACAAAATTCATGCTGGAACTACAGTACATGTATAGACATTGAAAAAAAGAAATTCTGAAAATGTTTGTCTCTTTTAATGTTTGTCTCTTTTAAATTGAATGTCTTCAATGGTGTCACTAGCAACTGTGGTGAATTGAAACTCATTCCCTGGATTGGGTCACTTTCATAAGCTGTTTACACAGTGGAATTAAGCAAGATGGTTCTATTGAATATGGATAGATCTTACCGCCGTTCACACACAGACTATTTTGAGTCAAAAAATTTAACTGAGTATTTAACAAATTTGAGCTGGCAATAGAACAGCTCATGAGGATGCTGCATGTGACCTTTAACCACTTCGCGCCGGGACCTCCGAATCCGGAGGTCAATTGGATTGCCTTTGCAACGGGGCCCTCCGAATCCGGGCACCACTATTGTCCACATTCTAAACAAAGACTCTTTTCAGCTTAGAACAAAGCAATATGAATCAGTACAAAGACCCTTTTTGACGCAAGTTGCCACATGAATTGCAAGATTAGCAGCAGTAATTGTGCAATTGTTGGACTTTTACTGTGGAGGATCGAGGGATACCGCGCTGCAGCTGAAAGCATGCGGGGGACATTGTCTTTGCATGCCACACAACCCAACGGTCGTCTGTCTGGCATTGAAATTCCCCCACATTCTTTACCATAATCTGTATACTTGAAGATTTGACTGCCTTGAGTGGAGGCTGGAGTCTGCGGTCAGGGATTGTCAGCAGCGTACACGCACCCACACACACACGTCCGTTACGGTCCATTGACGACGCACAAAGGGCCCTTTTTCGAACGGATAATCTCTTGACAAAGGCCACAACGACGTCCGAATTGTGCCAGGTTTTACTCTCTTGTACCCATAGTATACCCTTATCGATTTATTTCACAGAAATATATTGTTCCGATTGTTTTAGCAAGATTTTAAAATGATGCATTGTTCAAAAACCCCCGTATGGCGGTCATCGGTGCTGAAAAACCCCCCGGCGCGAAGTGGTTAAGGCTATGCAGCGGCCATGATAACCCTAGAAATAATGCCACTTTGAATGAGTTTGATGTGTGTGGTGTGTATGCAGAAATCATGCACAGGGCATGTGTGTTGTCAGGGTACATGTACTTTACAAGCTGATATTTGACCCAGATGTGGGTTTATTACTGAGTTGCATCTTTCTGAGTTTTGCATTTGCTCTGGACTAATTGACTTGGTTAAAATGACCTGGGTAGAGTTTGGCCAATGAAAGTACCCACTGAACTCAGGCTACATGTACCACGCTGCAGTGGCGCTATTCAGTTTTGCCCCATGGTTTTCTAAAATGGCGTCATCCATGAACTTTCGTGCAGTGGCATCCGCTGTTGTCTTGCTTCAGGGTATTTATGTCTGTGCACAAGATGTAACGTCTACAGGAGATTTGGAGGTTTGCATGATGGTTTCACAATGTTGAATGTTTGCCTTGATACTATTTGCATTATCTTTTTCCAGAGTGAGCCTTGATCTGATTTTCTGTCATTCTGAAAATAGATTCTCTCTGCAAAAAAATGCTGCTATAATAACCAAATTCTATAAACCAGAAATTCATCTGATTCTTTCAATAACATAGCTCTTGGTCACAGTCAACACTTCTCATTCAGCTATTTGAATATTCATACTTGTAGCTTGCTGCCCATGTGTTCAAGAAGCACCATGTTGTTTGATCATTAGAATTATCACCGTTTTCTACTGTTATCCCTTTGCTTATTTTCCAGTCATAATAATTCTTCTGCTGCTTTGGATTCGAACCCGGCACAGTCTTCAGGGCAAGAAACCCTCCATCCATGTCAGTAGGGAGGACTACTCTAGGAGCAGCACTCTGGCACTCAAAGATCCACAGTGGCGCCAGAGCCTGAACATGGCCCTGCAGTCCATGAACACGCACATAGAACTACCCAAGGTAAGCAATGTCTCAAGTGGCTGTAATCACCAAACTCTAAGGAATGTTTTAGGAAGAGTAACTTGTCCTGCATCCCAGGATTGATTTCGCCAAAGTTGAGACACATTCAATCCTGGGCAAAGACTAGTTGTCTATTTGGGAGGCCACCATCTATTGGCTGGAGAGCTCAGACAGTAAGAGCAATGGTTACGCAAAACAAGAGGGCTCGGGTTCAAGTCTCATTCCATTTTTGTTGTTTCCATTTTACAAAATTGCTTCAAAGTTCCCAGTCATTTTTTCCTTTATTTGTTAGACTTAAATTGAAAAAAAAACTGCATCCACTTTGTGTGATCCCTGAACTGCTGTAGCCAGGTTTACAACAATTGGATATTTACATCTGAATGAATATGTGGCCCTGATGCCTGGAGTTATATGTCAGTTAATGATATGCTTCTGAGTGCTTCTGACTGGTTCCCCCACCCAGGCAAAGACTACAGTAGTTGTCTATTTGGGAAGGCCACCATCTAAGGGCTGGATAGCTCAGACAGGAAGAGCAATAGTACGCAAAACCAGAGGGCTGGGGTTCATGTCCTGGTCCAGTCAAAGCTTTCTTTGCTATTTTTCAAAATTAATACAAGAACTGTTGCAAACTGCTCAATGACTAAAATTACCTGCAATACATAAATCTCAAAAGTTAGAGGGCCTGACGTTTCGATCCTAGCAGGACCTTTCTCAAAGGCCTTTGCCTTTGAGAAATGTCCTGCTAGGATAAAAACTAATCAGGCCCTCTAACTTTTTAGATTTTTCAAAATTAATTAAAATTTCCCACTCCCAGTCAGTTTTTCCTTTGTTTGTTTGTCTTAAAGTATTAAACATAAATGTTTCAAACTGCTTACTGACCAAAATGCAAATCTTAAAATTGAGCCTGACGTTTCGATCCTAGCAGGACCTTTCTCAAAGGCAGAGAAAGGTCCTGCTAGGACCGAAACGTCAGGCTCACTAAATGTTGAGATTTGTTTGTCTTAAATTGAAAACCCTGACAATGCTGGTGGTGTCAAAGGCATGGACACTTGTGAATAAGGAGACAACATCAAAGCTGACCAGGATGTCATCCAGCATGTCCAGTTGGAGGGAGATGTCTTAGGTTATACTCGCAAATTGGTCATAGTTCTTGACGTGGTGAAATGATTTGCCAGCAAGCGTTTTTTTTCTTCTTATTCATGGCACAGGTTTTGTAAAAAATTGTTTAGTTCAGGTCCAGTAAGAGTCTTCAGTTACTAGACCTGCTGTCTGGTACATTCTTTTCTGAAATTCGAACCCTGTGGCATTGTCTTTGTTTGCTCGGAGGATATGTATGAAGCTACATGTAACTAGGCATAGTGAAGTGATGGCTAGTCGGTCTTGTCTTGACATGGTGAGTGTGCTTGATCTGCAATTAAATTTCCTTTACTTTGGTTGTACCAAGTTGATGAAGGGCTGCAAACGCCAGTCAGAAGCATTTAACAGTTACCTGTTTTATATCTCCAGGGATCAATGCTCAATTTTGTCAAATTCAACTTGACTATGTACAGCAATTCAGCGATTCACACAAATGATTTGAGTTTTTTACATTAAAAATAAATGCTGTTGTTTTTTTCTCATTGTATGTTCAGGAAACCGGGGAAGAAATGCAGGCAGTAGACAATGCTGCATTTGTTGATGAGTCACATGACCCACAGACATCCAATAGCGATCCATCCCATCTCACCAAGGTTTAAAAACCGGCCGATAAATAATTTATCTTTTAGTTAAAGCTGGGATTAGTTCAGAGAAGGTGACTTTCCCTACTAGGTGAATGTGGTGCTACAGACATGTAAATTTTATGATTTGATGGTAGACAACCCTATATGTACCGTACATGAGGTATAGGTGGGCATTCTGTTTTTGGTAAGTGACTCTGGAGAAAACTGACTTGTTTATTATAAGAGTAAAGGAAATGAGAGATTATGGGTATGAAAGTGGTCAGGGATACCTGAGTAATGATTAATGGGCACTTAGGCAGTGGCTCCAAGGCAGTGACCACTGGCTATTAAGGCAGTGGCCAATGGCACCCAGTTAGTAGCCAGATTCATCCAGTTAGTGACCAGATTCATCCAGTTAATGGCCAGTGACACCCAGCTAGTATCCACTCTAGGGGCACCGATCAGTAGCTAGGGGTACCAAGTTGGTGGCATGGGTAACCCAGTCAGTGGCCATGGGCACCACCCAGTCATTGACTAGGTATACCCAGTCATTGACCTGGGTTGCCCAGTTATTGTCCAGGGGCACCCAGTCAGTGGTCAGGGGCACCTAGTCAGTGGCCTGGGGCCCCACCCAGTCAGTGACTAGCTACACCCAGTCAGTGACTAGCTACACCCAGTCAGTGGCCTGGGACACCAAGTCAGTGGTCAGGGCACCAAGTCAGTGGCCATGGGCACCACCCAGTCATTGACTAGGTATACCCAGTCATTGACCTGGGTTGCCCAGTTATTGTCCAGGGGCACCCAGTCAGTGGTCAGGGGCACCTAGTCAGTGGCCTGGGGCACCACCCAGTCAGTGACTAGCTACACCCAGTCAGTGGCCTGGGACACCCGGTCAGTGGTCAGGGGCACCCAGTCAGTGGCCTGGGGCACCACCCAGTCAGTGACTAGCTACACCCAGTCAGTGGCCTGGGACACCCGGTCAGTGGTCAGGGGCACCCAGTCAGTGGCCTGGGGCACCACCCAGTCAGTGACTAGCTACACCCAGTCAGTGGCCTGGGACACCCGGTCAGTGGTCAGGGGCGCCCAGTCAGTGGCCTGGGACACCAAGTCAGTGGTCAGGGCACCAAGTCAGTGGCCTGGGGCACCACCCAGTCAGTGACTAGCTACACCCAGTCAGTGGCCTGGGACACCCGGTCAGTGGTCAGGGGCACCCAGTCAGTGGCCTGGGGCACCACCCAGTCAGTGACTAGCTACACCCAGTCAGTGGCCTGGGACACCCGGTCAGTGGTCAGGGGCACCCAGTCAGTGGCCTGGGGCACCACCCAGTCAGTGACTAGCTACACCCAGTCAGTGGCCTGGGACACCAAGTCAGTGGTCAGGGCACCAAGTCAGTGGCCTGGGGCACCACCCAGTCAGTGACTAGCTACACCCAGTCAGTGGCCTGGGACACCAAGTCAGTGGTCAGGGCACCAAGTCAGTGGCCTGGGGCACCACCCAGTCAGTGACTAGCTACACCCAGTCAGTGGCCTGGGACACCCGGTCAGTGGTCAGGGGCACCCAGTCAGTGGCCTGGGGCACCACCCAGTCAGTGACTAGCTACACCCAGTCAGTGGCCTGGGACACCCGGTCAGTGGTCAGGGGCACCCAGTCAGTGGCCTGGGGCACCACCCAGTCAGTGACTAGCTACACCCAGTCAGTGGCCTGGGACACCCGGTCAGTGGTCAGGGGCACCCAGTCAGTGGCCTGGGGCACCACCCAGTCAGTGACTAGCTACACCCAGTCAGTGGCCTGGGACACCCGGGCAGTGGTCAGGGGCACCCAGTCAGTGGCCTGGGGCACCACCCAGTCAGTGACTAGCTACACCCAGTCAGTGGCCTGGGACACCCGGTCAGTGGTCAGGGGCACCCAGTCAGTGGCCTGGGGCACCTCATCAGTGGCTGGCCTGGGGCACCTGATCATTGGCCTGGGGCATCTAGTCAGTGGTCTGGGACATACTCCGGAACCTACCCTGCTAGTGTTCTAATACATGGTATACATGACATTGCAAGCTGTATTATGATTGATTTAATGTGTATGTACATGTACATGTACCGGTATCTGTACATGTACATGTACCGGTATCTGTACTTGTGCATGTACACACTGTGATTAATATTAAATGTATATTTGCTCCCAGACTGTACTTACATTATGTTCTTGTTCACTTAAAGGTCCATAGTGGCATATACATATGTAGATGTGTATATTTTCAGACTGTGGTGAAATATTATGTGGTTTGTTGTATTTATAGTTAAACCTTTGCTGTATAAAATGCAACAGGGCCATATTGTTGCGATCCATGTACAGTACTATCATACACAGTTTACATTTACTCTGCAGTTCAACCAGACAGCAGAGATATAACTGTTTGATTGTACAAGGCCATGTTCATCTTGAGAGGACTGTTTCTGAAAACAGAAGAGAAAAAAATCCAGTGAGTAGCCCAGGGTTAATAATGTCTGTGCCTTGAAAGACTCATGGAAATATACACCTTGTGGAATACTGAGCTACTCACAACCTTAATCAGTTTGTGTTGTTTTATATATTAGTACAAATACGGACAGTGCAAAGATAGCCATGCTAGTCTTATATATGAAAAAATACAACCTAAGGAAAATGCTTAAAGACTAACCAGTTTGGGAAAGTATATTTTAAGCATTTGTTGCAGAAATGACTGCATTGGAGGCTTGGAGGCAAACAAAAGCATTGCATCTGGTGAAATATTGGTTTCTATGAAATATTCACAAAGGTTGTCAAAGCACAGATAGTAGTTTGTTGGAGGGGAAGTGATGTGTCTAATGCAGAGCTAATTGTGGCTACAAGCCAGGCTATCCATGTATGATACTACTGAGGTATGGTTTATAATGTCTGCAATGTTTTAGACTGAAGGGCATTCTTGTAAGAATTCTCAATCAGTACTCAAAGGTAGATGGTGCTACATGTATGTACATTTTCATGCTCTCATTAATTCACTGCACTCTACCCTTTCAGTGTCGCTCACAGAGCCTTGTCTGCAGTGTTAATGTTTCAAGGTCACTACAGTACATGTAAGTATACATGCACATGTACATGTATCTTCAAGTTTGGGACTTGGAGCAAACCAGAAGATGTTCCATGGTTTATAATTGTTCACAATGTCAGTTGGGATCAGTATCAGTGTCATATTCCAATCTTTGGAAAGGAGATCCTACAGCGACCACTAATTGTTCAGACTTGCATGTAGATCACACAGGTCCCAGAGGACCAGGTATTACTGGAGCCAGGAAGAGGGAATATGTAGGACTGAGAGAGAGTCAGTCTGTGTACTTTACTAATGTGGTTATACCGCTGTGTCAGACATTGGCTGTGAGCTCTGACAGTAGTTTGACTGAATGGAGAAGGCTTTGCCTTGACTTGATCCCCCTTCTACATGTCAGCATTTTTTCTCATTGGCAAATCCATCCACGCTGCAGAAAAGATATCTTTTGAAAATAGCTCTTTGAAAGTTACTTCTTCTTTTTTTTGGCCCTTCTTTTCATGGGTAGTGTTAAAGTGTTCTTCATAGATATAACATTATTCAAATCCACCACACAACCTCGACCAGCTCGGTGGTCAAGTGGTTAAGATGCTGCACTAGAAAGCAAGGGTCGCAGGTTCAAATCCTGAGGTGCCTGAATTTTTGGCATCAGGCAAAGCACTGGGCATTCAGTGCTTATTACATTGAGCAGGGCAAACCCTCATTGAATGACTGTTAAAGTGTACTGTTATATGGTGGTCTGTGAGGTAAATGACATGAAGCGATACCAATTTCCATTTTAAGTTTTGCTTTTATGCAATGTTCATGCTTGAAAATGATTCACCATATAAGGCCATTTCACACTACAACTATTTCCTAGGAGTTTCTTACACAACATGGAAACGGATCCTTTCCATAATGTTATTACAATCCATTACCTTAAGTAGGATTGAGTGTGAATCTGATTTTCTGTTCTAGGTTGCACTCCAGACACGCAGTGTCTGGCAAATAATTGTACTGCTTCCCAAAACCAAAAACGCAAGACAGACTGCAATTTTGATCGCTATTGGAATCATGATTATAATTGAGCTTTTTACAGCAAAACAAAGACAAGATTTTTTAATCGCAATTCAAGAATCGAAAATGAAATCACTGTTTTTACTGCTAGTGTGAATGCACCACTTGTGCCTGGCTTGTAGTCACAATTGACAGAAGTTGAAACACTGGTCCATGGTGGACCTTGTTCAGCTGTCATGAAGCCAGCCCAAGGAATATAATTTTTGTTTTTTGCAGGCATATGTATGCCAATGACCTATTGGGTAGAATATTAAGATGTACTATGTGTGTGATTGTATGTAGCCAGTGTCTTTCAAGGTTCAACAAATTATAACCAAATGTATGTTGTTTTTATTTGATCAATTCTTAAGGGCCTGTAAAAGCCAGCATACACTATGATGGACCAAACTGCTTTGACATAATGTGGAACTATTTAAAGCATTCCTGTGATATTTTATTGCTGACAGGTAAAAGATAATTGACCAATAAATTATTACAGGGAATGAGGAATGTTGTGACTGATCACAGACCAAAGAAAATACACAGCTAAACTATAGGTCAGGGGTTCCCACTGGTTCCCACTTCCTGTATTCTCATTATGTGTATTTGTGGAGGGGACCATGTGAGAAGTACAATAGAACGGCTCAGGATGGCTTTTAAAAACTGTGGCTTAGGCTAAGGCTTTGTCTGAATTTCTGCCATCCAGAACCAGAGGCTGATTTCTCGAAACTTGTCTTATTGTTAGGATTGATCTTAGTCCAAGGTGTATAATTGATCTTAGTTATGATGTGTCCAACTGTCCATAGACCAATTTCACCAAATCCATCTTTTGAACATCCGTCCTTCGTGCATTTAATCAAACTGTAACTTATTGAGCAAGGATGATCTATTAAGTGCAATAGCTGTACCATGCTCAATTGATTGCATTTGGCAACTGCATGCAACAGCAATAGCCTTGAATTTGTGTGTGCACATTCTATAAATTCAAGAATGATTGGCTGTTGTTTTGGTGAAATTTTTATTGCCATAAAGGATGTGCTTTCTTGGTTACATCTCTTCTGTATCATGAACGGCTATGTACAAAGAGAAAACATTGTCAAACCTTTTACCTTGATACATTATTGGTAATATTTTATTTGTGAAAATTTGACATAATTAATTTGTCAAAATGTTTCCCAAATATTCTCTGTCCACCTTCGCATAAAGAAAGAAGCATGAACACCATTGTTGCTATTCAGTATCATGTTCAGTCAGATCAGACGATCTTCAGACCAGTTAAGATGCATTGCTATAGAAGTTGAGATGCATCTCAACTTTAATCAAATTTAGTCAAACAGAGAAAGTTTGACTTGAATTGAAATTGGTTGTTTGCATCTGAATGAAAGCGGGGTGTGATCCCTGGAGATATACAGCAGTGGTTAATTGCTTCTGACTAGCGCCCCCACCCTGGCAAAGATTAGTTGATTTTTAGGGAAGGTCACCATCTAAGGGCTGCATAGTTCAGATGGAAGAGTGCTGGCATGTTAATCCAGAGGTGTCGGGTTCCAAGTCCAAGTCCAAGTTTTCTTTGCCAATTTTTCAATGTCTCAACTTTGTTGAAATTGATCCTGTCATGATAGAGCACAAGCTGCCCTTTCCAAGACACATCCTGGCATTTACTGAAATCAGCCACTAGCTTGAAAACCAGATGCCTTTGGCTTGAGTTTGGACAGATGATAACCTTGCAAAGACTTCAACTTTAAACCTTAGATTTTGCATTCTGCACTGGAATATATACACAGGTTTCATATGTGACCCTGCACAACGACATGAGGAACATCCCACCAAAACACTTTTTGAGTAAACAGCGCCTAAAGTTAAAGTATCTTCACAATTCGATTACAATTTTTTTATTTTTTTATTGGTATTTTCGGAAATTTTAAATATTACAGGATATTATATTATGATATCATTTGAAAGCTAATGGTATACTCTTTCACAGCATAAGAAAATCTCAAAATCTCAAAGGTGGGGGTTATTCCTCATTATGCTGTGCCGGGTCACATATGAACTCCTGGTGGAGTCAGATTTTCTTAGCTATTTTATTACTTGGCTAACCAAAAGGAATTAATCACCTTCAAATTACATGCATATGAGACATCAACAAGTACAAATTGCACTTGAGGGTATATATTTTTATTTGGTATTTTTGCAGTCAACATTCTGTGCTATTAGTTATCTTTCATCATTTATCAATGACCAAAATGTTTGGGTAATAGTTAACGACTTAATTAAATCATAAAATTTAGTGGGCCTGACGTTTCGATCCTAGCAGGACCTTTCTCAAAGGCAGAGTTAACTTAATTAAATGTTGGATACCAACAATTGAAATGATGTTTTACAAATTATGTAGAATATATTTTAAAATATATTTTTTTCATCTGCCTGGTTTATTTCTTGAAGCAAACGAATGGCATCTTAGGATAAGGTGTAGGGTTTGATGTTGATCATCTTTGTGTGAATGTGCTCGTATTTTGGTTCTTGCTTCTTTCTCTCCATTTTCTCGGGGTTTTTTTGCTGAAAAATGGAGATACTGCCATTCCATTTCTTCTAAGTGAAGTGTAAAAATTGCACATCCAATTATCACAGTCTTAGTTACCAAACAAAGGAAAAGACTTGGCGAAGTGCAGCAGTTAATGGTTAAGTGCTAGTACGATAGCCCTAACACTTTGTCTATCAAGCAAGCTTGTGGTAATTTTGGTTTTCAGTAGGGTATAGGGTTAAGCCAGATATCTTTGGTCCAAGTTCCGCTCTAGTCAAATTTCTCTCATTTTTGTCCACAAATTTTATAAAATGTCCCAGTCGGTTTTCATTTCATTTATTTCTTTGAGAGTATTACAGTGTTGAAATGCACAACATGCAAGCTTCCTTAAGTATCATTCCATGTACTTTCAAAAAGAGCTTTTTAACGACAAATTAATCAGCCCAAATGGTTGGTTACATGCGAATGAAGCTGTGTAAATCTGGGCCCAATTTCAAAGATCCGCTTCAGCACCAAAATTTGATGAAGGATAACGAGCCTTCATCGGTACAAATCTGACTGCCAGCCAAAGTTCCACCGGTATCTGATGTTGAGCATCCTGTATTGGACTATGAGTCAAAGCCACAAGCATTTCGTGGAATATGGCTGACATTTATCTGCATTTCACCAAGAATGAACTTTCATGCTGTGGCATTGGGCTGTTGTAGTAGAACACTGCTGCCAAATTCAGTGCTCATGTTCCTGTCCTAGATAGATTGCATCAAAACCTGCTAAGCATAAACAAATATCTAGCTGTGTTTCACTTGATTCTTGTTGCATTTGGCTTGCATTCTCATATTGTGTGTTTAGCATAAAATACAAGTTTAACTTTGGTTGGCATTCTCGTGTTATTAAGGAAGGCTTTTCGTACTAACTTTGGTTTGTATTAAATACTTAAATTGCAAAGAGGTTTTGGTGTAGTTAAGTTGTTCTACAATGCCTATTTTTGTTTGAGTCTAGATCTTGCCTGTGCAAACCTCATCCTCATGCAGCTATGAAATAGAAAACATCGCACGGCCAAATTCATGCCAAGTGAAAGAGTGAAGATTAATGAATTGAAATGATAATGAAATACTCAAAGTAAGAGGCAGGTTCCTTTGGAAGGTTCCTGCTTAGTAGAATTCCTTTGAGAAAGGTCCTGATATGATTGCTAGGCCCCATTTTTTGTTTAGAGATTTACAAAAATGTTTACAGGCATTTCAAAATGAAGGCCTTTCAATGTTTCAATGGGCTAGGTTAGCCTTGACATGGAACTCATTGAATATCTTACGTGTATTTTCCATCATAATTAATCAATTATTTCCATGTCAGATGCTATGCTTAGTTACTGGATTCTTCATTTTCCGAGGAGAGAAAATCTATTTTTGACTTTGAAGAATTGTGAGCAATTATAAAGTAAGTGTACAATGATATATGTATGTGTAGCTTGAAGTCTTTTTAAACAGCTCTTTTACAACCAAAACCTAGCAAAATCATTAGCACTTATATGCTATATGTTAATCTTAGCATAATATTTATCCCACTGAACTAATGACATTTTGGGTTTTTGCACACCACAATGTTTGCAGTGAGCTTGAACATGGTGGTATTGGGCAGACTCTGATCTCTGCCTGTGTGGTGAAATCCAGACTCCTGATCATATCCGGGTCCACTCTGTCCACTCACTGAACTTGATCATTCTGATCTAGTGACTGATCTCACCAATTGACTGTTTTGAATGTGTCTTGTGGTTTAGATATGCCTTGATAATACACCGCAATATTTCTTCTGAAATTCCCGAGATCTATCTTTTCACTCTGCCTAACCGAGTTTGAGACAATGGGTTTACTGGGGTAGTTTAAAATGATGGTTGGAGGGTAAAGTCTGATAATGGACAGGATGATCCATACATCATAGCTCTGTAATGTGATAGAGCCTTACATGACTGTGGGTGTCAGTACTGTGAAATGAGGCCATTGTACTTTGTTTCTATGCAAATGTCCCAATGATCATATTCTTATAATACAAAAGCAGTGTGTTGCAATGTTAAATGTGATTGTCTCCATTTTTTTTATTTGGATCTAGATCTTGTATTTCTATAATGATGCCCCTTTTGAAGGGTAAGTTTAGTTTAGATGTTATTGCTTTCCAAACAGCAGGCATTTCCTTGCATGTGGGAATGGATTGGATTGGATTGGATTGGATTGGATTGGATTGGATTGGATTGGATTGGATTGGATTGGATTGGATTAGATGGATTGGATTGGATTGGATTGGATTAGATGGATTGGATTGGATAGTATCGGATGCAATTTTGTTTGTATGAAAGTCTCTCACTCTAAAGGCCACTCAAGGTGAGGGCTAAAAGAAAGGAGTTAGAAGAAAGTCTTATATCGGATGCCCAGTATCAGAATTGATCAATGGGGTTTGATTGATTGTATGGGATGAGATTGGCTGGGAAAGGATGGTTGGATTTAATGGACAGATATAATTTCCATCACCATATCCTTCATCTAATCGTAGAGAATGTGACAATTGCGCTACTTGTTTGCTTTGATAATTAGGTTGAAAAATAAAAAGGAAATAGGTCTATAAACATGTCAATAATTAGGAAGACAAATTGTCCTGTCTGAATAAGATTTTTATCAATCTGAAGTGTTCTATTACGTCCTCAACTTCATATTTTAGCACTATGACTCAAACAAACGTTAGACTACAGCTGCTGCGGCAGCTATCATAATGCATCTTGGTTTTGCGTGAAGTAGTTTACTCTGTGGACACATTACAAAAACCTGCCGTGATGTTTTGTGTGCGTAAAAACATAAACAACAAACTGATAACCCAATCTAAGGATGAACACAAAGTACAAGGGTCCGTGCACGCTGGTTGTCTCCAATATCTGGCTGAGATGTGCATGATATTAAGCCTTCTTTAAAGGGATAATACATCATTGGTCGAGGCCAAAGAATAGCATCCATACGTGTCTGATCCAACATATGCATGAAATAGCACACCTGTGGAAATTTCAGCTCAATCCGCCAACCGAGACTCGAGAAGATAGTAAAAACCGCTTCATTTGTTTCGCAAAACAACCAGCATTCAACGTATTGTTCCGAAAAACCGTTTTGATGTAGGGGTGCGATTTCTTTACTCTTTTCTCAAAAAATACAGCATCTTAGGCAGAAATATTTCAGTGTGAGGTTTCTCATTCTACCATAGGCCTAACCATCTTCAAACTGTAGGCATATAAGTTTCATTTAAATCTCTGGAAATATCTGTTTCGATCTTACCAATGTTATGTAGGGGCGTATTAAAGAGTGCTTCAGGAAGTTTGAATTCGGCACACCATCGACACCTTTGACAATTCTTAAACATGAAAGTCAGTCAAAGTATTTCTTTTTATTTGTACATTATATTCATGAATTAATTTGACCAATGCCCTCATTTGCAAATCCCAAGTGCTGAAAAACAGAACAAAATAATATTAATAACATGTAGGCCTAGACGATCAATTTCAATTTGCTGAAGGGTAAATCTTTAGCAAAGTGTCCAGACATTCCAAATTTAAGAAATCAAGTTTGCAATGCATAGCTGACATTCCTTAATTTTTGGCGCTTTAATCTGCCGTTTTCGAAGAAAGAATTTTGTTGGAGCGATCGTTGGAACAAAGGTCGAGTTCGGACGGTCTGTACTTCACACGCAAACCTTGTTCTCAGCGCTCAAACCTCACGAACACGACCCCAGAACGCTGCACTCGGAACAGGATCACACACAACCTCCGCCCCCATGAACAGCCGAGAACAAGTGCGCACGAACCAGAGTTCATTTTACAAATATCGCCTTCTATGTCTGAAAAAGGATAGTTAGCCTATTTAATCTGGGCCCTTTTCCAAAACCCGTCTTATCTTAGCCTTCGGCTTCATCTCTGTTATCCAAAAGCTGTAAACATAGGTTGGAGTTCTTTGTTGAAGTTGAAGCTTTGGGGGTTTTTTTCGAAACGCTGTAGGCCTATATATATAACATTAAAAAAATGAAGCCAAAAGTTTCCCATTACATGTCTTGTACGTTAAAATAAATGAAAGAACTAGACACAAAGCCGGAGCCTAAGCATAAGCCATGTTTTAGAAAAGGGCCTAAGTTGGTTTCCACGCTTTTCCTCGCCTCGTGACATGGGTTGACGGATTGAGCCGAAACTTACGCAAGTGTTATTTTATGTGTACGTTGGGTTTGACAAAGTATGGAAGCGATTCTTTGAGCTTCGCAATTGATGTACTCTATACCTTTAATTTTCACACCCACATTTATGTATCATAAATAGAATATGATGTTTGCGTCGAGGAAAATGTGATTCAATGAGGGCTTGCCCTACTCGGCGTAATAACCACTCGCTGTGTGCTGAGTGTTTTGCCCGATTGCCCGCTTGAAAACAACAACAACAAAACACTTGTCTTAACCACTTGGCCATCTAACTGATCTAGCTTTGCTTGTAGGCAGACCCCAACGTGTGCAGACCATTTTTTCTTTTTTCTTGGGGATTGGTGCCGGTAATATCCCGGAAGCAGAATAGGGGTCACTGCACACATGACCTGTAAATGCCGTTGGACAGCCTTGATCTTATGATCGTAGTTCAGCTTGACCATGCAAGATAATGATGCTGAGATCTGCCACTGAACTTTACACCATCAGCAGGTCTACTGCATGCCACCGACAAGGAGTCCTCCATATATTTCTGGAGAAGACCAATTACTTGGAGGTTGTAAACACACATCTGTGTGTATTTCATTCTCTCTTTCATTATAGGTAAACATTGTCTTCAGATCATATCAAGCGATTCGTGTTGCTTTCCAAGAGCACCCACGTACTATATGCATAGTTACATGGAAAAGTTACATGGAAACATTCGAGTACCGGTAGCCATCACAATCATGATACAGGATGTCATTCCAAGGTTAAATTAACAGGCTACAAAAACTTAGGCTCATTTTCTCTATCGACTGTTCGGTGGATGCTACATCTTTAGTCTCCAAACTTCGCTGGTTACATATCGCCTCATCTATCTTTAAAATAATACCGGTTCCATAGTTTACAAGTGCTTGCATGGTATTTCTCTTTATTACTTGTCTACTTGATCTCAACCTGTCAGAGTGGGACTGCGATCGTCTGATGATAAACCTGGTTTATCCCACTGATTTATCTCTACAACCCTCTATGCGGTGTGTTTTGGCGGTCACTGAAATTTGCTTGGAATAGTTTATAATGCTTAATGAATTTTCAAGTTGCACTTGTAGAAGAAACGCCAATCCTAGTCTTCATGGAGGTGTTCCTAAAATACACACGCAGCAAGACAAGGGCTCTGGTAAAAATGCTTTTCGAACATTGCCAAATAAAGGCCCATTAAGATTCCTCTCCTTTAATTGTTGGTGATAGATTATAATAACGAACCATACCAAATACCTGCTTCATATATGAACATTGCATCATAAAAAGACAGTTTCCTTTCCTGTTTGTTTCAAGTTAAAGTTTAGACAGTGCGTCTATTCTGTATGACGCTAGGACTATGTAGCCAGTTGCATATCTGAATGGAAATGGGGTGGTTTGTTAGCAGGCTGGCGGGCAGACAGACAGGCAGAAAATCCCTTCAGGTAGTTCGCGGCGGAGCTGTGGCAATAATTATCGTATCGAAGCCTCAGTTGATCGTGCGTTATTTGCACCCAACAGCTTCATGAAGAGTCAAAATGGCCCTATAGCCCGTGATGCAGCAATGGTTATTTATAAGCGCACTCTATTGTTGCTATTAAAAAGCAGTTGGTGGGGGAGGGGTCGTTTCAGTGGAAGTAGGTCTGTCACACAGCGCAGCAGCCATTATGTAGCGCCAACCCCCACTCAGACCTACTCCACCGTATCGAGAAACGTACGAATTTTGTTTGCATCAAAGTACAATCCACAATACTCGAGTAAGGTAGTTATACCCATCGTTATCTCCTCTGGCCAGTCCATGTAAGAAGACGATGACATGAACTTATTTACATCAGACCAAGCCCCTTGTGCCAGATAAAAATAGATTTCCTGTTTCCGCTGACATAATGCCTTCATTTTCAGGATTTGACTCCATGGGGAATGGTGTTTATCTTTTCAGCAATGCTGTGATATTTGCGTAACAATCGATGTGACCCATGGACCACTCACTAACGGCACATAAGTTTAGGCTTCATAGATTCTACTCGGAAATAAATGAGGGAATAAGAACTGTCACATACAGGTTGCACTTCTTACATGTTTGAAGCAAATTAACTTAAAGCCCCTACACAACATATAGGTAAGGTCAAAAAACAGAAATGTTCACAGATTTACATGAATCTTAAACAGTTTGCAACATTTTTGTATCACTTTAAGTCGAATCTTATACAGTTTGAAGATAGAAACCTCGCACTGAATTATTTCTGCCTAAAACGTTGTATTTTGGGAGAAGAGAAAAGGAAATCGTTTACATCTTAGCTCACCGAGATCTAAACTATTTTTCGGAACAGTCCGGCGTTGAATGCTGCATTTTCGCGAAATAAATGAAGCGGTTTTCACGATTTTCTCGAGACTCGGTTGGCGGATTGAGCTGAAAATTTTACAGGTGTGCTATTTCATGCATAATGGTTTGAATAGACAACGTCTGGATCCTATTCTTTGACCTCGACAGTTCGGTGTAGGGGCTTTAAGGAGTAACTAGGGAATCACCGTTTGAAGACCTCCTGGAAACAGTGAAGAAAATGAGATTGAAATTCTACGGTCACATCACAAGATCATCAGGACTCTCCAAAACTATACTGCAAGGCACTGTATCAGGAAAAAGAGCAAGAGGAAGACAATAGAAAAAGATGGGAGGAAAACATACGTGAATGGACGGGCATGGGGCTGGAAAAGACAATGACTAGAGGCTGAGGACAGAGAGGGATGGAGGAGACTGGCTGCAAAATCTTCTGTGACGCCCCCAACGGTAACCCAGACAATGGGACATATAAAGTGGACACAACGGCAGCTATGACATTCTGTGAACTACATACAGTAATTGCATAAACATGACAAGATGATCCCACCTTACACCTTTGTCATTGTCACCTTTGTACACTCAGGTATAACATACATGTACATGTATACACTGCATGGTAATCACGTGGATGCCAGGCCTGATCACCCAGCACTGCTGGAGAGGATTGTCTTTAGACTGGTGTGCGTGTTCTTCCGGTAGACAACTAAATCAATAAAAGAGTGAAAGAAAAATAAATCGAGATCATTTACACAACACCTGGCAAAAGAAAAGAAAAGTTGTTTGAAAGTGGTTTGTAAGAGCAAAGTGCCTAGAAAAAAACAACAACTTAGAACAAATCCTGACTTGTTTTTAAAAGTTCCACAAGGATATCTAACACGCAGGTCTGTGCATGCTGCTGATCCTTTGTCCTTGGGAAAAAACTGCTACAGGGGAGTGAAACCAGCCTGTATGTACTCCAGCAACATGCAAAGGTATTACCGTACGTAAAAAACAAATTAAGTCTCATTTGGCGGATAATATATGTAGAGGCCTTGTGTATAGTGCACAAACTTCAGAATGCTCCTTGCAAATTTGACTTCGGATACTTCAAAAGGCTACGGCAGGGTCTTTTAAAGATGTTCATGGATGATCTTCCGATGGGGCGAGAAAAAGTGTGCCAAGGTGATTATATACCACACTTGTATTCGACTCACGAACAAATGATCTAGTTCAAGTCCGCAAATCCAAGTCAGTATAGGTCCGAGTTCGAGTCATTAATATCGTGACTTCGAGTCCGAGTCACGAGTTACAAA
Organism: Luidia sarsii; assembly: GCA_949987565.1. NCBI lineage: Eukaryota > Metazoa > Echinodermata > Asteroidea > Paxillosida > Luidiidae > Luidia > Luidia sarsii. The sequence goes on from OX465121.1 coordinate 3,062,557, forward strand.
TCTGGGTAATTCCCCTTTTGGGACCCCACTTTCTAATTCTAGTTGCATCAGGCTTTGTCCGAAGTCCTTCAGATTTTTCTCACGGAGAGCAAGAACGTCAGCCTTTATGAATGGGGTTGTTTGGTCTATAAGACCGTGATACAGTTGGAATGAGTTTCCATTTGGCATCAGTTGGGCAGCTACAAGCTGTAAACAACACCGTGCTCTGTGAACCATGTACATGTTAAATAAAGTTATAGGTGGCATTTACTCTTTCAGGAATGCCTGAGTTAGTACATGCACGTGTGTTGTGTAATATAAAGGAGATTTGTAGGACTCGTTAACTCGGGCTCGTGACTCGATCATTTCCCATGACTCGGACTTGAGTCACGATAACAAATAACACGGACTCGACATAATGATAAAGAAACTATGCCGCAAAACACTAATAATTGTCTTGCGACATTCGAACACACTGAGATGGACAGCAGTCAATGTTTTTTTAAGGACTAGCACATTGCCGAGGTACATAGATTGATCAGATGATAATATCTGAACGGTTTACTTGGCTAATTTCATTACTATGGGAGCAAGATATTACTAGTAAAAATGTGCTTTCAGAAAACTTTTAACATCGGGCAGTGTTACACTGGCATGTATTAGATTTGAAGGTTTCTCTGTTCGAGACTAACACTCGTGACTCGTATATTCGGACTCAGTGGCTTAAGCACAAAAACTTAAACATTTCGAAATGAGGCTGCCAGCAAACATCACATGAAGGTCCGATTGGCTATCCAGTTAAATGAAGGAGGGGTTTTCACGCTTAGCAGATTTTCACGCTTAAGCAACCGAATGGAATCGGTCTTTCGATGACACGGGACTCGATATTTTGTGACTCGAATATATATACGAGCGTTTTGGGGAGTGCTGTGACAGGGGCAGTGAGGGACCAGCGGGGGATAGAACTGGAGGTCGCACTGAAGCCGCCCCTTTGTCCGTTCTCCAGCGACCTCAGTCCCCCTGACAGGGATTTTCCAAACTCGACTAGAATTACCAGGAAGTTGCACCGGATTGTGCGTCCCCTGGCAACGGGGCCCACGTGACGAGGCTCTAACCGCCTGGTGCGCACCGGTCCCGGTCAGTGCACGGCTTCTGTTTGCCCAGATAAAAAAAGTTCCCCTTTGATAGATAATAGTAAATCAGCTCAGGGCTGAACCGCATGATACAGATCGTACCTCCAAAAATACGACTCACAAACCACTCAAACCGCACAACGCAAACATATCTGACAGTGAAGTGCGAGAAATTACAGTAACTTTGATTGTCGAGCGACACCAGGTATAGCACAGATCGTGGGGCAGACTTTCAGTGTATTAATTGCTAGATCATGGAGGTTCCTCTACTTGCATGCTTCGGTAGTCCCTAGAGGTTAGTTTTCTCTGTCTTATATCAGGTGCGGGGAGCTAAGTTGAAGCACCATGATTCGAGAAAAAAACTCTGCCCGAGTTTCAGGCGTCGGAGCCCCATGCAGTCAAGTGGCTGCGCTGGTGTTAGCGGTGGTTCTGTCCCTACCGGGAGCCTATGCGACATCGGCGTGCGTGGACCCAGGCATCGGGAACGATCTGGTCATCGCCGCTGGGTCTAGCTGCTACCTGGCTCCCGGGAGCTTGGCCGGCGAACTGGGCACCGTGGAGGTCAGCGGAACCCTGGTCTTCCACTCCACGGACGCGTCCTACGTGACTCTGCGAGCCAGCAGTGTGACGGTGACGACCACTGGCCGGATATCGGCCGACGGGGCTGGCTTCGCGGCCGGTCAGGGTCCAGGGCTTGGCAACACAGCGGGATCAGGAGGTAAATTAATCCATTGGTTCTTTATTAAATTGTACCTAATGCTATGATTGATTGAATGCTTCTGACTGGAGCATCAGCCCGACAACGATAGTTGACTATTTGGGAAGACCGCCATCTAACTCTAAGGGCTGGATATAGCTCAGGTGGTAAGACTACAGTGATAGCAGTGCCCAGCACGCAGTCAGAGGTCTCTGGTTCAATTCCTGATCCAGTCGAACCCTTTTCTTTGCTATTTTGAAATCTCCCAGTCAGTTTAGTTTTTACTTGCTTTGCCCTTATTATTGACACGGAAATGCGGAGGACCTGATAATTATTTCGATCCTTCATTCCTTCCTTCCTTGGGGGCTTGAAGATGCACTGCGTTACGTTAAGTGCGATGTAGCAATTTATCCACCAAATTCGCATTACAAATCACTGTACTGAGGTATTCATCCAAGAAAAGAAAGAGAGATTTGACACAATTTCCTGCAGGACTGGATTCGTTAACTGATCATTTTGTTAATGTTTGAAGTTAAAAACATTGATTGTGTGTACTCGTATATAGTATAGGGAAGAACAACATGAAGATGTCTTGATGAAGATGTCTATATGAAGATGTCTATATACCACATGAACCTGATGTGAATGAGAGGGGTATGAGTCTTAACATATTCAAGCACATTTAGTTCACTGCACGTCGTGTTAGTATCACCCGAGCTCTTCAAGGCCCATAGACTTTTTAGCTTTTTCACAACCCGTCACAAACTTAGAATGTTCAGAAAGTATGAATGATAAAAGCTACATCACACATCACACATGCTGAACACTTGTGGAGATTTAACGGAGGATTCCCAACCAAAATAATCGTGACTAGTCTCAGAGGCAAAAACCTACAGTTTAGCGAAAAGATTAGAAAACCAACCAGGCTGGTATCCGAAGAAGCTGACAAAAATTCTAAAGAAAACCACATTATTAAAGCTATCAATCTGACGGCATTATTCTATTCACACAAGCCGTTTGAAAAGGTGTTTACTGTTGAGAAAGTCCACCGTGTTACTAAAAAAAAGAAAAGGTGCGGTGTGATGAAGGCTGGTGGTCTGTTGTTATTGGACAGGACAGATAGTAAAAACCGCTTCATTTGTTTCGCAAAACAACCAGCATTCAACGTATTGTTCCGAAAAACCGTTTTGGTGTAGGGGTGCGATTTCTTTACTCTTTTCTCAAAAAATACAGCATCTTAGGCAGAAATATTTCAGTGTGAGGTTTCTCATTCTACCATAGGCCTAACCATCTTCAAACTGTAGGCATATAAGTTTCATTTAAATCTCTGGAAATATCTGTTTCGATCTTACCAATGTTATGTAGGGGCGTATTAAAGAGTGCTTCAGGAAGTTTGAATTCGGCACACCATCGACACCTTTGACAATTCTTAAACATGAAAGTCAGTCAAAGTATTTCTTTTTATTTGTACATTATATTCATGAATTAATTTGACCAATGCCCTCATTTGCAAATCCCAAGTGCTGAAAAACAGAACAAAATAATATTAATAACATGTAGGCCTAGACGATCAATTTCAATTTGCTGAAGGGTAAACCTTTAGCAAAGTGTCCAGACATTCCAAATTTAAGAAATCAAGTTTGCAATGCACAGCTGACATTCCTTAATTTTTGGCGCTTTAATCTGCCGTTTTCGAAGAAAGAATTTTGTTGGAGCGATCGTCGGAACAATAGTCGAGTTCGGACGGTCTGTACTTCACACGCAAACCTTGTTCTCAGCGCTCAAACCTCACGAACACGACCCCAGAACGCTGCACTTGGAACAGGATCACACACAACCTCCGCCCCCATGAGCAGCCGAGAACAAGTGCGCACGAACCAGAGTTCATTTTACAAATATCGCCTTCTATGTCTGAAAAAGGATAGTTAGCCTATTTAATCTGGGCCCTTTTCCAAAACCCGTCTTATCTTAGCCTTCGGCTTCATCTCTGTTATCCAAAAGCTGTAAACATAGGTTGGAGTTCTTTGTTGAAGTTGAAGCTTTGGTTTTTTTTTTCGAAACGCTGTAGGCCTATATATATAACATTAAAAAAATGAAGCCAAAAGTTTCCCATTACATGTCTTGTACGTTAAAATAAATGAAAGAACTAGACACAAAGCCGGAGCCTAAGCATAAGCCATGTTTTAGAAAAGGGCCTAAGTTGGTTTCCACGCTTTTCCTCGCCTCGTGACATGGGTTGACGGATTGAGCCGAAACTTACGCAAGTGTTATTTTATGTGTACGTTGGGTTTGACAAAGTATGGAAGCGATTCTTTGAGCTTCGCAATTGATGTACTCTACCTTTAATTTTCACACCCACATTTATGTATCATAAATAGAATATGATGTTTGCGTCGAGGAAAATGTGATTCAACGAGGGCTTGCCCTACTCGGCGTAATAACCACTCGCTGTGTGCTGAGTGTTTTGCCCGATTGCCCGCTTGAAAACAACAACAACAAAACACTTGTCTTAACCACTTGGCCATCTAACTGATCTAGCTTTGCTTGTAGGCAGACCCCAACGTGTGCAGACCATTTTTTCTTTTTTCTTGGGGATTGGTGCCGGTAATATCCCGGAAGCAGAATAGGGGTCACTGCACACATGACCTGTTGATGCCGTTGGACAGCCTTGATCTTATGATCGTAGTTCAGCTTGACCAAGATAATGATGCTGAGATCTGCTACTGAACTTTACACCATCAGCAGGTCTACTGCATGCCACCGACAAGGAGTCCTCCATATATTTCTGGAGAAGACCAATTACTTGGAGGTTGTAAACACACATCTGTGTGTATTTCATTCTCTCTTTCATTATAGGTAAACATTGTCTTCAGATCATATCAAGCGATTCGTGTTGCTTTCCAAGAGCACCCACGTACTATATGCATAGTTACATGGAAAAGTTACATGGAAACATTCGAGTACCGGTAGCCATCACAATCATGATACAGGATGTCATTCCAAGGTTAAATTAACAGGCTACAAAAACTTAGGCTCATTTTCTCTATCGACTGTTCGGTGGATGCTACATCTTTAGTCTCCAAACTTCGCTGGTTACATATCGCCTCATATATCTTTAAAATAATACCGGTTCCATAGTTTACAAGTGCTTGCATGGTATTTCTCTTTATTACTTGTCTACTTGATCTCAACCTGTCAGAGTGGGACTGCGATCGTCTGATGATAAACCTGGTTTATCCCACTGATTTATCTCTACAACCCTCTATGCGGTGTGTTTTGGCGGTCACTGAAATTTGCTTGGAATAGTTTATAATGCTTAATGAATTTTCAAGTTGCACTTGTAGAAGAAACGCCAATCCTAGTCTTCATGGAGGTGTTCCTAAAATACACACGCAGCAAGACAAGGGCTCTGGTAAAAATGCTTTTCGAACATTGCCAAATAAAGGCCCATTAAGATTCCTCTCCTTTAATTGTTGGTGATAGATTATAATAACGAACCATACCAAATACCTGCTTCATATATGAACATTGCATCATAAAAAGACAGTTTCCTTTCCTGTTTGTTTCAAGTTAAAGTTTAGACAGTGCGTCTATTCTGTATGACGCTAGGACTATGTAGCCAGTTGCATATCTGAATGGAAATGGGGTGGTTTGTTAGCAGGCTGGCGGGCAGACAGACAGGCAGAAAATCCCTTCAGGTAGTTCGCGGCGGAGCTGTGGCAATAATTATCGTATCGAAGCCTCAGTTGATCGTGCGTTATTTGCACCCAACAGCTTCATGAAGAGTCAAAATGGCCCTATAGCCCGTGATGCAGCAATGGTTATTTATAAGCGCACTCTATTGTTGCTATTAAAAAGCAGTTGGTGGGGGAGGGGTCGTTTCAGTGGAAGTAGGTCTGTCACACAGCGCAGCAGCCATTATGTAGCGCCAACCCCCACTCAGACCTACTCCACCGTATCGAGAAACGTACGAATTTTGTTTGCATCAAAGTACAATCCACAATACTCGAGTAAGGTAGTTATACCCATCGTTATCTCCTCTGGCCAGTCCATGTAAGAAGACGATGACATGAACTTATTTACATCAGACCAAGCCCCTTGTGCCAGATAAAAATAGATTTCCTGTTTCCGCTGACATAATGCCTTCATTTTCAGGATTTGACTCCATGGGGAATGGTGTTTATCTTTTCAGCAATGCTGTGATATTTGCGTAACAATCGATGTGACCCATGGACCACTCACTAACGGCACATAAGTTTAGGCTTCATAGATTCTACTCGGAAATAAATGAGGGAATAAGAACTGTCACATACAGGTTGCACTTCTTACATGTTTGAAGCAAATTAACTTAAAGCCCCTACACAACATATAGGTAAGGTCAAAAAACAGAAATGTTCACAGATTTACATGAATCTTAAACAGTTTGCAACATTTTTGTATCACTTTAAGTCGAATCTTATACAGTTTGAAGATAGAAACCTCGCACTGAATTATTTCTGCCTAAAACGTTGTATTTTGGGAGAAGAGAAAAGGAAATCGTTTACATCTTAGCTCACCGAGATCTAAACTATTTTTCGGAACAGTCCGGCGTTGAATGCTGCATTTTCGCGAAATAAATGAAGCGGTTTTCACGATTTTCTCGAGACTCGGTTGGCGGATTGAGCTGAAAATTTTACAGGTGTGCTATTTCATGCATAATGGTTTGAATAGACAACGTCTGGATCCTATTCTTTGACCTCGACAGTTCGGTGTAGGGGCTTTAAGGAGTAACTAGGGAATCACCGTTTGAAGACCTCCTGGAAACAGTGAAGAAAATGAGATTGAAATTCTACGGTCACATCACAAGATCATCAGGACTCTCCAAAACTATACTGCAAGGCACTGTATCAGGAAAAAGAGCAAGAGGAAGACAATAGAAAAAGATGGGAGGAAAACATACGTGAATGGACGGGCATGGGGCTGGAAAAGACAATGACTAGAGGCTGAGGACAGAGAGGGATGGAGGAGACTGGCTGCAAAATCTTCTGTGACGCCCCCAACGGTAACCCAGACAATGGGACATATAAAGTGGACACAACGGCAGCTATGACATTCTGTGAACTACATACAGTAATTGCATAAACATGACAAGATGATCCCACCTTACACCTTTGTCATTGTCACCTTTGTACACTCAGGTATAACATACATGTACATGTATACACTGCATGGTAATCACGTGGATGCCAGGCCTGATCACCCAGCACTGCTGGAGAGGATTGTCTTTAGACTGGTGTGCATGTTCTTCCGGTAGACAACTAAATCAATAAAAGAGTGAAAGAAAAATAAATCGAGATCATTTACACAACACCTGGCAAAAGAAAAGAAAAGTTGTTTGAAAGTGGTTTGTAAGAGCAAAGTGCCTAGAAAAAAAAAACAACTTAGAACAAATCCTGACTTGTTTTTAAAAGTTCCACAAGGATATCTAACACGCAGGTCTGTGCATGCTGCTGATCCTTTGTCCTTGGGAAAAAACTGCTACAGGGGAGTGAAACCAGCCTGTATGTACTCCAGCAACATGCAAAGGTATTACCGTACGTAAAAAACAAATTAAGTCTCATTTGGCGGATAATATATGTAGAGGCCTTGTGTATAGTGCACAAACTTCAGAATGCTCCTTGCAAATTTGACTTCGGATACTTCAAAAGGCTACGGCAGGGTCTTTTAAAGATGTTCATGGATGATCTTCCGATGGGGCGAGAAAAAGTGTGCCAAGGTGATTATATACCACACTTGTATTCGACTCACGAACAAATGATCTAGTTCAAGTCCGCAAATCCAAGTCAGTATAGGTCCGAGTTCGAGTCATTAATATCGTGACTTCGAGTCCGAGTCACGAGTTACAAATCTGGGTAATTCCCCTTTTGGGACCCCACTTTCTAATTCTAGTTGCATCAGGCTTTGTCCGAAGTCCTTCAGATTTTTCTCACGGAGAGCAAGAACGTCAGCCTTTATGAATGGGGTTGTTTGGTCTATAAGACCGTGATACAGTTGGAATGAGTTTCCATTTGGCATCAGTTGGGCAGCTACAAGCTGTAAACAACACCGTGCTCTGTGAACCATGTACATGTTAAATAAAGTTATAGGTGGCATTTACTCTTTCAGGAATGCCTGAGTTAGTACATGCACGTGTGTTGTGTAATATAAAGGAGATTTGTAGGACTCGTTAACTCGGGCTCGTGACTCGATCATTTCCCATGACTCGGACTTGAGTCACGATAACAAATAACACGGACTCGACATAATGATAAAGAAACTATGCCGCAAAACACTAATAATTGTCTTGCGACATTCGAACACACTGAGATGGACAGCAGTCAATGTTTTTTTAAGGACTAGCACATTGCCGAGGTACATAGATTGATCAGATGATAATATCTGAACGGTTTACTTGGCTAATTTCATTACTATGGGAGCAAGATATTACTAGTAAAAATGTGCTTTCAGAAAACTTTTAACATCGGGCAGTGTTACACTGGCATGTATTAGATTTGAAGGTTTCTCTGTTCGAGACTAACACTCGTGACTCGTATATTCGGACTCAGTGGCTTAAGCACAAAAACTTAAACATTTCGAAATGAGGCTGCCAGCAAACATCACATGAAGGTCCGATTGGCTATCCAGTTAAATGAAGGAGGGGTTTTCACGCTTAGCAGATTTTCACGCTTAAGCAACCGAATGGAATCGGTCTTTCGATGACACGGGACTCGATATTTTGTGACTCGAATATATACGAGCGTTTTGGGGAGTGCTGTGACAGGGGCAGTGAGGGACCAGCGGGGGATAGAACTGGAGGTCGCACTGAAGCCGCCCCTTTGTCCGTTCTCCAGCGACCTCAGTCCCCCTGACAGGGATTTTCCAAACTCGGCTAGAATTACCAGGAAGTTGCACCGGATTGTGCGTCCCCTGGCAACGGGGCCCACGTGACGAGGCTCTAACCGCCTGGTGCGCACCGGTCCCGGTCAGTGCACGGCTTCTGTTTGCCCAGATAAAAAAAGTTCCCCTTTGATAGATAATAGTAAATCAGCTCAGGGCTGAACCGCATGATACAGATCGTACCTCCAAAAATACGACTCACAAACCACTCAAACCGCACAACGCAAACATATCTGACAGTGAAGTGCGAGAAATTACAGTAACTTTGATTGTCGAGCGACACCAGGTATAGCACAGATCGTGGGGCAGACTTTCAGTGTATTAATTGCTAGATCATGGAGGTTCCTCTACTTGCATGCTTCGGTAGTCCCTAGAGGTTAGTTTTCTCTGTCTTATATCAGGTGCGGGGAGCTAAGTTGAAGCACCATGATTCGAGAAAAAAACTCTGCCCGAGTTTCAGGCGTCGGAGCCCCATGCAGTCAAGTGGCTGCGCTGGTGTTAGCGGTGGTTCTGTCCCTACCGGGAGCCTATGCGACATCGGCGTGCGTGGACCCAGGCATCGGGAACGATCTGGTCATCGCCGCTGGGTCTAGCTGCTACCTGGCTCCCGGGAGCTTGGCCGGCGAACTGGGCACCGTGGAGGTCAGCGGAACCCTGGTCTTCCACTCCACGGACGCGTCCTACGTGACTCTGCGAGCCAGCAGTGTGACGGTGACGACCACTGGCCGGATATCGGCCGACGGGGCTGGCTTCGCGGCCGGTCAGGGTCCAGGGCTTGGCAACACAGCGGGATCAGGAGGTAAATTAATCCATTGGTTCTTTATTAAATTGTACCTAATGCTATGATTGATTGAATGCTTCTGACTGGAGCCGTCAGCCCGACAACGATAGTTGACTATTTGGGAAGACCGCCATCTAACTCTAAGGGCTGGATATAGCTCAGGTGGTAAGACTACAGTGATAGCAGTGCCCAGCACGCAGTCAGAGGTCTCTGGTTCAATTCCTGATCCAGTCGAACCCTTTTCTTTGCTATTTTGAAATCTCCCAGTCAGTTTAGTTTTTACTTGCTTTGCCCTTATTATTGACACGGAAATGCGGAGGACCTGATAATTATTTCGATCCTTCATTCCTTCCTTCCTTGGGGGCTTGAAGATGCACTGCGTTACGTTTAGTGCGATGTAGCAATTTATCCACCAAATCCGCATTACAAATCACTGTACTGAGGTATTCATCCAAGAAAAGAAAGAGAGATTTGACACAATTTCCTGCAAGACTGGATTCGTTAACTGATCATTTTGTTAATGTTTGAAGTTAAAAACATTGATTGTGTGTACTCGTATATAGTATAGGGAAGAACAACATGAAGATGTCTTGATGAAGATGTCTATATGAAGATGTCTTTATACCACATGAACCTGATGTGAATGAGAGGGGTATGAGTCTAAACATACCGGTATTCAAGCACATTTAGTTCACTGCACGTCGTGTTAGTATCACCCGAGCTCTTCAAGGCCCATAGACTTTTTAGCTTTTTCACAACCCGTCACAAACTTAGAATGTTCAGAAAGTATGAATGATAAAAGCTACATCACACATCACACATGCTGAGCACTTGTGGAGATTTAACGGAGGATTCCCAACCAAAATAATCGTGACTAGTCTCAGAGGCAAAAATCTACAGTTTAGCGAAAAGATTAGAAAACCAACCAGGCTGGTATCCGAAGAAGCTGACAAAAATTCTAAAGAAAACCACATTATTAAAGCTATCAATCTGACGGCATTATTCCATTCACACAAGCCGTTTGAAAAGGTGTTTACTGTTGAGTGTTGAGAAAGTCCACCGTGTTACTAAAAAAAAGAAAAGGTGCGGTGTGATGAAGGCTGGTGGTCTGTTGTTATTGGACAGGACAGCCCACAGTTATGTGAGAGTCACTGGACCACAGACTCATATCTTTTATTAGAATGCTTGTGTGATTCTGGCAGTAGTGAAATTGATCACTTTGTCAGAAAATGATGGGATCATTTGCTGTGATGGACATTGAAAACCACCAGGACTCTCAAGTCCCCGGGGTTTACTGAGGTTTGCACGGACGCAACTCAACTGTGGGGTTTGGGTGCGGACTTGTGCGTCTCGTACTTCATTTGGGTCAGCGTCAATGTTCAGCCAGGAAGAGCGCTGGAATGGAAATTTGCGGTTGTTGTTGTAGATCCGTTTCCAATTCCCAGCTTCCCTGGAAGGAAATTAAATCGAATCTTTAGCACATAGTAGATATTCTAGGCTAATGCCGCGTTTCCACTGGAGTTTTTACCCATTTGTAATGTAACCATCGTCTCGGTTACATTTCCAATGTTTCGAAGTTGAGTGGAAAGGCGGCTTTAAACTCGTGGAGGACGATTTCAAGAGCGCAAAAATCTTTAGCTATAAGGGTTGTGAGAACGAGTTAAGTACTTTGCTCGGGCCATCATGTTGCAAAAAGGCCACGATGCAACGAACAGGGTAGCCGTGGTACAATACAGTTACACCGAAGTCTCTTGCGAAAATATATAGGCCTGCATTGTGAAAGTGTGGATTTGTTTGCCCCAACTCCATAGCAACCATGCTAGAACCATTATTCCTATCACAAAAGAAAATCATGTGGCTCGGGGCAAAAGGAAATACAGCGGCGTTCCCGGATATACCAGATAACCAGACTGAGGTGAACGAATACAATTATTGCGTTGGTCACAGCCGTGGAGCAAACCGTCACTATTCATTTGAAATATAGAATCAAGCTGCCTTAGGCTGCTTCGTATATAGTATTGAAATGTGTGTGGAATATATATGCCATCAATTGTAATCGTACATTTTTCTTCACTTTCCGGATTCTACCCACTCTCACACGACAATTGGGTAGCTTTATAAAAGAAGTGAAAAGGAAAATCTTCGTGTGCGATGAGTTTTAATGATATTCAAAGAATAAACACCTATGTCCGAAGATTTTATGATTTATAGTCCCCGAAATCAAGACTATTATAGGGGGTTTAACACGTTTTCAAACGTGTGAATTTCAAATGTGAAAAGTCCGCTTTCGAAATACTTGTGTTGTGGTTTTGTGTGCTGATGCAGGTTCAACTCCACTGACCCGAACCCTCTCCTCAGTCACTTCTCGTAGGAAAACATGCATGGGTACCAGTATGATTTACTTCCACCGATACAAGTTTATGAAAACCCTGATTTATCAAAAACACGTATACGACTACAAGTCATCCGAACAAGTTAACAAGTTATCGTTTATCATATAGGCCTATAGACATATTGGTATATAGTCAAGGCCGTGTGACAGAGATGTGTATGCACCCTATATACTGGTCGCGGGTTTGATTCCCATTTTATCCCATCAGTCAGACGCTGAATTAATGACGTAACATGTTTACAGCAATCTGCGACATGAAGATCTTGGAAGCCAATATCATTGACAGTCCAGTAATGGCGCCATAAATAGACCTGAAGCATGTATAGTGCATGCACAACGGATGCATAATGCAATACTGTATATACACAGCACAACAAAAGGGACAGCTTGAAAAGCCTTTTGATGGCAAAAATGTAAAGGTCTGCACATTTTGTTAACAAGTTTGCGGATGCGTTTCAACAGAAAAAGGAGGTCATGCTGACAGGTGATTTGCGGCAGATAGCGCATTTATTATCGTAGGCCTCCTATGTCGATTTCAGTGCGTGGATTGCATGTATAGGACTATAATAAGGCGGTACTACTAAGTACTTATAAAATGAGTACTTACAACTACAAGCCCCTTTCACACTACACAGCCAATCCCTGGGGAATAAAGACCCGGTAAGTAAAAACCCGTCGACGTTCATACTAGTTGCTTATCCCCGGGGAAAACGTTAAACCCCGGCGTTTTCTCCTTCTACCCTACTCCCGAGCAGGGGTAAATATTCCCCTGGAAAAAGCTTTTCCCCTGGAATTTCTTTGGTAGTGTCGTGGTCCGGGAGTTGAAAACTCCAGCCCTTGGAGGGGTGTACCCTCAAAATGATAACTCTTTTTCCCTTTAATACAAAGAGCATTACAAAAACTTCTAATTCTACATCCCACTATAAAATAAAAAACAATAATAATAACGAACAGTTATAATGCGCCGGTATCCACCTCAAGAGATGCTCACGGTGCAGTACAGAAAATCCATAAAGAAGAGAATTAGGAACAGTTATAGCAACTAACAAAGAAGTATGATCTCAAGGCAGCTTTGAACTCGGAGATTGAATGAACAGAACGAATATTAAGCAGTAGTGCATTCCAGAGATGGGGGCCAGCAATAGGAAAAGATCGATCACCCCATGAATTATGAGCATGAACATTAATTGGATACATTTTGTCAACCAGGTAAATTAAACAGAAAAGTTATTACTCTTACCCAAAGATTGGGGAATTCAAGGCTGCGCTCCCTCTCTCTCTCACCAACCGGTCAACGACCGACACACTCCGTCTTTACTGCCCGTTCAGCATAACGGGAAACCATCACACCAGAAACCAGAACCCACGTCCGCACCATCAGAGAGAGAGAGAGAGAGAGAGAGAGAGAGAGAGAGAGAGAGAGAGAGAGAGAGAGAGAGAGAGAGAGAGAGAGAGAGAGAGAGAGAGAGAGAGAGAGAGAGAGAGAGAGAGAGAGAGAGAGAGAGAGAGAGAGAGAGAGAGAGAGAGAGAGAGAGAGAGAGAGAGAGAGAGAGAGAGAGAGAGAGAGAGAGAGAGAGAGAGAGAGAGAGAGAGAGAGAGAGAGAGAGAGAGAGAGAGAGCGAGAGGGGAGAGAGAGGGAGAGGAGAGAGAGAGAGGGGGGGGGGGGGGGAGAGGGGGGATAGAGTTGGTCTCTCGAGAGACCAAGGAGAGCACACGAGAAAACTCTCGAAAGAGCGCGTGCTTGTGCGCAAGCGCAATCTGATAGGGACAGGGTTGCCATGGGGACAATCGCCCCACAATGGACTTTTCCATACCACACAGTAGTATTTTAGTGTGAACAGACAAACCGAATTCCCCGGGGAGTTCCAGAAATCCCCAGTCATTTTGTCTAGTGCGGAACCCCTATAGGCAGCAGGGTGAAACAAAATGAGGTCCGGCAAAGGGGAATACGATACACAGAATATAGTTCGCAATAGTTGCTCTCGGTAAATGACAATAGAACAGTCAGACAGATTATGAAAGGAATGTGTTTGTGTTTGTTCACTATACACCCGCAGTGGCTTGAAGAACAGATGCACACTGTGTCCTTCTAGCGCTGGTGGCCGATATATCGTCCAGTGTCTACCGTTTGCTGGATTTTGTTCGGGCCTTTTTTTAAAGATGAGAAGCCGTCGTGCGTATTGGCGATCTTGGCACTAGGTGATTGTTGTACTAAGCAGTAACCATTCAGAGAGGAAACACCATTCTTCAGTTATCCTTCATGTGTATACTCGTCTTAATATATAAGTCTTTAATTCAACCAGAACTCGCGATCGTTGACCATTATTTTCGGGGCAGGTCGCCGTCTAAGGGCTGAATAGCTGTGTAGTTACTAATTATTATGCGCTGCATATGGTACCATACGCAAAAGTAGATGTTTAGGTTCTGGGTTCAAGTTCAGGTACAGTCAAAGTTTTCATTGCTCTTTTTAAAACAGTTTTTGAATCGAATGTTGAAATAGAGTCCAAAATGATAGGAGCGAACAGCTGGTCACACACTGAGTACCCATTGGGTCTGAACCACACGAAACAGGGTCCATCGATATATAGCATTTTGGCTTGGTTGGTACTGGTGTCTCTATAATTATGCATTGGTTTTTCCCAAACCCAACAAAATGACACAATGTGTTTGTTGTTTAAATCCAACACTTGACCACAAAATGGCCAAGAGCCCGTGGGTGAACTCACCCACGAAAGTAGTGCCAGTACACTGCCACAACGACCATCACAAGTCTCATGCCTTTATAACCCTTAACCTGACCAAATCAAACAGTGTCCGGCACTGCAGCCGATTTCACGAATCTTCAAATGTTGCGTACGCAAGCAACATTTTGCTGGGCCGTTTTTCAGTGCACAAAAGAGCCATTGTGGCGCAAGACTTACGCAATATTTGTATACACGTTGCGTAACTTACGCAAACTTTCTTGAAGTTTCGTGAAATCGGCTGCAGGGCCATATTGCTACTGGCTACAGTTTGCTTCTCTTTTTGGGGCATATATTTAGAGGTCCATTTACATGGGCTGGTCAAATAATTTTCTTGCAACTGGTTACTTGACTATCTTATAACTGTGCGACTGCAATTTTATCATCACTATATTCAAATTTTCAATGTAATTCGAATGAAAACATTTAAATATTTGGTAACTGTGTTTCCAATAAATTACTATAGATTGACTCGTGACTAAGACCGGAGATTTGATCTTTCGACCGGAAGTGACTCAGGACATGGTCTCGGACCCCGACTCGATTTTGCGACACAGTGTACACCACACTATTCAAGATCTCACTTTTGATATAAATCTCAAAAGTTAGAGGCAGGTCCTCTAACTTTTGAGATGTATGCATTGCAGGTCATTTTAGTTTTGAGGGGAATCGCGAGACTCGAGGTCTAGAAAACGTAATGGTCTGGATATGCCCGTAGTCAGGAGTATAGACTCATGCATAGAGCAGTTTCACTTTCAGCCTAGTGACCTTACACGTTAGTTTTGTTCGCAAGGCCAAACACATAACAATAGCGCAACAACGCTGATCAAGGCTGGGCGCGTTTGGGCTTTTCGGGGGAATTCCCCTAATGCATATTCATGTAAGGCTATTGTCGCTGAGCGGACAGTTGGAAGGACGACCAATGAAACCATTTTTTGCAAAAGCGCAAAACAGGCTGGCCGTGCATTGACATCGTAACTATGGTCAACGCACCTTTTGACTGAGGTCTTCAGATTTTGATATAGTATTGCTGTGCCTGTATAATTATAGACATTGAGTCATTAACACGTGCCAATTTTCACCGGAATCTGACTTCCCTAATCAGTAATTGTGACCATGGAATTAGTATGAGCGGCAAATAGAAAAATGACATTTTTTACTTAGATTTTGAAAAAACTTTTTAGTAAAAATGAAGATATCATAATGATATAAGAAAAAATAAATACATAAAAACACTTCTGTGATCTTTGACCCAATTTTCAAATTAAGATATATTTATTTAAATTTATAGGTCAATAAAAAATTCTGGTTCCTTTCTCTTGCAATGGATACCACGTAAATGTTTCTGGGCAAATTTAAAACTAATCGATTCAGGCTAGCCTTTTTTCTTTACTTGGTCGGTTGAAAAAGTGACAATTTTGTGTGTAGGCCTACACAATGTGCAGAAAAAGAATCAAACTGATTCAGGCTCAGAGGGAATCATATTATATATAGGGGCCTGCCATGAGAAACAGTTTTTCTTTTTCAAGATACATGTATAGTACTATAGGGCTATAGGGCACAAAAGTGCGTCAAAGATCGTGGTGACCACTTTTCAGTAAATCTTATTTTCATAGTTCTTTTAATTTAAACAAGAACATATTTTGCCCATCTAGGGTAAAAAATGTGTGCTGTTCTCATGAGGAATGACCCATGCACTACATGTATAGTGCTGATGTCGGGAAAACTTTTGTTTTGTGTTGCCATTAATATGCAGATATCGATATAACATTTCTCGCAGTACATGTAAGTGTACATTACATGTAATTAATCTCAAAATTTAGTGGGCCTGACGTTTCGATCCTAGCAGGACCTTTCTCAAAGGCAGAGTGACAAGGACAAAACAGATACATGTACACGAAGGAAGGGGGAAGAGAGTGAATAGGACACGGATGAGAAACAAAGGATAAAGAGGAAAGCTGGTAGGGTGAGATCAAAGGGAAGGGCAAGGAGTAGAGTAGGGATTAGTGAGAAGAGGGGGAAAGATCAAAGAGAGAAGTGTAGAGGAGTGAACACAAAACAAGGATTATCAGATAACTGCAGAAAGCAGGCCTGGTGTTAGTCATTACCCTCCTGGATGTTGAGACCATGTGGTTGAATATCAACATAACTCATCATCAGCAATCATCAAGACGCAACAAAAACTTAAATGCATAAATAACACGAGAGCGGAACAGAAACAATTCCGTCTTGGCGACATTCCAGTCAATTGCCTGACCGCTCCCCATTGTCCAAGCATAGGGCGACGAACCCCCGCCAAAAGTCAGCGTTTATTTCAATTCAATGCAGGAAATGGTTCAGTGCATACTCCTCACTGTTGGACGTGCAATAGACCGTGTACCTCTCGTGGTGAAAAAGGTCACCGTACACTTCCGGGCACCTCCGCGCCGCCTGCATGCTATAGGAGATTAACACGTGCCCGATTTTTAATGCATTATTACATAATGAAGAAAGCCTCTTTCCAACTAAAAACCCAGGTTTATGGATTAAGTATATTAAAAATATAAGAATGAGCAAAAAAAATAAATAAAAATAATGAGAATACGGCAGAGAAAACAAATAAATAGAACCCGACCATCATCTTCCGGTTGGAAGTACAGTATTGCGAATACGGCCCGACTGTGGTACGCGACGTGAGCATTACTACTTGTATCGCGCCGAAGTTGGTGTGGTTCGCATTCGGGCAAGAAAAGCGCCTTGTACTGTACTGTACATGTGGATACCGTATACATGTAAACAAAATAATACAGAATCAAAACACAAACGTGAAAACGTGCAAAATCACGTACTTTACACATTGTATTTTAATATTTTATTCCTAAAAGACTATTCTAATAGTTTAACTGCTTCAATCGGCGCGATACAAAATATTTTAACAAAAACGTTCGCCGCTCCACGCTTTACCTCCTATTCGAGGAGCCCGGAAGTCAGAAATCTCGCGGTAACACGTACATTCTCGAGGCCAACTTATTACACGGTCTATCCCGGACGGCATCCAACATTAAGGTATTGGCCGTCATTTTCGTGACGTCATGCCGAGGTCAAGTGTAACCAAGGCAACCCGAAGAATACTCTTTGAAGCATAATCGATATCCTCGACGCAAAGATCATGTACAGTACATGCCTACTATGATGCAATGCGGTATACGCCGCTACCAAGCTGCATGTATTATTTTGTTTTCATCACTGATAATACTGGCATCGGGCAACGCACTGAACTCAGTGTTGATCACGTCGAGCAGGACTGGACAAACCTCAATGAATACACATTCTCCTCGACGGAAGCATCATAATGTTATCACCTAGGCCTCATGTTATAACTTAACATCATGTATTATAGGCCTTATATAGGCCTATGTAAGATGTAATATACCCCGGATAATCGAAAACAAAAACCCAGGCCTAAAGTATTACAAAACTCCTTAGGCCTATTGCCTTCATGGCCATTCATACCAACGTTAAAAGTATTTGATTCTTGCAGGACCTTTCCCAGAGTCAGTATATAAGCAGTCCAAGATTGCAAAGAGTATTGGACTTGACCGTGATTTTGTTTTAACTTATAGCTACCACAAAATTGATGGGCTTATAGTGGTGTTCCCAAAGAGTCAACCATCGCCCCCCCTTTTTTTTTTGGGGGGGGGGCGCCAGTCAGAAGCATTTAACAATTAGCTGCCGTTTATAAACTTTATACCCAGACTCAGATCGTCGAGTACGATCAGTCATCCAGACGCATGTTCAAATCCTGATCCAGTCAAATTATTGTAGACTACAGACGATAAGACCTCTCCAAGGCGTTCGTTTTGTTCATAATTATAACTAAGCATGGCTCCATGATATAAATGCACGACAAATCGCTTACAAAGGAAGTAAAACCTCAATATCCGCATACTTCTGTCTTATCTCGGTGAGTGTTTCCGCTCTGGTAGGAATCACAGTTTTGTCATCAGTGTGGAAATACCTGGGACTACCCGAAACGCACATCGATCGAACACGACAGACAGCCTCAGCAGTCAGCGTGGTCTCAGCTTGTCATTTCTAAGCTACGGAGAGCCGTTTAAACTTGTATTATGAGGAAGGGATTTTGCGATTTTTCTAATAATCAAAGCGCTCCACATCACAGAGCTGCTAGCTCCACAGAGCTCCATGCCATTACATGTGATGTATGCTAAAACGGCTCTCCATAGAAAAGTATTTTCTTGCAGAGTTAGTGGCAATTTTAAAGATAGTACGCGTATAATACATATGCAGTACATGACAACTACAGTAGTACTAGTACTTAGTAGTAGTACTAGTAGTACTAGTATTAACATGAAGGAATAAGGGACCTTTCCTCCATGGTAGTACTAACTAAACTAGTAGTAGTACTAGTAGTACTAGTACTTGTAGTACTACTACAACTAGTACTACTACAACTAGTACTACTACTGTGCTAGTAGTAGTAGTAGTAATAGCGCTATAGGATTCGGTAAGTGAACATCAATCTCCATTGCATTAGTGCATAGGCAGGTGTTCAAATGCATGGAACATTCCATATTTCCAAGGGACTGACACTGCAGTGACAGGCTGTGTAAAGTGTGAGGTTACTGGGTCCTTCCTCCATACTGGCTCAGTGCACAATGGAAGCATGGATGCACAATGTACATATACAGTTGGGAACTTGAAACTTACATGAAATGTAGGTGCAAGCATGGAGTCATTGGAGGAATTTCTCCGTCCATGGTGCAAGGCCTTGTCGGTGTCGATCTGCAGCAGCCTTGAATTATCATATTACATCAACCGGAAATCGTACTCGTACTAGGTCATCGCTCAGTAACTTTGTTTTGCAATCTGTATAAAGTTTAGGAAATTCTAAACCCACAATAATAATTACATGTACCTCAAATTCCATGCCTTCAATTTTCATGATGATCGTGACTATGATCGACTGGCTCTATGCTATGACTATGACTTAGTACATGCATGGAGGATTTATGAGAATGGCTATGATGACTGAGTAGACTATACTAATGAGAATTGTTTTGAGAAGAAATTCACTGTGGGCCACATGCTCACGTAAATTCATGGATGTAATCTCAAAAAAAGTCGAGGGCCTGGCGTTTCGATCCCAAGCATTAGTAGCAGAACCTTTCTCAAAGGCAGAATGGCTATACAACTGTAGTGTTATACAATGTCAGTTAATTTTGACATAGACCTTCAGCTTTTGTATTTAATAACAATATTAAGAACTCATTTTCGGTGGGCCAGTTTGCGGAGTGCAAGCAGCTAGCACTAGCACTAGCAGGCATTTGCACCTGGGATCCTAATTGATATCCATGAAGCCCTAGGTCCACTGACTATTGTCTTTGAATCTTTTGTTTTAAAAGTGTTGTTTTGTTGAGGATGTTAAACAACAATCTTTCCAAATTGAAAATATGGCAAAGAAAACTTTACTGGATCAGGATTGGTATCTGTGGTCTCTGGTCTTGCGTTATTGCGTACCATGCAGTACTCTTACCATCTGAGCTACATGTATCCTATATCCAGTCCTTAGATGGTGGCTTCCCAGGGGTGGGGGTGCCAGTCAGAATGACATTAAGATTTCATTTAGATGCAAACAACCAATTGTAAACTTGGGTAAAGTAGCTCACCGGATGCAGGTTTTTTCAATTCAAGTCAAACAAATCAATGAAAAACTTGCTGGGAAATTTGGAACAAATTGATTGACTCAGAATTTTAAGGGCATGGCTCTATGGTTTAACATACCAGCACTCAACTCTAATAATTGATATTAAAGTTAATTGTGTGTATGTGTTAATACTAGTGATTTGTAATTTTGTGTTTTGGCAATATGTGATGAAACTTTAATTAAATCTTTTGTGCTTTCAGGTGGTTATGGCGGCCGTGGTGGTAGATCTGCCATTCGTTATCTGACAACTGATGAATCTGCCGCATACGGAGATTTCACTGGGAGTGAGCCCTTACAACAAGGAAGTGGTGGAGGAGGGACAGGGGGCGGATCTGGGGGAGGAATCATCAAGATCGTCGCCAGTAGCAGCGCTCAACTAAACGGTGTCATATCTGCCAATGGAGAGGATGCCAGTAATGGCAATAGTGGCGGTGGCAGTGGTGGCATTGTTAGCATTGACACTGTCATGGTCTCTGGCAATGGCCGCATCTCTGCTAATGGCGGTATTGTTACTCATTAAACTTCTCAAGTACCATGTCGGCAAGGTTGTAGTTTAATACCCCCCTTGAAAGGGCTGGAAAAAACCCTGTAAATTCACGATAGACTATAATATTCTGTACAGTGTAGAAAATAGTCATTGTCTGGCACAACCCCTTGCTGAAAAAAAATTGACTTACATTCCCCCCCCCCCCCCAAATCATGATTTTGTGATGTGTATGTGTGGTGTGTATGTAAGAATAGCTCCACATACAGACTGTCAATTTTCTAAGTAATAATAGGTGGTCTATTGTGGATTTAGTTTTTTCCACCCTTTTACGGCGAGGTTATGAACTAAAATCTTTCCATTAGAAGTCTGTTGGCTAAGCTGGTGTGTTTCTTTCCAAATTTCAAAGCCTCATCAGATATACCATGTTTGAAGCAGGCTCGTCTATGATCCAGCTTGAGAGAAAACACCCTGCAGCTAAACATGCTTCTTAAAATTTCCGTTATTTTGGAAAGGTCCTGCTAGGCTCGAAACGTCAGGCCCACTAAATTTTGAGATTTGCATTCTGGTAATTTAAGTCAGTTAGCAGTTTGCAACATTTTTGTATAATTATATCATTTTGGCATTTTACTTGTTCTCAAATAATTCATGGCAATATTTTTTATATTCATAGTAATCTAAATTGTAGTGAAGATTGTTTACAGTCAAGCCACATGCATGATCCCCTGTGAGTGTGTGGTGTCCAAGCACTGGAATCCAGCAGGCTCCTGATCCTGGTGATGAGCAGAGCACACTTTAACTTGTTTGCTCTGAAATGTAGAGTTACTGGCTCCACTCTCAGAACCACACATGCTCTCAAATGACATCAATCCAATCATTCATTCATTGTGATTCTACTGTGCAATACTGTACCTTCCAATCTTGTCTAATCTTGATGTCTCCCTATACCAGCTTTACTCTTTGTCCTTTGTTTCTCATCCGTGTCCTATTCACTCTCTTCCCCCTTCCTCCGTGTACATGTATCTGTTTTGTCCTTGTCACTCTGCCTTTGGGGAAGGTCCTGCTAGGATTGAAACGTCAGGCCCACTAAATTTTAAGATTAATCTTGATGTCATTCAAAATGTTACGGCTGTTCCCACTAGGAAAATAATCGCGTTTTGAATCGCGATTCAAACAACTTTTTTTTTGGTCGTACCCACACAGGCCAAAAAATTATGAGCTGATTTCGGTTAGCAGTTGTGATCAAATGATGGGTGTGTCCTTGAGGGTGGCCCATGCCGGGTGACATATAAACAAGCACGGCACTTCCTGTCAATCAGAGCGTGAGCGGTGCATTGTGGGATTAAAAAACCTGGTGCACACGCGCTTCACCGCTTCACACCAACATATACATTCAGATGGTATGTAAATGATTCTGGCAGTGTTATAGTTAAAGCATTGTCCATTGTTTTATGCATGCCAGGTCGGAGTGGTGCAAGTAACCGCGGTGGTGGGGGTGGGGGTCGTGTCACCCTGACCTATGACACGGGCTCCTTCAGTGGTGAGCTATTTGCATATGGTGGGCACACAGGTAAGATGCACTGCAATGTCTTTAATCAGTCGGTATATATTGCTCATCATTCATCAATGACCTCAATGACCTCATACATAGAAATAGATTATGGAAGATCATGTGGTTTTAGCTATAGCCCAGTTATACTATTTGGTTATCAATTGTTTACTTTATTTTCTAATTTCTTGTCGGTTTCCTATAATTATGTCCTTTTTTGTTTTCAATAAATCCACATGATGTGAACCTCTAAGTGCTGTAGCTGGATTTACAAATACTGTACATTTTTGTAACTGATCATTTGAAAACTGGGTTTTGATTTAGCAAGATATTTGGCCGTTGACAATAAAATGCTCCTAATTTGTGTAGGTTACCGCCTTTCACAAAATGTCTGGATAGCTCAGGTGGTAGAGTACATGTACCTGTACATTAACTACAAGCCTGGGTTCAAATACCAGTGCAGCCTAATTTTCTTCAATGAGGGTTTGCCCTAGCTACTGGACGTAATAAGCACTGAGTGGTCAGTGCGCTTTGCCTGATTGCCTGCTGAAAAAAATATTCAGGAAGCTCAGGTGTCCAATTTCATTGCAATTATAATAACTGACACCATGTGCAAATCTCCTGTTCATTATTTGAAGCTAACAATTACATGGTGGAGCATTCAATGAGGGTCTGCCCTGCTCGATGTGATAAGCACTGAGTGTTCAGTGCTTTCTTGAATCCTTTTTACCAGTAATATGCCTGCTTGCATATTTTATCAAATAGAGCTAGTCATGTCAACTGTTTAGATAACATTTTATCTACCGGTTTACCCAGTACACCCAACATGAGTGTATAGCAGCCATTATATCTGGTGATTGCAGTCTAGCTATCTTAGTGTGCACAAGTATCACAAAGACAAATTATTTTCATTTGTTTTTGTTGAGTCAATAGTCATGCAAGTCCAAGTCTGAGTCTGAGTCATCTGTTCTTGTGACTCGAGTCTGAGTTCTGAGTCCAAGTCATGGAAAATCAGAATTGAGTCGGACTCACATTCGAGTTTGAGTCACAAACCTTAGACCAACAAAATTAGTAGTGCTTCCTATTACATGGCATCTGAAAATAGGGTAGGTAGGAAAATGTGTTAAAAAAAAATATGCTTAGGCATGGTGTTACTGTACATATATATTGGAGCCAACATAAACATGATTTATATGTATGCAGGGTTAGTTGATTTAAATCACGTTGATATTATGGTCATGCCGTCAAAATAGGGTCCTGCCAACTTGCTGTCAAAATAGGATCAGTCGGGAAACACACTCTGCCAAAAAAACTTTGGGATTGCCGTGCGCCTTCAAAATAGGGTAGGTCGGGAAATTGGAAGCACGACCATTTTTTGGGTGTTTTGGCCTTACTGCGCGATATGACCTACATGTTCATACATTATACATTGGCTGTCGTTTGGTTTAGGTTTGACAGACTCAGCTGTCGTAGTCGACTCCTTGAGTTCCTCATCAAGATATAGCAGCAGCTACTCAGCATCCAAAGGCCTCATCTCTAACTCTGGCTACTGGAAGGCTCAGGCAAATACAGGCAGCCAATATCTGGAGGTTTCCTTCAACACACCCACCTATATCTCTGGTGTGGCGACCAAGGGCTGCAGTTCAAATTGTCCACAGGGTTCGCCCCAATATGTCAAACAGTATGAGCTCCAAATAAGCACAGATGGATCCAGCACATTCAGTTACTATAAGGTAGGCCCAAAGAGTCATCCTTTACAGCAGAACTGCAAATTGTGATTTCTTTTGTTGTAGGAAAAAAAACAATAACGATTCTCAGTTATGATAATTCAGACGTACCTTTATGTTCCAATCCGTGGAAAAGGTGATATACTTTTGGGCTATGTATTAACATGTTATGGGCCAATGTTGAGAGTGTGAATTTTTCCACAATCAAGTACAAAGATTTGCTGTGATCATTGTGACACGCCATTAACTGAAGGAAGCTGATGTCATTTGTGCTCAGGAACTGAAAAGTGGCAGCACTAAGACATTCACAGGCAACACAGATGGCAGTGGCATTGTGCGCAATGACCTTGAAGTGCCAGTGCTTGTGAGAAAGGTGCGATTCCGCCCTACATCCTGGGAAAGTGGTATCATATTGGCCGTGGAGCTCTATGGATATTCAGCAGGTAATAACCAGGAGACATTGTTGCCATGATAAGTGAATCACAGTCCAATTTCTGTTTTTCTTTGTTGTCTGTGTTCTCACTTGTCCAAAAATCAGGGCTGTTAATTTGCACTGTCCCAAATAAACGTGATTATTTGGATCATGATTTTAATCGCGATTCAAACTCCACTTTTTGTGTGTGTGTGTTGACACAATAAATGCTATTATAAGTGGGTTTTGATTCAGACTCCACTATTAGTGAGACTTTTCCAAATAATCACGTTTATTTGCGATGTGTATGGGAATGCTTCGCTGAATCGCACTGGTTTATTTTTTTAATCCCACAATGCACCGCTTGCACGCTGATTGACAGGAAGTGCCTTGGTTGTTGATATCCCTGCATGGGCCACCCTCAAGGACACGCCCACCATTTGACCACAACTGCTAACCACAATCAGCTCGTGATTGTTTGTGATGTGATGTTTTGACCTGTGTGAACGTGAGCCAAAAAAAAAAAGTTGTTGAATCACGATTATTTGGACAGTGACTCCAAAAATCACAATCCCGTTGTGGTCAGCTTGATATAGGTTGACGCATGTAGGGGAGATAAAAGGTACATTCACACTCGCACAAAATACCCCATGATTCACATCTATCATGATAAAATTTCTAATATACAATTAAAAAATCAATTTGCAGTGCTGAGCAATCAAATTTCACTTAAAATTGCGATCCAAACTGCAGCCCGCCTTGCATTTGTTTCGCAAACAACAGGATTATTTGTTGGCCCCAGTGTGTGTGAATGAATACTAATGTGAATTAAATATTTGTAAGTTGTATCCCACATTTCAATGTGTGTAACAATGTTTGAACAATCACGATTCACAATCACAGTAATTCTGCATGTGCGAACGCACCTATAGACAAGCTCATCATACAATTGACAGCAAGTGTGGAGCTTTTGCAGTGAATGTAGTGCATGCTAAGGTGCTGTTGTATTGATGTACATTTTTTTTTAAGTATGATTTTGATCCCTGAGCTGGCAAGTTTTGGAGACAAACACCTGAGGTTTTCCATCAGAAGCGTGTGGTTGGTCGTCTCACAATTTGATATGCAGGGCAAACCCTGACATAACTCTATACACATGTACACCCATATTGTAGGTCCCTTGTACCACATCTGCCCTCCAGCCACATGTGTTATTCTTACTCTTACAAAGAATTGAGTTTTAATGAGCCTCCTCCAGTGAAAGTCAAAAAAAGGGGAAAGTTTCAAACTAGACCGACGAGACCACCAAGCAAGCTTCTCCTGGTAGCAATACTAATCAGAGAATTACAGTAAACACATCTTAAGCCCTTTTCACACTACAGGGCGAATCCCCAGGGATTAAATCCCCGGGGAATTTCTGTGGATTTGTTACCCCACCATCACCCTGGCAACCATTCACACTGGACCCATTTGGAAACTCGCAGGGACCCTATTTCCCCGTGGAAATTGTAAAACCCTGGGGATTTCTCCTTCTACCCCACCCCCGAGCAGGGGTAAACAAATCCCCAGGGATTTCTTCGGTTGTGTGTGAATAGACGGACCAAAATCCCTGGGGAATTTTCGAGAAATCGCCAAGGGATTTTGTCTTTATGTAAGCCCCTTTACTTGAAGATCCATTGATTGCTATCAGTGACACCTCTTCTTTTACTTAAACTGTGTCCTCTCCCTCTACCCACTCTGCTTACCAACCTTTTATGTAACAGTCAAAGGTCAAAGTGGAGGACTGAAGCACAAAACCCAGTCTTAGCAGATGACAAATTCATCAGTGTTGTATCATTGACTATTTGTTGCTTTGGAGTCCTGTGTCCCGTGGTTAATGTGCCTTCACCAACTGGTTTGCAATATTTGCAGGAGCTTCTGATGTTCTGTGCACACAGAGTGGATCAAATGGTATGTACAACCTGCATGTACTTCCAGTTCCAAATCCCCAAACAGGAGATCTGCAAGTGTAAAATGAGCTAGTTTGTCCTAAATATTCAGAGATTTAAGTGAGATTAAGTGATATATTCAAACAGTTGCAAATTGCTTACTGACGTAAGTGACAAAAATACAAATCCCCCAAATGTCGAGGTTTTTCTCATCAAAGGATGAGAAAGATCAAGGACCAAAACATCATGCTTTTTTTCCATAGATAAAAACTTTTTGACATTTGGTTTTGTCTTGTCAGATTATTGTGCCTGGACATGAAACTAAGAATTGCCCCTATTTTGTCAAGTGGTTTCTCACATTGATCAGAAATTGCCAGGATTCCTAGTTTTGACTTTAAATATTTGTACATCTCAGTGGGAAACGTGGTCAAAAGTATTATCCTTTCCTTCTGCATTTCATAGTTTTAATTTTCTTTGGATGACATGTTAAGTAATGAGAATTTGACTTTGGTACACATACACATTCATCACATGGCCTGGAATTCCACCCAAGCTACCTACCGGTATATTTTTCTTAGGTCACGTGACCTGTAGTGGGTATCAAACAATAAAAAAACATGGCGGCCTTATATCAAGGTGCTGCTGTTGTAAATTTACATGATGATTGTTGCATTTGTTCGATCAAGGCCTTTCTTTCTCGAAATCTGTGAATTATATTCCACAGTTTGAACCTGAGACCATATTGGAATAGATCGGTTGCACCGGTGGCCATCTTTGGGACCTTTGTTCCTCCTGGATAGGCAAGAGTGCACTCTTTGTACCTGCATTGTCACTGAATTTTAATAACACTAGAAGGCCCCAAAGATGGCTGCCGGTGCAAATTATCTATACCCACTATAAGTCACGGGATGATATTGCACAATCAGTCTATTAGGAAAAGCACTGAGCATACAAGTATCCATGGTTCAAATCCTGTTCAAGCTGCCTGTGATTGTTGTCATGCAAGTAAAGGGCAAAGGTCGGGGTAAATGCTGAGCATACGGTGCTTCACACTGGGTAGGGCAAACCATGAGTGTTTTGCAAAAAAGTCACAAAAGTCACAAAGTCAAAGTATATTTCATTACAAAGTGTTATAGATGTGCAGTTTCCATTGCTAGTCTGTAGACCAAAAGTCACCTCAACTGAAGTATGGCTCCAAGACTTTGAAAAGTGAAAAGTGTTTTAGATCTTTCTTGTCATTATTTCTAGTGGCCGAGTCTGGGGGTCCGGGAACCATCTTTTTAATGCAGGGGACCGGTGTTCAGCAACTGACAGTGGATAACATGGGCAAAATACCAAATGTAAGTATAATATAGAACATTATTCTTTCAAAAGATCAAAGGAAAGAAAACATGACTGGGGAATTTATGGAAATAGCCAAAAATTGCTGGGACCTTCCCACATAGTCTTTGCTGGGATGGGGGTCAGAAGCATTCAACAGATTCAGATTCTGTACATGTACTGTACATATGTTTTCTGATGGTTTCTATTGGCATTCTGTGTTATTCAGGCAAAGACCAATGATGACTGCAGTCAATTCTTCTTTGAAGAATCTGGTAAGTAACCAAGCAAAGTAATACAGAACTGTTTCAAACTGCTTACTGGTATTGACTTACTTGATTGGCTGACCATTCATGAATCCAAGCATTCCTTGTCAAAGGGAGGATGCCATAATGGCTGGATGTGAATTAAGGAGGCAACCCTGAAATAGTTCATTGCAAAGCATTACTTTTCCCAAAATTAGTGGACCTAGCAACAAAGCATTAACTAAGTCATATGAAAATGCATTTTAACCAAGCTTGGATCGAAATGAAGACATACTAATGGCATACATGTACTGCAAGTGCACAATGCACTCAATGGCGGTGAATATCTACATTTAAATAGTCTTTTATGCCGTAGCATCTGTATTGTGAGGTGTTTCTTTCAACCATTGTATTATATAAAAATCAGGCCCATCATTGTTTTGGGGATGCAATATATGAAATATTGGACTTTTTGGAGTTCAGTGACTGAGTGGGGAGAGTGTACCCCATGGTACAGATAGATAAGTCACCACTCATGGGCCCTTTTGCATCATTTATTTTTTCACCAAAGTTGTGGCACATTCAAGAGGACACGTGCTTGCCAAATCCTTACAAAAAAAACCCAGAGTAATATTCAAACTGCTCAATGACTAAAATGACCCAAATGTACCGGTACATATCAAACAGGTGGGTGTGACCTTTCGATCCTAGCAGAACCTTTCTGGAATGCACTCTGCCCTCAAAAAATATCCTGCTAGGATCAAAAAATATCCTGCTAGGCAGAATCTCCGTCAAATTGGAAAAACATTTTTGGGATTTGATTTTTGACATTTCAATCCATCCATGACCTTTCTCAACTTGGTAAAATGCTGCATATATGTATGTTTTGAATTTAATTTTTGATTTTGTGCGTGTTTGTGTTTAGGGGCTGCTGCCTGGTTGTCTGCAGATTCGTCCAATATTTCGCTGAGCTCCATCCAACTTGAGAACGGCGGCCATCTTGCCATCGCTTCCCCGCTGAGTTTTAGCGAGGCAGCTGCAGATGACACCAGCATGCTGCATCTTGTGGCCCATGCTGCCTGTCAGCTGGGCTCCCGTCTGGCCGCAGAAAGCCACGTGGGCATCGCTGCAACTCTCTCATTGCCAGCGGCTGCCGTGGAAATCACCAAATCCCTGACGGTCTACGGCCATCTGGACACGAGTCCCGACACAGAGCTGACCTTTGGTGGGGTCCACGGTGCGGCTCTCACCATGATCCCAAGTCAGCCCAGCGCGCAGACGCTGCGATTGCGCTCCCTGACCATCCACGCAAACGCCGAGGTTGACCTGCGGAAGTCTAGCGTTGCCGGCGTGTGTGGATACTCTCTGGACATTTCCAGCACTGATAGGTCCCTTATTGGGTGGAGGCCAAGTGAGCTTAAAGTAGCTTGCTTTGTTACCATCGATGTGATGTCTGTGGTCCTTGATAATGCGACATTTGATACCAGCTTCCATGATACCGGAGTGTACAGTGGCACTTCATCCATTCACACCCCTAGTCTGACAGTGACCGGGACAGTGGATTCTGGTCAGGCTGACCTTCTGGACTGCTCCAATCTGGAAGTGCAGTCCACAGGAACTTTGCATCTGACTTTGGATGAGCCAAGGGAGCTTAGGGTGGAGACTATCAATGTGAACGGTAACCTGACTTCTCCACGGCCCATTGGGGTATACTGCACAGAACTGAGCATCACTCAAGGTGGGTCCCTAGTCTGGCCAGGGGACGATGACTCATTATTGGAGTGCAACAGGACTTCAGTGGATGGTATCTTGAGGCCTGGTAATTCAGTTAGCACGGGGAACGGTATCTCAGTCTTTACCATCGGCGCAAATGGAGACGTCTTGCTGAAGCCTGATGGCCCATTCAGCGCTGACACGCTCACTGTGGAAGGTAGTATGACTGTCATCCACCCTGTTGTCTTCCAAGGGTACATCAACCGGCTCATGTCACATTTCACTGTGGCAACTGGTGGGCAGGTAATCATCGACGATGACTCTGGGGACCTTCGGGATGTGGCTTCTGAGATCAACACTGAGATAGTCACCATCGATGGAGTCCTACAGACTGGATCTCTTAACATTGGCATTGGCTGGATTGATCTGACAATTGGAAGCAGTGGTCACTTTACATTCACACCAAATGGCTCGTTCCCGTTCGACGCAATCAACATATCAGGAACTTTGGAGAGCCGCAAGCATCTGGTCTTTGAGGGTCGCAGCCAACCGACCATTCCCACGTTCCTGACGATGGAGGGGAGCTCAGTGACCTTTGACCTTGGGAGGTTCTACAATGTCTCTGGGGAACTGAATCACACCCAGCTGTACGTGCAGGATGTTGTTGTTGGGGGAGCATTGCAGGCCCATGAGTTGAGCTTCCCTGAGGCCATAAATCAATTTGAGGTGAAAGATACGGGCAATCTACAAATGACTGCAATTGGTAAGACCAGCCTATCAGATATCTTTGATCAAATATATCAATGAAAAGAGACATAGTCTGCTATCAGGATCTGTAAACAAATACTGCATAGCCACTATTTATTTAGTACGGTTAAGTAGATCATTGATCTGCTCATTTAAGATTGCTGCACTTTTCTCAACTGATTGTCTTTGAGTTGAGCCAGACCCTATTTAAGCCTGTTTATGTTTTATTTGCTGACATGTACAAACACCATATATGCTCAGACCAACCATGACTTTAATTAGGCAAGAATTATCTTTCTGCCAATCTAACAGATACAGAGAGCAATGTGCAAATAACTACTTAGTGAGTACAAAGAC
The DNA here is from genome assembly GCA_949987565.1 of Luidia sarsii. NCBI lineage: Eukaryota > Metazoa > Echinodermata > Asteroidea > Paxillosida > Luidiidae > Luidia > Luidia sarsii. The sequence goes on from OX465121.1 coordinate 3,093,378, forward strand.
CAAATTTCAAAAGTTACTGGGCCAGATGTCTCAATCCAAGCAGGACCTTTTTCAAACATTTTTGTTGAGAATGAGTTGTATAAAGCCCTTTTTACACGAGCACTGAAAATGCATGTCTGCGAAAATTGGCGCCGGATGTCTGGCCCAATGGTTGTTTGCGATTTGATCGCAGACATTTAAGCCCATTTTACATGAGAGCTGTAAACAGGGGTCTCTTGTGAAGGAATCACATCGATGTCAAGAACACACGGATACCTTGTCGTGTAAAAGTGTATCTGTCACCAGACTGCAAGGGTCCCTTGCGAATCTTGACAGGGATCGAGACCTCCTCCAAAATTTTGCATCGATGCGAAATCCTTGAGATAAACACCGAGATAGGTCGTGTGAATGCACCCATGCGATGTTCGCAAGGATATTCATCTCGATCCCTGTCAAGATTCGCAAGGGACTCTTGCGGTCTGGTGACAGAGATACACTTTTACACGATAAGGTATCCGTGTGTTCTTGACATCGATGTGATTTCTTCGCAAGGGACCCCTGTTTACAGCTCTCGTGTAAAATGGGCTCATGATTACATTGGTCAATGTCTGCCATGTACAATGAGATTACCAACAGACAATGATATCAATATCAGTTGTAAGCGCCTGACAACATGGTCTTATCTTGTAACATGGCCAGCAAAAGCTAGTCTAGTATTGTGACCGCAGGATTAGATCCACTTATCCAGTGTAAACAAGGTGACAGATTGCGATCTTAAGCTTATGATGTTTAAGTGACTGATTATGAAATTAGTGCATTACACCATTTGTCTGTATTGTAGTTTTATGTCCCTTAAGGTAATACAAAAACTTCACTGCTTTCTGACGTAAATTGAAAACTTTGACTGGACTGGGACTTGAACCCGAGACCTCTGGATTAACGTACCAGTGCTCTTCCATCTGAGCTATCCAGCCCTTTAGATGGCTGCTTCCCAAATAGTCAACTAGTCTTTGCCTGGGTGGGGGCACCAATCACAAGCAATTCAACCATTAACTGCTGTATATCTCCAGGGATCACACCCTCACTTTTATTCAGATGCAAACAACCAATTATTGTAATTTGTAAACCTGGCTACGGCAGCCCGGAGATCACACAAAGTGGTTGCAGTTTTTTTAATTCAAGTCAAATTCCGGCTAAGACTAGATGACTATTTTGGAGGCCACCATTAATGGGCTGGATAGCTCAGATGGAAGAGTACTGGTACATTAATCCAGAGATTTTGGGTTAGTTTGTTTGCTTTCTGACATGTTAAACTTGTCCATGGCCTGATGTATTGATTCTTACAAGACTGTACACACAACTCATCTCTGTCTTGTTTAAATTGTATTGGATCAAAAATGTTAAATGCTTCTGACTGGTTCCCCAATTCCAGCAAAGAGTAGTTGACTGTTATTAAGGCCACCATCTAAGGGCTGGATTGCTCAGATGGTAAAAGCACTGGTACGCAAAACCAAAAGGTCTCAGGTTGAAGTCCAAGTTCAGTCAAAGTTTTTTTTTGCCATTTTTCAAAATAATTTTGTTTCAGAATTGGATTACTGTACTTTGAAGTACATGTATACATCTCAGAATACATATTCCAGCATTTGAACGAAAGTATTGCAGTTCTTCATAGTTCATTCAGTGCAATTTAGATATACTTTGGCTTATGAGTTTTATTGAAATGAATGAAACTTTATCAGGTCTTAGGAAATAATGGAATTTCACAAGTTTTCAAATCATAGATGAAATTAACTGATTGTATCTCTTGGCTATTTTCTTATGCAGGTCCTCTGTTAGTTCATAAGGTGCAAGTGGATGGGGTGGTACGGGTCAGCAACCCAATGACCATTACTGGAACCACCTATGATCGGGCACGCTCACTCAACATAGGCGCAGATGGAGAAGTGCATCTGGATGAAGACGGGCGATCTATTGGGGAGTGGTCCGGCGTCTCTTATCTAGGCCTTCACGGTGTGACCATAGGAGGGATCCTGAAAGCTGGGTGGTTGAGTAACATTTACCCGACCACTCTTGGCTGGGACACCCTGCATCTGAACGGCAGCGCCCAGTTCCGATTTGAGGCTGCCGGGGACTTTGCCTGCGACTCGGTCATCTTTGTGGGCGGTCCGGTCATGGAGTCCTTCACCCCGTTGGTCCTGCGTGGAAGCACCTTCAGCCTGATGCAGCAGCTGACAGTCTCCTACCCAGGCTCTCTGCTACTGGACACAGACAGAGGGGATGAGAGTGTTTGGCGCTACAATGCCTCACAGGTCCTCGCTGAGATGGTCACCATCGATGGCACATTCAATGCCGGGCTTGTGGACTTTGGTGTCGGATGGATGACGTTAGATGTCGGAGGACAAGGAATCTTCACTCTTCAGACCTCTGACTTCCCTGTCAACAACCTCACTATTCACGGTCCCTCGGGTCAGATGGAAGTCCTGTCCCCACTGGATCTTCATGGGCGTGAAGCATCACACATCTACGACTTGACCATTGAGTCTAGTGCTGGACTCTCACTAGACACGGGGGATTACGCTGGGACAAACCTAACCAACCTCACCTATACTACACTCCTTGCTGATGTTGTCACCATTGATGGCAATCTCCATGGCAACACTCTGTCCTTCTCATCCTACGACATTACCGTCAGTGGTTTGTTAATGTTTTATGCCAGCACGCCTGAAGTGGTTGATTATCTGACTGTCTCCTCGACGGGGCAGGTCCAGGTCAAGAACTCTGTGACATTCTTGGGTCGGACAGCGAACCGTACAGACACTATCACCATCCAAGGGACTGCGAAGCTTGACACAGATGCAGGGGAACACAGCAACCAAGCCTGGTCATCCAACGCTAGCTCTGAGTTCCATCTTGATCATTTGATTGTTGATGGGCAGCTGGAGGCTGGTAGTCTGTCTGTCGGAAGTGGCTGGCTAAGCTTCAGTGTCGGGGACCAGGGAGTTGTCAGCTTTGAACCAGTTGGCACTTATCGTATCGATGACATCATCATATCGGGTCACGTGACATCCTTTGCACCTATGCCATTCACAGCACCGCTGATATCCATTTCACTAGTCATCAGTTCCACGGCTGTCTTTGACATTGACTACCAAGGTCTGCCAAGCAACTCAAGCGAGGGCGCCGTCAACTCAACCCTTCTCATTGACACCATGCTCATCAAGGATGGTACCCTGCAAGCTGGTTCCCTGTGGATTGAGACAGATGACATCACAGTTGGAACTGGAGGGCTTGTGACTGTATCTGGTGGAGGTCATGTGACAGATGAAGGACCAGGTATGGAATTCCTTTACTCCTTCCTTACCCATGCCATTGTTTATCAACGTTTGTCATCAATTGATAGATTCAACGATTAAAAAGCAAGTTATGCAACAATTATTCAAAGTCAAACTGCTTACTGACCCAAATGCAAAACTACAAAAATTGGAGGGCCTGATGTTTCAATCCCAGCAGGACCTTTCTCAAAGACAGAATGAGGTGCTTCTAGAATCAATACATCGGGCCTTATCACAAACCAAATAAAAATGGAACGACATTCAAGTCTAAACCATTATGCCAAATGTTGAGGTGCTCTTAATTGATAACAAATATCCAGATTAATACAGACAAGAGTTTTCTGCCAAATTGATTTGTTACAGGGGGATTTTTGGCAAGCAACTTGGAGGCAATCAAAAGCACTGCATGCTAAAAGAGCACTTCATCAGTAACACAAAAGACATGTTTCTGACAGTGTCTCAATCCTGAAGCTCATGATTTGATCATTGAAACCTCAATGAATTTGGAAGCCTGGGTCCGATGGCCTGTAAAATGCCTGTTGTGACATGAGGTTCATATGAAGCCTGATGTCCTAGACTTGCATTACTGTTTATTTATAACAATCACTCTGCAAGATTTATGATAGATTGGCATTAGAGAGAATGTTCTTCAATTAGGGTTTGCCCTACCCAATGTGTAATAATTGCATTCATTGCTTTGTCCGATTGTCTGCTGGAATAAAAATGCACCGGTACTGAGCATGAAGTGCTAATTACATGTCAAGAAGGGCAAAACACTTATTATCTTGCTCTGTGTGAAACAACAAATATATTGATTGTAATAGACACAAAGTGAAGAAGAAAGACGATATCTGACTTGGACTGAGCATTGATTGTTGTTTTCCCGTTCAGGATCTGGTGTTGAGTATGGCAGTGGTGCCTCAGGGGCCAGCCATGGTGGGCGCGGTGGGCGTGGCGGCCACACCTCACAACTGACCCTCGCCAACCGTCCCTATGGCAACATCTACGAGATAGGCAGCTGGGGGAGCGGGGGAGGGTCAGGGGGCGGCTATGGAGGTCGCGGTGGAGGTCGGATTGTCAGCCTGGTTCGGGAAACTTTCACGCTGGACGGTACAATCCATCTCAATGCAAAGGATGCTGTGGTAAGGAGAATAGCAGCACTTGCATTCATTCATTCACTTGTTTTTAACATCACATCAATTGGAGAACAAGCTTTTGACCACAGTTTCTTGGTGAATACTAGAAAGTATTGAAAGGCGTACAACTCTTGCCACTCAGTGCCAAATTGTAAAGGTCATGGAAATTGGTGATCCCCTTTTTTGTGTGCCCCTCCCCCAATGCACTTAATAAATGGATTATTTTGTCTCAAAATTTAGTGGGCCCGACTTTTCGATCCTAGCGGGACTTTTCTTAAAGGTCCTTGTCCTTGTCACTCTGCCTTTGAGAAAGGTCTTGCTAGGATCAAAACTTCAGGCCCACAAAATTTGGAGATTAGCATTTTGGTAATTTTAGTCAGTAAGCAGTTTGCAACATTTGTGTATATCATTTGTATACACTTTGGATTATCTTGTGTGTATTTTTTGTTTTGAAGGGGTCAAATGCAGGTGGAGGAAGTGGCGGTGCACTGTGGGTAGACTGCGACGAATTCCGTGGCAGCGGCAACATCCATAGCAACGGCGGGTCAGGTCACGGCTACGGGGGAGGCGGGGCCGGAGGCAGGGTGTCAATCAAATATCGTCATGGCAACTTCAAGAGCGGACACGTGTTTGCTAAAGGTATATATAGTGTTAGAGACATGCCAGCTTCAGTGGTATGGCTTTATGTTCCAATAAGCTGGTCTCGCTCAAATTAATCTTGCAAATTGTCAGGAAATAGAAACGAGAGGAAGACAGAAACACATTCTGGGAAGACATTAGAGAGTGAACAGCCATTAGCTAGTTGAAGCCATGAGTGAAGTAGAGAACAAGGAAGGATGGAGAGAGCTGGTTGCACAGTCATCCATGGCACCCAAAGATCTTCTAGACTATGGGAATGTTCAACAGGATTGGTAGGTTAGGATGTATGGGAGTATTGAAGTCATCTATTCAAACTGTGGGTTCATTTTATTAGCTTAGCCGGGTCTACCCTGGTCAGCGCCTGGTTGGCTCTGATATTACCCTGAAGTAGGGTCACTCAGGGGTCAGAAAAGTCTACCAGAGACAGCTATCGCACATATCTTGCAGAGTGTATAGTTACATGTACTAGACTGTCAAATTCATCTAACTTATGCATTTAGAAGTACAAGTAAATTAGATTTAGAATCTTTAGGTAAGTTATACTCCTTTTACCAATTGAATGGTAAAAGGTTTTATACTCCGGTGAAGAGGTATTTGATTGATGTCATCTGCAGTTAATGAGTGATGACTGGGTCAGTGGAGACACTGTGTCCAGAACTCTTGGGGGGCCTGGCCAAGCATGAGAGGCCCAGGAATGAAGAACAGATCATCATCATGAATCTTCCTGCATAGCCATCCTGGGAGGGTGTGGGGTTCTTTGGACACATAAACGCTTGCTTGAAGCAAACATGTGGTCACTTGGTCACAGCTATCCATTAGGGATAGAGTTTTTCCTTGCAATAAAATTCTAAGATTCATTCTTAGATTCTTCTTTTTGTTTTGGAGAATTTTTTTTAAGGAGATTTCCTTGCAAATCGCATGGTTAGAATGTCATCAGAGTTAGTTGACAATCAGCATGAATTGCGGAGCTTTACGCCATACGCGCCATCGTCCAGACGCTCCACCATGCTTTACAGACTCTGCTGTACACTCCGCAGCATTTAGATTTACTTTTAGTTGTAGTAAAACATCTCTAACATGCACTAGGAAACCTAATGAAATAGCATCTTATGGCGTTTACGTTTCCTATTTCCTTTCCTTGAAATGACTCTAGGGGGCGGTGTTGCTAACGCCAACGCAGAGCCCGGCGGCCCAGGGGTCATGTACATGGAAGGTCAGGATCCAGTGCACAAGAACCTACGTGTTGATAACCGATGTCAGAGGGCAAAGGTCACACGACCCAGTGGCAACAGAGCAACTGCTGCAGATTACAGCAACTACATATCAACTGGTAAGGCGGGAACAATTTCCTTTTTTATGAAGACAAGTATCAATGGCCATGGGTTTACAATCAAAATTGAAAAATTCATACCTCTGTTGAAAATCACCTCAATCTTTGAATCATTCAATTTGGTTAATATGTAATAGGGATGGAATCACTTGGTATTTATGCTGTCCTTTAAGCTTCGAGAAGCTATTGATGGAGTGACTATATCACAAGATTTAGACTAATCTAGAGCAAGATATGAGCCTCTATCCCTATTGGTAGTAGACTGCCAGTCAGCCAGACTGCCAGCCAAGACTGACAAAGAGAACTGGACCAGGTGACTTGTTTGAAGCAATGGACATGGAATGGAATAGAATGGACATCCATCCCTATTGGTGGTAGACTAGTAAGACTACAGTATGCTTGCCAAGGCTGACAAATAGAACTGGGGGGGGGGGTTGACTAGTCTCAAGCAAGGCATGAGCCTCTATCCTTATTGGTGGTAGACTGCCAGCCAAGGCTGACAAATAGAACTGGGTGAGGTGACTAGTCTGAAGCAAGGCATGAGCCTCCATCCCTATTATTGGTGGTAGACTATGCTAGCCAAGGCTGACAAATAGAACTGGGCAAGGTGACTTGTGTGAAGCAAGGTATGGGCCTCTCTCCCTATTGGTGGTAGACCACCTGACATCAAATGTCAATGCTTTGGTCTATTTGTAGGTGGGATAGCATACCTTTTACCCCCAGTGGATGCCTTTGAGTATGAATTCACCCTCATTGAGATCTATGGTGGAGCTGAGCTGACCTTTGACCGGAATTTCACGGTGGTTCATTCTGAGGAGGTTGTGGGTGATGACACGGGTTATCTACATGTTGCTCCTTTCCATACATTGGATATTAACAAGGTAAGCCCACTGTTGCTAGAGTTGTTTTCAATTGTTGAAATTGCCATCATCTTCAGATACAGGTCTGCGGCCAATGTCTGGAATCTGTCATTGCTTGCAAAAAAGGATGGTAATGATAATAGATTCTTTGGCTGTTGGTAAGCTGGTTTAATGGGCACACAATGTGTGGTTTTGTTGCTTAGGTTCATGTGCTTTCTCTCTCATTAATTGATTTTACTTATTAAGAGCTTTGAGCAGATCCTGCCACTTGAGTGCTCTGATGGGTGGATCGATGTTGGGGCAATGAAAGACTTCAATATAATGTTAGTGGACTTGCTGACCATGGATCTAGATTCACCTTGGATCTAGCTGTACCCTATTATGTTACATTTGGAGGGTTTTCTTAGATCCTAGCTCTTCCTAGTAGGGCCACTTTCTGGAGTATTTTCAACTTTAGCGATGGTCTTACACCATCAACAGGCCTTTATTTTAATAAATACGAAGAGAGCTAAAACTTGCTCTCCTTAATTCACTGTGTTGATTTAAGGAGAGCGATTTTTTTTCTTTGAAAAACAAAAGAAAACACCCACTCAATTCCAACGACAAAGAAAGAAACCCATTATCATCCCAATTTATGTTTTGTTTCGGTATTAAAATTAAAAAAAACTTTTTTGTAGCGTGAGTGACCGTCTCGCTAATACTCCTGGAAGTTCCGATCAGGCTTGAGTAGCGCAGCGTACTCAATCGTATGCAGCCATGCGGCCATTGTGCATGTGCACTGTGCACTAGTGTGCAGTATACAGTGTGCCAAGATGTCTTGTGTCATGTCACATGGAGCGCGTTGACTGGATTCGGCCCTACTGGTCCTGTAGTGTCGCTATGACGTTACTATGGCGTTACTTAGGTGCTCCTTTCGTTTCAAGCCCTGCATCAAGTTGCTTTTCTTTTTCCTTTGGAGTGTTACTTAAGGCACCCGCTACCAAAGGGACAACTTAACCTTGCACAACTTACGCTATTCCCTTGTCAAGTCTGGATAGTTTTAGACCCTCTCTATCTCCTTTATCTCAATCTCAAAATTTAGTGGGCCTGATGTTTTGATCCTAGCAGGACCTAGTAGGACCTTTCTCAAACCTATCTCAACATTGCTGTCACCCAGCACAGCAGTGTCAATGGCACGCCTTCCTCTCTTTATCAAGGATGACAATATCTGGCTGATACATGTAACATGATTTTTGCGTCGAGGAGATCTAATTCAATGAGGGTTTGCTCAGCTCGACTTGATAAACGCTGAGTGCTCAGTGCTTTGCCCGATGCCTTATGAAACATATTCAGGCAGCTCGGGAGGGATTCTAAGCTGCGTCTCCCACTTTCTAGTGCAAACATCTAGTGCAGAATATGTTGGTACCTATTTTTTACAAGGCCTATCTTGAAGTCCCAGAGGATTTTCACCCAGTCATTCTGTTCATCCTTCACAGGAGCATGCTGATACATGTACATTTGGTCCTGACCTGAACACAATACTTCTTACACAAAACCATATGCACACACTTTACCAACTGTCCATGCCTAGCCATGTACTCCTTCTGGGTCCTCATCTTTCACTCGCTGACAAGATGAAACACGTGAGATTTGAAGGTTTCATGGTGAGAATAGCAGTATGGAAAATTCTCTCTTGTGAGTATGTGTGGTTCTGAGAAGAACCGGAGCAACTCAACGTTTTGAACAGTGTACTCTGCTCGTCTTCAGGATGGAACACAGTCTCCTGGGCTGCATTGCACATCCTGCACATACCGGTAGGGACAACATTAGCCATCGCAATGCTAGCCTTCATCAAATCACAGAATAATTGTCTTTTTTTTTTTGTTCAATAGAAATGAAGGGTTGTTCATCGCGGTGGTGTAGATAAGTAGAAAGGGTGATCAAAGTCACGCGATGTGTTGTTGCTGGTGGCGACGTTTCGGTTGCTGTACTGCTAACCTTCATCAGGCAACTGAAGAATGCGCGCTGTGGCGTCTGTTTATATCCGTTCCTTATAGCCGGTTCCTTTATTTCTGGGTACACAGGAACCGGTGAAGCGCATATAAACAGACGCCACAGCGCGCATTCTTCAGTTGCCTGATGAAGGTTAGCAGTTAGCAACCGAAACGTCGCCACCAGCAACGACACATCGCGTGACTTTGATCACCCTTTCTACTTACCTACACCACCGCGATGAACAACCCCTTCATTTCTATTGAACAAAAAAAAAAAGGTTTTTGTTTGTATTTTCAGGTGTCATCCCATAAGCGCCTGAATGTCACCTGGGCTCCTTACATCTACGAGAATGCCACCTTGATTCTGCCCACTGCAACCATAGAGTTCCGCCAGTCCTTTGACTGGACAGAATTGGACAGCGCGGCCTGCTCCAGTAGCCTGGTAGTCAGTTCCAATGTCAACATCTGGGGAGTGTTGGATGGCACCAGGGCTCATTTACTTGTTGGTTCAGGTCAGCTAACACTATGAACATGTAAACCGTGAAAAAGGGGTGAAAATGTCATTTCGCCGTGAAACTAAAAGTCACTGTGATCTCACTGTGCATTTCACAGTGAATTCACCGTGAAAATAATTGCTTCTTTGACCTGATAAGGACATCTTCAGGTCACTAAAGAGACTGTGAAAAAACGTGAATATCTAGGGTGGCAAGCTCCAGCCTTGGGGGATGGCTAATTCAATTACCAGTAGGGACCACCAGCTTCCATAGAGAAACTGTAAGGTATGGTGTCCATGTACCTGTCACTCCCAGATACTTCTAAATTGCCTCTAGCCATTTACTACCAGGAATGTGGCCTTGGAGACCACTGGTGAAAACACCATGAAAATGACTTGGCTAACTGTGTGCCATGAAATAGGGGTGAAAACATGGTGAATTTTCTTTTCATAGCTAAATGACATTTTTACCCCATTTTCACTGTTTAGATGCTCATAGTGTAAGGATGGAGAGGAATTCAGAATCATGTCATTTCATTTATGAGAACTTTGATCCAGTAGGCCACGCCCACCATAGCAATGGCTAAGCAACCACGCACATGCACACAACATGTCACGATTACCCACACAAGCCGTGCGCGTCCACTGCACACACGCAACCACCAAAAGCACTTCTCTCCGTTGGACTTTGGTTTTGGAGAAGGACAAAAATGTACATATCCTCTCTTGCCCGGGTATCGAGAGTCAGAATTACAATGAAAATATAAACACCGCTTGATCATGGTTAAGGATAGAACTCGGGTTTGCAAAGGAATTGCCTGGTACGGTACATACAAAACAAAAGTAAACACAACGAAAAGTGTGTAGTAAAGAATACAAAATTTAAAACTTTATGTTGGACAAAATGGCGGCAATTTGTCGGACCTTGAATTGAGCGTTGTGATTGGTCAATTTGTCAAGGGGCGTGGCCTACTGGATCTGTGTATTCACAGGAAGGAATACAGAATATTATGTGAATATTGAAAAAAGAACCACAATGAAGTAAGCCAAGGAAATGAAGAGATCTGGTATGGTGAGTACACAGTCAGGTCTCTGTAACTGAGTCAGGTGAGCATGATCAGATGATACTCTGGAATAAGGGAGGGAACAGAGGCAAGCTGGTTAAGTTGCCAAGATTTTCCAGGTGACTAGGGCCAGGTTACTAGGTTTAGTGGACTGTTCACATAAGCACAGTGTTCTGGAAAGAAGCTACAGAGTTTTATATGGTCCAGGTGACTGGGTTTAGTGGACTGGTCACATGAGCACAGTTTTCTGGAAAGAAGCTACAGAGTCTTGTATGGGCCAGGTGACTAGGTTTAGTGGACTGGTCACATCAGCACAGTGTTCTGGAAAGAAGCTACAGAGTCTTATATGGGCCAGGCGACTAGGTTTAATGGACTGGTCACATGAGCACAGTTTTCTGGAAAGAAGCTACAGAGTCTTGTGTGGGTCAGGTGACTAGGTTTGGTGGACTGGTCACATAAGCACAGTTTTCTGGAAAGAAGCTACAGAGTCTTATATGGGCCAGGTGACTAGGTTTAGTGGACCGGTCACATCAGCACAGTGTTCTGGAAAGAAGCTACAGAGTCTTGTTTGGGCCAGGCGACTAGGTTTAGTAGACTGTTCACATAAGCACAGTGTTCTGGAAAGAAGCTACAGAGTCTTGTATGGGCCAGGTGACGTGGTTTAGTGGACTGTTCACATAAGCACAGTGTTCTGGAAAGAAGCTACAGAGTCTTGTATGGGCCAGGTGACAAGGTTTAGTGGACTGGTCACATCAGCACAGTGTTCTGGAAAGAAGCTACAGAGTCTTATATGGGCCAGGTTACTAGGTTTAGTGGCCTGTTCACATAAGCACAGTGTTCTGGAAAGAAGCTACACAGAGTCTTGTATGGGCCAGGTGACTAGGTTTAGTGGACTGGTCACATCAGCACAGTGTTCTGGAAAGAAGCTACAGAGTCTTGTATGGGCCAGGTGACTAGGTTTAGTAGACTGTTCACATAAGCACAGTGTTCTGGATAGAAGCTACAGAGTCTTGTATGGGCCAGGTGACTGAGTTTAGTGGACTGATCACATAAGCACAGTGTTCTGGAAAGAAGATACAGAGTCTTGTATGGGCCAGGTGACTAGGTTTAGTGGACTGGTCACATGAGCACAGTGTTCTGGAAAGAAGATACAGAGTCTTGTATGGGCCAGGTGACGTGGTTTAGTGGACTGGTCACATAAGCACAGTGTTCTGGATAGAAGCTACAGAGTCTTGTTTGGGCCAGGTGACTGAGTTTAGTGGACTGGCCACATAAGCACAGTGTTCTGGAAAGAAGATACAGAGTCTTATATGGGCCAGGTTACTAGGTTTAGTGGACTGGTCACAAAAGCACAGTGTTCTGGAAAGAAGCTACAGAGTCTTGTATGGGCCAGGCGACGTGGTTTGGTAGACTGGTCACATAAGCACAGTGTTCTGGAAAGAAGCTACAGAGTCTTATATGGGCCAGGTGACTAGGTTTAGTGGACTGGTCACATCAGCACAGTGTTCTGGAAAGAAGCTACAGAGTCTTATATGGGCCAGGTGACTAGGTTTGGTGGACTGGTCACATCAGCACAGTGTTCTGGAAAGAAGATACAGAGTCTTGTATGGGCCAGGTGACTAGGTTTAGTGGACTGGTCACATCAGCACAGTGTTCTGGAAAGAAGCTACAGAGTCTTGTTTGGGTCAGGTGACTAGGTTTGGTGGACTGGTCACATCAGCACAGTGTTCTGGAAAGAAGATACAGAGTCTTGTATGGGCCAGGCGACTAGGTTTAGTGGACTGGTCACATGAGCACAGTGTTCTGGAAAGAAGATACAGAGTCTTGTATGGGCCAGGTGACAAGGTTTAGTGGACTGTTCACATAAGCACAGTGTTCTGGAAAGAAGCTACAGAGTCTTGTATGGGCCAGGTGACTAGGTTTAGTGGACTGGTCACATGAGCACAGTGTTCTGGAAAGAAGATACAGAGTCTTGTATGGGCCAGGTGACAAGGTTTAGTGGACTGTTCACATAAGCACAGTGTTCTGGAAAGAAGATACAGAGTCTTGTATGGGCCAGGTGACTAGGTTTAGTAGACTGTTCACATAAGCACAGTGTTCTGGATAGAAGCTACAGAGTCTTGTATGGGCCAGGTGACTGAGTTTAGTGGACTGATCACATAAGCACAGTGTTCTGGAAAGAAGATACAGAGTCTTGTATGGGCCAGGTGACTAGGTTTAGTGGACTGGTCACATGAGCACAGTGTTCTGGAAAGAAGATACAGAGTCTTGTATGGGCCAGGTGACGTGGTTTAGTGGACTGGTCACATAAGCACAGTGTTCTGGATAGAAGCTACAGAGTCTTGTTTGGGCCAGGTGACTGAGTTTAGTGGACTGGCCACATAAGCACAGTGTTCTGGAAAGAAGATACAGAGTCTTATATGGGCCAGGTTACTAGGTTTAGTGGACTGGTCACAAAAGCACAGTGTTCTGGAAAGAAGCTACAGAGTCTTGTATGGGCCAGGCGACGTGGTTTGGTAGACTGGTCACATAAGCACAGTGTTCTGGAAAGAAGCTACAGAGTCTTATATGGGCCAGGTGACTAGGTTTAGTGGACTGGTCACATCAGCACAGTGTTCTGGAAAGAAGCTACAAAGTCTTGTTTGGGTCAGGTGACTAGGTTTGGTGGACTGGTCACATCAGCACAGTGTTCTGGAAAGAAGATACAGAGTCTTGTATGGGCCAGGCGACTAGGTTTAGTGGACTGGTCACATGAGCACAGTGTTCTGGAAAGAAGATACAGAGTCTTGTATGGGCCAGGTGACAAGGTTTAGTGGACTGTTCACATAAGCACAGTGTTCTGGAAAGAAGCTACAGAGTCTTGTATGGGCCAGGTGACTAGGTTTAGTGGACTGGTCACATGAGCACAGTGTTCTGGAAAGAAGATACAGAGTCTTGTATGGGCCAGGTGACAAGGTTTAGTGGACTGTTCACATAAGCACAGTGTTCTGGAAAGAAGATACAGAGTCTTGTATGGGCCAGGTGACTAGGTTTAGTGCACTGGTCACATGAGCACAGTGTTCTGGAAAGAAGATACAGAGTCTTATATGGGCCAGGTGACAAGGTTTAGTGGACTGTTCGCATAAGCACAGTGTTCTGGAAAGAAGCTACAGAGTCTTGTTTGGGTCAGGTGACTAGGTTTGGTGGACTGGTCACATCAGCACAGTGTTCTGGAAAGAAGATACAGAGTCTTGTATGGGCCAGGTGACTAGGTTTAGTGGACTGGTCACATAAGCACAGTGTTCTGGAAAGAAGCTACAGAGTCTTGTTTGGGTCAGGTGACTAGGTTTGGTGGACTGGTCACATCAGCACAGTGTTCTGGAAAGAAGATACAGAGTCTTGTATGGGCCAGGCGACTAGGTTTAGTGGACTGGTCACATAAGCACAGTTTTCTGGAAAGAAGCTACAGAGTCTTGTATGGGCCAGGTGACTAGGTTTAGTGGACTGGTCACATAAGCACAGTGTTCTGGAAAGAAGATACAGAGTCTTGTATGGGCCAGGTGACGTGGTTTAGTGGACTGTTCACGTAAGCACAGTGTTCTGGAAAGAAGCTACAGAGTCTTATATGGGCCAGGTGACTAGGTTTAGTGGACTGGTCACATCAGCACAGTGTTCTGGAAAGAAGATACAGAGTCTTGTATGGGCCAGGTGACGTGGTTTAGTGGACTGGTCACATAAGCACAGTGTTCTGGATAGAAGCTACAGAGTCTTGTTTGGGCCAGGTGACTAGGTTTAGTGGACTGGTCACATCAGCACAGTGTTCTGGAAAGAAGATACAGAGTCTTGTATGGGCCAGGTGAGTAGGTTTGGTAGACTGGTCACGTAGTGATAGCCAGCCCTTGTCACACGTCTCCTCACTGCTGGTGGAGGAAGCAAAATCTGTTGGACATTGCTCCATGTGCATATACTAGAATGATGTCAGTGCATCCAATTGGCATCTGTGAGGTTTGGCAGGGAATATAGTAATGATCAGGGAAAGTGGCTTCATCAACACCCATTATCTTTATCAAAGCCTTCCTTTGAATTTTCTCCTATTGACTGAGAGTAGTTCAAGAGGCATGGCTTGTTCCTTTGCTTCATCCAGGTGGCACAGTGACCATGCAACTACCCAGCACAAGACAGCTGCAGTTTGTGGAACTGACCGTTCAGGACGAAGGTGTGTTTGAACTAAAAAACTACGATGGACAAGATGATGACTACTGGCTGATTGAGGTATGTCCAACTTGCTTTCCACCGGCCTGTATTCAGCTATTAGAGGACCTGACGTTTCGATCCTAGCAGGACCTTTCTCAAAGGCAAAGTGACAAGGATATACACAGACAGTCAGGGGAAGGAAAGTCCTGACACGCATGACAGAGGAAGGACAAAAGGGAAGGGAGTGTGACGCAGATGTGCACCAAGGGAGGGAAGATCAAAGGGAAAACAAACAAAAAGATGGAGAGGATGGGGAGGACGAGGGGGGGGGGAAGCCATGAGGCCATGAGGAAGATGAAAGAAAAGAAGTGAGGATTAGTCATCCCCTTCCTGAATGTTAATGCCATGAGGTTTTATAGTGCAGAGACACTTAATCCACAGTTTCAAAGATGCTGTTATGATGTTTTGATGAGATCAAATCTTCAGGCTGTATTGTTTTGAGAAACTCTCAAAGAGATTACTTGATTCCTCAATTCTCAACTCTCTGCCTACAACACAAAGAACCCCCAAATCTCCCCTGCCTTCTTTCTGTCTGCCTCTAGGTCGTGCCTGGTGAGGGCGAAGGTCAGAGGTCAGGTCGAGTCACCATAGAAGGAGGTGGTACCATCCAGTCATCTGTGCTGGAGCTCCGTGCTGACTCTGTGGTCGTTGATGATGGAGGGAGCATGACAGTCAGTGGCTTGGGGTTGCCTGATGGCCCTGGAGCTAGTCCCTCTGGCACTAGGTCCGGAGCTGGGCATGGAGGCAGTGGAGGCAAAGGTTCAGCAGCTGGTAAGAAGACAGCTAGGCACCTTGGAGTTGACCTAGCTTGATTACTACCTTAGAACTTATCTAGCATGCTTCCTCAGGGGAACCAAGGATAAGAGTATTACATGTACCTTAGGAGGACCTACCTAGAGTGCTACGTCAGTAGAGCTTAGGTATCATGAACAACAAGGCTATGATTCAATGATGAGGGTTTGCCCTTATGGACATGTAGTAAGCGCTGTATACTCACCAGGGAAATCCTATGGTTTAATAGTATTAGCACTATGGATATTATTCCTAATGAGGGCAAATTTAATGCACTAATTGCAATAAAAAGATCAATTCAATCAAGTAATGTACATGTATGTATTTTCATACTGGTATATCATACATGAAATGTTATATTTTCTGAAATCTGTTACCTGTTATGAGTTATGCTTATGTTTTATATGATTGCTTTCACAGATATGTCAGTGGGTGCTGTGTATGGTTCCCTGCATACACCTGTGGCTTTCGGTAGTGGAAATGGGGCTGCTAAAGGTACCATATTACTTAGAAGATAGTGATACAAAGTAAAAGAAATACGAATCTAATGATCTGAAAGCCTCCAATCTTGTATAGTTAGAGGGCATTATGATTCTAGCTAGCAGGATATTTTTGAAAGGCAGAGAAAAAAGTCCTGTTTGGATCAAAGTGTCAGGCTATCCAGTCATTATAGCTAATGGTCTCTACACATGTACATGTATTACATCTACAAAATGTACAAAACATGAGTTATTGACTTAGTCCTACTTCTTCCTACTTTCTTTTGTGTTCTCTTTCCTTTTGATTTTCTTCAAGAAATGTTTGCCCTACTCAACGTGTAATTCAGCATTGTGTGTGCACTGCACAACGCTTTTCCCGATACCTGCTGAATAATCCAGGCAGCTTGGGTGGAATTTGAACAGACGACTTCTGCTTTCTAGTGCAGATGTCTCAATCACTGGACCACCGAGCTGGTCGGTCATCATCTATGATGCAATGTGGTACCTGCTGCTATACAGATTTGAATCCACCACATGACCTTGACCGTCTTAGTGGTCCAGTGGTTAAGACGTCTGCACTAGACAGCATGAATTGCGAGTTTGAATTCCACTTAAGCTGCCTGTATTTTTTCAGCAGACAATTGGACAAAGCACTGAGCATACTGTACAGTATTGTATTACACTTATTGTATTACACTGAGTAGGGAAACCCTTTTTTGAAGTACATTCTTTTCAATGCAGTCCCTTCTGCTTGCCCTTCCCCTTGATCTGACCTTAGTCTGTCTACCATTGTTCCTTCTGTCATCTACATTGTAGTACTTCACCCCTTCTTGTCTGTTCCTGTCCTTGTCATTCTGCCTTTCAGCAAGGATCCAAACTTCAGTCCCTCTAACTCAAGTTTGTAAGATCAAGACTTCTTTGTTATATCTGCACACAGGCAGGATTATTTGCTGAATGACATCAGATAGTAAAGGTTAACAAGGTTAACAAGTGTTTGCAGTCTTTCACTTTTTGTAAAAATCCATTTTTTTGATTTGGTGATGAAGGTGGAACTTGATTCTGTTTTAATCTGCTTTTTAAGCTTGTATCATTGTATTTGTTTGTCTTTGCTGATATTGCAACAATTGTTGCATGGATTTTTTTCTTTGCTGTATTTTGTAGTTCCTTTTCTGCTGTCACTGCTTCTGTTGTTTTGTAACCTGGAAAATAATCCACCATAAACTGTTAAGGGAATAGCTAAACCGAAAGAGCAATTTGGATGGGTAGGAAAACATTATTCAACAATCTAGACAGAAAAAGTAAAAGTCTAAAACTTGTAGCAAATTATACTGCTGAAAGGTCCAGAGTGGAGTAACCTTAAACAAATAAACATCCACTCCAAGTTGTGCTTGACCTCTGCCTTATTTAATGCTATGGCATGCCCCTCCTCCAGTCCACCCACAGCTGGCCTATTAGGAGTCATTGCCTGTCAGTCAGGAGTGGCGCCAAATTCAACATGGCCACATGAATAGCAGCACACGGTCCAAACTAGTCTTCTGCATGTGTGCTTGAGCTCTGCTTCTAAGGCCATTTCTGAAACGGACGTCTAGAGCTAGGTCTAGGTATTCACGCTATTGGAAATACATGGAGATCCGAAGACAATAGCCCTAGCCGTAGCTCTGGAAGCCTGTTTCGGTCATGGCCTTACTGTGCAAGGGCTGAAGGATTATGCCATTATTACTGTAGGGGTTGGAGCAGTCATGCTGTTGATGTAAAAATTGATATTGCAATTTTGTGTGTGCTGCTGTTGTAGATGTTTGAGTTGTCTGTGCTGTTATGGTAGCTGTTGTTGTTGCTGTCAAGATTGTCATTGCCGTGACTTATGATGCTGTTCCGAGGTTGTAATGTCATGATGTCTTTCAAAACTGATGCTTTAGTCACAGTCAATGCGTCCATGGTGTGTGTGCTGTTGATCTTTTTTTAGGAGGAGGGATTCTCCGACTGATCGTTGAGTCAACCCTGGAAGTAGAGGGCGCTATTCAAGCTAATGGTGCTGCTGGGACTTCCAGTCAAGGCGGGGCAAGTGGGGGCTCCATTTGGGTCACTACCAAAGACCTAGAAGGGTCTGGTTCCCTGCAGGTTAGTCATTGTGAAGCTATTAAGTTGTGACATGGTAACCTGCCCAAAGAAATGAACACACAAATCTTGTACTTTTGCATCTCATTTGGTGCAGAACAGGAGTGGAAATGAGCAAAGAAGACTATCATATTGTCCATATTCTTCTTTGTACATTACCATTACTGGTCTGTGCCAAATGAGATGAAAAAATACCCACTATAATGTTCTTTTCCTGGTGGAAACGAGACAAGTTCACCTGCCTTGTCATGGTTCAAATGTTCACAGTGAGAGATGAAATTGAAGTTAGATGAGATTTGATGGTTTTCATCGTGAGGATAGCAGAAGGAGTAGGTTTGCGGTGATACCATGCAAAATGTCTCTTTTGTGAGTATGTGTGGTTCTGAAAAGGAGGAAAGAGTATGTGTGGTTCTGAAAAGAAACGGAGAAACTCCGGTTGTTTTCAGAACCACACATACTCACACACCCCAAAAATTGCATGGTGTCACCACAAACCTACTTCTTCTTAAGTTGCTTTGACTTGCTTGGACTTCTTGCAGGTGCTTGGAGGGGCAGGGGGTTCCAGTGCTGGGGGTGGTGGTGGAGGTCGTCTTGCTGTGTACTACAGAAGCACTGAGTGGTGGTTTGGTCAGCTGATGGCCTATGGTGGTACAGCAACCTATGGACATGGTGGGGCTGGGACCATCTACCTCCAGGTAAATAGAAATAAGATCCATCTATAGCCATCAATGGTATACCAATGGAATACCTAAAGTAGATATCGAAAATAGTGTAAAACTTGTACCCACTTTTTGTGATTCCCAAACCGCTGTAGTCAGGTTTGCAATCATTTGTTGTTTGCATCTGAATGTAAACGTGGATGTGATCATACAGCAGTTACTGTTTGAATGCTTTGAGTGGAGCGTGACCCTGGCAACAAAAAAATAATTTTTGGAAAGGTAGCTACCTAAGGGCTGGATAGCTCAGAAGGTAGGAGCACTGGTATGCAAAACCAGAGCTCTCGGGATCAAGCCCAGTCCTGTCAAAGTTTCCTTTGCCATTTTTCAAAAATGTTTCAATGTTCCCATCATCCTTTATTTGTTTGACTTCACTGAATTACATAGGCTTGGATGGCATTTTCTATTATACTAGCAATTCAAGGATTGATGAAGATATCAGAAATGACAGAAGATTATTCTTGGCCAATAGAACCTTCCTCCAGCCATCCTGAACCGTACTCTGATCATTGACAACAACAACCAACCACCACCTGTGGAAACAGTAACCACAGAGCAGTATGGCCAGCCTAGTCTTGATTCCAGCCGCACTTGGCTGGTGCATGACGAAGAGGACAGTGCCTTGGTATTGGAGCATGTTCGTATACTAAGGCAGGCTCACCTTGCGACGGAGACTAACCTCACGCAGTAAGTGCCTGTTAAGATTCAAAGATCCTTGATTATCCGTGGGATTGATTATACAGACATTTATTCCATTGAAAAAGGTCCTGCTTGGATCACATGTTCCCTGTATATTTTTCAGATTTACTCTCTGGTCTTACAAATTGAAAAATTGGCAAAGAATTTGGCTGGATAGCTCAGTTGGAAGAGCACTGGTACGTTAATCCAGAGGTCTCGGGTTCAAGTCCCGGTCCATCCAAAGTTTTGTTTGCCAATTTTTCAATTTGTTCAAAAGTTCCCAGTCAGTTTTTAAAGTCAGAAAACAGTACTTTACATTTATACAAAGCATTTAGATAACTCCTTTCTGAATTGAATTGCCCAAACTATACATTTACAAATAAAACATCCTTTTGTTTGGTTTTCCCTTTGATCTCCCCTCCCTTGGTGTACATCTGGATCCCACTCCCTTCCCTTTTGTCCTTCCTCCGTCATGTGTGACAGGGCTTTCCTTCCCCTGACTGTCTGTGTATGTCCTTATCACTTTGTCTTTGCCTTTGCCTTTCTTATTTACTTCAAATAAAACAAAAGAGGGCCTGAAATTTCAATCAAGACAGGACTTTTTTTCTCAAAGACAACCAGTCCTAATAGGACCCTTTTAAAGATATTCTGCCCTACCATAAGATTGCCTGCATTTTTTCCCCACAAAAGATGATTAACCTAGCCAGTTTGGGATGGCCAGAGACAAGTTCAACTGGTCGTGAGCCACTGCTGAATTTGCCTCCTATTGAATGTAGAGAACTTGACATGTCTAAAATGCAGCTTCTGCCTTTGAGAAAGTTTCTACTAGCATAAAAACCCCAGACTTCCTAAGTTCTTGAGATTTCTGTGGCCTTGCACCATTTTTGTCTGACTATAGTAACTTTAGTGAGCATGAGGCTCCCAATTCCAACTTTTTCTCCCTCTTGAAATAATTTTGAGGGCCTGACATTTTGATTCTATGTCTCTGAGATTTGCATATTGGACATTTAAGTCAATAAACAGCAGTAAGTAAGGTATCCAACATGTTTGTATCATTTGATTATGGTCTTGTAAGAAGTTTGTGAATTACTTGCATATTAATGAGATGTATTGTTATGCTGATATTAGGTCAAAGGTCGACACCTTCCATGGAGACCATACCTCCTTCATGCACATTGGTGCGGGCCAAGTGTTCGTGGGCCATTTTGCCGACGACTCTGAGTTCAATGTCAACGTTCATGTGTATGAGGGTGGCTGGCTCATTCTACCACCAGCATTCACCTGCTATGATGTCATCATTGTGGTCAGGTACGTCATTATGTGGATGAAAATCATATGCATTTGCAATCTCATTCCATACCTTAATGAAGACCCCTCAGTGCTCTTCACAATTATCCACTTTTCTCTTATTTCGAAAAAAAAAAGTTATTGCTTGTTGAAAAGGTGATATACAAAAATGTTGCAAACTGCTTACTGACTAAAATTACCAAAATGTAAATCTAAAATTTGTTGAAAAGGTTCAGAATCAAAATGTTAAATTACCAACTGCTCATTGATGTCTCTCCGATCAGGGGAATACTGAGCGTACATGACTTGACCATTGGGAAGGGATGTCGCCTACTCCTGTCTCAAACGGGCAGCACTCGTCTACTGAATGATTCACTGGACACTACCATGGACCTAGCCCAAGGCAGTCTGGCCGGTCACTACCGCTTTGACTCACTGACTGTTGCTGCTGACGGGGAAGTCACATCAGTCAGCGATGGAGACGACATGAACGAGAACTTCACCTTGACTGTTCAGACACTGAGGGTAAATTCAACTATTTATTTAAGCTTCATCCCTGGAATCTTGTACTTTTGCAGAAGAGTATTCCTCATCATTTCAGTATGTTTTTAGAAAGGAAATCTTCCCAAAGGTAAACTCATATCACGAATGCTTTTAAAATTTGAGGGATATTTCCAAGAAGATTTAGAAGCCTGAAATATAATGTTTAAATGATGTGAACTTTGTCTCTTACACGTTGAATTGGAAATGAATATTACAGTAAGCCAGAGTTCGAATACTCGCCCACATTTTTGTTGGTATTTTCACAAATTGTTTAAACCAAATCTATGTGAAACAAATAAAAGAAAAAACTGACTGAATTGTATGATATACTTGTTTGAATTCAATTTTGAAAAATGGCGAAGAAAACTTGTACTGGACTGGCCGGGACTTGAGCCCAAGACCTCTGGTTTTGTTTGCCAAGGCTCTCACCATCTGAGCTACCCAGCCCGTAGATGGTGACCTTCCCAAGTTGTTCAAAAGTTCTCAGTCAGTTTTTCCTTTATTTCTTTCGCATGTTTGAAATTAAAATAGACAGAATCTTTGTCATGCTAGAGTATGTAGCAAATAGCATGCTACCGGTATTTGGAATTAAGAAAAGTGATCTACACATCACTTGTGAATCCTGTCTCTTTTCTTTTTTTCTCTACAAAGGTCAAAGGTGGAGGTCATTTGCATAGCACCAGGATGGAGATCAATGCAGACAGCCTGGTTGTGGATGACCTGGGTAGAGTAGTGGCAGATGTCCATGATATACCCTGTGACTATGAAGATGGTGCAGGCAAGGATGGATCAAACAGTTATGGAGGCTCAGGTAAGATCACGCTATACAGAGTCATAGGCTTTTTATGAATTGAAGGCTTAAGCCCTGTCCCATTGGACTTTTCCCTCCATGATCATGCGATAACTTACCATAACATTCTGGACAGAAATCCTACCTTGCAACCGATTTGGACATGTTTTATACTAATGGAATGATTATAATAGCCCTGAATAGCTGCTAACATGCCACACATTGTGTGCTGTTAAGTCACCATGGCTGAGTGGAAAGTTTCCACTATCACTCTTGGCCTGTTAGTTTTATATCAATTGAAGGTCACAATTACTTAACATGGACATTGGTTTACCTTGTTTTCCCATTGGATTTAGTATTGTCATTCTCCTTCAAGGTCGTGATAGTTTTGGGAAAATTTCCAATGGGAACATCACAACTGGCCTTGCTGTCTGGTTTGGTTGCTCTGACCCGTTATAGTGCCATGTAAACCGGATACAAACTTTGGACCACAGTTTCCATGTGAATTCATTCAAACCTTCAGAGTCAATGACAACCCACAACATGCAGGTTTTTGATGATAGATACGAAGCCTGAGCCTTAGTCTGATCCAGGGATTGGTTAAAGACCATAGACACTTGATGTAGATTGAGCAGAAGTAAGACAAATTGTGGAGTATTGTACAATGGTCAAGTGATATTGTGATATTGTGATACATCCTGAGCCTTAGTCTGATCCAGGGGTTGGTTAAAGACCATAGACACTTGATGTAGATTGAGCAGAAGTAAGATCAATTGTGGAGTATTGTACAATGGTCAAGTGATATTGTGATACGGATATATCTTGAGGGCTCATGCCCCCATTTTCATCCAGATGCGCCAACAAATTAGTTATGAAGCCAGTTCAATGATCACACAAAGTAGAGGCACCTATTTCAAACAAAAAGGCAACGGAAAACTGGGGAGGAAATTTTAAGCAATGTACATGTATAAGGATAATCTTAACCCATTTTCAATTGTAGTTTGGATCAAATTCCATTTTTATATATTTCATTTTTTATATAAATTTACCACTCACTTTATATTTCGTTTGTTTATTTAGTTCAAGAGTGTTTTTTTCTTCATTTTTTTGATGACAATAGTTTTTTCATAAATAATGAAGCAAGTAAATTGAAACAGTACAGGGTAAATCTCATGCTACATGTATCCTCTTCTGTTGCAGTATAGTGTTCTCGTTGGTTGTTTGTTTGAGGAAACTACAAAAATGGTCTTCAAGGGCCTTCTAGTAACTTTTTGATTGTGTTACGGCATGCTTACCAAAGTAGATTTTCTGAGTGAGTAATCTGGAAAGTGAGTAATTTGCTGAGTAATTTCTATGAATCAATCCGTTGCTAGGGGCTGGACACGGAGGTCGTGGAGGTCGCAGCTCACATCAGAGGAAGACTGGCGCCCCCTATGGGCATGTGTTTGAGCCCTCGCAGCTCGGCTGCAAAGGGGGCGGGCCTATGGGGGGACGGGGCGGGGGCAAGATGATTCTGAACGTCGCCCAGAGTCTGAAGATTGACGGAGAAGTCAGCGCTGATGGTGAAGATGCATCTCTGTATGGGAATGGTGGAGGTAGTGGTGGATCTATCTGGATCAATACCAACCTCATGCAGGTATGTGGAAGACTCTAGCTAGCCCTACTCGTGTAGTCTCTTTTGCCTTGGATAGGTATTATATCTATGCTTATTATGTCAAGCAGGGTAAACCCTCATTGTCACTATCAGGGTTGAAATTATCCCGAAACGTGTCCGAAACAGGCGTCTCGAGCTAGGTCTAGGTCTTCCCCCTATTGGAAATT
This sequence comes from Luidia sarsii, assembly GCA_949987565.1. Lineage (NCBI taxonomy): Eukaryota > Metazoa > Echinodermata > Asteroidea > Paxillosida > Luidiidae > Luidia > Luidia sarsii. The sequence continues at coordinate 3,117,638 of OX465121.1, forward strand.
CACAGAGATGCGAAGACAATAGCCCTAGCCATAGCTCTGGAAGCCTGTTTTGGACATGGCCTAATTAAGTTAATTGTTGCATAATATTCGGGGCCTGGGCCAAGCAGCTGATGATCTCCTTTATGTAGTTTCTTTTGTGCGTGTGTACTGGCTTTAGAAATGTCCCACTTGTGGGCTAGTTCCTTTTGTGAATTCCTCAATAGAGAGGGGCACAGAACACAAGAATTAGGGTACATGGGTATGAGGGCATTTACATTGAATTACATTCTCCTTGATGCAAACATCATATTATATCTAGGATGCAATGCGGTACCCGCTGCTATACATATTAGAATCTACCTCATGACCTCAACAGGTTGGTGGTCCAGTGGTTAAGACGTCTGCATGAGAAAGCAGGAGTCGTGGGTTTGAATCCTTGCCCGAGCTGCCTGTTTTTCTTTTTCCGCTGGCAATCGGGCAAGCACTGAGCACACAGTGCTTATTACATTGAGTAATGATAGCTGTATTTATGTGTTTACCTTTGAATGCTAGGGCTATGGGAGTGTATCAGTCAATGGAGGGTCTGGCCATGTGCACAGCTCTTACCATGGCGGTGGAGGGTCTGCGGGCCGACTAGCCGTCTACTTTGCCCTCAATCGTACCTTCCCTGGCTCCTTTGAAGCCCATGGAGGTCAGGCAGGGGGCTCCAATGCAGGGGTGGGTGGCCCCGGTACAATGTTCTTCTATCATACAGGTAAGCACTTGATCTTCCTTCCCTTAACCACTTCGCGCCGGGACCTCCGAATCCGGAGGTCAATTGGATTGCCTTTGCAACGGGGCCCTCCGAATCCGGGCACCACTATTGTCCACATTCTAAACAAAGACTCTTTTCAGCTTAGAACAAAGCAATACGAATCAGTACAAAGACCCTTTTTGACGCAAGTTGCCACATGAATTGCAAGATTAGCAGCAGTAATTGTGCAATTGTGGGACTTTTACTGTGGAGGATCGAGGGATACCGCGCTGCAGCTGAAAGCACGCTGGGGACATTGTCTTTGCATGCCACACAGCCCAACGGTCGTCGGTCTGGCATTGGAATTCCCCCCACATTCTTTACCGTAATCTGTACGCTCGTTTGTGGCCGACCAACTCGAAGATTTGACTGCCTGGAGTGGAGGCTGGAGTCTGCGGTCAGGGATTGTCAGCAGCGTACACGCACCCACACACACACGTCCGTTACGGTCCATTGACGACGCACAAAGGGCCCTTTTTCGAACGGATAATCTCTTGACAAAGGCCACAACGACGTCCGAATTGTGCCAGGTTTTACTCTCTTGTACCCATAGGATACCCTTATCGATTTATTTCACAGAAATATATTGTTCCGATTGTTTTAGCAAGATTTTAAAATGATGCATTGTTCAAAAACCCCCGTATGGCGGTCATCGTCGCTGAAAAACCACCCGGCGCGAAGTGGTTAAACCCCTTTGCATCTGGCTTTTTTCCCATGCCAATGACCACCATACTGGGCTTTTATGTAACGGGCAATTTTCAAAACAGTTATTTGGAGCAATAGATATCTGTGAAATAAGTCAATAAGAGTGTACCATTTGAACAAGAGAGTCAAACCATGAACAATTGGGATGTCTGTGTGACTTTTGGCAGGGAATTCCTGAAAAAGGTGCATTGTGTGTTGTGAATTGGAGCATAGCACTACGTATTGGGTGCCTGGGTAGTGCATACACTAGCTGATACTTCTGTCATCCATATCTTATTACTCTCATCCATTCCTGCCATTTACAAAAACCTTACAAAATCCTTTTCAATCTTCCTACTCCCCCCTACATTTACCTGCAACGTGAAGTTTTATGTTTCATATTGTTTAAAAGCTGAAGTAAATACAAACAAACTGTAGCAAACTGCTCTCCGACTAAAATGAACTGCAATACATAAATATCAAAAGTTAGTTTTCTAACTTTGTTTCAAAGCTCTATCATTCCTGTCTTCAACTTCAACTTCAACGCTTACACTTCCTTTTGTTTTGGCATGGTTAGGAGGATAGCATTTGCTGATTTGTTCATGAACTTCAGGCACTTTGTACAAAGGCTTTGTCTTGCCCTCGTCCATCAGGTTACAGCCATCGCACTCTGATCGTCAACAACCTGGGCAAAGGACCCAGGGAGGATGAGAATGCGATTGAGGACTATCATGACCTGTCTGAAGATGAGAGCAGAGCTTGGCTGCTGCCTTCCTCCGGAGATCATGTATTTGCCGGTGAGTGGATTATTAGACAAGGCATGTATTGCCAGTGCTTTATCATTGCATCTGGAGGTACCGATGAAGAAGTTGTTCCTAAAGGTTATGCACTCTTCCCAACTGGTTGGTCTGTCAGTGCATATGCTGCCAACCAGTATTTTGGAGGAATCATTCCTCTTTTTGGGTAAAAATATCTCACTTTTTACAAGTTCCTGACAACAGATTATGATTTTTGGCTTGGAAATACGCATGTATTCCTATGCAGTTTGCTTTGTGATTCCTCTTTTTTAGCAGAAGTATTCCTATTTTCCTTCAAGATTGGTTGGCAGCTATGTGAGTGCTATCCTTGAGTTGTTATTATACCCTAGTTGGACTAGCGCTGCTGTCTTTCACACATCTTCAATACTTAGAACATGGTTTCATTACATGAGCAAGTAAGGGTCATTCCGACTTTGTATGCTTTTGATTCACGTAGGAGAGCAGCAGTATTACTTTGAGGAATTTCAGTTGTACGGCCGCGCTCACCTAGCAATCCTCACCAATCCCCCGGATTCCAACGCCTCCATCTACTTTGAGAATATGATCGGAGACCGGACAGGAACGCTTCACATCGGCCGGAACCAATCCGTGGACCTCTACCGCCCCACCATTGACCTTCCCTTCAACGTCCATGTCTACATGGACGGCCATCTCGGATTAGCGCCGGTGACCATCGTGCACGGAGTCACTATCTTCCTGAACGGTGCCTTGAGCCATGTTGAGAGTCTGACACTGCATCATGGTGGCCGGTTTTGGCTGAACAGAGATGGTCATACCAGCAGCCTAACCTCAGGGCAGTATGAGTTCCAAGACGTCCATGTGCAGGATCAAGGCTACATCCACATGATCGCGGATCCTGTGACCGATCCCGGGATGAACTTCACAGTTCAGACCTTGCAAATTGACGGCGGTGGTCTTGTGGAATGCACCCACCTCTATGTCCACGCCCTGAACATCACCGTAGATGCTGGTGGTCAGTTCAGCGCGGACGGCACGGGTTATACTGTCCAGAGTGGAGGCAGCCTGAATCCTGACGGAAGCTTCCACGAGGGGCTGCACGGAATCATCAACTTGGGCCGCGGAGAGTCTGGGTCTAGCGGGTCATCAGGCGCTGGTCATGGAGGAAGTGGTGGACACGGAAGAGGTTTGAACTTTTGAAATTCATCATTAATGCTGAGATGCAGCGTAATAACACTGTGGACATCGAAACCATGGAAACAGGGATTATGTAAAGTTACCCTGAACAGAAAGACATGAAGACTTGAATCTTGAATTCACTGAAAATAGATGACCTGACCGGACAGTGACGGTGATAGCACCCTGAATATCCTTGGAAATGAAGCCCAAGAGGGGGTGCTTCGTTCACTTACTGGCACTTAGGCCTAATGGCAACACAGCTCCTGCAGTCTATGTCTGTGTAATTGTGCAACATAGACACAGTATATGAATATTGAACAGACCACTGGGGAATTTGCTTTTGAAAAAACCCTCAAGAATTTAGACTAAACTGATCAGCATGTAAAAGTGATGAAATCAAAGTGAATGTTGTTTTCATGGCAACATTACATGTTCAGGTGATGTTAGTGGTTCATTTGATCACAGTCTAATGGCGTACAGTATGTCTGATTATGTGGCTCTGAAAAGAATCAGGGTTGTATAAGAGATTGTTTTTCTAGGATGGGCATAACCTCGGGTCTTTTTATTGAAATGAAAATATGAAGTGAAACTATTTTCTGAGATTTCCTTTCGCTATGATTTTTCAGGGGATTTTACAAACCTACCAATGATTATTTCACTCTTCACCATCATGTAGTGTCTCACTTGCTGATTGTTTAGAGAGTTTTGAAAATGACACATAGTTCGACTTATGTACCCAGTATGTCGGTCATGGGCACTGGAAATGGGCAAAATGGTTACATTTCTAAATGGCCCAGTGAGTTTTCCATTCATTTTTTCATCTAAATAAACTATGATTTTTCATTTTCTTTTGTAGGCGTATCAAGGACTGGGCAGCCTTATAGCACTTTGTACGAGCCAGAGGAGTTTGGTAGTGCAGGGGGCGGGGCAGGAGGCGGATCTGGAGGCGGACGAATCTGGTTCAACGTGACGCACACCATCTCCATCGATGGGTTAGTGTCGGCCAACGGGATGGCTGGGACTGTCAGTAGCCCAGTGAACGCCGGCGGTAGCGGTGGCAGTATCTGGATGCATGCGGATAGGATCAAGGGCTATGGGACCATAGCTACTAATGGTGGGGCTGGCTCTGCCAGGTCGGGTGGAGGTGCTGGTGGCCGTCTGGCTTTGCACTTCAGCCAGAATGAGACGGCCAACGGCTTCCAGTATGAGTCCCATGGTGGTGCACCGGGCAGCGATTGCGAGGAATGCGAAGGTGGAGGTCCTGGCACCATCTTCCTCTACCACCTCCTCTATGATCACCGAACCCTCTTCCTGGAGAACGCCGGATACCAGCCTCGAGTCAAACCCATCGACTGGGGCAACTTGGAGGAGGATGGCTGCCGGGCGTGGATCCTTCCGTTCTCAGGCCAGCACGACTTTGCCGGGGAGCAGAGCATGTTCCACTTTGAGGAGCTTCAGATATACGACGGGGCTCACCTGGCTGTGCTGACTGCGGATGAGACCGAGGGCAGTGTCAATCTCTTTGAAGACTTCAGTAACGGGATGGCTGTGGCTTCATCCAAGCCTCCACTGATCACCATGTTCTTTCAGCACATGATTGGCGATCGTTCCGGCACGATTCACGTCGCCGATCGACAAGAGATGGACTTGGAAAGGGAAGAGATCGACCTGCCGTTCAGTGTCCACGTCTACTATGATGGGCATCTCGGTCTGGCTCCTAAAACAGTTGTCCACGGCGTTGATATCTACATGGCGGGAACTCTTTCACACATCCTGAACCTCACTCTGCATCATGGTGGCTACATGTGGCTCCAGCACGGTGGTAGAACCACCGGCAGTCCTTTCAGTCACTATGAATTCCAGTTTGTTCGCATCCAGGACGATTCCAAGATGGAAGCCACCACGGATCCCATCACCGAGCCCGGGATAACGTTCCGCACCAGGGCCTTCTTCATCGAAGGAGGCGGCCTACTGCATGGAACTCACCTGACTATCCTCTCCGAGAACATCACGGTGGATGACGGTGGACAGCTGGCTGCAGATGCCTTAGGGTATGAGTCTAGCCATCGCAATGACACCCACTTTGATCAGTCCTTGCATGGGGATGTCAATCCAGGCATGCCTGATGCAGCTACGGGCATTGGCTCCGGTGCTGGCCACGGTGGAAGCGGTGGCGTTAGCGTCTACACACAGACCCGGACCTCGGCCTTTGCCTACGGTGATATCTACGAGCCCTATGCCTTTGGCAGTGCCGGTGGGCTTGGCATTGGAGGTCAGCCAAGTGGTAGAGGCGGTGGTCTGGTCTGGATGAACGTCACGGACACCATAGAGATTGACGGTGAGGTGACTGCAAACGGAGGCTCTGCTGACAGCTATGGAGGTGGTGGTGGTAGTGGAGGCAGCATGTGGATCTATTGCAATACCATCAAAGGATACGGACGCTTTGCTGTGGATGGAGGCCATGGATCCACTAACCCCTCCTACCCTGGTAGTGGAGGAGCAGGAGGCAGATTTGCCATGTACTTCATCAAGAACGAGACGGCAACTGGATTCAACTATCATGCTAGAGGCGGCAGGGCGGGACACGCTACCAAAGCTGAGAATGGAGGAGCAGGGACTGCTTTCCTGTACCACATGGTATACGAGCACCGGACCTTAATCATTGACAATGGTGGACAAGAGCCCTTAGACTCTCTGAATGTGATTCAGACCTACTCAGACCTCAGCTCAGACAGCTGCAGAACATGGATCCTTCCTAACTCAGGAAACCATGACTTTGCCAATGGGAAACTGGACTACCATTTTGAAGAGCTGCAGATTTATGGCAGTCCTCATGTGGCAGTCCTGACTGACCCGGTGGATACTAATGCCACGCTCTTCTTCTTGTATATGATAGGGGACAGGACGGGCACGTTCCATATCGGCAAGAACCAAGTGCTGGATCTCTTCCGGCCTGAGATTGACTTGCCGTTTAGTGCCCGCGTCTACGAGGGTGGATTTTTAGGCCTGGCGCCTTACACCATTGTGCATGGTGTGAGTATTTGGCTGCATGGTGTCTTGGCACATGTTGAGAACATCACCTTACATCACGGAGGTCTGTTATCCATGGAGCACGGAGGAAGGACACGCTATCAGGAGCCCAGCCATTACGAGTTTGAGATTGTCAGAATTCAAGACGACGCCAGGATTCTGGGCATAACTGAGCCGGTCAGTGACCCAGGAATCCTCATGAGGTGCGTGGAGCTGTTTGTGGAAGGCGGTGGGCTGTTTCACGGAACTCGCTTGATGATTCATGCCGTCAATGTCACCATCGACGATGGTGGGCACTTGAATACTGACGGCGAAGGATACAGCATCACCGATGGTCAGAATATCCCGGAGGGTGTGAACAGCGGCCGTGGCTCTTCAGATAACTACGGCTCATCCGGTGCAGGGCACGGTGGCACCAGTGGTCGTGGAGCCAGGGCGGTGAAGACAGGACAACCTTACGGAAACCTCTATGAGCCCTTTGAGTTTGGGAGCACTGGGGGCGGATCAATGGGTGGAAATGGTGGTGGCATCATCTTTTTAAACATCAGCGACACGTTCCAAAACGACGGCAATCTGAGTGCTAGCGGCCTGCCAGGATTGGATAGTGGTAGCGGTAGTGGCAGCGGAGGCAGTATTCTGATTGAGTGCTTTCTCATCAAAGGCACAGGGGTTGTGGCTGTGAACGGCGGGGACCAGACCAACTCAGCCGGTGGGGGTGGTGCAGGGGGCCGCACGGCTCTGTACTTCCACGCCAACCAGACCTTCCTGGGTCAGTTCCAGGCCCATGGGGGTAAGGCCTTTGCCGCGGCTGAATCCGGAGGTCCAGGCACCGTCTTCTTTTACCACAGGGGCCATGAACACCGCACCCTTCTGATTGAGAATGCCAACTTGCACAGCCAGTATGTCTCCAGGATTCGGACGCACGCCGATATCTCTGAGGACACCTTCAAGGCCTGGCTTCTCCCCCAGTCCGGCGGGCACCACTTTGCCGGCGGGCTTCACAACTACCACTTTGAGGAGCTCCAGATCTACGGCAACGCTCATCTGGCCATCCAGACCGAGCCCTACGATTACGGGGCCTCCATTTACTTCCGTCACATGATCGGCGACCGCTCGGGCGTGATTCACATCGGGCCCAATCAGGTCATGGATCTGAAGCGGGATTTCATCGACATCCCCTTCAGCGCCTACATCTACCCGCTGGGCTATCTAGGTCTAGCCCCAGACACCATCCTCAGCAGGATCTTTGTCAATATTGAGGGACGGCTGGATCACATTCACAACTTGACGCTGTACAACGGAGCATCACTGCAGGCCCACCTCACCGGGTCCACCAACAACCTCCCACGCCTGGAGTACCGCTACAACGGGACTGTCATCATCAAAGCCAATGGCACCGCCAACTTCTCCTCCCCGTTTGCTCATCCGGAGCAGTATCTGCTTCACGCTGGCAATCTCATCGTGGAGGGCGGAGGTCTGGTCTACGCAAAGAATCTCCGCATTGAGTGCGATGGCAACATGACTGTGGATGATGGAGGCAATGTTGATGTCAGCAATGGAGGGTTCCTGGCAGGTCTAGGGCAAGGTAAATCAGAGTGTTTGTCAAATCAAGGCATTTCAAAATTTCACTTCCTTCCCTTTGATCTTCCCCTTTTGAATCCTTCCATACTGCTTGCCTTCCCATTGAATCTTCCCCTTTGGAATCCTTTTCCTACTGCTTGCTTTTTCCTTTGATCTCCTTTTCTTTTTTCCCTTTCCAGCTGTTTGACCTTTCCCTTTAATCATCCCTTCAGTGATTCCTTCCTTACTCATACTGCTTGCCTTTCCCTTTTATCTTTTCTTCTTTGATCTCTTTCCTACTGCTTGCCTTTCCCTTTTATCTTTTCTTCTTTGATCTTTCTCCTACTGCTTGTCTTTCCCTTTGATCACCCCTTCTTTGATCCCTTCCCTATAGCTTACCTTTGACTTGACCTATCTCTAGTCTCTCTACCAGATTTCAGCCTGTTTATATCCTCTGTAGCCCATGTTATATTACAACTCTGCATTCTCAATTGTTTTAATCCTTGTCATTCTGCCTTTGAAAAGGTTTTTGAAAAGATCAAAATGTCAAGTCCTCTAAATTTTGGTACTCTGATGCATTTTGTTTCTATTTATGTCGGTAAGCAGTTTACAATACTTTGTATATTATTTTCAAATTTGTATTATTAGCTCCTGGGATTTCACATCGCCTTGGCAAAAGTGGTGCCTCTCACGGTGGTCTTGGGGGTCGTGGGGCCTGTGATGGGTTCAGGACGTGTCGTCTGAAACGAAACAGTCCCTATGGCAACATGCTGCAACCAGCCAGCTTTGGTAGTGGTGGGGCTGGAGCCAGGGGTGGTATTGGTAAGCATTCTGTTGCACTTCTTTGTTTCAGATCAAAAAGACTATATTCACAACTTCATAAATAGCAATTAAGGTGCAACTTTCTCAACCAGCCAGCCAGGCAGACTTGTTTTGGATTCACAAAATTTAGAGTCAAGTGTCCATGTCACAATTTCCGAGTCAGAGTCCAAGTACCGAGTCATTCAGGTTGAGTCAAATACCGAGTCATCTGGGTTGAGTCCAGTGCTGAGTCATCTAGGTTGAGTCCAGTGCTGAGTCATCTAGGTTGAGTCCAGTGCTGAGTCATCTAGGTTGAGTCCAGTGCTGAGTCATCTAGGTTGAGTCCAGTGCTGAGTCATCTAGGTTGAGTCCAGTGCTGAGTCATCTAGGTTGAGTCCAGTGCTGAGTCATCTAGGTTGAGTCCAGTGCTGAGTCATCTAGGTTGAGTCCGGTGCTGAGTCATCTAGGTTGAGTCCAGTGCTGAGTCATCTAGGTTGAGTCCAGTGCTGAGTCATCTAGGTTGAGTCCAGTGCTGAGTCATCTAGGTTGAGTCCAGTGCTGAGTCATCTAGGTTGAGTCCAGTGCTGAGTCATCTAGGTTGAGTCCAGTGCTGAGTCATCTAGGTTGAGTCCAGTGCTGAGTCATCTAGGTTGAGTCCAGTGCTGAGTCATCTAGGTTGAGTCCAGTGCTGAGTCATCTAGGTTGAGTCAATTACCGAGTTATCTAGGTTGAGCTTTCCAGCCATTAGATGGTGCCCTTCTCATATAGTCAACTAGTCTTTGCCAGGTTGGGACTCCAGCCAGAAGCAATTCAATCATTTTGTTTATATCTGAGGATCTATCCTCCCATTTTCATTATATATTTTTATATACCTTTTTTTATTTCTAATATCTGATCTGTCCGTGGGGGGGGAGGGGGGGCTTCCTAAATCATGTAAATACTGGTAGTGAGCTATCTTTGCTGGGTTGGTCTCACCAGTCTACAGCATTTAACCTTTGACATGCACTGTGTTTGTTCTTTGTAGGAGGTGGGATGCTAGACCTGAGCATTGTTGAAATCCTACGTGTAGATGGTCACATTCGTGCCAATAGTCTGGACATTGGTGTTGGCAGTCAGCTAGCCGGTGCATCAGGAGGTAGTGGAGGAAGCATCCTCATCAACACTGGAGCTCTCACAGGTAACTAGTGGCTGTCACAGGTAACTAGTGGCTCTCACAGGTAACTAGTGGCTCTCACAGGTAACTATAGTGGCTCTCACAGGTAACTAGTGGCTCTCACAGGTAACTAGTGGCTCTCACAGGTAACTAGTGGCTGTCACAGGTAACTAGTGGCTCTCACAGGTAACTAGTGGCTGTCACAGGTAACTAGTGGCTGTCACAGGTAACTAGTGGCTGTCACAGGTAACTAGTGGCTGTCACAGGTAACTAGTGGCTGTCACAGGTAACTAGTGGCTCTCACAGGTAACTAGTGGCTGTCACAGGTAACTAGTGGCTCTCACAGGTAACTAGTGGCTGTCACAGGTAACTAGTGGCTCTCACAGGTAACTAGTGGCTGTCACAGGTAACTAGTGGCTCTCACAGGTAACTAGTGGCTCTCACAGGTAACTAGTGGCTCTCACAGGTAACTAGTGGCTCTCACAGGTAACTAGTGGCTGTCACAGGTAACTAGTGGCTGTCAAGAGTTTGCTTTTCTCGTGCAGAAACCTTGAGCCAGTTTACTAGAGTTGGTGATAGTTAACACTAGAGTTGGTGATGGTCAATGTAGATGCCACCAAAATGCTGGTCCCACCTTTGAAAAAGGTCCCGCCTTTGCGAAAGGTCCTTGTAGGCTCTCTGAATTTTCATGAGCTGCGAAGCTGAACAAGCCTATATACATGTAATAGTACCATCCATCCTATTCATATGTCACGCTGTCCACGTGAAATAAAAACCCTTATCTGAAATAAAAACCCTTATCTGAAATAAAAACCCTTATCTGAAATAAAAACCCTTATCTGAAATAAAAACCCTTATCTGAAATAAAACCCTTATCTGAAATAAAAACCCTTATCTGAAATAAAAACCCTTATCTGAAATAAAAACCCTTATCTGAAATAAAAACTCATATCTGAAATAAAAACCCTTATCTGAAATAAAAACCCTTATCTGAAATAAAAACCCTTATCTGAAATAAAAACCCTTATCTGAAATAAAACCCTTATCTGAAATAAAAACCCTTATCTGAAATAAAAACCCTTATCTGAAATAAAAACCCTTATCTGAAATAAAAACCCTTATCTGAAATAAAAACCCTTATCTGAAATAAAAACCCTTATCTGAAATAAAAACCCTTATCTGAAATAAAAACCCTTATCTGAAATAAAAACCCTTATCTGAAATAAAAACCCTTATCTGAAATAAAAACCTTTATCTGAAATAAAAACCCTTATCTGAAATAAAAACCCTTATCTGAAATAAAAACCCTTATCTATGTCTTCCATCTTAGGTGGACACACCGGTGGTATCCAGGCTATGGGAGGTTCTGGTGATGCCATTGCAGGTAGTGGCTCCGGAGGTCGTATCACCATCTATCACACCTCCAACATCACCCACGACTTCTACCAGGGAGCCTACCACACCCAGGGAGGTCCAGTGGGATCCTCTGCCGAGGCCGGTGCCTCTGGGACCTTCTACCTGCAGAATCTCCGCACCGGACTGACCACGCTCAGAGTGGACAATGCGGGCCGACGTCCCATCAACGATGAGATTGAGAACATTGGCCGGAGATTGGACATCAGCAATACCCCGTCTACGTACAGTAAAGCAGCCTCATACACTGCAGTATCTGGCATCACCGTATCCACCTCCAGTGCTGTCTACAACCTTCCCTACCCCTGGTACAACAATGTGCCCAATGATGGCTCCTCTTACCTCCTCCACTATCTTTTTGATCAGACTCTGAACGACAACATCTACCAGTATTTCATGACCTCCTCCGGCTCTACGACCATCACGGTGAATCTCCAAGCGGAGTACTTCATCAATACCATCAGGGTCTACCCGGTTTGTAGATACCCAACAAAGTTTGAGGTAAATTGACTTGTCTTCTGCTCAGAAAACATGTAGATTGACGGAAGGTTTTCACATTTCCTAATATTTCATTGTTTTAAGGCATTTAAAGAAGAATGAAACCCAGAGAAAATAGTTGGCTTATGTCTTTGGTTGATAAAAACAACCTACAATTACCCATGTGTAACTCACCTACGAGTTTCATAAAGAGGGAAAAATTTGGTCGAATTTGCGTTCCCTCAACCCGCCATGTTTTCCAAATTCACGGCAGGTCACTGCGGGGGGTATGACATAATGACGGGCAACCCCCGCATGGGCCCGGACGGACGTATCCCTACAAGTACACAACACATGTACAGTGTACATGTACATGTATACTGCGTGCAGTTTATACACTCGTGAGTATGAACGATGATGTACTGCCAGGCTTTTGGTTGTAATAATGACAGCGGAAAAAAAGCTAGGGGAATCTTTCCATGTAGTTCCTAACAAGGCCAAGAGACCTGAGTTGTTTGGGAAGTGGGCTGCGGCCATAAAAGTAGAACAATTTCTCAATGTCGACTACAAATATAGTCGAAATGACGTGATTTGTAGCAATCACTTCACGGAGGATTGGGAGGTTGACTTGCGGGCCAAACTCACCGGCTCAAAGCCGAGAAATATACTGAAAGAACATGCCGTTCCTTCAGTATTTTCACATCGACCAGCAGTGGCATCATGTTCATCGACAGCTTCACAAATTGCCGCATTGGAATCCAGAAAGATGAGTTAATTTTGATGTTTTTCCTGTATGATATGATCGACTTTTGATGTATGTTTTCGTTTCGGTCCAAGCGTGATTTTTCTCACATGCACGTTCTGCCTAGTCTTTCGCCCAGGCCACTTATCTGTAACTCATGGAGGGTAAACTCCATGGATATGCATGTATTGTACCAATTACCATGGAGGAAGAAGGGGGGATATACCATGGAGGAAGGAATACTTACCGTGCCTTATTTTTATTTGTGCTGCAACAAGAACATGGAGCTAGCTAGGCCTACTGATTTACACGTTATCGGAACGCGGCTCCAGTCGCCCACACTGTTTATTCCCTGGTCGCTGACCGCAACTCCTGTCCCCCCAGCGCTATTGTGTGCATAGCATATGCTGGGAGGTGCATGACCCCTGACCCCCACTAAGCTCCACACAGCTTCGCTAACGTGTACAACTGAAATCTCTCCAAAACATCGACCATCTCTTGAATCATTTCTCGTATTTTCCTATTAAAATTACGCGTGCTGAAACAAAAGCCGGACACAGTGGGCTCCCAGACATAGTTGTCGGACATTTATCAAACTCAGCCCCTGGTGTATAAGTTATTGTAGGCCTACTTGTTGAGCTGTTATAACAGGGCGCCATTCGGCGAAGATCAAGAAAACAGAGAACCAAAACGTATTGTACACGTGTACAGTAGTACATTACATGTAGTACACAACATGTACATGTACATTGTACACACGTACATGTACATGTACTGTACGTGCACTGTACAGTACATACATGTACATGTACGTGTACTGTCCGTGCAACGTATGCAATCAGGAAGCCGTGAAAGTGTTTGTAGATCAAGACTATACGCAATCCCCAAGCATAATTCAAATAATGACCAAAGCGAAAAACAATAAATCTGCAAAGGATTATAATGTTATTTTCTCACACATTGAGGTATAATTGTTTTTTAAATGTTGATTAATATTTGTAGTTTAAATTAAAATGATTGAACAAGCCTAACTGACCAATCAGACAGGGTCGTCTCCGCCGTGATGTCATACCCCCCGCAGTGACCTTCCGGGAATTTCGAAAGCATGGCGGGTTGAGGGAACGCGAATTCGACCACCGAATTCCATGATTTTTCCCTCTTTATGAAACTTGTAGGTGATTTGAACATGGGTAATTGTAGGTTGTTTTTATCAACCAAAGAGATAAGCCAGCTATTTTCTCTGGGTTTCATTCTTCTTTAAGCAGCAAACAAATGTAGAAGGTGGTGGCAATGCTGTGTCTCACTGAGGTGAGCAACCACCTGACAGAACAGACAGGCAAATGTAGAAGGTGGTGGCAATGCTGTGTCTCACTGAGGTGAGCAATCACCTGACAGAACAGACAGACAAATGTAGAAGGTGGTGGCAATGCCGTGTCTCACTGAGGTGAGCAATCACCTGACTGAACAGACAGACAAATGTAGAAGGTGGTGGCAATGCTGTGTCTCACTGAGGTGAGCAACCACCTGACAGAACAGACAGGCAAATGTAGAAGGTGGTGGCAATGCTGTGTCTCACTGAGGTGAGCAATCACCTGACAGAACAGACAGACAAATGTAGAAGGTGGTGGCAATGCCGTGTCTCACTGAGGTGAGCAATCACCTGACTGAACAGACAGACAAATGTAGAAGGTGGTGGCAATGCTGTGTCTCACTGAGGTGAGCAATCACCTGACAGAACAGACAGACAAATGTAGAAGGTGGTGGCAATGCTGTGTCTCACTGAAGTGAGCAACCACCTGACAGAACAGACAGACAAATGTAGAAGGTGGTGGCAATGCTGTGTCTCACTGAGGTGAGCAATCACCTGACAGAACAGACAGACAAATGTAGAAGGTGGTGGCAATGCCATGTCTCACTGAGGTGAGCAACCACCTGACAGAACAGACAGACAAATGTAGAAGGTGGTGGGAATGCCATGTCTCACTGAGGTGAGCAACCACCTGACAGAACAGACAGACAAATGTAGAAGGTGGTGGCAATGCTGTGTCTCACTGAGGTGAGCAACCACCTGACAGAACAGACAGACAAATGTAGAAGGTGGTGGCAATGCCATGTCTCACTGAGGTGAGCAACCACCTGACAGAACAGACAGATATATATGTATATATAGTTTATGGCAGTACCTCGACATGCTAAGGTTCCAGTTATTAAAGTGTTCACTGCTTATCTAAGAGACATGTATTTCCTTTCAAGGTGAAATCCTCACTGGCTGGTGTTGTATCAGATGTGACCAGTGACTATGTGCTGCCAAGTTCTTCCTGTGCCTATGGCTCATTCATTGACCTGCCAGTCCGATGGAATGCCACTGTATTGACCTTCAACCTGGCTACAACTAGAAGTGGAGGCTATGCTTATGCCGCAATGTCAGAGATAGAAGTCTACGTTGGCAGTGAGAATGTCTTTGACAGGTTTGCACATAACTTGTACCGATAACACATACCTTCAGCATATTCAAGGTCTACATGTGGTAACCTCTTTGTGCCAGTGCCCTTGACTGATGTACAAGAGTTTTAGAACAACGCGTCATTTACAAAGTGCTGGATAGCTCAGATGGAAGAGCACTGGTATGTTAATCCAGATGTCTCAGGTTCAAGTCCTGTTCCAATCAAAGTTTTCATTGCCAACTTTTCAATTTGTTCAAAAGTTCTCTGTCAGTTTGTTTGATTTTCAAAACTCATTGAAATAAATGAGAAATTGGCAAAGAAAGCTTTGACTGGACTGGGATTTGAACCCAAGACATCTGGTTTTGCGTACTACTGCTCTTCTCATCTGACCTATCCAGCCCTACGATGGTAGGCTCCCAAATAGTCAACTAGTCTTTGCTGGGTTGGGGGCACCAGTCAGAACCAATTCAACCATTAACTGTCGTATATTTCCAGGGATCACAATATGATGTCATTAGGATGTAGATTACATGTATATGGATATAGAAAACCCATGCAGACAAAGTTTTTGGAGAAGGAATATTGGTTGAAGAAGACCTATTGCAATGCATAACTACAAGCAGCATTATCATTTGGAATCATGCAGTCTATTGGTAACAGGCAGAGCTCACACTGTCCAAAACATTGAGCCACCAGCTGTTCTCAGAGCCATACATGTACTCAATCTCAAGACATTATACATGGTATCCCTGCATGTAAGTAAGTCACATTGAACTGTCCTTCTCTTTAGGTACAAGTATAGAGATACTGACAGCGCACGGACTTGGATTGAGCCAGAGACAGGCACCAACTCCTACCGATTTGATGAGCTGCATCTGACTGGGGGATCGCAGCTGGCTATCGTACCTGATGGTGACCTCACAACCGCTGTAGATGCCTACATTGGTGAATTCATCGGAGATACCTCAGGTAGAAGAGAATTACTTGGTTCTCATTCTTACCCTGTTACCAATGGTTACCCTGCAATGTAGTGTAATGCAGAGTTTGTGTTATTGAGATACTTGAGGAAACAGTATTTGTAGAGTGGAGTAGATGTATTTAAAGAGCTTCATATGAGAACAATCCTGACTATTACAGCACCCAATGGTGCATACACACATGCTGATGCCACTGTGGGGGGATAGGGTTGGGGCAAGGCTGAGATGGCAGAAGAAAGCCAAGATAACGAATGCTGAACGATGGGTAGAATTGTTCATTTGATTGGTTGCCCTTTGTCTTTGGGTGTTCTTGGTTCCAACCTTAGGATATATTTTTACGGATTTCTCTATATATTTACACTATTTGGGAAGGCCCCCATGTAAGGACTGGATAGTTTATCAGGTGGGAGAGTGCTGGTACACCAAACCAGATGCTTTAGTTCCAAACCTGGTTGAGTTAATTTATTTGGTCATGGAAAATTAACAAGAAATCCTCAATCAGGTTGTTTTCCTTTGTTTTCTTTAAAATAAAGTAAACACAAATATTCCAAACTACTTGCAGTCTCAGATAGCACAAATCTTACAAGTTGATAGGGTTAGGCACTTCAATCTCAGCAGGACCTTTCTCAAAGGCAGAGAAGTGTCTTTGATAAAGAGGAAGGTCATGCATGGATAGATACAGTCCTGTTGTTTTTTAAGGTTTGTGTAATTATGGATATTAAGTCAGTGATGTGTTACTTATTTTTAAAAAGAAACAAAGAAAAGGAAACTGACTCCTCAATTGATTACAAGCAAAACAATTTCACTCAGTAAAGTTTGAACCTTTATTATTTCTTCAAACTAACAGTGAGAATGAATGCGTTCATCTGAGGCAATCATTTGGAAGGTTTGTGGTGAAGCCATGTAATATCTCATTTTAGATGGAGTTTGTACACTGCCCAAAAGGTTGAGTTACATGGTGTCATTGCAAACCTTCCACTTGGTACTTCTACCATGCGAACCTTAAAATCTTATCTGAGCCAGCCATTTGTGATCTATAAAAGGGTTTTCTGCAAGTTGTTTGTTCACGGTGTTTGAGAGAGAAAAGTCCTGCTAGGATAGAACAATCATGCCCTTTTGTGTTTTGAGATTTCTTGAATTAAGTTTGAACTTTCAATTTCCCTAGGTAGTGAGAATGACACTATGAACATCTAAACCTTGAAAAAGGGGTGAAAATTACATTTCGCCGTGAAACTAAAAAGTCACTGTGAATTCACGGTGCATTTTACAGTGAATTCCCCGCGAAAATAATCTCCTCTCTGACCTGATAAGGACATCTTCAGGTCACTAAAGAGACCGTGAAAAAAACGTGAATATCTAGGGTGGCAAGCTCCAGGCTTGAGAGATGGCTAATACAATTACCAGTAGGGACCACCATCCAGCCCCATAGAGGTATGGTGTCATTGTAGCTGTCACTCCCAGATACTTCTAAAATTGCCTCTAGCCATTTACCACCAGGAATGTGGCCTTGGAGACCACTGGTGAAAACACCGTGAAAATGACTCGGCTAACTGTGTGCCATGAAATAGGGGTGAAAACACGGTGAATTTTCTTTTCACGGCTAAATGACATTTTCACCCCATTTTCACGGTTTAGATATTCATAGTGTGAATGCGTTCATCTTTCCTTGAGGAAATACTGTGCCAATCTCTTTTGGTTCCTGTCAGGTTTTCTGCATGTTGGTTATGCCCAAGACATTACAGTCAACATCACCCATCCAGACATTCCCTTCAGCTCACATATCTACGAGACGGGTCAGCTGAACATGCCTAGCAGAGCCTTCTTCAAAAATGTCGAGCTGAAAACTTCAGGAAAGGTCAGGGAAAAATCAATTATTTTAAAGCTTTATTTCCTTGTGATCTGTTGATCAAATTACAAATTTGACAAAAGGCAGTTCTGTAGGATTTGCTCTCTGTGATTATGAGGTATTCTTCATAATGTTACCAGCCTGTTTGAAGTTTTGGTTTTTAGCAGAACAAATTGATTTAGAGGACCTGGCCTTTTGTTTCTAGCAGACCCTTTCTCAGAAAGGTTCTGCAAGAATAAAAGAGTCAGATCCACTAACTTTGGAGCTTTAAAAGAAAACTTGGTCAAGTTTGTAAACACTTGTGACACTTGCGACATGTGATGATGCATTCATATGAATGATAGATTGAGGATCAAATTGAGCACTATCAATATCTATGTTACTGCTCTTCTCAGAGCCACGCTTATTATTGAGAGAGATAGTGCACTTGCATTTCATTCCCATAAACATTGTACACAAGATAGTTTAATTTTAGGAAAAGCCTATACATAATGGTGGGATAGCTCAGATGGTAGAGCCCTGGCACGTGTCCTGGGTTCAAATCCTCATCCAGTCTCATTTTCTTTGCCATCAACTACTTGTTTGAAATTTCCTGTTTACTTTCAAATGATAATGCATAGATGTTTCATTCTGCCGCTGTGTAGGTGACAGGGATTGAGGATTTGTATGTCTTTGATGGTGGCTATGTCTATGTGGATACCAATGGCAGCATTGGCGCCTATAGCGACCAGGGTGAGATACAGCTGTCATCCGTACATGTCCAGGACCGTGGCACCTTTGAGCTGTACTCCTATGACAAGCACATTGGCATGGACATCAACGTGACCAACATGACAGTAAGGGACTAAACAAAATCAATCAAAAAGAGACACGGGGGTAATAGGTTTGCAGTGACACCATGTAAATTCTCTTTTGTGAGTATGTGGGGTTCTGAAAACAATCGGAGGAATTCAATGTTTCAAACAGTATACTCTATTCGTCTTCAGGAGACTGGAGACGAGTTTGAGTCAAGTTCCTCCGGTTCTTTTCAGAACCACGCATACTCACAAAAGAGAGAATTGTACATGGTGCCACCGCAAACCTATTACTCCTGCTATTCTCACCATGAACACCTTCCAATGTCATTTAAAAAGAGACACATTGAGATGCTTGTTTGCAGCAAACCAAAGGCCTTTTCACACTGCACACCTATTTCCTCCTATCTCGTAGATATGTGAGCTGAAGGGAATGTCTGGATGGGAACTTCCTTCCATTTCTCAGGGTTTTATAACCCCAGGGATGATTCACACTACACTCATTTTCTCACTTGAGGGAAAATAATTTCCTGGGGATTTGCTGTGTCGATGCATACTTTTGGTCATTTTCCTGGAAATTTCAGTGATCTGAGTGTCATACCCAGCATGCACTGCCGGACTCGGTCACAGCACACAGCCCCGGGGTTACCTAGACCTGCCTTGGTTTGACAGTCAATCTGTCATTCCTCTTTTCTTGGGAAATAATCCCATTTTCCTGTGAAATTAACCTTGTGGTTAGCTTGCTAAACCCTGCTCCCAAGCAGGGGTGGCAAAAACCTGGGGTTCAGGTCAGGTCACTCCCGTAGCTAAAAAACCCTGGGGTTATAGTATACAATTACCTGAGGAACTACCGGGGTAAGCGACTAGTGCCAAAAGGTCCGTCTCTTTTTCCCGGGAATTTCCCAGGAGTTGGTTGTCGTATGAGAAGGCTCAGCAGCTTAGAATACATGCGCTCAAATAAAATACAAATAAAAAATAATTTAGTTAGCTTTTCCGCCGCTTCCAGGGAAGCGGAAAAGCTATATCTGTTGTTCAGCTTTTTTTTTTTCTTCTTCTTCTTCTCCCCCAAAGCCCATAGACAATGCACAGGGGTTTTGTAAGCACGACTTTAGTCATTGAACAGACTTGGATTTTTTTCAAACGTGGCAAATGCATAAAGCCCATGCTGAAATTGATCCTAAACGCCTTGATATCATCATGACGTCATCACGTGTCACGTGACCTTGCTTTAAAGGGGCAAATTTCAAAATCCATTAAAAGCAAAAGTACAAGTTCGTTTGGTTTCAACTTTGCACTGTATCTAAGTTGGGAAAAGGCGTATCCAAAAATTGCCATCAATTGACCGTGACGTCATCTCATGAATATTTATGAGGTCATGAACTTTTCAGATTTTCACATTGAAATGAGCATATTTGGCCAACGGAGCGAGATTTTTTTCATTTTTTCTTTGATATCTATTGGGGACATGGTTTAGAAACACCTTCCGGAGCCAAAATGTCGTTACGCAATCATGACGTCATCAAAATGTGTGATTTTAAAACACATATAAGGCATTGACCGATCATCTCGAAATTTGGTATGTAGTTAGCTATCGTGCTAGACATTCCAAATCTAAAGTTTGGAACCGAAGGACCATTGTTTATATTTTTTATGAATTTTTGAATACCACACTCGAGTCCCATAGGCTTTGTGCACAAAATATGTACATGCGTTTTGGAGTAGGAATGGGGCTATTCTATGACTTGTTAAAAACAGAAGCGGAAAAGCTCTATGCTCTGTTTCACAACAGACATATATTTCTCGTTTTTATTAATTTTCTTCTTAAAAGACTATGCCTTGGTAAGACTAGAGACTTCATCTATGTCTTTTCGGAAGACAATTCCAGGAACTGACTGCGCTATGGATGAATGTCCTACTTGTTGAGGACTGTTCTAGAAGATAGTACTGTCAAGGGTGTTTGGCTGAATCCATTGTCTCTTCTATTATGTCATAACTGTGGCTCTTCTGATAAGGTAGAGGGAGAGGAATAATCATGTCCATGGGATACAGTGTACATGTTTGTATGAATCATGTAGAGAGCTGGCAAGGCTGCCACCTGATGTCATGTGATGTAGAGACCTGATGTGCAAGTGTTGATCATAGGTAGGAGTGTGGTTTATTGACTTGTGCTTGAGTAGTTCCATGACTTTGGTTTTTGTGAAAGGTATATGGCGGTGGTTTCTTCAAGTCCAATGACCGGTTCAACCTGACGGCTGCACACCTTGTGGCCGTGTACTCAGGTGGGGAGATCAATCTTGATCACGGGGGCTACATCACCAAAGAGGTCAGAGGTCAAGGCTACGAACCCTCAGAAGGCCCCGGCCAAGGATATGGTATGAGCATTTCCAGAACTGTTCCCTTCCTTGCTTTACAGGATTCAGCTATTAGCTAGTCAGTCAGGCCACAAGTCCTTAGTCTTCAGTTTCATCTAATTATCCACTATGAGTCATCTCAAAATGGCTGTTTCATAGATAGGCCCTATAACATGATATTTACATCGAGGAGAATGTACCAGTAATTCAATAAGGGTTTGCCCTGCTTGACATAATAAGCACATAGTGCTCAGTGCTTTGCCCGATGCCTGACAAACAAAAGAAATTGACAAACAGTACAATTGCTTTAAATGCAGCCATCTTTCAGTAACTCTGAAATCCCTTAAAGTGTGGAGGCTCTGACCTTTTGATCCAAGCAAAACATTTCTCAAAGGCATTGGAAGGTCCTGCTTGGATCGTCAGACATTCCACATTGTTTAGTTTTGCATGTTGGTCATTTAAGATTGCTACATTTTCTTATACTTCTTCAATTCTAAAATTCTTCCACTGACTCCTTTGGTCTATTCAGGCAGTTCAAGTGGCAGTAGTGGTGGTGGACATGGTGGTAGTGGAGGGCGTGGTTATGGACAATACCTAGTAGGCCTGGCCTATGGGTCCATATACAACCCAGTGGACTATGGAAGTACTGGCGGTTATGGACAACAGTATGGTGAGTATGGCCAACCACATTGGTAGTCAGACATTGTGCCCAAGTGACAGATGCATTATATTATTATTCTGGTTGATCAATATACCAAATTTACATTCACATGACATGGCTGACTGGACAGGGTTACAAGTTAATTTTTTTAAAAAGAATGAAAAAATTAATCTGTACATGAATCAAATGCAGATAAGTTATGTGACTCATTACAGTAAGAGATTCATTACAAAATTCCATTGTGATTGGAGCATAAATGTGATTGAATGAGTGTTTGCCTATCCCTTGTATTCAGCACCATAGGCTAAGTGTTTTACCCAATGACCAGAGCCGCTTGAAGTGTGAAAATCTGCTAAGCAGGAAATGTCTTTCTCATGTATACAGGTTTACAAACTGCAATGTGACGTGATGTCAATTGCTTTTGATTTGTATTCTTCTTTACCTTGAAATGGTAGTAAAGTTTGGGTAGGCAAGGGGATCCTGTGGCTCATGGTTTTTTGTGCTGAAGCAAATGTTGGTTTAAGTAGCTTAAGTAGCTTTATGAAATTGGCCCAAGCTTGCATATAATCACATTCATGTATGTTTGTATAGTGTTCCTTGCAGGAACATTTTGCCAGGATCCACATATTTGTTTAGAGTTGTGCAATTTGGCTTATTCAAGTTAGTCAACCTTTTTGCAAGATTTTTGTATGGATTTTAGTTTGTATGGCAGTGTGTGCAACTGTCAGTCATTATTCAGATACTGTATGTGTTGTTGAAATTTGCCCTTCCCAACATATACCCCCTGTACATGCACAGTATAGTCATGCACAGTGCTTTGCCTAATTTCCCCAGAACCACAGTCCAAAGTGAATAATGAGAGTGTATAAAAGAGCAATTCGTCAAACAGTCTGTCCCTATAACGCTTAAAAAAGACATGTATTTTTCTTTTTTACTTTGAGAAAGGTCCTACTTGGTTTTAAACACAAGACCTAAATGTTTGATAATTGTTATCATATAACTCAGTGAGCAGTTTGAGACACATCCATATTACTTTTGAAGACATGCAAAGTGATAGAACAGAAACTGATGCAATGAGAATAAGATGAGAACACCTAAATTTGGGCAGCAACTACATGTAAGGTAAAAGTGGAAAATCTATGAACGCCATGCATTTTAAATCTTGGTCTTTCATTTGACCCTTCATGTAGGTGAGCTGTACTTTGGGGACAACGCGTACAAGAATGTTGCAGTGCGTCGTGGGATTGGTGGGCGTGGTGGAGGTGCTTTGATGATCACAACACGTCACATGATCCTGGATGGTGTCATTTCAGCCAATGGGGAAACACCAGACAGTACGCATAGTGTACATGCAGGTGAGTGCGTGGCACACAACATTCATTTGTTTTCTTCGTTTGTTTTTTTCATTTGTACTTTTATTGTTTCTTTGATTATTTGTTTGGTCTGTCTGTTTGTCTGTCTGGCTGTTCATTTGTTTGTTTGTTGTTTTCACTTGTTTGTTTGTTATTGGTACATTTGCTCATGTTTTTCTGTCCGTTTATTTCTTTGTGCCATCGTTCATTTCTTTGTGCCATCGTTCATTTGTTGGTTTCTATTCTTTCCTTTGCAAGTTTATTTGTACTTTTTCATTTGTGCATCATTTCATTTGTAAGTTTACTCATTCAATACATGCAGTTCATTTGTTTACTCTTTAGTTTGTTTATTAGTTTGTTGTTTGCCAGTTCATTCATTAGTTCATAGGGGTGGTTGTTTCTTTGTTAATTTGGTTATTAGCTTGCCTGTTTCTTTGTCCGCTCATTAGCCAGGGGTTGCCTCCACCCCAAGCAATGATACTTGACTATTTGTAAGGCCGCCATCTAAGCTATCTATAGCTAAGTCTTCTATAGCTCACATGGTATGAGTACTGGGGTTGATTTCACAAAGCCTTACGATGCATCGTAACTCGACTTACGACTGATAACCAATCGTAAGTTGTGATAGGCTGTATGGTTTCCGTGCATTACTTATCGTCTTGCAATTGATCGTAAGTTACGATGAGTTTGGTGAAATTGACTACAGGTACATTAAGCCAGAAGCCAGGGGCAAATTCCAGGTCCTGTCCATTTTTCTTTCCTCTTTCTTTTTAAAAGAATACAAAGGCTAAGTCAGTATCTAAGTTTTGTCTTTGGATAACCTTGTTGATGTGTAGGTGGTGGCTCTGGTGGCAGTGTGTGGATAGACTGTGAGGAGATAGATGGATATGGCCATGTGTCTGCTGATGGTGGGAGTGGACGCAATAATGGAGGAGGTGGGGCAGGAGGCAGGGTGGCTGTCTACCATCAAACAATCCGTAACTTCAATGGCACCATATCAGCTGGAGGAGGTAAGAACAGGGACACCAGAGGGACTGGAATGCACTTTCCTTAACAAATCCCTGAAAGCTACTTACCCTGTGACACTATGAACATCTAAACCGTGAAAATGGGGTGAAAATGTCATTTAGCCGTGAAAAGAAAATTCGTCATGTTTTCACCCCTATTTCATGGCACACAGAATTAGCCAAGTCATTTTCAAGGTGTTTTCACCAGTGGTCTCCAAGGCCATATTCCTGGTGGTAAATGACTAGAAGCAATTTAGAAGTATCTGGGAGTGACAGTTACAAGGACACCATTCGGTACCTCTGTGGGGGCTGGTAGTCCCTACTGGTAATTGAATTAGCCATCCCTCAAGGCTGGAGCTTGCCACCCTAGATATTCACAGTTTTTTCACAGTCTCTTTAGTGACCTGAAGATGTCCTTATTAGGTCTGAGAGTCAATTATTGTCACAGTGAATTCACTGTAAAATGCACCGTGAAATCACAGTGACTTTTTAGTTTCACGGCGAAATGACATTTTCACCCCTCTTTCATGGTTTAGATGTTCATAGTGTGAACATCCAAACCCTGAGAGTAGGCTGGAAAATGTCAGGTTGCCGTGAAAAGAACATTGTCCATGCTCAAAAGTGCTGCATCAGCTTTTCATGGTGAATTCACCAGTGTGTTTTATTCAAGGCCACATTCTTGGTGGTAAATGGCTGCAATGCACAAGCCTGTGGTGTACAATTCCACAGACTAGACCAAACTGCCTGGCAGATGAGTTGTGCGGTGATTTTGAGATGAGGTGAAATGTTCAGGGTGAATTCACTTTAAAAGGGTCCATGAAATCACTAGGAATTTGTTTTTGTCATGGTTAAGATTTTCATAGTGTTATCTTATATCGATTGGTAATAAGTTCCAAAGATCGGAGTGGGCCTGTGCATGCCAAAGCCCATTCCCCAAAGATTTGTACTATGACTCATGACCTAAAACCCTCACCCAATGAATCACACTTCGACCTAAACTAAACTTTTGTGACTTGTGACTTGTGGGCCTTTCTGATTCTTGTGCATGCTAAGAGTGCAATACTAGATAGTGGCTTTTGGTTATGAGAGCTGATCAAATGTTGTTTTTCCTCAATGGTTTACTTGACTATCTTATTTGATACACAGTAGGAGTAGGCCCATTACTTCTAAATGTGATCCAGGAAAACTGTCAAAAACTAGGAAATGTGTTTGCAATTCAGTTTTAGATATAATGGTGACTCATGGCTTGGATTCAAGATTCAACCTCAGGACTCAGACTCATGGACTCGGGACAGACTTGGAATCTATTTTGTGACCTAAAGACAAGTCTTATGTATGGCAACAGAAGTGACCATTCTTCATTATATGGATCTGTGTTTTGGTGCAGGTGCTAGTAACTATGAGGTTGGTGGTGCTGGTACTGTCTACATAGAGCAGTACAGAGACATTGTCAATGACTCCTACACCAATGACACACGACTGACCCTTCACAAGACCCTTCGCATTAACAACAATGGCCGGCCCTACCCACACGCCGCTACCTATAGCCACGGAGACTTGCGCAACCTGCTGGAGGGACAGTACGATGATATCAGTCAGGCTGGTGGTATCACATGGTTGTGGCATTCCTCCCATACCTATGACTTTGATGAGGTAAGTCTCAGTAATCCATCACTCACCAAAACCACATTTTTTCCCCATAGATGTGTCATGCAACTTTCTTTGCAGTCTCTTTGTATTGGTGCAAATCATGGGCTTTAACCACGAATGATGAAAAGCATATTGATACAATTAAAAAGGGGTTGTATAGATGGCTGGTAAGATCTCAAAAATGAGGAGAGCCTGACTTTTTGATCCTAGCAGGACCTGCCTTCAAGGCTTTCTGCCTCCAAGGTTTTTTGCCTTTGAGAAAGGTCCTGCTTGGATCCAAGCGTCAGGCCCTCCTAATTGTTGATATTTGCATATTGGTCATTTTGGTCTGTAAGCAGTTTGTAAGACTTTTGCATATCATGGCTGGGAAGAGATTCCTGTCAGGAAAATGAACCAACAGCTACGTGTTGGAAAAAATGGATCTGGCATGGCATTGCCGAAGACCATCTGAAGCAGGAAGGTGCAGTTATTTTGGCCATGTGGTTAGGGAAGACATCAGGGTAGAAATACTGGTACATATCTTGAGGTTGCATGAAGTCAAACTCTGCAAAAACGGAGACCAGGACTGCAAAGGACATCCTACCTGTCCTATATTCAGAATCTGCTGGGGGACACTAACAACTGGCTGAATCTAGATGTCATTACAGAAGCTTTGCAGCCGAATGAATGATGACACATCATACAAGGGGCTGTGGGGCTGCAGCAGAGGACATGTAATATCATCATGGACACAGGACATCATTTCATGGGTGTGGAGGTGCAATGACTGCAGCCACAAACCTGGTGCATGACAGTGAAAGAATGGCAGACTCATCAAAGACAACAGCAGTGCCTCTGGGCTTTACTAGACCATACTGTAGAGAGATGATGACATTGTGTTGTTTGCAATGTAATTCAATGAGGGCTAGCCTTACTAAATGTACATGTGTAATCAGCACTGTTTGCACATTTTCAAACCCGCAACTCCTGGTTTCTAAACTTTCTAGTGCAGATATTTTTACCACTGGACAAGCGAGCTGGACAAGGTCTTGTGGTGGATTCAAATCTGTATAACAGCATGCTTCGTGTTGTATCATAGATAAAAAACGATTTTGTTTCCAGGTGAATGTAATTCAGTGAGGGTTTATGCTACCCTGGTACCTCATGCATATTCAGCACTGTATGCACAGCACAGTGGAACGTCGCTATAACAAACATCCTGGGATCCATGAAAATTGTTTAGTATAAGCGGTCGTTTGTTATAGCAGTTATGGCCACATATTTTGTACTCAAAAATTGGGAGCCAAAGGGCATGTTCATTATAGCCGAATGTTTGGTATATCAGTGTTCGTTATGGCGACATTCCACTGTACTTCTGTTCAGTTGCCTGTTTGAAAAAGCAGGATTCAGTCCCGAGCAGGATTCAAACCTGTGACTTTGGCTTTCAAGTGCAGATGTCTCACCCACTTAACCACAACAAAATATCAAGTAAGTCAAGTATATCTGAGGTAGATTAATCTATCTGTATTTCACTCATTACAGGTCCATGTTCACGGCAAGGCCCACGTTGCTATCTTGAGCAACACGTCATCCGATGAGGTCCAGGTACGAGGTGGTCAGCTGTTTGGTGATCGCTCTGCTGTACTTCACATTGGTCAGGGACAAACCTTTGGCTTTGACTGGGTGGACATCTACTTTGCTGCTAATGTCATGCTCTATAGGTACGTTCATCTTGTTCATTTCATCTCATTTCATTCCACAGTAAATTTGTTGTGAAATTTGGTAAAGAACTAGATAACAATGGTGTTATGACTTGCTACAGCCATTAGGGTTTTACACCATGGTGCAAAGTGAACAACAACATACATGAAGGAGACTAAACTAAGCTATGACTTCTTCTTCTTGAGTCCTTTCTCTCAATTAAACGTGACCTACGTATCAGATACTGGACGCAGGTGACCCCATTAGGTGTGAGTGTAGCAAGGTCAGCTTGGGTACAGAGATTGGGCAGAGGTGGGCATTCCAGGAGATGACTCATGGTCTCCTCTCTACATTCACATACTGATTGACCTTCATTGTTGAAACCCCACTTTGCCATTAGGGCTTTGCAACGGCCAACTCCAGCACGTAGACGATTGAGACACAGCCAGAATGGCTGAGTGCTGTGTACAAGTGATAGACTAGAATGTACCAAATGACATTTATGGCCAGACGCACTCAGGGAAATAAAAAGAATGTATGACATGTAGGGCAAATGAGGTCATCTGAATACAGTTAAGCATGTCATGATGACAGCTGTACAGACATGACAGATAGATAGATGGGATGAACTGTGCTATAACGTAGGCTTGTTTAGTTTCTTGAATTAGCTCACTAAAAAAAATGGTCTGGACCGGATTTGAACCCAGTCCACAGGGTTGATGTACCAGCACTCAACCTCCTGAGTATATACATTGTAGCCCTTAGATGGGACTGTCCCAGTTAGTCAACTATCTTTGCTGGGGTGGGGGGGGGGGCCAGTCAGAAGCATTAACTACTGTATATTTGAGGGATCACACCCTCATTTCCATTCAGAGGCAAACAACAATTGAATTTCTTTCCATTATCTGACTAGGATGATAAAGTCATTCCTTTGACTTCAGATCCCTGTTCTGCCTGTGTGAAACTGAAAGGACCTGCAGCCGATTTCACAAAACTTCAATTGTTTCGTACGCAACATTTTGTTGCGTAAATGCATCATTTTGTTGCGTAAACGCATCATTTTGCTGCCTTTTCTAAGTAGTGCACAAAAGAGTCATTGTGGCGCACGACTTACCCCCGGTATGCAACATTTGTACGTTGCGTAACTTACCCAACTTTTTTAAAAATTGGCTGCTGCTATGATTGAAATGTCAGGCCGTCTATATTTTTCAGATTTGCATTTTGGTCATTTAAGTCAGTAAGGAGTTTGTAATTCTTTTGTGTGTAACTTGAAGTAAAAGACAAATTCTGTGTCTGTTCAGGTATGGCCAGCTGGAGTTACCACCACGTCTAAGCATGCGTGATATTTGGATGGAGATCAATGGCACCTTGGCTGATGTGGGTGACTTCACCATAGACAGTGGGGGCGCCCTATACATGTGGTCCTACGGCAACTCGCGCAACCAGCCTCAGGGCCAGTACGTGTGCGTGAATATGACGGTGCGCTCGGACGGCAAGCTGGCGATGCTGACAGTGAAGGATGAGAGTGAATTCACGCTGACTGCTGACTGGTTTGTGGTGAATGCTGGGGGCTATGTCCGCACTAACCAACTACATGTCATTGCCGATGATCTGACCATTGATGTAGCAGGTAAGCATTTATCATAGAGGAATCCCCAAACTATATGGATTCATTTGCTTTTGCCATAGCAGGGTTTGACTGGAACTTTGTTTTCAACCGGCTCGCTTACATTTGTTCCAGTCATACACATTTCAATGTGATCTTTGTTGCATTAGAGAGGTTTCGCACATGAATGGATATGCATACGCATACGTTTAGCTATCCTAAGCCGTTAGCGACCATTCCGCCATTTTGAAATACGGTCATATCAGTGGCAATATTAGCAATCCCAAAGCTATGTAAAAAAATTTCTAAAAGAAGTCTAATCCTGACACCATACACCCGCGTTTTGATACCCTATTGAGACTAATCTGTTCATATTTCAAGTTTTGAAAATGGCCCGTACATATTCAGCAATTACTCTTTTCTGGACAACACCATCCATATTGACAAAAAAAGTAAAGACGATTTACTGTAAGTTTCTTCCTTACGTCTAGCAAGCGTGATATCCATGTTGTCCACACATTTAGCAAATAGTAAGAAGTTTATGGCTTCATAATTGATGAAGTATCCGTTGCATTAACTGTATCCGTTGGCTTGTGATTCCCTAGGTGACTTCCATGCAGATTTCAGTGGCTATGGCTTAGGAGAAGGTGATGGGGATGGTTTTGGGCAAGAGGACAATCAGCGTGGAGGTGGCGGTGGTGGACATGGTGGACGTGGTGGAGTATCCAGTCGAGGCGTCTTCTCTGCAGATGCTTATGGATCCACGTACCTTCCTAGAGACATGGGGAGTGGAGGAGGAGTAGGGGACACTCATGCTGGTGGAAGGGGAGGAGGTATGTTTGAACACTTGAGGATAGAAAGCCTTTCATTACTTCACGCTGGTCCCTCCGAAATCAGAGCTCCGTTGGTTTGACTATGCGACGGGGCCCTCCGAATCTGGGCACCACCATTGTACACATTTTTCAGCTAAGAACAAAGCAATATGAATCATGACAAAGACCCTTTTTGACACAAGTTGCAACATGAATTGCAAGATTAGCAGTAATTGTGCAATTGTGGGACCTTTTCTGTGGACAATCGAGGGATAAAAATGACTAGGAATTTTGAAATTTTAAAAATGTTTGTATACTTTGAAAAATAATTTCCAACATTTCAGAAGCTTTTGAGAATGGTCCTGCTAGGATTGAAACTTCTATAATTTTGGTCATTTAAGTCAGTGAGGAGTTTGGAGGAAAACTTTGTATTACTTTGAAATGGCATTTAGTTCATGGCTTGAGTTATTATCACTGTTTCTACCAAAGGGACCCTGCTCCTGGAAATTGCTGATGACCTCAGAGTTGAAGGTCGTCTCCATGCCAACGGGGAGATGAGCCATGGCAGCTCTGGGGCTGGTGCAGGAGGCAGCATTCTGGCCTATGTGGGTCATCTGGATGGAGGTGGCTCCATTGAAACAAGTGGCGGACACGGTGAGCCATGTGTACATAGCCTGGGGTCCATACCAAGTAACCATAGCCTGGGGTCCATACTAAGCAACCATAGCCTGGGCCCATACCAAGCCACCATAGCCTGGGGTCCATACCAAGAAGCCATAGCCTGGGGTCCATACCAAGCAACCATAGCCTGGGGTCCATACCAAGAAGCCATAGCCTGGGGTCCATACCAAGCAACCATAGCCTGGGGTCCATACCAAGCAACCATAGCCTGGGGTCCATACCAAGCAACCATAGCCTGGGGTCCATACCAAGTAACCATAGCCTGGGGTCCATACCAAGCAACCATAGCCTGGGGTCCATACTAAGCAACCATAGCCTTGGATCCATACTAAGCAACCATAGCCTTGGATCCATACAAAGCAACCATAGCCTTGGATCTATACCAAGCAACCATAGCTTGGGATCCGTACCAAGCAACCATATCCTTGGATCCATACTAAGCAACCATAGCATAGGGTCAATATCAAGCAACCATAGCCTGGAGTCAATACCAATGAATCGTACCCTGGGGTCAATATGAAGCAACCATAGCCTGGGATTCATATCCATCAACCATAGGCTGGGGTCCATATCCAGCAACCGTAACCTGGGATACATACCAAGTACTGTAGCCTGGGGTCCATATCCAGCAACCATAGCCTGGGATACATACCAAGTAGCCTGGGGTCCATATCCAGCAACAATAGCCTTGGGTCAATATCAAGCGACCATAATAGCCTGGGGTCCATATCCAGCAACCATAGCCTGGGGTCCATATTAAACAACCATAGCCTGGGGTCCATACCAAGCAACCATAGTTTGGGGTCCATACCAAGCAACCATAGCCTAGGGTCCATACCAAACGACCATAACCTAGGGTCCATACCAAGCAACCATAGCCTGGGGTCCATACCAAGCAACCATAGTCTGGGGTCCATACCAAGCAACCATAGCCTGGGCCCATACCAAGCCACCATAGCCTGGGGTCCATACCAAGAAGCCATAGCCTAGGGTCCATACCAAGTAACCGTTGTCTGGTGTTTATACCCAGCAACCATAGCCTAGTGTCCATACCAAGTAACTATAGTCTTGTGTCCAATCCCAGAATTAAAGAATTCCAGTCCATTCCTCAAGGTCTAGGTTTTATGTAATGTTAATAATTAATTGGCTTTTTGTTTGTTCTGAACTAGGCTCAACCTATGGTGGTGGTGGTTCAGGCGGTCGGATAGCCATCTACTACACCTTCTACAACTACATTGGGCTGTTCCATACCCAGGGTGGGGATGGCCCCGATCATGAGGCTGCCTCTGGCACTGTGTACCTGGAAGGGGACTTGGGTGCAAACCAAGCCCCATACCGTAAGCTCATTGTGGACAATGAGCGTCCGTCCAGCGGCCAGTCAGAGATTGCCAAATACTTGGTGCTGCCTCTGGATAGTGTGGATAGTGGAGGGGTGCAGGACTATTACACATATGGAGGCATTCGCATACTTACAGATGGTGCACCATACCGTACCTCATCCAATTATTACTACAGTGTCAGTCGAATGTTCTCAGGCACTGGCATGGATGGGAGCTTCTATTTGACGTCCCACCGAACACCCACAGTAGAAATACTCAGTTCTCACAATTCCATCTATGTGTACGCTTTGCGGATCTACCCACAGTGCAGGTAGGTAGAGTTAGATTTAAGTCATAAGATATTCATTCAAAGTTCAAGTCCTTAGTCATCCAGGTGAAGTCCGAGCCACACATGTGTGTAAACACTTTCCCAGGTTTAGACAGTTGTCTTGAATAGCATTTACATGTACTTCTCCCATAGTATATTGAACAAAATGGTCAAGTAAACCATTGAAACCAAAGAATTGTTTCCAGCGATTGTGGTCTTTACGGTATGATTTTTGTCACCGAGTCACAAGTCATGCAAGTTGAGTCTGAGGTCAAGTCCCGGAAAACCTAAAGAAATAGCTTGTGATTTGTGGGTGAATTTGAAAGTTAAAGGCCTAATACAACATTGGGAAGATTGGAAAACATCGATGTCCATAGATTTGTAAAGGTTCTGTAAAAAGTTTGTAAAGGTCCATAAGTTAGCTCTCAATAAGTGCTCAAGTAATGACCCAATGAAATCAGCTTCCTTCAAGTGTTATTCTTTCTTGGAAGGTTTATTGGTCTTTAACTTGACTTTTTTTCTCTCACAATCAAGCCATCCAACGGATTTCTACATTAGTAGTCGCCTTGGAAGTCTTTACACATACCACACCAGGGGCTTTGTGGATGTCAGTGGATGCAGGACGCAGCAGGAGCCAAACCAATATTCTCTGGTGCTCATTGAGTCAAATGTCAACAAGGTGATAATAATTGGTCTCTATTCATTTGTCCATTTTAGAAAGAGCCACTTAATTCTTCTTCTGCTGTCTCACTACAGATGGTTACACTTTACTGCCTGCCCTTTCATTTGATCTCTCCCTAGTCTGTCTATCAGCTTTCCTTCTTTGATCCCTTCCCTACTGCTTGTCCTTCCCTTGTATCTCACCCTGATCTGTCTACCAGCTTTCCTTCTTTGATCCCTTCCCTACTGCTTGCTCTTCACTTTGATCTCTCTCTCTAGTCTGTCTACCAGCTTTCCTCCTTTGATCCCTTCCCTACTGCCTGCCCTTCCCTTTGATCTCACCCTGGTCTGTCTACCAGCTTTCCTCCTTTGATCCCTTCCATACTGCCTGCCCTTTCCTTTGATCTCACCCTGGTCTGTCTACCAGCTTTCCTCCTTTGATCTCTTCCATACTGCTTGCCCTTCCGTTTGATCTCACCCTGGTCTGTCTATCAGCTTTCTTCCTTTGATCCCTTCCATACTGCTTGCCCTTCCCTTTGATCTCACCCTGGTCTGTCTACCAGCTTTCCTCCTTTGATCCCTTCCATTCTGCCTGCCCATCACTTTGATCTCTCTCCAATCTGTCTACCAGCTCTCCCCTTTTCCTCTATTTTGTCATCCATATTCATGCCTCTCCCTTTCCTTTCAGTTCATGTTCTTGCCATAATTTGAGAATACATCCTGCATTGTATTCAAAATTTCAGAAGATTGATATCTACTGCTACCGGTACATAACTTCCAGATTGAGGTTAGATATGTGTATTTTTTTCACACAGTTTTTTGTTGTTATGATTGACCAATTTGTTCTGCAGATTGCCATAGACCTGAGAGCACATGGCACCTATGCTGCTATGAACAAAGTAGAGATCCTCATGTCACGTGACCCAACCAACTTCTTCAGCAAAATTCTTCCACGAGCTCCTGTTTCCCCAACAACCGTCATCCTGGCTGAAAATGAGGCGGATCACAGATATGAACTGGATGAGGTAATCACTGAAACATCAAATATCATCTGACATAAGGCAGAGCACACACTGCCCTAACTTAGAGCAGCTCTCATTCTCACAAGCAATCATGCACGTGGTGATTCTATGAAGGTTTTTTCTTTCTCTTTAGTAAATCATTTAGCAATGATTTGCATGTAAGTTTGTTTTCCCTCTGGTGCACTACACCGATCCAGTACGCCGCACTCCTTGACAAATTGACCAATCACAACGTGCGATTTAAGGTCCGACAAATTGCCACCATTTTGTCGGACATAGCGTTATGAATTTAGTATTCTTTACTACACACTTTTCGTTGTGTTTACTTTTGTTTTGTATGTACCAGGCAATTTCTTTGCAAACCCTATCGTTTTATCCTTTACCATGGTCAAGCGGTGCTTAAATTTTCATTTTAATTCACGATACCCTGGCAAGAGAAATGTACATTTTTGTCCTTTTCCAAAACAAAAGTCCAATGGAGAAAAGTGTTTTTGGTGGTTGCAGGCGTGCAGTGGACGCGCACAGCGTGTGGGTGATCGTGACACGTTGTGCGCGGTTGCTTGGCTGTTGCTATGGTGGGTGTGGACTACTGGATATGTGTATTCAGGCCATTGTTACTCTTTGAAGGAAAGTAATGGTCAAACTTATCACAAGTTTGTTCCCAAAGGACCAATTGAAACTTTGTCTGTTCTGCAGAAGTGGATCTAGGGTGTTTTGATAAAAAATCAATTATATACCGGGTACATAAATTATAAACCATATACCAAGGAATTCAATTACCAGTAGGGACCACCAGCCCCCATAGAGGTACTGTATTGTGTCCTTGTACCTGTCACTCCCATATACTTCTAAATTGCCTCTAGCCATTTATCACCAGGAATGTGGCCATGGAGACCACTGGTGAAAACACTGTGAAAATGACTTGGCTAACTGTGTGCCATGCAAAAGGGGTGAAAACACGGTGAATTTTCTTTTCACTGCTAAATGACCCCATTTTCACCCCATTTTCACCATTTAGATGTTCATAGTGATAGACCAAGTGTTTTGAAATTAATTTCCTGGCCGCAATGTTAATCAATATTTCAAAGTGATCCATGTTTCTCCTTCATACACTAGGATTCACTATGAAATCCCTCAAGGCTGGAGCTTCCCACCCTAGATATTCACGTTTTTTTCACGGTCTCATTAGTGACCTGGAGATGTCCTTAGAGAGGCGATTAGTTTCACGGTGAATTCACTGTAAAATGCACCATGAAATCACAGTGACTTTTTAGTTTCACTGCGAAATGACATTTTCATCCCTTTTTTCACGGTTTAGATGTTCATATGTAGTGTATGCTTCGCTGACATCTGTATACCATTTCACGTACATTATGATTCATCTGTTTGAAGTATCTAATTTATTGAATGATGCCAATAGAGGGTGCTATATCACTGCTCCTGCTTGGGGGAGGTCTGTGCGTGTGTTTTTCTAAACATGCAATCAGGCTAAGCACTGAGCATACAGGCTAAGCACTGAGCATACAGGCTAAGCACTGAGCATACAGGCCAGGCACTGAGCATACAGGCTAAGCACTGAGCATACAGGCTAGGCACTGGGTATACAGGCTAAGCACTGAGCATACAGGCTAAGCACTGAGCATACAGGCTAGGCACTGAGCATACAGGCTAAGCACTGAGCATACAGACTAAGCACTGAGCATACAGGCTAGGCACTGAGCATACAGACTAAGCACTGAGCATACAGGCTAAGCACTGAGCATACAGGCTAAGCACAGCATACAGGCTAAGCACTGAGCATACAGGCTAAGCACTGAGCATACAGGCTAGGCACTGAGCATACAGGCTAAGCACTGAGCATACAGACTAAGCACTGGGTATACAGGCTAAGCACTGAGCATACAGGCTAAGCACTGAGCATACAGGCTAAGCACTGGGCATACAGGCTAAGCACTGAGCATACAGGCTAAGCACTGGGCATACAGGCTAAGCACTGAGCATACAGGCTAAGCACTGAGCATACAGGCTAAGCACTGAGCATACAGGCTAAGCACTGAGCATACAGGCTAGGCACTGAGTATACAGGCTAAGCACTGAGCATACAGGCTAAGCACTGAGCATACAGACTAAGCACTGAGCATACAGGCTAAGCACTGAGCATACAGGCTAAGCACTGAGCATACAGGCTAGGCACTGAGTATACAGGCTAAGCACTGAGCATACAGGCTAAGCACTGAGCATACAGGCTAGGCACTGAGCATACAGGCTAAGCACTGAGCATACAGGCTAAGCACTGAGCATACAGGCTAAGCACTGAGCATACAGGCTAAGCACTGAGCATACAGGCTAGGCACTGAGCATACAGGATAGGCACTGAGCATACAGGCTAAGCACTGAGCATACAGGCTAAGCACTGAGCATACAGGCTAAGCACTGAGCATACAGGCTAAGCACTGAGCATACAGGCTAGGCACTGAGCATACAGACTAAGCACTGAGCATACAGGCTAAGCACTGAGCATACAGGCTAAGCACTGAGCATACAGGCTAAGCACTGAGCATACAGGCTAAGCACTGAGCATACAGACTAGGCACTGAGCATACAGGCTAAGCACTGAGCATACAGGCTAAGCACTGAGCATACAGGCTAAGCACTGAGCATACAGGCTAAGCACTGAGCATACAGACTAGGCACTGAGCATACAGGCTAAGCACTGAGCATACAGGCTAAGCACTGAGCATACAGGCTAAGCACTGAGCATACAGGCTAAGCACTGAGCATACAGGCTAGGCACTGAGCATACAGGCTAAGCACTGAGCATACAGGCTAAACATATAGAGAAGGGCAAACCTTCATAGGAATAAAGTTGTTAGGCTCTGAAGTCCTTTGACCCTTTGCTCTGACCCTGACAGATTGTCCTTAGAGGTCAGGGGTCGCTGGAGGTCCTCAATAAAGGTTATGGCAGCATTCCTGAGCTGATTGTCCACTCAGTCAGCGGAGATCGCAGCGGACTCCTGCTACTGCAGTACGGCCAGGTTCTCCAGGTTGAACAGGCGAGGGCGCTGTTGCCCTTCTCGCTGTTGGCCCAGCAAGGGACGAGTGTGACCCTACCCCCAATTCTGGATTGCAAAAATGTGGAGATAACCATTGATGGTAAGGCAAATAGCAGGAGTAATAGGTTTGCGGTGGCACCATGTACAATTCTCTCTTTGGGCGGAAGGGTGGTTCCGCACGTCGAGTTCCTCCGGATCTTTTCAGAACCCCACATACTCACAAGAGAGAATTGTACATGGTGCCACTGCAAACCTATTACTCCAAGAACACTATCCATTAAAGAATTAATGAACATGTTTCCAACTTTCAAAGCGCTGATTTAAAAATACTTTATTATCTGGATGGATTTGCCATTTTGTGCCGATGCTGATAAAATTTGTTCCTTGGGACGTCATGATGGTTTTGTGTGTTCTGTTGCAGGGAGTCTGCATAGCATGGACCGATTCACCATCAGCTCTGGCTGTAAGGTCTCGCTGGAATACCAAGGTGGTGACACAAACATCATAGACCACCTTGACATCAAAACCTATGGCTCCATGTACATCAATGACAACCTACAGGGAAGGGTTACCATTATGGGTACAACACTCAACGTTCGCAGTGGGGCTACGGTATGTTCATTCCAGAACAAAAATCACAGTATAGGCCTACATTTGGCAAAAATTAAGAACAATCAATCAAGTGATATACAGAATTGTTGTTGGATTGGCAGCCACTAGTAGGCTCAGGAGACCAATCAAGGTGATGGCATAATGTGTGTGGGAAAAAAGCAGGATGAATATTTGCTTTGGGGACTATCACAGTGACAGATATACATGAACAGATTAATGCAAAATGCAAAACGGAAAAAATGTAGCGGGCTTGACATTTCAATCTTAGCAGGACCTGCAATCTGTACATTCTTCTCTGTGCAAAATCATATCGTTATGATTCAATGCATTACCCTCTGCTATATAGATTCAAATCCACCATGTGACCTCAACTAGCTCAGTGGTCAAGTGGATAAGTTGTCTGCATTGGAAAGCAGGGGTTGCGAGTTTGAATCGATCCCAAGCTGTCCGGACTTTGTCAGCAGTCAATCAGGCAAAGCACTTGGCAGTCCTTGCTTACTGACTTTAAGTCATAAATGGCTATGCTTACTTGTTCAGCATGGAATCCTCATGTATGACAAATAAGCTATTGGAGAATTCTGCCTCTGAGAAAGGTCCTGCTAGGACATTTGGGTCATTTTCGTCGGTAAGCAGTTTGTAATATTGTTTGTATATTGATTTTGGAAAATTGCTGAAAAATGAAATTGACTGCTAGCAGATAGGTTTGATTATTAAAATAATACTTAATTCAGATCAATAGCTCATGTAGTAGAGCACTGGGGCATTAAACAGAAGCTTGGCTTCAAGTTCCAGTCAAGTCAAATTCTTCTTTACAATTTGAGTACAGTGTTAACATTGCCCTAGTCAGTTGTCCCTTTCTCTGTTTGAAATTCAAGCAAGTCGTGATATTCTTGTTAGAGTTGTGCATTCAATCAAACTGAATTGTGCTCTGCCAACCAACCCCCGCAAGGTTTGACTGCACTCTGAAGTGAACCAATGTTGTCAATTTCTCTGCCCCTTCAGCTGAAGTCCAGTGACTTGAGTCTGCACTATGTCAATGTGAGTGTGGAGCCCTCAGCTACCATGTCCATGGCATTTCAGACCGACTTTGCCGAACAGCAACGGAATGGTAATTCATATTCGTTTATCCTCACATTTATTTCATATTTGTGGATGGGTGTATCATGAGCAAACAGACTTGCATAGTAAGTGGGTAGTCCAGTATTTCATTGCAACCGACATAGGATCCTTTGTAAGGGGTAGAGAGTGGAGGGTGGAAGGGTGATGTCGAGATGTCAGGCCAAGAAACTGAAGATGGAGACAAGGTCTTGTGGATCAGTGTGTACATGTGTTTTAATAGACTCTCTGGAGGTTCAGGTAGTGGATCTCAGGGATGACACTACGGCGGTTGAAGATCCACTTACCCACCAGCCATCTACTGCGAGTTCCCAAACAATGGTATGCCAAGTGTGTTGCACTATCACTATGAACATCTAAGCCGTGAAAGAGGGGTGAAAATGTCATTTTGCCGTGAAACTAAAAAGTCACTGTGATTTCACAGTGCATTTTACAGTGAATTCACCGTGAACATAATTGCCTCTCTGACCTGATAAAGACATCTTTAGGTCACTAAAAAGACGGTGAAAAAACCCTTGAATATCTAGGGTGGCAAGCTGCAGCCTTGAGGGATGGCTAAATCCCAGTAGGGACCACCAGCCCCCATAAAGGTGCTGTATGGTGTCCTTTTAACTGTCACTCCCAGATACTTCTAAATTTGCCTCTAGCCATTTACCACCAGGAATGTGGCCTTGGAGACCATTGGTGAAAACACCGTGAAAATGACTTGGCTAACTGTGTGCAATGAAATAGGGGTGAAAACACGGTGAATTTTCTTTTCACGGCTAAATGGCATTTTCACCCTATTTTCACGGTTTAGATGTTCATAGTGTATGCACGTCCCTCATTCATCATTACCCTTTGTACCTGTGTTTTCATTTGTGCATGGTTTTTCAGGGTCTAGTCCAGGTCTGCGTGGGTCGAGTGGTTGTTCCGGAGCTGGTCACGCTGGCAACGGTGGGCAGGGACAGAACCAGGCAAGAGTGGGGGCATCCTATGGCTCCTTCCTGACCCCTGACCTCTTTGGGTCGGATGGAGGTCACTCCACCTACCCTCACCTATCGGGCTCAGGTGCTGGCCGTGTGTACATGAATGTGACTGGTTTCCTGACTGTGGACGGTACCCTGTCAGCACTAGGTGAGTATTAGCCCTGTTTGCACTGAATGTTTTTTTTTGGGGGGGGGTTAAAGCTTACCAAAATAATGATTACGTTACCAATTTTCATTCCCGTCTGAACAGCCCAGAAAATGCTCAAGTTTTTGTAAAAGGAACTCTTTGTTCCAATGATCACTCTGTGGAGTGACCTTAGGAAATTCAACAAATATCCTCTTCTCAAAAATGGCAGATTGTAAAGCACTAAAATTTCTCTGAATGTCTGATTCCATTACAACCTTCCTGATGAGTAAGTCATTTCTCAAAATTGGAATGTCCAGATATTGGGCACTTTGCAAACGATGTACCCTCTCTTCAAATCCAAGTGTAACGGCTGTGAAATGTAACCATTTGAAATTTAACCAGTGTCCCGATTGACTATCACATTTGTTGAAGTCCAGTGAGAATGCAGCTTATAACAGAAGATTGTTGGCTGATGGACTGATTGCAGGTGGTGCCTATCGGTGCCCTGGTGCTGGGGGAGGGAGTGGAGGCAGTGTTTGGATTGAGACGGAGACACTGGATGGAGATGGTGTGATAGATGTGTCTGGAGGGGCAGGTTACTCAGGCAGTCTCAGCCCTTATGGTGGGGGAGGTGCTGGTGGAAGAGTTGCCATCTAC
Organism: Luidia sarsii; assembly: GCA_949987565.1. NCBI lineage: Eukaryota > Metazoa > Echinodermata > Asteroidea > Paxillosida > Luidiidae > Luidia > Luidia sarsii. The sequence continues at coordinate 3,157,948 of OX465121.1, forward strand.
TACACCAATAACCACTTCATTGGTAAGGCGGTGCATTTCTACTATGAAACAAATAGTCCACCCCTGAATGGTTAACCACTTCATGCAGGGAGTTATTCCAGCACCCATGACCACCATACGGGGGGTTTTGAACAAGGCATCATTTTCATAGCTCACTAAAACAATCGGAACAATATATTTCTTTAAAATAAATCAATAATGGTATACTATGGGTACAAGAGAGTAAAACATGGCACAATTTGGACATCGTTGTGGCTTTTGTCAAGACATCTGTTGGAAAAAGGGCCCATTGTGTGTTATCAGTGGCAGCACACGATCCTTAGATAATCCACAGTAAAGATCCTACAATACCATGATTGTTGCCACTAATATTGCAATTCATGTGGCATTTTGTGTCAAAATGGGTCTTTGTCCTGATTCGTATTGCTTTGTTCTCAGCTGAAAAGAGACTTTGTTTAAAATAAACCATATTGACAATTACCAATTGAATTAAGCCCTGGCTACCATCATCCTAGCTGGAGATAGATCTGTTTCCAGACCCCTGCATGAGGATATATTGAATGGGGTTAATGGCCTGTCCTTTGCTTATGAATCTAATACTATCAAATCAAGCCACTTTCATTACTGTGAAGCCTTTCACTCATTCTCCAAGTCCTAGATTCTTGGTGATTCTAGTACTTTGATTTGTGCTTGCTGTGACTGTGTTGTTGTAGGTGACTTTGAAGCCACAGGTGGTGACAGTAGCTATGAGCCTGGAGGCCCAGGAACCATCTACTTACACAAGCTGCAATCCCACAACGGATCAAGACTGCTGGATTCTACCAGCGACGAAGGCCAGATTACCCACGATTCCAATGTCACGGAGCCGCTCACCAACCGCACGTTGTACATCAACAACCGCGGACGCCGCCCTCTTAGTTGGGACCGCAACATCACCAGTGGCTACATGGACTATGCTAGTGTATCAACCATCATTTGGTTGACACCAACTACAAGCGCTGAGATCGACGCTGCAAGGAATGACCCTAGCCACAATTTCACTGAGGCCATCGTCATAGATGAGTTGCACATTTATGGCAGCGCGCAGATCGCGTTTTTGGATCCTGAGTATCACGACTGGTACTTGGACGTGCGCATCGGGTCCGTATCAGGTGACCGGTCAGGGAAGATGCTGATTGGCTACAACCAGTCGTTGTACGTAGCCAATGCTCATTTCCCCATGGATGTGGATGTGTACCGCGGTGGCTCGGCAACGCTGCACGGCGAGTTGCTGGTGGCTGGCGTCAGGGTGAACATAGAGGGCGTCCTTGAGAATGCGGAGAACATCACAGTGGCCGATGGCGGTGAGTCTGATCAATCCTTCTTCCTTAGAGTACAAAAACTGACTGGGAACCTTTGAACAAATTGAAAAAATTGGCAAAGAAAACTTTAACTGGACCAGGGGTGAATTTCACGAAGCCTTACGATAAATCGTAACTCAACTTACGATGGATAACCCATCGTAAATTGCGATAAGCCATATGCTTTCTGTGCATCACTCATTGTGTTGCAATTAATCGGAAGTTACGATGTGTTTGATGAAATCGACCGCTGGACTTCTGGATTAACGTACCAGATTTCTTCCATCTGAGCTATCCAGCCCTTAGATGATGGCCTGGCCCAAAAGTCAACTAGTCTTTACCGAGGTGGGGGCGCCATTCAGAAGCTATTCAACCATTAGCTGCCGTATATCTCCAGGGATCACACCCCTATTTTCATTCAGATGCAAACAACCAATTGTTGTAAACCTGGTGTTATTTAAGGTGTTTACACTATGAACATCTAAACCGTGAAAATAGGGTGAAAATGCCATTTAGCCGTGAAAAGAAAATTCACCGTGTTTTCACCCCTATTTCATGGCACACAGTTAGCCAAGTCATTTTCACGGTGTTTTCACCAGTGGTATCCAAGGCCACGTTTCTGGTAGTAAATGGCTAGAGGCAATTTAGAAGTATCTGGGAGTGACAGGTACATGGACCTTACAGTATCTCTATGGAAGCTGGTGGTCCCTACTGGTAATTGAATTAGCCATCCCCCAAGGCTGGAGCTTGCCACCCTAGATATTCACGTTTTTTTCAAGGTCTCTTTATTAGTGACCTAAATATGTCCTTATCAGGTCAAAGAAGCAATTATTTTCACAGTGAATTCACTGTGAAATGCACCGTGAAATCACAGTGTTATTTAAGGTGTTTAGGTGTTATTATTCATCAGCTGGACTAAACAGGCATCTTTGCACATCTTCATTGAAGTCAATAAGCAGTTTGCAACATTCTTGTATCTCTTCAATCAAATTTAGGCATGATTTTTCCATTGACATGTTAAATCATTTGTCTGTGTATAGGTGAGTTGATCATGCATGAAATGGTGAACATTAATGGTGAGGCAACAGAGACCTTGAACTTCAGCGCCGTCAATATCCGCAACCATGGCACCATGCTGGTCAAGAATGGATGGGACCGACGTAGCCTGGATGGTCAGTTCTTGCAGGTATACGGAGGTGGTCGCCTGATGTCCAATAATCTGCATCTGGCTGTGGACGTGGTCATAGTAGATGCCAAGGGTTACATCACTGTGGATGGACAAGGCTATCCTGGCAATGGTAAGTTGCTGCTAACAACAAATGGATTCTAGGTTCACCTCAGCAGTGGTTCACATAGAATCAGGGAAGTATTTAAACATCTTGATTCGTTTAGTTTGTTGTAATAACTACTATTTTTGATTGATTGACTGATTGAAGATAAAGCAGAATATTTCACAAAACAGTGCTTAACTTATACCTTATTTGCTTATAGCGCAATACGTTCGAGATAAAGTTATGGCATGTAGCTGCGCTATAACTATAAGCAGATGTTCATTTTGTTTTTATCATTGATAGTATCCAAATGATTTTGCTCTGTCCCAAAATGATCTCTGGGGCAAAGTGCTCTTCGATGTTAATGTTGCGCTTATAGCAGCATCAATGCCATTTTACAATGTGTGGTATCGACTTACACCACCTAAAGAACTGTCATAAGTTATGGCTCTTTTTATGGCTTAAATTCCCGACTTGCGGCTTATCCCGATAGTACGTCACTTCTGTAAAATATGTCATCAAGTTATTTTGAAACGTATGCAATATGATATGATGTAAGTAAAGTTACGCCATAAACTAATGTTTCATAAAATCAACTGCAGGTTCATTATAACATGTACATGGGTCAACAGGCTTTGGGGCTACAATGTATACGTACAATTTGTTGTCATCTAATTAGAACTTCAGTTTTGTTATAAACCTGGCTACAGCAGTTCAGGGATCACAATTGTAGGCAGCTTATTAACGGCTCTTTTCTCTTGTCTCTGGTTGGATTATAGAGGGTCCAGGAGCAGGCCTTGTTTATTCCACCATTGGCACCGGAGCAACCCATGGTGGGGAGGGGGGTTGTCAGTCCAGTAGTCTGCAGTCTCCCCCTGCCTATGGCTCCTTCACCACCCCTACGCAATATGGAAGTGGCGGAGGCTACTCTGGTGGGGCTGGGGGCGGCATCCTCTCCATGAACGTCAGCCAGTCGCTGCGGGTAGAGGGCGCTGTTCAAGCCAATGGCGCCGATGGTCAGACGAAGAAGAGTGGTGGTGGCAGTGGGGGTAGTATGTACATTCATGCTGCCTACATGGAAGGATCTGGCCTGTTTCAGGTACAGTGTATGCTTAGTTTGTAGAATTAGCATTCAGATGGACAGGTGGGCCGTACAGTAGGTCGGGTGGCCTCTAATGAGTTGCTTTCCACAGTGAATCCTACTTTGTCATAGTTTTTTTTTGGGGGGGGGGAATAGCGTTTACCGTATTTCTCTTTCTTCAAATTATTTCATTCACGTAATACAATACAATACAACAGAGAAACAAGCATGGTCTACACAGTGGGTCTATGGTAGTGAGTCTTGGCAAAGTAAGAAATAGTGTTCCCATTTGGCATGGAACCTCTGGGTGGCACACCGTTGACAGCAGACAAATATTTCTCCCATTATGGTACTTTGCAATATTGTTTCTTAAAAGTGCGATTGATGGATGTTTCTCATTCATTTTCATTTTCTAAACATGAAACCGGGAAATTAAGATAATTAGATTAAGACATTTCAAACTGGTATTGGGTAACTCTAACAAAATTGCCTCATTATCCAGATGTAGATTACTGTTAGCTTTGTCATAGATTTGCCTGGGAGACAGGAGATTACACACAAACTGACTGTCCTACCTGTGCATATTAACAGGGCAGGCTGTGTATGCTACATGACTTGTGCCACCACAAATGATAATGTTCTCAGTAGGGCTGGGCAAATGAATCAGGTACAAATGTACCCAAGACCAGCCGCAGGTAAACAGATACCCAGTGCTGTATGGTCGGGTCGATTACCTGAAACAAGTCCTTTGTGGATTCCAAAGTGAATCAAGGATGCATTAATACTGATTTCCCATGCTTAAAAGTCAAAGCATTTTCTGAACTAGTGCTGGCAAAAGAGCCCCTTTGATAATGTTTTCATCATATTATTGTTTGCATACACAGGCTAATGGAGGCGATGGACGTGGTGATGAATACGGTAACTACGGAGGTGGAGGAGGTGGTGGACGCATGGCCATCTACTATGACCAGACCAGATTTGATGGAGACTTTGAGGTGAAAGGTGGAGTGGGTGTCAATGAGCACGGTGCATCAGGAACAGTCTACTTGAAGCAAACGACAGAAGGCCTTGAACACAAGACACTGAAGACCTATAACCGGTTCAACGATGCACGGTACCAGGCAAGTCTTAACCAGAGTCTACAGTGTGAGAGGCTCAGAAATGGCAGAGCCAGGTCACTTTGACATAGCAAGATGCAGACAAAATGAGACGGATTTAATGCAATTTAATGCAATGATATGATTTTTCTCAAATGTTGGAGGGCCTGACGTTTCGATCCTAGCAGGACCTTTCTCAACTTTGCCTTTGAGAAAGGTCCTGCTATGGTAGGATCGAAACGTTAGGCCCTCTAACTTTTGAGATTTATGTATTCCAGGTCATTTTAGTCACTAATCCTTTTGCAACAGTTTTTGTATTAATTTTTTTGTCGATTTTTTGTTGAGGAGAATGCACTTCAACAAGGGTTTGCTGTACTCAGTGTAATTAAACGCTATGCTCAGTTTGTTGCCCGATTGCCTGTTGAAAAGATACTTTCAGCTTTGGCGGGATTTGACTCCTGCTCTCTAGTGCAGACGTTTTAACCACTTGACCACTGAGCAGGTCAAGGTTCTGTGGTGTATGTGAATCTGTATAGCGGTGGGTACTTCATTGCATCAGAGATATAATGATTTTGCATCATATGCTGCTGTATTTCTTCAGCAGGCAATCAAGCAAAGCACTGAGCATACAGTGTTTAATTGCATGTTGAGTGAGGTAAACCCTTGTTGAAGAATCATTACCTGTGAGATTTCAAGGTGAAAGTCTTTGTGCTACCCGGTAAGTCAGAAGGACTTTATTCTACTCAGTATGGCATCATTTTTGTATTGCTTTATTTTTCAGACCCGTCGCACCTTTGTGACCCTACCTCCTGAGAGTGAGCCAGACCATGACCTAGACCTGCTGGACATAGGCCAGTATGCACACTTGGAGCTAGAAGCTGTGGACAGTGATGGCTATGCCACAGCAGAGAATGCCAGCAGATTGCTCCGTGTGGCCCAGATCACCGGCGACTCTACAGCCACGGTCCATGTCCGGGAATGGGATGAACTACTCATAGCAGGCAATGCTAGCAGGCATATCCCATTCCACTTGGTTCTCTATGAGGTAACGTCAACAAACGCGGTCTCATGCCCGTGGTGATAGACCCAACTGTCAAAAAGGACTCATATTTCAATAACTTATAACTCAGACTCCAATCCCACTCAAGACTTATTTTTAGGTCAAACAAACAGAGGAAAAACTGACTGGGAACTTTTGAACAAATTAAAAAATTGGGCGGGAGGCCACCATCTAAGGGCTGGATAGCTCAGATGGAAGAGCACTGATACGTTAATCCAAAGGTCTCTGGTTCAAGTCCCTGTCCAGTCAAAGTTTTCTTGCCAATTATTCAAGTCTTACTTTTCATCACCCTGACTTAGACCTGAGTCATAACAACAAATGATTCAGACTAGGACTCAGTCTTGGAGCTACTGGCTCAGACGTGGACTCGACTTGAAGAAAAATAATTGTTTTCTTGTGACACTAATGCATGGTAACATAGACTGCAGTTGCCAGCTTGCGTTTTTTTCAGACTTAGTTGTACATTTATATGGGTCTTAGTGTACATGGGTTGATGAATGATATTCTCTCACAGTTGATTCTATTATTTGTGTGTGACCATGCCTATTGTGGTAATGAATGTTGCCCACATGGTTTTAAGTTTAAAGGTGACTCTTGACTCACATGTGAGACTCGATCTTTGTGACTCGTGACTTAGACTTGACCTGGAGGACTCAGTACTCAGACATGGACTTGAGTCATGCGACTTGAACTCAGACTCGACTTACCTCACCATCTGCCCGTTTAGAAAATGTATTGTTGATGGGATTGATAAGTGATAATAACTAAGCTTTGTAATTAAGGTCCTGCTAAGATTGAATCGTCAAGCCCTCTACTTTTTCAAGATTTGCATTTTGGTAATTTTAGTCTGCAAAGTTTTGTTAAAATAATAACCACAAACATATTTTGGATTTCATTTTAGTACTGAGTCTCTAATTTTTATTTCACCCATTCCAGAATGGAATAGTCTCCCTTCCTGAAGACACTTTCCTCCAATCAGTGGACTTCACTCTGCATGACGGTGATCTGATTGGCCTACGGGAACTGGAGATCGGTCTGGGCTCCCGTGTTACCTACCACCCCCCTGCCAGAATCAACTCTGCCACTCAGAGTGAGGCTAATCTGCACAGCCTGAGCATTCTCAGTGGTGGAGTGATGGAGTACACAGGCACTGCTGCTTTGGACCAGGAACTCACCATTCATCTTGAGGGGGAGTTCAATATGAGGGCAGGCTCACTGATGACTTTGAATCGGCTCGATGTTTCAGGTAGGAAATATACATAACTGGTATAGATGAAATTTGAATGATTTGTGCAACCTAGTATATGAAGTCATACATTATGGTAATCGTCCAGGGAACTCAGGAAAACATGACTCGATTCATGAGTAGAATAGAAAAAGAAAAACTCTATTTTTCAATTTGTTTAAAAACTCCTAGTCAATTTTTCCTTTGTTTGTTTGACTTGAATTGAAAAAGCTGCATCCACTTTGTGTGATCCCAGAGCTGATCTTGCCAGATTTACAACAATTGGTTGTTTGCATCTGAATGAAAGCAGGGGTGTGTGATCCCTTGAGATATACGGCATTTAATAGTTGAATTGCTTCTAACTGGCGCCCCCACCCTGGCAAAGACTAGTTGACTATTCGGGAATGCCATCTTCTAAAGGCCGGATAGCTCAGATGAAGAGCACTGGCACATTAATCCAGAGGTCTCAGGTTCAAGTCCTGGTCCAGTCAAAGTTTTCTTTGCCTATTTTTCAATTTGTTCAATAGTTCTCAGTCAGTTTTTCTTTGTTTGAAAACTTGACTCGTTAAAAAACAACATTCGATTAAATGTCAGCCAGTTAAGGTCTCTTGTCAAAAAGATCATCGGTTGAGTGCCGGTTGAATTCATCCGACCGATAAAATTTCCCCCGGTAGAAAGCCGATTGTACTGGACTCTGGGGTGAAAAATTCACGATGGCTATCCGGTGGAAACGTCATCGGACGGGTCAAATCATCTGATACCCAACCGATGATCTTTTTGACAAGAGTCCTAAGTGCTATGATGACACCAATGGACTGTGTGTGGTTTTTGCATGCACATTGTGGATTATGACCAAACTCCTTTGTGATGAAATCTGGATGAAATCTCTTGGGCCTTAGGTAAGCTCAACAAGCCATGCACAGCTCCCTCATGACCTATTATATTGCCAGCTCAGTTACTTTAACTATAATTTTTGTTAAAATTCCTGTCTAAAAATGTGGAAAGGTGGTACCCATTTGAAATTTAAAGCCCCTACACAACATTGGTAAGATCGAAAAACAGTGATGTTCACAGATTTACATGAAACTTATACAGTTTGAAGGTGGTTATAGTAGAAACCTCTCACTGAAATATTTCTGCCTAAAATGTTGTATTTTGGGAGAAAAAGAGTAAAAGAAATCGTTTACGTCTCACCGAGATCTAAACTATTTTTCGGAACAGCATGGCGTTGAATGCTGCATTTTCACAAAATAAGTGAAGCGGTTTTCACGATTTTCTCGAGACTCGGTTGGCGGATTGAGCTGAAATGTTCACAGGTGTGCTATTTCATGCATATGTTGGATCAGACAACGTATGGATGCTATTCTTTGACCTCGACCAATGTTGTGTAGGGGCTTTAACCATTGTCTCTGTTAAATTAGAGTCTAGTGGATGCTGCCTTTGAAAAAAGTCCTGCTAGGATCAAAATGCCAGGTCCTCCTAATATTTGATATTCGCATTTTGGTCATTTTAGTCAGTCAGTAGTTGGCAGCATTTTTGCATATTACTGTAGTCCAGTGGAAACACGACTTCCATTTTTCACTGAGTGTGTTGCTGATTCTCTTTATGTGCAGCGGAGAGTATCAATCTAGACCATGAGGCATTGCTGGATGTGAGCAGACGAGGTCATTCCGCCGGCCAGGGCACCGGTCCAGGCCAGGCACACTCCAGTGGGGGCTCAGGGGCCTCCCATGGGGGCAGGGGTGGGAGTGGGGCTTACGCACCCACCGTCGGCAGAGCTTACGGCAACGTCCTCAAACCTCAAGAATTTGGCAGCGGCGGAAGTCCTGGAGGAAGTGGGGTGAGTGTCCACTCTTAGGAAATCAACAGTTGAATAGTCATCTTTGAAAATTAAGCAAATACAAACAAACTGTTGCAAACTGCTCACTGAGTAAAATGAATCTTAAAAGTTAGAGGGCCTGATGTTTTGATCCTAGCAGGACCTTTCTCAAATGCAGGACCTTTCTCTTTGCCTTCGAGAAAGGTTCTGCTAGGATTAAAATGTCAGGCCCTCTAATCTTTGACATCTTTGAAAATTGAGAAATTTGCCCAGGAATTGAACCAAGAATCTACCCCAGAATTGAATTATCACAAACACCTTTTGAACTTCATTGTCCAATTTTATTCAGCAAATTATCCTGCCTATGCAGATATGATAACAAACAAGTCTTGAGCTTACAAAAGATTGAGGGACTGATATTTTTTTCCAAAGGCAGAATGACAAAGACAAAAACAGATAGGAAGGGAAAATGGTGTTGAAATGTGGATGGAGGAATGCTATTAGACAGACCAGGGTGGGATCAAAGAGAAGGGCAAGCAGTATGGAAGGGATCAAAGGAGAAAAGCTGGTAGACAGACCAGGGTGAGATCAAAGGGATCAAAGGAGGGAAGCTGGTAGACAGACCAGGGTGAGATCAAAGGGAAGGGCAAGCAGTATGGAAGGGATCAAAGGAGAAAAGCTGGTAGACAGACCAGGGTGAGATCAAAGGGATCAAAGGAGGGAAGCTGGTAGACAGACCAGGGTGAGATCAAAGGGAAGGGCAAGCAGTATGGAAGGGATCAAAGGAGGGAAGCTGGTAGACAGACCAGGGTGAGATCAAAGGGAAGGGCAAGCAGTATGGAAGGGATCAAAGGAGGAAAGCTGGTAGACAGACCAGGGTGAGATCAAAGGGAAGGGCAAGCAGTAGGGAAGAGATCAAAGGAAGGAAGCTGGTAGACAGACCAGAGTGAGATCAAAGGGAAGGGCAAGCAGTATGGAAGGGATCAAAGGAGGAAAGCTGGTAGACAGACCAGGGTGAGATCAAAGGGAAGGGCAAGCAGTATGGAAGGGATCAAAGGAGGAAAGCTTGTAGACAGACCATTATGAGATCAAAGGGAAGGGCAAGCAGTAGGGAAGAGATCAAAGGAAGGAAGCTGGTAGATAGACCAGGGTGAGATCAAAGGGAAGGGCAAGCAGTATGGAAGGGATCAAAGGACGAAAGCTGGTAGACAGACCAGGGTGAGATCAAAGGGAAGGGCGAGCAGTAGGGAAGGGATCAAAGGAGGAAAGCTGGTAGACAGACCAGGGTGAGATCAAAGGGAAGGGCAAGCAGTATGGAAGGGATCAAAGGAGAAAAGCTGGTAGACAGACCAGGGTGAGATCAAAGGGAAGGGCAAGCAGTAGGGAAGAGATCAAAGGAAGGAAGCTGGTAGACAGACCAGGGTGAGATCAAAGGGAAGGGCAAGCAGTAGGGAAGAGATCAAAGGAAGGAAGCTGGTAGACAGACCAGGGTGAGATCAAAGGGAAGGGATCAAAGGAGAAAAGCTGGTAGACAGACTTGGGTGAGATCAAAAGGAAGGGCCAACAGTAGAGAAGGGATAACAGTTGGAAAGCTTATTGACAGACCAATTAAATTAGTCCCAGAACTGCTATAAAAAATATGCCATCCTGGTCCTTATCTTCGCAAAAAGTGAAGTTGTTGTGATTTACTTTGAATTTTTCTCCCAGAATGCTTGTTCTGGTGGTGGTGTTGTTCGTCTCCAAGCTGGGAATCATACCTTAATTGATGGGGACATCCTAGCCAGCGGTGCCAATGCTAACATTCTGGCTACCAGTGGAGCCAGTGGAGGCAGCATCTGGATCACAAGTGCCAGCATAAGTGGTAAGATGAGATTGCAAGCTATTCTTGCTGAATTCAATCAAATATTTGTAATAATGTAATGGAAAAATGGTTGGAAAACTGATTGACATTTTTTTTGGGAGGCCACCATCTGAGGGTTGGATAGCTTATAAGGGAAGAGTGCTGGTATGCAAAACCAGAGGTCTCCTGTTCAAATCCATGTCCAGTCAAAGGTTTCTTTGCCATTTTTTCAATTTGTTCAAAAGTTCCCAGTCAGTTTTTTATGAATTTGTTTGGGTTTGAAAAATGGTATACAAAGAACCTCTGGTTTAACGCACTCTAGCCCTTAAATGGCAGTCTTCCCAAATAGTCAACTACAGTATCTTTGCTCCTGACGATGGGCAAAGCACATACTGCCCGAAATGACTTACTGCTTCCTGAAAAAGATGACTTACAATGGTGTCAATGCAGACTTCCAACAATATGCTTCCACCATGAAAATCGCTAAGTCTTTACATGGCACTCTCATCTTGTACAGGCTTATGATGAATCTGAAAAATGTTTGGATCCTAGCGGGACCTTTTTGAAAGGCAGACAGACCTTGAGAAGGGTCCTGCTAATATCAAAACATCACACTATGAACATCTAAGCCGTGAAAGAGGGGTGAAAATGTAATTTTGCCGTGAAACTAAAAAGTCACTGTGATTTCACAGTGCATTTTACAGTGAATTCACCGTGAACATAATTGCCTCTCTGACCTGATAAAGACATCTTTAGGTCACTAAAAAGACGGTGAAAAAACCCTTGAATATCTAGGGTGGCAAGCTGCAGCCTTGAGGGATGGCTAAATCCCAGTAGGGACCACCAGCCCCCATAAAGGTGCTGTATGGTGTCCTTTTAACTGTCACTCCCAGATACTTCTAAATTGCCTCTAGCCATTTACCACCAGGAATGTGGCCTTGGAGACCATTGGTGAAAACACCGTGAAAATGACTTGGCTAACTGTGTGCAATGAAATAGGGGTGAAAACACGGTGAATTTTCTTTTCACGGCTAAATGGCATTTTCACCCTATTTTCACGGTTTAGATGTTCATAGTGTCAGGCTCTCTACATTTTTCAGATATGTGTTTTGGTTGTGTAAGTCAGTGCGCAACATTTTGTATATATTACTTATGAGTCTGGTTGTATGGTTTGCAGGTCGAGGGACGTTAGTGGTGAATGGGGGCCATGCAACGTGCGTTCCACACTGCAATCATTGCGATGCTGAGAAGCGTTGCCGACAGTGCCGAGATGCCAAGTACCTGCAGCACTACAACTGTGTCAATGACTGCTATGATGATGACAATAGGAGATATCCCAATGGTTATTTTTCAGACATTGGTCGCTACTGTGCTTCAGAGACATCAACGAGCACCAGGGTAGGTGCTTGATTATTTGTGTACTCTCTGTGACTCCCTTTGACATCCATTGGTTCTCCTCAGGTATGCTCACGTGAGCCGTTAACTTTGCTGCTAAAAACAGTGGGAGTGCGGCTGAGAAATTGACAGCTGATTCACCGGCATTCTCCTGCAATGTTCACAACTCCTATTTGAACTGCCAGTGTGTGCAGAGGTCACCCAAATTGGTGACCCATCATGGCTACTGAGGGCATGCGCTGTGCGCTGCTGGAAAGTGCTTTCTTTACACCTTTACACCAAAGTGTACAGGCAGATTTTATTTCAATTACGGCTGTTGACAACTTGCTCATGTTTATTCTTGGAAGCCATCCTGTTTAAGACCCCACAAGTTATTTGAGAACTGACATACCGTAACAAACAACGAAAATGACCTCAAATTGAAAGGAATACAATAGTGAAGAAAATATTACATTTTGCTTGTCCAGAAATGAAATGAAAGCTTGAGAGTAAGCATGTACATGAGAGGATCCATGTGTACAGTATATGCATGCAGCAAAGTTTGCAGCTTGTGTGAATATACATGTACCCTTTAATGCTAATGGATCTGGTCTAGCCAGCCAGTGTTTATTTACGTTTTACTCACTTATGTGAGAGAATACTTCATTTAGCTGGCTCTCTGTATTTTCTTTATTTTAGAACTATTTTTCACTGGTTTTCCTACTAACAAGTGATTGAATGAAGTTTTGCCTTGCTCGATGTGATGAACACTGAGTGCTCAGTGCTTTGCCTGGTGCCTGATAAAAATATTTCAGGCAGCTCGGGCGGGATTCAAACCCGCGACTCTCGATTTCTAGTACGGATACCTTAACCACTTGACCTCGACGCAAACATGTTATATCTATGAAACAAGTGATTGCTTGATCTCACTATCATTCCCTTTCTGTCATCGCATCATCGTTATTCAATACAGTTGTGATCACATTGTTATTAAAGTGTACAGCAAACTCTAGCATTTGTCTTTAGTCCACTCATTCATTGCTGCACTAAATTATGTTCTCTGATGAATTTGATTGTCACATCTACATGTAGGTCATCGGAGGTGGTGGTGCTGGTGGTCGTATCGCCATAGAAACCGCAGACTGGAACCACTTCTACGGCCGCATGGATGCCTTTGGTGGCCGAAGTCACCAGGAAACCGGTGGGCCGGGTACCATCTACCTATCCAACATCAGTCCCAACGAAACACATCGTTCCCTTATCATCAACAATGACAACCGTGGGCCCATACAGAAGTACCAGTCAGCCAACCCTGACTTAGATACATCACGTGCTTACATCGTCACTGATGCTGAGCATGAGGTGTCTGGCTATGCCTTTGAGAAAGTCACGGTTTCGGGCAAAGCTCATTTGGCCTTTGACAATTCCATGGAGGGGCAGTTTGATGTCAGCATTGCAGAGCTCCACGGAGACCAGACTGGGTTCCTGCACCCTCACACTGACTATCCAATCACAGTCCAGGATTCCACCTCACCATTCCCAGTGGAGTTCAGGGTCTATGAACACACGTACTTCAGTCTTCCCCAAGGTAAATATGTAGAACTATTTTACTTCATAGATTTTTTTAAATTTAATTCTCCATAACAAAAAAAGGCATTAATTTTGAAGACCAAAAAATGTGAATCTGTTGCTAACTGCTTACCAACCGTTGGACCTGTGGTAAAATGCCTTCAACATATACAGTAAGTGGATAAATGAGACAGTTTGCCTGGGGGTAGTCAAGTGGAAAGAAAGGAAACAAACCCATCCAAACCAAAGGGAAGCCCAGGCAAACTGTCTTATTTGTCCACGTGTGTGTTTGATTCATATAGCGTCTGATGTAGGTCCTGCTGGGATCGAAATATTAGGCCACCAACTACAATTTTGCAGGAATTATTTTGCTTCACAAAGGCAGAAAGATTCTACCAAGACCTCAGTAGTGTCAGGCCCTTTTACTTTCAGACCATCTTACATTAGAGGTCAATCTTAGCAATACAGTGGGCTTGACATTTCAGTTCAGGATAATGTCGGGCTCCTCCTGCATTGATGATTACATGATATGAAATAGGGAGGAAACAAGTTGTAGGAGTTTTTGTTGTGAATTCTTAAAATTTGAAATGTGATAAACAAGCAATTAGAATTACTTTTAATTAGTTTTACAGATTGCCCTACCTTGCAGACTACATCAACAATGCTTCTTCTTTTGGTGCTCATTTTCTTATCTAGTAACACGCGTTGAAGGGCTGCCAGGTAACACCGTTTACATAGAAGGCATTATAGATGGTGTAAGGTACCTGACTATTGGCCAGGGCATGCATCTATCTATTGGAGAGCATGTAAGTACTACTGTCTGAACAATCAGATTTCATATCTCATTACCATTGAGTCAGTCACTGTTTGGTATTTTTGGCATAATTCGAGTAGATATAATATTATTTTGCATCTAAGGGAATGTTTTTCATAAATTAGAAGGACCTGACATTTGGAAGTTTGGATCCTAGCAGGATCTTTCTCAAAGGACCTTTGAGGAAGGTCCTGCTAGGATCCGAATGTCAGACCCTCGTAGTATTTTTGTTTTTGCATTTTTGTCATTTTAGTCAGTAAGCAGTTTGCAACTTTTTTGTATATTTCTCTGGAATGTATTTCAAAGAAGTTTTGCAGACAGCTTACTGGTAGGTTGGATTCTAATGAACCCATGACACCTGCTTTCTTGGTGCCTGGCATTGTACAGATTCAAATCAACCATATGACCTAAAGAAGCTCAATGGTCAAGTGGTTAAGATTTCTGCTCCAGAAAGAGTTGCGGGTTCGAATCCCACCTGAGCTGCTTATACAATTCAATCACATAATTCACATTTTGTCTTGATTTGGTTCATTAAGGGTCTGGCATGCCCGTCTGTGTGTTTTCTGATGTGGATCAATGCAAACAATGCAGGAAAGGAAAACTGGCTGTTAACAATTGAATATCAACAATTGAAATAGTTAAGAAAATTTGACTTTACCTTGACTTGAACCTGAGACCTCTGGTTTAATGTACTATTGCTCTTAGCACCCATGCTACAGTATCCAGCACTTAGCTGGTGGCCTTCCACAGCAGTCAACTATGTACCTTTGCCGGGGTGGGGGCACCAGTCAGCAAAGACAGTTGACTTGCTTGGCAAGGCCCCGTCTAAGGGCTGGATACATAGCTCATGTGGTAAACTACTGGTACATTATGCCAGTAGAATGGCTTTCAATACTGGTCCAGTCATTAGTTTCTTGGCAATTTTCATACATTTCCCAGGATGTTTCCTTTCATTTCTTTGTTTATCTTTTGATTCTCCCAGGGGAGGTATTCTGGAGAGGCACCTAAGGTCCTGAATCTAGACAGCCTGGATGTCCTACCAAGTGGCCAGCTCTCATCCTACTATCCAAGCTCCCTAGACTACAATCCCAGCTTTGACCATCTGCTTCCCTCCTTGAGACTCACTCTCAGCAGATCCCTGAAGATTCATCCTGGTGGACGTATTCAGGTGAACAGCCATAGCCTCCCAGCACCTTCTATATGGTTGAAGACAAAAACCCTCTTGGAAATGAGACTAGAAACTAATAACAGATTTCTATGACTCCTGACTTGAATTTAGTCTTATCTTCAGACTCATACTTTTTTATGTCACAATAACACATGACATTCTTTGCCCTACTCACATGGACTTTGGATTTCATGACTTAATGTAAAAAGTAGACTGTACATTTTTGTTTTTTTTCAACACTCAAAAGTCCTGTGGTGTTCACTAACTGATACCCGTATGAGGTATGTACATGTACTGTACACTGGTTGATCGAATGATTTTCGAATCGTTTACTTGACTTTTATTCGATACTGTGATCGAGAGCATGCTTTTTTCTGGCACTAGTTGTTGCAATTTGAGGAAAAGTCGAATATTGTGTGATCTCTCTTCAATACAGTATTACATGTAAAATGTGACTCGTGATTCTGATTCAAGACATAACCTTTGTGACTGGCTCGTACTCGGACTCAGACTCAAAGTTGACGGATATGACTTGGACACTGTATTTTCACTATTTTGTGAATTGAATACTGGTACAAGTCTGATTGACATGAATGTACAGTATGCCCATCATTGAATCTGGTCTAGAAGTGAATCAAACAAAACTCCTTGAAATGAGACTAACTGCAGCTGTCTTCTCTCCTAGGCCAACTATTTGGAAGTGACTGCAGGGGAGGAGGTTGAGGTGGATACAGCTGGTGTGATAGACAGCAGTGGAAGAAGCCCAGATACTGAACATGGAGGCATAGACAGTGCCAATGGTAGGCAGCTGCAAGACTAGTGGATAGCATTGCCAATTGTCCTATGCAAGAAATAGGTTGTTTTTACCCATAAGGCTTAAGCCCGTGTGTAACATTCCAATGGGTAATTCTTCCCGGCGTCCGCACTTGGAATTTTCGACTCGGGTAAACTAACCGAGACGATGGGTAAAACTAACCGACTCATGGACATGTGCATGTACTCTAGGTACACAAACACGTTGTTACCCTGCACATGCACGAGTCTTGCATACAGTAACGTCACGTGCGGGGCGCCGGATGTGTTTTTTTACCGAGTCGTTTACTGAGACGTTATGTCCGGATTGGACTTATCGACTCGGTTAAACTGACCTGGTCAATTTAACCGGGAAGAAGTTGGTCGGTTAAACTACCCACTGGAGTCGGAAAACTTCCTGGGCTGTCCGCACTGGACTTAGTAAAATAGTCAATTTGCCCATTTGCTCGGTTAGTTTACCCATTTTAAGTCCAGTGCGGACGCGGCTTTAATCACTTCACACCAGGGCCACATGTATGGGGTAATGACCGCTGTCCGGGGTATTTGGAGGAAACACGATGTATCCCGCGGCAGTGTGCTATCCCTCGATCATCCACAGTAAAGGTCCCACAATAGCACAACTGTTGCCGCTAATCTCGCAATTCATGTGGCAACTTGCGTCAAAATGGGTCTATGTCATGATTCCTATTGCTTTTTTCTATGCTTAAAAGAGTCTTTGTTAAAAACAAACGGCACTCCGATTTCGGAGGTCCCGGCGCAAAATGGTTAACCCATTCTCAACTCAACCCTGCACTGACATGTCTAATACCAGAGGACATTTCAGACTACCCGTGCTGAATTTAATAAATAAAATAATAATAAAAAGCTCTTGAGGCAACAACCACTTCACCAGATGCAAGTCAATTCTGAATGGTGAATGTAGTAATTACATGTAATGTGCTGCGGCCCAATGTACAATTGATTTGTGGTTCTGAGAAGAAATGCAGAACATGCATTGATAACAGTATGGTCTGGTTTTCATCAGAAGACTGACAGGCAGTCTCTACAGTAAACTCCACTGTACATCTTTTGACTTATCACTTCATTGGTGTTCTTAAACTTTTTGTCATAGTGAGGATTCCACTATTATCAGGATGCACTAGCATTTTGTGATGAACTTGCATTGGAAAGAGACATGTCAATCAAAGGTGGATTTCACAAAGCCTTACAATACATTGCAACTCAACTTACGATGGATAAACCATCTTAAGTTGTGATACACTGTACATGGTGTATGGTTTCTGTGTATCACTCATCATCTTGCGATTCGTTGTAAGTTACAGTACGATGGGGTTGGTGATATTGACTGCTGGTCGCCCTCAAGCATGGCCTCAAAGTTTAATCCCACGTTCTTGTGTTATTGTCTAGGTGCATCCGGTGGAGGTCATGGAGGCAGTGGGGGTCAGGGCAATGGGCAGACTATCGTTGGACCTCCGCGAGGTATCGCCCTCTCACCATCCTCCTTTGGCAGTGCCGGAGGGACTGGGAGCAAGTCTCCCTCCAGTGCCTTCTCCGGTGGTAGAGGCGGTGGTGTGATTGTTATCAATGCTCCTCTCGTTGAAGTGGATGGTAGTCTGAGATCTAATGGCCTTAGTGCAGGGCAGTGGTATAGTGGTGGTGGCAGTGGTGGTACTGTCTTTGTGCAAACACAGCAGCTTCGAGGCCAAGGTGAGTCTATATAAAACCACATACACACTGAACTTATAACTTTGGAAATCAAACTGGGATAATGGTTAAATTTCCAATGGGTAAATCTTACCGCAATTTGCACTTGGAGCTTGAGTTGGGAATTTTAACTGAGACTGTGTTTAAAGCAACTCAGCAGGCAATATCAGGGCTCGTTGGGGCGTGCGCTTGTCCTTTGAGGTTACATACACATCGAATGACCTTGGTTGCGCATGAAATAATACCACATTGGGTTGCCAGTATGAAAGACTTTGATTGTAGTGCGTGGCGTGTATGCAGAGCATATGTACAGAGCATGCACATTGTTGAAGCACTGTAGGCCTACAAGCAGACATTTGACCACATGTTGGTTTTTACTGAGTGACACTTTCCCAAGTCTTGCAATTGTGCTGGTCTTATCGACTTGTTAAAAGTGACCTGGTTACTTTTCCTGGCCTGAGGTTGGTTAGTAAAAGTAATCACTAGACTGGTTAAAGAAAAGGAAAGATCACTGGGCCATTTGCACTGGACTTGAAAGGGGTAAAGTAACCATGGTCTTGGTGAGTTTCACCTAAAGAACTCAAGTGCAAACTTAACTTATAACATTACCAGTGCATCATACAGGTAGATGGGATGTGAGGATATGAGTTTTGCATCAAGAAGAATGCAATTCAATGAGAGTTTGCCCTGTTCGATGTATAAATAGCAATGCATGCTCCCGGTAACACTATGAACATCTAAACCGTGAAAATAGGGTGAAAATGCCATTTCGCCGTGAAAAGAAAATTCACCGTGTTTTCACCCCTATTTCATTGCACACAGTTTTTTCACGGTGTTTTCACCAATGGTCTCCAAGGCCACATTCCTGGTGGTAAATGGCTAGAGGCACTTTAGAAGTATCTGGGAGTGACAGTTACAAGGACACCATACATCACCTCTATGGGGGCTGGTGGATCCTACTGGGATTTAGCCATCCCTCAAGGCTGCAGCTTGCCACCCTAGATATTCAAGGTTTTTTTCACGGTCTTTTTAGTGACCTAAAGTTGTCTTTATCAGGTCAGAGAGGCAATTATTTTCACGGTGAATTCCCTGTAAAATGCACTGTGAAATCACAGTGACTTTTTAGTTTCATGGCAAAATGACATTTTCACCCCTCTTTCACGGCTTAGATGTTCATAGTGTAAGTACCTTTTAAAAACTATACAAGGATTCCGTGATTCAAACTTGGGACTCCAGCTTTTGAGTGCATATGCATTCAACCACTGGATCACCAAGCTGGTCGGAGTCGTGTGGTAGATTCGATTCCGTAAAGCAGTGGACATCATAGGATGCTAATATACGTCAAATAGGGCAAACACTTATTGAAATACGAGTGTAATGAAGATAAATGTATGAGGACGGGTTTGCACATTAGTCTTTCCGTTTAAACATTGCTGCTAAGGTTGCAAACTGGATATGATCAAGGACAAGACAAAATGGACACAGTTTAGAAACAAGGAAAAGCGCAATAATTATAAAATGAATTTCTGCAAATGTTTTCCTTGCTTTTTCTTTCTTTCTTCGTTGATTGCCTGCACAGGTTCCATGTCTGTCATGGGCGGCTCAGTTCCTCACGTCTACTCAGAGAAGGAAGGTGGAGGTGGAGGTGGTGGGCGGATAACGCTACACTACCACAATACCTCATACACTGGACAGCTCCTGGCCCAAGGTGGTCAGAGTGTCTACGAGTCCGGAGGGGCAGGAACCATCATCCATCAAGACCTGACTGGCAGTCACAGCAGACTAACAGTGGACAATAACTTCATTGGCCAGCCAAGGGTTGTACAGGTTAGTGCTGGGCTGTTGGGTTGGGGCTTGATTTAATCTCCAAATTTATCCTAACTGTTACAAATTGTAAGACAATGAGCGATGCTTGGAAACTATACAACCCAAAGCAAATGTGATAGAGCACCTTGCGTAAGTTGAGTTACAAGGCTTTGTGAAATTGATCCCAGGACTGAATGTTGGAGTGATGATGTCATCATATGACATTACTGTAGCTATTGGATTTGTAAGAGTCTGAGGTAGCAACTGATCATTTACTTTATAACTGAGTTTGGTGGATGTGCTACATGTAGCTTTGTTCCATGGGTCACAGATTGGATTGGGACAGACCTTATCATATCACTATGCACATGCCAAACTGCCATTGCTTTTATATTGATTTTTGTCTAGCCTGAGTTTGAGCACTACCGCTGCGTTTACACTTGATCCCGCAAGGAGGATCAGATCCCGCAAGGAGGATCAGATCCTGCAAGGAGGATCAGATCCTGTAAGGAGGATCAGATCCCACAAGGAGGATCAGATCCTGCAAGGAGGATCAGATCCCGTAAGGAGGATCAGATCCCGCAAGAAGGATCAGATCCCACAAGGAGGATCAGATCCCGCAAGGAGGATCAGATCCTGCAAGGAGGATCAGATCCCGCAAGGAGGATCAGATCCCGCAAGGAGGATCAGATCCTGCAAGGAGGATCAGATCCCGCAAGGAGGATCAGATCCTGCAAGGAGGATCAGATCCCGTAAGGAGGATCAGATCCCTCAAGGAGGATCAGATCCTGCAAGGAGGATCAGATCCTGCAAGGAGGATCAGATCCCGCAAGGAGGATCAGATCCCGCAAGAAGGATCAGATCCCACAAGGAGGATCAGATCCTGCAAGGAGGATCAGATCCTGCAAGGAGGATCAGATCCTGCAAGGAGGATCAGATCCCGCAAGGAGGATCAGATCCTGCAAGGAGGATCAGATCCCGTAAGGAGGATCAGATCCCTCAAGGAGGATCAGATCCTGCAAGGAGGATCAGATCCTGCAAGGAGGATCAGATCCCGCAAGGAGGATCAGATCCCGCAAGGAGGATCAGATCCCGCAAGGAGGATCAGATCCTGCAAGGAGGATCAGATCCTGCAAGGAGGATCAGATCCCGTAAGGAGGATCAGATCCCTCAAGGAGGATCAGATCCTGCAAGGAGGATCAGATCCTGCAAGGAGGATCAGATCCTGCAAGGAGGATCAGATCCGGATTAAAACCGTGTGTCAATGCAACGGGGGATCAGATCCTGATCTCGGGATCTGATCCTCCTCTCAGGAAGGATCAGATCCGGATCAGATCCCGCAATTTGCAAGTGTAAACGCAACGGGGGATCAGATCCGGATCAGATCCCGAAAGCTGATGTACAGTATGCATAGTCGAGTTTTGTGCGTATTGGCTGCCGTTGTGCCCCAGTGCCCATTATCAGTGCACATAACATTTGCCCCGAGGTATTATTAATTATTATTTATTTTATTTACCCTGGGTTTCCCATTCAGTGCAAAACTGATCTCCCTTGGGTCCCAGCCAATACAATAAAAACATTAAAAAGCACCTTAAAATTACAACAACATTTAAACAATCAATAAAAGCCTGTAACACCAGGTCTGTTTAAAATACATCCACATTACACAGTAAGATTGCACTAAAACTACTATGCACAACCCTTTAACAAGTTAATGAAACACTTTTACATTATTTGGAATGGGGTTCTTTAAATCCCCTGGTATGGAATTCCATGCATGAGCTCCCCGAAATTTGAATGTTTTTCTGCCAAATTCTGTTCTTACTCGTGGAAGAACAATGTTACCCATTGAACTGTTCCTAGTGTTGTAAGAATGGATTTCACTACTCCGGGTAAAAATATCACACAAATAATCTGGTACCACCCTCACTAAACACTTAAAAACCATACACTTCAAGTGAAAATCGCATCTGTCATCATGTTACATGTATATACTACATGTATGACCACTGGCTTTATCGCTTCACGAATTACATTCTCATTGAAGCAAACATCATGTTATATCTATGATGCAACACAGAACCCGCTACTATACAATATTCAAATCCTCCACACGTCCTCGACCAGCTTGGTGGTCAAGTGGTTAAGACGTCTTCCCTAGAAAGCGGGAGTGGGTTTGAATCCTGCCCGACCTGCCTGAAATGTTTTCATCAACCATCGGGTAAAGCACTGAGCTCTGAACACTGAGCACTGCTTATTACGTCGAGCAGGGCAAACCCTCATTGAAAAGGCAGTCTCAGTCCCATCAGTTTTCCTCTGCTACTGTTCCCTGTCTTTAGGTGGACTATCCTGGTCTGATAGGGGTCCATAAAGGACGAGACAGCTGCAGGACCTGGCTTCTACCTCTGAGTGACGGAGCTGAGTATGAGTTTCAGGACGTAGACATCAGAGGCCAGGCACACCTGGGCCTGTTCAAAGCCACACGCACTGACAGCCAGACTCTAGACCTGCAAAGCAACAGTGGGGATGACACAGGCTACTTCCATGTAGGACCTCTGCAGGTAAGAATCACTTGCTGTTACTCCCTTGTGGTTGGATGCTTGACTTTAGGTCTGATGATTAGAGAACAGATTGACAATAGTCAGAATGTTGTGTTGTTACTGTGTCTAATTGAGGTGAACAACCACTCACCAGACAGACAAATGTAGGAGGTAGTGGCAATGCCATGTCTCACTGAGGTGAGCAACCACCTGACAGAACAGACAGACAAATGTAGAAGGTGGTGGCAATGCCATGTCTCACTGAGTTGAGCAACCGCCTGACAGAACAGACAGACAAATGTAGAAGGTGGTGGCAATGCCATGTCTCACTGAGGTGAGCAACCACTTGACAGAACAGACAGACAAATGTAAAAGGTGGTGGCAATGCCATGTCTCACTGAGGTGAGCAACCACCTGACAGAACAGAAAGACAAATGTAGAAGGTGGTGGCAATGCTGTGTCTCACTGAGGTGAGCAACCACCCGACAGAACAGACAGACAAATGTAGAAGGTGGTTGCAATGCCATGAGGTGAGCAACCACCCGACAGAACAGACAGACAAATGTAGAAGGTGGCAATGCTTTGTCTCACAGAGCAAGTACATGTACCTGAAAGGAAATATTGACGTTGTGGCTGTTACCTTTCACCCCTCTAAAGGTACTTAAGATTGACCTGCCAGCAGACAACCCAAGACTGGCCTGGAACATTCGACTCTATGAGAGGGGTGAACTAGACATGCCAGCTCACTTGGAGGTGCATGACTTGACATTGGTCTTGGAGGGAACTGTGACAGGAGTCAGGAATATCTCTGTGGGCAAAGGTGGTGAGGTCCATCTCAGGTTAGTTCAATGTTCACTAGCAAAGACTAGTTGACTATTTGTGTTAGGTAGGTGCTGATAGACCAATTCTATTAAAAAATATTTAGAAATGTTGTTATCAGCCTACTGACGTAGAGGCCCAATACGTCACACTTCTGGCACCAATCAGTGAGAGATGGACGGATTAGGTCGGTTTTTTAAATAGCACCCTCATGAGTTTCTAACCAACTATGGACGACTGATTTGTGTTGTGACGACCACAGACCTGTATATAAATGTACACATACATGTACCACGTCTGTGGGGTTTACAATGTAATTCAAAACATTTGTTGGCTTGTTTGTGGTGGCAGCATTCAAAGAATAACGTGAACAATTTAGTTTTTATCTCGCAAGATCAAAACTATTTGTCTGTGTTTGAGTGAAGATTTCTTGAAAAGTACAGCATCCCAGAACTTAAGCAGTTTAGATTTCAACGTGAGGATTCTATCATGACCATCTACAAGCTGTGTACATTTGAAGGAAGTCTGTGGACATCAATGTTGTATTGGGCCCTTAAATGAGCACAGATGATAGGATTCAAGGGTCTGACATTATCCTGGCAGGACCTTTCTCAAAGGTAGTAAAAGGTCTTGCTAGTATTGATTCACCAGGGATCAAAATGGTACAAAGCCTTAAGCTCCATTGTAACTTACCTTAGATGTATAACCCATCGTAGTTGTAATAAGTCATATTGCTTCTGTGTTGTGATTGGTCGTAAGTAGCGATGAGTTTTGTGAAATTAACCCTAGTCTCCTTAATATCTAAAATGAAAACAATCATAAGACACCTGCTCAATTTTCCATCCATTTTGCAGTCACGTGACCAATGCCTCGTACCACGTCTCAGAAACCGTCACCTTTGACCAGTTTGTGGTCCATGGAGGGGGCAAGGTGTATATCACGGGTGGGGTGCAGGGGCTGCACTTGCTAGGCAACAAGCTCCACCTTGAGAGTGGGGCCTACATGAAGGCCGATCGTCTGCTGGTCAATGTGACGGACATGATCGTGGAAGAGCACGCCACCTTAGATC
Organism: Luidia sarsii; assembly: GCA_949987565.1. Classification (NCBI taxonomy): domain Eukaryota; kingdom Metazoa; phylum Echinodermata; class Asteroidea; order Paxillosida; family Luidiidae; genus Luidia; species Luidia sarsii. The sequence continues at coordinate 3,182,357 of OX465121.1, forward strand.
TCAGCGCAGCTTTTGTGAGTAGTTTTCTCCTACTTTTTGTTTTCATGTGCATTTGTGAACAATAGCCTAGCTAAGGGACATTGCAACAGACTGGGCAAGTCCTCTGGCTCACTGCTGCCCAAAGCAAATGTAACAGGTCATTTACATACTGCTCTTGCACAGCGCCCTCACTCGGCAGATAAGCTTCCTAGAAACAAAGTACACAATTAAAAATGGTTGAATGCGAGGGTTACTGACCCCTACCGGTACATCCCATCATACTTACAGTGCTGTGGAGGTACCTGCGATTCATGACAGTCTGCAAGCATCATACATGTAAGACACATACATGTAGCACACACTACAATGTACCTGAAACATGATTTAATGGGTCTTCTGATAGCCACACTCATTCTCAAAGTGATTGTACATATGATTGTACAAATGTGCTTCACTGCCTGAAATGACCAAAGTCGCAAATCTCTGAATTTTGGAGGGCGCAATGTTTTGATTCTAGCAGGAACTTTGTGAATGTAGTAAAGGACTGGTTGTCTGATTTTGATCCAAACAAGATAATCAGGATAAAACGGGAATAATGACTTCACTGTGGCTCCATTTGATTCAGTCTGGTTATGAGCACGGCGACATTGGCAGAGGTGAAGGGACCTCAGGTGCAGGTCACGGAGGTCAGGGGGGCAAAGGTCAAGGGTGGAGCGGAGCCGGAGCCTTTTACGGCAACATCCTGGAGCCCCAACACTTTGGCAGCAGTGCCAGCAACGACAAGGCTCACGGCGGTGGAATACTCACCACCCATGTTGCCATGGAAATGAGAGTGGACGGTATGTCGCAATTTTTTTTTTTTATAAGATAAAAGCTGAGGCTCATGCTCCAATTCTTATGCACGCCATGGGCATTGAAGTGAAAGTTTTTGATTACAAGACTAAGCATCAAAGAAAAAAACATTTTTTGAAATTCAGAGGCCATGGCAAAACCTGCCATGCCTGGTTTAGGAGGCACTGTAGATATCTGGTTTTTCAAATATCGATATATCGGCGCTCAAATATCGATATTATTGATATATCGATATTTTTGATATATCGATATTTTTGATATATCGATATTTTTGATATATCGATATTTTCGATATATTGATATTTTTGATATATCGATATTTTCGATATATCGATATTTTTGATATATCGATATTTTTGATATATCGATATTTTTGATATATCGATATTTTCGATATATCGGTTTAGTGTGTCTGTAACTAAGAATTGCGAATTCCGTATGAAAAGACTAACAAAAGATTTAGATAGTTGATTAATATTTCTTTTGTTTGATTTGTTCACAGGAACTGTCAGAGTGAATGGTCAGAATGGGCAGGACTCCGGTGGAGGTGCCAGTGGGGGGAGCATTATGCTCAACACGTACTACTTCACAGGAGTGGGTGTCATTCAGGCCAATGGCGGTGCAGGTAACATCCACATATGTACATCTCATGTCAAATGGCAACACATGCATTCTCTATGAGTTACAACAACTTAGGAATAGCACTTAGACTGACCTCTTGGAAGGAGTACATATTTTACATAAGGGACCTTGTGCAAACTTTAAGATCACTCAAGGCTTTAAGTTTGTACTCGACATACACACTGTGCATGTAAATATTGAAATCTTTGTGTTCTGCTTGTGTAAAGGTCATGGGTCAAGTGGCGGAGGTGGAAGTGGTGGGCGCGTAGCCGTGTACTTCACTGAGGACTCGTTCACTGGCCAGTTCACTGCCTTTGGGGGTGGCTCAGGCTATGAGCCAGGGGCCGCCGGTACTGTCTACCGGGAGTCAAAGGTCATGACCCCGAGGTACAGGTCACTGCTGGTGGACAACAACGGGCAGATAATCCGTGAGGTATGAAGCATTTGTTGGAACAGTTTGCAATATTTTCATGCATTGCATTTGAACACAGCTAGAATGAAGCTTTTCCAAACCTGAAAGTACCGGTACAAACAAACCTGCAATTGTTTTTTTTCCTAGATATCTTAGGGAATTTTTCGGAAGGGAAAAGTGGAATCACGTTTTTGACTGTTTTTCAAGGGAGTCCATTTGGGGAAGAATATTTCACTGGACTGGGACTTAAACCCAGGACTGTGATTGCATATTCCTTTGCTCTTCTACCTGAGCTGTATTTGCCTTCTAGTTTGGGTCATTTACATGTAGCTGAGATCGATAATCAGCTGTGATTTCTATTCAATTGTCTGTTCCACTATCTTTATTAAAACCAATGCTCTACCTCCTCAGTATCCAGCTTTGTTTGTATTTTTCTTGTCTGTCTCAGACATCCATTGACAACTATTATAATCTGCGCTACGATTCTGGAATCACTTGGGTCAATTCCGTGGCTGTGGGTGATGAGTACACCTTTGATGAGCTGACCCTGCGTGGCAATGCTCATCTAGCGTTTGAGTCTCGGCCCGAGATCAACAGCCAGCGCTACTTCATCATCCAGAAGCTGATTGGTGAAGAGAGTCAGGAATATGGATGCTATGGCACTCTCCACACAGGCCCTCGCCAGATGGTGACTATCAGGCAAGCCATGTATTACCTGCCATTGCATCTGCACGTCTATGATCTGGGCACTCTCCACCTCCCTGATCGCGTCATGCTTTATGAGACGACGAATATCGTGGACGGGGTTATAGGGGGCGCTCTTTATCTATCCCTGGCGCATTCCTCACTGACTTTTGGCGAGGAGTCACGGTCTGCTGTCGCAATGAATCGCGGCCAGTTCCGCTTTGATGAGCTGAGGGTGAATCCCGAGAGCAAGGTTACCTTTGACGGTGGGGACGAGGAGGTCCAGTTGAGGTTGAGCACCCTTGATGTCAGACCTGATGCCAAGGTCCTGGGAAGGAGGTTGACCATTCGAGCGGAGACCATCCAGCTAGCTGAGACTGCCTCTGTGTCAGTGGACTATGGCGGATATGACAACAATGGACGAGGTATGCAGACCATTTATCATTCAATTGTCTAAAGCCACATTTCCACTGGACTTATTTTGGTCAAAGTAATTGAGATGATGATTACCTTTCCCATTTTAAGTCCAGTGGAAACGACCCTGTTAAATATCCTCTCTGTTACTTTAGCTGAGCCAAATGAACACTTTTACCTGCCAACCTCTGCCAAGTAAAAGTGACCACATCCGGCCTATGATATAACACATGTGCACAACTGCTTTCTCAAAGGTGGGGTGCTAGGAACCAAACATTCATCATTCTGCCTTTGAAAAAGGTTCTTTGAGGATTGAAATGTAAGGCCCCGTAAATTTGTGAGATTCTTTATAGTAGTATGTGCAATACGAATGGCCATTTCTATTATAAACTAGATTTGAACCACATGATATTTTGATTTGTTTTTCCCTGCTGACGGGCAGAGTACACACATCCCGAAACGTTGAGTTACCGGCTCTTTTCAGAGCCACACTCCTCGAGAGAGAGAGAAGTGCTACATGGTGTCACGGTAAATCTTCCGCCTAATTTTTCCCCCCCATTTTTGTCCATTTGTTGTTTTGTTTGCGATCCCTCAGGGAACTACTTTGCCGGGGCAGGAGGAAGCCACGGTGCCAAGGGTGGTCTGGGCAGCTCCAGCCCTGACTCTGGCCCTAGTTACGACTCCCTGCTGAACCCTGTGGAGTTTGGAGAGGCCGGTGGCTGTGGGGTGCAGCAGTGCAGTCAGGGAGGGGCACCGGCAGGTGGGGGCGCTCTTCATATTGTGACCACCAGTCTAGACAACCAGGGCACCATCAGTGCACGGTAAGGCCCTTGCAGATAGCCAACCCATTAATGATTACTGACGGATAGTCACTGCTGTCTTTCTGAGCTGACCCAGCAATAAACATGAAGGACAGATAGGGCCTATGTGTGGCACTGTAGAATTCCTGTCTGGAAGAACTTTTTCATTGCTGACTAGTGGAAGAAGCCAATAGAGCACCAGACTGTGTGTAATTTTCATTGTCTCCTTTAATTGGTTCATACCAGAGGCCAGGATGCTACCAGTGTGCCAGCCTATGAGCGGTCTGGTGGTGGAGCTGGTGGAAGCATCTGGATAGAAGTGGAATCCATTCTTTCTAAAGGTAACTAGCGTCAAGCTTCTAAAGTATATTCACAATACACATCAACACAAGTCCAAATACAACATTGGGAAGATCGGAATACATCAATGTCCATAGATTTCCTTCTAATTTATATTGTCACTCAAACATCAACAAAATGGTTTATTACTTGTGAGTAATAAACTATTTCTTACACTACAGAATGGTGGGTAAACCGTGACAGGTTTTACATTTTTCTACTTTCTCAGAAAGAACCTTCGCAGTATTGCTTTTTTGAAATGTTTAATGGTTTAACACACAATCTGTGGCAATCTTTTGACCTTTACCAATGTTTACAGGGACTAGGGTTCAATATAATTCTGTATAAACAAGTGTGTTCTATAGATATGATATGATTTTTGCATAATAGAGAATAGAATTCATCGAGTACTTGCCTTACTTGATGTTTGATTAGCACTGCATGCTAAGTCCTTTGTACGATTGCCTGCTGAAGAAATTCCATACAGCTTGTATAGGATTGCACTGCGTGCTAAGTCCTTTGTACGATTGCCTGCTGAAGAAATTCCATACAGCTTGTATAGGATTGCACTGCATGCTAAGTCCTTTGTACGATTGCCTGCTGAAGAAATTCCATGCAGCTTGTATAGGATTGCACTGCGTGCTAAGTCCTTTGTACGATTGCCTGCTGAAGAAATTCCATGCAGCTTGTATAGGATTGCACTGCGTGCTAAGTCCTTTGTACGATTGCCTGCTGAAGAAATTCCATGCAGCTTGTATAGGATTGCACTGCGTGCTAAGTCCTTTGTACGATTGCCTGCTGAAAAATATCCATGCAGCTTGGATAGGATTGGAACCCATGTCTCCTGCTGTCTAGCGCAGAAGTTACAGATTCAAAGTTCTCTGGTGTATATCACTATGAACATCTAAACGGTGAAAATGGGGTGAAAATGTCATTTAGCCGTGAAAAGAAAATTCACAGTGTTTTCACCCTTATTTCATGGCACACAGTTAGCCAAGTCATTTTCACGGTGTTTTCACCAGTGGTCTCCAAGGCCACATTCCTGGTGGTAAATGGCTAGAGGCAATTTAGAAGTATCTTGGAGTGACAGGTACAAGGCCACCATACAGTACCTCGATCTATGGGGGCTGGTGGTCCCTACTGGTAATTGAATTAGCCATCCCTCAAGGCTGGAGCTAGCCCCCCCTAGATATTCATGGGGTTTTTTCACAGGTCTCTTTAGTGACCAGAAGATGTCCTTATCAGGTCAGAGAGCTTGCAATTATCTTCACGGTGAATTCATTGTAAAATGCACCGTGAAATCACAGTGACTTCTTAGTTTCACGGTAAAATGACATTTCCACCCCTTTTTCACGGTTTAGATGTTCATAGTGTATACCGGTAGCAGTGCTCTACGACCTGGACACAGCTTTTGGAACTAGTTTTCAAAAGAGATTGTGGACATATTTGACATTGTGAATTGTGCACAGCTTCTCCTATGTTTTGTATTTACATGTTTGGTGCACATGCACTATGAACGTCTAAACCGTGAAAAAGGGGTGAAAATGTCATTTTGCCGTGAAACTAAAAAGTCACTGTGATTTCACGGTGCATTTTACAGTGAATTCACCTTGAAAATAATTGCCTCTCTGACCTGATAAAAGCGTGAATATCTGGGGTGGCAAGCTCCAGCCTTGAGGGATGGCTAATTCAATTACCAGTAGGGACCATGGCACCAGAACCCATAGAGGTACTGTATGGTTTCCTTGTAACTGTCACTCCCAGATACTTCTAAATTGCCTCTAGCCATTTACCACCAGGAATGTGGCCTTGGAGACCACTGGTGAAAACACCATGAAAACGACTTGGCTAACTGTGTGCCATGAAATAGGGGTAAAAACACGGTGAATTTTCTTTTCAGAGCTAAATGACATTTTCAGCCCATTTTCACGGTTTAGATGTTCATAGTGATGGTGTGACTGAATATTGTGAACTCACCATGCAAACCTTTTCAGATCTAATTGGACAGTTTCTAGTGTGTTTTGTACTGACATGTTCGGTACACATGGTGTGACTGTAAAAGTGTGAACCCACCCTGCAAACCTGTGACATCTCATTGAATGCCGACTGTTTGTGTGCTGCATACCCACAGGCCTTATAGATGCTAGTGGTGGGCAAGGGCATGGGACTATTGGTGGGGGAGGAGCTGGTGGTCTGATTGCTGTCTACTATGATGATGAGGAGATAGGCCCCACACCTTTGGCTTGTGGTGCTTCAGGCCATCAGGCCGGGGGACCAGGCTTTGTCTATCTGGTGCGTCTCAAAGATGGATACCTGCACAGCAAAGTAAGTCACTGCCTCATGACTTCAACCAGTTTGGGTTGAGTATTTTTTACTATGTAAACCACCACATCGTGAAACATTTTCAGAAGTGGCAGTTGTTGAGGTACAGTAGGTCACCAGATCAGGATGACCAATTTCAGTGTGTGTATCACTATGAACATCTAAACCGTGAAAATGGGGTGAAAATGTAATTTAGCCATGAAAAGAAATTCACCGTGTTTTCACCCCTATTTCATGGCAGACAGTTAGCCAAGTCATTTTCACGGTGTTTTCAGCAGTTGTCTCCAAGGCCGCTTTCCTGGTGTCAAATGGCTAGAGGCAATTTAGAAGTATCTGGGAGTGACAGTTACAAGGACACCTTACAGTACCTCTATGGGGGCTGGTAGTCCCTACTGGTAATTGAATTAGCCATCCCCCAAGGCTGGAGCTTGCCACCCTAGATATTCACGTTTTTTCACGGTTTCTTTAGTGACCTGAAGATGTCCTTATCAGGTCAGAGAGGCGATTATTTTCACTGTAAAATGCACTGTGAAATCACATTGACTGTTTAGTTTCACGGCGAAATGACATTTTCACCCCCTTTTCACGGTTTAGATGTTCATAGTGTATGTGCCTGCCCCATTACAGTAATTGGTGACACGACTATGAGTCATGATATCACCACATGGACAGAGATCTGAGTGTCATGATACCCCAAGCCCGCTGCAAATTGACTAGCAGCAAACAGCAGTCTTTTCAGCTGTACCCAGGGCTTTCTCTGAAGGTTGTAGGTAGGGAGTTTGGGTGAACCATTGTCCATGTATGGTTTAAGCTTCTCAGGAGCAGCAGGGACTTCAATGTCTCTGTCTTTTAGGTTTTCACCAAACGGCTTGGTTATCAAGTTGTTATGACAGTGCATCAGCACTAGAAAGTAGGAGATGTGAGTTTCAATCCTGCACATTTTGTAAGCAGACCCGTCACCGAACATGTGTACTGTTACCCTTTCCCAAGCCTATCACCAAATAATAGACTTCACAATTACTCTTTCGGAATCGTCATTTTGATTAGGTTTTACAATTTTTAACGAAAAGTTAAAGAGCAAAGAAAATATGACTGGAGTGGGACTTGAACTGAGACCTTCGATTTAGTGTATTAGCAATCTGAATAGCTGAGCTGTACAGACCTTAGGTTCTTTAATTGTATTTTATTTTAATGCATAGTTTGAAATAAATATATGGATGAATGAATGAATGAATAGTCAACTCTCATTGCCAGAGTGGGGGCACCTGTCAGAAGCATCCAGCCATTTACTGCCCTATATCCGCAGATCACACCCCCATTGTCTTTCAGATGCAAACAACATTTGCAGTAGTTGTAAACCTATCTACAGCAGTTTGGGGATCACACAAAGTGGATACAGCTTTTAATACTTTATATTCAAACAAACAAAGAGAATAAAATTGTTTTGAGTTAAAAAAAAAAAAAAAAAAAAAACAACGAGAAAATTGCAAATTTACTGGGCTGGGACCTGCACCTGAGACCTCTAGTTTAATCATGGAGCTCGTATATCTGCATGGCTTAATCACACCGGTGCTCTAAATTAATTGGTTGTTGTTGTTGCAGATGTACGTGGACAATTGCGGCTTGAATTCCCCACAAGAAGCCGTCGCTGAGGGGCTAGGGGAGAATACCAACATCTTTGCCCTGCATGAGCTGGAAATCAGAGGCTCTGCCCGACTGCGATTAGCCGGCAGGTCCTACCAACCTTCCCTGTGCTTCCCCGTGGCTGTCCTGAAGGGGGATAGGACTGGATGGTTCACGGTCAGCCGCAACGTGGAAGCTCACTTTGCCATTTGTGGTTGTCCCATCTGCTATGTGGAGGAGCCAGTCACAGAAATTGATCCCGTGTTCAGCATTGCGGTGGAAGGGGAAGGTCTCTTAAACATCCCAAAGAGTGTCACACTCCACGGAGGCGTGGCATTACATCTCTGCGGACGCTTGGATGCCACTGAGCAGGGTGTGATTGAGATCAGAGAAGGAGGAAGACTGACTGCAAGCCACCCAGCCCGGACGGATGAATCTGATCTGACATCAGGAACGCTGACGATGGAAGCTATCCGGATCTTCAAAGGTGGCCTTATGCAGGCGTCTAGTAGCTGCTCCAACCCTGACAACCTGCCAGTCACCCTGAGGCTGGGAACCCTGCAGCGCTCCTGGATGTCCACCTTTCATGAAGCCGGCTTCACCATTTCTAGCTCCACATTTGTCAAGGATGACATTGTGAGAGGACCTTTGCCAACTGCGCAATGCCCTGAAGGAACTCTGACGTACAATGCAACTGACTTTGTCGACCCATGCCCTGGTGGTTTGATATTATCGCTCGATGTCAATTCATCCATAGCTGTTTGTAAATACAATAACTTGCAATTGACCTCAGGACAGAGTTGCCAAATGGGTCCCGGAGAGCACATCTACCAATCCTTGATCCTAGAGGGAGGCTCACAAATCATTCTGACTGGAAGTGCTGATGGAATGAATCCTACTCAGCTGAATGTGTCCGATCTTAGCATCAACTATGGAGGGTCGATCAGTGGGAATGCAGCCGGCTTTGTCAATGGAGGTCCTGGGCTGGGACTTGGAAGTAGTGGAGGGAGCCATGGTGGGCTAGGAGGTGGTGACAACTCTGGACAAATCTATGGGAGTGTCAGAGAGCCATTGTCTTACGGCAGCAGTGGCTCAAGTGGTCGTGGTGGTGGACAAATTCAGGTCATCGTCGCTAACAACCTCCATCTTGATGGAAGCGTGGAGGTGTCAGGTGGTGGCGGCTCTGGGGGAGGTAGTGGAGGCAGTATCTACATCCAAGCTGCTTCCATGTCAGGCTATGGGAAGCTGAAGGCCGATGGAGGAGATGGAACAACATCAGGGGGTGGCGGGGGTCGGATAGCAGCAGACATCGCAGGTGCATACAGATACAGCGGCCTGTTGACTGCTTATGGTGGCAGTGGTGGGATCAGAGGATCATCAGGCACTGTCTTCATCCAACATCACAGCGACGGCTCCAAGTCTACCAAGCTGATCATAGCAGGAGAATCCCCATCACCGACAATGATGCCTTCCTCTAGTTTGACAGACGTTGATGAGCTTCATGTGACTGACTCAGGAATGTTTGGCCTTGCCTCTAAGTTGAATGCGAGCATGGTTGTCGGAGACACAACAGGAAGGATAGTCCTGAGGGATGGTGGGTCTTTGGTCATCCAAGACATTCAGGATCCCAGGAAAGGCATCCAGTGTACCTTAGAGGTGCTGGAAGGTTCTGAATTGGAGACAGATTCTGACCTCTACTTGACTGGACTTCATCAGCCATTGCTCCAACTTGAGGGAAACTTGACAGCAAGCTCATTGAGAGTTGCTGAAGCTGGTGAAATGGTCATTGGCAGCACAGGCAAACTGCTCACCTCAAAGATGTTCCTTCACAGATCAGCCCGAGTATGTGTTGAAGACGGTTGGTTTGGCAAGGATCCTGGATTGCAGACTATCCGCTTGGATAACCTGACCCTCGGACCATCAGCAGATCTGCAATTCAAGTCTGAATCCCCAGTCACTATCACTGCCCTGATTCTTCAATATAAGTCCACGATCAACAGCCCCTCAACGCTGCTTCTCTCAACAAATACAACCATCATTGAGAGTGATGCAGTCATCTCAGTTAACAGTGCAGGGTTAGTTGATGGGGCAGGAAGTCCTGGGAATCCATCCCATGGAGCTAGTCACGGCGGTGAAGGAGCTACAATCCAGAATGGTCAACGGAGTAGCTTCCCCTTTGGCTCGGCCTTCCATCCACAATCACCCGGTAGTGGTGTCAATGACTCTACAAGCTCTGTGAGAGGTGGTGGCCTTGTCACGCTCACGGCATCAAAGTCACTCACGCTGCAGGGCTCCATTACAGCAGATGGACAGAGCAGTTCCAGTCTTGGTGGTGGCTCTGGGGGTAGCATCTACATCCACACACCGACGTTTATTGGTCATGGACTGCTGTCTGCCAATGGTGGTAGCGGAGGAGCTTCTTGCTGTGGAGGTGGTGGAGGTGGAAGGATTGCCATCAACTCTCCCGATGCGAGGGATTTTGCCGGTGTTGCCACAACCTATGGAGGTAGTGGCATGAACCATGGAGCAAGTGGTACCATCATCACGGACACACTAGAACAGGGCACTCCAACACTTTCCCTAATGGTTGACAATGGCAAGCAGGCTGTGGAGAATTGCTACACAGTGCTCTTATCAACAACAACTGAGGAGGTGGCTCTAAATAGAGTCACTGTGAAACAGTCAGGAAGGCTGAAGATTGCTGAAGACGGTCCTGTAAGTCTATCAATCAGCCACCTAGATGGGGACTTCAGTGGTACAATCCTGGTGAAGGCAAATCAGAAGCTGTCAGTAGCAACAAGGCAGGTAGTGACAAGCTACTACGTTCTGCGGAGTGCCCTGGTTGTAGAGGAAGGTGGGGAAATCATCATCCCTTCCAATCTGTACCTGCATCAAGTCAGCAATGGTAGGACTCTCCATCTGTCTGGCCTAATAACTGGCGTCAAGAATCTCCTGATAGGATCCAGTGCCGATGTGGTGGTTGAATCCACTGCAAGCACAGCTTTCCTTTCAAGTGGAGAGTATATCTTCATCGATCCACCTGGAACCTTTACCCTTGATTCCTTACTTGTGCTTGGCTATGGCAGCCTCTCATTTCAGGCGTCTCTCACTCAGCCGACCACCCTCAATGTCCTGAACCAAGTCCACGTGCGCTACAGTGGTGCCGTGAAAGGTAGCTGGCTCAACTTTGATGTCAGTCAGGTGCATGTGGAGTATGCAGGTTCGATTACAGGCGATGGGATGGGGTACCAAGCTGCTCTTGGACCAGGAGCTGGTTTGAGCAGCCCAACAGATGGTTCCGGTGGAAGCCATGGTGGCGTTGGTGGAAAATCTTCATCGGGCACCAAACCAACTTTGTCTTCCTATGGCAGCCTGTACGAAGCCCAGGAGTTTGGGAGTGGTGGAGGAAGCAGCAGCACAGGCACTGGTGGCTCAGGTGGAGGCATTATCAACATGAAAGTGAACCAGTTCAGGTTGGATGGAGCTGTCACCTCCAGTGGAAGTCGGGGTACATGCGGTGGAGGCAGCGGTGGTTCTGTCCAAATCCAGATTCTAGAATCTTTCACCGGGTCTGGGGAAGTCAAAGTCACCGGTGGGGATGCCGGAGCTTCAGAGTGTGGTGGTGGTGGCGGAGGCCGTGTAAGCATCGTCACTGAAGTGGAATCCAGATTCCAAGGCTCCTACATCGTCTATGGAGGCTCTGCAAGCAGCACGGCTGAAGCAGGTGGCTCAGGCACAGCCTTCCTGAGGGAGATCCGTGGAGCCACAGACTACACCCAACTCATCCTGAACAACAATCACCCCAGCACCAACTCAGCCCAGCGCACTCTTCTAAATGAGACCAACATCGACGAGTACAGTTTTGACGAACTCCACATCCTCAAGAGCGTCATCTTGGAGGTAGCTGGGCTGAATGTGCCCATGATGGTCGCCACCTTGGTCGGCGACCCCACCAGCACGATCAAAGTCCATGATACGATGACCCTAAGCATCTCAGAGGGCCAGGATGAGGTCAGTCTTGACTGTAGCTTCAACCTTGCCCCTGAAGGAGAGCTGATACTACCTGCAAGAGTTGCCTTCTATGGACCAGAGAATGTTCTGTCAGGTGAGTCAAGACCAGTTGGAAATACTTTAATAATTAACCAGTATCAGAGCGTTGTCTGTTCTGCTGTACTCAGGAAATTATGTGAAGGTTGTATCCACTGGGTTTCATCTCCAACAATTAATTCAGATAACGACCTTGCACAAGTGATGGTCATTACACAAAAACGATAGTTAACAGCCATGCATATTTTTGTTTTCTTTTGCTCAGGGACATTGACAAACATCTTTGAGATGGTGATTGCATCTGGCCAACAAGTCACCTTGTCCCCAGAGGGTAGGACAGCCTTGTTCATAGACGGCACCTATACCTATAAGTCAGACCGTGGAGCCTACAAGTTGGCCCTGCTGACTGTCAGTGACTATGCCAGTCTGACCTTTGGCTCGGCATCCAACGTTTCTGCTCAGCAGACCCTGTCCATAGGATCCCTGGAGGTGGAGTACAGTGGTGTGGTGCATGCGGAGAGGTTCCTGCTGCAAGGAGATGATGTGGTGCTGCATGCAGGCAGTACCATTCAGTTGTCAGGGGGAGGCAGTGAGGCAGGGACTGGCGTTGGAGCTGGAACTAGAGTGAGTAGTCTGTGACTATGCCTCTTTTCTATACAACTTTTTTTTCATTCACACCATGAACATTTCTGAAATTTCAATTTAAAATTTGAATCACTATTCCAGAAATGTTTTTCTTGCGTGCCACACTGCACATGCCTGATATGTGACCTAACTGGACTGCACATGCCTGGAATCTGTCCCAGCCAGAGGCACTTTCAGGAAAGCACGCGCTTGGTTTGCACGTTCAATGTATGGTTTGCACACAAAATGTACGGGTCACTCACAACCATTTGGTTGTGGTGGTGCCAGATGTTTATCTATGCGCACTGAATGGTGGGATATAACTCATCAATTGTCTCTTTTTGATAGCGTTCACACACACAACACTCGGCAATTATTTGTGCTATTTCAGAAACTTTGCAAGAAGATTTAGATCACAATTTGAATCATGAGTATTAGTGAGTTTTTCGCATTCAAATGGAAAAAAAACAAATAATGAGTTCAAAAATAAAAATGTGAATCATGCTCTTTCTTGCTAGTGGAAATGCACCTATTGACACTGATAGTACCAATACGGTAGATCCATCAATGATCTGAGCTGATTTGGTTTTGAAAATGTGGTAATACAGAAATGCTGTAAACTGCCTACTGACATTATGAGGGACATCATGCAAATGTTATAACATGCAGAAGGCCTGATATTATGATTCTAGCAGGACCTTTCTCAAAGGCACAGCCTTTGAGAAAGGTCCTGCTAGGATAATAACAACTTAATAAACAGCCTCCAGTTGACAGAAAGAGCATACATGTAGTTTGTCTGAAATGTTACATCCCATGGCTCTATGCTGAATATTCAGGGAAGATATTATTTCTACGGTATGTCACTATGAACATCTAAACCGTGAAAAAGGTGTGAAAATATCATTTTGCCGTGAAACTAAAAAGTCACTGTGACTTCACGGTACATCTTACAGTGAATTCACCATGAAAATAATCGCTTCTCTGACCTGATAAGGACATCTTCTGGTCACTAAAGAGACCGTAAAAACAAACCCTGAATATCTAGGGTGGCAAGCTCCAGCCTTGAGAGATGGCTAATTCAATTACATGTACCAGTAGGGACCACCAGCTCCCATAGAGGTACCGTATGGTGTCCTTGTAACTGTCACTCCCAGATACTTCTAAATTGCCTTTAGCCATTTACCACCAGGAATGTGGCCTTGGAGACCACTGGTGAAAACACTGTGAAAATGACTTGGCTAACTGTGTGCCATGAAATAGGGGTGAAAACATGGTGAATTTTCTTTTCACGGCTAAATGACATGTTCACCCCATTTTCACGGTTTAGATGTTCATAGTGTGTGTTGCTCTTGCTACAGTTCCCGTATTGGTACCTTCACAACAAATATCTCACCTCATCAAAATCGATACAACTTGACATACATAATTATTCCATACAGAGCTCAGGGTATCTTTCACATTTACAATAGGAACCATTTATTTCATATCACAACAAATTGGGTTGAGGTAAATGTGGTTATGCACACATGATAAGTACAATTCTTTACTGTGTGAGACACTGGCTTTGTAGGTGCAGACTATACATAGCACTAATTACCACTGCTACAAAAAAACACAAACATTTAAATGTACAATAGACATTTTTTCCCTGAAAGTGTCTCAACAAACCACATGGACAGTAGTCCTAAAGTTTAGAGGTGCTTATTTGTTTGCATTTTCCTTGATGCTTGCCTAGAAACTATTGCCTGCAAAAATCTTTGTCTGACAATCATAGATTTAGCCTGAATAATGTCATTAAACATAAGTGCTTACTGACGTGAATGACCTAAGTGCAATTCTCAAAACAAATTGTTTACAGGGCCGTCTGTTTGAATGTGTATATATATCATGTATTGCACTTGAAAAGTTGTCTTTTTTTGTTTAACCTTAAGGTGGGCAATGTTGGCACAGGAGCTGGCTATGGTGGTTATGGTGGCTCACCGACTGACCAGTTAGGTGGCCCACCGACCTTTGCAACCTCGAACCCACAAAGCCATGGTAGCGGTGGGGGAACTGGTGCCTCCGGGGAAGGAGGCCGCGGAGGTGGATTCATGAGGCTGGAGCTGAGTGGAGCCTTAGCTCTTGAAGGTAAGGATAGGAGAAGGATTTTAAGTCAGAGATGTGCCTTTTTATAAATACATGGTAGAGTGATTTCATTCTTGTCTTTATTCTTTTATCAAAAATTAGGAGGGCCTGACGTTTCTTTCCTAGCAGGACCTTTCTCAAAGGCAGGGCCTTTCGGATCGAAACGTCAGGCCCCTCTAATTTTTGATAAAAGAATAATGATCATTTTAGTCAGTTACAGCAGTTTGCCAAATGTTTAAACTCAACCTTTGGTCAGGATATCCTTTGGGTTTGCTTTTCGCTGTTCTTTTCAGAACCACACCTTTTCTTACAGAAACTCTTTACATTGTGTACCCATAAATCCTTCTTGTGTGATTCCTGCATTTTTTCAGCATGCAGTCGTGCAAAGCACTGAGCATGCAGCACTAATTATTCATTGATCAGGGCAAACCCTCATTGAATTGCATTCTCACTAATGCATTAATCAAATCTATGATTAATGTTTTTCTTCTAATAGAACATAGGTATGGAATGATGATCATTCTGAATCAGCAACTATAGGGCTTTCCAATTAAATGGAAGAAACAAGAAAACAAAGGGTTGGTGAATGGTGATCACAAAAGAAGGATTATTCTAAGTGAACATACTGTATTCGAAGATATGTTGAGGAGTATCCCAATTTTCAAGAATTTTCGACTGAAATTCCCCCGAGAAAAGCCTAAAAAAACTGTTTGCCACTTAGAATACTTTTTTTTACACCATAACATTCATACTGTACCGATAGCCAGAGAAACAGACTCATCAAGTTATACATTTGAATACTCATGTACATGTACACACTCAGCTAAAATTGATGTACAGTGTGTGTACCACTAAAAAAAAAATTCTTAGATGACACCATATCACCAAACTTTAAACTATGTAATCATAATTTCTTATAGAACGTTGACAATCATGTTAAACAATGTTCAAAATGAAGGACAACGTGATTCTACCGTACTTGTACAAGTACATGTATATGTGTACATACAATCTGTGTGAAACCACAAAATTCACCATATATATACACTATTTTTGTCCCATCGGACATACTGTAACAAACAATCAATCGCAAGAGCATTGCACAGAAACCATTTGGCCTAGTTCACTTTGTGATGGGCTATCGCTCGTAAGTTAAGTTACATTCCATTGTTAGGCTTTGTGAAATCCACACCTAGTGTATTAAAATGTGGTCTATCAGACTATAGGCTTTGGTTCTACATGTATTTCCAGTGAAGTTAAATTGATATAGCTATTTCCACTCATTGTTTAAATGAATGTCTCAGTCAGTTTATTTTGTTTGTTAAATTTTGTTCCCATTTTAGTTGTCGGACAACTTTCTTGGGCAATGAGCACACATTATGTGAGACAGTTTCAGCATTTCCTTGTAAAGGTCTCGGTTGCATTTGAAATAAATTGGCAGACAGACAAATGAAAAGCAATACTGCAGAGCCTTCAGGATAAAACTGAGCCAAAACACAGCCAAGGTCTCTGAAAATGGAACCATGTATTCCAGTATAACTGATGGCAAAATACAGCATTCAAAGGACAGTGTGACCAGTAGAAGAGTTACATCACTTTTCCACCTAGCATGTCTATTGGGATTTGGAATTGTAGGATCAGTGGGATTAGATGCCTTGATCTTCTTGGCATGTTTCTTGGCAATGAACATCATATAAGTGTGCGAGATATTGGTGACAAAGCATGGCGGTAGGGCAAATAATGCAAAGAGACTGACATAGCCTACAGTTCTACTCTGCGGGAATTGGCAACAGCAGAGCTGTGGAAAGTAGCGGGCATTTTCTTGAGCTGTTAACGGGCCTAACAGCAAGCCAGCCAAGACTGCCATCAACCAAGCAATGGAGATAGCAATTCTTGCTCTGGTGTTGGTGGCTATTTGGTGATAGTGCAGGGGTCTGGATATTGCTATGAATCGATCCACGCTGACAACCAGCAGAGACCAAATGCATGCAGACAGCAGCACATTGGCCAGCAGGCCTTGCAGCCAGCAAAGATGGCTGCCAAAGGGCCATGTTGCCATGGCAGCCGTGACTATCCCCGGTAGTGCGCAGAAGACACCGGTGCCCAGATTGGAAACAGTGACGGAGATCATGGTCAGGCGTGGGACATCACCCATTGTTTTGATGCGACACAAAGCGACAAAACAAAATATATTACCGGTGATAATCAATAGTGCTATTATTCCGAGAATTGTACTGAATGTAGCTCGGAAAAAGGTCAGCTGTTTAAATTCATAGAAACTAGTGTCATTGGTACTTGAGTCATTCATTTTGAATTATTATGTTCAAAAGACAACTTTGGTACTATGGAGTCTTAGTTCACAGCAGTGCAGGGCAACTGGTAGGTAACTATGGAGACTTAGTCCACAGCAGTGCAGGGCAACTGGTAGGTAACTATGGAGACTTAGTTCACAGCAGTGCAGGGCTACTGGTAGGTAACTATGGAGACTTAGTCCACAGCAGTGCAGGACAACTGGTAGGTAACTATGGAGACTTAGTCCACAGCAGTGCTGGGCAACTGGTAGGTAACTATGGAGTCTTAGTTCACAGCAGTGCAGGGCAACTGGTAGGTAACTATGGAGACTTAGTCCACAGCAGTGCAGGGCAACTGGTAGGTAACTATGGAGACTTAGTCCACAGCAGTGCAGGGCAACTGTTAGGTAACTATGGAGACTTAGTCCACAGCAGTGCAGGGCAACTGGTAGGTAACTATGGAGACTTAATCCACAGCAGTGCAAGGCGACTGGTTGGTAACTATGGAGACTTAGTCCACAGCAGTGCAGGGCAACTGGTAGGTAACTATGGAGACTTAGTCCACAGCAGTGCAGGGCAACTGGTAGGTAACTATGGAGACTTAGTTCGCAGCAGTGCAGGGCAACTGATAGGTAACTATGGAGACTTAGTCCACAGCAGTGCAGGGCAACTGATAGGTAACTATGGAGACTTAGTCCACAGCAGTGCAGGGCAACTGGTAGGTAACTATGGAGACTTAGTCCACAGTAGTGCTAGGCAACTGGTAGGTAACTATGGAGACTTAGTCCACAGCAGTGCAGGGCAACTGGTTGGTAACTATGGAGACTTAGTCCACAGCAGTGCAGGGCAACTGGTAGGTAACTATGGAGACTTAATGTAGTTCACAGCAGTGCAGGGCAACTGGTAGGTAACTATGGAGACTTAGTCCACAGCAGTGCAGGGCAACTGATAGGTAACGTCCTAATGCATTGGCCTTCTGATGATTCTGTCTCATTCTAATTGTGACTTACACAAGCTATATTAGACCATCCCATTAAATCCAATGGCCATTTTAGGATGGCTAGAATAGGATGTTAGCTAGTCTTCATCTTATGAAGAAGCAGTGTAAACACGTACCTCAGCATCAATTAGGCCCTTGCTTACTCAGTGACAGGCTAGCCTACAGTAAATATTGTGAGCAGCCTGTGCTGTGCAGAAGATGCATCAATGTCACTGATAGTTGACTACAAATGCATATGCTATAGCAGTTTGACATCTGGATTTCCAACCCTCTTGCAAATCAAGCAAATAAAGGGAAAAACTGACTGTGAACTTGTAAGCAATTTTTGAAAATTTGCCGGAACTTGAACCCAAGACCTCTTGATTTTATCTACCAGAGCTCTTCCCACCTGAGTTATACAGATGGTGGGAGATTGTGGCCTCCCAAATAGTGAGCTAGTCTTTGCCAGGGTGGGGGGGGGGTGGCACCAGTCAGAAGCATTTAACCATTAACTGCTGTATATCGGGGATGACCCTGCATTTGTTCCGATACAAACAACCAATTGTTGTGAACCTAGCTACTACTGCTTGGAGATCACACAAAGTGGATGCAGCTTTTTTTTTCAATTTTATATCAAACAAAGAAAAAAAGTGACTGGGAACTTTAGAACAATATATGAAAAATTGCAAAGAAAACTTTGACTGGACTGTTACTTGGAAATCATTAGAAATGATGTATGAGTGAAAATAATGATAATTTGTGTTGTTTTATTGATCAAATAATCCAAGAAAATTTGGTTGTACTAGCCTTTGGTTTAAAGTACCAGTGTTTTACATGTATCTACATGAGCTATCCGGCCTTTAGCAGGAGGCATCCTAAATAGTGTTAAGTAGCATTGCTGTGGGATCCAGTCAGAAGGATTCAATCATTAACGGCCTTATATCTCCAAGAACCACAACCCTTTTTTAAAACTGTAAACTGACCATTGTTTAAAATATGTAAATAGGGATGGAATCCCAGGGATGTATGGCAGGTTACTATTCTGACTGACACTGCCTCCCTGCTTGTGCTTTTTTCAAGCAGGCAATCAGATGGGACACTGAACAGCAGTGCTAATCATATGTCAATTTGAGCAAGCTCTCTCAATGACCCACCCACCCTAGCAAAGCATCCTTAGAATGGTCATGTTCACTTCCAATTCTACAACACTGATTGACAAGTGCAATTAGCTATGACCGAGATGTTAAGTTAAACCGGGTTTAATTACGTTTGAGGCATTAGTGGTCACTCAATTGTCATCTATGCTGGCTTATAAACCCAATTATCTGACAGATGAGGCCAGAGAAAACAAATGCTCTCTGCCAAGGCTTAGCTGTTGCAATGATTAGAGGCATGGTCTAAATGACAATAATTTATATGACCTGCTCACAGAAAAAAAGTAATATAAGTCACACTGTGTGTGCATTTACACATAGAGAGGGAAACATTTTCAGTGATAAGTTTTGTTGCTTAATTGGCATCTTATACATGTTATATACACAGATTTCAGGCGTTGTGCACAGAGATACTGATTCCCATGCATAAAGTGGGCAAAAACAAATCATTATTGAGTGTTTTATTCTCATGTATTGTCTTAGTGTTTGTTGTATGAACTCACTTGACCACTGAGCTGGTCCAAAGCCATTCGATGTGTTTCATTTGATATGAATTAGGATAACAGTGGGTGCCACAGTGAATCATAAGCCGTGTCCGCACTGGACTTAAAATGGGTAAACTAACCGAGCAAATGGGTAAATTGACCATTTTAAGTCCAGTGCGGACAGCCCAGGAAGTTTTCCTCCCAGGTAACTTACCCGACTCAAATGGGAAGTTTAACCGACCAACTTTTGCCCGGTTAAATTGACCAGGTCAGTTTAACCGAGCCGAAAAGTCCAATCCGGACACGACGTCTCGGTAAACGACGTCTCGGTAAACAACATCCGGTCTGGCACTGGCGCCCAGCATTGCCTCGATACCACGTGACGTGTACGTGTACATCCCTGTACACAAGACTCGTGCAGGCGTGGGGTAGCAACGTGACTACAGTACATGCACATGTACTGTACATAATGTACACACATGGCTGGTAGATTGTGTACAGACATCCGGTGAAAGGTCACCACGTATGCGCCCCCATGCGTTGGTTTGCGCCAGTCGGTTAGTTTTACCGATCGTCTCGGTTAGTTTACCCGAGTCCAACAGTCCAAGTGTGGACGCCTGGAAGATTTACCCATTGGTCTCGGTAAAAAATAAGTCCAGTGCGGACACGGCTATAGACACATCTTTGCAATGATGAGAGCGTGATTCAATGAGGATTTGTTTGCGTAATGTGTGGTTACATGTAGCTGTATATGCTACATGTAGGTGCTTTGCCTGATTGCATACTTGGAAAAAAACAACCAAAGGCAGCTTGGGCAGGAGTCAAACACACAACCATCGCGTATCCTCTTGACTACCGAGCTGATTGCAGTCATGTGCTGGATTTGAGTTTTATAGTAGTGGTTGCCTTTGTCCATCATCTTACTACTTTAAATTTGTGTTGGCGAGAGTGTAATCCAATGAGGATTGTACAATCACAATAAAGTTAACACTGTATGCTCAGTGCTTTGCCTGATTTCTGCTTGGACTTAGAATGAACCGATGTTACTCAGGTACATGTAGTTAGCACTGTATGCTCCACATGTTGCCCTATTCCCTGCTTGGAAAATACCAAACCAAACCAAAGGCAGCTTGGGTGGGATTTGAAAACTCAGATTTTAATTTCAAGTGCAGACATCTTAACCAAGTCTTTTCTGCAATGATGTTTTACATGTGTTCTAGGTTCCATTCTTGCCAATGGCCTGAAGGGTACCGGTGATAGCGGTGGAGGTAGCGGTGGTGCCGTGCACATCACGGCCCAGGACTTGTCTGGGCATGGACTGATGGAAGCCAGTGGAGGTAGTAGTGATGGACTAGGAGGTGGAGGAGCTGGAGGCAGGATAGCTCTCTATCTACACAACAGGTCAGTCCCATTCAGCCAACCCTGGCGTTCTTTATCTTGGATTAATAGACATACATTGTACACGTGCTTTAAAATTTACAACTTAAGGAAAGCACTTAACCACTGCGTTAGGCCCCTTCCAGTATTCATGGCTGCCGTACAGGTTTTTTTAAAACAATACGTCAAAGGTCGCTAAAATAACCGGGAACAATATCTGTGAAATTAATCAATAAGGGTATACTATGTGTACAAGTGAGTCAAACCTGGCGCAATTCGGACATCAGAGTGTTGCTTGTCAAGGGATTATCCCTCCCAAAAATACCTCGTTATAGACTCCATGGAGTGTAGAACGACTGTGCCTGAACAGTGTGTCCAAGTATCAGCCTTTGACCACAGACTAGCCTCCACTACAGACGGTCAAATCTTTGAGGTGGTCGGCCCCAACCAAAATACAGTTTGGGGTAAAGATAGTGAAACCATCGGTGCTCTGAATTTGAAGGTCCTGGTGCGAAGTGTTTAAAGACTTGCCAATTGGAACAGATGCATAAGATTTCATAGCAACTACCACTTCATCATATGCAACGCATCAGATACAACGCATCAGATACAACACATCAGATGCATCTGATAAAGTAGTTGTTGCTATAAAGCTTATGACACTGTTCCAGTTTATTAGTCTTGAGGTGATATCCTTTAGTTGTTATTATCCATCTTTTAGATAAACATGACAGCTGTATCTTCACACATTTATTATTCATGTTTTTTTTGTATTAATTTGATATAATGGAAAAGGTTCCAATATAACAATAGTTCCCTGCTGCTGAAGTATTTGTGTTTTGAAATACAAGAAGTATGTTGACATTAGATTGTTTGTGTTCTAAATTGATGTCATTTGTGGAATAAGGAGGTTTCAGTTTATTCATGGTGGAGGTAAGAAGTCAAGGGTGGTTTGTGGTGGCACCTTGTGAAAAACTCTCTTTTTGTGATTGTATGCGGTTCTGAGGAGAATCAATGAAGTCAATGTTTTGGCACAGTATACTGTATCTATTATTAGGAGACTGACAACAGACATTGGTTCTCTTCAGAATACATGTACTCACAAAAGATATATTTTCACATGGTGTCATCACCACAAACTACACTGTGACATTGTACATGTATGCACTTATGATCTGAATTTGATTTTCTTTGTTGTCAAGCAGTGTTTGATTTCTGTTTCCTTTATAAATGGTGGGCAGGTTTACCTTTGATGGCACTCTACGAACGCTTGGTGGTCGCAATGCTGACACAGACAGCAATCAGATCATGGGAGGAGCCGGCACTATCTTCATTAGAGACCTACTGAGTGGCTTCCCGACTAGTCGGGTGCTCGTAGATGGAGTCAGGGGATCAGACCTTCCCAGACAGGCCAGGACAGTCTTGATGTTGGATGAAACTGAGCAGGACTTCACCTATGAATCTCTCCTCCTACAAGGTCAGTCTGTGAGGGTCATGTCACACTGGGCAACTAGTTTAAATTCATTCAATGAGGTTTTGCCCTGCTCGACGTGATAAACACTGAATGCTCAGTGCTTTGCCAGATGCCTGATGAAAAAATTTCAGGCAGCTCGGGCGGGATTCGAACCCGCATCTCCCACTTTCTAGTGCAGACTCCTTAACCACTTGACCACTGAGCTGGTCGAGGTCGGGTGGTGGATTCGAATCCACCACTCGACCTCGACCAGCTCAGTGATCAAGTGGCCAAGACATCTGCACAAGAAAGCTGGAGTCGCGGGTTCGAATCTTGCCCGGGCTGCCTACAATTTTTCCATCAGGCATTTGGCAAAGCAGTGAGCATTCAGTGTTTATCACGTGGAGCATGGCAAAACCTCATTGAATCACATTATCCTTGACGCAAACATCATGTTATATCTATTAACCTTAAAGTCATACAGTAATGTTGTAAACTCCTTACTGACTTAAAGACTGAAATTGCTAATCTCAAAAATATAGAAAGGTTATAGGAAAGGTCCTGCTATGACCACAAACCAGTTCCACAATTATTTCTTTAGATTAATAAAGTAAAAATTTATTTTTGAACAAAGGAAGAAAATCTTCAAATAATTTATGAAAATGGACCTAAAAATTTGACTGAGTTGAGACATTCCAGTGCTGGCACATTAAATTAGAGGTGTTGGGTTCATGTCCCTGTCCATTCAAAATTTCTTTGCTATTTTTTACAAATATATGGATTTCTCGTGAAATGCTTTCATGTATTTAGGTTTCGATTTTAGTAATTGAGATGCTCAGAGCAAACCTTTAATTTTTTTGCACCATTTTCTGAAATGTTGGAATTATTACCAGTCTTTTTTTTTAGTTATTACAAAAAAAGCTGTGTTCACATTGTGTGATTCCTGAACTGCTGTAGCCAGGTTTACAAATATTGGTAGTTTGCATCTGAATGAAAGCAGGGGCATGATCCCTTGAGATATACAGCAGTTAATGGTTGAATTGCTTCTGACTGGAACCCCCACCCCAGCAAAGACTAGTTGACTATTGATAAGCCCACATCATCTAAGGGCTGGATAGCTCAGATGGGAAGAGCACTGGTACGCAAAACCAGAGGTCTCGGGTTCAAACCCCCCTCTAGTTTTCTTTGCCATTTTTCAATTTGCGACTAAACCAGTGCAGGAATATGTAAATAAAAAAGTCAATATCCCATGTCAAAAATGCAGATGGCCTGACGTAATGATTTTTCAATTTCTTTTCTATTTTATTGGACAACATTCAGGTTACTCTAACCTTGAGTTCCAGGGAGCAGACACCAGCCTCTCTGTGCAGTCCTTTGTCGGGGATAAGACAGGCACACTGTTTGTTCAACACAACCAACTCCTGCTGGCAGAAATTGTCAACGGACGCAGCACTCGCATGACCACCCACACCAACCTGGACTCAGGGGTCAACACCACGCTGGCCTTCCCCTCAGCCCTGTCCATTGACCAGACCCAGGTGGTCATCCGCGGCCGGTTCGACATCCAGAGAGTCACTGTGGAAGAGAGCAGCGGCCTGACCCTGACCGAGACAAGCTTGACGGTTCGTGGGAGCAGGGACGGTTTTGTGCCCACCAGCGCCCCCGGCTCCTACCAGCTCAGCAGTCTGGCTTTGAAACGAGGCTCAGCCTTCACCGTGCAGGGGGGCCTGAGTTTGAGCGGAGGGTCATTTGAGGTTAAGAGCGGAGTCACCCTGCGGTTTGACTTCTTTGACATTTCCTCGGCTGTTGTGACTGTGGAGAGGGATGCTGTCTTAGATGCCAGTGGCATGTCTGAGGAGGAGCATCCAAGTGCAGGTCAGTTGGGCATTACCTCCCAAGGCCTCCCATGTAATTGTCCTGCCCTTCAAGTTTCTCACGATGGGTTGTCATCACTCATGAATAGTGGGAAGAGTCTCGCATTATCCAGATTAAATTTATTCACAACATGGACTAATTAATCTCAACTTCTTAGGGGAACAAAATAGGACTAGAATTTCAACTAATGAAAAATGGTCTTTACCATTTTTTTGTTTCTTGAAAAATGAGTAGGAACTATTCTGAACCTATGTTCCCATTGGACTTTTTCTTCTGCAACCATGCAACGTCCTGGAAACTAATTCTACACTACATTCCCATTTGGACTTTTGCTACACTGATTGGAATGTCTAGTTGATGTGAATGACTGATAAATTGTCACACATTGTGGGCACTGTTAAGTTACCATGACTGAGTGAAATGTTTGTGCAACCAGTCTTGGCCTGTTAGTTTTGCATCGAAGTGGTGGAAAGTTAACAAGGACATTAGTTTTCCTTTTCTTCCTGTTGGATTTAATTTTGCCATTCTTCAGCACGGTCTGACATACCAATAAAAAGGAAACAGGGCTTAAAGGGGAATGAAACCCAGAGAAAAATGTTGGCTTATCTGATTGGGTGTTGAAAACAACCTACATTTACCTATGTGCTACTCACCTACATGTACTGGGAAACCAATCTAATAGTTAATTCTAGTCGTCTACTTTTGTTTGTCACACAAGCTGTCGAAAAATGATAGCATTTTAGATTCCATGCATTAAGGCTCTAGACCTTTTTTCAGAGGCACCGTATAATGGATTTATCGTCTCCACACTATACAAGCTCATGGCCTTAACAATAAAAAAGGGAATGACTAATCCTCACTTCATTAACCCCTCTTTTCTTTCATCTTCCCTGTGGCTTTCCCCTTTGATCTCCCACCTTCCTCCCGTCCCTTTGATCCTCCCCACTCTTGTGTTTGTTTTCCCCTCCCTTGATGTACATATGCATCTGCTTCCCACTCCCTTCCATTTTGTCCTTCCTCTGTCATGTGTGTCAGTGCTTTCCCTCCCCTGACTGTCTGTGTACCGGTATGTACTTGTCACTTTGCCTGCTAGGATCGAAATGTCAGGTGGTCTAACTTTTGAGATTTCTAAAATTCATTATCATTTTTCTTGGACAGGTTCTGGAAGCTGCAGGGGTGGTGCATATGGAGGACCAGGGGGAGTAGGATCCAGCATTGATGCCTCTCAAGCACTCCCCTCCCTCGGCTCAATCTACGAGCCAACGCTTTCCGGCACCAAGGGTGAGAATGGCGGGGCAGGGGGCTCCTACATCCGCCTGCAGTGCCAAGACATGCGCATCGATGGCAGTCTGCTAGCTAACGGCAAGGACGGAGGCTCTGGCAGCACAGGCGGTGGAAGCGGCGGTAGTATCTGGCTGACGGCAAATGATGATTTCATAGGAACTGGGTTGATATCAGCAGATGGAGGGGTTGGTGGATCGTCCAATTGCGGTTGTGGCGGAGGTGGACGGATTGCTGTACACACTGATTCCACAGAGCTCTTTGTCGGAGAATACAGCGCAACTGGAGGCACAGGCTCCACTGGGGCAGGAGTAGGGGGTCCAGGGTCCATATACTTCCGGGAGATGAGAGAAGATGAGTCATTTGAAAAGCTTGTTGTGGACAACAGACACAGGCAGACCAAGCTGTATTTCACGCTGAGCGAAGACTGGAGTGCAGGCACTATCGACGAGATAGACCTGAGCGATAATGTACTGTTTCACCTCCCGCCTGATGGATCCAGGAGGTCCTTGGACATGCGCAAAGTGGTGGGCGATGGGTCGGCACTGGTGCACATCCACCTCAACCAGACGGTAATCTTTGAGCGGGTCTTGGAAGCCAACAATACCAGCGGCAAGACTTACGTAAACATCAAGGTGGATTCGGAGGGTGAGGCCATAATGTCAACTCGAACTCAGATTGTCGGCAAAGGCACTGCTCACGTAGCTCTGGAGCTCTCTGGAAGGTTAGCGGGAGTCCAGGATCTGGCACTAGATAGAGACCGGGTGATGCGTGTTTTCCCAACAGCGAGTGCCGTGGCTCTTGTGGACGATGTCTCGGGAGAAGCGGGCAAGTTTACCTTTGCCACTGTGGAAATGTCAAGCGGGAGTCGATGGGAGTTCGCCGACAACATGGGAGCTCATATGACAGTTGGGACCATAGATATCAAATTCAATGCCGGAGTCTGGGCAGACTTCTTTCAGATTGAGGCTTTTGATCTGGACGTGGAGGTGGGGGCACTCTTGTCCTGCACTGGCACTGACCGGGCCGCCTCTTCTGATCTCGATCAGACAGTTGGAAGTGGGGCGACGGAAGGCGGGGTGGACTCCGGGGCAGGCCATGGAAGTTTTGGAGGCATCGGCACCCACGCCTCAAATGAGGGAGGGCTACCCTATGGCTCGCTCTACTATCCGACGGAGAAAGGCAGTCGAGGATCACCCAGCGGCGGACGTGGTGGTGGCACCATCTCCATCACCTCAGCTGAGCTGATTCTGGATGGGGAAGTATCAGCCAGTGCCGGGCATGGCAAGACTAGTCACAGAAGCGGCGGCAGTGGTGGCAGCGTCTTGATTCAGTCACAGACCTTCAAGGGCTACGGGTTGCTGTCCACTGACGGAGGCAATGGTGCTGGAAATGGAGGTGGGGGCTCAGGGGGCCGTATCGCCGTCTACACCAATCTGACCAGTCTGTACGGTGGTCGGTACTCAGCCTTAGGAGGAAGTGCCTCCAGACAATTCTCTGTTCCTGCTGGAGGTGGCAGTGGGACCGTCTACCTCCAGGAGCTGAGGAACGGCATTCCATTCAAGAGGCTCTTCATTGACAACCAGAACCGACAGATCACCCAGTATGTCACCCTGAATGAAAACAACACCCTGGCCTATGAATTTGACGAGGTCCATTTGCCCAGGAAATCCTCCCTCCATGTGGCTGAGCATGTTCAGAACCCTGCTTTGGTCATACACAATGTCCATGGCGATAGAACGGGTCTCCTGCATGCCCATGCCACTCACCAGTTTGTCATTGAGGTGGTGGAGAGCACGCCCACTGCAACAAAGGCGCCGGTCAATTTCATCATTGATCCCGACAGTGAAATTGTCTTCCCAGCCACTCTCTATGTGATTGGCTACGGGACTCCCACGTCAAAGACCGACGTGGCTTCCTTAGAGTTTGATGGCCGGATGACAAATGTAGCCAACCTGATAGTCAACCAGGCAGCCACTGTGCAAATCCTGACCAATGCTCACACAGCCATCAAGGAGAATGGGACATACACCATCATAGGCCAACCGGGAATATTTGAGTTCGGTAGCCTTCTCCTCCTAACAGAATCCACTCTGAACTTTGCGCCTGACATGGGTATGAAGTTCTCGACCAGTGAGCTCCATGCGCGATACGCAGCCACCGTCTCGGCTGAGCATGCTCAGATCCAGTCCTCGTCTCTCAACATTGAGGAGGGTGCCACACTGACTTGCTCAGCGACAAATCGACCGGACGACACGATATCAGAGCCCAGAGGCCTTGGAAGCCAGGCATCTGGAAACAGCGGAGGTGGAGGAGGGGGGCACGCCAACAGAGGAGGGACTGGATATGATAGTTCTGGAAATCCAGTAGCACCTGGTGGTCTCTCGTATGGCAGTCTGTATGATGCGATGGAACGTGGCAGCGATGGTGGTTCAGGGCCGTCCCAGCCAGGAGGTCAGGGCGCTGGGTTTATCAGCGTCAAGGTGGCCGGCAGATTCCAGCTGGACGGCAGCATCAATGTGGATGGTGCCTCTGCCTCAGCTGGGAGTCTGGGCGGGGGTGGGAGTGGAGGTTCTATCAGAGTAGAGACCTACGAGCTTGATGGTCACGGCATTCTGACCGCACACGGAGGTGACGGTGATGGCTCCAGATCAGGCGGTGGATCCGGCGGTCGCATGGCTGTCTACACTGAAGGCCTGAATCATTTCCAAGGAAGCCATCAGGCATATGGTGGATCAGGAGGAAGTGGAATCCTAACACCTCATGGTGAGCCTGGCTCCATATACCTCCAGGAGCTCCACAATGGAAGACCATATGACAAACTCCTCATCGACAACTCAGACCGCTCTTGGAGTCATTACTTCACACTGGACGAACCCCAAGCCACTAACTACACCTTTGATGAGATCCACATGACCCGCATGGCGGCCATCCAAATGACCTCTGATGGGGAACCCAGGAGCTTGAACGTCAAAACTCTGGTCGGTGACCTGACTGGTTTGCTGCACATGCACTCCAATCACACCTACAGCATTGACGTGGAGGTGAACAGCAAGACCACCATCAAGGCTGAGGTGAATCTACGCATCGACCCCGGGGCTGTTGCTGCCATGGCAACGACCGTTGACATCATAGGCAGGGGTCAGCCGGCCCTGCTGTGGAACGGCCAGCTACTTGGAGTGAGACATCTACGGATTGCCTACGAGCGGACTGTGTTCATAGGTGCTGAAGCACACACTGCCTTACTGGTAGATGGGGCCTATGAGTACATAGATGACCCTGGTACCTTCAGGTTTGCTAGTCTGGAGTTTGGAGCACAGTCCTCTGTCACCTTCCCACCACCCCTTGGGATAACCTTCAATGTTGGCTTTTTGGTAAGTCATATGTTTCCAATTGAGCTGTTTCTAAGCTCACCATTGTCTCTCTACAAATCACTAACCAGAATTTAACTTATTACCCCAATTACATGTACAGTATAACTATTCTAACAAAATAATGAGGTCAACCTCCCTTGACTGACTCACAACTGATCTTGTGTGGAATTTGATTGTGAATTAAATAGTGTGTTTTTAGCAAGAGCTGAAATGGTCAAGGGAATGGATGTTTTGAATATGCGCTGGTAGTTTTTTCCCAAAGGTTAGGGGAAATTACTGAAAAAGCTTGATCGCTGTATCTAGTAATAGTACGAG
The DNA here is from genome assembly GCA_949987565.1 of Luidia sarsii. Taxonomy (NCBI): domain Eukaryota; kingdom Metazoa; phylum Echinodermata; class Asteroidea; order Paxillosida; family Luidiidae; genus Luidia; species Luidia sarsii. The sequence continues at coordinate 3,211,782 of OX465121.1, forward strand.
GGCCGAGGGTAAACTGAAAGGTTGCTAATGATTGAAGTGATCTTAAAGAACTACATGTAGAACAATGTAAGGAAAACAGTTCCCATGAGATATTAAGGGGAATAGGAAAAGAGCTGGTAACTCAAAGTTTTAGGAGACTGCAACATTGACAGTTGTTTCATTTCTTTTTTTCCCAAACTCCAGGACATGAAGTGGAGTTCCAGTTTCAGTGCCGAGTATTTTGAGATTTTTGCCACAGACTACTTTCTGGAGCCTAGTGCTGAGCTGCTGTGCTCAGGGCGAGGTCCTGAGGAGGCTGGTCTAGGAACAGGGCCTAAGGGAACAGGTGCAGGTCATGCCACACATGGAGGAGATGGTAAGATATGCAGCACAGGTGCAAAATCTAACCTGCTCTGGGAAAAGTTGAAGAGTAAAAAAATATCAGAAGATATGACATTTTTGCGTTTGATATCTGGAGGAAACAGACTTTGAAATACCTATTCCTATTGTACATTTTGGCTTGGAAAGACCAGCTAACAAGCAGTTGGACCATACCAAGTTGATGTGGGGGGAGGGGGGCAATGATTCCTGTGATAAAGGATGGGTGGAAAATGTACCTGTAGTATCTCCCTAAATCAACACAACATAACTACATGTAAGACCATACAAGAAAACAATGTTCTCTAAAAACACACGGTAGTTAATGGTAAGATACTTCTGGTTGGTGCCCCCACCCCTGCAAAGACTAGTTAACAATTTGGGAAGGCTGCCATCTAAGGGCTGGATAGCTCAGATGCTAAGAGCAGTGGTATGCAAAACTAGAGGTTTAAGTCATTCATAAGTTCCCTGTCAGTTTTTCCTTTATTTGTTCGACTTAAGTTGAAATAGCTGCATCCACTTTGTGTGATCCCCAAGCTGCAGATGCCAGTTTAAAAACAATTGGTTGTTTTTTTACGAAAAAGGGGCGTGATCCCTGGAGATATACGTCAGTTAATGGTTGAATACTTCTAACTACATGTAGCATCCCCCACTCTGGCAAAGACAAGTTGACTACATGTATTTGGGAAGGCTACCATCTAAGGGCTGGATAGCTCAGATGGAAGAGCTCAGATGGAATGGCAAAGAAAACTTTGGCTTGACAAGTCCAGCCAAAGTTTTCTTTGCCATTTTTTAGAGTTAACTGTTCATCGCGTGGTAAGATCCCTTTAATCTCACCCTAATCTATCTACCAGTTTCCTCCTTGTCCTCTGTCTTTCGTCCGTTTCCTTATATTACTCTTCCCCTTCCTATCTGTTTTTTGTTCATTTCATTCTGCCTTTGAGCAAAATCAAAACATCAAGGTCACCATTTTACCTTTTCACTTCTGCCACAGCATCAGATGGAAGTGAAGGGGGTGGTGTCTACGGCTCCCTCTATGAGCCAGTTCTGGCAGGCAGTCGAGGAGGACTGTCCACCAATGGCAGCCCGGGACCTCGAGGAGGGGGAAGGGTCCGCATCGTCATCGGCGCCATCTTGAATCTGGACGGGAAGATTGTGACTGACGGACTAGACGGGAGTGGAGGAGCTGGCGGTGGAAGTGGTGGAGCCGTCTGGGTGACTACAGGTAATTGCCTGTCAGCCAGTGAAGAAACACATATTCATTGCATCAGTGCAGTCAATTTGCAAAGATCCATTGGAAAAGATCCATGAAGAAAGGCTTCAATGCCTCACAAATCATATCAAATCACCACTGATCTGTTGTCAACCAATACACACCTACTAATCAACTGATTGTCAACTAAAAATCACATACAGGTAGTAGTCAGCTGACAGTCAACTAAAACTCACATACAGGTAGTAGTCAGCTGACAGTCAACTGATAGTAAGCTAATAGTCAAACTGTAGTCAACTAATAGTCACACGTTAGTCAACTAATAATTCAGATTCAAGTAATAGTCAATTGTCAACTAGAGGTTAAATAATTACCAAATGGTAACTACATGTACTTGTCCACAATTAGACCTCTGGTAGTAAGCTACATGTAACTAACACAGTCAACCGGTAGTAAACTAATTGTTATCTAACTCATAGTCAAGTCAAAGTAGAAAACCAGTAGCTGCTAGTAGTCAACTAATAATGAACTACAGTGTAGTACGTATATGGTTCAGGTCCATCCTATACAATTGTTGCGTGATTTTCGACCAGGCCACTTCAGAGGTCATGGTGAGATCTCCTCCTCTGGTGGGCGGGGCTCCCAGGCGTTTGGAGGGGGAGCAGGGGGTCGCATCGCCGTCCACATCAAGCAGGCTGACGAGTATCGCGGCGCCCTCACGGCTCTCGGGGCCGCAGGAACCACCACGGGGGACATCGGTGGCACTGGAACGGTCTACGTAGAGCAGCCATACAACGGGACATGGTACACCAGACTGTACTTGGACAACCAGGATGTCAGCCCTCCTAAACCGTTTGTTCTGGATGAGAGAAACCCCAGAACTGTGCGTAATGAAGAGGAGGAGGCTAACTTTGCTGACTATGCCTTTGATGAACTCATGCTGCAAAGAAAGGTAAAGGCTTCATCTGTCTCTATTCAAAGGCCGTTTACAAAATCAAGGCTTAGGCTTGGGCTCAGGCTTTGTCTCCGTCTGACAAAACCTGAAAATCCAGGTTGTGGTTTGTCACCGAATTTGAAGGTTTGTTGGCTTGATCACAGGGTATTCCCCAAGAAACTGGGACCAAACGCTTGTTTCTAGATGCCTGTGATATTATATCGAGTAAGATAAATATGACCGAAGCCTAAGGCCGAGCCTAAGCCTTCATTTCAAAAACGTCCTAAGGAATTATAGAGGCTTAGGGGTTATGGTGCAAGAAACGTAGGCAAACTAGCTAGGTATTACTTTCTGTACCTTACTAAAATGGTGCCTAATGGCACTGCCGTGACCTTTTCTAGAGTAATCCATCTCTGCCCATTGCATTGTTAAAAGTAAATTATCATACCTCCATCTGGCCATTTCTGGATGACATCTGTCCATGCTGTTACTGGACACCCTCTTCCTCTGTTTCCTCCCATTGTCCCTTGAATAATCTGTATTGACTAATATTACATTTACATCACTCTAATCCATCCCTGGAGATATATATGTACACCAGTTAATAGTTGAATGATTCTGACTGGCGCCCTCACCCTGGCAAAGATACATGCAGTTGCCTTATTTTTGAAGGCCACCATGTAAAGGCTGGATAGCTCAGGTGGTAAGAGCAGAGCTCTGATACATTAAACCATAGGGCTTGAGCTACCCCCACCCCAGCAAAGACTAGTTGACTATTTAGGAGGCCACCATCTAAGGGCTGGATAGCTCAGATGGAAGAGCACGGGTACATTAATCCAGAGGTCACGGGTTGAAGTCCCGGTCCAGTCAAAGCTTTCTTTACCAATTTTTCAATGTTTAAGAATTGTGCAAAAATTGCCAGTCAGTGTTTCCTTTTTTTGACTGATTACTCTAAAACACATTTGTTTCATATGATCACAAATGAATAGTAAGCAAGCAGTTATGCACCCACTTTTGTGTCCTTTCTCTTTTACCTCCAGATGATCTTCCAGATTGCCTCCAGCAATGGGGACAGCACCAACCCTTCTGTCTCAGCTGGAACCATCCTGGGTGATCGCACCAGTCGTCTTCACATCCAACCCAACCAGACCTTCTACGTGGAGTACTCCCAAGATGTTGACCGGCGCTCCGTACCGCCGGTCAACTTTCGCGTGGAGCAAGACGGGGAGGTCTACTTGCCTGCCGACTTCAGGGTTGTCGGGGAGGATGACCCTCCCTTCTACCTGGATGGACGGATGAGTGGGGTCTACAACTTCACCGTGGCTGAGGGGAAGGAGTTTGTAGTGGGGCCGCATGCCACCAATGCCCAGGTCAACAATGGCTCCTATGTCAATCAGCCAACACCAGGTGGATACGTTCTCTAGTACTTATCTTAGACAGCACTCTGCTCATTCTATGAATACTTCATGTACCATAGTTTTTGCAATATAAGCCATGACTTATACCTTGATTTTGGCCATGAAGAAGGTTTACTGCGGCTTATACACTGGGCAGCTTGTTTGCTGAGCCTTGAAGAAAAAATTGACACGAAAAATATATTTTTTTGGGACAGTTAAGAAAAACGTTAGACCGACAGAATAAGTTCCGACTTGGTAATCAAATTGTAGCATTCGGAGGTATTGTCTTGTCCAATATTGACATATCATTTCGCTGGTACCTTGCGGCAACAGCAGAAGCAAAAGTAGCAGCAATAGCAGCAGCAATAGCAACAACAACAGCAGCAGCAATAGCAGCAATAGCAGCAACAGCAGCAATACCAGCAGCAGCAGCAATAGCAACAACAGTAGCAGCAGCAGCAATAGCAGCAGCAGCAATAGCAGCAGCAGCAGTAATAGCAGCAGCAGCAGCAATAGCAGCAGCAGCAGCAGCAATAGCAGCAGCAGCAGCAGTAGCAGCAGCAGCAATAGCCACAACAGCAGCAGCAGCAAAAGCAGCAGTAGCAATAACAACAGCAGCAATAGCAGTAACAGCAGCAGCAGCAGTAGCAGCAGCAATAACAGCAGAAATAGCAGCAGTAGCATTGACAGCAGCAGCAGCAGTTCCTCCAATTGAATTCAAATTCCAAATACATTCATCAGGATTTGGTTAATTGTTTTAATTTTTGTTGATATTTTGTCTGTCTGCTACAAGGTGTTCTAAGGCTGGGTGTACTCAAGATGGAGGCACGCACTACCTTGACCTATCCCAACCACATGCAGCTGGATGTCAACGATATACTCCTCCGCTATCTCTCCCGAGTCTCCGCCCAGTCTGTCAACATCCGGGCCACCAATGTGCACATTGAGGGCGAGGCTGTGATTGACACCATAGGGCGTGGCCCAGGGATGGAGTCCGGGGAAGGGGGTGGAGCCAGACTGGATGGGAGTGATATTGGCTTGGGGGGAGGCCATGGTGGTTACGGAGGTGGAGCGGATCAGCTCAACTACACATCAGGTAAAGTGAGGGGTGACTTGCATTGGGGGGCCACAAAATATTGAGTGCGAATCCAAGTCCAAATCTCATCACTTGATTCTGAGCCCAAGTCCTGAGTCATCCCAGCGAGTCTTGAGTTCAAGTCCAAGTAACCTTTTATTTCAGTACAGTATGGGAAACTTATTTCCCAATTTTTGATTTTTTTTTGTGATTCACATTCACTAGTAAAAAAAATACAACAGTAAACCTTTGCATGAAACCTTTTTTACAATTTCGTTTCCCATCCAGACACAAGTTGAGTCTGAGTCCGAGTCATTTTTTTTATATTGTGAATCGAATCAGAGTCACAAGTTCTAAAAGTCTTTGTGATATACATGTAGAAATCAATTTGTCAGTCATCTAAAGAAGTGACCTATTTCAATTATTGTTATTTTCAAACAAACAAATTATGTAAAAAATATTGCTCCTTTTTATTTGAAGGTACTTCGTGCTCAATATAAAAGCCATTTATCTATCAGATTAAGTAAAAAATGGGACCCTAAATGTCAGATGCTAAAGGAAATGGGTATTAGAGATAAATTTAGAAGTCTCTTTCATCAAATGTTTAGACAGGTAATATCATGGTGCAAATGAAAACCATCTGGGGTGGTTTAACCTCATTGGAAGGAACTTGAGTTTGAGTTGTTTGATGAATTTTTCAAAACATATATGCCCTTCCACTTTTCTTCCATTACATGTACTTATGTGATGGCAAAAATCATTGTGTAGAATGATGTACAGTAGTTGATTTAGAAGGTGGAGCTCAGCATTTAAGGTATCTTTCTTGACAGGTGCACCATATGGGTCCTACACAAACTCCTTCCACTCTGGTAGTGGTGGTGGTGGCCTGACTGGTGGTCAGGGTGGTAGTGTCATCACCATCCATGTAGGGCACTCCATCCACCTGGATGGATACTTGCAGAACAACGGAGGGGATGCCACCGGAGGTCATGGAGGAGGAGGCAGTGGAGGCAGTGTCTACATCAACACTGTCTTCTTCTCTGGTCACGGTGGGATCTTCGTCGATGGCGGACACGGAAAGGGTTCTGGGTACGGTGGTGCTGGAGGTAGGATCGCAGTCCACGTGTCCTGGTTGAGGGAATACGCCGGAGATCTGACCGCCTATGGTGGCCTTGGAGGAAGCTCCAGACCAAGCAGCGATCAGGGCAATGCCGCCGGTGGAACTGTCTACTACACGGACACTAATGCAGGCTTGCGTTTCAGGCAGGCAAGCTTTGATGAACACAACGACACTCTCTGGCAGGACGGCTTTGTCAAGCTCTACCTGGACAACCAGAACCGCAACGACAACCTTGCCACCGTTATTGAGAACGACAACGGCACCCTCTATGAGTTTGACGAGATCGAGATCCACAACCACGTCGTGCTGTGGCTACATGGGGCCGACTCCCAGCTGATTGCGCACAAGTTTATTGGGGATCGCACTGGACAGATGCATCTACGATTCCGCCAAAAGATGCACTGCGAGGTCGTGGAGTCACAGACTGGGTTCACCATTGCGCCTGTCAGCTACAGAATTGACCACAGCGCAGAAATTGTCTTCCCATCCACTCTCTTCCTCTTGGGAACAAGGAGTCACTTTGACGGGTTGATAATAGGCGTCTACAATCTCTTTGTCACGGAGGGCTCGGTGGTGACCTTTACCTCAACCTCACGGACTGCTCTCCTATCCAATGGCACCTTTGACTACATCACCTCTCCTGGGAACATCAGCTTCAGCCAGATCACGGTCCAGAGAGGTTCCATTGTGGAGATGCGTGAGATCCAACAGGATTTGACAATAACAGCGAGTCTGCTGACAATCAAATACAATGGACTCGTCAACATGAATCTGGGTGACATTGATACGGGAGATGCTGTCATCGAGAGTGAGGGCATTCTGAACCTTGACTACACAGGATACCACAGTGAGACAGGTGAGTTGAATTACCAGAAGATATATTTCTCAATAAAAAGCTTTTTAGCCTGAAATTCCCATCCTAGCAGGACCTTTCTCAAAGCCAGAATTCTGCCTTTCAGAAAGGTCCTGCAGGGATTGAAACTTCTTGCCCTCTACAGTTTTTCAGTTTGGTAATTTAAGTCAGTATGCAGTTTACTGGGTATGGCCTTTGCAAATAGTCAACTGTATTGGCTGTGGTGGGGGCACCTGTCAAAAGCATTTGAATTTTAACTCATGGGATCAAACCATCATTTTTTTCTTCAGATACAAACACTTATTAGATAGGTGAGAATTCAAGGTAACAAGTAACAAGTTGAAGGTTTGTGATGACACCATGTACATGTAACACATCTCTTTTGAGACGGAGTGTGGCTCTGAAAAGAGCCGGTGACTTAATGTTTTGGTATTGTGTGCTCTGCTTGTCATCAGGAAACTGATTAGTTGAATACCCAGATCCCTACAGATATAAATACATTTTTATGAAACTTTATATCAGCTTTCGTTGTCAAATTTTGTTTGTTTGTCTTTTTCAATTAGGTCCTGGAAAAGGCTGGACATCAGGCAGTGGCATTGGCTTTGGGGCCGGCCATGGGGGGTATGGTGGAGCTCCTGATCCTGAGACCGGTGGAGAACCTTATGGGTCCTTGTACGCACCCTGGGAACGGGGGAGTGGTGGAGGCAATGGCGGGGGTGTGGGTGGCAGAGGTGGCGGGGAGCTCCACTGGATGAATGGTGCTGGCATGACCATCGATGGCTTTATCTTTCTAAGAGGACAGGAAGGCGTCGGTGGGAATGCTGGTGGAGGAAGTGGAGGCAGCGTTCTCATCGAGACCACCGACTTGTACGGACATGGTGAAATCAACGTCAATGGAGGCCGTGCAGCCGTGCCTGCCCATAACACACAGGGTCAGGGGTATGGAGGATCAGGAGGAAGGATTGCCATCCATGCAAAGTACCACTACAAGTTTGCTGGCAATCTGAGATCGTTTGGAGGGCATGGCACCACCGAGAACTATGGAGCCGCAGGAACCGTGTACAAGGAGGAGACTAACCGCGGACTGCAGTATGCCGAGCTCAAATACGATCCTGATCTTAACGTGACGTCAATTGTGGGTGAGCACCGGTTCTTGTTTGTGGATAACAATGACCAGCATGTGCCCTGGATCTTCACGATGCTGATGGAAGGGGAGAAGGATTTCTACGAGGTGGATGAAGCGCATCTGACCCGACACGCCAACCTCCGCGTCCACCACCCGCTGAACTCGTCCAATGTCACCGTCATCGTCCACAAGTTCCTCGGCGATAGCACCGGGCTCTTCAACCTGCGCGAGAACCAGATCATCTACGTGGAGGTTGTGGAGTCTCAGACCAATGAGACGATTGCGCCGTGCAGCTACATGATCGATGAAGGTGCTGAAATCATCTTCCCCGCCTCCGTCGATATCCTAGGAACGAGGACAACCCTAGCAGGACTGATAACAGGCGTGCATCATCTGGTTATAGCGAGTGGTGGGGACGTGGTGTTCTACTCCACTGCCCAAACAGCTCTGGTCGAGAACCAGGAGTACATCTTGATCACCAAGCCAGGCAACTTCAGCTTCTCCACTCTGACCGTGGAGCGACACTCCGAAGCCGAGTTCCAGAAGGTCACCAACCCCATGAGCATTGTGGTCGGCGAGTTCCGGGTGAAGTACCAGGGCGAGATCTTCATGAACGATGTGGAGATTGAATCGGCCGAGGCTTGGATCGAGAGCGAAGGGATCTTCCACTTGGATGCCCGAGGCTTCTATGCTGAAGAAGGTCCTGGAAGCGGGTTCACCACTGATGATGGGGTCGGAATGGGAGCGGGCCACGGAGGGCAGGGTGGAGGACCTCCACCATACGGAGGCAGTCCCTATGACTCAGTCTATACCCCTCGCATCAAAGGCAGCGGAGGTGGAAATGGATTGGGCAGCGGAGGACGTGGCGGAGGACTCCTGTGGTGGAAAATCGGACAGACCATTGAGCTGAACGGAGAGCTTGCTCTGAGAGGTGGTGACGGCAATGGAGTAGATGCTGGAGGAGGCAGCGGAGGTTCTGCCCTGATTGAGACCACTAACATGACGGGCCATGGTGTCATCGCAGTGACTGGTGGCCAGGGTTCTGGCAGAGGAGGTGGTGGGGCAGGCGGCAAAGTGGGCATCCACTGCCGATGGCGTTACCAATATGGAGGTAAGTTCCTGGACTACGGCGGTGGTGGAGGTGACGGATACGGCAACTCACACGGTGGGGCAGCTGGAACCATCTACAAGGAGGAGAACCTCAGGGAGTTGGAATACAGACACAAGAAGTACGACAAGGTCCACAACACCACATTTTTGGACGTTGACCACAAGTACGTTCATGCCGATAACAATGGAAGACCAGTTCCTCCTGCAACCATGATATCAGAAGATGCTACAGTCGAATATGAGTTTGATGAGATGGAGCTCTCAGGAGCAGCAAGACTCATCCTCTACCATCCAGATAATGAGACACGAGTGAATATGACTGTTCATAAGTTTATCGGCGACAGGACAGGACAGCTACATGTGCGTGTCAATCAGACTGTATTCATCGAAGTCCTGGAGTCAGTGTCTAATAAGACTGAGGCACCTTGCAGTTACATCGTGGATGCTGGATCGGAGATTGTCTTTCCCGAGGAGGTGCACATTCATGGCAGCAACAGCACCCTGGCAGGCTTCATCGTGGGGATTCATCATTTGTACATTGAGGACGATGCCTGGATTGAATTCCACTCCACGGCGCAGACTGGCCGGATGGAAAACCGAGTCTACGTGGACATCACTCCGCCGGGGAACTTCTCCTTTGGGACAGTGACCATCAAGCGGGGAGGTCTAGCTGGCTTCAGGCACATTGCTCACACCATGAGCCTGGAGTCCAGTGAGTTGCGGGTGGAGTACCAAGGACAGATCTACATGAACCACGCTGAGGTACACTCCACCTACGCCTGGGTAGAGAGTGAGGGGGTCTTCCACCTGGATGGCCATGGCTTTGGAGCTGGGAGGGGTCCTGGCTCTGGCAAGACAGTAGATGGTCTTGGATATGGCGGAGCGCACGGAGGGGAAGGAGGTGGAAATAACATCTCTCTTGTCAGTCAACCCTATGGCTCAGTTGTAACGGGTCTGGAGTTAGGCAGTGGTGGAGGAAATGGAGGAGGACAAGGCGGTAGTGGTGGAGGTTTACTTCACTGGATTGTAAGCCACTACCTTGAGCTGAATGGACTCCTCTCGGCCAAAGGATCTGCAGGAGTTGACGGGGACTCAGGCGGTGGGAGTGGAGGCAGTGTCTTCCTTGAGACGACCAACATGACCGGACACGGAGAGATCAATGTCCGTGGAGGGGATGGAGTCAGGCAGGGTGGAGGTGGCTCAGGTGGCAGAGCTGCCATCCACTGTCGCTACCGCTACACCTACGGCGGGAAGTATGTGGATCGTGGAGGTAGCGGAGGAACAGGCTACCTCCTGGATCACGGAGCAGCAGCTGGGACAGCCTACGTCGAAGAAAATCTCCGGCCCTTAGAATACCGCATCAGAAAGTACCTGAAATCGACCAACAACACTCTGCTGGATGTGGATCATAAGTATGTGCACATTGACAATGAGGGACTGTACACACCAACAGCGACTGTCCTAATGGAGGGAGATTCCTCTGCCTATGAGTTCAATGAAATGGAACTGACAGGAGCTTCTAGGCTCCTCATTTTTCATCCACCTCAGCATCAGCACATCAATGTCACAGTCCACCGGTTTATCGGTGACAAAACGGGACAGCTGCATCTCAGAGGCGATCAGGCCATTTACGTGGAGGTGGTGGAGTCCAGGACCAACAAGACTGAGGCACCGTGCAGCTTCTTGATCGATGAAGGCTCAGAGATCATCCTGCCTTCTGAAGTCCATCTGCATGGGACGCGGACAGAGCTGCATGGGTTGGTCACTGGGGTGCATGACCTGTTCATTGAGGATGGAGCAGATGTGATCTGTTCATCGACCTCTCAGACAGCCATCGTGGAAAACCGTGAATATGTTCACATCTCCGAAAAGGGGAACTTCTCCGTGGCACAGCTGTTCATCAAGCAAGGAGGCGCCATCACCTTCCGAAGAGTCTTAGATGACATCATCCTGAGTGTAGACTTCCTGGAGATCAAGTACGAGGGCACACTCTTCATGAATCACGGACTGATTGAATCAGATCATGCTGACTTAGAAAGTGAAGGGGAGATTCTGCTGGATGGTAGAGGTCATTCCAGTGACCAAGGACCTGGGGCAGGACACAGGACAACGAGTAACTTTGGCACTGGTGGAAGCCACGGAGGTCAAGGAGGCTACTTTGAGTCTGGAACAGAAGGAGAAACATATGGCTCTGTGTACACACCGCTAGATCTTGGCAGTGGTGGAGGGAGCAGTTACTATGGCCTTGGTGGGGCTGGTGGAGGCAAGCTGCACTGGATGATAGGCAAGCTGCTGCATCTCAATGGATTTATCTCAGCCAGTAGCCAAGACAGTCCAGAAGTGGACGCTGGTGGTGGCAGTGGTGGAAGCATCCTGATCGAGGCCACCAACATGACCGGTCATGGAGAGATTCATGCCAATGGTGGAAGTGGATTGAGCAGAGGATCAGGAGGAGCAGGGGGCAGAATTGGCATCCACATCCGACATCAGAACAACTACGGCGGGCTCTTCGTAGCCAAAGGCGGCCAATGTGGAAGCTCACATCCTAATCCTTCAGCAGGAAGTGGGGCAGCCGGCACGGTCTACAAATATGAGTCACGTCGTGGACCACAGTACAGAGAGCTGAAGTACTCCAACGGAAACATCACCGAGTTCAAGCCAGAGCACTCCAAGCTGAAGATAGACAACTGGGACATTGAAGTGGATCACCCAGTCATGGTGATGGAGGAGGAGACAATATTCTACGAGTTTGATGAGGTGCAGATGGAGGGCCATTCCTACTTGCACTTCTACCATCCAGAAGGAGCTCACAATGTGACTGTGGTGGTCCATGAGCTGACAGGCAACAAGCAGGGGCTCATTAGAGTACAGAGCAGGCAGCGTCTTTTCATCCACATTGTAGAATCCACTCACACCTACCTGGATGCGCCCTGTGGCTTCCATATTGACTGGGGTGGGGAGGTGGTCCTGCCAACCACCTTCGTTGTTCTGTCAGAAGCTGTGATCATTGAGGGACGCATCACCGGAGTAGAAGAGCTCATCATCGAGCGCAGCGGCGAGATCCGTTTCGTCGGCAAAGCACACACTGCCGCCCTGCCTGAGAAATCGCAGTGGTTCGACAACACACCCTACTTGGACCACACACCAGGCCTGATTGCCATCGCTGATGTCTCCATCAACAACTTAGGGGTCATGAGGCTGACCATGGATCCCACCAGACCCACGATGGATATCGGGGAGTTGACTGTGAGGAACGGAGGGCTCCTGGACTTGCAGACTCAGAGAGTGCACATCGATTGCGGAGAAGCCACAGTGGAGAGGAGTGGGGAGATTTCTAGCGATGGTAGAGGCCACAATGCCCAAGAGGGTCCGGGTGCAGGGGCAGGAGGTGGCAATGACTGGGCTTCTGGAGGTGGACATGGATCTCAAGGTGAGTCAGAAAGCAAGCTGAGCAACTAAATCCCCATCACTTGTCATGTGAAGTGGATATCAGGCACACACCCTCTGGATACAACCCTCTTAGAAATCCCTGGGTATAGAAGATGACTGTAGTCTAGTGCTGGTCAATTTCCAGTGAGCTTAATATAGTGAAGGCAACACAGACTCAGATCTTTGTCCGTGCAGTGAAACCTCATGGTCATGTCATCATTGACTGTAATGTGATAGGTCTTCCCTGTCCACTCACTGAATTTGGTCATCTTGATCTGCTGACTTACATGTACCTCACCAATGGGCCACCATGTTGAATATTGTTTTGTGATAACATACAAAATATTGATAATAGGTAATAATTTCTTAAATTTGTGAAATTGCGAACCTCAATTTTTGTTTCATTCTGCAATTGTTGATTAGTTTTATTTTGATCAAACAAATAGAAGAAAACCGACTAGGAATTTTGGAATAAATTGAAAAAAATTGCAAAGAAGACTTGTCTGGACAGGTGCTTGATCCCACGACATCTGATAAGCAAATCCAGCTGTCTCGGGTTCCAGTCCTGTCAAAGCCTTCTTTGCCATATTTGTTTCATTTTCATATAAGCAAATATTTCATCAGTATTTGGCAAATCCTTTTTGAACATAATACATGTACATGTACGTAATTACATAAAAAACACCTCAAAGCAGAAATCAGCTTCCTGTACCTAATCAACCTCAGACCATCATATCACAAGAACACTTTTACACTGCCCATTATAAGACAGGCTAAACAAATATTTCTGACTTTCGAATCGCTATTTTCAAAATGCATCCTTTCTGATGTGTGGATGGATTTGCCAGTTTGTGAAAACAATTCGAAAATCGTTGAATGAAAACGCTGATGATTTGGTTGAATGTGAATGAGAATGGTGGGACTCTCTTGTTTGTCTTTTGTGTCGATGTTGTCGTTATTGTTGCAACTCCTGTTGTCCCATGCCTGTGTGTAGGGGGCAGGGGTGGAGGATCGCCCTATGGCTCTCTGTACACGGCTGACGACATCGGCAGTGGAGGGGGCGGAGCTAGTGGAGGTGCTGGAGGCGGGAGGCTTTACATCCGTGCCGGAAAGGTGAGTAGAGAAAAGTTGTGGAGAGTTCTACTCCATGCTGGATACAATGCTTCCGATTGCCTTAGGGAAGCTGATTTAGTGCGCTGCATTCTAAAGAAAAGATATCCCTCCTTCAATGGGTCACCACTTTGGTAAGGACTTGGAGAGCAAAATACCCAGATTACCCCCGGTAGGTAATATAATGTGAAAAACACAACGAGTCTTTCTTTGTGTATTTCAGGATATCACATGTGACGGACGTATCTCAGCCAACGGTAACCCAGGCATCAGCAATGCCCATACTGGAGGTGGCAGTGGAGGAAGTCTGGTACTTGATGCCGCTAACCTGTTAGGCCATGGCTCTGTTGAATGCGATGGAGGCAGAGCCTATTCTAGTAAGTATGATCTGAGCTCAAGCTCAAGTATGATGAGCAAAACCTCATTGAATTACATTCTCCTCAACGCAAAACATCATGTTATATCTATGAAGTATGACCTACTTTTAAAACCAGAAATATTGGTAAGGCCTGCCCCTATTGGGTGTCAATTCAATCTCCTCAATTATTCTAGATCAGATACATGTACAATGTATGAGTGTACTGGACATAGAATCATTTGGCCACCATAGTGATGCTGTATGAGATGGGAGGAGCTGTGGATGAAGCATCTTAGAACTTTTCAAACACATGGCCTCAACATCCAGGATGGGAATGACTAGCACTGTGCAAGCTTGATTTATATACAGTACGTTCATTAATAATCCATGTTCTGAGTTGACTCCCTCCTCAGTGTTCTTTGTTTATAGGTTGAATAGGGTAAACCCCCATTGAATTTCACTATTACCAACACAAAACTATAATGAAACCTATGATTAAGCACAGCACCTGCTGCTAGGCAGACTCAAATCCACAACATAACCATGACCTGGACTGGATTTCACAAAGCCTTACGATGCATCGTAACTCAGCTTATGATGGATAACCCATCGTAAGTTGGAATAGGTCGTATGGTTTCTGTGCTTCGCTCATCGTTTTGCAATTGATCGTAAGCTACGACGAGTTTGGTGAAATCGACCCCTGGTCTGTGGTCAAGTGTTCAGCTAGTTTTCACTAAGAAACTGGACCGAAGTCACAGGCTCGAATCCTGCCTGATTGCTCATTCATCCTGAGCACTGCCACAAGTGACCAGCAGGGACAATGTCAACCACTCCATGTCCAAGCAGGCTATACCATTAAAAGCAGAGGGGTGCTCCCTGAATCCCCATAACATCTACATGTAAAGGGCCTAGAAGCAACGGAGAGTCCATTAACCTTTAAGGGGGTGTCCCAAACCCGGCTCTTTACACAAGTCCTGTGCTTTACTTGTGTCAGTTGCCTCAAACTGCAATGTAATGGTACATGTACATTGTATGTGCATGGTGACGTGGATGAGATCACACCAACATTTCCAATCTGCTGCCAGATGGCATGCAGCTGAGCTACTCTACTCAGTCCTTAGGTCTCATTTATATTTTGAAACCAAGATGTTGCTGGTCTTGCTCGATGTCTTTTGACCTCCATTTTGTACTGAATTGATACAGTATGCGTTCCCTGCTTTCTTTATACCTATATATTTTTTTCAGGATAAATAGTTTTGCGGAGACACCATGTAAATTCTCTTTTGTGAGTAAGTGCGGTTCTGAAAAGAACCGGAGGAACTCGACGTTTCAAACAGTATACTCTGCTCGTCTTCAGGAGAATGCTGGATTCCAACTGGGAGTGGGGCTTATGTAGTGTGGAGAGGGATCCTGGTGAGGGGATTAGCTCAGTGAGCTAATCCCCTCACCAGTTGTAATCCAACTCCCAGTTGGAATCCAGCATTCTCCTGAAGACGAGCAGAGTATACTGTTCGAAACGTCGAGTTCCTCCGGTTCTTTTCAGAACCACACTTACTCACAAAAGAGAATTTACATGGTGTCTCCGCAAACCTATTTATCCTGATATTCTCACCATTTGTATTTTTTTCAGCAGACAATTGGCCACAGCACTGTGCACACCATGCAATCATACATCATTGAATTACTATCATTGGCAGGTAATGGCGGTGGTAGCGGTGGACGCATTGCCGTCTATCTGACCAATGCCTTCCGGTTCAAGGGACTAGTGCATGCCCTGGGTGGTGCAGGTAGCTACTATGGTGGACCAGGCACCACCTACATACGGATGACCCTCGGGGACACATCCCAGCATTTCCTTGAGGTGGACAACTCCAACTATCCCTCTGGGAGTGGGTGTAACTCACCAGTGGTCATCGATGAGCCAGAGACAACCGTCTACATCTTCAACGGAGTGAAGCTTATCAGGAAAGCTTGCCTAACCATGCCACAGGTAAGTTGATTAAAAAATGCAATAAAAATTCAACCTCAATAACTTTTCAAATTATGTAATGTTTGTAGGGTTTGAAAGTATTATCGTTTGAAATTTCATTGTCAGTTTTCCAGTCAGAGCCTTGGGTTGAAGTTAAGGTTCCGCCTTATTCTTTTCTATATTCATAAGGTTTTCCAGTAATTTCAAATTTTTTCTGCATCCACTTTGCTTTTGCCAGACTAATAAGTACTTTTTGTTTGCATTTGATTGGAGATGGGGGCGTGATCCCTGGGGATGTACCAGTACGGCAGTTTAAATGAATAAAGTTTAAATGATTCTGCCTGGTACCCCACCCCAACAAAGATACTGTTGACCATTCGGGAAGGCCGCTACCTAAAGTTCCACTCGTATTTTATGCTAAGCAGCCATGACTGGAATACAGGTTGAGAGCAGTAAGCATCAAGTGTGATATGGCTGGCAATCAGGAATTAAACAAGGACAAATTTTCATGATAAGAAATTTCTTTTTTTTTACTAAAGCAGGTCTATGAAATGGAGCCCTGATAACGAAATCTCATTCTCCCTTCCCAACTGGCTTGTCTTTAAGTGTTATCATTAGTTGTTCTCATTTAGACTAACACAGCTGTATGTACACATCTCTCTACTGCAGACAAATGAGGTGTATACCCTGAGCGTTGGACATGTGATGGGAGACAAGTCAGGCGTTCTGTCCATAGGAAGCATTCACATTGTGCACATTGAGCCGCAGCAAACCAGATCGTGGGCACCGGTCAATTTCATCGTCCAGTCTGGTGGGGCCTGCATTCTGCCCATGAACTTTGTGGTTGTGGCAACTATGGAGGCCAAGGGAGCTCTGTATGGCTTGGCAAAGCTTCAATTGGACGGCCATTTGAGATTGTTTCGGTCCGGTTACACGGCTTGTCAGAATTGCACCGAGGGGAGTCAGGAGAGAGGTCACTATTGGATGGATGCGCTGACTGTGCGCAGGTCTGGTACCCTGTCTATTGTCAACAGCGGAGTGAGGAATCTGGTTAGCGGGGCTACTAGGCTGGTGCTGTCGGAACGGTTTGATGTGGATTACGGGGGCACGGTCAGCGTGGAGGATGGCATGGTTGTGTTTGGCCAAGACGTGAAAGTGGAGAAGACAGGGACAATACAGGGCAACAGTCGTGGTTATGGAGGGGCGCAAGGGCCAGGGGCAGGAGGGACTTGTGGGGGTGGAACAGGGGGTGGAACAGGGGCTGGGCACGGTGGTATGGGCGGGGGTACAGGCTCATGTAGCTATGGAGGTGCAGTGTACAGTAGTACATGTCTACCCACCTATGTAGGGAGTGGTGGTGGCAGCTGCTCACACGGCCACGGAGGTGGTACTGGAGGCGGGGCTGTGGAGGTCATAGCTAGCCAGCTGATGGCCATGGAAGGCAGCATGCAAGTCCATGGTGGCTCAGGCTCTCCAGGTGGTGGCGGAGGTAGTGGTGGCTCCCTGTGGATGGATGGCTTCTTCATGGAGGGCTGGGGCTACCTGTCTGCTAATGGTGGTGATGCCACATCACACTCCTATAGCCATAATAACTACCGCCACTACGGCGGTGGTGGTGCAGGAGGGAGGATTCGAACCTTCTCCTCCAACGTCCCGCACGCCATAGTCACAGGAAGACGTAAAGTACTTGCTGGGACCCATGGCTCGCATTCGGGCCAGGCGGGCACCCTCTGCGTCTCTGGTAGTCTCTGCAGTGGCCACGGAATGCCGTCCAACAGTACGGCTGGCTGCGATTGCGACGACGGCTATGTGGGCAGCAATTGTCAGATCCCTTGCAGCGACGCCACCACCTGCAATGGCCAAGGTGTCTGCGCTGAGTTTGGCGGCTGCGATTGCTTGCCGGGGTTCGTGGGCTACCGCTGTGAGTATCAATGTGACAGGAACACCACGTGCAGTGGAAGTGGTGAGTGCACACCGCACGGGGAGTGTGTGTGTGACCCTTGCTACCATGGATCGGATTGCTCTCTGCTCTGCAGTGGCAATGGAGTCTGCAGTGGTGATGATGTCTGCCATTGCGATGCGTGCTACATCGGTGAATACTGCCACTCTCTGTGCAACCACCACGGCCAGTGTAGCCCCAACCAGACCTGTGACTGTGAGGAGAGTTGGCGAGGGGATTTCTGCACTATCTCGGGATGTCCGGGCGAGGTTGAAGACTGCTCAGGTCATGGTGTGTGCAACGCGGCCATACATCAGTGCTACTGTGAACCCGGCTGGAAGGATTATGACTGTGCTCTGCCTGATTGTCCTGGGGAACCTAATTGCTTTGACCGTGGGTTCTGCAATGCATCTGTCCTACCCCCGCAGTGTCAGAACTGCTCCAAGGGTTGGATGGGACCCAATTGCAACGAGACCTGTCTTTACGGCAATCAGATCCCGATGGATAGTGGAGTGTGTGTCTGCGATCCGTGCTGGACTGCCAAAGGCTGCAATGTGGAGTGTTCTGGGCACGGAGTGTGCGGTGCTGACAACGTGACTTGTGATTGCGATCCATTTGAGGGCTGGAGGGGAGAGGTTTGCGAGGTGCCCGGGTGTCCTGGCTTCGACCAGGATTGTACAGGGCATGGGGACTGCAACAGCGCCACACATGAGTGCACCTGCTATCCAGGATGGACGGGACTGGGCTGTCACATAGCAGACTGCCCCGGTGAGCCGGACTGTTTCGAGCGCGGAAACTGCAACACCTCCTTAGACACCCCAGTCTGCCAGAACTGCTCCCTGGGCTGGATGGGGCCAGCCTGCGATGACCCCTGCGTGAACGGCATCCAGACACCGATGGATAGCGGGTTCTGTAATTGCTCCGCTGGCTGGGCCGGTGTAGGCTGTGACTCGGAGTGCTCTGAGCATGGAGTCATCGTTGACGGTGCCTGTGATTGCGACTACGCCACTGGATGGAAGGGTGAGCTGTGCGACGTACCAGGCTGTCCTGGCAAGTATAATCTAGACTGCTCAGGTCGGGGCGACTGCGACAGCTCCTTACACAAGTGTGTCTGTAATGAAGGCTGGACGGATCTAGGCTGCGAGATCCCCGACTGCCCGGGGAAGCCTGACTGCACTTCCCGCGGCCACTGCAATGAGACCTTTGATCCTCCCCTCTGCACCAACTGCAGCCAAGGCTGGATGGGACCTGCCTGTGAAGACCCTTGCGTCCACGGAGAACAAACGCCGATGGACAGTGGGTTCTGCAACTGCACTGCTGGCTGGGCAGGGGTTGGATGTGATGCCGAGTGCTCATTACACGGATCCATTGTGGATGGCCGATGTGTCTGCGATCCCATCTGGATGGGCGATCTCTGCGATATTCCCAGCTGTCCTGGAATCTTCCAGCTCCCTTGCAGTGGCCGAGGGGAGTGTAACAGCGCCTCCCACGAATGCACGTGCAACAACGGCTGGACAGGGGAAGGCTGTGAGCTCCCAGACTGCCCCGGTATGCCGGATTGCTTTGAGCGCGGCCACTGCAACGAAACGTACGACCCGCCACTCTGCACCGACTGCGAAAAGGGATGGATGGGAGTGGATTGCAATGAGCCTTGCGTGTACGGTGTCCAGTATCCAATGGATAGTGGCATATGCGTCTGTGATCCTTGCTACTCTGGGAAGGGTTGTAATAGTGAATGCACTGGGCACGGCAAATGCCATGGTGATGAGTGTGTCTGTGATCCTGGATGGCATGAAGAGGTCTGCCAGCGTCCTGGCTGTCCGGGCATTGATGTCGACTGCACAGGGCACGGAGACTGCAACAGCGCCCTCCATGTCTGCTTCTGCTATCCAGGCTGGACGGGCGACGGATGCCACCTCCCCGACTGTGCCGGTGAACCGGACTGCTCTGGGCGCGGCCACTGCAACAACACCAACAGAGACATGCCTGTATGCACGGACTGCATCCAGGGATGGATGGGTCCTGAATGCAGTGATCCTTGTACGCACGGACTCCAAGTCCCTATGGACAGTGGCTTCTGTGAGTGCAATCCCTGCTGGACTGGTGTGGGATGTAACAGCCAGTGCTCAGGCAATGGTATCTGCGATCCGGCTACCAATCAGTACTGCCTGTGCTTCAACGATGCTGAGCAAGCCTTCCTAGGGGACCTGTGTGAGGTGCTGGGTTGTCCAGGCTTGGACGGGGCGTGCAATCAGCACGGCTCGTGTAATTCAGCCACTCAGGAATGCTCCTGCTATCCTGGATGGGCTGGCCCTGACTGTAGCATCGCAGACTGCCCAGGAATCCCAAGCTGCTCGGGTAAGCATCCAAAGCTTCATGTATATATTCTCAAGATCTTAAACATTTGAAAGAATAACATGTGGTTGATATCAAGTGAGGCATCTTAGGACAGCTATTAAATGTATATTGTACTGTGGCCTGCCCTAGCATCCATTTCACTAAAATCGAGACATTTGAATGATGGCAATGAAAACTTTGACTGGGACAAAGATTTCCTTGCCATTTTGTTTTTATTTGTTCAAAGTTCCCAGTCAGTTTTTCCTCACATACTTGTGTTAATAAAATCGAGACATGTTCAACACATCTCAGCTATCATCATGATCATAGGGATTAGCAACGCAGCTGAAGTCATCTTAACTTAGGGTCAGTCTGCATATTAACCACTTTGCGCCGGGGGGTTTTCAGCGCCGATGACCGCCATATGGGGGTTTTTGAACAATGCATCATTTTCAAAACTCGCTAAAACAATCGGAACAATATATTTATGTGAAATAAATCGATAAGAGTATACTAGGGTACAAGAGAGTAAAACCTGGCACAATTCGGACGTCGTGGCTTTTGTCAAGAGATTATCCGTTCGAAAAAGGGCCCTTTGTGCATCGTCAATGTCTGTGTGTGCCATATGTCTAATGGCAGTGCTGTTTGGGTGACCTTTGCTACTCTGATTGTAAATCTAATGTAGAAGGCAATCTTTGGAAAAGTTTAATTCATGTCAATTTTTTACAAATAAAAACAATCAAACAAAACAATTGATTTATTTCCTCTTTTTGACATAGATGTCCATTAGATGTGGACAGGAAGAATTGGATTGGAATTCTTGGTAATCTTGCATGTTTGGTTGTCACGTTGTTTGTGTCGTGGATTGCAGGCCATGGCCAATGCTTGAATGAGATGCCCAGACGCTGCCAGTGTGAGTCAGACTGGGCAGGCTCCATCTGCGACACGCCCTGCCAGTCCGGCTTCAACTACGGCGACCAGCGCGGCTGCGTCTGCGAGGCCTGCTACACGGGCATCGGCTGCGACACGGTGTGCTCGGGTAACGGCCGCTGCGAGAACGGCACCTGCATCTGCCACTTTGAGTTAGGTTACCGCGGCGATGGCTGCCACATCCCAGGATGCCCTGGGGTGGGTGTGGACTGCAGTAACCATGGCACCTGTAATACCGCCACCTTTGACTGTCTCTGTGACCCTGGATGGAAAGGTTGGTCCATTTTTGAGGTTAGCTGAGCAAGACCTTTCTCAGAAGCAGATTCTTCTGAGAAAGGTGCTGCTAAAGTAGACACATCGGGCTATACATTTTAAGATTTACATTCTAAATCCATTAAATTGAAGTTAAAGCACATCCTGCCTGTGAGAAAGGTCCTTTGAGAAAGTTTCTACCACCTTGATGTAAAACTAACATCCTGCCTGTGAGAAGGGTCCTTTGAGAAAGTTTCTACCACCTTGATGTAAAACTAACATCCTGCCTGTGAGAAAGGTCCTTTGAGAAAGTTTGTACCACCTTGATGTAAAACTAACATCCTGCCTGTGAGAAAGGTCCTTTGAGAAAGTTTCTACCACCTTGATGTAAAACTAACATCCTGCCTGTGAGAAGGGTCCTTTGAGAAAGTTTCTACCACCTTGATGTAAAACTAACATCCTGCCTGTGAGAAAGGTCCTTTGAGAAAGTTTCTACCACCTTGATGTAAAACTAACATCCTGCCTGTGAGAAAGGTTCTTTGAGAAAGTTTCTACCACCTTGATGTAAAACTAACATCCTGCCTGTGAGAAAGGTCCTTTTGAGAAAGTTTCTACCACCTTGATGTAAAACTAACATCCTGCCTGTGAGAAGGGTCCTTTGAGAAAGTTTCTACCACCTTGATGTAAAACTAACATCCTGCCTGTGAGAAAGGTCCTTTGAGAAAGTTTCTACCACCTTGATGTAAAACTAACATCCTGCCTGTGAGAAAGGTCCTTTTGAGAAAGTTTCTACCACCTTGATGTAAAACTAACATCCTGCCTGTGAGAAAGGTCCTTTGAGAAAGTTTCTACCACCTTGATGTAAAACTAACATCCTGCCTGTGAGAAAGGTCCTTTGAGAAAGTTTCTACCACCTTGATGTAAAACTAACATCCTGCCTGTGAGAAAGGTTCTTTGAGAAAGTTTGTACCACCTTGATGTAAAACTAACATCCTGCCTGTGAGAAAGGTCCTTTTGAGAAAGTTTCTACCACCTTGATGTAAAACTAACATCCTGCCTGTGAGAAGGGTTCTTTGAGAAAGTTTCTACCACCTTGATGTAAAACTAACATCCTGCCTGTGAGAAAGGTCCTTTGAGAAAGTTTGTACCACCTTGATGTAAAACTAACATCCTGCCTGTCAGAAAGGTCCTTTGAGAAAGTTTCTACCACCTTGATGTAAAACTAACATCCTGCCTGTGAGAAAGGTTCTTTGAGAAAGTTTCTACCACCTTGATGTAAAACTAACATCCTGCCTGTGAGAAAGGTCCTTTGAGAAAGTTTCTACCACCTTGATGTAAAACTAACACACTGAGAGTGGATGCCCAGACTTTCTACTCAGCCACGGTGACTTAATGGCGGCTGCAATTTGTGACATTTTACCAGCCATTCATGGCACATAAACAGTCCATCAGTGTGAAAAAAGGTGGATATCCAAGGTAGAATTGCTTTTAGGATGTAAGTTAATGCATGGCCATAGAAGAAAACATCCAATAGGAACACGACTCAACTGTTCATGTCATCTAATTAGTAATTAGATGGAATCCAAGTGTTGATTTCAGCTGATTCTAAACACTCCTGCAGGCATTGGATGTCACGTACCAGACTGCCCCGGGGAACCAGACTGTAACGGCCGTGGTGACTGCCCAGTGCCAGACGATGGTAAGGACCCTGTGTGCACCCACTGCCTCAACACCTTCATGGGAGATGGCTGCGAGCTGCGCTGTGTCCACGGCAGTCCCCAGCGCCTGAACAACACCTGGGTGTGTGAGTGCTTCCCCTGCTACACCGGACTGCAGTGCGACAAGCTCTGCAACGATCAGGGCACCGAGTGTCAGGAAGGAGTCTGCGATTGCGGCTTTGACGGTTGGCGCGGCGACGTGTGCACGGAGCCCGGTTGCCCCGGTTACGGCGAGGACTGTTCTGGCCACGGCGAGTGCAACAAGGCCACTGGGGTGTGCTACTGCATCAACGGATGGGCAGGGGTTGGTTGTCATGAGCCTGACTGCCCCGGTACGCCTAACTGCAATGGCAAGGGAATTTGTGTGGCCGGGGAGCCTGTACCTGCCTGTAACTGCGAGGACGGCTGGATGGGACCAGCCTGTGATTTAGCCTGCATCAATGGCAGAGAGGTTAGACCTCTGTTCATCTCCTCCATACTCATGGAAAGCAATTCAAGATTAACCAGCTGGGAAGAGTGCAAGAACTTTTGTAGCAACAAATCCTTCTGATAAAGTGGTATTCAGATGAAGTATATAGTTGATGATGAAATAGTTGTTCTGTTGAAGTAGTTGTTGCTACCAAAGCCTATACACTTTTTTTTCAACTGGTTAGTCCTGAAGTGCTATCACTAATTGATTACATTGGGTTGACTTCAGCACAAAGAGTGTGCTGAAATCACTGCAAATTTTCTTTTCAAGGGAAAAGAACTCACACATTCATCAACTTTTCATGGATCAGACATTTACAAAAGGGTTCTTTGTAGATCATCAATGTCCTTTAAACCATAGGTGTGGATTGACAAAAGGCACCCCTGAAGTCACATATTTGCTCTTGTCCCCCAACAGCTGCCTGCTCTATCTGGTTTCTGCAAGTGTGATCCCTGCTACAATGGCCCTGACTGTGGCAAAATATGCTCAGGCACTGGTACGTGTAAATCTGGAGTCACTTGTGATTGTGGATTTCATGGAGGCACGGGTGAATTCTGTGAAATCCTTGGATGCCCTGGCTTGTACAATACTGACTGCTCTGGACATGGAACCTGTGGATTAGGTGAGTCATACAAGTTTCTGAAATTATTTTAAACATTACACTCATCCTCCATTGCCTTGGTAGCCTTGCCAAGCCTTGCCATGCTCTAGTACCTTGGTAGCCTTGCCAAACCTTGCCACGCTCCAGTGCTTTGGTAGCTTGGTCAAGTCTTGCCATGCTCCAGTGCCTTGCTAGCTTGGCCAAGCCTTGCCATGCTCCAGTGCCTTGCTAGCGTGGCCAAGCCTTGCCACGCTCCAGTGCTTTGGTAGCTTGGCCAAGCCTTGCCACGCTCCAGTACCTTGGTAGCTTGGCCAAGCCTTGCCATGCTCCAGTACCTTGGTAGCTTGGCCAAGCCTTGCCATGCTCCAGTGCCTTGGTAGCTTGGCCAAGCCTTGCCATGCTCCATTGCTAGCTTGGCCAAACCTTGCCATGCTCTAGTACCTTGGTAGCCTGGGCCAAGCCTTGCCATGCTCGAGTACCTTGGTAGCCTTGCCAAGCCTTGCCATGCTCCAGTGCCTTGGTAGCTTGGCCAAGCCTTGCCATGCTCCAGTACCTTGGTAGCCTTGCCAAACCTTGCCATGCTCCAGTGCTTTGGTAGCTTGGCCAAGCCTTGCCATGCTCCAGTGCCTTGGTAGCTTGGCCAAGCCTTGCCATGCTCCAGTGCCTTGGTAGCTTGGCCAAGCCTTGCCATGCTCCTGTGCCTTGGTAGCTTGGCCAAGCCTTGCCATGCTCCAGTGCTTTGGTAGCTTGGCCAAGCCTTGCCATGCTCCTGTGCCTTGGTAGCTTGGCCAAGCCTTGCCATGCTCCAGTACCTTGGTAGCTAGGCCAAGCCTTGTCATGCTCCAGTGCCTTGGTAGCTTGGCCAAGCCTTGCCATGCTCCAGTACCTTGGTAGCCTTGCCAAACCTTGCCACGCTCCAGTGCTTTGGTAGCTTGGCCAAGCCTTGCCATGCTCCTGTGCCTTGGTAGCTTGGCCAAGCCTTGCCATGCTCCAGTGCTAGCTTGGCCAAGCCTTGCCATGCTCCTGTGCCTTGGTAGCTTGGCCAAGCCTTGCCATGCTCCTGTGCCTTGGTAGCTTGGCCAAGCCTTGCCATGCTCCTGTGCCTTGGTAGCTTGGCCAAGCCTTGCCATGCTCCAGTGCCTTGGTAGCCTTGCCAAACCTTGCCATGCTCCAATGCCTTGGTACAGTGTAGCTTGGCCAAGCCTTTCAACGCTCCAGTGCTTTGGTAGCTAGGCTAAACCTTGCCATGCTCCAGTGGCTTGGTAGTTTCAATAAAGCATTCTTGTACACTGGAAACACTTAAATGCTAAAATGCTAAAATTTTGGATGAAAGTTACCTCTGCACAGGATTTTAAAGGAATAGGACAAGGAGTGAAAGGTGATGAAGTGAACTTTGAATAAGAATTGTTATTTGCATCCTTTTGTAGCTGGGTGTTTGTGTATGGAGGGCTGGCTTGGTGAGGGCTGTGAGATTCCTGACTGCCCTGGTGATCCAGACTGCAACAATCGAGGCAACTGCACTGGCCTGGCTAACATGGTCGTCCCCGAGTGTCGCAACTGTATCGCAGGATGGATGGGGGAGGCCTGCGATGTTCCCTGCGGCCCAGACCACGGCTACCAGTACCCCATAGACAGTGGCATGTGCCTCTGCACCAGCGGTTGTTGGCACGGCACTAGCTGTGATCAGATATGCAGCGGGCTGGGGGTCTGCTCCAATGACGGATGCCGGTGTGAGGACAGCCAGGGCTACAATCAGGGCAACTGGGGCGACTACTGCCAGATTGTGGACTGCCCCGGTGTGGCCAGTCCCTGCTCTGGCCACGGACTCTGCACAGTGGATCTGCAGTGCTTATGCAATGACGGCTGGATCGGTGAAGGGTGCCACGTACCGGACTGCCCCGGGGAGCCAGACTGCTATGATAACGGCCTGTGCGATGGCGCTGATGATGTCCCTGTCTGTGTGTGCCATGCGTCCTGGATCGGCGATGCCTGCCAGTATCCATGCATCAATGGCACTGCCATGGAGGATGGGAGCTGCTCGTGTGACCCTTGCTACTCCGGCCCAGGATGTGATAGGGAATGCGGTGGACATGGAACCTGTGACAGGGAGATTTGCACATGTGATTCTGCCTGGTGGGGTAAGTCTGTGTCATCTTCTTAGCTACTGTAACAGACAGCAACCTTGAAGTGGTTTTGGCTCAGCTACACCGGTATGTGTGAAGCCAAAAGCCAAAGATCTCACACCAGAGTAATAAGGCACATCAGATGGATTTTTTGGGGCACCTCCTAAAATTATTTATTCTAACTTAAACACACAATAAGAAATATGATATAGGAGGTTTTGCGGTGACACCGTGTATAACGTCTCTTAAAGAAGAGGTGCGGTTCTGAAAAGTGGTACGGTAACTCGACATTCCGGAGCATACTGTCTGGAACGTCGAGTTACCACTCGGGTTGTTTTCAGAACTACACCTCTTTTTTAAGAGACCTTATACATGGTGTCACCGTAAACCTTCCTATATTGATTCACCCACCATGCAAAGCCTTAAGTCTTATTTATTCACATTTAAGGAGTAGAGACCTTTAAGAGACCTTATACATGTACATGGTGTCACCACAAACCCTCCTACATTGTTTCACCCACCATGCAAAGCCTTAAGTCTTATTTATTCACATTTAAGGAGTAGAGGGGGTAGAGTGGGAAGCACACATCATGAAGCCAGGATGGCAGTGGTGCAGGGTGAAGGTTAACAACAAGTACTGTATAGAACAGAATAGGAACCAAAGCATTGCTGGTGATGAGACAAAAATGTGACCCAATCCCCAAACCTGCACCGGGCCTTTGTACCCACACAGAGGGTTGGGAGACCCTATGTGGGCAAGTGTAGCCCCACAGGAGGGAGTACCTCTGAATAGAAGAAAAAACCTCTCTGTTATAATGAGGCTATATACTTGGAATGCGAGAAACCCTTTCTGTTACACTACCGTACCTCAGAGGCATTTGTAACAGGTACTTATGGACATTTGTCAACGGTACTGCCCCTGACCCGATGGCGCACAGTGATGGCAGAGCTTGCTGGGAGGAACCTAACTTGGGGAGATACATTGTATGCAATTCATTGCCAAGGACAGAAAGAAGTGGACAGACTTCATTGCAGCCTTGTGTCCCTACCAGGATGAAGAGGATTAATGTAACTACCGCTGGCTATAATAGGACTCTATTTATCAGCTGACTCAAATTTGTTTGTTGTATCTAGAGTTCAATCCATGTGGGAGGGTGGGGGTCAGTCATTTGCCTATTCAGGTCCTGTACTTGGGAATAAATTGCCAAGAGATATTCAAGAAACTCACAATGCTGATATTTTAGATTTTAGATGTTTAGTAATATGATTGTCGTATATGCCCATACATGCTGATTTCTACCTTGATGTCATTCTTTTTATTCTAATCTTATATTTCCTTGTGTAACTTGGGTGGATATAGTGCCCAATAAGTAATTCATTAAATTTTGCAAACCTCTTGCAGACCAACAAATCTGAAAGAGATTTGACCAGTATCAATCCTAGTCCTACCTGGGAGTCCAAATATCATTTAGTCGGTTTTCCCTTTCCTTGCAAATAAATTTGGACTACAGTACATTGTATATCATGAACCGGATGCCTTGTTTTACACACCAGTGCTCTATCACCTGAGACATCTACATGTACATGTACCGTAGGTGCCTTCATAAATTGTCAAATGCTTGTATAATTATGCTTTGGAGAAAGGTCCTGTTAGGATCGAATGACAGGCCCTCTAAATGGTTGATAAATACTTGCATCTTATCAAGGCACTACCTAACCCTAGTTTACATTACATATGGTGTCACCGCAAACCTTACAACCTGATCTACCTAACCTTGTTTGATTTAATGGTACAGGCCCTGAGTGTTCATACAGAGGCTGTCCTGGTGTGGGAACCAACTGCACAGGCCATGGCCACTGCATCGTGTTTGACCAGGAATGCTACTGTAGACCTGGATGGAAGGAGGCAGGATGTCAGGTACCAGACTGCCCTGGTACGCCTGACTGCAGTGCTAGAGGTAGGTTAAACCTATGCATATGAGCCAATTAGAGACACTATACACACATGTAGGGTACCAGACTGCTAGACTGACTGCTGTAATATACACAAGATGACCATTGGGCTGTGTGGCATGCAAAGACAATTTCCCCCGCGTGCTTTCAGCTGCAGCGCGGTATCCCTCGATCCTCCACAGTAAAAGTCCCACAATTGCACAATTACTGCTGCTAATCTTGCAATTCATGTGGAAACTTGCGTCAAAAAGGGTCTTTGTACTGATTTGTATTGCTTTGTTCTAAGCTGAAAAGAGTCTTTGTTTAGAATGTGGACAATAGTGGTGCCCGGATTCGGTGGGCCCCGTCGCATAGTCAAGCCAATGGAGCTCTGGATTCGGAGGTCCCGGCACAAAGTGGTTTAGCTTCTCAGGAAGAGCAGCCTGTGCAGATTTTCTGTCTTCTAGGTTTTTCAACAAGTGGTTGAGGAGGTTTTCTAGATTTTGGTTAGCAAGGGGAGTCCTTCTCATACACAGGATGGATCCCAGGATCAGATGCATGTTACTTTGCATCCTTGCTGTCCACACCAAGTCAAGCTTTGACCTCGCAAAAAAAATGCAGTTTGCTGTTAACCATCAATTTTACATTTTTTGTTGATATTTTCCATTGTGTCGCACACAGGGCGGTGTGATGGTGACACGTATGACCCACCACGATGTGTAGACTGCAATCAGGGCTGGATGGGACAGGAGTGTGAGATCCCATGCACCTACGGACGACAGGAACCTCCCAACAGTGGCTTCTGCAAGTGCCTGAGCTGCTACACGGGTACCAGCTGCGATGTGGAATGCTCAGAGCATGGCACATGTAACGGAACCCACTGTATTTGCGTGGATGGCTACAAAGGTATGCTCCATGCATGTTGTAGAGGTCTTACTGTGGCTATAGTGCATACTGTACTTACAATCCATTTACTGTAAGAATCGAGCATATTCATCACACCAGTCTGGATTGTGTGCTGCTGTACTGTTCATGTGGCCATGTAGAAATTGGTGCCACTCTTGACTGACAGGCAATAATGACTCCTAATAGGCCAGCTGTGGGTGGACTGGAGGAGGGGGCATGCCATAGCATTTAATGAGGCTGAGGTTGAGCTCAACTTGGATTAAAGACTGTACATACTGTAGCAGATTACTGCACCCATCTTTTTATGTGAAACTGTTTAAGGATTACCCTGTACCAATATTCATTTTTCTTGTAACCGCGTTCTTTCAGCAGGAAACAGTAGTAGACCTCAGGGTTGAGAAGATACAACTTTCTGTAGTCCACTGATGGGGTTGCGTGGGAATCTTTGTTCTTGGTTATTCTAACTCCATGCTTGCAATAGTGAGCACAGCGAACATTGACTGCCAAACCACTCAACTAGTGATCACTTTCTTGTGTCTCACCGTTTGTGGTCTTTTTATTTTAAGTCCAGTCTTGCTTACTATGAGAACCGACCATTTCTAAAAAAGAATTGCATTAAAAGTATTGGATTCACTTGTGGCAGCATAGAAACTATAGGGAACATCAAATCACAGTAATATACAGTTACCACGGTTGATTGTAAACCCTTATTTTGGATTTCATTCTCCCCTATGCACATTATAACCCTAAGAATATTAAAGCGATTGTTATTCTTATTATCATTACCTATCAGGCCAATACTGTGAGCATTTGGATTGTCCCGGTGAGCCAGATTGTAGTGACTTTGGTACTTGTGTACGGAGGGACGGCCGCTCAGTGTGTCTGTGCAACCCAGGGTTTACCAACGATGACTGTGGTCAGATATACTGTGCTGGAGAACCAGAATGCAGTGATAGAGGTGTGTATATCTCCATTTCTACATTGATCTCTACAATTGTTATCAGTATAGTCTTCCAAACCTCTACGATGGCCTTTCCTCAGGGCTTTTCACACTACGGTACCATCTCCGGGTTAAACACAGGTCTTACCTGGCTAACCTGTTCACATGGTTTTAACACGGTGTTGAGCCGTGTAAAGTGCCCAGTCCATGACTCACTGACCCTGCTCAGAAGGTGGGTTGAGAAAGGTTGACCCCTGTTGAAAGCGGTTAGAGTGCATACCTCCATCTTACATTTCAGCCCGTGTAACCATGCATCTCGTCAATGTGACATGCTGTTAGTTATGTATATGTGCATAGAACGGTAGAACAAGCAAATTTGGGGACTTATCTGGTCATGACAATGTGTATGCTTGAGCAGTGTGAATCGATCAACGCAATACCCAGGTCGAAACTTACACGTGTAGCGCGACAGCCAATGTTTTGTTGCATGCGTGCACCGGTAGTGTGAATGCGCAGCATGATTGACCCCTGTCGAAATTTGGAGGAGTTTATATGGGATGGACCCATTTAATTACGTGTTGACACATGTATAATGATGGTAGTGCAAACATGGCCTTCCATAACACGGCTTCTGCTCTGGCTCCTACAGTTTGTAACAATTTTGTATATTACTTCTAGTTATATTGCAGACTTTTTGTCCATCTTTCAGGCAACTGCACCTTAACTGGGGCTTCCCCCGAGTGCATCTGTTTCCATGGCTTGGATGGGGAGTCTTGCGAGAGTTGCCTGCCTCGCTACACCGGCGATGGATGCCAGGAGTGTGCCGAGGGTTACATAGGCTGGAACTCCAACTGTGGTATCCTGTGCCTGCACGGCTATGCCACGGAGCCTGGGGGCAGTCAGTGTGAGTGCTACGCCGACCCTGAGCACGGACACTGGACCGGGGCCAGCTGTGATGAATGCATCGCAGGCTGGGCTCTACCAGACTGCAGGTCATGTCTGGGAGGTAAGATTGCCCATTCACACACATCAGTCATATCCACACTTGTATTTGACTCCTAAAATACACACCAATTCAAGTCCAAAAGTTAGTCCAAGTCCCGAGTCATCCAGGTAAAGTGTTAATGTTCTTCATACCATGACTACAATGTCATACATAAATAAGTTAACATTAATTTGCCTCAGGATGTCAAGCAGAAATAAAAAAAATAATTAAAGAACAGCATTTAGGTGAAGGGTGAATCATAAAATTACTCTTATACCCTAACCTATTTGACAGAGATATAACATGATGTTTGTGTTGAGGAGAATGTAATTCAATGAGGTTTTGCCCTTGCTCGACGTGATAAACACTGAATGCTCAGTGCTTTGCCCGGTGCCCGGAAATAAAAAAATAAACAAATTAAGAACAGCATTTAGGTGAAGGGTGAAGCATAAAATTACTCTTATACCCTAACCTATTTGACAGAGAGATATAACATGATGTTTGTGTTGAGGAGAATGTAATTCAATGAGGTTTTGCCCTTGCTCGACGTGATAAACACTGAATGCTCAGTGCTTTGCCCGGTGCCCGGAAATAAAAAAATAAACAAATTAAGAACAGCATTTAGGTGAAGGGTGAAGCATAAAATTACTCTTATACCCTAACCTATTTGACAGAGAGATATAACATGATGTTTGTGTTGAGGAGAATGTAATTCAATGGGGTTTTGCCCTTGCTCGACGTGCCCTTGCCCGGTGCCTGATAAAATTTATTTTTTGACAGACAAATATATGTACAAGGACATTAGACAATTGGGAACATAGTTTTAGTCTGTCTGTCTGTCTGTCTCTTTGTAGGTTTTGTTGGCCTGGGTCATTGCTTCAGCTGTACGACCGGCCATGGTGGATACCGTGACCCTGACGATGGTGAGGGGGGTCAAGAGCCTCTCCTTCCAATCCTGGAGTGTGTCTCCCAAGAGGTCAATGGTACTGACTACATCGCATGGTTTGGATATGAAAACAAGAACCCTCACAACATCTACCTGGCCATTGGCCCAGATAATTACTTTGAGGTGTCTAGTTTCATCCGGGAAAGCTTGGTTGGAGAGAGTTTGGGTCAACCGACAAAATTCAAGCCAGGAAATCACACCAATGTCTTCAGTCTAAGGTGAGTTTTGTTTGTTTATTCATGTATGCAAATGCAAATGTGAAGACTAGCCACAACAGACAGCAGAGCCTGCTGTTCCCAAGAAGCCTGAAGCATATAATTATGAGACACTGGTCATCCAACCCCTCTTGATACAAGCTTTCCAGAAAGTCCTGGCTGCAGCTGAACAGGCTACAGTCTGGTGCTGGTCCATTTGCAGTGAGCTTGACGAATGTTATAACACTTTCCGATATCTGCTGTGTGGTGACATCGAGACCCATGATGATCATGTCCTCAATAACAATAATGTGATCATAGTCCAACTGCTAGTTTTTAATAGTTCGTGATGTTCTGGTTTACTTGCATGTACAATATAATAAAGGAAAGTTTCCAGTGTGTCTATCCATGGTCCACTTCTGCACTATCTATCAATTTATTCCATGGTGCTTTGTGCATTTCACTTGTACTCATACAATTCAATGAGTTTTTGCCCCATTTGGAGTTTAACTAGCACTTTATACTCAGTGATTTGCCTGATTGCCTGCTGAAAAAAATTGAATCTGTGTATCCTGCTTTCTACCGTAATATGAACATGTAATGTTCATCATCAGGAAACTGTATTGATTCCAACAGCTATAGGTAGACTCATGAAGGGCTTTGTGATTGTTTTGCTCCAGGCTTTCAAGTGTGGAACACAGGGCAACGTGGTACCTGGCCTACTCCTTGTCAAACAGACGCTACCAAGTGACTGCCTCAGCTGCCTTCCAGATTCCTTGCACAGGAAATGAGATCCCAGAGAGTGATGTATGTTATTAAACTGATGTGGACAATTATTAGTAAAGAATAATGTGTATATCATTCTCTCACATCTATAATGATTTACTTGAATGAATTAATTTGCTCATCAATTGGTTGAATGCATTCGATGAGTTAATCAATTTAATATATTAGTTCTTTTTAATTAGTTGAGTGACTTGGTACTGTAATCAATTATTTGAATGAATTATTTAGAAAGAAATTGAAATTGAATTGAAAATGTGCACTATTGACCTCTGCTTGGTTAGAGGAGCTCAAGCATGGGGCTGAGTATGAGCCACAGCCTGAGTCAGAGCCTTGAATTTGGCCTAAACTTAGGCCTGAGCCTGAGCCAATAGCTTCAGTCTGGGCCGAAGTCTAAGTCTAAGCCTGAGCCTTAGTCTGAGCCTTGGTCTTGACCTGAGTCTTGGCCTGAGCCTTGGTCTTGACCTGAGTCTTGGCCTGAGCCTTGGTCTTGACCTGAGTCTTGGCCTGAGCCTTGGTCTTGACCTGAGTCTTGGCCTGAGCCTTGGTCTTGACCTGAGTCTGAGCATGAGCCTTGGTCTTGACCTGAGTCTGAGCATGAGCCTTGGTCTTGACCTGAGTCTTGGCCTGAGCCTTGGTCTTGACCTGAGTCTTGGTCTTGACCTGAGTCTTGGCCTGAGCCTTGGTCTTGACCTGAGTCTTGGCCTGAGCCTTGGTCTTGACCTGAGTCTTGGCCTGAGCCTTGGTCTTGACCTGAGTCTTGGCCTGAGCCTTGGTCTTGACCTTAGTCTTGGCCTGAGCCTTGGTCTTGACCTGTGTCTGAGCATGAGCCTTGGTCTTGACCTTAGTCTGAGCCTGAGCCTTGGTCTTGACCTGAGTCTGAGCATGAGCCTTGGTCTTGACCTGAGTCTTGGCCTGAGCCTTGGTCTTGACCTGAGTCTTGGCCTGAGCCTTGGTCTTGGCCTGAGTCTTGGCCTAAGTCTTGGCCTGAGCCTGAGTCTTGGCCTGAGCCTTGGCCTGAGCCTTGGTCTTGACCTGAGTCTTGGCCTGAGCCTTGGTCTTGACCTGAGTCTTGGCCTGAGCCTTGGTCTTGACCTGAGTCTTGGCCTGAGCCTTGGTCTTGACCTGAGTCTGAGCATGAGCCTTGGTCTTGGCCTGAGTCTTGGCCTGAGTCTTGGTCTTGACCTGAGTCTGAGCATGAGCCTTGGTCTTGGCCTGAGTCTTGGCCTGAGTCTTGGCCTGAGTCTTGGCCCGAGCCTTAGCCTGAGCCATGGCCTTGGCCTGGTCCTTAGTCTGAGCCTGAGTCATGGCCTGGTCCTGAGCCTGATCCTGAGCCATTGCCGTGACCTGTGCCTTGGTCTGAGTCTTGGCCTTGGCCGTGTCCTGAGCCTGGTCCTGAGCCTGAAACTTGGCCTGGGCCTTGGTCTGAGTCCTGGCCTAGACAGGTGGACCTGAACCTAAGCCTCAGGCTTCATGTGAGCTTTGGTTTTGTAAATGCCCCTTGGTCACCACAATCCCCACCCTTAAAATCCATATGTTCTCTTCTCTTGACAGCGCATACAAGCCAACGAGACAGACCCCGGCTACTGTGCCTGTGTGCATGGCTACTGGGGGCCCAGCTGTGAGTTTGAATGCATCGGCGGCTCAGGTAACCCCTGCTTTGGCAATGGAATATGCGACCCCTTCAGTGGCAACTGCACGTGCAAGGTGGGCCTCCACCAGAACGAGGACTGCAGGACTTGCGTCGAGGGGTGGACGGGTGATGACTGCTCGGTGGGACTCAACTTGGTCCCAAATGAGAAGGAAGGGTATCACTTTGCCTCTGCCTACGGCCACGGCCATTTCACAACCTTTGATGGGGCCTCGTATAAATACTATGGCCAGGAGGAGAACCATCTATTCAAGACAGATGATTTGGATGCCCAGATTAGAATGGTGCCATGCCAGCCTGGTTCCGATGCTACCTGCATCAATGCCTTTGCTCTGAATGTGCAAGACCAGGTAGTGACCCTACACGGAGGCTTCTCAGATGAGGAGATTCAGGGATATGTATGGATTAATGGGAAAGAGTACCATCTTGGGAAACCTACCCAACTTACTTCATCATGTTGGCTGACTAGGCAGGCCTTTAATCACTACAGTGTCTATGTCATTGATGAGTGGTACATCAACATCTATGTCAGAGGTCGCTACTTGGATGTGAGGGTTGAGGTGAATTTTGCAGATTGTCCAGCAATGAAGGGCCTTCTGGGTGCCTGCAATGGTCAGCCGATGGACGACTTTGTAGCCAAAGATGGAACAGTCATCACAACCGGCGAGAATGCTACGCTTCTCCTGAATCAGGACAACATCCACAACGTCTTTGGGAAGTCATGGAAGGTCACCTCAAACACCACCCTGTTTGTGTACGACTTTGGCCAGTATAGAGAGGTGCAAGGCATTGAGGACTCAGGTACAACCTACTGCCTTCAGTTCAATGACTCCATGGCTGCATCAGTGGAGCTGAATACATTCTCCGACTCAGACCTGACTCTTGAGTTTGATCTGAAACTGAGCCCAGATTCCACAGAATGCGGCACTATCCTCTCATATGTCAGCAGCCAAACATTTGCGCTTGTCTACTGCTCTGATTTCTTCAAGGTCCAGTATGGATCGCAGGAGTACAAGACTGATTTTGGGATCACAAGGGATGCTTGGTATCGGGTTGCTCTCATCTGGCAGAAATCCACCAATCTCCTGCAGATATATAGCTTCAACCTTGCCGCCGAATCCCAGACCCAGATTTTCAATTTTGGAAGTCCGAGCGTTTTCACCCCTGGTGGGAAACTAGTGCTTGGGCAGTGGTATCCGCCCGCAGGATTTGAAGGGAAGCGGCCCCAGAATGGCTTTGCCGGTGAGATGGATGAAATCAAGATCTGGAAGACCTACTTACAGATGTCTGAGCTACAGGATGGGCTGGGCATTCCAGCTGATCCTAAAGACGCAATCCTTGCCAGCTACTGGAAACTGGACGAGGGGCAGGGCTTGAGGTTGTACGATTCTGTGTCTTCAGGGCATTTCACGATGCCGGAGAAGCCTTGGAATGCTCCTCAGTGGGTGTACTCATCAGCAGTGGTGTTTGCGGAGCAAGATGTCAAAACTCTCTACGCCGTGCCTAACAGTGAGGCTACCGACTGGCTGGAAGCACAGGCACTGTGTGAGAGCTTTCTGCTTGCTCCATCCTTCAGTGAATGCAGCGCAATGGGTCTGACTGACTATTACCTGTTCATGTGTAGCTTAGATGTCATCTCCAGCAAAGACCAAGGCAGCATTATGGAGGTGATCCTTGCCTATGCAGACCACTGCACAATGACTGTGGGTACGACATCTGACCCAGTGCAGCCTTTCTGCAATGATTTCCCGACACGGAACTTCCCAGATTGGATTGGCCCTGATTGCAGCACTCAATGCCACTCGGGCTACTCAGTCGGAAAATCAGATGTCACCTGCAAGTGCCGCAAAGGATACTGGGGCCCCGAATGCAGCAACCAGTGTCGTGGTGGTGCTGGAACCCCCTGCGGTGATAATGGAATATGCCTGGAGTCTTCGGGCGAATGTGAATGCCCCATCTATTTCAAAGCAGAGTCGGATTGTTCCAAGTGTCAGGAGGGGTGGTCTGGATCAGACTGCACATCAGCCGGTGTTAAGGAGCAAGTGGTGGGCAGTGCATCCGCTGTGGCCTCAGTGGTAAGCTACGGGCATTTCCTGATGTTCGATGGCACTGCATACACCTTGGAAGTTCCAGGAGAGTTTACCCTAGCCAGCAGTGACGACTTATCAGTATACATCCGGCTTGTGCCTTGCGGTGATGGCATTGTCTGCATCACAGGCATCTGGATGAAGTTATTCACAACAAGTCGACGGAGAAGGAGAACACCTATTCCTGAGCCTAACGTGTCCTTCAGGACGGCTTTTGAGGTGGGAACAGAACACCTAGTCCTGGTTGATGGTGAAGTGTTGACTTATGAGGAACCAGTAGAGTTTTGGACGGGCCACACCATGATCAAAACATCCCCCAATACGTACGTCATCTCTAGAGAAGGGTCCAGTCAGGTGGTCATCACCATTGCAGGCCGATACATCAACATCCAGCTCACCATGGAGCAAGAGTTGTGCGGAGACATGGAGGGAACTCTGGTTGGAAGCTGCGACAACAACACTGACAACAACTTCAAGATTGGACCTGATACATTCGTACCGCTGGCCAACATCAGCTATGACCTGATCAACGGACCATTTGCATCTTTCTGCACCATACCGCTAACAGAGCTGACCCAGTTTGTCTACGACTATGACCAGTACAGTGAGCCCCGTGAGATTACACCATCAGGTTACTCCTTGTTCTTCAATGGAACTGCATGCATCAGTGAACCCTTGAAAACCATCTTTGAGACTGAGAGTGACCTCACGATTGAGTTCCTTGTGAAAGGGGCTGATCCATCCGTCCACGGTGGTACGCTGCTTTCTTACCTCGGCATCCACTCATTTGCCATCACAAATGATGTGACCTTACAGGTCCATTACGCCAATTTGACGTTTGACTCCGGGCTGATGACAGAGACTGACGAGTGGGGCTTCCTGTCCTTCGTGTATTATCATGAGACTGGACACTCTTCACTCTACTACATCAACCACATAGGAGAGCTTCAGGTGTCTTCGTTTGGCCTTCCCGTGGATATTTTCAGAACTGGCGGGACTCTGGCGTTAGGACGCTGGCAGCCAGGGCGAGATCCTTCAACGGAGCAACCTCCACTGACTGAATTCACTGGCTACATCGATGAGCTGCGCATCTGGACCCAAGCATTCAGCGACGTGGTCACCCTGTGGCAGAATGCCATGATGAACGTGCAAGCCGATGCTCCCTTCTTGGCCGGCCTGTGGAAGATGTCGGCTGGCTACGGGACCATAGTAGAGGAGCTCCTCCACCAGAATCATCTGTTCATCCCGGAAGTAAGCGGACCGATCTGGGCCCTGGGTGGTGCACCGTTGGACCCGGCGCCCAAGACCAGCGGCTACAATTACGTCGAGAAAGTCCTCAACAAGTTCAGCAATGATGCGGACAGACTCACAGCCGAGAATCAATGCAGCGAGCTGTTCCTAGACGGTCCTATGGCCTCCGTATGCCAAGATCTAGGACCCACCTTTGGCACCTATTACTATCAAATCTGCTTGATGGATTACGTGGTGGACGGAGGACTTTCCTCCGTTGGGCCAAATGTCGAAGCGTTCTCAGAATTCTGCGAGGCAGCTCTGAATTTGACAACCTCACCCTTGGATGTACTCTGTCAGAACATCACAGATCCACAGCAGTTTGCAGATTTGGGCTGCGAAAAGAGAGTGTGTGTCTTTGGGGTGTACAGTTCCTCAAGTGGGCTCTGCACTTGTGATAATGCACACTGGGGAGACCGTTGCTCGTTTACATGTCCCGGTGGATTGATCTCGCCGTGTAATGATCGCGGATCTTGTGAGCAGGACACAGGACTGTGCAACTGTGAAACCACCTGGTTGGATGAGAGCAATTGCACAGAGTGTCGACCGGGCTGGACTGGACCTGACTGTGATATGACCAGCACAGATCAGAGACCCAATGCTTCCGAGCCTCTCTGCAACATTTTCGGCCAGGGCCACTTTGTCAACTTTGACGGGACCCAGTTTGACTTCAAGGAGTATGGCGAGTTCTACCTCCTTCAGGATGCAGCCTCAAATCTTCTCATCCAGGTCAGGGTGCTCCCTTGCCACAATCAGTCTTCGTGTATCACTGCAATTGGAATACGTCAAAATGCAGAAACTGTTGTGATAAGAGCTGGGTTTGTGAGTGACAGCCAGGCACTTCTGTGGTACAATGACATCCCAGTAGAACTCAACACCACCTCTCTCCACACAGACAGCTTCTCCATAGACCATCAGTCATCTTTGGAATACGTTATAAGGAGTGGCCTCAATATCCACATTCAGGTTCGTCTCTTTGATCGGTTCCTAAGCTTATTGATGAGCATTCCAACGACCCTCTGCACCGAGTCCAATGGCCTGTGTGGATCCTGCGATGCAGACGAATACAACGACATCACCGATTCTGAGTTCATAAGAGATAACAATCTTTGGGTAGTACCATCAAATGAGAGCTTGTTCATGCCCTTGTTCTCCCAAAGTGGGTACTTTGAGGAGAGAGTGCCAACCGGCGCTGAGTTTTGCCTCCACGTTGAGGAGAGTTTCCTCTCCTCAGAGGTCATCGATCAAGTCTTCACAGATGCCACGGATATAACGATTGAGTTCTACATTCAGGGTGGTAGCAGTGATGGCATCATACTCTCCTACAGCACGGTATTGGCATTCACTGTGTATGTGCATCAAGGGACTCTGAGAGTATCAATTGGAGAGGAGATCTTTGACACTGGCCTCTCTCTTGAGGTCAACATTTGGAATCAGGTCTCAGTGGTCTGGAAGCGGTCTCTGCAGAGATTTGAGTTGTATTTGATGCTCTCCGATGGTAGCATACTCCAAGCAGCACAAGCTTTGCCGGTGAGCACAGATCCCTTTGTTCCTGGTGGAAGACTCGTGATAGGTGGCTGGCAGCCTGGGACCAACGATGGCACAGCTCCAGCCTTGTCAACCCCATTTGCCTGCAGCTTTGATGAGCTGAGGATATGGCACACAGCCCTCACTGTCTTTGATCTGCAGTTCTACCAGGGGGCCAACATCCAGCCGGGACACCAGCACATCTATGGACTCTGGAAATTCAACGAGGGTCATGGGGACATTGTCTATGATCTGATCCACAGTTCACATTTCCATTTCCCGAGCCAGTCCTGGGTCTCACGCCTTCCAACCTGGCGTTTCTCCTATCTCCAGATTCAGTTGTTGCCCCCGCAGTATACGTACACCTTCCCAGATGTTGATGTTGAAATTCATGTCAGACGTATTTGTGTGGAGGTTGTTCAGTCCACGTCGCTCATAAGCAAGTGTGGACAGCTGGATTCATCTGGCTTTGAATTCTTCCTAGTGTCCTGTATCAGGGATTACGGCCTAGCAGGGACTCAGTACATGGCTTTAGCAGCATCAGTAGCCATTGCAGACTTCTGTACGATCAGACTGGACATTCCTTCATACTCATGGCCTGTGCGTGGCTTGTGTAATTACTTCCAAGGCATCCCGTTTCCGATGTGGTTTGGACCGTCCTGTAGCAGTCAGTGTGTCTTCACAGAGCACAACGTGTTGTCTAATGCCTCTCAGCCTGTGGAGCAGTGCTCATGCTCAGCTGGATTCTGGGGCAGTAGTTGTGAGTCTGTCTGTCCAGGTGGGACCCAATCGCCGTGCGGTAATCACGGAGTTTGCAGCCAAGATTCTGGACTCTGTGTCTGTGAGGCAAACTGGAACGGGGATGGAGAATGCGGTACGTGCACTCAGGGATGGTTTGGTGAAGATTGCTCCTTACCCGTGCTTGAAATCCCTCCAGTCACAACCATCTATCGCTGCTCCGTCTTCAGCAGTGGCTACTACACACTCTTTGATGGATCCAGTGTTGTCTTCACAGACGTTGGCGACTACACCTTGTACCAGACTGACAGCATGGTCTTGCAGCTCAGGCAGTCTCCCTGTCAGAACAAGAAGGCCTGCATCACAGCTCTAGCCTTCAGAGATCTGGATGAGCTACTCGTCATCCATGCACCATCTGCTATGACAGCTGAGCCTCTGGTTCTTCTGAACAATGAAACCATCACCCTTGGAGCCAGCCTGACTTTTGGATCGTCGGGACAGTATCTTCTGAGTCGGGTTGAGCTGGGCCGTTTTGACATCACCGGACCCAGTGATCTTCACGTGGTACTTGAAATCCCAGGCGTGTACATAAACATTGAGTTCAAGGTCTCTCAGGCAAGCTGCATTGGCATGCAAGGTTTGTGCGGTCCGTGCGTCCCAACTGAGTCTGCCTGCACAGGGAATAGTGCCGATCCAATATGTGCCTTGCAGCATCTTGGCTTGGCTGTGTTTGCGACACGCTTCACTCTCACCTACTCGCTGACGTATGACTTCTGTGCAGTGTATCAATTACCATTGTCCACGAGTCTCCTCTATACTGTACTGCATGCACGCACCTTTGTGGGGTACCCTGTTGTGTCCTACCCATACCCAGCTGGCTTTGGGCTCTTCTTCAACAACTCTGGAATCGTCTCCAATCCCATCCCAGAGGATTTCTTGATCACTAACCAAGTGTCCGTACAGTTCTATGTCCAGTGCTCAGTCAACCCAGCAGGCACCGTCATATCATTCACGCATCAAAAGACATTTGCCCTGACCATAATTGCCGGATCCTTCCATTTGCACTATGGAGATGCTGTCATCGACACTGAGGTATACGTGGCTGCTAATATCTGGCTCCAGATATCTTTGGTGTATGATCAGACCACTGGGCGAATTGATTTCTACTGTGTGGACATTGAGAGAATCATTCAGTATCGTTACTACACTATTGGCATTGGTGCACTCACACCAGGATGTACCATAGGCATAGGGACCTGGCAGATACCAGTAGATGGAGCCAGTCGACCACCAGTTGAGGATTTTGTAGGCTACATAGATACCATCAGCTTCTGGGGAAGGCCTCTCTCACCAACTGATATCATAAGGAGTTGGGGATCTCAAGGGATTCACAGAGACAGGACGGTTCAGGCTCTGTGGCCTCTGAACTTTGGTAGCGGGTTTGTCTGCTATGACATCCTATCCAACGTTGATCTCTTGTTCCCAGTTGACTCTCTTGTCGCACCCACTTGGTGGTCTTCAACTGCACCTATCAGTCCTATCCCAGTCAGAGTGCACTTCACCACAACGGTAACCTTCCAAACCCCCGAGGAAGAAGCAGCTGCTCATGAAATCTGCTCCCAGCTCATCTACTCCGGACCTATAAGTGATCATTGCGCGACTCTTACAACAAGTGCTCAGTATCACTACATTGCATGCCTAGAGGACATCGCATCAACCTCTCAGATGCAGAAAGCCAGGGATGCCGTCTTGGCATTTGCCACTGAATGCCAGGAGGTGCTTACGTTGGCTGAGTGGCCGGCTAAGATGCTGTGCAATGACTTCCCTGGTGAGGTGTTCCCTCTCTGGGCTGGTCAGAACTGTACAGAGCGATGCATCTTTGGAACATACACAACCACCTGTGAGTGCCTACGTGGCTACTGGGGTGTGGAGTGCGATCGGATCTGCCCAGGGGGAGGTCCCATCAACCCATGTCATGGCCACGGCATCTGTAGTGTAGACAGCGGAGAGTGTCAATGCTTCAGCAACTGGCAGGGTGACTCAGAGTGTGGCTCCTGCACCTCCGGATGGACGGGAGCCGATTGCTCCATCCTGACCTCTGACCTGCCTCCCGGACACCCTCAGGCCTCTTGCTCAGTCAGGTCACAGGTGGTTACCAACTTTGCTGGACTGAGCATTGAAGTACCAGAGCCTGGGGTTTATCTACTCACCAAGTTTGGAAGTGTACAACTGCAGGTAGGCATAACCATGGATATAATATTATGTGTTGATGAGAATCTTATTCGATGAGAGTTTGCCCTACTACATGCCCAGTGCATTGGGCAGGGCAAACCCTCGTTGAGGTATGCACTTAGCCATTCTGAGCCATACATCTCAAGGGATCAAATCACCATTTCCATTCTGATGCAAATGATAATTACATGTAGTTGTAAATTCTATTTTTTTTATGAAGTTTTGGGATCATACAAAGTAGACACAGCTTTCTAAATCATGTGCATCTGACTGACATCCCCATTTCTACCTCTGCAAATGCAAAATGTTTGGATAAATTGGGAAGGCAGCCACCTAAGGGCTGGATAGCTGAGGTTGCAGAGCACTGATACGTTATTAAGCCAGAGGCCTGGGATCGTCCAGTCAAGTCAATTTTTCTTTGTTCGTAAATCGTGTAAAACTTCCCAGTCAGTTTTCTTGTCCTTCCTTTGATAGAAGCTTGTTCATTGTTAAGAATTTCTCAGTCTTTTTCCTTTATTTTACTTTCTTCTTCCGATGTTCAGGTGAGCCAGGTTGTTTGCGGTGCTGAATCACTTTGTCTGGATGGATTTGCCATCAGCTTATCCGATCAGAATATGACCATCCGCCACTATGGTGCCAACTTCCATTCCATCATCCATGCCAATACTGAAGTCACTGTTCCAGATGAGCCCATTGTCTTGACTGATGCCTCCGGCGACACACTCACACTAACAAGGATCTCATTAGAGTCTTATGAGGTCACTGTTGATAGCCTTGGCTTGTTAGCTCACATCAGGGTCTTGGAGATGCACATCATTGTGAACTTGGATCTGTCATCTTCTGTCTGCTGCGCCACTGTTGCCCTCGGTCTTTGTGGCCCATGCCAAGACTGCTCGGGACAGACTCCTCCAAACCCTGGTGAAGATTCCCCAGGCGTTGTCATCCTAGAACCAACCGACGGGCAGTACGACATCTTAGAGAAAATTAAAAAGGTCAAGATTCTGGGCACAGCAGATGTGGTCTTCTATCAAGATGAGACTGTCTACTATCCAGACTCTTACGCTGGCTACTGCCTAGCATTTAGAGCATCTTCTGTTATCGTAGAGAACATTCAAATGTCAATTCATCAGTACACCTGCGTTGAGTTCTACATCAAGACATGCTCTGAAGGCTGCGGTGGTATCATCTTCTCATTTGCGGCGGACAAGACGTTCTACATTTCGACCATCCATGGCTATATTTCCATTCATTATGGCGACGTCACTGTTTCAACCGATCTGTACCTCGGAGATGATGTCTGGAACCTTGTCTCCTTCATCTGGGACAGCCATACCTTTGACCTGGAGGTGTATGTCTTCGACCACGAGGGCCAGCCTACAAGGAGGGCATACTGGTTGCAGGCTGATGTCTTTGCATCCAGTGGGAGTGTCTGCTTGGGAGCTTGGCAGCCCGGCTATGATGGCACAGGACTTCAGCCCCAGGGAGCTTTTGTCGGCTTGATTGATGATCTCCGAATATGGGACAGGTAAGAACTGCCAAATATCTAAATATCTCAACACAAAAGTGTTGCAAACTGGTTACTGACTTC
Organism: Luidia sarsii; assembly: GCA_949987565.1. Lineage (NCBI taxonomy): Eukaryota > Metazoa > Echinodermata > Asteroidea > Paxillosida > Luidiidae > Luidia > Luidia sarsii. The sequence goes on from OX465121.1 coordinate 3,256,001, forward strand.
AATGAGCAGATCCTTCATCAGAAAGAATATAGTATACCGTACCTTACCACTGTGAACATCTTAAATTAGGTGAATACTGTAAGTAACATTTCCACACAAAGATCATTCAGATAGCTCAGATGGAAAAGCACTGGCACATTAATCCAGAGGTCTCGGGTTCAAGTCCTGGTCCAGTCAAAGATTTCTTTGCCAACTTTTCAATTAAAAGAAAATTCACTACAACTGAATGAGTCATGGAGCTAAGTTTTCAGACAGATTATCAACACATTCACTGATGTTCCTTGGTTTGTCTCTCCTCAGTTTCTTTGACAGTAATGCCATTCAGTCACACTGGGACAGAAGCATAGATTCCACTGCTGCTTGCTTGAGGAGTCTCTGGAAATTTGACGAAGGAGCAGGTTTGTTTCTCCTCCACCTCCTCCCCCTCCTCCCATCTCCCCCATAGGTATTCCTCGTAGGAATAACTCACATGTAAAACACCAGAAACCTTGGTCCAAATCCTTTTTGTTTGCAATTTTCATCATTGTAGTCAAATTATAATCCTCAACAGATAATCCAAGCAATACAAAAATGTTACAGACTTAAATCACCAAAATTACAAATCTCAACAGTAAACACTGTTACTGTTAGAAGGACCTTTTTCAAAGGCATAGAAAACGGTCCTTCTTGAATGGAAATAGCAGCCCATCACTGTAATAATTGCACATTAAGGTGTTTATTGTGTTGATGTTTTGTTCTTCCTCCTAATGGTCTTTGCTCTTTATTGTCCAGGTACGATGACCTATGATGCTGTGTCAGGCCTGCCAATCATGCTGACTAACTCCTCATTGCCTGCCCCTACTTGGCAGCCCTCTGATGCACCCCTCCCTGCACCCCTCCCTGGAACCAGTGGTGGGTCAGGAACCGGGTCAGGATCTGGGTCAGGATCTGGGTCAGGATCTGGGTCAGGATCTGGGTCAGGATCTGGGTCAGGATCTGGGTCAGGATCTGGGTCAGGAACCGGGTCAGGAACCGGGTCACTCTCAGTTTCAGCCTCAGGGGGTGGTGGAGGTTTGGGGACTGATGAGAACCTGATCCCTGATGACATTCCTGATTGGCTGGATGATTTCTGCAAGCAGGTCATCCTCTCTGGACCGCTATATGAGTAAGTTCCTCATAATCCATGGTGCCCTCACCCTGGCAAAGACGTTAAGTACTTGGGAAGGCCACCATCTAAGGGCTGGATAGCTCAGATTATTAGATTGCTGGTATGCAAAACCGAAGGTCTCATGTTCAAATCCCGGTCCCATCAAAGATGTTTTCAGTGTGTTTTTCCTTTATTGATTTGAAAACAATTCTCACTTCTTCAGCTTTGGAAGTAAATTATGTATGAAAGGTTGTTCCAGAAAGTAAAGGAGATTCCTTCCCTAGATTATGAAGTAAGTACAGTGTGCCCAAGTGAACAAAAGCCCATACAGTGGCCAGAGTCAGTGTCTAAAATAGGCTGCCAGGCAATGTGAAAGAAAATCTGCATGAACCAATCAATGGTTCACAGCAGCATGTGCTCGTACTAAAACAACAATCTTTGAACTTCAGAAATTCATGAACTCTTGTCTAAATTCTATGAAATGGTTTGTTTCTTTTCAGTGCTTGTCCAATTGGAGAGGCAGCACAGCAGCGCTACTATCAGGCTTGCCTTCGAGCTGTTGCTCCCAGTGAGAGGGTGGAGCCAGCCTTAGCACCAGTCCTGGAACTAGCTGACTACTGCCAGGCTGCCCTCAGTCTGCCAGACTGGCCCGCCCAGACACTGTGCAACCAGTTTGGTGAGGCGGCCTTCCCGCTCTGGATCGGCGATGCTTGCGACATCCAGTGTGTCTTTGGCTTCCGATCCCGCGACGACAGGAACATCTGTGCCTGCGATCCCGGCCACTTTGGGGTCAACTGCGACGGCATCTGCCCCGGTGGATCTGCCAGCCCTTGCAGCAACCACGGTAGCTGCGATGCTCTGAGAGGTGTCTGTACATGCTTCACAAATTGGAACGGTGGACCCGATTGCGGTCTGTGTACACCTGGCTGGCTTGGTGAAGATTGCTCAGTGGCTGGCATCCAAGCCAGTCTCCACATCAGAATCAATATCCACAGATCTGTCATCGTCGGCATTTCCCAGATCACAACACTCGGTGGTTTTACATTCTTCCACTACTCTGTCGGGCAGTACTACCTTCTGCACATGGTTGATAGCTCGCTTGTTGTCCAGGCTAAGTATACCAGGTGCTATGGACGCTATTCCTGCATCAAATACTTGGCACTGCGATTTGGAGATCCACTCTTAGGCTTTGCTAGAGTGACAGTTGCAGGACCTTCAACCTCTACTGGACATTTAATCTTTTTGGTCAATGATGTCGAAGTTACTATCGATGGAAATCTAGAATTTGGCCATTCAGGTTATGCATTCAGACGACTCTCACACTCTGAGCTTTTGGTGACAGGGCCGAGTGACCTCAGCATCATCATTCGAGCTGATGGGAAGTATTTGTCACTGGACACAAGACTACCTAGCAGTATCTGTGCCATTGCATCAGGAGTACTGGTCAGCGGTTGCTGTGATTCAACTGCCACGGCCCAGCCTGGTTTACTGCTACCAGTAGCCAGTCTCGAACCCGGGATATGCAACAGCAATGATTCTGTGCAGCTCCCTGAACCACTACGCCCTGAAAAGTACACCTTCCCCATACCAACAAATGCCACTGACTCAACATGTGATGACACACTCATTCCGTTTTCAGATCAGCTGATTGAGGATTTCATGGACAGCTGGTCTGTGAATGACTGCGATAGTGTCATTACATACCCAAGATTAGAGTCTATCCAGCAAGTGTATGGGAGCTATGCCCTTCACTTCCATCTGACGGCGATGTACACCCGCCACCTGACCCAATTTGCGACAACCTCCTACAATGTGACCTTTGAGTTCCTGATCAGATGCGCCGATGCAGCCTCAGATGCTGGAGTTCTCTTTTCCTATTCGCATCATACCACGTTTGCCCTCAGCATTGGGCCGACAATCCGAGTGCACGTTGGCAATACAGAGTACACCTCCAATCTCATCGTGCAGGATGGGAAGTGGAACAAGCTGGTACTGGTGTATGAGGATAGAGGGAAGCTGAACATCTACCAGTTTGATTCGGCGGGGTTGGTGAAACGCTACAAGTTGGCCATTGAGGTGCATTTATTCCGTACACCCGGATACTTCACTCTGGGTTCCTGGCAGCCTGCCTGGAACTCCACCGGTCAGCTGCCTCTGAAACCCTTCACCGGACAGATTGATGACGTGCGGGTTTGGAACCAGTACCTGAGTCCTGCAGAGGTGCCGGGGATGTGGGATAACCGTCCAGGGACAGACCCACCGGGATTGGTGCGGTTCTGGCCGTTTGACGAAGGCGAGGGACTGTTTGCAGAAGATATCATTGCTGGGGACAAACTCATAATGCCAGATAATCCTTGGCCTCAGCCAGAGTGGATTGACTCAGACGGACCCATTCCAGATGATGGCTTCACCCCTCCCATTGATCCAACTTTCGATGACAGTGACCATGAAACCGAAGTGAAGGGCCTTTGTTCACGACTGCTTTACTCACCTCCCATCTCAGATTCCTGCGGTGATCTTGGAGAAGGAATCCTAGACATCTACTACATCCTTTGTCTTCGGGAAGTCACCGAGACACAAGATAGTGGGAATGCTTACAAGGTTGCTTTCGGATTCTCTGACATATGCCAGACAGCTAAGAACCTAACATCATGGCCGGCGCTTACACTGTGCAGTGAAGTGCCAATGCTGAGAGCTGGTACCCAGTGTGAGGATGATTGCTTGTTTGGAGTCAAGCTACCAATGGATGGTTGTGTCTGCTTGGATGGCTTCTATGGAGAGCAATGTGACCAAGTCTGTCCTGGTGGCTCTGTCTCACCTTGCAGCTCTCACGGCAAGTGCTTAGCATCAGGACAGTGTGAATGTGCCCAGAACTGGGCTGGCCAGCCAGACTGTGGAAGATGTGCTCCTGGATGGTATGGAAGGGACTGTACTCTCTCAGCCACATGGACATTACCCGTTGATCCACTATATTACGTGTGCTTCATAACTGTACACTCACAGTATACCTCATTTGATGGCCTCAGCTTCTATCTACCAGCTGTCGGGGAGTTCTACCTGTTGGAGATGAGCAACTTCATGGTTCAGGTCCGGCAAGTGCCGTGCTATCATCGATCCAGTTGCATCAATGCTATTGCTGTGAGGATTTTCAACATCGCAGTTGTGATCCATGCTCCGTATCAGATCTCACACGCACCGGTCATTTGGATCAACAGAAACATAGTTGAGATGGTGGACACAAGTGTTGATGTTCCAAACACCAACTGGGTCATTGAACAAACCAACGCCAACCTCTTGACTGTGTTCACCAGACTTGAAGTTGAATTCCACATAAAGATCCACATCGTGGGCCTTTTCCTCCAAGTCAGCCTCTCCACTCCAGAAGACATATGCCGTGACTCGGTTGGCCTGATAGGAAACTGCAACAGCAACTTCACCGATGACCTGGAGGTAGATACCTCTCAGAAGGACCTGGAATCACTTCTTGCTGACCAGTGGCAGGTTCCACCATCTGATTCCCTCTTTGTCCATCAGTACAAAAGCCACATGGAAGCAGAGATTCCCAGTGGAGCCACCTTTGCACTTGTGTTGGATAACTCAGGTGGGAGGACTGAGCCCTTGAAGAATCTCACCTCTGTCATCACAACCACAGAACTGACCCTGGAGTTCCTGGTCAAGCCGTACTCCTATGGTGGAGTAATCCTCTCATTTGGGTTAGAGTCCACATTTGCCATCCTGAATGACATCACGATCAGAATATCAATCGGTGCTGAGATATATGACACTGGAATCACTAATGAGTTGGATTCCTGGAATCGCATCTCGCTAGTTTTCAAGAAGGAGGAGGGACATTTGCAGGTTTACCATTACACTGCCAGTGGGTCCATCAGCTCGTGTCATTTCACTATCAACCAGTGGCTGTGGCTGGACTCTGGCACAATCCTATCAGTGGGCCAGTGGCTGCCAACGCCAGACAACCAAACCTACTCGGTGAACAACACCTTCCGCGGAGAACTTGACGAGTTCAGAGTTTGGGGAGCTTCGTTCCTTCCAGCTTTCATTCAGCTCTCCGATTCCACAAACATCGATGCAGTCAGCTATTCATCCTCTCTTGCTGCACTGTACAAGTTTGACATGGGTGTCGGCAAAGTTGTATCAGATCAAGTTCTAAACAATGATATTCTCATCCCTCCTGAACATTGGAAGAAACCAGAATGGACATACTCTGATGCAGACATACCTGCCATCTCCTTGGGTCCCTTTGATGCTGACTTTGATAATGAGATTCTTCAGAGAGATGCTGCCTCAATCTGTGGTAAAGTCAACGCCAGCGCTGGTGGACTGAGAGAGGTTTGTGGCCAGCTGAATCAAGCCACCATGGATTTCTATTACTTGTCCTGTCTACGCAATGCCGCTGCCACAGCCAGTACAGACAGTGCAGTTGCGACTCTTGCAGCACTCACTGAGTACTGCCAGGTCATCTCAGGGCATCAAGCTAACCCAAGTGTGCTGTGCGATATCCTATCAGATTATCCAATGCCTCCATTGCTTTTACCATCGTGCACTGGATGTGCATTTGGATTAGAAGATAGCGATGGTGGATGCATTTGTAGTAAGGGCTACTGGGGGGCTGACTGCTCCAATGTCTGCCCAGGAGGTGTACACACACCGTGCTTCAACCACGGTCTCTGTGATACAGATGGACATTGCTCTTGCCAAATCAACTGGCAGGGCCACCTGTACTGCGACGTCTGCTCACCAGCTTGGCTGGGGAATGACTGCACTGTAGCAACTGCATCTTGGCACCAGCAACTAGTGAATCTACGGGTCAGGGCAGACTGTGGTGCACAGGGAAGGATCGTGGCATTTGATGGTACTTCTATGTACATACGACACGTGGGAGTATACAACATCCTTACCCATGCCTCAAGTGGATTAAAGATCAACCTGAGGTTGTCTATGTGCACTAATGCAAAGGGTTTCAGCCCCTGTTTTGATGCCATCTCCATCCATCAAGACTTTCACGTCTTAGTCTTCCGTGCTTCCATCAACTCAGGCAATTTCTACCTGCCTTACATCTGGTATGATGGAAAGGTAACAGAACTCGACCACAGAACAGTGTTTGGAGGTGAGATTACAGTCCTTCGGATGAACCTCGCTCAGTACCGAATCGAGCTTCAGTCTCTGGACTTGTTCATCTTTGTGACTGTTCACCCGCATCACTTCAGCATCAGAATTGACATCCCAGCTGATGTGTGTAACAGCATCAGCACAAGCATGAGTGGACTTCTTGCATCATGCGACACCATCAATAACATTCAGCGTGTGGACTGCCACTTGACTGAGACAGCTACCCCACTGTTAGATGCCTGTCGGCAAAATGTCTCACAAACAACGGTAGACAAATACGCGGACCAGTTCCTGACCTCTCCACTTGGGAACGGATCGTATGAGTTCCACAACAACTTGCTGCCTGTACTGGGTGCTGGCTACCATCTGCACTTCACAGACAGTCTTCTGATCTCAGCACCCCTGAGCAGTTTCCCATCCCAGAGGTTTACCTTGGAGCTCTTCATGAAAGTGGAATCATATGGTGGTGTGGTCCTCTCTTACTGCACATCACAGAGTGTCTTTGCCATGGTAAACTTGGAGAGTGGGCTTGCCATCTTCTTTGACAATCACGTCCACAGTCTGAATCTCCATTTGGAGCTGCATGAGTGGATTCAGGTCTCACTTGTCTGGCACCAGTCCACTACTATCCTGGAGGTCTATCTATTTGATGCTTTTGGAGTTCCGCAAGTTCAGGCAGTTAAGCTCACCCAGTCAGCATTCCAAAGTGGTGGCTCTCTTGCTATGGGACAGTGGTTTACCGCAAATACTACTCCTCTACCACCTCTGCCAAATGAGCCATTTATCGGCTCTGTCGATGAAATACGAATTTGGGATGGCATCACTAATCCATCTGTGATCACCGCAAACTGGAAATTGAATGCTGGTGTGGGTATGCCAGACCTGAAGATGGCTTGGAAATTCAATGAGGGCTTTGGATATGAAGCTGTTGATCTTATTGACGGCTTGGAATTACAGATTCCCCATTGGAATGGGCCTTCTTGGAGAATCAATGATGAGGACTATCCTATCAACATCAGCCACCCTTGGACCTACCCGGAGTTCCAGAATGCTACGCTGGCCTCAGAAGCCACTTCCAAGTGTCAGGGAATCTTCTGGAGTGGCCATCTCCATGATGCAAGCATTGCACTTGGAAGTGCTGTCCTTGACATATACTACATCCAGTGTCTGCATGACGTAGCCTTCCACCATGATCTCAGTGCAGCGGCTGAAGCAACTATTTCCCTTGCAGACCTAGCACAGTATCAGCTGGAATTGGATGAGTGGCCTGCCAGGTACCTGTGCACCAGCTTCCCTGGTTGGGACTTCCCTTACTGGATTGGCCCAGTCTGTGACATCCCTTGCATCTTTGGTAGACCGAGTCTGACTGACCAGAGCCTCTGTGTTTGCGAGAAAGGGTACTGGGGAGAGAGCTGTGCTGAGATCTGTCCAGGTGGAGCACTCAGCCCTTGTAGTAATCACGGCCTCTGCAATGCAACATCAGGCATCTGTGAATGTCAGTCCACATGGGAAGGACCGGCTGGCTCTAAGACGAACTCCAGCTATGATTGCTCTGTCTGTTCACCAGGCTGGATGGGCACGGACTGCTCCATAAGCACCATCAACCGTACAGAAACAAGAGGACTCGCTATCTTAGCAGGCCACCTGTATCTGACGACCCTGGATGGAGCGAGTTTCCGGTTTGGTGTTCCTGGAGTATACTCCATGCTAGCAACTTACTCCACATCTGTCCAGGCCCTTCTTGAGCCTTGCTTTGCCAAAGTGCCCTGCAGGGAGATCACAGAGGTGTCTATCCATGCCAGGGAGGTGACACTCTCCATCGGTGTGAGTCTTAACCATGAGTTCAGGATGCTGACACTGCACGAGAATGCCGGACAATCCTGGATCCCCATCGAGCGGCCAGACAATGGCAAGGGAACAGTAGGGTCCTTATCCTATACATGGAGTGAAGACCACTTTGTGAATGTCACCAGTTCTGACTCGATAGTGATCATTGTGGCATTGTATTCAGAAATCATGACCCTCATCATTCACGCCCCAGAGAACATCGACACTGGACCTGTATCTCTGTCAGGATCATGGGATGACAGCTGGACCAATGATCTGAACGTTGGCAAGCTTTATCCTGGGGAAGATGATTCACAAAGAGGGTGGCAAGTAGTCAACGATACCTACTTCCTAGCTCATGTTCTCTCTCAGAGCTACTGCGATGAAGACCTGAGTACCTATTTCCTGACTCCACTGCAGGACGCAAAGTTTTTCAGCGACCATGCCCGAGATTTCACGGCCGGAGGCTACTGCCTCCATTTCTACCACAATCGTGTAATGTTCCCTGGTCTGACTGTCAGGGAACTAGACCAGTTCACTCTACAGTTTTGGCTTCAGGCTGCTTCATCAACCTCTTCGCTACAGACTGTGATTCTCTTTGAGTCCAGTACATCACTGTCTGTGCAGCTGGAAGGAAATTCTGTCAGAGTCGACCTGGATGACTTCATCATCAGGACAGGCTTGGCTGTGCAAGTAGAGACATGGTGTCATCTAAGTGTCTCTTGGAGAAGCTTTGATGGGCGAGTTACTGTGGACATCTATGCTTCTGGCAACAGAGCTGTTGAGACGTACAAAGTGTATGGCATCCACGTGGCTCAAAATGTGTCTCTGAGCGGAACTCTTTACATTGGTCAGCATGTTAGTGATGGTGGAGCTGATTTTGAAGGGGCTCTGGATTTCTTGCATCTAAAGGAGTACTACTCCCATGGAGAAGACTTCAGCATTGAAAGCTATGAGCGGTACACCAGCGATCTGATTGATGGGATGATTCTACACCTTCCCCTGGATGAAGGGAGTGGACTACAGGCTGACATGACCTTGAAAGGATCAAGCAACGGCAGTATCGTAACTGGATCCCTTCTTCCTGAGGATTCTCCGCCAACTTGGCAGCCATCAGATGCATCCATCAAAACCAGGCCAGACTACTCCCCTGAGTTCCCTGGGCTATCCCTGGAAGAAGATGCTATAGCTGTCTGTGATAGCTACTTCTATGACGACCCCATCTACAGTCACTGCAAAGATCTGCAGAGTGCCATGCTGTTCTACTACGAGGCCTGCCTGTCAGATGTTGCCACCAGTGGGGATGTGACCCGGGCCAATATGTCAGCCTACATGTTTGCACTTCTCTGTCAGCACACCCTTGACCTACCGGAAGAGGAGTTCTGCGGCTTCTATGAGTTCTGCAAGGAGATTGCCATTGATGACTGTTGCCCATGGTGGGTGATTATGATCATCGCTATCTGCGTCATGGTGCTTGTCATCTCATGCTGTTGCCTCTTTGTCTGCTGTATCAAGAAGAAGAAGAAAAAGAAGAAACAGGAGGAGGAGGAGGAGGATGTTGGTGTGGGAGGACAGAGATACATTCGCCCATCAGGGTCAAGCAGACCTATGTCAGGCTCTTCGTACAGCCATCTCTTCATGGAGCTCTCGCAGAGATCTTTGCGCCGCATTGAGCCTGAGCCTGAGGACACAGCTGAGGGAGACATCAGGTTACAGACCACCAGCCCGTTTGTGGACACCTTCCCTGACTCCAAACCCGGATTGGAAGCTTCAGCTGAAACGTCTCTCACCCACCCGCCTGCAGATTACCTCGGAGATGATGTTAGTGGCAAAGCTCCTATTCTCAGCTCCTTCTCGCCGCTTGAAGAACCCAATAAGAACCAGTCTGCTAAAATGAACCCATTCCAGCCCGACGAACCTGACAACGAGCTGCCTGCCTTCCCTAAAGACTTGGCGGGTGACAACATCGAGCCAGCCATCGACGACATCTTTGATCCATTTGTCAACTCCATTGACCTACCGGAGTATGAACCATTTGATGCGAACCCTCCACCGTACGAAGAGCAGCCGGCCACCAAGAAACCCCCTGAGGATAACATGTCCAATCCAGCAGGGATCAAATACCCACCACCAAGACCCGCCTCCCAGAACACTTGGCTGGGAGACGATGAAGACAGGCAGAGTCTCAACGCTGCCGACGAAGATGAGCCCAAGACCCAAGTGGAGACCTGGCAACCCCAGCCAGAGGCTCCGCCCAGGGCCATGGAGAATGCAGTCAGCATCCCCAATGATCAGCGTCCACCAACTCACGCCGGACTGTTTGCTGCAGCAGGCACCGCAGACTCAAACTCAGACAGCGAGGGTGAGGCAGAAGCTAGCTCCAGGCAGCCGGCAAGACCCGTGGCCTACACCAAGGCCAAAGCCCTACGTAAGATGATCCGCAAGCGCAGCTCTCAACTCAGCCCGGACGCAGAATCAGGCGCCCAGTTACTGGACATTCAGGAGCTGGAAGACCTGGAAGACCTGCCCTTACCCCCAGAGAAATATGAGCATCCTTTGTTTGACTGGAGGACCGATGAATCAATCGTGTAATCCCTCTTTCTCAGAGGGTCTGATGTTTTGATCCTAGCAGGATCTTTCTCAACCTCTATTTTGAATACTCTATTATTCAGAGTGTTAATCACAAGCAATTAAATCAAAATTTAACAAAAATCCATTTTCTAAAGTAAGCTTAAAACATATTGATTGCCATTAAGTATATACCAGTTACGCAATTTTTTAAATAAATTTATCAATATATATACCATTTTGTTTGTGATAATAGTGTCTTTACATAAACATATATACAGATCAGTATCTAGAAGAAATTATTCATAAAAGACCCGGTGAGTTTGTACTTTTACTACATGATGTCAAAGTAAAAATATGAAAAAAAATATTTGTGATTATATTTTGTGTCAATTTGCAATCATTTTAAGAAGTCTGTCGAGTCCTTCCAAGACTTGCAGAGGAACTTACAATGATAGAAGCAGCTTGAAATAACTCCTGATTATGGACATTGAATAATCTTAGTAAGGCTATCAATGATATCATTTTTGTCTTTCAGTTTGATTTATAAAGTACATAAATTTACTCAGAAATCTGTTTTCACAGAAATTTTAAGAATGTTTTTATTTGGATGTGTGACCAATTTGTAATTATGTCTGTTGTGTTAAAGGAAATTTTGTAAAGACCAGAACCTTTCAAACTGATTGTTTTTTTCTGAACATGCTACTTGCTAGAAGCATTGTTTATAAAGCAGTGTCACACAAGCTCATCTTCAAGAAGAAATGTGTCTACTTTAAAAAATTATCAGAGCATTTGCTTGGAGAAATTCAGATGCTGTCCAATAGGAAAATGTCTTTCTGTACTGCTAAAGTGCTCCTACCGTATATACATGTAGTCTAGTTGGTTACCTCCAAGGTGCCTGAAAAGTATTGTCTTGAGTGTGGGCTTCTGTTTTTATTTCCATGTATGCCAAGTCTCATGAATCATTGAAATGAATCAGTCAATTATGGATTTAATGCGAAGGTAAGCCAATTATTTTGAATGATTTTTTGAACAACTGAGTGTCATAGATAGTTTGATAAGAAGAGCATTTCATCATTTTATAACTTAAGTTTGTCAGTAGTTGTATTCATTTTACTCAGAGGAAAGTTAAACTTTGTGACTTAATGCAAGCACTCCTTTTTTTATTCCTATACACATAGCTTTTGTTCAGATAAATCATAGATTATGTCATCCGCTAGTACAATCATTACTTTTTTTAGAAACATTCCATTAGTAAAGTTGATATGCAGTACGGTTCTGAAGTCCTTTATGATAAGGTAAATACTCATTAATGCTTAGAACCTAATTTATAAAGAATAGAAATGGGTTGTAATTCTTTAATAACTACCCATAACCTTTGGGCCTAGTGATCAGTATTTTTTTAGGTTGGAAGCAGAGATGATATAAGATATAATTGTTCATCCTGCATAAATACTTGTTTCTTTTTATTATTATTAAAGTGTTATGCAAGTGTTATACTAAGAACAAAACTGATAGTAACATTTTTTTAATGAAAATTTATTTTACACAAGAAACAAAGGGTAGCAGTGCTTGACTTGAATTTCATTGTGTCTTAAAAGCTGGTGTAAAAAAAATAATAATATGGAGTCTTGAAGAAATCAGATTTTACAATAAAAATATTTGGTTGATTAAAATTGATTTATTTTCTCCACTGTTACAATCTTTTTTTTCCAATTGAGTCCATTAACCTTTTACAAATGCAGAACCAAATGCAATGATTAATTTGTAACCACCCTTTTCAATGTCCCTGTATACTAGGATAAAGAAAAAACACAAATTTCCACGTCATAACCAAAGGTAACAAACTAATTTCAGTAAGAGTGCTTCAAACATAATAATGGCTGGACAACACCTAATTTTGTCAAGTATTTTTAATTTCTCTAACATTTCCTGAAATCAAATAGAAGCTCAACAACATCATTTACCAAACATCAACTAAATTTCAGAAAGATCCAGCTGTTACGTGCGCAGTTTCGAAAGGGTAAAGAATACAGGCACGGCAGAACAAAGAATAGAAAAATGGCGACGTCAACAATTATCTGGCAATATCCATTTAATTAAACACAAACTGGGTAACCACGATGGGCGACTAAAGAAAGATATAACACAAGAAGCAAAGGTTTAGAGTGATTAACAAAATATCAAAATATACCCTAGAGTTCTTGTGGAGCGAGCTTGAAACGCGTGATAGAGGTGGTTGTACAGCGGTGGGATTAGGTCGGAGCCTGAGGTTGTCGAGGCCGGTGAAGGCGGTGGAGGTCAACTCACCGACGTCCGCTCCAAGACAGGGGTGGAGTGCGAGGCCGGCGGACGCGAGAGGGATCCAGCGGGACTTGAGGTAGAGGTGACTTGAGGATCCGCACAACAGGCGTTGATGCCGGTGGGGTCGAGGGAGACCCGGACTGGAAGGTCCACCGCAGACCACAGGCGGGGTTACCGGTGAGAGTCCGATGGGACGGACTGTCCCAAGACGACCAGCAGCTCACGCTCACTGACTCATCCAGGCAGCTAGGGCTGATGATGGGCTATGTGGCAGGAAGGCATGAGGGGTGACACCTTTGACGTTGCAGCGGAGGAGAATTGGCCAAAGCCTCCGGCCGTCCCTCGATGGTGGTAGGTAGGGTGTGCCTCGCTAGCGTTCACACACGGCTTTTTAAGCCTGTCCAGAGGGACTACACAATGGTGGAGGGCGCGGTTCGCTACACTGGGCAACAAAGCCCCTCCTGCGGGCACGCATTCCGCAGGGAGCGTTCACAGTAAAGTGCGTTCGTAACACAGCTGAGACCTGATATATTTGGCTTTCAATTTGTTCAGATTTTGGGCATTCAGTTTAAGAAACCCATCACAAACGTGATTCATCTGGTATAGCTAAAATGCTGACGGAACATTGCTATGATATTCATCTAATTTAGATCTGGAATTCCTGACTTTAGCGGGGAACAAGCTGCATTGAGGGGAACAAACATTTAGGGGTTCATGAGGCATATCCTTCACACAGTGAACTTGATGATCACAATGATAGGCCAGGGTAAAAACTACACGTACATGTACATGTACTGCTTTTGGCAATTTAAAAATATTGGTAGGCCTACTAGAAAAGGAAAATATGTAAAATGATTTTAAATCGCTCAAAAGAATTAACTGAAAAGATAGTTATGTGAATTAATAATTTCATTTCATAAGAATAAACATATTTCAGTTGCAAAGGTTATCATTTTTGTTTTGGTGTGTAATTTATATCAAGTACCCGTAGCTTAGAATAATGCATACACACTGACTGTACATGTATGTCTGCATAACAAATTGGAAAACAACACAAATGCGGATGAAAATACTTCAGAAAGATAGGATAACGTGTACTTCATTCATCACTCATGCACAGATTGATACACGTACAGTATTGTGGGCTTTTTACTGGGTATTGTGGAGTGATGCAGTGGCATACAGTATGAGGGTAACAACATCAAGTAAGACCGTCTTGAACCACATTTTTATGTTAAAATTAAGTGGGCCTGACGTTTTGATCCTAGCAGGACCTTTCTCAAAGGCAGAGTGACAAGGACAAAACAGATACATGTACATGGAGGAAGGGGGGGGAGAGTGAATAGGACACGGATGAGAAACAAAGGACAAAGAGTGAAGCTGGTAGGGAGAGATCAAAGGGAAGGGCAAGCGGTGGGGTAGGGATTAGTGAGAGGAGGGGGAAAGATCAAAGAGAAGGGCAAGGAGTAGGGTAGGGATTAGTGACAAGAGGGGGAAAGATCAAAGAGAGAAGTGTGAAGGACTGAACACAAAAGAAGGATTATCAGAAAGCTGCATGGTGTTAGTCATTACCCTCCTGGATGTTGAGACCATGTGGTTGAATAGTCCGAAGACGCTTCATCCACATTTTCTCACAGCTAAGACGGACAGCATTACTACGGTGACCAAGTGATTCTATGCCCAGTACACTCATATCTGATATCGAATGATCAGGGGGATTGAAGTGATACCCAACAGGGGTGTCCATTTTACCGGTTTTGATAGTAGACCTATGGCCATAGATCCGTTTTTTGAGGGTGTTTTTGGTCTCGCCAACATACTGAATATTACAAACTCTACAAGAGATGAGGTATATGATGTTTGAGGTAGTGCACGTGATAGAGCCATAGGTCGTGTGGGTAGTTCCAGAAGAATGACCATTGAAAGAGTCTATTTCCTTGACATGTGTCTTGCAAACAATGCATTTCGAGGTACACTTAAATGTACCAAATTTGGTTGGAGGGGAAGAGTCCAAAGGAGGAACCTAGCTCTGCTCGGACAATTAAGTCACGCAGGTTACGGGGGCGCCTGAAAGCCAAAACAGGCGAATTAGGAATGGCTTCAGCCAGACGATCTGAAGTGTGGAGAATATGGTGGTTTTCCTTAGTTATCTTCCTGAGAGGAGGAAGAGAAGGGTGGTAGGAAGTAACTAAGGGAACCTTGGGCTTGTCCTTGGGACCTGGTGGCTTTTGTTTTAGTGCCGAACTTCTGGGAATGGAATAGACTTTAGCAATGGAGTTCTTCACTTGGCGAGAACTACAGCCTCTAGCAACCAAGTTATTGGCCAATACACGTGTATGGCGGCGAAAGTCAGACTCATTTTTATGTACGGTAAATGTTATGTTAAAAAATTATACAAAGTTAATAAAAGCTGGTGCAAACTGCTCACTGACTAAAATGAGCTGCAATACATGAATCTCAAAAGTTTGACGGCCTGACATTTCGATCCTAGCAGGATCTTTCTTTTCCTTTGAGAAAGGTCCTGCTAGGAATGATCGAAAGGCCCTCTTACTTTGGAGATTCAAAAAATTATACCCCAGTTTGTGAAAATGTCAGGGATAGTATGATAGAAACTGGTCTACATTGAAGGAAATAGGAAAATTCAACCATTAACTGCCATATACCTCAAGGGATCACATCCCTGCTTTCATTCAGGTGCAAACATGTTGACAACCAGTTCTGAACCTGGCTACAGCAGCTCCGGCATCACACAAATTAGATGCAGCTTGTTCAATTCAAGTCAAACAAACGAAGTAAAAAACTGACTCGGGGAACTTTTTAACAAATTTGATGGTTTAAAAATATAATCTGTATTCTCTTAATCACTGAACTATTTTAGCCAGGTTTACAACAAATGGCCATCTGCATTTAAAGCCAGGCTGAAGCCTAAATCTCTAATATTTCATTTGCATCTATAAATACACTGATGTATATATTTGAAGTGTGAAATATAATCATAAACAATTTCTGTTTATCATTTGTGTGTTTATTTGACTCCCCCCACACAAAAAAGTGTACCTCATCAGTTACTCCAGTAGAAATACGCCACTTGGTAAAATGTGACATCTGGTCAAATGTGAGCCTTGTGTGCCACAACAACAGGCTATGTGACATTTCTGCAAACATGGTGTGCACTACATATACCCGATCAAACTCCTTTGTGAAATAAAATGATAACAAACCACCAACACTATGAACATCTAAATCGTGAAAATGGTGTGAAAATGTCATTTAGCCGTGAAAAGAAAATTCACCGTGTTTTCACCCCTATTTGATGGCACACAGTTAGCCAAGTCATTTTCAAGGTGTTTTAACCAGTGGTCTCCAAGGCCACATTCCTGGTGGTAAATGGCTAGAGAAGTATCTGGGAGTGGCAGGTACATGTAAGGACACCATACAGTACCTCTATGGGGGCTGGATGGTGGTCCCTAATTGAATTATCCACCCCCAAGGCTGGAGCTTGCCACAGTAGATATTCACGTTTTTTTCAAGGTTTTCTTTAGTGACCTAAATATGTCCTTATCAGGTCAGAGAAGAGATTATTTTCACGGTGAATTCATTGTAAAATGCACTGTGAAATCACAGTGACTTTTTAGTTTCACGGCGAAATGACATTTTCACCCCCTTTTCACGGTTTAGATGTTCATAGTGCAAATACCATCGATATCAGGAGTGACCTTCCATAGGCAGTCTGTGATAGATGGTGACTCCCTCTACTGGGTTGTGATTCCCATCCTTTTAGCGTACTCGATCCGTGATGGGTGGTCATCGGCTGGTCTATTGATCGCAGTCCACACTGGATTACCAGCAAACAAACGCAGTGCTTTGATGTAGTTCTAGAAAAAGAAAACACAGACAATGCTTACTATCCTCGGAATTCTGATCATACAATGCATTTATATATCTATATTAATTTCTAATCCCAAAATCTGAAGGGGCTGATCAATGAAGTTTCAATTCATGCTGAACCTTTTCAGTAAGGTCCTAATATAAGGTTCTGCTTCATTATGATACAGAAGTTCTGCCAATCCAATAGCCTCAATGCTTTAGAAATCAATGTAACAAATGGAAGCCTTCCCTAATAGTAAACTATTTTAAGAGTTTTGGGGGGTTAAAGTGTGGCGATAAAGCAGTTTTCATGTTTGAATTCAAGTTTGCAAGCAACGCATTGCAAAATCCAGGCCATTCGATGAGGGTTTGCCCTGCTCGATGTAATAAGTAGTGAATGCCCAGTGCTTTGCCTGATGCCCAACTCCTGCTGTCTAGTGCAGACGTATTAACCACTTGACAACCGAGCTTATGGGGTCATGTTGCAGATTTGAATAATGTATAGTGACGGATACCGCTTTGCATCATAATAAGCACTGAATAAGCACTCCTTGCAAGTTGAAATTGAAGTCCATCACTGAGCAGAACATACACATCCCGGTAATTAAGCAAAACCACACAAATGCTTCTGAACTTATTCAATAAGATGGACATGCTGAGGAAATCAAACCACCTGTCTAGACTCAGAAAGCTACCCAAGCGAGACCTGTTAAAAAAGTGGTGAGCCGGTAGAAACAAAATAGTCTGATGTCCCAGCAGGCTTGTTGGGAACATGGTATATACTTCATGTTTCAATTGATCTTTTACATGTGATATGTAATGGAGGTTAGCGATAAACTTTTTCGACGTTTGCAAAGCATCATGGGTATATACATGTATGACAAACTCGCCATATTTTTATCGCACAACTTGGAGCGCGCATGCAGCTATAGCGGCAGGCGGTAAGTACAATGCGTGCACAGCGCTCCGCTAGCTGCATGCACGCACCGCATTTGCCATCTAGTCACTAAGGGAATGATTTCTCTGAAACTTGCTAGTATATAGACAAAAACTGTGAGTTTCGTTTCTGAACTCAATCTGGGTTTTGGAGAAAACAATTAAACAATTCAGGAAGGTTATGTGGTTCATCATAGAGTTGTGCGATAAATACGGCAAGTTTGCCATATATACCCATAATGCTTTGCGAACATCGAAAAGGTTGATTGCCAGCAAACCCAAATTTAAGCACCTCTACAGTCAGTATTAACCTGTGTCTCCTGTATTCTTGTGCAGACTTCTTAAACACTGAGTTGGTCGAGGTCATGTGGTGAACTTGAATCTGTATAGCAGCAGGCACTGCATTGCATCATACATATGATTTTGTGTCAAGGAGAATGTACATGTACAGTGTACATGTAATTCAATGAGGGTTTGCCATACTTAATGTGCATGCATACATGTGCTTTGCCAGATTGCCTGCTGAAAAGATATGACCAGCACTGTTGTTTTGAAAAGTGGGTACCGGTGTCGGTAACATAGTGTACGTGTATACCTTATTGTCCAGAGTGAAGCGATGGTAGATGCCAGCAGGCAGAACGATCAGGTCCCCTTTTACTATTTCAATACGCAGCCAGGAATCATCCTTGTCACGTACATCAAGATACCCACTGCCAGCAAGGATCATACGGATCTCCTCATCCGAATGTATGTGCTCTGTGAAGAATATCTTCAACTGCAGTGAACGACGTGAGTAAAAGAGAGAATTTGAGGATTCCACACTATGAACATCTAAATCGTGAAAATGGGGTGAAAATGTCATTTAGCCGTGAAAAGAAAATTCACCGTGTTTTCACCCCTATTTCATGGCACACAGTTAGCCAAGTCATTTTCAAGGTGTTTTAACCAGTGGTCTCCAAGGCCACATTCTTGGTGGTAAATGGCTAGAGAAGTATCTGGGAGTGGCAGGTAAGAATTCGAAGGACACCATACAGTACCTCTATGGGGCTGGATGGTGGTCCCTACTGATAATTGATTTAGCCATCCCCCAAGGCTGGAGCTTGCCACACTAGATATTCACGTTTTTTCAAGGTCTCCTTAGTGACCTAAATACATGTATGTCCTTATCAGGTCAGAGAAGAGATTATTTTCACGGTGAATTCACTGTAAAATGCACCGTAAAATCACAGTGACTTTTTAGTTTCACGGCGAAATTACATTTTCACCCCCTTTTCACGGTTTAGATGTTCATAGTGCCAGAAGCTAAGTTTTTACATATACTGGCTCAGGGGCATGTTCTCTGGATATATACAGCAGTTTAATGGCTGGATATATAGTTCAGGTAGTACAAGCGCTGCGCTGGTACCGTACATCAAGCCAGGGGTCTCAGGTTCAAGTCCTGACCCATTCCAGTCAAATTGTCTTTGATATTTCAACCTTCTTCAATAATTCCCTGTCAGTTTTTTCCTATTTGTTTAATTTTTAATTTTGTTAAGGAAAAATGGTAAAGAAAATTAAATTGACTGGAACTTGAACCCACAAACACTTGACCCCACAAACACTGGTTTTGCATACCAGCACTCTTATAGTTTACTATTTGGGAAGAGTGCGGCATATACCAGTAAGGGCTGGATATATAGCTCAGATGGTAAGAGCACTGGTAAACCCTGGTATGCAAAATCAGAGGTCTCAGGTTCAAGTCCTGGTCCAGTCAAAGTTTCCTTTGCCATTTTTCAAAATTATTCAAAAGTTTTGTTTGAAATAAAAAAAAAATGTGAAAACGTCCCAGACATTTTCGACTAAAGTTAAGATGAATCTGAGTAATGAAACAAGCTGGGCAATGTCAAACCACGACATCAGAAGTTTCTTGGTGTACCATTTTCTCATAGTTAGGAAGAGTGTCCTTGGCAATCTCAATTTGATCCTGATAAGTGTAGCCTCGCGCCTTCTTGATCTTATCCAGAAGTCCGTCTTCCAGATTGTCAGCATCCAACTATAAAGAAAAGATTAGAAAAGAAATAGAGAAATGTGGAAAAAGAACTACCCATGTACATGTACCTTCCCATTAGACATGTTAGACATGTACTGTACATAAACTGTAAATACATGTGATGTAGGCCTATGTGATGAAAGATGTAAACAATGTGCAGGGCATGATGTTTCAATCCTATAGCAGGGTCTTTCTCTGGCAGAATGATCAAGGACAAATGCTGATAAGATATCACACTATAAACATCTAAACCATGAAAACAGGGTGAACTTTGTCATTTAGCAGTGAAAAGAAAATGTCTTGGGGCACAGTTAGCCAATATTTTTC
This sequence comes from Luidia sarsii, assembly GCA_949987565.1. Classification (NCBI taxonomy): domain Eukaryota; kingdom Metazoa; phylum Echinodermata; class Asteroidea; order Paxillosida; family Luidiidae; genus Luidia; species Luidia sarsii. Next base: position 3,276,115 of record OX465121.1, read on the forward strand.
ACTGCATTTTCACTGTGTTTTCACCAGTGGTCTTCAAGGCTACATTCCTGGTGGTAAATGGCTAGAGGCAGTTTCAAAGTAACTGAGAGTGACAGTTACAAGAGCACCATGCAGTACCTCTATGGAGGCTGGATCAAGGATCCTACTTGTAATTGAATTAGCCATTCCTCAAGGCTGGAGCTTGCCACCCTAGATATTCATGTTTTTTCACGGTCTATTCAGGGACCTTAAGATGTCCTTATCAGGTCAGAGAGGCATTTTTTTCATGGTGAATTCACTGTAAAATGCACCGTGAAATCACAGTGATTTTTTAGTTTCACTGCGAAATGACATTTTCACCCCTTCTTCACGGTGTAGATGTTCATAGTGTCAATGGCAGGAAAACAAAAACACGAATAAAACAGGTAGACAGACTAGAGTGAGTTAAAAGGCAAATGAAGATTTAAAAAAAAAAGGAGACTAAAGAGAGAAGTTGGTGAGTGAAGACAAAAGAAGGATAATACAATAAAGGTAAGTAAAGTAATTTATTAGTCAGTCTGGATGTTGAGGCTGTTTGGTTGTTAAGTCCAAATATGTTTCAAGTCAACCACAGAATACATGAATGTTACAAACTGCTAACTAAATCAAATGACTGAATACAAATTAAAACACAAATCTCAGAACTTTGGACGGCCTGAAATTTTGATCCTACACAACGGTGTACTGTACTTGGACCTTTCTCAAAGGTCTTTGCAAGAGGCTGCAGGGTTCTGTCTCAACCTTTTATTCCTGCTAGTTTGTTTTTTTAACTAGCCCAGCGGCAAGCGGGCATAGTTTTTCACGGGCGTGCGCACATTCCTTCTCACTAACAGTTTGGCGTGCGGTCAAATTGGCTATTCAGCGTCTCCTGCGTGCGTATTTCGAAACCTGTATGCAACGCGCACTCATTTGCCCACCAATTTAGTAAAGCGCATGCGCCAGCTCTTATTTGCATATTTCATGGGAAAGGTCTAATATTGTTTCCTCTTGGTTGCTTTTACCAACCAACCTATCTGAGGCTCTGCCCAGTTAAAGCTACCAATGCAAGTACAGATAAGTTTTACCGAGTCTATTAGTCCAGTGGAAATTTGCCACTCCGTAAAACACGATCCGGTAAAATCTTTAGGGATTTTGATTTCAAATCTGTAAAGGAAACAAAATTTGCACCCACAATCCTTCATTTGGCTGCATACACATGTATTGTCTCTCTATCATCAATGCAGATGAATTTTATCTTTGTAAACAGATTTTGGGGCAAATAAAAGTATAACTTCCTAATCTCCATCTCTGACATTGGTGCGCCATCTTTGACAACTTCTGTGGTTATGCTTTGAAGTTGCTAACCCTAAATTTCGTGATTTACAGTAACATGAAGTGCAAAAGTGAAGTTGTAAATCTATTAATAACAATGAAGTACCGGTAGAAGATGTACAGTCCATTCCAAAAGGATTTTTCCGTTCCTTTCTCTTTCCTTTCTATTACAGAACCTCTCAAGTTGGGATTCGGCAGAAAAGCCGACTAAAGGTCTATGTTTCATTGTCTGTTGTCAGAACAGAGAATATACACACATGTAGGCTTTTCTGCTTTCTTTATAAATTTTGACTTCTTTCCAGTGCAATGCTAATAGGACTTCTATGGATACATTTTGACAGCCGAGTTACGGCGCATGCGCGTGAATATGACCTGACACCAAGCAAAGAGATGACGATTGTTTCTTCGAATGCGCAACATACGATATGCGAGGAAATTTGTCATTGTGCGCAGCACTAATAGACCTAAGGGATTTATCTAAGGGATTTATCGAACCAAGAAGAAGAGGAAGCAGAAGAAGATAAGGAAGAAAAAAAATCAGAACAAAAATAGGCTTTTCCTGTTGAGACAGAAAAGCCCAAAATACACATGCATGGATGCACCCCAGATCGACACCATTATGCCATGCAATTCATGCAGAATGCCAGCAGACATGGGAGTAAAACCAGGCCAGCAATGCATGGTAGACTGGTACATCTACATGATTGTCCTTTGTTAGACCGTAGAGGTCAGACATGTCAGAGTCAGACAGAGTTCACAGCTACAGTGGTACATGGTACATGTATACATAGTACATAATGTGTACACATACACTTGTACTGTACATGTACGTGCATGTACTGCACAGTACAGTGCATAATCAATGTAGCTATAATAGGCCAATACTGACATGGTTCATAATCATAGAGCAAGGCTTCCAACTTCCCAAGCAATTTGCCCACAATTCTGTGGGCATTGCTATTTGCCAAAAAACACACCCCAGGAGACTGAAATCAGTATCACTTCACATTGTTAACCTCATCATAGACCACCAGATCCCACAAATAAGTACTGGAATACTGCCCACAGGCCAAAACACATTTCGAAAAATGTGGCATAGATAGATTTGCGAGTTCATAAAAACGGACATTTTAAAAAGCTTTGCTAAACTGAAGAATAATTGTAGTGTACATGCAGTACTGTATGTAAATGTGTGCTACTTAATATAAAACGCAAAATAAAAATTATTTCTGCAAGCAGTCTTGCATTTTACACATTGATCAATTGAAGATAAAGGCATTTATACGCAGTATATCATAACCATATAAGGTAATCCTTGGGCAATGCAAATGAGATGCAAATATGCAAATAACGGCAAGCCTCCCGCCAATCAGGAAAGAGGGTGGAAAACTTGCGACCAATGAGAGAGCTTGCTGTATCTAGTGACTCTGGGGTGTATGTGAGCTTCAGTTTGCTGCTTCCCTTTGTCACAGCCTTTTGTTCGAACAACACCTCAATGATTTGCAATTAAAATATTTTCCCGCCCTCCGCCCTAACTTCCTCCTCTTTAAAGTCATGGATTGGCTTAAGGTTGTCGGGTAGGCATTTTAGGCATTAATTATGGCGGTATGTACACAGACAATGGTTCCTTTTTACCCAAATAAACAATGTTTAATGCGTTTTTAGCAAAGTTGATTGAATTCAAGTTTGGTTGGTATGATATTTGATTTGCATTTGTAACAAGCAGTTATAATTGTACCATTAGGTCCCCCACCGGCTATTCAGTTTCCTACTATATGTTTCTAGTGGTAAGAATTAATCACTGCTTGAGGATGATTGTGCCTTGGTACTTAACATGATAATACATATTGTTGCGGATTGTTCTGGATTTCTTGAAAAAATAACAATAAAAACTAGCTATGGGTATCCCAGGTATGGGTATTAGTTGTAGGGATCAGATTTTTCCCTGTGGTAATGATTTGGATAAGGTGTATCCCTCTGGAAGTGGTTGGGATCAGGTATATCCCTATGGAAATGGTTGGGATCAGGTGTATCCTTATGGAAGTGTTTGGGATCAGGTGTATCTATATATATTATGGAAATGGTTGGGATCAGGTGTATCCCTATGGAAGTGGTTGGGATCAAGTGTATCCCTATATATGGAAGTGGTTGGGATAAGGTGTAACCCTATGGAAGTGGTTGGGATCAGGTGTATCCCTATGGAAATGGTTGGGATCAGGTGTATCCCTATGGAAGTGGTTGGGATCAGGTGTATCTCTATGGAAGTGGTTGGGATCAGGTGTATCCCTAGTGGTTGGGATCAGGTGTATCCCTATGGAAGTTGTTGGGATCAGGTGTATCCCTATGGAAATGGTTGGGATCAGGTGTATCCTTATGGAAGTGGTTGGGATCAGGTGTATCCCTATATATGGAAGTGGTTGGGATCAGGTGTATCCCTATGAAAGTGATTGGGATCAGGTGTATCCTTAGGGAAATTGGATCAGGTGTTTCCTTATGGAAATGGTTGGGATATCAGGTGTATCCTTATGGAAGTGGTTGGGATCAGGCGTATCCATATATGGAGGTGGTTGGGATCAGGTGTATCCCTAAGATAAGAAAGTGGTTGGGATCAGGTGTATCCCTATGGAAATGGTTGGGATCAGGTGTATCCATATGGAAATGGGATCAGGTTAATCCATATGGAAATGGGATCATCAGGTGTATCCTTATGGAAATGGTTGGGATATCAGGTGTGTGTAGGCCTCAGTCTATGGATAGTTGGGATCAGGTGTATCTTTATGAAAATGGTAGGGGTCAGGTGTATCCTAATGAAAATGGAAGGGATCAGGTGTATCCTTATGGAAATGGTAGGGGTCAGGTGTATCCTTATGAAAATGGTAGGGGTCAGGTGTATCCATATGGAAATGGTAGGGGTCAGGTGTATCCTTATGAAAATGGTTGGGATCAGGTGTATCCTTATGGAAATGGTAGGGGTCAGGTGTATCCTTATGGAAATGGTTGGGATCAGGTGTATCTTTATGGAAATGGTTTTTGAATGCATTAATTATCATGGTGACAACGTTGTCAAATTCCTACTCACTATTAAAATGTACATCAAATGATCAATCAATACATAAAATTTACGTGATATGCCAAAATAAAAATGCAAACTGCTTACTGACTAAAATTACCAAAATGCAAATCTCAAAATTTAGTGGGCCTGACATTTCGATCCTAGCACTAGCAGGACCTTTCTGAAAGGCCTTTCTCATAAATACATGAATTCCCCGGAGGCGTTTTTTTTTCGTAGCAGCTCGAGGGTTAGGGGATCATAAACGAATGTGTCGATTTAAAAAAAACCAAAAAACACAAACGTTTAGGGCATGCCCATTTATGATAATTGCCCCTAACCATCCTACGAAAAAAAAAATACGCTCCGCGCGGACTGAGCTGAGTTGATCTCGTCATCACTGACCTTCCAGTACAGAACGTCCAGCGTCTTCATGTAGTCAAGGTTGACGAACTGGGGAGGATCCATGTGATGCGGCTCTCTCTGATCAGCATCCGAGCCACCCATTCTCCAAAAACGAACCATTTTGAGATGTTGGAGTGATCTAACCCGGCACTTGACCCGAGTTTGAGTCTGTGCGTTGTTGTTCTGCCTAGGCTACGCCGATTATTATGTCTATAATGTCAAAATACTTTGATGTACTGTATGTACCATGGATGTACATGTACATTGTAGTACAATGTACATGTACAAAAATGTACGCATGGATCGCACAGCATGCCCTCGATCTAGTTCTTTCAACGGTAAGAGGTAATAGCGCCATCTACGACAAGGGAACACTTTTGTTATCAATCTAGTACAGTTTGTACTCACTGAACTGAAAATACAGTTCAGTGTTTGTACTGTAAAGTCGTGCCCAAAGGTCGCGGCGTTTTCGCGGTCAAACCAAGAATTGGTTGGATTATTTTTCCACTGAGATTTTTCGTGGCCATTCAAGACAGATTTTTTTTCTCCACACATTTACACGACACCAGGCCAAGCAAGAAGAGCAGAAACAATTCTTGGAACTTGGCCATGACCTAAAAAAAAAGTACCGCCAACATCTCCGGCGTAGGACTGGTGTCGGTGTCACGGGGTGTTTTCTGAAAGCGACGATTTTAGTGCGACCGGCCCAAGATAAGTTCCTGATCGTTAAGACCCATTTGTGGCTCAGGAAGCTGTCTGATTGTGCCTGCTCTTCACGACATTAGATGCGCCATAGAATCACTTACTTTGCATTGCATTGCTGAGCCGGTGGCATTCCAACAATTAAGTGGCCCTGCTAAAATCTGATCGCTAATTGGTTTAAGCGTGGATATAACAACATTGCAATCCCGGTGTCATGATCTCACACGGTCTCTATCTCCCGTGCTGAGTTGAGCCGTGACGTCACTGGCTCACCTCAGCACGTTGCAACGTCCTCAGCTGCTCAGCGTGCTCAGATGAGTCAGTGAACCAAGCACGTGGGGGCGCCCTTCATGTGAATGTTGTTTATGATTTTTCGCAAACGAACAGTTTGTAAAACTATATTTTGCTTTTGAGTGTATAAAGTCAATCGATACACCCTTCGGGAGCATTTCTTCCCCAATGTAAAACTGCGAGCGGACAGTATTTGGTAAGAAGCGGACAGTATTCCCACTCTTGAACAGAAACTTTTTTAGCAGCGGACACCGTATTTGGCATGTAATACGTGTCAAATAGTGTCCTTGACAACTGCGCTTGCGCACCTGCATGCATTGGACCAATCAGCAATCAGTATGCTTATGAGCGGACAGTATTTGGCAGCGGACACTTTTTGGCATGACACCTGTCGTAGAAGTTGTTGATGAAGTGTCTAGGGACTATTCAACCACACTGCCTTAATTCACACCCGGAAGGGAATGACTAACATCTTGCATGTTTACTAAAATCCCCATTTACTGTTAACATTTCTACTTCTCTCTTTAATTTTTTTCCATTTGAGCTTTCCTCTCTCCAATAAGTAATCCTACCCTAATAAAGTTATTTATGCGAAGTAATTGTTTCCCATGACTGTGGCTACCATTGTATGGAATTCCATCTCTGCCAAGTTACGCGGCGCATGTTTCGCACTCAAACATGCGACGTCCACGGCGCATAGTTGCGTCGTGCCGTCGCCCCCTTTTCACTGTGTGTATAGGGCCGTTTCGGAGTCGCTTCGTGCCGTCGCAAAGTAGCAGTTGCGTCGTGCCGTCGCATAGTCGCATCGTCGCATTTTATTTTTCAGGCTCTCTAGCCGTTGACGCCATCGACGACGGTGCATAGCGTGTACATTGCCGTTGTGCCGTGGTTTGCGGGCGTTTGGCCCGGATCTCTGCCCGGAGCCGTATACACCGTACCGGGGAGACCGCCTTGGACAAGTCTGCCATCTAAAGGAGCTGGATAGCTCAGGTAGTAATAGCGCCAGAATAGTCCGAGTAACTTGGACCCGACAAGTCACCCTTTTTTTATCGAATTTTGAAATGTTGAGGGTCGGGTGACTGCAGGGTCCTAGGACAACGGGTATGGAAACGCTTGAACTGGAACTTTGAAGAAAAAAAACCCTTCCGAAATTTCCCCTCAGTTGATCGAGAAGATTCTCTCCCGTTCGATGAGCCAAAAGGCGGCCATCTTTGATTTCAAATTGAAACGGTATATACTGTACACGTAAACGCATAGATCGATGACGTTTTGGCAGGTCCGTCCCCGCGCACGCACACTCGATCTTACACAGACCCACTGTGCACATAGACATGTCAAAACGTCATCGATTTACGTGTATACTTGACAGTATATACCGTTTCAATTTGAAAACAAAGATGGCCGCCTTTTGGCTCGTCGGACGGGAGAGAATCTTCTCGATCAACTGAGGGGAAATTTCTCCCTTTTCCCAAATGTGAGTAAAACAAAATGACCACTATTGGAATCTGTGATTCTCACTGAATCCTCAATGGGTGCGTGGGACGGTTTTACCGGTGTTTTGGGGGGAAATCTATTTTTTTTTTTTTCAAAGTCCAGGTTCAAGCGGAAATTTACCCGTCGTCCTTGGACCATCCAGTCACCCGAACCTCAAAATTTCAAAATTCGATAGAAAAGGGTGACTTGTCGGGTCCAAGTTACTCGGACTAGCGCCAGAATAGGTCTCGGGTTCAAGTCACGGTGCAATCAATTTTTCAAATTGTTTCATTCATTTAAAGTTACTAGGCAGGTTTTCGTTTATTTGTTTGAATGAAATTGAAGAAAAAAATGCATCCACTCTGTATGATCCCCAATTTGGTGTAGCCAGGATTACAACGTTTTACATTTGTTTTTGCATCTGAATGGAAACGGGGGCGTGATACCGGGAGATATGACGACAGTTACATGCTTCTGAGTGGTGGCCCCACCACAGCCAGCATCTTAGGTCCAGTTAGCTCAGGTGGTAAGAACGATGGTACGTTAAAACAGGGATGAGGTAACTTCTAAGGTTACCGATCGATAGATTTGAAGCAGACGGGTTTCACTTGAGATTTCTACCCAACAAGGCAGCGTATTGATATTCTTCTTTGAAAACAACCACTGTACCTCCTTTATAGATGGTATTCCCAACATTTATTAAACGTCACATTCAGTAATTATGTAAATCAATAATTTCATTTGATGAGAATAAACATATATCAGTTGCAAAGGTTACCATTTTTGTTTTGATGCATCACGCATACATTATATCAAGGCACATAATTTATAATTGGCAAAATACAAGGATTTTCATATCTCTTCAAGACTTTGCTTTTGTAAAGTGTTTTGTTTTGAAGAGAAATGACACAATAATCATATCTGAGAAATGGTTCCAGAAACAAGTACATGTACTCGTAGTTTAGAATAATGCATACACACTGTACATTATGTTGTCTGCATAAAAATTTATTGGAAGACAACAAAAATGTGGATGAAAGTATATGGGCATTGTAGATGTGGTCTAGTGATACAATGGCCTACAGTATGAGGGTAATCAAGGGAGTCCGTCTTGAACCACGTTTTTACATAAATGCTATGTTCAAAAATGTATACGCCACTTTGCGAAAATGTTGGGGGTGGTACATGTACCGGTATGATAGAAACTGGTCTACATTGAAGGAAATAGGAAACTTGTGGGCTACATGGCATTTATGAAAACAAATTTGAAAAATTGAAAAATTGGCAAATAAAACTTTGACTGGACAGGGACTTGAATACAAGACCTCTGGATTAATCTTCCATCTGAGTTATCCTGCCTTTAGATGGTGGCCTCCAAAATAGTCCACTCGTATGACAAAAGGGTGGAAGCAATTCAACCATTAACTGCCATATACCTCAAGGGATCACATCCCTGCTTTCATTCAGGTGCAAACATGTTGACAACCAGTTGTAAAACAAAACGCCAGCTCATCAGGCATCACACAAATTGGATGCAGCTTCAAGTCAAACAAACAAAGTAATAACTGAATGGGAACTTTTAAACAAATTTGATGGTTTGAAAATACACAATGTATAGTTTGTATACTAGCAGTCTAAAAATCTATATTCTCTTGTATGATCGGTGAGCTATTGTAGCCAGGTTTACAACAAATGGCCATCTGCATTTAAATGAAAATGACAAGGTGATCCCTTGATATACATGCATATGCAGTTAATGATTAAACTATTCTGACTGGTTCCCTCATGCATGCACTGATAATTGACTATTTGGGAAGGACACCACCTAAGATCTAGATACTGTAGCTCAGGTGGTTAGTGTTCAGATATGTTAAACCAGAAGCCAGGATTCAGACAATCACTTTATATAGCCAATGAGGTGACTTTGCCATTGCATACATGAACTTACTTTGGACTAAAGCCGTGTTTTCACTGAACTTGTTTTTGTCATCGAGACTTTGGTTACTACTTCTATTTTAAGTCCAGTGGAAACTGCAGTCAAATTACCTCTTGTTTACTTAATCCAAGTCCGATGGTTACTTTTACTGGCCAACCTCTGCCCAGTAAAAGTAACCAGGTAACTTTTACATGTACCTCAATAATTGCTCCAGTAGAAATGCGCCACTTGGCAAAATGTGATATCTGGTCAAATGTGAGCCTGTGCGTGCCACGACAACAAGCTATGTGAAGTTTTTGCAAACATGTTGTGCACAACATGATCAGGTATATACCTGATCAAACTCCTTTATAAAATAAAATTATAATAAATCACCAAATACCATCAATATCCACTAGACGCAGCATTTATTATATGTTGAAAGACAGGAATGACCTTCCATAGGCAGACTGATACATGTAGAATTGTAGATGGTACCTCTACTGGGTTGTTATTCCAACCCGGTTCGTGTACTCAATCCGCACTGGGTGGTCATCGGCTGGTCTATTGATTGGAGTCCACACTGGCTCACCAACAAACAAACGCAGTGCTTTGATGTAGTTCTATAAAAAAGAAAAACAGACAATGCTTACTTTACTAACAATTTTGATCATACAATGCATAATATATCTCAATCAATTTCTCAATTAATTTCTCAACCCAAAATCTGAAGGGGCTGAAGTTTCAATTTATGCCGAACCTTTTCAGTAAGGTCCTGCTATAAGGTTCTGCTTCATTATGATACAGAAGTTCTGCCAATCCAATAGCCTCAATGCTTTAGAAATCAATCCAACAAATGGAAGCCTTCCCAATTCAACTATTTTGATTGTTTTTGATACAGCAGTTTTCATGTTTGAATTCAAGTTGGCAAGCTCATTGCAAAATCCAGGCCATTCAATAAGGGTTTGCCCTGCTCGATGTAATAAGCACTGAATGCCCAGTGCTTTGCCTGATGCCCGATGACAAAAAATTCAGGCAGATCGAATGAGATTCAAACCCACGAGTCCTACTTTCTAGTGCAGACATCTTAACCACTTCGCGCCGGGACCTCCGAATCCGGAGGTCAATTGGATTGCCTTTGCGACGGGGCCCTCCGAATCCGGGCACCACTATTCTAAACAAAGACTCTTTTCAGCTTAGAACAAAGCAATATGAATCAGTACAAAGACCCTTTTTGACGCAAGTTGCCACATGAATTGCAAGATTAGCAGCAGTAATTGTGCAATTGTGGGACTTTTACTGTGGAGGATCGAGGTATACCGCGCGCAGCTGAAAGCACGCGGGGGACATTGTCTTTGCATGCCACACAGCCCAACAGTCGTCGGTCTGGCATTGGAATCCCCCCCACATTCTTTACCGTAATCTGTACGCTCGTTTGTGGCCGACCAACTCGAAGATTTGACTGCCTGGAGTGGAGGCTGGAGTCTGCGGTCAGGGATTGTCAGCAGCGTACACGCACCCACACACACACGTCCGTTATGGTCCATTGACGACACACAAAGGGCCCTTTTTCGAACGGATAATCTCTTGACAAAGGCCACAACGACATCCGAATTGTGCCAGGTTTTACTCTCTTGTACCCATAGTATACCCTTATCGATTTATTTCACAGAAATATATTGTTCCGATTGTTTTAGCAAGATTTTAAAATGATGCATTGTTCAAAAACCCCCGTATGGCGGTCATCGGCGCTGAAACCCCCCCCCCCCCCCCCCCGGCGCGAAGTGGTTAACCACTTGACCACCAAGCTTGTCGAGGTCATGTAGTGGATTTGAATAATGTACATGTATAGTGGCAGGTACCACATTGCATCATGCATGTATAGTGGCAGGTACCACATTGCATCATGCATGTAGATTATAATGTTTGCGTCAAGAAGAATCTAATTCAATGAGGGTTTGCCCTGCTCGACGTAATACTATAAGCACTGAATAAGCACTCCTAAGTGTTTATTACATCAAGCAGGGTAAAGGCAAACCCTCATTGAGGCAAACATCATGTTATATCTATGAAATCAAGGCCAGTTTAAAAAAATTGTCAGGCAAGTTGAAATTTAAGTCCATCACTGAGCAGAACATACACGTCCTGGTAATTAAGCAAAACCACACAACAGCTTCTGAACTTATTACCGGTACTTAAGATGGACATGCTGAGGAAATCAAACCACCTGTCTAGACTCAGAAAGCTAGCCAAGCGAGACCTTTTGAAAAACTGGCGAGCCAGTAGAAACAAAATAGTCTGATGTCCCAGCAGGCTTGTTGGGAACATGGTTACTTCTGTGTGGCGAGTGCGACCAGACAGAAACCAGCAGGCCCATCGGTGAGAGAGGATCAAGGAGCATCAGCGTGACGTGAGACTCTCCCGTGTGGACGGATCGGCAGTAGCTGAGCACGCTTGCGGAGCTGGTCACCGGCCTAATTGGGACGATGTACGGTGTATCCACCGTGAGCAACACTGGTACACCAGGCGCATCAAGGAGGGCATCTACATCCAACTTCACCACAACAACCTCAACCGGGACAGCGGTATTGACATCCCCGGTTTCTGGCTGCCCACCATCAGACGCCACGACCGCCGACCCACCACGGGCAGGCTCGGTAGAGGACGCTAGAGCCACGGCAAACCGCATGGTCAACACTACGACATCCGCAAACTGGCATACAGGAACCGGTGAAGCAGATATAAACGGACGCCGCAGTGCACATTCTTTAGTTGCCTGATAAAGGTTAGCAGTACATTGTACAGCAACCGAAACGTTGCTACCAGCAATGATACATTGCATGACTTTGATCACCTTGCTTCTTACCTATACCACCGCGATGAACAACCCCTTCATTTCTATTGAACATGGTTACTTCATTGTCTAAAAGGGTTTCAATCTTATTTGTTTCAATTTATTATTGTTGTGTAATGGAGGTTTGCCCAAATAAGTGTCTTGCCTGAATGCAAGCTAACAGAAATTTAGGCACCTCAGTCAGGATTTAAAACTGTGAATCCTGTATTCTTGTGCAGACTTCTTAACCACTTCGCGCCTGGGTGTTTTTCAGCACCGATGACCGCCATACGTTTTTTTTTTAACAATGCATCATTTTCAAATCTCGCTAAAACAATTGGAACAGTATATTTCTGTCAAATAAATCGATAAGGGTATACTATGGGTACAAGAGAGTAAAACCAGGCACAATTCGGACGTCGTTGTGGCTTTTGTCAAGAGATTATCCGTTAAAAGGGCCCATGCATTGCGCGTCAGTGGACCGTAACGGACTTGTGTGTGTGTGTGCGTGTACGCTGCTGTCAATCTCTGACCGCAGACTCCATCCTCCACTCGAGGCAGTCAAATCTTCGAGTTGGTCAGCCACAACCGAGCGTACAGATTACGGTAAAGAATGTGGGGGAATTCCAATGCCTGACCGACGACCGTTGGGCTGTGTGGCATGCAAATACAATGTCCCCCACGTGCTTTTAGCGGCAGCGTGGTATCCCTCGATCCTCCACAGTAAAAGTCCCACAATTGCACAATTACTGCTGCTAATCTTACAATTCATGTGGCAACTTGCGTCAAAAAGGGTCTTTGCACTGATTCGTATTGCTTTGTTCTAAGCTGAAAAGAGTCTTTGTTTAGAATGTGGACAATAGTGGTGCCCGGATTCAGAGGGCCCCGTCACATATAGTCAAGCCAATGGAGCTCCGGAGTGGTTAAACAGAAGTGGTTAAACACTGAGTTGGTCGAGGTCATGTGGTGAATTTGAATCTGCATAGCAGCAGGCATCGCATTGCATCATACTGTACATGTACATGTAGATTTTGTGTCAAGTTGAATGTTATTCAATGGAGGTTTGCCATTCTCGATGTGCATGCATGCATGTGACACTATGCTCTGTGGCTTTGCCAGATTGCCTGCTGAAAAGATATGACCAGCTCATGGGGGATTCAAACCTGCACCGTTGTTTTGAAAAGTGGGTACCGGTGTAACATAGTGTACGTGTATACCTTATTGTCCAGAGTGAAGCGATGGTAAATGCCAGCAGGCAGAGTGATCAGGTCCCCTTTCTCCATCTCAATACGCAGCCAGGAATCATCCTTGTCACGTACATCAAAATACCCACTGCCAGCAAGGATCATACGGATCTCCTCATCCGAATGTATGTGCTCTGTGAAGAATATCTTCAACTGCAGTGAACGACGTGAGAAAAAGAGACAAATTGAGGATTCCTGAAGCCTTTTTTAAAATAAGCACTGGCTCAGGGGCGTGATCTCTGAACATATACGGTAGTTTAATACGGCAGTTTGAATGCTTCTGGTTCCCGCCCCCATCAAAGATACCCCCGGTACATGTTGTTGATGTTGAGGGCTGCGACTTAGCTAAGAGCTGGATACAAGTAGCTCAGGTGGTACAAGCATTGATACATCAAGCCAGGGGTCTCGACTCTCGGGTTTGAGCCCGGCCCAGTCCAGTCAAAATTTCTTTGCTATTTTTCAACCTTGTTCAAAAATTCCCAGTACGGTTTTTCCTTTTTCCTGTTTATTTGCTTGATTTAAAAAAAAATGAAAAATGGAGAAAGAAAAGTGATTGATGCAGGACCTGAACCCACAACCTCTGGTTTTGCATACCAGTGCTCTCTAGGCTGGCATCTAAGGGCTGGATAGCTCAGATGGTAAGAGCACTGGTATGCAAAATCAAAGGTCTCAGGTTCAAGTTCTGGTCTGATCAACATGTCCAAAAGTTGCCATTTTTCAAAATTATTTAAAAGTTTCCTGTCAGTGTTTCCTTAATTTGTTTAAATTAAAAATAAAACTATTTGAAAACTTCCCAGTTTATTTTGTTTTACAAAAGCTTTAAACAAGTTGCAGTTCGTCATCAAATTACCAAACTTTAATTACTTTCATCATTGGTGATATACAAAAATGTTGCAAACTGCTTACTGACTAAAATTACCAAAATGTAAATCTAAAATTTAGTGGGCCTGACGTTTCGATCCTAGCAGGACCTTTCTCAAAGGCAGAATGACAAGGACAAAACAGATACATGTACATGAAGGAAGGGGGGAGAGAGTGAATAGGACACGGATGAGAAACAAAGGACAAAGAGTGAAGCTGGCAGGGAGAGATCAAAGGGAAGGGCAAGGGGTAGGGTAGGGATTAGTGAGAAGAGGGGGAAAGATCAAAGAGAAGGGCAAGGAGTGGGGTAGGGATTAGTGACAAGAGGGGGAAAGATCAAAGAGAGAAGTGTGAAGGACTGAACACAAAAGAAGGATTATCAGAAAGCTGCATGTTAGTCATTACCCTCCTGGATGTTGAGACCATGTGGTTGAATAGTCCGAAGACGCTTCATCCACATTTTCTCACGGCTAAGACGGACAGCATTACTACAGTGACCAAGTGATTCTATGCCCAGTACACTCATATCTGATATCGAATGATCAGGGAGATTGAAGTGATACCCAACAGGGGTGTCCAATTTACCGGTTTTGATAGTAGACCTATGGCCATAGATCCGTTTTTGAGGGTGTTTTTGGTCTCGCCAACATACTGAATATTACAAACTCTACAAGAGATGAGGTATATGATGTTTGAGGTAGTGCACGTGATAGAGCCATAGGTCGTGTGGGCAGTTCCAGAAGAATGTCCATTGAAAGAGTCTATTTCCTTGACATGTGTCTTGCAAACAATGCATTTCGAGGTACACTTAAATGTACCAAATTTGGTTGGAGATGAAGAGTCCAAAGGGGGAACCTCTGCTCGGACAATTAAGTCACGCAGGTTACGAGGGCGCCTGAAAGCCAAAACAGGCGAATTAGGAATGGCTTCAGCCAGACGATCTGAAGTGTGGAGAATATGGTGGTTTTCCTTAGTTATCTTCCTGAGAGGAGGAAGAGAAGGGTGGTAGGAAGTAACTAAGGGAACCTTGGGCTTGTCCTTAGGATCTGGTGGCTTTTGTTTTAGTGCCGAACTTCTAGGAATGGAATAGACTTTAGCAATGGAGTTCTTCACTTGGCGAGAACTATAGCCTCTAGCAACCAAGTTACTGGCCAATACATGTGTATGGCGGCGAAAGTCAGACTCATTGGAACATATGCGCCTCAATCTGAGGGCCTGGCTGTAAGGTATACCAGTCTTACAGTGTCTAGGGTGACAACTGGAGGAATGGAGATATTGATGAGTGTCGGTGGGCTTAGAACTTTCATCATTGTCAGATTGTGGATAAATCAGTTCGCCATCAGAAGGACTACAGGGGCAGAAGCTGTGAATGAAGCGTCTTTGGACTTTCCAACAACATGGCATCAACATCCGCACAATAATTTCAAAGTATGATTTTAATATCGACTCACAAGTCATGCAAGTGAAGTTTGGGTTAGTCGGTCCGAGTCTGAGATATTTGTTATTGTTAGATATGGCACAAGTCCGAGTCTGACTTATCAAGACATAAGTTTCTTGGTGTACCTTTTCCTCATAGTTAGGAAGAGTGTCCTTGGCAATCTCAATTTTATCCTGATAAGTGTAGCCTCGCTCCTTCTTGATCTTATCCAGAAGTCCGTCTTCCAGATTGTCAGCATCCAACTATGAAGAAAAGATGAGAAAAGAGATTGAGAAATGTGACAAGAACTACACATGTACCCGATGCGCCCGAATGTATGGGTTGAATTATGTACATGTACACGTAGGCCGATTCCAGGAAAACTAGTACATGTACATGCACTGGACCAGACCATAAAAAATGTGTAGGGAACTGTTTGTGATTTGGACAGGCATTGTTCACCAACTGCCAACGGGATTTCTTGGCTGGTTCTGGATCAGTTTCTGCCAAAAACTGTATGAATGACAGATTTTCTACATGTATTTGATCGCTGTCAAAATGCACAGCAGTGACAGCAACCAGTCTGGATGTTCCTGGATGGTACACACAATCTGCATGAGTTTGCTCAACTTGTGAAGACAAGAACTTTTTGTGACTTGGCCCTTGGGGATTCTACAACGCCAATGCCGTCTTTCAGCTTCAATTTGCTGCATCCCCATGCTTCACAGCGGGTACCTCCTTCTGTCCTATTGTACACCTTACTTGTTTTGACATTCTTCCATCATGTGAGATGTTATACATAAACTTCATAAAATTGTGAAAAACAGTGTGCAGAGTGTACGTGCATGTGTGTGTGTACAGGATTGACTGCATGTGATTGTACATGTACATGCTATTACATGTAGGTCGTCACTCATCAACATGCAACACGTTTTTGTACGGGTTTTGTTTATGAAATCAATTGAAAAAGAAGTACTGGTATTTTTTTGTGTATTCTAAAGGATTTGATTTAATACAACCGGTATGGATTCAGATAAGGCATTCTGATTTTGATTGTGCTCATCCTTTTAAGAAACACTAGGGGTATGGGGCTCCAATAAACACGATGAACATCTACATACATGTACAACACATGTAACCAACATTGCAAGCTTTAATTTCTGGAACTACCCACATGACCTATGGCTCTATCACTTGCACTACCTCAAACATCATATAGGTCTACCTCATCTCTTGTAGAGTTTGTAATATTCAGTATGTTGGTGAGACCCCAAAACCCCTCAAAAAACGTATCAATGGCCATAGGTCTACAATCAAAACCGGTAAAATTAAAATGGACACCCCTGTTGGGTATCACTTCAATGTCCCTGATCATTCAATATCATACATGAGTATACTGGGCATAGAATCCCTTGTCATGCTACTGGTAGTAATGCTGTCCGTCTTAGCCGTGAGAAAATGTAGATGGAGCATCTTCGGACTATTCAACCACACGAAAATAATCGTGATTTGAATTTTGAATCGCAATTAAGGAACTATTTTTTGGGTTCGTGTCCACACGAGCCGATTGCAGTTAGTATGTGGTTGCGCCGCTCAAGCGGGAATGGCGGGACTCGCTGACGAACGTAAACAAACCCTGTGCTGCACTTCTTGGCAGTAAGCTGCTGGCAGGAAATGCCATGCTTGTGCAATACATCATGGGTTTAAAAAACCAGGTGATATTTGAGCGGAGCGTTCCTACACACATCGCGTCGCAAATAAACGCAATTATTTGAAAAAAATCTCACTCTTAGTGGAGTCCGAATCGCGATTCAAATCCCACTAATAATTGCGTTTATTGTGTCCCTACACGCAAAAAAAGTGGAGTTTGAATCGCGATTCAAATCACGATCGCATATATTTGGTGTAGTGGGAACGGACCTATGGTTTTAACATCCAGGAGGGTAATGACTAACACCATGCAGATAACACCATTTCTGATAATCCTACTTTTTTTTTACTCCTCCACACTTCTCTTTGACCTTTCCCCCTCTTCTCACTAATCCCTAGTTGTTCCCTACCCTACTCCTTGCCCTTTTTTACCTATTGTCCGTTGTCATGTCCCTTTTATTCACAAAATTAGATAGATGCATCTACTGCAGAGCAGAACAACTGTCCCATAGTTATTGGCTGACCAGTGTATAATTATCACAATGCTTCCAAGGGCATTATGAAATATCCAAACCAATCAACTGTACAGTACTTTGTACTAAAAACAGCAAAATGCGTCACCTGTAGATGGATAATCTGGAAATTTAGGGGGCTGTAAAATTATGTTGAGTATGTGTATACCCGTACGTACAGTGTAGCAAAAACCAATTCATGTACATGTACATAGGCCTACAGTATGCACTGTGCAAAATAGAGTAACTTAATGTGAAATTGGATAGCTTGCCTGCCTATGTAGATCCTCTGCTTGGAAAATTCAGGAATGACTGTTACATGTACATGTCCACTATAAAGTTGTGCTTCCAATGGAGTTATTTTAGAGTCACCATGTTCACAGAGATGATAATTTCTTTTCCCACTTTAAGTTTGCACTAAAAACAGCACAATCATATTTACTCTTGGTTATTTTAACCAAGTCCAATGGTTACTTTTACCATAGAGGAATACAAAGAGCAAAGACAAGGTTTTTCGGTTGTCCACAAAAACAATAAGATACATTAGCCTATCTCATAATGGCCATCTCTAAAAAGAAGACAATAAAAAGGGAACAAAAAATCCTAAAATTGTAGTTACCAAAATAATAGTTACTAAATATGTTGGAAGTTGGAATGGATCGCGACGCGACCAAAGAAAATCGTTCACCGAATGCATTTTGCCATTTCATTTATATTTATTTTTGCCAAATATTTATTTATTCACCAACCTAGGACTGGAGGAACAAGCTTTTGGGTCCCAATGTTTTTCACTTTTGTTCCTCCTGGCCATCTTAGATTGGATTGTCCTTACTCTGCTTGTCCTTGGATTGTCCTTACTCTGTTTACTCCTTCCCTCTTACCCTCCTGTCCAATCTCTTCCCCTCATCCCCAGTCCTTGCCCCATCTCTTCCCCTTCTCATCCTGACCTATCACATCTCTGATACGTACATGCATAATATTCTCCTTGTTTAGTAATTTATTCAACAATTTATCTCCCATCTTGAATTTCCATGATATATGATATAGACTGTATGACCTTTCTCACCTTGAATGTACTGCTTGTTTGTTTTCCTTGGCCGAATAAATAATAATAATAATTACGATGTACATTGTAAATACTGTATAGCGCACATTTCTATGGCCATTCGTCAGCAGTACAGTCTGACAGTAGCTGGTGTACGTTGTTGCATTGCATGCATTTAATACACGGGCGTACGGGATACCAGTGAAATGCAGAGATCGGGTAAGATCGTGGACGTCCAAGGGAAGGATCGAGAAATGAGATCGCACGTGCGTCGCGGTTGGTACCTAGCTGAAGGTAGCCACATATTTGGGCCCAAATCCCGGCAGCCGCGTTTTTTTTTCCGTTGAAAAACGGACCGGAAGTACATCAGAAAAAGGCCTCCTTTGCCGCATCAATCTAGGTTTGTCTGAATGTATGGCTGAATACACGCCCTCCTCTGTTTTTGGGCCCAATACGCGGCTGGTTTTTTTTGCCCAATACGCGGCTACCTTTAGCTAGGTGCGAACGGTGACGTCTTTTCTTTTCATTGAACCTATCTGGTTCTCCAACTTCCATGTGTATAGCCAATAGGAAAACCACTGCAGCCGCTGTGCAGCGAATTCATAAATATTCATTATTTCTTGCAGTGAGAATGCAAACATCGCCGATCGATGACATCATGAATAAACAACGAGCAATCGCTTTTTTATGGTTTTTTAAGGAAATTACGACTGTAACACACAATATCAGCACACAAATTATTTTGTTGTGTATAATCTTAAATACGAAAGCCATTAAATATGAAAATTTATTGAAATTAAGATTATCCATGAAAACTGATTTCACAAGTTTACAACCATGGTGGTTTGACATGCCCCATTCGTTTATCAACTAAAACAATTTCCAACATTGTCACCACTGATTTTTGACTAAATCAGGTCTCTGTTGCGACAACGTTGACAATCGGCATAAAATTATAGTGACATGTTGACAAGAATTTTTTTTCACCACAATAGCCTTAGTAGAAACCTACGTGTACGGTACATGTACATTCGGTCAAATAAAATTATCACGACATGTTGACAAGAATTTGTTTTCACCACAACAGCCTTAGTAGAAACCTACGTGTACGGTACATGTACATTCGGTCAGATAAAATTATCACGACATGTTGACAAGAATTTGTTTTCACCACAACAGCCTTAGTAGAAACCTACGTGTACGGTACATGTACATTCGGTCAGATAATTATCAGCCCGATCAACAAGGATACTGTGCAAGGTTCCTGCATACATATACATGTACCAGCACACAGTACACGTGTACATGTACATGTATGTACATGTATGTTCAAACTCCTATGTGATGGCAGCCAAGAGTGGTTCAAGTCTCGGTCCAGTCAAAGTGGGTTTTTTTCTTCAAAGTAATTAGGTCCTTAGATGTATGGCCAAGGAAATCATGTCTGAACTCTAAAGCCAAATACCATAGTCAAATGGCAGGATCTTTAACTGTTTAAAGGGATTTTGATTTCAAATCTGTAAAGGAAACAAAGTTTGCACCCACAATCCTTTATTTGGCTGCATACATGTAATTTCTCTCTTTCATAAATGCAAATGATTTGTTCATTATCTTTGTATAAATAATTTTCGGCAAATAAAACTATTTACCTCCCAAAATCTCCTTGTCTGACATGGGTGTATCATATTTGATAGTTCCTGTGGTTATGCTTTGACACGTTTTAAGTTGCTAACCCATTGAAAGTTTGTATCATTGAAGAAAAAAAATGTTGTGACTATGTACCGGTAATAGAAATTATAATTCCTAAATTATGTCATTTACAGTATAAATACATACATTTGTACATGTATGACATGTATGAAGTGTACATGTACATGTACATAACTGTAATTCTATTAATAACAATCAACTTTGCAGTACCGGTAGAAGATGAAGACAGTCCATTCCAAAAGGATGTTTTTGTTCCTTTCCCTTTTTTTTTCTATTACAGAAACTCTCAAGTTTGGAATATATATCACAACCTTCCCGTACTTTGAAAAGATGCCAGACACATTGCTAACACCTACTGTACCAGTATCATTTATACACGCCAGGGCAGTCAAATTCATTAACATATCAGTAAATTCCAAATCACCTTTTGTGTATCAAAGTCTCTTCATGCTGCAGAAACTCCAATAATACATATGCACCCCAGAGGCCCAGACACCATTATGCCATTCAATTCATGAATGCAGAATGCCAGCGGAGCGGACATGGCACTAAAACCTGACCAGCAATGGTACATGTAATGTACATGTATACATTATTGTCCTCTGTTAGACCACAGAGGTTAGTGAGAGTACAACGGTTACAGTGCATACATGTACATGTACACTGCATCAATAGCCTAGCTCTATGCATGGTTCCAACTTCCCAAGCAATTTGCCCACAATTCTGTGGGCAAATTGCTATTTGCCAAAAAATACACCGCAGGAGACTGAAATCAGTATCACTTCACATTGTTAACCTCATAGACCACCAGATCACAAGAATACTGGAATACTGCCCAAAGGCCAAAAAACATAAAAGTTTTGAAAAATGCAGTGCTCATGGATAATTTGCAAGTTCATAAAAACACCTACATGTACATTGTACATGTACATGAAGGTAGACATTTTAAGGAGCTTTGCTGAACTGAAGAATAACTGTACATGCAGTCTGTAAATGTGTGCTATTAATGTACTTGTATTCTGTACTCGTAACCCTCGATGATGCAGACGGCATCTACCGTGTCTACAGTGTACGTCAAGTACCATTCGGATGGCAGCCTGTTCAATCTGCAACGCTTGCAGGCCCACACCAAGAGAGGCTGATATGGGACCTCCTCTTCGCAGATGACGCTGCCCTCATCACTCACACAGAACAAGCACTACACGCATCACATCCTGCTTTGCTGTTACCGCTTAGCTCTTTGGCCTCAAGGTCAGCCTAAAGAAGACGGTAGTCCTCAATCAGCCTGCTCCCCAGGAAGAACATCATCCACCTCTCATCACCATCAGCAATCTAGAGCTAAAATCAGTAAATCAGTTTATCTATCTGGGCTGCACCATCTCTGCTGATGTCAGTAACGACAAGGAAATTGATAATACTAATAGACTGGCAAAAGCAAATGGCGCCTTTGGCAGATTGCACAAAAGGGTTAAGAAGAACAACATTCTCATGAACAAGACCAAGATCAGTGCATGCCGTGCCATGGAGCTCACCACCCTTCTCTACGGCTCCAAGGCCTGGGTCACATATCGCAGCCACCTCCATCTCCTTTGAACAGTGTCTCCATCAGCGCTGTCTTCGCACCATACTAAACATCCACTGGAGTGACTACATCACAAATGTCGAGGTCCGTGAAAAGGCTGGAGTCCCCAGCATTGAAGCCTCGCTCCTGAGGTACCAGTTCCTGAGGTATACCAGCTCCGATGGGTGGGGCATGTTACCAGAATGGAGGACTACCATTTGCCTAATGCCTTTGAAGGTCGTCTTGTATGGCGAACTTTCCACAGACCATTGTGATAGGGGTGCTCCAAAAAACGCTCCAAAGACTAATACTAAGTAATAGACTGCCAGCAGTGGTCTGTTATGACCAGTGATCATGGCGCTAGATGCCATGCTGTCAACAAGACCATTTTGCAATTTGAAACAAAAATCAAAACACTCTGAGTCAAATGACAGAGGAGGAAGGATCCAGACCCTTCCACCGCAAGAAACCCAGATGTGAGTCACGCGACCTTCAACTGCCGGCACTGCTTGAGGTCATGTCTGCTGCCCAATGGCCTCGTCAGTCATGAACAAGCCTGTAGTCAGCATGGACACTCACCCCGTTTGATCTTAGTTCATGAAGCCAAGCCTGACGATGATTCCGTACTCGTAACCCTAATAATGTGAGCGAGAGAAAACTTTCACGATTCTTTTACAAGTTCAAAGGGCCTGCCGTTCGATCCTAGACATGAAGCAGGAACTTAGAAATTGTTGGCATTAATAAAACAAACGTTTGGCATTTTGGTCATTTCTGTAAGCAGTCTGGCATTGTACTAGTATCACTTCAGGATCCTTTTTAAATGCATGGGAATTATTTAAAGTACTTCCAACCACCACTACCTCCATGTTCCAACCTACTTGCCTACAATATTAGAATATGACTGTGAACTAATATCTGCCCATGTACCTGTGCACCATGCACTTGTACCATGAAAGACTGACAAAATAAGGTTGAAAGCATTACATCATAAAAATCCAGAGGGCTTGATGATCTGATCTAAATGTCCACATATGTAGGCCTATATACAGTATGTATATTTATTGTAAGAATTTTCAAAAAAGAAAGAAAAGCAAACAATAATGCTGTCTTGCTAGATGCTAGTTGCTAAGGTCAACAGCCAAGGAACTTAAAAAATTTTTCGGAAATTTCGATCATAACTTTTGACCACTGGATATACACAGTTTAATATTATTGATCTTTGATCTTTCCCCCTATTGTCACTAATCCCTACCCCACTCCTTGCCCTTCTCTTTGATCTTTCCCCCTCCTCTCATTAATCCCTACCCTACCCCCTGCCCTTCCCTTTGATCTCTCCCTACCAGCTTCACTCTTTGTCCTTTGTTTCTCATCCGTGTCCTATTCACTCTCCCCCCTTCCTTCGTGTACATGTATCTGTTTTGTCCTTGTCACTCTGCCTTTGAGAAAGGTCCTGCTAGGATCGAAACGTCAGGCCCACTAAATTTTAGATTAACATTTTGGTAATTTTAGTCAGTAAGCAGTTTGCAACATTTTTGTATATCACCTTAAGTTTAATATTATATTGAGAGTACTGACTACTGATATAATAATATTCTCTGATATGACTTGTAAATTGGGAAAAGAAAGGCTGTTCTACGTAACTCCGTTATTCAGTAGAATGTTGTGTTTGCTCAATGGAGTTTTAACCCTGGGCCTGAGTTACACACATGTACATTGTACATGTATGTAACTCTACATGTACTGTACACAATGGTGGAGGAGTACACAATGTACTAGTAGTTAGTGTACAATGGACACTGGATTGTTGAGCGAGTTTTGAATGCATTCATGTGAGATGTCTGCTAGTGCTAGGCAAGTATAGCCAAACACAGACTACGTGTGGTTTCGGTTATTAGAAAGCAAATATGTGTGAAGGACTATAATGGAAGTCTATTGCAGACATACATTTCATGTACACATGTGCAGTCTAAGATTTACGCAGATTGTACAGTACCAATGCACCATGCGCTGCCACACTTTCAGCCTCAATGTGCAGAGTGCAGACCAATGAGCAAGAAAAGCAATCCATTAAGGGACACAAGCAAAGTCACGCAACACTCCCTTGATGCACAAAGGGCCCTTATCTGACTGTGCGTCAGATTTTTGTACCTGCTGCTCCATAATCCTCAGGACTCTGACAGTGACAGCAGGGAGGATAAGGGTTACAGTCACCATAACTTGAACAGACATTCTCAACAGATGGCCTTAAAATTGCCCGAAATCACGTCAAAATATTCAATTAAAGCACCTGCCGGATTCTACACATGTCAAGACAAACAGGTGGTATTTCAGTGGTACTTACGATTAATTTTTGAATTGCAATTCCGACAAAATGTCTCCTATGTCGGCATCGGACATGTCGAGTTGTTCAAAACGCAATATGTTTGTATACCGTGTACACGATGTAAAATCTCATCATGCGCTTTAGCAATGAGCCCACATACAAACCATATTACACGAAGACTGGGTACTAAACGTTGAGAATGTCTGTTTTACTATAATTATAAGACGCGATGGGACGCTAGTGCGACAGATCAACACACAAATCGTTTCAGAGTCCTGAGCTCCTACTCCTAGCGGCCCAGTAACTAACTTTTCATTAGACGTTACAACACCGTGCCGTGTTCGTTTTCCAATCCCGGCTCTCAATCTAGTATAACTAACTGGGTTAGTAATAGTACGAGTAACTTGGACCCGACAAGTCACCCTTTTTTTATCGAATTTTGACATTTTGAGGTTTGGGTGACTGTAGGGTCAAAGTGGAACCGAGTCTTATTTCTCCCTTTTCCCCAAACGTGAGTAATACAACCATTATTATTATGACCATTATTGAAATCTGTGATTCTCACTGAATCCCAAAATGGCCGCGTAAGACGGTGATATGGGTGTTTTCGGCGGTAAATCTGGGGGTAGTTTTTCGGTCAAAATGTTTTGTCAGTTTGTAGGCACCAGCAGGGTTTGGACTCGGTTCCACTTGGACCCTACAACGGCTAAAGTCACCCGAACCTCAACATTTCAAAATTCGATAAAAAAAAAGGGTGACTTGTCGGGTCCAAGTTACTCGGACTAGGTTAGTAATAATTTTTATAAACTGCACGGGAATTGTCGAATTCGACAATGGTTGTTGAATGTGACAACGTTGTCCAATTCCTACAGTAGGCCCTACTGGAGTTACTCTACATCAATCAATTGACAATAGTACAATACATCATTCATTGTCATTACATGAACCATGGAGGCTATTTTCCTTCCTCCATGAATGAACCATGCATGGACCTTGCCAGAACCATGGATGAAGCAGGCCAGGACTGAGGGGTGCAGCACACAAAATCCATCCAAGATGGCTCCGCCGAGCTGATTATCATAAAGTGTGTACCCACAACTTTTTTTGAATAAGGGGTCTTTGGAGGTCAATTAACTGATACATTGTAGAACAAGTGAAGCTTAAGACAACCTGGGGGTTCACTCTTCAATTTGGTATGTAATTTGGACAATATCTGGCTTTAAATGTGGCCCTATTTGGCTGTGGAAGTGGAGGGCTCCATCCCAAAATCCTTGCAGAAATTCGGCTTGGACGGCTACACATTTGGGTTTTTTTTTGTCTGCGGGTAATTAGCAAAAAATCTAATCGGCTAAGAGCACTAAAATTGAAAAGAATCTGAGAGGTGAAGCTCCAAACTACAACTTTAAGTATAGCTACAAGAACTGAGAGACTTTTGGGCATGGGATAATTGGCTTTGAAAGTGGGTGTTTTTGTACAGTGTTCAATGGGAGCTCTATTTAGTGTTCTGCACCCTGAGTGGATCTCATCACTGACCTTCCAGTACAGAACGTCCAGCGTCTTCATGTAGTCAAGGTTGACGAACTGGGGAGGGTCCATGTGGTGTGGCTCTCTCTGATCAGCATCCGAGCCACCCATTCTCCAAGCACGAACCATTTTGAGATGTTGGGGTGATCTAACCTGGCACTTGAATGAGAACAAGTGTTCTCGTGTTAATGTCTGTGCGTTGTTCTGCTGAGCATTTCATGTCAATATTGTCAATAAATACGCATGGACCATGCACAACATGCACAATGGTAAGAGGCAATAGCGCCATCAACGGCAGGGCAACACTAATTATTGTTGTCAATCTTGTACTGTACTAAAGTCGTGCCCAAAATTTAATATTTTTTCACTGAGACATTTTGTGGCAATTAAGACAGCCCTTTTCTCTCTGCACGGGACGATTAAGTGCACACATTTCCACGACACCAAGCAAAGCACGAAGAGCAGAAAACAATTCTTGGAACTTGGCCATGACCGCCCAAAAGCACCGACTCAATACACATAGGCCTACCTGTATTAGACAGTGTTACAACAACGTAACAACAGGTGTCCCTTTGCTGTGCAAACTGTTTTCTAGCAGTGACGATTTTAGTGCGCGATCTGACCGGCCCAAGATAAGTTGCTGATCTTTAAGATCCCTATGTGGCTCAGGAAGCTGTCTGATTGTGCCTGCTATTCACGACATTAGATGCGCCATAGAATCACTAAGGCCCTACTTCGCATTGCATTGCTGAGTCGGAAGTAGAAGCTGTTGATTTGACTTATATATTGCATGTTTACTAAAATCCCCATTTACTGTTAACCCTTCTACTTCTCTCTCTTTGATCTTTCCCCTCTCCGGTAACTAATCATATCATAGGCCCAATAAAGTTATTAATGCGAAGTAATTGTGTCCCATGATTGTGGCTACCATTGTGCTGTTTTTATCTGCGACAACAACGACGGGATTTGAAAGAAGGGTTTATTTTTGCTTTGTAGAGGCTGCGAAAAGAGCAATTTAACTAAAGACCAAGAGTGTTATGATAGCATTCTGCGCACCTCACTGATGCGCGTGCATTAAACTATAGTTGGCAAATTTCCTGAATAAATAGTACAGCGGATTCAAAAGATTGTGCATACTGCGCGCTTACCAACTAAAATCATCAGAAACGTACACAAAACATAAACCATAGAGAGCCATACGTTTAGATCATGGCAGGACATGCACTTTTTCTGAAAGGTATAGAACCTTTCTCAAAGGTGGAAGGTTCACGGATCGGAACGCCAAGTCCGGTATGCAGGCCTTGGCCTATACGCACCCCCGGAAGAGTGTGTCGAGTTGTCCTATGATACCAAATGTGACCCGGCACAGCATAATGAGGAATAACCCCACTTTTGAGATTTTGAGGTTTTCTAATGATGTGAAAGAGTATATCATTAGCTTTCAAATGATATCAAAATATAATATCCTCTAATACTTAAATTTTCCGAAAAAACAAACAAAAGAAAATTGATTTGTAATCGAATTGTGAAGATACTTTAACTTCAGGCGTTGTTTACTTAAACAGTGTTTTGGTGGGATATTCCTCATGCCGTTGTGCTGAGTAATAAATTGTTAAGACTATGCTTTTTGGAGCTTTTAAATGGACAGTTTTTTTGTCTCCTATGTCTCCGTAATTCTTCATTGTGTTAACTGATTTCTTTTGAAAAATAGCAAAGACAACTTTGGCTGGACCGAGATTTGATTTCGCGTACCCAGCGCTCCCAATGTAACTAGGCCTATATACCATCTGAGCTGGTGGTCTTCCCAAAAATAATGCCTGAAAAGGGTTAGCTTAGAATTTCGTTTGCACAGTTGTACTGATGACATGGTATACGGGTCGAGCCGGAACTCATGCAGGTGCTTCACTATTATAAGTCAAAGCATGGAGGCGATTCTTGGATTTAGAAAATGGCGTGCAATACCTTTAAAAACCAGGTATTTTGCAATATTGGGCTTGTTAAGCTCCGAAGGATACCTTATTGAAAATAATGTGGGTGTGTACTTTAGTTTAGGATATTCAGCTCGGCGGAGCAATCTTGGCCTGTTTTATCCTATGCAGCACACTAAGTCAACTTCTTCGAGCAATGCTGTAGAAATCTTGACTTTGCGCGTGTTTTTTTATTTCATTTTCAGCCTAACAGGCTGCCATATAGATATCATAATTTTTATATAATTACCAGTTGGTATGTCATTGGAATATCGTATATAATTCTAAATTCGTATTAACATAAAATAATGACAATTATTGAATTAAATTAGTGCAATGCAAACATGCGGCTCAATGAACAATGAAATAAAGGGGACTCAAGGAGGCCTACATGTATCTGGGCTGTTCGGTAAAGAATTTGCAACATGTCTAAGCTAGCTGATTTCTGCAAGAATTTTTGGGACGCATCCGTGTATTTCCACAGAAAAATAGGGCCACATTTCATTGATTTCAAGTCCCACATGTCCCAAATTACACGCCAAATCGAACACTGAAATCCCGGGTTGTCTCAAGCTTCACTTATTCCACAATAATTATATCAGTTAATTAGACTCCGAAGGCCCCTGATTCAAAACAATCTGTGGGTCCACACTTTATGATAATCAGCGGCACGGGCGGAGCCATCTTGAATTGAATTAGTGCGATGCAACCATGCAGCTCTATGAACAATGAAAAAAGGGGAGTCCAGTAGGCCTACATGTATCTGGGCCGTGCGGTAAATAAATTTGAAACATGCCCAATATCCAGACATTCTCAAATGGAGAAATTATTGCCAGATGGAGAAGTTTGTAATAGTTTCAGACCTTCCGTGAAATTTTAGACCTCGAAAACCTGCCGTTTCGAGAAAAGAGGAAATATCTTGAATTTTCGAAGATCAAAAGGAAAAGAAAGGATATCATATAGATATATTTTATGTAATTACCATTTAGTACATCATTATCATTTCGTATATAATTCTAAATTGGTATTAAAACAAAATAATGAAAAGCTTGAGAGACAAAAAGTTATGCGGTGTCCGACCAAGCTTTCAGACCTCCCAGGGCATCCAGGATCGCCCCGTGTGCACGGGTCTATATAGAGCTCTTCTGGCCTCGGTACCGGTCCACCGCACTTCCTTCCCTGACCCCATCCATAATTATAGGCCGTAGACCCATGCGCCATGTAAAGGAGGAAACACAGCGACCCCTAGACCTTGGCCGCCGAGTCGACCAAAAGCACGTGTCCCTGTGCGAAGACGCAAACCTGGATTACGAGGACAGTCCCAGCATCACAGGGACTCATCGGAATGCGCCACATGCAATGTTGGTGACTGCGATAGTTTTTAAACACCTTACAATGTATACTAGTGACTCTTTCCGAGAAAAAAAAATGAGCTAAAAAAGTTGCGGGCCGTGGAATCGAACCACTAACCTACACGTTGCTAGCCGAGCGTTTTTACACACTGCCACTTGCACTGCTTATTTCCTCTCGTCTAACGCTTCAATATAATAGGCAATTCGGGTTTGAAGGGCTCTGTCGTTTGCGGCTGGCTTGTGGATTTCATTGCGATCGAGTAAAGAGGGTAAGGGACTGAACCCACTTGCGTAGGCCGTATTTTCTGATATAAATAAACAAACTAACAAACAAGCAACATCCCACCACACTACATGAACAAAAATGACGACAACAAATCATTTGAAATCAAGTTGAGTCGTTTCGTTTACGGGAGTCTGTATCGCATTTCTGGTGGAAATTGTTCCTTGAAACTCTTCAAGTATAGAGAGTTGGGCAAAAGGGAAACGTATTATTTTGTTCATTAATGGATCAAGTATAAAAACGAAATAATCTGGTTTCTTACGTATTGAGGGCGCTATTCCGGACTAACGGTCAAGCTTCCGCCAACTTGTTCGGGTGTCATCCGTCACACACAGAATATAGTCCGCGTTATTGGGAGGCTGTGGGTCGCACAGTAAATTGTTTTAATTTTCTATTTGGTAATATTGTTATAAATTTGTAGTTACGGACTGTTCCTGACCAAAAAAAGAGCGAAAAGGGTTTGCGAATGCGATTCATTGATTAATTGTATTCGACGAATAAACGTAGGGCGGATTAATTCGAAAACAACAGTAGGTTGGCGTTGCTGGATTTCTCGGAAAGATGTAAGCCGAGGCGATCATGGTCGGCAAAGTGCGGCAACTCGTGTGTAGCAGTCCAAGCCTGATTTCTGCAAGAATTTTTGGGACGCATCCGTGTACTATTTCAACAGAAATATAGGGTCAAATTTCAAGTCCCATGAACATGTCCCAAATTACACGCCAAATCGAACACTGAAATCCCGGGTTGTCTCAAGCTTCACTTATTCTACAATATATCAGTTAAGACTCCGAAGGCCCCTGATTCAAACAAATCTGTGGGTCCACACTTTATGATAATCAGCGGCACGGGCGGAGCCATCTTGAATTGAATTAGTGCGATGCAACCATGCAGCTCTATGAACAGAGAGCAAGGAGATAAGGGGAGTTCACCTGAAGGAATTAATTAATTGCAATGAGATTTCCTCCAACGCCTCCTACGATAGCGAAGGAAATACTTAGAGGTTTAGATTAGTTAAACCTAGAGTGCGAAGTTCTAGACACAGGTGTAGAGCTTATATCATTATTTTATTTGTACACGCATAGTGATAAATTTCAAAATTTAGTGGGCCTGACGTTTCGATCCTAGCAGGACCTTTCTCAAAGGCAGAGTGACAAGGACAAAACTGATACATGTACACGAAGGAAGGGGGAAGAGTGAATAGGACTCAGATGAGAAACAAAGGACAAAGAGTAAAGCTGGTGGGGTGAAATCAATGGGAAGGGCAAGGAGTAGGGTACCGGTAGGGATATAGTGAGAAGAGGGTGAAAGATCAAAGAGAGAAGTGTGCAGGAGTGAACACAAAAGAAGGATTATCAGAAAGTTGCATGGTGTTAGTCGCTCATTACCCTCCTGGATGTTGAGACCATGTGATTGAATAGTCCGAAGATGCTTCATCCACATTTTCTCACGGCTAAGACGGACAACATTACTACGGTGACCAAGGGATTATATGCCCAGTAAACTCATATCTGATATCGAATGATCAGGGAGATTGAAGTGATACCCAACAGGGGTGTCCATTTTACCGGTTTTGATTGTAGACTTATCGCCATAGATACGTTTTTTTAGGGTGTTTTTGGTCTCGCCAACATACTGAACATTAAAAACTCTACAAGAGATGAAGTATAATTATGGCGTTTGAGGTATAGTGCACGGGACAAAGCCATAGGTCGTGTGGGTAGTTCCAGAAGAATGTCCATTGAAAGAGTCTATTTCCTTGACATCTGTCTTGCAAACAATGCATTTCGAGGTACACTTAAATGTACCAAGTTTAGTGGGAGGTGAAGTGTCCAAAGGGGGAACCTCTGCTCGGACAATTAAGTCACGCAGGTTATGGGGGCGCCTGGAAGCCAAAACAGGCGAATTTGGAATGGCATCAGCCAGACGATCTGAAGTGTGAAGAATGTGGTGGTTTTCCTTGGTTATCTTCCTGAGAGGAGGAAGAGAAGGGTGGTAGGAAGTAACTAAGGGAACCTTGGACTTGTCCTTGGGACCTGGTGGCTTTTGTTTTAATGCCGAACTTCTGGGAATGGAATAGACTTCAGCAATGGAGTCTTTCACTTGGTGAGAACTATAGCCTCTAGCAACCAGCAAGTTACTGGCTAATACACGTGTATGGCGGCGAAAGTCAGACGGCGAAAGTCATGGAGCCTAACTGAGCATGTGTTCCTCAAGGTCACCCATGAAGAGGCAAGCAAAGGAAGGAGCCATGCGCGTGCCTATGGCAGTGCCATGCACTTGAAGATAGTGCTTGCCAAGAAAGGAGAAATTTTTCTGGGCCAGCACTAGCTTCATGAGGGTGGTTATGTCAGAGATGGATCGATGGAGAAGACTGATTTTCCTTTGGCCAGGGCTGAGGAGCTGGCTTGAATGCCTTCTTCCTGGGGGATGTTAGTGTATAGAGAGGAAACGTCAATGGTATACCAATTATAGCAGTGGTCGGAATTTGATCCTTGACACTTTCCAACTTTCGCACAAAAGTCGGGAGTGTCATAGACGTATGAGGGGATTTGGGGAACCAAGGGTTTGAGAAAAGAGTAAATGAAAAGGCATATGTGTTCCGTAGGTGAACCATTGCCAGAGATGATGGGTCTGCCTTGGTTGTTGGTCTTGTGAATTTTCGGGAGAAGGTAGAATCTGGCAGTTCTACAATTGATCGGTAATAGAAATCTGTGAGGTTTTTTTTACTCAATTGATCACGTGATCGCATGTCGTCCAAAACTTCCTGGATTTGCTCTGAAAATTTGCCAGTGGGGTTAGAGTCCAGACATTAATTTTATAGTGCTGGGGATTGTTAAGTTGGCGATTAGCTTCATCAATATATTTTTGGCGATCCATGCATGATTACTACGGCTGACCCTTTATCTGCTGGCTTGATAATGATGTCACCGCGAGAACGTGTTGAGAGCAAGACGTTCTTCCCTATAGGGGGGGGGCTTACGGGTAAGATGAGAGGAGTTGGAAACTTGAGAACTGACTGCTTGCACATACGTTTCAAGGGCTGGAACATGGTTCTTGGGGGGGGGGACCCAGGTGCTTTTTACTCGGAAAGGTTCTTCTTTACGGGAGCCAGAATCGAAGAAGAACTCAGTCAGTAGTATGTTGTGACCGATGTGCACCCCTTTTGGTGGTGCAAAAATGTGCAGGTGGTGCAGGTGGTGCAGGTGGTGCAGGTGGTGCGGGTGGTGCGGGTGATGCGGGTGGTGCGGATGTGCGGGTGGTGCGGTTGGTGCGGGTGGTGCGGATGTGCGGGTGGTGATGTACGTGGTGCGGTAATGGTGGACGCATAGGCCTACGGCTATTTTGTATTGCATTGTTGCCTTTTTAAAATTATTATTATTATTAATTTTTTTTAATTTTATTTTTTAATTTTTTTTTCCCCCAGCGTTTTCTAACAAACAAACAAACAAACAAACAAACAAACCACACCCAAACAGACAAAGGAACAAAAAAGTCAAACAACAGCTACGAATTGCGACAAGGGAGTTGGGTTAAATAACGGTCGAAACGGGTGCCTAAAACCAACCGGAACTCACCAGAACATTCCTTATGTGGTCAACGGGCGATATACGGTTTGAATGATTTTATTGAACTCTTTCATACTTCACAAATCTTTACAAATCAAGGTAGGTGGTTGTTCTGCCGTCATAAGCCACTTTCTTTCTTTCTTTTTGGATATAAGTATGAAAATGCAGTTTTCAACATTACGTTACATACGTTTGTATGGTTCAGTTTAACTAATAAACAAACAAAAAAGCTACCAGTGGCAGTATCTATCTAATGGTAGTCGTTATCAAATGTACATTTAAATTAGACTACTAAGTAAAAAACAAAAACAAAACAACAAATCAATGTGTATTGATACTAACTTGATGACAAAGCAAAAAGTGAAGCCGGTGCAGTTGTGTTCAGTCCGAAGATGGAACGCGTAATGATCGTCTGCGAGGGTGACAGGGCACGTTGAATCGGTGCTAGGTGAGTTGTTACTACAAGTCCGAGTCAAGGGGACATTAGTCTCGATCGAACAAAACAAAGAGGGGTTAATCAGGGACCTGCGCGTCTCTATTGGAAAGAACGATGAGGGGGTAATGAGCGACCTGCACGTCTCTATCGAACCAAACAAAGAGGGGGATAATCAGGGACCTACACGCCTCTATTGGACAGAACGACGAGGGGTAATGCGCGGCCCGCAAATCTCTCTCGGGCAGGACAAAGAGGGATCTGTGAGTGTCTATCGGACAGAACAAAGAGGGAATCTAGAAGGCTGAATGTTATTGATGTCGGTTCAATGCCGGCCACGAACAGTGTCGGTAATTCTAATGAAGGTATATTGTCCGATTGACGTATTTGAGCGCGGTCGTGGAAGTCTTCAAGAGACTTGACTGCTTGCAGTCGGCAACGTACTCATCGTCATCTGTGCATCCATCTAAAAACATCAAACAGGAATCGGGACCTGCTCATTGTACTCATCCACCTGCTCATGTTGCTCATCGACCTGCTCATTGTACTGGTCCACCTGCTCATTTTGCTCATTCACTTGCTCATTTTGCTCATTCACGTACTCATTTTGCTCATTTCCTGCTCATTTCCTGCTCATTTTGCTCATCTTGCTCATTTCCTGCTCATTTTGCTCATCGACCTGCTCATTTTGCTCTCATAAAGAAATAGGATTCTCTAATCCTTACCATCTCTAACTTTTTCTTCCGCTTTCATCATGTTGGAACAAGCCGAGAAATTCGGCATGGTGTTTAACCATTACCCTGTCCAGGGCCTTGTCAACTTCCATGCCTTTATCTAGTTTTTCTTTGAGATCTGCGAGAATAACTTGGTGGGTTTCATTTTCTTCAAGATGCAAGTAACTTGACAGGAAATCCTTGTAGTTGTCAAAGAAGATTCTCTTGACTGCCCAGCAGGTTTTCCTATTGGCTTTGTCTTCGGCTTCATCTTCGTCCATACCATTGTCGATGTACTTCTCGTGTTTCTCATTCCACATATCTTTGGTTGCCTCTTTGGCCTCTTTCAACCAGTCTTGGTAAGCGATATTATCTTCCAATTCAGAGCTGGACCCATCTTCTTCCGACAAGTCATCGTCAGTTTCTTCCTCTGATTCGTCATCACTCTCCTCCAAATCGTCACCATCATCCTTAGATTCAGTCCCGTCACCATCAATTGTAGATTCAGTTCCGCTGCTGTCTGTTTCTGAATCCTGACATCTACGCCTTTTAAATCCCGGTTCATAATCTTCTACGTTAGAATTGGCTGATCGAAATGTTCTTATGTTACGATCATCGTCAATGTCGTCCATTTTCGATTCACCCGCAACGTGTGCATTTTCTTCATGTCTTCGAAGGTTATATCGCCGACTATAGCTTTTGCTGCAGCGATGACAAGCATAGCGTTTTAGCCCAGAAAAAGTATTCATGATGTTTACTCGTGGAGTGTCGATCTCCAAATGGGAAGACATGTTTAAAATTGGGCAATATATAAATGTCCTGTTTTCTGTCCTCATTCGGGTGAAATGAGCAGAAATGAGCAGAAATGAGCAGAAATGAGCAGAAATGAGCAGAAATGAGCAGAAATGAGCAGAAATGAGCAGAAATGAGCACAGACATGAGTAGAAATGAGCAGAAATGAGCAGAAATGAGCACAGACATGAGTAGAAATGAGCAGACATGAGTAGAAATGAGCAGACATGAGCAGAAATGAGCAGACATGAGTAAAAATGAGCAAAAAATGAGCAAACATGAGCAGACATGAGCACAGACATGAGCAGACATGAGCAGACATGAGCAGACATGAGCACAGACATGAGTAGACATGAGTAGAAATGAGCAAAATGGGGGAATGCTCCGGGGAAAACCCATAAAATAATGGGGAGCGAGAATTTCTCTTTTCCCCGGGCATTCCCCCATTTTACTGATTTCTACTCATGTCTACTCATGTCTGTGCTCATGTCTGCTCATGTCTGTGCTCATGTCTGCTCATGTCTGTGCTCATGTCTGCTCATGTTTGCTCATTTTTTGCTCATTTTTACTCATGTCTGCTCATTTCTGCTCATGTCTGCTCATTTCTACTCATGTCTGCTCATTTCTACTCATGTCTGTGCTCATTTCTGCTCATTTCTGCTCATTTCTACTCATGTCTGTGCTCATTTCTGCTCATTTCTGCTCATTTCTGCTCATTTCTGCTCATTTCTGCTCATTTCTGCTCATTTCTGCTCATTTCTGCTCATTTCACCCGAATGAGGACAGAAAACAGGACATTTATATATTGCCCAATTTTAAACATGTCTTCCCATTTGGAGATCGACACTCCACGAGTAAACATCATGAATACTTTTTCTGGGCTAAAACGCTATGCTTGTCATCGCTGCAGCAAAAGCTATAGTCGGCGATATAACCTTCGAAGACATGAAGAAAATGCACACGTTGCGGGTGAATCGAAAATGGACGACATTGACGATGATCGTAACATAAGAACATTTCGATCAGCCAATTCTAACGTAGAAGATTATGAACCGGGATTTAAAAGGCGTAGATGTCAGGATTCAGAAACAGACAGCAGCGGAACTGAATCTACAATTGATGGTGACGGGACTGAATCTAAGGATGATGGTGACGATTTGGAGGAGAGTGATGACGAATCAGAGGAAGAAACTGACGATGACTTGTCGGAAGAAGATGGGTCCAGCTCTGAATTGGAAGATAATATCGCTTACCAAGACTGGTTGAAAGAGGCCAAAGAGGCAACCAAAGATATGTGGAATGAGAAACACGAGAAGTACATCGACAATGGTATGGACGAAGATGAAGCCGAAGACAAAGCCAATAGGAAAACCTGCTGGGCAGTCAAGAGAATCTTCTTTGACAACTACAAGGATTTCCTGTCAAGTTACTTGCATCTTGAAGAAAATGAAACCCACCAAGTTATTCTCGCAGATCTCAAAGAAAAACTAGATAAAGGCATGGAAGTTGACAAGGCCCTGGACAGGGTAATGGTTAAACACCATGCCGAATTTCTCGGCTTGTTCCAACATGATGAAAGCGGAAGAAAAAGTTAGAGATGGTAAGGATTAGAGAATCCTATTTCTTTATGAGAGCAAAATGAGCAGGTCGATGAGCAAAATGAGCAGGAAATGAGCAAGATGAGCAAAATGAGCAGGAAATGAGCAGGAAATGAGCAAAATGAGTACGTGAATGAGCAAAATGAGCAAGTGAATGAGCAAAATGAGCAGGTGGACCAGTACAATGAGCAGGTCGATGAGCAACATGAGCAGGTGGATGAGTACAATGAGCAGGTCCCGATTCCTGTTTGATGTTTTTAGATGGATGCACAGATGACGATGAGTACGTTGCCGACTGCAAGCAGTCAAGTCTCTTGAAGACTTCCACGACCGCGCTCAAATACGTCAATCGGACAATATACCTTCATTAGAATTACCGACACTGTTCGTGGCCGGCATTGAACCGACATCAATAACATTCAGCCTTCTAGATTCCCTCTTTGTTCTGTCCGATAGACACTCACAGATCCCTCTTTGTCCTGCCCGAGAGAGATTTGCGGGCCGCGCATTACCCCTCGTCGTTCTGTCCAATAGAGGCGTGTAGGTCCCTGATTATCCCCCTCTTTGTTTGGTTCGATAGAGACGTGCAGGTCGCTCATTACCCCCTCATCGTTCTTTCCAATAGAGACGCGCAGGTCCCTGATTAACCCCTCTTTGTTTTGTTCGATCGAGACTAATGTCCCCTTGACTCGGACTTGTAGTAACAACTCACCTAGCACCGATTCAACGTGCCCTGTCACCCTCGCAGACGATCATTACGCGTTCCATCTTCGGACTGAACACAACTGCACCGGCTTCACTTTTTGCTTTGTCATCAAGTTAGTATCAATACACATTGATTTGTTGTTTTGTTTTTGTTTTTTACTTAGTAGTCTAATTTAAATGTACATTTGATAACGACTACCATTAGATAGATACTGCCACTGGTAGCTTTTTTGTTTGTTTATTAGTTAAACTGAACCATACAAACGTATGTAACGTAATGTTGAAAACTGCATTTTCATACTTATATCCAAAAAGAAAGAAAGAAAGTGGCTTATGACGGCAGAACAACCACCTACCTTGATTTGTAAAGATTTGTGAAGTATGAAAGAGTTCAATAAAATCATTCAAACCGTATATCGCCCGTTGACCACATAAGGAATGTTCTGGTGAGTTCCGGTTGGTTTTAGGCACCCGTTTCGACCGTTATTTAACCCAACTCCCTTGTCGCAATTCGTAGCTGTTGTTTGACTTTTTTGTTCCTTTGTCTGTTTGGGTGTGGTTTGTTTGTTTGTTTGTTTGTTTGTTTGTTAGAAAACGCTGGGGGAAAAAAAAATTAAAAAATAAAATTAAAAAAAATTAATAATAATAATAATTTTAAAAAGGCAACAATGCAATACAAAATAGCCGTAGGCCTATGCGTCCACCATTACCGCACCACGTACATCACCACCCGCACATCCGCACCACCCGCACCAACCGCACCACCCGCACATCCGCACCACCCGCATCACCCGCACCACCCGCACCACCTGCACCACCTGCACCACCTGCACCACCTGCACATTTTTGCACCACCAAAAGGGGTGCACATCGGTCACAACATACTACTCTCAGTCAGACGAAGTCTGCAGTAATACTCGGTGAGATCTTGACTGAGCATGACTTGGTCAACTTGGGGGGGGGGGCGGGGTTGGACAAAAGTTCAAACCCTTGGAAAGTAAGTATGCTCTGCGTCAGTTAGAGAAGAAGAGGAAAGGTTGACAACAGTGTCAGTTGGTGGTAAAGGTGTAGACTGGGGACTGCGTCTGAAGCGGTTGTGTCTGCGTTGTTTGGCAACAAGGCCACCAATCGTCTTGTTTCTCCTGTCGGTGAGAACAGAATTGAGGTTAGAGAGACCTTTCTCAATCTCATCACTGAGATCCCTGTACTGGTTTTCAGAACAGCTGGAGCGGAATTTTGGAGTCCAGATTTAATAGCAATGTCCTGGTGGACAGCCTGAAGAGGTATTTTCACATTGCTCAGAGAGGACCTTAATGAGCTGAATGGAAGCACTATATAGAATTTGGTTCCATTTTTTCTGTAGGTTGGGGGAGAGTTTGATAGCTACTTACATTTGATATTCACATACTTAGTAGAGTAAAAATTGTTCTTAATTGTTTACATTATAAGGTTGAGGATCCGTCCACAGCAGCAGTCCATGTTCAAGCCAGTTTTCAGCCAAGATATCTTGATCGTAAAGCAAAGAGTTCTGTAAGCATTTCATTGTACAAGGTGTTTTTATTGCAGTCGGAATTCAGTGATATTTTCTATTTGCTCTTCATCTGTGATTGCTCACATTTTTTTCATGTAAGTGAACTGCCACCTCTATTTCTTGTATTTCTCCCATGTTTTCGGAGTGTTTGAAGCCGAACTTGTCCATTTATTATGTATAAGTCATTCTCCATAATTATGTACTTATAAGTTTTCTTGTATTTACAGTTTTATCGAATGATGACGAGGGTAGCAATAAATTGCAAGTTATTATATCCTGTGAGTCTCACGGTTAACTTGTTGGAAAGAGGGTGCTCTGGCACCCTCGGTCCTTCATACTACTCCTTGCCCTTCCCTTTGATCTCACCCTACCAGCTTTACTCTTTGTCCTGTTTCTCATCCATGTTCTTTTCACTCTTCCCCCTTCCTTCGTGTACATTTATCTGTTTTGTCCTTGTCACTCATCTGCCTTTGAGAAAGGTCCTGCTAGGATCGAAACGTCAGGCCCACTAAATTTTGAAGTTTCTACTTTGTGGAGAAGGGATTCAGCCTCTTTGAATGTGTCAGTCACTGTCAGCTATATAGTCGGCAGAGATGTGCGGCCACGTAGGGGGTGAAGATGGTCGACGACCCTACACTGGGTGCCAGGATATCAGGATCGTCTGTTCCAAACACTTGGCGGTGTTCTTGAATGCATGATGAGGCGATAGGGGCCTACATAATTATTATAGGCCTAGTCGCAAAGGTCTTGATTAGTATTCAGCTATGACAATGAAGGGAGACTACGACAAATTAGCTGACCAAAAAGCATTGTTTTTCTTGGACTGTACTTTCATATCCAGTTAAAGCCCCTACACATCATTGGTCGAGGTCAAAGAATAGCATCCATACGTTGTCTGATCCAACATAATTTATGCATAATAGCTCACACCTGTGACAATTTCAGCTCAATCCGCCAACCGATTCTCGAGAAAATCGTGAAAATCGCTTCATTTGTTTCGTGAAAATGTAGCATTCAACGCCGTACTGTTCCGAAAAAATAGTTTAGATCTCGACGGTAAGACATAAACGATTTCTTTTACTCTTTTCTCCCAAAATACAACATTTTATGCAAAATAATTATTTCAGTTCGAGGTTTTCACTATAACCATCTTCAAACTGTGTAAGTTTTTATGTAAGTCTTTAAACATTATTTTCTGTTTTTCGATCTTACCAATGTTGTGTAGGCTTTAAACAAAGGAGTACTTTTAGAGAAACTTTCAAGTTAGCGGTGTCACAGTTTGCCCAGACAAACTATGGCGCGGAATGATAGGTAGCCGTACCCCACACGGTAATAATTTCAAAGGCCCCCCCCCAAAAAAAAAGAAGAAAAAAAAAGAAGAAACGATGAGTTTTCTGGCTAAATTATAAACAATTATTTAATTCACTTACCTCTGACCAGCTCCTTAATCACACTCAAACTGGTGATAGAAAAAAAACACCAAGCCCAGAAAAAATTACCAAAATAACAACACTCCTGTCAGCTTTCTCTGAAAGGTTTTTGGTCTAGCTACACGCAAGGAAAAAAACACACAATAGAAAACCCTACTGGATCTCGTTCACCAATGCAATGCAAGGTGGGTTTTCTAACCCCCTTGATATTCTACCTCGAAAGTGAAACAAATATTAACCCTGTATCAAAATTAACAGACAGTAATTGCAAATTACGCACAACAATACACCCTCCAGAAAAAACCCAACAATCCCAAAACAATCAAACCCAAGTTTCCTCGCCCACTATAATTTATCCGAAATTAAACAAATGATTGAATATCTGAAATATAGGGCAACCACGCCCCAAACACTCGAACTTTTTTAAACGTTTTTTTTTTCGTTCCTTATTTTATCTCGGGTGATGGCCACCCTTATATAATATTAGAACCGTCGAAGAAGACCGGCTGAGAGCGGGACTTCCGCCGACTTCTGCGACGGGCCACCTTCACGTCAGGAACCGCCTTCCGATACGTCCGTGACGGTCACACTCAAGGGACAACAGATAACTGCTCCCCGACAACTCCCGCGACGGTTCCATCCGGTGGGGAAAGCTACCCTCACTCGTCCTCAAAGGAGGTTCAGCCAGTCGTTGTCCTCAGGTCCAGTAAGCCTCGATAACTCGGAACAAAAATCGGGAACACGGAACAAGGGCTGTGTGTGTTATATACAAAAGGGGGTTGGCCCAAAAAATACCAAATAATGCCTGACAACAAATTTTACTTTTTATGCATTTCACACAGTCAAAGTCTGCTACAATATTTATGGCAAACTGCCATAATTTCACTGCTCCACCATATTCCGGTGTCCCGAACGACACAAAAGTATTAATGTTACAGGGAGTTTTCAATCTCAATTAGTCTTTGTTCTGCGGTCTTACATTTTTTACGAGATTACATTAAAACTTTCGA
This sequence comes from Luidia sarsii, assembly GCA_949987565.1. Lineage (NCBI taxonomy): Eukaryota > Metazoa > Echinodermata > Asteroidea > Paxillosida > Luidiidae > Luidia > Luidia sarsii. The sequence goes on from OX465121.1 coordinate 3,317,336, forward strand.
ATTTCTTGTCCAAAAGATGCGTGTGTCGCCGATCTAGCCGCTCCAGGTCTGCCCAACCAATTCTGCCTCAAGCAGTCTGAGAATCTGCTTCCTTGCGGCGAAGAAATGTGGCAGCAGAATGCAAAATAGCACGCGGCTCTGGTGACGCGGCAACCCAGCTCCTCTCACAAGGCTTCTCCTCTTGCTCTCTCTCTCTCTCAGAAGGAAAATGGCGTCTACCCCGACACACCCTGTATCTCACTCTTATACTCCCTGACTTTCTATTTTCATGCAAAGTAGCCCCACCCTAAAACTTATATACACTTCCCTGATCCCGGAGAACACAACACAAGAGTTAACATCTTGTGGAATTTTCAGTGCTAGGAGTGGGTGTATTCATAAACAAATTCGATCTTTCCAAAAGAAATTCCACGGCCTTGGGTTGCAATCTGAAAAGGAAAAGGTAGGCCTAACTACTGAATATTCATGCGTCAATCCTGCGCCCTGAAATAAAACACAAAGAGTTGAGCCCAAACAATTTGCGCGGTTTAAACCTATACACCAAATCATCATAATTACAAATTAAGAATTCTGACAAGCGGAAGCAGCCAAGTGTTTCCAGAGTAGGTGAGCTCCATGCCTAACCCAAGGCCAATAATGATTATTATTCCTCACTATTGAGGGCGGGCTTCTTAATGACCCGTTGACCCCGTGGCGATGACGTCATCGGAACTATTTATTTGGGAGGAGGAGGTACTGCTGTGCATGTGAAGGGAACGTGTTTGCATGTTTTCAATTTTGGAAATGTTGCTTGGGGTGAATGAAATGGGTCGAGTTTAATAATAATATGATTCGAGTCAAGGGATTAAAACTTTACTTAAGGCTGTGTGCTTGAGGAAACAGTCTCTGTCGACATGTCTTCTGTTCCTGAAAAGAAACGAGCGTGAGTATGACAATGACATCTAACAGTAACATTACAACACCACTTACTAAAACTAAAAGCAGTAACACAGTAACAAGTAACACCAACAACTTCAACAAAGTACAGTCTACAGAGTACAGTAACAACATTCAACAGTGTAACTCTAGTAATTTCACTACTTTGAAAACAGCCACTGAGTGTTCCAAAACTAACTTAAGTCAAGTCAATCAACCAGATCAATGACAAACAAACTGACTCTAGTGACTGGGAACTTTTTTGAGCAAATTGAAAAAGTCTACAGAGTACAAACTACAAAGATTGAAAGATCGCAGTGGCTATTGTTATGGCAGCCGTAACTATTGTTACGGCAGCCGTAACGCAATTTCCATTTTCTATAGTTACGGTACTGCAACTGCGCAAGCGCGAGGACATTGTTGCAGGGGGTAAATCCCACATGCGCAGGCAGCGTCGTCTCAAGCTCAGTACAGGCAAGAAACATGGGAAATTCTCCAGGTAATTTTCGGAATGGGAAAACGCGTCTTTTACAATCATGTACCTTAGAAACTCTCACACGGTGAGATCGGCCGAAAAACGGGTCCCTAACAAACTATGATGTCGACTTCGCGTACGTGCATGTGGCGGCAGAAAGTAAGAGAAAGTCATTCGATTTTAGGGAGGTTTAAAAGACCACTATACAAATTATAAAACTATTATACCTAAAAATCAACGCTGTAATTTTCTTTAATCAAACACATAATGACGAATGTATCATGCAAATGCAACAAATCAAGATCAAGCACGCCGGCCGGATGGCAGAGTCGCCAGCTACTGTAGCTTCACTGCAATGGTTCAATCGGCTATCATTGCATCGCATCGCGCTTCCAAAGTCAGTGTACATGTCACTGCCGGCGGGCCAGAAGCACTTGCTTCGTGGTTCGATCTGGCATGTGTCCTCGCGCTTTGCGCAGTTGCAGTGCCGTTACTATAGAAAATGGAAAATGCGTTACGACTGCCGTAACAATAGCCACTGCGTTGAAATATAACTTTGACTGGGTCATGATTTGAACCCGAGAGCTCTGGTTTTGTGTAATACATCAGAGCTATCCAGCCCTTAGATTAGTCCGAGTAACTTGAACCCTTACAATCACCCTTTTTTTTAATTTTGAGGTCAGGCGATAGTAGGGTGCAAGTTTCTCAGTAAGGAAACACGTGGGAACAACGATGTGTTCGACTCCATGACTACCCCCGACAGAAACCTCCAGATTTTACCCCGAAAACACCAGTGAAACCGTCCCAAGCACCCATCTTTGGATTAAGTTAAAATCACCGATTTCTGGTCATTTGTTTTACTCATGTTTGGGGAAAAAGGAGAAATTTCCCCTCAGGTGATCGAGAAGATTCTCTCCCGTCCGACGAGTCAAAATGCGGCGGCCATCTTTTAACTGCACACGCAACCGTTACACGCAAATCGATGACGTTTTGACAGGTCCATGTGCGCAGTGGGTCTGTGTGAGTATGTGCGCGCATACACGCGTTGGTCCCTATGGTCGCGCAAAACGTCATAAATTTGCGTGTATACCGTTTCAATTTGAAATCAAAGATGGCCGCTGCATTTTGGTTGTCGGACGGGAGAGAATCTTCTCGATCACCTGAGGGGAAATTTCTCCTTTTTCCCCAAACATGAGTTGTATAACATTTTTCTCTGGGTTTCATTCCCCTTTAAGACCTAAGTGGTAGTCAAGTAGTCTTTGTTGGGATGGGAGTGCCAGTCAAATTATCATTACATTAGAAGACGGAATACCCTGATATTTCAGACGTGTTTCCTAGATACAGTACAGAGGATTATTGAGCACACATGTATACTTTCCAAGTTACTCAACTACGGTATCTGGAAAACACATTTATCCAAAATATCAGGTTATTCCGTCTTTCCGTGATATTTTATCTCGGAAAGCATGAATGCTCACTTTAAGCTTCTATTTAATCAAGGACTACGTGAATGTACAGAACGAATGAACGATTGCTGAATAGTACGTGCTTTGTATCAGTATAATTATGGAATGCTTCTAAAGCCTTTCCACCTGTCCATGCAGCACTAGGTGACCCCAATCATTGTTCACATTCATAGAGTGCCAATAGTAGTCAGCACAACTCCATGGAACTCCCAATAGACTGCATTTTTACTTTCTGACTTTCCTCCCCCCCCCCCAGCGACATCAAAGTGGTCATAATTGGAGATGCTTTTGTTGGCAAAACAACCTTCATTCGAAGGTACATGGAAAGGACTTTCTCTGAGAATGTTGGGGTAAGTGCACAGCCTCAGTCATCACATCCTTGAACATGTTGAACATGTGTCATTCCATGTCAATTCAACAGGCATTTTTACCTGACCATCACGGATTGACCATCACGCTATGTTAACATTTAAAATTCTTACATTGTCAGCTTTGAATGAAATAAAAATAAATATTTTTGAAAAATACATTTTTTTTTTCAATCACGGTCAAAGGTCATATCTGTACGTAATTTTTTTTAACCTGATAACCTGGGGTAAGTGTAGAAATGTTGTCTAACATTATGAAAATAAGGCTCTTTCAAAAGCTTTCAAATGATGTAAAACTTATTTCTGTAGACTGCTTTCCTTTTTGAGATAGAGCTGTCCAAACATACAGCATGTACATGTACGGGGTAGCTGTTCATGCTACATGTGTTAGTAGTCCAAAGTTTGTTAACCTGTTTCTCAAAACTACGTGATGGGCAATTTACGTGTACACAAAAGTTTGGTTTGGGGGTTTCTCAAGGAGTCCAATCAGCACACCAAGTTATGTTCCAATCTGTGACGGTCAGGTTCAAAAGCGTGTTGAATTAACATGGAATGATCCACGTGAAAAGAATAGAGCAATGAATACAGTACAATCAAATTAAAAAGCCGCTTTTCCACTGGACTAAAATTTACCCGAGATGATGGTTAAATTTCAAATGGTCAAATTTGACCGTCGTTCCCACTTGGACTTTTGAGTCGGTCAATTTAACCGAGAAGATGGTTAAAGTAATCGAGCTGGCAAAAATATATGTACAGACTAGTACGCCAAGTGGCGGTTTACCAAGTGGTGCATTTCCACTGGACTTATCGGCTCGGTTACACTTACCTGGTCACTTTTACTGGGCAGAGGTTGACTGGTAAAAGTAACCAAGAGGAAATGTTACTGGGCGGTTTCCACTGGACTTGAAATAAGTAACCATTGTCTCGGTTACTTTGACCCAAAAAAGTCCAGTGGAAACGCGGCTTTAGAGGGTTTGCCCTTCCCCATGATCTCACCCAGGAACGTCTACCAGCCTTCCTCTTCTATCCTTCTTTTTCCCCCTCCCTAATTGTTTTTATTTTGGCCATTGCTGCCTGCCAAGAAATATATCAGGCTCTCTCCTTTGTTTAGATCTGCAGAGATTGGTTATTAGTCAGCAAGTAGTTTGGAAAATTTTTGTATGACTTTTCAGTTTGTTTGCTTATATATTGACATTCATGATTGAACATTGCTCTTTATATGGAAATGGGTAGGGCAGTAAAGCTCTGCTCTGTCCTCTGTCCCCATTGTGATCTACTTTATTTACAGAAACTGTAGATAGGAGCAGTGCATCCTTGAACTTTAGCACTTTTAATTGGCATTACATTTTAATGTTAAAGCCTTCACAATACCGCAGGTGTTTTGGATGTAAAGTGTTAGTTATAACTTTGAATATGTACTGCATTGCTCAAGCTATTGTTTCCATTTGATTTTCAGACTGTCGGTGCATGTTTTTTCCTCAAGCAGTGGGGCAACTACAACATAGCAATATGGGTGAGTGTGTGTAACTGTGTATGGCATAGACATTTTTTTCTACTTGCATACTTCTTACATGTCTTGCAGACTCCTTACAGATTCCTTACAGACTCGAATACACACTTGCATACTTCTTACAGACTCCTTACAGATTCCTTACAGACTCGAATACATACTTGCATACTTCTTACAGACTCCTTAAAGATTCCTTACAGACTTGAATACATACTTGCATACTTCTTACAGACTCCTTACAGATTCCATACAGACTTGAATACATACTTGCATACTTCTTACAGACTTCTTACAGACTCGAACACATACTTGCATACTTCTTACAGACTCCTTACAGATTCCTTACAGACTTGAATACATACTTGAATACATACTTGCATACTTCTTACAGACTCCTTACAGACTCGAATACATACTTGCATACTTCTTACAGACTCCTTACAGACTCGAATACATACTTGCATACTTCTTTTAGACTCCTTACAGATTCCTTACAGACTTGAATACATACTTACATACTTCTTACAGACTCCTTACAGACTCCTTACAGACTCAAACACATACTTGCATACTTCTTACAGACTCCTTACAGATTCCTTACAGACTTGAATGCATACTTGCATACTTCTTACAGACTCATTACAGATTATAGTTACAGAAATAGTTATTTTATATCCCTGGGGCTGCACTGAAATACTTCTTAAATATTTCTGATATACCCCTGCTGTGAAATATACCTGCGCTCTGAAATACTGTTTGAATACTTTCATGCCTCTGTTTAGGACACTGCAGGGGAGGAACGTTTCTCAGGCCTGAGCTCCTTCTACTGCCGTGATGCCTCAGCCGCCATCGTGGCCTTTGACCTCGACAACCAGCGCTCGTTTGAGCTCCTGTCAGAGCGCTACCTGCCATTACTGGATGCAGCCAAGGAGGACTGTCTCCTGTGTGTGACGGGCATGAAGCTGGACCTAGTCAGCGAGCAGAACAGGGAGATACCAAGACAAGAGGCTGAGAGCTTTGCCATGCAGCTCAACCGTGCCCGCTTCAAGGAAGACACTGGCAAGGGCGTCCAAAAGCCCTACTTTGAGACTAGTTCACTGACTGGACAGAACGTGGACCAGGTCTTTGAGTTCATCTTCTCCACCGTCTTGCCGTCGGGGAGGGTAGCAGGTGGCGTCAGGCAGGAGGGGAGTCGCCAGAGTCAAGGTATCGTGGAGGTGGACTCCAACAATCTGAGGGAGGTCTCCGGCCCCAAAGCCAAAAACTGCTGCAAATGAAATTCCCCGTCCTTGAATATTTCCACTCAATTCCAAAGATTGTTCAGGAACAGGGGAACGGAAGCTATGCACGTATGGATGACTTGCCATTTCTTTCTTAATTGTGAAAAAAGCAATGAGATTTTGTTTACTCCCGGACTCTGGGGCTTGATCTGAAGACCTCCGGCTCAAGTTACCAGCGCTCTAAGAACACATTCATGACCTTCCCTTCCCACTCCTGTTGTTTATGAAGCGGCTGGCCACATTGAATTTGGTGCCACTCTTGACATGTTTCCAGCTTTTTGCGGACTGGAGGAGAGGGTATGCCATAACACTAAGTAGGTGTGTTCCCACTAGCCCGAACAATCATGATCCACTTTTGAGTTTTTGAATCACAATTTTATTATGATTTTTTTCCTGTATGAATGCTAAAATCTGACAAACACTCGTGATTTGAATCACGATCCAAAACGCAGTTCTTTCTGTGTTTTTTTCAGGAAATATTGTTGTTTGCCGGAGTCTGTGTGTGAACGCTTTTGAAAAGAGAAGAGTGATAAGTTACATACATCCCACTGTTCAGTGGTTTGCAGATAAATATTTGGCGTCCCCATAACCAGCTATTTATCTCCATATGGCTGTGCGCGAACTGTACATTGTACAAGCAAACCAAGCACTCGCAGTCCGTAAAGTGGCTCCGGCTAGGTCACATTTCAGGCATGTGCAGTTTTGCCTGTGAAAAAAAAAAAATTTGAATCGCGGTCCATGTTTCAATGATTTTCCTAGTTGGAGCACACCCAATAAAGCCAAGGTTTTGTGAAAATTGCGAAGGCAATTTGTCTGCACTTGGACATGAACCCAAGTCCTTAGGTGGGGGCATTCCCAAAGTGGGGTATGGGTGCCAGCTCGAACCATTTAAACATAAAAACAGAAGACAGACGGAAATACTTTGTGTTGAAATTTTAATTGTATTACCGATAGGTAGGGTAGAATCGGATACAAATCGGCCAAAGTATTTCACTGAAAGCGTGTCACATTAATAGAATTTACAAATCCAAACAATGCAAGCAAAATGAAATTAATATGATCCAGCCACTGATGAAGAATGTTTGTATAGAATTACATAGAAATGGAGTCACTGCAGCATCCCTATGAGAAAGGTCCTGCCAAAAACAACTCCTCAGACTCCTACTTTTTGTGGTGACATTTTGTGTAAACAAGGTGAAATCAAATGGCTCTGTTTTGGGCATAGTAAACCAAAAAAACATACGCATGTATCTCCAACTCTCGTCCATTTTGCTTATGATTCTGTTGTCTTTCTTTGGTCTGTTCTTATATTTTGAGAGGACAATAGGGTCGTTCCCACTACGAAAATGAATGCGATTTGAATCTCGATTAAAAAACCGTGGGCTTTTTGTCATGTCCACTGTCCTCACAGGCCAAAAAATCACGAACCGATTACGGTTACCAGTTGTGGTCAAATGGTGGGCGTGTCCTTGAGGGTGGCCCACGCAGGGAGACATACATGTATAAACAAGCATGGCACTTCCTGTCAATCAGAGCATGAGCAGTGCATTGTGGGATTAGAAAAAAAAACCTGGTGCGGTTGAATGGAGCGTTCCCACACACAGACACACCGTGTCGCAAATAAACGCGATTATTTAAAAAGTCCCACTAATAATCACATTTGTTGTGTCCACACACGCAAACAAAGTGAATCGCGATTCAAATCGCGATCCAAATAATCACGTTTATTTGGTGTAGTGGAAGCAGCCCTATAGATGCATTGTTTATTTATTAAAACGGAAATGAGATTGTTTACCAAGATGTTCATTTCTAAGCTGACCATTGAACAGGACCCAATATTCTCAGAGCCACTTAGGCATGGAAATCTGCTGACAGGACTGAGCTGGAAAAGTCCTTGTGTAGACAGGATTGTAAACTGCATTTTGACTTGTATTCTGCTATAGTCTTTACTTAGAATGAAACAGTAGTGAAGTTTGGGTTAGCAAGGTGATCCTGAGAATCGTGACCTTTTGTGCTTCAGCAAATGTGGGTGCTCAAGTGGCACTATGAAATAGACCGATTGCACGACCAATGCCATCACGTGACTTATAATGTATAGTGGGTATTTTTGCATCTCATTTGGTGCAGAACAGGAGTTGAAACGATCAAAGAAGACTATCATATTCTCTACATTTCTATTTGTACATTTCCATCGCTGCTCTGTGCCAAATGAGATGAAAAAAACCCCATTATAAGTCACGTGATGGCATGTAAACAAACATTGTTCCTGCAATCGGTCTATTAGCCCCAGGAGTGCCACGATGTACAAACTTAATTATTTCAAAGCTAAATATCCTTCAAAGTCACACTTGACAGCATTGTAATTTCTACACGAATTATGTTTTCATTTTAACTAATTTATATGAATTTTTTTTATGAAGCTTGAAGATTCTATATAAATTATGTAAATTAATCTTAAATATTTAGGGGGGACATTGTCCAGATATATACCCTTGTTTTAATTGTGGCATACTCCACACTATGCCATGTCTGCAAAGATTTGTACAGCAATTAGTGGCAAAATCATGCGGAATGTACCCGTGTGGAAGATACATAAGACTCCTATGAATCCATTGAAGTAGTCAATATGGTCGACAGCCACAGACATTATCATGTTGGATGTAAAGCGATGAAATTTTATCTGAATTCCATCGTACATGTACATTAAAGGTATTCTGAATGACGCCAAATAGAGTTCTCATGTGAAGTGAAAGAGGCAATGTATTACGATTAATGTAGTGTATTGGTGAAGTACGGTATACGAACAACTCACCACATCTCATGGGCTTACTGATTGCTGATTGCAATGTGCATGGAAATAAGTTTACGACTCAGTGAAGTGTTATAGTGCATGAGGTATGCACGGACCACAGACATGCAGTAATTGGCATGTATGTAATTTTATGCAAATGATTTTTTAAAGATTAATAAATTCAGATCGGTGACTTCTTAACGTTAATGTCACAAACAGTTCCCATGTCTGCACCGGCACTCAGATTGATAGTCCAATAGCATTTTAGTGTGGTCACTCATACATGTACATGTACATTGTACATGTACATGTATGTTCATCATATACGAATGGAAATTAATTTTCCTTTATTGTGTTCTTCTTGAATGCCAAAGTTGTACATAGAGAAAACGGCATTCCCTTTCATGATTGATATTGAATCCGTTTACACGAATCCTGTAAAAAAAATCCAGTCTAAGGATCCCTAACAAAATCAGTCATCTGACAGTGTGTGAAAAAAGTGAAGGTTTTTGAGTCCCTTTAGGGCCTATGGACTTCATTATTGTTCGTTTCTGTATTCCGTAAAAATCGATAACAATTCCTTGCATTTTTTTTTCTTTCATTCTTTTTCAGTGTATTCATTTGTCATTTTATAAGTCATTCCTAAGTTTGAACCATACCCTTTTCTCCAAAAGTCTGATGAAGCAGATGTTGTTAGGCAAGCTTATGCACTCTTCCCAACTACAATACTGACATGACTGAGGTGGTTACTTAGATGAAATGGAATGGACCAAATAAATATATGTAGCAGGGAAACAAAACCGGGTATTTTTCAACAAAGTGATACAATATAAAGTAAACTGCTGACGTACATGTACCTCAGTGAGCTAAATACAATTCTCTTTCATTTGAGGAGTGCTGACGGAAATTGTTTACTTTGATAAATGGAAACGGAGCTGTCACCCTCTGGATTTCAGTACGATTGACAATCCTAAAACGTTATGCGAATGTAATAAAATCTGCACCAAAGCAAGCACAATGAAATTGATGAATGTGGAGATTAAAACTTGTGGAAATCGTCACGAAATGAAAATCATTGGTGAGGAAAATGAATAAAACGATGAAACTGAGTTTCTTCGATGTTTGTTGGTTGTATTTTAGCGATTTTTACGTGAATGTTGGCTACGTCGATCTTGAAAGATCGCGGGACCCTATTATTATATGCACGATTGACAGGCTCTGTTGTAGTTGTAGTTGCTTGTACTTTGTAGTTACCGGCCGACTCGGTCCGCGGCCGACTCGGTCCGCGGCCGACTCGGTCCGCGGCCGACTCGGTCCGCGGCCGACTCGGTCCGCGGCCGACTCGGTCCGCGGCCGACTCGGTCCGCGGCCGACTCGGTCCGCGGCCGACTCGGTCCGCGGCCGACTCGCTATTCTACCGGTCCCTTACTCTGATAAGTAAAGATTCACGCAAGAGCTTATGTATAAACATCAAAAGGTAAGACCTCTGACATAATGCAAATTGGCCAATCAGAGTATGAAAAGGACCGGCAGAATTACATGGTAGGTCTATAGAGATCTAGGCCATGACTACTGTGATGCCTACATTAAACTATTTCCCTCATGAAACTCAGATTGTGAATATGGTTTAAACATTGCACACGGGATGATAAGTAACTGAACAGTTAAAAATGATCCTCTTCTGGAAAATAAGTTGGCTGATAGCAACGAATATCAGAATGCAAGTCAAGCAAACATTATTATCAAAATGCATTAGGCATATGTGTTACGTTAATTAATACTATAGACAGGGGAGCAGGCTTAAATTTAAATCAGGAAATCGAAGTAGGGTGGACCGTGTTCAATCATTGGAAAGTCAACTTTTTGTATCAAGCGAACTCTTGCTTTGGTTTTTTAATCTGAGTGACCACTGAAACAAAACGGAGCGGCTGTATTATTTAGTATTAATTTTGTGGCCAACTCGGTCCGTGGCCAACTCGCTTTGAGTTGGTTAGGCCTCTTGTCAAAAAGATCATCGGTTGGGTATCAGATGATTTGACCCGTCCGATGTCGTTTCCACCGGATAGCCATCGTGAATTGTTCACCACAGAGTCCAGTACAATCGGCTTTCTACCGGGGAAATTTCATCGGTCGGATGAATTTAACCGGTACTCAACCGATGATCTTTTTGACAAGAGACCTTAGTAAAAAGACTTATAGAGCTCTATGCAGAAAGCTATTTTGCCGGAACTTTGCATTTCTCGTCTCCGTAAGACGACGTCACATTTTTGCCTAAATTTGTTTGCTGCCCTCATTGGCGGATTTTGATAAATTTTCGCGAAGAGCCCCGGCGGAGGGTGAAAATAGCGCTACGAAAACACCGTTTTTTGTTTACTAGTTTTAGGACATAGAAGAGAGGTTTATCCAACAATTTGTAAATCAGACAGTTGAAAACTATCATTTAACGTGAAATTATTTTTTGCACTTCGTATCCTCTTTAAATGCCCAAACAATGCCCAAGTATAGACTAATAATGATACTACTACTACTATTACTACTACTACTACTACTACTACTACTACTACTGCTGCTGCTGCTGCTGCTGCTATTGCTGCTGCTACTGCTGCTGCTGCTGCTGCTGCTGCTGCTGCTACTGCTACTGCTACTGCTACTGCTACTGCTACTGCTACTGCTACCGCTACCGCTACTGCTACTGCTACTGCTACTGCTACTGCTACTGCTACTGCTACTGCTACTGCTACTGCTACCGCTACCGCTACTGCTACTGCTACTGCTACTGCTACTGCTACTGCTACTGCTACTGCTACTGATACTGATACTGCTACTGCTACTGCTACTGCTACTGCTACTGCTACTGCTACTGCTACTATATATTCGTAATAGAGTCTTACGTATAACCTCAAAGCGCTTTACAAACACAATCACAAACGAAAGTGATGAACAAATATTAAAAATAAACTACAATCCCCAAACCCAAGCATACATATTAATTCAGCGAAGAGGACAAGTGCAATATGCTAAAAGACCTTTGGGGGAATACCAGGCAGGCCGTGGCGAATCCCGCGGACTGTACCAGTGCAAGGTCAGGCTTCTACAGCGTGTGTGCATGCATGTGCGCGTTTGGGGCCAAAGGTTTTCATCATGAATGATCATTGAAAATATGCGTCGGAAGTAATTTTTCAAAAAAAAAAAAATGCATTTGGAATGCCGTGCGTGGATCATTTTCTGTGTCGGCTTAAAATTACGATGTTCCGCTGTTTGACCGTGTTATTGTCAGTGACTTCGGTTGTGGCGCACGGTCAAAAAACTGCTCTACTGTACGGATCTTGTCACTTGTCAGTCATTTTCCCTCCGTAATAATTACTATTTATCTCATCACACAGATTTCCAAACAACAATGGCACTTAATTCTTGTAATCGAATAACGCGCGTATCTTTACATGATGTGTAGTTGGATTTTCCTGCCGGGTTTTACTTCCTGTTGTTAAAAATCACGTCTCAAGGGTTGTGACTGGACGTCAGAACACAAGAGGGCGCTCGTTGTCGATTTTTTTAGCGCACGGACAATATTTCGTTCAGAAAATAAGCAACAAAAAGTCACTTAAAAATACATAATCGCTAAAATTGGTCAGGTAAAAACGATGTTATTTGATTTCTTGTAGTATTCTGTATACGAATCACCTTTGTGGTAAAGACATAGAGCTCTATAAATAAACTAGAGTGCGCACTCATCGCGTGACGTGTGCCGACAAGGGGACTGCGACGCCATTACCATTACCAAAGATAGAGGGCAAATGCATGGAGCTCTGTCGCGCAAACCAGACGCGTCGCGACGCTTCGAAGACTACATACGTACGTACATACGTTCACGTACATACTGCATACGTTCACGCACACACAAACACCCCACACACACATGTGCATGTAAATATGAACGTATACAATTATACCATACATCGGTGGTGTGGAATGGAACACAGGCATTGTACACCTGTACATATGTACAGGTGTACATGTACATGCCGTTCTTATGCCTTTACGTGTACATTTTCCTTGTTCGCATACTGTACACAATGTACTTTACGTGCAAGTTTGCAATAATATTTTTTTAATTGAATGTACATACACGTGTACATTTTTTGATGTGAATATTGCTATGGTCATACTTTACATACTGTATTACATACATATACCGGTACATAATTATGTGCGTACTATTTCTGTAGCTGAAAAGATCATTCAGCTCTTTATTTTATGGATTTTAGTATACTGCGCACAATATACGTTTGGAAGTCTACACTTAACAATATACAACAATATACCGTATACATGTACATAGTGCAATCTTTGCAACAAATTATCAGGGTTTGATTATTCACAGGAGAGCAGAGTTCATGCCCATGCCAGTCAGAGCTACTGTACAAGGTAAAGATTACTGTACATGTGTAGGGCCCCCCGGGGAAGGCCCCTCAGTGGAAAAGTAACACCCCCTTAATTTTTTGGTATTGGCCAAGGACAAGGGAGAGTGCTTGTGAGTGTGCCCAGACACTTCTGTACTGTATGGCAAAGTGATTGCACTCACTCATCACTGCGCTCTTCATTGTCTTTGCCCATTACAGTTTTAACCCAAGCCCTCTCGGGCCGGGGTTTACATTTGGCGACCCTGCCAGGATAGGTGTGTCTGGTGGACCCTGATAGCCCGCTAGATGACGCTAGATGACCAGAACCTGGAATTCAGCCAAGCCTGATCAGATAGCGACGTACGTGATCATCCCCAGCCAGCTGACGGTTCCCGTGAGAATGGTCTCCCTTGACGACCTCCACTGCGAGCTTCATGCCTTGCTACAGTCAGCTACCCGCGAGGCACTGCTGAAGGTGTGCACTGAGGTCGGCATCGAAGGCCACCCGAGCTCTTCTCCGACAGATACGGAGATACCTCGGAAGCGACGAATTAGAAGGACGGGAGGATGAGGGTTTTTCAGTTGTTGAGAAACTGCTGAATATTCTCAAGACTCCTCCTTCCCCTGAGCCGCCAGGAACCATCAGCCCGGCACATACAGCAGCCCACATGCACTGCCCCCCCACATGATCTGCCGACTGGGACCATGTTCCGTCGGGAGTTCCGCGTCTTCGGACAGATTGGTGATGCGACTCAGAAGGACAGGATCTCTTTCCTCTCCCTGATGCACCAGATTGAAACCGGGCTAGCGAAGGGATATGGAGAGAGGGATGTGGTCGATGAGGCCATCGTCAGGGTCATCAACCCCGCCTCGCGTCTCCGCAGCTACCTGGAAGGGAAGTCTGCCCTCACCCTTGCAGACCTCCGACGGGTCTTGCGGTCGCACTACAAGGAGAGCGGTGCGACTGACCTGTACTACCAGTTGTCGAGGGCCCGGCAGGAGGCAAAGGAGAGTCCACAGGAATTCCTCGTCCGGGCTATGGATCTTCAGCAGAAGGTCCTCTTCATCTCCAAAGAGGCGACGACCGGCCCGAGGTATGAGACTGAGCAGGTGCGAGCCATGTTTCTCCACACACTGCAGACAGGCTTCTGCAGCGAGGGAGTGCGGACGGAGATGCGGCCCTACCTGCAGAACCCCGAGGTCAGTGATGAGGAGCTCCTGGAAAGGCTTAACACAGCTACAAGCCAGGAGGAGGAGCGACAACAGAAGATGGGCACACTCAAGCCCACTGCTATCAGCACCATCACTCAGCAGGCCACGGACGCAGAGTCGACCAAGGTCCCGAAGTCCAACCCCTTAATGGAGGATCTGAAGGACTTGAAGCTACAAGTTGCTGCCATAGCTCAAGCCCTGCAGTCAAGTAGCCATGGGTCTGATCAGCAGGATTCAAGAATGACCCGCTCCTGTGGCCCACCCAGAAAGTGGGGCTGCCATCGTTGCCAGTCGCAGGGTGTTGGCGACCAGTGCCGACACTGCTTCAAGTGTGGAGCATCTGACCACTATACATGCGATACTGCAGTCGTCTAGCGGGAAACGGCCAAGGGTTGCCGCCAAGGGGCGAGCAGTAACCCCCACGACACAGAGTCCCAGCAGCAGAACGACACCCCAACGAGAGAGCGGACAGGAGCAACATGACCTGTGCAAGTCTGTGCTCATCTCACACCCAGACAGCATCAGCGAGTGAGCCGACTCATCGGCAACAGGTGTATGGTGCATTGCTCCATAGATGGGCAGAAGACGAGGGCCCTTTGGGATACAAAGTCCCAGATATCTCTTCTCCCTCGCTGGTGGTTTCAACGACATCTCCCCCACGTTCTTATGCGGCCCCTCGATTAGCTTCTGAGTGACACACCATTAGATGGCAGGGCAGCAAACTCATCCGCCATCCCATTCGATGGCTGGATCGAGGCGAGATTCTCTGTGCCCGGAGATGATGCTAGTACCCATGTTGATCTCGTCAGATGTAGACGAACCCATCATTGGCTACAACGTCATTGAAAAACTGACCAGGGACTGCGAAGGCGATACCCGAAGCATTCTGCATGCAGGGTTTCCCAAGCTGAAATCTTCATCCATCAACGCATTGGTTAATCTCCTTCAAGACGTGAGTCCGGATAACCTTTGCATGATGCGAGTAGAGAAAAAGGGCGTGCACATCCCTAAGGGTACCAGCCGAGCAGTGACCTGTAAAATTAGATTGGGACCCATGAGAGTCGACACCCCTGTCACTATGAACATCTAAACCGTGAAAATATGGTGAAAATGCCATTTAGCCGTGAAAAGAAAATTCACCGTGTTTTCACCCCTATTTCATTGCACACAGTTTTTTCACGGTGTTTTCACCAATGGTCTCCAAGGCCACATTCCTGGTGGTAAATGGCTAGAGGCACTTTACAAGTATCTGGGAGTGACAGTTACAAGGACACCATACAGCACCTCTATGGGGGCTGGTGGATCCTACTGGGATTTAGCCATCCCTCAAGGCTGCAGCTTGCCACCCTAGATATTCAAGGTTTTTTTCACGGTCTTTTTAGTGACCTAAAGTTGTCTTTATCAGGTCAGAGAGGCAATTATTTTCACGGTGAATTCCCTGTAAAATGCACTGTGAAATTACAGTGACTTTTTAGTTTCATGGCAAAATGACATTTTCACCCCTCTTTCACGGCTTAGATGTTCATAGTGTGTACTGTTTGAGCCGAGTGTCCGTTCACGCTTACCAGAAGGTGCAGAGGTGAGTGAATGCTTGCTCACAGTCAAGGCAAACTCCACCCACATTAATTTGCAAGTCACCAACCACTCTGAGAGGGATGTCTTCATCAGAGGCGGTACTGTTCTTGGAGAGCTGCTGCAGGTCAGGTCGGTCCTACCCTAGCTGTGCCGAGGACCCCGGCCAAGCAGATGGAGCCCGACCACAATGGCCGACCAGAGTGAACACCATTTCCTCTCAGCCCCCATCACGACCCACAGAGTGGACGCCACCCGTGGACTTGAGTCAACTGACAAGAGAGCAACGGGGTGCTGCTGAGAAGATGCTCAAAGAGGAGGCAGGAGCATTTTCAAGAGATGACAACGACATGGGATGCATTCGAGATTTGCAGATGATCATCCAGCTCAAGGATGACAAGCCGGTCCAGAAGACCTACATCTCAGTGCCACGCCCCCTCTACAAGGAGGTCAGAGAGTATCTCCACGACCTGATACAGCGAGGATGGGTAGCCAAGTCGGAGTCATCCTATTCCTCCCCAATAGTCTGTGTCAGGAAGAAGGATGACAGTTTACGGCTCTGCATAGACTATAGGGAGTTGAATAGCAAAACGATACCCGACCGGCAACCCATTCCCCGCATCCAGGATGTTCTTGATGGCCTAGGTAGACACTCTTGGTTCTCAACTCTGGACCAGGGCAAAGCCTACCATCAAAGATTCATGTCTGAGGAAAGCACACCCCTCACAGCATTTGTGACCCCCTGGGACTATATGAGTGGCTCCGGATCCCCTTCGGCCTCACTAATGCCCCAGCAGTGTTTCAACGTTGTATGGAGACATGCCTGGAGGAGACATGACTGACGGGTGACATTGCCACCATCTATCTTGACGACATCCTGGTCTATGGCACAACATTCGAGAGCCATCTGGAGAATGTCCGAACTGTGCTCCATCGACTACAGCAGCATGGTGTCAAACTCAAGCCGAGTAAGTGCCACCTTTTTCAGAAGGAGGTCCGTTACCTTGGCCGAGTTGTCTCTGCAGAGGGACATAAGATTGATCCAGCTGATACCAGTGCGGTTCAAGTGCTAAAGGAGAAGACTCCGAAGACAGTCGGTGAAGTGAGGAAACTCCTGGGGTTCCTGGGTTACTACAGGCGGTATATCCAAGATTTTTCCAGAGTAGCGAAACCCCTGTATGACCTCCTCACAATCAGGCCAGCCCCAGAGCATCAACCGAGTCCCAACCAACACTTCAAGCCTAAGACAAAGCCCAACCGATCAGGAGCAGGACAACCCCCTTCGAAACAACCAATAACATGGACTAGTCAACACCAACACATCCTGGAGTTCATCTTGGATTGCCTGACCAATCCTCCTGTGATGGTATTTCCCGACTTCTCGCTTCCCTTCATCCTCCACACCGATGCATCCAGTGAAGGCCTTGGAGCAATACTGTACCAGCGTCAACAAGGGAAGCTGAGACTCATCAGTTATGGCTCGCGGACTCTCTGACCCTCAGAGAAAATTACAATTTGCATGTCTTCATCCGAGGCGGCACTGTTCTTGGAGAGCTGCTGAAGGTCAGGTCGGTCCTACCCTAGCTGTGCCGAGGACCCCTGCCAAGCAGATGGAGCCCGACCACAATGGCCGACCAGAGTGAACACCATTTCCTCTCAGCCCCCATCACGACCCACAGAGTGGACGCCACCCGTGGACTTGAGTCAACTGACAAGAGAGCAACGGGGTGCTGCTGAGAAGATGCTCAAAGAGGAGGCAGTTATGGCTCGCGGACTCTCTGACCCTCAGAGAAAATTACAATTTGCATTCAGGCAAATTAGAGTTTCTAGCCATGAAGTGGGCGATCTGCGAAAAATTCCGCGATTACCTCTACTACGCGAAGTCTTTCACAGTCTACACGGACAATAATCCCCTTACGTACGTGCTCACCTCAGCAAGATTAAATGCAACAGGTTACCGGTGGGTGGCAGAGTTGGCCGACTTCAACTTCGACATAAAGTACAAGCCCGGCAAAGCCAACGCTGATGCAGACACTCTGTCACGGCTGCCTCTCGATTTCGAGAAGTACATTGCTGAGTGCACCCTGGGGACAACACTAGCAGCCATTGATGCCACCGTCAAGGCCATCAAGGCCCAGCAGGCAGGTCTTGCCTGGGTATCAGCCATTACATCACCGCTTCCTCAGAACAGCCCCGAGACAGACCCAGATGTGACCCAGCTGGAGATGGCAAACGCCCAACGTGATGACCCAAGCGTGGGACCTGTCCTGCGGTACGTGATACAGAAGCGACGCCCCCGCAAGCAGGACAGAGCGGGAGAGCACCGGGATGTGACTGCCCTGCTTCATGAATTGGCGAAGCTAACTTTGAGGGATGGAGTCCTCTATCGGAAGCGGGGATCCCACTACCAGCTGATTCTCCCTCAAAGATACCGTCGCCGCATCTATACGGAGCTTCATAACAACATGGGACACATGGGTGCAGATCGGGTGGTCAGCCTTGCCCGTGATCGGTTCTATTGGCCACACATGCAGCGAGACATTGAACATTATGTTACTCAGGAGTGTTCATGCCTCAAGCAGAGACGTCCAAACCAACCCACTGGTGCCCCCATGCAGACCATTACCACTACAAGGCCATTTCAACTGGTGTCCATCGATTTCCTGCATCTGGAGCACAGCAAAGGTGGCTACGAGTACATCTTGGTCGTCATGGACCATTTTACTCGCTTCGCACGAGCTTATGCCACCACAAACAAGGCAGGGAAAACAGCCGCAGACAAAATATTTAATGATTTTGTTCTGAAGTTCGGATTCCCTCGACGACTTCACCACGACCAGGGTCGGGAGTTTGAAAATCACCAAAGTGTGTTGGTGGGATATTCCTCATGTCGCTGTGCCGGTGTGGCGGACTTAGATGTCCGCCGGACTCAGATGTACTAGTCACGGTATATTTAGTCCGGCGGGCCAAAGTGTCCGGCTGACGAATGTGTTTTTATGACCAATTGAGGGCGCTATATGAAGAATATTCCTTTGCGCCGTGGTTTTAATGGTACACATGTATCAACATAATAATATTACGTACATGCTTCTTGCGTGGAGAACACAATGACGCAAGCATATTTTTGAAAAATATATCAACCAAAACAAGTCTTAGATTTTTTTTAAATTAGACCCTTTATAGTAGAGTACGGTTATCCAGAGCTGATATTAAATTAGATACTGGGACTGAGTGGCGGATGGATTTATAAGATTGTAAAATTTACAATCGCAATATGACTAATCGATTAGATTTCTTTTTTTTAAAGGAATACACTTACTACTAATTATTGGCAAGAAAACTTCATTGCGAAAAAAATAATAGCTTCAAAAAGTTGCCCAACTGACGCAGACTTCAAATAACTATTATAGGACGAATCTAGGGAAAATAAAGAGCTTTCTCTGGATGTCGTTCCCAGGATGATTAATTTCCCCGGCCGGCTGCCCACAGATCTAGGTCGACAACTAGACCCCGGTGTGGCGGACTCAGATGTTCGCCGTGCTCAGATGTCCGGGCTACACACACGGACACGTACGTAGGCACGTACTAGTCACGGTATCAAACAGTCCGGCGGGCAAAAGTGTTCGGCTGACGAATGTGTTTTTACGACTAATTGAGGGCGCTATAAAAACAATATTCCTTTGAGTCGCGCTCATAACAATAGTTTTGACAAAAAAATCAACCAAAACAACTTGTAGAATGTATTACTTTATAATGCCCTTTATGTTCCACTGTCATGTCTTCTATACAGTGTACGGTTTTCCGAGCTGATATTAAATTAGACCGGGCCTACTGGAAAGCAGTCCTACATGGGCGTGGCGGGTTGATAACGATGACGACTCGAACTGTATTTCTTGTAAAAAAAATAGATCTAGGGACAAGTAAGCTTATGGGAATAAATAGAAGTTCCGTTAAATGGCAGTAATATGCCTAAGGTAGACGAACATGAAAAAACCCCCACAGTAACATACTACTATCTTATTTGTGACCCGGCACAGCGACATGAGGAATATCCCACCAAAACACTATTCCAGTAAACAACGCCTAAAGTCAAAGTATCTTCTCAATTCGATTAAAAATCAATTTTCTTTTTTCTTTTTCTTTTCGGAATGTTAATGTATTGGAGGACATTTTGATATCATTTGAAATCTAATAGTTCACTCTTTCACATCATTAGAAAATCTCAAAATCTCAAAAGTGGGGGTTATACTTCATTATGATGTGCCGGGTCACATTTGTGATGCCTCAGCCAGGACGTTTTATTTCCACATAATTATTGCCCAATACCATGTGGGCATCCATACCATTGTCTAGCAATCATTTTTATATCCATCTAAACTCCAAAGCCTGACCATCTGGGCACCATGAGCCCAGCAGGCACAATGTCTGGGTGCCGAGATCATAATTCCACAATTTAATTATTAAGTTGGCCACCATAAGCCATGTATCAAAAGCCATGTTTCAAAAGCCTGAACCACACATTAATCCAAGCTTTGAATTTCAAGTACATGTATATGTACAGTACATATACAGTAATATCAAAATGTGCAAATTGAACAGGTTTATACACAGGTATAATACTATACAATAGCATAATCACGTAAGTCTAGAGATAATTAGAGATACATGTATATAGATAAACAGAGATTTATTTCCGTTTGCAAAACAGAACATAACGCCTTTAATAAAATAATTATAAATGGCATAGGGTATGGCTGCACAGTCTTTGATTACATCAATCTTTGATTACATAAAAATGTACTTTATGATGAATAGAATCCACTTCAACATAATCAATGTTCATAAGAAGATGTCACAAGATCACAAGATGGCCATTTTGGACCCCTTTTCCCATTACCAAGATACACGTACATACCAAATGTCAAAGTTTCATGGGATCTAAAAAAAAGGTCGCATTCATAACAATAGTCAATCGGAGCCAAACTTCAGAATTTGAATGTGTAGGTCAATAACTAACTGCCCACCAACTTTCAAGGTAATTGACCAATGGCTAATACATTATGGGTTTTTAAATCTCGCATTTTGATGACCTGCCCTGCCCTGCAGGATTTACCATATCCCCAATAGAAGAAGTGACGGAAAAGCTAAAAAATAAAAATCAGAACAAAAAAATAGCATTTCTTCTTTGCTGAAGCGATGGAAAAGCTAAAAAAAGAAAAGAAAATAGCTTTTCTGCTTCACTTAAAGCCCCTACACAACATTGGTAAAATCGAAAAATAGAAATGTTCACAGATTTACATATGAAACTCATACAGTTTGAAGATGGTTATAGTAGAAATGTCGCACTAAAATATTTCTGCTTAAAAAAAAGGTTGTACAGTGGACTTCGGGAGAAGAGTAAAATAAATCGTTTACGTCTCACCGAGATCTAAACTATTTTCGTAACAGTACAGCGTTGAATGCTGCATTTTCGTGAAACAAATAAAGCGGTTTTTCACGATTTTCTCAAGACTTGGTTGGCGGATTGAGCTGAAATTTTCACAGCTATTTCATGTATATGTTGGATCAGACAACATATGCATGCTATTCTTTGACCTCGACCATTGTTGTGTAGGGGGGCTTTAAGCAGCGGAGAAGCTAATAATACAGTCATGCACTTAACATCACTGATCTGTACCAGTAGCTGTGGAGTGTTTTTCAGAAAGAAATTTCTGTCTCAGGGGCCCTACACATGAGACAGAAATTTGATTCTGACATGCACTTGGAATGGAAGTCCCTTATGTGGCACTGACGAAGCACACCTGGAGGTACACCACCGAGAAGTTGCTTGGCAAACTGTAAATAAATAAAAACAAATGGACAGAACATTTGAACGAACAGTGATTAGAGGAAGAAGATATATTGAACAATATTTTGTTAGGATATATGTGACCCGGCACAACGACATGATGAATATCCCACCAAAACACTTTTTGAGTAAACAACGCCTGAAGTTAAAGTATCTTCACAATTCGTTAACAAATAAATTATCATTTTTTTTGTATTTTCGGAAATTTTTAGTATTAGAGTATAATTATTATATTTTGATATCATTTGAAAGCTAATGGTATACTCTTTCACATCATTAGAAAATTTCAAAATCTCAAAAGTGGGGTTATTTCTCATTATGCTGTGCCGGGTCACATATATCATGGTTGCATTGAAGAAATAAAGAATAATGAGATTTGGCAGCGTCACTGTTGTGTTAATAGTAATATAAATGTATAACTATAAATCAAGAAACCACCGTAACCAGGGTACTTGATAGTATTTGTTTAAATTCCCTAGCCATACTTAAGGCATGACATTGACAGATCAGCTAAGGACCAGCCACATGCAACGTGCCTGGTCACTCATAGAGAATAGTATTATTATTAAGTTTTAGTGTAATAGTGGCGGTAACTAAATATGCATGGCTAATTGCAGCAGGCAGTGTGTGAATGTCCTGGGTCAGACCCACCTTGGTGTGACCATAGAGCAAGGGCCCCGACTGTTTCCTGAACAGCACAAAGCATGCAAAGTCCGGACACAGTCCCGAAAATTCTGTCTACAGTACAGGGTTACAGCTAGCAATAAAAAAGGGTGACTTGTCGGGTCCAAGTTACTCGGACTAGACTAGAGCTAGTCCCACTTACTGGGCCGCTAGGAGCTCCTCTGAAACGATTTGTGTGTTGATCAGTCGCACTAGCGTCCCACCGCGTCTAATATATAGTAAAACAGACATTCTCAATGTCTAGTAGTACCCAGTCTTTGTGTAATATAGTTTGTATGTGGGCTCATTGCTATTCAAGCGCATGGTGAGATTTTACATCATGTACACGTACGGTGTACAAACATATTGTGTTTTGACATGTCCGAAGCCGACATAGGAGACATTTTGTAGGAATTGCAATCCAAAAATTGATCGTCAGTACCGCTGAAATACCACTTGTTTGTATTAACATGTGTAGAATCCGGCAGGTGCTTTTATTGAATCTTCGGGCACTTTTTAAAATAAAGGCCATATGTTGAGAATGTCTGTTTTACTATATTAGACGCGGTTACCCCCAGAACTGTGGGGTTCTACGTCGTCCGCTGCTCTCCCGACTGGAACCCCACAGATAACTATGCTTTTTTCCCATAGGCTTCTGTGTAACGTTCACTTGTGCTGTGGCATAGGGATCAGCAGGTTCAGCATAACTCCTAAAATACTGATTAATTTGGCCCAAGATTTCTAGCAAATGTGGTTTACATACCATGCACCTGTGTGCAACTGTCCATGGGGCGAAAATGTGTCGATTTCAAAAAATAAATGGGCCAAAACCTCCCGGTTCGGTAACAAGATTCAAACGGCAGCGCCGCAACTGGCAGTCTGGTTCCCTGTACGTCTTCACAGCTAGCCACTATACCCTACTATTATTTTTTTTAGGACCAACTGGAGCTTCGAAGCAACTGCCAATTTTGTACCTAGGAAAATAGACCCCAAAAGAGCAACTTTTTGAATCACACGAGTTTGGCCTACTGGAAAAGTCTTAACTTTCCACATTTTCGATACAGGCCTGTGGGCGCCGCCATGACAGTTGTAGCACAGGCTGCTTGGCCGGATATCTCAGTCCAGTCGAAAACATGCACTGAATTCCATCGCTGTGCGCAGGCATGGGATGACGTCATACTACTATTTTGGTCATCCGGACAGTTGAGTCGGGCGGACAGTTGAGTCCGCCACGCCTGGTCACATATGTATAGATACAGTACATGTATATGCACATACATTTACAAAGTTCAGTGTCACGTCTATTCATGCACTTCATATATGTACATGTACGTGTACAGTAATGAGTATGTTGGTAAATGAGTCTTTATAAGTTAAAAGGGCCTGATAGAGGACCTTTCTCAAAGGAACAGCTGCCTGTCATTGAGAAAGGCCCTGCAAGGATTGAAACATCATGCTCTCTAACATCTATTCAATTGTTCAAATTTAGTGGGCCTACCCTACCCTACTCCTTGCCCTTCCCTTTGATCTCTCCCTACCAGCTTCACTCTTTGTCCTGTGTTTCTCATCCGTGTCCTATTCACTCTCTCCCCCTTCCTTCGTGTACATGTATCTGTTTTGTCCTTGTCACTCTGGCTTTGAGAAAGGTCCTGCTAGGATCGAAACGTCAGGCCCACTAAATTTTAAGATATACATTTTGGTAATTTTAGTCAGTAAGCAGTTTGCAACATTTTTGTATATCATCTATTAGTTCTTCTCACAGCACTGAGCGACTGTATCCTTTCCTATTCCATTTTCAATTACTTGTAAGATGGTGATATTCAGACATGGATTTACATACGTGTAGTACACGTAATACATGTAATACATGTATATTATGCGTGTAATACATGTAATACGTGTAATACATGTATATTATGCGTGGACCTACCGGTACATGTACACTGTATGTACGGGTATAATACAAGCATTTCCCAAGTTCCTTTTAATGAGATTCCCATTGGATGATAATCTGATGTAGGCCTATTATTACCCTATCTTTTTGTTGATGAGTTTGAGAATTGTAATTGCTGAAATACATATGTACATGTACACTGGAGGTAAATGATAACATCCCAGTATCAAATTGACAAAAGGTGATGCCAGAAGTGCAATGCTTACATGTACATGTAGGCCTACAGTAGGTGGACACTTGTGTACATCTGTGGATGAAAAAAGCCCACGCACATACACACACGTACAGTGCACGAATAAACGAACGAACGAAAATTACATAAAACCATAGTTCAAAAACGCATGGATGTATGTTGTTAACCTATTTATGTCGATCACCTTATCGCAAGAACACTTTTACACTGATAATGTGTACGGGTATCCCAAAATGTTACTAACTTTCAAAGGGGGATTTTCAAAACGCGTTATTTCCTGCTGCGTGGGTGGATTTGCCAGTTCGTGGACATTCTGATGAAATAGGCAACACAGCGTGCCCAATATGTACGAGGCCATTTGTGTCCATTTCGGCGCTGCATATTGTTTTCTCGCCATCACTGCTTCCCAAAGTCGACTCCACAGTTCGAACAGCGTTCACGGTCGGTGCATGCTGGTTCTGCATCTTGCCCATCTTTGGTCGCCCAAAGACCCCCGGCCCCACACAGCGGACTCGTTTTCTCTTCACTAGCCGATGATAGTGCACGTTTCACAGCTAGACATTCCTCTGCCAGGCAGCCAAAAAGGTTGGTACATTGTAGAGTTGTTAGTGCACATGTACTCGATCAATATAGCAGACGTGTAAAGTATGTATTTTGTTGTTATCACTTAAATCCATACTAATGAAAATGAAAATTTCAATATTCATGATCAATTTTGCGATTCATTACAGGGTCATGCAAAAGAAGCGCAATATTGGTTGTTTACAAGTTTATAAACAGACCAATCCCTAAACGTACACCTGTTGATTTTCTGCCAAAATGTATCCTTCATAATCATTTTAGTGATAGAGGTTTCATCAAATCTCATCCAGAGGGATTAATTGATTTTTAAAGTTTGATCGTTTGTCGTTTGCTGTTTAAACTGTGGATTCACGAAATGACCTTACAATAGAGCACTTTTAAAGGATATTTTTATAGGTAAAAAAAAATAAAATAAAAACATATCTGAGTAAAAGAAGCTTGGCAATAATGTTGTATGTTTGTTCACTTCAGATCCCTATATGACAGCAGAAAATAGCTTGACGGTGGTATTTTTTTGCAGAGACCCTTCAAAGGCCCTATACATTATCGGTTAAGGTCAAAGGATTGCCACAGTTTGTGTTCAAACTCAAATGGTAATCTGAGAAACTAGACAAAGGCAATAAACCGTCACGGTTTTCGCACCGTTCTGTAAAGTAAGAAACAATTTATTACTCTCGAGTAATGAGTAATAAAATATTTGTCGATGTTTGAGTGAAGATTTCTCTAAAAGCACAGAAACCCAAACCATAAGATTTCAACATAAGGATTCTATTGTGACCATCTACAAACTGTGTAAATATGAGGGAAATGTGTGAACATCGATGTTTTCCGATTTTCCCAATGTTGTATTGGGCCTTAAAAAACAACTACTCATTGAAAGCTGAGTGAATTCACGGCAGGCTCGACCACGCTGCCATTTCATCGAAGTCATATCCTAGTTAGTAAAGGTGATTGCATGTAAAACGTACTTTGAAATTAATGTACATACATTTTACGAATGTGTAGCGTGTGGGCCACTTACACTTAGAGCTTTAATCTTGGCCTATTGTATTCAACAAACTCTTAATAAACAGACATTGCTGTTTCAATAGATGTAATGCTCGGAGTGCGTACACTGCGGTAATTTGATTACATCCTTTCGGTAGGAGTTAAATTTAACATGCCCACTCACCGCAAAATAATGTAATCATAGTATATGGAGTGGTTATGATCATGTCTAATTTTAAAAATGTATTTACGTGACTGATTTCAAATTTCCCTTTGTTACTCAAAATTTATTGTCGACAATGATACTCAAGAAGATTGATAATACTGATTGATTTATATGTAAAATGATATTTGTTATCGAATCATTAGTCATACTCGCCCAAAGTGACCTTTCACTGCCAGGCAGGGCGTAATGGAGCTATACGTTGCACGACTTCCATTCAGTGCCATCACGTCGACAGGCAGAAAAAAAGTCCGCAACAATTACAACCACGACACTATTTCGTTAATTAAGCACCGCGGCACATCATGAAGTCACTGCCGAAAAAAAATATTTAGGCCAGCTTATCCACAGCTCTTGGCCTACTGTAAAAATATGCTGCCTTGTTTTCATGACAGAAATCTGGCGGTGATTGCAGACATTCCATTGTCTCCTCACAATTTCATCTTGCAATAAATCATACTACACAGCAATTTTATTTTTTTTTCAATTGTGCTGTTGGGCAATTATCACTTAATTTTCAGAAAATATACGACATGTTGATTTTCGTGGGTGTTTTTGCCAAATTGCATATGTGGTCAGCACTATTTAGGGTGCGAACAAAGTAAGATTACTTTTTAAACTTCTGTTAACCAGGGCCTTCTATTTGACTCACAGATGGGCCCTAGAAAGGTGCTACCACTCCTGCCAGAGTGGATATGGGAGCTATGGCAACTAAGGGTGGCTCCACACTCCCCAGAACTTCAGCACTCCCAGTGCTAAAGTCTTGCCACAGGATGCAGTTTAAAGTCGTACCCAAGACTGATTAGTATGGGCCAAAATATGTAAATTTAATGGCACTAATGGTCTTTCGTAAGTTACCGATGTCACGTAGGCTCTATATTACTTCTTCCAAGTGGAGAATCAAATGCAATCATCTGTTACTCGTCTATTTATAATGAGTGTGAGGCATGGGGGATCGATCGAACAAGTTTAGGAAAGTTCAAAGGTGAAAGTGAAAAACAGCAGTGCGCAAGCGTGACCAACCCCTCAACCCCCAAACATGCGATGGAAGGCGGACGACAGACGACTGGCGACGTCAGATAATGGAATACCAAACTAACTGTACGGCATTGTCAGGCATCGTTAGGCATATTGCGTTCAACACATGGATCGAAAACTGCTCTTGATTTTTTTACCATAAAGCAAATTGACGATCCACACTGTACGGTCCATTCCAGTTACCTACTGTCCTTATTTTTTAATACAATGCCTTTGATTCATGCAGCCAGGAAAATACAAGACAGGACTAATGTGTTTAATTGATGGAGCGATAATTTGATCATTTTGAATACGAATACAAAGGTCTATCTATCTCTACATAAACCAAGGCTGCAGGAAATGATTGCTTAAAATTCCAGACTCCATTTTCTGAAGGCCACTATACGAAAGCTGGCTAGCTTTGATGGTAAGAGCACCGGTATAGGCTCACACAGAATCAGATGACTATGGAAAATATTTCGCATTCACATAAATTCACATCCTATTAACAACAATCTGAAAGTCAACGGACTCAGCAGAATCACACAGTGAATATACATGTATTTTCAAGCATTTGTACACAATTGGCCCCAATTGGCTAAAATTCACTCTGGTATACCAATAAAATTATACAATGTAGACACAGCAAATCAATTTTGGTAATGTGAGGTATCCCCTTTTTGAGAGAATCATAATATGTTGTAAATATCATTTTTTTTAACGTGTTTCACATACATCAGTGCCGATTCAGACCACTGTGTTTCAGAATTATCTACCAAGTATAGCATTCTGCTTTTGAGAAAAGACCTGCTAGGATCGACACATCAGACCATGTAAATTGAGGTTATTCGCTTTCGCATAATTGTTACCACTTAAGTTGTTTGCAACATTTATGAATATTACTGTACTCAGAATTATCTGTTAGAAACCCCTTAAGCATACAATTAAAAAACACCACAAATTGATATCATAATCTATAACTTGGGTTGACGATTTTCAATTTTCCCTCTTTTTCCTCCTAACATGGTATTTAGTTTTAGGAAACGTTGTCAATGTTATGGACATTGACAAATTTGCATAGAAAACTTTGACTGGACCGGGACTTAAGCCCGAGACCGTGCATTTATGTACCAGTGCATGGTAGCGTACCCGTGATTAACGTAGGGCCTACCCTACACTTATCATTCATTGAAAGCAGTAGAAGTTGAATTTAAAAACCTTTCCATATTTTTTTCTGTTCTGATTAGCATGAGCTGCAACACGAGTAATATTTAGAAAATCTATCGCCCACGTGCGTTTGTAACCCCAACGCCTGCTTAAAATAATCGTTTGCGTTCCTAGCTACATGCACATGCACATGCACATGCCATACTACGCTGGTACCGTGCATGTATTGTACATACAGGCCTATACGTACACAGTATGTACAAATATAAAGCGATCTGTTGTCATGGTTACTGGACTCTCCTGTTAATATCTCTTCATCGAAAGCTTTCTCACTAGACCTAGCTGGAATCCATTTTAGTGGGAGATAATGTGGTCGTACTTGGCCAAGCAGTGAGGTCATACAAATTTTGTCAAAACAGACCCCCCCAAAAGGAAATAAATTCAACCTAGCCCTCCTAGGACATCCAAAGGCCAGGTGTCGTATTGCTGGCTACTACGAGGCAGCTAGTGGGTTTTGCATGGCCCCATTCACACGAGGCCTTGATATATGGCCTTGCTATGCCAATGCTAATTAATTAATTAATTCAGGTCATGAATGGAGAATACTGGAATCTGCTATAGGCAAGCGGGTCATGACTGTCAGTGTGGGAGCCCTTCAGAAAATTCCGTAAAATGCAAAAAGGAAGACATTAATTAATTAATTAATTAATTAATTAAAATTTAGTGGGCCAGACGTTTCGATCCTAGCAGGACCTTTCTCAAAGGCAGAGAGAAAGGTCCTGCTAGGATCGAAACGTCAGGCCAACTAAATTTCAAGATTTGTATTTTGGTAATTTCAGTCGGTATGCAGTTTGCAACATTTTTGTATATCACTCTAATTAATTAATTAGTTTAATAATGATTGGGTAGACTATAATTATGGACAATTTGGGAGGTTAATTGACTTTTCATGTCTAAGGAGTGGAGGCGACCGGAGGATATTAAGTAGTATAAGAGGAGCTGGATTTACCCCGATTGGTGGTGCAAATGAGGTGGTGCAGAGGTGGTGCTGAGGGTGGTGCAGAGGGTGGTGCTGAGGGTGGAGGGTGGTGCAGAGGGGGTGCTGAGGGTGGTGCAGAGGTGGTGCTGAGGGTGGAGGGTGGTGCTGAGGGTGGTGCAGAGGGTGGTGCAGAGGGTGGTGCTGAGGGTGGTGCAGAGGTGGTGCTGAGGGTGGTGCAGAGGGTGGAGGGTGGTGCAGAGGGGGTGCTGAGGGTGGTGCAGAGGATGGAGGGTGGTGCAGAGGGGGTGCTGAGGGTGGTGCAGAGGGGGTGCTGAGGGTGGTGCAGAGGGGGTGCTGAGGGTGGTGCAGAGGGTGGTGCAGAGGGTGGTGCAGAGGGTGGAGGGTGGTGCAGAGGTGGTGCTGAGGGTGGTGCAGAGGGTGGAGGGTGGTGCAGAGGGGGTGCTGAGGGTGGTGCAGAGGGGGTGCTGAGGGTGGTGCAGAGGTGGTGCTGAGGGTGGTGCAGAGGGTGGAGGGTGGTGCAGAGGGGGTGCTGAGGGTGGTGCAGAGGGTGGAGGGTGGTGCAGAGGGGGTGCTGAGGGTGGTGCAAAGGGGGTGCTGAGGGTGGTGCAGAGGTGGTGCTGAGGGTGGTGCAGAGGTGGTGCTGAGGGTGGTGCAGAGGTGGTGCTGAGGGTGGTGCAGAGGGTGGAGGGTGGTGCAGAGGGGGTGCTGAGGGTGGTGCAGAGGTGGTGCTGAGGGTGGTGCAGAGGGTGGAGGGTGGTGCAGAGGGTGGAGGGTGGTGCAGAGGGGGTGCTGAGGGTGGTGCAGAGGGGGTGCTGAGGGTGGTGCAGAGGGGGTGCTGAGG
Organism: Luidia sarsii; assembly: GCA_949987565.1. Classification (NCBI taxonomy): domain Eukaryota; kingdom Metazoa; phylum Echinodermata; class Asteroidea; order Paxillosida; family Luidiidae; genus Luidia; species Luidia sarsii. The sequence continues at coordinate 3,347,800 of OX465121.1, forward strand.
GTGGTGCAGAGGGTGGAGGGTGGTGCAGAGGGGGTGCTGAGGGTGGTGCAGAGGTGGTGCTGAGGGTGGTGCAGAGGGTGGTGCTGAGGGTGGTGCAGAGGGTGGAGGGTGGTGCAGAGGGTGGTGCAGAGGGTGGTGCTGAGGGTGGTGCAGAGGGTGGAGGGTGGTGCAGAGGTGGTGCTGCACTGTAAAAACGAACTGCACCTCATGCACTTCTGCAATGGCACATATTTGTCCCAGAATCATGAACTCTTGAAGCACCTACTGTACTTCATGCACATGGAATACTGTAGCTCAAGCACATGTGGCATTGCAGTCACTTGAGTAAAAGTCGGATGAGGTGCATGAAGTGCTTCATGTACAAGAACATCTCCCTATTTATTGTACCTCAACCACATGGAGTGAAAGTGAGCATCACCTAGTACTCATGTGTCGTGCACCATGTGCCTCAACATACTTCATCCATGTGCATGATGTGGGCACCGTTTTTACAGTGTGAGGGTGGTGCTGAGGGTGGTGCAGAGGGTGGAGGGTGGTGCAGAGGGGGTGCTGAGGGTGGTGCAGAGGGGGTGCTGAGGGTGGTGCAGAGGGGGTGCTGAGGGTGGTGCAGAGGGGGTGCTGAGGGTGGTGCAGAGGTGGTGTTACCTTCCTCCCTGACCGTGTTTTTTTAAAAAATAATTGCGACAAGGCAGGTGGGGGTAAATAAAGGTCGAAACGGGTGCCTAAAACCAACCGGAACTCACCACAACATTCCTTGAGTGGTCAACGGGCAATATACGTTTTAAAGTAATTTATTGAACTCTTTCCTTCACGCTTGTAACAATGATAACAATATTTAAAACGTTAATAATAAAAGTTAGTCAGCGAAAGACACGGCGAGTCTATTGATAAAACGATAAAAAAAAAATAGCATAAGAAACCTTGAATTCATCTACCGTTAAATTAACTACAAAATAAATAACAGTCGAAACGGATGCCTAAAACCAACCGGAACTCACCAGAACATTCCTTATGTGGTCAACGGGCAATATACAGTTTGAGGTATTTTATTGAACACTTACACGTTTGTAACAATAACAATAATAACTTAATAAGTAAACGAAACGCCGTGAAACTGATCAGACATTAATAATAATAAAAGTAATCGGCGAAAGACACGGCGTGTCTATTAATAAAACAAAAGAAACATAACTAGCAAATGAAACCTCGTACCTAATTACCGTTAAATAAACTACAAAACAGAAATTAATGAATAAAAATGGAAAGTACGACATTTACTTTTAAACCGATACATATACTTGTTTTCGGAAGTGTTCCAACCATGCAAAGGTTTTTGTTTGTTTTTTAAAAATCAAGATTTAGTCTTTTGATCATATCATCTATGAGCTCCGTTAAAATATCGAATACATTTAGTATAAAACGATCGACTAAGGTCGACAGGATCAAGTTTCCACTTATTGAGTACTTGGTCAATGATATCTTTTATGTTCATTCGCTCGTAAGTAAATGGACCGACACCAAGACGGCTGGTCAGCGCACTAAATACGAGAGGGGTGCGTTTTGTAGAGGGTAGGGCCAGTGGTCCCTTATGCTGAAATGAGGGTGGATGTGATGCGCTATCAATGTGCACGACTCAGCATGCAGCCATTTTGTTTTAGGTTAAGCCGTGTTTCCACAGGACTTAATTTTGTAAAACTACCGAGGCTGAGCGGAAGAATGACAAAATTAAGTCCAGTGGGGACGCTCGGTAAACTGACGTCCATGTCAAGTTACTGCTACCGTGGTGTAAAACTAACAGCTTTCTAACAAGGGATAGCAACAACCCCGACCCATTGCAAACCGTGTCTCTTACACCCAACCAGTCAAACTGAATAAATGTCCAAAAACAGACCCAAGGAGCATTACCATTGGACTCACAATCCAACTAAACCCACCACAGGAACCACCCCGCCACAACCCAAAGACAATCATCCGAAAGGAATCATGTCTTTGCCCAAGAAAATGGCACAACTCTAGATATCTGCCAAACCAATCCAACCCATCTACACCCCTCTTCCAAACTACTTTTCATTTTATACTCTGGAATGGCGCGAGCCATCCACCGACATAATCCACCCCGAACCTAACTCTGGAAGTAATTTTTCGCGGGATTCCTTCCCCAAAACTCCACCAACCAATACTCTAAACCCATCTGTCGAACCAAGTGTTTCTGCAAAAGAGGCATATAAACCCAACCTCCCCTTTTCTCAAACCGAATTTTCCTCCTTTCTGCAGCTGTGTCCGCACTGGACTTAGTTTTTACCGAGCCCGTGGGTAACATTCCAATGGGTAAATCTTCCCGGCGTCCGCAATTGGACTTTTCGACTCGGGTAAACTAACCGAGACGATGGGTAAAACTAACCGACTCATGTACATGTGCATGTACTCTAGGCACACAAACACGTTGTAACCCTGCGCCCGCACGAGTCTTGCATACAATAACGTAACATGCAGGGCGCCGGATGTGTTTTTTACCGAGTCGCTTACCGAGACGTCGTGTCCGGATTGGACTTATCGACTCGGTTAAACTGACCTGGTCAATTTAACCGGGCAGAAGTTAGTCGGTTAAACTACTCACTTGAGTCGGTTAAGTTACCTGGGAGGAAAACTTCCTGGGTTGTCCGCACTGGACTTAAAATGGTCAATTTAACCATTTGCTCGGTTAGTTTACCGATTTTAAGTCCAGTGCGGACGCGGCTAAACACACGGGTGAGAATCTCGCGACTCCCACCTAAACAATGATTTTTTTTTTATTACCGACAAACCACACTGACGGCCGGCCAGGGATCCCATGTGGCACTTGCGGAGGAGTGGTTACACCAAGGAGGTATTAGGCGAGCCTAATACCTCCTTGGTTACACCCACCCTTGCACAGCCTAGCACAACCCCTCAGCATCGCCCATGTATAGGCGCACTCTACACTTCCGCTCCAACCACAACAGGCACAACTGCAGTACCTCACCTACGAGAAAACTATTTGTTGAAAATCGACGACGTTTTGTCAATTTTCAACCCCGCGTCAACCCAGCATCGACTTCGAGATTGCTTTCAACCCGGGTTGAACTCAACCCTGCTCCGGAACATCGTTGACATTTTCGCCCAGGATTGCAATTCTCAACCCGGGTTGAAAACGCAAGTGGGAAAAAAAACCGGGTTGAGTTCGCCCCGGGTTGAGAGCCGTGGGATTTGTTGATCATTATGGACGCGTAGTGTTGTACAACGATTTCGCGTTGCGCTGCACAAGTTTCTAGTGTGAAAAGTCCGCGGCAATCTCGGGGTTGAAGTCGCCCCGTGTTGAAAACGATACTGGGTTGAACGCGGGGTTGAGAAATTCTATTTTAAACCCGGGGCGAGAATTTCTCAACCCGGGTTGGCTATATACATGATTGTCAAAGACACCTTTTTCCATTCCGATAATGACAGGGATATTGCTTCAAGACAAGCAAATTATGTGCCTACAGCCAGAGAAGTTGTCATGTTTCTTGTGCCTGTACAGAACTCGAGGCAGCGCTGCCTGTGCATGTGGGGTTTAATACCCCATCCAACCACGTACGTATAAATAAATTATACGTCCGTGCATGCAACAAAAAAAATATGGCATGTTTGTTCGTTGCACAGTACAATATCTACAGTGTAGCACTGCCAAGCATGCGCACTCGGCCGTCTCCCAACACGGGTCGAACTCAACCCGGAGACGTTCACACAACGGCTTTCAACACATGTTGAAATTTTCAACACGGGTCGAGAACTCTCAACCCACCTCCCGAGCAGGGTTGGTTTCAACACGGGTCGAGCGCTCTACACGGGTCCGACCCGTGTTGAAATGTTGTAGTGTGAAAAGGTCAGTCATTTCAACACGGGTCCGACCCGTGTTCAACACGGAGTTTGTTCATAGTGTGAAAAGGCCTTTAGTAATGGTATTCTTGCATGGGGAGCATGCTTCCTAAGTGATACTAACATATTCCTTTTAAAAAACGAGTGGTCCGAATCGCCAATTTCGCTGGCTTCAATACTGACCTTTTTTTATCAATCATAACATGTTAACAATCAAAGATGTTTATAATCATCAGCTATATAGGATCACTTATGCATCAAACGGTTGCTGATTCTTTACCAATTTTAATTAACCCTTTAAACTCAGGCCCATTTTTGCGAGGTTTGCATGTGCTGTGATTTTGTCCTCACAAGTACACCTTTCTTGTCAGAAACCCCATCACATTAAATATTATTCTAAAGCTTACCTATTGAGCTACATTTCTGTGAAGATATAAATCCTCCAGGGGCTTATGGGAAAAAATTGTGGCCATTTTAATCTGTCATCTGAATTTGATTTTTTTTTTCATATTTATGTTAATTTAATAATTTTAGAAAAATACTGAGAAAGTTTTGACTTCATTTTTGTATTCTGCAACTAATTCTCTTTCTATCTATATAAAAATATGTACACAAAAGTGAGTATTACCCCCCCAAATGATGCCATTCAAATGATCCATTACCATGCCTGTAAACGTGTATTGGTCAATGTACATGCACATACATGGTAGATAAACAATCATACATCCAACTAGTTTATGCCACTTCAAGATCGTCTTTTCTTTGCTCTCATTGAAGAAATTCAACATAATCTAAAATGTCTTCTTTTCCATATGTTGTTCTGGAACACCGGCCAATATGTAGTGTCTTTTCAGGCTTCTTCTGGGGCATTCTGAAGCTGTAGTATGAAGTATTTGACGCGATAATTCAACCGGAAGTTGCACACTTTGGGCCGAAACTCGCGAACGCTTGTGAATGACAGAAAAAGGATTGGTCTGGCTTCTTTTTCATCCCATATTTTTTTTTTATACGTCCGACATAGGGTACCTTACTATGGTTAGAAAGCTTGTTTATTCACCTTTCTTAATGGTACCACTTTTGACCAACAGAGGGCGGTAGATAAAGAGTTAAAAGGTGATTTATTTTATCGGACGCCGGCGTCCGTTTTTGTACAGGGCTGAGTTTAAAGGGTTTTAGCACATGTGTACACTGTTCACGTTGAATTTGACATTCATTCTCATCATACTCGACAATGGACTAACTTTTATCCACCATTAATTCGTACATCTTTGGATAAAAGAACAATTATATATGAAGGACCAAATTTATGGAACTCTTTCAAGGAGAATTTGAAAGCCTCCAAAAGTTTAAAAATCTTCAAACGGAACTTCAAAAGGATCATATTGAATGATTACAATCAATAAGCATCAACTGTGGAATCGATTAGCTTGATGATCTTTTTTGAAATTATTTTCCTTCTTGGTTATCTCAAAACCTATGAGACTGTTAATAAGCATGTAGAGTATAATTATGACTTGTCTCCGTCTTGTGTTTGATCTTGGTTTTTGGCGTGTTAATGAATTACCAATAACTATCAATCATTTCAAATTATCTTAAAGAATAATTATATTATTTCAAATATGAAGGTCTTACCTTGTATAACGTGTTGTCTGAGGAATCAAAATAATCTATAAAGTTGTCAATCATTAAATGGAATTCTAAGAGAACCTTAATTAATAATTACAAAGATTAACTGGACCTTTGTGAAAATGATTAACTTCTCCTTTGACTTATGGAAATTATCTATTATAATGTCTTGTCTCTGTCGTAGTCTTGTGTTTGTTTAGTGTTTGTAATATATTGTGTTCTAATATGTAGCATAATTATAATGTATTCGTAGATTTATACAAGGATCCACACTCATAAGCTCTGCTCCTTCGTGGGTGCCTTCACAGTACAACCTATGGTTTATAAACAGAAAATCTAAACTATATATAGGCTTAAAGTGATACTGTACTGTGAACATAAATTTAATGAATGAAAATAATGAATGTTTGAATTAAATTTTCACGGTTTTTCTGATGACATGGACGACGGATCAAGCCGAAGCTTACGCAGGTGCGTTATATTATGTATACATTGAGTTTGATTAAGCAGGGAAGGAAATGTTTGACCTTCGAAATTAATGTATTGCTACTTTATGATGTACACGGTAATCTTTCAGAGTCGTGAAGTGCGATAGCATTATGTCCAACGACGAGCGCCCTCTGCCGTCCGATGTCGTCTCGCCCGCCAAGTCCCCCACAGCTGCGGCTGACGACGGACAGCCAGCTGCCGTAGAGGGGGCCCCGGCCAATGCTGATATGACGTCAGAGCAGAAGATCACCTTCGCCTGCGTCGCCCTGACCACTCTGGCCAACACGATGTCCTTTTCGATCATCGCCGTGTTTTACCCCATCGAGGTGAGCTTGCTGGGCCCCTGTCCGTCAAATGACGCCATGATTTACATGCAGGTACATGTAGTTGGTCAAGGCCATTGGAGTGCTCACGGCACGCCGAATAGGGAAATCCCGCGTGGACCTATTTCAACAAAATTCTCACTGACCCTCAAAGCACTATAACATACCTATGATGATTGACCGCACGGGGGTACATTACGCTATACATGTATCCACGGCAATTCATTGACTGGCGCCCCTACTCCGGCAAAGATGGTTGACTGTTGTTTTGTGAAGGCTCTCGTCTACATTCTGGATTGCTCAGCTGGTAAGAGGACAGGCAAATGTTAGAGGTAAGAGGACAGGCAAAATAAAATAATTTTATTTTCATTTGCCTAGTATAATAATACTTAATAGCGTAGAGATGTGCCTTTTTATACAAGGGCACGGCATGATTAGGTAGGCTGACCAGCCTCCTACCAACAAAACCACGCTTGTGGGTGGACAGAGAGTAGGATTCCAACCACCTACCCTCTGCCCTGCAGACGAACGCTTCGATCGTTTGTCCACGCCGCCTCCCGATCCTCTGCGTGCAACTAATAACATTTGCCATTTTCCTCACTGAAGCAAAATGGCCAGTTTCAGTCCGTTTCTCGTCATTTTTTAGCCGACAATAAGACTTTTATTATTTTCTCCCTATCTCAGGCAAAGGAGCTGGGCATGACGCAAACATCTATCGGACTGGTCTTCACTATCTGTGCCTTTGCATCGGCTATCAGCTCTCCCTTGTGGGGTAAATTTGTGAGTACTCTTTTCAGGGTTTCCTATACTTGTGTTCAGGGCGTAATGGGACTGGCATACTGTAGTAGATAATTACAGTCCCCTCAGACTCATTTTGGAATCAACAGGAATTGCACAGAAACCAATGGGAGTGAGGATGTTTGAAACATTCGCGACGCATTCAGGAGGGCAATTTGAAGGAAACCTCTGGTCCAGTTAGCGGCGGAGTGACCCGGAATACCGTGGGAATGACAACTCATGCCTGGGCATTCGGAGTGCAGTCTGACAGGATTGTGGATACCCTCGCTGTGTTTCAAGTAGCTGCATTCGGGAGCTGTCAGGAATGGGCAAGAATCACTGGAGGCGAGATCCTAGCGCATTTCTAAATATTCGAACGGCATTTTGGAAATTCCTCATTCCGGCTTGTTCTGTTTGACTCCAGCAGAGTCCGAATGAGTGTGACGAGGTGCTTAACCAAAATGCTGTCAATACATCCTTGTAAGAATGCCTTCTGGTTATTTAGAATAAAGACGTCCCGATTGATTCTAGCACATTTCGAGCACTTAAGCCTCATTGTATTTAGAATACATAGGCAATACTTGAAATGCTATCATTGATAATGCAGTCCACGGATTTGGTACAAGTTCTGAAGTCGATTTCACTACACCCATCGTAACTTACGATCCATCGCAAGACAATGAGCGATGCACAGAAACCGTACGGCCTATCCCAACTTACGATGGGTTATCCGTCATAAGTTCAGTTACGATGCATCGTAATGCTTTGTCAAATCCACCCCTGGAGTTTTCTTTCCGACCACATTTTGGGCTCAAATATAAAGGGTTTAAATTGATTCTTCCAATTAAAACAGCAGTGGTCATAAAGAACGGGGAGTGTATGGCTAATGCACCTAAAAGAAGTTTGGAAATACGGTGAAGCAAATCAGTTCAATTTGATTTTTTCTCGCAGATTCCGGTGACCGGAGCTCGCTTGGTATTCCTGTCCGGTGCCTTCGTCAGCGGTGTCTGCAATATTCTGTTGGGGTGAGAAATCGTTTACGTGAATGCTCTCTCTGTTTCTCTTTGTTTGTCTGTATATCTTATCTATCTACGTCCCTATGTCCGTCACTGTCTCAGTCACTGTCTCTGTCACTGTATCTGTCACTGTCTCTGTCTAAGTCTCTGTCTCTGTCTCTGTCTCTGTCTCTGTCTCTGTCTATGTCTCTGTCTCTGTCACTGCATCTGACACTGTATCTGTCTCTGCCACTGTCTCTGTATCTTGTCTCTGTCTCTGTCTCTTTCACTGACCCTGTCTCTGTCTCTGTCTCTGCCACTGTCTTTGTCTCTGTCTCTGCCACTGTCTCTGTATCTTGTCTCTGTCTCTGTCTCTGTCTCTGTTTCTGTCTCTGTCTCTGTCTCTGTCTCTCTCACTGTCTCTGTCTCTGTCCCTGTCCCTGTCTCTGACACTGTCTTTGTCTCTGTCTCTGTCTCTACCACTGTCTCTGTCTCTGTTTCCCATTCCACTCGGTGTGCTGAGTGGGCGATCAAGTCTTCCGTGTATTCAAACTCCTCAGGAGATGAACGTTGGTGTATTTTGGATGCTCTCGTCCGTACTCTTAGGTTCATCGACGCCACGCCTAACTTGGCCACCTTCACCGGCTTCAGCTTGGCCCTTCGTGCCGTGGAGGGACTAGGCATGTCCGCCTGCGACACGGCGTCCTCGGTCATCGTGGCCCATGCCTTTCCCGACAACGTCGGCATTGCTGTGGTAGGTCCCACTGAACAACAGTGACCTGTTAGCAGCTCAGAGAGATACACTGTACCTGCCTGGGCCTTCTCTGCCCTCTGTGTTGCAGCAGACAATATTTTGTTTCATGATCAGCGCACAGACTGATCCAGGAAAGGCGTCATATCTTGGGAGGGACCTTTGGAGAGACTATAATAATATTAGATGCACTATCGATTGATAAATGCACATAATTAGCTATCAACTTCCGTCGTGACCTTCTCTGCCCTCTTGGTGGCAGCAGACGGATACGAGAAATGGTGCCATACCTGGGGACACCTTTTGCCAATTCCACCCACCTTCTTAACTTTGCATTGAGCAATACAAATAAATGACCCAATGGTCTCGGTCGAGTTCTATCCAAAAGGGACTGGTATAAGCTGGCAGACTGTAGGCTGGCTAGTTAACATGCTGTTTGCCTGACTGGCTTTTCTGTGCATTTATGTTGGACAGAGCTTGATCGAAATGATGGACGGTCTGTCTTGTGCCATAGGACCTGCCCTTGGCGGATTTATCTACGAGGTCAGTACATTATATGTAAAAGGACTAGCGTACAATGAGTCCAAAGTAGAGCATAGGCCTACAATAGTGCATTTGTACGTCATACAACGACTCCATATGCAGGTTTTTACCATGAAATTTTAAAGGGAAATGCAACCTCAAAAATAAGTTTACTTATCTTATTGTTGAAAACAACCTACAATTACCTATGAGCCACTCACTTACGATTTTCATAGAGAGAAAATTCATGGAATTGTAGAGCCTCTAGTGGTCGGCTTTGGGGTTCCTGTTCGTAGCCATCTTTTCGAAGGTGCCGCCTCCGGTTGCGGGGGTGTGACGTTAAGGCGGAGAATGTATCTATACGTGTGATCGAGTTACAGATGAGCGGTTTGTGCGAAAGACTAGGCAGAACGTGTATGGGAGGATAGTAAACGTTCACGTGTTGACCGAAACGAAAACAATTCGGAAATTCGTGAAGCTGTCTATTCACGTGTTGCCACCGCTGGTCGATGTGAAATATTCAGAAGAAACTGTATATTCTTTCAGTATCCTTTCTCGGCTTTGAGGCGGTGAGTTTGGCCCGAAAGTCCTCCCAATCCTCCTCGGTGAAGTGATCACTACAATACAAATCACATTCACATAATTTCGATTGTATTGCCTATTGAGTTTTGGAAACCGATTTCGAGAAATTTCTCCACTTTGATGGCATCAGCCCACTCCCTAAATAACTCAGGTTTATTTTCCTTGTTGGGATTTGCATGAAAAGTGTTTTCCAGCTTTTTACCGCTGGCATTTTACTGCCCAAAGCCTGACAGTACACCATCGTTCAGCTCCCAAATGTACACAAACTGCACGCAGTGGGGCTCACATCCGGGCACCTCATACGGCAAATCTCCGCAGAAACATCACACCCCCCGCAATCAGAGGCGGCCCCTGCGATTATGGCGACGTACAGGAACGCAAATTCGACCACTGAATTGCATGATTTTTCCCTCTTTATGAAAGTCGTACGTAACTCATAAATAATATTGTAGGTTGTTTTCAAAACCGGTCTTAATCATAATACTATAAGCAAACTTTATTTTTTACGCAGCTCCGAATTAAATTTTTGGTAGTATCCTTACTGTTGTTTGTGTCCTTCTCTTAACCTGGTTTAGGTCGGGGGATTCAGGCTTCCCTTCTTCGTTCTTGGTGGGTTCGTCTTGCTTATCACCGCCGTCAATGTCTTCATCTTGCCAATTCAGGGTAAACAAAACAAAATACCGTTGGAGTAATTTTTTGTGCTAAAGCTCAGAGGTCTTAGTCTTTGCCTTGGTCATTGACATCTCGGTCTCTGTGTTGGGTATTGTGATCTCGGTCTAGGTGTTGTGCATTGAGATCTCGGTCTAGGTGTTGTGCATTGTGATCTCGGTCTAGGTGTTGTACATTGAGATCTCGGTCTAGGTGTTGTGCATTGAGATCTCGGTCTAGGTGTTGTGCATTGAGATCTCGGTCTAGGTGTTGTGCATTGTGATCTCGGTCTAGGTGTTGTGCATTGAGATCCCGGTCTAGGTGTTGTGCATTGTGATCTCGGTCTAGGTGTTGTGCATGGTGATCTCGGTCTAGGTGTTGTGCATTGTGATCTCGGTCTAGGTGTTGTGCATGGTGATCTCGGTCTAGGTGTTGTGCATTGAGATCTCGGTCTAGGTGTTGTGCATTGAGATCTCGGTCTAGGTGTTGTGCATTGAGATCTCGGTCTAGGTGTTGTGCATTGAGATCTCGGTCTAGGTGTTGTGCATTGAGATCTCGGTCTAGGTGTTGTGCATTGTGATCTCGGTCTAGGTGTTGTACATTGAGATCTCGGTCTAGGTGTTGTGCATTGAGATCTCGGTCTAGGTGTTGTGCATTGAGATCTCGGTCTAGGTGTTGTGCATTGTGATCTCGGTCTAGGTGTTGTGCATTGAGATCCCGGTCTAGGTGTTGTGCATTGTGATCTCGGTCTAGGTGTTGTGCATGGTGATCTCGGTCTAGGTGTTGTGCATTGTGATCTCGGTCTAGGTGTTGTGCATTGTGATCTCGGTCTAGGTGTTGTGCATGGTGATCTCGGTCTAGGTGTTGTGCATTGAGATCTCGGTCTAGGTGTTGTGCATTGAGATATCGGTCTAGGTGTTGTGCATTGTGATCTCGGTCTAGGTGTTGTGCATTGTGATCTCGGTCTAGGTGTTGTGCATTGTGATCTCGGTCTAGGTGTTGTGCATTGTGATCTCGGTCTAGGTGTTGTGCATTGTGATCTCGGTCTAGGTGTTGTGCATGGTGATCTCGGTCTTGGTGTTGTACATTGAGATCTCGGTCTAGGTGTTGTGCATTGTGATCTCGGTCTAGGTGTTGTGCATTGTGATCTCGGTCTAGGTGTTGTGCATTGAGATCTCGGTCTAGGTATTGTGCATTGAGATCTTGGTCTAGGTGTTGTGCATTGAGATCTCGGTCTAGGTGTTGTGCATTGTGATCTCGGTCTAGGTGTTGTGCATTGAGATCTCGGTCTAGGTGTTGTGCATTGAGATCTCGGTCTAGGTATTGTGCATTGTGATCTCGGTCTAGGTGTTGTGCATTGTGATCTCGGTCTAGGTGTTGTGCATTGAGATATCGGTCTAGGTGTTGTACATTGAGATCTCGGTCTAGGTGTTGTGCATTGAGATCTCGGTCTAGGTGTTGTGCATTGAGATATCGGTCTAGGTGTTGTGCATTGTGATATCGGTCTAGGTGTTGAGCATTGTGATCTCGGTCTAGGTGTTGTGCATTGAGATCTCGGTCTAGGTGTTGTGCATTGAGATCTTGGTCTAGGTGTTGTGCATTGAGATCTCGGTCTAGGTGTTGTGCATGGTGATCTCGGTCTAGGTGTTGTGCATTGTGATCTCAGTCTATAGGTGTTGTGCATTGAGATCTCGGTCTAGGTGTTGTGCATGGTGATCTCGGTCTAGGTGTTGTACATTGAGATCTCGGTCTATGTGTTGTGCATTGAGATCTCGGTCTAGGTGTTGTGCATTGTGATCTCGGTCTAGGTATTGTGCATTGAGATCTCGGTCTAGGTGTTGTGCATTGAGATCTCGGTCTAGGTGTTGTGCATTGAGATCTCGGTCTAGGTGTTGTGCATTGAGATATCGGTCTAGGTGTTGGGTATTGTGATCTCGGTCTAGGTGTTGGGTATTGTGATCTCGGTCTAGGTGTTGTGCATTGAGATCTCGGTCTAGGTGTTGTGCATTGAGATCTCGGTCTAGGTGTTGTGCATTGTGATCTCGGTCTAGGTGTTGTGCATTGAGATCTAGGTCTAGGTGTTGTACATTGAGATCTTGGTCTAGGTGTTGTGCATTGAGATCTCGGTCTAGGTGTTGTGCATTGAGATCTCGGTCTAGGTGTTGTGCATTGAGATCTCGGTCTAGGTGTTGTGCATTGAGATCTCGGTCTAGGTGTTGTGCATTGAGATATCGGTCTAGGTGTTGGGTATTGTGATCTCGGTCTAGGTGTTGGGTATTGTGATCTCGGTCTAGGTGTTGTGCATTGAGATCTCGGTCTAGGTGTTGTGCATTGTGATCTCGGCCTAGGTGTTGTGCATTGAGATCTCGGTCTAGGTGTTGTGCATTGAGATCTCGGTCTAGGTGTTGTGCATTGAGATCTCGGTCTAGGTGTTGTGCATTGAGATCTCGGTCTAGGTGTTGTGCATTGAGATCTCGGTCTAGGTGTTGTGCATTGAGATCTCGGTCTAGGTGTTGTGCATTGTGATCTCGGTCTAGGTGTTGTGCATTGTGATCTCGGTCTAGGTGTTGTGCATTGAGATCTCGGTCTAGGTGTTGTACATTGAGATCTTGGTCTAGGTGTTGTACATTGAGATCTTGGTCTAGGTGTTGTGCATTGTGATCTCGGTCTAGGTGTTGTGCATTGTGATCTCGGTCTAGGTGTTTTGCATTGTGATCTCGGTCTAGGTGTTGTGCATTGAGATCTCGGTCTAGGTATTGTGCATTGAGATCTCGGTCTAGGTGTTGTGCATTGTGATCTTGGTCTAGGTGTTGTGCATTGAGATCCCGGTCTAGGTGTTGTGCATTGAGATCTCGGTCTAGGTGTTGTACATTGAGATCTCGGTCTAGGTGTTGTGCATTGAGATCTCGGTCTAGGTGTTGTGCATTGAGATCTCGGTCTAGGTGTTGTGCATTGAGATCTCGGTCTAGGTGTTGTGCATTGAGATCTCGGTCTAGGTGTTGTACATTGAGATCTTGGTCTAGGTGTTGTGCATTGTGATCTCGGTCTAGGTGTTGTGCATTGTGATCTCGGTCTAGGTGTTGTGCATTGTGATCTCGGTCTAGGTGTTGTGCATTGAGATCTCGGTCTAGGTGTTGTGCATTGAGATCTCGGTCTAGGTGTTGTGCATTGTGATCTTGGTCTAGATGTTGTGCATTGTGATCTCGGTCTAGGTGTTGTACATTGAGATCTCGGTCTAGGTGTTGTGCATTGAGATCTCGGTCTAGGTGTTGTGCATTGAGATCTCGGTCTAGGTGTTGTGCATTGTGATCTCGGTCTCTGTGTTGTGCATTGTGATCTCGGTCTAGGTGTTGTACATTGAGATCTCGGTCTAGGTGTTGTGCATTGAGATCTCGGTCTAGGTGTTGTACATTGAGATCTCGGTCTAGGTGTTGTGCAATTGTGATCTCGGTCTCTGTGTTGTGCATTGAGATCTCGGTCTAGGTGTTGTGCATTGAAATCTCGGTCTAGGTGTTGTGCATTGTGATCTCGGTCTAGGTGTTGTGCATTGTGATCTCGGTCTATGTGTTGTGCATTGTGATCATGGTCTAGATGTTGTGCATTGTGATCTCGGCCTAGGTGTCGTGCATTGAGATCTTGGTCTAGGTGTTGTGCATTGAGATCTCGGTCTAGGTGTTGTGCATTGAGATCTCGGTCTATGTGTTGTGCATTGTGATCTCGGTCTAGGTGTTGTGCATTGAGATCTCGGTCTAGGTGTTGTGCATTGTGATCTCGGTCTAGGTATTGTGCATTGAGATCTCGGTCTAGGTGTTGTGCATTGAGATCTCGGTCTAGGTGTTGTGCATTGAGATCTCGGTCTAGGTGTTGTGCATTGTGATCTCGGTCTAGGTGTTGTGCATTGAGATCTCGGTCTAGGTGTTGTGCATTGAGATCTCGGTCTAGGTGTTGTGCATTGTGATCTCGGCCTAGGTGTCGTGCATTGAGATCTTGGTCTAGGTGTTGTGCATTGAGATCTCGGTCTAGGTGTTGTGCATTGAGATCTCGGTCTAGGTGTTGTGCATTGAGATCTCGGTCTAGGTGTTGTGCATTGAGATCTCGGTCTAGGTGTTGTGCATTGAGATCTCGGTCTAGGTGTTGTGCATTATGATCTCGGTCTAGGTGTTGTGCATTGTGATCTCGGTCTAGGTGTTGTACATTGTGATCTCGGTCTAGGTGTTGTGCATTGAGATCTCGGTCTAGGTGTTGTGCATTGAGATCTCGGTCTAGGTGTTGTGCATTGCGATCTCGGTCTAGGTGTTGTGCATTGTGATCTCGGTCTAGGTGTTGTGCATTGTGATCTCGGTCTAGGTGTTGTGCATTGCGATCTCGGTCTAGGTGTTGTGCATTGTGATCTCGGTCTAGGTGTTGTGCATTGTGATCTCGGTCTAGGTGTTGTGCATTGAGATCTCGGTCTAGGTGTTGTGCATTGAGATCTCGGTCTAGGTGTTGTGCATTGAGATATCGGTCTAGGTGTTGGGTATTGTGATCTCGGTCTAGGTGTTGGGTATTGTGATCTCGGTCTAGGTGTTGTGCATTGTGATCTCGGTCTAGGTGTTGAGCAATGTGATCTCGGTCTAGGTGTTGTGCATTGAGATCTCGCACAAGGTGTTGTGCATTGTGATCTCGGTCTAGGTGTTGTGCATTGTGATCTCAGCCTAGGTGTTGTGCATTGTGATCTCGGTCTATATGTTGTGCATTGAGATCTCGGTCTAGGTGTTGTGCATTGAGATCTCGGTCTAGGTGTTGTGCATTGAGATCTCGGTCTTGGTGTTGTGCATTGAGATCTCGGTCTAGGTGTTGTGCATTGTGATCTCGGTCTAGGTGTTGTGCATTGTGATCTCGGTCTAGGTATTGTGCATTGAGATCTCGGTCTAGGTGTTGTGCATTGTGATCTCGGTCTTGGTGTTGTGCATTGTGATCTCGGTCTAGGTGTTGTGCATTGAGATCTCGTTCTATGTGTTGTGCATTGAGATCTCGGTCTAGGTGTTGTGCATTGAGATCTCGGTCTAGGTGTTGTGCATTGTGATCTCGGTCTAGGTGTTGTGCATTGAGATCTCGGTCTCTGTGTTGTGCATTGAGATCTCGGTCTAGGTGTTGTGCATTGAGATCTCGGTCTAGGTGTTGTGCATGGTGATCTCGGTCTAGGTGTTGTGCATTGAGATCTCGGTCTAGGTGTTGTGCATTGAGATCTCGGTCTAGGTGTTGTGCATTGAGATCTCGGTCTAGGTGTTGTGCATTGAGATCTCGGTCTAGGTGTTGTGCATTGTGATCTCGGTCTAGGTGTTGTGCATTGTGATCTCGGTCTAGGTGTTGTGCATTGTGATATCGGTCTAGGTGTTGTGCATTGTGATCTCGGTCTAGGTGTTGTGCATTGAGATCTCGGCCTAGGTGTTGTGCATTGAGATCTCGGTCTAGGTGTTGTGCATTGAGATATCGGTCTAGGTGTTGTGCATTGTGATCTCGGTCTAGGTGTTGTGCATTGTGATCTCAGCCTAGGTGTTGTGCATTGAGATCTCGGTCTAGGTGTTGAGCATTGTGATCTCGGTCTAGGTGTTGTGCATTGAGATATCGGTCTAGGTGTTGTGCATTGTGATCTCGGTCTAGGTGTTGTGCATTGTGATCTCGGTCTAGGTATTGTGCATTGAGATCTTGGTCTAGGTGTTGTGCATTGAGATCTCGGTCTAGGTGTTGTGCATTGAGATCTCGGTCTTGGTGTTGTGCATTGTGATCTCGATCTAGGTGTTGTGCATTGAGATCTCGGTCTAGGTGTTGTGCATTGTGATCTCGGTCTAGGTGTTGTGCATTGAGATCTTGGTCTAGGTGTTGTGCATTGAGATCTCGGTCTAGGTGTTGTGCATTGAGATCTCGGTCTAGGTGTTGTGCATTGTGATCTCGGCCTAGGTGTCGTGCATTGAGATCTTGGTCTAGGTGTTGTGCATGGTGATCTCGGTCTAGGTGTTGTGCATTGTGATCTCGGTCTAGGTGTTGTGCATTGTGATCTCGGTCTAGGTGTTGTGCATTGTGATCTTGGTCTAGGTGTTGTGCATTGAGATCTCGGTCTAGGTATTATGCATTGTGATCTCGGTCTAGGTGTTGTGCATTGAGATCCCGGTCTAGGTGTTGTGCATTGAGATCTCGGTCTAGGTGTTGTGCATTGAGATCTCGGTCTAGGTGTTGTGCATTGAGATCTCGGTCTAGGTGTTGTGCATTGAGATCTCGGTCTAGGTGTTGTGCATTGTGATCTCGGCCTAGGTGTCGTGCATTGAGATCTCGGTCTAGGTGTTGTGCATTGAGATCTTGGTCTAGGTGTTGTGCATTGAGATCTCGGTCTAGGTGTTGTGCATTGTGATCTCGGCCTAGGTGTCGTGCATTGAGATCTTGGTCTAGGTGTTGTGCATTGTGATCTCGGCCTAGGTGTCGTGCATTGAGATCTTGGTCTAGGTGTTGTGCATTGTGATCTCGGCCTAGGTGTCGTGCATTGAGATCTTGGTCTAGGTGTTGTGCATTGAGATCTCGGTCTAGGTGTTGTTTATTGAGATCTCGGTCTAGGTGTTGTGCATTGAGATCTCGGTCTAGGTGTTGTGCATTGAGATATCGGTCTAGGTGTTGTGCATTGTGATCTCGGTCTAGGTGTTGTGCATTGAGATCTCGGTCTTGGTGTTGTGCATTGTGATCTCGGTCTAGGTGTTGTGCATTGAGATCTCGGTCTAGGTGTTGTGCATTGTGATATCGGTCTAGGTGTTGTGCATTGAGATCTCGGTCTTGGTGTTGTGCATTGTGATCTCGGTCTAGGTGTTGTGCATTGAGATCTCAATCTAGGTGTTGTGCATTGAGATCTCGGTCTAGGTGTTGTGCATTGTGATATCATTCTAGGTGTTGTGCATTGAGATCTCGGTCTTGGTGTTGTGCATTGTGATCTCGGTCTAGGTGTTGTGCATTGAGAATTCGGTCTAGGTGTTGTACATTGAGATCTCGGTCTAGGTGTTGTGCATTGAGATCTCGGTCTAGGTGTTGTGCATTGAGATCTCGGTCTAGGTGTTGTACATTGTGATCTCGGTCTAGGTGTTGTGCATTGAGATCTCGGTCTAGGTGTTGTGCATTGAGATCTCGGTCTAGGTGTTGTACATTGTGATCTCGGTCTAGGTGTTGTGCATTGAGATATCGGTCTAGGTGTTGTGCATTGAGATATCGGTCTAGGTGTTGTGCATTGAGATCTCGGTCTAGGTGTTGTACATTGTGATCTCGGTCTAGGTGTTGTGCATTGAGATCTCGGTCTAGGTGTTGTGCATTGAGATCTCGGTCTAGGTGTTGTACATTGAGATCTCGGTCTAGGTGTTGTGCATTGAGATCTCGGTCTAGGTGTTGTGCATTGAGATCTCGGTCTAGGTGTTGTGCATTGAGATATCGGTCTAGGTGTTGTGCATTGAGATCTCGGTCTAGGTATTGTGCATTGAGATCTTGGTCTAGGTGTTGTGCATTGAGATCTCGGTCTAGGTGTTGTGCATGGTGATCTCGGTCTAGGTGTTGTGCATTGTGATCTCGGTCTAGGTGTTGTGCATTGTGATCTCGGTCTAGGTGTTGTGCATTGAGATCCCGGTCTAGGTGTTGTGCATTGAGATCTCGGTATAGGTGTTGTGCATTGTGATCTCGGTCTAGGTGTTGTACATTGAGATCTCGGTCTAGGTGTTGTGCATTGAGATCTTGGTCTAGGTGTTGTGCATTGAGATCTCGGTCTAGGTGTTGTGCATTGTGATCTCGGTCTAGGTGTTGTGCATTGAGATCTTGGTCTAGGTGTTGTGCATTGAGATCTCGGTCTAGGTATTGTGCATTGAGATCTTGGTCTAGGTGTTGTGCATTGAGATCTCGGTCTAGGTGTTGTGCATGGTGATCTCGGTCTAGGTGTTGTGCATTGAGATCTCGGTCTAGGTGTTGTGCCTTGAGATCTCGGTCTAGGTGTTGTGCATTGTGATCTCAGTCTATAGGTGTTGTGCATTGAGATCTCGGTCTTGGTGTTGTGCATTGTGATCTCGGTCTAGGTGTTGTGCATTGAGATCTCAATCTAGGTGTTGTGCATTGAGATCTCGGTCTAGGTGTTGTGCATTGTGATATCATTCTAGGTGTTGTGCATTGAGATCTCGGTCTTGGTGTTGTGCATTGTGATCTCGGTCTAGGTGTTGTGCATTGTGATCTCGGCCTAGGTGTCGTGCATTGAGATCTTGGTCTAGGTGTTGTGCATTGAGATCTCGGTCTAGGTGTTGTGCATTGAGATCTCGGTCTATGTGTTGTGCATTGTGATCTCGGTCTAGGTGTTGTGCATTGAGATCTCGGTCTAGGTGTTGTGCATTGTGATCTCGGTCTAGGTGTTGTGCATTGTGATCTCGGTCTAGGTGTTGTGCATTGAGATCTCGGTCTAGGTGTTGTGCATTGTGATCTCGGCCTAGGTGTCGTGCATTGAGATCTTGGTCTAGGTGTTGTGCATTGAGATCTCGGACAAGGTGTTGTGCATTGTGATCTCGGTCTAGGTGTTGTGCATTGAGATCTCGGTCTAGGTGTTGTGCATTGAGATCTCAATCTAGGTGTTGTGCATTGAGATCTCGGTCTAGGTGTTGTGCATTGTGATCTCGGTCTAGGTGTTGTGCATTGTGATCTCGGTCTAGGTGTTGTGCATTGAGATCTCGGTCTAGGTGTTGTGCATTGAGATCTCGGTCTAGGTGTTGTGCATTGTGATCTCGGTCTAGGTGTTGTGCATTGAGATCTCGGTCTAGGTGTTGTGCATTGTGATCTCGGTCTCTGTGTTGTGCATTGTGATCTCGGTCTAGGTGTTGTGCATTGAGATCTCGGTCTAGGTGTTGTGCATTGAGATCTCAATCTAGGTGTTGTGCATTGAGATCTCGGTCTAGGTGTTGTGCATTGTGATCTCGGTCTAGGTGTTGTGCATTGAGATCTCGGTCTAGGTGTTGTACATTGAGATCTCGGTCTAGGTGTTGTGCATTGTGATCTCGGTCTAGGTGTTGTGCATTGAGATCTCGGTCTAGGTGTTGTGCATTGAGATCTCGGTCTAGGTGTTGTGCATTGTGATCTCGGTCTAGGTGTTGTGCATTGAGATCTCGGTCTAGGTGTTGTGCATTGAGATCTCGGTCTAGGTGTTGTGCATTGTGATCTCGGTCTAGGTGTTGTACATTGAGATCTTGGTCTAGGTGTTGTGCATTGTGATCTCGGTCTAGGTGTTGTGCATTGTGATCTCGGTCTAGGTGTTGTGCATTGAGATCTCGGTCTAGGTGTTGTGCATTGTGATCTCGGTCTAGGTGTTGTGCATTGAGATCTCGGTCTAGGTGTTGTACATTGAGATCTTGGTCTAGGTGTTGTACATTGAGATCTTGGTCTAGGTGTTGTGCATTGTGATCTCGGTCTAGGTGTTGTGCATTGTGATCTCGGTCTAGGTGTTGTGCATTGAGATCTCGGTCTAGGTGTTGTACATTGAGATCTTGGTCTAGGTGTTGTACATTGAGATCTTGGTCTAGGTGTTGTACATTGAGATCTTGGTCTAGGTGTTGTGCATTGTGATATCGGTCTAGGTGTTTTGCATTGTGATCTCGGTCTAGGTGTTGTGCATTGAGATCTCGGTCTAGGTATTGTGCATTGAGATCTCGGTCTAGGTGTTGTGCATTGTGATCTTGGTCTAGGTGTTGTGCATTGAGATCCCGGTCTAGGTGTTGTGCATTGAGATCTCGGTCTAGGTGTTGTACATTGAGATCTCGGTCTAGGTGTTGTGCATTGAGATCTCGGTCTAGGTGTTGTGCATTGAGATCTCGGTCTAGGTGTTGTGCATTGAGATCTCGGTCTAGGTGTTGTGCATTGAGATCTCGGTCTAGGTGTTGTACATTGAGATCTTGGTCTAGGTGTTGTGCATTGTGATCTCGGTCTAGGTGTTGTGCATTGTGATCTCGGCCTAGGTGTCGTGCATTGAGATCTTGGTCTAGGTGTTGTGCATTGAGATCTCGGACAAGGTGTTGTGCATTGTGATCTCGGTCTAGGTGTTGTGCATTGAGATCTCGGTCTAGGTGTTGTGCATTGAGATCTCAATCTAGGTGTTGTGCATTGAGATCTCGGTCTAGGTGTTGTGCATTGTGATCTCGGTCTAGGTGTTGTGCATTGTGATCTCGGTCTAGGTGTTGTGCATTGAGATCTCGGTCTAGGTGTTGTGCATTGAGATCTCGGTCTAGGTGTTGTGCATTGTGATCTCGGTCTAGGTGTTGTGCATTGAGATCTCGGTCTAGGTGTTGTGCATTGTGATCTCGGTCTCTGTGTTGTGCATTGTGATCTCGGTCTAGGTGTTGTGCATTGAGATCTCGGTCTAGGTGTTGTGCATTGAGATCTCAATCTAGGTGTTGTGCATTGAGATCTCGGTCTAGGTGTTGTGCATTGTGATCTCGGTCTAGGTGTTGTGCATTGAGATCTCGGTCTAGGTGTTGTACATTGAGATCTCGGTCTAGGTGTTGTGCATTGTGATCTCGGTCTAGGTGTTGTGCATTGAGATCTCGGTCTAGGTGTTGTGCATTGAGATCTCGGTCTAGGTGTTGTGCATTGTGATCTCGGTCTAGGTGTTGTGCATTGAGATCTCGGTCTAGGTGTTGTGCATTGAGATCTCGGTCTAGGTGTTGTGCATTGTGATCTCGGTCTAGGTGTTGTACATTGAGATCTTGGTCTAGGTGTTGTGCATTGTGATCTCGGTCTAGGTGTTGTGCATTGTGATCTCGGTCTAGGTGTTGTGCATTGAGATCTCGGTCTAGGTGTTGTGCATTGTGATCTCGGTCTAGGTGTTGTGCATTGAGATCTCGGTCTAGGTGTTGTACATTGAGATCTTGGTCTAGGTGTTGTACATTGAGATCTTGGTCTAGGTGTTGTGCATTGTGATCTCGGTCTAGGTGTTGTGCATTGTGATCTCGGTCTAGGTGTTGTGCATTGAGATCTCGGTCTAGGTGTTGTACATTGAGATCTTGGTCTAGGTGTTGTACATTGAGATCTTGGTCTAGGTGTTGTACATTGAGATCTTGGTCTAGGTGTTGTGCATTGTGATATCGGTCTAGGTGTTTTGCATTGTGATCTCGGTCTAGGTGTTGTGCATTGAGATCTCGGTCTAGGTATTGTGCATTGAGATCTCGGTCTAGGTGTTGTGCATTGTGATCTTGGTCTAGGTGTTGTGCATTGAGATCCCGGTCTAGGTGTTGTGCATTGAGATCTCGGTCTAGGTGTTGTACATTGAGATCTCGGTCTAGGTGTTGTGCATTGAGATCTCGGTCTAGGTGTTGTGCATTGAGATCTCGGTCTAGGTGTTGTGCATTGAGATCTCGGTCTAGGTGTTGTGCATTGAGATCTCGGTCTAGGTGTTGTACATTGAGATCTTGGTCTAGGTGTTGTGCATTGTGATCTCGGTCTAGGTGTTGTGCATTGTGATCTCGGTCTAGGTGTTGTGCATTGTGATCTCGGTCTAGGTGTTGTGCATTGAGATCTCGGTCTAGGTGTTGTGCATTGAGATCTCGGTCTAGGTGTTGTGCATTGTGATCTTGGTCTAGATGTTGTGCATTGTGATCTCGGTCTAGGTGTTGTACATTGAGATCTCGGTCTAGGTGTTGTGCATTGAGATCTCGGTCTAGGTGTTGTGCATTGAGATCTCGGTCTAGGTGTTGTGCATTGTGATCTCGGTCTCTGTGTTGTGCATTGTGATCTCGGTCTAGGTGTTGTACATTGAGATCTCGGTCTAGGTGTTGTACATTGAGATCTCGGTCTAGGTGTTGTGCAATTGTGATCTCGGTCTCTGTGTTGTGCATTGTGATCTCGGTCTAGGTGTTGTACATTGAGATCTCGGTCTAGGTGTTGTGCATTGAAATCTCGGTCTAGGTGTTGTGCATTGTGATCTCGGTCTAGGTGTTGTGCATTGTGATCTCGGTCTATGTGTTGTGCATTGTGATCATGGTCTAGATGTTGTGCATTGTGATCTCGGCCTAGGTGTCGTGCATTGAGATCTTGGTCTAGGTGTTGTGCATTGAGATCTCGGTCTATGTGTTGTGCATTGTGATCTCGGTCTAGGTGTTGTGCATTGAGATCTCGGTCTAGGTGTTGTGCATTGAGATCTTGGTCTAGGTGTTGTGCATTGTGATCTCGGTCTAGGTATTGTGCATTGTGATCTCGGTCTAGGTGTTGTGCATTGTGATCTTGGTCTAGGTGTTGTGCATTGAGATCTCGGTCTAGGTGTTGTGCATTGTGATCTCGGTCTCTGTGTTGTGCATTGTGATCTCGGTCTCTGTGTTGTGCATTGTGATCTCGGTCTAGGTGTTGTGCATTGTGATCTCAATCTAGGTGTTGTGCATTGAGATCTCGGTCTAGGTGTTGTGCATTGAAATCTCGGTCTAGGTGTTGTGCATTGAAATCTCAATCTAGGTGTTGTGCATTGTGATCTCGGTCTAGGTGTTGTACATTGAGATCTCGGTCTAGGTGTTGTGCATTGAGATCTCGGTCTAGGTATTGTGCATTGTGATCTCGGTCTAGGTGTTGTGCATTGAGATCCCGGTCTAGGTGTTGTGCATTGAGATCCCGGTCTAGGTGTTGTGCATTGTGATCTCGGTCTAGGTGTTGTGCATGGTGATCTCGGTCTAGGTGTTGTGCATTGAGATCTCGGTCTAGGTGTTGTGCATTGAGATCTCGGTCTAGGTGTTGTGCATTGTGATCTCGGTCTAGGTGTTGTGCATTGAGATATCGGTCTAGGTGTTGTGCATGGTGATCTCGGTCTAGGTGTTGTGCATTGAGATCTCGGTCTAGGTGTTGTGCATTGTGATCTCGGTCTAGGTGTTGTGCATTGAGATCTCGGTCTAGGTGTTGTGCATTGAGATCTCGGTCTAGGTGTTGTGCATTGTGATCTCGGTCTAGGTGTTGTGCATTGAGATATCGGTCTAGGTGTTGTACATTGAGATATCGGTCTAGGTGTTGTGCATTGTGATCTCGGTCTAGGTGTTGTGCATTGAGATCTCGGTCTTGGTGTTGTGCATTGAGATCTCGGTCTAGGTGTTGTGCATTGAGATCTCGGTCTTGGTGTTGTGCATTGTGATCTCGGTCTAGGTGTTGTGCATTGTGATATCATTCTAGGTGTTGTGCATTGAGATCTCGGTCTAGGTGTTGTGCATTGTGATCTCGGTCTAGGTGTTGTGCATTGAGATCTCGGTCTTGGTGTTGTGCATTGAGATCTCGGTCTAGGTGTTGTGCATTGAGATCTCGGTCTTGGTGTTGTGCATTGTGATCTCGGTCTAGGTGTTGTGCATTGAGATCTCGGTGTAGGTGTTGTGCATTGTGATCACAGTCTCCGTCTTGGCCACTGATGTCTCGGTCTTGGTCACTGAGTTCTCGTTCTTTGGCATTTTGGTCTCAGTCGCGGTCTAGTCTTTGGCGTACATTATCTCGGCCTGTCTCGTCTCCTTTCGGTTTTGGAAACTTTTTCTCCCATAGAAATTAAGAACCAGAAGTCAGCTTCCCTGTTGAAGCTGCTCCGCATACCTGCCATCTGGGTGGCGCTCGTCAACGCCTTCGTGGGCGGAACTGCCCTCTCCACCATCGAACCCACCCTGTCGCTCCACTTGAAAACCGTACGTCGTCCGGGGTAACGCCTAGAGCCTCGCGTCTATAGAGTCGCATCGAAAAATGTTATCAGAACGGGGCAAGAGGGTGTCCGGTGTAGCGGTCTGGTCCGGGCCCCATGCTGAGATGAGACCGTTACCATATATGGATAAAACCGTCATGCGCAGTGCGTATGGTAGTTGTCTATTTTGAAGGCCGTGCTGAGTCGATTCGGCCATATTGGCAATACAGCGCTTTCAGGCACGTTCGTTGACTCGTAGTTGACTGAGGGTGCATCGATTGGCTTTACACAACCAAAAGCAAAAATATAGTTTGTAAAACTGTGTTTGTTCGCGGATAATCATAAACAACAGTCACATGAAGGGCGCCCCCATGTGCTTCGTTCACTGACTCATCTGAGCGCGCCGAGCAGCTGAGAACGTTGCTGCCACGTGCTGAGGTGAGCCAGTGACGTCACGGCTCAACTCAGCTCGGGGGCCCGTCTGAGATCGGGTTGCTTTTGGCAAGGCCGCGTATCGGCGATTTTTCGTATCGAGGCCGAGTCACTGAGTCACAAAACGATTCGATTTACAACGGTCGAGTCAAGTGTCACGGGTCGCCGTTAAATTTGACACTGTGAAGCCCCCACTACAATATTATAGAAGGCCTGACGTCGCTGTCATTGACATCGTCGCCCCTGTATCATTAAACTTCAGATGGCCTTCTTTTATGCTTTACACCACGACAATTAATTACCAAGTAGTAATTATATTTGAAATTTCTGAACAAAGCTGCATCCACTTTGTGCAATACCCGAACTGCAGTAGCCAGGTTTGCAATCAATTGCTGTTTGCATCTTAATGAAAACGGGGACGCAATGCCGAGAGATATAGGGTAGATTGTGGCTAAATGCTTATGGCTGACAAGGCTGCACAGCAAAAGTGGTTAGAATGCTGATATATAGTGCGGACCCGGGTTGAAGTCTTTGTTGTTTTTGCAAATTATCAAAACAAATCTGAATCATTATTGCCCCTTTTGTCGATTTCACCACTTTTCATGCCCATTTTTAGTGATCATCTTTATTTTTTGTCTTACACGACGACAGCTTAACTTTACTCTGGTGGAAACGAGTCTGTTGTACGTTGCCCTGAGTGTCACCTATGCCCTGTTCTCGGTCATCTGGGGGACCGTGGCCGATCGCAAGGTATCCGGACAGCGGTAACACTATTACTTAGTGTCCGTGAAGGGAGTGAGGAAGGGAGAGGGAGAGGGAGAGGGAGAGGGAGAGGGAGACGGAGAGGGAGAGGGAGACGGAGAGGGAGAGGGAGAGGGAGACAGAGAGGGAGAGGGAGAAAGACGGAGAAGAATGGAGGAAGAGAGGTGAAGACGGAGGAAGGGAGAAAGAGGGAGCCAGAGGGAGGAGAACGATCACCCTTTTCCTGCCGTTTGACAGATTTAGGAAATCGGTCCGTTGACTTCAGCCTCGTTTCACATGACGCACTGAGCGAGTTCAGAATTGGGATTCTGTGCCCAACAGCCCAAACGTGCTTAAGGGTTCAACACAAACACATCTTGCCTCAAGAAGCAAGGTTGATCTCGCTGCTTAAGCGCAAAAACACTGTCTTGCTTCAGCTAAAACAACGTGCCTTAGAATTGAAGTTGCGAGCCGAATATCTACTTGCATTCGATAATTCTTGCAAATACTAGTCGGGGACAAGCGAAAAGGCAAACAATGAAATTGAAACCAGTGAATGCTGCACTTCTTAAGAGAAGTTTTGAAAAACGGAAAAGTTGTTTGTTTGTTCGTTTGTTCCTTCCTTCGTTTGTTTGCTTGTTTTTAATTGAAGAAAACGACAAGAATGGATTGATCTGAGGTTTGTTTGTAACTCTATTACGCAATTTAATCATAGACGAGGATCAAACAAAAGATAAATCATAAACAGCAACTTTCATATGCATTAATCTCAAAAGCTAGAGGGCCTAATGACGTTTCGATCCTAGCAGAATCTTTCTCAAGGTCAGCTTTTGAGATTTACAGCAAATGCCACATGTATTAATCGAAGTTATACATAACGTAGGCCTACATTTTTTTATTCGAAGAAAACAACAAGAATCATGACCATCATGGGCTCCTACGGCACTGGGTTGTTCTTCCTACTCCTTGGCCCGTCCCCTCTTCTGAAACTCCCCCCGTGAGTATCCTGACTTCCTTGTTCAAAGACCGATCCGAAAATAGCCCGTCAAGGCTGGGGGCCACCGTACACAAACCATGTAACCTTTGACCAAGTCGAAGGGTACCCAGCCATGGCGTCTCCCTATCGGGGTTCGCTTGCATGGGTGGCTCTGTGTAGACAATGCCGCGCTGATCGGATTGGGGCAATGACAAAAATCCTCAATGATTAAAAATCCTCATTTGTAAGTGAGTGTGTTTCTAGTTCTGAAAAGAACTGGAGAGTTTCATTCGATCTTTCGAGGAGTGTGCTCTGTACATGTCAGGTTGCTGGCCTTGCATGTACATGTATGTATACCCGCACGAAGGATTCTAGTCGCCTGCATGTTCATCTGTAGGCGGGAAGATCCCCTTGCATCCCAATCCTACGGATGACTGTTGGTGTTGTGGGGAGACAAATTGGGGCTGGACTTGGGTTGTTGACCACATGCATAGGTAACTAGGGAGCTTGACCGTTATCTATAGAAGACATATCGGTTGGTAGTACGGGATGCCAGGTTTTCTCTGAACATATTTCATTTCGATTCTTCGTGAATCCATTAATAAATTTGATAAATACTTAAAATTTGATAGTCACATAGGATGACGGTGCACTGATTTGTTGGCATATAGCTTGAACTTACCTCAATGTGGTAATATACTTTTTTGATCCTCAGGTGTAGTCGATATCGGTTATGATGCTTTAGTGTGATTTGTGCTGTGTGCATTCCACCCACAGGACTCAATGGCTGGCCATTGTCTGCATACCCCTGGGAGGATTTGCAATATCTCTGATTGCCATGCCAACCTTTGTGGAAATGATTACCACGGCCGAGTAAGTTATCTACCATTCTACACATAGACACTTCGCAACTTATCAATGACCATGATCGCTGCACAGTGTTAGTTGAATAATGTGCCATTTTCAAAACTAACTTTGTATTCAAGCGGGTGAACAATCGGACATCCGTGTGATTTTTGTCATGCAACATTATTGTTTTGTGTTAGGCTGAATATTCACCTGGTCGCCGGGTGAATATAACCTCCCCATTAGAAGTGGTATTAACCCGGCAACGGCATTCTTCATGGAGGTCGTTCCTGTAGACGTCATGCATATTCGTGAACACTCTTTACTCTGATTGGTCAACATCAGAGTATACAGCGTACATGAATATGAATAAACATGATGTAATGATAATTGGGCAATACATGACCGGAAGAATAGCGTTCGTGTAAAATGTGGGAAGAATGCTTTAGCAGGAAGAATTCAACCTGCCTTTTTTTTTAAACGCAGTGGCTGTTGTTACGGCAGTCGTCCGTGTGGTTCCTTGACTTGATTGTATTTCGTCAGCATTGCAGGCTGGTTGAACCAGTCTATTAGCTGATAGTCTGGTTCCAAGAGCTAAACATCCTGACAAATACTGTGAAGTCAGGGAACCACACGGACGACTGCCGTAACAAAAGCCACTGCGTTTTTTAAACTTGGAGAATAGTGGTGTCCGTATTCGGAGGGGCCGGCATACATGCATAGAATACCACTAGCGTTCCGAATAAATACGGAGAACATAACGTTCTGCTCGTGGCAAACCCTCCCTCAAAGACACTCTTGTGTCAAGTAACACCTTGCAAGGACAGACACAATGGACCATCTATATTTTGGAGTTGTCCACTGTAATGTCGTTCAAAATCAATCTGTCAAAGAAATGGAAGGAAAAACTTACTGGGATTTTTGGAAAACTAAAAAAAGGTAAAAACTTGGGGAAAAAATGGAAAATTCAAAAATTGGTCTCAGCCGGTTTCATTTACCGATTCTTCATTTTTTCACTTCAAAATTGGCAAAGAAAAACTTTCACTTGACCAGGACTGGAACCCGAGACCTGATTTGCCCGAGCTATCCAGTCTTTAGATGGCGGTCTTCCCAAATAGTCAACTAATCTAACCGGATCGACTGGTCACACTTGGGTGGGGCGCCAATCAGAAGCATTTAGCCATTAACTGCTGCTTATCTTCAGACCTCTGCTTTCATTCAGATGCAAACAAACAAATTGTTTTAAACCTGGCTACAGCAGCTCGTGGATGACACAAAGTGAATGCAGCTTTTTAATTCTAAGTCAAACAAATAAAGGGAAAACTGGCTTGAGACTTAAAAAAAAAGTACAGAAAACTTTGACTGGACAAGAACATGAACTTGACATTGGAGGTAAAACTAGACTGAAGATTGGGCTTACGAGTTTAGCCTGCCAATAGGGACTATTTCACTCCATACAAAGCGCCACAAAGCCACAAAGGGGTCGTAGTTGGTTTTACAGCATCGTTGTGAACTAAGATTTTGAACACGGGCACGAGCGCTCTTCATGAGCAAGTTGAGGTGGATTTAATGGATCTTTTTTTGCCGTCCTCCGCAGATGGTACGGACTACCCAGAGGCTTGAGTTTGACCTCCGTGGTGTCTGGCGTCTGGATCGGTGGCTTTTCGATCGGGTGAGTTTGCGCTCTGAACGTGAATCAACGATTCAACAGTCAGTCTTATTATTATTATTATTATTATTTATTATTACCAAATCGCAGCTATAAGCTGAATTACATGGAATATTACATACATGTCGTAAAAATCATCGAAATAACACATATAAAAGGTTTACAAGAACAAACAATAATTAACAATTCATTAAATAAATTAGTAGACAAAATTGTATCCATAAAAACATACGCAGTTGATTTCTCAGAGGTAATTCTCGAACTTGATTATTTCAAATAATTATTGAATATTGCACAAAGCTATTGCACCAAGATATTGCCAGGTCTCGCAAAGAGCCCTCCAAATCACACGGTTATACAGCTCAAATCAGCACGGACTAGTGGTTTAACAGTTTTGTGAGGTAAGGGATGGGGCTATTACCATACCGGTCAGTTCTGTACCTTGGCACTTGAAAAGACCTTGATTTTCTAAGACGCATACTATGTGAATTGCTGTGGCTTGTGAAAAGGTCAGCATATCTTTCAGAGGTGGTGCATTTCCTTGCAAACCGAGAACACAAGCAAGCACGCCTCTCATCGAGTGATTGGAGACCCGTGAGGGAGAAAGCATCCCTGTATGTAAAATATGCGGAGCCCAGCATTATACGACAAGCCCTTTTTTGTCTTAGGCCTTCTGTCTGCTGCCACTTTTTTTGTCTAAACTCATCTAAACTTGTTTTGGTTATACATAGGCCTATACGTACATACATTTGGCATTTCTAAACCGCCTTTTCAAATTCTTAACAAGAATTATAACGAATATGAGTGACAAATCTACACTAAACAAATACACTAAACGAACAGTAAACTAGACAATGTGGTGCTGCCCGTAATGTCTTTAGTTCCACTATCCATCCATTTGTTTTGTATTATTTTCACAAGGAAATAATACAAAACAAATGGATGTATATTGAAAAAAAAAATGCTTCAGAGTCAGTGCTTCGTAGAGGTATGAAACTGTTTAGCAAATTAATATTGTTCGGTCAGATTATGAGTCGAAATTGTATTGAAAAGATACGTATTCTGGGAAACAAAAAGGCAAAAGGAGTTCAGGAAGACCAGCAACATCTTGGTTTCAGGATATTGATAAGACTATAGGACCGAGTTGCTCAGCTGAACCCCATCTGACAGCTGGTAGGGACGTTTGGTCTCATCCGATCAGTGCAGTGCAGTAGATTGCATTACAGCTGTTTTATAATGTGTTTTTTTTTATTCTTAACCCTTATCTTGCTTTCCGTTCAATCGGCAGATCCGTAATAGGTCCGACGCTCTGCAGCGCCCTCATCGATGCTTTTGGCTACGCGTACGCCTGCACTATATTAGGAGGCTTATGCATTGTTGTCATGATAGTAGTCAGTCTATTTTCGGCCTGGGAGTACCAATGGGGGAAGGGGTAAGTTTGCTGGAGCAGGGGCTTTCATTTACGAGTGAGTAGGGGGTTACGAGTCATGAGCTGTCGAACCTCAAACGAAGACCTCAGTATAGTGAGGAGACGTAGGCTTCAGTGGTACGGGGCATGGGTTCTGGTCAGCTGGCCTTGCTGGGAACAATCTTACAAGGCCAAAGTGCCAGTGGGCAGAAAATAGAGGCGGGCAGAGAACACGTTTGGGAAGGGAGCATCACAGAATGGGCAGGCTGGACGCTCAATGAGGCCTTTTGAAAATCAGGAGACGGACATAGAGAGAAAGATAGAAAGATAGACAGAGGGACTGAAGGAGAGACAGAGACACAGAGGGAGACAGCGAAAACAAACACAGGGAGACATACAGGCAGATCGATAGACAGAGAAACGTATATACATGCAGAAAATGATTGGAAGGCGACACTAAAGAGGGGACAGGCAGGAAGCTGATTGATGCCTTTTGGAAACCAATGGAGGCAGAGATAGACAGGCAGGCAGACGGAGATACAAGCGACACAAGGGCAGAACTATACATAATTATACATAGAGGACGAGGTAAACAAAGAACAAGGAAGGAGGGAGAGAGCTGCATGTACGGTCGTCTCTGGCGCCTCCATGGTCTCCGAGACCAAGAGGGACCTTCCCACCCGAAAACCCCACGCCAAAAAAAAAAAAAAATCCCACCAAAAAATGACCTGGAAGTAATACAATCCTCTTTGCAGAACAATCTGAACGTATAGAAAAAGGTTTGGGCGAAATCAAACTGGCGTATTCAACTTGATTGATTAATGAATGTGATTTATTTCCTTCAGGAGGCGGTCTTCAGCGAGTGTTTGGACCCATCGGATGGACTCATCGGACGACGAAGATACAGAATTGCTTTCCCTCCATTCACAACAGACTCTCTCTAGCCCTCCGTAAACCTTCTGCTGGGAGCAGACATCTTGGTCTAGTTCCCCGTGTCCGGGCAGCGTGGAGCAACACCCATTCCCCTCACACATCGACGGAGGAGGCGCCTGACTATTGGCACCGCACAGCCTTAGTCGTTCCCAAACACTGCTTGACTCCGGCGTAGGCTTCGGCTTAGGCTCTACTCTGTCCTTCCATTTGAACGTATAACAGACATGAATCTCGGAGGCCACTGGATTCGGGTTTGAGAAGAAACTCCGTTGTGCCAAAGCTCCCAAGCCTTAGCTGCGAAAGGGATGTTGGACATTTCGTACCCAAGTCACTTAGAAAGTGTGGCTGTTCATCACATATTTTCTTAGGGAACTAGTCAAAGATGAATGCACACTGCCTATAAACATACTTTACATGTGATAAAAACACCAGCAAGACTTGGACAGAGTTCAGTTGGACGGATGTTGATATTACTGCTCATTATGACTAGAGTATTGCAGTGCTATTTTGCTCGACAGGCTACCATATCATAACACAGTGTATACAACATAATCGAGGCCTCTTGAGCCAGATCGTCCCCAGGACACTGCTGGATTCCGGCTGTGATCGGTGCACCGAAATCCTTCTTGCTGAGCTTCGGCAGAATGACTGGATCGTGAAAGGACGCGTAGACGTCTAACGCGATCTTCGCTCTTGTTTGGATTGCAGGAAGAGGAATGCAACTCCTGCCACTCCAATGATGGCAGACCTACCTCGGGATAGAGTTTTCCCACTGAGATGCACCGTTTACTAATGTTGGCATTGAATTCGTTGACCCGTTCTTGGTGAAAAGAGCACGAACGGAGTTTAAAAGATACGGTTGCCTCTTTACAGGCCTTAATACCTGGGCAACCCACATTGAAATTTGTCGCAGTCTAGTCAGTCGCCGTGGAAACCCAGCGGTGATCCGGTCCGATAATCAGACCAATCTGGTCGAAGCTCAACGTGAACTTCGCCGCGCCCTGCAAAAATGGAATTATCATCGCATTGAGCATTGAGCATTATGACTAGAGTTTTGCGGTGCTGTTTGCCCGACAGGCTACCATACAGTGTATATAATATAATCGAGGCCTCTTGAGCCACAGGAAGTATTCCACGTGGGAAAGGGAAAATTTAATGTCTCCAGACTCGAAGGCCAACTGTATCAAAGGTAGACATCAAAGGCAATATGTATATGTCCTTTCGAACTGTAGTACTGTAGCTAATACTCTTTAAGCTAGTTGAATGTACCATTTGGAACTGTAACGGTCAGAACTGTTCCGAATAAATTGACTTCGTTTTGGCGAATCGTGTTTTTTTCCATTTCATCTTCCATTCTCCAACAAACACTCAATATTACATGAGTGTATACCTGCCGCCTTCGCTTTAAATCACATGAGGAACTTTCCACGAAAGAGGTACAGCGAGGCATGTGACTAACAGTGAGTTGTTACTCATCATCGATAGTATGCCGTGGTCAGTGGCAGAGAAAGACCCATCCTAATGCACGGAGTATGGAATAGTAGTGTTGATATTACCGGGATATTACCGGGATAGTGCCGGCGTGGTAATGGATATAACCAACATGGTATGGGATATTACCGGGATAGTGCCGGCGTGGTAATGGATATAACCAACGTGGTATAGGATAGTACCGGGATAGTGCCGGCTTTGTATGGGATATTACTGGAATAGAATGGGAAAGTGCCGCCGTGGTATTGCATAGAACCAACATGGTATGGGATAGTACCAGGATAGTGCCGGCTTTGTATGGGATATTACTGGAATAGAATGGGAAAGTACCGGCGTGGTATTGGATAGAACCAACATGGTATGAGATAGTACTTGTTTCAGTCTTTGACTATTGTGGTTTGAATCTCTGCTGCTTGCATAGTTGTACTTGTTTGCTTGCGTAAGACACCATCAACCAAGGTCAGAGTTCCATTGGTTGGCATCAATACTAGCGAACCTCTTGAGCTCATCGGGATAGACTTCCTGAAGCTTGAACGTTCAAAAAGATGGAACTGAGAACATCCTTGTCGTAACCGACCATTTTACTAAATACGCCAAGGCCTACCCAACACGCGACCAGAAATCTAGCACCGTTGCCAGAGTCTTGTGGGAAAACTTCGTACTTCACTATGGGTTCCCTGTTAGGCTGCACTCAGATCAAGGCAGGAACTTTGAAGGACATCTCATAAGGGAACTCTGTAAACTATGTGGCATCACCAAAAGCAGAACCACTCCATACCACCCTCAAGGAAATGGTTTAACTGAGAGGTTCAACCACACCCTCTTGAATATGCTGGGAACACTTGACAGCGACCAAAAACGTGATTGGAAAACAGTATGTTGGTGCCATAACGCATGCCTACAATTGTACATGTCACGAGTCCACCGGGCATGCGCCTTTCTTCCTGATGTTTGGCCTCAAGCAAGGCCAGAACGAAGATCCACCCTTATATGAGGAATTTGTCGAAAGTCTGAGGAAGACTCTACAATCTTCGTACAAAGCTGCGAGTGACGTGGCGGTAAAAGCAAAGGCCAAGCAGAAGCGTCTGTATGACCGAGGCACAAGAGATGCCCCTCTTCATCCGTGCGACCGTGTCCTTGTTCACCACAAGCATAAAATTGGCATGCAGAAACTTGCAGACAGATGGGAAACTCAACCGTATATTGTTGTTTCCAAGCATTCTGACCTCGCCCTGTATATGTCATCTCACATCCTGTGTCCGGCAAGAAGCGTACGCTTCATCGCAATATGTTAACAGCATGTTCGTTCCTTCCAGTGTCTCCCATCATGATCGAAAACGAAGCAGACGTACGCTACAAGCCCGAAGATGACGCGCAAGGTGTTAACATGGGAGACAGACAAGAGGATAAACTACCAGTTTCAGGTGACATACAGTGCCAAGCCGAGGGGACAGGCGATGACACTAGTGGTGATGATAAAGCCATTGTCTTATTTAAATTACCCAACGGCCTTGTCCAATAGGAGCGAGCCGTTGGTGGCGGGAACCCCTCCCTGTATAAGAATTCCTAGTCAGACACGTACGCGAGAGAACCGAGCCAGACCTAAGATTGGATTCTAAGAGGCAGATTAATCAAACCGAGTCCCACCGTGAATTTATTATTGGAGTTCCTTACCTCTTTTTTATGACTCTTATAAAGTAAACCATCCCAAATAAGGGTCACATAAGCATGATAGTAAAAGGGATGGTCAATCTTACACTTTACTCTGCGATTTTGTCGACAAAATAATATTGGAGAAAAACTGTTATTCAATGATGAGGTTTTCGCCCTGTTCGACATGATTAGCAGTGAATGCTCATTGCTTTACCTGCTGCCCGATGAAACAAATTTCAGGCATCGGGCAAAGCACTGAGCATTCACTGTTTATCACGTCGAGCGTGGCAAAACCTCATTGAATTACATTCTCCTCGACGTAAACATCATGTTATATCTATGGTTATACATGTGGAAATAAGACCCTTTTTCAAAACCCGGATAAGGCTTCGGCTCCGGCTTCTTCTCAGTTATCCAAAAGCTGGAGTTCTTTGTTGAAGTTGAAGCTTTAGATTCCTTTTCAAAACTCAGTCAAATATTCAAAAATGATGCCAAAGGCTTCCTGTTTTCATGCCTTGTACTTGAAATGGATGAAAGAACTAGAGACAAAGCATGAGCTTGAGCCTAAGCCGGGCTTTGGAAAAGGGCCCTTGTGTGCTCACTACGGAAAGTCCTCGTTAGGTGAACAAGATGATTATTTACAAAATGCACTAGAGAACGTTATTTCATTACATGTGCACGTCTCCACTCTGCACTACAAAGCAGGAGTCGCGAGTTCGAATCCCGCCCGAATCCCGCGTTCGAATCCCGGCAATCGAAGCAAAGCACTGATCATTCAGTGAGCATTACCAAAGATCCTATAGCGCGCGAAACGCGCAAGATAGCCTACTCTTGCGAGATCACACGCAACCGAATGAAGTACGCACTGGACGCCATTTTTAGTAAAAGCAAAGTCGCACGCGTGCGATCCATCGTGTGGTCGCATAGCATCAACAGTTATCACATTCTGTCCGCTCATCAAAAGTTGTATCTTGGTCACGGTTTGTGACTTTCCCGCTTCACTTCCGGAGCACCGAAAGCAGACGACAGAGAAACCCTATGCTTTACTAAAAATGGCCGCCGAGCGACTTCACCTTTTGGGCGCAAAGTATAATTATAGGCTATCTTGCGTCAATTATGGCAAAGAAATGACGTTACATGGTATGAAAGGCAAGAATTGGTGGTGAAGCAGTTCGTTGTAAATGACATACTTGGGTCCGCTTCCGTTGGGTTTTAAAGCGCAGAAACCTGCTTCGCATTAGTTTCAGGGGATGGGCATTCGCACATTCAAGTGATATAGGCCTAAGTTAACTCCACACGCTGCTGCTTGACGTATAATATTCTAACTTGCCTCCCTGTAGGGCAGTCATTTACAGGACTAACACGCGTACGGGAAGAGAAACAGCGATGGCCCCAATGCATAGCTCTGTATCTAGCGCCATGGTTCGAAGCTATCAAACACTGCATACCTCTATATGAACAATCTTGACAGCATAATTCTAAACAAAAAGGGCGTCCTTGTAAAGGCAGGGCCCAATTTAATTGAGCCGCAATCTGCTAAGCATAAGAAAACCTCCCTCGTGTAAACAGGATTACAAACCGCTCTGCAATTTGATGTCAATTGCTTTTGACTTGTAGTCCACTCTTTTTTGGCTTAGCATGAAACGTTAAGTTTGGTTGGAAAGGCGATCCTGTGAATCATGATTTTCTTTCCTCGACAAAATAATGTTGGTGTTTAATGGTCACTTCTGACCCCAACCCCGGTCTGCATTAGGCTGATGCACGTTGAAGTTCACGGTCGTGGTTGAAGCTAAAATACCAAAAACCCTTCCAAACATGCTACCAGTCCCAGTACCTGTAGGCCTACTATTTACTGCTCCGAAAGAAATCCCCTATATTCTACTTCGAGCCGTGTGAACTTATTGAATGGGATCTCTTCGTAGTATACATGCTATGTCGATCCGCCGTTCAGATTTGGGTTGCTGAGTTGGTTGTGAAACTAAAACACGCCGTAGTTATCCATTCAACAGACGGAGTAACCCTATAGCCCCCCCCCCCGATATGCAACTTTATTTTTAGAACATTCCTCCGTGTGTAGATCAAGGGCGCCTAGTAATTGTGTGGTGGGATCACAGTTTGTTGTGCCAGACGTTGTGTGTTGTGGTTCATGGTTGAGTGACAATACAGGAGTATCGGACCACTGCACTTAAAAAGTTATTAACTTGCTGTCATGAGTGTTTTTTGGCAACCAGGATGAATAAAAATCAATCATAATTTTAATTACTACGAAGTGGTTTCAATGATATTCTAAACCTTACAATATCTTCTTCGTTCTCAAATGAACCCGTATAATGTGTATGGTATTCTGCTGGTTCATTACTATAGATACTGCTAGCCTTGTCTAAGGCGGTCTCTCCGGTACGGCTCCGGGCAGAGATCCAGGACATACGTACGCACACCACGGCATAACTATACCACGCCGGATCCAAGCTGTACACGGCTCGCATACAGCGCCGCTGCCATACCACACACACACTAGTGTGTTTGAGTACATGTGTACGAGCCTGTACGCAGCTGTCCTGTCCGCCCTCGATCGGTTTACGGAACAAAACAAGACGTGCGCACGACATGATACGCACGTAAGTTACGCTCGGGGTATGGTGCACAGGGTGCGTAAGCTATAAGCGGATCAATGGGGCTGCATTTCGCAAAGGTTTTGCGCAAAGCACCATTCTACTTTTTCTGAAAGCCGGATTTTGATTTCTAAATCGGCGACCAACACCTTGGTCAAGGCTAAGATATTGCATGAAACGAAAACAAAGAAAGAATCAGTTCAAATACCTTTGACTGCCTTTTAAAGTGTTACCATGCCCTTTTAGTAGTTTGTCGAGCAGTAATTATACCCCTAGTACTAGTAGTACAAGTTCATTCTGTCTTCTCTGTGCACCACGTACTTGCAAGAACATTTATTAAATAGAAATTATTTAAAAGTAAACCCTAAACCATTTCTATGTCCCAGCCGTGTGTTATATATATTTTTATATTTATTACATATATTATATACTATTATCCTAATTATATAATTATTAGTCATGAATTTTAAAAATTTGCAAAGAAAACTTCGAAAGGACCAGGAATTGAACCCAAGACCACTGGATTAAAGTACCAGTGCTCCCAGACAGTTTTTCCTATGTTTGTTTTAACTATTGTTATGATTATATCTGGTCCTTAGAGGCCCAATATACAACATTGGGAAGTTCGGTAAACATTGATGTCCACAGATGTCCTTCCAATGTACACAGTTTTGTAAATGTTAATGATAGAATTTACATGTTGAAATCTAACGGTCTGGGATGCTGTACTTTTCAAGAAATCTTCACTGAAACATCAACAAATTGTTTATTACTCACGAGTAATAAACTAGTTCTTAAACTACAGAACGGTGCGAAAACCGTGACGCATTTTTCTACTTTGAATTCTCAGATCACCATCTGAGCTAAAACCTTCGCAGGATTGCTTTTTTTGATTGTTTAATGGTTTAACACACAAACTGTGGCAATATTTTGACCTTTACCAATGTTGTATAGGGCCTTTAATGTTATATTGTTTTTGTTTCCTAATAATTGTCTTCCCTGAGCTGAAAGCTAGCGTAAAGATCTGATGATGGGCCTTGTAGATGGTTGGCGGAAGTATTATTATAAATTACCAGTATTACTCTTTATTATGTATACTCGGTGAAATTATATAACAGTCGAACTTATCATTGCACGTAATTCATTGCTGAAATTAGTAACTGTTTATTGCCTATGCGGCATGATTATATACTTTAAAAAAAATAAATATCATTATACATGACTAGTTTGTTTCATTGCAGCGATGGCCTTGGTGAAGGTAATTTGTTGCGGAGTGGTTTGAACGAGAACAGGGACAAGTAATTATACCGTCTGCATGTGGTTCCATACGAACAGAACGCCCCGTCTGCACTGTGCATAACGGTGCCATTGAACTAAAACAAAATCACACCATTACTATAGTGCTTGTATCATTGACTGTTATAGCAGATATCGCGACCTGTAGTGAAATACGCTCGTTCTAGTTGGCCCTGAACGTCTTCAAACTATGTTATGTTAACCCCAGACCTAACCCTCAACCCCAACCCTAACTTAAATCTTTAACCATAAACCATTATAGGTATACCAGGAAACCTTATACAATCTTCCTCATTCTATTTGTTGTTTTTTACACAATTTCCCATCGAAATCATCTACAAGCTATGATTATAAGAAATCAAAACACGGGTTTAAAATTAAATAAGTTATACTGCGCAAGTGTCTTATCATCGACAGCTCGATAAGGGTACTATAGCTGTCCACAACATAGCGGATATGACCCTACTTTTCATGGCAGCCGACATTTTGGTCCATTGAACAACATACCTTCATAATAATGTGTTTCACTGGTACCCACGTATTCCCACTGGTACCCGCGTATTCTCACTGGTACCCCACGTATTCCCACTGGTACCCACGCATTCCCGCTGGTACCCACGGTTTGCTGCCAGAGAGAATTCACGGGTGTGCCATTTCATGCATGTGTTGGATCAGACAGCATTATAATGGATGTTATTCTTTCACCTCTACCAAAGTTGTGCTATCCCTTTAAAAGCCACCGAAGAGGACGAGGAAACTAACGAACTAGAGTCTGGTATTCTCTGTGAGCTCGTTGGCGGACGAAGCAGTCTGGCTGGTGGCCGTGTCGTCTCGTCCGGTGTCCTTGGGATCGTCCTTGGCCGTCTTGTCCCCGCCTCTTCCTCCTCTTCGCCTGCTCGATACCCGGCTGAGCTTCTCCCGCCACATGTCCCGGACCCTCTTGTTGAGGCAGAAGGAGACGAAGATGAAGACGCCCTGTAGGTTGTTCGTGAGGATGTAGATGTAGGTGAAGACGAGGTTCAGCCAGTCGTTCGTCACCGGCAGCAAGACGAAGCCGAAGACCCAAGTCACGCCCATGAGCGAGCACAGCTGTCAGAAAAATAGAAATAAAGTGATCACTTTTCTAGTAGCAGATGTACCGTGACTATGAGATTGGTCCGCTGCCATAAACGTGAATGCCACTGGTTGTGAAAAAGGGCGATCTACAATTGTACGCCCTCAAGAGTTTGCAACGCGTTGGCCAATCACACTGCCCGAAACCTGTCGACCCAATGTACGTCTAAGGCCGTTTTCGAAATGAAGGCTTCGGCTCGGGCTCAGGCTTCGGTCATAATTCTCTTACCCGTTATAATGTCACAGGCATCTAAAAACAAGCGTTTGGCCCCAGTTTCTTCAAGATTGCTTTATACCTATCAAGCTAACAAACCTTCAAATTCGGAAACAAACCACCACCTGGATTTGCAGCTTTTGTCAGACGGAGACGAAGCCTGAGCCCGAGCCTAAGCCTTCATTTTGTAAATGGCCTATGAATACCACTGGTTACGAAAAAGGGCGATTCACAGTAGCGCGCCCTCAGGAGTTTGCAACGCGTTGGCCAATCACAATGCGAGGAATCTGTCGACCTAGGCCCTTTTCCAAAACCCAGCTTAGGCTTCGGCTCTGGCTTCGTCTGTGTTATCCAAAAGCTGAAACACAGGTTGGAGTTCTTTGTTGAAGTTGAAGCTTCGGATTCCTTTTCAAAACGCAATTAAACATTCAAAAATGGTGCCAAATGCTTCCTGTTTCCATACTTTGTATTTGAAATGGATGAAAGAACTAGAGACCAAGCCGGAGCCTGAGCCTAAGCCGGGTTTTGGAAAAGGGCCCTTATGCACTTCTGAGAAAAGGGGGGCCGACCGATTCCGCTCCTTGTGATTGGCCAACTCTTGAGGGCGCACTCTCGCGAAGTGCCAATTATACCTTCGCGTAGATTGCCAACTCATCCTTGACGTCATTGTCCTCCCTGGCCGTTCTGGAGGCCTTCCGAGTGCGTCGAATGCTGACCGCCGTGAAGATGAAGAGGCAGAGGACCAACGCCAGACAGAAGGCCACAGGTCCGACGAAAGCGCCCAGGACAAACCTCCGATCGGTGATCCAGCAGACGCCGCCCCTTGCGTAGACCCCAGCAGCAGCCACGCCGTCTACGCAGCCGCAGTAGTGCAGCACCAGGCAGCACGCGACCACGGCCAGGGGGAGGCCCCAGGCCACGGAGCCGTAGGCGAGGAGAGCTCGGCTGACGACGGGGGAGCGTCGGCGCTGGGCCCTTGGCACGCGGCTAGAGGCGAAGGTGCGCGCCACGCCGACGCCCAGCATGAGCATCCAGCAGAAGGCGGCCAGCCAGGCCAGGTGGGCCAGCGCGGCCCCGATCTCGCACGCCGCCGGGTCCGAGCCGAGGTAGCCGGCCAGCAGGAAGAGGAGGAAGGCGGCGAAGAGCGCCACCACCAGGTTCATCAGGGACTTGCCGGCGTCGTTCCGGAGCTTGGGGAAGACGCAGTAGGTGACGAAGGTGGCGGCCAGCGCCAGCAGCGAGAGCAGGCTGCCGGCGAACGCGATTCCTCGACGGATCTGCGGCTCGAGGCCTTCGGGGACTGTCCCGGATTGGGGGCACGTCACCAGCGATCCGTCCTCAAGGAACATGACGTACCCATCGGATGGGATGACAGCACCAGAAGCCTTGATCTCCACTGCAGTCATCTCCGGGAGTAGGTTATACTCGGTCGCGTCCAGCGTCAACAGTGACGAGCAGTTCAGCTCAGCGACCCTCAGACACCCTTCGTCCGCCTCTTCCTTCGTGTAGATTTGCTCTACCGAGGATCCACGGTAGCGAGCGACCACCAGAAGGGTCCCCGACTGTCCGGGGAATATGGCGCCCGCCTCGACCGAGGCATCGGAGCAGGCCTGGGAGATGTTCGTGGGGAAAGCCAAGAGGATGGACCAGTCGGAGACGTTGCACAGGAACTGGCTCGCCCCGAGGCGAGCTCTGTCGGCGATGGCGGCGTCCAGTCTCGTCTCAAGTCGCAGGGCATCGTCCGGAGATGCCACAACCACGTAGACGAAAGACGACGCTCCGGGAAATGCATCGTCATGGACGGCGGTGGACAGCTGCTCCACTCCGATGTCCGTCTCGTTGGCGCCTTGCAGGGAGCCGGAGAGAAGACAACGGAGTGCCTGCGTGCCGGTGTCGTTAATGATTGGTGGCGCTGGGGTCGGCCCTCTGTATGGGACGCATTCCTCACCCTGGATTTGGTATCCGGCTGCGCACGACAGCACGCGGCACCTCTCCAGGAACGGATCGTATACCTGGCCCTCCGGGCAGGGGACCCCGTCCGCCGACGGCGAGGACAGATCGAAGAGGACCTCGATGGTGAGGAAGCCGTCGTACGGACTGCACCAGCCCTGACACGGGCCCCACGGCACCGGTGCGCACGACGTCTTGCACACCTGGTCCACGCAGGAGTTCTCCGGCACCAGCGTCTCTCCGTTGCACAGTGCGCAGTGCGGATTGCGGTAGCGGATCTCCGTGTCGCCCACCTTGAGCGGCGCGTAGTAGGCTCCGCACGCCTCCTCCGCGCTCGTGCCCCAGTGCGCAGGCAGGCAGGCGTCCACCAGGTGGGCGGGGCACTTCCTGATGACGTTATGGGTGGGAGGCGGGGCCACGATCCACGCCTTGGTCGGGAGCGTCCGATTCAAGCCGCCGAAGAACTGCGTGCCTGTTGGGTTTTTAACGTTTTCCGAGGCGAACAGCTCCCATGCTTTTAAATCGTCCAGTGACCTCCCGTTGCAATAGGCGCAGTAGATGTTCTTAAAGTCCACCCCTTCCTCGTCGTAGAATGGAAGAGACCCAATGACGTCATTCTCGTCCACTTCCGCCTCGCACAGGGCTTTGACGCCCCTGTCGCCCCAGGAGTCGGGGCACTGGTTGACGGCCACGTAGCCTACGTGAGTCAGCCGGCTCCCTGGTACCCACACGCAGCCCAGCCGCTCGGCGTCGAACCCGCCGCGGGATAGGCTGGGCTCCCCCCGGCGACAGCGGCGCTCGTGGTCGTGGCAACAGTCGCCGAACAGAGCGCATGCGTCGTCGCACTGGCAGTAGTGAAACACGGCGTCGCTCGTGGTAAGGTTGGGGTGGGTCTGGCTGCACTGACTGCCGCAGAGCTGCTTCGAGCCGCACAGGTACGAACTGTTGACGTACTCTGTAACTTCTTCAGCGCACCAGGGAAGACAACGAAGAAGAACACCAATGACATGGTATACGCCTTTCTTGAAAGGTTTGCAAATTGTATGTATTGAGCCCAAAACCAGGTACCAAACTAGGATGGTGGTCAATCAAGGGACCTAATACAAAACAATGCTACAACTGCTCACTGACTAATAATTAATGACCTGCAATAATATCAAAGGTAAGAGGGCTTGACATTTCGATCCTTGCAGGACCTTTCTCAAAGGCAAAGCCTTTTCGATCCTAGTACTTTCGATCCTAGCAGGACCTTTCTCAAAGGCAAAGCTGCTAGGATCGAAACGTCAGGCCCTCTACCTATTGAGATGAACGTGATGACATTAATTGTTTCAGTCAGTCTAAAGGCAGCAAATTTGCATACAGTCTTACCAGTGAAGCACTCCAAAGTGATGATAGTCTCGCATTCCCTCAGCGCGTAGTGCGGGCACTGACTCAGACTGGTCTCGTCCCCGACGCAACCTTGGTCGACAAACAGCGTGGAGGCAGGCCTGAGCTCCTCGCTCAGCTCGGCCAGCCGATGAGTCCAGCTGCTCACGGCGCGGTCCGAGTAGCCCAGCTCCCGACACGCTACGTTACCGTGCTTCAGGCCGACGAAGGTGTTGCCGCAGAGGGCGCCCCACTCGAACTCAGCCCCGCACCGTGCCCCCAGAAGCCCTTGCCCGATCGCAGTCAGTGGACCGGTCAGTCTAAGCTCGAATCCAGGCATCTCTGCGACGTCAAAGAGCAAATTTATCTTGAATTGGCTACGACTAGAAATGACATAGGTCTATACTTGCATTGGATGCAGCCGCTGCATGACAATGCCATTTGAATACGGACGATTGACAATAGTGCGCCCTCAAGAGTTGGCAACGCGTTGGCCAATCACAATACGCGGAATCTGTTGACCCAATGCACGTCTGATCATTCCCGACCCACCCGTTTCGACTGTGCCCGACCGCAATTTTTGTCATTGGCCAACGAGTTGCAAACTCCTGAGGGCGCACTGTTGTGAATCGCACGTATTGGCGGTGTTCGAAGTTTGGGTTGGCAAGTCGATGCCAAGAATCATGACTTTTTGTGCTTAAGCAATAGATCGTAAATATACTGTACTGCACTGCACTGTACTGCACTGCGCTGCACTGTACTGTACTGTACTGCACTGCACTGCGCTGCACTGCACTGTACTGTACTGGACTGTACTGTACTGTACTGTACTGTACTGTACTGCACTGCACTGCACTGCACTGTACTGCACTGTACTGTACTGTACTGTACTGTACTGTACTGCACTGCGCTGTACTGTACTGTACTGTACTGCACTGCACTGCACTGTACTGTACTGTACTGTACTGCACTGCACTGCACTGCACTGCACTGTACTGTACTGCACTGCACGGCACTGTACGGCACTGTACTGTACTGTACTGCACTGCACTGCACTGCACTGCACTGTACTGTACTGCACTGCACTGCACTGTACTGTACTGTACTGCACTGCACTGCACTGTACTGTACTGCACTGTACTGTACTGTACTGTACTGTACTGTACTGTACTGTACTGTACTGCACTGCGCTGCACTGTACTGTACTGTACTGTACTGCACTGCACTGTACTGTACTGTACCGTACTGTACTGTACTGCACTGCACTGCACTGCACTGCACTGCACTGCACTGCACTGTACTGTACTGTAATGAACTGTACTGTAAATGAGAATTTAGTTTGCATGGTGTCATAGCAAATCTAATTCTTCTTAGTCCATAGATAATAATTATTTGTGACAGCATTACCCTCGTAGCCGCAGGAGAGCCACAAGTCCTGGTCGTGAGTACACGGCGTGCCCAGGCCGGGCGGCGGTGGGAAAAATGAGCAGCCGCCGACACGGAAGTCGTCCGCGCTCGCCGAGCAGGCGGGGAGGAAGAAACCGCTGTCCACGCCGGCCAGGGAGGAGTCGTTCGTCCTGGCGGCCCCGGCCTGGCCTGTCCCGCAGGCGAACGGGTAGCCAAGGTTGCGGCACATCTGGAACGGCACGGCCGACGGGAAGGCCGCATGGAGGCACACGGCCGCCCAATCGGGG
This sequence comes from Luidia sarsii, assembly GCA_949987565.1. Taxonomy (NCBI): domain Eukaryota; kingdom Metazoa; phylum Echinodermata; class Asteroidea; order Paxillosida; family Luidiidae; genus Luidia; species Luidia sarsii. The sequence continues at coordinate 3,392,445 of OX465121.1, forward strand.
AAGTCGGGGAGCCAGCGAACCAGCACGCGTCCCTCGTTCGGGGCGCTGCCGTTTACCAGCCGTATCTCGATGTCGTCGAGGCTCACTGTTACGTACAAACACGCGTGAATATGAAATGACATCATGTTTGCGTCGAGGAGAATTGTTTCTATGCAAGATCGCTCAAAACAAGGCTGAAAAGCCACTCAAGGTTAAGGGCTTGAGAAAGAAGGAGATAGAGAGGGACTCGGGAAGGCCGGATATGGGAATTAACATTCCTTTTAAGAATGGCAAGATCATAGGCTGGGGGAAAGCAAGAACAGGAAGGGATTTCCAGAGAGAGGCAGAACGAGGGAAGAAGCTGTTCGGATACCCATGTGTCCTGACTGGGGTCACTACAGAAAGCGGGAATCCCGCCCGAGCTGCCTGAATTTTCTTTTTCATCAGGCATCGGGCAAAGCAATGAGCATTCAGTGTCTGGTCACGTCTTGCAGGGCAAAACCTCGTTGAATCACGCGTGAATATAATGAAGTCGGTCGTGGGTTCAACTCTTGTGGGCACCGATCCACGTCAACACAAGCCTGAGTCCCCATACCAGAGATGATTGATATGTAAATTGCATCAAAAGCTGAAAGAGATATGACGTACGGGAAAATGCAGCACTAGGCTACCCTTCTATGACAAAAACCACTGAGCCTTAAACAGACGCACTGAGTGACGAACGCTGTTGGTATGCCATATTCCATAGAATTATATTCCGGGAAATTAGCACTCGGCCACAACAAGACCGTACGATGGAACTCTAAAATGCCCTCATTTTTTTGTAGCCTCGTCCAAGGCGGTCTCTCCGGTGCGGCACCGTGCAGAGATCCGGGCCAGACGCACGCACTCCGCAGCACATCCACGGCACTATACGCACACTATACGCACACCGTATCCTAGCATACACGGCACGCAGACCGCGCCGCTGCCATCCAACACACATTAACAGCCCGTGTGCGTACATGTGTACGAGTGTGTACGCAGTTCTTCTGAAGGCCCTCGAGTATAGAACAAGATCACCTTGTCGATTTGTGTTTGTCATGTGTTTCTTTGAAATTTCATCCACTTTTAGACGAAAATCGATGGGGGCTCAGTGATATGCGGTTAAGCAGCTGTCATGAATATTAATGAAATCTCTGCAGCCAATCACATGACTCAGATAATAGGCCTTCTTTATTATTATGTATGCAAATTGTATGCATAGAGCCCAAATTTAGGCTATGGGCGCTAGATTTCCAAGATGGCGGTCAATTCAAGGGACCTTACCGTTGTTCCTAACATAACGTTCGGTTTTGTTGAAGAATGTGTCAAGAGAAGATCAAAAAGCAGCGGGAAACAACAATTAATCTAGGAAATCTAGCGTCCATAACCTCGCTTGCAGTTCGATGCATACAATTTGCAGAAATATTAAGAAAGACCTATGAGAAAGGTCCTGCTAGGATCGAAATGTCAGGCCCACTAAATTTTAAGATTTACATTTTGGTAATTTTAGTCAGTAAGCAGTTTGCAACATTTTTGTATATCACCCTAAGAAAGACCTATATTAATACGCGGCTATACTAATGCAGCCATACACTGTACACTGTATACAGTGCATTGTACATGCACTACGCGTTGCATACAGACGGTCAATCAGAGTCCCAACATAATACACACTCCCGCACGGGCGTGAATCTAGTGCCTTGCAGAGACTTGTTCAAATAGGTTGAATAGGTCTCCACAGGGAAATTGTAAAGGTGTATGGGCCTCAACAAGGTTTTCACGAAACTGATATTTGGAAATAACTCAAAAATGGGAAAGTTGTGATGGGAAAGAATTAGTCGCAAATTAAAGTGTTATTTATTAAGGACATACGGTCCAAATTTCTACCCAGGAAAGTGAATGCGGTTGAAATGGGAGCATTTTTGTAAACATCGTTTCTCACACGGTTGTATAGTGCACGAGAACAAAGGTAATGTCTCCACAAGGATACACAAATCGGTATGTGCGCTTGGCCGTGCGTGCGTGTGTGTAAGGCAATCTTACATAATGCCCTATTTATTGCACACGAATAAGTATACCCGCCACGCATTGCGACCAATGGTGCGTGCCCAGTTTTCGGAGTTGTAGTGGCATACTCTTCATTTTTGTGACGACTTGTGCTGGTATTTCACAGACCCATCAACATTTTGGCTTTACGGACCAGGGAAAGACTTGCATACAATTTTAATTGTTAAATTGTTAATCGTTAAAACAATGTACGCACGCAAGCTACGGGCGGAGAATGGCGTGCGCAAGCTATGAGCGGAGAATGGGATTGCTGATTTCGGATGTCACTCGAAATATTGAATCGGGCAAAGCAAAATGCAGTACTGATTTAGGGTATACTCGAAATTTATATTGAGCTAAGCACCGATGCAGTGCTTTTGAAGGCCGGATTTAGATTTCTAAATCGTCGGCCAACGACTTGATCAAGGCTACCGGTACAATTCAATGAGGTTTTGCCTATGCTCGACGTGATAAACACCGAGTGATCAGTGATTCGCCCGGTGCCTCGGATGAAAAATATTTCAGGCAGCTCGGCCGGGATTCGAACCCATGACTCAAGGCTACTGGCTTGTGGATGAAGCTCCAACGCAAGTTCACGAACTTCAAGCCAGAAAATCAGGGGAATGATAAAAGGAATAAAATCAGAGGACACTCGAAAAACCATTTCTAACGTCTCAAAATACCATATTTAAGACTTTGTACATTAGTTAGTGTAACCATGGTTATGACATGATGTTTGCGTCGAGGAGAATGGAATAGACCGATTTTACGACCAATGCTTTATCATTTGACCAAGGGTGGGTATTTTGTCATCTCATTTGGCTGCAGAACAGGAGTGGAAATGAGCAAAGAAGACTATCATATTGTGCACAGTCTTCTCTGTATGTTTCCATTCCTGCTCTGTGCCAAATGAGATGATAATAATTATACCCACTCACTATATAAGTCATCTGATGGCATGTAAACAGTGCTCGCGCAATCGGTCTACTGTACAAAACGGTGCTCACTATGCACATGGATGAAGTATGTTGAGGCACACGATGCACGATACATGTGCATGAGGTGATGCTCGCTTTCAATCCATATGCGTGAGGTACAATAAATAGAGAGATATTCTTGTACATGAAGCACTTCATGCACCTTATCCGATTTTGCTCAAGTGACTGCAATGTCCCATGTGCTTGAGCTACAGTACTTCATGTGCATAGTAGGTGTTCAGGATTCTGGGACAAATAATTATGTGCCATTGCAAAAGTGCATGAGATGCAGTTCGTTTTTACAGTGTGCAGCTGCAGGTAGTGGAAGTTGTATAATTGCTTTTTTTAATGGTGCGATTCACACAGTAGGTTCTACACGTAATGTCTGGCAGAAAGATAACGAAGAGAGACGTGCTAGTCTTGTCACTTACCAGAAACAACTCTCACGATAAGCAGAAGTGAGCAGAGCAAGATCAGCAGGAAATCCGTCCATTTCGCCATTGAAAGGAACCACTTCAGATCGGAGAGGGAGAGAAAAAGGGGATTTTATAGATACGCACTCGCAGTCTGTCGATCGCTAGTCAATAGTGCATGGTTTGCGGTGACACCATGCGGGACTATCTCTTGTGTGGGTGTGTGTGGTTCCTACAGAGAATCCCACGCTCTTGAAAAAAACAACTCTCGATCAGGACAATTGAACAAAATACACTACATGTATATAGTATAGCAGGCTTTAGTGGTTAGTGAACGATGGCTTAGTCTATCCACAATGCCACGGTCGACTCGTTGTTGTTGAGTGCATTATGCATGTCTAATCGTCATCTGCGGGTTTTTATGGCTCGTCAGTAGAAAGAGAACTTGCGTTCAAAGCCAATGGAGAACTGGCGCGGGAGTAGAACGAGCCTGTCTCGAGAGTAGAAAGAGGACTTGTGTTCAAAGTCAACGGGGCACCGTGCGTGAGTAGAACGAGCCTGACTCGAAAGTTGAAAGAGAACTTGCGTTTAACTTTTTTTTTTCAATAAAGGGTCTTTGAAGGCTAATTTACTGATAATATTGTAGAAAAAGTGAAGCTTAAGACAACCTGGGGGTTCACACTTCAATTTCGTGTGCAACGTGAAACACATCTGGCTTTAAATGTGGCCCTATTTGGCTGTAAAAGTGGAGGGGTCCATGTCTAAATCCTTGCAGAAATTCAGCTTGAACAATTGTGGGTTTTTTTTTGGGGGGGGGCTAGGGGTTATTAGCAAAATATCTAATAAAAGGGCACAAAAAGTAAAGAATCAGAGATGAAGATCCAAACTACGAATTTCAGTATGGGAACTGAGAGACTTTTTGGGTGTGGAGGGCCTGACGTTTCGATCCCATTAGGAGGACCTGATCAGAGGCGCATCCCTGACGTTATTCCGCCTGCGCGAAGGTCCTGCTGACTCGCCACTTCCATTAATTAATCCCTTAAATTAATGAATGACATCAAATGCATTTATCGCGTCTGGGCAGGCCGTTGGCAGGCGTGTTGATGATTTCGGGGGCTTTACGCTCTGGCCTTGCATCGAGGTATAGTCATATCCTTTGCATGGATTTCACGCAATGGATGATTACACATGGTTTAATGCTCAGGGATTTGCACAAAATCACTCAACAGGTTCATTAAGCTGTGGGGGGCCGTAGAAGCAAAAGCAGAGGCATAGACAGGGACAGGGACAGGGACAGGGACAGGGACATGGACAGGGACAGGGATAGGGACAGGGACAGGGACAGGGACAGGGACAGGGACATGGACAGGGACAGGGACAGGGACAGGGACAGGGACAGGGACAGGGACAGGGACAGGGACAGGGACAGGGACAGGGACAGGGACAGGGACAGGGACATGGACAGGGACAGGGATAGGGACAGGGACAGGGACAGGGCCAGAGACAGCGAAAGAGACAGAGGCAGAGACAGGGACACAGACAGAGACAGGGACAGGGACAGGGACAGGGACAGAGACAGTGACAGAGAGAGGCAGAGGCACGGACAGAGGAAAAGAGGGAGACAGGGACAGGGACAGAGACCGTGACAGAAACAGGGACAGAGATGGAGACAGTGACAGAGACAGGGGCAGAGATGGAGACAGAGACAGACAGGGATAGAGGCATAGGCAGAAAACGAAAGTGACAGGGAGAAGCTAGAGATAGGCATGCACAGGACAGCCCCCTAAAAAAAAGAAAAAAGGAAAAAAAAAGAAACATTTACGAAACTGAATTGAGAAGAAACTGCTTGACTGAAACCGTACTGACCTGCCTGTTGAATTCTCCAATGCAATGATGACGGATCGGAGGCTGATTGTAGATTCTCAAAACGACAGGGAAGTGAAGCAAAACCTGTCGCGCCACCTGGCCCTTTATATAGACGGAGAACCGACAGGCCCGCTCGCCCTCAGGATGGATGAGTGGAATGGGGGGCAGTCCATTAGATCTCTGAAAGGCGAGAAATCATCATGTCGCGCACGATCGCGGGATGACCGCGATAGTCCCGTGAACAAAAGTCCCCTGTAAGTGGCCACTCAGACTATAGGGATGGCTTATAGGGTCATCGGAGCGATTCTGCGTGAGTAAATACCACTGATGCAATTACCCTGTTTGCGTAGACCTTGAAATTGAATTTGTGGTGAGCCCCATTCCATCAGGTAAGTGGCTTGCGTGTTCGGTAGACTAATTAATCAAGATATCCGATGAGGCGATGCGTACAGTGCAAATACACGTGTGGGTGGTCACGTTGCTTGCTTAATAATTATAATGTGCCATTTCGAAAACTTGCTAAACAATCGGCAACACTAAAATGCCTGTGAAATAAATGAATAAGAGTTGTGTACAAGCGAGTCAAATCTACGTCTTCAATTCCGATGAATTGACAAATCTGACGCGTCAGTCGTACGGTAAAAAAACAACATCGCGGTACATATACAATGACCGCTGGTTCGCTCCATCGAGCCAATGGTATCCGGTACGGGAACCAACCAACGTGCATATCGTTCAACACATACCCTCCAAACGGTGCCCAAGATGAAATACGCGGTGCGCGTACTTTTTTTCTCAGGACGAGAAAGGCCAACATTAGCATAAACGCGCGCTATTGGTTGCATTTCATCCACGCATTCTGAATTATTCATGATTATCATTCCACTTAACCATCCACATGTCTTGAGTACATGACATGTATGGTACATGTACATGTACATGTACGCCATACATGTGTACATTACATTAACCTGTATATTATGTACAGTGTATACTACACCACAAGCGTGTATTTAAGATGTCGGTGCGCAGAATTACATGAATAATTCACCATGTCTGTATAAAATGCAACCAATAGCGCGCGTTTATGTTAATGACGGCCTTTCCCGAAAAGAGATTACGCCAACGCATGCTGCACGATGCTTTGTGGACATGCGCACATCGTGCAGTGACGTCATGGGATCGACGACTGGTGATGCTCGCGTGTGTGGGCATGCCGTGTTTCGCACTCATTAGACGCGCGTCTAGCACACGGGTAAAACTGAAAATCCCTTCATAATAGACAGCGTTCGAAATGTTCAGGATAGGTGCGTTCTGGGCAGCCTTTTTTCAAGAATGAAGTGTTGTTTGGTCGTTTCGTCGGTGTATCTGTGGACAACTGTTCCCATATTGGCCCAACCAGGTGAGACTTAGTGTCAAGATTCCCGAGAATCCTACGAGAAAGGGAACGATTACTGCCTACCACGGTGAACAATGGGGACATCGACCAACACAGAAATCACACAGCTAGTGTCTCTCTTAAGCACGATAGTATTCTATTCACAATATTTACAGTAAACTACACGACAGGTGCACTCTGTCTAATATTAACAGATACACACAATTGTAATTGCATGGACCGGGATTTGAACCTAACACCTCTGGTTCAATGTACCAGAAGAGAGGAAAGATGACAAACAAAATTAATAATAATAAAAAAAATAAAAATAAACAACAGCAATATATTCTGGGAACCCGTTCAATTTAAAGGCCTTGTTTTGTCTTTGCATACAGTTATAAGTTATTCGGTGGGTCTGTGCCCAAATAGCCGTCCCATTCGATGGGCTTGACCAGCTGGACCGTAGTGCCAACTGTACAGCTAGCCGGCGATGTACACTGTTCTCAGTTCAGTCCGTTACGTGAACTCCTCCCACCTGTGGCTGTCAAAAGTGGCTTGGGTGCTTGCAGCGCAAGGATGCCGGTGTCCGTCCGTACGTTTCGGCTCACCGCCCGGAGCCCACACGAAGTCGACCATGGACTCCCGGTCAGCAAGCTCAGTCCCTCTGGACGACAGGGAGATCCCCAACGGGGGTTCGGCTCCTGGTCTCACTCGGTCATCTAATTCTTATTTATTAAATTGAATTAAATTCATGTACATCATCCATCTTAATGGGGTTATGTTTCGAATTACAATATAACGGATTAAGCAATTGGAGGTAGTAGGTTTTTTTTTTTTTTTTATCTTAATGAGGATTTTTTTTTCATATATTTTTTTTCTTTGTGTTTGATTTTTATTAACGATTCTCTATTTCTCAATGTTTTTACACCCTCTTTTATGAGTATTTGTTTTTGAGATCAATTTTTTTTATATTTGTACATTTTCAGCCACCAGTAGCTCCATGTTTCAATGTGTAAATGAGTTTTCATTTCTCCGTCTTGGTGTTGATCACATTCTTAATAATTTCTTAATAATATAATGTTTTTTGAAATGTAAATGTATATATATATGTTTTTAATGAAGCAAATATAAGGAATTGTGTGTAATGCCAATACATTTCAGCCGTTTGGCTGCGAGGAGGCATAATGAAATAAATAAACCATAATAATAATAAATAATCAGACCATTCACAACGTTTACGTCTAGAACTCTCAAATTTTCTTATGCAGGTCTGCAGGTCCGGACTGACGAACGGAGACGGCGGATGCCTCGATGAGGACGACCCCAGACTCCCTGGACCTATAAATCCAGACCTGCCTGCTCCCCTTCTGGATGATCGCTGCCCAGCCTTGCTGGCCTTGAGTCTTGGTCCAGTATCCCTCCTCCTCTGGGGGGTCTTCCCCCTGGAGAATCCGGAGCCTCCTCGCGTTGACGCCGAGCGGGACGAACTCAGCCTGTCTGTCCTAGTCGAGGGGTTGGGAGAAACGGAGAGCATTAGCAAGGGAGTGATGTGGTCTCGCTTCGGAGACGGACTCCGTGACCTTGACGCTTGTCGAATCGCCGAGCTTGCCGTCTATCTTCCAGCCGGCTTGCTGCGAGCTATCGAGGCGTGCAGCAACTTCACCGCGGCTGCGAGTGACGCTTTCGGCGTCCCGGTGTCCTGCCAAAAAGTGTCCCTGCCAAATACTGTCCGCTCACTAGCATACTGATCGCTTAATGGTTAGCGTTAGGGATAGAGTTAGGGTTAGGATTAGGATTAGGGTCGTTAGGGTTAGGGTTAGGGTTTTAATTAGGATTAGGATAGGGTTTAGGATTAGGGTTAGGATTAGGATTAGGGTTGTTTGGGTTAGGGTTAGCGTTACGGTTACAGTTCAGGGTCAAACGGTACCAAAGTGCCCAACGTTGCGTGTGTTAGGCCAGCAACCATACACAATTGCGTCATACAGGTGTAGAGCGCAACCATACCCAACCACGGTGGTTGAATGTCATACGTATTGGACCAATCAGCGATCAGTATGCTAATGAGCGGACACTATTTGGCAGGGGACACTATTTGGCATGACACCGGGCAACGATTCTAGCTTTCAATTTACGGTGTCCCGCGAAAATCTCGAGAAAATCGTGAAAACCGCTTCATTTGTTTAGCAAAAATGCAGCATTCAAATATAGTTTAGATCTTGGTGAGACGTAAAATATCTCTTTTACTCATTTCTCCCAAAATACAACATTTTAGGCAGAAATATTTCAGTGAGGGGTTTCTACTATAACCATCTTCAAACTGTACAAGTTTCATGTAAATCTGTGAACATTTCTGTTTTTCGATCTTACCAATGTTGTGTTGGGGCTTTAAGGCCTTTTTGTGGCAATTTGGCTCTTTATGACTATTTTCTTTTTCTTTTTTATGTTATTACCAGCACTGGAGGCGTGGTTGCTCGGAGGTACCGGGTGAGTCGTGGCCGGCTGTCGGCCTCCATGGCGTTGGTCTGGGGCGACGCCCTGGCCGTCTCCTCGGTCTGCCTGGGCCTCCACCTCTGCGAGTGTACCGGGCTCCCGCCCATCTACGGTCGGTCCCGGCCGTGCTGGGTGGCCAGCGCCCGGGTCAACCTGGTGGTCTTCGGCGCCCCCGTGGCTGCGTCCCTGCTCGTCTCGCTAGTCTGCTTCGTGCTGATCGTGCGCAGCATCAGGAGGTCCAGGCGAGAAACCAAGGTGGTGCGTAGCAAGAGGCGAGCCGAAGAGATACTGAACGAGATGAAGATATACGGCAAGGTAAAAACAAAATCGTACTTTATTTCATATCCCCCACAAAAAAAATAGCCACAACTTTGTGCTATGGTCTTTGTATGTGTGACGCTAGCCACTGAGGGAAACGGGGACTCTTGTTTTCGTTTGGTTTTGTGGTTTTATTTCTGCTAGTGACGAAGAGGAAAATAACACACGACGTATTCAGTTTTCGGCACGTAACAGAGTGATCAAAATATATTAAACTTTAAATATTAAACTATTAAAATTTTATTAAAATTTAATACCTAAATAAAAAGAAATAACCAAAACCAAGGAAATAAATATCTAGCCTTCTCAACGGTAACTCGAAGGCGACCAGAGTTGTTCAGACATGCAAAATGTAAATTCAAGGAATTCGACTCAAAACTCAAGAAAAGAAGATGACAATATGAAACAGATCGCCTTGATATACAGCATATTACCAATTAATCATTTGTACAAAGAAATAATAGCAAATCGTCATACGATGCCTGTTTGTATTCACCAGAACGAGTTATAAATAGCTATAGTTTTCCAGTACCAGTAGTTCACTTTCAGGGTGCAGTTGTTTGTATATAAAGAAATGAACTGAGGCCTTGCTGATGGGAATCCATTACTGACCTCAGCGGATTCCTTCTCGAACTTCTCGTTGGATTTCTTGTCAATCCCACTACACTTGTAGATGAGATGACCAGTTGTGGTCGAATTTCCGGAGTCGAAATGGCCAATGACCACAATGTTGATGTGAATTTGCACTTTCGATTTAGGAGGCATTGTGCTTAGTTGGGTCTGGTACGCTTTGATAGTTACTACCTGAAATTAGCACAATGTGACTTTTGTTTTTAGAATATCAATTCCCACTATACACTGGATAATCTTGATTGTCCAGCATACAGTAACTTGTTGAACTCCTTCAGTAGAATAACCTAAAATACATGTATAGGCCTATTATACAAATCTAAGCTCTGACCTTTTTTTCTGAGCAGAAACTGTTAACAAACTAAAGGTCACTAAGATTGTACCGTAGTCGTTGCTATTTGCATGGGCATGACGAGAGTGGTGATCAAACTGTTTACAATTTTTGTCACATCTGATATTTCAACAGAAATAAAACATCTAAAAAGCTGTAACATTTTCAGAGTTTTGTTGTTGCAGTGCCATTACATAACGTGCAACCCATATTAGGATTTCAGGGCAGTTTCAATGCTACAAGATGCTAACATAACTTCAGTAGAAATTATTTGCTCTATGTTCATAAAAATGTTTTCTCCATCAAGACAGGTTAGGGCTTACAGCCTACAAAAGTTTGATTTGTAAGCACCATAGCCAAATTAAGGGGGAAATGAGGGCACTAGATCTTCCCCTCAAATACATATTTGCAAGGCATTTGGATTTTATCCCCTTTTCTCGGTCAGGACAGATGTTTAATGCAAAATGTCAATTAGAGGCAGATATAAAGGGGGAAACCAGTGTTATAGAAACATAACGTTTTAAATGTTGTATTCTTTACTACACACTTTTCGGTGTGTTTACTTTTGTCTCGTATGTTCGTGGCAATTCCTTTGCAAACGCGAGTTATAACGAATGACCAAGCGGTGTTTACATTTTCATTGTAATTCTGACTCTCGATACCCTGGCAAGAGAGGAAAAGTGAATTTTTGGGCATTTTCCAATACCAAAATCCAACGGAGAGTGGCGCTTTCCGGTGTTTGCGGCGTGCAGTTGATGCGCACGGCGTGTGTGCGATCGTTCAGCGTGACACGTTGTGCGCATGTGCGCGGTTGTTTTGCCGTTGCTATGGTTAAATGATTATAATACTTAATACTCAATACAGTTTAGGGGTGATTAATACACAATATCAGGGAAAAAGGCAAATTATGTCTGAAGGTAGAAATAATTTGTTTATTAATGGCATATAGATTTAGAAGACGTTAGGTTTTGTGAAGCTAAACGTTGTTCGCAGGTCTATGTCAATATGCGCTAAAGAAGGTACCAACGGCGATGCGAATATTAATTTTTCTTTTAAAAGACAGCAGATGCAAGGAATCTTCATCACATTACAAGTTTTACGAAAAAAAAATCTACAAATAATTAAATTCCACCTAAAACAATTTTTTTAAAAATATAGGAAGCCAGGGAGTCCTGAACAAGGGCGACATTTCTGTCATGACCTCCAGACTGGAATGTCACATGTAAAAAGACACAATGCCAGACACCGGTCACATATTTTTGACAGATTATCTCACTTCAAAGGCATATTTAGAATCCAAATTACGCTTTTTACATTTAATAAACGTTACATGACGACACACAATATTCAAATATTGTGTCAATGTCAATGGGGGCAACCACTGACATTTTTGGAGGAACGGCCGCGTATGACTTTTTAAAAAATTCGTCAACGTTTTGCTCCCATTCCGTTGCCATGAACGATCTGCTAACGGAGTGTACAGCGGCTCTCTGAATTCGTAGGTCCCCGCGCAAAGCGGTTGACCCTGAAACGGTAAACGGTATATTTTCCCGTACCACATAACGCTATGGGCCCATATGTCTGTGCACAAACAATTTACGTGGTGTTGGGCAAGGGGAGGGGAGGGGGGTATACCAGTTGAAGTTAAAGCTAGGGATAGGCTTTCTGCACAGCCAATAAGGCTTTCTGCACATCGAATACAACGTACGTGAGCAATTTGAGTGACCTGAGACTCAATTCTTCATACTTTGTGCACAAACATATGGACCCATAGCGATTATGTGGTACGGAAAAAATAGCGCGAACGGTATACAGTATTATGATGTGTACGTGTACATGTACAACTGTCCCCGATATAGCTCGTCTATTGATGTGATTAGTAAAGTAAATGTATGACGAAAAAGGGACTAGTCCATGATACATGCACATGTATTGCCAGTCACTCATTAATTTCCCCACATCATCTACAGTAGTGTTGTTTAAAGCTGTAATATGTAATTAATTAAGCATATACATTGATTTACTATGAGCATATACATTGTGTAGACTACATTAACCACCACGGTGATAACAAGCTCCACCCTTGCTAACAAGCCCAGGGTTGAATTCTCGTCAAGTCATTTCTCCACTACTTTTAAATTTTATCCATTAAAGCCCCTACAAACAATTGGTATATAGAAAAACAAAATTAATGTTCAGTTTTACATGAAAGTAAAGTAAAAGTAAAAAGTACAAATGGTTATAGTAGAAACCTCGCACTGAAATATTGGTCTAAAATGCTGTACATGTAATCTTTTAGAAAAGAAATTAAAGAAATCGTTAAAGAAATATTTGTCTAAAATGCTAAAAAAGAGAGAAAAGAAATCGTTTACGTGTCACCCCTAGATCTAATCGATTTTTTAGACTCGGTTGGCGGATTGAGCTGAAATGTTTCACAGGAGTGCTATTTCATGCATATATTGGACCAGAAAACGTATGGATGCTATTCTTTGACCTCTACCATGTATTACATAATTGTATGTATTTATTATACAAGTATTTTTGATGGCCCACCACCTGCAATGTACTGCAACGAAACAATTTCCTGTTATTTTAACTACTCATCCTGTCTTTGGCTTTAGCTTTAAGGGATTTCTGTGTGCGAGTCAGCCTTTTAACTGCTTTCTTTACAAGGAAATAATAAGACTTAAACTTTGGTGAGGTTTTTTAGGGTGTAGGCTGCTCAAGCATGCTGCAACGGTGTGGTCTCTAGAGGGCGCTGTGCTAAGAGGCAACATCACTTCTTCTTCTGGCCCTTAGTGATGGCCTACTTCTTCTCAACAGACCTGATGACACCGACAGCCACAGTCTGCTTCATGTCACGGACGACGAAGCGACCAAGAGGAGCGTACGCGGCGTAAGTCTCCACGCACATGGGCTTGGATGGGACCAGCTTGACGATGGCGGCATCTCCAGACTTCACCATCTTGGGGTTGTCCTCAACTTTCTTGCCAGTACGACGATCAACCTTCTCGATGAGCTCGTCGAACTTGCAGGCAATGTGGGCGGTGTGGCAATCGAGCACTGGAGTATAGCCGGCGCGTATCTCACCGGGATGGTTTAAGACAATCACCTGCAGACGAAAAATTAGATGAAATTGTACAGGGTCAGCTGTATTCAATGCAGTCTCTCATGTTCAAATGCAAAAGCATGCTCTATCAATAAATATCAAGCACATTATGAAAACTTTGCAACGACATCGTGCAATTCAACTATATCGAGGAGTGTGGCTCAGAAATGAGGTGGCTTAGAATTTTCGTCTAGATACCAGCCACCAACATTTTTTAGGTAGCTGGACGCGATGCACGAATTGTGATTGTCATCCAGTCACTTATTGAGTTGAGTGATAAAAATATGGCCAGTTTGTCATCTATACCCATAATGCTTTTTGAACGTCGAAAAGTTTTATTAATCTTGTTCAATCCTTTCGATTTAACTTAAGTTATTAATCAGCATTTCCACAAAACGTATCACAAACATACTTGTATTTTTTTTTTATTAATTCACAATTATGTTAAAATAAAGAAAACAAACTGATTCCTGCAGTCTTCATCGAGGGTATCTCAATACCTATACTCATACGGCAGTTCTCCGTCGTTGCGTCACATCCCCGCAATCAACGGCGGCTTTTTCGAAAAGATGGCTACCCCCGTACGGGAACGCAAATTCTACGTACAATTCGATGTATTTTCTCTCTTTTTGAAAATCGTACGTGAGTGACTCATAAATACTTGTAGGTTGTTTTTAGCACCCAATCAGATAAGCAAACGTTATTTTGGGGGTTCCGTTCCCCTTTAAACTGTGAGAACGGGTATAGAAGAGACCCGTATAATCTTGGGTTTTCTGCTTTACCTGGGCGGTGAAGTGTTTAGCCTGCTTTGGAGGGTCTCTCTTGCTGTCACCAACCACCATACCACGCTTGACCTCCTTGACGGAGACGTTCTTGACGTTAAAGCCAACGTTGTCACCGGGCACAGCCTCTGGCAGGGACTCGTGATGCATTTCCACGGACTTCACCTCAGCGCTGAGGTTGGCAGGGGAGAAGGTCACCACCATTCCTGGCTTCAGGATACCAGTATGCACACGACCCACTGGCACCGTCCCAATACCTGGCAAGAAATTCAAATGACAGAGAGGGTGGACTATAATTTCACACTAAATTTAAGAAAAAACACACACCTTGACTGGACTGTGACTTGAACCCTAGACATCTAGATTGACGTACCAGTGCTCTTCCATCTGAGCTATCAAGCCCTTAGATGATGGCCTTCCCTAATAGTCAACAAGTCTTTGCCTAGATGGGAGCACCAGTCAGAGTAAATTCCTCATTGGGGATTACACAAACTGGATGCAGCTATTTTTTTAAAATCAATTCAAACATACAACAGCAAAAACTGACTGGGAACCTTTGAAGAAATTGAAGAATTGTCAAATTAGGCAAATTAAGAAATTGTCAATTTAGGCAAATTGAAAAATGTGCAAATTAGGCAAATTGAAAAAAAATACCTTGACTGGACCGGTGCCGTTCCAGTCAAGGGTTTCTTTGACCATGTTTCAATTTGTTCAAAAAGCTTTTTAAATTTGACATCATTGCAGTAAAATTAATTACCTCCAATATTGTAGACATCCTGCAGTGGCAGTCTCAGCGGCTTCTTCGTGGGCCTACTTGGGGGGCTGAAAGAACTCAAAGCATCGTACAGAGTCTTCAACCTGGCGGAGGTAAGATCCTTTCTCCAGCCACTGTACCATCCCATCTTCAAGCAAAAAAATAAAGAAAAAAAGGTCTAAGTTGGTGTACTTCAAGTTAAACAAATTAAAATGTCATACTTTTTTCCAGAATGATGGTAGGCTACAGTGTACACAAAAATCAAGATATTGGTGCAAGTCCCAGCCCTGTCCAATTTCTCTGCAATTTTTCAAATTATTCAAAACGTCATTTTGTCCTTTTTAGAATTAATTTGCTTAAAGGGCCGATACAACATTGGAAACATCGAAAAAAGATCGATGCCCACATATATCTTTCTAATTATTTTACACAGTTTGGTGATGGTCATAATAAAATCCCGATGTTGAAATCTTATGGTCTGGAATGTGGTACTCGAGAAATCTTCACACAAACATCGACAAATAGATTTTTACTCGCGAGTAAAATTCTATTTCTTACACTACAGGCTGGTGCGAAAACCGTGAAGGTTTTTTTCTACTTGGAATGTTTAATGGTTTAACACACAAACTATGGCAATTTACCAATGTTGTATATGGCTTTCAACCATCAAAGAAAGGGGGCGGACTCCGCCCACCCCACCCCCTGTAGTTTTTTTCTCAGTGATTTTTTTTTCTGCGTGTTAAAGCTTCATGGATTTTTCGGCAATCTTCTTAGGCACTTTTGACACCCATGTTATTAAAATCGGAGGTGCCGTTCCCTGACAATGATCATTTTCAGGGCCATGGCATAGCTTGACGGAATTTGATCCATTGATTTACACTACATTAAACCTAGTATCCATGGAGCATATTTCTTTTCAGGAATTATTTTTCAGTATTAGCTCATAATTATTGCTGTATGCAATTATTGGTTCTTCGTGTTTCATTATCATTGTCTTATTGATGCAAATTGGGGGAATGTGATAAACAACGTACGAAATTCAATTAAGAAAAACATGAAAACATGAAAAAAAAATCATGATAAAGTCATGATCTATAATGAGACAAAACATTATTGTTTTCAAATGAAATTTTACACAAATGTTTATCATTCCAAGTTTAATTTGAATCCATCATTGAACGACCGGGATCTGGGGAATCCGCCCCCGGCTGTGAGATGGTCAAAATAAGCCGGCTCTTTGATGGTTAAATAGGGGTGAACTAATATGCTGGTTCTATGCATTTTCCATATTCCCCTAAGTGCTTAAAAGAAATTCAGTGAGTCGTACCAACACTGTCATTATTAATTAATTATATATTTCTCAAACCTAAAGTAATGTACAAAAATGTTGCAAACTGCTTCCTGACTAAAATTACCAAAATTCGAATCTCAAAATTTAGTGGGCCTGACGTTTCGATCCTAGCAGGCCCTTTCTCAAATGAAGAGTGACCAGGACAAAACAGATACATGTACACGAAGGAAGGGAGAAGAGAGTGAATAGGACACGGGTGAGTAACACAGGACAACGAGTAAAGCTGGAGGGATGAGATCAAAGGGAAGGGCAAGGAGTAGGGTAGGGATTAGTGAGAAGAGGGGGAAAGATCAAAGAGAGAAGTGTGGAGGAGTGAAAAAAAAAAGGATTATCAGAAAGCTGCATGGTGTTAGTCATTACCCTCTTGGGTTACAAAGTTATCGTTATAATTACTCACTTACATGTTCATTTATTTAATGCATTTCCTGAAAAATTGCCTGTACATGCATATACATGTAATATGCAATGCGTAGCGTCATAGACTTGGTCAGTGTTTGTGAACTCACATTGGCAGAGGGCTCAAGTATGTTATCTCCTTTCCATCCGGAGATGGGAACGAAGGGAACAGTCTTGGGGTTGTAGCCGACCGTCTTGATCAAGTCAGCAACTTCCTTCTTGATTTCATTGAATCTTGCCTGAAATGAGCAAATGGGAGACACCCTCATCATTAACAGAATAGAGATCCCAGATCATAACAGTCATCAACAAAATAACAACAACCGAAAGCCCGTTTCTAACCTAGCAGGACATTCGTCGATGCACTATGACAAGAACATATCTTAACCAACGAGTTAAACCAACACAAATTAATATTGCTAATCATTTGTCCTGAAAACTAATTTCAAGAAATGTCAAGTTTTCAGTCAGTGAGAGCAAAGGTTGTTACTCTCTGTTACAGGTATGGAGTCCTGGGGGTTTCAAGGGCGTAATAGTCGGGTTTAGGAGCGAACCTTCAATTTGGTCTCAAACAATCAAACTTTCAAGGCTGCAGTAACATTATTCCTTTGCGAAGTTTTGTGCAGTGATCAGAACCTCGAGAAAGGTTATTTTTGGGCCTCACTGAACGTCAACTGTTGAAGTCCAGTTGAACGATCAGTGTGATGGGGGAAAGGTGAAATCACGGATGGAAGGGAAGGTCCTCACCTCAGAATACGGAGGCTCGGTGTTGTCCATCTTGTTGACGGCAACGATGAGCTGCTTGACACCCAGGTTGTACGCCAGGAGGACATGCTCACGAGTTTGACCGTTCTTAGAGATGCCAGTCTCAAACTTATCGGTGGAGGAGTCCACAATGAGCACAGCACAGTCGGCCTAATAATACAAACAGATTTTCCGAATCGTCAGCGAAATGTCGACCGAGACCAACATTTATTAACACACTGCATTTAGTGGCGTGATCAAATCTCCAACCAAAATGTCAGGGCCTGATGCTGACACAACGCTATATTCCGGAAAGACAGTTTTCAAAGACAGAATCAGCTTACCCATTGAAAAAGATCATGCTGCAACATAATGGTCATCGTGACAACATGCAAGGGGCCAGTATCAGGTTTAATAATCAAATTAAAGCGATATTATTATTATTATTTTTTCGTCATCATCACATCAGACAAGATAAAACATATACAATACAAGACAAGATGACAGGAGCTAAACAAGTGAACCCGATCAACATAGCTAAATGGCAAACAGCCCCAAGATAACAAAAGGGACGGTTGCGAGACACAATTATTTATAAACACGAAACATTACATTTAAAAAAGTAAAGAGGCCATCCTAAGACTAAGGGGAAAACGGGGAAAACGTCAGAGACAGAAAAAAAAAACCAAGTTGACATCATACATTTTTAAGAAGGCAAGTAACGATTAGAAAAATACGTTAAAATTCGGTAAAACTTGGATCACAAAAAGTAAGCCTTTTTTAGACAATGTTAATTTAGTTTACACCACAGTTTAAAATGTCTTAAAAACTGAGAGAGGGAACCTATTGATATCAGGCAACGTTATTAGGCAGTGTTCTCGCCCCACAGGCGAGGGAATACATGTGTATGGAGGCTAACTTGTAACTTTGCGTTTTCCCTTGTTGTGTTTCCGACTACATGTACATGTATCTCTCTCTCACTCTCTCTCTGTTTTCCCTCCCTCTCTCTGTCCTCTCTCTCTCTCCCGATCTCTCTTCCTCTTCCCTTCACTCTCCCCTCTCTCTCTCAGTCTTCCTCTCTCTACCATTCTCTCGTTCATCGCTCGGTATCTCGTTTTGTAAAGGTTTAAAAAGTTTTGTAAAAGTTGCATTGTTAAACTGAGTATCTCTCCGCTGGTTGGCAAACCTTCCATCTTGAATTGTTTGGTAAAAGTTTGGTGACCCCGGGCTACTCATCGCACGCACAATCTGTTTCACAGCCTCGTGCAGGTCGGTCACCCATAGCCAGCCTTCAATATCAAACCCAGCCTGACAGCGAGAGATCTCATAAAGAACCTGCGTGCCCGTCTCCCTGTCATCCTCCCGCGTCCCCCTTCCCCTTGCACCTCCAACCCACCTTAACGACCCCTACCAATCCCCTTACACATGGGATTATAATGCAAGCAGTTGTTTCTCTAGCTGCGAGATGGATAAATCTTAAATCATCAATATATTTTTTTTTTTTTATCGAATAATGTGACATTCATGTAATTATGAATTAAGAACGGCGAATCTATCTCATCATCACCTTCTTAGTATGCCACACATTCTTTTCACATTCTGTTTTGTTTGTTGTCGTTGTTGTTGTTGTTGTTGTTTAGGGGGGCGGGGGTTGGGGGAGGTTGCAAGTCACGATAAGTCGTGACCTGCTAAAGTGACCAGTTTCAAGTGCCCCATCACTATGACAACTGGCACATAGGCCACTAATTGAGCAGAGTATATGTTAAAACCATTTCCCCTTACCTGAGAAGTACCAGTGATCATGTTCTTGATGAAATCACGATGGCCCGGAGCATCGATGATAGTCCAAATGTATTTCTTGGTCACGAAATTCCAGAGGGAGATGTCAATGGTGATACCACGCTCACGCTCAGCCTTCAGTTTGTCCAAAACCCAGGCATACTTGACGGACCCTTTGCCCATCTGTCAAGGAGAACCAGCATCCACAACAAGATATAGAAGATGTTCTAAGTTACCTTTCTGAAAGCTAGTGTGATTATCAACAGGATTCTTGATAAAAGTACGTCAAGCCAATTTCCTTATCGACCATTGGCCATAAATCCTGAAAATCTATTTCATCATAAAATGAAAGGAGTCTCGAGCAAAATTTAATTGAAAGTTAATAATTACCTCAACTTATCAATTTTGATATTCGCAGAGACTCCTAGCAGTGAACATTATTTTATGAATATTCACCAGAACGAGTTATAGCTATAGTCTTCAAGTACCAGTAGTTCACTTTCAGGATGCAGTTTTTTTTATAATTATAAAGAAATGAACTGAGGCCTTGCTGATGGGAATCCATTACTGACCTCAGCTGATTCCTTCTCGAACTTCTCGATGGATACCTTGTCAATCCCACCACACTTGTAGATGAGATGACCAGCTGTGGTCGACTTGCCGGAGTCGACATGACCAATGACCACAAGGTTGATGTGACTTTTCCTTTTAAACATGGTGCTTATATAGTTGGGTCTAGTACACTTTGAAAGTTACTACCTGAAATTAGCAAAATATGACGTTTGTTTTTAGAATATCAATTCCCACTATACACTGGATAATCTTGATTGTCCAGCATACAGTAATTTGTTGAACTCCTTCAGTAGAATAACCCTTAATACATGTGTAGGCATATACAAATCTTAGCTCCTACCTTTTTTTCTGAGCAGAAAGTTTTAACAAACTAAAGGTCACAAGGGCAGTTTCAATGGTACAAGATGCTAACATAACTTCAATAGAAATATTTTCCTCCATGTTCATAAAATGTTTTCCCCATCAAGACAGGTTAGGGCTTACAGCCTACAAAAGTTTGATTTGTAAGCACCATAGCCAAATTAAGGGGGAAATGAGGGCACTAGATCTTCCCCTCAAATACATATTTGCAAGGCATTTGGATTTTATCCCTTTTTCTCGGTCAGGACAGATGTTTAATGCAAAATGACAATTAGAGGCAGATATAAAGGGGGAAACCAGTGTTATAGAAACATAACGTTTTAAATGTTGTATTCTTTACTACACACTTCTCGTTGTGTTTACTTTTGTTTCGCATGTTCGTGGCACTTCCTTTGCAAAGGCGAGTTATAACGAATGGTCAAGCGGTGTTTACATTTTCATTGTAATTCTGACTCTCGATACCCTGGCAAGAGAGGAAAAGTGAAATTTTTGGGCATTTTCCAATACCAAAATCCAACGGAGAGTGGCGCTTTCCGGTGTTTGCGGCGTGCAGTTGATGCGCACGGCGTGTGTGCGATCGTTCAGCGTGACACGTTGTGCGCATGTGCGCGGTTGCTTGGCCGTTGCTATGGTGAGCATGGCCTAACGGATGGTGTCATATAGAGCTCTATAAATATATTTTCGTTGGGCTAGCCGTAGCGAGGATTTGCATTTGAATGAAATCACTGAATCGTGCAAGGTGTGGTGGTATGTCCAAGCCACTGACCGATTTCGCAGCAAGCGGCACAGACGCAAAATGTTCCATGTCAGCACACGTTCGTACCGCGCGTTGATATGGCGCAGTCGAGCTCTATGATCGGTGTACAGTATTGCAACAAAAAATGTGGAATACATTGTAGATTCCTCAAAAAGATTGAATCGAGACTCCGATTCCAATTTTAGAGTACATTCTTCCCGATTCTCGGGTCAAATGGCCCAATCATAGCCTAAACCTACACCAATGGTTAAACGTAAGTGTCCCTCGTATTGGCTATCCCTCGTAAGTACTCGAGCAAACTCGTTAACACTCGCTAGCACTCGACAAAACCGCGAGTGGTAGCGAGCGGTTTCGAGTGATGTCGAGGATAAGTGAGGGATATCGAGCGGCCTCGTAAACACTCGCAGAGTGGAGGGCGGCTCATAAACAACGAGCGTTTGCGAGGGCTATCCAAGCATATCCACTGACCTCGATCGCTTTCTTGTGAAGGCGCCCCTTTGCGAATCCGCTTGGCAGCCCGGCCCACCGTGTGAGCTCCCGCTCCTCGGTGGGACCGGCAACCGCAAAGGCTTATAAAGAACACCAGCAAAGAGTGCGTGCGTGGACATCCCCAGTCCAGGTCTTTTCATGTTTCTTCGCAAAGCTCTAACGCATGAAAAGCAGTTTTGTTTTATACTACGAAGAAGCTAAATGAAACAAGGATACACATTATATTCATATGCAGTTATTAATTTATTCAGACAGCATGGAAGGTAGACTGCATGCACAATGATGCTGAACAAACCAAACAGTGTACATTTCTTATAATAATCGAAACGCAAGTGACTGCATGCACAATGATGCAAAAAGTATTACCATTATAGCCACAGTGGCTGTACTTGAGCAACTGCCCAACCATGGCCCTCTCGGCCCTTCAAGTTTTCTGCCTGGTACCATCAAAAAGTAAATAAAACAAAAACAAAACAAAAATAAACAACATAGGCGGTTGTTACATCAAACAAGAAATCTCAATTGATGAGGGAAACATAATCCTTATAGCCACAGTGGCATCACTTGGGCAACTGGCCAACCATGGCCCTCTTGGTCCTTCAAGCTTTCTGCCTGCTACCATCTAAAAGAAAGCTAGCAAAAAATAAAAAAGGAACATAGCCTCTTTATAACATCAGAAATATATCTCCAGAGAAGATGACAAATATATTCAAATAATAATGAGCAATCCAATTTTTGTGAGCGACTGCTATTAAGCACTCAATTAATTATAGACAGCTTTGGACACTTGGAGCGAAATTTCAATGAAACATAACAAGCTGTTCTGAGTTTAATAAGTGAACAACCATCTACGGCAAATTTATCCAAAATTTTGTTTAGTTGAACTAAGGACAAAGGGGTTTTCTGAACCGGCGTATGATGGAGACCTTTTCTAAAACTAATGGGGAGTTGCTGAACTACGGGGGAATCTACAGGGTTGTTCTTAATGTTCATTATGGAATGGATCCATTTTATGGCTGAAGCAGTTGTCGTCATGACACTATCTGATCGGCATGTAGAATTGACGTGGGATAGGTAAGCAGCCACAGTTCCGTCGCTTACAGGGAATGACAAGGAGATTTTACAACGAACCAACCATTGAATAAATTGACGGCACTTATAAAAGTAAGAATTGCATGACCCAACGGATTTTGCTACAATAGCTTCATGTAACAGCTGCTCCTTGGATTCAGAGAGTACAGCTACAGAATCTGCCCAAAATGGTTGCTCCAAAAAAATCTGTGTAAACAAAATATACAAAGAACAAAGCGAGTAAAATTATACAGCTTAAGAAAAATCCAACTTGACTGCAGCCATTATGCTTCTGAACTCTGGAGAACCTAGCAAGGAATTGGTGTTTCTTCCATCAACTAAAGCCAAATGCCCGGGCATATAAAACATGTCAACAATGAAGGGTCTGTATATTGACCAAAGCATTGGCCAAAATGGGCTAGATGGCCACCATGGGAACACAAGAACCCCCGTTCCATGACAAGCTTGCAAATGAGATAATACAGACGGAATCAAAGATACCGGTGGGACTAAGAGTGAATTCTCTGCTGACCAATCTTGGGCAAAAGCATCGACAGCTTGCGCACCAGGGTTCCAAAATCTGAAGAAGAAACGAGGCAATTTTGCAGTGTAATAAGTGGTGAAGCAGTCTACAGTGAAATGACCCCACTTGGTATTAATGGAATCGAGAAACACTATCGATAGGCCCCAATCATCTACATCTATCAATTTGCTGATGTAGTCAGCTTGATCGTTAAGAGAACGGGGGATCCAGTCCACTTCTAGCCAGATCTGATTTTTAAGACAAAAATCAAAAATCTTGTAAGCCAAGGCTTGTAGATGACATTTCATGCTCCCTATTTCGATAATCTTGGCGGCTGCCTGATTGTCTGTAAAGACTTTTACTTTCGAATTTGAAATGAACGGCACAAAAGAGTGAAGCGCAAAACGAATGGTTTCAAGTTCCCGCCACGTTGAACTCCGAGACATAATCTTCAAGAGTGAAATTTGTATGTGCCACGTGGTTACCATTACACAAGATGGCACCCGAGCCAACTGAACTGGCATCTGAACAGATAATCTTAGTTCCCAGAAAGTTATTTCTTTGAGGCATGACTTATCGGGAGAGACTATTGTATTTTCGTCTTTGTGTAGCGCAATGAGAGACTGACAGTTTCGTGTCATCAACCTGGTAACATTGCCTACAACTGGCGAAAGGGAGATTATTTGTCCAACAAAAGAATGGAGCTTCCTAACTCTGCAATGTGTAGATTGGCGCAGTGAATTAATGGAATTAAGAATCTTTCTGATTCTACTATCTGATACTTTAAGGGTACCCGAACGTGAATCCCAGATCATACCTAGCCAAAGAATGGATGTGACTGGACGCCAATTGCTTTTACTTATATTATCAATGAAGCCAGCATTCAATAAGTCTGATTTTACGTGAGAAGAGACCGCAGTGGCTACGTTTAAGTGTGCGTCGTGAGTAAGGGTAGATCGAGGTACCATCACAAAACCGTCGTCCAGGTACAGGGCGATAAGAATGCCACAAGAGCGCCAATGAGTGACCAGAGGTTTGAGGACTTTTGTGAATATCCAAGGGGCCGAAGTCAGACCAAAAGGCAAGACAGTGAACTGAAAATACCTTTGTGTACCTTCAATAGGCCAAGAAAAGCCCAGGAATTCATAATACAGGGGTCCATTTCTATGTGGTGGTATCCAGATTTTAGGTCAAATGAGAAGAACAGAGCATCTAACTGAAAATACTGAATTGCGGTCTTCCAGTCATCTATTTTGAAATGCTCTTTCTTAACAAACACGTTCAATCTACTCAAATCCAAGATCAGTCGTTTTTTGCCAGTGGCCTGACACACCACTGAAAGGGGGCTAGTGACATAAGAGGGTGAATTAACCTCCTTGATTCTATTGGAACTCAGCAGTTCTAAGATTTGATCTGTAACAAAAGAAGAATATCGGGCAGCTGACACATTGTTGGCCAAAAACATGGAAGGAGGATTTTCAAGGAATGTTATCCTAAACCCTTTCTGTATAACAGACATAATCATATTTGGCGCACCTTTGCGAGACCAGAATTCACTATGAGATCGTAATCTACCCTTTATTTGAATGGTATCGGACTCTTAGTTAGAATTTCGGACAGTACATGGTAACTGTATAATATCAGCGAATTTGTCGACGGTAGGTTTGAGATTAAGAGGAGGGCGTGCCTCGTGACTCTTTAGACATCTCTGTTGTTGCTGCTGCGATTGTGGGCAGGAATGGCCGATATAACTGTGGGGCTTGAACTGACATGTTCCTGCCGACGTGACCGCCGAAGTAGGGGTTGAATCGGAACCTTGGTCTCGGTTGTGGGAAGCTGTCGTTGGCAGCTGCAGTGAAGGAGCCAGACTGGAAAGGACACTGTCTGGACCAATGCCAGGACATACTGCAGTTGAAGCAAATAGAGCTCGACATGCCTGTGTAAAAGAAGATGAAAAGAGAAGATACGCAACAGAAAAAGACAAGATATACGAAGAACGCCAAGGGTGGGAGGGCGGGAATGGTAGGAGTAAGGAGCGATATATCAGCAGCGTTTAGCGTGTGTGCATGAGCCTGAAGTGAAGTGCGTTGGGTGGGACGAGGTTTAAGTACTAGCTAAGCTCCAATGCGCATGCGGAATGCATGCCGGAATGCATTGTATTACGTAACAGGGAACCAATTCTGCGCGCCAAACAAAACTACATTTTCATGCTTCTTCGCAACACTCATACGCATGAAAAGCAGTTTTGTTTTATAATACGAAGGAACTAAATGAAACAAGGATACACATGATATTATATGCATATATTAATTTATTCAGACAGCATGGGAGGTAGACTGTATGCACAATGATGCATACTGAACAAACAAAGTAAATAGGTGTGGGCTATAGTCAGCCTAGTGTACTATAAGTGTGCATAATTATTATAGCTAGTATGTCTATAATACCTCGAAAAAGACGACGGTCAGAAGGATCCCGCGGAGCAGAGTCGAAGCCATCTCGTCTCTTGCGCTTTCTGCTTTCTATCTGCTTCAAAGCTTCTTCCTCAGCGATCCGTACGCTCTTCAGTTGCTCTGAAGTTAGGTGTTCCGTGTCTTTCTTGTCGAGCTGGGAGACAGTAGCCCATCCGGCCTTGCTTTGGTCCGCGATTCGAATTTTTCTCTTCCTCTCTGCGACCAGAAGTTCGGCGTCTCGAAGAACTTCAATCGCTGAGTCAGTATCTGATTTCTCGGTTATGGCTTCTTTGATTTTGTCGAGGGCCAGTTCTATCTTCCCATAAAAACTCGAATTGGGCAATATTGCCTGCTTTGGAGAGTTCTCTAGCTTCAAGTTTGTTTTTGAGTTCTCTCAAGGAACTAGATTCATTTTGTGGAGTCGTTATTGAATTGAACCTTTGGTCGAAGTAATCCTTGAACTTCTCGAAGATCAGGGTTGTGTCAGAAGGACGTCCCGGTCCAGTCGACATTACCGATAAGTGTTGAGAGGGTAGTAGAGAAGACGGTGAGAATGTATAGAGCAACGTTCAGCGTGTGTGCATGAGCCTGAAGTGGAGTGCGTTAGGTGGGGCGAGGTTTAAGTACTAGCTAAGGTCCAATGCGCATGCGGAATGCATGCCGGAATGCATTGTATTACGTAACAGGGAACCGATTCTGCGCGCCAAACAAAACTACATTTTTTGTTAAGGTTTTAGCTTGCAGGGCTGTAAATTGCTTTCGCGTAAATTGCTTTCTTTTCGTTTTGTAGTTTCATGTAGGTCTCGGCCGATATAAACATGTTTCCCTATTTCTTTTTAGCCGGCTTGCATGTGTACGTGAAATAGCTGGATTCGCATCGCGGAATTCGATTAACTTTTTCATGGAAAGCAAGACAAATTTTAAAATGAAAACCATTTTCAATTTTCTGCAAATAACTGGCGTCGAATGAATATTTTTTTGGTAAGGTACATAGCATTTCTCGGGATTTCTATTTTACAAGAAATGCGTTCGTGGACGTCCCTAGTCCAGGTCTCTTTTAAGGTTTTAGCTTGCACTATAGGCCGCGACCCATACATCGACCGTGCATTTATTTTCGGTTATTTTCTGTGTGCTAGTAAAATGTGGTTCAGCCCTGACGTCCGGCGCACGGAATTATTTTCCGTGACCCGTTGAAAAGTTGCCGATAAAAATGAATGATATATTTTCCTTTCATTTAAAAACACCCAATCCTCCCTTTGAGACAACATTCATGTCCTGTTATATCTTCCAAAGCTTTGCACTCAAGGAACAGTTATCGGCTTTTTCCTGAACTAAATCGTAAACCTAGCAAGACGGCTTTCATCAAAGAAAAAAGACCCGGTCCTGTAACTTAGCGTTCCCAGCCCCATACCTGCCAATCATGTCGTAAGTGCCACGCATTTAGCTGCGTGGTCTTGGGAGCGATATATTTTTAAAATATGACTTAAGGCTTTGAATGGAGGGTGAATCAATATAGGACGGTTTGCGGTGACACCATGTACATGTATAAGGTCTCTTAAATGAAGAGGTGTGGTTCTGAGAAGAACCTGAGTGGTAACTTGATGTTCTCCTGATGACAGCCAGAGCATACTGGCCGGAACTCCGAGTTACTACTCAGGTTCTTTTCAGAACCACACCTCTTCCTTAAAGAGTCCTTATACATGGTGGCACCGCAAACCTTCCTATATATTGATAATTTTTTTTCTTTGGGGATGGAGGTGGACTTACTTTCATGCTGGTTGTTGGCCTTGTCTGATCTTATGGGTATTTTTTTAAGAATGGAGGAGGGGGCTATACTCTTACTATACTATACTCTTACTTACACTATGAACATCTAAATCGTGAAAATGGTGTGAAAATGTCATTTAGCCGTGAAAAGAAATTTCACCGTGTTTTCACCCCTATTTGATGGCACACAGTTAGCCAAGTCATTTTCAAGGTGTTTTAACCAGTGGTCTCCAAGGCCACATTCCTGGTGGTAAATGGCTAGAGAAGTATCTGGGAGTGGCAGGTACATGTAAGGACACCATACAGTACCTCTATGGGGGCTGGATGGTGGTCCCTAATTGAATTAGCCACCCCCAAGGCTGGAGCTTGCCACAGTAGATATTCACGTTTTTTTCAAGGTTTTCTTTAGTGACCTAAATATGTCCTTATCAGGTCAGAGAAGAGATTATTTTCACGGTGAATTCATTGTAAAATGCACCGTGAAATCACAGTGACTTTTTAGTTTCACGGCGAAATGACATTTTCACCCCCTTTTCACGGTTTAGATGTTCATAGTGTTATGAGGGCTTATTCAAAGGACACGTGTAGATAATTCCCTAGGAATACATGCCTGGCGTAGATACAATTGTCTTAGTGCAGGTGCCTTTAAAAAGAAAACGATAGAAATGTCTTCCTCAGAAAATACATCCGCAATTCTAGAGATATTGTTGTTTTCACACTTTTCACATGGGCTAAGTTCACTCTCACATTGTAGCAAACAATGTACAGCATTTATTTCTTTATTCAAAGCAGCATGTAAAGCATCTAATCTCTCTAATTCTTTCCTAGCAAGAGGGAACTTCATAATCATATATCAAGACAAAGGATTTGGGGTGTGGTCTAAGGAGTAGATGACCTATGATTATAATACTTAATACTCAAATCTTAAAATTTAGTGGGCCTGACGTTTCGATCCTAGCAGGACCTTTCTCTAAGGTAGACAATATTAGGGGAAAAGTCAAATGATGTCTGAAGGTAGAAATAATCGGTTTATTAATGGCACTGATGAAGAAGACGTTGGGTTTTGTGAAGCTAAACGTTGTTGATAAGTCTTGAATGGTCTGTCAATATGCGCTAAAGAAGGTACTAACGGCGATCCGAATATTTAAGCTCTTTTAAAGACAGCAGATGCAACGAATCTTGAGCAAATTTTATGTTTCACGAAACAAATTAATGGCAAAATAAACTACAAATAATTAAATTCCACCTAAAACAAACGTTTAAAAATATAGAAAGCAGGGGATCTGGGCGACATTTCTGTCATGGCGTCCTGACTGGAATGTCACATGTCAAAAGACTGATTGCCAGTCACCAGTCACACATTTTAGACAGATTCTCCCACTTCAAATGCGTACTTAGAATCCAAATCACGCTTATGACGACACACAATATTCAAGATTTTAAGGATGAGGAGAAAACAGGACGAATTAAACGGATTGAATTGAATCTCTCTGACAGTAAAAAATAAAGTTCTACTTACAGGGTGTGGCACAGACGAAAGTAAAGACACGGTCAAGTCGTGTGGTATGTATACGGCAGGAGCTAGCGAGTGGATCGTAATGGAGTCACTGTGCTTTCGAAAACAGTGCCAGTATGCGAGATCAGCTTGACAACATCTTAATCCACACAGTTATTACCAGGGACGTCGCTGCGACTGTGGAAAAGTCAGGCCGTATTATGCGTTGTCAATCAACCGAACCGTGGTTGTATAGTGTGTTTTAAAACCAGCGAGTCAAACCTTGAGAAAACCCTTTGTCCTTGAAAAAAAAAGGCAATTGTCAGTACTCTCCGTGTCCAGCGTGGCCTCTGTACTGCCAACCATTCACTGCAGATTAACCTCCAATCCACGCGGTCAAACCTTCGACGAGGTCGGCTTCAAGCCTGCCCTTACCATGGGCGTCTTTCTTCGACAGCGCTTAACGTATTTTTGTCCCTACCCGTGGGCCATTCTTGTCAAAATGCGCGATGTCCTGTACATTTTCGATAGATGCAGCACACAAAATTCATCTAAGATGGCTCCGCCGAGCTGATTATTATAAAGTATGGACCCACAACGTTTTTTTAATTAGGGGTCTTTGTAGGCTAATTAACTGATGCATTGTAGGATAAGTGAAGTTTAAAACAACCTGGGGGTCACTCTTTAATTTGGTATGTCATTTGGACCGTACCGGCTTTAAATGTTGCCCTATTTGGCTGTAGAAGTAGAGAGGTCCATCCTAAAATCCTTGCAGAAATTCGGCAGGACGGCTACACATTTTTATTTGGGGGTATTCTGGGGGTATTTAGCAAAATCTAATCTAATCGGTTAAGGGCCAAAAAATATGTAACATAATAATGCCAACTCAACCCTTTGTCTCATTCATTCCATATGATTAATATGTATATTGGATTGCTGCTATGACATAAACACATGATGGATTGGCTCCGTATACACGAATGCCCACATGAGAGTTGGACAATTTGGCGGAAGATGGTGTGGCATTTCCCGCTAACATTGTGTCAGTGCATACAAACTGGCCACTAAGAGGAGAATCTCTATGTTCACTGGACACAAATATGGATTCTGATTGGTCTAATGCTCCTGTGCTGGATCCAACTTGTGATGGATGTCACAGAATTGTCTATGGGAATTTACAAACAAACTGACTCCCGATAAGAAATAAAGCACTCATAGGCTCTGACTGGTCAAGTGAGATTTGAAGGGTTGCATGATGAGCGTAGCAAGATAAATAGGTTTGCGGTGACACCATGTAAATTCTCTTTTGTGAGTAAGTGTGGTTCTGAAAGGAATCAAACAGTGAATTCTTCTTTGCAACAGATTTACCCGATAGGTTACACACGAAGTGGCTTCCTATGATGAATCATTGTCTGTGCAAACAAACAGGCCAGGCTGTGTATGTCACAAGACTTGTGTGAAAGACACAAAAAGGTATTTACATTAATCTTAAAATTTAGTGGGCCTGACGTTTCCATCCTAGCAGGACCTTTCTCAAAGGCAGAGTGACATGGACAAAACAGATACATGTACATGAAGGAAGAGGGGGAGAGTGAAAAGCACACGGATGAGAAACAGAGGACAAAGAGTGAAGCTGGTAGGGAGAGATCAAAGGGAAGGGCAAGGGGTAGGGTAGGGATTAGTGAGAAGAGGGGGAAAGATCAAAGAGAGAAGTGTGAAGGACCGAACACAAAAGAAGGATTATCAGAAAGCTGCACGGTGTTAGTCATTACCCTCCTGGATGTTGAGACCATGTGGTTGAATAGTCCGAAGACGCTTCATCCACATTTTCTCACGGCTAAGACGGACAGCATTACTACGGTGACCAAGTGATTCTATGCCCAGTACACTCATATCTGATATCGAATGATCAGGGAGATTGAAGTGATACCCAACAGGGGTGTCCATTTTACCGGTTTTGATAGTAGACCTATGGCCATAGATCCGTTTTTTGAGGGTGCTTTTGGTCTCGCCAACATACTGAATATTACAAACTCTACAAGAGATGAGGTATATGATGTTGGAGGTAGTGCACGTGATACAGCCATAGGTCGTGTGAATAGTTCCAGAAGAATGTCCATTGAAAGAGTCTATTTCCTTGACATGTAAAAGGTATACGGTTAAAGGTATACAGTTATACAAAAAGGTATACAGTTATCTGCTTATCAATAATTTGATCATAAACATGATACAAACACATATGCCGAGTCTATGCTTAATCTGCTAACTATAGCTATGCTTATCAGGTTGTTGGGATTTAGCTCAATCTTATTTAATTAATCTTATTTAATGAATAAAGTATCATTACACAAGCTTCAGAAACTTCAATGGAATACTTTCTTAAAACATAATGTATATCTGAGTATGAAAGTGTTTTTTTAATGGAATACATGCATAAATCGCGTTAAAGTTCAAAGGAAGCAGGCAAAGCTCATTATAGGATTATAGCTTTTTCGAGCCAAGCTTTGCAACGATCCCCATCGACTAATTTCCATTGAACACGATTGACTATCACGAATGTTTCAGCTGCAGCACAAAATGTTCTGGCCTTTCGAGACTAGACAAACAGATATTCTTTGACTACGCTTCCTAAGGCTAAGATCATTCATTACTAGGCCTACGTATAATTTGATAGAACGTTAAGTACATCTTTATTAGTGTATTCTGTGTAATAATCAAATCAGAAAAGGTAAGTGGTTGACAACAATGGTTTCCTGGTGAAACTTGTACGGGGTTATGTGGACCGAGTCACGGTAACAGATGATTTGACATGGAGCCATAAGGCTGGACTCTCGGCAGTTATGAGTCGAAAAAAAAAATCATGCCGCAAAGTAAATTGTCTTTTGATACTCGTGCGTTACAGCGATCGCCCACAGGCTACTTTTGCACACTCATACCTTGCAATTGAAAGGGTTATTAAACTATTTTATTTGATATGTTATGACAGTAGACATATTATTAATCAATGTGATTCAAGAAAACTGGTTACGTATGACTAAACCCGATCAAGAGCTGTCTCGGTACTCCGACTCAGATTGGAAAGAAGTAACTTGGACACAAACTCGATATTTCAGACTTGGGAATACAAATACTGGTTTTCGCGGTGCAGTACAAAGTTAAATTGCTGGGTTATTTGAATTTTGATCTAAGGAATTCTATAGGACAGATGTAACAGTGGGTAGATGTATGGGACGGTAGGTATTGGAAGAGTTAGGGTAGTCCAGTCTAACCTCTAACCCAGCCTATATCCCTTACTGTAATCCGCACCCTTACCCCTAACTAAAAGGTTTCGCAGGGGACCCGGAGTAACCTCAAAGATCCCGTAATTTGTGTAAGGTTTGCGTGGACAAAATGAAGTCGTGGTTGCCGCTGGCATATCACCGCCTTACGGCACATCGGATATGGACACGTTCAAGGTTGAGGACTGGGCCGCTGGTTGTTGGGAGCTAGCGTCTGTGGCCGAGACTATCGGAGCATCGGCTGCCTGCCTGCCTCGCGATGGCCGAGGGCTTGTGCAGCCCGTACACCCCAGGTACGGGGCCACGAGGGTGCGCACCTCGTCAGGTCGAAGGCAGAACATCACGAACACGAACAAACCCTAGATGTTAGCCGATTAAGTGTTATTAAGTTGTTGAACAGACCTACACAGATAAGCAGTGTCTATGTTTACGGCAGTCGTCTATGTGGTTCCCTGACTTTAACAATATTTGTCAGGGTGTTTAGCTCTTGGAACCAGACTATCAACGAATAGTCTGGTTCAAGCAGCCGGCAATGCTGACGGAATACTTTCAAGTGAGGGAACCACACGGACGACTGCCGTAACAATAGCCACTGCGACATATATTATAACACACACCAAACCAGGCCAGGTTCAACCAGGCTCAACCGTACGTTGTAATCTAAGCGGCACCTTTCTCAAGCAGAATGAACAGAACAAAATGAGAAAGGAATAGGGGGAAGAAGTAAGATAAGGGGGACATAATTAGGACGAAGGAGGAAAGCTGGAAGAGATTCAATGGGTGTTTTCCCTACTAGACGTATAATTAGCACTGCATGCTAGTGCACTAGTGCAATACAGTTTAATCAACAGCTAGTGGAGTGCCCACTATTAGTCAAAGTCAAACTCTCACTGAATCACACTTCCTCGATGCACAATCATGTTACAAAAGAACAATGATTAGTAAATGGGTCTGAATAAAGCAAGCATGGTGTTAGTCATTCCCATCCTGAATGTTGGGGCCATGTGGTTGATTTGATGCTTCATCCACAGCTTCTCCCTGATAGACAACATCATTCAGGTGATAGATTGAGTCTTTATTCGTAATGGATTCATCGGTAAGAAACATTCTCCGTTTGAGGCAAATATTGGGGGGTTACCTGGAAGGCGTTGGCCAGACAGAAGATGTATTGGAAGGCTGTTAGCTCTGGCGATATCCCAGCAGCAGAGCACTTTGTATCCTTGTAACTGCTACTGATAATGACCAGGAACCCGAAGCACCAGGTAAGCCCCAAGAGGACCGAGATGCCGACGGCGTTCTGGAGACGCTTGGTGATCTGCTGAGAGCGAGACGCCTCGACCACCTTGAGCAGACTGCGCATGACCAGGACGAAGGTGACGAGGTTGTGGAGCAGGATGACACCGATGGGCAAGACCTGGCCGAAGAACAGCACCAGGTCCGGCTTCAAGAAGCAACTGAGAAACGGAAGTGGGGAAAATCATTCCACGAAAAAAACCCTCAAAATAACACAACAATTGTAGACAATCTGTACACATGTAGGTCTTTGCAAACTACGTAACGAAGTAACTGGAATTTGGAAAAGATTGCCGTTTTATAATAACTAATAATCAATAACAAGGCCAGTACCTAAAGACTTACCAGATGAGAAAGGTTAATAGATAAAGGTTATAGCAGAGCTATAAAATGCAGCCATGGGGCAAAGACTACTTCGTTCAATCTGTTGAAGCAGTTCTTGCTTTGAAAGCTTTTCCACTGTTCCCAACTTTCACGAATCGCGCATCACGGATCATCCCGGATCTTTATCCGCGGTGTTCCGGCGTGCGGCACCACGATGCCGGTGTAACGATCTCAGACGGGCCCCCGTGCTGAGTTCAGCCGTGACGTCACTGGCTCACCTCAGCACGCTGCAGCAACGTTCTCAGCTGCTATCAGCGTGCTCAGATGAGTCAGTGAACCAAGCACCTAGGTGCGCCCTTCGTGTGACTGTTGTTTATGATTATCCGTGAATAACACAATTTGTAAAACTATATTTTGCTTTTGATTGTATAAAGCCAATCGAATGATGCACCCTCATTACGGGGGAACAACTGTAGCATTTCTTCCCAATGTAAAACACCAAGTTCTAGGCATAGTTACTAGGCACAGTACTGAGCGTGTTTGACCTACGGGTCAACGAACGTGCCTGAAAGCGCTGCATTGCCAATGGCCGTATCGACTCAGCATGGCCTTCAAAATGGACAACTACTACGCGCACTGCGCATGACGTTTTTATCCATATATGGTAACGGTCTCATCTGAGCATGGGGCCCGGATCAGACCGTTACACCGGTCTCAATACCGGTGTGGATACGTTTCCTACGTGGTTTGTACACGGGCAAGTGCGTTATCTACACGGCCGCATACGATATCAACCCGGACCACACCGGAAATGCATACGGAGCTAACACGGATTTCAAGGAAGAGTGCGGAAGCTACTGGTACGTTTACGGTTCTACGGATATGTACGTTGTCTATTGGGATATCTCCAGAATGTTGACGGATAACTTGAGCTTGCAGGCGCTCAACAACATATGTGACCCGGAACAGCATAATGAGGAATAACCCCCACTTTTGAGATTTTGAGATTTTCCAATGATGTGAAAGAGTATAACATTAGCTTTCAAATTATATCAAAATTATTTCCGTGTGAACTTTGTTGTAAATAGTACAAGGGGACTTCGCTCATTCATTTGGTACCAAACACAATATAGCAGCACCTTTCTAACTCTTCGAAAGCGGCCATTCAAAAAGGCAGGAACTTTACATTTTCATGAAAACTGTACACAAACACTCTCCCGAAATTCCCGTTTTTCAACATTCAGAGACGGATATTGGAAAAATCCTTTAAACATAATATCCTCCAATACATTAACTTTCCGAAAATACAAAATCGAATTGAGAAGATTCTTTGACTTCAGGTGTTGTTTACTCGAAACAAGTTTTGGTGGGATATTCCTCATGTCGTTGTGCCGGGTCACATATCTACCGAGTCAAGTATGGCTAGTACGCCTGAGAAGTATATCATCCTACAATTTTAAACTTGATTTAGAGACACAATCTTCAATTTTTGAAAAACATATCATATAGAAACCTGATTGACAAAAGTGTTATTTGAACACCAAAATGTTAAAATTAGATGATATCAAAGAAATATGATATACCATAACTTTATATAACCAGCAGCCTCACTAGTATACAAAATGTGTCTTTGACTGACATAAAACAAGCATTCTGAAGTTAGACAAATACACAAACGTTCCATCCAACACGTCACGTGCAATATGCACATGGACTATTCATTCATACATGGATGAAACCGGTGTTCACACGGACTGCCCGGAATGTATTCAGCGGCTGCACGGAGGTACACGATGCCTTCAGGGAAGAGTACGGATTTTTTTTCATCCGTGAACTCCGGGATGAAAAATTCAGCAAGCTTATTTGTTTTTATACCGGTAAGCCAAGGATCGCCAGATGTTTGCCCGGTGTAATGACGGAGAAAACACGGATGATCCCGGGGTGAAGATCAGGGATCATCCCTAATGCGATCCGTGAAAGTGTAAAAGAAGATTAAGCGCCAACCTTGGGTTATAATTTAACAGAATACATTTGTAGCACAATAACCGAAAAAGGGTACGTACTAGTTCTCGTTGTTGTAGTGGTCAAGTGCTGTTGCTAATGTAATCGCCATCACCAACAGCGGAGATCCTGTAATCAAACCAGATACAATACTTGTGCTAACTAGAAGTCTAGGGCCTATCTGATGTTGATCAATCACTTCATGAACACAGTTTCTAGAAAATTGGCCAATGCATTATACAGTATGTGTTTTCAAAACTCGCATTTATATCTTTTTCTGCCGTCATGATAACCTCATTAGTTTCCAAATGTATGATCAATATTCAGGATTTGAAAAAGAAAACATCTTTTCAAGCCAAACAGGCTAATTAAATGAATACTGAAATCTAAACATAAAGTGATATACCTAAATGTTGCAAACTGCTTACTGACTAAAATTACTAAAATGCAAATCTCAAAATTTAGTGGGCCTGACGTTTCGATCCTAGCAGGACCTTTCTCCCTGCCTTTGAGAAAGGTCCTGCTAGGATCGAAACGTCAGGCCCACTAAATTTTGAAAATCTAAGCATGTTATTGGGTTATAAATATTAATGAGCTTACATCAAGATAACGTCGATTGCATTTTTGATACACCTTTTCAAAACTTATACATACTAAGTTGTGATCTACTTGGACCGTCAATATTATGTACGTCAATTATACACTTCGCTGTTTGTCCTTTTAAAGGGGTACCAAAAACGGAAATGAAGTGTTTAACATGATACTGGTTTTCGACCACTGGTAAATGCAGATACTTACCCC
Organism: Luidia sarsii; assembly: GCA_949987565.1. Classification (NCBI taxonomy): domain Eukaryota; kingdom Metazoa; phylum Echinodermata; class Asteroidea; order Paxillosida; family Luidiidae; genus Luidia; species Luidia sarsii. The sequence goes on from OX465121.1 coordinate 3,428,997, forward strand.
AGCCAATGAGGCATGCCTTTAGCATGTATCGAGTCGAGTCCTCGGGGAAAACGTTCACCGTACTGACGTACATGTTCCTGGCGACCACGGCCATCCACATCATAGATGTCAGAGACAAGTAGTGGAGTAAAGCAGCCACGAGCACACAACCGACCCCCGAGTTCTGCGATGAACAAAGCGAAAGAAAACAGCTCAGATACATCGAGCTGGTGAAAATAATATTCAACAATGAATGCTTCCATGATTGTAGACACAATGCAACCTACCCTGGCATTGTCGACACCCGCAAGGAACACAATGTACAGCATCAACAAAGAGAGGCAGAAGTGGAGGAAGATCTGACGTGGTCGGCCGAGTCTCAGGTTCCTGTGATGATTATGATAATTGAAAGTGCAAAATGTTGGGCAATATGAATGGACATCGGCACGGATATGGGTATGGCGTTAGTCGCAATGCATTAAATGAACTGATGATTGCATCTGTAAACGGTTATATCATTATGCATTTGGTGTCACTCATCGTGTGATATGTTTTGATTTCACTCACCTGAAGGACAGATATATAATCAGAGTGATAGCCAGGCAAATGATGGACAGCACGCAGCCAACCTGACTGATGACATCAAGCACATCATTAGAGACCTGGCCTTTGACATCCTAAAGAGCAGAAAACATGTCTCCGTGTTATTTTCAAATGATTTGTACCAATTCATGGAAATATTAAAAAATATACCCAGGAACGCAAGCATTGTGTCACCGCTCTACCGCCCGAGCTATCCAGTACGTAGATGATTGTCTGCCACAAATAGCAACGATGTTTTCTGGTACCCGCCGCCAGTCAGAAACATTTAATTACCATTAACTGCCACAAAATATTTTCAGGACCACACCCGCTTCATTTTCATCTCCATGCAAACGGCCGTTAAAATCCTGGGTCAAGCAGTGAGGTCATACAAATTCCGTCAAAACAGAAAAAACAAGAAAACGACAATCCAGGCCAACTCTCTTAGGACATCCAAAGTCCCGGTGTCAGATTACGTTTTATAGGGTTATACTGGCTAGGGTAGTCTGTCATCGGCCGAGGGGGATTAACAATAGCTGGCTACTACATGTAATAGGCAGCTAGTGTGTTAGGCATGGCCCCAGTCACACGCAGCCTGGGGCCAATTTCATAGAGCTGCTTAAGCGTGAAAATCTGCTAAGCACGAAATTTCTCCCCTGGTTAAAACGAGATTGCCAACCATATGTGACCCGGCACAGCATAATGAGGAATAGCCCCCACTTTTTGAGATTTTGAGATTTTCTAATGATGTGAAAGAGTATACCATTAGCTTTCAAATGATATCAAAATTTTTCCGTGTGAACTTTGTTGTAAATAGTACAAGGGGACTTCGCTCGTTCGCTCGTTCATTGGTACCAGACACATTATAGCAGCGCCATTCTAACTCCTCGAAAGCGGCCATTCAAAAAGGCAGGAACTTTACATTTTCACTAAAACAACACACAAACACTCCCACGAAATCCTCGTTTTTTTCAACATTTCGATATCAGATATGAGTGTACAGGACATAGAATCACTTGGTCACCGTAGTAATGCTGTCCGTCTTAGCCGTGAGAAAATGTGGATGAAGCGTCTTCGGACTATTTAACCACATGGTCTCAACATCCAGGAGGGTAATGACTAACACCATGCAGCTTTCTGATAATCCTTCTTTTGTGTTCAGTCCTTCACAATTCTCTCTTTGATCTTTCCCCCTCTTGTCACTAATCCCTACCCTACTCCTTGCCCTTCTCTTTGATCTTTCCTCCTCTCACTAATCCCTACCCCACCGCTTGCCCTTCACTTTGATCTCTCCCTACCAGCTTCACTCTTTGTCCTTTGTTTCTCATCCGTGTCCTATTCACTCCCACCTTCCTCCGTGTACATGTATCTGTTTTGTCCTTGTCACTCTGCCTTTGAGAAAGGTCCTGCTAGGATCGAAACGTCAGGCCCAAAAAATTTTAAGATTTTTTCAAACACATTAAACGGCCTCGGGGCCCTTAGGTGATGCCATACAAATAGGACGGCGAAGTTGGTGAGGTGGTCGCAGCTGCAAACGACGGTCTTGTCTGAGGCCCCTGTACGGATACATCCGGCTTCAGACCAATCGCCGCCATTATCATTAGCCTCAAAATCCCAGGAGACGCACGTCCCATCCGATGTATTTTTGTCCAGAGCCTGAAAAACAACGCAAACATGGCAAACTACGGTGATACGAACTGATACGGGTGTCCCCCCTCTTGAAGCGCGGCAGTTTACCTACAATGTAGATTGTGTGAGGTGACGCCATTTCTATTTTCTCTTTCTAGGGTACGTATGGCTCAGGGCTGAGTCAGTAACTCAACGTTTCGGGCAGTGCGTGCCCTGCCCGTCACCTGGAGACTTAAACAATGGTTTGTTCTACTCGACATGTTTGTCACAAGCAAGCTCAGACAGCTCTATGGCAGGTAGCGGGTTCGACTCCCGCCCGAGCTGCGTGTTATGTCCTTGGCAGGCAATCGGGCAAACCACTGGGATAGTATTTTGTTCCACGTCGAATAAGAGCAATCCTTGAGGGCATAGGACTTCCGACGTTGAGGCACTGGTTTCTCTCAGAGCCACACTCACTCTGTATATTTCCTACATTACGTATCAAGCATGTGATTTCGTATGTACAGTCTAAACCAGAAAACACCAGAGATCCAGACTGAGAGAAACAAAGTCCTCACTTAGTTAACGCTCTTTTTTCTCTCTAACTTTTTATTCAATCAACCTTTGAACATACGTTGAAATGATCGTGGATATTCCCTTTTTTCAAATAGATAGAAAGGGGCACTGAAGGCGGAGGTAGTCTGTGAACAGACTGCGAGCCGTTATGCACAACAGTACTATTTATTCAGTTACATTCGGTAACTCACCCTGACTTCAATAACCACTGGTTCGCTCAGATTGACTAAATTCATATTGCCTACAATCATTGAGACAACGGTACTCCCACAACTAGTCTCGTTGGTTTTCGACGACTGGAACAAACTATCGTCAGCGTAGACGATGAAACTTGCTTCCAAGGAAGCATAGCCGTCACCTATTGGTATAAGGGAAATAACAAAATCGAAAAAAAATAGACATAGACTGGGACGCGAAACCTATGACTTCGAGCACAACTTGAGCTACCAAATCAAGTCCCTGGATCGAGGGCTTCTCAAATATCTCTGCTGGGATGAAATTTACCAGTTACTTTAACATGTCGTTATCATTCAATGCTGTACAACTTCATGTTCATCTATTGCAGTTAACGGCCAAATGCTTCTGACTGGTGCCCCACCACACAAATGACATTTTGGGTGGCCACTAAGGGCTGGATAGTTTTGATAGTCCTTGTTCAGGTAAATTACATTTTTCAAAAAAAAAATCATGTTTTCCTCTCCTCTGGGCGTCAAGTACATAGCAGTAGGTCTATGTGCGTATGGTGTAGGAAAGCCATTGTACGGTAATGTTATGGTGTGCAATACTCGTTATAGTTCAGTATCAGAGAAAGGGCATCCTTAGCATAATTAAAACGCTAAATTCTCAATTCTCGTGAGACCCGTTAAGGCCAGAACATTCCCGTCGGTTAGCAGCATGAAGCATTTATTTCATAATACTCATCGATGCACCTGCTCATCTATTAAAGGTATATACAGAAATCAAAATTAACTTGGGGTTAAAAAAATCGTTACAGACCCCAACGTGTCTATCCTTTTTGAAATTGAAAATTCTTTATTTATGGAAAAACGCGGTATTTTGGTCCTCCCACTTTGGAGACGAACGTACTACGTCGATCACATACAGAATATGTGGTCAGCCTTGAGGTCAACTTTGCCCTGGTCCAGCATTGTCTCTATTGTCTGTCAGCCACAGATACCGCACTATCGCATGCACAGTAGCGCGCTGTATTGTCTCAGCATTTCGATCGTCGCGCTTGGCTGCTTCGCTCGAAGGGGGAATTTTGGGGGCGGGGCGAACATTGAAGATTTTTAACGTTTGGGGCGAAATTAGGCGCCCAGCCCAAATAAAAAAAAAAAATCCTGGATTAATTATAGTGTGAACATTACCTCAGGAATGTTTTTAGCTCATTTTCAATCCAAATTCTGTATACCGTTCGCAAGGTGCCCAATTTCCGGACATTAAAACATGGTGCGATCATGGGAACAAAATAGTTCCTCTTAATTCCGCCATCTACATTAGCTTTTGATTAAAGAAAAAAATGAAAACAAACGACAAATAAAACTGTGACTTGACCAGAATTTTAACCGGAGATCTCTGGTTTTGTTCTCTGAGTTATTCAGCTCTTAGATAGTGTCCTTCCTAAAATAATTGCCAACTAGGCTGTACCGGGGAGGGAGCGTTAGTCAGAGACATTCAACCATAACCTGCTAGTATGGAAAAGCCCAGATGTCTGGTTCAAATCTTGGTCAGTTAAAATTTTCTTTGCCATTTTGTTCAATTTGTTGAAATGTTGCCTCTCAGTTTTCTTAATTATTTGACTTCAATTGAGAAAGATGCTTCAACTTGTGTTAAGTTATTTTTTGTTCTAAAGTTCCAATTCAGTTAAGCATATTTACTTAGCGAGCATTTACTTTAGATTCTTATAACATGGTGGACAGATTGAGCCGAAACCCACACAGGTGTGTTATTTTGTGTACACATTGAGTTTGACCAAGTAATGAAGTGACTCTTTGACCTATATATTGGCAGGGGAAAATCATGGACTTTTAGTGGAAGAATCAAGGTTGTGTTTTATGGGTCAGAACTGAGAATCGGAGCTACTATTAAAGCACTGCAACTTTCCATCGGAGGTAAGACAAAATGTATGTACGGGGTGAAGAAGTGCGAACAAATTATCGAACAGAAGTGCGAACAAATTATCGGTTATGACAGACAAAAGCACACCGCTGAACGTACCCAGCAAGTCGACGATATTAGCTGGTAACTGGACAGATGCAACCACGTCCTCGGGTATCCGACTGCCATTCGTGAACGTCTGGACTTCGGTTCCGGAGAGAGAGCCCTCCAGCGGCGGTTCCTGGCCAGGCAGCGGCTCCGCCGCGGGCACGGACGCAAAGCCGAGCCCGTGCATTACGTCATCTGGGCTCAGACTGACCGCCTCCACGTGGATGAAGTCCTTCTGGATGCTGACCCCACCCTCTTCCTGCAGAGTCAGGGAGACTTGGGCCTCGACAGACTGGACGATGGCCGACGTGCTCGCAGCGTTGTTGCTTGGAGAAGTTTGGTCCGACAAGCTCAAATTTTGAATGACGTTGTCGACCGTCTCCACTACGAGACCAGTGACCTGCGGGGAAAAGTCGCCAGCAGTCATCCAATGCATTGAGAGACTTTGAAACGCTGATGGCAGCAGACTTGAGGGTCATTTAAGAAGTGATCGTGCGCATGCTCGGAGCCATGCGAATGTATGCATAAGAAAATACACATACAACGTTTACATCCATATGATTAACTGTAGACATTAGGGGATGCAGACATTTTAAAGTTTGATCTCGAACGTTTGAACGATCATAAATTATCGGTTTCCTTTACGAAAGAGACACTGTTAAAGCAGCGTCTTTCGAGGCAATTTAAAGGAAAGATCTAAAAAAAACACCACGAATGACTTTTTAATTAACTCTTGACTTCGGACATCAAAATATACGGTATAAACAAGAAATTGTGGCACTGAAGGGATTTTTCCATCGAGTGCAGTTTGTTCGCATTCGCACTGTGGTAAAACCACAGACATGAAAAGAATCATGCACGGACAGATCCCAGTCGATGTCAGGATAATGGAAAGATGATCCATGGGTCAGGATGCTTGAGCTCAGCTCAGCTCACCTGTATATCACCATCTCCCACGTTGACGATGTCCATGAGAATGTCCGAGACTGCCTCTACATTGCCTGCATTCTCGCTAGACTCAGACGTCTCGTTAGCAAGAAACTCAGCCACTTCGTTCACATTGCCTTCACTCACTTCGATCTGTCACGCAGGAAAGAACAACAATTTTATCATACTGCCGTATATCTCTGGGAACACAACCAAAGCTTATTTCAAATGCAAAGAACCACTCCACTCCACTCCACTCCACTTCACTGCTCTGCACTGCACCGCACTGCACTGCACCGCACCGCACCGCACCGCACTGCACCGCACTGCACTGCACTGCACTGCACCGCACTGCACTGCACCGCACTGCACCGCACTGCACCGCACCGCACCGCACCGCACCGCACCGCACTGCGCCGCACTGCGCCGCACCGCACCGCACTGCGCCGCACTGCGCCGCACTGCGCCGCACTGCACCGCACTGCACCGCACTGCGCGGCACTCCACCGTACTCCGCACTCCACCGCACTGCGCCGCACTGCACCGCACTCCTCCGAACTCAAGCGCACTGCACCGCACTGCACTGCACTGTACTCCACTACACTCAACTACACTCAACTACACACCGCCACCTAATTAGGCCTATATTGCGAAACAGATTGGAAATCTCAACAATTGGCATTTCGACGTAAGCAGGACCTCCCTCTAAGGCTATTTAGATACTGATTCACTATGACTGTAACTGAATGGGCAGACCGCGTCCTAATATTCATGATTGGGAAAAGAAACCTACATTGAAATGAAATGACCGATACAGTTTTAATGCGTTACCTCTGTCACTGTTTCCAAGGTTGCCTCGATGCCATCCCCACATGTCAGAGAGACGGGCTGGTCCCAGACGGGTATTCCCGCCGTGTTTGTACAGTTCCTGATGCCAAACGGTTCGCCAGCTACACACGAACAGAAAGGAAAGTAGTCGACATTGTTGTAGGCAAAGGCATGAAATCTATAAGGACTGCACAAAAGACGTCATCCAAATAAGCACCATGCGAGATCGCTTGCCCCCAATTGATAATGTTCTCCGACTACACGGAGCAATAATTGGCTCTTTCTACCGAGCGGTCTTAGCTTCGGGTAAAAAAATATCCGCTCAATTTCCCCCAAAATTTGCACAAGAAATAATGCAGACGAGCGGGATGTCTTTGGCAACTTGACAGTTGGTCAGACTCCGTACCCTCTGACGTTTTCAGCGGACATCTCTCGACAGACTTGCCGGTGGATCCGAGGAGAGTCACGGGCCACGTTAGGAGAGCCCCGGCGAGATGCGCGACATCCTCGGGGCATCGCCCTGCATACACAAGTGCACCAGAAAATGATCATTAGTTCGCGGGTGCATTTACACACACCTGCCCTAAGGCAGGTGCCGTCTCATGGGGAGCAGGTGAGTATCACTTTAATGCTATATTGTGTGACGAACGGAACAATCGCAAAGGCTGACAAACACAGTTTCCCACGAAAACTAGTTCTCAAAGTGTGTATATCTTGTATCAGCAGATGAAGATCGTTCCTTGTTTTCGATTTCTATGCAGTTTAAATAGTAATTTATCAGTTTACAATGTGCCATGTATATGATGCACCACGATGCAGTACAATTCCTTGTGGAAAAAAAAATAAAAAAATAAAATAATGAGTAAATAACAAATTTTGGAAAATTGTCTGTATACAAGAGCAATTTCGATTATCACTGTTGTCATGGTGGCAATCGTTGGTTGTGTGTTGGAGAGATTTTGAGACCCTTCCTATCCTAGCTCCGGAAGCCACCAACGAAAAACATGATGTAGAACCGCAGCTACTCTTAAGCCATTTCCTCCGCTTCATCAATCCAGCAATCATGAGTGCTAGCTTTACTCAACTTCCTGTGACTTTAGAATGTGGCTACAAGCCTGGCACTAAATGCATGACGTCACGACTCAGAAACCTCCAAGTCACTTCCCTAAATGCGAAGGCCCGGTTAGTTCCAGTAAGACGAGGCATATAAGCGTCACGACGTATGACACTTAACCACCGTGGCTAAGCTACAAGTGCGCATGCGCTAAGCCAGGTTTTGCTGAGGCCTCCCCCATTCATTCATTCATTCATTTCTCAGGAAGTTACAGGCACAAGCACGAAACAACCCTAACCATTATCCTAATCCTAACCCTAACAACCCTAATCCTGAACCTAACCCTAATCCTAATCCTAACTCTACCAGTAACGCTAACCCAACCCGAACTCTAACTCTAACCGTAACCATAACCCTAACCGTAGCGCCCTAGGCCTAACCTGGTTTACAAAACACGTCCTTGTATAGTCCCCACACGATTTACGGGGTACCAGCATGGCTGAACGACGGTGGTTAAGCGTCATATGTCTGTCCTGTTATATATGTCAGTAAGACACCGTGTGAAAGTGATGTGTTGATATGCAGCAGTGCAGCGCACGATACTCGGTTCTGAGTTCGCACATGGGTTTCAGAGAGAGTCGGCACTCTCTGACGTCATGTGCAGAGTGCCAGGCTGACAGCCACACTCGGTAATTAGTGTCAGCAGGAATGTAATTCAATGAGGCTTGGCGCTACGTGACATGCAGTCAGCACTGCATGCATGTTCAATACTTTGTTGTATTGGCTGGTGAAAAAGACAAGAAACGGACAGCTCGGGTGGGATTCAAACCGGCCACTGCGATTTAGGCACTGACAACGAATCCGTGTATTTGATATGGTGGATCTGAATCTGTAAAGAGGCAGGTACCACAGTGCATCGTGGATGAGAGAATTGGAGAGAATCTATTGATGCAACGGTCAAAGATCGGCATTCGTTCTGTATACTATTCTGTTCCATATAAGGAAGACGAATTAAGACTAGCCTGGAAAACTCACCAACAGCTCGTGTTGAAGATATGAATGGAAAATCGAGTGTTAGATTATTCGCAGTGGCTGTTGTTACGACAGTCGTCCGTATGGTTCCCTGACTTGATTGTATTTCGTCAGCATTGCAGGCTGGTTGAACCAGTCTATTAGCTGATAGTCTGGTTCAAAGAGCTAAACATCCTGACAAATACTGTGAAGTCAGGGAACCACACGGACGACTGCCGTAACAACAGCCACTGCGTAGATTATTTGTATATCTTTGTCATTTTCCAAGGGAAATGGCGCTAGAGCCTCTTACTCTTTGCCAACCTTCTGCCTCACCCAAAGGTATGTAAAACATTTAAGCAAACACTAGAAAGAATGTGGACCAAAAAACTCAATGTAGCTGTATATAGAAAGCACAATAATACACTGTATCGCCTTTAAAGGCTTTCCCCCAAACGGAATTTTCGAGAAATGTCCCATTATAGGTCAGATAGAATAGAGTCTGTTCATTCCAAGCCTACGTGGAAGCTGTATGACCTTTACGCCAATGGACACTCAGGAACAAAAGGTGCCTTTTGTCTAACGGCCTTTAGGGTTTTTGTGGGTTACAAAATAAAATAACACTTACCCTAAATATTCCTGTCAAGGAGTTGCAGGTTGCTGGTCGCTGTGGTCTTCTTGCTTTTAATTAATTATATATTACAGCCTAGGTAGTTATTATTATGCTATTACTAGGTTATTAAGTATACATTACTGGTAACTAAGATGGTCATCCACGGGGGTGATCGCCGTGTAGGAGTGAACACCCCGCTTCAGACCAACTGCTGGAAACTATACTAAAATTAATGATAGCAGGACCAAGGTGCTATGGTGTTGCCTCCACGAGGTGTGGCTAAAGACTGTCCTAAATGCACCGAGGAAAGGCATAGGCTTTTTCTCCTCAAAAGGCCTAATAAAAGAATGGCTATTGTGCCTCTAACTGGGCTTAACAAAGGAAGGATTAAATAACTCCCTAGCTAGGGTGGAGTCCAAACTATTTACAATAGTGCCTACGTGCTTTAAACTACCTACAATGCAGAGAGTGGGTATGTGCATCGTCGCTATCACACACCTGGATTCTAAATGACCCAAGGAATGTGCAGGATATCGCTACAGGCCTAAAGGCCGCCGCACACGAGAGCTATCTGCTGTTTAAACAATCTCTCGAGTCCGTTAGCTCAGCACGTAGAACACCGTGTGCGCTGAACTTTTGGTGAGAATTCTGCCTCAAGAGGCCGTGAGACCAATATCTATCTTGTTCGCGTGGATGAAAACTCATCGTGTGTGTCGACTTGAGCTAAGTGCTGAGCACAAAAAAAACAACTGGCCAATGAAAGCGCACGCTCTGCTCACGTGATGGTTTCCAAAATGGCGGCACCCATGCAATTTTGTTTAAATATATAAGGATAAACAGGATAGATATTGCTCTCACGTCCTCTTGAGGCGGAAATCTCCAAAAGCTCAGCGCACACGCTGAGGTACGTGGAGAACTAACGACCTCGAGATTTCTTTTGATCAGAAAGCTCTCGTGTGCGGCGGCCTTCATGAACTCTTCCTGAATGGTTAGTCTTCAATTATTACGCTGTAAATCATTGGTATATTACCATGGTATTTCGCACTAGAAACCGACAATAATAATCACATTGGTTACTTGAATTTTCTTTTGAGGTAAGCTGGGGGAACTCACCGACAACTTCAAAGTCGAAAGAGCAGGTCAACGTGAGGTTGTGCTGCGCAAACCGCTGAAGGTAGTTCACCGTGAAGACGCCGATGACGTAGGTACCGGGCTGCATGTCTGAGTTCAAGCCTGGTGACTCCTCCCATCCGTCCAGCTCCGGTTCTGTCCAGTTCACGTGGGCGTCTCCCAGGCCGGGAGTGGCCAAAACAACGAAGTCTTCTGGGCAAACTAGGGTCACCACTGGTCACCACAAACGCAAGGAGAAAGGGATCATTTCTATAATGCCAATACTAACTAGAACTACAACGCTGCAGAGTTAAAAAAAAATGTTTTGAAAATGCTTTAGCCTGCTTTGAGGTTCAGTGAACCAGATGACAGGTCCAGAGAGGTGCAGTGTCGCGTATATCCGTTGTTCACAAAAATAATGCACAGTCAATATTATACATCAATATAAATGTTGTGTGGAAACAAATCTTTATTTCTTTTTGGCACCTGATACTTTGACGTAGAAACTGCACCGAGCTGTGAGTCCGTCGATTTGATAGATGACCGATGTGTCACCCAGGCCGAAGGTGTCTCCCGGCTGGTAGTCCGAGTACACCCGGACTTCCCCGCTGTCCTCTCCCCGCGGCGTGCCCCGGTGGAAGGTGACCTGACGGGACGGTCCCTGGAAGGTGACGGTGGGTAGCGCCCAGGAAACGGTGGTCACAGCGCTGCCCGGATCGGTGGGGACCGTGACGTTGGCTGGACACTGGATGTCAACGCCTGAATTGTCGGGAACATCGAGGGTCAAATGAGGTCACGAGGCAGGCCAACTCGCACGACAGCCAACTCCCACACACGCCAACTCGTACTCAATTCTATTAAATATTCGTGTCAAGTCACGTAAAGACAGGTCACACGCATGCCAACTCAACTCGTACTCATCCCCAGAGAAGCAAACAATCACAGAAACGACATATAGAAACTCATGTATTGTTTATAGCATGTTGTGTTGTCATGCATAAAATACGATTTCACGTAGAAGGAAAATGTACTGCAAAGAGAGTTTGTCCTACTCGATGATCTACTCGGCCGAGGGCAAACCCTATATGCACCCATTATGGCAAAGCCACGTTGAAGTGAAATCGCCGCCATTCTCACCAACTGGCGAATCTATTTTTGAGCTGGCCGGACATTTCGATCCCCGCAGGTCCTCTCCCAGAGCCAAAATCTGTCTTGTGTGACGCTAGGTAATGAATGGCGGGTACCTCTACAGCACTGCTCAAATGTAAAGGTGGTTAAGGGCTGAGCATTTCGATAGATGGCATATTAAGCTACCTAGGTGCAAAATATTGGGATAATATCACATAGTCAAGTTCTATAGGAGCGCCATAATGCCCCATGCCATAAGATCCCTTAGAATAGCTAGACCTTGTTTAGGGCTAAAAGGGCCTGACGTTTGGATCCTTGTACGAGCACAACGACAAGCACAGGAACAGATAACAAGGAGCAGGGTGTGGACAAGGGAGGTCAGCTGGTTGACAAGTTGGGGTAACATGGAAGAGAAGGGTATGGGGAAAGTCTCTGTTCAATCAAGACAGTGAGGGTAAACTCACCAGTAACTTCAAAGGTAAACGAGCACTCCAACACCAGGTTCTGTGCAGCAAACCACTGTAGGTAGTTCACGGTGTAGACTCCAGCGCTGTAGGTACCACGCGTGATGTCAGAGGTCAGGTTTGACGACCGCTCCCATCCGGTGAGATCCGGCTCTGGCCAGTTCACACTGGCGCCGGTCGAACCGGGTTGTGCAAAGACTGCGAAGTTACCTGGGCACAACAAGCTTACCACTGCCCAAGTAAGTGCGAAAGAGAGACCGGAATGACGTACAAGCTTTCAAATTGATACAAGCACGGTGCAAACTGCTAACTGACTAAAACTCACCAAAATGTCAAAACTCCAAAGATTTCCAGGGCCCGACGTTGCGAATCCCGCAGGACCTCTATCGGAGCCACATTCTGCCTTGCATTGGGCTCCCAGGCTAGGTCATGAATTGCGGCTACCATACCGTGCTGCTCTGGTGCGATGGAGATGCAGGTGTCAGTAGCACTTCCTTTCAACCATTATATTACGCATTGTGTTGTTTTCCTTCGGATTCCGGTGAAGCAGAGGCTTGTCGCAGTAAGGTGCAATCGTGTTTTGGTGGACTATTTTTTTTTTACAACTGGATTGCTAAACAAACACACCTAAACCTATAAGTCATCCAGTTTCTATAGGGGGTGGCCTTCCCAAAAGAGCAAACACTCTTTGCCTGTGATCACGCCCAGTGTTCAAAAATTATTACACCTAATATGCTTGAGGTATGTTCACAATAATCGATTGTTTGCATCTGAATGGAAACAGGGGCGTGATCCGTGGATAAATACGGGATTTTAAGGGTTGAATGCTTCTGACTGGCGCCCCCACCTCACCAAAGACATTTGACTTTTTGGGAAGGCCGCCACCAACGGCCTGGATACATCATGTGATAGGAGCGATGGTGCATTGGTTTTGGGTGCACGTCCCGTTTAGGTGAATCTTGTTATTTGCTATGCTATAATTGTTTACCATCTCGTAGTATTTTTTTCTGTAACTTCGTTTATACTATAGCCATGAAAATGTGAAGGACGTGACGTTTCGTTCCTTCCTTCTGTCCTTCATTCAAGAAGATGTACAGTGTGTTATATTTCGGGTGATCATTATAACTTATCCATCCGACCCGGCTAACACATCACTATTTTTTAGATGTCCATCCCACTATGAACATGTAAACCATGAAAAAGGGGTGAAAATGTCATTTCGCCGTGAAACTAAAAAGTCACTGTGATTTCACAGTACATTTTACAGTGAATTCACCATGAAAATAATCGTCTCTCTGACCTGATGAGGGCATTTTCAGGTCACTAATGAGACCTAGAAAAAAATTACCAGTAGGGACCACCAGCCCCTATAGAGGTACTGTATGGTGTCCTTGTAACTGTCACTCCCAGATACTTCTAAATTGCCTCTAGCCATTAACCACCAGGAATGTGGCCTTGGAGACCACTGGTGAAAACACCGTGAAAATGACTTGGCTTGGCCTATTTTCACGGTTTAGATGTTCATAGTGTCCATGACCAAGAAAAGGAATACAGGTTAGACAAAGTATATACAGCACACTGAGTTATAAGCAAAGTGAACAATGTTTGCTGCTTGGTGCTAGATGAATACCAGTTGCCTGTATTGTCAATTTATCTTCACGGTGGGCATATGGTACAATGCCCTGCTTTCCGATTCGAGAAGTTTCAACTACCCACTGTATTCGGAGAATGTAATAGAAGCCGCTGTGTCAATTCCCAATTGAGAAGGCTCAGCGGCAGAAAGACAAGGTTCGAAAGAAAGGTGTTGACATACGGATTTGGTACTGACTTTACAGAGAGTCGGCAAAACCGGTGATGCCATGCACGCAGTGCCTGGCCTATGGCCACTGCTTCTGTATACTTCACTCGGCTGATCTTCAGGGTAGTATGGTACGGAAAATGTTCTAGTAGCACCATTGTGTGCTATAAATAAAACAAGGAAAGTGAACAATGCCAGGACAAACCTGTCACGCTGATGTCAAAGCTACACACGGCCTCATTTCCAGATGGGTCTCTGGCGGTGTACGTCAACGTGGATACACCAGCGGAGAAGATACCGCTACCAGGTAGGACGCATTCTCGGGCTGTGGCTGAAGGGCAGCTGAAACTCACGTTGAAGGACCCCGAGTTGTCGGACATGACGGGCGGGGACCAGCTAACTGTTGGCTGTTCGACGGAGGAGGTGACAGGAATCACAGTACCAGCGGGGCAGAACTCGACTACGGGCGGTTCAGTATCTAGGAGAGATCAGCCAAAAAGCACTGCAAGCTTAGAACTGCAAGATTTGATCACTAAACGAGGTACATCAAAACATGCAGATCAACCCATCCTTGATAAAGTGGTCCTCTGATGAACACGGTCTATATCAGTCTTACTATACATGATGCTCTCAGACTAGGCCATACATTGCGGGTACGTGTTCCGCACTGATCATGTGATGGGAATGCCAGTGCCATGAACCTTTGAATCCGACCCATTTTTATCATGAATTTGGTTAATGTCAAATAAATAAAGAAGAGCAATTAGTGACTTGAATATTTGTCTAGGCATTGCCAATTTCCATTTTGAAAGCAAAGTTTTGAAATTGGACATTCCCTTAGTTTATACAGCGAATGTCTGATTTGTCTCCACATTGGACATGCCCAAATGTGTTTACATCCACAGATGTTTTTCTCCTCGACATTGGACATTCCTATAGGTTGGTTAAGAAATTAATGTATACATGCAGCCTTCAAGTTACGACGCTACCAAGCGGTTTAAAAGCTTTGGTGTCCATCACAAGAAGTCGTTCAAGAGCTGAATAAAGACAATCAGAGGTGAGTAAGCACACTTTAAAGGAAAATAAGTTCGAAATTACAAGTTTACTTTGTAGCTGACAGTGTGCGATTCTGTTTGAATGTTTCACATACCGCACCTAGCTCGTAAAAACGGAAGCCCACACATTTTACGAGCAAGCGACTTTCAAGCTATCCTACTTGCTTTTGCTGATTTCTTTAAATCTGATATATATTAAACAATGTACGTCGGCAGGCACTGACAAAATTGTATCACACAACACAAGTAAACGCTGTCATTAAGTGATTATTGGCTTTTCCTCCGCTTCAGTCTTTTAACCCTAAAAATGCCGTGCTGTTTTCAGAGATCTTATGAAATGGGGGAATTGTGACCCTCCTATACATCTTCTCTATGCGGCATGTGCTATCATCCCCACATCTGGAACCTTGGTAGTCTTGATATGTTTTCTGTTGAGTTCAATGGCTACTCTTAATTTATGTTATCCTGTAGGTTATCATCATTCGTATAATTTATTATCTCGGTATTTCGACGAAATAAAATATCGCATTTGGGTGCACGTATTTTCCTTTGGGCAAGCTTGGGGAACTCACCGACAACTTCAAAGTCGAAAGAACAGGTCAACTCGAGGTTGTGCTGCGCAATCCGCTGAAGGTAGTTCACCGTGAAGACGCCGATGACGTAGGTACCGGGCTGCATGTCTGAGGTCAAGCCTGGTGACTCCTCCCATCCGTCCAGCTCCGGTTCTGTCCAGTTCACGTGGGCGTCTCCCAGGCCGGGAGTGGCCAAAACAACGAAGTCTTCTGGGCAAACTATGGTCACCACTGGTCACCACAAACACAAGGAGAAAGCGAGTACCTATTCCTGTTATACCAATGACACCTAGAACGGGAAGGACTATCTGGGCTTCAGCCGGGTAGCTCATGAATAATTCAACAAAGTGACGTAGAAGTGAAGTGAATATCTTAATCGGTACATGTACACTGTACATTCTGCAGTATCATATACGTCATAATGTTGAATTATTCATGATCTACCCGGCTGGAGCCCACATAATTATTGCTTCTCAAGTTGTTCATAATTATACGTCATAATGTTGAATTATTCATGACCTGCCCTGCTGGAGCCCAGATAGTGCTTCCCACCTAGAAAAGCTAAACAACGCTAGACGATGCACAACATTTCGGGTGATCATTGTAATCCATCTGACCCGGCTAACAAATCTTGTATTTAGGTATCCGTCCATGAAAAAGAAACGAATTACAGGCGAGACGAAATTTACTGCATCGTAATTAATGAACAAATAAGAATGAATGCTATTTCATGCTAGACGTATACCTATTGACCAATTTAACCCCGCGATGGGTATATCTTGCAATGCACTGATTTTGATTCGAAAAGGCCCACTCGTCCAATGCATCAACAAAAGTTTTTGGAAATACAAGAAAAATACTTCTACACGTTGTGTGAACAGAAAACATTAAAAGGTCTATTTGTACGAGTGTAGCTGTAAGCCAGGCACTCTGTACATGACGTCACGACGACCCATTAACCTCAGTGTCAATTGAATATTGTGTACCACATCAAGCTGATCATTAGGTTGGGGACTGGAAATATTTCAGTTTCAACAATCTGTGCTAAAATGAAAAAAAAAAGCGCTGGAAAATGCCAGGACAAACCTGTCACTGTGATGTCAAAGCTGCACACGGCCTCATTTCCAGATGGGTCTCTGGCGGTGTATGTCAACGTGGATACACCAGCGGAGAAGATACCGCTACCAGGTAGGACGCATTCTCGGGCTGTGGTTGAAGGGCAGCTGAAAGTCACGATGAAGGACCCCGAGTTGTCGGACATGACGGCCGGGAACCAGCTAACTCTTGGCTGGTCGGCGGAGGAGGTGACAACAATCGCAGTATCAGCGGGGCAGAACTCGACAACGGGCGGTTCAGTATCTATAAAGGAGAGATCAGCCAGGACAATTTGCACTGCAAGGATGGATAACTTGAAGATGTCCATCAAAACCTGCAGATCAACCCATCCTTCACTAAGTGGTTGAATAAAACTGTCTATTGTGAGTCTTACCATGGTCCTACTATATGTATTGTTTGTTTTCAATTCAAGTCAATATTTTTTGTGTAATGCAGCATCAAAACGATCGTGAGGTATATAGGATTATAGTCAAACAAACAAACAAACAAACACAGTAACAAACAAACAAACACTATAACAAACAATATACGAACTTCAACACATATAGGTACAAACGTAAATGCGATGGACATATACAAAATGGAGTCATATTCACAAGGTAAACAGCTTGTATTGAAATGCTTTAGCTTCCTTTCAGATGCAGTTAAGCTGATGATGACTTGCCAAGTGAGGTGCAACGGTTCTTTAATGGGTTGGGGTTCACAAATGCCCATTACATAAACGATATATATTGTACAGGGTGTAAAAAACAAACGTGAATGTTTTGGGTACCCAAGACTATGACGTAGAAACTGCACCGAACTGTGAGTCCGTCGACTTGATAGATGACCGATGTGTCACCCAGGCCGAAGGTGTCTCCCGGCTGGTAGTCCGAGTACACCCGGACTTCCCCGCTGTCCTCTCCCCGCGGCGTGCCCCGGTGGAAGGTGATCTGACGGGACGGTCCCTGGAAGGTGACGGTGGGTAGCGCCCAGGAAACGGTGGCCACAGTGCTGCCCGGATCGGTGGGGACCGTGACGTTGGCTGGACACTGGATGTCAACGCTTGAATTGTCTGGAACACCGAGGGTCACTACATGTCATGAGGCAGGCCTACTGGCGCACACGCCAACTGACACGCACGCCAACTCGTACAAAAGTCAATTCGATACACATGCCAAGTCATAAGCAGATTAGTCATGTCACACGTTTGCTCAAGCCAAGTTGTACGTATGTAAACGCGTGGACATATATTTGTAAACTCGTACTCATGTCAACGCTAACTCATGCCAACTCTTACTCATGGCCTCTCTTGCTGATGAAAACATCTTACTCATGACAACTCGTACTCATGACAACTCGCACTCATGACAACTCGCACTCATGACACACTCTTAATCATGCCAACTCGTACTTGGGCCAATTCGGGTACCAACTCATGCAATGATTGGTGAAGTTGTATTTCCACTAACTTGTACTGATCTTGTACTCAGCAGACTCTTTTCATTATTTGCATTCATTTGTTCCTTAGTTTGGTCAACAGTTTGGGCACCACATATAACTCTCTCAACCACCTTTCTCCAACCCTCTCTGTTGTCTGCTTTCCGAATGGCTTATGTCAAACTTAGCACTTTCAACTCTGTGATAGTGTCTTACCATCTCTTTTTCTGTCTTTTTTTTTTTGAAATGCCTCTCCCATCAAAATGGTTGGACTTCTTGTCATGAGAAACTTCTAAGTACGTTAATTTTGATTTCAAATTATTTCCTTGAGTCTTGTTATTTGTTAGGTATCTCCTTGTCTTCCTTTTGTATTCAGTTCCCTGAACTGGCTGTCTTCCCGTGTTTAAATCATTCCTTGTGTTGTGTTTGACATGTTTCACCTGGTACACGTAGGAAATATTTCTAGCAAATCTTCTGCGTCATATATAAAATATGTAAGAATTGTTCACGTATAATGAAAATGTATTGCAACGAGGGTTTGCCCTACTCGGCGGAGGGAAATCCCTACGTATCCCGTACGCCAAAGCCATAGCCATATAGACCAATACGAGGTCATAGTGCCCCAAGACATACCGGTAAGATCTATTGAAATAGCCCGGCATCTTTACTGGGTTAAGGGCCTGATGCTTGGGTCCTTGCAGGAGCTATTTTTTCGAAAGCCCAACCACAAGGACGGGAACAGATAATGAGGGGCAGGAGGTGGACAAATGAGGTGGACAAATGATATCATCTGGTTGACAGGCTCGATTAGGCCTCTTGTCAAAAAGATCATCGGTTGGGTATCAGATGATTTGACCCGTCCGATGTCGTTTCCACCGGATCGCCATCGTGTATTTTTCACCCCAGAGTCCAGTACAATCGGCTTTCTACCGGGGGAAATGTTATCGGTCGGATGAATTCAACCGGCACTCAACCGATGATCTTTTTGACAAGAGACCTTACTGGCAAAGAGGAGGGTGGAGGGAAGTCTCTCAATTGGTTTATTCAATCAAGGAAGTGAGGGTAAACTCACGAGTAACCTCAAAGGTGAACGAGCACTCCAACACCAGGTCCTGGGCAGCCAAAAATTGCCGGTAGTTAACCATGTAGACTCCCGTGCTATAGGTACCGGGCGTGGTGTCGGAGGTCAGGTTTGATGGCCCCTCCCATCCGATGAGATCCGGTTCTGGCCAGCTCACACTGGCGCCGGTCGAACCCGGTTGTGCAAGGACTGTGAAGTCATCTGGACACACCAAGCTCACAACTGATCAAAGAAGTGTGAGAGAGTTGATACAGTACAAACTTCCAAAGTGCAAGCATTCATACTAATTGACTGTAATGCCAATTAAACTCCGCGATTTGTATATCACACGATGTACTGCTTTAATTTGAGAAGTTCCATCCATCCACTGCATTTCTTACGCAGAATATGTTTGAAATAAAATCAATGATTGCTTATAATTTATACCATCAAGAGGCCTTGTTGTATATGAGTGTGGCTGTAAGCAAGACACTTTGTGCAATGTATGATTTGACGACCCAGTAGCAGCCGTGTCAGTTCTCTATCGTGACGGCCCAGTTAGCGGCATTATAAAAACACCGTGGTAAAGAAACGTGTTGACATGTGGAATTTGTACTCCGACTTCACGGAGAGTCGGCAACACCGGGGACATCATGCAGGCAGTGCCTGGCTTATCATGGCCACAGCTGATGTATACTTCATTGATATTATATTCAGGGTAGGGGTAGGAGACTGGAAATATTCCAGTAGCCAAAAAAAATGTACTAGAAATGAAAAAAATAAATCAACTGGAACATGCCAGGACAAACCTGTCACTGTGATGTCAAAGCTGCACACGGCCTCATTTCCAGATGGGTCTCTGGCGGTGTATGTCAACGTAGATACACCAGCGGAGAAGATACCGCTACCAGGTAGGACGCATTCTCGGGCTGTGGCTGAAGGGCAGCTGAAAGTCACGATGAAGGATCCCGAGTTGTCGGACATGACGGCCGGGAACCAGCTAACTCTTGGCTGGTCGGCGGAGGAGCTGACAACAATCGCAGTATCAGCGGGGCAGAACTCGACAACGGGCGGTTCAGTATCTAGGAGAGATCAGCCAGGACAATTTGCACTGCAAGGATGGATAACTTGAAGATGTCCATCAAAACCTGCAGATCACCCCATCCTTGACTGGGTTGTTCTCAGCACAGTTTATCATGAGTCTCACTATGTATGATGCTCTCAGTCTAGGTGATGTATTTTCGATACCGCTACAGCACAGCTCAAGTGCAATGGGAATGCAGGTGTCACCTGCCCTTGCATTCAACCAGTGTTTGTCTTGCAAAAGGAAAGTCAATATGGGGAATCGGTGTTAGATTCTTGGACACCCCTTTTGCATTTCTTGCGTCTTCACCGCTTGTGGTGGATACATGTACAAATTTCGTACACAAGGTCTTGGGGATTTGATATCATAGTGATAGAACGCTCTGTCGGTGCCAACCTTTAAATTTTGAATGTCGAGCACAATGGCTAACTGCCCATCAAATTTTTAGAATCACGCATTTTGATGACGTCACAATTACGTCATATCATTTTTGCCCCATGGTGTTTCTAAACCATATCCCAAATAGATTAAACAAAAAAAATATTTTTTTTTTCTCCGCTCGCCAAATATGCTGAATTGAATGTTACAATCTAAAAAGTTCATGGCCTCATTAATATTCATGAGATGAGGTCTAGATCAAATGATGTCAATTTTTGGATACATCTTTTCCCAACAATAGGTACAGTGCAAAATTAAAACCGAACCAAAATTGTACTTTTGCTTTTAATGGAGTTTGAAATTCGCCCCTTTAAAGCAATGTCACGTGACAGGAAATGACGCCTTGATGACATTGAGATTATCAGGATCAATTTCAGCATAGGCTCTGCATTTGCCAAGTGAACATCAACGTTTGTTCAATGGAGAAAGTGCCTCTTACAAAATCCCTGTACAAAGTTTATGGGATTTTTCCGACAAGAAAAAGAAGTTCGAAAAAAAGTTCGAACAAAAGCAACAGCTTTTCCGGCGGAAAAGCTGATAAATTATTACGACCGCTATTTGATCCCGAGAACTGTGGTTTTGCATATGCGAGCGCTCTTTCTATCTGGATATCCAGGGTATTGCGCCAGTCAAAGGCGTTCAACCATTATGCCGTATATCTCCAGGAATCACGCCATAACCAATTGTGTAAACCTGGCTATATCTGAATGAAAACGGGTATTTCTCATGGAGGAAAAAAATGCCTTAAAGCTTAAGGTACTTTGGTCGTGGTGGTGGTAGTGGTGGTGGTGGTGGGGGGGGGGGGGTGCAGCATTTGCACCCCCACGGGACCTTACCATTATTGGCAATGTGCCAGGAATCGTGAGGCGGTGGAAAAGTACCATAGAGCTGCGTAAATTGGGCATGGCCTTGATCCACGTTGCCCCCCGGCTTGCATTATTTCAGGCGAGACCCCTTTCACAACCACATTCCTTGACTGGTGGCAGACCGATGCAAAATCGACACTCGCATTCTGCTATGTTCAGCCCCTCGGAATCTCGTCCACAGCGTTTGGGAAATGAGTGGATACTGAAACTACCCTGTCGGGGGGGGGGGGTTCTGTTGGAAGGGAATTATTGTCGTCGATCCGGTACCGACGGAAGTCATGCATATCCTTTATATTCAGTCAAATATTATTGTATATGTACATTACATTATGTATATGGTATATGCATTATATGTAGTATAGAGATATATGCACTGACAGAACTGTATTTGAGTCAACAAACATGATTTCCAAGTCTGAGTCATACAGGTAGAGTTTGGATAGGCCCTATGTATATAGTCTGGAGTTAACATTATCTAAGACAACAAGGTTAAGATTTAGATGATTGTTTCTTTCTCGCAATGTTTGCCTATCTTTCTCTCTCTATCTCTCCACTCTTCCTCTATACCCTCTTTTTCTTTCTTTCCACATTTCTCTTGCCTCTCCTTTTCTTTCCTTTCCCCCTCTCCTCTCCCCATCTTTCTCCCCTCTCCCCTCTGTCTCTTGTCTCATATTTTGGACAACAAATCTTAGGTCCATGCTGCAATGTCCTAAGGTTGACGCTCTGTGTATTTATCTCCTTCACCGCCTTTATGTGTCTGTCTCTCCCTCTGTTTCTGTCTTTCACCTTATTTTCACTCCCTTTCTCCGTCTATCTCTCTGCCCTTCCCTCTTTCTCTCTTTCACCTTCTCTCTGGTAAATAGGCCTATCTACGCCAATTGGCTGCAGCCATTTTAAAAAAATGATGGTAAACAGTGTATTTAGTGTAAATAAACTAATTAAGTGTAAATAAAGTGTAAACTAATTAGGCCTGAGTGTTTTCTTTCTCTTAGGATTCCAGCTTTATGGCAGGTTCTTAAATGTGATCTACATTCACACTGATGTTACGTTTTGTTTGTCTGTTAATTCCTTAGTTTAGGCCTACATAAATTAATTGTGTATATGTTTTACTGAAATGGGAATTATTACTGGACAAGCTTTGATTTTTAGTGATCCCCAACCACATATCATCATGTACATTACTCCAAGAGTGTATTATATTTTATGTGGACAATAAAGTTATGATTGATTGATTGATTGATAACTGTGGTGTACAAGGCCGCGCTGGTAAAAGTGCATGCAATCTTTCCATCTTGTATCGATCCACAGCATGTACGTGGACTTGCCAAAATTAGGCCCGCTTGGCCGAGACAGGCATGAAATGGTACATGTATATACCTAAGCAGATGTAGGATTCGTGACTGTGGACTTAGATTTCAGCACGAAAACAAATGACATGGATGATGGAGTCGAACTCGTAACTACTGATTCAGACTTGGAATTGGACTCGGATTCGATATGCGTGGCTCGATGAAAAAATGCTTGTATGGTTGTGTAATAGGGGATTGAGTATATTAATTCTTCAATTGAATATACTCTGGACATACGAGTTCAAAAGTTATTCTCGAAAAGTGTCTAATATGTGCAATGTGACTGCTATATCCTAAAGGTGACTCGTGTGTCGTGACATGAGACTCAACCTTTGTGACTCGCGACTCGTGACTCGAAAGGACGTGACTCGGACGATATTCTGTGACTCGTCGTGATGGCATCAAATAAACATTATGCGGTATTGAAGTTGAACTTTATTTGTGTTCCTGTTTAGCTGAATTGCAAGATTGCTTTGCTTTTAGGTGCGCGACAGACTTCATGATAGCGTGTAAAAAAACAAAGCCCAATTAAAAAAACAACAACAATCAAACAAACACCCCAACACCCCTCACAACACACTTGGTTTGTTTTCCAACACCGGACCCTGAAATGTGGGTGCCGGTGCAAGCTCTTACACAAAACACACTAACAAGCAAACACATGACTGCTTTGTTTAGCGATTTGTGAAAATGGCAAAGAAAATTTCTAGTCGAAGAATTCTTTGCCAGTTCCCATTCATTCTGTTAATTGAAAAGGTTGCGTCCATTTTAAGTCATTCCTGAACTGTTGTAGCTAAATGTACAGCAATTGCTTGTTCAAAATGAATCCGGGGTGTGACCCTCGGATATATCGTGTTTAAATGGATTTTACATCATTGTCGATTAATTATTGTGGCATGGTGATGATTTTTAATGCAATTTGTGTTGTTGTTATTGCTGTAAATCTTTTAAGTTAAATCTACCGGTATGTGTTTTGTTTATATTCTACTAACTCGGTTTTAATGTATCATATTGTAAATATATTTCTCTTTTCGTAATGGTTAATTTGTTCAATGTATTTTACAATCTTGAAACGATTTCTTTTTGCATCATTCTTAATGTACTGTTGTGTAATTTGGCCATTGGCCACATTAGTTTTTAAATAAAGTAAGAATTAAAAAAAAATGGTTTAGGCTGATGTTTCTCAATGGCACCCACACGTTTAAAAAAAAAAATCATTCCAGGTCAATTGATATTGGCTATACCGATACCAAAGAGGACTAAAACAAAGACAGAAAGAATTGTAAATCAGTTGTAAATCAGTAGACGAATATATGTAGAGATTTCCTAACATTATAGGCCTTATTGGCCCCGTTATATTTTTACATATATTTGTTAAATAGTTTACAAAAATAGCACCGACTATTTCCATATTGTTTTTATTGATACTACAGATCATTTTGGTATCTATGTCACCGTTTTTGCAAGAAATATTGAATGCACATACATGTGTATAACATCATTATCATAATATATAAAATTAAAAGGCATAACATATCAAATTAAAACATCAGCAGGATGCACGCTTCGAAAAAAAATCTGGAAGTTGATGATTGATTTTGACGGTGTAATCCATTAGCTTTATAATGCTGCTCAATGTATTAGAGCTCTTGTAGTATTGACCGTCATTTTTCTTCACTGTAGGTTATTTCCTGTTGTGAGGGACATTGAATTCTTACCTGTGTCCTGTCCGTGGATCCGATGGAGGAGTGCAGTCCAAAGGCAGAGAAGAAGCATTACCCTCAAGTGCCTTCCCCCGTGTCTTACGCCACCAGGGCGAAGCATGCTGAAGATTGACCGGTCAATGTCCGAGCAGTTTGAAACGCGATTCCACTTTCACCGCCGAGTTCAAGCCCGTGCTTCAATCGTTTTCCCTGCCCGGGACAGCGAATAACACGCGAAACGAGAAATAGATAAATTTAAAATGGTTTACACCGGCAGTGCGCATCGTCAGAATGTGTGTGTTGTGGGAACACGAACCCCATAACAGTTGTGTACAATGGACGCACTGAGACGTTCAGTGAACGTAGAACATTTATTATACATGAAGGTATAGTAGGCACATAATAAAGCAAACCTAAACCTCGCATCACTTCACACGAAGTTCAATCCCAAACAACCATTTCCCCTCTCGATCATGCTGAAGCCCTGTCCGCACTGAACCTTTTTTTTGGATGGGAACTAACCGAGTAAATGGGAAACGTGACAAAATTTGAAGTCCCGTGCGGATAGCCCAGGAAGCTTTCCTCCAAGGTAACTTACCCGTCTCAAATGGGTAATTTAACCGACTGACTCCTTCCCGGTTAGATTGACTAGGTCAGTTCAACCGAGTCGAAAGTCCACTGCGGACGGGTAAGATTTGCCGATGGAAGTATTCCCACGGTCTCGGTAAAAAAAGGCCAGTGCGAACACAGCTTATACACCGTCGTAAGAAAGTGCTGTTCTAACCGGGAAGTCATCTTTTCTGTTCACTCAGCTGTTGGGGGAATCTTGGCCCTTTTCAAAGCTATCGGCCACGTACCGTACGTTTTCCGTCCTATTATTTAAGCCATGCACTCAGTTCAAACTCGCTGGGTTGGACAATGGGACGACGGGAAAGATACCGATATAACCTTGGAACTAGCATGCCATTTCCATTTATTATGCAAGTTAAATTTGAGTGTTTGAGCCATTAGGAAGAGCTAGATTAGGGTTTTTCATAGGAAAAACCTATCGTGTCGCATCGGTTGTCGACAACGTTTATATGAAGTTTCCTTGAGGTTTTGCGCACAGTGTGCTGCTCTGCACTAAACTGCACTCTGGTTGGTCTTACAATGCGATGTTTACTTTTGTCTCGTATAAGCTATGTGTAAACTTATACAGAAGTTTCAGCACTAAGAGTCAGTGGG
The DNA here is from genome assembly GCA_949987565.1 of Luidia sarsii. Classification (NCBI taxonomy): domain Eukaryota; kingdom Metazoa; phylum Echinodermata; class Asteroidea; order Paxillosida; family Luidiidae; genus Luidia; species Luidia sarsii. The sequence continues at coordinate 3,454,766 of OX465121.1, forward strand.
GTACGGTACCGTATAGGTCACCAGTTGGGGGATTGTCACGTTCAGCGAGTGAACGGGGACGGCCTGTCGCATTACTCTCAAGTTCCTTCCCCAGTGTCTTACGCCACCAGGGTGAAGCATGCTGAAGATTGACCGGTCAATGTCCGAGCAGTTTGAAACGCGATTCCACTTTCACCGCCAAGTTCAAGCCCGTACTTCTATTGCTTTCACTCCCGGGACAGGGAACGACACGCGAAACGAGAAGGAAATCAATTTAAAATGGTTTACACCGGCAGTGCACAGCGTTAGAATGTGGGTATGTCCTGGGACAAAAACCAAACACAAACAGTTGTGCACAATGGACGCACTGCGTCGTTTAGTGAACTGTCGAAGTAGAATACACACTTCTCTCTTTGATCTTTCCCCCTATTGTCACTAATCACTACCCCACTCCTTGCCCTTCTCTTTGATGTTTCCCCCTCCTCTCACTAATCCCTACCCTACCCCTTGCCCTTCCCTTTGATCTCTCCCTACCAGCTTCACTCTTTGTCCTTTGTTTCTCATCCGTGTCCTATTCACTCTCTCCCCCCTGCCTTCGTGTACATGTATCTGTTTTGTCCTTGTCACTCTGCCTTTGAGAAAGGTCCTGCTAGGATCGAAACGTCAGGCCTACTAAATTTTAGAAGTAGAATACAGTTTACTTTGGCATCACTCCACACGAAGTTAAATCACAAACAACCCTTATAGGCCATGGGCCAAGTGCTCAAATTCTTTCATTACGTGATACACCTCTGGAAAGTACTTCTTGTTGCTTTTTAGGTGTTTTATACATGTTACTTAACAATAATATCGATGTTCCCATATACTACTACACTGTAGTTGTCATGTAGGCCTGCTGCATATATGTATTATTCGCGTACTATCTTTAAAATCGCCACTAACTCTACAAGAAAATACTTTTCTATGGAGAGCCGTTTAGCATACATCACATATAATGGCATGGGTCAGTGGAGCTTGCAGCTCTGTGATGTGGAGCGCTTTGATTATTAGAAAAATCTCAAAATCTCTTCAAGGTAATAAAAGTTTAAACGGCTCTCCGTAGCTTAGAAATGACAAGCTGAGACCACGCTGACTGCTGAGACAGGCTGTCGTGTTCGATCGATGTGCGTTTCGGGTAGTCCCAGGTATTTCCACACTGATGACAAAACTGTGATTCCTACCAGAGCGGAAACACTCACCGAGATAAGACAGAAGTATGCGGATATTGAGGTTTTACTTCCTTTGTAAGCGATTTGTCGTGCAATTATATCATGGAGCTATGCTTAGTTATAATTATGAACAAAACGAACGCCTTGGAGAGGTCTTATCGTCTATAGTCTACAATAATTTGACTGGATCGGGATTTGAACATGCGTCTGGATGACTGATCGTACTCAGTCGACGATCTGAGTCTGTGTATAAAGTTTATAAACGGCAGCTAATTGTTAAATGCTTCTGACTGGCGCCCCCCCAAAAAAAAGGGGGGGGGGCGATGGTTGACTCTTGGGAAGACCACTATACTGGCCCATCAATGTGTGGTAGCTATAAGTTAAAACAAAATCACGGTCAAGTCCAATACTCTTTGCAATCTTGGACTGCTTATATACTGACTCTGGGAAAGGTCCTGCAAGAATCAAATACTTATAACTTTGGTATGAATTGCCATGAAGGCAGTAGGCCTAAGGAGTTTTGTTTTACTTTCGTTTTAATACTATAGGCCTGGGTTTTTGTGTTCGATTATCCGGGGTATATAATATGATGTTAAGTTATAACATGAGGCCTAGGTGATAACATATGATGCTTCCGTCGAGGAGAATGTGTATTCATTGAGGTTTGTCCAGTCCTGCTCGACGTGATCAACACTGAGTTCAGTGCGTTGCCCGATGCCAGTATTGTCAGTGATGAAAACAAAATAATACAGGCAGCTTGGTAACGGCGTATACCGCATTGCATCATAGTATGCATGTACTGTACATGATGTTTGCGTGGAGGATATCGATTATGCTTCGGGCAACGCATGGAAACTCATGTTGATCACGTCGAGCAGGACAAACCTCCATCAATGAATTTGAATTATTCCATCTCGCAGTCGCAATATTTTTCCGGAGTGTAACACGGCCATGACCTACTGCCCGTCGTCAGCTTCGGACTGTTCGGATACAGGGGGTCCACAGTACCAGATTGGGTATAAGACAGAAACAAAACCTATATAATATGCAGGAACATTCACTAGTTTTCAGGAGAACACAAAGAAAGGTCCTGCAATGATCAAAACATCAGGCCCTCATATTACATTTAGCTGTAAAATATTTTATTGACTTGATCATTCACAGAAATCTAGTTCACTCCAGGCCAGGGTGAACATGAAACAGTGGATCCGACCAAGCAGGTGTCAGAATTCTATTCTCTGACATCACACCAACGGACAGAATAGACAGGGATCAGTATCCTATTAGAAATAATTGCAGTATTTAAAGCGATTTTAGTTTGTCGTTGGTGTAGATCGATGCATGCAATGTACGACAATTATCTACCGACAGGAAAAAAAAACAAGCAAATAAAAGTTTCAATCAAACTAACGTAATATTAACACAATTTGTTATGGTTGGAAATCACATTAGAAGATCAATACAAAACCTCCCACAACTTCAAAACATATTTGTTCTATAATTACTTTACATCGCTGTCTCAAATTAAAGATTTACATTCTTATGTTATCTATTAACCCTAACGCTTTGTACCTCCCGCGCGGGACGCGTACTGTATACCGCAATTTACCACACTGCTCTCAGGGGTGCAGGTTCATAATTATACCACGGGATACCACAGAAACCGCGCTGTGGTGAATTGTGGTGTATCGGCCTTGTCCCCCCACGCGCAGCATCACACGGGTAGTGCGTGGCGGCCTGTATACCACGACATACCACGCATCCGGGTGTGGTTTTCCGTGGTATTTGGGCCTTATCCTCCCACACACAGCACTACACACACAGTGCGTAGCGGCCTGTATACCACAACAAACCACGCGTTCTGCTGTGGTTATCTGTGGTATATGTGCAGCAAGGCCCGTGGAATAAACTTGCGCAGCAGAGGGTCTCTTGTCATTTACCGTGGCTGAGTTTCCTCGACACCTTTGTCCAGCTATATAGTTTTACACCAAGGTACATGGGAATTACCATGGACGTCAGTATACCTCAGAATACTCCTTCTTATAACCAGATCCAATACCAGTATAATGATATATCTTAGTCTGCTGTAAAACCTGACATTGTTAGACGCTCCTTCCAATTCTCTGGAGTCAGGTCATGGAATGATCTTTCACTTGCCATCACAAGCTTGCCAAATCTCGAGAATTTTAAAAGGCTCGTGAAGGAGCACGTCCTTGCTTATATCTATATGTAATATATTTTTTTGTGTTTGATATAATATATATAAATTATGATATTATCATTATTTCTATATTTCTTACCTTGCTTTGTTTTATCTTATTAAGCAATTGATGTCTAATCTCATTTTGTTTTTGTTTAAATGGGTTTATAAATTTGATGCTTCACGGGGTATATCTATGTATATTTTGTTATTTTTTCTTATCAATATGGTGTTCGTATTAAGGGACTCTAAAGAAAGCAGTACTGTAAATTAAATAATTCTTAAATAAAAAATACCTTTTGTTCCCATTAGACTTAATTACGTCTTTTTTTTACTGTCTGTCAAATTACTGAAGCACGCGCACTATACCGCTCCCCCCCAAAAAAACTATTATATTAACCACTATATTATGTATACACATATACGAATCCAGTAACCTGTCTTCATACCCCAGACATCTTAAAGTGGTATTGGATTTGTTTTTGTCAAACTAATTATTTGATACCATTTCGCTAAAAAATAACATTAAGAGGCAATACACGATGGCTCAAATACTGGCACTTGAACTCCCTTTATGAACATATACAATAGGCCGGCTTGTTATCATTTATGTTCAATTGTAAAAAAAAAAAGTGCTTTGTTTGTACTTCGTGTCATATAAACCCGCCAAAAAGATCAGGTCAGTAAAAATGGCACACTGGTGATAGTAATTAGCACATGCATTGAAAGACTTAAGGTTCTAACCCAATTACTATACATTGAGAAAATGCTAGTAATTACGAATGTTTTCTAACTAGAACATGGCTGAGTGGGACACAAATAAGAGCATTTTTGATAGTTGCATTCTGTTGATATTTGCACTTTTAGTCAGTAGTTAGCAACATTTTTGCATGTTACTTAAGTTTTCAGGTAGTTAGAAAACTTTCTTTATCCGGGTATTGAATGAGCGATGCCCGACCGAAATATCTCCTCTTCTGACGAAAGGGACAATGAAAACTTTAATTTTCATTTATTTCCGTGGAACCAACGTTCGCAATCTATGTCTCAGTTGCCGTCCCCGACATGCTTGTGGCTTGCATCGTTGACCGCGAAGTGTGCACTGCGGAGCTGGATACCATTTCCACCGCACTAGTCTTGGACTCCAGGCGTCGACTTTGCAAACGGCATGTGCGACCGCACCACAGTCGCCTTATGTACGGTGCTATGGTGGTACGAACCTCGTTTCGCCGGACACAGAACTGAACGAACACGATTACACCCTAAAGGACAGACGTAAAATAACGATAAGAAACATAATAATTAATCAAACAACAAACAACAAGTAGCAACGAAGGAAGGGGAAACATTTTCCCAATTTCAAACGATTGTAACGCAAAGAAATCTTGACTAAACAGGAAATTTAATCTTACACCTATGGTTTAACGCTCTAGCGCTCTCCCTTTGAACATCTACACCGTGAAAAGGGGGTGAAAATGTCATTTTGCAGTGAAACTAAAAAGTCACTGTGATTTCACGGTGCATTTTACAGTGAATTCACCGTGAAAATAATTGCCTCTCTGTCGGCCTGATAAGGACATCTTCATGTCACCAAAGAGACCGTGAAAAACGTGAATATCTAGGGTGGCAATCTCCAGCCTTGAAGGATGGCTAATTCAATTACCAGGGACCACCAGCCCCCATAGAGGTACAGTATGGTGTTCTTGTAACTGTCACTCCCAGTTACTTCTAGTTTGCCTCTAGCCATTTACCACCAGGAATGTGGCCTTGGAGACCACTGGTGAAAACTCTGTGAAAATGACTTGGCTAACTGTGTGCCATGAAATATGGGTGAAAACACGGTGAATTTTCTTTTCACGGCTAAATGACATTTTCACTACACGTTCACGATTTAGACGTTCATAGTGTCTAGAGCCCTATTTGGCCAGTCCTTATAATAATTGTGGCCGTTCTAATTAGAACAGCCACAATAGGGCTAGTCATATGTCTGTGGTGGTACGGGCAGCCAGAAACGTTTAACTATTAACTGTCAAATATATTCATAGGCCGAACCCAATTTCAATTCAGCAAACAATAATTCGTTGCCAACCTGAATACAGCAGTTCTGTAGATCACTTCAAGTGGATGCAGCTTGTTTTAACTTTCCCCATCGTGATAACGGTTACAATAATAATTCTGACTGACGGCCCACCTCAGTAAACATAGATTACTATTTGGGAAGAACTCCATGAAAATGCTGCTAAGTACACGTGGTTAAATGTAGAAGCAATTAAAGGAACGGGTTGAACCAACAAGGCATTCTCGTCATGCCACTTAAAGGCAAATACCACTCTATCAGAAGAGCCGGGATTCCCCATGAAATTGAGATAACCTGATGTACTTGTTGTTACGGAAGCATTTGCACTCTGTCTGACTAATTGAAAGCGGGGTGTGATCTCAGTAGATATATGCCAGTTAATGGTTGAATTCTTCTGACATGCGCCTCAACCCAACGGCGACTAGTTAGCTATATGGGAAGACCACCATCTAAGGGTTTGATAGCTCAGGTGGTAAGAGCCTTTTTTACGCCTAACCAGGTTTTCCAGTGCTCTTTCGATAAACTGATCAAAGACTTGATGGCTACCTGCAGGGAGTTGGCCAGACAGAAGATGAGCTGGAAGGCGAAGGTGGCCTCGCTGATGGCCAGGAACCCGAAGCACCAGGTAAGGCCCAAGAGAACCGAGATGACGACGGCGTTCTGGAGACGCTTGGAGATCTGCTGAGAGCGAGACGCCTCGGTCACCTTGAGCAGACTGCGCATGACCAGGACGAAGGTGACGAGGTTGTGGAGCAGGATGACACCGATGGGGACGAGGAGGCTGATGTACATCACCAGGTCCGGTCGCAAGAAGCAACTAGATGTGGGAAAAGTGAAATCGTACAAAATGAATGTGGAGTTTGTGATTCTATGGAGATATTATTTTAACGCTTTTAATTGTTGCCCCAACCAGAGGAAAAGATAGTTGGCTGTTTGGGAAGGTCCCCACATAAGGAAGGGTTGGATAGTATAAGAAGTTAAAGTGCCGGTAAGTCCAGGCATAGGTCCCTGGTTTTAACCCAGTCAGGTTAAAATCTTTGCTTTTTTTCAAAAGTCAGTTTCCATTTCCTTCGATTGAAAAAACACAAGACTGTAAACTCGGGGGTCGCTAAAGAAATGTTCTCATGACGTGTCTGATGTTTTAATAGAGACCTCTAATATGAACACGTATATAGTTTTTGGTTATTACTTCAAGGTAAATCATAAATTAGCTTATGAACTTCCAGGCACCTTCTAGTTTGCCCAAAAAGTGATCTGTGTTTTTCTGAGAAGCTCGGAGTATGTCAGTGATTTTAACAGTTTTGACACTGGATTAGTGGTGCCTTTATTAAAAAAAAAGTAAAGTTACCTGTAATATGTCGACGACAGACATCATTACCATTTGACCAACAAGATGATGGAGGTTGTACAGTGGCTTTGTAGCTTACTGTGGTATAATATGGTCAATGTGTATTTTGACTGAAGGTAAGAGAGCGATATGAAGAGCAGTCTAACATGTCTATGTCAGGGAGGATGGTACTTACTAATGCTCGTTGATGTAATGATCGGTAGCTGCTGCCAGTGTAATTGTCAGAACTATCAGTGGAGAGCCTGTAAGCAAATCACATGACAGAGTGAACAATGACTGGACTTGTACGTGTGTGAAGTTCGAGTCGTTCTCGAGGCCACGTCGTCAGTCTCCATTTCAATGAGTCGGATTCAGACTAAACCTGAATGACCTGGATTGGGAGTCGACTTGAATAAGTCAGGATTGGGAGTCGACTTGAATAAGTCGAGACTCAGACTCAATCTGAATGAGTCGAGACTCGGACTCGACCTGATTGAGTCACTACTCGGTCTCGACCTGAATTAGTCGGGACTGAGACTCTACCTGAATTAGTCGGGACTGAGACTCTACCTGAATTAGTCGGGACTGAGACTCGACCTGAATTAGTCGGGATTGAGACTCGACCTGAATTAGTCGGGACTGAGACTCGACCTGAATGAGTCACTACTCGGACTCGACCTGAATTAGTCGGGACTTAGACTCGACCTGAATTAGTCGGGACTAAGACTCGACCTGAATTAGTCGGGACTGGGACTCGACCTGATTTAGTCAGTACTCGGACTCGACCTGAATGAGTCAGTACTCGAACTCGACCGGAATGAATCGTTATCGGACTCGACCTGAATGAGTCAGTACTCGAACTCGATCTGAATCAGTCAGTACTCGAACTCGACCGGAATGAATCGGGATCGGACTCGACCTGAATGAGTCAGTACTCGAACTCGATCTGAATGAGTCAGTACTCGGACTCTACCTGAATGAGTCAGTACTCGGACTCGACCTGAATGAGTCAGTACTCGAACTCGACCTGAATGAGTCAGTACTCGGACTCGACCTGAATGAGTCAGTACTCGAACTCGACCTGAATGAGTCAGTACTCGGACTCGACCTGAATGAGTCAGTACTCGGACTCGACCTGAATGAGTCAGTACTCGAACTCGACCTGAATGAGTCAGTACTCGAACTCGACCTGAATGAGTCAGTACTCGGACTGGATCTGAATGAGTCAGTACTCGAACTCGACCGGAATGAATCGGGATCGGACTCGACCTGAATGAGTCAGTACTCGAACTCGATCTGAATGAGTCAGTACTCGGACTCGACCTGAATGAGTCAGTACTCGGACTCGACCTGAATGAGTCAGTACTCGGGCTCGATCTGAATGAGTCAGTACTCGGACTCGACCTGAATGAGTCAGTACTCGGACTCGACCTGAATGAGTCAGTACTCGAACTCGACCTGAATGAGTCAGTACTCGGACTGGATCTGAATGAGTCATTACTCGAACTAGACCGGAATGACTCGGGACTTGAAGTCAGTCTGAATGAGTCAGGATTCAAAGACGAGATTTTATGACTCAGTTCAACGAATGCACATGTGCGCACACACGAAGCTTTTCTCAACAAATGTTTTCCAATAAAACATGGAATTCATTGTACAGACAATGTAGAGACTTACCCCAAGCAATGAGGCATGCCTTGAGCATGTATCGAGACGAGTCCTCGGGGAAGACTTTTACAAACATGACGTACATGCTCCTGGCTTCCACGCCCATCCACATCATAGATGCCAGAGTCAGGTAGTGGAGTAAAGCAGCCACGAACACACAACCACCTACCGAGCCCTGTAGATTTACCATAGCCACTTCATGTGTTACAAGAGTGTCGCCAACTGGTCACTGACTTACATGGAAATTAACAATGTAAATGTATCTCCAAATATTCGGATCCGACGTTTCAATCCTAACAGAGCCTTCCTCGTGTCGATTATGAAAAGACCTTCATCAAAGGCTATACACCTAAAAACAAAGTCTTGCCTTTATCAAAGGTTGCATTTAAAAACAATTTCATGACCTCGGAGGTTTGGGAGAAACCGTCAAAAAATGTCAACAATAAATCGTTTCATGATGTGCATAATTATGATTGTTGGAGTCCTAGGCAATGTGATTGAATCAATACTTTTTATTTTCAAACTGATCAGAAATGTCATAACTCGACTTCCTCACAGGTTTTAAGTTTTCTTGCATCTTGTAGATTGTTCAATTGCAGTTTGGCAGAAAATCTAAAACAGTGATAACTGCTATAATTTTTAACGGTGAGTGTTAGAATAAAAGTAATAGGTTAAATCTCGCTATTATCTCAATCCTTTCTCAACTAATATTGAACCCATATTGGTAATATAAAGTAATACCATGGGAGATTGTATCTGTTTTGAGTTCGTTTGGTTCCAAAGAGAACAATACACACGAACTCATTAAACAGAATGTATCTCCGTGGTGCCATAGCAATTTACTCCACCTCAAATGTGACCCGGCACAGCGACATGAGGAATATCCCACCAAAATACTTTTCGAGTAAACAACGTCTTAAGTCAAAATATCTTCTCAATTCGATTAAAAATAATTTTCTTTTGTTTGTATTTTCGGAAAATTAATGTAATGGGAAAGAATTTTGATATCATTTAAAAGCTAAAGGTACACTCTTTTACATCATTAGAAAATCTCAAAATCTCAAAAGTGGGGGTTATTCTTCATTATGATGTGCCGAGTCACAAATATGCACAGGATTCAAATGAATTGGGGAGGTTATAAAAATATTTCCAGAAAGGAGAACAGCACCTTCAACCTTATATCTACAATTAATCTTACCCTGGCACTGTCGACACCCACAATGAACACAATGTACAGCATCAACAAGGAGAGGCAGAAGTGCATGAAGATCTGGCGAGATCGGCCGAGTCGTAGTTTCCTGGGGCCAAACCAAAATGGAAGTCAGTCAGTAATGAAATGTCTTTTGAATTACATTTTCTCCGATACAATTGGGCATCGTAGAGAGTGTGCGGTGCTAAGTACACATCGATTAGGTAAAACCCCCGTTGACAAAGTTTCCTATTGCCACAAATTCTCGCCAACATAAATAAAAACAAAATATGATTGTATGAACATGGGTATTATTTCGTAGGATCAGCGCACTGAGTAGATAGTGTGTGTATGTGTGCACAGCATTATGAGGAATAACCCCCACTTTTGATATGTTGAGATTTTCTAATGTAGTGAAAGAGTATACCATTAGCTTTCAAATGATATCAAAATTATTTCCGTGTGAACTTTGTTGTAAATTGTACAAGGGGACTTCGCTCGTTCATTTGGTACCAGACACAATATAGCAGCACCATTCTAACTCCTCGAAAGCGGCCATTCAAAAAGGCAGGAACAGGAACAGTACACAAACACTCCCCCGAAATCCTCGTTTTTCAACATTTCGGAAAAATCCTTTGGTCATAATATCCTCCAATACATTAACTTTCTGAAAATACACAATTTTTTTATTTTTTATTATCGAATTCAGAAGATACTTTGACTTCAGGCGTTGTTTACTCGTACAGTGTTTTGGTGGTATATTCCTCATGTCGCTGTGCCGGGTCACATATAGGCTTGGTAGACTATCTACATTCACATCATGCATTTGCAATCAGTCATTGTGTGATATGAAGTGATTTCACTCACCTGAAGGCCAGATATATAATCAGAGTGATAACCAGGCAAATGATGGACATCACGCAGCCAACCTGACTGATGACATCAAGTGCCGTCTTTAGCCCTGGGGGAACATCCTGGTTAGGTCCTTGGCCTTTGAAATCCTAAAAGGTAATAGAAAGGTGACCTACGTCTTCAGAAGTTACATACATACCTACAGAAAAAATGGAATCAAATTCTATATAGTGCTTCCATTCAGCTCATTAAGGTCCTCTCTGAGCAATGTAAAATCACTCTTCGGGCTGTCCACCAGGACATTGCTAATCTGGACTCCAAACTACGCTCCAGCTGTTCTGAAAGCCAGTACAAGGATCTCAGCGATGAGAGTGAGAATGGTCTCTCTAACCTCAATTCTGTTTTCACCTACAGGAGAAACAGGAAGATTGGTGGCCTTGTTGCCAAACAACGCAGACACAACCGCTTCAGACGCAGTCCCCAGTCTACACCATTACCCCCTATTAACACTGCTGTCAACCTTTCCTCTTCTTCTCTGACTCAGAGCATACTTACTTTCCAAGGGTTTGAACTTTTGTCCATCTTCCCCCAAAGTTGACCAAGTAATGCTCAGTCAAGATCTCACCGAGTATTACCGCAGACTTCGTCTGACTGAGTTCTTCTTCGATTTTGGCTCCCGTAAAGAAGAACCTTTCCGAGTAAAAAGCACCTGGGTCCCCCCCAAGAACCGTGTTCCAGCTCTTGAAACGTATGTGCAAGCAGTCAGTTCTCAAGTTTCCAACTCCTCTCATCTTACCCGTAAGCCCCATGACAATCTCCCTAGGGAAGAACGTCTTGCTCTCAACACTTTACGTTCCCGCGGTGACATCATTATCAAGCCAGCAGATAAAGGGTCAGCCGTAGTAATCACGGATCGCCAAAAAATATATTGATGAAGCAAATCGCCAACTTAACAATCCCCAGCACTATAAATGTCTGGACTCTAACCCCACTGGCAAATTTTCAGAGCAAATTCAGGGAGTTTTGGATGACATGCGATCACGTGATCAATTGAGTAAAAAAGCTCACAGATTTCTATCACCGATCAATTGTAGAACTGCCCGATTCTACCTTCTCCCGAAAATTCACAAGACCAACAACCCAGGCAGACCCATCATATCTGGCAATGGTTCATCTACGGAACACATATACCTTTTCATTGACTATTTTCTCAGTCCCTTGGTTCCCCAAATCCCCTCATACGTCCATGACATTCCCGACTTTCTGCGAAAGTTGGAAAGTGTCAAGGATCAAATTCCGACCACTGCTATAATTGGTACTATTGACGTTTCCTCTCTATACACTAACATCCCCCAGGAAGAAGGCATTCAAGCTTGCTTCTCGGCCCTGGCCAAAGGAAAACACTTCTTCTCAACCAATATCTGACATAACCACCCTCATGAGGCTAGTGCTGGCCAAGAACAATTTCTCCTTTCTTGGCAAGCACTATCTTCAAGTGCATGACACTGCCATGGGCACTCGCATGGCTCCTTCCTTTGCATGGCTCTTCATGGGTGACCTTGAGGAACGCATGCATGCTCAGCGAGGCTCCATGCAGTCCCTGGATGTGGTGGAGATACATAGATGACGTTTTCTTCATTTGGACTAGGGACGGTAGCAGCTTGAATGCTTTCTTTGACCACATCAATTCCTTCCACAGAACTATCAAATTTACATGGGAGCAGTCTCTTCAGCAGACACACTTGTCACCGTCCGGAAAGACCTCAATACACTTTTACTGACTTGTATTCTAATCCCAACGACACTCATCAATATCTCCATGCCTCCAGTTGTCACCCAAGATACTGTAAGACTGGTATAGCTTACAGCCAGGCCCTCAGATTGAGGCGCATATGTTCCAATGAGTCTGACATTCGCCGCCATACACGTGTATTGGCCAGTAACTTGCTTGCTAGAGGCTATAGTTCTCGCCAAATGAAGAGCTCCATTGCTAAAGTCTATTCGATTCCCATAAGTTCGGCACTCAAACAAAAACCACCAGGTCCCAAGGACAATCCCAAGGTTCCCTTAGTTACTTCCTACCACCCTTCTCTTCCTCCTAGATAAGAATATAACTAAGGAAAACCACCATATTTTCCACACTTCAGATCGTCTGTCGGACGCCATTCCAAATTCGCCTGTTTTGGTTTTTAGGCGCCCCCGTAACCTGCCTGACTTAATTGTCCGAGCAGAAGTTCCCCCTTTGGACATTTCACCTCCCACTAAATTTGGTACATTTAAGTGTACCTCGAAATGCATTGTTTGCAAGACACATGTCAAGGAATAGACTCTTTAAATGGACATTCTTCTGGAACTACCCACACGACCTATGGCTCTATCACATGCACTACCTCAAACATCATATACCTCATCTCTTGTAGAGTTTGTAATGTTCACTATGTTGGCGAGAAAAAAACACCCTCAAAAAACGTATCTATGGCCATAGGTCTACAATCAAAACCGGTAAAATGGACACCCCTGTTGAGTATCACTTCAATCTTCCTGATCATTCGATATCATGTGTCATATTGATATTCGATATCATATTGGTGTACTGGGCATAGAATCACTTGGTCACCGTAGTAATGATGTCCGTTTTAGCCGTGGGAAAATGTGGATGAAGCGTCTTCGGACTATTAAACCACATGGTCTCAACTTCCAGGAGTGTAATGACTAACACTATCCAACTTTCTGATAAGCCTTTTTTGTGTTCACTCCTCCACACTTCTCTCTTTGATCTGTCCCCCTCTTCTCACTAATCCCTACCATACTACTTGCCCTTCCCTTTGATCTATCCCTATAACAGCTTTACTCTTTGTCCTTTGTTTCTCATCCGTGTCCTATTCACTCTCTTCCCCCTTCCTTCTTGTACATGTATCTGTTTTGTCCTTGTCACTGTGCCTTTGAGAAAGGTCCTGCTAGGATCGAAACGTCAGGCCCACTCAATTTTAACATTCAAGATGTATTATAAAAAGTTACAGTTTTGTACATTTGTAAATGTTTGGCAGTAAATAATTCATTCTCTAAATTTTTTTTTTATACAAACAAGGAATTTTTTGAAAAGTGAAAATTGCCGAAAAGGCTTTAAAGGATTCATTTGAGATAAGACTAGTTTTTAAATTAGACTGGCTTTGTTTGATGTAAGATTTAGTTCAGATTAGAATGTGTTTTACATAAGACACTCTCCTGACGATGGGCAGAGCAACTTTGAGTTGCCGTTCCTTCAGAGACAAACCCTACCTTGCAAGAGATGAGTTACGTGAAATCACCACAAACTGTTTACGTACATTTTTGTTTTTGCTTGGCATGAGTTGATTTGAATTGTGTTGATCCTCAAAAGAGCGCTAAATCGAAAAGTGAGTCTAACTTAGGAAAATTGGACGCCCTTTAAAAGCAAGGAAGGTCTATTAAGGCTACTTACCACGAGGATGGCAAAGTTTGTGGCGTGACTGCAGTGGCATAGGGCTGTCTTACTGTTCACATTAGCGAGCTGACACCCGACGGGCGACCAGTCTCCGACTCCCTTCTCCAGCGTGAAATCCCAGGAGACACAACTCAGATTTCCTGGTTCGTTCTGGGTTAAGGAACCAATGACTTCAGATAATCAGTCAACCTATCCTGAGTGTGTACTGTCAACAGATTTGTGGGTCTAATTCTAGCATCATGGCAATTAGGACGGGGACAAAACAGATAGGAAATTAGAAATGCAATTACATGGGAAAAAATACAATTAGTCTGGGACTAAATGCTGCTCATCCGACAGCATGGAATATGGCGCCACTATTGTTTGACTCCTGATAGGCCGACTGTGGATGGACTGGAGGAGGGGGCATGCCATAGCACTTAAGATGTGGCCGAAATATGTTATCATTTTTACACCCTAAAAAAAGTGAACGGTTTTGGGCATAAACTCTATGAAATAAGGAGTGCATTTTGGCAGACCCATAACAGACTTAGGTCAGAATTACACTGGAGTGATGGAGTAGACACGCTCTTCACAAAATCAAACCAATTATTAGACTCAGTCGCGCCAATCATCGGTTATGACAACCCGATACGAACCCGATAGCTCAGCCACTATCTTCAAACTCTTTTTTTTTTTTAGTGGCGTGTATCCCGCACACTATCGGTGGAATTACCACTTAAAAAAGTGTACCTTGAATTCGATGACGATAGGCTCGGAAAGGTTGAAGAGGTCCACGCCCTCTACTGTCAGCGAGACCACGGAGCCAGCAACCCTCTGACTGGGCTGCCCGCCTTCCTGCTGTGTTTGCGTCAACTTAGCGGACTGGAACAACGTGTCGTCCGCGTAGATCAAGAAGCTCACTTCAAGCGGAGCACTGCTGTTATCTTTATCAAAGACCAAAATATGGAAGTGGGAACGTTAGAATAATTTCTGAAAAGTGGAAAAATACAAGCGGACGATCTATGTCTTTCACAAAGCTGTCTCTTTGTGTCAGACCTACCAGCCATTGTACATCACCATCTTTTTGAAACTGTGGTATGAAGTTCGTACACTCTAAAAAGAGCTCAGGCATTTTCATGAGACCAGACTTGACTGTATATTGTTATTCACTTGGCCATTTGGATTCGGGCGCAAGTTTTGACTGACAGGCGAGAACGAAACCTGATATGTCAGTTGTGGGTGGACTTGAGGAGGAGGCATGCCGTAGCATTTAATGAGGCTGAGGACAAGCCCAACTTTGAGTGAAGGGACTTCGGGTACTTTATGAAGTGGGCATATCTGACCTAACGTGGATACCACGGTTGAGAATTAGAGTGATCCATGCACTTGCGTTACAAGATTGCCTATCATGCCTGATCAACAGGCCCAATATCTTCAAATGACGAGTTCTTACCATCAGGTGATGGACCTATGAAATCAAGAATGCTTCCAGGAAGACGCACCGATGCCACCACTTCCACATCCTCGGGTATCTCACTGGAGTTCAGCCTCTTGATCTCAGTACCTGCAAGAGAGCTCTTTTGGTCCGCTGCTGACCCCTGACCTTGTTGCTGTACGGACACGAAGCTGAGGCCGTTCTTAACCTCCGACCGGTCAAGACTGACCGCCTCGACGTGGATAGATTCCTGGCGTATACTGACCTCCCCTTCCTCCTTAAGGGTCAAGGAGACTTGCGACTCTACGGATTTGATGATGGCCGATGTAACATTTTTGTCAATATCTTTTGTGGTAGGGCTTGTTGGGTCCGTACTTGCGATAACATTGCTAACGGTCTCAACAACCAGTTTGGCAACCTGTAAGAGTAACAATAATTTTTATATTGACTTTACTTTACTTTAGGGTCGTTTATGTTCATACAGTGCTTCCTATATATGCATGTCCAGGTGGGCAGGCCTTCGTTGACATTCATATTGACACATAAATAAGAGCTACACTATACAGAATTCGAATAATTACAACTAATCTCACCATCTCAATAGTCTATTGGGCAAGTATAGTAGAAAGCAGGCGAAGCAGAAACGAACCCCATCTGTGAGCTGCCTGTTTTTTATCGGACAAAATACTGATCATACTCTAGAAACAAAACGTCGGGTATAGTTTAAACTCTGATTGAATGACATTGATACGGACGCACGCAAGCCTGTGCTAGAAGCAGGGTCGCAGGTTCGAATAGGGCAAAACGCTGAACATAGAGTAAAAATAAAGTAAGCCAAACCTCAGTGATTCACACTACTATCAACGAAAACTTTTCTCAAGTATTCCATTTCTGTGTCATTTGTGACCCGGCAGAGCGACATGAGGAATATCCCACCAAAACACTGTACGAGTAAACAAAGCATGAAGTCAAAGTATCTTCTCAATTCGATAAAAAATCTTTGTTTTTTGGTATTTTCAGAAAGTTAATGTATTGGAGGATATTATGTCCAAAGGATTTTTCCGAAATCCGTCTCTAAATGTTGAAAAAACCCCGAGGATTTCGGGGGAGTGTTTGTGTACTGTTCCTGTTCCTGCCTTTTTGAAATGGCCGCTATCGAGGAGTTAGAATGGTGCTGCTATATTGTGTCTGGTACCAAATGAACGAGCGAAGTCCCCTTGTACTATTTACGACAAAGTTCACACGGAAATCATTTGAAAGCTAATGGTATACTCTTTCATATCATTAGAAAATCTCAACATCTCAAAAGTGGGGGATATTCCTCATTATGCTGTGTCGGGTCACATTTTGTTTACAGATAGAAAAGGAAACAAGTATAGTTATAGAATATGTATGAAGGTGAGTGCTACCTGTATGTCCCCCGTCCCTGCTTCGACAATGTTTTCCAAAATGTCTGAAATCTCTTCGACCTTCTGGGGTTGATCTGACGAAGGCTCCGAAGTCTGGTTTGCTAGAAACTCTGCCACTTCCACGGCGTTCCCTTCGCTCACCTCGACCTGTGCGAAACACGTGTTCTTACTTTGAAAAGAATTCTTACCGTCGGCTGATAGCTCAGGCAACTTAACTGTAGTCATGAACTTCATGAACTAATAACGCAATGATCGACGATAGGGAACGATGCATATACACAAGGCTCTGTTTTCAAGGGGAACTCGAACGAAGGCTGGAATCAATCTGGCAAACTCCATTATTCGTGTTTTGGTTTCAAAAGGTTTGTCCGAATTTTGTCGACACAGTGGGCCTGGAAGTGAAAGGCTCTCGTTTTTCGTCAACAAGGCCGCCTATTTCTGAAGAGGTACGCAACCGCCACCAACTTTTGGCTTCATTAACTTTCAATTTGTTTGCAGTGTACAAATCTAAAGTGAGACCTATAGAGGGCATGGCAGTCCATCCTTAGGGCAGTTCTCGCAGGCAGAAGATACCGGTCCTGCTCGGATCGAGATGTATTGCTAATCCGTCGTAGATATCTTCTATTTTAAAACCTTCTCATTTGTTATTTTCTCACCTCAACGACGTCGGTCAAAGAAATTCGTTTCCCTGATTCGCCACACCCATGATATATGGGTGTCTGCCATTGAAAGTACGGAGGATGTGGTAGTTTGGTACAGTTTCTCGTAGCCTTTGCGTAGCCAGCTGCGGTGTAGAAGAGTTATTGCATAAGACAAAAGGGAAGGTAATCCTTATACGCCATTGAAATAATAATATGTGACCCGGCACAACGACATGAGGAATATCCCACCAAAACACTTTTTGAGTAAACAACGCCTGAAGTTAAAGTATCTTTACAATTCGATTACAAATCAATGTTCATTTTTTTTTTTGTATTGTCGGAAATTTTAAGTATTAGAGGATATTATATTTTGATATCATTTGAAAGTTAATGGTATACTCTTTCACATCATTAGAAAATCTCAAAATCTCAAAAGTGGGGTTATTTCTCATTATGCTGTGCCGTGCCACATATTTGAGTCCTATCGATACACTCATGCGTCACCTTCGATAAATGCTATTATGGAGTGCACGTTAGAGTAAAACATAGAACCTACAGTCTTTCGCTGGTCTTGAATACGAAATATATCATTGTACAAAGCTTTGCATGCGCATGTTGAAATTGAATCCATTATAAGATCAAGACAAACCTTTTTCTGTAGACAGTGAACATCTCTCTATCGATTTTGCCGTGGAGCCAGCTATTGCATCCGGCCATGATAAAGTCGTCCGATTATCCTTGAAAGTATCTCTTGGACACTGACCTATAACATGGACGAGCCAAAACGCATTTTATAACGAGAAACCAATATGAATATCACATAAGATTTTAAGGTTTGCATGGTGGAAGTAAAAAGGTAAAGGTGTGTGGTGACATCACGTAACACGTTGTCCTAAAAAGAGTTGTGATATACAAAAATGTTGCAAACTGTTTAGGTACTAAAATATCAAAAATACAAATCTAAAAATTTAGTGGGCGATCCTAGCAGGACCTTTCTCAAAGGCAAAGCGAAGACGACACACACAGACAGTCAGAGGAAGGAAATCCCCCGTCCGACAAACATGACAGAGGAAGGAAAAACAAGGAAAGGGAGTGGGATGCAGATGTACACCAATGGAGGGGAGATTAGGGAAAACAAACACAAGGGTAGGGGAGATCAAAGGCACAGGAGGGAGATACGAGATCGAAGGGAAAGTCACAGGGAAGATGCCATGCAAAGGGAAGATGCCACATCTTCCCTGTGGCATGTGGTCAAGTGGTCCTTGTGGTCGTGTGTGTCAGGGCTTTGCATTCCCTGACTGTCTGTGTACGTCCTTGTTCCTTTGCCTTTGAGAAAGGTCCAGCTGATATCGAAACGGACAGTTTGCGTTGCGATCGCTACGAATTTTGGATTCTCGCTTTGTGACTTTTTTCCGGGCGTATTGCGCACACTTTGATACAAATAGGATTAAGTCGATATGAACTGCGTATAATATATTTGGGTCTGCGAAGCTCTGACCTTGCATGCTAAGACAGGCTAAAAATCGTCAACCGGTTGCTTATGCAGACGTATTGGGGGTATCATGGTACATGAGCTAAGGGAATTCTTTTTTGTCTAAACGGTTTTCCTTACTGCTGTTTATTCGACAAACCAAGTAGGAAGGCCTGTTGAATGTGATAAAGAAAATTGTCAAAAGTTGGGAAATGTGTTTCCAACAAACTATTAAGTTCAAAGGTAACTCGAAATAGGACTCAACCTGGACTCGATATCATATAACTCGAATGAAAGTCTGAAACTCACCGACAACTTCGAAGGTAAATGAGCAGTTTAACAGCAGGCGGTAGCTAGCGAACCACTGCTGGTACCGAACTTCGTGGACTCCAATGAGGAAGGAGCCGGGTGCGATATTTGAGGAGAAGTTGGATGGCCCTTCCCATCCGATTAGATCGGGTAGTTGCCAGACGGCAAGTGTCTTGTTTGAACCCGGTGTGGCTAAGACCGTGAACTCATCTGGGCATACGATAGTCACCACTGCAGAGGAAAGCATGTTTAAGACATTCAACACATGAACATATTTTGAAAATATGGAGAGCAAAAGTATCGGTTTTATAACTGAAACCTTTTGTCAAACATTCAACACCAACAAACAAGGACACCACCACCAAAATCAGGTACTTGTAGTATTGCTTTCGCAACAGTCAATTGTACTGCAACTTGCCTGTGACGGTGACGATAAATGAACAGGTAGCCTGATTCCCCGAGGTGTCTGTGGCGTCGTATACGATCAGTGTGTCTCCCAATGGAAACGTTCCTACGCCTGCCTGGTCGCACTCTGGCCACTGCAATTCTGAACATGTGAAGTTGGTGAAAGCGATTCCGGCATTGTCAGTGAACGTCGGCGGAGACCAGCTGTGCCATTCTTCTTTAGAAGATGGGCTGACGGGAATGATGGTGTTATCTGGACAGCCAATTATCTCTGGAAGTTCATTGTCTGCAACAGTTACAACAGGAGAGAAAAATCAAAAAGCAAAATCAGTTAAATTACTTGAATTTCTGATTACAGGTTTATCTCAAACAGCATGCTAGCATGGTAATAAAACAATAAAGAATTTATTTTTAAGAAGTTAAATTACAAATGTTCAATTTGTCTGATTGGGACTTGAATCAAACACATCTGTCTTAACGCCCAAACGCTCTTCCAACCTCAAAGGTAACAGAAGCGATGAGAAGCCTAAATCTAAATAATTCATATCACTTCAGTTTCATATTTTCAAACCCAATTTTCATGATATGTTTTTGTTTGAATACTAATGGTTTCAGTGAGATTTTTTTCGTTCATGATCTAATCTTTCATCACGTGCATCTGGGACTTCGGAAGCTTGGCACTCTTGCCACAATCATTACACTCTCAATCATTACAATCTCAACAGAAACGGAACTACGTCAAGCACTCACCCAAAACTATGACAATTACGGAACACATGGCCGTATTACCAGCAGTATCGTTGGCTACGTAACGCAGCGTGTGTGGAGACTGAGCTAGTGTCAAGGTGATGTTATCAGTAGGAACGTAGACGGACCCATTGAATTCAACGTGGACGGAGGCTACTCCCACGTTGTCGGTGAGAGACGCAGGAGATGGAAGTGTTATGGAAGCAACCGCAACACCTTGATCTGTTTTTATCACTTGGTCCGCCGAGCAAGTCATATTTGGGCGTTCCAAATCTGTACCAACAACGAAAATTATAATGTTAGATGATTGTGACTGAGATCAATTGTACCTGCATCGCGGCTGATGGAAGAAGAATTTGAACTAGCATGGTAATGAAACAATAAATAATTTATTTTTAAGAAGTTAAATTACAAATTTTCAATGTGTCTGATGGACCTTAAATCAAACACATCTGTCTTAACGCTCAAATGCAAAGCTCAAAGGTAACAGAAGCGATGAGAAGCCTTAATCTAAATAATTTATATCACTTTAATTTCATATTATATATGATTGCTATATCTCAAACAAAATGCCTCACGGTAGTGATACAACAAAGAATATAAAACAGCTTGTATTTGCGCTCTTATTAAAAGTACTTTTTCTCAACGAAGGCTCGTTTTTACAAGAAATATGTGTGCATGTAAATTATTCAGTCTAACAAGGGCTTTCTTCTGTTTCAAATTCAAATTGAATCTCTTTACATCAAGTAATTTACAGCCCCGTTATTCTAAGTCTTCAAAACATTTTTTTTTTCAAATTTGTTGTGAGCAAGTTGCTATTTTCAAACCCATTTTTCTTGATATGTTTTTGTTTGAATACTAATGGTTTCAGTGAGAGCTTTTTCGTTCATGATCTAATCTTTCATCACGTGCATCTGGGGCTTCGGAAGCTTAGCACTCTTGCCACAATCATTACACAATTTGAAAGTTACAATCCTGGAAAAGTACTGAATTAGTTTTGAAACAAAATGAGTCGACGTTGTAGTCGTGTTTAAGCTCTCACCAACAACTCTGACGTCTACGTAACACCTGTCCGTATTACCAGCAGCATCTTGGGCAAAGTAATGTAACATCTGTGAATACCGCTTGAGGGTAAACGCGATGACGTCAGTAGGTTCGTAGATGGACTTTCTGAATTTAACGGCAAAGGACGTTACCCCGACGTTATCAGATACTGACGCAACGGATGACAATGCCAGCGTTGCCGAAGCTTGCCCTGGATCGGTTTCTAACACTTGGTCGGCTGAGCATGAAAGCTGAGGGGGTTCCAAATCTATAAAAGAAACCAATCGTGCGACTGTGAAAGATAGGTAGATGTCCCACTTGTAACAATATCGTCCGGTCCATAGCTGCTCATACTCATTTGTGACCCGGCACATCATAATGAGGAATAACCCCCACTTTTTAGATTTTGAGATTTTCTAATGATGTGAAAGAGTGTACTATTAGCTTTCAAATGATATCAAAATTTCCTCCAATACATTAACTTTCCGAAAATAAAAACAAAACAAAGAAAATAGATTTTTAATCGAATTGAGAAGATACTTTGACTTTAGGCGTTGTTTACTCGAAAAACGTTTTGGTGGGATATTCCTCATGTCGCTGTGCCGGGTCACATTTTTAGAATTTGGATAACACCTGGTTTTCAGATATCAACATTTTCAATCAAAGTTATAAAGTAAGGGGAAATCATTTGGTTTTCTTTCTAACAAAATAAACAGCGTCAATATTTGACTTGACCGGAACTTGGATTTGAAACATCTCGATTATAATCGCTAAAACGCTCTTCCAACTGCAAAAGTTACAGAAGTGAAAAGCCTAAATCTAAATAATTTATATCACTCAGAAGAGCGCTTTATCTCAAGCGGCTAGGAATCATTTCAGTAATAATACATACAAGTATATATGTTGAATCAATAGCGTAGAAACGTAGATAATTATAACAATGTAGACCTATATATTCTGAGTTATTTGAAGCAAGAGATCGGAGATAAATGGACCTTTCATTTCCATCTCAACAGAAACGGAATCACGTCAAGCACTCACCCACAACTGTGACCATTACGGAACACCTGGCCGTATTACCAGCAGTATCGTTGGCTACGTAACGCAGCGTGTGTGGAGACTGAGCTAGTGTCAAGGTGATGTTATCAGTAGGAACGTAGACGGACCCATTGAATTCAACGCCGACGGAGGCTACTGCCACGTTGTCGGTGAGAGACGCAAGATGTGGAAGTGTTATGGAAGCAACAGCAATACCTGGATCGGTTTCTATCACTTGGTCCGCCGAGCAAGTCATATTTGGGCGTTCCGAATCTGTTCCAACAATGAAAATTATAATGTTAGATGATTGTGACTGAGATCGATTGTACCTGCATCGCGGGTGATGGAAGAAGATTTTGAACTAAAGTATTGAACCGTATTGTACCGTAGTGCTTGAAAAAGTCGCATTTTAAGTTGGAGTCATGTACGTTAATGTCTAAAGCTTAGCAGTCCAACGGACAAGTTTAATAGGTAGTATAGATGATATGGCATACACGTCGCATATGACACTGTTGTTGGAGCTATATCGTAACTGATGCGGGGATTCGGCCCAACTCAAAGTGGCGATTTTCATTGAGTTGAAAGGTGGTCCCATTAAACTGAACGATCACCCACGGCGTAAAGGACCCATCGCTCAGCTCTGCTTCCTCTACTTGGAATGAGGCAAAAGACTTGCCGATATCTGTGAGGAAAAGGGCGTCTTCGAACGGACAAACGACTATAGGTGGGATAATGTCCGTTGCTGGAAATGATAAAACCAACGCTCAGATTTATCATTATCATAATGATTTTGTTTGACACATTTTTTCTTTTGCCATCGATCATGATATCAACCACCCACCCACCACCAAGCAAGTAAGCCAGCCTCCTACCCATCAAATCAATCATCCATCCATACACCAACCAAATCAGCCAGCCACCCAACCTATCTCTACCAACCACCTATCCACCTCCAAGCAAGCAAGCCAGGTTCCCATCCACCGAAATGAATAGCATCTACCCGTCCACCGATTCACCCATCCAGTCATCCATCCATCCAGGTAGCCAGCCAGCCGGCCAGTAGGCCAATAAGCCACTCCTCTATCAAAGAAGCCGCCTATTCTGCTCAGCCAGCAGCCACCTACTAACCAATTCATCCACCAACTTATCCATACCCTGATCAAATCAGTCAGCTAACTTGCCACCCATTCTCCCAGCCACCCAGCCAAACACTCAGCAAGCAGGGCACCAGCTTGTACTCGCTCAAACAGCAACCACTCACAAACCCAGCCGGCCAGCCAGTAAACTATATCGCATTCATTCAATCGATAACCAAGCCACTGAATCAGCCAGAAAATCAGCTATCCTGTCTGTCAGCCAGCTAGTCATTACAGGACAACGTTTATCAGCGAGACGAGACATCGACGTTACATAACGGGTGTCTTACTAGACAAGTAAGGCCGCGATGCTGGACCTGTGGCTATGAGTCTAGGCTGTTGCCCACTAATTGTCATGTTCTTTGCTTGATAGGTTTATGTTCGATTTTCTTATTCACGAAACAAAATATGGCCTAACTAAAATGACAGTGGAACAGGGACAGGAGTGGAAGAGTGGGGAGGCGCACTTAGCAACTTCATTTTTACAAAGAAATCGATTCTCAAAATTCCAGAAAGTTAGATATAAAGATCTATCCCCCAAAAATATGTTCATTAAGAAAATTATTGCTGAATATAAAGCACTCAAAAGTGAGATGGGTTGTCAGTATAGCAATCATGGTGAATCACCCATTTGGGTCGTACGAAGTCAAATCTTTGCATTCATCAAAGTACGCCATTTCATGAATATTTATGAGGCAATGACATTTTTCAGAATTTATCATTCAATGGCGTATCTTGGGTCAACAAACTATGTCTTTGTGCACAAAATGTTAACTTGCATTTCCGGGGTAGACATGGATGACCCGAGTTTGATCCCCGAGCTGCCAACTTCCTGGAATCGTTGTTCTTTCGTTTTGAAGTGTCGTCAGCATTACGAGTGGAGACCCAACGTCCTTGTTCAGAACGAACTGTACATTTTATTCTTGTCCCTGGCCACTGGGGCATGGAAACCAACGAGTTCATTCCCAATGAAACCGTTGGTCTAATAGGACCATCACTTCGCATATGTCGCTGTTTGGCTAAGGTGTATGTAAATTTGACAATCATGTTGGTGTCATTTCATGAACAGTCATGTCGCAATTGAAATTTTAGACTTTGGTAAACAATCGAGATTTTCCTCTGACTAAGTACAGAGCTTAGGAAACCAAACTGAGCAGTCCAGCAGTTCCGGTAATCGACGGGTCGACGGGTAGTCGAGTGAGTTTACGACGAATCACAAAAATATGCAGAATTATTAGAGCGAGAGAGAGAGAGAGAGAGAGAGAGAGAGAGAGAGAGAGAGAGAGAGAGAGAGAGAGAGAGAGAGAGAGAGAGAGAGAGAGAGAGAGAGAGAGAGAGAGAGAGAGAGAGAGAGAGAGAGAGAGAGAGAGAGAGAGAGAGAGAGAGAGAGACTGACAGAGCAAGAGAGAGAGACTGTCGGAGGGTGTTCTAAAAATATGTGACCCGGCACAGCATAATGAGAAATAACCCCATTTTTTGAGATTTTGAGGTTTTCTAATGATGTGAAAGAGTATACCATTAACTTTCAAATGATATCAAAATTTAATATCCTCTAATACTTAAAATTTCCGGAAATACAAATAAAAGAAAATTGATTTGGGATCGAGTTGTGAAGATACTTTAACTTCAGGCGTTGTTTACTCAAAAAGTGTTTTGGTGGGATATTCCTTATGTCGTTGTGCCGGGTCACATATTTAGAACGAGAAAGTGTCGTTGTTCATTCGTTCATGGCGTATTTCTATTACTTACCATACATGGCTGTTGTCGGGTGAATTCGCCCAGTTGTAAGGGTGCTCACTTCAGTTTCCAGGGGGTCAGTTGTTCCCAGGCCTGAGAGGGGGCTACAGGCGAGCCCCACGTCCAGAAAGTGGGAGCAGCCTCCGTCTTCACTCCACCCATCGTGACCGCACTGGTCAATGCTTGGCTCGTTGCCGGCACAGGCGACGTTCTTGAGGTGAATAGGCCCCGAGCCCCGTCCGAAGCTGGTTAGGGTGTCCTCCATGACCGGCCCGTATCCCAGCTGACGGCAGACGACGGTTGCATCGTCCAAGCCCCAGCCCAGCAGGCAGACCGTGCCCCATCGTCCGCCGTAGAAAACCTCTAAGCGACCTTCCAAAGGCGTGCTGCCGCCTACGAGACGCACATGTACTAAATGGACAGAAACATTATTGAGTAAAGCAAGGGTAGATTGTTTCCACCCTAGCCCTTTCGATATCATACGTGACATTAGTAGTCATTCGCGATGCTCAGTATGGAGGATAGCTAGTGATCTGTAATGCGTGCCGTCTATTGGTCATACTTTTACGGCTGAAAATCTTGCCAATGACATTCATGTTATCGGGGTCACTATTAGTCACTCCGTGAACTTTCCAACCTTTGTCAAAGATTTCTTACGATTCACTTCCATAAATAAGTTAAATGCTATATGACGTCGGAGCTCTACTGTGTATATTATTTCTGAAAACAATTCCTTACTGTATTTGGTTTGATGCGGGCATAGCACCTAGACGGAAACATTGAATATGTTCATCAATATAAATCACAAATCAAATGCCATTGCTGTGTTTCTGGCTTAATTTGTTTTAACAAATCAGTGAAAAACTGACTCTGTGGACAAAGTGAAAAAATCGGCAAAGAAAAACTTTAACAGGACTGGGATTTCAATCTGAGACCTCTGGTTTTGCGTACCGGGGCTCTTCCAATCCAAGAGTGTGGCCTTCCCTAATGGTCAACTAGTCTTTCCCAGGGGTTGAGCGCGAGTCAGAAGAAATTCAACCCGTAGCTGTCGTATATCTCTAGAGATCACACCCCTGTATTCATTCAGATGTAAACAACCAATTGTTGTAAACCAGGCTACGGCAGCCAGGGGATCACGCAGTCAAAGTGTTTTTTTTTCAATTGAAGTCAAAATTAAACTGTAAATCAACGAAAAGCTGATTGTGAACGTTTGAACAAAGCTTTTAAAATGTCAGAGAAAACTTTGACTGGACCGGGATTTGAACTCGCCCTCACCCCGACAAAGACTAGGCCTAGTTGACTAGCGGGTATTTATTTTGGGAGGCCACCATCTAAAGGCTCAATTGGAAAATTGTGGTTATTTCCTAGACAGCCAATCAAAGCGTTTTTATTCTGTTTTTAAGGGAGAGGGTTTGTGGAATAGCGCTAGGAACCAATGAGTGTTCATTGACCAGCAATCTGCAAAGTTCATTGGCTCACACTCCTTTTTTCTAACCAGAAATCCAGGCCCCAACTTCCCTAGATGTCTGGGCATAAGCCTCATGTAATACAAATGTGATACTTTGAACAATGATTCTATCGGATCACAACTTCCCTAGATGTCTGGGCATAAGCCTCATGTAATACAAATGTGATACTTTGAACAATGATTCTATCGGATCACAACTTCCCTAGATGTCTGGGCAGAAGCCTTATGTGATACAAATGTTATACGTTTAACAATGATTCTATCGGATCACAACATCGCTAGATGTCTGGGCAAAAGCCTAATGTGATACAAATGTGATACTTTTCACAATGATTCTCTCGAATCACAACTTCCCTAGATTTCTGGGCAAAAGCCTCATGTGATACAAATGTGATACTTTTCACAATGATTCTATCGATCATAACTTCCCTAGATGTCTGGGCAAACGCCGAACTCTATTCACTGTCATACGAACGTGAAACTTTTAACAATGGAGATAATCCTCCCTGTAGCAGGACTTCGGGGGGGGGGGGGTTCCTACCAGATAACTTCGGTCCAAATGATATGAAACCATTTTATTGGGAGGCCATTTGTTTTTTCTCAGTCTGTATTTACCCTCCGGAGAGATATAGAAGCGATTGCCATACCCGGCACCCACTGCCGGTCTCGGTCACAGCAGACAAGCCCCGGGCCTAGCTAGACCGCTTCGTATTCACACTCGTATTGCTTTTCTCCAAAAACATAAACACCACATGACCCTGAGGTCAGCGCACTACCCCAAGCTCCCCAAGCAGGGATGGCGAAACACGGGGCTATGCCGTATGGATTTCCCTGGGCATCATAAGTTTTCTTTGCGGTTTCTTTTCTTTATTTATTTGAATAAGTGATTGATGCAGTGGCAAAAAGAAGAAGACAAAAATACCCAACTTGTATTCTGATTTGCTTGTTGGTGAGTCCGGATAGTACATTTCACACATTTCATTCCCATTACGTTTTGTCTTTAGGGGAAATGTCAGCGTTAGAGCCCGGAGTTTAGCATGAGGAAAACTAATAGGGTTGAACGCACACCGACACAAAATATAACCGGACATTTCCCCATCAGTACGTTCAGATTCATGCTGTAGAAAACTGTATACAAATTGCTGAAAATCGAGCACAGTATTGTGGTATACGAACTGCACAGTGTTTGCCCAAGAAAGGGCAAGTCTTAAAGGAAAGAAATTGTGCAGGTTTAAATATTCTCAGTACTGATATTTGTTTATAGGTTTGCCAACAAAATTGTCATTATCATTCCACGAAGAGACATTGTCTGGTACAGCACCATTTGTATTGCGCGTATCATCTATTGTGGTTCGTGTATACTTCCTCAAAACGTATACGTCCAGTCATACAGACATATAGTGGATTCGTTTAAAAAAATTAAGTTAGGGTAAATATTGAGATCGGTTTTAGGGTTAGGATTAGAGGTCAGGGTACAAGCTAGGGGTTATCGTTTAAGGGCAGGGCACAAGGGGAACGAGTTATGCTTTGGAAAGGAACTTAAGCCGAGCCGTGGGCATATTGAATATTTCAACCAATAACAATCTAGGTATGGCTGACGATGGGAAAGGCCTAAAGGAAAATTACGGCATTTTATAGGGCTTGATGTTTTCATTCTTTCATGGACTTTCTGAAAAGGAGAATGATAAAAACAAACAAAAAAGGATCGCGAGTGTGAGTGTGTGTGTCTCTATGGGAGGGTGCGGTGGTGGAGGTAATGAAATATACGAACTGCACAGTGTTTGCCCAAGAAAGGGCAGGTCTTAAAGGGGAAAAAATGGCGCAGGTTTAAATATTCTAAGTACCGATATTTGGCTATAGAGAAGAGACATTGCCTGGCACAGCACCACCGCTTGTGATGCGGAGCTCGTCGGATATATAAACTACTCCCCCCGATCGAGAAGAGACGAAAACTGTAACAACAGAAATATAGCTGATGGAAGATGGAAAGTGTGGAGGCGGTTGCCAGACTCACCAGGCTGATATTGATATCAAAGCACAGGGCACGGACTAGCAAATGGAGAAAAGGAGGAAAGGTATTGGGGGCAGTACAGAATGACAGCTGTAAGACGGACCTCGGTGAGATCAAATGGAGTAAATGAGAGCATTACTTCTGTATCTGTATCTGTATGGGTACGTTGCAGAAACCAATTCTGGCATTAACGCAACGGAGAGAGAGGGTGAACGCTGGTAAATTAGACTGAGTGTGATCCATGGCCGAGGAGGGTTCTGAACCTCTCAACCGAGTCAGCTTGAACAAGGTTCTCGTTTAGGTGATTCCAGTCTATGATTGTCCTTATTGAAGAAGGAGTTTTTGAGTTGGTCTGTATTGCACAAGGATGCTTTGAAGCATTTGGAGTTTACGGCGATGGAATTTGCTATGGGATTGGATGAGGATGAGGTTGAGCCATCAAGTTTTCTTGGGCGAATTAATCTTCCTTTTTTCTTTGGTGTAAGGTATAGGTGTGAGGGGATAGCTGTTACCAGTCCATTTGCCATCTTGTACAGGAGTATCAGGCGTAGTTGTTTCCGTCTCACCTGAAGGGGCTGTAATTTTAGAGATCGCAGCATTTCAGTGATACATCCTGTTTTCCGTGAATTGTAATCGCTGGTAATGAAACGAGCAGCACGATGTTGGATACGTTCAAGGCGGTCTATGTTGGTTATTGAATACTTGGATGGTATTAACGGATAAATGGTCATAGACAAACCAAGGTGAGGGAGGAAACTAAAGGAGGAAAACTGGCAGATATATCAGTGTGAGATCACAGGGAAGAGTATAACTGTAGGGAGAGGTATTGCAGCTATCACCCGGAAAGCAGACTGGGGTGAGATCAATTTTGCAACATGTAGTAGGCCTATAGGGAAGGAGGAAAGCTGGCAGACAGGCCAAGTTGAGATGAAAATGTAAAGGCCATGTAGCATACAGAAGGGATTCAAGAAGACAGTTGAAGTATTTGAGCCCGATACGGGCAAGAAATGGATGTGGGATACAAGTTATGTTTCAGGAGTGATTTTTCTGTCTGGGGATAATAGGCAAAATAAGCTTACAACACAAAACCAAATTAATCCAAGAGATTTAGGTGCAAGCAACGATTTTCATTAATGTCATCGCGCAGCTGATATAAACGAAATATGTGTTTAATATGTTGAGCGCGTTAGAGCTTCTGAATGAAAGTAGAAGGGTATTCCACGTTCACTTACCAGCACTGTATTCTGTGACTTGACAATAGCACAACTGGGCAACGCACATGACGGTCAACGCCACCGAGCGAATACCCGGAGATCTCCCGATGGAATTCATTCTAAATAGCCCCTCTTTGGGCTGTACGGACGTCTGCTGTCGTTACAGTTTTCGCCTCTTCTCGATCGAGGGAGTAGCTTATATATCCGACAAACCGCCGAGCTCCGCATCACAAGCGGTCGTGCTGTGCCAGGCAATGTCTCTTCGTGGAAGGATAATGACGCTTGTAATGTAAGTTGGCTCCCGTTTGCTCTGATGTGGGGTAAATTTGCTATCCCGTTCCAGAGTACTAAAGAATGAGTGTTGCAATCTAAGTAATAGGAGACTGAACTTTCATGCAGTATTGGAAACAAAAAACACAGATTTCCGGACACCCTTGCCAAAACGCAAAAACCAGGAATTAATAGAAAAGAAAAGAGGACGTTTAACCAGTGAGATCTCAGATCCGGGAAGGGAATAGGAGCGCCCCTTTTTTATCTTTGGCGTGCAGCAAATAACCCCGCAGTCGTGTTGCTGGAAGTAGTATGCGGTTTGAGTGGTGTGCTGGTGTGTTGGTAGCCCCACTGCGGTAAACAGCAGCGCTCTACTCCCAAAGACATTTCCGTGTCAAGTTTCGACTGAACTGCGTGAACCGTGTAGTCTTCATTTCAGGCCGCGTGTTGCGTATTTCCCTCACTCAGGATGGGAAAGGCACCATTAACATAAACGCACGCTATTGGTTGCATTTTATCCAGTCATGGTGAATTATTCATGAAAATGTTGCACATGGACATCTATAGTACACGCTTGCGGTGTAGTATACACTATTTACCGGTACATTATGTAGACATACACACATGTATAAGATCTGAGTGGGTAAGTGGAATGATTATCATGAATAACTCACCACGCGTAGACAAAATGCAACTAATAGCACGCCTTTACGCTAATGAGGGCCTTTCCCGTCCTGGGAAAAAAATTACGCCCGCGGGCTCGACTAGACTTTAATTCAGGTCGGAAGATAACAGACAGCACATGAGCTGCTAAATTTCTACATGGCCAAAATATAGGAGGTTACTTACATCTTAGGACCCTAGTAGGTCATGTGCTACAACGCATATAGAGGAATGACCCCCACTTTTGAGATTTTGAGATTTTCTAATGATGTGAAAGAGTATACCATTAGCTTTCTAATGATATAAAATTTATTTCCGTATGAACTTTGTTGTAAATAGTACAAGGGTACTTCGCTCGTTCATTTGACATCAGACACAATATAGCAGCACCAGTCTAACTCTTTAAAGCGGCCATTCAAAAAGGCAGGAACTTTACATTTTTATGAAAACAGTTTACAAACACCCCCCCGAAATCCTCGTTTTTTCAACATTTAGAGACGGATTTCGGAAAAATGCCTCGTACATAACATCCTCCAATACATTAACCTTCCGAAAATACAAAAAAAAAAAAGATTTTTAATCGAATTGAGAAGATACTTTGACTTCAGGCGTTGTTTAATGGAAAAGTGTTTTGGTGGGATATTCCTCATGTCGCTGTGCCGGGTCACATATACTTATTGGCATGTATGGAATACGAGAACATACTGATTACTCAGAACAAGAGGGTGGATATTAGAGAGAGATTATAAACTGGAAAATCTAGTCTGCTACCAAGGTTCACATTGTGCTTGCGAAGTAACAGGAGGATTTCAGCAAGGCACATTGAACTTGATGCCACCTCAAACAGGAACCATTCGCCAAAGGGGAACTACCCTGTGGTCTTTTACCGGCCCCTAAAAGAAGGAAACGCCGCTTTGTTTTTGTTTTTCCGGAGGGTGACAGCATGGTAGGGACTGAGTTGGGGAGGGGAGGGGACACGAAGTTCATGACATTAACTTCCCATTAAATTGCTCATGTTTCCGCTGCGAGCAAATGAATTTAAGTACTTTTCAGTGTGACATGCCATTTTCACACGAATTTCTGTCAAGCTAGAGAATTTTAAAGTGAAGCTTGTCTTAATTGACAGAAACAGTTCCACAATGAGATTCTTATATCCAATAAGTACCACCCTTTTAAGGAACAGGAAATTATCACACTTTCATGCCTGTCTCTTGTGATTTAATACTGGAGTGCCATATATTTTCTAACGTTTTCCCTGCAGATTGGTGACTTCGTTTGTTGCTAATGGTCAGCGAAGTGTGGATCCTATACATATAGACAGATCATCTCTCCATCTGCATGGTTGAGTTTATATTGTATGCGATCTGATATCAATGGGGGAGTATACTGGAAAGTAATTCAAAATGAAGTAAACTAACCAAGAGAACATTAGTTTATTATGATCTCATTAAATGTAATGTTTTAATGTATTGAAGTGGAGTAAACACTTTCTGTCGATAACCGAAATTAAATGTATAAGAAAGGAATGGCATGCACCATATGTCACATTTTTACAAAATAACCCTTCATACATGTAAATCCTCTTATCAACCTATTATTACTAGGGTTTTTGTGTCCTTTGAATTATCTTTCTGAAATCGTTAGAAATTATAATGCAATTTACATACTCGTTGTAATTGTATCCGTAGAACATCAACCGGTAGTAAAAAAAAGTCCTCCGACATGCAACAGTTGTTTATCATACATTGGGACATAAAACAGTCGCATGCTATTTATCACACATACATGTGCTTTCCTTTACAAATAATGTTGCTGCACTCTTATCAAAGTTAATAGCGCGGTTAATATTGATATCTTAGGGATAGGTATGGAGAACAAATGATGGTGAAAAATGAGGACTTGTCTTTGCTAATGGCACAATAATGCAAATGGCAGCGCGAACCAAGTCAAAAGAAACTTCCTTGTTTCAAGGCGGATACAAAATTGCCAAATCACAACATAATTAGTGTCCTCAGAATACCAGAGGTTTACATATGAGCTGAAACACAAGAGGGCGCTATCCCACAATAAAAGTGTCATTTTATCCTTTTTCGAGAAATGCACGCTTCATGTAAAAGGGGATGGTGTGAGTAGGCTAACCATTGACGTTCTGTTAACGCCGTTCGTTCAATTTTAAGCGGCGTTGAAGTATGTGTATGAACATACTATATCCTGTCCCTTTGAAGTAACATTACTGCTGATATATTTGATAGGAACATGTTTACCGTATAATTATGTGGTCTACCTTTCTGAGCGCCATGCACATGTGTGGAATGTAGTTAGGTAGTCTCCACCAGCCTTTTGGCAAAGTGGTTAAGTCGCCTGCACCAGCAATGAGTCTCGGGTTCGAACCTCGCCCGTGTCGGCTGGTTTAATACACAGGCAATGATGCTGACCACACACCAGGGAGAACAAATTTGCTTCGAAATACTTTATAAAACATAACAATATATGGACAGCACACTTATTAAATGTTGGGCAAAGTCGATCATGGGACAACAATTATCTACCAACAATTGTTCGATAATTGAAGCCTCAGCGGTGAATTATGTTGGTCAAAATCTGTCACATAAATTTCAACATATGTGACCTGGCACAACGACATGAGTAATATCCCACCAAAACACTTTTCGAGTAAACAACGCCTGAAGTTAAAGTATCTTCACAATTCGATTAAAAATCTATTTTCTTTTGTTTGGTATTTTCAGAAAATTTAAGTATTTATAGAGGATTTTATATCCAAAGGATTTTTCCGTAATCCGTCTCTGAATGTTAAAAAAACAACTTTGCCGTTGCCAAGGGGTTTTGATTTCTGTAACACTTTATTTAGCGCGTACGTGCGCTACACTCACTGACTAAGCTCCGCGTTCGGACCGCAAACTTCAACGCTGTTTTTCTCGAAAAGTGTTTTCCGTTACACGGCTTCGCCTCGGCGTCTTTCTCACGCTGTAACTTTATAAATCTTTACTGCACGGAAATTATTTTGATATCATTTGAAAGCTAATGATATACTCTTTTACATCATTAGAAAATCCCAAAATCTCAAAAGTGGGGGATATTCCTCATTATGCTGTGCCGGGTCACATATTTGATTAACCTAAACGTTTGCAGCCAGTTTTGCTCGACACTTGTTCTGAATTTTCAGCTGCACATCGATTTAAATACTTTTTGTTACAAAATGCATAATTTCCTATTCTCTTCATACAACATATTTTCCCAAAACCAAATATTTATAGCCACGTAACACCCGTGGCGCTGTATTAATAATCACATGTAGTGCATGCACCTCTCTATCATAATTACCACACCGATGGAAATTCTAAGCAAACCTTTAAAATGCAAGGTGGAACACTTAAAAAAAAAGGGACAAAGTCTTTCGAGCAAACAAAAACAGCTAATTTGAATATGCTGTGCCTAAAAAATAGTAATATCTTGGTATTAGTGCAATCTATTAATTTTTCGCGGTTGCAAATTTTTGTGACATAATTCTAGAACTTAAGGTTTATGATTTCCTCCATTGCTACGTTAGATATCATTTATGAGTGTTTTTTGGTTCACTCTGTTAATTCAGTGATTTTAAGGAAAACTCATTCAAAGATGAAACACAAATATAACATCCATCTGTTTAAAAAAATACTTCAAATAGTAATATTTCAGATCGAGCGGTGAAGAGAAGCGAACGTTCGTTATAGCTGTGTGTTTGTCATGCAGGGCCTGACTAATTCTTGATAGTTGCTTTTTGTTAATTTTAGTCAGTAAGCAGTTTGCAACATTTTTAAGTAATACTCAATTTTCCATGTAATTAGAAGACTTGGTTAATTCATGTATTGAATGAGCTATTCCCGACCGAAAAATGTCCTCTGCTAACAAAAGGGACAATAAAAACTTTAATTTTCATTTATTTCCGTGGAACCAACGTTCGCAGTCTCAGTTGCCGTCCCCGACATGCTTGTGGTTTGCATCGTTGAGCGCGAAGTGTGCACAGCGGAGCTGGATACCATTTCCACCGCACTAGTCTTGGACTCCAGGCGTCGACTTGGCAAACGGCATGTGCGACCGCACCACAGTCGCCTTATGTACGGTGCTATGGTGGTACGAACCTCGTCTCGCCGGACACAGAACAGAACGAACACGATTACACCCTAAATAACAAACAAATATGGATATCAAGCATGGGTACGAACAGTTCTTTATGCGTCACATATGATAGCACATTTTTATTTTGGCGCGTTTGTTATAGCAAGATGAACGGTGGCCTATATTATGCCTGTGTTCATATTACAGAGGGACTCCTAGCAGGACCTTTCGTAAAGACACAGCGACACGTGTAGACAGATTCGGAAAAAAAAGGAGGAAGATGTTTTGGATGGCGGAAAATGGAAACTGGAGGGAAGATGGTGCACAATATATTATCCTAGGGTGGGATCAAAGGGCAAGCAGATGAAATGTATTGAGGTCAGATCAAGGGGAAGAGATCAAAGGGAGAAGGGAAGGATTGTGGGGACAAATTAAAAGAGTATACAATTCGTATACTCATCCAATTAAACCACGCATGATGTTAGTCATTCCCATCGTGGATGTTGATGCTATGTGGTTGAATAGTTCACAGATTCGTCCACAGCTTCTCCCCGCTTAGATGGGGCAGTATTATTCCGGTGATAGAGTCAGTCTCTACACATACCATAACATCTTAAATAATAATAGTTTCATTAGTCAGAACATGTCTCCGTTTCCATCAAAGATGTTCAATTCACTTCAATTGATTTCCCACTTCTGCATAATTCCAATATAGAATACACAGGGATAAGGATTAATTCCTGGTAGGATGAGTGGAGGGGTAATTACCTGCAGGGAGTTGGCCAGACAGAAGATGAGCTGGAAGGCGAAGGTGGCCTCGCTGATGGCCAGGAACCCGAAGCACCAGGTAAGCCCCAAGAGGACCGAGATGCCGACGGCGTTCTGGAGACGCTTGGTGATCTGCTGAGAGCGAGACGCCTCGGTCACCTTGAGCAGACTGCGCATGACCAGGATGAAGGTGACGAGGTTGTGGAGCAGGATGACACCGATGGGGACGAGGAGGCTGATGTACAGCACCAGGTCCGGTCGCAAGAAACAACTATAGATGTGGGGAAAGTTAAATCGTACAAAATGTGGGGTTTGTGATTCTATGGAGATATTATTTTAACGCTGTTAACTGTTGCCTCATACAGAGGAAAAGATAGTTGGCTATTTGTGTTGGATAGTGTAAGAAGTTAAAGTCCATGCATAAGTACCATGCGGTAAGTCCATGCATAGGCCCCGGGTTTTAACCCCAGTCAAGTTAAAATCTTTGCTTTTATTTTTAAAGTCAGTTTCCATTTCCTTCGATTGAAAAAACACAAGACTGTAAACTCGGGGGTCGCTAAAGAAATGTTCTAATGACGTGTCTGATGTTTTAATAGAGACATCTTATATGAACATGTATATAGTTTTGGGTTATTACTTCAAGGTAAATCAATTAGCTTATGTGGCTTTGTAGCTTACTGTGGTATAATATGGTCAATGTGTATTTTGACTGAAGGTAAGAGAGCGATATGAAGAGCAGTCTAACATGTCTATGTCAGGGAGGATGGTACTTACTAATGCTCGTTGGTGTAATGATCCGTAGCTGCTGCCAGTGTAATTGTCAGGACTATCAGTGGAGAGCCTGTAAGCAAATCACATGACAGAGTGAACAATGACTAGACTTGTACGTGTATGAAGTTCGAGTCGTTCTCGAGGCCGCGTCGTCAGTCTCCGTCAGACTTGAGTAAGTCGAGACTCAGACTCAATCTGAATGAGTTGAGACTCGGACTCGACCTGAATGAGTCGGGATCGAGACTCGACCTGAATTAGTCGGGACTGAGACTCGACCTGAATGAGTCGGGACTGAGACTCGATCTGAATGAGTCAGTACTCGGACTCGACCTGAATGAATCGGGATCGGACTCGACCTGAATGAGTCAGTACCCGGACTCGACCTGAATGAGTCAGTACTCGGACTCGACCTGAATGAATCGGGATCGGACTCGACCTGAATGAGTCAGTACTCGGACTCGATCGGAATGAGTCAGTACTCGGACTCGACCTGAATGAATCGGGATCGGACTCGACCTGAATGAGTCAGTACCCGGACTCGACCTGAATGAGTCAGTACTCGGACTCGACCTGAATGAGTCAGTACTCGGACTCGACCTGAATGAGTCAGTACTCGGACTCGACCTGAATGAGTCAGTACTCGGACTCGACCTGAATGAGTCAGCACTCGGACTCGATCGGAATGAGTCAGTACTCGGACTCGATCTGAATGAGTCAGGACTCGGACTCGACCTGAATGAGTCAGTACTCGGACTCGACCTGAATGAGTCAGTACTCGGACTCGACCTGAATGAGTCAGTACTCGGACTCGACCTGAATGAGTCAGTACTCGGACTCGACCTGAATGAGTCAGTACTCGGACTCGACCTGAATGAGTCAGCACTCGGACTCGATCGGAATGAGTCAGTACTCGGACTCGATCTGAATGAGTCAGGACTCGGACTCGACCTGAATGAGTCAGTACTCGGACTCGACCTGAATGAGTCAGTACTCGGACTCGACCTGAATGAGTCAGTACTCGGACTCGACCTGAATGAGTCAGAACTCGGACTTAACCTGAATGAGTCAGTACTCGGACTCGACCTGAATGAGTCAGTACTCGGACTCGACCTGAATGAGTCAGTACTCGGACTCGACCTGAATGAGTCAGTACTCGGACTCGACCTGAATGAGTCAGTACTCGGACTCGACCTGAATGAGTCAGTACTCGGACTTGACCTGAATGAGTCAGAACTCGGACTTGACCTGAATGAGCCAGAACTCGGACTTGACCTGAATGAGTCAGTACTCGAACTAGACCTGAATGACTCGGGACTCGAAGTGAGTCTGAATGAGTCAGGATTTAGACACGAGATTTTATGACTCAGTTTAACGAATGCACATGTGCGCACACACGAAGCTTTTCTCAACAAATGTTTTCCAATAAAAGATGGAATTCATTGTACAGACAATGTAGAGACTTACCCCATGCAATGAGGCATGCCTTGAGCATGTATCGAGACGAGTCCTCGGGGAAGACTTTTACCGTACTGACGTACATGTTCCTGGCTTCCACGCCCATCCACATCATAGATGTCAGAGTCAGGTAGTGGAGTAGAGCAGCCACGAACACACAACCACCTCCTGAGCCCTGTGTGATGTGAACGGAATTTTACAAAGTATCAACATCTAAAATTTAGTGGGCCTGACGTTTCGATCCTAGCAGGACCTTTCTCAAAGGCAGAGTGACAAGGACAAAACAGATACATGTACACGAAGGCAGGGGGGGAGAGTGAATAGGACACGGATGAGAAACAGAGGACAAAGAGTGAAGCTGGTAGGGAGAGATCAAAGGGAAGGGCAAGGGGTAGGGTAGGGATTAGTGAGAGGAGGGGGAAAGATCAAAGAGAAGGGCAAGGAGTGGGGTAGGGATTAGTGACAATAGGGGGAAAAGATCAAAGAGAGAAGTGTGAAAGACTGAACACAAAAGAAGGATTATCAGAAAGCCCCGAGGACTCGTCTCGATACATGCTCAATATCAACATATTAGGCCTGACGTGTCGATCCCAGCAGGACCAAAAAGTCGATATAGATGCTTCTGCTATTGGGGAGCGCCCCACCTTTCTCGAGATGTTATAATATCCTCTAAACCTTTGTGATTTGTGATTTGTGATTTCAATCAATGAAGTCAGTGAGCAATCTACAAGGAAGAGATATCTGATTTGTATAACGCTGGGCTTGATGTTAATCTAAAGCTGAAAGATTGGCACAGAAAACTTTGAGACTTTGAGAACCCGAGACCTCTGGACTATCGTGCCAGTGCTCACCCACCTGAGTATGATGGCCCAACAGTCAACTAGTCTTTGCCGGGTGGGGGCGCCAATCAGAAGCAATTCAACCATTAACCGCCATATCCAGTGATCACAACCCAGCTTTCATTCAGATGCAAACAATCAAGCGTTGTAACTGACTGGCGCCCTAACCCGGCGGCAAAGACTAGTTAACTATTAATGAAGGCCACCGTCTAAGGGCTGGATAGCTCAGAGCACTGGTACGTACGTTAATCCAGAGGTCTCGGGAACAAGTCCCGATCATGCCAAAGTTCTCTTTGCAAACTGTTCAATTTGTTCAAAAGTTCCCAACCAGTTTTAACTTTGTTTGAATTTAACTAAAATATACCAGACAGCGCAATCGGGATTCTCAGCGGCTATTGCAATCTTACCTTGGCACTGTCGACACCCGCAAGGAACACAATGTACAGCATCAACAAGGAGACGCAGAAGTGGATGAAGATTTGACGTGATCGGCCGAGTCGTAGTTTCCTGATTTACAATGCACAGTTAATGATACCATGATAGATAATAGATAAAGTCAACCCTCTATGATACATACGCGTAGGACACGATCACCAAATCGAGTTTGAATAGAGAAGGGCTCCGTAGCAACCTACACGTTTGATGTTGAGTACGAACGCTGACGTGTTAATATAGACCCGACTTCGATGACGTCACGGTTTTGTTTACCGGCCATCTTGGATTACACACATGAGCACGTCACCGCCGTTACTAAGTCAGCTGTGCATACAAACAACTCCACATGCATGGCGGCAAGTTTTGAACTCGTCGTAGTTGTATTACTAATACTGCTTTTTACTAGTATTAATTACTAGTTGTGCGATGGAGGAATCTTCTCTTTATTTCTCCGTGGTTGCACCACGGATTGGAGGTACTTTTTTTGTTGAATGATGATTAACTTTTGCGCTGTCCTTGGCTGTGGAAGCAGGGGGATCATGATAAGAAATCTTTTTATCGTTTACCCGCTGTACTGACAAGAGAAGGTGAC
Organism: Luidia sarsii; assembly: GCA_949987565.1. Lineage (NCBI taxonomy): Eukaryota > Metazoa > Echinodermata > Asteroidea > Paxillosida > Luidiidae > Luidia > Luidia sarsii. The sequence goes on from OX465121.1 coordinate 3,494,682, forward strand.
GCAACTCGAACACTTTCGCTAAAAAGATGGACGAAATGGTTGTCGCGGGTTAATTGTGTACGGATCTATTCCAGCAATAAAGCCGAGAATGTCATCATACCAGGCCTTGGAATTCCCATCGAGAGAACTGTAATAAGCCGACCGTGCAGCATTCGAATTCGCCATGATGACTAACGTAACGTTAAACGAACACAGATGTGCGAGCGAAAGCGTATGTGTGTACTCCAAAATGGCGAATCTCGCTGTTTCTAGTAGCAACGTGACGTCAGTAAGAAGGGTCTATAGGTGGAGGCTTTGAGCAAAGTGTCACCAAGTCTGACAGATATGATGGAGTGAGGTCGTGATTCATTTTACAGATTATCATCTCCGTCTGTTATTGCTACCAAAATGTTGCTACCAAACGTCAGACATGGAATATTAGATGCAAGATTGTATTTGATAATTACACAGCAGTGCGTGACATAGACCTTATTGCTCAATTTACGCAGAACCTAAAAACAGTTCCTTATCACCGAAAACCCCTGAATGAGACCCTACGTTTTTCGAACGCCGCACACAAGAAATGAAGTTATCTGTTCTGTTGTGGAACGGGTCAGTTAAAATATATTTATTAACCCCTGGCTCTTTTCGTTAATTATCAAATTAACTACATATTATCTATAATGCCTTGTAGACTTCATGTTTAACTTCTCGATTCAATTGTATATAATGTAATGGTTACATATATTTGTTATCTGAGACATAAACATAAATAAACTTGAACTGCACTGAGACACAAAAAACAGATATTGTATGGATTTTTAGAAGAAAGAGTGGAATGATAAGACACCCTAGTTATAATGTATGGGAATTTATATTATAAAGCAGATGATTCAGAACGCTGGAGCAGAATCAGCTGCACTAATTTGTACGAGACATCGGATGCCCATTGAATCCTTTAGTACCAAGAAGACTGCTATTCAGATACTTGTTTGCGTTTGTGCATTACACAGTCGGGTTGTAGTTGGTTTAACTCATCTAGGCCTAAAAGTGGAATAGTTTGTGCCAATTACTAGATATGGAAGTATGCGTGTTAGACTGACAACCCCTGTTCGATTGAACATAATATTAGAAAGATAATAATATATATTACTTGAAAACCATTTGAATATAATTATATGAATTGTATGGACGATGATTTGGAGGGTAAATTATTTACTAGACTGATGGAATGTTTCTGGAAAGTGTTATGTACATTCACATCATGCATTTTCAATCAGTCATTGTGTGATATGAATTGTGATTTCACTCACCTGAAGGCCAGATATATGATCAGAGTGATAGCCAGGCCAATGATGGACAACACGCAGCCAACCTGACTGATGACATCAAGTGCCGTCTTTATCCCTGGGGGAACATCCGGATGAGGTTCTTGACCTTTGACATCCTAAAAGGTAATAGAAAGGTGACCTACGTCTTCAGAAGTTACATACATACCTACAGAAAAAATGGAATCAAATTCTATATAGTGCTTCCATTCAGCTCATTAAGGTCCTCTCTGAGCAATGTGAAATCACTCTTCGGGCTGTCCACCAGGACATTGCTAATCAGGATTCAAAACTCCGCTCCAGCTGTTCTGAAAACCAGTACAAGGATCTCAGTGATGAGATTGAGAAAGGTCTCTCTAACCTCAATTATGTTCCCTGGGGGAACATCCGGGTGAGGTTCTTGACCTTTGACATCCTAAGAAAGAATAGCATAGGCGCATTTTTAGAAAACCGTTTATTAGCACCTTCGGTCCACCTATTTATTTTTCGGCTTTCTAATGCCAGATATGTTTCTGAATTAAAAGGGGAAGCGCCAACTTCACTGAAACGATGATGGTGCTAAGCTATAGAAGGTCATATGGTTAAACTGTCTGATTTAGGAAACGTTATGTGCTAGATGCTGTAAATGATTTGCACGGATACAGTTGCTATAAGCCTGTTTACGCACCACGAGGATGGCAAAGTTTGTGGCGTGACTGCAGTGGCAGAGGGCTGTCTTACTGGTCACATCAGCGAGCTGACACCCGACAGGCGACCAGTCTCCGACTCCCTTCTCCAGCGTGAAATCCCAGGAGACGCAATGCAGATTGCCCGGCTCGTTCTGGGTGACGACAAAACAATGGCGGTTATTACATTTACAAAAGAAGCGATGTCTACGCGGTACCATGTGCACCGACCAGTGACCGAGTAAGAATAGGGTGTATAATTTCATTGGATGTAAGGTGGATGGACGGCGGTACTAGAAATCGGGAGTCGCGGGTTCTAATCCTGCCCGAGCTGCCAGAAATATTGTTTTATCAGGCGCCGGGCAAAGCACTGAATACCCAGTGTTCATCACGTCGAGCAAGGGCAAAACCTCATTGAATGAATGGTTTAATGGTTGTGACTGCCGCTATAACTTCAGTCAATAAAGTTATTTATTTGGAGAAGTAGCCACTTACCTATAAGGGTGGCATAGCTCAACATGGCTGGTGGGATCAACCAGAAGCACAGGTTCAGACAAATGGTCCAGGCTAGTCCAGACAAATTCGTGACTTGTTTACGAAATGTACTGAAATTTCGGTTTTGTCTTTGTTTGCAATAAACAGAAATGGAGTCTTTTATGAATTCTATATACGCAATGACTTGCTGGCACTGCGGAACAAAATGGTCGCGAACTTGTGTGCAATGTAAAAAAAAGTTGTACAAGAGGAGCTGATAACCCGACGTTTCGAGCATGCAGCGCAGGCTCTGCTCATTGAGTGTTGTATTTCAACTGGGGGTTGTCCGGCTGAGTGTACAAGACCTATCGGACAGGAGAGGTCGCCATATGACGCTGATGTGGATACCAACATCTTGAGAGACTGTGTTTGTAGATCGCAAATGCCTCCCAGCTGAGCAAAGTGCCCGAAAGAATGAGTTACCGGCTCTTCTCAGAGCCATGCTCCAAGAAAAAAAAGATGACTTCCATAGTGTCAGCTAGTGTCCTTTTCAACTTGTGGTTCCAACATGCAAACCTTTATGTCTTATCGAAGTATGAAATAGACAGATAGTGCCAGATCAATTGTTGGGCACACGGTTTTGGTCAACACCTTCTGCCCGATGTTTTGACAGCGATTTACCTTGAATTCGATGACGATAGGCTCGGAAAGGTTGAAGAGGTCCACATCCTCTACTGTCAGCGAGACCACGGAGCCAGCAACCCTCTGACTGGGCTGCCCGCCTTCCTGCTGTGTTTGCGTCAACTTAGCGGACTGGAACAACGTGTCGTCCGCGTAGATCAAGAAGCTCACTTCAAGCGGAGCACTGCTGTTATCTTTATCAAAGACCAAAATATGGAAGTGGGAACGTTAAAATAGTTTCTGAAAACTGCAATATACAAACCGACGATGTCGTTCTTCTACAAAGCTGTCTCTTTGTGTCTGACCTACCAGCCATTGCACATCACTTACATTTTTGAAACTGTGGCATTAAGTCCGTTCACTCTACGAAGAGCTCAGGCATATCCATAGACCAGACTGGACTGTATACTGTTATTCACTTGGCCATTTGGATTCGACAGTACTAGTCTTGACTGACAGCCGAGAACTACCGTACTCCTATATAGGTCAGCTGTCAGCTTGAGGATGCGGCATGAAAGAGCATTTAATGAGGCCGAGGTCGAGCTCAACTTGGAATGACGGGACTTCAGGTATTTCATGAAGTGGGCATGCCTGACCTAACGTGGATACCATGGTTTAGTGTTAGAGTTTGTGTTCCTAGTAGGTGTTCATATGATGTGCCGAGAATTCGTGCAAGCAAGAATGAATAGAAAGCTGTGGGAAAAATGGTGAATTTATCTTTGAGTGAGACGAGTTCTTACCATCAGGTGATGGACCTATGAAATCAAGAATGCTTCCAGGAAGACGCACCGATGCCACCACTTCCACATCCTCGGGTATCTCACTGGAGTTCAGCCTCTTGATCTCAGTACCTGCAAGAGAGCTCTTTTGGTCCGCTGCTGACCCCTGACCTTGTTGCTGTACGGACACGAAGCTGAGGCCGTTCTTAACCTCCGACCGGTCAAGACTGACCGCCTCGACGTGGATAGATTCCTGGCGTATACTGACCTCCCCTTCCTCCTTAAGGGTCAAGGAGACTTGCGACTCTACGGATTTGATGATGGCCGATGTAACATTTTTGTCAATATCTTTTGTGGTAGGGCTTGTTGGGTCCGTACTTGTGATAACATTGCTGACGGTCTCAACAACCAGTTCGGCAACCTGTAAGAAAACACTTATGTTACAGAGTTCACTCTTCAACAGTCGTCCATGGACAGAAAAAGAGGTGATTCGGATGAATGACGCAGTTACGGATGGATGCTTCTTTAAATACTCCTCACTCGGACAATATTCAAAGCAAAGTTTTCAGAATATTTGGTGCTGATGAAGCCAATGTCCGTCAACAAAAGGCAATATCAACCCACATACGTCAAATTGCTGCATTTGCGGTTCCGTAAAAGTTGTACATCAGTAATAACGTCCACACAATCTGATGGTTCCTCCACCGGCAGCCGATTTCAGGAAACTCGCAACGTTTTGTTGCGTAACTTACCCAACATTTTGCTGCCCTTGCTAAACAGTGCTGAAAAGACTCATTGGGGCGCAAGACTTATGCAACATTTGTACGTGGAGTAACTTACGCAGGTTTTGACCCAACAGACGGTCACACCAGTATCTTCTTGCTTGAACTGAAAGATGAATCTGATATATTTGGTTTCTTTGCTTTGAGATACAGTGTACCAGAGCATGGTCTATCTGATGGTCTATCCTCCAAAAATATTCTGAAAAGGGAGCTCTGCCCATGGCTGCGTATGATGTATCACAGTAATTGTAACTGTATTTTTGATGCTGCAAAATGTGACCCGGCACAGCGACACCAAAACAATTTTCCAGTAAACAACGCCCGAAGTCAAAGTATCTTCTCAATTCGATTAAAAATCAATTTTATTTTTTTTGTATTTTCGGAAACTTAATGTATTGGAGGATGTTATGTCCAAAGGATTTTTCCGAAATCCGTCTCTAAATGTTGAAAAAACGAGGATTTTGGGAGTGTTTGTGTACTGTTTTCATGAAAATATAAAGTTCCTGCCTTTTTAAATGGCCGCTTTCGAGAGTAAGACTGGTGCTGTTATATTGTGTCTGGTGCCAAATAAACGAGCGAAGTCCCCTTGTACTATTTACAATGTTAAGTTCATACGGAAATAAATTTGATATCATTAGAAAGCTAATGGTATACTCATTCACATCATTAGAAAATCGCAAAATCTCAAAAGTGGGGGTCATTCCTCATTATGCTGTGCCGGGTCACACATGTGCTGCAATATTTTCACAAGTCAATGGCCTCCTACCTGTGTGTCTCCAGTTCCGACATTGACAATGTTTTCCAAAATGTCGGAAATCACTTCGACACGCTCAGCGGTGGGCGATTCCTCAGGTGCGGTCTCTGACGTCTGATTGGCTAAAAACTCAGCCACTTCTACTGCGTTACCTTCGCTTACCTCAACCTATTTGAAAAAAAAACCAGGGATACGGCATAATGTATCTAACACTATGAACATCTAAGCCGTGAAAGAGGGGTGAAAATGTCATTTTGCCATGAAACTAAAAAGTCACTGTGATTTCAGAGTGCATTTTACAGGGAATTCACCGTGAAAATAATTGCCTCTCTGACCTGATAAAGACAACTTTAGGTCACTAAAAAGACCGTGAAAAAAACCTTGAATATCTAGGGTGGCAAGCTGCAGCCTTGAGGGATGGCTAAATCCCAGTAGGATCCACCAGCCCCCATAGAGGTGATGTATGGTGTCCTTGTAACTGTCACTCCCAGATACTTCTAAAGTGCCTCTAGCCATTTACCACCAGGAATGTGGCCTTGGAGACCATTGGTGAAAACACCGTGAAAAAACTGTGTGCAATGAAATAGGGGTGAAAACACGGTGAATTTTCTTTTCACGGCGAAATGGCATTTTCACCCTATTTTCACGGTTTAGATGTTCATAGTGTAAGGAGAGTGTTTTCTAATCATCTGTTACGCTAGGTTCGTTGGTCGTACTATGGAGCACAGTTAAGTTAACAGACAGTTAAGATTGAAAGGTTTTCATGATGATGAGAATAGCAGGAGTAATAGGTTAGCGGTAACACCGTGTAAAATTCTCTCATTTGTGAGTATGTGTGGTTCTGCAAAAGAACCGGAGGAACTCGACGTTTGGAACAGTATACTCTGTTCCTATTCGGGAGACTTATGGATTCTAACTGGGAGTGGGGCTCATGTAGTGTAGAAAGGAATCACGGTGAGGGGATTAGTCCAGAGAATGGTGAAGGTCGGAAAACCTCAGAACCACACATATTCACAAAAGAGAGATTTTTACATGGTGTCACCACAAACCTATTACTCCAGTAGACAGTTATTAAGTTACTGTTTGACAAACCGTTAAGAGTGTGGTTACTTGTTATTGTATGATATTATTCTCTCTGATAAATCAATGAGGGGTTTGCCCTACTTATCATAATAAGCACCGAGTATACTGATAGTGCTTTACCCGATTGCCTGCTGAAAAAAAAAGATACAGGCAGCTCGGGCAGGATTCGAACCCGCAACTCCTTCTTATAGTGCAGAAATCGGAACCTCTGGAACATCGAGGTGATGTGGTGATTCGAATATGTATATTTGCGGGTACCGAGTTGGATCATACATGTAGATGATGACTAATACGATGGTTTGAGCACTCAGTGCTTATTACGTCGAAAAGGGCAAACCCTAATTGAAGTACATTCTTCTCGGCATCAAACATTACAATGTACATTACATATAAAACGTAATCTCACTCACTAACTACTACAACAGCCCTTTTTTAAAGTCTTTTTTCATGAAGATAAATACAAAGACTCTCACGAAAGGGCAACGACTGCCAGGGAAGTTTATCGATCTCTGTCACTGAGCACCTTCATTTCATAGACCTCTTCCGCTACCAGAAACATCCTTTCGAAGTCACCCTGTCAGCTAAAGAATGGTCATCGACTGCAGTATCGGTAGCCTAGTTATTCTTCAGTCGATATTGTTGACAATGGGTTTCTTCTGATGTGTTTCACCCCAACATTTGAAAATGTAGCCTTAGTGAGTGCGTTTGTAGTCCCATGTACCATGTTCCGACATCAGTCGCAACTGCTGTTTCGAAAAGATCTATACTCAGATCTGCTTTGTGTCCCACTAAGCTCTTCTTTTACATCAAAGAGTTTGCCACAATAATGAAATACAAGTCTATCATTCCATTGGCTTTACCTCGACGACCTCTTTTAAAGAAATCGTTTCCCTTGGCTCGCCGCATCCTTGATACACGGGTGTCTCCCATTGGAAGTACGAAGGGGGTGGTATTTTGGTACAGTTTCTCGTAAATATTGCGTATCCAGCTGCAGACGAAGAAAAAAACCGATATGTATTTACACAATATTGGTCACCATTGACTAATGAATTGGTTAATATATTGGTTTATCGCTTAAACAATGGGATAGGTTACTGGGTAACCAACGTATTGGTCATTCATTAAACAATACATTGGTACAAAGCAACCGATATGAGTTCAACCAACCACTTCGGTATTTTTTTCCACCATCAGTTATTAGGGTATATCAATTCCTATTTGTATTTGTATTTGTCTTTCGACGAGGGCTTTAGAAGGATAGTGATAAGAGATACAAATCAAACCTTTCGCTGTTATCAGTGAACATCTCTCGACTGACTTTGCCGTGGATCCAGCAATTGCATCGGGATACGTTGTAGACGTTCGATTATCTTTGATAGTATCTCGTGGACACTGACCTACAGAGTGAACAGAGATACCAACGATTTCAAGTTAAGCATCATATATAAGTCTATGCAAACCTGAGTCAGTCCAGGGCTCTAATTCCAAGGAAGAATGGGTTTTCTCAACAAAGGAACTCACCGATAACTTCGAAGGTAAAAGAACAGTTCAACAGCAAGGAGTATCGAACAAACCACTGCTGGTAGTGAACCGTGTAGACCTCAATGAGGAAGGTGCCCCGCGCGGTATCTGAGGTGAAGTTCGTGGGTCCCCTCCATCCTGTTAGATCCGGTTCTGACCACCTCACTCTTGCACGGAGCGCACCAGGTTTGGCCAGAACTGTGAAATCATCCGGGCAGACGAGAGCCACCACTACAGTCAAATCGTTAAAGAGACTCAGTTAATATCGCCATTTTCAAAATGTAAATACTCTAACGATCTAGCGTCTGTTATGTTCAGTAAATGATGCAAAACAAGAAAAACGGATTAATATTCATTTCAGAGAGAAGAAACAGCAAAGAATCATAATGCTACTTGCATGTGACAGTCACAGTAAATGAACAAGTAGCCTGATTCCCCGAGGTGTCTGTGGCGTCGTATACGATCAGTGTGTCTCCCAATGGAAACGTTCCTACGCCTGCCTGGTCGCACTCTGGCCACTGCAATCCTGAACATGTGAAGTCGATGGAAGCGATTCCGGCATTGTCAGTGACTGTGGGGGAATTCCAGAAATGCGACCCTTGGCTGGACAACGAGATGACGGGGATGGACACGTCAACTGGACAACCGCTTATCTCTGGAGCCTCAAGATCTGAGGTAAAAGTGGAATTATTAAAAATATGATATAACAAAGTATCTCTCGTTTTCATTCCAAATTTAACCACGAAATGAAAATATAAATGTGACCAAATTGGTTATAGATATCAATTCTAAAGTGTATTTTCAATTTCATTCAGATATATCTGAGATCTATGCACATTTCGTATCTCACGGTGGGGGTATGGTGGGGGTCCATTAAATTTCGAAATAGAATCGAAGGCTAAAACTAAAAACGCCATTAAAATACTTCAGAAAAAATGGGAAGGAAAATGAAAGGTTTGTTTGGAATTAGTTTACATTGAAACACAAGGAAGGTGATCAAACGAATGTGATCTAAGCACACTCACCCACAACTGTAATGATCACGGAACACATGGCCGTATTACCAGCAGCATCTTTGGCCACGTAACGCAGCGTGTGTGGAGACTGGGCAAGAGTCAAGGCGATGTTATCAGTAGGAACGTAGACGGACCCATTGAATTCAACGTGGACGGAGGCTACTCCCACGTTGTCGGTGAGAGACGCGACTGGTTGAAGTCGAAATGAGGCAATTACTAGTCCATGATCGGTGCCAACAGTTTGCTCTTCTGGGCAAGAGATGATTGGTGGTTCGAGGTCTGACGGAAAAACACAGAATGTATTCACTTGCTGTAAGTAATAGTGGAAATATGTCAAAATAAAAAAATAAAAAATGTGTCAAAACCCGTAGTTTGATCCTAGGATAAAATTTTGTGTATTGCATGTTTTGCCTATCATTTTGATACCAAATGTTTCTTTTTTCAAGCAAGATGTGAAAGCTATATTATTTTTCCTACACAAGTGGATTTTAAGTAAAAACTCTGTCATGCTCAAAAGGAAATTTGGTTCTACTAAAAAAATGCTCATGACTCGATGAGTCGGCAGGCAAAGGACCTCGATTTGTCTAATATGGAATAACACAATTATATCCATTACTGTTGTAAATCTGCATATGGTTTACATAAAGAAACAAGTCCTGCTTTAAGCTCACATGCCGTGAACTCGGGGTCATCAAAGTTAAATAGGCAACAAGAAAATACAAACACCAAACGAAGGAAGACACTATATCCTGTATTACTGATAAGACATTATTCGTGCTTATCAAAGTTAAGTACCTGTATGTAATCGGTTGAATTTCTCAAATTGTATGGAATTACTGAGAATAATTTCATTTCATTCAAAATGTCAATTTTCCTAGGGAACTTTCAATGTTATAAAACTTGCTTAAGAATTCAACTCACCCACAACCGTGACCATTACGGAACAATTGGCCATATTACCAGCAGCATCTTTGGCCACGTAACGCAGCGTGTGGGGAGACTGGGCAAGAGTTAAGGTGATGCTATCGGAGGGAACGTAGACGGACCCACAGAATTCAATGGTGACGGAAGCTATCCCCACGTTGTCGGAGAGAGACGTGGCAGGTGGAAGAGTTAACGGAGCAAACGCTTGTCCTCGATCTGTTCCTAGCACTTGGTTCGCTGGGCAAGAAATGACTGGACCTTCCAAGTCTGTAGTCAGAAATTATTTAAGAGAACGTGTTTCATACTCAGAAGAAAGTTTTCAACAAATTACTTTCGCTTGTGCTCAAGCATAGTGCTCTTGAGCTTGTTGTTGCTCGTGAGTATTCTTGTGTTTTAAAGTAATGACAACTCAAGATTAATCAGATGGGAAGAGTGCGTCAGCGTTTGTAGTAACAACTGAATCATCAAATGCATCTGGTGCCACGAAAACTTAGCACTTTCGCTTAATGTACTATCCATAAATTTTTCATATTCTGAGTTACACTGACGGTGATATCTTTACACAATTTGAAAGTAAAAATATAGGAAATATATCGAAAGTGACGGTCAAAACTCCGAAATCGTTTAGAAACAAGATTATTAGACGTTCTAGTCGTTTTTAAGCTCTCACCAACAACTGTGACGATTACGGAACACCTGTCCGTATTACCAGCAGCATCTTGGGCTAAGTAACGTAACGTGTGTGGAGACTGGGCAAGAGTGAAAGTGGTTACGTCAGTAGGCTCGTAGATGGCCTTTCTGAATTCAACGGTGAAGGCCGTTACGCCGACGTTATCTGATACTGAAGCAACAGCTGGGAATGTCATCGTAGTCAATGCACGCCCTGGATCGGTTTCTACCACTAGGTCGACTGAGCATGAAAGGTGAGGGGGTTCCAAATCTAAGAACAAAACAAATCGTGCGATCGTGAGAGACAGATTGGTGCTACATTTTTATTTTTTTTTATTTTTTTTAGCTGAATCACATTACTATCTAACGGCGACATATTTCGCTATATTTCCCAATCATTGCCTATTCCTCAAATTCGTTTTGGTTTTCTCTGCTAAGTGTATAATGTATCTAATTAGTCCTTGTGTATAGTTTTCTATGTGTTTTGTGTTAAAACTAAGGATTTGTGTTCTATTGATTGATTGCTTCACTTGCATTGAGCCCTCTCCCTACCGTCTACGGTCTAAATTAGCATGAGCATTCCTTTTCCGGCTCAGTGCAAGTGTTGCAATGGGCCCAACACTTAAAAGCTGTGATTCTTGATGGGTCCCTCTCCAGTATCGCATTCATTGTTTGTTTATATTAAGTTATCACTTAATGTGCCAGTCATCTCCCTATTAATTTTGCCTATTCATTCTTTGTGATGTACATTCTGTGATATGTGCTTTGTTGGTTGATGCTGTGGAAAAAGAAAAAAAGAAATAAACTAAACAATTCAAAAGCAACGGAAATACAGTGGGTAGTTAAGACGGTCCAATTGAAATGTTGAATTTCTTGTCCAAAAATACAAATTTTCAATCACATAAATAAGATGACGGGAAGCCAATTTGAACTAGTTTTGATCCAAAGAATTTACTGAACTAATTGGGCATGAAATTTCTATGTGATCTTCAGGTTGTGAATCCTAGTCCACTCTATACATATCGAAAATACTGTCTTGATATGTGAACTGCCCGTGACTGAATTGTCAGAAAGGAAACACACGGGGATTGAAGAATGTGCAAGAGAAAACTGGGATGAAAACTAATGTAACTTTAAATGAAGTAAAGTGGTTTAACATTACTCACCTACATCTATAACCTCAACTGAACAAGTGGCTGTATTACCAGCATCGTCTACAGCTATGTAACGCATCGTGTGTGGAGACTTCCTAATGTCCAACATGAGGACGTCGCCTAGGTTGTAGGTAGTATCACTGATTTCAACGTCAACAGAGGCTAGTCGGATATTGTCCTCAGCTGAGACAAGATTGGGGATTGTAAACGTTGCAAACACTTGTCCGGGATCGGTCTGTAACACTTGGTCGGGTATGCAAGATATATCAGGAGGCTCCAGGTCTGAAGGAGAGAGTTGGTTTATTGATTGTGAATGGAAGACACAGTTTCCCCTCATGAAATAGGAACACGATCTTTGGCACTAGTTTGCAGTGTGTAAAATTACGTTAGCGTGAAACAGGTTGGACAAAAACGTTCCGCATTCTGTCTTATGGAGTTCTGAAATTTTTGTATTTTGTAACCATAATTCAAATGCTATTGTATTTTATTTTTCACTGCAATAGTTTATGTTTTACCTTTGTTCATCACTTTCTTTTGTGGTTGTGTTTGAGGTAAAGCGATTTGAGGTTTTAGATAAGGCCCTAATATAAATATATATTACTATTGTTATCATTATTATTATTGATATTTTAGCACTTATAAGTAGATTGCTGAAATGGGTTTGTTTGACGATGTAGGATGGGTTTGAAAGATAAAATGTAAGGTTAGTGTGACCAATGCACCACAGCTATTCGTAATACTAATGCGGACAAAGTAAGGTACTGAAAAGTAGTTTAATATCCACGTCAAGAAAGAGAGGGGGGCTATTCAGCTTGAATCGACCATGATTGTAATCTCAACTTTGTGACAATCGGCGTAAACAATTTCACCTATAATTCCAATTTTGCAAAGGGAAAGAGGGGGAATAATATTTTTGTTGATGGTTGATGACAAGGAGCACACAAAATAATACTAAAACCCACCCACAACTGAGACGATCGTGGAGCACTTGACCATATTTCCAGCAGCATCCTTGGCTACGTAAAACAACGTGTGTGGAGACTGCGCAAGAGTCAGAGTTAGGTTATCCATAAGAACGTAGGCTGACCCATTAAACTCAACGTCGACGGAGGATACTCCAACGTTGTCGGAGAGAGACGAGACAGGTGGAGTTGTCATGGTAGCAAATGCAAAACCTAGGTCAGTTTTTATTACTTGGTCCGCCGAGCAAGTCATAATGGGGCGTTCCAGATCTACGGTAAAAAAAAAATTAAAATAAGTTTGCTAAAATGAATTAAGTTCCTGTTTAAATGCATTTCTGTAATAGATATACTAATAAAAGTAAACGAACACCTAAAGAGGTGATATACAAAAATGTTGCAAACTGCTTACTGACTAAAATTACCAAAATGTAAATCTTAAAATTTAGTGGGCCTGACGTTTCGATCCTAGCAGGACCTTTCTCAAAGGCAGAGTGACAAGGACAAAACAGATACATGTACACGAAGGAAGGGGGAGAGAGTGAATATGACACGGATGAGAAACAAAGGACAAAGAGTGAAGCTGGTAGGGAGAGATCACAGGGAAGGGCAAAGGGTAGGGTAGGGATTAGTGAGAGGAGGGGGAAAGATCAAAGAGAAGGGCAAGGAGTAGGGTAGGGATTAGTGACAAGAGGGGGAACACCAACAGACATAAGTTAAACTATAGAAAGTAACTCTAACGGCAAACTGAGGTCAAAATGAACATGGGCCAGATTTTCGTAAGTGCCAATGGCGTTTAAAAAGGAGATCATTAGCACTCACCCATAACTGTGACAATTATGGAACAGCTGGCAGTATTACCATTGGCATCTTGGGCTACGTAACGCAGCGTATATGGAGAATACAGTGAGAGCAAAGCAATGGTATCGGTAGGCACGAAGACGGACCCATTGATTTCAACGCCGACAGATACTACTCCCACGTTGTCGGAGAGAGACGCGGCCGGTGGAAGTGATATCGTAGCAAACGCTAGTCCTGGATCGGTTTCTAATACTTGATTCGACGAGCAAGTCATAATCGGGCGTTCGTAATCTATGGTAAAATGATGAAAAAAAGTGGTTTTTTGGTATGATTTAGGTTTCATTGAAAGTACTAACTATGGAATAAAAGATAACCAATCATAGCGTGCAAGAATGTCACTGTATTAGTTCATTATGCTAATATGAAGTGTTCATATCAGCGTATTCAGGTCTAAAATTATATAACAATACACATATTTGTCATTATCGATGAAACTTCCAATATTACTATTTAGGCTTTAAATCCACTATCTTATATACCTATGACGCTAACGGTAAATGAACAGGTAGCCTGATTCCCCGAGGTGTCTGTGGCGCCGTATACGATCAGTGTGTCTCCCAATGGAAACGTTCCTACGCCTGCCTGGTCGCACTCTGGCCACTGCAATCCTGAACATGTGAAGTTGATGAAAGCGATTCCGGCATTGTCAGTGATTGTTGGTGGACGCCAGCTAAACGATCCTTGATTGGACGATGGGATGGTTGATACGGTGACGTCATCAGGACAACCGCTGATAACAGGAATGTCGGTATCTACAAGGGTAAAAAGATTAATCGAAAGGAAATGACAGTATGATCACCTTTACAATATTAAATGATCTTCAATTAAAACGAAATTTACACTTTTATTTTAAAAGTGTACGCTTCAGGAAAAAAACAAGAACGGAGCAATACTGAAACCAGGTTATTTAGATTGAGACACTCAGTAGATTTGACGAAATTATCACAAAATTCTAAAGAAATGCTGGAAAAGCTAGGAGATTGACGGACGATTTAATTCGATTATGTATTGTAAAGATGCAATATGATCAATAGCACTCACCCACAACCATAATGATTACGGAACACCTGCCCGTATTTCCAGAAGAATCTTCGGCTACGTAACGCAATGTATGTGGAGAATGGGCAAGAGTCAATGTGATGTTATCAGTAGGAACGTAGACGGACCCCTTGAATTCAACGTAGACGGAGGCTAATCCTTCGTTGTCAGAGAGAGACGCGACAGGTGGAAGTGCCATCGTGACATACGGATGTCCTGGATCGGTTGCTATCTTTTGATCCGCTGAGCAAGTAATATTGGGGCTTTCCGAGTCTGCGGAAAAAAGATACATGAATGATATGTGGAAATGATCATCGGTTCATGATGCATACCGATTGAAAGTGTTCATATCAGTGTATTCAGGTCTATAATCATATCACTGTACCAATGTTTATTATAATTGATTAAACTTTCAATCTTACTATTTACGCTTTTAATCCATTTTATTGTATACCTATGACGCTAACGGTAAATGAACAGGTTGCCTGATTCCCCGAGGTGTCTGTGGCGTCGTATACGATCAGTGTGTCTCCCAATGGAAACGTTCCTACGCCTGCCTGGTCGCACTCTGGCCACTGCAATCCTGAACATGTGAAGTTGATAGAAGCGATTCCGGCATTGTCAGTGATTGTTGGTGGACGCCAGCTAAACGATCCTTGATTGGACGATGGGATGGTTGATATGGTGACGTCATCGGGACAACCACTGATATCAGGAATTTCCGCATCTACAAGAATAGAAAGATTAATCAAAAGACAATGAGAGCATGATCCGGCTTCAAAATCTAAAACCTCTCTTCATTTAAAGAGACATGTAGCATATACAATACTATTTTAAACGGTCTATTCTAAGAAATATGACACTGGTTACCAATAGAACCGGGAAAACAATGAAATTCAGAATATTTTAGATCGGGACTCTTAGCAGATTTGATAAAACTTTTTACCAGATTCTAAGGACATTTTCTGATAGCAAGGAAAGTGACAAAACCTTTATATTTCAATTTTGTAATGCAAACATTCAATGTGACAAATAACACTCACCTACAACCATAATGATTACGGAACACCTGCCCGTATTACCAGAAGCATCTTCGGCAACATAACGCAACGAATGTGGAGACTGGGCAAGAGTCAATGTGATGTTATTGGTATTAACGTAGACGGACCCATTGAATTCAACGTAGACGGATGTCACTCCCATGTTATCGGAGAGAGATGCGACAGGTGGAAGTGTCATCGTGACATACGGATGTCCTGGATCAGTTGCTATCTTTTGATCCGCTGAGCAAGTAATATTGGGGCTTTCCGAGTCTGCGCAAAAATATATATATATATGTGGAAATGATAATCGGTTCATGATGCATGTCGATTGAAAGTGTTTAAATCAGTGTATTCAGGTCTATACTCATGTAACAGTTCCCATGATTGTCATAATTGGTCAAACTTTCAATGTTACTATTTAGGCTTTATATCCATTCTGTGATATACCTATGACGCTAACGGTAATTGAACAGGTAGCCCGATTCCCCGAGGTGTCTGTGGCGTCGTATACGATCAGTGTGTCTCCCAATGGAAACGTTCCTACGCCTGCCTGGTCGCACTCTGGCCACTGCAATCCTGAACATGTGAAGTTGATGGAAGCGATTCCGGCATTGTCAGTGATTGTTGGTGGACGCCAGCTGAACGATCCTTGATTGGAAGATGGGATGTTTGATATAGTGACGTCATGGGGACAACCGCTGATATCAGGAATTTCCACATCTACAAGGGTAAAAAGATAAATCGAAAGGAAATGATCACCTTTACAATATTAAAAAATCTTCAATTAAAACACCATCAACACTATTATTTTAAAACAGTATTTTTCGAGAATTATGGCACCGAATAACAAAAGACAGGAGCAAATATTGAAAACTAAGCAGATTTGATCAACCTTGTCTCCAAATTTGAAGGAAATGCTGTAATAGTGAGGACATTGACGGATATCTTTAATTCAATTGTGTTTTGTAAAGATGCCCTGTGATCAATAACACTCACCCACAACCGTAATGATTACGGAACATCTGCCCGTATTACCAGAAGCATCTTTGGCTACGTAACGCAACGCATGTGGAGACTGAGCAAGAGTCAATGTGATGTTATCAGTAGGAACGTAGACGGTCCCATTGAATTCAACGTAGTTTGATGTCGATCCCATGTTATCGGAGAGAGACGCGACAGGTGGAAGTGTCATCGTAACATACGGATGTCCTGGATCGGTTGCTATCTTTAGATCAGCTGAGCAAGTAATATTGGGGCTTTCAGAGTCTGCGCAAAAAAGAGATCAATGATATATGTGGAAATGATAATCGGTTCATGATGCATGTCGATTGAAAGTGTTCAAATCAGTGTATTCAGGTCTATACTCATATCACAGTACCCAGGTTTGTTATCATTGGTCAAACTTTCAATTTTACTTTTGAGGTTTTAAATCAATTATATTATATACCTATAACGCTAACGGTAAATGAACAGGTAGCCTGATTCCCCGAGGTGTCTGTGGCGTCGTATACGATCAGTGTGTCTCCCAATGGAAACGTTCCTACGCCTGCCTGGTCGCACTCTGGCCACTGCAATCCTGAACATGTGAAGTTGATGGAAGCGATTCCGGCATTGTCAGTGATTGTTGGTGGACGCCAGCTGAACGATCCTTGATTGGGAGATGGGATGTTTGATATGGTGACGTCATCGGGACAACCCCTGATATCAGGAAATTCCTCATCTACAAGGGTAAAAAGATTAATTAAAAGGAAATGATAGTATGATCACCTTTACATTATTAAAAGATCTTCATTTAAAACAACATCAACATTATTATTTTAAAACAGAATTTTTCGAGAATTATGTCACTGCATTACAAAAGACACGGGCAAATATTGAAAACTTAGCAGATTTGATCAACTTTGTCTCCAAATTTGAAGGAAATGCTGTAATAGTGAGGACATTGACTGATGTCTTTAAATCAATTTTGTTTTGTAAAGATGCCCTGTGATCAATAACACTCACCCACAACAATGATGATTACGTAACATCTGCCCGTATTACCAGAAGCATCTTGGGCTACATAACGCAAGGTATGTGGAGACTGGGCAAGAGTCAATGTGATGTTATCAGTAGGAACGTAGACGGTCCCGTTGAATTCAACATAGACTGATGTCACTCCCATGTTATCGGAGAGAGATGCGACAGGTGGAAGTGTCATCGTGACATACGGATGTCCTGGATCGGTTGCTGTCTTTAGATCAGCTGAGCAAGTAATATTGGGGCTTTCAGAGTCTGCGCAAAAAATAGATAAATGATATATGTGGAAATGATAATCGGTTCATGATGCATGTCGATGGAAAGTGTTTAAATCAGTGTATTCAGGTCTATACTCATGTCATATTTCCCATGATTGTCACAATTGGTCAAACTTTCAATGTTACTAATGAGGCTTTTAATCCATTATATTATATACCTATGACGCTAACGGTAAATGAACAGGTAGCCCGATTCCCCGAGGTGTCTGTGGCGTCGTATACGATCAGTGTGTCTCCCAATGGAAACGTTCCTACGCCTGCCTGGTCGCACTCTGGCCACTGCAATCCTGAACATGTGAAGTTGATGGAAGCGATTCCGGCATTGTCAGTGATTGTTGGTGGACGCCAGCTGAACGATCCTTGATTGGAAGATGGGATGTTTGATATAGTGACGTCATGGGGACAACCGCTGATATCAGGAATTTCCACATCTACAAGGGTAAAAAGATAAATCGAAAGGAAATGATCACCTTTACAATATTAAAAGATCTTCAATTAAAACACCATCAACACTATTATTTTAAAACAGTATTTTTCGAGAATTATGGCACCGAATAACAAAAGACAGGAGCAAATATTGAAAACTAAGCAGATTTGATCAACCTTGTCTCCAAAGTTGAAGGAAATGCTGTAATAGTGAGGACATTGACGGATATCTTTAATTCAATTGTGTTTTGTAAAGATGCCCTGTGATCAATAACACTCACCCACAACCGTAATGATTACGGAACATCTGCCCGTATTACCAGAAGCATCTTGGGCTACGTAACGCAACACATGTGGAGACTGGGCAAGAGTCAAGGTGATGTTATCAGTAGGAACGTAGACGGTCCCATTGAATTCAACGTAGTTTGATGTCGATCCCATGTTATCGGAGAGAGACGCGACAGGTGGAAGTGTCATCGTAACATACGGATGTCCTGGATCGGTTGCTATCTTTAGATCAGCTGAGCAAGTAATATTGGGGCTTTCAGAGTCTGCGCAAAAAAGAGATCAATGATATATGTGGAAATAATAATCGGTTCATGATGCATGTCGATGGAAAATGTTCAAATCAGTGTATTCAGGTCTATAATCATATCACAGTACCCAGGTTTGTTATCATTGGTCAAACTTTCAATTTTACTTTTGAAGTTTTAAATCAATTATATTATATACCTATAACGCTAACGGTAAATGAACAGGTAGCCTGATTCCCCGAGGTGTCTGTGGCGTCGTATTCGATCAGTGTGTCTCCCAATGGAAACGTCCCTACGCCTGCCTGGTCGCACTCTGGCCACTGCAATCCTGAACATGTGAAGTTGATGGAAGCGATTCCGGCATTGTCAGTGATTGTTGGTGGACGCCAGCTGAACGATCCTTGATTGGAAGATGGGATGTTTGATATGGTGACGTCATCGGGACAACCTCTGATATCAGGAAATTCCTCATCTACAAGGGTAAAAAGATTGATTAAAAGGGAATGATAGTATGATCACCTTTACATTATTAAAAGATCTTCATTTAAAACAACATCAACATTATTATTTTAAAACAGAATTTTTCGAGAATTATGTCACTGTATAACAAAAGACAGGAGCAATTATTGAAAACTTAGCAGATTTGATCAACTTTGTCTCCAAATTTGAAGGAAATGCTGTAATAGTGAGGACATTGACGGATGTCTTTAACCACTTCGCGCCGGGACCTCCGAATCCGGAGGTCAATTGGATTGCCTTTGCAACGGGGCCCTCCGAATCCGGGCACCACTATTGTCCACATTCTAAACAAAGACTCTTTTCAGCTAAGAACAAAGCAATATGAATCAGTACAAAGACCCTTTTTGACGCACGTTGCCACATGAATTGCAAGATTAGCAGCAGTAATTGTGCAATTGTGGGACTTTTACTGTGGAGGATCGAGGGATACCGCGCTGCAGCTGAAAGCACGCGGGGGACATTGTCTTTGCATGCCACACAGCCCAACGGTCGTCGGTCTGGCATTGGAATTCCCCCCACATTCTTTACCGTAATCTGTACGCTCGTTTGTGGCCGACCAACTCGAAGATTTGACTGCCTGGGGTGGAGGCTGGAGTCTGCGGTCAGGGATTGTCAGCAGCGTACACGCACCCACACACACACGTCCGTTACGGTCCATTGACGATGCACAAAGGGCCCTTTTTCGAACGGATAATCTCTTGACAAAGGCCACAACGACGTCCGAATTGTGCCAGGTTTTACTCTCTTGTACCCATAGTATACCCTTATTGATTTATTTCACAGAAATATATTGTTCCGATTGTTTTAGCAAGATTTTAAAATGATGCATTGTTCAAAAACCCCCGTATGGCGGTCATCGGCGCTGAAAAACCCCCCGGCGCGAAGTGGTTAAATCAATTTTGTTTTGTAAAGATGCTCTGTGATCAATAACACTCACCCACAACAATGATGATTACGTAACATCTGCCCGTATTACCAGAAGCATCTTGGGCTACATAACGCAAGGTATGTGGAGACTGGGCAAGTGTCAATGTGATGTTATCAGTAGGAACGTAGACGGTCCCGTTGAATTCCACATAGACGGATGTCACTCCCATGTTATCGGAGAGAGATGCGACAGGTGGAAGTGTCATCGTGACATACGGATGTCCTGGATCGGTTGCTATCTTTAGATCAGCTGAGCAAGTAATATTGGGGCTTTCAGAGTCTGCGCAAAAAATAGATAAATGATATATGTGGAAATGATAATCGGTTCATGATGGACGTCGATGGAAAGTGTTTAAATCAGTGTATTCAGGTCTATAATCATGTCATATTTCCCATGATTGTCACAATTGGTCAAACTTTCAATGTTACTAATGAGGCTTTTAATCCATTATATTATATACCTATGACGCTAACGGTAAATGAACAGGTAGCCTGATTCCCCGAGGTGTCTGTGGCGTCGTATACGATCAGTGTGTCTCCCAATGGAAACGTTCCTACGCCTGCCTGGTCGCACTCTGGCCACTGCAATCCTGAACATGTGAAGTTGATGGAAGCGATTCCGGCATTGTCAGTGATTGTTGGTGGACGCCAGCTGAACGATCCTTGATTGGAAGATGGGATGTTTGATATCGTGACGTCATCGGGACAACCGCTGATATCAGGAATTTCCGCATCTACAAAGATAGAAAGATAAATCGAAAGACAATGAGAACCCGATCCGGCTCAGTGGATTTGATACACCTTTTCACCAAAGCCCGAGGAAACATTCTGACAGCAAGAAAGGTGAGTTATATTTTTATTTCAATTTTGTTTTGTGAAAATGTAATGTGACCAATAACACTCACCCACAACCACAATGAGTAAGGAGCACCTGTCCGTATTACCAGAAGCATCTTGGGCTACGTAACGCAACGCATGTGTAGACTGGGCAAGAGTCAAGGTGATGTTATCGGTAGGAACGTAGACGGTCCCATTGAATTCAACGTAGACGGATGTCACTCCCGTGTTATCGGAGAGAGACGCGACAGGTGGAAGTGTCATCGTGACATACGGATGTCCTGGATCGGTTGCTATCTTTTGATCCGCTGAGCAGGTAATATTGGGGCTTTCAGAGTCTGCAGAAAATAGAGAAATAATATAATCATGTGCAGATGAAAATCCGTTTAAGGTTAAAATGCATCGAGTAAAAGTGTTCTGATCAGTGTATTCAGGTCTATGATTGTATCACAGTCTCCAGGTTTGTTATTATTTTGGTCTAAGTTTCAATCTCACTAATAAGCTATTAATACTTTTTATATCCATTCTGTTACATACCTATGACGGTAACAGTAAATGAACAGGTAGCCTGATTCCCCGAGGTGTCTGTGGCGTCGTATACGATCAATGTGTCTCCCAATGGAAACATGGCTACGTCTGCCTGGTCGTATTCTGGCCACTGGTATCCTAAACATGTGAAGTTGATGTAAACTTTTCCGGCATTGTCAGTGACTGTTGGTGGAGGACAGCCTGATGATCTTTGACCGTATGATGAGAAGCTTGAATAACCGCTGCCATCCTGAATTTCAGAATCTAAAATGAAAAAAAATAAAAATAATTCGATAGACATTGAGAACCTGATCCTGCTTTAAAGGCGATCACATTTTGAACCAGGATGTTCCAAGAAATAAGACACGGAATCAGCCTAATCATCGAATAGAATAAAAAAATAATGGAACCAGTATATAGTAGACAGAGACAGCATAATTAGTATGACAAAAATTGTATTCCATTCTTCAGAAAAGAGTGGTACACCAAGGAAAGGGCCGAATGTTTTATAGTTTCATGTTATGATATTATGTAAATTATCGAACGTAATCTAGGTACATTCAACCACAACTGTGACCATTACGGAACACATGGCTGTATTACCAGCAGTTTCTTTGGCTACGTAACGCAGCGTGTGTGGAGACTGGGCAATAGTCAAGGTGGTGTCATCGGTAGGAACGTAGACGGACCCATCGAATTCAACGCCAAAGGAGGCTACTTCAACGTTGTCCGTGAGAGATGCAACAGGTGGGAGTGTCATGGAAGCAACCGTCACACCTGGGTCAGTTTCTATCATTCTGGTTGCCGGGCAAGCTATTTTTGGGCGCTCGGAATCTGTTCCAGAAAATAAACAAATGTCATACTTTTAGTCTGTGATTATGTTCAATTTCAAATGCATCTCGGGTAGAACAAGAACAGGAATTGAAGCATGTCAATGCCTTATCGAGTCAATAAACGTTACTCTGACATTTGGTGCCAAATATGCCGCATACCTATAATGGTCACAGTAAATGAACAGGTAGCCCGATTCCCCGAGGTGTCTGTGGCGTCGTATGAAATCAGTGTGTCTCCCAATGGAAATGTTCCTACGCCTGCCTGGTCGCAATTTAGCCTACGGAATCTTGAACATGTGAAGTCGATAGAAGCGATTCCGGCATTGTCAGTGATTGTTGGTGGACGCCAGCTGAACGATCCTTGTTTGGAAGATGGTAGGGTCGATGTGGTGACGTCATCAGGGCAATCACTGATATCCGGAATTTCAGTATCTACAACGATAAAAAAATTATCTTAAGACAATCAGAACATATTCCCCTCATGATATTAAAAGATCGAGAATTAAAACAACGTTGACACATTTTTTGGGAAAGATATTCCAAACAATAAGACAGGGAATAGGTCTCATCTTGGAACAGAGTGAAAATTGAGAAGCAGGTTAATGTAGTCAGGGACATCACATTGTGATAAAACTTTTTTAGGAAAGAGTGCAATACCAAGGAAAGTAATGAATGTTTTTCATTTGATTTTGTATTGTAGAATAGTGAATGTGATTTAAGTACATTCACCCATAAATGTGAAAGGTGTGTTAAAATCTGAAAAGCTATTAACTAAAATGACAAGCAGGACCTTCAATGCTATTTTAAACTTAAATTCCAAGAAATATGACACTGATTACCTAAAAAACCGGCAAAAAAATGAAAATCAGATTAATTAAAATCGAGATTTGACAAAACAGTTCACCTTATTCTATGGAAATGTTTTGATAGCAAGGAAAGTGACGAATGTTTTTAATTCGATTTTGTAATGTAAAGATTCAATATGACCAATAACACTCACCCACAACCGTAATGATTACGGAACACCTGCCCGTATTACCAGAAGCATCTTGAGCTACGTAACGCAACGCATGTGGAGACTGGGCAAGAGTCAAGGTGATGTTATCGGTAGGAACATAGACGGACCAATTGGATTCAACGTAGACGGAGACTACTCCCACGTTGTCGGAGAGAGTCGCAGGAGATGGAAGTGTTATGGAAGCAACCGCAACACCTGGATCTGTTTCTATCACTTGGTCCGCCGAGCAAGTCATATTTGGGCGTTCCGAATCTGTACAAACAACAAACAAAATGTCGAGCTATTAGTCTGTGATTACGTTCAATTTCAAATAATGTCTATTGGACAAACATGAAATAAAGTAGTAAAGCAGTTCAATGCCTTATGGAGTCAATAAACGTTACTCAGATAACTTGGACCAATGCCGCATACCTATGACGCTAACGGTAAATGAACAGGTAGCCTGATTCCCCGAGGTGTCTGTGGCGTCGTATACGATCAGTGTGTCTCCCAATGGAAACGTTCCTACGCCTGCCTGGTCGCACTCTGGCCACTGCAATCCTGAACAGGTGAAGTTGATGAAAGCGATTCCGGCATTGTCAGTGATTGTTGGTGGACGCCAGCTGAGCTTTCCATCACTGGATGATGGCATATTCGATATGGTGACGTTATCGGGACATCCGCTGATTTTCGGAACTTCATTATCTGCAACGATAAAAGTTGTTCAATTAAAAAACACCTTTACACATTTTATTTGTAACAGCCTGTTCCAAACAATTAATTTTGACACGGAATGATGATTGAACAGAGAAATTAATGAAACCCTACCTATTGTACAGAAAGACACCTAGCAATTTTGACAAAACTTTTCACCAATTTCTGAGGAAATGGTTGAAAACGAGAATTATATCGACTGTTTTTCATTTGATGTTGTATTGTAAAATATCCAATGTGATCTACTAACACTCACCCACAACTGTGACCATTACGGAACACCTGGCCGTATTACCAGCAGTATCGTTGGCTACGTAACGCAGCGTGTATGGAGACTGGGCAAGAGTCAAGGTGATGTTATCAGTAGGAACGTGGACGGACCCACTGAATTCAATGTAGACGGATGATACTCCCACGTTGTCGGAGAGAGAAGCAAGATGTGGAAGAGTCATGGAAGCAACCGCAACACCTGGATCTGTTTCTATCACTTTTTCCACCGAGCAGGTCATATTTGGGCGTTCCGAATCTGTTTCAACAAAAAACAAAATGTCATGCCATTAGTCTGTGAGTAATTTCAATTTCAAATGCATATCTAGTCAGACAAGAACACGAATTGAAGTGCTGAAGCATTTCAATGAATTATTGTGTCAATAAACGTTACTCCGATAATAGGACCAATCATGCGGCATACCTATAACGGAAACAGTAAATGAACAGGTAGCCTGATTCTCCGAGGTGTCTTTGGCGTCGTATACGATCAGTGTGTCTCCCAATGGAAACGTTCCTACGCCTGCCTGGTCGCACTCTGGCCACTGCAATCCTGAACATGTGAAGTTGATGGAAGCGATTCCGGCATTGTCAGTGATTCTTGGTGGACGCCAGCTGAACGATCCTTGATTGGACGATGGGATGTTTGATATGGTGACGTCATCGGGACAACCGCTGATATCAGGAATGTCCGTGTCTAAAACGATAAAAAGATTTATTGAAAGGAAATGTTATTGAGATTATGATCCCATTTAACAAATGTTAAAAGCTCCTCAATAAAACACTACATCATTAGTTTGAAACAGACCCTTTAAAGACAAATCACACGGAATAGGCTTATTCACGACACGGAGAAAATATTGAAAACCACTTGATCGTTCAGAGACAGAAGATATGATCAAACTGTTGAGGATATAAAGTGCTACCAAGGAATGTGACAAATGTTACTAATTTGATGTTGTATTATGAAGAATCTAATGTGATCTATATGGAATCTCACCCACAACTGTGACGAACACGGAACATATATCCGTATTACCAGAAGCATCTTTGGCTACGTAACGCAATGTATGTGGAGACTGCGCAAGTGTCAAGGTGATGCTGTCAGTAAGAACGTAGACGGACCCATTGAATTCAACGCCGACAGAGGCTACTGCCACGTTGTCGGAGAGAGACGCAAGAGGTGGAAGTGTCATGGAAGCAACCGCAACACCTGGATCTGTTTCTATCACTTGGTCTGCCGAGCAAGTCATATTTGGGCGTTCCGAATCTGTACAAACAAAAAACAAAATGTCGAGCTATTAGTCTGTGATAACGTTCAATTTCAAATAATCTCTTTAGGACAAGAACATGAAATAAAGTAGTAGAGCAGTTCAATGTCTTATTCAGTCAATAAACGTTACTCTGATAACTTGGACCAATCATTGGGCATACCTATGACTGTGACAGTAAATGAACAGGTAGCCCGATTCCCCGAGGTGTCTGTGGCGTCGTATACGATCAGTGTGTCTCCCAATGGAAACGTTCCTACGCCTGCCTGGTCGCACTCTGGCCACTGCAATCCTGAACATGTGAAGTTGATGGAAGCGATTCCGGCATTGTCAGTGATTGTTGGTGGACGCCAGCTGAACGATCCTTGATTGGACGATGGGATGGTTGATATGGTGACGTCATCAGGACAACCGCTGATATCAGGAATTTCCGCATCTACAAAATAACACCATTAATCGAAGGACTATGAGAATACAATCCTGCTTGAAATCATTAAAAGCTCCTCATTTCAAACAGTATTCACACGTTTCATTTGAAATAGGTTGTTCCAAGAAATACGACACGGATTAGGCCTGATCACGGAACAGAATAACAAATAAGAACCGTATTATTGTAGACAAAGACAGCAGATACAGCTTGTCGTCTATTTCAGCTCAGAAAAGAGTGCAATAGCAAGGAAAGTGACTAATGTTTTTCATTTTATGTTTATATTTTAAAGTATCGTATGAGATCTCAGTAAACTCACCCAAAACTCTCACGATTACGGAACACCTTGCCGTATTACTAGCTCTATCTTTGGCAACGTAACGCAACGTGTGTGGGGAGTGCGCAAGTCCCAAGGTGATGTTATCGGTGGGAAAGTAGACGGACCCATTGAATTCAACGCCGAGGGAGGCTACTGCCACGTTGTCGGAGAGAGACGCAAGAGGTGGAAGTGTCATGGAAGCAACAGCAATACCTGGATCTGTTTCTATCACTTGGTCCGCCGAGCAAGTCATATTTGGGCGTTCCGAATCTGTTCCAGCAATAAACAAATACCATGCATTTAGTCTGTGAGTAATTGAAATTTTAAATGCATAACTGGTAAGACAAGAACACAAATCGAACTATTGAAGCATTTCAATCCCTTATTGAATCATAAACTCTACTCTGATACTAATGTACCATTAAGCGGCATACCTATGACTGTAACAGTAAATGAACAGGTAGCCTGATTCCCCGAGGTGTCTGTGGCGTCGTATACGATCAGTGTGTCTCCCAATGGAAACGTTCCTACGCCTGCCTGGTCGCACTCTGGCCACTGCAATCCTGAACATGTGAAGTTGACGGAAGCGATTCCGGCATTGTCAGTGATTGTTGGTGGACGCCAGCTGAACGATCCTTGATTGGAAGATGGGATGGTTGATATGGTGACGTCATCGGGACATCCACGTATAACGGGATCTTCCGTATCTGGTTTGGTGAAAGATATTCAGAGAGAAATTAATGAGGACATAACTTCTCAAAAAAAGTCTCGAAAGAATTGAGCAGGTCCATTAAAAGCATATCATTTGAAAGGTTATTGTAGGAGAAAACTTTGACCAACTATTAATAAAAAAACAGATAAATATGAAACAAGATTAATATTGCTTTGCACAGTTTGTAGGTTTGATAAAATTAAAGTTAATCAAACGAAGCAAAATCTGACTGGCAACTTTTGAAAAGATTGAAAAGTGGCAAAGAAAACTTTGACTGGACCGGGACAGACGTCTTGATTTACAGACCAGTGGTTTTCTATCTGAACTGTCAAGCACTTGGATGATGGCCTAGTCAACTAGTCTTTGCCGGGTTGTTTGCGCTAGTCGGAAGCAATTCAACAATTAACCGACGTATATCTCCATGATCACACCCCTGCTTTCATTCAGATACAAACAACCAAATGCTGTAAACCTGGCTACAGCAGCTCAGGGATCGCACACAATAGAAATGTAGCTCTTTCAATTCAAGTCAAACAAAGGAAAAACTGACTGGGAACGTTTGATAAATTAATTCAACTAGTCATCAACTTAGAGTAAGAGAGCAATGGAACGTGAAATATGATTTTCCAATGTTTCTGCCATGACATGTATTTTTAATCAATAGCACTCACCCTCAACTGTGACTATTATGGAACACATGACGGTATTACCGGCAGCATCTTTGGCTAAGTAAGGCAACGTGTGTGGAGACTGCGCGAAAGTCAAAGTGATGTTATCGGTAGGGACGTGGACGGACCCGTTGAATTCAACGCCGACAGATACTACTCCCACGTTGTCAGAGAGAGATGCGGCCGGTGGAAGTGTTATCGAAGCAAACGCACGTCCAGCATCTGTTTCTATCGCTTGATCAGCCGAGCAAGTCATATTTGGGCGTTCCGAATCTGTTCAATAATTTACACAAAATGCAAAGTTGTTTCAGTGATTTAGACCTACTTTTATTTTAAAACACTTATCTGGAAAGAAGCTAAACAATATTATACTATGGTAATTTTTCGCCAAAGGGGTGACATAGTTAAAAGATACTCTCATGTCAACATTGGTCCACTATGCCGCATACCTATGACGCTAACGGTAAATGAACAGGTAGCCTGATTCCCAGAGCTGTCTGTGGCGTCGTATACGATCAGTGTGTCTCCCAATGGAAACGTTCCTACGCCTGCCTGGTCGCACTCTGGCCACTGCAATCCTGAACATGTGAAGTTGATGGAAGCGATTCCGGCATTGTCAGTGATTGTTGGTGGACGCCAGCTGAACGATCCTTCGTTGCATGATGGGATGGTTGATATGGTGACGTCATCGGAACATCCGCTGATTTTCGGAACTTCATTATCTGCAACGATAAAAGTTGTTCTATCAAAAAACACCATTACACATTTTTTTTGTAGCAGCCTGTTCCAAACAATTAATTTTTACACGGAATGATGATTGAACAGAGAAAATAATGAAACACTGCCTAGTGTAGAGAAAGACACCTTGCAAACTTGGTAATACTTTTCACCAATTTCTGAGGAAATGGTTCAAAATGAGAATTATATCGACTGTTTTTCATTTGATGTTGTATTGTAAAATATCGAATGGGATCTACTAACACTCACCCACAACTGTGACCATTACGGAACACCTGGCCGTATTACCAGCAGTGTCTTTGGCAACGTAACGCAGCGTGTGTGGCGATTGGGTAAGAGTCAAGGTGATGTTATCAGTAGGAACGTAGACGGTCCCATTGAATTCAACGTGGACGGAGGCTACTCCCACGTTGTCGGAGAGAGACGCAAGAGGTGGAAGTGTCATGGAAGCAACCGCAACACCTGGATCGGTTTCTATCACTTGGTCCGCCGAGCAAGTCATATTTGGGCGTTCCGAATCTGTTCCAGCAATTAACAAAATGTTATGTCTTCAGTCTGAGATTACGTTCAATTCAAATGCATTAAGGGAAAAATATGAACAGAAGTATTGAAGTATTTCAATGCTGTATTGAGTTAATAAACGTTACTCTGATTTGTTTGCCCATCTTGCGGCATACCTATGACTGTAACAGTAAATGAACAGGTAGCCTGATTCCCCGAGGTGTCTGTGGCGTCGTATACGATCAGTGTGTCTCCCAATGGAAACGTTCCTACGCCTGCCTGGTCGCACTCTGGCCACTGCAATCCTGAACATGTGAAGTTGATGGAAGCGACTCCGGCATTGTCAGTGACCGTGGGTGGATGCCAGCTGAGTTTTCCATTACTGGATGATGGCATATTCGATATGGTGACGTCATCGGGACATCCACGTATAACTGGATCTTCAGCATCTGGTTTGATGAAAAAAGTCCATAGAGAAATAATGATAATGTTATGATCTCTGATACAAAATTCATACCTCTGGAATATTCATGAGATCAATTTCAAGGCCAATGCGTAAAATGATAGTCCAGTTACATTAACATCCAATATTATGAAATCATTGCAAAGATTAATCACAAGGTGTGTCACTTACAAGGCTAGCTCATTACTCGATAATTTCCTCGTTTATTTTCACACATTTTACAGCCACATGGACTTAATTGGAACATACGCAACATGTCATTGTTTACTGGTTTATCCTGTGCTTTTAACACTATTCAACCTTACCTGCTTGTGCAGAAAGTAATGCAAATAAACATTTCTCCCCAGATTGTGAGATGGAAGGATGTTTTCTTAAGATATGCTACGATGTGCGAAGGCAAAAAACACTTATTTTAATCATCCTGAGGGATATTTCATCTCTACTTTGTTATTTTTCTATATATTCCAGCGACTGTCTATGTTGCAGCTCTAACTGCAGTATCATAAAGTATGCCAATGACACAGTAATTACTGGGTACTTGACAGATTCCACTTTTGAATATGTAACAAAGTTGATTTTTTTTTTGTACTGTTGTAATCGCAAGTGTACATAAACAAAAGATATATATTTTTTATTATTTTCGAAGAAGTGCTAAGGCTCTTTGCCCACTTACTATTAGTACTTGTCATAGAGAGAGAGTCAATACATACAAGTATCTTGAAACTATATTGAATACGAGTTGTTTCAACTTTCAACTTTTAATGTACACCTTGTTTACTTTCACAGCAATGGAGGACTCATCCCGATCACTTTTTTGATTTTTTTGTTTTAATCTCTTATGTTCCCATTTCAATTAGTCTTTTTAATTCTTTACCTAACTTAAAATTTGAATAAAATTTCTATTTTAACGTGTGATTTGCCATAATTATGCATGTTTAGTAATTATGTTTCAATTATTTAATTTTGTTTTATATTGCATTGTATTTATAATTATTATCTCAATTATAATTCATTGCTGCTTTTTTTTAAATTCTTCTGTTGCGGATGAAAGACAATATCAAAATCGGTGTTTTCTGCAGAAAAAAATCGCTAATCTAATATAATGTAAATGTAAAGAAAGATTGTCAGACTCTTTTGGTAAGGTTTGTAAAACAATTCATCAACGAAGAGTGAGAAAACTATGGAAGGGGAACAACATTTTCAAATGAGTTTGTGATGTAATGAGATCAATAGCACTCACCCACAACTGTGATGTTTACAGAACACATGGCCGTATTACCAGCAGTATCTTTGGCTACGTAACGCAATGTGTGTGGCGATTGGGCAAGAGTGAAGGTGATGTTGTCAGTAGGAACGTAGACGGACCCCTTGAATTCAACGCCGACGGAGGCTACTCCCACGTTGTCGGTGAGAGACGCAGGAGGTGGAAGTGTTATGGAAGCAACCGCAACACCTGGATCTGTTTCTATCACTTGGTCCGCCGAGCAAGTCATATTTGGGCGTTCCGAATCTGTTCGAAAATGTACACGATATACAAGGTTGTTTCTGTTATTTAGGCCAACAAGTACTTTTCATGAAAAGTGTTAAACAATCGTACTACGGCAATATTTCACCGAAGGGATGAAATAGAACAAAGATACTCTGATGTTAACATTGGTTAATTATGCCGCATACCTATAACGGTTACAGTAAATGAACAGGTAGCCTGATTCCCCGAGGTGTCTGTGGCGTCGTATACGATCAGTGTGTCTCCCAATGGAAACGTTCCTACGCCTGCCTGGTCGCACTCTGGCCACTGCAATCCTGAACATGTGAAGTTGATGGAAGCGATTCCGGCATTGTCAGTGATTGTTGGTGGACGCCAGTTGAACGATCCTTGATTGGACGATGGGATGTTTGATATGGTACCGTCTCCTGGACAACCGCTGACATTCGGATTTTCAGTATCTGAAACAATAAAAACAATTATAGAAAGTCAATTAGAACATCATCCTGCTTAAAAAGATTAAAACTAGCATAACATTAACACTTTGTTTAAAGACTGGTCAAAGGAAAATTAAACAAAATGATAATGCAACATCAAAATCAATGTAAACCAGGTTACTGTAGAGAGATATATTTAACAGATCTGATAAAACTCTTCCTCAGATGAGGAAGAAAGAGTGTAAATAAAAGGAAAAAGATAGTGTTTTTCATCTGATGTTGTATTGTAGAATATTGAATGTGATCTAAGCACACTCACCCACAACTGTGACCATTACGGGACACATGGCCGTATTACCAGCAGTATCTTTGGCTACGTAACGCAGCGTGTGTGGAGACTGGGCAAGAGTCAAGGTGATGTTATCAGTAGGAACGTAGACGGTCCCATTGAATTCAACGCCGAGGGAGGCTACTGCCACGTTGTCGGAGAGAGACGCAAGATGTGGAAGTGTCATGGAAGCAACCGCAACACCTGGATCGGTTTCTATCACTAGGTCCGCCGAGCAAGTCATATCAGGGCGTTCCGAATCTGTTTCAACAAAAAAATACATAATGTTGTACGGCTGTGATTACGTTCAATTCAAAGTTCATCTGTGGTAGGAGAAGAACATGAATTTCTGTATTGAAGTATTTCACACCCTTACTGAACCCGTAGATGATGGGCTTACTCTGGTAACTTGGGGTTTTCAAGCTACATACCTTTCACGGTAACAGTAAATGAACAGGTAGCCTGATTCCCCGAGGTGTCTGTGGCGTCGTATACGATCAGTGTGTCTCCCAATGGAAACGTTCCTACGCCTGCCTGGTCGCACTCTGGCAACTGCAATCCTGAACATGTGAAGTTGATGGAAGCGATTCCGGCATTGTCAGTGATTGTTGGTGGACGCCAGCTGAACGACCCTTGATTGGACGATGGGATGGTTGATACGGTGACGTCATCCTGGCATTCACGTATGTTCGGAGCTTCATTATCTGAAACCGTAAAGGGAAATAATTACGAAACAATGAGTAAAACATTGAGAGTAAAAAGTTAAAACCTCTCAAATTGTATTGAACAATTACCATGCTACCATTTTGAATCGTGCTGTTAAGACGAATATTGCATGTATACAGTGTACCATTAAGCCCAATGAAACCAAGAAAAAGGTACTAGGTAATTTCCTCATCAGCAATTTTGACGTGAATGAAAAAAAACATGTACAGTATTTATGAAAAACAAGTTGAACAAATCAGGGAAGTGATTGATGATTTCGAAACGATTTTGTTTTGTAATGATTCGAAGGTGATTAATAGCACTCACCTTTAACTGTGACGATTACGGAACATCTAGCCGTATTACCAGCAGCATCTTGGGCTACGTAAGGCAAAGTATGTGGAGACTGCGCAAGTGTCAATGTGATGCTATCCCCAGGAATGTAGACGGACCCATTGAATTCAACGTGGACGAACGCTACCCCCACGTTGTCGGAGAGAGACTTAGCAGGTGAAAGGTTCATTGTAACATATGGATGTCCAATGTCAGTTCCTACCACTTGGTCCGCCGAGCAAGTTATGTTCGGACCTTCGGTATCTGTGGCAAGAATGACACAAAACTGTGAGGCATTGTTAAGTTAAATTATGGATTCGGCTTACCGTAAGAAGAGTAAACCTTGATATTTACTAAACTCTCTTATCATTGGTGTCAATTTGCACGATCTCGATTGCTGACAGCACCCCTATTGACTGTAGATTTGCAGAGCACCATTTTAAGATAGGCTTCCATGAAAACGTATCAAAATGATTGAATTCACCTCAACTACAAAAGCTATTATAGAGTGGGTAGTCACGACGTATGTAATGACCCAAGTATTTTTTACAGAAATATCCAAAGAAATAGAAAAAGGAAAGAATTATTAGGCCTGCATGGTGTCACCGCAAAACCTCAACTAGGTTATTGTCAATGAACTATGGGGAAAAAACGCATGTGTAAATAAAGAATACCAACTTTCTGTAATATATAGATGCTGCCACACTAAAACATAGGCACTTCTAATCTGCATACAACCAGGCCATTTTCCACTGTTCATTGAAAAAAACTGACAGAAAGAGAAACTAGAATCGTTGTCTACCTAAGACAGAAGAAACGGCTTTTCCTTTTTGCTGATGAGGGTTATGTGTGGATGTACGCGCATGCTAATATTAGTTTAACATGATGGGCCCTATAATATTGTGTGGACTCGAAAATAATGCATAAGCCTAACGGCACAAATATTATGCACAAGGTCTATGGGACAATATTAAAAAAATCGTAATAATTCGAAACAATAGTCGATCGGTTCCAATCATTAGATTTTGAGTGTGTGGCTAAATACTTACTGCACACCAAGCCTCAAAGTCATTGGCCAATGGGTATTATGTGTTTTAAAATCTCGCATCTTAATGACGTCATGATGGCGTTATGTCATTTTGGCCCCAGATGGTGTTTCTAAATCATATCCCCAACATATATTACATAATTTTTTTGTTAATCTCGATCCGTTAGCCGAATATCGTCAATCGAATGTGAACATCTGAAAAGTTCATAACCTCATTAATATTCACGAGATTGCCACGATCAAATGGTGGAAATTTTAGGATACACCTTTTCCAAACTTAGAAAGTGTCAAATTTAAACCAAACAAAATTGCACTTTTGCTTATAATGGAGTTTGAAAATGTTCCCTTTAAAGCGCTGTCATGTGACAATGTGCGCGGCACTATATATAATATACGTCAGGGACAATTTTTTGGCCAAGTTGGAACTGTCCTTCCATATTGCTACAAATTTTATTAGAATGCACCCGTGCTTTGTCTATGGGATTTTGGGCCGAAGAAGAAGGGGAAGTGGGAGAAAAAAAAATAAGAAGAACAAAAACTATGCCTTTTACGTTGAGACTGAAAAGCCAAACAATTACAGGTGAGACGTGCAATTAAAAGCACTCACCAACAACTGTGACGTTAAGGGTACAGCTGGCCGTATTACCAGAAGCATCTTTGGCTACGTAACGCAGCGTGTGTGGAGACTGGGCAATAGTCAAGGTGATGTTATCAGTAGGAACGTAGACGGACCCATTGAATTCAACGCCGACGGAGGCTACTCCCACGTTGTCGGTTATTGAGGCTAGTGGAGGGGTTATCGTAACGTGCGGTTCGCCATGGTCGGTTTCTACCTCTGGATTTGCTTGGCATAATATAGTTGGAGGCTCCCAATCTGTAGTAGGAAAATGACTGAAACATCAGATACTGAAGGTCTTGACTTTCTCACAGAGAATGCGAAAATCTACACTTCTGGGATAACATCGTGGATTTGTTATCGAAAAAACAATCGTATTCCGGTTTTTGTTTACGTGTTTATGTTATGAAGGTGTTATTCGGATACCTAAATACATTATGCAAACGCAAAGTCAATTTGTCGATAACCGTTTTAGTTGCCATTTAATACCTTCAACCAAATCGTTGCCAACATCTCTTCCCGTAAAATATATAATAAATGTCAATACTGGTTCGTTTTGCTTTTTTGAATACTTGTTGAACCTGTTTGTCCATGGGCATTTCAACACAAGCCCACAGCTTCTGAAAGTGTCCGTATATTGGTTGTCCTTTTCCTGCATGTTTTAGTTTCTACCATTCGCTTACTGATAATGTTTAAACATTTTGTTATTACAAGGAGCTATTGAATACCCTTGATATAATTATTTGTTCTTTAATCTGAATTGAATCGAAAGCGGTTCAATTTATCTGGGTTATAAATTAGTATGCTCCCTTTCTCGTTGATATTCTAAATGGCATCTTGTTTCGAAGTCCTAAATTCTCTCTCATCGCATTCTTACAGGAAAAGGTATAGAGGTTGTACCTTGAACAGTGATATATGTGTCACATGATGCTAATTCGGGTGCAGTGTCGGAAATGTATATTGCTGTATAACGTAGCAGGTACGGGGATCCAGCCAGACTCAAAGTGGTGAGTTCATATACTCCATAGACCACATTGTTCAAGTTAATGGTGACCAGGGCTTCCTTAGTCACAGACTCGGCACCAAAGAGTAGGATTGCAGCAGACGAGTTGCCCGGGTCTGTCTCGACCGTGCGATTGGATGGACACACGATGCTGAGAGGTATGTCGTCTGTTTCAGGACAAGAACAAGCATAAGGAAACGACGTCGGTCAAGAAGCAAACCAGACTCGGTACAACACAGCACGAAGGAGTTCTTGCATATCAAAGGTCTCAGTAAATTTATTTCATTTTAAAGAAATAAAGGCTGAACCGTTTGAAGACATTTTGATCAGCAGCAGTGGACATGCAGTGGACACACTATAGATTAAACTTTATTCGGATGTGATGTTCCTATAATTATAGCCCGCGCTATTCAAAGGCTTAATATATTCAATGAACTAGCATGCAAACTACAAGCAAATCTCATGGCTTAGTAGATAATATGTAGGCTCTAACAATATAGTGGTTGATGTTTTCTATTCTTTCGAATCGTCCTCGGTTGAACTTTGGTTCGCTACCGACATGTAGGTACAAGTTTTCATTTACTTACCGTCTACGGGAGGTTCACACTTCATGCCAACATCCAGCAAGTGACTGCAGCCCGACGTTTGTGACCAGCCGCCATGGCTGCAATCTTCAATTTTTGCCTCCGTGCCAGCGCAGTTCAGATTCTTGAGATGGATGGGCCCCAAGCCCCGCCTAAAATTGAATCGGGTCGCCGCAGCGACCGGACCGAAGCCCAGTTGACGACACACGACAGCAGCGTCATCAGAGCCCCATCCGAAGTAGCAGACTGTGCCCCATCGTCCGCTGTGGAAAACTTCGACACGACCTTCGAATTCTGTGCTTCCGCCACTAAGACGCACCGTCGCTGTTTCTGAAAGGAAAGCACACAAAGAGTTACTATGTCTGTTCCTATAATTATCTGCTCCAACAGAGGATAGGGCTTTTCCGCAAAGAAACATAATTCAATCGAGGCGTTACTTCCCATTCTGCATTTCTGCCACAACAGGCCTAACCGTTTGTCGAGGTATCGAAGAAGCAGCTGCATACAACCCACGACCGTCTCAGTGTACACTTAAGGCCCTGTACTACATTGCTAAAGCTCGAAATATTACCGCAGTTTGCATGTAAAATGTTTAAACATACACAACAACCCTAGTGAGTTTTTTTTTAGCTACAACGATCATCTGAGAATGGAGAAAAGGGAAAAACGCCGTATTTTTCGCACCGACCTAGGACGTGAGAAATGAATGGATTCAGTTGGATTTGTAAATAGCGCCCTCAACAGATTACAAAAAAAATACGACTGATTTGTGCACTGACAACCTTTGTGGCTTTAACATTGCAAAGCAGTTTTAGTGTAGGTGCTAGACAGTGCGGAAATTGGCCACTGCAGCTCAGTCTCGCTATAGACACTCTCTATGCCTACCCCAAAACGCACACGAGTTTTGTGTACAATGCCTGAGGGGCTTGAAAGTAATATTAAAACATCTCAAAATTAAAATACTAAAACATCATAATCGTCATAATGATAATGGAAAGGAGGGAGTGGGAAGGAGGGAGGGGGGAGGGAGGGGGAGGGAGGGAGGGAGGGAGGGAGGGAGGGAGGGAGAAAGGGATGAAGGGGAGGGATGAGTAAGGGAGGAGGGAGCTGAGGAAGGGGGATGGAGACAGAGAGGGAGGATGAAGGAAGGAGGAGGGAGGAGGGAAGAGAGGAAGGGGAGGGAGGAGGGAGGGAGGAGGGGGAGGGAGGGGAGGGAGGGAGGAGCGAGGAAGAGGACAGGGAGAGAGGAGAGAGGGAGGGGGAGGGAGGGAGGAAGGAAGGGAAGGGGAGAGAGGGGAGGGAGAAGGGAGGGAGGGGAGGAGGAGGGAGGGGCCGGAGGAGGGATGGAGGGGAGAGAGGAGGGAGGGAGGGAGGGTTGGAAGGAGAGATGGAGAGGGAGAGAGGGAGGGAGGAGGGAGGGAGGGGGAGGGAGGGCGGGATGGAGGGGGAAGGGGAGGGAGACAGGGAGGAATTGGAGGGATGGGGAGGAGGAAGGGAGGGAGGGAAGGAGAGAGGGAGAGAGACAGGGAGGGAGGAGGGAGGGAGGGATGGAGGGGGAAGGGGAGGGAGACAGAGAGGGAGGAAGGAGTGGGAGGTAGAGTGGGAGCCAGATGGGAGCAAGTGTGGTGCAAGAGGGGAGACATAGACGAGGCAGGGGAGGCAAAGGGAGGCAGAGTGGGAGGCAGATAGAGTGGAGCCAGAGGGGAGAAATAGGGGAGGAATGGGAGACAAAGGGGAGGCAGAGGGGAGGCAGACTTATGGAGGCAGAAGTGGAGGTAGAGGGGAGCCAGAGGGGACACATGGGGGAGGCAGGGGAGGCAAAGTCTATAGCCGCGTATTCGACCCAAAATCCCGGCCGCGTATTCAGCCGCAAATTCACACAAACCTAGAACGTATGCGGCAAAAGGAGGCCCTTTTTCCGACGTGCATCGGGTCCGTTTTTCAACGAAAAAATAATATTCCAGCACATAACATGAACTTTAACACATCAATCTTCAACAAGAGTATGTAATCTATTCAATATATCATTTACAGCCTCTTCGATTGAGTATTTCTAGTCAATTTTTGGGGGAAAATACGATTCTAAAAATGCCCATAAATTTGCCAAAAATTATACGTACAGGTACGTGACAACAAATGCTCAGTAAAAACAAAATGTACCCTACAGTTTTGAGAGAATGTGGAATTTTCTTCCACAATCCCACTCATCCAACCCATGGGCAGGCCCAATTTTGGAGAGGGCAAATTCTTTTCACTAATTAGTGTCAAATTAGGACTATAATGAAGGGCGCCATTTTCGACCCCAAATCGTCGAAAATGGGCAACTCGATGTTAGAGAGATTGTAAATCTAGGTCTTGTTTCCATCTCTAGGTAAAGCCATATAGCTACGTAAGGATCAAAGGGGCTAAAACCAGACTACGCGCAGCATTGTAACAATTATATAACACAGGGTGATATACAAAAATGTTGCAAACTGCTTACTGACTAAAATTACCAAAATGTAAATCTTAAAATTTAGTGGGCCTGACGTTTCGATCCTCTGCCTTTGAGAAAGGTCCTGCTAGGATCGAAACGTCAGGCACACTAAATTTTAAGAATTATATAACACGTACACTTATATACAGCGGACGCATGGCTGCATACACGTATAGGTATACGCTAAGCTTCTCAAGCCTCTCTGCATTATCAGTGCTCACTGCTACAAGTTATTTTACTACCGAAAAGAACAATTAATTGGGGTAATAATGGGGTTCTTTCGTTATCTTTGGAATTTCTTGGTTTTGTTTTTCTTTTGTTTTTCATTGAAAAAAAATCCCAGTGGTGGGGATAGTGGGGGCAACCATCTTTCGCGGGAGGCGCACGCCCCCACGCCCCTCCCCCACCCCGTAGTTACGCCGCTGAGGCAGAGGGGGAAGCAGAAAGGGAGGTAAGAGGGGTGGTAGAGGGGAGCCAGAGGGGAGCCAGAGGGGAGCCAGAGGGGAGCCGGAGGGGAGCCGGAGGGGAGCCGGAGGGGAGCCGGAGGGGAGCCGGAGGGGAGCCGGAGGGGAGCCAGAGGGGAGCCAGAGGGGAGCCAGAGGGGAGCCAGAGGGGAGCCAGAGGGGAGCCAGAGGGGAGCCAGAGGGGAGCCAGAGGGATGCCAGAGGGGAGCCAGAGGGGAGTCGGAGGGGAGCCGGAGGGGAGCCGGAGGGGAGCCGGAGGGGAGCCGGAGGGGAGCCAGAGGGGAGCCAGAGGGGAGCCAGAGGGGAGCCAGAGGGGAGCCAGAGGGGAGCCAGAGGGGAGCCAGAGGGGAGCCAGAGGGGAACCAGAGGGGAACCAGAGGGGAGCCAGAGGGGAGCCAGAGGGGAGCCAGAGGGGAGCCGGAGGGGAGCCGGAGGGGAGCCGGAGGGGAGCCGGAGGGGAGCCAGAGGGGAGCCAGAGGGGAGCCAGAGGGGAGCCAGAGGGGAGCCAGAGGGGAGCCAGAGGGGAGCCAGAGGGGAGCCGGAGGGGAGCCAGAGGGGGCCGGAGGGGAGCCGGAGGGGAGCCGGAGGGGAGCCGGAGGGGAGCCGGAGGGGAGCCGGAGGGGAGCCGGAGGGGAGCCGGAGGGGAGCCAGAGGGGAGCCAGAGGGGAGCCAGAGGGGAGCCAGAGGGGAGCCGGAGGGGAGCCGGAGGGGAGCCGGAGGGGAGCCGGAGGGGAGCCGGAGGGGAGCCAGAGGGGAGCCAGAGGGGAGCCGGAGGGGAACCGGAGGGGAGCCGGAGGGGAGCCGGAGGGGAGCCGGAGGGGAGCCGGAGGGGAGCCAGAGGGGAGCCAGAGGGGAGCCAGAGGGGAGCCAGAGGGGAGCCAGAGGGGAGCCAGAGGGGAGCCAGAGGGGAGCCAGAGGGGAGCCAGAGGGGAGCCAGAGGGGAGCCAGAGGGGAGCCAGAGGGGAGCCAGAGGGGAGCCAGAGGGGAGCCAGAGGGGAGCCAGAGGGGAGCCAGAGGGGAGCCAGAGGGTAGCCAGAGGGGAGCCAGAGGGGAGCCAGAGGGGAGCCAGAGGGGAGCCAGAGGGGAGCCAGAGGGGAGCCAGAGGCCGGGAGCCAGAGGGGAGCCAGAGGGGAGCCAGAGGCCGGGAGCCAGAGGCCGGGAGCCAGAGGCCGGGAGCCAGAGGGGAGCCAGAGGGGAGCCAGAGGGGAGCCAGAGGGGAGCCAGAGGGGAGCCAGAGGGGAGCCAGAGGGGAGCCAGAGGCCGGGAGCCAGAGGGGAGCCAGAGGGGAGCCAGAGGGGAGCCAGAGGGGAGCCAGAGGCCGGGAGCCAGAGGGGAGCCAGAGGGGAGCCAGAGGGGAGCCAGAGGCCGGGAGCCGGAGGGGAGCCAGAGGCCGGGAGCCAGAGGCCGGGAGCCAGAGGGGAGCCAGAGGGGAGCCAGAGGGGAGCCAGAGGGGAGCCAGAGGCCGGGAGCCAGAGGGGAGCCAGAGGGGAGCCAGAGAGGAGCCAGAGGGGAGCCAGAGGCCGGGAGCCGGAGGGGAGCCAGAGGCCGGGAGCCAGAGGCCGGGAGCCAGAGGGGAGCCAGAGGGGAGCCAGAGGGGAGCCAGAGGGGAGCCAGAGGCCGGGAGCCAGAGGGGAGCCAGAGGGGAGCCAGAGGGGAGCCAGAGGGGAGCCAGAGGGGAGCCAGAGGGGAGCCAGAGGCCGGGAGCCAGAGGGGAGCCAGAGGGGAGCCAGAGGGGAGCCAGAGGGGAGCCAGAGGGGAGCCAGAGGGGAGCCAGAGTGGAGCCAGAGGGGAGCCAGAGGGGAGCCAGAGGGGAGCCAGAGGGGAGCCAGAGGGGAGCCAGAGGGGATGCAGGGGGCAGAGGGCGAGGCAGATGGCGAGGCAAATGGGTGGCAGAGGGGAGGTGAGGGGGAGCCAGAGGGGAGGGTAGATGAGGAGTCAGAGGGGAGACAGAGGAGAGGCGGAAGGGGAGGCAGAGGGGGAGCCAGAGATGGAGGCAGAGTGAGGCAAGGGGGCAGACATGGCAGAGGGGAGGCAAAAGTGGAGGCAGAAGGGAGAAAGAGGGGAGACAACACTATGTACATCTAAATGGTGAAAATGGGGTGAAAATGTCATTTAGCCGTGAAAAGAAAACTCACCGTGTTTTCACCCCTATTTCATGGCACACAGTTAGCCAAGTAATTTTCACAGTGTTTTCACCAGTGGTCTTCAAGGCCACATTCCTGGTGGTAAATGGCTAGAGGCATTTTTAGAAGTATCTGGGAGTGACAGTTACAAGAACACAATACAGTACCTCTATATGGGGGCTGGTGGTCCCTACTGGTAATTGAATCCCTCAAGGCTGGACCTTGCCACCCTAGATATTCACGGCTTTTTCACGGTCTCTTTAGTGACCTGAAGATGTCCTTATCAGGTCAGAGAGGCGATTATTTTCATGGTGAATTCACTGTAAAATGCACAGTGAAATCAAAGCTGACTGTTTAGTTTCATGGCGAAATGACATTTTCATCCCTTTTTCACGGTTTAGATGTTCATAGTGCAAAGGGGAGGCAAAGGAGAGGCAGAGGGGAGGGTAGATGAGGAGTCAGAGGGGAGACAGAGGAGAGGCGGAAGGGGAGGCAGAAGGGGAGCCAGAGATGGAGGCAGAGTGAGGCAAGGGGGCAGACATGGCAGAGGGGAGGCAAAGTGGAGGCAGAAGGGAGAAAGAGGGGAGACAAAGGGGAGGCAAAGGAGAGGCAGAGGGGGGGGGCATAAGTGGAAACAGAGGGGAGGAAGAGGGGGGGGGGCAGAGGGGAGGCAGAGGGGAGGAAGAGGGGAGGAAGAGGGGAGGCAAAAGTGGAGGCAGAAGTGGATGCAGAAGAGGAGGCCAGAGAGGGGAGCCAGAGAGGTGACATAGGGGAGGCAGGGGAGGCAGGGGAGGCAAAGGGGGAGGCAGAGGGGGAGGCAGAAGTGGAGGTAGAGGGGAGGAAGATGGCAGACATAGTGCAGCCAAAGGGGAGACAAAGGGGATGCAGGGGCAGAGGGGGAGGCAAAAGTGGAGGCAAAGGGGAGGCAGAGGGGGGGGGGGCAGAAGTGGAGGCAGAGGGGAGCCAGAGGGGAGACATAGAGGAGGCAGGGGAGGCAAAGGGGAAGCTTGGCAGTGGGGAGGCAGAAGTGGAGGCAGAGGGGTGGAAGTGGGGAGACAGAGGGGCGCCAGATGGGGAGCCAGAGGGAAGCCAGAATAAATAACGTCCTTCAAAAGTTATTAACTTGCTAAGCTTTTAAGTTCCATTTGTCTTCCCGTATCTTGATTGATCCCTTAGGTGGCAAGTTGCATACCATAATAATGCAATATAGGGCTATAGGCACTGAAATCAACAGCTGGTAGCTTTTACAATACAGACTTGTACTGAGGTACTAGAGAATTAATAAAATGATTATCGCTCAATGGTTTACTTGTTTTCTTTTTACATTTGATGCACTGTGCGTATAATTACCAGCAAAATCAATGTGATATCGGTATAGCCTGTCAAATGGGTTTCTAATCAATTTAATTTCAAGATTGCTTGGACTCGGACTATTCAAAATATGGCGTGCACGGGTGTTATTTTGTTTTACAAACATGTCGTTATACAAGTCACGCATGCAGAGTCCGAGTCAGTGGGTCCGAGTCCGAGTCTGAGTGGCCACAGTCACGACTGAGTCATACAATGCGTGTAGAGTATATACTGATAGGTCTAATAATTATCTGAAGGTTATAGAGTACATACATGTATATGTGACCCGGCACAACGACATGAGGAATATCCCACCAAAACACTTTTTGAGTAAACAACGCCTTAATTTAAAGTATCTTCACAATTCGATTACAAATCAATTTTCTTTTTTTTGTTTTTTTTCCGGAAATTTTAAGTATTAAAAGATATTATATTTTGATATCATTTGAAAGCTAATGGTATACTCTTTCACATCATTAGAAAACCTCAAAATCTCAAAAGTGGGGTTATTTCTCATTATGCTGTGCCGGGTCACATATTTTATTTGTTTCGTCGAGTGTAAGAGAAAGTGCAAATGAATCAGGGACTTACCCGTACCAGAACCTGACGTGACCTGAAAGCAGCACACACTCAGGAATAAGCCGAGACAGATTGCAGTGAATGTCCACGAAGCTGAACTAACTGATCGTCCGTGCGAATCCATTTTAGAGAAACGTTGGGCCCGTTCAGCCCTCATGTTTTGCAGAGAGAACTTGCAACTTGAACTTGCAACGTGAACTTCCCTGCTGTAGTATAACTCTGCAAGATGACAAAAATGGCCTCCTCTCTGGGGCTGGCTGGAGGCATGCTTTCACAGACAGCAGTCCCCAGAAACTTTCGACGGCAGAAGGAATGTCATTTCAGTTCACAGATGATGCCGCTCTGGTGTCAAGTTGCGGTCAAAAAAATAATGGCGTGTGATCTGGCGAAGCGCCCGGTCTGCATATACGGCGCTTTTGAACGATCTGAAGCTGCCTTGGAGAGCCGTCGGTCCCTTTTATACACAAGATGGCATGGAAGTCATGCATTTGTCATCAATATCGAGTTTTTAAACATGGCAGGAATGTTTTATTCCCAGGGTTTGTAAAAGTAAAACAAACAAAAAAGACAGTCTGCGCCAACTGAAACAAATGGGACGTTGAAGGGAATGGGATCTTTATACGGCAGTTTACTCTTGTATCCGGGAAGCAAGCTGAAAAATCCGGTTTGGCACG
This sequence comes from Luidia sarsii, assembly GCA_949987565.1. NCBI lineage: Eukaryota > Metazoa > Echinodermata > Asteroidea > Paxillosida > Luidiidae > Luidia > Luidia sarsii. Next base: position 3,538,515 of record OX465121.1, read on the forward strand.
CTTGTGTACCAATACCATGCAGTGGAACGTGCCATGTTTTGGTAGGACTGGTGCATGCTCTCTTGGCTTGGGGTGTTCGTATGTCCTATTGCATGCCAACATGCACCAATATGTGAAACAAAAATTCCCAAACCTGCTTCGATTAACCTCGGGAACAGGCCCAAAATGATTTATGGTATAGGCCTACTGGCCCAGCCAACACATACATGGAGAAGTGGCGGTGGTCTACAGCCTTAGGGAAATGCGTAGGACAATCATGTTTTCGCAGTCATTTTTCTAATATAAAAAAGAGCTTATTTCGGACTACATCGATCCATGTTCAGTGTCAAGTTTGCCTATTTGAGGGAGGGAGGGAGAAAAAGAAAGATAGAGGGAGAGAGAATGAGAGGGAGAGAAAGAGGGGAGAGAGAAAGAAAGAGGGGAAAGGGAGGGGGAGAGAGAGGGGAGAGAGAGGGGGGAACTTCCTCGGGAAGAGGGAAAGAGAGGGGGAGAGAGAGGGAGAGAGGGAGAGAGGGTGAGAGAGAGAGAAAGAGAGGGAGAGAGGGGAGAGAGAGAGGGGAAGAGAGGGCAGAGAGAGAGGAGAGAGAGCGAGAGAGATGCATGGAAACAGAGAGAAATTTAAGAGTAGAGATCGAGATAGAGAGTGAGACAGACAGACAGCAGACAGAGAGGCAGACAGACAGACAGACAGATAGACAGAGGGAGAGAGGGGAGATCGAGTGAGAGTGGTAGAGAGACAGCAAGGACAGCGGGAGAGAGACAGGGAGAGAAATATGGTAGAGAGAGGGATGACGAGAGAGATGGAGAGATATGGGAGAGAGAGAGGGAGAGGAGGGAAGGAGGTGGGGTCGAAGATGGAGATGAACAGATCAGAGAGAGGGGATTAATTTGGCAGGGAGGGAAATTAAAGAGCAATTTTTTTGTACTTCAGTCCTTCAACGACATTCACTTTTCATATAAGTCATGCAGGACCGTAACGTCACGCCCTCGGAATGGGCCTAGGTCAAATTATTATCGGAACTTGCAGAATTTAACCACTTTCGACCATGATGAAGATTTGACTCTGTAAATCTGTACGTATACTGAACACATTCAAACAACACATGGGCCTTTAACCTTTCATCTCTCACTATATCCGGATTGCATACATTCTTCCTTGACTCCCGGCGTCGGCTTGGTCTGATGCCACGCGAACTTCATACTTCCTGTCCCCACGGACGAGAGAGTATAATGTTCTGTAATTGCTACTGTGCGCACAGTTACTTTCATTTCGTTCGACTTAATTATGCAGTGTGCTACCAATTTTAAACATGTAAACGTAAACATGTGGCTACCCAGCTGGTTCTTTCGTGTAGGCCTATTATATAGAGTTACTTTTAAGTGCTTAAAAGCCCTAAAATCTGCTTAAACAAAACCACAGTTACGTTAACAGTCTCGATGTTATATTCAACAATCCTCTAAGTGTGTTCTATGCTATTATTGCTATAGAATACAAAATTATGGCAAACAACAATCACATTGAAATGAGATCAAAACTAGCAAATAGGCTGTGGGTATATAGTTCCTCACCATTGCCAAAGTCATGTTGAGTACCAGAGTAGGTTTAAATCTATGAGAAACTGTGCGCCTGCATGGTCTACAAGTATGATAACAGCTGTATACTTGGTACTATTGCATTCATATGCCCTTCAAGGCCTCGGCCTTTTGTAGAACACGTACATGTACATTGTGTACATTGCTCCACCGCGCTGATAATAAAGTGTGGCTATTTGTGCGCTAATGTATTTTACAAAGGGTGGTGTTTATGTCAATCTATGTCAATGCTGATTTTGAGGGCACTTTAATGCGTTTCAATGTTCACCCCGAGAAAGTGACCTTATGTGACCCCAATTCCGGATAGATCTACACCGCATTGCAACGAAAGTCTGGATTTGTCTTTATTTGGGAAAGCACTCCCTGCCTAAAGAATATAGGACAGATGTCCAAACAAACTCACGTAATGTGTTATAGGGAATACCGGTACGTCGTATGTCATAACATTACTTCGACCCTTCTCGAGCTCTGGAAAAAAAGTTGGGCAATATCGATATCAATATCAATTGATAACTGTAGTATTTCGTGTGGAACACGGATTTAACCAGACGGATTAAACCAAGATTCAAGACCCAATTTAATGTTCGCTGACTGTCCAATGTTTTATTGTCCTCCCGTTTCCATAACCATGGTACAACTAACCTACATCACGTGTCTCGTAAGCGCCACGGCCTATACAACAGTACTGGTAACTTTCCATGCACATAATACATATAAGCCATACATCTGCATATTATATTATTATGATATTATATAACCTTTGGCGACGAGGATGGGATGGTGTGATCAAACACAAGAATAAGTTGTATATAGATAACAAAAGAGGGGCAGTAGACAGTCATCTAGAAAAGGGGGATGCAGTTTTGGTAAAGCAAGCTCGACACAACAAAATGAGCACTCCGTTTCATGCTACTCCGTTCACCCTGGTAGAGAAACATGGCAATAGTTGTACTGTTGAATCCCCAGAGGGAGCTAGTACGTTACAAAAGGAACAGTACTCACATAAAGAAATACCAGAAACCAAATCCTGAGATGACTCAAGAAGACACCAGAGATCCAGTATTGAGTGATTATGATATTAATGAAGAAGTTAAGTGTGGAAATCTAATTCCACAGGCTCCTGTGTCAGAATCAACACAAAACTCACCCAGACCAATCCGTATGTCTTCCAAAACGGTTTGATGATTTTGTAGTGGGTACATAGGGAATGTCTCTTGACAGTAACAGTTTCAGGCCAAAGGATAACCCAAATGTTTTTGCAGTTGTTATTAATTTTGCCACAATGTACAAATCCCTAATACATGCAGTGTTTATAGAAGTATGCATCTAAGTTTTGTAATAAGCTTCCAGGGTCACTATGTTAGATAAACGATTCTTTGCATCTTGTTAAAAGTTATTGTTAAAATGTGTTAAATGCTGAAGTTCAATTTTCATGTACAATACAGCATTGTTGTCCAAAGAAGGGGAGAGAATGTAGTGTTTACATCTGCACAATGATGTAATGCGACGCGCGTGAGGTTATATGCAAATGTATAAGTGCGCGTAAGGTTATATGCAAATGTATGGCTTATATGTATTATGTGTATGGAAAGTTACCAGTACTGTTGTATAGGCCGTGGCGCTTACGAGACACGTGATGTAGGTTAGTTGTACCATGGTTATGGAAACGGGAGGACAATAAAACATTGGACAGTCAGCGAACATTAAATTGGGTCTTGAATCTTGGTTTAACCTCACGCGCGTCGCATTACATCATTGTGCAGATGTAAACACTACAATAACATATCACAACTCAGTGGTAACATTCTGGATGCATCTGATATTTAAAGGGTGGGTTTTTCCATGTCAGGCTTGTTGGGCCTTTAAGGCCGCCGCACACGAGGACTAACTAAGGCCCATCGCTCCCAGTGGAGCATAGGCCATCGACTCGACGTTTCGAACAGTATACTCTGTTTGTCTTTATCAGAAGACTCACAAAAGAGAAAAATTTACACGGTGTCACCGCAAACCTATTACTCCTGCTATATTCTTACTATGAAAACCTTCAAATCTCATTTAACCGACAGGAAATTGGACTGGGCGTTTCCACTGGACTAAAAATGGGAAAAAGTAACCATTGTCTTGGTGGGTTTCACCAATTTAAATCGTGGAAACGCGGTTTTGGTCGGCGTTCGGAAAATGAGTCCAGAAAAAAAAGGCATTGTGCTGTATAATCACTGCATGTGCACAGTGCAATGGTTTATCTCACCAGGGACCAGGAAACTATGGCCGAATCGTCGCAGGCATGTTATTAGAGTTCTAGCCAAGTCGTCACGGGGCCAGTTCAGTTGGCAGAGAACGAAATGAAATGCTTACATGGCATCACGAGATTCAAGCGGGGAACTCGCATTTTTTTGGGGGAAGAAATTGTATCAGTGTACATGTACTACGAAATTATCAGTAGATATACATACATACACATTGCTTACATTGCTTAAGGTTTTACAGTTATCAAACCCACATGCTGGTATGATTGGAGTGTACATGTAGTACTATCTTCGACGAGTTTACTAAACGTGTTTCTAAATCCAGTAATTGTTGCAATGAAAGCTTATGCACTCTTTCCAACTAGTTGGCATCAGTAAGACGAACGTGGCCAGGTTTACACATGCAAAATACGATTTTAAATGACAGCCGTAACACCACAACTAAAATTGTAACATTGTTGGTGTCATGGCCATGAGTCGGATTTCACAGTCTGCACCCCCCCTCCCCCCCCCACACACACACTACACACTACACACAAACACACCTACACTGTTTCATTGTTGCTGTGAAGAGACCGTCGCCAGACTTCAGGCCAATTTCACAGATTAATGTTTACGGACTAAAATAGGCAAAAGTACGAAAAGAAAAGTGAAAATGAAAAATTATTGTTCACAGTATTCATGCTAAGCTCAGAATAGTAGAATAAAAGACAACAAAAGTTGACACCACATAATGATATGGTTCGAAACCCTATTTACAAGAGGGATGGTTTTCATGCCTAGCAGATCTTCACGCTTCAGATCTATGACCGCAGTATGAGGTGTGTTTGACCATGGAGAGGAAATCCTCCATGGTTTGACCATGGAGCTCTTTTTATAGCTCCATGGTTTGACGGTCGGAACATAATTGTTTATTCAACTGTCTGTTTGGCTATGTGCTGTGATAATGTGTGTACTTCATCTCCCAGCTGTCAGTCTAACATGACTAAAATTGCCAGTATTCATAAGAATGAGTCCAACCAATTTCTGTTGTGATAGCCAAAAGCACCCATTTCTAGGAAGGCCCCTACTTGGGGGGGGGGGGGGGGGGGGGTGGACACCAGACTTCCATATGCTGACTGATCCCCTGGTTTTCAGGATTTCCAAGAATGGGCCTCAGCGGGCTCAGCGTGCGTGTGGCTTCCTTCTCATAAAACCACCCCAAGAAGGAAATGGTTAAGCAAGACAAAATCAGCTCAAGATAACAAAATAAACGCATCTGTTCAATCAATCATTTGAAGTAACATATTTATTATAAAAAAAACACAGACAAACGACTGTTTAATTTGCCATTACATTAACCTTTGCTCATAAATTACCTAGTCGAAAATTAATCAGAATACCAATGATTCTCAGCACGCCTTTGAGTGAACGATTTTCCATCAGTTATTGAAAATAACTTTAATATGGTCAGTTCTTTCTTTCATTGGGAAACACTGAATTGGAAACAGAACAGTGTGCTGACTTGAAACCAAGTTCAATTTTTATTTGGAACTTTCCTTAGAACATCCCCTGGCTGATTTTGGCATTAAATTTCCGACAGAATTCAAATGGTGAAATGTTTTGCAAACTGAAAACGTCCAAGAACTCTGCCGTTGTTGCAAATGTACAGTGAATGCAATTCTCATGTGATCGATTAAAAATGAAATACCCAACTTACGACAGCATACATATTCACCTTAAAATGTTATGTAGGGCAACAGTTTACCAGACGCACAAGAACGTGACCTATCTGACTTTTAGAACAAAATGAGTCATTAGTTTATTTCAAGCACATGACATTCAGGGTCTTATTCCTCGCATGATCTTATAAGTATAAGAAAGCCTCAAATGAGTACATTTTGGAATATATCAAAATTTTGACAATTTAGAAAGATTACTTCATTGTGCGATGGACAAATTGTTGACCCTAACAGTACCCAAAACTTCAAAAAACCACAATTATGTTGGTTTCAAGGGCTAAGGTACAACAATTCCCTTGAGATATTTCAGGCAGTAAGGTTATGCAGGTCTGTTCTCAGAGTCTTGTGAATGTTTTGCTAAGCCTCTGTTGTGTTTTAAGCCAGGGTGGGGGGGGGGTGGCTTGGATGTTATTAGCCTGAGGGTAATTCCAGAGAGCTGCTGAAACAAAAAAACTCTGCTCAGTGGGAGTAATCTTTCTAGGTTAAACAGGATTGTCAAGCGTAACTACGCGATTGTGGTTGCCTTTGACTTGTACTGAACTGCTCTTCGATCGCCATAGAATACCATGGACCTATGACTGGCAATCCGTTTTGATTAAACAAGGAGTTTTTGTGCTTCGGCAAATTTGCATTCGTAAGCAGCTTTTTGAAATTGGGGCTCCTGTTCAGAGCAGACACAGCGTCTGATCTGGCCAGTAGAACAAAGGCACAAGAACTCTACTGAGCCAAGTTGCTTCTAGCTCATATTTACAGTCGCCATATTTACAGAGTCCCTTCATGGAATGAGTACGACAACCATCCACGTGTGGGAGATAATCATTTCATCTCCGGTGTGCTCAGCCCGTATTTGGCTTTCATCTTGTCCAGTTCCGCCTGCTTCTTGGCCTGGTCCACCTTCTTAAAGGCCTGCGATGAAAAACAGAAGAAAATACAGAAGCAATGTAAAATAAAAACCAATATTAATACAATGGTTGAGTAGCATGGTCTCCCTACAGGTGTACTAAAATGTGAGGTGGCCTGCCTCACTACTTTAAGGTGTTGTCTCTTCAAAAAGGTCACCTTGTGGGTCCAAAACATCCACAAAATTATGAATAACCACAGCACATAAGCAGCGGTAATGTGTAATGGGTAATGCACTAGGTCTAGCTGGGCAAGTCTAGCTCAAGGAAGAATAGGCAAAGGTCTCTTATATCCTAATTCAATTAGATCTGATGCTTTTAGTTGGTTTATTTCATTTAGAGTAAGGTGTCCTACATGCATGTGTTCATCATTATTCTTTGGGACGTTCTCTTCAGGGTGAATGGCATTATGCATCTGGCCGACATGCATATCATCAACCCATATGGCTCCAAGCACCCCAAGAGCTGACACCTCAGGTCCATGAATTCCGTGGGGAAATAAATGCTGACTGCTACACGTACACACAATGTATATGTGTGAGCTCTGGCACATGCGGCCAGAAGTCTCATGTTCAAATCTCAGACTCCCAGTCCGGGCAAACTTTAAAATTTGATTTGGATAAACTGTTTCCAATTTCCCAGGCAGTTACTTTCCTTCATTAGAAAAGACAGTCCACTTTGTGAGATCCCCTTACTGCTTTACTTAGTCAGATTGACAGCGTATCGCTGAATGAAGGGGGATGTGATCCCTGGATCTGTCTTTCAAAACATCTTCTTCAGCAAATGATTTTGAGTTACCATATAATTTATGGCAAAGACAATTTGACTGGTTCTGGCTCTCTCTAATAACCTGAGCTATCCAGCCCTTGGATGGCGGTCTTCCCAAAGAGTAAACTATCTTTGCTGGGAAGGGGCACCAGTCACACACATTAAACTATGAACGGTAGCAGACTGGCATAAAAATCAAGTTTGAGAAATTGAGAAAATTTATTGAGAAATCCAATTAAGAAGGAGATGACTTGAGATTGGCATACTGGACCGCGTCTACCTTCAAATCACAGGGGATTCTCTGTCTATTTTATTTATTTTCATGCAAACAACTGCTCACTGACTAAAATGACCAGCAATACATCAGTCTCAAAAGTTAGAGGGCCTGACGTTTCGATCCTAGCGTCAGGATCAATCGAAATGTCAGGCGAGTTAGTGGGCCTGACGTTTCTATCCTAGCGTCAGGATCGATCGAAACGTCAGGCCCTCCAACTTTTGAGATAAATCTTTTAGTACATGTAGGGAGAAAAGACAGTAAATAGAAAACTGTTTCAGCAAAGGAATCAGATCCAGACTTACTCTATTAGGCTGGTAGTACAAAACAACAAGGTATCTTCCACAGACATTGAACCCTGAGAGATGATCGCAAGCATTCTTGGCATCAAAGATGTCCTCGTAGACGACATAAGCAGTTCCTTTTGTGTCTGGATTGGTGCCACTAAAAGAAAGTGAGAGAGAAAAAACCACTATCAGCTTGGGACCTTGGCAAAAGCTGCATGAATTTCAACTCATTTAACTGGCTAGGTGTATAAGGTGGTGAAACAATAATTACAGTGTATGTAGTATAGCATTATTATTTTTGTTCTTTGTATACCACGGCATTAGAAAACACATTCTAAACTGGCCTTTGGTTAGGTACAGTAGGCCTACCCCCGGGAGTATGTCACCAGATCAGGAGTACATGTGTAAGTTCAGTCAGTAAGCAGGGTGGACCTTTCATATTTACAATGGTGGCAGGATTATGAAGATACATCAATTAAAATCATGATTCTGAATTTTAGAACAGCTACTGCTACAGCCACTGGGATATCATTCTACAATCCCCCAGATTTTTTCAAGCTCACTGCAATTGCAAATCGACCAGCTTGAGCAAGCTTGAAATTGTCTGCATGATACCAGAAGATTGTCAGAAGAATCCATCCAACAGACTTTAACTTTGTATGAAATTGAGCCAATTGATGGAGAAAATATCCAGTTAATCTTTAGAATGCACTTAAAATATGTAAATATGCATGTATATGTCAGGGTTCGACATTAGCGGTTGCCCGCTTGCCCGGGGCAAGTAAAATTTCACGTCGGGCAAGTAAAATGTTCAGATGTTAAAATTTACTTGCCCGATCGGGCAAGTAAAATGTTGATAGTTACATAATTGAAATAATCAAAGTCCTTGCCCAAAACGAGCCAATTATATGTAGATATTGTTCGCATTGTTACGATTATAATTCCGAAAAAGCAAAGCTTTTTGCGTCTGCTGACGATCGAGCGCACGCGATCGGCGATCACAGATTGTATCCCGCACCGCTACAGTGTATATGTACTGTATAGCGGCCGTGAGCACGATGTACATGTACTGTACATGTACTGCACACTGCTTTGGTCCAGTTTGCTGGTAAACATTCGCCCATCCGTTCATGCATATAGGAATAGGATCGCCGGGTACCATTGAGGATAGAGAAAGCATGCCGCACGTGCATTGTAAACAGCGACTTTCCAGTCTTCGCACCACGATCCTGTTCCCGATTTTGTATTCCGAGACTTGAACAAAGATTTGCATTGAATCTTGGGTTTTTTTTCACGGACAGGGAAATAGATTAACGATTGAATATGGTAGGGTACATTATTTTTTGGGTAATGCCCAAACACGCAGGGTGGACCAGTACAAGTTGTTGAGTACTTTTTTTTTCGTGTCCGATCTTCCTTCCTCAACGGTCTGTTTTGGTTGTAAGTAACGGGATACATGTAGGCTTTCCGCGCGGACCGAGTTGACATGAAACCCCCAGCCTTTACGGTCGTACTGTGAAATCCATATAAATTTGAAAATTACTTAGACGAAATAATTATGGAAAATGTGCTACGGAAGTAACTTATCCTCCTCGCAAAAATTGTACAGGGTGGTCACTGGTGTACATGTACATGTACAGTACATGAGAATATTTTTCAGTGTCGGCCTAAAGTTTATACGATGCTCCGCGGTTTGACCGTGTTGTTGTCAGTGACGTCAGCCGTGGCGCACAGCCAGAAAACTGCTGCTGCACGCCGAATCATGTCGGTTATTTTCCCTCCGTACTCCATACTTCTACGAAGTAATTTCTTTATCTTACACAATTTTTCAAACAAAAAATAGCCTTATTTCTTCTAATCAAATAACATACGGATCTTCACACCCCCCAAATTTTATTTCCTTTTGTATTAATTAATTTAATGGCCTTAATCACCAATATCGTGGGAACCGACAATCAACGTTATATTTTTTGGGAATGCTGTTCCTCATTTTCATTTTCGGTACGAAGAGGAATATCTTCACAAGAAAACCGTGAATGAATGGTTACAACTTAAACTTATTATTACAGTTATTTTGAATTTCCTGATTGATCACTTATGCACAGCAACTGTGGCTGTGCAATTCTATATTACTTTTAGTTTTACTTTTAGTAGGCCTACTTCATTTTTGGTTTTAGAATTACTTCACCGTAGGGTTGCCGTTTGTCACTTCCCCTTGCACAGTAGAATCACTTTGCTTGATCAAGGGCCTTAATCACCAATGCCGTGGAACCGACATTAGAATTTGTTTGGTGCTGTTCCACATTTTCATTTTCGGTACGATCTCCACAAGAACACCGTGAATGAATGGTTACACTTATCAACAGATACTGTATTTTCAATTTGCCACACGTTGTTTACTGCCTAGCGCAGTGGACTTCGAGCCAAAAGCCCCATACTTTTTCCAAGATCCTGGGGACAACTCTGATAATGATTATGGGTTTTGAAAATTTAGAATTATAATAAATCACAGCTTTTAGCAAACTCATAATGTTATTGAAAGGCTTAAGTGATTTAAGATTAAATTGATAACTTCAATTTTTTAATGTTTTCTTGTATTTTCATTTTCGGGCAAGTAGATTTTCCATTCGGGCAAGTAAAAATATGTTGAACCCTGTATATGTGGATAACTTATGTACAGTTGACTACAGTACATATTGCACATTGCACTGTTGTACGCATTGCAACAAAGCACACTGTACACATGCATTGCACCATGTGCATGAGTTTGTACACAAAGGAACGGGGAACTGCTGAGTCACCCTCATTAACATATATTTCCCAGCATGCATTGCACTCTTGTTTTCCTGTTTTTTGCCAAGCCAAATGGTCTTTTCTGACCCAAAACATTGACAACTGTTTTATAAAAATTTCCCCTTCATGATTCAACCCAATTTCCAAAATATAAATCGATATTTAGGAAAACAATAAATCTGTATTAGTAACTATGGTTAGTTTGTATGCATGCAGTATCGGTATATATAGTACTTGGCATCCCTATGATAGGCGTGTTGTATGAAAGGAGAGAAGGTTAGCACTCCCCTTGACAAGGACGGAAGACGCCGTAAGGCGTTTATAACACACAAATGGTTAAGGCATTGCCACTTACTTTGTGGCATCTGACCATGTTTTTTTTTCCCCCTCAACATTCACCACAGAGTACATGTATATAACATGCTATCATTTTGAACACAGTATACAGATTACAAATCATGTATTATTCAACTGATACTTGACATAAATTCCCCTCAATTTCCAGTTCTTACTTTATTCCCTCTACACCTGTACACTCCACATTGACCTACGGTACTGTACAGGTCCAAACAGTGAGTGAAAACTAATACATGTAATAACACATTTCTGATAAACTTTTGTATATCTATGACTATGAGTCAACCTTACGTAAACCTTTTACTTGGCTCTCTCAATTTCCCCATTCCTTACTATTCTCTTTCCAGTAATTGTCCACTACTTTTCCAACCCTCATTTCGAATGAGTCTTCAGATGTCCCTTCATTGTTAGACTGTACCTTTCCTAAATGTTTTCTTTCTCATTTTCTCTTACTCTACCTATTAAAGTTACCCACTATTCTAACCTCTAGCCCTTCCAGCCTTTCCGTACCCTCACTAATTCTAAAGCCATTGTCCTTTTCCCACCTCCCACTACAGAGTCTGTCTCTTTCTTATACCCTACACGCATTCTCTTGACAATGTTCTTAGCAGTGCCTTCCTTACTTTTTCTTATTCCAAAAATAAGGAGAGCCTGAACGCCCTGAAATGCAGAAAGGTCAGGCTAGGATCGAAACGTCATCCCCTCCTAATTTGTTATACTCGCTTTTAGGTGATTTTAATCAGTACTTAACATTTCTGCATATTACTGTAATCTTCCTTATTGCCTGGAATAGTTCCTAGGGCTCCCACTATCTCAAATTCTTTCCTTTCTTGCATTCTTGCACTTTGAATATTACCGTACGTTAATAGTGATCCACCCTCAGACAATAATCATGACTCAGTAGTATAATATTGTTGTAAAACTACTGACTAGAAATTAGAATGTCCTGAAATGGTTACACTCTAGTGAGTTAATTACAGGGCCTGATATCTCTAATCAAGTAGGACCTCTCTCAATGGCAGAATTAAGAAAGGTCATGGGGTGGATTCCACGAAGCCTTACGATGCATCGGAACACAATTTACAACTGATAACCCATCGTAAGTTGAAATCGGCAATATGGTTTATGTGCAGCACTTATCGTGTGCCAATTGATCGGCATACTTTACAATGGGTTTGATGAAATCAACCACTGCTAAGATAGAAACTTCAGGAGCTGTAACTTCCATATAAACTACATTAATCCAGATGTTATACTTACACTCTGATCTGCCTGATTGCTCCATATTTGCCAAATATATCGTACATCTCCTCTGCTGTGATCTTGTAGGGAAGATTACGGACGTATAGGATTCTATTGACCTCTGGTGGTAGTCTCACCTACACGTGGCAAACATGGCAAAGGAGAAACATAGTCAAGATGCTAAAAGTGCTGAAAGGTACACAGTTTCCAGAGTATTTCCTTGGGATTCATTGCATCTGGTGGTTTTTAGTACTTATTTACTGCAAAAAGAAACTGGAAATCATCAGTCACTACAGAAGTCGAGAGTACCTTTACTGTAAAGTGTAACTTACTATCTAGCTACATGTACTGCTTGTTTCATCAGGCTGCCCTTAGTGCAAGGTGTATACCTGTGTGCAGTGTACACAGAATTGTTCAAGTGGCCATGTGGGATATCACGTCACTCTTGTCTGGCTGCTCTGGCAGGTATTAATGTCCTATTAAATGACTCCATGATACAAACAGTACAAGTGTACATGTGTAACATACATGTACTGGCTATGTCAGCTATGGGTCAAAGTCGAACTAATCTTGGAGTGAAAGGATTGTACTGATAGTCTTTGTCTCTGATCAACTATTCAAGCAATTTGCCATTCCTATGCTGCCTTGTTTGTGTCGGTGGTGGAATGGAGGATTGTTAGTTTTTAAGTCTGCAAAAATTCATGTTCTTTTATTTGATAAAGTACTTTCAATGTCAGTCCCTATTTATATGTTTTCTGACCTTTGCGGTTTGCCAGCTTTGGCTTTATTTTTTCGCATTTGATTCTTTATTTTTAAATTTACGCAAATAACGCAGTGGCTATTGTTAAGGCAGCCGTAACGCAACTTCCATTTTCTATAGTTACGGCACTGCAACTGCGCAAGCGCGAGGACACATGCCAGATCGAACGTACGTGTACACTGACTGTACTTTGGAAGCGCGATGTTAGCTGGCGACGCTGCCGTCCGGCCGCGTGCTTGATCTTGATTTGTTGCATTTGCATGATACATTCATCATTATTTGTTGCCACTGTTTGATTAAAGAAAATTACAACGTTGATTTATAGGTATAATATTATTATTAATAGTTTTATAATTTGTATAGTGGCCTTTTAAACCTCCCTAAAATCGAATGACTTAGAACTTGTATTTTCTGCTCCCACATGAACGCACGCGAAGTCGACATCGTAGTACCATGTACAGTGCATCGCTGACGACTTTGTTAGGGACCCGTTTTTTGCCGATCTCACCGTGCGAGAGCTTCTTAATCATATACATGATTGACTAAAAGACACCTTTTTCCATTCCGATAATGACAGGGATATTGCTTCAAGGTAAGCAAAATATGTGCCTACAGCCAGAGAATTTGCCATGTTTCTTGTGCCTGTACTGAGCTTGAGGCGGCGCTACCTATGCATGTGGGGTTAACAAATCTGAGATGACCTCGCGCTTGCGCAGTTGCAGTGCCGTAACTATAGAAAATGGAAGTTGCGTTACGGCTGCCGTAACAATACAATAGCCACAGCGTTAAATTTATTTAAAATTCTCGACAAGATCAGATGGAACTGTCACAAGAGAGGCCGCAGGGATGTAAAACTGAGCAACTCCACAAGGCATACGTATATGTGAACGTACACGTGTAAACATATCTCAATGGAAATAAAGGCCATGTCAGTTTTTAGGCCTACAACCAGACAACACGATCCTAATGAGTCTGAGTAATGTATTGTACACACAAAGCATGGCATGCCAACGCTTCGTTAATGCCAACGCATTACGAATACGATAAACACGGTCGAACGTCCATAAAATTAAAACCGAAAAAGGGGTGGTGTAATAATGCTGAAAAGAAGACAAATTCCATTGTGTTACAAAAGCTCAACGGAGGAATTATATTTCAGCAATGTTACCACACGCAGATATCCAAGATGTGGAATTTAAGGTCCAAATTGAACTCACATTTTGTCTTCTTGCTGCTTGCATCGCCATCTTGAAATGTCGTCAGGAAAACGTTATTTTTCGAAACCGAATTCTATATCTTTTCCAAAAGTTGCCTCGAAACTTTCATATAAAAATTACAAAGATGAATATATAGAAATTCATTTAGTTTTAAGCTTATTTTGATTTAAACAAGAACTAAATATGTGTTTCTTTTAAAACATATTATTGAACGAGGTGCAAGTTATTATGTTCTACACGTACAAAATTTATAAATTTCCCGTAAGTTTTTCGTAGACACCATCTATACGTTCGATAATATTTCGATTATAAGACGTGGATCGTGGGAAAACAGGACCAAATTTGGAATAAGTCTGTCATTTTACGAATAAATTCTTCTGAGAACAGTGGCAGGTAAATCCCACCGAAAAGATGGATAACAACGGAATGCCCCTCTCCGCCGATAATATCTACTCCGACATTGTCACAACAGGTTGGTTTGGCCGTGGTGCTTAGCTCCATGACCATGGTTAACTAGTTTTTATTGAATGAAATAAATCTAATCTAATTTAATGTAATAATATTAATGTTGCCGAAATATTATTACTTAATTACATGATTACAAAATAAACCATAACCTAATGACCGTATTGTAGTAGCTAGTACTACTGAGTACTGTTGTGTTGTGTAGAAATAATATTTTAATATTTAATGACAGTCTGACAGTGACACTGTGAAAGTCTTGTAAGTTGTTGTACTTGTAGTTCTAGTTGTAACTGACATTGTAATACAGTATTCAGTAATACAGTAATCAGTACTAGTACTGTAGTAGTATAGATAGTTGAAAATCACCATGTATGGCATGATGAACACTACTCTGTAGACTAGTGATGCGTAGTTGGAACTGTACTCCTACTACTACTGTACTACTACTACTACTGTTCTGGTACTACAACTTAGTACAAGCCTGTACTGTACTACTACTAGTTGCGGTAACCGAAACCCTCATCCTCCCAAAGGTCGGAGACCTGAGACCTGAGGTCTCCGACCTTCGGGAGGATGAGGGCTACGGTTACTGCAACTAGTACTTTAGTAGAATTCGAGTCAACTCGTACCCATGCAAACTCGTGCCCAACCAACTCGTGCCCGCGCCAACTCGTGCCCGCGCCAACTCGTGCCCGCGCCAACTCGTGCCCGCGCCAACTCGTGCCCGCGCCAACTCGTGCCCGCGCCAACTCGTGCCCGCACCAACTCGTGCTCGTGATTAAGTTTGCTAAAATTGATAAATTATTTTTAAGTCAAACAATTAAAACTGACTGGGAACGCTTTTAACATTTTTTTTAAAATGGCAAAGAAAACTTTGACTGAACCGGGACTCGACCCCGAGACCTCTTGATTACCGTACCAGCGCTCTACCATCTGAGCTATCCAGCCCTTTAGATGGTGGCGGTCCCAAAATAGTCAACTATTCTTTGCCGTGGTTGGGGCGCCAGTCAGAAGTATTTAACCTAGATCTGCCGTATATCTCCAGGGATCTTGCCCCCGCTTTCATTCGATACGCACATCAATTGTTGCAAACCTGGCTACAGCAGTCGGGCAATTGATTTGACCACACACATGTACGGACGCACTTATAAGCGGCAACATTAAAGTATTGATATTCTGTTGTTGCTGATGGAGTTGCATTCACGCACTGAACAAAGCCCACGGTGTGCTGTGTTAGCGGTGACATGAAACACCTTTTTTCAATTGACTACAAAACCAACAACACTGGCATTTCAATGATTGACGTTTAGTCCGAAGTGTCGATCAAAATATAACGCTGGCGTTCATTCTTGCAAAATGGTAGAGGCACGTACATTTTGTTTAATTGTTTCGCTAAAATTACCACAAAGAATTTTTTTTTTCACATTCACATGCAGAATTTAACATTATTCACGAAGCAGAAATCCACCCATTCACAAACCAACAACACAGCGATACAAATTACCAACATTGGATCCCCTATAATAATAACTGGACACTTCACAAAGGTTTGTTAGAATTCAAGTCAACTCGTTCTCCGTGCATTATTTTATGCGAGCATGAGTTGGCGCGGGTACGAGTTGGCGCGGGTACGAGTTGGTGCGGGCATGGGTACGAGTTGGCACGGGTACGAGTTGGCACGGGTACGAGTTGGCACGGGTACGAGTTGACCAAAATGGGCACGAGTCGGTCAGAGTACGAGTCGGTTTGGGTACGAGTTGACCTGTTTCCCTTTAGTAGTAGTACTGTACTAGTCTGTAATATATTAAGTGTAGGCCTACTCATCTACCGATGTAGTCCGAGTAACTTGGACCCGACAAGTCACCCTTTTTTTATCGAATTTTGAAATTTTGAGGTTCGGGTGACTATAGTCTACAGTAGTAGGTTGGGACTCGGTACGACTTGTACCCTACAGTCACCCGAACCTCAAAATTTCAAAATTCGATAAAAAAAGGGTGACTTGTCTGGTCCAAGTTACTCGGACGAATACTGATGTTACAAGGTACACGTACATGTACTGTACTGTAGGCTTACATTATCGGCAGCCATAATGCAATTTCATTTTCTATAGTTACAGCACTGCAACTGCGCAAGCGCGAGGACATTGTTGCATGGGGTATTAAACCCCACATGCACAGGCAGCATCGCCTCAAGCTCATGGCAAATTCTCTGGCTATAGCCTTTTATAGGCACATAATTTGATTGTCTTGCAAAGCAATATCCTTGTCATTATCGGAATGGGAAAAGGCGTCTTTTACAATCATATCCTTATAAGAAGCTTTCGCACGGTGAGATCGGCAAAACAAAAAACAGGTCCCTAAGTCGACTTCGCGTGCGTGCATGTGGCGGCAGAAGCCCCCCCCCCTCTTGAAACAAAATAAAACAAAATTCACGGCCAGCGGGGCCAGAAGCACTAGCTTCATGGTTTGATCTGGCATATCCCGGCCTCACGCTTGCACAGTTGCGGTGCCGTAACTGTACAAAATGGAAACTGCGTTACGGCTGCCGTAACAATAGCCATTGCATACATTATTACAGATACATATCAGTGTGTAGGCTTAGTTGCCTCTTGGAGTCTTGGTTTAGACCTTAGCTTCTAGGAAACTAGAACTATAAACAGCGTTAGTTAACTGAGTAGTTAGTACCACTACCAGGAAACCAAACGGTTGTCAGTCAACTCGGTCTGTACCCAACTGGGTCCCAGTCAACTCGGACCAAGTTAGTCACGGACTGAGTTGGTTGTGGACCGAGTTGACTGGGACCGAGTTGACGGGAACGTGCGTGTACATCATGTACCAGCAATGCAGCATGTACAATGTTGTAACTTGCATGACCCCACTCTCCAGCTTTCAAAACATATAAAGTTCTGATTTGTGTGAAACAAACAAAGGAAAATAAATTGATTTGACATTTTTACTTATCCATCTGCCTTGACATAGAATGCACTCTTGGCAGACATCATTGCATGATGGCATGCAGTATACGTACATTGTATGTATACACGACTGTCGTGTAGCCAAAACTCAAAACAATAGGCCCTACTATACTACGAGTTACGTAGATGATAATACTCAGTAAACAGTAATTCAGTCACATGATGAAAGGTCTGTCACATACATGTACATGTAGCACCATCTATCTACCATCATATTTTATTCTGTATCGCATGGTAATAGTCCACTGTAGTGTGAACTGCTGTCCTGTAGAGTTTTGGCTACATGGCAGTTGTGTATTTAATCACTTCCTTGCATGATACAGCAATGGGCAGAATTTCACAGAGACACCTTAGGATCAAATTCTACTTCTTAGTGCCCAATATTTTAATCACAAACGCAAGCACAGCACAAAATATGGTTGGCAATCTCGTTTTAGCAGTGGAAGCACTTTCATGCTTACAGTTTACATACACACACGTACATGTACATGTACATGTACAGTACATGTAGTTTTCATGTTTTAGGATCATATTAAAAATATATTAGGCCTACTGAATAATTGATGTAGACCTAAAATTAAATTTTCATGTTTACGTTAATATTTAGATAATTGTTAACAATACATGTACATTTACAGATGTTTTTCTGTATGTGTTGTTCTGATTGTGGCAACGATTGCTTTATACCTTAAATACTGTGGGCATGGTACATGTAGATTCATTCATCATACTGACTTTGTTGACTAGGTCTGCACAAATTGTACTTTAATCATGTTTATAATCGATCAATGTGTAATTCATGGTACATGAACATTAACTGTGGGTACGTTTTTTAGCACATAAATGTAGAACAGGGAGGTTCAGAACTTTTTACTTTTAAAAACGACCAAGTTGCAAGTCTCAGCAGCTGGGCCCAACATTTTGTTCCCAGCAGAATCAAATGGAAAAGCATCAGGCTTTCAAAGAAAAGTCTGTCTACAAATTGTAGGTTCAAATTGTCAGGCGCTAATTTTTTGACAATGCCTTAAAAAGCCCTTAATATTGTCTATTAACTAAACTTGCTCATTTTTGACTGCTTCATGTAACTGTGCAGCTCTTGACAGTGTTCAGTGCAATAGATTGATTGCGCAACCACAATTTACATGCCTTTTTTAATCTCATTTGGCACAGAGCAGCGATTGAAATGTATGAAGAAGAATGTAGACAGTATGATAGTCTTCTTTGATCAGTTGATCATTTCTACTTCTGTTCTGCACCAAAAGAGATGCAAAAATTACTATAGTTTCAAACTGCAAAATCATTTTTCACCCACAGTGTGGATATGTTAGGCCTATTATTGAATCTGAAAAGTTTTTATCTTGAGTGAAAACAATATAAATTTTATTACAGTGAATCTGTAAACACTTTTTCAAATATTTCTCACCAAATATTCACTGTACAGTGTAAAGTTGTTTTTTTTACACAGTGGGAAAATTGTTCACACTTTTCATTTGACTGAACTTTCTAGTGTGAAATTGGTTTGCCTGGTAACTTGCTTCAGTGAATTGAATGTTGGTGTGAACTCAATGGGGTTTGGGGAAAACAGTCAGGAACAATGACTTTTTTTTGTAAACGGGCAACAGCCAGCCATTGTTTCTTGCTCAATGCTCATAGCAGCCTAGCATCAGTTGACAATTGCGATGGTGCTGATGCACTCTGTACTGCACTCTGCATGCACGAACCTGTTTCTACGTACATGTACATACATGTACATGTAGGCCTAGTACTCTACATACATGTATACCATGCGTGTTATAAATTTACATGTACATTGGTTGTTTTTGTTGATGTTGTTGCTGTCTTGTTCATTATATTTTTTGGTGTGAATTTTATCATTTTTGTCTTTTTTGAGAACAGAGACCTGTCTTTGGTTCAATTTCCCAGTCCAGTCAAAGTTTTCTTTGCCATTTTTCAAAATTGGTTAATTTAAGGTTCCCTGTCAGCTTTTCCTTATTTGTTTGACATACCGGGTAAGTGTAAATTTATAAGATTGCATCCACTTCTCCATCCATCTTATTTCAACAGATTAAACTTTAAAGCCGCCTTTCCACTTACATACTTAATTTAACCGCAGACTATGTTACCAAATGCAAGTTGAAATTGCCTTGGACCTGTTGAGGCATCCCAATCTGGCCTGGTTGACCAGTTTTGAAGAAAAATCTACAACCACAAAATCCCTGCTACTGAAATGCAAACCATTTACACATGTACCTGTACAGTGAGAGCTCAGAGCAGTATGCATACTACCTGATGCAGTCACTCCCACTCAACAACACTTCAACAGTTCCTGTGGAAGTTGTGTACATGTATTGTACAGTGTATGGGTGTACATGTACATGTACAGTACATGTGTACACTAGTAGCCTTACACTGTACTGTACATGCACATGTACATACCCATGTTACGTATTGTATCAGTTGGTATATAATGTACAGACCTGTACATTCATGTACATGTGTACAATTACATGTATGTGTACATGTAGTGTACATGTGTATAATATATGTACCCTGTATGTGTACATGTAGTGTACATGTTCATGTCATGAATGGACAATGTCACGTGTGTGTGTACATGTACATGCACAGTACCGTACACTTTCACTATGCTGTTTGGTACAGTACACACGTACGTACTGTACAGTGTACATGTACGCTGCGTACCGCGCCGGTACATGTACATTACATACATGTACAAGTGCACTGTACATGTACAATGTACACATGTACATGTACAATGTACACATGTACATGTACAATGTACACATGTACATGTACAATGTACACATGTACATGTACAATGTACACATGTACATGTACAATGTACACATGTACATGTACAATGTACACATGTACATGTACAATGTACACATACTGTACAGTATGTATACATACGTACGATGATGTATACATGTACATTTGTTTGTACACTCGTACAGTATATAATATGTTCATGTACATGTACATGTACGTACATGTATGCCTCTGAGTACTGTGTACCGGTAGTTGTTTACTATTCATTGCCTTTGTATGTGCGATATGTATACATGTACATGTGCATGTACATGTACAGTACATGTGTACATGTATATACATGTATGTGCATGTACATGTACATGTACGTATACATCATTACATATGTGCATGTTGGGACTACTGTCATTAATGCATGTGTACAGTATGTACACACGTGTACATTGATACATGTGTATATTATTATTTTAATGTTGCACAATTGCAATTGCATTCTAGTACACATATATGCAGTATAATGTACAGTGTGTGTAGGCCTACAATGTAAACACTGTACTTATAGTATATATCGTGTACATGTATACATGTACAATGTACAGTTCACAACAATGATGAAAATTGATCCAAAAATGATCCATACCAGAGTAACTAGATAAACTGATAATTATGCAGAGACAGAGTTGATACAGACAGTTGTATTGCAGGAAATGCCTCTTCCTTTACTGCTATTGTTTGAGCTGTCCAGCAAGGAAGCCTTGGACTCATGTTAGTTGTCAGATAAAAATGCGAGCTCAGTGATTCTGGATACATGATGTGTACAGTGTACAGCGCATATGTACACGTGTACACATGTGCTGTGTAAAGCACTATATTGAGGATGCCCTCATTGTATTTGTACAATGTACATGTACTGTACAGTACATGTGCCTGTACATGTGTGTGTGGGAGGCATCCGGGAGGATGCATTTAAACACTCTCGTATGAGAGAAGATAGCAAGGCCTGCCCGCACTGTCATCTGATCAGTATCCGTTGTGCAAGAGGTTTTGGAGACCGTACACGTACAGTGGTACATTGTACAGTGCTTGCACGACATCTCCTTACTGCTGCAGCGTGCTGTTGCCCTTCAAGTGCCGTGCCCCAGACACGTCTCAAGTGCTGCAGGTCCATCTTGCGCACAGGCTTCTGCTAGCAATTAAAGGTCGTGGATTTGAATGGCAATGAAGTAATCTTGCATGTGCGTACACTGTACATTGTACATTATCCAAATGCACCTTAGCAGACGTGCCTGTATTCTGGTCATGACCGTGTGTGGTAAGCACTGACGTGAGTCGCGGTGCCACTTGTTCTGACAATTGATGGTCACGTCTTCACTGGGACAAATGGCATTAGTACTGCTGGATTCTAACCAGGTACAAGAGGACGACCCCTTGTATTATATTATAAATGGTAAGTACATTGTACATGTACCACTGTACCTCAACATGTTTTTTGTATAATGCACAATGCACACAATGCACACAATGCACATCGTAGTACCATACTATGTACCTATTGTACATGTACCGGTACATGTACATGTCATGTTAAATGTGTGAGAACATGCACATGTACAAGTACCGGTACAATGTATTTCAGACATACATGTACATGTACATTTAGGTGTACATGTACATGTACAGTACAAGTACTGTACGAGTACCTGGTATTGTGAGAATTAGAATGGTAATTGTATTGTTACTGTTAGAGAGGGAGTACATGTACATAATTGTATTGTTAGAGAGGGAGTACATGTACATGTACATCTGGCAATTGCACATTTTTTGTGTACAGTAAGGTACATGTACACTGTACATGAACATGTAAGTACGTACATGTACTACATACTGCAATTATACATCATGTACAGGCTGTGTGCATGTACTGCAGTATACACCGTACAGTACATGTACATGTAGTCACATCATGTTATGTACACGAATGTACTGTGCCGTGTACTGCGGTATACACCGTACATTTACATGTACATGTGTACATGTACATGTACGGTAGTCACATCATGTACATGTGTACGTGTGTACATTGTACTTTGTGTATACATGTACAGCATTGTATGGTACATGTACATGTATGTACAATGTAATGTACATGTACCTATTGTATACATAGTTTGTACATGCAAATGTGTACTATAGTCATATATTTTGTTTCTTCTTTCCTGATCTGCTTCTTTGATGACATTCCTGCTACATGTACCTGTAGGCTGTACATTTCGGTTCAAATACATGTAGGTGTGAGTGTCATTTTCCACTACATCATACACTGTACATGTGTATGTATTTTGAACATTTTGAACATGTACAGTACTGTATGTACATGTGTAGTACATGTACACGTGTACATGTTCTACATGAGCAGTGGGTCTGTGTCTCATACATGTATGTGTCTAATCATGTAGAGCTAGTTCTTATAGCTCCAGTCCATGGTCTAATGTACTGTACATGTACATTGTAGACATTTTTTTTACACATACAGTACATGTATAATAAGTGTGACATATATTTGCACATCAGAAGTATGGGCCAAAATGTGTACGTAAACATTATACAGTACTGTACATAATAATAATAATAATAATAATAATAATAATAATACATTTTTGTAATAATACATTTTTGTAAAATTTACAGACTTGTAGTTGTAATGTGCACTATGAGCAACCCTGCTGGGTGTACGTGTACATGTACTACATGCAATGCGTTATGTGGCAAAGTGGGAGAAATTGGGAGCCAGTGAGTGACGTTGTTTCAGTATAGGCCAGTACCAGAAATTGAACAGGACTGTCTGGAATCTGGATATGTTGTTATAAATTATAGTGATAGGGAGCTGAAGTGTTTTGTAGGCTTCGAGTCAGGAAATTTGATTTTGTGGAAGACCAAAGAGGGCATTGCTCTTGAGAAGTAATATTTAAAGGCATGGATGACCCTTTTTTCGGTAGCACTTTTAAAACCTTGCGTATTTGTAATTGTATGTACACAGTATACAGTTACAGTACATGACAGGAGAAAAAAAAAACCCAAAGTGCCCACTGCATGGAGAATGATTGATACATGTAGGTCCTTTGTTAAAAGTATCACATTTGTATCACATGACACGTTTGCCCACACAATATCTCAGCGATCTAGGGAAGTTGGGGCCTGGATTTCTGGTTAGAAAAAAAGGGAGTGTGAGCCAATGAACTTTGCAGATTCCTGGTCAATGAATACTCATTGGTTCCCAACGTTAAGCCGCAAGCCACACCTCCCCCCCCAAAAAAAAAACAAAAACAAACCTCCACACCAGTTTGGGACGAACACAAAGCCAAGCCGCCTGTCTGGGTAAGAGTTAACTTTGATTGGCTGACTGGTGAACGGCCCCATTTAACTGTCAACTTGTTTATTTAGCCAATCATGGGTCTTGAATGTTCTTTCTGGGTGGACCTATGTCTTTGACACTTGCTCTGATTGGACTATTAGTCCATAGCTGCAATTTATTATCAAAGATCAGCAGCTACAGCGGCTGGCGGCTTGGGCCTCAGAGATCTACATAAATGTTGTGTGTCGGCCAAACACTCGCAAACCAAGGCACTGCGACACTGGCAGCACACATTATGTGTACGCAGCGCCACTGCCATCCGACCCCACACAGTTAGCGTTCGTACAGTGCATGCATGTACAGGCTGTGTTCCTACTCCCGGCTCTGACTGAGTTGAAACGTCTTGCACACAATATGCACGCATGCAACCTACGGGCGGTAGGATGAGCGGATAATGCGGCTGCATTTCGAATATCGATAGCAACGGTATTGCCCAAAGTACATTCTATGTACCTTACGCTGTACACAACAATATTTTTATTTTTAAAGACCGGATTAGATTTCCATATCGTCGGCCAATGACTTCATCAAGGCTGGTGTAGGCGTTGCTTTGAATAGGCAGTATTTCGTGTTTTAATCCTCAAACTGGAGCAAGGTTATTTTGACCATTTCACTGGGGAGGGGGGATTCCGCCCCTCCCCCTCAGATCTCGGTCGTTCAACTTCAATGATGGATTCAAATGATATTTGGCAGGGTAATGGAAAATTATATAATGATGAACGTTGATCTGAAATTTCAGTGGAAAAAAGTAACGTTTTGTCTCATTATAGCTCATTGATTATTTGTGATTCCATTTTTATTTTTATTTTTTTCATGTTTTCAGTGTTTTTATTGAATGTCCAAGCATGTTTTTATTGAATTTCACCAATTTTCATGAATTTTACAATGATAATGAAACACGAAGAACCAGCAATTTTATGCAGCAATAATAATGAGCTGAGTATGCCAATGAACAAAAAATGGACTTTGGATGCTGTGACTTTATGTACCACATTATGTAGTGTTAGTTAATGGAACAAAAATCACTGTCAAACTACAACACCAATGTACATTACGGCCCTGAATTTTTTTTTTCATTGTCAGAGAACAGCACCTCAAATTTTGTGTCAAAATGAAGTTGACAGAATGTTCCAGCTCGCAGAAAAAAATAACAGATGCTATACAAAAAAATACAGGGGGGAATCCCCCTCTGCTACTTGAGGGTAAACCATTTGCGATTTGTTTTTCTTTACCACGCTATGGGCCCCTATGTTTGTGCACAAACAGTTTACTGGGTGGCGGAGGGGAGGAGAGGGGGCTATACCAGTGGAAGTTAAAGCTAGGGATAGGCTTTCTGCACAGCCAATAAAGGCAGTCCAATACAAGGCACGTGAACTAGACTCAATTCTTCATACTTTGTTTTTATGCACAAACATTATGGGCCCATAGGGTTTATGTGGTAAGGAAAAAATATCGCTAACCTCTTACCCTTTTTTTACAGTAAGTGGTTGTGCCAGACCAAGGATATTGTCTACATTACAATTGGTGGTGTAATTTTGGTTTAGGATTTTTTAAACCCTTTAAAAGTGAAGACCTGTATTAAACTACTGTAACATCTTTCTGCCCAAATAATTCCTTCCACTGTCCCATTCCCTAGTACTGCAACTTGTACTGTAATGTGTGCTGTACTGTACATGTATACGTACATGTACCTGTTCTGTTTCTACTGTACATTGTACCCTTCCTCCGTGATTGTACACTCATCACCACCTGGCCTATCTGCCTATTGTGTGTGGGTTTAGTTTATAATGAAATGAAAAAATCCAGCAAAGGTCTGGCTAAATAGCTGATTAATATTTATTGATTTGAATCACACATTGAGGCCAGGTGAAAGGGGAAAAATGGGTCCCTGTTCAGTGTTCACTAGAATTATGTCGGCCTACATGTACGTGTACATGTACGTGTACATGTACGTGTATGTGTGGATTTGGTGGTCGTCAGATTTAAGTCATTTCCTTCTAAAGTACAGTAGTTTATAAAAAAAAAATCCTTTCCTGTTTCTCGTCATCCATGTATTCCACTTGTAATGACTGTACACTCTGTACTTGTATGGTACATGTACATGTACAGTATGTATATATTTCTTATTTTATGAACAAGACCTTGTTAAGGCAGACTGAGACTGTACATGTGTACATGTACAGTATGTAGTTGGCTTTTACCATGTTACTTAGTTTACAATGTACAAGTAATTTTTGGTAAACAAGTTTTATTTTTGTGAAGGCTGTTCGGTACTCTCGCCTACAATATGAATGCTCATGTGCATGTGTGTACACAATGTAGATATGATGATGTGGCATACAAGTAATACAAAAGCCATTGATAGTACTGTACGAAATTGATCAATATGGATTGTGTTCATACATGTACATGTGCACAAAGTAAACTTCTAAAATTGCAGCACGGAGTGGGACCTACAGTGTGTGTACAATAGCCTGCATACTGGTACATGTACATGTGTACACAAACTGTACATGTGTACGTTGTATGGTTGTACCATGGTGTGTACCGTAAAGCAAACTGGCCACTCGACTCGTACGTATGTATTTCAAACTTTGCATTGATCTGATCATATCACTACATGGACCCTGATGAGTGCCTCACCTCATTGCGAAATCGTGGATCAAAGTTCAAAGTGGATTATACTGAATGTATGCAGTGATTTGTGGGAGTCTCTGAACTGTTTTACACCCCTCTTAATCACGCATGGATTACTTGCCTGCTGCTTGCATATCCAGCAAAGTCATTGAATTGCTTTGCAAGGCACACAAGTCAACAGTGATTGATTTGCTTAAAAGCACTTTGTGCCATTCAGCACAAGGCACGTTTCATAACAGTGTGACATTTCACAGACAGATCATCCCAGGGCTGTTTGAACTTGTTGTGGAAACCCATTCATGCAGTCGAGCTGTTCAGCTCTGCTGATCTCCAAAAGGCATCTGATCTCCGTTCTCCATTACATGGTGTGCTGACTAGTTGTGGGTCAGATCCTTTTGAATTTATTTCATAGGACTCCTACACAATTTTTGGAAGTTTATTTTGACTCGGGAGAGGATACAATACATTGGAGTTTAAATCTGACTGGTCCAGAGGCAGGAAATGATGTGATGAAGAGTTTGTTCTGCACAGTACAGCTAAACGTGTATGGTTGTATGCAGTGTTGGTGACTTTGTCTTCTGCCCACAGCTTGCTGGCGTAACTAACTCATCTGCATAGTGGACCTTGGTGCATCCTAGTCAGTGGTAGAAACTCGATCTACTGTTAACCAGGGAAACTTTTAATTGGATCGGGCCAGCAAATGGAGGAATTTCTTTGTGAATCCAGATTCCCAAAGTGCAACTTTACAACATATCTAATCCGTGCATGAAGACACAACGTCTTGGATCGAAGCTCGTACTCATCTACCAGAGAAAGATTTTCAAACATTTGTTTGAGTGAATCCGAACACAGTGGGGTAACTGGACCGGTTCTGCTTTAAGTGGCATCTCGATTGGCATTGACAACTTTGAAATACACATGTTGAGCCACTAAGCTAAATACTCATCCGCCAAACCAAAGAGGAAGAGTTTTGGAGTCATTTCTTTGTGGTGCCCAACACGACTGCACTTCAGTATCAGTTCTGATGCGAGGACGATTTCATCAGCTTTGGATACTTGGAAATAGATGCAGGAAGACCATACTCATCATATAATTATTCCTTGTTCACATGTGTGTACAGTACATCATACATGTATCTGGACCTACATATGTACGTATAATGTGCTAACTTAAGTGTGTACTAGAATTAAGGACATCTGTACACACTTACATTATACTGCCATTTTCATTTTGATTTCAAAACAACAATATTATAGGGAAGGGAATCTGACTGGGAAATCTTAAACAATTGACTTTTAGTAAAGACACTTTCACTTGATTGGGAGTAGATCCCATGACCTCTGACTTACTGGACCCAATTGTTGTCGTCTGAAATTAGAAACTACTGTGGAAGTTCTTAACTGGATTCAAACCTGCGACCGCTTGCTTACTGCTCCGGTTTGCTCACGATCGCATCGGAAATTGGAGACTACCGTGGAAGTACTGAGCTGGAGTTGCATCCGAGACCCATTGGCCTCCTGCTCCAGATAAGTTCAGGCTAAAGAAGGTCAGAGACAAGAGTGACAGTTTAGTGCAGTGTTTTCATCATGAAACGTCTTAGTAGGAAGATGGCTGCGTCCAGCAAGACACAGCCTGCCCCAGAGAGCGACCCAATGGCCATGACGAGCCGCAAGACAAAGCCGCTGTACATTGACGAGTCGCTGCAGTCCTTTGTGGCCACAGAGGAAGGCTACGGCTCAGAGGATGAGAGGGAACTGGCTGATGATTACAAGTCACCGCTGACCGGTGCACCAAGCTACCACTCGTATCTCAGCATCGTTCCCGACTATGATGAGGATGAAGAGGAGGAGGTGGACACAGTGGTCTCCCAGCATCCCAGGCCAGGTGGAAGACTTAAAAACTTATTTCCTTGTCTCCTTACTGTCCTAGGGAAGAATGGGACCATCAGCATCTTTCTTCCTCCACACTCATCTATCTTCTGCTGCTACCTCGAGTTCCGTAGCATAGTTTGGTTTCTTTCATTTTCAACAAAAGTTTCTCCCAACTTTTGGCCTTGATTGGCCTTGGTTTCTTTCTTTTTCAACAATTCTCCCAACCTTTGGCCTACTGGTTGACCTCGGTTTCTTTCTTTTTCAACAATTCTCCCAACTTTTGGCCTTGGTTGGCCTTGGTTTCTTTCTTTTTCAACAATTCTCCCAACTTTTCGCCTTCATTCTGGTGCTCATTGGGATGCTATGCTATTCCTTTCCAATTTCAATACATATCTAATTCATTTCCATTTTCTACTCCTCACTACTGTATCTCAGCTCTTCGGTGAGTCTTCACTGATTTCTTCATATTGTAATTCTCGCTGGCCAGTGTATTTCTTCCGGATGGAAGAATTGCTTTGACTTGAGTTAACTTTAAAGAGCCAATTGATGAGCTAATATTAGGGCTACCATATTGCTGTAAACTTTTATTAAAGTTCAGTTTGGAAAAGCAAAGGCCTATTTTACAGTATTTTAAGTTGAAAATCTAAAAAATACAGTGTATGTTCTGCTAGGTACTGTATGTTCAGTGCTTTGCCTGATTGCCTGCTGGAAAAGAAAAATCACCCAGATTTGTACATGTATTTATGTTGTACAGTGTACACTGTATGTATACATGTACATGTAGTGTAAAAATGTAGTTGTAAGACCTGATGATTTGAACCTACAGGCTACATGTACACAATGTACATAGCAGGACCTTTCTTAAAGCCAGAATCCTGCCTTTGAGAAAGGTCCTGCTACATGTAGGATGGGAATGTCAGAACGTAGAGTGTACATTGTACATGTGTACATGTACATGTACATGTACTGTTTAACTTTTGAACTTGGGTCATTTACTGTAAAGCTGCGTCCGCACTGGACTTAAAATGGGTAAACTAACCGAGCAAATGGGTAAATTGACCATTTTAAGTCCAGTGTGGACAGCCCAGGACGTTTTCCTCCCAGGTAACTTACCCGACTCCAGTGGGTAGTTTAACCGACCAACTTCTGCCCGGTTAAATTGACCAGGTCAGTTTAACCGAGTTGATAAGTCCAATCCGGACGCAACGTCTCGGTAAACGACTCGGTAAAAAACCACATCCGGCGCCCCGCACGTTATGTTACTGTATGCAAGACTCGTGCGGGCGCAGGGTAACAACGTGTTTGTGTACCTAGAGTACATGCACATGTACATGAGTCGGTTAGTTTTACCGATCGTCTTGGTTAGTTTACCCGAGTCGAAAAGTCCAAGTGTGGACGCTGGGAAGATTTACCCATTGGAATGTTACCCACGGGCTCGGTAAAAAATAAGTCCAGTGCGGGCACGGCTTAAGTCAGTAAGCAGTTTCCATTTTATTTGGTTTATTATATCTGTCAAATTTGTTAAGGGGTGCCTCCTATGCTCATGAAAACATACACCCTGTTTACAAATGTAATGTACACCATGTACACAGTACATACATGTATACTTTCCACATTGGTGTGAACCACATGTACTATAGTACATTGTACAGTATGCAGTTTCTGTGAGCTTGGGCTGGATTCGAACATGTGACTCCTCCGAAGCACTGAGTATGCAAGTACCGGTATGTAACGTACCTGTACATGTACAGTGTACATATGTACATGTACGTGTACATGTACAAGGTACATGTACCAGTATGCATGTAGTCATGTAGTGCTAACTACCGGAACATTTACATTACTACAGGCCTACCGTACATGTAAATTGTACATGCTTAGTAGGGCAATATACGTGTACATACATGTATGTCAATGTACTGTAAAATTGTACAATCATGTTTATTGACATGTATGGGTATGGTGTCTTCCTTCTGTACTGTAGTACATGTAACATGTTGCAGCAGTTGCCCAGTTGCCTTCAGAAGGACATTTAAAATGTAGTGTACATGTACTGTACATTGTACCTTTATGGAACACATGAACTGCAGTGTTGTACAGTATGTAGTTTGTATTCTTATGTAAATTTCAATTGATATATTCCCAAACAGCTGGAGTGGGTTGATACATGTACCGGTACGGTATGTACTAGACTTCTAGTCCTACAGTGTGTACATGTGCTCAGCTGTATACACGTGTACGTGTACATGTATACTACACGACATGTACATGTACATGTACATGTACGGTACGTCTACATTCTATTGGCATAAAAGACATAAAAATGTAGTACTGTCATACTGTACACGAGTTGTACAATGTATGTATGTACTGCTTGTGACATGTACATGTACATGTACAGGTACAGTACAGGTACATGTACCATGTGTATGTGTCTGTTTTTGTATTGTAGTGTGTGTTTTTTTATGTTCGTCTGGTTTCATACATTTTCATACCGTCCATCTTGACAATATATGACCATGGTACATGTAGTTACAGATTTATCATAAGATATGCTATGATTTTGCTTTGAGGAGAGTCTCTTCTTCGAATCCCGCCCAAACTGCCTGAATTTTGTGAGGAGGAAATTGGGCAAAGCACTGAGCATGCAGTGTTTTGTTTAATCATATACCTCAAGCACCTGGGGCAAACCTATCTTGAAGTCCAAGTGCTATCTTTACAGTGTACACAAGTCTGTAGACATGGTAGAAGGGATCATACAGCCAATCATTGGCTGTATATAGCACCTTTGTGCATCAGATGTCTCATGGAAAGTTTCTCCCCAATAATTTTGCTCAGAGGAGCCGTTGTCGTCGCCAGACTCTACGCCCTTGTACGACAACACACCCGCCAGCACGCCAAGCGACCTGCCCAGCCCTGGAGTGGAGATTGAGCAGAATGAGGAGGAGCGTGAGCGACTGCGGGAGGAGCTGGCAGAGGTGAGAAAGCTGACCTGTCTTGTTTCTGTTCCTGTTCAGCCCCTGGGTACTTGTGGCCACTAGCCAACATAGCTTACCAGTTGGAACAAACTCTCTTGTGGTGCTTGGCCACCAAATGAATCATTTGGATGATTCCATCTGACCACCAAATGATTCTTCCTTGCCACCATATAATCACACCTTGCCACTAAATGATCCCCTCTGGCCACCAAATGATTCCACATGGCCACCAAATGATTCCACATTGCCACCAAATGATCCCACCTGGCCACCAAATGATCCCATCTGGCCACCAAATGATTCCACCTGGCCACTAAATGATCCCATCTGGCCACCAAATGATCCCACCTGGCCACCAAATGATTCCACAATGCCACCAAATGATCCCAGCTAGCCACCAAATGATCCCACCTGGCCACCAAATGATTCCACTTGGCCTCTAAATGATCCCACCTGGCCACCAAATGATCCCACCTGGCCACCAAATGATTCCACTTGGCCACCAAATGACTCCACCTGGCCACCAAATGATCCAACCTGGCCACCAAATGATCCCACCTGGCCACCAAATGATCCCATCTGGCCACCAAATCATCCCATATGGCCACCAAATCATCCCATCTTGCCACCAAATCATCCCATCTGGCCACCAAATGATTCCACATGGCCACCAAATGATCCTACCTGGCCACCAAAGGATTTGACCTGGCCACCAAATGATCCTACATGTACATGTACATGTACATGGACATTATACCTGGAGATTGATCAGAATGAGGAGGAGCGTGAGCGACTGCGGGAAGAACTGGCAGAGGTGAGAAAGCTGACCTGTCTCATTCCTGTTCCTGTTCATCATACCGTGCTTCAGCTTAAGATACATACATGTACGATATGTACGTGTAGGCTGGTAGGCCTACACATACTGATTTACGTTTGCCAAATTGTAAATTGGGAATATGAATGCCATCTTTCTTGATGTAATGTAAGCACTCCTTAAGTGCGTTGCCCTGTTGAATCAGCAGAATCCCCGTTCTATACAATTCTAAGTCTATTTCTAATTCTACCAGTAAATCAAATTGTCTATGCTAGAAAGCAGGAATTGTGGGTTCGAATTCCACCTTAGCTACAGTACCTTGTAGTTATACTTTTTAAAGCGGGCATTTGGGTGAGTCACTGAGTACACGTACATGTAGGGCCTACATGTACAGATGAATACATGTACAGTGTACATGTACTGTACGTACAACCAACCCCAAATTGAATTACATTCTCCCCAACAAACAATAAAGTTGTTGTATTTGTGATAAACCACTGCATCTACCATGTCTACATACATTTATACCGGTATAATACAGTACAGTACATGTACTGTACATTGTACACTGTACATTCATGTACTTGTACATGTACATGTACATACTGTACATGTACAAATGTATAAGATAAGTCTACCACGTGACTGTGATCAGCTGGGTGGTCAAGTTGTTGAAACGTCTGAACTACATTTGTAGAAAGCAGGAGTTGCATACTGGTATTCGAATCCCTGCCTACCGGTACGTACAGTGTATGTTGTACTGGTAGGCCCTACTGTAGGTCAGTAGGTGTTGTTTTTTCGTTGTACATGTACATATACCGGTACATGTAGGTGAACAGTCTGTCATCGGACTTACATGTACAGTACATGTACGTACCGGTAGGAATCCCCAAAAACAAACACACATTAAGAGACTCTCCAATTTTAAACTACATTACGTGAGCTGTTTGGTTGGATCTCTATTCATGTCAACCTTCTTGTACATGTATACTTATGTACAACTGTACATTGTACTTGCCATGTACCGGTGGAACATGTATGTACACATGTACTACATGTCTAGGACATTTGCACACCTACATGTACTGTACATGTACATGTACAGGGGTTTGTACCCCCAATTTGTAACCTGTAGACCATGTGCAGCTGCCATTGATGGAAGGATGCCAGGCACACCTGCCCTCAAACTTCCAGTATATTCTGTGGTTTTTACCTTCAAGATGTCGGCAAATCTGTGGGTTTTTTTTGTAGATATTTCCTCGAACAAAGCTGATTGGGAACAATTTGAAATCAATCTCTTTAGATCTACTCATGTACACGTATTCTACCTTCGAGAAAGGTCCTGCCAGAAATCAGGATCAAACAGTCAGGGCCTTGACATTTTTGAGATTTGCATTTTCTTCAGTTTATTCAGTAAACAGTTTGCAACATGTTTTTTTATGTTACTCTAATTTGAGAAAGGCGATGGAAATTTGACTGGAACTGGGTTTGAACCCGAGACCTCTGACTTAACACACTGCATTTTCTAATGAATGTTTCTGCAGTCTCCATAATGAAGACAGGAAAAGTGTTTTTAATGTCACTTGTCAGTCAGCAATTTGAAACTTTTGTTTTACATGTATGTAAATTGCACAATGCACACTATGTTACGTACATACTGTACATGTACATGTACATGTAGTTGATAATAATTGAATGCCATACATGTACAGTACATGTAGATATAACATGATGTTTTGCGTCAAGGAGAATGTAATTCAAAGAGGTTTTTCGGGAGTCGAATCCCGCCCGAGCTTCCTGAAATATTTTTATCAGGCACCAGGCAAAGCACTGAGCATTCAGTGTTTACCAGGTCGAGTAAGGGAAAAACCTCTTTGAATAATTGAATGTATTGAACACATTAAATTTGTTTAACTTGAATTGAAAAAGCTGCATCCACTTTGTATGATCCTCGAGCTGCTTTGCCAGGTTTACAACAATCTGAATGAAAGCGGGAACTTTATCCCATGTATCACAGTTAATGGTTGAATTGCTTCTTACCCTGGCGTCCCCACTCCGGCAAAGACTACGTGTACATGTAGTTGACTATAACCTGCACAAAGGGAAGGCCACCATCTAAGGGTGGATAGCTCATATGGAAGAGCACTGGTACCAGTATGTTAATCCAGTGGTCTCGGCCCTCGAGTTCAAGTCCTGGTCCAGTCAAAGTTTTCTTTGCTTTTTTTTCTTCAAATTGTTAAAAAAGTTCCCAGTCAGTTTTTCCTTTGTGTGTTTGTTTGACAACGATAGCACTGGTACCAGTATGTTAATCCAGTGGTCTCGGCCCTCGAGTTCAAGTCCTGGTCCAGTCAAAGTTTTCTTTGCCATTTTTTTTCAAATTGTTAAAAAAGTTCCCAGTCAGTTTTTCCTTTGTGTGTTTGTTTGACAACGATAGCACTGGTACCAGTATGTTAATCCAGTGGTCTCGGCCCTCGAGTTCAAGTCCTGGTCCAGTCAAAGTTTTCTTTGCCATTTTTTTTCAAATTGTTAAAAAAGTTCCCAGTCAGTTTTTCCTTTGTGTGTTTGTTTGACAACGATAGCACTGGTACCAGTATGTTAATCCAGTGGTCTCGGCCCTCGGGTTCAAGTCCTGGTCCAGTCAAAGTTTTCTTTGCCATTTTGTTCAAATTGTTAAAATGTTCCCACTTCCCAGTCAGTTTTTCCTTTGTGTGTTTGTTTGACAATGATTGAACGTGTGTGTTTTGCCTTCAGATACAATTAGTTCCCTAAGACAGTACAGTGTACATGTACATGTAAGAGCTAATCTGTTCAGGCTGCACATATGTGACCCGGCACAGCATAATGAGGAATAACCCCCACTTTTGAGATTTGGAGATTTCTAATGATGTGAAAGAGTGTACCATCAGCTTTCAAATGATATCAAAATATAATATCCTCTAATATTTAAAATTTCAGAAAAAAAAATATTTGAAATCAAATTGTGAAGATACTTTAACTTTAGGCGTTGTTTACTAAAAAAGTGTTTTGTCTTAAAATTTAGTGGGCCTGACGTTTCGATCCTAGCAGGACCTTTCTCAAAGGCACTCACTCTGCCTTTGAGAAAGGTCCTGCTAGGATCGAAACGTCAGGCCCACTAAATTTTAAGATTTACATTTTGGTAAATTTAGTCAGTAAGCAGTTTGCAACATTTTTGTATATCACAAAAAGTGTTTTGGTGGGATATTCCTCATGTCGTTGTGCCGGGTCACATATGGTACATGTATTCACCATGCATAGCCTGTCGTTGTTGTTTCTCCACCAGGTGGAGATCGACATTCTGGCCCTGAGGCAGACACTGCGAGCCAAGGAGTCACGCAGCAAGGAGATCAAACGTAAACTGGGCGTCACGCCCATGAATCAGATGAAGGAGGAATTCAAGCACGGCTGGCAGAATTTCCAACAGTCCAACGCGTAAGTTGTCCACCGTGCTGTTGCAGCTAGACCCTCATCGTTGTGGCTGTGATCTGCAATATAGGTTGTCCAAATAGTCTCTACTTTGTCCAATGAGTAGGAAGCAGCAGATGCATGTTTCATGTAGAGATCAATGTTAAATGTTGTCATTGATGTTTCTGTGTGGTACAATGTATTCATCTGTGAGTGAGTCCTCCCCAGTTTATACCCAGGGCTTGGCTGTTACTGTGCCCCTGGGTACTTGTGGCCACTAGCCAATAATAGCTTACAAGTTGGAACAAACTCTCTTGTGGTGCTTGGCCACCAAATGAATCATTTTGATGATTCCATCTGACCACCAAATGATTCTTCCTTGCCACCATATAATCACACCTTGCCACTAAATGATCCCCTCTGGCCACCAAATGATTCCACATGGCCACCAAAAGGTTCCACCTGGCCACCAAATGATTCCACATTGCCACCAAATGATCCCAGCTGGCCACCAAATGATCCCATATGGCCACCAAATGATTCCACCTGGCCACTAAATGATCCCAGCTGGCCACCAAATGATCCCACCTGGCCACCAAATGATCCCACATGGCCACCAAAAGGTTCCACCTGGCCACCAAATGATCCTACCTGGCCACCATATAATCACACCTTGCCACTAAATGATCCCATCTGGCCACCAAATCATCCCATCTGGCCACCAAATGATCCCACATGGCCACCAAATGATCCTATCTGGCCACCAAAGGATTTGACCTGGCACCAAATGATCCTACATATGTACATTATACCTGGCCACCAAAAATGTTCACCCATGGCTACTAATCAACACCTGGCCAGTGGCCACTAAATGATCCCACCTGGCCATTGACTGATCCCACCTGGCCCTTAAATGATCCAATCTGACCCTTAAATGATCCCAACTGGCCACTAAATAATCCCGTCTGGCCGTTAAATGATCCCACCTGGCCCTTAAATTATCCAATCTGGCCACCAAATAATCGCACCTGGCAATTATAAATTATTACACCTGGCAATTATAAATGATCACACCTGGCCACCAAACGATTCTATCTGGACACCAAATGATCCTTCCTGGCCATTAAATGATGCCACCAGGCCACCAAATAGTCCCATTTAATTAGCCACTCGAGAGTTTTCTCTGATGGCCAGGCTGGGCCACCCTGAAAAGAAAATTAAGGTCATGCATGATCATTATGAACTGTGAGTTAACTTTAACTTTGTTGATGTTCAAACAGATAGACAGCAAGTGTAGGCATACAATCTCTATGATACAATACATACATGTGTATGTACATAGTCAGTCTCTGTAATTTAATGCCCGCTTAAAAAATGCTATTGCACAGATATGTCAGCACGTCCACAAAATTTACAGAGTGGAATGAGAAAGTGACGTCATCAGATGCGTAAGTGAATGTCTAGTATATAGTGAGCATTGCATCATAACAGTGCATTTTGGTCTTAGGCATGCCATAACCCTTTAACGCCATCCATTCTGCTTTCCTCAAGTCCTGGGTAAGATGGTTTGCTGGACTGAGTGTGAACCGTCTGCTATCATGATCATTCACACATTCCGTGCACTTTTTTACCTATACCCATTGCCAAGAAAATCATATGTTACTAACCACATATATGTACAATGTACAGTACATTATGTACATGTACGCATGGACCAAGTTGCAGTACATGTACACTGTATTTGCAGCTGCCAAGCTGAAGTTTCAACTGCTTGAATAGTGCTTAGAGCTAACCAAAATTTTGCTACTGGTACATGTATTGTAAATGCTACCAAAAACAGCAGAATAAGTAGTGTAATGATTGCTGGGACTTCCATGCTTACTAATGGACCTTTCCCATGAAATATGCAAATAATAGCTGGCGCATGTGCTTTACTAAATTGGTTGGCAAACGAGTGCGTGTGTGTGCAGGTTTTGAAACTTACGCAGGCAGGAAACGCTGAATAGCCAATGACCGCACGCCAAACTGTTAGTGAGAAGGAACGCGCGCACGCCCGTGGAAAACTATGATTGGTTGGCAGCCCGCTTGCCCACCAATTTAGTTAAGCGCATGCGCTAGGTCTAATTTGCATATTTCATGGGAAAGGTCCATTGGACTGAGTAGAAGGAGCATGTGGCCATTTGCACAATTCACTTTGGGGAAGTTCATTGCATGTATACACATGTTCATACTGTAGTAAGCCATCAAATCAGTGCACATGCACACGTACATGTATACCGTACATGTACACCTACACAGTGCCCTATCCGTTCCACTCATAGCACGGTGCAGCCATCATTGTCATCTCCCCCATATCCCCAATGGTAAACACCAGCCCTTTCCACACGAGGAGCAGGCACCAGTCCAGACTGCATGGTCATTGTATGGTGTATACCATGCAAGGCCGTGTCCGAAACAGGCTTCCAGAGCTACGGCTACGGCTATTGTCTTCGCATCCCTGTGTGTTTCCAATGGAGCGAAGATCTAGCCATACCGGTAGCTATAGACAACAGATTCGGACACGACCCATGTGTACTCTGTATTTGCCTGGCATACTGGTACATGTACAGTATGCACTGTACATGTACTGTACGTACTACATGTACACTGGTACAGGTACTACATGTACATGTACATGTACTGTACACTGGTACACGTGTACATGTACTGTACACTGGTACATGTGTACATGTACAGTACATGTACTACACTGGTACATGTACAGGCGCAGTTTGGTGACATCATTTTGCACTGGAAGCTGGATATGAAGATTGGTGTACAGTTGCAGTACTAAAAGCTGCATCCACTTTTGTGTGATCCCAAAACTGTTGTGACGGGTTTACCTACGGTATACTGTACATGTACAGACCTGTACTGTACATGTACATAATTACGTGTATATGTACATGTACATACACGTACTGTACATGTACATGTACGGTACATGTACTGTAATTGATTATTGCATGTATTTGCATCTGAACATAAGAATGGGGGTGTGATTCCTGTCTGATAAAACATGTACGTGTACTGTATGACAGATGAAGGTTAACTACCATGTACATGTACAGTACATCTGACCTTCACCCCTACCCCAGTTGACTATTTTGGAAGCTGGGCCATCACCTAATGGCTGGAAAAGCTTGCATACACAATTCCACATGTACATGCACACGTACATGTACATGTATATCATGGCAGAGCATTGTCCGTTAAACCAGAGGCCTTCTAGAAATTGTGAAAAATTGTGATTTCCAGTCAGTTATCCTTGCCTTTGTCAGTTATCCAGAAGAAATAGGGGGGGGGGGCTACTAATCTTGAATTCAGACTGTTTTGCCACATGTTTTGTTTTTTCTTCATGTACACATACATGTACATGTACATGTACATGTACCGGTAGACAGTTTGGAAAAACCCTGAGCAGGACATTTAAGTGCCAACAGCAACTAGGAAAGGGCAGATTCTAATCACATTAGATCTCACAGGCTCAATTTAGACTAACTACAGTGCACATTGGTGAGCATGTGCAGAGCATTGTGTAGGCCTATGGCAAGGGAAAAGTGCATTGCCCACTTTAACACGAAGTACATGTACATGTAACATACATGTACATGTACTGATGTACATGTAGGCCCTACACATGTACTGTACATGTACATACAAATTTCTCAATTGTGACCCGGCGCAGCATAATGAAGAATAACCCCCACTTTTGAGATTTTGAGATTTTCTAATGATGTGAAATTATTTCCGTGTGAACCTTGTTGTAAATAGTACAAGGGGACTTCGCTCGTTCATTTGGTACCAGACACAATATACATGTAGCAGCACCATTCTACATGTGTAACTCCTTGAAAGCGGCCGTTCAAAAAGGCAGGAACTTTACATTTTCATGAAAACAGTACACAAACACTCCCCCGAAATCCTCTTTTTTTTCAAAATTTAGAAACGGATTTCGGAAAAATCCTTTGGACATAATATCCTCCAATACATTAACTTTCCGAAAAAAAAAATAAAAAAAATTGATTTTTAATCAAATTGAGAAGATACTTTGACTTCAGGCGTTGTTTACTCAAAAAGTGTTTTGATGGGATATTCCTCATGTCGCTGTGCCGGGTCACAATTGTCATGATTGTAGCAGTTCAGTACATACATGTACCGTAGATGCAGTTGGTGGAGCATGGTGTGGTACAGTCATTGCACTAAAAGGCAAAACTCTAATCACAGCAATTAATGCGGGATACCAACTTGTATGATTTAGAAGTTAATATGATCTGGGCTAACATGTTACAAAATCTTGTTATGTACATGTACATGTAATGTAACCTGGTTCAGCAGCCTTGCCTTGTGTGTGATAGACATGATAGAATCAACGTGTCGCTGGTACATGTACATCAATTTGGCAATGTGATGTGCAATACAAGTACATGTTCATGGCGTGAGTAGCATCGGAAAACCAGACAAACACCAACTCGCCCAATCATAGAGTTGCAATTCGGTATCCTTTGGCAGGATTACGCTTTTTCATTTTGAAAAGATGGCATCTCTGTTATCGCTCTGCAAAAATGTTGCAAACTGCTTGTTGACACGAATTAACCAAATTCCCAAATCAAGGGCATGACGTTTCAATCCCAGCAGGACTATTCTCCCGCTCTTCCATTGAGAAAGGGTCTAGACTTTTCCCTTTTGGAGAAAGCGTCTTCTCCCAAATAATACAGTAGGAGAGGTCCAGCCTGCTAGAACCAAAAGGTCAGGCCCACGATTTACCGGTATTTGAGAATCCCATTTTGCTCAAAATTCGGCTCATCCACTTATTTCTTCCTGAATGGTTCTTGTATTGTTTGTTTTGGGATTTTCCGTTACATTTACACACTATACATGTTCCTCTGCTCTTTTCTGTCTTTTCACTTAGAAGCTTTAGAGCAGTGTTTGCTTTGCCACACACAACATGTGTAGTTCATACCAATGTCCATATACTGTACATGAACATGTAGACCCCCTACATGTATCTGATGAATTGAATTTACATGTACATGAGTGTTCATACATTGTGCATCATCATGTTCTTCGGTGAAAATCATGTCTGCAAATGTACGTTTGTGTACATGTAGAATATCTGTACAGTTTGACCCAAATGTGTTGCAAACTGTAAAGTGTACTGACGATATTCACGTGTGTACAGTGCACACAATCATATGTGTGTACAGTACTGTACATACTGTACTGTACATGCACATGTACTGTACTGTACATGCACATATGTGTACACACCTGTACAATGTACATGTACACAATGTATGTGTTCTCTGTACACAGCAAATAATTCTGAAAATATGGACGAAGCATTATCAACCCAAATCGGAAAACTGATTTCCATGTACAGTAACCATGTTAACTGGCTTTGTGTTTTTCTTATCCCCTCCCTTGTAGCTATAATAAGACGAAGACGGGCTTTGCCTCCGCAGGACAGAAAACCTCCACCGCATTCAACACATTTGGCTCGGCCGTGTCCAAGAAGCTGGGCGACATGAGAGATTCCAACACATTCAAATCCTTTGAGGAGAAAGTATCCTCCGCAACCTACTCAATTAAGGTACAGTACATGGCCGACAGACAATCTTTGCTGAATACTTGTACGTTGTACCTACAGGTAGCTGCCCTCCTGCCCTGGAATACTCTCCCAATCATGCCAATCAATATCCAATCAGCAACCACTACACAGAGACAAAAGTCCATAGAAATCCTTTTTTTTTTAATTAAAATTTGGAGGGCCTGACGTTCGGATCCTAGCAGGACCCTTTTTTCAGAGAACATAATGATCCTACATGTAGCAGGACTTTTCTCAGAGACCATTGTCATCCTAGTAGGACCTTTCACAGAGAACATCTTGATCCTAGCAGGACCTTTCTCAGAGAACATTGTGATCCTAGCAGGACCTTTCTCAGAGAACATTGTGATCCTAGCAGGACCTTTCTCAGAGAACAACTTGATCGTAGTAGGAACTTTCTCAGAGAACATCTTGATCCTAGCAGTACCTTTCTCAGAGAACATTGTGATCCTAGCAGGACCTTTACAGAGAACATCTTGATCCTAGAAGTACCTTTCACAGAGAACATTGTCATCCAAGCAGGACCTTTCACAGAGAACATCTTGATCCTAGAAGTACCTTTCTTAGAGAACTTTGTCATCCAAGCAGGACCTTTCACAGAGAACATCTTGATCCTAGCAGAACCTTTCTCAGAGAACATTGTGATCCTAGCAGAAGCTTTCTCAGAGAACATTATGATCCTAGCTGGACCTTTCTTAGAGAACATCTTGATCCTAGCAGTACTTTTTCAGAAAATTGTGATCCTAGCAGGATCTTTCTCGAAGGCCATTTTGATGTTTACAGTGCATTCTGAGGGGCCCTTTTTTCATTAGAGGAAGATCTTTAATCTAATCACGGATGCCTTCTCCTCCGTTTTCGTGTCTGCAGACAAAAGTGGTCGGCAAGCAGCAGGATTCCAGCTTTGAGGAAGTGCTGCAGAGCACAGCCAGTGCTGAGAAACAGCAGGACTCTCAGGACAACTCAGCCCTGCTCCCTGAGGAGAAGATTCCCCTGTAGACTCCCCGCCCCTCCCTCCCTCAACAGTTCACAGGAGCGGCTCCAAGCTAGTAGCTGGGATGTGTCATGTCACAACAGTTAATGTACAAATCAAGACAATGTTCTGTTTTTTTCCCTCCAACTGAGAGAGAGAAAAGCTTTACCCCACCTCCCTACATCTCCTCACAATGGAAAGCTGTGAGATACTGGAAAAGTGGTGTATTTCAACCTTAATACCTTCTCAATTTTATAATTTCCTCTGATTGCAGTCTGTTAACTCGAAGTTGAGCTCGACCTCTGCCTCATTGAATGCTATGGCATGCTCACTCCTCCAGTCCACCCACATCGGGTTGTGCTGTTTCCTCTCAGTCAAAAGCGGCGGCAAATTCCATGTGGCCAAATGAACAAGAGTACAACGTCCAGGTTGGTGTTATGAAAAAGCCGGAGCTTTTCTTGCAGTGAACGCAAAAGATGACTGTGAAGGATTTAGGCTGACTGGAATGTGTGCCTGTCTGACTGTTCAGCATGCGCTTGCCACAGGTCTTGGGGTAAGGGAAAGCGCTGTGTTGTTTAGTGCTTTACGATACACATGGGAGAAATTCAGCCTAAGGATGTGGTATTGTCTTCAATCCTTGAAAAGCCATTTGCTGAATGCTGATAGTGGCTGAGAATGTTGGTGCATTGAGGTAGTAGGTTTACTGCACTCTGTAAACTCGTGTTGCAGGATTGTGAAGGATTGATGCAGTGGGATTTATACACAAGCACACATTGGAGGGATTGAGGCAGTTGGTTGTACACACCAGTTCACATTGAAGGATTGTGGAGGATTAAGAGTGGTTTTCATGCATAGACTTTTTTTGTAGGATTGTGAAGGATTGAGGCAGTTGGTTTCAAGCATAAACTTGCATTGTAGGATTGTAAAGGATTGAGGCAGTTGGATTTGTGCACAAACATACATTGGAGGTGTGTGAAGGATTAAGGCTGTGGGTTGGAAACTTTTCTGACCTTTAATGTCACAACTTTTTCAAATGCTTTGCTGAGAAGTGGTACTGGAGTGCTTTGTGTTGAAAACTTGTCAGATTTGTATCTTTAACGGCACATCTATGTTAGTTCAGTCCTCTGCACATTGAAATTCTATAGAAGAAATGTATTTTTGAAGAGTCAGAGCTAGATTCAGTCCGGAGAGCCAGTAACCCTGCCCTTCTGAAGTAATCTTCAAAAGTAACGCATCTGCAAACTTGGACGGCATGTACTGTACATGAATGTGTACCAGAAACGATATGTGGACAAAATGTAGGCTTCTTAATTTACAAGTAAAGAGGGGATTGTGAGTTGGATGTCAGAAAAAGGTGCACAGAGAAAGGTGCACAATTTAAAAAAAAACTGTAGAAATAGCTGTAATTAGTGGGAGTAAGTTTCCAAATTGAGGTTACAGTACATGCAACTTGTGCAGGGAGTAGGCATTGAACTGGCAGTTGCGATGCAAACAAATAATGTAGTCCGTGGCAGAAGTTTGGGATAACCTTTCTTTGATGCACAGAATGCTATGTACATTGCACACGATGGTTAAGGCAGATCCATGCTGTGTAATTTACAATAGCGTGCAGTTTATAACCTGGTCGGCCATCCATTCTAGAGCTCATGTATCTGGTTATTCTTTGCTCACCTTGTACGTTCACTTTAGATACACATACACTGTATTATTGGATGGGTTATGGCTTATTTTAAGGAGCGATACATGTACACATGCACTGTACATGTACATGTATGTGATGTACATTACATTCAGGATACATAAATAGTGTACCGGGTATATACTGTACATGTGCTGTACATTCAGGGTACATGTACCGGTACATGCACTGTATACATGTTTTTTGTGCAGTCTGTACATGCATCTGCATACAAGATGACATCCATGTACATTACAGTCAGACAGTGCATGGTACATGTATGCGAACGATTGCTATGTGACGTATCTCGATGCCTTCTCCATTGTCTGATTCCATGAAGTGCTCATTTGATTGAAGATTTCATATCCTCGACCATTGCTAGCTTCAGTTGTCCCTAGCTGTACTCTGATTGACAAACCAATGCTTACCTTGTACTTCAGAACAGTTTGTAAATGGGTCTTAATTACCTCTGTATAGACAACGATAGCGATATTTGTTCAGATTTAACGACTCAAATTTTTTTTCCACCAAAGAACCTTGAGATAAACTCCTGTAGCATTAGACGTGGTGACATTT
Source organism: Luidia sarsii (assembly GCA_949987565.1). Lineage (NCBI taxonomy): Eukaryota > Metazoa > Echinodermata > Asteroidea > Paxillosida > Luidiidae > Luidia > Luidia sarsii. The sequence goes on from OX465121.1 coordinate 3,582,910, forward strand.
TAGATTACCGGTATTGTAAAAGAAAAATGTGTTGTACTTATGTGAAGAACAAAATAACATTCAGAATAAGTATACAGAGTATTGATATCATGCAAGAAGGATATCTGTATAGAACTGCAGGAGCTATATTTTGATAGACAAAAAATTGACCATTTCCCCTGCATGGTTCGTTTGACTGATAATGGAATTGGAGCTGAAGTTAGTTGACTTGTATATTATTTTGTGTATTGTTAGACTTGGTGCCATTTTGGTAGTAATGATACCCACCCCTATGGAAAGTTTTTGCAGACTGTGAAGTTTTACAATGAAGATTACTGCAACTTATAACATCAATGTCAATTGACCTTGTGGTCATATACATGTAGGATGTTTGTCACTCTTCAGTGAAGTCGCGGTAGTTTGACACAGGAAGTCGATTGGGAACATGGCTTTACACTGCCTTCCAATCATCTTTACCCATGTTATCAGGTAACCCGATGAAGGAATTGGATCAAATCATCCTAATTGTTGACAGTGTACCAATGATAGTTAGATATCATGTTTGTAATGCCTTTTCCCATTGTCACATTATTTTCCAAGCGCTATGAAAAATACAGTTGAATATAGTAGATGGACACTCGTGCATGTGCAAAGATTGAAATTACATTCCATGTGTGTAAAAAACACAGACAGATGAGTAGCCAAGAGAAATTAGTATGCATTTATCTCGTAATGATTAGCCTTGACATTAATGAAATCTTTGTAAAAGATTGGAAGGTGGGAAGCCTCTTGCCTTCTCTGTCATGTCCGTTGAGTACAGCCCATTCTCCGTGATTGAATCCATGTGATTTGCAGACATTGGGGAGATGTACACAAAGGATACAAGGCAGAGTTTGATATGAGCAGTGACCCTATGGCCAAATAATGGTTGGGATATCTGGGGGCGCCAGTTGAAGACAAAGATACAGGTGGTCTCAATTTCACTTCTTGTGTCCAAGTAATCTTCCAATTGTGGTTTTGCCTGCGATTGTTCAGAGAGACATTCTAGAACCCTGAAGGCCGCCGCACACAGAGCTATCTGCTAAGCAAAAATTCTCTCGAGGCTCATCAGCTCAGCACGTAGCTCTCGTGTGTGCTGAACTTTTGGTGAGATTTCTGCCTCAACTGAGGCCGCGAAAGCAATGTCTATCCTGTTTGATTTTTTTTGCATCCCGTGGATGAAACTCATCGTGTGCTGCGACTTGAGCTACGTGCTGAGCACAACAATCTATTTTGGAAGCCATTACGTGAACAGAGCGTGCGCTTTCATTGGCCAGTTGTGATTTTTGTGCTAAGCATGTAGCTGAAGTCGCCGCACACGATGAGTTTTTATCCACGAGAGGCGAAAAAAAAAACCCACAGGATAGATATTAATGGTCTCACGGCCTCTTGAGGCAGAAATCTCACTAAACGTTCAGCGCACACGAGAGCTACGTGCTGAGCTAACGACCTCGAGAAAAAAATTGCTCAGCAGATAGCTCTCGTGTGCGGCGGTCTTAAAACACCACTGAAAATAACTTCAGCAGATTTCATTACATGCCTTTGAGAAAGGTCCTGCTAGGATCGAAACGTCAGGCCCACTAAATTTTAAGATTACATTAACAGTAAATAAATCATCCTGAATTGAGTCTTTGTGGCAAATGTTTGCCTTGTGAAATCAGTAGGACAAACAACCAACTGAATAAAGTGGCCTACCGGTAATTGACAAATTAGTTGAGCGACTAGTTGAAATTTAAGTCTGTTGGCTCTGCGAGCCTGTTGAAAAGACAGTTCCGGTGAAGCTCGGGGAAGTTTCTGTCTATAATTACTGTGCATTATTTTGAGAAAAGTACAGGTGTGTACGTGTGTATTGGGAAGGGATAGGGTTTATGTACATTTTGTGTCTGTGTGCATCAAATGCGTTTGTATTTGCAGTGTGTATATACAAAGGCCTAGTCACACGTGACAGCTCAAGCAAGCATGGACCATACATTACAGGAATTGAGGACATGTGAAGTTCTTTTGGAGCCAGATTCTAAAGATAATATTTAAAAATAGCTATGTTATTGTAACTGATGAAGAACAACGACTTCAGGAAAGCACTTAAAAGTAGGATACACCATTTGCGGTTGTCAAAGAATGGCTTCCATCTTTGTTGAACTCAGCATATATGAACTCAGTGCCAATAGTCACTGCTCTTTTGTTGAAAAAAGGCAGATGTTCGAGCGCTATAATTTGACAGAATGTCTGGGATTGTCGGATACAATTACAAACTTCCTGAGTGAAGACATTTCTGAAATTGGAGATGCCTGGGAAATGGGCCCTTTGCAAATGGTGTACCCTCCCTTTATTGACTAACCAGTTTGGAAGAATGTATCAATTGTCATAGCAACCACTTCATCAATTATATCTGATGGCATAGTTATTGCTATGAAATGTTATACACTCTTACCTACTTATGTCTTTAAGTGCTCTCCATTGGTTATTGTTATTCATAGATTCAAATCAAGTTCTGTAAAGAGGGAGGAATCAGTGTTGGTCAGTTTTGCACACAACGTTTAAGGCCCTCAAGTTTCACTTGAATTGGCTAATTAAATCTATGATAAAGGGATAGTCATGGCATTGTTCAGAAACTAATCACTTAGGACTTATGGTAATCACTTTGTGGCAGGGACCTCCGATTTTGAAGCACCGATGGTATCGCTGTGTACTGGGCCCTCCGATTCCTCTTAGCTTACTACAAATCAATATGCAGCATGGCAAAAGCCGCGCAGGCATCCAGTGGTACCAGTTTTGACTCGCTTGCACACATACTGTTCTCTTATTGACTTATTTCACTGGTATTTATCGTACATCATTAAAAAACCAAACAATTGTGTGGTGATCATGGGCACTGAAAAGTGAGCCACAGCAGAGTGGTTAACGTTCTTGCCTCAAGTCAATCAGTATGCAATCAAATGAATAGATTGCCAAGTATACTTGCTGACTAGAATTAGCAGAAATGTACAATTGATGGCATAAAGTACGATAGCTCTGTATTTCGATCCGAGCAGGAATATTTTTTTTCTCAGGAGCTTACAGAAAGGGCGCACTAGGATCAGCCATCAGGGGCTCTGAACGTTTACGTTTTGAGTTGGCTTCAAGCAGTAGAACAATCTTGTAGACTACTCACTGACCGAGTTCACCAGAAAAACAGATTTCAAATTAAAAACATCTGGTTTAGATTCTAGCTGGACCTTTCTGTGTTTGAAAAAGGTCCTGCTAAGGTCAAAGTATCAGAGCCTCGATACTTTTGAAAAAAATATTGGTGAGGTGTTTCCGTGTGACCTGACTTTTGAGAAAAAACAGCTTGAAGTTAAATTGTATCGTTGTATTGATTTGTTTTGGGATCTGATGTTACTGTGCATGTCATGTGATTCGACCATGTGGTCTATAAAATATTACGCGGTTGAATTTGAATGTGCACCAACTGCAGCGTTGTAACATGTACAAATCAGAGCTTGCTGATAAAACTTGGGTAATCAGTTGCCCTAATGTGTACCTTGATAGTTATACAGTGGTATGTAGGTTGTGCATCAAAGAAATGTACATGCTTCAAGCCAATTTATTTCAAAGCTTTTGACAAATGCTCGTTCAATTTGTGACTTTGATGGTGAAATGTCACTGCCAACTTATGTCTTATGTATGTATTTATAAGAAAAGCATAATATTTCCAATGTGGTACATGCGTGTACAGTGTATGTGACTCGGAATGTGACATACATGTACCATTACCTATGTTCAACTCAGTCATTCTAACAGTATGCATTCGGTTACCGTTGAAAAGTACATGTATGGGAACTGCAAGTCAGTACATGCCTTTATCCAGGATACCGGCTATAATCCTTTAACAAAATATTATATTAATTTTAGAGGGCCCAGGGTCACATTTCATTAAAGTAGTCTCTCGCTGAATAACTAGTTCCTATCTGCCTGTGCCGTTATATTTGTACCTTTACATGGCAAGTTGGTAATTAATGATTTTTTTTATTTAGTTATGAATGGGATAATTGGTTAATTTAACCGATATTGGCTATTTTTTATTTCCTTGCCTTTGAAATACTAATAATGTGGTGCAAATGTTTTTTGTTTTATTTTAACTCCCAAGGTTTCACACTTGATGTTGTGTAACTCCTTTATCAAGTTTGCATGTATGTTGGTGACTTGGGTTCTCAGAAGTTGTCGTCGATTTTGATGCTAATCCTATAATGCTACCAATTGGGGAGTGTTGGGCAGTGTTAGGCATGTGGCATTTAGTCTGGGAACGGGCTCAGCCGTGTGCAAATCCTATTTGGACTCGGTGAAGTGCCCAGACTCTCTGTGGCTGGCATAGTGATACATGTACAGTTAAAGGTGTCCGTAAAAAGTGCAGCATCTGAACGGGAACATGGTGATCTTTGAGAGAAGAAGACGAGGGATACTAATTTAATTAAGACATTATTTGATTTATTGAAACTGCAGTAAGCACTGCTTACTCCATGGAATGATTTCTATCAGTACCAAACATTGTGCTTCAATAAATGATCTATACAATATAAATCACCGTATTGTTGTTTTATTGAAAAAAATCGGCTGTTTGCTCAATAATGTTGATTTTCAATCAAACGACAACCAACTGGGAAAACTAAAACAATTTTAAAAATGCTCCCCCCCCAAAAAAAAATATATATATGAAAAATAAATATTAAAAAAGGAATTAATAAAAATAACAAATTGACTGATGTAGGTCCAGTCAAACTTTCTTTACCGTTTTTATTTTCAGAATTAGTTCATTTTAAGTCATAGCCTAACACGCACATCAGTCAATGAAAACTCATACATGTACATAACATTCACCAATGTACCAAATCCACAGGATTTTGAGATTATAAGGATGGAGGTAAGTACATTGTAAATTAAAATGGTTATATCAACTACATGACACACTGCACGATAAAGCAATCGCCCAATTGTACACATCAAATTCTTTTTTTAAAATCTTAAGACAAAAGATAACATCAACCCCTGCTAGAAGATGTCAATTATAACTTTAAAGTAATGCACAATTTTAAGCAACATAAATTTCAAAGCTTAAAGAACTGACCTTCGATCCTAGCAGGAGCCCAAAGCCAAAGTGTGCAGAGCCCAAGTGTGCAGAGCCCAAGTGTGCAGAGCCCAAAGTGTGCAGAGCCCAAGTGTGCAGAGCCCAAAGTGTGCAGAGCCCAAAGTGTGCAGAGCCCAAAGTATGCAGAGCCCAAGTGTGCAGAGCCCAAAGTGTGCAGAGCCCAAAGTGTGCAGAGCCCAAAGTGTGCAGAGCCCAAAGTGTGCAGAGCCCAAAGTGTGCAGAGCCCAAAGTGTGCAGAGCCCAAAGTGTGCAGAGCCCAAAGTGTGCAGAGGCCAAAGTGTGCAGAGCCCAAAGTGTGCAGAGCCCAAAGTGTGCAGAGCCCAAAGTGTGCAGAGCCCAAAGTGTGCAGAGCCCAAAGTGTGCAGAGCCCAAAGCCTGCAGAGCCTGCCCGCTGAGCCCAAAGCCCGCAGAGCCCAAAGCCTGCAGAGCCCAAAGCCCGCTGAGCCCAAAGCCCACTGAGCCCAAAGCCTGCAGAGCCCAAAGCCCGCAGAGCCCAAAGCCCGCAGAGCCCAAAGCCTGCAGAGCCCAAAGCCCGCTGAGCCCAAAGCATGCAGAGCCCAAAGCATGCAGAGCCCAAAGCATGCAGAGCCCAAAACCTGCAGAGCCCAAAGCATGCAGAGCCCAAAGCCCGCAGAATCTAAAGCCCGCAGAGCCCAAAGCCTGCAGAGCCCAAAGCCCGCAGAGCCCAAAGCCCGCTGAGCCCAAAGCCCGCTGAGCCCAAAGCCCGCAGAATCTAAAGCCCGCAGAGCCCAAAGCCTGCAGAGCCCAAAGCCCGCAGAGCCCAAAGCCCGCAGAGCCCAAAGCCCGCTGAGCCCAAAGCCCGCAGAGCCCAAAGCCCGCTGAGCCCAAAGCCGGCCCGCTGAGCCCAAAGCCCGCTGAGCCCAAAGCCCGCTGAGCCCAAAGCCCGCAGAGCCCAAAGCCCGCAGAGCCCAAAGCCCGCAGAGCCCAAAGCCCGCAGAGCCCAAAGCCCGCTGAGCCCAAAGCCCGCTGAGCCCAAAGCCCGCAGAGCCCAAAGCCCGCTGAGCCCAAAGCCCGCTGAGCCCAAAGCCTGCAGAGCCCAAAGCATGCAGAGCCCAAAGCCTGCAGAGCCCAAAGCCCGCAAAGCTCAAAGCCCGCAGAGCCCAAAGCCCGCTGAGCCCAAAGCCCGCTGAGCCCAAAGCCCGCAGAGCCCAAAGCTCGCTGAGCCCAAAGCCTGCAGAGGCCAACGCCCGCTGAGCCCAAAGCCCGCTGAGCCCAAAGCCCGCTGAGCCCAAAGCCCGCTGAGCCCAAAGCCCGCTGAGCCCAAAGCCCGCTGAGCCCAAAGCCCGCTGAGCCCAAAGCCCGCTGAGCCCAAAGCCCGCTGAGCCCAAAGCCCGCAGAATCTAAAGCCCGCAGAGCCCAAAGCCTGCAGAGCCCAAAGCCCGCAGAGCCCAAAGCCCGCTGAGCCCAAAGCCCGCTGAGCCCAAAGCCCGCTGAGCCCAAAGCCCGCTGAGCCCAAAGCCCGCAGAGCCCAAAGCCCGCAGAGCCCAAAGCCCGCTGAGCCCAAAGCCCGCTGAGCCCAAAGCCCGCTGAGCCCAAAGCCCGCTGAGCCCAAAGCCCACAGAGCCCAAAGCCCGCAGAGCCCAAAGCCCGCTGAGCCCAAAGCCCGCAGAGCCCAAAGCCCGCAGAGCCCAAAGCCCGCTGAGCCCAAAGCCCGCAGAGCCCAAAGCTCGCTGAGCCCAAAGCCCGCAGAGCCCAGAGCCCTGATGAGTATACCAACTAGCCTGGGCCCTTTTCCCCGACGGTGGAATTTTAAATAATCCCATGTAAGCTTTACCCAAGTTTGGCCAACAATCTCTGCTGCAGATTCTATCCTTTGTTGATCAAGCTTTCCATAGCTCTGGGTGACGATTAAGATACGGTAGTTTCGGCCATACAAGTAATTTCATCGCCAATCGGCCTAAAGATCCGTCATCAAAATAACTGAGGCTTGTACGTGGTTGTATCTCAAATTGAGAACACGAAAACATACCTTCCTCGCGGTAATTGCAGTCGATCCAGAACTTGGGACTCAAAGTGAGAAGGAAAGCAGATTCTTGATCGGATTGTGGAGCCGCCATCACTCCTCCCATCCTGATGCATTCCTGCTTGGCCTCGAGCCAATCTAGAAACTCCTGCTCGGTGGCTTTGTAGCAGAAGTCGCCCCATTGGCGCCAGCCACGGGCACAACCGCCTTTAATATGCGGCCGGCAGTCCTCACCAGTGCGTCCGGGTATCAGGCTTAGGCTGATCAAGCCAACGACCAAGCCCCGAGCCCACTTCATTCTCTTTTCAGATGAAACCACAACCGCGGTCCAGCACTAAAATGTATACTGGCCCTAATTACCCACACTAGATATCGTTCGACTCGCCAGGCCACGTCAGCAGAAGACAGTTCAAAATGGCGTGCTCTTCATCAGCCCCCGATGGCACCAAGGTCGCTCAGATGCCACCAGATTGACATCCAGCGCTGATCTGAGCCCGTGCAGCGTCCTAGTGTAAATAGGATCCGTTGGAGCGTGCCTTGACGTCGCTAATAGGTTCTTTGACGTACCGTGATTGAACTTTAATTAAGCATTGGCGAAGCAGGCAGTAACCCATCCTTTGCAAACCTGGAATAGGCCGCTCGTATATCTGGACGTCGTCTTAATTGGTGCGTGTTTCATATAGAGTTAGCATTGGGGCGTTGTGGGTAGATTTCTATACCTCTGTGCGTCAGTTTCCTGTTGCATGATGGCAGCTTTTTTTCTAAACTGTAAAGAGCTCCGACGCTCAGCCCATGCACGTATACCAGCCCCGCCACTGGTTCTTACAAGATTCACATTTCACAAATTCACACGGACATAATATCGTAGTATCTTCCTAAAGAGCCATACCAACACATTTCCGCATCCGACGACACACTGTGAATGGACCTCGAAATAAATAGCTCAACACGTACTTGTGAATTTCCAACGACTGCTATACGTTTATTGAAAAAAATACTCACGAAAAACATATCCATGTAAATACATGTTTAAGTTTTACCAAAGAAATGGTGCAAAATGCCCACTGACTTCTACGACCATATTTTCACAGAATACATACATTTATAGGAGAGTGTGTTTCGATGTTGGCAGGAGTTTTCTCCTAGGCAAAACACGCTACATTATGAACATATAGTTCAATCATAATACTATAATAATTTTATTCGTGGAAATTTAAGCTTAGTCGCTCACGACCAATTCATGAGTTTCCCTTTTTTTGTTTACATCTTTTATTCAATTAAAAACATTGTGCAGGTATATCATGCCAGTGTACAGCACGTGTTTTGGCTTCAAACCCGTACTTATTAAAACTGTCGCGGCGCCCCCTTCCCTTGCTTTACGCTGTCTGTTGTAAATTATAAAAGGGAAAAACACCTCGTACATGCCAGCTCTATGGTTTCTTTGATGACAGGTCTCACTCCTTACATCGTCACAGGTAGGTTATGTTAGTGCAAAAGGTGAAAAAGAAGGAAATTGTTGGGTTGAGCAATTTGAATAGGAGTTGCCTGACGAATAGTCTGTGGTTTTGGTAACCGTTGTGCCAAACCGTCGTGTCTACCTCTGAAGTTGGTTCCGATGACTGGTTGCTGTTATAGATCCTTTAGAAGTAGAGGGTCGGTGCGGTGTGCTGCTTGCAAATCGTGGGTCTTCGATTGTTAGTATTCAGCCTACAGCGCGCGTTGTTCCACTTTGCGTAGGAATCCCTTGCGACGACGCAGTGCTCATGGTCCATATTGTCGGGTTCTCCTAGAGCCCAGTCCCGATACTTGTGTGCGACCGTGTCCCCCTCACACACCCACTCGGCATCTATAGAAACGATCCGAGAATCTGGACTTTAGTAAGCATGCGATATCTGATGCTATGTTGTCCTATCGTAGCGCGCACTACTTTAGTTCTGCGCTATATTTCTTCTCATGTATTGTTGGACTACCGAGAAATCAATGAGATGAACTGAAGTCGAAATCACAGAGGTGGGCAACCAGGTTACGGCATTTTTGGAATGAACTCTTCACTTTATTTGTGACTTCAAGGCGTTTTTAAGTCGATTGTAGTCGATTGGAAAAAGGAGGGAGAAGACGAATACCTGAGGCGAAATGATACACATTATATTCCCCTGATACCACCTAGCCTTGGCCCTTGCAATGTGCTGCACCCCGACACTCGAATTTCAAATATGATTCATGTAAGCTTCACCCAATTTCTCAATTTCTAAAGATGTTGGCCAGGCTGTTTATAGCTCCGGATGACGATCTAGAAAAGGGAGCTTACGCCATTAAAGCGATTTAATCGCCAATCGGACAAAAGAGCCGTCATCAAAATAATTGAGGCCTGTACGTGGTTGTATCCCAAAATGAGAAAATGAAAACAAACCTTGCACACGGTAATTGCAGTCGATCCAGAACTTGGGCCTCAGAGTGAGAAGGAAAGCATATTCTTGATCGGATTGTGGAGCCGCCATCACTCCTCCCATCCTGATGCATTCCTGCTTGGCATCGAGCCAATCCATGAATTGGAGCTCGGTGGCTTTGTAGCAGAAGTCGCCCCATTGGCGCCAGCCATGGACACAACCGCCTTTAATATGCGGCCGGCAGTCCTCACCAGTGCGTCCTGGTATCAGGCTCAGGCTTATCAAGCCAACTACCAAGCCCCGAGCCCACTTCATTCTCTTTTCAGATGCCACCACAACCGCGGTCCAGCACTGAAATGTATACTGGCCCTTACCCACATATATCGTTCGACACGCCTGGCCATGTCAGCAGAAGACAGTTCAAAATGGCGTGCTCTGCATCAGCCCCCGATGGCACCAAGGTCGTTCAGATGCCACCAGATTGACATCCAGCGCTGATCTGAGCCCGTGCAGCGTCCTAGTGTAAATAGGATCCGTTGGAGCGTGCCTTGACGTCGCTAATAGGTTCTTTGACGTACCGTGATTGAACTTTAATTAAGCATTGGCGAAGCAGGCAGTAACCCATCCTTTGCAAACCTGGAATAGGCCGCTCGTATATCTGGACGTCGTCTTAATTGGTGCGTGTTTCATATAGAGTTAGCATTGGGGTGTTGTGGGTAGATTTCTATACCTCTGTGCGTCAGTTTCCTGTTGCATGATGGCAGCTTTTTTTCTAAACTGTAAAGAGCTCCGACGTTCAGCCCATGCACGTATACCAGCCCCGCCACTGGTTCTTACAAGATTCACATTTCACAAATTCACACGGACATAATATCGTAGTATCTTCCTAAAGAGCCATACCAAGACATTTCCGCACCAGACGACACACTGTGAATGGACCTCGAAATAAATAGCTCAACACGTACTTGTGAATTTCAAACGACTGCTATACGTTTATTGAAATACTCACGTAAATACTCACGTAAATACATGTTTAAGTTTTACCAAAGAAATGTTGCAAAATGCCCACTGACTTTTACGACCATATTTTCACAGAATACATACATTTATGGGGGAGTGCCTTTTGATGTTAGCAGCAGTTTTCTCGGAGGCAAAACACACCACTTTATAAATATAGTTCAATCATAATAGTATACCGATAATCATTTTATTCGTGAAAATTTAAGCTTAGTCGCTCACGATCAATTCATGAGTTTCCCTTTTTTGTTTACATCTTTTATTCAACTTCTACGACCAAATTTTCAAAGAATACGTACATTTACGGTGCGTTTCGATGTTGGCAGGAGTTTTCTCCTAGTAGGCAAAAACAAAACACCACGTTTTAAATAAAGTTCGATCATATTAGCATACTCATTCAATAGTGTCAATTTAAGCTTAGTCGCTCACGATCAATTCAACGGATTTTGTTTGTTTGTTTTTTAAAATTCAATATACTCTGCTCGTCTTCTTCGTCTTCTGCTCGTCTTCATTCTCCTGAAGACGAGCAGAGTATACCGTTCGAAACGTCGAGTTCCTCCGGTTCTTTTCAGAACCACACTTACTCACAAAAGAGAATTTACATGGTGTCTCCACAAACCTATTTAGTCAGTTAGCTTATATATACCCATAGGCCTATATAGGCCTCGATCCTGCCTATAAATTGCATGGTAAAGTGGTCTCGTAGGCTCCACCGTCGATAACTTTTAGTCTCACAGACGCAGCCAAAAATGGGAGCTCATTTCAGCTCAAGGGAGCTACCTCCCGGAACTACTTAGCCATCAGATCGGTGCCCTTGCAATTGAGCTTAATTTTTAAGGGTAAGCACAATCGAAATTTGATTTTTCTAATTTGAATCAATTCCGGTTGTAGTAAACCTATTTTTTTGAAATACACGAAAATCTGCCTCTTTTCCCACTTGATTTCATGAACAAAACCCACCGAAAACATCCAGAAAAACGTCGTCTGCTACAAAAACGTGGCGCCATGTTCATGACGTAGGAAGGTGCACATTCGTTTACACGCGGTCGATCGTGTACACGCACAAGCACGTATATTCCAATTTTTTACCAACGTTTTGAGTGTCTTTTACTCGCCTGAATGAAAAAAGGATGGAGATTTGCAATGAAAACATTTTTCTTTACGGACAGGGAAATATATCGGATGAGGTAGGAATCACGCAGAATGGTCCAGAAGAGATGCATGGAAAAACAGCCCAAAACAGTTCTACAGTATAGAGAAAAAAGCTGCGATCAGGTAACAGTGATGTCGTGACAGTGTGTCGTCGGGTGCGTGAATGTTTTGGTATGGCTCTTTAGGCAGACCGTACCGAGATATGTCCTTGTGGATTTGTGAAATGTGAATCTTCAAAGAACCAGTGGCGGGGCTGGTATACGTGCACGGGCAGAGCGGCGGAGTTCTACAGTTTAGAAAAAAAAGCTGCCATCACGCAACATGAAACTGACGCACAGAGGTATAGAAATCTACCCACAACGCCCCAATGGTAAATGTATTATTAAACAGACATCAATTAACGTGACGACCAGAGATACGAGCGACCAGGTCCAAGTTTGTAAAGCATCGTTTATTGTCTGCTTCGCCGATGATCAATAAAAGCTTTTCATGGCTTTTCGGGAACCCATTAGCGGCATCAAGGGACTCTCTAATGAATCCTAGGTATACACTATTTACGCGGTGGCATCTGAACGACCTTGGCATCATTGACTGCGTTTACACTTGATCCTGCAAGGATGATCAGATCCCGCAAGGGCGATCAAAGGGCGATCAACGCAAGTGTGAACGCTTGCGCGATCAGGATCAGATCCCGGGATCTGATACTCCTTTTGGGAAGGATCAGTCCGGGTCTGATCCCGCATGCGAGATCAACATGTAAGTGTGGACGCAATGCGGGATCTGATCCTACGGTTTACGGCGACCACATCCGGCCCATGCCTGGAAAAACGCGCGAAAACAAGACTTTGTGTACATGTATGTGTTTATGTGTTTCGCGAGTCATGGCCGTGCTCACGTTCTACTGCGCATGACTAGTGACCTACGTGGATAACCTTTGGAGAGCGTTTCCGCTGCTCAATGCGCGATCAATGCAGGATCAGGATCCAGTGTGAACGCAGCACTGGATCAGATCCTCCGTGACCGCAGGATCTGATCCTCCTTGCGGGATCAAGTGTGAACGCAGTGATTGGGGGCTGGGGCAAAGCACTCCATTTTGAACTGTCCTCTGCTGACGTGGCCTTTCGTGTCGGACACATAATATCTAGTGTGTGGGAAAGGGCTAGTATGCATTTTAGTGCTGGACCACGGTTGTGGTAGTACATCTACCTCTATTTATTAAATTAATCTACTACATCTATCCCCTAAACAAGAAAAGCTTGGAAAGCTTGATGATGGCGTTGTGGAGATAATTGTGAATCTACATGTAATAAACGTTGTGGAAACTTAAACAAAGACTCTGCGCATATTATTTGGCTTGCTTTTGGTGCTTTGGTACACACTTTAGCGGCTTGAGGCACGTCTAATCCCCACGACAGCCGAGCAGCCATGTTCGCTGATTTTTCATCAGAATTTTCACAGTTTCGGTCTAGATTTCTCCTGCTTGTGCAATGTAAATAAGTTGAACTTTTCAAATTTGACATTTGCAGATTGTTTTTAAGAAAGATAGATTTTTTATAATGGTTCAGGAAAAACATTAGGCCTGTACGTTTCTGTCAATCGTCCACGTCCCTGCCATGCCAGTGACCAGAAGCTTCACCTTCCATCCAAATTTCCTCCTGACCCTGATTGAGTGTAGTCGGGTTCGAAGTAATACGGCAAAATCTGTTCCGCTCCGTCACAGTTGTTTTCTTGGTCAACTGGATATTATGTACATGACAGCTGATCTCTGTCACGATCGAAAAAAAAACCACCAACGCGTCGTCGCTTTAGACAGACTCCGGCTAAGATGACTTCATATAAGACGACATGACGATTATTGGGGTTAACTCTCGGTACCATATGTTTTTGTTTAGCTTTTGCTGCGAGTAGGCGGTTGAATAGGGTCGTGAAAACCATCATTTTGATTAATTTCCTCGCATTCCTGAACTATGCAGCGGTGTTTTTATGGATACATATGTGTCTGTTCTGTTTGTTGAGGTATGTTTTTGAAAAAAATGTCCAGCACGGCACACCCTCCTTAACTAGCAATACAACAACGCGTTAACAGACGACGCAAGATCTGCGAAGATTTACGTTGGTACGTTAGTGGCGCAACACACCGGGAAGAAGATGACAATTTTTAAAACGTTCAAAATTTACGCAGACCTACTGGCGACGGGAGACTGGCACACTGGAGGTGCTGCTATGTGTGGTGGTCCGACGCTTTGCTAACGTGACTCTCACGTAAATAGATATTTCCATAATTTAGCGTCACACCGGCGCACTACTGACGAACAAAAGTCAACGCAAATTCCAACGCCTTGGTGACGGTTACGACTAACGAGCACGTGGGACCTTGGCTTTTGGTTCTGCAGTCTTTGGTTTGAATTGACACTTTCGTTATAGCGCCACAGGCATTGTAGAAACAAGCTTTTGACGAGTCTCTAAATAAAACAACTCAGTGAACATTCCCTTGTAACAAACTGCAGCCCGTATTTCGAGGTACTGTGTGGCGGGGACAAAGCTCAGGTGTAATCCAGTCATTGATGAAAGATAATCTAAAGGCGGGGTTAGCAAAGCACTCTTCATACAAACAAACACACTCAAAGAAAACTCCTGTCTTATTAGGTTACGGCATTTAGTTGGACTATAAATTTATCAATTACAGACTACAGAAGCTAACAAGGGCTGTATGGCGGTGTTCGTCAGACAAGTCTTGACTATTATTCCAAAATAAGCTACTTGCTAAACTGATCTGTATGCTTTAGGATTACAAGCCCATTTCAAAATATGTATGCCATTATTAAAATGAGTAGAGTAGTTAAAAGCAAGAAAATACATGAATAATCATCAATTCTTAATACCAACTTGAAAGTACACAATAATAATTCTAAAGTAATATGCCAAAATGTTGGAAACTGCGTACTGACCAATACTACCAAAAGGCGAATATCAAAATTTTTAGTGCCCGATGTTCCGATGCTAGAAGGACCTTTCTCAAAGGCAGAGAAAGTTCCTGCTAGGATCGAAACATCAGGCCCTCCACATAGATCTAAATAACATGATTCCAGGGTATTATTATTTCATGGTTCAGTCTATCAGCCATTTGGTACCATTCAACAATAGGTATCTGGTGTGTGGACTGACGCGGTAACTGTGTTCTTGATAGGGTTGGAAAGAGACAACTTGCAGCATGTAGTGCAGCAGTTTAAGACGAATGTAAAGCATGATTTATACAGAATAAAAGGGGCATAACTGACGATAGCCACTAGACACCAGTTCTATCGAAGGTTCATGATCAGGTTTGTTTGTGTTTACTTTCGTCATGGCAGAGGATTTCCTGCATCATCCAATGGAATACAAACTACCGCTATCCAGTAAGTGACAAAATACTCTCCATATTTTTCAGCACTAAAATCACCCTGAACCACATGATGCCAATTTCGTTTAAAAATCATTCACTCACATCCGGACAGAACCTAAAAAAAGGAGTTTGTTGCTTGAAAAACGCATGAAATTTGCAGTGAATACATCGAGACAGGAATGCTACAGATTAAACAATGTTTGTACTTGATCACTTCACTACATATAAAATATATATATAGAGTATTAAAGTACACAAAGATAACAAAATACCACCCCTCAACACCAAGTGTGAGTACATCAATATCACAATAAAATGATCAAAACTGTCCTGATCTAAATAGCTGATATTTCACAATGACATTACTTAAACAAATCACACAATTATAGTATAACATTAGTCTACGCCAAAAAAATACTAGATAATGCAAATAAGTAGTTACTAGTTATATGCAAGTAAAACCTGACATGATACCAAAATTGTTAAAAAAGAACCAATGACTATTCATTAAAAAATGGGAAAAACTATTTGCAAATGTATGACCATAGGTTCTTGTACGAGTCCAAATGCTGTATTTTACCTTAAACTTAATAATTACCTAAAACTCAAAATAAAAGAGTCCCCCGCATTGAACATCCCTGTTTCGGGTCATAGATTCACATAAAAAACATCACTAACCTGTAAAAAAAACCACATCACCACAATATACTATAGCATCAGGTCATGCACTATCCAGTTGCATATGAAAACCGACTAATGAATGTATACACCCTAGTTTTACATAATTGAAATTATATTCTGAGTAGTTCTTATTGGAATAATCATACGTGAGCCTTTATCCTCAGTGCACTGGGCCTTTTCGCTCGGTCCATGAAAATACTGGGGCCTCGGAGGACCCCATTGATCTCAAAAACGTAAGGTCCGAGGAACTTGGTTGGAAAAATGTAGAATTGCTTCTGGCTGGCGCCCCTACCAAGGACAAGACTAGTTGATTATTTGGAAGGGCGCCATCTTAAAGGCTGGATACCTCAGATGGAAGAGCACTGGTACATTAGTCAAGAGGTCTCGGGTTCAAGTCCCGGTCCAGTCGGAGTTTTCTTTGCCAATTATACAGTAGCATGAGATCAGTGCAACATCAATTCCTGAGCGCGATTCACAGAACAAATTCAAGCCAGCGTCTGACAGTTATATGACATTGCAATTACCTGCAAATACTAATTGACATGTATCACCATATAGGTATGTCCGATATAAACAAGGATTAAAATGTGCGCAAGAAAACAGAAAAACAATCAGGAAGCAAGAATCTTTTTTAGCGGTCGCGATGCAGTAACAAGAACTATGGAGGAAGGCCTCCGAGAGCCCCAGTGCAGATAGGGTTAAAAAGCCAGTGGAGTCAAAACATTATGCTTTTAACACATCCAATGTTTATTGGCAGAGTAAAAGTCGAGCTAGCAATCTAGTAGTAAAGGTAATCTAAATTATCCATTTCCATCGCTTGCCGTGGATGCATGAAACGCATGAAATTTGCAGTGAATACATCGAGACAGGAATGCTACAGATTAAACAATGTTTGTACTTGATCACTTCACTACATATAAAATATATATATAGAGTATTAAAGTACACAAAGATACCAAAATACCACCCCTCAACACCAAGTGTGAGTACATCAATATCACAATAAAATGATCAAAACTGTCCTTATCTAAATAGCTGATATTTCACAATGACATTACTTAAACAAATCACACAATTATAGTATAACATTAGTCTACGCCAAAAAAATACTAGATAATGCAAATAAGTAGTTACTAGTTATATGCAAGTTAAACCTGACATGATACCAAAATCGTTAAAAAAGAACCAATGACTATTCATTAAAAAATGGGAAAAACTATTTGCAAATGTATGACCATAGGTTCTTGTACGAGTCCAAATGCTGTATTTTACCTTAAACTTAATAATTACCTAAAACTCAAAATAAAAGAGTCCCCCGCATTGAACATCCCTGTTTCGGGTCATAGATTCACATAAAAAACATCACTAACCTGTAAAAAAAACCACATCACCACAATATACTATAGCATCAGGTCATGCACTATCCAGTTGCATATGAAAACCGACTAATGAATGTATACACCCTAGTTTTACATAATTGAAATTATATTCTGAGCAGTTCTTATTGGAATAATCATACGTGAGCCTTTATCCTCAGTGCACTGGGCCTTTTCGCTCGGTCCATGAAAATACTGGGGCCTCGGAGGACCCCATTGATCTAAAAAACGTAAGGTCCGAGGAACTTGGTTAGAAAAATGTAGAATTGCTTCTGGCTGGCGCCCCTACCAAGGACAAGACTAGTTGATTATTTGGAAGGGCGCCATCTTAAAGGCTGGATACCTCAGATGGAAGAGCACTGGTACATTAGTCAAGAGGTCTCGGGTTCAAGTCCCGGTCCAGTCGGAGTTTTCTTTGCCAATTATACAGTAGCATGAGATCAGTGCAACATCAATTCCTGAGCGCGATTCACAGAACAAATTCAAGCCAGCGTCTGACAGTTATATGACATTGCAATTACCTGCAAATACTAATTGACATGTATCACCATATAGGTATGTCCGATATAAACAAGGATTAAAATGTGCGCAAGAAAACAGAAAAACAATCAGGAAGCAAGAATCTTTTTTAGCGGTCGCGATGCAGTAACAAGAACTATGGAGGAAGGCCTCTGAGAGCCCCAGTGCAGATAGGGTTAAAAAGCCAGTGGAGTCAAAACATTATGCTTTTAACACATCCAATGTTTATTGGCAGAGTAAAAGTCGAGCTAGCAATCTAGTAGTAAAGGTAATCTAAATTATCCATTTCCATCGCTTGCCGTGGATGCATGAAACGCATGAAATTTGCAGTGAATACATCGAGACAGGAATGCTACAGATTAAACAATGTTTGTACTTGATCACTTCACTACATATAAAATATATATATAGAGTATTAAAGTACACAAAGATACCAAAATACCACCCCTCAACACCAAGTGTGAGTACATCAATATCACAATAAAATGATCAAAACTGTCCTTATCTAAATAGCTGATATTTCACAATGACATTACTTAAACAAATCACACAATTATAGTATAACATTAGTCTACGCCAAAAAATACTAGATAATGCAAATAAGTAGTTACTAGTTATATGCAAGTTAAACCTGACATGATACCAAAATCGTTAAAAAAGAACCAATGACTATTCATTAAAAAATGGGAAAAACTATTTGCAAATGTATGACCATAGGTTCTTGTACGAGTCCAAATGCTGTATTTTACCTTAAACTTAATAATTACCTAAAACTCAAAATAAAAGAGTCCCCCGCATTGAACATCCCTGTTTCGGGTCATAGATTCACATAAAAAACATCACTAACCTGTAAAAAAAACCACATCACCACAATATACTATAGCATCAGGTCATGCACTATCCAGTTGCATATGAAAACCGACTAATGAATGTATACACCCTAGTTTTACATAATTGAAATTATATTCTGAGTAGTTCTTATTGGAATAATCATACGTGAGCCTTTATCCTCAGTGCACTGGGCCTTTTCGCTCGGTCCATGAAAATACTGGGGCCTCGGAGGACCCCATTGATCTCAAAAACGTAAGGTCCGAGGAACTTGGTTGGAAAAATGTAGAATTGCTTCTGGCTGGCGACCCTACCAAGGACAAGACTAGTTGATTATTTGGAAGGGCGCCATCTTAAAGGCTGGATACCTCAGATGGAAGAGCACTGGTACATTAGTCAAGAGGTCTCGGGTTCAAGTCCCGGTCCAGTCGGAGTTTTCTTTGCCAATTATACAGTAGCATGAGATCAGTGCAACATCAACATCTGAGCGCGATTCACAGAACAAATTCAAGCCAGCGTCTGACAGTTATATGACATTGCAATTACCTGCAAATACTAATTGACATGTATCACCATATAGGTATGTCCGATATAAACAAGGATTAAAATGTGCGCAAGAAAACAGAAAAACAATCAGGAAGCAAGAATCTTTTTTAGCGGTCGCGATGCAGTAACAAGAACTATGGAGGAAGGCCTCCGAGAGCCCCAGTGCAGATAGGGTTAAAAAGCCAGTGGAGTCAAAACATTATGCTTTTAACACATCCAATGTTTATTGGCAGAGTAAAAGTCGAGCTAGCAATCTAGTAGTAAAGGTAATCTAAATTATCCATTTCCATCGCTTGCCGTGGATGCATTCGGCCATGCCCCTGCAACGATTAATTGTGGACAGATTGCAATGAATTCACATCACATATTAATAGCCATATCGGAATGTCACAAACTATTATTCAATTTTAAAATTAAGTGTGCCTGACGTTTCGATCCTAGCAGGACCTTTTTCAAAGGCTATTATTCAATTTGGGATATTTAAGGTACATAGTACTTAGTCATTGGTCAACATGACTTATCCATTTGATATATTGTGCGGTATAATCGCTACTGGTACATGTCAAAATCTCGTGACTCTGACATGAGACTCGACCTTTGTTAGGGCACGGAATAGGACTTGAACTGGATGGCATGGAACTATGACAGGAAAATGAGACTGACTGAGTTGAAATTTTGTGACTGACGAATGTAATACATTGGGATGATTTAAACTTACCAAGGCCTCCTGTCCTGTAGAAATGTAAGGTCGCATGAAATTGGAGGATTGTCGGTAAACTGGGGCCTGGTGGGAAAATACAGAGGGCATCTTAGCTTAATGGTGAAACGTATTACTTTGGAATGCTGTGGCCATTGGAATGATAGAGAGTAAGATTGAGTTGGTGCTTGCACCCTTGGATGAATAAATTCAGAGGCAGAATGGATGTCTATGAAGCTATATTAGAGACGTCCATGTTTTGCTGCAGTCTCAACATGATACACAACATCATCCATAAAGGAACATAATACAGACGCGGCTTAGTACAATACAAAAGATAAAATAATGTGAAAACATATGTGAACATAGTGTTTGTGTGGATTCCCCAGTCACGTTTACATTGTCAGGAAAGGAGAGTGCACATTCACACTGGTCTCTCCATTTTCCTCGCCAAAGACACTTACCACAATGTGAACAAATGACAAGATTGTAACATCTATACAACCAGAACAGAAATGCAGTCACGGCTATACCTTGAGCTCACTTCTTCTTTTTAAAACATTTGTAAACAAATTGAACAACGTCATCTATGAATGAAACTAACTCAACTGTGCCCGAGTGATGTGCACAAGTATTCCATACAAAATTTGCATTTTCGTTAATAATGAAACAATCACTGCTCATGTTAGCCACAATATGCATGTAAAATGAAGGAAATTAGAGAGCTTATTTGTCTCGTGTCAATGCAAATGTAAACAACAGTCAACAGCGACGGGACAAAAAATAGCCTAACAGATGCATTGACGTGAAAGTGGTTCTATTTCACTGTCTCTCTTGGCTTCGCAGCTTACACCCCCTGAAACCCCAGAGGTCCAGGGGTGGATTTCACAAAGCCTTACGTTGAATCGTAACTCAACTTACGATGGATAACCCATCGTAAGTTGTGATGCACCGTATGGTTTATATACATCGCTCATCGTCTTGCGATTGATCGTAAGTTACGATGAGTTTGGTGAAATCGACCCCAGGTTGGATGGAACTTACATCGGCGTCATTGAATCGGTAATTGCCAGGGTTGGGGTACACGTGCTTGGTACGGGTAGGGAAAATGGTGGAGACACCTCTGCCGTGCGGATTGTATTGTTGCCCAAAGTGAGAGGCCACGGGGTACCTGACCCCTGGGTCCTCATTCAGACGGTTGTGCAGAAAGAGACAGAAGCAGACAAAGAGCACAATGAGGACAATGAAGACCACAGCAACTGCCACCATGACAAAGACCAGAGGTGACACAACACTTGTGACCTCACATCGCTCCCCGGAGTAGAGACTGTTGCACCTGGAAAGGCATGGTAACATAACATCAACATAAT
The DNA here is from genome assembly GCA_949987565.1 of Luidia sarsii. Classification (NCBI taxonomy): domain Eukaryota; kingdom Metazoa; phylum Echinodermata; class Asteroidea; order Paxillosida; family Luidiidae; genus Luidia; species Luidia sarsii. The sequence continues at coordinate 3,603,989 of OX465121.1, forward strand.
GTGACAAATGCAAGCGTTGTTTAGAAAACTTTCGTACTTGAATCAAAGCTTAACTTGTAAAGCCTGTTTGGGGATAAATATCTGAGAATTAGGTTTACGGACAAGTTCAACATTAGAAAGTTCATGGAGAGCAAACTGCTACCATTTGCACTGCTTCGAGGCAGTGATGTAGGGTAAGTCAGCAGATCATTATAATCAAGTTCAGTGAGTGGACTGGAAAAGGTTAAGTTATGATTGATTGGATGACTTTGACCGCAGACACTCTAAAATGAGATTCTATAGATTGGCATTTGTCAGTAAGCAGTTCGCAAAATGTCTTCATACTTTAAGTCATATTCCTCTGAATAAGATATTAATTGGTGGGCAGAAACAAACAAAGCCTTTCCATCCAAAGACAAGTAATTATTCTTGATCTTGAATCTATCAACTTATCAACATTTGCAGCCAACAATAACTTCTGTATGGTATAGCAAAATAGTTCTGACTTACGTGCAAGTGCTTTCAAAGGTTTCAGGGTCCATGGAACAATTTCCTCCGTTCTTGCAATATCCCTGTGGACATATTTCTATGGGAAATTTAAAATGAGGACATCAGCATTTATCCTACAGACTGTTAACAAGGACAACGATGTAGAGAACTGTTTCGGTAGTGGACGGAGAGGCAGTATAAGGTCAGGTCAGTTTCGTATCTTCATTATCATTATTTTAGCATGATAGTCCATACAACGAACAATTGTCAAGTAGATGTGTACAACTCGCAAGCTTTGATTAGATTTGAACGGGGATCACATATTTCTCATTGTTAGCTACACACCTGAACAGAACTCATTAGCCAATAAGAACATGGTTAATTGATTACAAAGGCTAAGATACACGGAATCAACTCTAGTTTTTTTTATAGGGGAAACAAAATGTGAACAAAATTTCTGTGACATTACTTATGTCATCTCTCTATGGCAAGCAAGAACTTGTAACTCAACATTCAGACAGAGTGTGCTCTGCACGTCACCAGAAGACCGCTGGATTCTGACAGATGATGGTGTGTATATCCATTGAAGCACGTACAAGCTTGGCCAAGTCATAGCTCGACCGAAATAATTGTTTGTCCAAATAATAATTGTTACCGCGATCGAAAAAAAATAAATAAGAAAAAGCACCTAATTGATAAGTTGAAAAGGGAATTATATCAGTCGCAGTTTGTGTAACAAATAAACTGTGCTGAAAGTATACTTACGGTTGACATCAGATAGGGATAATGGACGAATATATAAGGCGCTGTTCGCAATTTCTCCGTCCGTTGAGATACTGTCACTCATTTGCCTGGTGACTATGTTTTCAGTCACACTGGTGTCCGATTCAAAGATAACAAGATATTCTACCCCAATGCTACCACGGGACAGGCCAAGCACTTGAGATTCAACGAAGGACTCTTCACCTGTGAAGATACCGTCCAACTGTGCAAGGGGTGCCAACGTTACAATATTTTGTTATACAGAGTCACAGACTGTTCATTGACTTATACATGGCTAAGACTGCAAATCAGAATTCTCAATGATTCCAAAATGTTAGGTCCCACTTATTACATAAATTAAAAAGGTGTACTGATAAATCAAATGAATGTAATGTTGTGCTGTTGGATTGATTTATGTCATTTAGATTTTAAAGTCAACACGGACATCCTATCTATGCATGAAGTATTACAATTCATGCTGAAATTGCATGTAAATATGTTATCACGTGAGGTTCTCTCCTGCGAACAATATTGTCAAATTAAAATGAAGCTCAGATTGAGTAACACTACATAACAATAAACACACACAGACTGCATCTCATTTCTTCAAGTCCATAAGCAACGTGTACACATTTACAAAGCTGAGCTCTCTACCTCACTATAGGAAAGAAGTTCACCTCTAAACCATTTGCAATGAATTGTTGGTGACATTGTCGACCTTTGAAGAGGCAGTTAAACAAATACCCATCATGATCATGTCTATCACTTCACGAGGCGGCCAAGAAACCCAATTAGGAAGGCCACCGACTAAGGATTGCATAGCTTAGAAGGAAGAGCTTGCTTATACCAAAAACAATTTCTAAAATTCTAAACATATAACATTTTCTCTTGTATTTTTTTTGGGTAAAATTGCTGTTTAGACTTTGCCAGAAGCAACTCAATTTTTAACTACTTGCGAAACAAAAATTGATATATAACTAGAGATTTATGTCTCTTGGCAAACAAAAAATAACGCTTTTCCGCATCTAGTTCTCTTAAAAAATTACATTAACGGGATTCGAACCCATAGCTTCTATTCCTACCCCAAAATGCACGTGCATATTTTGTACACAAAGTCTATGGGACTTGAGTATAACATTCAAAAATTCATAATTTCAAACAATGATCAATCGGTCCCTTACCTACGATTTCGAATGTGCAGCACAACAGCTAATGCACACCAAATTTCGAGAAAATTGACTAATGGCAAAGATGTGTTTTAAGAACTCGCATTTTGATGACGCCACGATTTCGTAATGCCATTTTGTCTCTGGAGGATGTTTCTAAACTACATCCCCGATAGTTATAAATGAACAAAGAAATGCTTTGTTGACTACATAATATGCTCAATTGAATGTTAATGACCTCATTTTTATTTATGAGATGACGTCACGATGAAATGAGAGCAATTTTGGGATACACCATTTCCCAACTTAGATGTAGGGTAAAGTTGAAACCAAACAAATTTGTACTTTTGATGGAGTTTGAAATTTGCCCCTTTAAAGCGAAGTCGCTTGACACTTGATAACGTCATACAAATCTCATGGGTAATGTGCATAATTTGAGCATTGGCTCTATGCATTTGGAAAGTTTGATAAAATTCAAGGTTATTTAATGGCCAAAGTGGTTCTTACAAAACCCATGTGCAAAGGATTTTTCCGACAAGAAGAAGTCAGACAAAAAAATCCGAACAATAATAATAGCTTTTCCGCTTCGCGGCAGAATAGTTAATAATTACTGCTTTCTGACTTAAACGAACACATGTAATTGATAAATGGCAATAGGTGTCGTTTTGGTCAAAGCAGGACCTATTTCCTGCCATTATTAAAGGTCCTACTAGCATCGGTTCATCGGATCCTTTACATTGTTGGAGCTCTAAACCTTACCACTTCAGTGATGTCTCTCTCCATCCGCCGGAAGCCCTCAGATGTGACTATTGCCAAGTCCTGACTGAAAATGGCCTCTGAAGTGCCGATATGAGTAATGACAAAGGCACCCCTAAATGTTGACTTAGCTAAGGAACAAAACACAGAAAAATCAACTAATTTCACAGGCTTTGGCATTACATTAGAGCAAATGAATAGGGCATCCAAATCATGACGGAGCTAATCACCGTTTAGATTCCCGATACCCTCCGAAATTCCTTTTTACTTCAAAAAGGACACAGGTTGATTTATCCCTTCTTAAAAGTTAGGGAGGGCCTTCTTACATCTCTAAATACCGACCTGTTCGGCTGAATGTCGTTGGTAAACATTATATGAAGTTCAGCAACTGACCAGTTACAGAAAAAGAGAACAACATATGATTGGCTGGTATTAAAAACGTGTCCATATCAAAACACCTAGTCAATCAAAGCTAACTCTTTCCTATAGCGATGGCTTAGCTTTGTGTACTCAGCTGTGGCTCGACCGAGAACGCATGAGCATATATTTAAACGTACTGGTACTCTTTCATTGGTACAGGGAAGTTTTCTTCTCGCCATAAGGGGACCAATGTTTATTTTAACTGCAGGTACACGGGTACCTGATTATTTCAATACCCAGGTAAATGATTTCAACTTTACTTGACATTGTCCAGGTCTAATTTCTACTAATCCTGATTGGTGTCCAATTAAAAGTCAGAATTCATACCCATGTAATTGAATTACATGAATCAGATTATCTTACAAACACAATAGGGTCCAACGAGGACCAAGCCAATCGGACATCTGCACAAGAAGCTGCCGATCTTGTTGATGCAGAGACGTTCGGAGGGACATGGGTTAGTATCGCACTCATTCACATCTGAAATACACAAACAGAAGATGAATCTTATGCCAATATTGCAAATTATTATTTTGCTGCATCCAAATGTTGTTCTGTGTTTTGCCCCAGCCCACATTTGGTAGTCGACATACTCCTGTATTTACTATTTTATGAAGGAAGTCTCTGCATCAATCATAGCATAGACAATTGAGCCATAAAGACCAAGCCTTACTGTACGAAGCCAGAGGGCAGGGGATTCCATTGGGCTGAGAGAGCCTGTGCTCCACTTTGTTGAGGTGGTCATCACAGCGAAGGGACACGTATTAGGTAGGAGTATTCTTATTAAGTGGATCAACCATTCGTTAATTTAGACCCATTTCTTAGGCACAACGCACTCATGAACTTATCTGCCACACAATGATACATTGAAAAGACAAAGTCCACAAAAGTCAGACACATTTTAACCAGTGCAAAATTTAAGACGTGTTTGTTTTAACAGAATGTAAGATGTCACTCTGACCCCTTGTCTCACTGGCAGAGTTGTATGACTCAAGACTGAAGTCTTATTTCTATGAATCAGACTCAGACTCAATAGTGTGACTTATGACTTGATGAAAACATGCAAATGGTATGCATTGAGCTCTAAAGGAGGCTATATGTGCCAGATTTCCAACTTGGCGTTAAATTCAAGGGACCTTACCGTTATTCCTTAGAGAAATTTATGTTTTGTTAAAGAATATTTCAAGAAAAAAAAACAACGGTGACGACAATCGCCCTTAGCCTTCTATTCAGTTCGATGCATACAATTTGCATATATTATAATAAGAAAAGAAACTCATGTGTGGTAAGATAGCCTGCAATTTCAATGATTATATCTCTATTTTTTTCTATACAAAGCCCAATCCCACCAACTTCATGCAACATATGGCTGAGAGCATGCACATCCACATTGTAAGAAAAAGCCTAGAAATGGGCTAGGGTTAAAGAAAACTGTGCTACAAAACTGGAAGCCACTGGCCAAAACTAGCCTGATACATTCATTTTTCTGTAAGCAGGCCTATAACCAGTAAATGTGATTCAAGAAAACACAACCAAAAATGTGTACTGATTCACAAGAACACAGTAGCTTTTTCTGTTCCGATCACCCATCAGACACATGTTAAATAAATAAACACAATGAGTCAGATGTTGAGTGCTATGCATGACTGGAAAGAATACACCATCATCAAAAATTCGGTATGTGTATACGTTCGGGGTGTATTACGTTGCCAAGTTATTTCCATTTAAAACTTGCTGATTGATCGCTATTTTCGTAAACGCATTATGTACAGTGGCATATACAATTACCATTGCACTTTTCCAAATAATTTAAATACTCTACACGTACCAAAACGTTCCGAAAATAACACCACTTCATTAACACTTGTGAATATTTTGGCAGCACTGTAACTGTAAGCTTAATACAATCTAATTAGATGATGTATTTTTGTTTTTCACGTCTTTGCATATTCACATCGAACAATCGAGTAATCTGAAAGATGGATATGAAAATAATGGGCCTAAAGGAGTAAACCAAACTGGAGAAACACATTTATCACAACAAATCCCGTCTAAATTGAATCGTCCATTAGTCGAATATGCTAAGCGATACATCTGACTCATTTTCACATATTATATGCATAGTGATTGAAGGACAGACAGTTCTATCTAATTTATAAATAACACAGGTTTACCTAAATGGAAACAACGCGAACGATCTTATTTTTGGAATTGAACCATTTATGCCATATGTTTGACATACCTTCAACCGTGACATTAAACTGACACACAGCGGTCAATCCTTGTCCGTCTGTGGCTACATAGGTCACCACTTCAGTGCCAAAGCCCAACACTTGGCCCGGACTGATGTTCGATGCAAAGCTGACCACCTCCACGTTATCATTGGCAATGGGCTCTTCCCAGCTGACCACAGCGGAGGGCAGTAACTGATCATGAGGGAAGGTCAGGTCATTCGGACAGTTCATGATCACTGGTGGCGTTCCATCTACAAAAAAGGATTTGTTCAAATTATATATAATCCTCAAAAAATAACCTAGTCCCATTTTCACATAGTCGCTTAAAAAGCAGTAAAAGAAACATCTGTATGAAAGGCATTGCTTCATAATATCAGGACCAAATTTAATAGAGTTGATTAGGCGTGAACATTTACTAAGCTAGAAAATGGACAACTACTTCTGTATTAGATGCTTAGCTTAAAAAAATGGTGGAAATTGGGAACCTGATTTTTATTGAGGAAGGTTTTTGCGCCTAAGCCAAATGTTGTTGCTTTGTGCGGCTGTGGAATTGGCCCAAGGTTGACAGCAACAGTTTTTCAATATAAAGTATTTGAATCCAAGTCAAAATGTATGATATAAAATATGGCTGGCAACCAGTTTACAGGAATAGTTCTCGAGCCACGTTTGTGTGCATCAGGCCCAGACTAATAATGCATTCGATATGTGTGAGTCTCATTGATGTAACCATTATCTTCAGAAATAAATATGGAAAACGGAACAAATCAAATGTGACCCGGCACAACGACATGAGGAATATCCAACCAAATCACTTTTTGAGTAAACATCGCCTGAAGTTAAAGTATCTTCACAGTTCGATTCAAATAAATTATCTTTTTTTTTGTATTTTCGGAAATTCTAAGTATTAGAGGATATTATATTTTGATATCATTTGAAAGCTAATGGTATACTCTTTCACATCATTTGAAAATATCAAAATCTCAAAAGTGGGGTTATTCCTCATTATGCTGTGCCGGGTCACAAATGTGGTGAACTTAATTTTGCTGTAGAAATGTATCATGATCCAAAGAAACTATAGACAAAGACCATACTTAAATAAAACAATCAGAGTCAAACATAATACTCTAACTTACCAATAACGATGACGTACAAAGAGCAGGTAGCCTCATTACCACTCCCGTCTACTGCAGTGTAAGTGATCAGGCTTTCAGTGTTGACAAGAAATGGCATAGCACTGCCGCTTGAGGTGATAGTAAGTGGACCAGCATTGTCAACGGCAGTTGGCATTTCCCAAGTTGGTGTCACAGCATTTCCATTGTCATCGATTGCAGTGGTCACATTCCCAGGACAGAAAGTGAATTCTGGTTCACCAGAATCTGCGCCAGGTTGGAACAGTACAAGGAAAACAGGATTTCATTTGTGGTAATTTCAGATAGGAGGAGTGTAAAAGTTGGCATTTTATCTAGGCCTTACCTTGAACTTCCACGATAAAGGTGCAGTTGGCTACATTGCCTGCATTATCTACAGCTTCATAGACCACCTGGGTTGGGCCTAGAGGAAATGTATCATATGGCTGGTAATTGGACGTGACATTCATCACATCAACGTTATCGCTGAATGATGGTGGTGTCCAGAAGACAGTAGTAGTTGTTCCCGAAGTACTGAAGCCATTAAGGTCTATTGGACAACCCGCTGTCTTAGGTTTCTCATTATCTGTGATAAGAAAAAGACAAAGACACTCCATTTCAGATGTGATATCAAGCTATTCATGCTCAAGATAGCAAGTCATAAGTGAATTTGATGACGCTGTCATTGAACCCCCGATTTTTCTGATGCCAGTTCTTAAGGATAAGATTGCTGCAGTTACTTTGGGAAATTTGTTTCTAGTAAAAGTCTGGCTTTTAAATATGAACGAAAATACAAAGATCAAAACGATATCCAGGTCTTCCCTCTTCCACTGAAATGTGTAAAAATGATCCATTGATTGGCAGCTATAGTTAATAGTAATAAGTCAGAAATAATTTAGAAGTCTGTGAATCTTTGTCAAGAGATTATCCGCCTGAGAAAATGGCCCCTTGTGTGTAATACAATGGAGAGTAGCACTATTAAGGTATGTCTGTGATACTTCGCTCCGGTGGACAAATCTTCAAGGTGGTGAGCTCCAACAATCTGTGCAACTTGTGGTAGGGTGCATTCCTGTGTCCTATGTTCAGAAATCATTGGGCTGTGGGACATGCATGTTTGACCTATTATGTTGTAGCGGCTATCGTTCAATTTTCAACCATGACGTCACGCAATAGCTCCACTATTGCCACCAACTTGGAAATTCACGTGAGAAGTGACGTCCAAACAGGTTTTTGTCAAGCGAGACATTGTTTTAAAGATTTTTTTCTGAAATTGTTGAAAAGAGTGGTGCTGACATAAAGTTTGCGTCGATGATGCAAATCTTGTGTTTTTGTTTACCATAGCACTTACCTCGGACTATCAGTTGAAAGGTGCAGCTAGCTTCATTTCCATTGGCATAATAGACGATGTTATATGTGCCCTGTGCTACAGAGACATCGTTATATTCTGACCCTTGGACTAATACGACACTATCCACAGCAATGTTATCAGTAGCATTCGGCGTCACCAGATTGGGAACTACAACCGCTGCCCCATCTGGTAGAATGAGCGTTACTTCTGCAGGGCAATCCACAAACTCTGGCTCCTCCACATCTAGAAAATGCAAGCAGGTAATTACCAGTTATTTTCATTTGATTCGTGTCCCCATTCATGTCTCCAAAGTGTTGGTTTTAAGGGTAAGCTAACCTATGGACATATAGATTAAGGTAAAACACCTCACCCAGTGGCTTACAGCTGCCATTACCTGAAGGGTCCTACCAATTCGGGACACCTGTGGTCCAGTGGTGTTGCTATGCGCCACGCCCACCGGAACCATGCACCACTATTGTCCAAGTATTAAACAGACTCTTTTCATCCTACCACAAAGTAAAACTAAGTAGAATTGATGGACGTCTGACTGTTAAATGTTTGCCTTCTGTGTGAACACCACGCTTATTGATTTTTTTTTTATTTTAACGGGTAAATGTTGTTCATATTTGTTGAGGGAGTTTTGAAAATCGCTGATCATTCAAGACCCCTTGTGTTGGTCAGAGACACTTAAAATTTGCCCAGTGTTTTGTGGTTACTACTAGTGCACAGCAAAACATTTTTATTTTTGTTTGGTTGAAATGACAATACCATTAATGCAAAATTTGTGTTAATATCAGCTAAAAATTAATAGGATTTGGATTTTTCCTAAGAAAAGTGAACTGGATAAAAACGAATAGACGACACTGTGACACCGTAACCCTCCCATGGTATACTACAGAAGTACACACTTGAACTGTTTTATTCATGAAAGTTGCAATATACCAAATCATTTGAATAAAATATTACTTAAAAGAGTTTTCTGGACCTGATAAGATTGTATATCTTTGGAAAAGTAGGAAAATGTGTCTTCAAATGACATGAACATACCTGAAATTTGTGTACAGGTAGCCATGATTAGTCAAAATTTTAGGATAACTTAAGTTTAGCACTTTTCAAGCAGTTTTAATTACGGAGGAAGCCATTTACAGTTTTCCAGTTCAGAGTTTTAAAATTCTACTTGGGTTTTGTTGATGCCCCAAGCGGCGGGGAAATATCTCATAATGATCACAGACAAATGGAACGTTTAGACAGAGAATGACAAAATGTTTCCTGAGTTTGGCAGTCTGAAAAGCCAAAACAATTATGAGAAATAGTTTTCACCTAAGTATAAACTTACTTCCTTTGTGCATAGGTCCTTTTGTTGCCCGTCCTGGATGGACATACATGTGTACACTACATTTTGACATAGAGCGCATTCAATGATCATAGACACTTAAAGAGGACAAAATAACAATTATCAAAGGAACTCCCCAAAACACGCCTGTGAAAGGCTTGACACTAGATCTGTTAGCGATTTTTTTTAACTGTCCATACTGAGGCAAGAAAGCCTTTACAAATTCAACTTCTCCTTCCCACCTTTGGCTCGAATTAAGTGTTTCTTACTCATGTTCTTTTTTCAGAACGACTTTGATATAAGTTGATTCTGTGTTCAAGGGAGTTGGACGTATGTATGTATACTTTAGGGGTGGCTAGAACATCAAAGTAACGAGCAGAATTATTCAAGGATGAAGCCAAATGCCTAAATTGGCTATACGGTAGTCACTTTTTATGTACAAATAGATGGTCTAACCAGTGAGAGGCATCAGAGATATAACAAGATGTTTGCGTGAAGGAAATAATATAATTCAATGAGGGTTTGCCCTGCTCGACGTGATAAACACTGAGTGCTCAGTGCTTTGCCCAATGCCCGATGAACGCAAGTCAGTCAGCTCGGGCGGGATTCGAACCCGCGACTCCCGCTTTCTAGTACAGACGTCTTAACCACTTGATCACCGAGCTGGTCGAGGTCGCGTGGCGGACTCGAAGAATAAAAACGGTGGGTATCGTGTTGCATAATTGAGACAACATGATGTTTGCGTCAAGGAGAATGTAATTCAATGAGGGTTTGCCCTGCTCGACATGAAACACACTAAGTGGTCAGTACTTTGCCCTGGTGAAAAGATGTTATATCTATGATGCCAAGCTTGTGTTTGAAAAGAATAGTTTATATTTTTTCCCTTTGCACTTACCTCGGACTATCAGTTGAAAGGTGCAGCTAGCTTCATTTCCTGATGTATCATTGGCATAATAGACGATGTTATATGTGCCCTGTGCTACAGAGACATCGTTATATTCTGACCCTTGGACTAATACGACACTATCCACAGCAATGTTATCAGTAGCATTCGGCGTCACCAGATTGGGAACTACAACCGCTGCCCCATCTGGTAGAATGAGCGTTACTTCTGCAGGGCAATCAACAAACTCTGGCTCCTCCACATCTAGAAAATGAAAGCAGGTAATTACCAGTTATTTTCATTTGATTCATGTCCCCATTCATGTCTCCAAAGTGTTGGGTTTAAGGGTAAGCTAACCTATGGACATATAGATTAAGGTAAAACACCTCACCCAGTGGCTTACAGCTGCCATTCCCCGAAGGGTCCTACCAATTGCTATGCGCCACGCCCACCGGATCCAGGCACCACTATTGTCCAAGTATTAAACAGACTCTTTTCATCCTACCACAAAGGAAAACTAAGTAGAATTCATGGAACATCGTTCAAGACCCTTTGTGTTGGTCATAGACACTGAAAATTCGCCCAGTGTTATGGGGTTACTGCTAGTGCACAACAGAGCATTTTATTATTGTTTTGATGAAATGATGATACCATTTGTGTAAATATCAGCTAAAATTATGATTTAGATTTTTCATGAGAAAGGTGAACTGGATAAAAACGATAAGATGACAATGCGACACTGTAACCCTCCCTATTGTACACTACAAAAGTACAACACTTTAACTGTTTTATTCATGAAAGTTGCAATATTCTAAATAATCTGAAAAAATATTACTTTATCAAAATAACGAGCAAAAATATTAAAGGATAAAGTCAAATGCCTAAATTCGCTATACGGTAGTGAATTTTATGTACAAATAAGTGGTCCAACTACGTTTTACATAAAGTCCCTTGATTGTTTGATGTGATCAACAATTGGCCTGCTCCTCAGACAATTCAGGGGAGCACTGCGGTTTTGATTTTCTTTGCTTTTGTGTAAGTTAAGCGTAACAATTACCCTATACTGTCAACGTACAACCCCATTTTGTAGCAGTTGCAAAATTGACAAAAGCTGGTACACAGTAATTAGATTAATTCCATACGTTGCATCTGACGACGTTGGTATAAGCACTCTTCTCTCTTCTATTTAGTCTTTAAATGTAATCCTTATTTTGTTATGAACATACGTACCTATCACAGTTACAGTAAATGTGCAGTTGGCCAAGTTCATTGCTGCATCTGTGGCTTCATAAGTGACATACGTGACACCAAGGGAGAAGACATCCCCTGGCTGATGAGAGGAGGTCACATTGTAGAACAAACTATTATCCATAACATCAGGCTCCAAAAACATCACTGAGATATTCTGTGTGCCTGGGAGTAGGTCAACTGAGGTTCCGTTTATGCAATCCAGCACTGGTGGTTCATCATCTGTGAAATTATGTCAGCATTGCCATAATTATTATCATCTGTCACATTATCCAAAAAAACACAACAGAACAGGTAGGAAAAAGCTGTTCCACTGCAACATTTTGGTAAGAAAGAATTAAAAAAGTGGCACCCTGACTACTCCATCGGAAATTGTGTGAGTGCGGTATAATTTTCATAGACCTGACACTTCAGGTATATTTACACTCAAAATTACAGAAAAACAATTAAAGGATTTAACGAAAAATACTTTCCAGCAAAATTAGTACCAAAATAATGTCATCGTGATCCCAAATTTAAATTCTTTTTGGGATGGAGCAATGAAATTATTGTTTGTGAAAATGATGGTGTAATCCCATTCAGTGACACCGCCTCTCTGTTGACCCGTGGAACAAAAAATGTACGAGACACTTTAAGACCACTTGCCGTGTTCTTTGCTATATTCCATAGGGGTTAGTCTGTTTAACCATAAAGCAAGAACCTTGCTATATGCGTGGACTAGGATTGGCTAATATAGCAGGCCATAAGATCGGAAGGTGCTCTCATGAAATGAGACTAGGGACGCTTCGCAGCTCCCATGATGTCGCAATAACATGTTTTCATGCCATCTGGGCAATCATCAGTTGCGGTAGTGATCTTGGCAGATCAGTTCATCTCAATATGGGTGTGCCGGTATAGAAATTGGTTGGAGTGGCCGGACTGGGTATTATTGGGTGATTTGTTCCTCAAATAAGGAGAGCAGATTATCCAGGGTTTCAACCAGTTCCTCAAAGGGACTAGAATCGTCTGGGACGGGGGTTGTTGTTGTGGGCTTGGGAAGGTTAGCCCGAATGAACATTACCGGAGGTTTTTGGCATTTTTAGTTAGCAATGAGGGTTGTGTTTGGGAAAATATCCCTGAGTTGTTCATTGCTTTGGAAAAGCTGGCAATGTTTGTATTGTCTGCTCGTTGCAAATCACAGTGGTTAATCGCAGGATTATAGATGGTGCTATGAAAACACCAGAGGTGCTGGCTTTGTTTGGGTTCCAGTTTGTGGTTTGTGAAGCAGGGGTCGATTTTTGGGAGATACATTGCTGGTTGAGCAAGTTTGATCTCGGGTTTCGAGTAGCCTCGGTTGGGTAGGAGTTTAAGGTTTTTAAGAAAATGATGGTGTAACCATTGTTTTCTTTTCATTTTTATGTATACAAACCCCAATCCCAAAGCCCTTGCATATGAAGACAGCTTTCATCAAAATGTAAAAAACGGCGTTGTTGGGAATTCAAATAATATAATGAACGAATAAATGCAACATAAGGCTGAGAGCATGTAAAACGTTGCTGTTAAAAACCATTGACTGTCAGCGTACTTCTCGCACACAGTTATGAAAGCAAACATTCAATTATGTATAAACATACCATTAAGTGACCCACAGTACAAGGTGCACAAAGTGCATTGCTTTGTATGTCAAGTGACCATAAATATAATATTGGCGACTAACATAATATTCGCTTTTTGGGGTTTCAATGTAAAAATCATCAGTTTACAATGAATTTTTCAGAACACACCCAATTTGGTTGAATATTATAAATAAATATGTTTTTTTTTTCTCAATCTTTTAAAGAAAACATAGGATTTTTTGGAAGAGCAATGTCTTTGTGTTTCAAGACTTCTTACTTTTTAATTGAATAATGAAGAACTTAGAGTGCCATAAAACTGATAAAAAGCAACACTGGCACTGCAAATTGGATATTTATCCATGTTAGAAAGGATCATGTCTATACCTTTTCCGACTTTTAAATTCTGCTATATGAATGTGGATTTATAATGTTAAGAATTCCAAACCTGACGTGCCCTTGGAATGTAAAAAGGAAAGCAAAGGTTTGTGTTCGAATTGGGTAGATCTAACATAGACAGGTGATCATTTGCTAAGGATCAGATAATTGTAATTTATTGCTGAGAATGAGTTGCATCTTCTTAGATGGATGCAGATTTTTTAGAAGTCAATATCTTCCAACAAATATCGATTATCACCTTAACATGTTATTCAGCTGGCAACAGCACGCAGCAAGTTTTTTTTTTTTATGCAACCTATCAGTGTGGCTTCTCTGGTTTGGTCGAAATTTTACAAGAACTTTGAAGAAACTCAAGCACTTGCGACTTTTTTGCACGTGCGCGCGCGTGTGTGTTCATAGGAATATATTAAATTGACAATTTTAATGTAAATTGTGGAACCCCTAAAATGCTCATCGCGCATGCGTAAAAAATTGGGAAAACCATCCAGATCTATGTGACATGTGAGAGACAGTCCATGTGAGCAAGCAGTATACGCACATTTGTTCACGTGCAAGTTTTCCAGTGAGCACTCGGACCTTAAAATAACTGTGCCTCGAAATTTCAATAAAAAAGAAGACCGTCACCTGGATTTACTTTTCCCTTATGAATTTTTTTTTTATATTCCTTGTTTTATATAATATTGTATCAGGCATCGGGCAAACTACTGGGCACTCTGTGTTTACCACGTCGAACAGGGCAAAACCTCATTGAATTACATTCTCATTGACTCAAAGATCATGTTATGATCATGTTAAGGTTATGTTAAGTATAATGTGATGCAACGCGGTACCCTCCGCTATACCATATTATAATCAACCACACGACCTCGATTAGCTCGGTGGTCAAGTGTTTCAGACGTCCGTACTAGAGGGCGAGAATCGCGTGTTTGAATCCCACCCGAGCTGCCTGACATATTCTATCAGACACCGGGCAAAGCACTAGCCCCGTCAAGCAGGGCAACTCTCATAGAATTACATTCTCCTCGACGCAAACACCATGTTATATTATGTTAAACAAAGCAGTTTACTATAATAATTTTCTTTTGACAGGGGACTGCTAGAAATGCGCGGACGTGGACGAGATGACGACTTACATTCGTTGACTTAGACTTCAGAATTTGCATAGAAGATGCATAACGGAAATTGGGACTTCGTCCAGACCGCTGAATTCAGCGAATGGACGGGTAAGACGACGTTGGCTTTGCCGAGATTTACGTAATTAAGTCATTTCGTACGATACCCGCCTATTCAGCAGTGTATTCTACCGAAATGGTCTCAGCTGCCTATTCCCTTAAATTAACTTTCTGTAGCAAAGGGGGTCTGACATTTCAAGCCAAGCATTTTATTTTTCAAAGGGAGGTAGAATATTAACTTAACTTCCATTTAAAAACAATACAGGGCATTACAGTACAATTCTTGCAGGACTGCCTGTACTATGAGAATGTTATGAGTGAAATGTCCGGCCCTTCAAATTTATGAGTCAGTATTATTTTGGTATAAGCTTTTGTTTGTTATAATATTGAATAGCATTCTGTTTGTGTCAGTCATTATTCCTGGTATGTATGGTCACCTAAATGAGACACTAAAGGTGAAGTTGGGTGTACACTTAGTTCTATTCAAATATTCTCATTGAACAAAATTAATCACTTCGCACCCAAGTTGCTTCCTACCCAATCTGTTGTACCCAAGTAACGACCTACCCAAATCACTTTGTATCCTAGCCAGGTATTCAGCCCTACAGGTAAGTTTGCTACCACACAAGTTATCCCTTTTTTATAAGGAGTACTGCTCTGAAAACAGCCAGTAACCCAAATTTCAGACAGTGTGTTCTCTGCCCAGTATCAGGTGACTGCAGCAGACTTATACTAGGTGTATAATTTAGAAATAATACTGATGCAACACGGTAGCCCCTTCAAAACCTCTCACCTTGTGAGTGCATGTATGTTCCATTATTAGTCATTCACCCTCATGATCTCAATAACGTAACCAACAGTCAAAAGTGCTTGTGACTGACATTTTCTCGACTGATTATCACCATGGATCTGGCACCAAGGATCTGGCACCATAACCAAGACAAGCTTCAGCTCTTCCTGGAAAACCTAAAGGTGCTGCATGCTCAATACTCCGTGGACCAGGAAAACGATGACAGCTTCCATTTCCTGGACATGGAGGTATGTCATCAAAGAACCTTCAAGTATTATGTAAAGATTAAATTAATTTGAAGGAGAAAGCTTTTACCATGGACGGTGACAGTGAAGCTGCAGGTTTCCAAGTTCCCGCTTGAATCTTCTGCTGTGTACTCCACTGTCCAGGTGCCAATGAAGAACTCACTGCCATTGGGATGGGAGACATTCAGGAACATCACTAGGTCGTTGTCTATGACCACAGGGCCAGGCCAGGACACGTCGGTGCTGTTTCCTTCCCAATCGGCCGACACATTGATGTTTTGTGGACAGGCTAGCATTCGGTATTCTATTCCATGCAACAAAGCAGGACATCCAATCAAACTACAGTGATAATTACTGGAAGTCAGACTTGACTGACTTGTGACATGTACAAGGATCTTAGTCTCAGTAAGAAAAAACTCAGACTTGCACCTTAATCCGGATTCAACCTTCATGACTTTTGGTTCAATCTTTCTCGAGATATCTTAATAAACCGAATGCACTTCAAGAGTTCCGTATATTTTTACATGGAGGGCTGGGCTCGATAAGTGAACGCATGCAAGTGTAAGGTAGGCCTACACGGGAGCGTCCGGGTGACCTCACGCGATTCTTGGTTATTGCCCTGGAATCAACCGCCACAACCACAAATGGTGAGCGGGTCTCAGGTGCAGCTCTGCATGACGTCATAGCGGACGGTTTCGGGTGACCAAAGTAATGGCATGTGTCAACTTGAAATCAGCTTATGCACCGCGCACGCAGATTTATCGATACCATGTTTATGGATCAAATAAGTTTGATTTAAGAATGAATAATTTTCAAGAAAATGTATACACTGAGAGTTTTAAGATTAGGTTTCTTGTTACATCGACAAACAAGAAACGCGTCGGAGTAGCAATAACAATGTAATATACCTCATACCTAGTCCTGGAAGGATATGCAAAATTTTTGCCAACTGCTTACTAACTAGCCCGTGAAAAATGCAAATATAATCAAATATTGCTGACGTTTCCTGCATCATGCAGGGCCTTTCACAAAGGCAGACAGATCGTACTCAATCCCAGCATAAAGAAAGGACTACATTCTAATCAGATTATCCCGTGCGCTTTCTGTGCTTACCAAATATCTGACAGTGAATGCCTGAATAACGGAGAGGGCAGTAACAGACGTAGCCGTCGCCCAGTGTTGCAGACCTAACGCACGAGCCTCCATTCATACACGTGACACCTCTGCACGCATCATCTGTATGGCGGGGAAAAAATAATGAGGACATAGCAAAGAGTACGGAAGCGCCTAACTACCATCCTACTTCAAGACAAATATCTTGTCAGGTCGGCACAATATCAAAATGATATCAATTTCAACATCTTTAAAAGTCCCTTTCAATAAACATTCTTCTGGAACTACATAATATACCTCATCTCATGTAGAGTTTGTAATGTTCAGTATGTTGGCGAGACCCAAAACACCCTCAAAAAACGTATCTATGGCCATAGGTCTACAATCAAAACCGGTATCACTTGGGTTTCAGATATGAGTGTACTGGGCCTAGAATCCCTTGGTCACCGTTGTAATGCTGTCCGTCTTTATAGTCGTAAGAAAATGTGGATAAAGCATCTTCGGACTATTCAACCACATGGTCTCAACATCACGGAGGGTAATGACTAATACCATGCAGCTTTCTGATAATCCTTCTTTTGTGTTCACACCTTCACACTTTTCTCTTTGATCTTTCCTCCTCTTTTCACTAATCCCTACCCTACTCCTTGCCCTTCCCTTTGATCTTTCCCTACCAGCTTTACTCTTTGTCCTTTGTTTCTCATCCGTGTCCTATTCACTCTCTTGCTAGGATCGAAACGTCAGGCCCACTAAATTTTAAGATTTGAATTTTGGTAATTTTAGTCAGTAAGCAGTTTGCAACATATTTTGTATATCATCTTTAAAAGTCGCATAATAAACTATCATACCAAGTCGATTGTTAATGGTTCCCGTTTTGCTAATGTCATTTGAGATTCCAGGGTGTTTATTATCATGATGGAGATAGAAAGTCAAGGTACTTTGCAGTGACACCATATTATAAATATCTGAGTGTGTGTGGTTCTGGATAGAACCAGTGGAGTCAACGCTTCTATCAGTAGGCTCTGCCCACCATCAGGAGACTATGGAGATGCCAGTGGTGAGGCCTTCTTATAAATGATCTTAGTGTGGGTATGATGGATCCTGCCCATGGATCAAGGATCCCCTAACCATTCAGTGTAGCTGGCCCGAGGTGGAGGTGGCTGATCAATGGAGCATGTGAGGAATACTGTGGTGACCTTAGGTATTGCACGAGTCCTAAGGATTTCACTTGGAGACATTCTCGCGCTTGCTACGGCAACATTTTATTAAATCGAATTGGAAAGAAAATAATGTTTGTAGTGACAACTTATGACGGTTAATAAGTCGTAAGAATGGTTTTCTATACACTTATATAGACATGATACAGATATTATCTCGACTTGACAACATAATTTTAATAAGGATGGCACTATATGTCTTTCATTACACTTGTATAATTAAGTCCGATGCTTATATTTTAAGTCTTGGTCACAAATGTCATATTTGCTGTCGTTTTCTGTCATTTTGTTTAATTTCGTTTGTGTTTTGGAAGATATGTTTCCCTATTTTCCCCTGGAAGTGGACATATGCTATCCAAAATCATTGCATAAACTCGGCTCGGACGACTTCAAAATAATAGGGGTTTTGCTTTGGGGGTAATTAGCAGAAAATCCAATCCGCTAACAACACCAACATTTGATAAACAAACATGTTGCAAACTGCTTACCGACTAAAATTACCAAAATACAAATCTCAAAATTTAGCGGGCCGGACGTTTTGATACTAGAAGGACCTTTCTCAAAAAAAAGGCAAACACCGAAATTTAAAAGAAGATAATTTGGAGTTTAATAACAACACCTTTTTTCCTCGAAAGTGATGTGTTGTAAACCGCATTTTCAGAAAGCTTGTATTATTATTCTGCACACTGTAATACGGACGATTTATAATAGTGTGCCATCTAGAGACAGCAATTCTCAGTTGAGATTTCAGCCTATTCGTAGTAGGCCGAAATAAGTGAATACTATTGCGGTGGCACCAGTGGGTAGGATATCCTAGGAGTGCTCGCCTTGATTTTTTTTCTTAATGTTTTCCTTTTTTTCTTAATGTTATGGTAATATTCTTTGAAAATTCCATTGACCAAGGCTTTTTAGGTGCAAACATTCAAACTCCATTCAAACCAAAAGTACAAGATCGTTTCAATTCAATTTTGCACTATATAAAAGTTGGGAACATTTGTATCCAAAACTTGCCATTGTGTAAGTGTGACCTAGTCTTATAAATATTTTTCATGAGGTCATCAGGTTTTCAGATTGTAACATTCAATCGAGCATATTAATTTTGGCCAACGGAGCGAGATTGTTTCCATTATTTTTTATGTCAATTGGGAGTATGGTTAAGAAACCCCTTCCGTGGCCAAAAGCGATATGACGCAACCGTGACGTCATAAAAGTGACTGATTGTTTTTTTCCTTGTTTTGTTTTTGCTTTGATGGTCATGTGACAGCCCTTCAAAAGGCCAAACTGCAATGTGCAATCATGCCGCAATCTTAGATTCTAAAGGATGAATATTTGGTATGTATCTAAGTTGGAAAAAGGTGTATCCTAAATTTTCCATTCATTTTAGCATATTTGGCTCATACAGTGACATTTTTTCTGTTCATTTTTTCACAACAAATGAAAAAATACTAAATGTCGTCATCGTGTGTCACGTGACTACCCCTCAAAGGGGCAAACGCACTCTGTACAGCAACAAAATAAATATATTATCTGATGAACATGAAAAGCGATATGTTTCAACATTTTGACATGGATGCAGAAAAGGGTTATGTTCTGTTTGCAAACAGACACAAATCTCAATTTTTTCTATGTTGCTGTTCCAACGAAATTATAAAAGACCTTTTCCGAATAAGGTTGGATTTGAGAACTAACAAGCAAAATCGCGAAAGGAGGAGGGTGATCACAAAGCCTATATTAATTATCATTACATTATTATCAATAAATTAGTGTGAACAAATGTTAACGACTCATTTATGAAAAATGTGAAATTACTCAATGACTTACGTGTGGTAACGACTTTCTTTAGAGAGAGCAAAATAGAAATATGCATACCAACTATGTCTCCTTAAGGACTCCGTATCGTGCAAATGACACTTACCAGTTAAGCAGACTGCATCATCGCGACAAACACAGGCATAATTAGTGTCAAATTGCCTGCACCGCTTTTTTGTTTCACAAGGTTGAGAGTCCACGCAGCTATGGTCCGTGAAGTGGTCTGCAAGATGAATATGCAACACTGGAACTTGGAAATTTTAATCTCAAGAACTAATATCTAAGAGATACAATTTTTAAAATTGTTCCAAAAGTTCTCAGTCAGTTTTTGTTTTTTACTTAGATTGAAAAAAGCTGCATCAACTTTATGTGATCCTTGAGCTGCCGTAGCCAGGTTTACAACAATAGGTTGTTTGCATCTTAATGAAAGAGGGGTGTGGTCCCTGGAAATATACTGCAGTTAACGGTTGAATTGCTTTTGACTGGCGTCCCCAACCCGACAAAGACTAGTTGACTATTTGGGAGGCCACCATGTAAGGGCTGAAGAGCCCAGATGGAAGGGCACTGGTACGTTAGTCTAGAGGTCTCGGGTTTAAGTCCCAGTTTTCTTTGCCAATTTTTCAAATAAATACTATAATGATTAACAGTAAGTACCCACGAACGAGCGAGCGAGTACGGGGGTGGCGAGGGTTTATGAGCGCTGTCTCGTGTCTCGTAAACGTTCGAGCGCACTCGATGAATATCGCAAGCACACGCATGTGCTTGCAAACCCTTCAAATATTGCCCTCGTTCGAATTCGCTGAAAAACACATACCGAGCCCTTGCGAGTACTCGCTGACCCGTGACATTCCAGTTGAGCTCACCGTGAACAGAGATCGAGCAGATCAATTACATATAGATGTTAAACGGGTGAACTGAAAACGATCGTTTGATGAAACTGAGTTCAGTTGAACTGAGCATACCCCAGTGGAGCTGGTTGAGCTGGGCTGAGTTTAGCCGAACTAGGCGGAGTTTAGCCGAGCTGGGCTGAGTTTAGCTGAGCTGAGGTTAGCCGACCTGGGCTGAGGTTAGCCGACCTGGGCTGAGGTTAGCCGACCTGGGCTGAGGTTAGCCGACCTGGGCTGAGGTAAGCTGAGATGGGCTGAGTTTAGCCGAGCTGGGCAGAGTAAACTGCGCCGAGCTGAGTTTAGCGGAGCTTTGGTGAGTTATGCTCATCTGGGCTGAGTTCAGCTCATCTAGGCTGAGTTTAGCCGAGGTGGGCTGAGTTTGGCCGAGGTAGGCTGGGATGAGCTGAGCTAGGCTGAGGTGAGTTTAGCTGAGCTGAGTTTTGCTGAGCTGAGTTTAGCCGAGCTGGGATAAATTTTCGTAGGATTGGCTGAGTATAGCTGAGTTTACATGAGTTTAGCTGAGTTTGCATGAGTTTAGCTGAGTTTGGATGAGTTTAGATGAGCAGGGTTGTGTTTAGCCGACATTATCTTAGCTTGGATTAGCTTAGATGGCTAAGTTAGATGGGCTGAGTTTAGCCGCGCTGGGCTGAGTTTAGCCGCGCTGGGCTGAGTTTAGCCGAACTGGGCTGAGTTTAGCCGGACTGGGCTGAGTTAAGCAGAGCTGAGCTGAGTTAAGCAGAGCTGAGCTGAGTTTGGCTAATCTGGGCAGAGTTAACTGTGCTGGGATGAGTTTAGCTGAGCTGAGGATAGCCGAGCTGGGCTAAGTTTAGCAGAGCTGGGCTTAGTTTAGCCAACCTGAGCTGAGTTTAGCCAACCTGAGCTGAGTTTAGCGGAGCTTTGGTGAGTTCAGCTCATACGGGCTGAGTTTAGCTCATCTGGGCTGAGTTTAGCTGAGCTGAGTTTAGCCGAGTTGGGCTGAGCTAAGCCGAGCTAGGCTGAGTTTGTCCGAGGTAGGCTGAGATGAGCTGAGGTAGGCTGAGTTTAGCTGAGTTGAGTTTAGCCGAGCTGAGTTTAGCCGAGCTGGGATAAGTTTTGCTGGGATTGGCTGAGTTAAGCTGAGTTTGGATGAGTTTAGCTTAGTTAAGCCGACCTTAGCTTGGCTGGGATTAGCTTGGAATGCGCTAAATTCAGCTGAGCTGGGATGAGTTTAGCTGAGCTAGATGAGTTTAGCTGAACCGAGCCAACCTGAGCTGATTTTAGCCGCGCTGAGCTGAGTTTCGCGGAGCTGTGCTGAGTTTAGCCTAGCTTGGCTGATTTTAGCCAACCTGAAGCGAGTTTAGCCGCGCTGAGCTGAGTTTCGCGGAGCTGGGCTGAGTTTAGCCGAGCTTGGCTGAGCTGGGCAGAGTTTAGCCGAGCTTGGCTGAGCTGGGCAAAGTCATTTGAGATAGACTGAGGTTAGCTGAGATAGGCTGAGGTTAGCTGAGATAGGCTTTGGCACGTGGCACGACGTATCGTGTAAGCCTGGCCGCTGGGCAGCCATATGTAAACAGCCCGCAGCACATACACTTTACTTCTAGAGTACAAAAGCCGTTGCAACAGCATACGCGGCTAAACCCGACCACCAACAAAATGAATGGACTGGAAGCGAGTCTAACTAAAGCGTGAACGCCGTACACAAACGCCAACGTCAGCAGCGTAAAGACGCGCGATAGTCGCAGCTACATTTGATGGGGATCTTCCTCCTCGTATTTCCAATAAGAACTATGATTGGTATAAACAGATTTAGGCAGATATGTAATGCCATTTTCTTGAGGTTGTCATTTCAGAATTTGTAATTATCAATACATAGTGTATTTTGGTAGATTTAAATCGCTTCATGGAACAATTCCCTTCTTTTTCACCTTTTTCACGAACGTAGCCTACATGTGACGATTTCAATCACTTAAAGGCCCTATATAGCATCTGAAAATGTAAAAAGATTGTCACAGTTTTGTGTGTTAAACCATTAACTATTCGGAAAAAGATATCCTTCGAAGATTTTAACGCAAATGGTATCTTAGTAAGTAGAAAAAGGCCCAAAACTGTCAATTTTTGCACCGTTCTGTAGTGTTAGAAATAATTAATAATTCGCGAGTAATACATTATTATTTTGTCGATGTTTCAATGAAGATTTCTCGAGAAATACAGCACCCTAGAGCGTAAGATTTCAACATGAGGATTCCGTCATATAGCCATATACGAACTGTGTAAATGTTAAGAAAATGTGTGGACATTGATGCTTTCCGATCTTCCAAATGCTGTATTGGCCTTTAAGCTAAAGAGATAAATTCAGTTACATAACCTATCAAAGAACTCCCTTGTATATATGTGTTTTGCTTTTTGAAATTGACTAGACAGAGTAGTACAAGTTCAAGGGAAGAGATTGTCGCCACAGTTTTGATAAGTACTGGTCAATGCTGGCAGCCAAAACACATGTGCTGTGCAGTAGTAGACTATTCTTGCACGGTGTTTTCAAATGGAATCAAATAAGTATACGAAATGCAGACATGAATAGATCGTGAGCGACTAAGCTTCTTGATTTTAGATGAATGAATGATGACGCTATTATGATCGAAATGTACCGGTATTTAAATTGTTTGCCTCCTGGAATAAAAAAAAACCCTGCAAACATCGAAAGCCATTCCCCTGTGAGTGTTTGTATCCTGTGGAATTGTGGTCGTAGAAGTCAGTTGGCATTTTGCAACATTTCATTGGTAGAACGTAAACACGTGGATATGTTTACTGCGAGTAGTTCAATAAACGTACAGCAGTCGTTGGAAACCTATAGTCCTAATTGTTGCGCTGCTTATTTCATGGTCCATTCACAGTGTGTCGTCGGGTGGGGAAATGTTCTGGTATGGCTCTTTTGGAAGACAGTACCAAGATATGTCCTTGTGCATTTGTGAATGCTCGAAGAACCGGAGGTGGGGCTGGCATACGTGCACACAGGGAATCTCTGTCTTGTTGTTTCTTGTAAACGTTTATTCACTTCCCAACTTTGTTATTAAAAACCCATTATCAGGTCTGTCTGATGCAAACGATCAGTCAAATATTAAAGGAAACTTATATAGATGAAGACTTAAAAAAAATCGAAAGAAAAACAACATATGCTATAGCCCAAGTTTTTTTCTTGCGGCTCTGCCGTTTTATTGAAAACAAAAAAGCTGGTAAACAAAATCACACTGACATTACCTACTGTGATTAACGTTATTTGACTTTAGTATATTTGAAGTACACCTCTGGGCATGTTTATTAATACTCCAGGTTGTTTTAGTGGATTTCCACCCATATTGTGAAGCAAGCACGACCCATATTATAATTCGAAAGTTCATTTTGTATCATGTATACGTAAAACGTGAGTAAGTACGTTGCATGTTACTTCACGTAATTAACCGTAACTGTTCTTGAGAGATACATTACTTCTTAGAGGATCTGACGCATCCATCCTAGCAAGACATATCTCAGAGCCTATAGGTTCGGAGCGTCACCCCTGTGTTTTTTTAATTTGCATTTTGGTAATTTAACTCAGTAAGGTAAGTAATTAGTCAGCCAAAATCTTGTATTTTTAAAGAAAACTTTGGAGTGGAGATTGTGACCAAGTAGCCCCATGCAAATGGACGTGTTCACAAGCTTTACTGTTTGATCCGCTAATTATATATATATGTCTTTATTTTGTCTGGTTTTAACTCGATTTCATTAAGAATAGCGCTACGCAGGTTAAATTCTTGAATGGAGTAACTTCTTAAGATGGAATGTATATAATCTGAGTATGAATTTATCAATGCATTTCTTTACGACCAAGATATAAGATATCTTTTCTGGGTAACAAGCAACTATCGATTAAAAGTTTCATCCAAATAGGCAAAGCTTACTATGCGTATATGGCTTTGGCATCATAACCACATCTGCCTACACTGTCAGGAACGTTTTCGGGTCAAGCTTTGCGACGATCTGCTCGAATGATTTCCATTCAACACGATTGGTCATCACGAACGTTTAAGCTGCATTACGAAAATGTGCTGGCCTTCGGAGTCTGAAAAAGCAACTATACATTGGCTAAGGCTCTTCGGGCTGAAGTTGCTAATTACTTTATGTATGTATAATTCTGTAGAGCATTAAGTACATCCTTATCAGTGTAACTGTGTAATAAGCAAATCAGCAAAGGTGAGTCGTTGACAAAGATGGTCTACAGATGAAACTTGTACAGGTAAGGGGTTATGGGGACTGAGTCATGGTATTAAATGACTTGGACATGGACTCAGACTCAACTCTCGTCATTTGTGAATCGATGAACAAAAATCATAAGGAAAGTAAATGGTCTTTGTGATACTCGTGCGTTAGAATAGACTGCAATCGCCATATCGTCAGTCGAAAGTTCATTTGAAACATGTATATGTAAATACGTTAGTAATTGCTGCAAGTTACTTCATGAAAGAACAAATAAATTACTTTAAAAAAACACCTCCAACAATTTAAAGGGGTCTGATCTGAACGTCACCCCGACTATAACATGTCTTTGGAAAATTGCATTTGGGTCATTTAACTCAGTAAGTTAAGCCATTAATCTGCTGAAATGTTGTATTTTGGACTAAAAACCAATGCAAATTGAAATGGTGACTAAGTAGCCTCATACAAATGCACGTGTTCACAAGCTTCATTATTGAGCCTATGTTTAATACGCTGATTAGGTATATTTATCCGGTTGTTTGGTTTTAACTTGATCTTATTAACTGAATAATACTACGCAAGTTACAAATCTGGAATGGAATCATTTCTTTACAAAAATTATGTATAGCTGTGTAGGAATGTATCAATGCATTTATTTAAGATCCCCACATACGATTTTTTTCCTGGGTAACAAGCATATTTCGGATAAAAGTTCAATTCAAAATATAAAAAGCATACTATAGGCATGGAGGATTCCTCCATGCTATAGGTATATGGCTTCGGTATCATAACCACATCTACCTACATTGTCCGAAACGTGTCCAACCTAAGATCTGCAGCGATTAAGTAGACAAATTCCATTCGTTACGACTGGCCCTCACGAATGTTTAAGCTGCAACATAAAATGATCTGGCTCTCGGAAAAGCAACTATACATTGACTACAATTCTTAATGCTAAGATTACTCGATATTTCGGTATGTATAAATGTGTAGAACATCAAGTAGATGTACATCCTGATTAGTGAAACTATGTGATAAGCAAATCAGCAAAAGTAAGTGGTTGACAACGATGGTTTTCAGGTGAAACGTGTAGAAGTACGGAGTTATAACGAGTGAGTCGTGGTAATAAATGACTTGAACATTGACTCAGACTCGACTCTCGTCACTTGTGAGTAGATAAAAAATCATACCGCAAAACAAAATTTAAATGGTCTGTGATACTTGTGCGTTAGAATAGAGTGCACTCGCCATATTGTCAGTCGAAGGTTCATTTTGATATACGTAAATACGTAAACAAATTGCTGCAAGTTACTACACGAAAGTACTCGTAACGATAAGTTACTGTAAGGAAAATGTCCAACAAGTCAAAGGGTGTGATCGGAACGTCACTCCTACCATTTCTTTCTAAAGTTGCATTTTGGTCGTTTAACTCAGTATGTTCAGTAAATAGACCGAAATTCTGACCGCGTAGCCCCATGCAAATGCATGTTATCAGAAGCTGTAATGCTATGCCTATGTTTAATCCGATTATTACGCAATTAATATATGAGCATGAATTTGCTCTTTAAGATCGACATGAAATAGTTCATTCCTTGGTAGTAAGCATCTATTGCATAAAAGTCCTATCCAAATAGGCAAAGCTTACTATAGGTATATGGCTGCGGTATGGCTGCGGCTGCGGTATCATAACCGCATCCGCCTACACTGTCCCAAACGTTCTCGAGCCAAGCTTTGCAACTAATACCTCGACTAATTTCCATTCAACACCATTGCCCATCGCGATCGTTTAAGCTGAAACACAAAATGTTTTGGCCTTCGGAGACTAGAAAAGCAACTATTCATTGACTAAGCCTCGTATGGCTGAGATTACTCATTATTGTGTATGTAGAATTATGTAGAACATTAAGAACATGCTTATGAATTTAACTGCCTAACACCAAAGTAAGTTATCGCCAACTATGGTTACCATGTGAAACGCACGAACCTTACAGGTTTATGACGACTGAGTCATGTTAACAGAAGACTTGAAAATGGACATAAACTCGACTCTCGTCATTTGCTACCCGATGAAAAAAATCTCAAGGCAAAATAAAGGGTCTTTGTGATACTCGTGCGTTAATACAGAGTGTAATCGTCAGCGTGTGACTTTTATATACCCGTATGTGGGTATTAGGATCCATGTATTGATCAAATGGTTCTCTCCCAAAGATATACTCCACTATTTTATTTGATATGTTATGTGAGAAGTCATATTGCTATAGTTGATTACAGAAAACAGTCTTGAAATTATGAAGCGTTTCTAATGCACCATTAAATCTAAAGGTTACTCATGACTCAGACACGAACAAGATCTATTTAACTCTGGACTATTTCTCAGAATAGAGAAAAGTGACTCGGGCATGAACTGGATATTTTAGACTTGAATACGAAGTTGAGGTTTAGTGGTGAGAGACAAATTCAATGGTTAGATTATTTAAATTTTGATCAGAAGTATTCTACCGGGGAAGATGTTACAGTGACTAGTTGTTAGGAAGGGGTAAGATAAAGGTAGGCTTTGATAGGCAAGTCTAATATCTAGCCCCACCCTAACCCTAATTGTAACCCGCTTTCCTCACTCTTAAATGACAGTTTTCGCAAGGTACCTTGCGCATTCTTGAAGATCAAACAAACCCTCAAATTTGGTTGCTACCTGCAGCATGCGTCGAGCCAATCTTGACCGCTCTATGGCTTCTCGGAAATTGACAAATCAAACGTTGACGTCTGCGTCGCTGATGGGGAGCTAGACGAGACCAGGGCAATGTTAGTCGTCTCCCTGTCGCGCGATGGACACGTGCAGTACAGGTACGGGGCCACGAGGGTGCGCACCTCGTCAGGTCGAAGGCAGAACATCATGAACACGAACAAACCCTGGTTGTGTGAAGAAAGCAGTGTGAGTGTAAGTGACCAATAACAACAATCTAAGAATACCACTGAAAGACTGAGCACCTGGGACAACTTATGGAGCTTATGCAGCAACAACTAATTCATTAGATGAATAAAGCCATTAATTATATGTTAAACAACAGCAGGGGACAGCAAAGTTTAAGGAAAAAAATATCCATTTACTACGTGTTAAAAATGATGCGATTCGTATTTCATGCACGGGATAGTTTCAACGGGGAACGAAAGTGCATCGGTAGTTAACAGAAAAGTACTGTCGCGGTAAGTAATAAGTAGTATGAGAAAGCACTGACGTGGTTCTAAATTGGTACAGGCGTTGTAAGTGGTATTATAGGGCTTAATATGATACAGTACCGGCTTCTAACGGTAGAGTACCTTCGTGGTACGGAAAGGTACCGGCGTGGATTGAGATAGCACTGCCCGGATTGGAACAGTGTAGCACTAGCGCGGTACGGAAAAGTATACCAACGAGTTACGGAATAGTACATGAGCGGTATTGAATAGCACCGGCATTGTACGAGATATTACTGGTGTGCGGCGTGATACTACTTGCGCGGTACGGGATAACTCCGGCGCCTTACGGTATAGTGCCTGCATTGCGTAGCTCAGGATGTCACCATCGTTATACCGATACATGAATACCGTCATGTTATGGGATGGTACGCAATATTGGTGTCACGACATTTGGTACAGGTGTTCGTGGCGTTTTACATAAGCTTATCGAGGATTTGAAACCGGATTTCGTGCATAAACGTTTATTAGAGCACGGCATGTACTGCTGGTATGGGTGTCAGCGAAAATGATACAATGGGCTCATTCAGGCAATTATGATCTTTTGTCTGATGTTGCATGGGGAGTCAATACATTTTAATCATTTTACTCCTTTTGTTATACAAACCCACACATAGTACAGCTCTTTTGATGAATTCGGAGATCGGTCAAATTAACAAAGGAAACTTCTGTATATTAAGACATTTTTAACAATCCCCCAAAAAATGTTACATGCGGAGTCCGTACGGCAGAAGACGGAAACGAGAACTCTAAAATTTCGAGCAGAGGAGGCAAAGAGAATAGATATAAAATGCACTTAATTATAAACATAAATTTTGCAATTAGTTTGTCTCAGTGTGCGATTTAAGATTATCATGCAAATTATAGGCTAATTACTGACAAGCTTTACAAAAAAACATTAAAGACATCATGAGCAAAGTAAAACAGGTAAAACAGCGAAGCGTCATTAAAACATGATTAAGCAAAGTATACAGGCAGCTGTAGCATAGCATAAACATACACATATGTTCGAAGGCAAGTTATATTCGGCCGAGCATGAATGATTGATAAAAAGTCCCCGCTCAGTGAGTGCCGTAAGTAAAAGGAGCGCAGCCATCAGGCCCATGCATTAACTCCCCGACATGAGATCAGCCAAGTCAAGACAGAAAGGTAGGGCCCATCAGGAACTTCAACTTCACGGAGGAGCCACGGCGGTCCAGGGTCCAAGGACGTCCAGCGTTGTCGGCTTCGGTCCGGTCCGGCGACGAAGACACGTTGGGGGGCAGGACGGTATACAGTAATGCTTAGAAGTAAGTACCCATGAACGAGCGAGCGAGTACGAGGGCAGTGCTTCGTAAATGGTCGAGCTCACTCGAACAAACTCGCCAGCACACGCAGGACGATATAATATAGGGAGGGGCTGGTCCGACGCTGGCTATTCTAAACGCACATACCGTGTGCACACGGACACTGACTGAGACCGAAACAGGCCTTACATAGAGTTCTACTCATCCGAAAGCGCATTATACAAATACTTGTGAGGAGAGGAAAATGTCCGGAATACTTGTATCAAGTGAAACCGTAACCAAGAGCATTAACAATACTATTTTTCCGGGATACAGTTTTATATAAAAAAAATTACATTTAATTCGATATCATCTGCAGGAATTTGTGCGTCATTCAACGTGATATCATTTTTGTACTCATGCGAGTACTTATAATTAGTAACCCTATGTGTACTGGGCTATTTCGCTCCAAGTTCGATGAGCTTGAAAAGTATGTCCATAAATTTTCATGTATTGAATCTGATTGCATGATTGATTTTAATCAAATGTGCAACTTTTAAGAATAATTCGAAAAGACATTATTTATAGTGCAGATTTATGCATTTTTGGAAATGTTCATTATATAAAGCTAAAGAAATAATTTTGTTCTGATGTAATTTTATTATACAGCTAAGCTCCAATTCCCCATCACAACAAAATGTCACCAATTTTAATGTTTTTATTGTTGATATTTATTTGGCTCTGATGCTTTTATTGATTTCAAACTTTGACTAGCTTCTCTCGATGCCAAAGCATGAAAGCAGAGTAACATCAATTCCTGCGGATGATTCATAAAAAAATGCAAGCCACTGTCAACCAGTTGTATTTCTACACAAACATATGCAGTCATAAGCACTTTCGATGGCATGCGCATACTAATTGACATGTAATACCCATGTCCGATATAGACAAATTATTTATCAAATTGTCCACAAGAAGTCAGGAAAAAAAATCCCGAAGCTTAATTCCCAGCGGTCGCGATGCAGTAACCAAAGAAAATCAGCAGGGCTTTCCATCCTCCCTCTAGTGCAGATAGGATTAAGCCATTAAAACAAAGCAAAAGCTGAAAAATACCATTGGTCTTATTTTACCTTGAAATTTCCTTTCTAATCACCCGACACTATGAACATCTAAGCCGTGAAAGAGGGGTGAAAATGTCATTTTGCCATGAAACTAAAAAGTCACTGTAATTTCACAGTGCATTTTACAGGGAATTCACCGTGAAAATAATTGCCTCTCTGACCTGATAAAGACAACTTTAGGTCACTAAAAAGACCGTGAAAAAAACCTTGAATATCTAGGGTGGCAAGCTGCAGCCTTGAGGGATGGCTAAATCCCAGTAGGATCCACCAGCCCCCATAGAGGTGCTGTATGGTGTCCTTGTAACTGTCACTCCCAGATACTTGTAAAGTGCCTCTAGCCATTTACCACCAGGAATGTGGCCTTGGAGACCATTGGTGAAAACACCGTGAAAAAACTGTGTGCAATGAAATAGGGGTGAAAACACGGTGAATTTTCTTTTCACGGCTAAATGGCATTTTCACCATATTTTCACGGTTTAGATGTTCATAGTGCGATGGGTTATGATTATTGACACATAATTAATTATGTGTATTAATCGGCTGAGGGGAGTAAATTACTTCCTATGCCTTTCAAATACCTCTCTGAACAGTTCCCATACCAGTGACAGGCAAGTACCCGCCTACCTAGTACTCCAGTACTATTTATATACATACATGGGCATATAGGCACATCCAGGCTGTGTGTGACTACAGCCATGCCAACACACACAAGGTACCTGATACTAGCCAGCTGATTGTTATCGCCCCAGGCAAGGACAGATCACCCTAGCCAGTCTAACCGCACGAAGCGTAAACAGGGGCCTGTGGATATACCTGCAGGGCAGGCCTGATTTTATTCTTGTCTGGATCCTTTATTTTTCTTTATTTGGTGGTAATAATTATGGACACCCCGTTTGAACGAGGATTTCGGCCATATTTTTCCGGGATGCAACAATGAAAAAATAATTTCTTAAGATTACAGACTATTAAAAAAAATCTATATCATCTGGAGCAATTTACGTCATTCGACGTAAAACTATTGATGTTTTCCTCCAAGTACTTATATTGTTTAGCTCAGGTGGATACGAGTAATTTATGAAGGAAGTACAGCCTTTTAATGTCCTTCGAAAGTTCATTCTTAACGAGTATACACCAAGACGATTACCACAAAGACCAGAGATAGTCAGATATCAGTGCTAAGAAACAAACCAAGCACTTTGAGGGCTTTACGCTTCGATTTTTGCAGAACCTTTCTCTGAGACACCCTGCCTCAGACGTAGAAAACACCCCAATATAAATGCACGTGTTTACTTGCAACTTACATGCAACTCAATCTTACAAAGTAAATAACATCTGCGCAACACTACACACCACACACGTATTAAGCTTCAGTATTTTTCTGCACACATGGTGCGCTTCTGAGAATGAGTTTATCAATGCATTTCATTTAGATCTGGGTATTGGGCTCTTTACTGGATGAATATTGTGTTAAAGGTCAATGCAAGCAGGCAAAACTGATGATAAATGGTTGGAATACGTATCATCTCCACATCTCCGTCAACAATATCACAAACGTCAATACGACTGGCCACCAAGAATGTTCCACCTGCAGCACAAAATGTGCTATACTATAGCCTTTGGAAATTGGAAAAGAAACTATACATCGATTATGATTATTAAGGCTAAGACTTCGCTATACGTCTGCGTGTATATTTTGGTTGAACTTTAAGCCCAACCTTATGCGTGTAACTGCGTAACGTACTTGTTCAGAGGAAAACAAATAGTGGTTTTCACCAATACGTAGTACAAACAAATACAATACAAGAACAAACCTCACAAGGCTATGACTACTTAGTTTCATCTTCCGTGACTCTGACTCGAACCACTGTAACATAGTACTCGGGCCTTCTGACACGGACTTCATTTGTGACAGTTGTGACAACATGAAACAAATATTGAAAGTAATTTAGAAGTAATTGTAAGTAAATTTTAGAAGTAATTGGTGTGTGTGTGTGTGTTTCAAGTGTACTATAAGATAGACTGCAATCGACAGCAGAAGGCTTGTACATAATCGTATATGTACATTTGATATGCTAGGTTAATGTGGTTCGAGAAAATTTGTGTAATGAAGGGATTATTAAATAATTTGATTTGGAATGGAGATATTTGACTCGGATACAAACTAGATTCTTTAGAATTCAATATAAATCTGAGTTTTAGTGGTATTTGAGTTTCTGACGAAGGGATTCTAGTGGGTAAACGTTACAGTGGGTTGATGTAAGGGACAGTTAGAATAAGAGTATAAAGAGTTACGCTTTTGGGTAGTCCATTATAACCTACAATCTCAACCGTTAATATAAATGTAACCCGCTTCTATAATTCTTATCGAAGGTTTGCGTAGGGGATCTTGCGCCATCTTAAAGATCAGACAAAGCGTAACATGTGCTCAACGTCATGAAATCGCTGTCGCCGTCAAGACCATTCCGAGCGATCTACTGCCTCTCTGAAACGGACATGTCAAAGGTTGAGGTCTGGGTAGCTGTCAGGGTGGACATATCTGACGCGGAGACCAGCGTAAGATCATACGACCGCTTGCTGTCCGATGGACACGTGCATGTGCAGACCAGGCGCCTCAGGTACGGGGCCACGAGGGTGCGAACCTCATCAGGACGAAGACAGAACATGACGAACACGAACACACCCTAGATGTGTGAGGAAAGTCTTGTTAGTATATAACTTAAGAATACTAAGAACCCAAGGATAGCACTTAAAGACTAAGTAGTTTGGACGTGCCTAAGCTTCGTAGAAACGACTAATTCATCAACTATTTTTCATAGCAAAATGTGATTTTTTTTGCCTAGACTAGAAGTTAATTACGTAAAAATGAGCAGATCTTGCATTAGGTAGTTTGTTTTCGGTCTGGGATCTGACAAGGAAGAGTATATTTGTCAGATCTACATCTTACAAAATAAGTGCCACTTAAAATATAGGACAGGTCATTGCATTTAAGAACTAATGGCCGAGGGAAATTAACAACAATTAGCCAAAAAATGGAGAAAGAACGGAGGAAATCTAATTTGTTGTTAACGTTTATCTATAGCAGTAGAGGTCTTGGTTTAAAGTCCCATTCTTGTCAAAATAGCAGTAAGTTTTGTAATTGTTTGCTTGACTTGAATTGAACAAAGCTGCATCCCCTTTGTGTGGTCCCCGAGCTGCTGTAGCCAGGTTTACAACAATTGTTTGTTTGTATATGAATAAAAAGGTGTGATTCCTGAAGATTTACGACAGTTAATGGTTGGCTTGACTCTGACTAACGGCAAAGACTGGCAAAGACTAGTTGCTTATTAGAGAAGGCAACCATCTAAGCACAAGATAGCACAGATGGAAAAGCACTGGTACGTTAATCCAGAGGTCTCGTGTTCAAGTCCCGGGCTAGTCAACATTTTCGTTGACAATCGTTCAATTTGTTGTTAAAGTAATAGATCGAGGTCGCCATTTTTTCTATATGCCGCTGATGCCAAAATATTGGCTTTTGTTGTTGGTTAATTCATAGATTAATCTCCGGAAACTACTGAAAATTACATACAATTGTTTCTACAATCTAAGTAGGATCGGATATATAAATCACAGTTTAATGCCATGAAAGATAACAACCAGAGGGTCATTACCTGAGAAAGAAGACCAGAATATGTCGAGTCTTCTGACAGAAAAATGAAAGTGGCGAAAAAATATCTAACCGACCGCGATTGGAAGAGGGCGCTGTTCCTCATCCGGTATATTTAGTAACACATACACACAATTATCAATAGAACTTTCAAAAATGATGAAAAAGTGTCTCAGGAACATGATATATTACAACAGTCATAATTATATTGACGCCAAAGGTAATTATATAGCCCACTATAAACAGAGAAGGGACTAGCCTGAATACAATACCCGAGATACATTTAAAGGAGACAATAGAAGTACAAGACCAAGGAACAAGAACAAAAGGTAGCTGGTCCATGGAATGTAGTAGGCCTATGATCAAGGCATAATTATTTTCCCTCCTGTTCTTTTCAACCTCCCTTGGCAAGCCTGACTCATTCTTTGGTCTGCATATTTTTTGGCTACGAAAGCTGTTGCACGTTTCCTAACTAATTAATCTTTTAAGTGCTATCATTAAGTTGGTGTTACTGAGCATAGCGTGGAAAGATAAACACACACCAGGGAAATCATTCGCTATCATAGCCCAGGATAGGTCTAGATAGTTTTGGACGTCTCTATCCAAGCGGGACCTTTCTCAAAATTACAATGATCAAGACAGAACAAGACAGAAAAAAGGAGGAAGTAATAAGAATAAGGACGGAAGAATGACAAATGAGGACAGCTGCAATGGATTCAATTAGTGTTTGCACTACTAGACGGACAATGGACATATGGTGTCCAGTGCAGTGCAGTGTCCGTTGTACGTTGTTACTATATAATTAAAGTAAGACAAAAACACTCATTGCATTACACCTCACGGATGCACAAACATATGTGACCCGGCACAGCGACATGAGGAATATCCCACCAAAACACTTTTCGAGTAAACAACGCCTAAAGTCAAAGTATCTTCTCAATTCGATTAAAAATTCATTTTTTTATTTTGGTGTGTATTTTCGGAAAGTTAATGTATTGGACGAAATTTGGATATCATTTGAAAAATAATGTTAACACTCTTTCATATCGTTAGAAAATCTCAAAATCGCAAAAGTGGAGGTCATTCTTCATTATGATGTGCCAGGTCACATAATTGTAAAAGAATGCTGGTTAGTAAATGGGTCTAAATAAAGCAAGTACGGTTTTAGTCTACCCTTCGTCGGTTTTGAAGCAAGGTTGTTGAAAGGGCTAAAGATGCTTCATCCACATATCCTCCAGATTTCGAACGGCACAGTCACTAAAATGATGGGGTGAGTTTCTACCCACAATTCATCATCAATGGAATTTGAACAATTGGCTCACAAGTTCCCGGTTAGTTTCTCTTTGATTATTTTGACTTGAATTGAAAACCTGCGTCTACTTTAGTTTGATCCCCAAGCTACTGTCGCCAGGTTGGCACGAGTTGTTTGCATCTGAATGAAAGCTTGGGTTTGATCCCTGGGGATATACGGCACCTAATGGATCAATTGATTTTGACTGACGTCCCCACCCGGGCAAACACTAGTTGACAATTTGGAAGAGCGCTGATTAAAAAACTAGAGGTCTTGGGTTCATATCCCTGTCCTGTCATTTGTGTTTCCATTGTTTATCTTTTCTTCAAAAGTTCTCAGTCAGCTTTTAATTGACTTGTTTAATATTTTAATTTTTCAAAACAGTTTTAATTTCCAGCAATGACTGGGAGTTACCTGGAAGGCGTTGGCCAGACAGAAGATGAGCTGGAAGGCTAAGGTGGCCTTGCAATCGGGATCACGAACGCTCATGGCAAGGAACCCGAAGCACCAGGCCAGCCCCAAGAGGACCGAGATGCCGACGGCGTTCTGGAGACGCTTGGTGATCTGCTGAGAGCGAGACGCCTCGACCACCTTGAGCAGACTGCGCATGACCAGGACGAAGGTGACGAGGTTGTGGAGCAGGATGATACCGATGGGGACGATTTGGGCGATGTACAGCACAAGGTCCGGCTTCAAGAAGCAACTGAGAAAAGGATAGAAAGGGCCACTCTACGAATAAATACTCAAAATAGCACGATATCTGTGGACAAAATAACTGGAGTGAGAAATGGTAGCCGGCTGTGATTGCTTGATTTTATGCGAGTGGCTTCAGTCCATGTGTGTGGGGGTTCTTACGTAAATCTATATTGGGCAACCTCCACGGCAGGTTAGTTACAATTCATTGTTCTCGAGTTGAGTTAATCCCAGGGCAGCTGAATTCAACTTCACACAAAGAGTATAGCCATCGTGATTTGAGGAAGAAAACTCATTGGTAACACTAAAATACATTGAAATACACGCGCAAGCAGGATACCAATCGTGGAGTGCTTGTGTGGCGCTGCGCAAGCAGTGTACTGAATTATCTGCTTCAAATCATGCTGCATATGCTTATGACAAAGGTTATTGCCATGGTTATTGCAAGAGTTCATAACTCATGTAGTACGTAACGGTGCTACGATTCTGGCTACTACGCCTGGTAATGGATAATGCAATAGCTACGGTTGATATGGGCCATGACCTTGTCTGTGCAACGGCAGAAATGTTTCTCATGCAAGCAGCCTGGGCATAAAAGTAAGAACAGGGAGTTGGCTTGGCACAAGTAGGTAAGTCCAGAAACAGCAGAAAACGGCAAGGCATGTAGGCCTGCATACCCTACGTATGTTCGGGGAACACTTGCGGACCACTCAATTGAGGTGAGTATTCGCCGACGGGAAATGAAGCCCCACAGCTATATAAGTCATATGGTCGTACATGAACATGTTATTGTAAAGAATTGTCCATTGTCCTTTGTCCTTTGTTTCTCATCTGTGTCCTATTCACTCTCTCCCCCTTCGTGTACTTGTATATGTCTTGTCCTTGTCACTCTGCCTTTGAGAAAGGTTCTGCTAGGATCGAAACGTCAGGCCCACTTAATTTTAAGAATTGTTTATTTGGTAATTTGTTTCGTTTGTTTTCCACACGCGGAAATTGGTTTCCTTATGTGTATACGCACGTCTTTATAGTATTTTGTGCCTATAATCATTTGCAAGTAGATGATAAAGTACCAAATTTTACGTTACAAACCTGTTTAGTTGCAATTTTAGGAACCCGATTGGAAATAAGTTGACATATTTTTATGGGCTATCTCTGGTATAACGTAATATCCATATACATTGTGCAATACATGTACTTGTTTATACTTTATATCTTGTTTAATAATTTATGTTACATTTTGTTTCGCTGAGTGGTAAAACCGAATAGAATCCCATCAAACCAGTCTTTTCTCTACGCCGCCTCGTCAGTGCGATGCCATTTAAGCGCCCTCTTTCGTTCGATTTCGTATTTGTTAATGTACTTAATTATAATCTAAAATTTAGTGGGCCTGACGTTTCGATCCTAGCAGGACCTTTCTCAAAGGCAGAGCCTACTTAATTATAATTAAATTCAACTTCCATTATGTACTAAATGTGCTTTTGTTCTTTCCCTAATGTTGTCCGAGTTGTGTAGTCATGCGGCATCTGAATAACGTCACCCTTTCTTCATCTTTTTCTGTGGCATATAATGTAACTAATGAATAATAACAACGTATTCATCTAATTACATACCAGATGAGAAAATGTATAGGCCTTTTATGGCAGCAGATATTAAATGCATTGATGGGGCAAAGACTACTTTCGTTGCATCTGATGAAGCGGTTGTTGCTTTGAAAGTTTGTGCACTCTTCCCAACTGAAAAGTCTTAAAACGCCACCCTCAGAATACAGAATCCAATTGCTGCACAAAGACTGAATAGAAGGATACTTACAAGTCCTCGTGTCCGTAGTGGTCAGATGCTGCTGCTAGCGAAATGATCACCACCAACAGCGGAGAGCCTGTGATCAAATCAGAGACAGGAGTACACTACAGTCAATTACAGCCTCTGTCTGGTTCTGAGATGGAACGAAGCGCTTTGCCGCATCTTGGTAATGACTTCAACTTGGCCCAAACACCGATCTAGTTTCGAGAAAATTGGCCAGTGACTTATGTGTATTTTCAAAAGTCGCATTTTAATTAAAATGATTAAAATAATTAAATTAATTAAAATAATCTGGATAACAAGGTATAATTTGTGTCAAAGGGAAAGTTTTGGGACGGAATGGTCAAAGATTTGAGTTAGAAAAATCGTCCATTGATGGCCAAACAGGCTTAAATTCATGCCAAATTTTTAATTTTTCATAACCGCATAATTTTATGAGATGACGTCACAGAAACATGGCTCATTTGTTATTCACCTTTTCCAACTTTGATAAATTCCAAGTTGAGATCTGCTTGGACCTACGTTTATGTCATTTTTGCACTTTTAGCGTTTGTCCCTTTAAAGCCGTACCTGAAAAGGAAATGTGTAAAACGAAGCAGGTCTTTTGATATGTAAAGCCTTACCCCAAGCAATGAGGCATGCCTTGAGCATGTATCGAGACGAGTCCTCGGGGAAAACGTTCACCGTACTGACGTACATGATCCTGGCTTCCACGGCGGTCCACATCAGAGTGGTCAAAGTCAGGTAGTGGAGTAAAGCAGCCACGAACGCACAGCCGGCCAAAGAGTTCTAATAATGAACGAAGCGAAAGGAAACCGCTTATGGACACATTGAGCTGGTAAAAATGTATCAAAAAATTAATACTATTTTTCCATTTTATGTGACCCGGCACAGCGACATGAGGAATATCCCACCAAAACACTTTTCGAGTAAACAACGCCTGAAGTCAAAGTATCTTCTCAATTATTTTGTTGTATTTTCGGAAAGTTAATGCATCGGTGGATACTATGTCCAAAGGATTTTTCCGAAATCGGTCTCTAAATGTTGAAAAAACGGGGGAGTGTTTGTGTACTGTTTTCATGAAAATGTAAAGTTCCTGCCTTTTTGAATGGCCGCTTTCGAGGAGTTAGAATTGCACTGCTATATTCACTGTAAAAACGAACTGCACCTCATGCACTTCTGCAATGGCACATATTTGTCCCAGAATCATGAACACTTGAGGCACCTACTGTACTTCATGCACATGAAATACTGTAGCTGAAGCACATGTGGCATTGTAATCACTTGAGCAAAAGTCGGATGAGTTGCATGAAGTGCTTCATGTACACGAACATCTCCCTATTTACTGTACCTCAAGCACATGGGGTGAAAGTGAGCATCACCTCGTGCGCATGTATCGTGCACCATGTGCCTCAACATTCTTCATCCATGTGCATGATGTGAGCACCGTTTTTACAGTGTTGTGTTTGGTGCCAAATGAACGAGCGAAGTCCCCTTGTACTGTTTACAACAACGTTCACACGGAAATAATTTTGATATCATTTGAAAGCTAATTGTATACTCTTTCACAACATTAGAAAATCTCAAAATCTCAAGAGTGGGAGTTATTCCTCATTATGCTGTGCCGGGTCACATTATAGTAGCCACAGTTCACCCACCCTGGCGCTGTCGACACCCGCGAGGAACACAATGTACAGCATCAACAGAGAGACGCAGAAGTTGATGAAGATCTGACGAGATCGGCCGGATCGTAGTTTCCTGAGACAATTAAAAGAATGCATGTGTATATTATTGTTTCTCAAAGGTGCAGTGTAAAATCTTGGGCAATAATTTACAAACATCTGTTCAGAGAGTTGATCAAATAATGAAGTCGTAACACCATTGTCAATAAAAGGTCATATGGTTGCATTGCATAGTGATAATCAATTACGAACTTTCATGATCAAAGCAGACCCAGTGTTCGTCAACTGATGTACGAATTCTAGTATGATTTTGTGTACACTAGGAAAGGAAATTATGGTGCGTAAAACTTTGGTCGATGGGACATTACATGGTGTGTTGAAAAGCACTTATGTTGAGAAATAACAAATAATCTTTGAAAGGTACTACCGTGTATGAAATGAATATGAAAGGGTTTGAATGTGAATGGGTACATTTCGTTATGGGGTGATTTAAGTGGAGTTATGGCATGCGTCTATGAAGGGCTGTGTACATTCATGCATTTGGTGTTACGTATTGTTTGATAAGGATTTATTTCCCTCACCTGAAAAACAGATATACAACAAGAGTGATAGTCAGGCCAATGATGGACAGCGCGCAGCCGACCTGACTGATGATATCAAGTGCTTTTGATTCACAGCCCTGACAAATATAAAGAGATGAAAACATATCTCCCTGTTACAACGATTTCTAACAATTTGTGAAAATCACGAAGAATATTATACTTGAAGTAGCTTTTAACCCCATAATTCTGCCATCTCTCGACCACCAGAACGCAGTCTGACACATTTTACCAATAATTGATGTATATACTTCCAGAGACCACAACCATGTCTTTTTCATTCACATGCAAACGGAAATTAATTGTAAATCCAGCTACAGCAGTTCGAAAATCACCATATTATGTAACAGCATATATTTAGACAAACAAATAATGGCAAAAATGACTGAAAACCTTTGACCATTTTCTAAAAATACATGCCACAATAAACTTTGACTGGACCGGAACTCGAACCCGAGACCTCTCTGGATTAACGTACCAGTGCTCTCCTATCTGAGCTATCCAGCCCTCTAAATGGTTGAGGTAAAAATAGTTAACTTGTCTTTGCAGGGGTGGGGCTGCAAGTCAGAGGGATTTAACCATTAACTGCCGTATATCTCCATGGACCACGCCCCCGATTTCATTCGATATAAACAACCAATTGTGTGTAACCCACGCTACAGGAATTCGGGAATCTTACAAACTGAATGCAGCTTTTTCATATAAAGGCAAACAAATAAAGAAAAAAAATGACTGGGAGCATTATTATTTTAGGATTTACCTTAATGCAAAGGAAGTAAAATCTGGACAGCTTTCTTTTGAATATTTGTGACGAATAATAATTAAGGTATAACAGACATATTGTAAACTGCCTACTGCCTAATGTCAAACATTGAAGGTAAGATAAATTGAAATTTGAGAAAAGATCCTGCCGTTTTACAAACGTCAAGCCCTCTCTATTTCAAAATTTTATTTATATGAGAACAGGATGTAAACGGAATGGTATTAGCTTTTGCATTTTTCCCTACAAAAGCCATACTACACATCCTAGGCCTGCAGTTAAGAGATGACGCACCTGGGGTACAAGCAGGATGGCGAAGTTGGTGAGATGATCGCAGCTACAGACGACGGTCCTGTCTGTGGCCCGTGTAAGATTACATCCTTCATCAGACCAATTACCGTAG
Source organism: Luidia sarsii (assembly GCA_949987565.1). Classification (NCBI taxonomy): domain Eukaryota; kingdom Metazoa; phylum Echinodermata; class Asteroidea; order Paxillosida; family Luidiidae; genus Luidia; species Luidia sarsii. Next base: position 3,645,652 of record OX465121.1, read on the forward strand.
TTAAAATCCCAGAAGACACACACAAAACTGGATCCATTCCCCTGCGATGCATTTTGTTCGGGAGCCTGAAAACGACACAAAAACGGCAAAATACTGAAATGTCATGATGTTTGCGTCGAGGAGAATGTAATTTAATGAGGGTTTTTGTTTGCCCTTGCTCGACGTAATAAGCACTGAATGATCAGTGCTTTGCCCGGTACCAGTGCTTAGTCCGTACTAGAATTCGGGGGTCGCGGGTTCGAATCCCGCCCGAGCTGCCCGGGCACCGGGCAAAGCACTGAGCATTAATTCTTTTTCACGTCGAGCAAGGGCATAAAACCTCATTGGATGTGAATTGAGTTTCCCCTTTTCAAATGTGATTTATTTTACCATCAATGTAGACTGTGTGAAGTGAATCAATTTCCATTTTCTCTTTCTAGTGTGTGTATGGCTCTGGGACGAGCCAGTAACTGAACGTTTTGGGGTAGATTGTGCCCCACATGTCGTTAATACACTTCAGACTTCACCAATGATTTGCCCTTCTCCACGTGTTTGCCCCACATGACCCCGAACAGCTGAATTGCCTGTGGATAGGACGTCTGCACTTTAGTGGCGGTGTCCTGCCAAAAAGTGTCCCTGCCAAATACTGTCCGCTCATTAGCATACTGATCGCTGATTGGTTAGCGTTAGGACTAGGATTATGGTCGTTAGGGTTAGGGTTTGGTTTAGAATTAGGATTGGGATTAGGGTTAGGATTAGGGTTGTTTGGGTTAGGGTTAGCGTTACGGTTACAGTTCGGGTCCAACGGTACCAAAGTGCCCAACGTTGCGTGTGTTAGGACAGCAACCATACACAATACGTGTGTAGTGCGCAACCATACCCCAACCACGGTGGTTGAATGTCATACGTATTGGACCAATCAGCGATCAGTATGCTAATGAGTGGACACTATTTGGCAGGGGACACTATTTGGCATGACAGTGGGTTCAAATCCCAAGAAATGTCTACATTTTGTAGACAAAACAAATCCTTGTTAAAATGCAGTCTTCTCATCGACGCATAAATATATTACATCTTCAAGAATTCCGATGTTGAGTAGATGGTTCTTCTCAGAGCCACACTTATTCTCGGAGGAGATCTATATTTTCTAAAATGTCCACCCATTATGCGAACTCTCAAGTCTCCCCCTATCTATAGTCCAATTTAGAAAACATAATTCCCCGTCACGAGAAAAGAAGTCCAAATTAAGTGAACGCTTCTTTTCATGATTTTATTTTCATGCAATCTTTGACCGCACGTTGAAATGACCGTGGGTCGTCCCCCTTTGAAAATATTATTTCAATGTTAAGACTGTACAATCATGATTCAAAAATGTGTTATAATTAATCGGTATCTTACCCTGAATTCAATAATCACTGGTTGGCTCAGATTGACTAAATTCATGTCGCCTACACTCATCGAGACAACGACACTCGCAATCGATCCGTTCTCATATTGAGACTCGCTGATGTTCGACGGCTGGAACAAACTATCGTCAGCGTAGACTATGAAACTTGCATTCAGGAAAGCAGAGCTGTCACCTATTGGGTATAAGGTAAATAATCCGATCGGTCAATTAACAATTAATATGGGACTGGAACACAGGTCCCATGATCTGGAGCACTTCACCTGTCAAGCCCTTAGATCTAGGCCTTCTCTGGTGGGATAAAGTCCCCAGCAGTTACCCATTTAAATGTCGTAATCATTTAGTACTATGTACCTCCATGTTAGTATACAGCAATTAAAACCACTTCGCGCCGGGACCTCCGAATCCGGAGCTCCGTTGGCTTGACTATGCGACGGGGCCCTCCGAATCCGGGCACAACTATTGTCCACATTCTAAACAAAGACTCTTTTCAGCTTAGAACAAAGCAATACGAATCAGTACAAAGACCCTTTTTGACGCAAGTTGTCACATGAATTGCAAGATTAGCAGCAGTAATTGGGCAATTGTGGGACTTTTACAGTGGAGGATCGAGGGATACCGCGCTGCCGCTGAAAGCATGCGGGGATATTGTGTTGGCATGCCACAAAGCCCAACGGCCGTCGGTGAGGCAATGGAATTCCACCCACATTCTTGACCGCAATCTGTACGCTCGGTTGTGGCCGACCAACTCGAAGATTTGACTGTCTGGAGTGGAGGCTGGAGTCTGCGGTCAGGGATCGATTGACAGCACCAGTCCCGATCCAGGTAAACTGTGGTTTCCAAACTTGTTTTGGTGAACTTTATTTGAAGTAGCTTTTTAAAGGGAATGTACATAATTTGGACAGTGCCTAATGTCCTGACATTGCAAAACTGCTCATCTGTACGTTTTTAATAGTAACAGACACAGAAAATATGTCGTTCTCCTGAAAACAAATCAAATTTCAAGGAGAAATAGTTGGAACCAAGAGTTCATTTAATAAATACCACCCTCTATGTTTGAAAAAAGGTTAGCATTCAATATAAAAATCCTTAGATGGCGCTGGTAGCCTAGAAATAGTCAAGTAGTATTTGCCGGGATGGGGGCACCAGTCAGAAGCGTTCAACCATTAATCAACTACCCTTGAGTAAAAGCAGAGGTCTCTGGTCCAGTAAATGTGTTTTTTGTCTTTTTTTTTTCAATTTGTTGAAAAGTTCCCAGTCTGTTTTCCATGCATTTGTTTGAAATCTGCCTCCAATATACGATCCATGAGCTGCCGTAGCCAGATTTACAACAATTGGTTGTTTGCATCTCAATGAAAGCAGGGGTGTGATCCCTTGAGATGTATGGCCGTTAATGGCATTCATTGTTTTTGTTTAAAAGTTCAGTCAGTTTTCATGTATTTGTTTTACTTTTATTTGTTATGACACGGTTCACAGATTGACCGAATGTTATTTTATGGACACATTGAGTTTTACAAGACTTGGGATCGATCCTTTTGCCTTCGCAAATGGTGTGCCCTAAATTTAAGAACAACGGGCACGCAATAACGACAGGGGGTGTTTTAGCGGTCACAACCGAGAATTGTAATGACTTTTAATACACATGACTGCGATTTTCCATTAGAATTAGGCTAGAATTATTGACATGGTGAAGAAAAGCACACATTATCACAACACCGCGCCAAGCAGAAACGACCCAACACACTCTTGGCTAGGACAGACAAAAGCGCAGACAGGAACGTACCCAGCAAGTCGACGATGTTAGCTGGTAACTGGACAGATGCAACCACGTCCTCGGGTATCCGACTGCCATTCGTGAACGTCTGGACTTCGGTTCCGGAGAGAGAGCCCCCCAGCGGCGGTTCCTGGCCAGGCAGCGGCTCCGCCGCGGGCACGGACGCAAAGCCGAGCCCGTGCATGGCATCCTCTGGGCTCAGACTGACCGCCTCCACGTGGATGAAGTCCTCCTGGATGCTGACCCCACCCTCTTCCTGCAGAGTCAGGGAGACTTGGGCCTCGACAGACTGGACGATGGCCGACGTGCTCGCAGCGTCGTTGCTTGGAGTATCTTGGTCGGGCGTCCCAGAATTTCGAATAACGTTGTCGACCGTCTCCACTACGAGACCAGTGACCTGTGGGGAGAAGTCGCCAGCTGTCAGCCAATGAATGAGAGACTTTGAAACGCTGATGGCAGCAGACATCGGGGTCATTTTAGAAGTGATCATGCGCATGCTCGAATCAATGCGTGTATGCTCAAAACAATTCGTGTTTGCCCAGAACAATGCAAAAATGCACAGAACAACGAACGCATGCTCAGATTATTAACAAAATACAATTATCAATATGCCTATCGGATGCTTACATTAAAAATAGGCCTTTTGATTATTAATTAAGTGTGAACAATGATAATATAAGATTAATATATGATATTGCGTTTTGAGGAATTGTACAGGTAATCTGTTCCAGTAATATTCGAATAAATTTAATGACTTTTGAAATCATCACTTGCCTGATCACATCGAAAGAAAAATGGAATTATGCAACGGAAGTGATTTTGTATGTGTAATAGAGATATGCTCCGTATCAGGCCTTATTGTTCCTAAATGTAAAACTGAAAGATGTAGCAAGTCCACAATTACAACCCTTTCAAGAATATTGTATTTTTTTATATAGTACCCCTTGTTATATTTCTGTGTTCAGAAGCAATATGTTACCGTAGTGTTTTAACAACTTATTCTGGTGTATTTTAACAATTTTAAATAATTTATATTGCTCATGTTTTTCTTTGCTTTTAATTTTTGTTGCTCGTTCACCTCCCCCCCCCGCCTTTATCCCCAATCCCTTCCATTTCCTTCAACTCTTACCTTCACATGTATGCTTTACTCACCCTACACTTAAACCCACCACCTTCCACACTCTGCCATATTCCCTCCCTGACCCCCTCCCATCCCCCTCCGTTTTTCCTAACCACTTCCCCCTTTTTTTATGATGCATGTTTGTCCTTTAATTGACTTTAATTGTATTTTACCCATGACATTTATAACATATTTTCCCCTTTTTGATGTGACCTTGTAAACTGATCATTTCAGTGTCTTCGGTCGATCAGCGTTAATTGTGTTTTCAACCGAATAAATAAAATCAATACAATAATGCATTTGGCTGCAAGGTCCAGTTAAGGCAGAGACAGGAATAACCCATGGACGGACGGGGCCCATTGAATTCCACGACAGGATACTGAGATGCTACGGGTGACCATAATTATTGGCGTGACGTGACGTTGACTCAACTATGCCGTTACCCAGCGGCGGCGCCCTTGCAATTCAGCGCGTGGTTTTCCAAAATGGCGGTTTCCATAAATTTACAATGGCGCCTGCTATGATCCGTCTGAAGTTCATACATCTTTATATACCAATAACATTTATGGCTAAAAGTGCCTCTTGTGACACAGCCTTTACGCTAACATTACACTGCCACACAAAAACAGAAAATCACTAAACAAATATTCACAAAACTGTACATTGTTTTGTGCAGAAAGGGCAAATTGATTAGATTCTTCAGGATTGGGTTTGAGGAAAGAGGATCCATGGGTCAGGATGCTTGAGCTCAGCTCACCTGTATATCACCATCTCCCACGTTGACGATGTCCATGAGAATGTCCGAGACTGCCTCTACATTGCCTGCATTCTCGCTAGACTCAGACGTCTCGTTAGCAAGAAACTCAGCCACTTCGTTCACATTGCCTTCACTCACTTCGATCTGTCATAGAGGGGGGAAGCAGCATAATTTTATCCTACTGCCTTATATCTCTGGGCAAACATCCACTCCACTGCACTCCACTCCACTCCACTGCACTGCACTCCACTCCACTGCACTGCACTCCACTGCACTCCACTGCACTCCACTCCACTCCACTCCACTCCACTCCACTCCACTCCACTCCACTCCACTCCACTCCACTCCACTCCACTCCACTCCACTCCACTCCACTCCTTTCCACTCAACTCCACTCCACTCCACTCCACTCCACTCCACTCCGTCCACTCCACTCCACTCCACTCCACTCCACTCCACTCCACTCCACTCCACTCCACTCCACTCCACTCCACTCCACTCCACTCCACTCCACTCCACTCCACTCCACTCCACTCCACTCCACTCCACTCCACTCCACTCCACTCCACTCCACTCCACTCCACTCCACTCCACTCCACTCCACTCCACTCCACTCCACTCCACTCCACTCCACTCCACTCCACTCCACTCCATTCCACTCCACTCCACTCCACTCCACTCCACTCCACTCCACTCCACTCCACTCCACTCCACTCCACTCCACTCCGCTACACTCCACTACACTCCCCGACCCGATGCAGTTTTATAGTGTTACCTCTGTCACTGTGTCTAAGGTCGCCTCGATGTCATCTCCACAAGGCAGATAGACGGGCTGGTCCCAGACGGGTATTCCCATCATCTCTGTACAGTTCCTGAGACCAAACGGTTCCCCAGCTACACAGGAAGAGAAATGAAAGTAGTCCGCATTGGTGTAGGCGAACTATTGAGTGGAATTTACAAAGACTTCGCACATCACGCAAACAAGCACAGAGTAAGATCCATTGTTCACCATTTGTACTGGCTTCATTTACAGTGAGGGGCACTTCGAAAATTGGTAATTCACTTTAGCATACTTTGAAAATTGTCAGATATTTCATCAGATTAAAGTGATATGCCAAAATGTTGCAAACTGCTAACAGACTAAAAAGACTGAATAAATGATAATTATATTTAAAATAAGGAGGGTCTGACGATTCAACCCAGTAGGACTTCTCTGGAATGATGATTACTTGAGATTGTTAGATTCGAAATTTGGTTCTTCATCGTGACTGCCTGACGCAATTAATACATTGGCTCTTTTTATCGATAAGTTATTTAGGCTCAAAAACTTGTCCTACCAATATTCCCTAACATTTGCAACAGAAACAAACGCATGAAGTTGATACAAAAATTGTTGCAAACTGCTCAATGACTAAGATGACCTGCAAAACATCGAACTCAAAAACTTTAGGCCTCTTGCCAAAAAGATCATCGGTTGGGTGGGTATCAGATGATTTGACCCATCCGATGACGTTTCCACCGGATAGCCATCGTGTATTTTTCACCCCAGAGTCCAGTACAATCGGTTTTCTAGCGAGGGAAATGTTATCGGTCGGATGAATTCAACCGGCACTCAACCGATGATCTTTTTGACAAGAGACCTTAGAGAGCCTGACGTTTCGATCCTGGTGGGATTCAGATGTACACCCTTTCTCTGCATCCCACTCCTTCCCTTTTGTCCTTCCTCTGACAGTGTGTCAGGGATTTCCTTCTCCTGTGTATGTCCTCGTTGTTTTGCCTATGAGAAAGGTCCTGCTAGGATCGAGACGTCAGTCCCTCTAACTTTTAAGGGAAAAAAATCCAGTCGAGCGAAATGTCTTTGGCAACTTGACAGTTGGTAAGACTCCGTACCTTCTGACGTTCTCAGCGGACATCTCTCGACAGACTTGCCGGTGGATCCGAGGAGAGTCACGGGCCACGTTAGGAGAGCCCCGGCGAGGTGCGCGACATCCTCGGGGCATCGCCCTGCAGACACGTGTGCAACAAAACATTTTATGTGATTTACTGTCTCGCAAAAAAAAATACCAAAAGACAGATCTTGAGGCCAATTGTTTGTTTTGGGTTAAGGAGTCCACGTTTTTAATGAATTCAATAATTAAAACTGCTTTGGGTGTTGGTGTGCTCCGAGTGTAGTCAAAAGGGCGAGTGAACACTTGGGCGTGTTCATCCTTAAATATCTGCGGGTCTGCCGCCCCATAGGCAGTGGACAACTGAACCCTAACAAAAGGCCTGGGCGAGTTTCACAAAGCCAGTTTTGTAACCACTAGCGCTTTTCCGCGACTAGGAATGTGCGCTATTGCCTTTGTTAAAATCAGGCGGGTTCGTTTAGCCAGAAACGACTCGTGTCACATAAAATCGATTAATCGAGATTAATCTTTTATATAATGGGTTCGGGGGTTTATTTACACACGCCTGCCCTTAGGCAGGTGCGGTCTTATGGGATGGGGTAGCGTGCCGAGCGGAACAAACTGCTAAGTTTCCCCAATAAAGGTAGTTCTCGAAGTGTGTTTATCTTGTTCCATGAAGTAGGTGAACATCGTTCCTTGTTTTCGATTAATCTGCGGTTTATACAGCAATTTGCATGCATATGATAATCCCCATGCAGTACAATTTAAATTGTAAAATTGTCTGTGTATAAAAGAGCACTTCCGATTATCATTGATGTCATAGTGGCAGTCGGTGATTATGCGCCGGAGACATTTTGAAATCCTTGATCACCAAGTCCCAAGAACAGTGCTAGTGCTAGTGCTAGCTTTGCTCAATTGCCCACTGCCTTTGGAGTATGGCTGCATGCTCTCAGTGCATGATGCAATGACCCAGGAATCTTCGTGTTAGTTCCCGAAATGCGAAGGCCTGAATAGCGCCAGTAATTAAGACACCGTGGGAAAATGATGTGTTGATATGCAGCGGTGCAGAGCACGAACTACGGTTCTGAATTCGCACATGGGTTTCAGGAAGAGTAAGCACTCTGTGACGTCATGCGAGGAGTGCCAGGCTGATAGCCACACTCGGTAATGTGCGTCATCAGGAATGTAATTCAACAAGGGTTCGTATTTTCCTTTAGGGCAACCATGGGGAACTCACCGACAACTTCAAAGTCGAAAGAGCAGGTCAACGTGAGGTTGTGCTGCGCAAACCGCTGCTGGTAGTTCACCGTGAAGACGCCGATGACGTAGGTACCGGGCTGCATGTCTGAGGTCAAGCCTGGTGACTCCTCCCATCCGTCCAGCTCCGGTTCTGTCCAGTTCACGTGGGCGTCTCCCAGGCCGGGAGTGGCCAAAACAACGAAGTCTTCTGGGCAAACTAGGGTCACCACTGGTCACCACAAACACAATGAGAAAGGGGTCATTTCTGTAATGCCAATACTAACTAGAACGATAATGCTGTCTCTTTGGGGGCTTTTTTAACAAATTGAGCAACTTCATATGTGAGGGAATCTGACTGAGCTATGATTATTATGTACAAGAATTCAAACAAAATTTGACAATTTCTTTCAATTTATCAAAACTGTGTAGGTGTAGGGGACTGGAAATATTCCAGTGGCGACAATCGGTGCTATGAATAAAACAAGGAAAGTGACAAATGGCAGGACAAACCTCTCACTGTGATGTCAAAGCTACACGCGGCTTCATTTCCGGATGCGTCTCTGGCGCTGTAGGTCACTTGGGTTACACCGGCGGTGAACGTCCCCGAGCCGGCACGGAGGCAGACTCGGGATGCGGCCGGGGAGCAGGAGAAGGACTCGCTGAAGGCGCCCGAGTTGTCCTCTATGATAGGCGGGGTCCAGCTGGCCGATGTCGCGTCGGATGACGACGCGACTGGGATCGTAAAATCGGCGGGGCAGTTCCTGATGACGGGACTCGTGGTATCTGCCCCAATGGATTAAACAAAATAATGTGACGATTCGATGAGGTAAGATTAGCATTCGATGCAAATTATGTAAAATTACATGAGTGAAAATAAGTTAAATTAAATTATTCTAGGTAATAATTTGTCGTCGAAGATAATTTGAAACCTCTAAAGCCCCTTTCCAGCAAGATTTTACCGGCACCTTATACAAACCTAATATTATTGTAAAATCTACTCCTTCTTAAGCGATCAGAAAATAACTTACGGTCGAATGTTTCTGTCTTACGACCATACCCCGACAAAGACTACTGAGAGCCACACTCGGTAATCTGCGTCATGAGGAATGTCATTCAACGAGGGTTCGTATTTTCCTTTAGGGCAACCTTGGGGAACTCACCGACAACTTCAAAGTCGAAAGAACAGGTCAACTCGAGGTTGTGCTGCGCAAACCGCTGAAGGTAGTTCACCGTGAAGACGCCGATGACGTAGGTACCGGGCTGCATGTCTGAGGTCAAGCCTGGTGACTCCTCCCATCCGTCCAGCTCCGGTTCTGTCCAGTTCACGTGGGCGTCTCCCAGGCCGGGAGTGGCCAAAACAACAAAGTCATCTGGGCAAACTAGGGTCACCACTGGTCACCACAAACACAAGGAGAAAGGGGTCATTTCTGTAATGCCAATACTAACTAGAACGATAATGCTGTCTCTTTGGGGGCTTTTTTAACAAATTGAGCAACTTCATATGTGAGGGAATCTGACTGAGCTATGATTATTATATACAAGAATTCAAACAAAATTTGACAATTTCTTTCAATTTATCAAAACTGTGTAGGTGAAGGGGACTGGAAATATTCCAGTGGCGACAATCGGTGCTTGAAATAAAACAAGGAAAGTGACAAATGGCAGGACAAACCTCTCACTGTGATGTCAAAACTACACGCGGCTTCATTTCCGGATGCGTCTATGGCGCTGTAGGTCACTTGGGTTACACCGGCGGTGAACGTCCCCGAGCCGGCACGGAGGCAGACTCTGGATGCGGCCGGGGAGCAGGAGAAGGACTCGCTGAAGGCGCCCGAGTTGTCCTCTATGATAGGCGGGGTCCAGCTGGCCGATGTCGCGTCGGATGACGACGCGACTGGGATCGTAAAATCGGCGGGGCAGTTCCTGATGACGGGACTCGTGGTATCTGCCCCAATGGATTAAACAAAATAATGTGACGATTCGATGAGGTAAGATTAGCATTCGATGCAAATTATGTAAAATTGCATGAGTGAAAATAAGTTAAATTAAATTATTCTAGGTAATAATTTGTCGTCGTAGATAATTTGAAACCTCTAAAGCCCCTTCACAGCAAGCTTTCACCGGCACCTAATTGTAAATTCTACCAATTCTTATGCTATCAGAAAATAACTTACGGTCAATTGTTTCTGTCTTAAGCCACCACCCCGGCAAAAACTAGGTTTTTTTTTAGACGGCAACCATCTAAAGACTGGATAGCTTGAATGTTTGGAAAGCGTTGGTACGCAATTCCAAAGATTGACGTCCCGGTCCATACGGTCAATATTGTTTAGCCATTTTAAAAAATTGTTTTATTTGATTGACAGAATTAAGTTTCCAATTTCAATGGTTTATCCCGAACATCAGCTCCCAATCATAAACAAATGAGTTGAATGTGGGATCATCATTAAATCATCTTCAGGGAACGATAGTCTTGAGGGAAAATATTATCTTGCATATTGGTCTAAAAGAGTCGAATACTATTTCGGGGCATGAAAGAACAACAAACAAGCTCCTGTCCCTTCATGATCTCCGTAGGATAATTACGGTATGGCCGAGGTCGAATTGTCGCGATACTGTACTTACCGCCCTGACAATGGATGCCTGTAAAGCCATTGGCACAGATGCACTCGTAGCTGGCCACATTCTGGCGGCATCGGCCCCCATTCTGACAAGGCGTGGAATCCCGGCAGGTGTGGTCAACATTCATATCTGAAAAATATACACAAGGAAAAGAAAAGCTGAGTCCAGATTATACGATTCACGACCTGTAGTAGCGAGGTCAACGACAAGTTGTTTTGTTTTAATATAAATTAACACGGAGGGTGCCGATCAGTAGAATGGTTAAATGTTCCTAACTGGTGCCCCTAACCGGGAAAAGATTAGTTGATTCTTTGCGAAGATGGCCATCTAAGGGCTGAATAACTCAAGTAGTAACAATGGTGGTGCGTTAAGGCTCCTACACAACATTGGTCGAGGTCAAAGAATAGCATCCATACGTTGTCTGATCCAACATATGTATAAAATGGCACACCTGTGAAAAATTAAGCTCAATCGGCCAACCGAGTCTCGAGAAAATCGTGAAAACCGCTTCATTTGTTTCGCGAAAATGCAGCATTCAACGCCGTACTGTTCCGTAAAAATAGTTTAGATCTCGGTGAGAAGTAAACAATTTCTTTTACTCATTTCTCCTAAAATACAACATTTTAGGCAGAAATATTTAAGTGAGAGGTTTCTACTATAGCCATCTTCAAACTGTACAAGTTTTACGTAAATCAGTGAACATTTCTGTTTTTCGATCTTACCAATTGCTGTGCAGGTAAGTCAGAGGTGTTGAGTGCAAGTCTAGAATCCTTTTCTTTGCTATTTTTTTAAGCTTGAAAATGCTTTCATACTATCTGCACTGGGGGTCCTCGGAGACCCCCCCCCCTTCCATTATGTTTTATTACTGTATCGCGACCGGTACACATTTTTTATTTGTCCATATCGGACATACATATCTGGTGTCAATTAGTATGTATGGGTCAATACAATTCCATTATGTGTGTACAATTTATAAGTGCGAAACAGTGAATTGCATTTTCTTTATGAATCGTGCCCAGGAATCGATGTTGCACTGGTTTTGTACTTCTTTATAATTCTGAGAGCAACTTTTTCAAGTTTTTAAAGAATAAAACATCAGAATAAATTAAAACTATAATAAACATAAGCCGTGAAAACAATGAAAAACATCAGGACAAACAAGTGCCGGCTTTTTGCTGTAACGAGGAACTTCAGTTTTAACTGCACACATAGAATTAAATCCAACCGAATGATTTCTCGCCTGAGAAACCTTTTTCTAATTTTGAGACACTTTCCTCAAGTGTAATTTCTTTATGCTGAAATTGTTAAAAAATCGCAAAAATGCTTCAAATAATAATTATGAATAGCCATTTCCTAACTATTAATCGTTTGTGCATATGTGACCCGGCACAGCATAATGAGGAATAACACCACTTTTGAGATTTTGAGGTTTTCTTTTGATTTGAAAGAGTATACCATTAGCTTTCAAATGATATCAAAATATAATACCCTCTAATACTTCAAATTTCCGAAAATACAAAATCGAATGTTGTAATCGAATTGTGAAGATAATTTAACTTCAGGCGTTGTTTACTCAAAAAGTGTTTTGGTGGGATATTCCTCATGTCGTTGTGCCGGGTCACATATGTGATTACAATTATATATGCAATAAGATTCAACACATGGAGATCTACATATATCTGCAAGCGAAATTTCAAGTTCATCGGACCTTCCGCCTCTGAGATTAATAGGGGCATCGAAGGCCCCCACCCTTTATTTTCATGAAGCAAAATAGCCCAGTACACAGGGTTAAACCCAAGACCGATCTTGTAATTAGATGATTCAAGTTAATGTGCAATATTTATGTACCTCTGCGATGACCCGTAATCTTTCAATATAGCAGCCTTCATAAACAATACCTTTAGCACCCTCTCACTATGAACATCTAAACCGTGAAAATCGGGTAAAAATGTCATTTAGCCGTGAAAAGAAAATTCACCGTGTTTTCACCCCTATTTCATGGCACACAGTTAGCCAAGTCATTTTCACGGTGTTTTAACCAGAGGTCTCCAAGGCCACATTCCTGGTGGTAAATGGCTAGAGGCAATTTAGAAGTATCTGGGAGTGACATTTACGAGGAAACAATACAGTACCTCTATGGGGGCTGGTGGTCCCTACTGGTAATTGAATTAGCAATCCCTCAAGGCTGGAGCTTGCCACCCTAGATATTCACGTTTTTTTCATGGTCTCTTTAGTGACCTGAAGATGTCCTTATCAGGTCAGAGAGGCGATTATTTTCACGGTGAATTCACTGTAAAATGTACCGTGAAATCACGGTGACGTTTTAGTTTCACGGCGAAATGACATTTTCACCCCTTTTTTATGGTTTAGATGTTCATAGTGTCTGTTGTCCGATTGTGTGTTATTCATGCATGCGCATTTAACGCAGTGTCTCACCTTTATAGATGTGAAGACCGCCGGCTTTGGCAAAGCTGGAGGACCCGTAGTTGGTTGCCTCCGTCCCTGCGTCGTCAATACGGAGAACAGAGGACGAGACCCAATCAGTCCAGTAGATGTAGCCGTAGTACAGCGCTAGGTCGAACAGATGGAGGTTGATGGGGATCTCATAGACCAGAATGATGCGGTTCAGGCCGTACAAGTCGGTGGATTCCACGCGGTCCAGATTGGCGTCGCACCAGTAGAGCCTGCCAGCTGAGACCGTGCAAAGCAACAGCGTTTCGTGAGGTACGGCATCGCTATAGACTCAACCTTTCGTATCTTACCGAGCACCGAGTACTGCCGCTCAATAGCCAATACGGTACATGTACCGGATTCCGAGAACAAGTGCTCTTGAGGTTCCAAGTACGAGCATAAACACAAAACTGTTCTCTCCGAGAGCAAGTCATTCTTGTTCTGACAACGACTACGAACTGTTATCTGTCATCATTGGGGGTGCCTACATATTTCGAGTAGGTAATTCGTCGTGAGTTCCCACATACAAATGGGTCATTATACAAAACTCTATACTTATTTCTACTTACGCCTTCTGTTGTGATGGGATATTTTCAACGCGATATTAAACACAAAACTGTTACTTGTACACAAGTGTAAAAGCGTGTGATTTACAAATGCAAAATTCTCGACGGACTAATTATCAATTGTTTATAGATTACCTACCTGGCAAGTCTAACGCTAGTCCATTGGGCCAAACTAACTCCGTATCGACCAGTGTCATCCGAGTGGACCCGTCAGTCTTGGCTCTCTCAATTTTCGGGGAATCTCCCCAGTCCGTCCAAAACATATCACTAAAGGGAAACAAAGTCGAAGATACATCTTTTGTACGAGTGTGGCTACCAGGCAGTGGTTGAGATGTCTGCATTAGAAAGCAGAAGTCGCGAGTTCGAATCCCGCCCGTGCTCATGACTGTCTGGTTGTTTTTTTCAAGGCAATCAGGCAAATCACTGATTCAACGTATTAATCCGAAAAAAATAATTTAGATCTCGAGGTAAGACGTAAATTATTTCTTTAATCTTTTCTCCAAAAAATTAATACAGCGTTTTAGACAAATATTTCAGCGCGAGGTTTTTAACATAACCATCTTCAAATTGCATAAGTTTCATGTAAACATTTGTGACCCGGCACATCATAATGAGGAATAACCCCCACTTTTGAGATTTTGAGATTTGCTAATGATGTGAAAGAGTGTAGCATTAGCTTTCAAATGATATCAAAATTTCCTCCAATACATCAACTTTCCGAAAATACCAAAAAAATAAAGAAATTGATTTTTAATCGAATTGTGAAGATACTGTGACTTTAGGCGTTGTTTACTCAAAAAGTGTTTTGGTGGGATATTCCTCATGTCGCTGTGCCGGGTCACATTTGTGTATAGGGGCTTTGATCTTTACTTTGGAGTCCCCACAAGGGGCAGTACTGTACATACCTATTGACAGGGTCGACGACGATAGCTCTCGGGGAGACGGTATCCACTGATGGGTCTGTAAGGTTGAGGACCACGGCTCTGCCATTGCCGTCCATAGTTGCACGCTCAATCAAGTCACTTCCCGCGTCAGTCCAATACATCAGACGATTCACCAGGTCCAGACTCAACCCGTCCGGTACTGAAGGAGTCAGTGAATAGTTCCAAATTAAGTACAGTGGCTTCAGCAAAGGGTACTGCCCGACCAAATACCTTCTGAAAATTCTCAACAAATGAAGAGGGCTACACGTTTTGCTCCTATAGCGGGATCTCACTCTAAAGCGGAGTATTTTATTTTTGGTAAGGCCCTGCTACGAGAAAAAGGGAAAAGTACATTGTTGGAAGATTTTGGTAATTGAAATCGGTAAGTTCTTCGCAGCATTTATGTGCTTGTCATTATAATTCGATATAGGAAAAATAAGGAAAACACCTTTTGCAGTTATTTGTGTTTCAACATAAAGGAAGAAGAAAAACGTGTTACAAGTAACTGCCGATATTGGGAACCAAAATGCTGTACAAAATAAGTATTTTACAAAATGTTATCTAAAAAACAGTTAGGCCTATCTTTAAACTGTATAATTCCTCCGATAGTAAGAGTTTTTGGGTTCAAATCAAGGTTTATATTTGTTTGCTTTAATAAGAGATTATTAGGTCAATAAATCAATGGTTGAAATGCTTCTAACTGGCGCCCACACTCCGACAAAGACTATTGTTGAAAATTTTGGAGGTCCACCATCTTAGGGCTTGACAGCTCAGATGGGAAGAGCACTGGTACGTTAATCCAGAGGTTTGGGTTCATATCCCGTTCCAGTCAACCTTTTCTTTGCCATTTTTTTATTGAAGAAATACTGAGGCAGATTTCTCCATTTTTGTTTTGCTGTAGTTTGCTTTCTACGTTGAGGTAAAATGTGACCCGGCACAGCATAATGAGGAATGACCCCCACTTTTGAGATTTTGAGATTTTCTAATGATGTGAAAGAGTATACCATTAGCTTTCAAATGATATCAAAATGATTTCCGTATGAACTTGGTTGTAAATAGTACAAGGGGACTTCGCTCGTTCATTTGGCACCAAACACAACATAGCAGCACCAGTCTAACTCTCGAAAGCGGCCATTCAAGAAGGCAGGAACTTTACATTTTCATAAAAACAGTACACAAACACTCCTCGTTTTTTCAACATTTAGAGACGGATATCGGAAAAAATCCTTGGGACATAACATCCTCCAATACATTAACTTTCCGGAAATATAAAGAAAACAAAAATTGGTTTTTAATCGAATTGAGAGGTTATTTTGACTTCAGGCGTTGGTTACTGGAAAAGTGTTTGGTGGGATATTCCTCATGTCACTGTCCGTTGGATATAAAACGGACTAGTATTCCAGTCACACAGTATCGAGTCCAAGTCCCGTAGCGCAAGTAAGAAAGGCCGAGTCTGGACACCAAGTCAAGAGTCACCTCTTCATTATTTTGGTACCGTGTTTGATACCAACGTTGGTCCTAATGTCAGCTGGTCACACTGATGGTCAGCAATACACGCTAGTGCGCCCTCCAGAGTTTGCAACGGGTTGGCCAATCACAATGCTCGGAATCTGTTGACCCCATGCACGTCTGGAAAGGATCGACAGATTCCGCGCATTGTGATTTGCCAACGCGTTGCAAACTCTTGAGGGCGCACGGTTGTGAATCGTCAGTGTTGTTGCACCAAGTATTCTGCTGTTATTATCCGAATATCTTTTAGTTCAACTGTGTACTTACCCTGGGCATTTGCCACCAACACTTCAAGCCCAGTGCCGTCCAGGTAGGCTCGGCTGATTGTTTCATTCACAACGTCTGTCCAGTACACCATGCCGTCAACTGGGTCGTAGTCTATGGCCACGGGTCGTTGGATGTTCGGGGTGTCATCCGTGCCGGGCAGAAGGGTGAAATTGAAGGTATCCCCCTGGGCGACGAAGATCCCAGGAACTTCCAAATCGGCTACGAACACAAGATCATATGGGTCTAGAAGAAACAACCAGCAGAATGGAGGAAACAATATCATGGAAAGAAGTTGAATTTCGTTGAAGTGATGACAAGACAAAAAAGGAACTATTGCGATCGATCGCATGAAACGACGCAGAGAGACCAAAACGCGTATATCACAACTCACGGTGGGTTACCCACAGTACGTTGAGCTACGATGCATCGAAGGGCCTTGTGTGTTCCATCCCAGGACCTGAATGTATACTTGAATGTACCATGTTTGGTTGGAGGCGAAGTTTTCAAAGTGGAAAACTTTTGTCAGGTAGAGCAAGCCCTCGTTTGATTACATTTTCACCTGCATAAATCACCAGGCAATCGAGCAAAGCACTGATACAGCGCAAACTGGAAGATTTGACGGTAGGGCAAACCCACACCGAATTGAAATTACACCTACTAGGCACGCAGTGCAAACTGCACGTTGAGTGGGGTAAACCAATCCCTAATGACATTCCCACTGATGAGGTAACAATCACAGCATAGCATCTATGACGATGAAATGATGCATGGGTGTATACGCATCTATACTCACGGCTCACAGCTTCACAGTGCGTTCCAAAAAATTCAGTGGGACACTCGCACAGATAGTCAGGCAGGGAGACCACGCAAGAACCCCCATTCACACAGGGGGCGCTATCACAAGGATTATCTGTGGGGTGAAAAAGAGTAACAAATCTTGAAAAAGTCGATTGAAGACCGCACACAAAAGTACTTTCTTCAGCGAAATGAAAACTTACTAGGATGTTTTAAGGCTAGCAATGATGGTTGAGTATTTTGAAAGGCCGACATCTATAGGGCCTGTCAATTAGTTACAGTAGGCCCTACTGGTATACTGGTATACTGGTATAATTATTAGAAGCAGAACAACGGTATCTGTTTCAAGGCCCAGTCCTTCATCAAAGATAAATGACCATCATTAATGTTTAATATTAATGTTTTTCCCTGCTTGGTTATTTTAAATTCCACAACCCTGATTTGAAGTGCCAGAGCAAGAGCAAAAGGCATCGATGATGTTCATATGTATGCCAGAGGTACCCAAAAGAGCAATTTGTAAACGTTGTGCTCTCAATTATGGGATCATTCTCGAGATATGTTGGCAAATCGATGGCACTTCAAGAGTTCCGTATTTGTTTTACATAGAGGGCTGCGTTCGATTAGCGGACGCATACAAGCAGGAGGTACACGCGAGCGTTCGGTTAGACATCACGGGTACTCGGTATCTGCTCTGGAATCAACCGCCTCAACCACAGATGGTGAGCGGGTTTTAAGGTGCTGCTCTGCATTACGTCATGACGGACGGTTTCGGGCGACCACACAAAAGTAATGGCGGGAAGTGAGTTGAAATAAGCGTGTGTACGGTGTACGCAGATTTATCGGTCAAATGTTTTTTAAACAAATTAATGTCGATTTTCGACTGTTTTCCCTGTTGTCTTTCGCATATTTTGGTACATGTACCTAGTTTGTTCATATCGGATATACAAATCTAGTATTAAATGTCAATTAGTGAGCGCAACTCATTACAATTGCATATATCTGTGTACAATTTAGAACTGTCAGACAGTTGCTTGCATTTCTTTATGAACCGTGATCAGAAATTGATGTTGCACTGAGATCATGGTCTGTATCATTTTGAGAGAAACTAATTAAAGTTTGGGAACAATAAAAAAGAAGGACAAAACAAAACAATGAAAAGCATAATCAATAAGAACAATGAAATATTAGGACATAAAAAGTGCGGGCTTTTGGTTGTGACTGGGAGGTTGAGCTTTAGCTGTACACATAGAATTAAGTCCGAACTGAATAATTTCTCATCTGGGAAACCTTTTTCTAATTTTGACAGTTTCAACATGTTTTCATACTTTTTTAAGTTGAAAATATAAACAATCGTTAAAAAAAGAATGGAAAATAAATAAATCATATTTATTAATAGTTAATTAGCTAATTCCAAAAAAATGCATATTTGATTGAAATCAATCATGAAATCAGATTCAGCACATAAAAAATCTCCACGCGAATTTTCAAGTTCATCGGACCTCCCATTATGCTCATTGAGCGAAATATCCGGTCACTTACAGTTAAGCCTATATATTTTCCCGAAAATTGTATACGATGAAAGTGTTCAGGTTAGGTTTGTTTCTCCATTGACAATCATGAAACCCTCGGGGTCACAAGAACAATAATACCTAGTCCTAAAATAATATGTAAAATTGCTGCTAACTGGTTGCTGATTAAAACGGCCTAAATGCAAATATCAAATCATGATAGGGAATTTCTGAAAGGCTGAAAAGTCATACTGAAGCCCACCGTAAAGAGAGGACTACATCCTCATCAGAATATCCCGTGCGCTTTCTGTGCTTACCAAATATCTGACAGTGGATGCCTGAATATCGGGGAAGGCAGTGACAGACGTAGCCGTCGCCCAGTGTTGCAGACCTAACGCATGAGCCTCCATTCATACACCTGTCACCACTGCACGCATCATCTGTGTGAGAAAACGGTATTCAATTGAAAAATGATGGACAAACACAAGCTGTTTCGCAGTGCATAAATCAATGGCATGCAGAATGTTTCAAGTCAAAATGTTAGCGAGGTTTGACGAAATATGAAAATCATTTCAGTTTTCATATTTGATATGACCGGTTCTAAACTCAAGCAAAGTGTCAACCTGAAGCAATATGTAGTTCAAACAATATAGCAGTTAAATAATGCAGCTTTAATGTCACGTAACACATCACAAGATAATGTAACGCTGAAAAATTTGTTCCAAGACCACCCGAGGCTGATGATCAAATGGTAAAAATTCTGATGTCATTTAGATTGATGGAAGCAGTGAATTGTATGGTTGAGAAACATCGTGTACAAAACCTGTGGAAAAACCCGCAACTTTGAATGTCACGTGACCAAGGATGAAGTGACAGTAACGAGTTTTGTCGTATAGCAACGAGGGGTGATGACCTAAATATTTCTGTATAATTCAGAAAAAAATCAAAGTTTGGAAGCAATAAAAACCATCACAAATATAAACAGCCAACAAAATAAGCAATAAAACACAATGAAAACATAATTACATTAAAAGTGTTGGCTTTTTGCTGTGACTGGCAATTTGATATTAGTTGTACACATTTCATAAATCAGTACCGAATAATTTCTTATATGTGAAACCTTATCCTAAATTCATACTTAATACAATTGATAATTGTATCCTAATTTGTATACTTTGTAACATTGAAATTATGAAAATAATATCTAAAAAATGCATACAATTTTCATTATGAATTTTTAATTAGCTATTCATTCCACAAAATGCAAAATTGATTAAAATCAATGATGCAGTCAGATTCAGCACAACACAATATATCTACATGCAATCTTTAAATTTCGTCGGAGCTTCCGTTTCTGAGATCAACCCCAACTAGTATTTTCATGGAGCGAAACAGCCCAGTACACATACGGTTAATCTTCAAAAAGCCTGGTTTTCTTTTACCATCTTACACCCGTGGGGCGGATTCCCTCGCCCCCACCCAGATCTCGGTCGTTCAATTATTGCTTCAAATGATGTTGGGTAAGGTAATAGAGAATTACATAATGTAAACTTTCAATAGTGTAATTCAATGTTTTGTCTAATTATAGCTCGTTCATGATTCCATTTTTGGCTTGCTCATCTTTACACTGTCTTTTATCATATTATGTTTTTTTGTTATTGAATTTCCCCAATTTGCATGAATTTTCCAATGTTGATGAAACACGAAGAACAAACAAACACTATTAATGAGCTAATTATGCCAAAGAATTCCTGACAACAATGCGCTATGCACTTCGGATGCTATGCTTTTTTGTAGTGTAAGTCAATGGAAGAAATCCGTCAATTTCCACCAAGGCCCTAAAATTGTTCACTGTCAGAGAATGGCACCTCCAATTTTAATGCAAAAAAACACTGAGACGCTATAAAACAAAACTACAGGGGAGCGCAATCCGCCCCGGCTCGTTGAGGGTTAAACAAAGTTATTTGAAATCGGCAACTCTTCTCTGATTGATGAGTATGATAGCATGTCGTGAGCTTAATCAATCCGCGACCTGTTCAGATTTCTGTTTAGGTGTTAAGAATTTAAGTTAAGAAAATAATGTTAATGTTTATCCAAATTAGTTGGCTTGGGTAGGCCTACGATATGACCTGGGTACGGTTGATATGGGTACTACGGTAGGTGACGGGGAAGAATGGACTGGGGATGCTAATTCCGGGAGAATTGCGGGGTAAGAAATAAGCCATTTCGGAGTTCCAACTGCGCATGCGTCACTTGACCTTAGCAACCTGTTCTTGAGATAAACAGTGGCTCCCGACACGTATGCAACACACGCGATGCTGTGGCGCTGTGTACGAATTACTATTACATCTATAAATGTGAATGCCCTGTGAGCTTCCACCACGCGTACTATCGCGAGTAATACTACTAGTAGTAAAGACTGAAGTAGTAGTAGTTGTAGTACTACACGACCTGCTTCGGTATTTCGTCATTCACAAGCTTTTTCCAATTAAAAAACGATTTTTCCTAACGATTACTACATTAAACTCCACAGACTCTTCCCCTGTTCCGAGTTTCTGCTTATACTTTGAGTTCCAATAATTTATCATTCAGATACCATGTCATGTTAAATCCCCTTCAGCCACTTGCTATCTTAGTAGCTGTACGCCTTGCCTTCTTCTTAGTCGGACAAAAGTCTGTCTTTTAGTTTAAAACTTTTGGTAGACTTTCCCTGGCTTGGCCGACTCACGGCCGGGGCGTCTTGCTGTGTGTGCACTCGGTACGAGTGCAATGATTAGTAGACTTCCGCCAGCCCTTACAGTTGTTTTCTAACAAATAAACTCATGTTTATTACAGTTATGCTAGCGATGTTTGAAGTTTTGCGGTCAACCAAAGTGTATTTTCTAGAAATCTAGAAAATTTTAGAAGGATTTTTCATTCATTTCTTCAGATTTCGGAAGTTAAAAATTGCAAAATCGCTCCGTGCGGCCGCGGTAGATCGAGCCAAAATTGCCGAGAAAAAAAGTCAAACTCGCGTTTTTCGACCGCCGATTGCACCCTGTAAACATCGTTAAAATGTGTAAATTTTACTCAAATTGAGGCCTGTAATCTCTTCTTTCTATTCATACCACTTTAAAAATTAATAACGAAGTGAATAATATTACATTATGCGGAAACAACATTCGGAGACAAACGATGAAAGAAGCTTATTAATTTGTTAGTTATGACCGATTTCCCTTCGCGATGATAGCGAGGTTGGCAAGTCTAGGTGTTGTTTCCGCCTCTAGGTAAAGCCGTAGCGATACTACAGGAGTAGTAGTGCCGAAACCAGCCTACGCGCTGCACATAATTATGACATGACACAACACGTCTTTGCACACACTGTATACTGCACAGTGCACACGCACAGCGGCCACATGGCTGCATACGCGTACGCTGCACTACTCAAGCCTGATCGCAACATCCAGAAGACAGTTACGCTACAAAAACAAATTTTAAAGTAATTTATTTTACTACCGAAACCAAACATAGATTGGGTTAATATTGGGGTGAAAATAGTGCCGGTCGGAAGCATCGTTTTTCACCAGGAGTGGTGGACGGAAATTACCCGTGCTGGTCGGCCCCGTCCACCGCCGACCAGCGTAGCTATAACACTGATTATTATGATGATAAAGAAAACGAATCCTCTGAAGAAATCTACAAAGATATTCGAGAGAAAAGTGAATTAAAACGGCACAGCTGAAGCGGAGAACGTACTGAAACCATTCGCAGGTATGCAAGCACAATGCTTGTAACCATTGGCGACCCGATTGTTTATCTACAATGACCTCTGACATATTCCCATAATGCCTTGCGCGCGCGAGATTCCGAAAAGGCTTATTGTATGATATTGGCACCCGATCTAATTCTTATCTGAAAACGAAATTCCGAGGTGCTTTAATGAGATTCGGGCCTATTCGTAGGTGGCGAGATAAGTCAAGAGTATTTTGCGGTGACGTCACGTATTCATCTTATGCGCGGGTCTGGTGGCGGAGCATGCTGACATGGGGCCATTTTATTTTCTTAAAAATTTTGTTTCATGTTGCTGTTCCTTCGAAATGATAAAAAGACCCTATCCGAATGCAGGGAAATGGCGAGGTCAAGGAGGAGCCATTGCAGTCTTTCCTCATCAGTAGTTTGTTAGCTCGATTCCCTCTCAAAGAGATTCTTCGACTTTTCTTCTGCTTCTGTTATTTTCAAACAACACTGTACTATTATAACTATTTACTTTGTGTATATGTTTGTGTATTGTGCTTTTGTTCATGTTCACCCAAAATAGTAGAAATTATTTTTCTAATGAGAGGGACGTATTGGCCGATAATGCAAATAATTGTTTAAATTGTCATGAAAATTCTCATAACAGTGTCCAGTGCGCTGATATCAATCTACTTCATTCTGCAACTAACTCCAGGTATTACTCCATTGATCAATTCCCTAGCGCTGTTAATGATAGATCCATATCTATGCTGCATATTAATATAAGAAGCCTTCAGAAAAATTTTGAACAACTCAAAGTTCTGCTGCAGTCTCTTAATTTCAATTTTTCGATAATTGCTCTTTCAGAAACCTGGCTTAAATTTACTCCTCCTAGTTACTATTCTTTGCCTGGATATGAGCTCTTTGTAAACAATAGACAAGGTTCAAAAGCCGGAGGTGGTGTTGCTCTGTACGTCTCATGTGATTTGAACGTTAGTACTAGGGAAGATTTGACATTTTCAGATGAAACCCTTGAATCCTTATTCGTTGAGATTACTATTCCTAAGGCTCAAAACGTCACTGCTGGCGTCATTTACAAAGCACCCTCTGCTGAACATAAGATGTTTATAACCACTTTTCAAAGTATCTGCTCTAGAACTATATCTTATCATAATACCAAACCCTGTATCATCGCAGGTGACTTTAATATCAATCTCCTGAATAATTCCAATCCAAAGTCACAGTCCTTCAGCGACCTACTTACATCTTATTCTTTCCTTCCCTTAATTGACAAGCCCACCCGTATTACCGATAGCTCTGCAACACTAATAGATAACATTTTTACAAATATTCTGCCTTCTCCCAAATCAGGAATCTTATTGGCTGACATCTCGGATCACTTTCCGATTTTTTTGTTTACGCAGACTGTAACTTCAATTGATGATACCATCAACAATGCCAGATACTCTTATTCTCGCGATTACTCCAACATTAATCTTCAAAGATTCAATGATGATTTGTGTTCCAGCGATTGGGACGATGTAATATCCTGTGGTAATCCGGAAATTGCATTTAATAAGTTCATTAGTAAATTCAATTACCTATATGATAAAAATATACCACCTATCCGACATATCCACAAATCTCCAAATAGTCGTAAAACCAAATCACCGTGGATCACTAAGTCACTTCTTAAAGCCATACAAAGGAAAAATAAACTCTATTGCTACTATTTATCCCACCCCACGATCCCAAATAAAACCAAATACACTAAATATAAAAATACACTAACGAATCTATTACGTTCTTCAAAAACTGACTATTATGCTCGTCGGTTTCAACAGGAAAAGAACAACATCCACAATACGTGGAAAATAATTAATTCGGTTTTGAATACTTCAAAAAGACCCTCCCAAGCAATAAAGGGTATCGTCTCGGATGGCAAATTAATCAATAGCACTACTCATATAGGCACAAATCTTGCCAGTAGTTCCCCAAGCAGTCACTCATCCAGCAAATTCTCAGACTACCTGACCAATCCTCATTCTCACTCTCTATTTTTTGTC
This sequence comes from Luidia sarsii, assembly GCA_949987565.1. NCBI lineage: Eukaryota > Metazoa > Echinodermata > Asteroidea > Paxillosida > Luidiidae > Luidia > Luidia sarsii. The sequence continues at coordinate 3,670,230 of OX465121.1, forward strand.
CCGGCAGACGAACATGAAGTTATTGACATCGTCAACAACTTGCGAAACAAAACAAGCTCTGGCCACGACTCAATTAGCACAGACCAATATCTATACTCACATGCTTTTCCAAGATTTTAGAAAAATGCGCTTATGCCCGAACTATGAAATTCCTAAATAAATTTAATATTTTGAACAATTCACAATTTGGATTTCGTAGAAAACACTCCACAACTCACGCCCTTCTTGATTTTATAGACAAGGTCTCCTGTGCAATTGACAAAGCTCAACACACCTTAGGGATTTTCCTTGATCTCTCTAAAGCCTTTGACACCATAGATCATGATATTCTGCTACACAAACTATCATATTATGGTATCCGAGGCATCCCCTTGGACTGGTTTAAGAGTTATCTATCTAATCGAACTCAATATGTCTCTCTCAATGGAAACTGTTCAAACTTATGTTATTTATCCCACGGTGTACCCCAAGGATCAATTTTAGGACCATTGCTCTTCATACTTTATGTTAATGACTTTGCTAAATCATCAAATATACTTTCTTACATTATGTTTGCAGAGGATTCAAATCTATTTTTTTCACACAGCAACCTTAGTCTTCTCCTTGACACGGTGAACGACGAACTAAAATCCGTTGCAAATTGGTTTCGAGCCAATAAGCTAGCTCTCAATATCAACAAAACCAATTACATGTTGTTTAGTAATACTGCTAGTGAACTACCCGATGAAGTGGCAATTAATGATTCTGTTATCAACAAATGTGACTGCGGTAAATTCCTTGGCATACTTATTGACTCTGGACTTACCTGGAAACCACATATTAATTACGTATGTAAATTAATTGCCAGAAACACTGGAGTAATTAACAGAATTAAACATTTTGTGCCCGCAACTGTCCTCAATTCTCTTTATAATACATTAATTGTGCCATATATCAACTATGACATTCTTGCCTGGGGTAATAGTCCCGCCTGCAACTTAAACAGGATACTTGTTTTACAAAAGCGGGTCTTGCGCTCAATCAATTTCACTGAGCTTCTTGCACACTCTGATCCCCTCTTTCTGAAACATAAAACCTTAAAAATTAAAGACATCTATTGTCATCAACTTGGGTCCCTCGTGTATCAATCCACATGTAATTTACTACCATCTGCAATTAATGCTATATTCAACAGGAACCATGAAGTTCATACCCACTTCACACGCCAAGCCTTAGACTTCCATATCCCATTAGCCCGAACAACACTTGCTAAAAAAACAATCAAATATGAGGGGCCCAAACTTTGAAACTCACTCACTGACCAACTTAAAACCTCAAAAAACCTCTCCACCTTTAAACGTGAGTTTAAATCTAACCTATTGAAATCATATCTCTGATTCGAGAGTTGAAGTTGACATGTATTATCTACTCTATTTTTTTTTTTTTAGCTGAATCACATTACTATCTAACGGCGACATATTTCGCTATATTTCCCAATCATTGCCTATTCCTCAAATTCGTTTTGTTTTCTCTGCTAAGTGTATAATGTATCTAATTAGTCCTTGTGTATAGTTTTCTATGTGTTTTGTGTTAATACTAAGGATTTGTGTTCTATTGATTGATTGCTTCACTTGAATTGAGCCCTCTCCCTACCGTTTACGGTCTAAATTAGCATGAGCATTCCTTTTCCGGCTCAGTGCAAGTGTTGCAATGGGGCCCAACACTTAAAAGCTGTGCTTCTTGATGGGTCCCTCTGCAGTATCGCATTCATTGTTTATTTATATTAAGTTATCACTTAATGTGCCAGTCCTTTCCCTATTAATTTTGCCTATTCATTCTTTGTGATGTACATTCTGTGATATGTGCTTTGTTGGTTGATGCTGTGGAAAAAGAAATAAACTAAAACTAAACTAAAAACTAAAACTAAGATTGAATTTAAGAGCTTACAAACCAAATTGCAAAGGGAGGAGGGTGCACATGAAGCCTTCTAATTCTCACGGCATACATTTCAATAAGTATAGTGTGACAAAAATGTTAATGGCTTATCAATGAATGAATAACTAAATGTGTGTGAATGACTTTCTTTTGAGGGAGCGAAATAAAGTTACGCACCAACTATGTCCGTACCATGCAGATGAAACTTACCAGTTAAGCAGAGTGCATCATTGCGACAAACACAGGCATAATTAGTGGCAAACTGCCTGCACCGCTGGTTTGTTTCACAAGGTTGAAGGTCCGTGCAGCTATGGTCCGTGAAGTGGTCTGCAAGAAAAACATAAAACAACAGCACTTGAAAGGAGCGATTACAGAACGAATATCTAAGAGATAAGTTTATAGGGTGAACTGAAACGGTCGTTTGATGAAACTAAATTCAGCTGAGCCGAACATAACCCAGCGGAGCTGACGTAAGTTTGGCTGAGCTGAGAATAGCTGAGCTGGGCTGAATTGAGTTTACTCCGAGCTGAGCTGAGTTTACTCCGAGCTGAGCTGAGTTTACTCCGAGCTGAGCTGAGTTTACTCCGAGCTGAGCCGAGTTTACTCCGAGCTGAGCTGAGTTTACTCCGAGCTGAGCTGAGTTTACTCCGGGCTGAGCTGAGTTGGGCTGAGTTTAGCTGAGCTGAGAATAGCTGAGTTTCGCTGAGCTGAGAATAGCTGAGTTGGGCTGAGTTTAGCTGAGCTGAGAATAGCTGAGTTTAGCTGAGCTGAGAATAGCTGAGTTCGGCTGAGTTTAGCTGAGCTGAGTTTAGCTGAGCTGAGAATAGCTGAGTTTAGCTGAGCTGAGTTTAGCTGAGCTGAGAATAGCTGAGTTTAGCTGAGGTGAGTTTACTCCGAGCTGAGAATAGCTGAGTTTAGCTGAGCTGAGAATAGCTGAGTTCGGCTGAGTTTAGCTGAGCTGAGTTTAGCTGAGCTGAGAATAGCTGAGTTTAGCTGAGGTGAGTTTACTCCGAGCTGAGCTGACTTTAGCCAAGCTGGGCTGAGATTAGCCGAGCTGGGCTGAGTTTAGCTGAGCTGGGCTGAGTTTAGCTGAGTTTGGCTGAGTTTAGCCGAGCTGAGTTGAGATTAGCCGAGCTGGGTTGAGTTTAGCTGAACTGAGATGAATTTAGCTGAGCTGAGTTTACTCCGAGCTGAGCTGAGAATAGCTGAACTGGGTTGAGTTTAGCTGAGCTGAGTTTAATCCGAGCTGAGCTGAGTTTAGCCAAGCTGGGCTGAGATTAGCCGAGTTGGGCTGAATTTAGCCGAGCTGAGCTGAGTTTAACCGAGCTGGGCTGAGATTAGCTGAGCTGAGCTGAGTTATCCAAGCTGGGCTGAGATTAGCGGAGTTGGGCTGAATTTGACCGAGCTGGGCTGAGTTTAGCTGAGCTGGGCTGAGTTTAGCCGAGCTGAGCTGAGTTTAGTCGAGCTGCGCTGAGATTAGCTGAGCTGGGATGAATTTAGCTGAGCTGAGTTTACTCCGAGCTGAGCTGAGAATAGCTGAACTGGGCTGGGTTTAGCTGAGCTGAGTTTAATCCGAGATGGGCTGAGTTTAGCTGAGCTGGGCTGAGTTTAGTTGAGCTGGTCTGAGTTTAGCCGAGTTGGGTTGAGTTTAGCCGAGCTGGGCTGAGTTTAGCCGAAATGAGCTGCGTTTAGCCGAGCTGAGCTGGGCCGCGCTGGGTTGCATTTTGCTGAGCTAAGCTGAGCTGAGCTTAACCTAGCAGAACTGGACTGAAGTGATTAGATGTGGAGTAGTGAAGCAAATCACATTTGACCCATTCTTGCCTTTGTAAATGTGCAGTCCTCCGGCTTTTGAGAAACTGGGGGAGCCTGAACCCGTCACGGGACCAGCCGCAGTCAGGTCCAGGCTGAGAAGACTACTATAGGTCCAGTCGGTCCAGATGACGCTGCTGTTGTAGTACCAGATGTCGAAAGGGTGGATGTTGTAGAGGGCCAGACTGGCATGAGTGCGCCGATCCTGACCTTGGAGGTTCACGGATTCGACCAGATCTAGCCCCGCGTCGCACCAATAGATCCTACCTCCTGGACAGAATAATAGACAAGCGGAGAATCGACTACCATGTATCTTAAGCTCGATGCAGAAGTAGGAAGGAAGGAAGGAAGGAAGGAAGGGAGGGAGGGAGGGAGGGAGGGAGGGAGGGAGGGAGGGAGGGAGGGAGGGAGGGAGGGAGGGAGGGAGGGAGGGAGGGAGGGAGGGAGGGAGGGAGGGAGGGAGGGAGGGAGGGAGGGAGGGAGGGAGGGAGGGAGGGAGGGAGGGAGGGAGGGAGGGAGGGAGGGAGGGAGGGAGGGAGGGAGGGAGGGAGGGAGGGAGGGAGGGAGGGAGGGAGGGAGGGAGGGAGGGAGGGAGGGAGGGAGGGAGGGAGGGAGGGAGGGAGGAAGGAAGGAAGGAAGGAAGGAAGGAAGGAAGGAAGGAAGGAAGGAAGGAAGGAAGGAAGGAAGGAAGGAAGGAAGGAAGGAAGGAAGGAAGGAAGGAAGGAAGGAAGGAAGGAAGGAAGGAAGGAAGGAAGGAAGGAAGGAAGGAAGGAAGGAAGGAAGGAAGGAAGGAAGGAAGGAAGGAAGGAAGGAAGGAAGGAAGGAAGGAAGGAAGGAAGGAAGGAAGCTTCTTTAAGCCATTGTACCTGTAACATCTACGGATATTCCATTCGGCCACTGCAGGCCGCTGTCAACGATAACTGTTCTCAATGTGCCGTCGATATTAGCTTTCTCGATTTTGGGGGAATTCCCCCAGTCTGACCAGTACAAATGGCTGAAAGAAAAAAAAAATGATTCGGTAAATTTCAAAATAAAAAACAGAATATTTTGATCTTTCGAATTCGTGAAAGTGATACTAATAGAGCTTTCATGTTGCCAACTGCACATGTACATAACCCAAAATGTGAACGGGACGTGGAGTTGTGATCCTAGCAAACCGAGTGTATAAATGGAAATAAGTCCATTATGTTTGTTTGGCCAGACGAGTGACTCGATCTTACAGACTGTATGCTCCACACTGAGCTTGACGTCCCCTCTAATTGCTAGGACACGCCCCCTCCTCCAGTCCATCCACAGCTGGCATATCCGGAGGGATGACTGTCAGTCAGTCAAGACTTAAGAGTGATGCCAACTTCCAAGTGGAGACATGAACTACAGCACACAGTCCAGACGTTTTTATGTACACGCTCGATCTATTTTGTCCAGTGTGAGTTCGTGTAGGGAACACCCCACAAGTATACGTGTGTACGAGGTGTGTGTGGGGGGGGTGTGTGTGTGTGCGCACGTAAGGTGGGTTGTGGGGTACCAGAACAATGGGTGGGTACTCAGAACAATGGGACCGCACCTTGTGGGGTACATTTTTGGTACCCCATAAGGTTTTCACGAAACGGGTTATTTGGAATTGACTCGAAAAGAAGGAAATTCCGAGGTATGTTTATTAGTCGCAAACAGAACTATATTATATAAGGGACGTTCGCTAGAGATTTCAGCCTTGGAAAGTGATTCTCGTTCGGAAGGGAGCTATTTGAATTAGGCTTTTCTGGGAGTGTTTTTTTAAGTACACGAGAGCAAAGGGAATACCCCCAAGTATACGCGTGTAAGGGTGTGTGTGGGTGTGTATATGTGTGTCTGGATTCGAATGAGTATGCGCACCTGTTCACTGCGTCCAGAACGATAGCTCTGGGCTCCACTGCTTGACCATCGGGAGCTGTCAATTTGAGAAGCACAGTTCTGGATTGACCGTCCATCGTTGACCGTTCGATCAGGTCACTGCCAGTATCAGTCCAGTACATCAGGCGATTGGCCACGTCAAGGCAGATCCCATCCGGCTCTATAATGCAGTCACAGCAAAACACAAATCACAACACGAGCAACGCTTGCGGGTTCACCATTTTTGGTGTCTCTTGAAAAGATGAGTGGGCTCTGAGAACTAGATACAGTTCTTGCTTGGCTGGATCTCAATCTTTGGACAAGGGTCATGGGATGGAAGTGGGGTCAAGTGGGCATTGGCTTTGAATTAGGACACAATCGGTCACGGGTATCTTGCCTTGTAATTTCCGGGTTTTTTTTCTGGAGATCTGCCAGGGGAAAATCTGAGTGTTTTAATGTAAGGACTGACTCGCCGGTTCTGGGACTCTCTTCTCATCGCTGACTTCGGTGCATCTTGCAGACCGGGAGCGGGCCGGATTATGATTTTGGGGCCGCACACTCTTGAACGGTCTTCCACAGGGGGATTAGGCGTACCCTTGTCAACTAGCGATCCCTTGGTCTGTTGTCCTTTTCATTAAGACAATCAGTGTACGTATTTACTTAAAGGGGAATGAAACCCAGAGAAAAGTGTTGGCTTATCTGATAGAGTGTTAAAAACAACCTACAATTACATATGTGCTACTCACCTACGAGTTTCATAAAAAGGGAAAAATCATGGAATTCGGTGGTCGAATTCGCGTTCCTGCAAACCGCCATCTTTTCGAATGGCCCGCCAGTCACTGCGGGGGGTATGACATCGCAACGGAAAACTCCCGCATGGGCCCGGACGGATGTACCCCTACTACATGTATATACTGCGTGCAGTATCCACACGCGCTATGATTGATGGTGTACTGAAATTTCTCAACTTTGATGGCCGCAGCCCACACTTCCTTAACGACTCAGGTCTCTTGTCCGTATTGTTGAGAACTGCATGGAAAGATTTCCCCAGCTTTTTTTCCCGCTGGCATTTTGACATCCAAAAGCCAGGCAGTACACCATCGTTCAGCTCGCTAGTGTATACTGCAAGCAGTCAATATACATGTAGTAGGGGTACATCAGTCCGGGCCCATGCGGGAGTTTTCCGTTGCGATGTCACACCCCCGCAGTGACTGGCGGGCCATTCGAAAAGATGGCGGTTTGCAGGAACGCGAATTCGACCGCCGAATTCCATGATTTTTCCATCTTTACGAAACTCGTAGGTGAGTAGCACATAGGTAATTGTAGATAATCAATCAGATAAGCCAATTTTTTGTATATGGCTTCATTCCCCTTTAATTGGTTTATGTGTTTATGTTATGGGATTAATTAAACTCACACTCTTGTCTGCATTTGCCTTTCAATTGTATGATTGATCTCATGCCAGATTTGGTTGGGCTCGGGATCAATTGTGTTGAAATAAATCCGGTGATAATAAGCCGCGAGCAGAATTGGCAGATTTCGTTTCAGATTGAGTCACCTTCCCTTGGGACCAAACGAGAGAGCGATCAAATACCGCCACGTTTTGTTTGCATCGGCCTGTGATGAGAGATGAAGGGACACCGTCAGCATTGACACCGTCAGACCAAGGAGGTAATACCTCCTTGGTCTGACCCTCCTCGTGACTACATTCGCAGTACAACAAAATTGGCAGTCCACTGCACACTGGCTCTGCTAAGCCATACAGGAGAGTGCATGCTCAACTTACGCTGAAGGTCTGTGAGAAGCGTCACCAATCCCGTGCCGTCCAGTAATGCGCGGCTGATGCTTTTGTGATTGACATCTGTCCAGTAGACCATGGCGTCCACCGGGTCGTAGTCTATGGCCACTGGACGCAGGATGTCGGGGTGTTCATCGAACCCGGGCACCAGGGTGAAGTTTAAGGTGAGTGCCGGCGACACGAAGAGACCGGGTGGATCCAAGTTGGCCACGAATGCCAGATCATAGCTGCTACCTAAGGGGTGGATTATAAAGACAAATTGACACGACTGGTGAGGGTGAAATCGAGTTCAGACATGTGAGCCACTTCTGTCGAGCGAAATCTTGAAATAATGATATTATTACTGGAAGATTATGCATTTCTTTCGAGGGATACAAACCTGAAACCTAGGCTATTGGGTAGGGATAAAGTGATACAGCCTGGGGAAGGGTTGGGGTTATGCTAACAAAAAGGGTTGGAGTAAGGGAAGGGATGGGTTAGGGTCACTGTTAGAGTCAGGGTTGTGGGTGGGATTAGGGGTAGGTTTGGGGTTAGGGGAAAATATAGGGTAAGTAGTAAGGGTAGGGTAAGGGTAGGGTTAGGGTGAGTAATTTGTTAGTAATAATTTAGGCCTAATTATTAAAATGGATAAAAAGTGGTGTTTGAATTGTACCGGTAGTCCAAACTATAGTCTTACAGAGCTTCTCTATGTAGAAGAAATATGTGTTTTTTATAAACGTGGCCGCATTTGACTTGAGTGAATGGAATGGGTCACAAATCTCGTAAAAACACGGGTTCTTTTTTAATCTCGGTACGATCAGCCGAGGCCCATTCATATAATAACTAACACCAATAAACTAAAAGCTTCATGCTTTCTTTGTATATTTCTAAAAATCACAGCGTAAAATAATAATCAGGGATTTATAATATGAGAAAAAAATATTTTACTTCCGCCGGGTTTTCTTTTTTGAACCAAGTTTTCAGTCTGCAAATTACCGTTTTTTCGGAGTATGAGCCGCGGCTTATACGATGACTTTGACTAGTAAAGCTGTACTGCGGCATTTAAACTGCCGGTTTATACGCTGAGCCTTGAAGAACATCCAACATGACTGCATTAGTAGGCACATGGGACATTTCTTGTCGACAAGGAAAAGGAAATGTCAATCGCAGCCTGAGGCAGTTTATCGTGAATGATGGAGCTAACACTAAGACAGAACAACGTCCTGCTTCGTACGTACCGGTAGTCAGTTGAAATATGTGACCCGGCACAGCATAATGAGGAATAACCCCCACTTTTGAGATTTTGAGATTTTCTAATGATGTGAAAGAGTATATCATAAGCTTTCAAATGATATCAAAATTATTTCCGTGTGAACTTTGTTGCAAATAGTACAAGGGGACTTCGCTTGTTCGTTTGGTACCAGACACATTATAGCAGCGCCATTCTAACTTCTCGAAAGCGGCCATTCAAAAAGGCAGGAACTTTACATTTTCATGAAAACAGTACACAAACACTCCCCCAAAATCCTCGTTTTTCAACATTTAGAGACGGATTTCGGAAAAATCCTTTGGACATAATATCCTCCAATACATTAACTTTCCAAAAAAAAAAAATTGATTTGGTATCGAATTGAGAAGATACTTTGACTTCAGGCGTTGTTTACTCGAAAAGTGTTTTGGTGGGATATTCCTCACGGCGCTGTGCCGGGTCACATATGGAAATACATAGCCCTTTCCAAAACCCGGCTTTTTTAAGATAATAGAGACGAAGGTCTCTGTAATCTTAAAGCTGAAATCACAGGTTGGAGTTGTTTGTTGAATTTGAAGCTATTGATTTTTTTTCAAAACGCAGTTAACATTAATAAAACGAAGCCAAATGCCTCCCATTTTCATGCCTTGTACTTTAAAATGAATGAAATAAATGGGGACAAATCTGGAGTCTGAGCCTAAAAGGTTCATGGACACTGTCCCCAACCAGTCGCCTGTGAAAAATGAAGGGCGCCCGCTAGTGTTGGCCGATTACCCTCGGACCAGGAAACTGCTTGAAAATAATTATGTTGTTTCCTAGCCTCAGACTGTCAAAATAGAAAAAGAAATATACTGTATGTACTAGCTGCCCCTCCATATTTTTGTTACTGGATCGCGACCGCCAAAGAAATTAGATTTTCGCTTCATTACCTTTTCCCCTGTTGTCTTGCGCACATTTTGATACCTAATTTTGTCCATAATGGGACCTACCTATCTGGTGTTACATTAGTAAGTGTAGGTCATCAAAATTGCTATATTTGTGTACAATTTAAACCTGTTAGGCAGTTGCTTTCATTTCTTTATGAATCATGTTCAGCAATCGATGTTGCGCTAATATCATGCTTCCAAATATTTCTGAGAGAAACTAAATACAGTTTGGAAACAATAAAAAGCATACGAAATAAAAACTAAAAAAACATAAGCAATAACAACATACGAAAAGGACATAACAAGTGCTGCCTTTTTGTTGTAACGGGGAAGTTGAGTTTTAGCTGTACACATACATTTAAATCAGAACTGGGAAATCTTCTCCTAATTTTGACACAGATTCTTCATGTTTTTATACGTTTTACGTGGAAATATCGCAAAACTGCATAAGATATTCATTATTAATATTGAATTAGATAATAATTCAGCTTTTTTTCATATTTGATTAAAATAAATTATACAATCATATTCAGCGCATGAAATTCTACCTGCGCAAGATTTGTCAATTTCATCGGACCTTCTGAGATCAATAAAAGGGCCTCTGAGTACTTTCATGGAGCAAAATAGCCAAGTACACACACAGTATAGGACTCATGACAAGATACGCCGTAGGTTTACTGTCTTTTTTATGGCCTTAGGTGTTGCCCTCATATTATACGACCATGCTGCGGTAATCACGCTGCGCTTTATCGCCGGTGACTCAATTGCGCCAACATTCACGATTTTGGGAAGCTACGGCAATTGTAGGCTCGCCCTTTTACTCCCTTTTTAACAAATTTGATTTTGATCGTCGTGTAGATCAATCGGAGTAGGGCGGCAGGTTAAACCATGGCAGTCGTGCACGGTTGCTTCGTGTAGGCCTATACTGTGGCACTATGCAGTGTAGATTATTTTTGTTCATGAACAGCGCGGTCCTTGGTGAGATCACAAGCCCGAAATAAACGCAAGAGTTGATCTCGCGCGAAGCAGAAGTAGGCCTGATTCGTCCCGGTTCAAAGAAAATACCCCTTATTTCTCCCGCTGTCATTTCTGGCCCATGAACCCATTCTGTTTGTGTTTGTTAAATGACCAGTCTATCCATAGATAACTTAATCGTCAAACTATTTAAAACCTGTGGAGTTCCTCGTTAAGAAGAACGCCTTCCAGTATGTCTTTTGTAATTGATACTTCTATGGAGGGAAAGCAAAGAATAGCGCCTGTGCGTAAGTCTATCATTCTTGGCAATCTGCCAGCAATCATGACGCAGTTGATATAAATAAAAATATTGCTGCGTATAATGTCCATTGCCTTCAATGGTTGAAATTCAAAAGGCAATCTGCCTGCCCTATTCGGGCACGCATGGGTGCGTTTGGTTATCAGGAAATACTGCAGCGTCTGTAGAAGTTTATGCACCAATATTAATGCAGACAGTGATTCAAGCAACCTAACATAATAATATTCGTGAACATGTCCTAGTCGAGTCATACTGGTCGAGTAGTCGGAGTCATGCTGGTCGAGTAGTCGGAGTCATGCTGGTCGAGTAGTCGGAGTCATGCTGGTCGAGTAGTCGGAGTCATACTGGTCGAGTAGTCGAGTCATGCCAGACGAGTAGTCCGAGTCATGCTGGTCGAGTATAGTCTGAGTCATGCTGGTCGAGTAGTCAGAGTCATGCAGGTCGAGTGTCCGAGTCATGCTGGTCGAGTAGTCCGAGTCGTGCTGGTCGAGTAGTCGCGAGTCATGCTGGACGAGTAGGACGAGTAGTCCGAGTCATGCTGGTCGAGTAGTCGCAAGTCATGCTGGACGAGTAGTCGAGTCATGCTGGTCGAGTAGTCAATTAATACTGGTCAAGTATAGTACTGGTCATGATCGCTCTTCCCATCTCTCTCCCTCTGCCATTACTAATTCATCTCTCTCACTCTCGCTTTCCACATCTCTCTCCCTCTCCCCATCTCTATCTCTCCCTCTCCCCCATCTCTCTCCCTCTCCCCATCTCTCTCCCTCTGTCACTCCTAATTCATCTCTCTCCCTCTCCCTCTCCCTCTTCCCATCCCTCTCCCTCTCCTCATCTCTCTCCCTCTGCCATTACTAATTCATCCCTCACCTCTCTCCCTCTTCCCATCCCTCTCCCTCTCCTCATCTCTCTCCCTCTCTCTCTCTCTCCCAATCCCTCTCCCTCTCCCCATCTCTCTCCCTCTCCCCAGCTCTCTCACTCTGCCACTCCTTATTCATATATCTCCCTCTCCCTCTCCCCATCTCTCTCCCTCTTCTCTCTCTTTCCTCCTCTCTCTCTCATCTCCCTCTCTCGCTCTCTCTCTCTCCCCCTCTTACTCCCTCTCTCTCCCTCCCCCATCTCTCCCTCTCTCTCCCTCTCTCTCTCCCTCCCTCTTTCTCTGTCTCCCCCTCTCTCTCTCACTCACTCTCTCCCTCCCTCACTCCCCCTCCCAATCTCACTCCCTCTCTCTCTCTCACTCTCTCCCTATCGCCCTCTCTCTCACAATCTGTCCCTGTCCTCCATCTCTCTCAATCTCCCCATCTCTCTCCCTCTCACCCATCTCTCTCCTTCTCCCCATCTCTCTCCCTCTGCCACTCCTAATCCATCTCTCTCCCTCTCACTCTCCCTCATCTTTCACCCTCTCCCCATCTCTCTCCCTCTGCCACTCCTAATTCATCTCACTCCCTCTCCCTCTTCTTCTCCCCATCTCTCTCCCTCTTCCCATCTCTCTCCCTCACCCCCATCTCTCTCCCTCACCCCCATCTCTCTCCCTCTGCCACTCCTAATTCATCTTTCTCCCTCTCCCTCTCCCCATCTCTCTCCCTCTACCCCATCTCTCTCCCTCTCCCCATCTCTCTCCCTCTCCCCTAGCTCTCTCCCTCTTCCCATCTCTCTCCCTCTATCTGCCACTCCTAATTCATCTCTCTCCCTCTCCCTCTCCCCATCTCTCTCCCTCTACCCCATCTCTCTCTCCCCATCTCTCTCCATCTCCCTCTCCTCATATCTCTCCCCATATCTCTCCCTCTCCCCATATCTCTCCCTCTGCCACTCCTAATTCATATCTCTCACTTTTTCCATCTGCCCATCTCTCTCCCTATCCCTGTCTCTCTCCCTCTTCCCCAACTCTCTCCCTCTCCCCATCTCTCTCCCTCTCCCCATTTCTCTCACTCTCCCCATCTCTCTCCCTCTCACCCATCTCTCTCCTTCTCCCCATCTCTCTCCCTCTGCCAGTCCTAATCCATCTCTCTCCCTCTCACTCTCCCTCATCTTTCACCCTCTCCCCCATCTCTCTCCCTCTGCCACTCCTAATTCATCTCACTCCCTCTCCCTCTTCTTCTCCCCATCTCTCTCCCTCTCCCCATTTCTCTCCCTCACCCCCATCTCTCTCCCTCACCCCCATCTCTCTTCCTCTGCCACTCCTAATTCATCTCTCTCCCTCTCCCTCTCCACATCTCCCTCCCTCTACCCCATCTCTCTCCCCATCCCCATCTCTCTCCCTCTCCCCTATCTCTCTCCCTCTCCCCATCTCTCTCCCTCTGCCACTCCTAATTCATCTCTCTCCCTCTCCCTCTCCCCATCTCTCTCCCTCTACCCCATCTCTCTCCCTCTCCCCATCTCTCTCCCTCTCCCTCTCCTCATATCTCTCCCCATCTTTATCCCTCTCCCCATATCTCTCCCTCTGCCACTCCTAATTCATATCTCTCACTTTGTCCATCTGCCCATCTCTCTCCCTCTCCCCATCTCTCTCCCTCTCCCCATCTCTCTCCCTCTCCCCATATCTCTCCCTCTCCCCATATCTCTCCCTCTGCCACTCCTAATTCATATCTCTCACTTTTTCCATCTCCCCATATCCTTCCCTTTCCCCATATCTCTCCCTCAACCCCATCTCTCCCCCTCTGTTACTACTAATTCATCTATCTCCCTCTCCCCACCTCTCTCCCTCCTCTCTCTCTCTCCCTCCTCTCTCTCTCCCTGTCTCGCTCTCTCTCCCTCTCTGTCTCTCCCTCCCTCTCTCCCCCTCACCCCTCTGTCTCTCCCCTCTCTCTCTCCCCTCTCTGTTTCTCCCTCTTTTTCTCAGTCTCTATCTCACTCTCTCGCTCTCTATCTCTCTCTCTCACTTTCTCTCTTCCCCTCTCTCTCTCTCTCTCTCTCTTTCTCTCTTCCCCCTCTCTCTCTCTCTTTCTCTCTATCTCTCTCTCTCTTTCTCTCTCTCTCTCTCTATCTCTCTCTCTTTCTTTCTATCTCTTTCTCTATCTCTCTCTCTCTCTCTCTCTCTCTCTCTCTCTCTCTCTCTCTCTCTCTCTCTCTCTATCTATCTCTCTCCCTCTACCCCTCTCCCCCTCTCTCTCACTCTCGGTCTCTGCCTCTCTGTTTCACCTTTCTTTGTCTCTATTCCTCTTTCTCCGTATCTCTCTTTTTTCTCTCCCCCTCTCCCCCTCTCTTTTTCTTTCCTCTTTCTCTGTTTTGTTTTTGTCACTCTCGAGAAACACGGAAATACATTGAAGGTAACCTGATTAATTCAACTTGAAGTTGTCGTATAGGCACACAATATTAAAGAATACGCAGTGGCTGTTGTTACGGCAGTCGTCCATGTGGTTCCCTGACTTCACAGTATTTGTCAGGATGTTTAGCTCTTGGAACCAGACTATCAGGTAATAGACTGGTTCAACCAGCCTGCAATGCTAACGAAATACAATCAAGTCAGGGAACCACACGGACGACTGCCGTAACAACAGCCACTGCGTAAAGCATATTGTCTGTGTAATCACGTTGGACCAAATATCAGGCGGGCGTGTGGTATCGATGGACGGATAGCGGTTGAGTTATTTCGAAATGCTCTAACACTAACGCGGAAGGATAATCCGTTTGTAATTACAGGCCTGCCGGTATAGGGCGCAGTGCCTATGTCTTTCAAATGGCGTTTTGATTTCAGCTCGACAGTACATGTAACATGTGCGTGCCTACAGAGAGCCTACATGAGAAGGCCGTTTCCGTTAAGTGAAACCGTTGATCGAACGAAAGCGGAACTCGGTGGGATGATTGAAAGTTATACTTATTGTGGCACACGACGATGATTCCCAATATCGTGTGCCCTTGATTAAACTTAAAGATAAGGAAAAGGAAAACTGACCGGGAATTCTTTTTGAAAACAATTTGAAAAATGGCTAAAACAGACTGGACCGAACAGAACATGAAACCCATCGGGGAAATGTACAAGCACTTTTAACGCTTGAGCAATGCAACCCTTAGATGACTGTCTTCCTAAGCAGTCAAATACCCGGGCCCCTTGCTGAGCTGGGTGCGCCAGTCAAAGGTAATTAAATAGCCATTAACTGCCGTATAACTTCATGGATGAAATCCCCGTTTCTATTATATTCAGATGCCAAGAACAATTTGTTGCGTATCAGTTGCGTATCGACGGCTATTGTTAGATTATTATAGGCCTATTTATAGAGTTTACCCAGAGCTGTAATAGCCTATATCGTTTTCCCTATCGCTGGATTTCTTTGCTCTTATATGTGACCCGGCACAACGACATGAGAAATATCCCACCAAAACACTTTTTGAGTAAACAACGTCTGAAGTTAAAGTATCTTCACAATTCGATTACAAATCAATTTTCTTTTGTTTGTATTTTCGGAAATTTTAAGTATTAGAGGATATTATATTTTGATACCATTTGAAAGCTAATGGTATACTCTTTCACATTATTAGAAAACCTCAAAATCTCAAAAGTGGGGTTATTTCTCATTATGCTGTGCCAGGTCACAAATTCGTAATGGCCTAATAATGTCCTGAGGAATACCGTAGTCAAATGAGGCAGTCAAATGCTGTGTCTAGTGGCTTATGGACATGAAATGAATATTGTAAAACAAAATTGGTTTGCTCAGTGTTCACAAACAAGAGCCATGATACACTGGCTCCATAGTCAAGTGCCTAACAATAGGCACACAAGGTTAAAGTTAAATGTATTTTGGAAAGGGTAAAAAAAAACTCACAAATTTACAGTTGCGTATCGACGGCTATTGTTAGATTATTATAGGCCTATTTATAGAGTTTACCCAGAGCTGTAATAGCCTATAATTCGTTTTCCCTATCGCTGGATTTCTTTGCTCTTATATGTGACCCGGCACAACGACATGAGAAATATCCCACCAAAACACTTTTTGAGTAAACAACGCCCGAAGTTAAAGTATCTTCACAATTCGATTACAAATCAATTTAGTTTTTTATATTTTCGGAAATTTTAAGTATTAGAGGATATTATATTTTGTTATATAAGTTAATGTATTGGAGGATAATATGTCCACAGAATTTTTCCGAAATCCGTCTCTAAATGTTGAAAAAACGAGGATTTCGGAGGAGTGTTTGTGTACTGTTTTCATTAAAATGTAAAGTTCCTGCCTTTTTGAATGGCCGCTTTCGATGGGTTAGACTGGTGCTGCTATATTGTGTCTGGTGCCAAATGAACGAGCAAAGTGCCCTTGTACTATTTACCACAAAGTTCACATGTTCACCTGAAAGCTAATGGTATACTCTTTTACATCATTAGAAAACCTCAAAATCTCAAAAATGGGGTTATCCCTCATTATGCTGTGCCGGGTCACATGTAGATCGACAGACTCTTCCCAGCAACTTCCATGAACTCGTGTGTACAGGGTAGGGACGTAAACCAGTTGTGGGGAAGACCATTTTTGGGATGGAGGGGGTTGTAGGAGGTTTTGAGGGACCCCCTTCCAAAGGTATAGGGAGCTTGATGCCTTTTCGTGCTTGTATTCATTCAATTTAGTGCATATTATGGCATATTATTTCATCTTCTTCAAAGGGTCTTCATCATGAGTAAGAAAAACGTCTTATTCAGTTCATAATAAAATTATGTTGCCTATAATTTCTGTTTAATTACCCTAGTTTGTTTTCCGATTCCTTTTCCCTTCCTGTGGACGCCCATGCACCCACGCATTCTTAATAGTCATGCTTCTCACCAAATACCACATTTTCATTTTTTCAGCTGAGCCGCACTTCAAAAAAAAACATGCTACTGTCTTTCTACCGAGTTAAATTGGAGACAAAGTTGGTCAAAAAGTGAAATCGTTGGCCCATCGCTTGTTGTGGTAAGAAATAATGCACGGAAGTTGCTTTTGAAAGGCACCACTCAAACAATTGGACCTTTTATAGACCATTAAAGGCCCTATACAACATCGGAAAAGGTCGAAGGATTGCCACAGTTTATGTGTTAAACCAATAAACATTCTAAAAAAAGATATCCTGCGAAAATTTTACTCATCTGAGAAAGTAGAAAAAGGCAAAAAACCGTCACGTTTTCGAACCTTTCTGTGGTGTAAGAAAATAGTTTATTACTCGCGAGTAATAAACTATTTGTCGATGTTTGAGTTAAGATTTCTGGAGAAATGCAGCATCCAAGACCGTAAGATTTCAACATGAGGATTCCATCATGACCATCTACAAACTAGACGGAAATCTGTGGACATCTTCCCTATGTTGTATTGGCCTTTAATGACAGCAATGAATCAATTAAGGTATATTCAGGTCGACGTTGCAGAACGTACGAGTGATCTATTATTGCCCGTGATCTTTCTTCACCAGTACCCAACGACACTAGGTTATTCCCTGGATTCGATGGAGGGTGCAGCCCAAAGGAACAAATATGTGACCCGGCACATCATAATGAAGAATAACCCCCACTTTTGAGATTTTGAGATTTTCTAATGATGTAAAAGAGTGTACCATTAGCTTTCAAATGATATCAAAATTCTTTCCCAATACATTAATTTTCCGAAAATACAAACAAAAAAGATTTTTTTTTTTATCGAATTGAGAAGATACTTTTACTTTAGGCGTTGTTTACTCGAAAAGTATTTTGGTGGGATATTCCTCATGTCGCTGTGCCGGGTCACATTATAAGGCCTACTCTCAAGTGCCGTCCAGGTGTGTGTGTGTGTAGCTCCAATACTTTGTTCAGGTACAAAGTGAGCGCGCTTGGTCCGCACTGTCCGATAATAATATTGTTTAGGCCGCTAGGGAATCGGGAGTATGTTGACGCTATGAAGGGCGTGTTGACACCAACGAGCTGCACAGAGGTGTCTTACCGTACGCCACCAGGGGGGCATTGAAGCATGCTGAAGATCTTTGTGTGGGTGTGAGGGGCGACCAAGGGGGTTTCCCCACGTCTCCCCGTATACACGTATGTTGCAATAAGTATACATTGTACTTTCAAAGGATTTTGCTCAGCATTTCAGTTAATCCTTCTCAAGGTGCCCGCATCACTGTGGCGTCGTGTACAAGGCAATTGGTGTATGCCTATTTCCATCGTGTATCGATCCACGTGGGCTTACCCAAACTAGGCCAAAGAGTCCAAATTGCCATCGCCATAATGATTTCATAATTGCCTATTTAGAAAATTAATACAAATCCCTTCCGGCTCCGATTGATACTGGATACGGAATATATTCTGACGTATACCTCCTTGAAATACCCTCATATAAAGAGGACCTACAGTGGCGATTTTTTTTCTTCAAAATCAGCGCTGCCGACGATGGATTTTTAAACGTCATCGACTTCAATGCTCCGTTATACTTCCTCCCTTGATGTCATGAATTATTATTCACCAAAAACAGAGACTTTTGCGATATATTGTTTTTAAGACCCTGTACCAGTATCAACCATGATTTTAGTCCGTGTCCTAGTTAAGCCTTAGTACGAGAAATCCTGAATGAATATGCACGTAACTACGACGTAACAGTACAGGAAATTGATATTAAAAAGCATTCTTATTAGCCATGCTTATCATAAAATATGACACTTTAATTATGAAATAAAGCAGGAGCCACCTTTCACCTACTTTCTTTCTACTGAGTTATACGGCGAACAAAGTTGGGCAAAAAGTGTTGGGCGAAATCGTTGGCGAATCGCATGTGTGGGTTTTTTAGAAGAAAAAAATGCAAGCTGAGTTGATTTTGAAAGGTATAATTCCACAGTTTGCCTTTGTATTGACCATTAACAGTAATGGATCATAAAGGGTTATTCAGGCCCACGCTGCTCAATGTACTAGTGCTCTTGAAGGTTTTTTTCTTTAGACCTATACCCATCAGTTTTCTTCACTAGTACCCACAATAGGTTATTTCCTGTTGTGAGCGATATTGAATTCGTACCTGTGTCCTGTCCGTGGATCCGATGGAGGAGTGCAGTCCAAAGGCAGAGAAGAAGCATTACCCTCAAGTGCCTTCCCCCGTGTCTTACGCCACCAGGGCGAAGCATGCTGAAGATTGACCGGTCAATGTCCGAGCAGTTTGAAACGCGATTCCACTTTCACCGCCGAGTTCAAGCAAGTACTTCCAGCGTTTTCCCTTCACGGCAGCGAATGATGCGCGGAAGGAGAAGGAAGTAAATTGCAAACTGATTTACACCGGCAGCGCGCAGTGTGGGAATGTGTGTGTATGTGTGTGCTGTGGGAACACAAACATAATAAAAGTGTGCACAATAGACGCATGTAGGCGTTCAGTACAATCGAAGAACAACTATACATAAAGGTACTCCAGGTCGCAGTTGACCTTGGCACTTAAAACAGCAAACACAAACCACGCATTGCTCCACATGCACACTTTCCAACCCAACTTAAAGGAAATATCAGGAATACATCTGCTAACAAAGAGGAATCACAGAGCAAACTACATAGGGATACATGTGTATTTTCAAGCCAAAACAAATTAAAACGGAATCTGTTGTCAAGAGCTTGTAGAAAGTAATAGGGCCTACATGTGTGACCCGGCCGGTGTCATGCCAAATAGTGTCCCCTGCCAAATAGTGTCCACTCATTAGCATACTGATCGCTGATTGGTCCAATACGTATGACATTCAACCACCGTGGTTGGGGTATGGTTGCGCACTACACACGCATTGTGTATGGTTGCTGGCCTAACACACGCAACGTTGGGCACTTTGGTACCGTTGGACCCTAACTGTAACCGTAACGCTAACCCTAACCCAAACAACCCTAATCCTAACCCTAATCCTAATCCCAATCCTAATTCTAATCCAAACCCTAACCCTAACGACCCTAATCCTAGGCCTAACGCTAACCAATCAGCGATCAATATGCTAATGAGCGGACAGTATTTGGCAGGGACACTTTTTGGCAGGACACCGGCACAGCGACATGAGGAATATCCCACCAAAACACTTTTCGAGTAAACAACGCCTGAAGTCAAAGTATCTTTAAAAAAAAAGTATCTTCGATAAAAAAAAAAGTTAAAAAAAAATCAATGTATTGGAGGATATTATGTCCAAAGGATTTTTCCAAAATCCGTCTATAAATGTTGAAAAAAAACCAAGGATTTCGGGGGAGTGTTTGTGTACTTTTTTCATGAAAATGTCAAGTTCCTGCCTTTTTTAATGGCCGCTTTCGAGGAGTTAGAATGGTGCGGCTATATTGTGTCTGATACCAAATGAACGAGCGAAGTCCCCTTGTGCTATTTACAACAAAGTTCACACGGAAATAATTTTGATATCATTTGAAAGCTAATGGTATACCTTTTCACATAATTAGCAAATCTCAAAATCTCAAAAGTGGGGGTTATTCCTCATTATGCTGTGCCGGGTCACATTTTTAGAAAAAAAAGAGGAATGATTCCTCCAAAATAGGAATAGTTTGCAGCTATGCATACGAAACCTTTCCTCATTCGATTTTGTTTTTGCGGGGGGTGGAACGAACCGTGGAAATAGGTAACTTGACCATTTTAAGTCCAGCACAAACATCCCAGGAACTTTTCTTCTCGAAGTAAATTCCGACTTCAGCCCGATAAAATTGACCACGTCGATACTCCATGTGCGGACGCCGGTAAGATTTCACCCAAGGCAATGTTACCCACGGTCTCGGGCAAAAAAAAAGACCAGTGCGAACACGGCTACCTAGCGTAAGGAAGACTGTTGTACCTACCGGGTAGTTAACCTTCTCGGTTCACTCAGTTGTACGGATTCTAAAAAGGGCCACCTAAAGCAATTTTGAATTTTGCCCCTTTTTTGGCTTTTCGGATAGCTGATGCCTCCTAAAGACAAAACAGATTGTTTGATAAACACCTGCGCGGATATGGCAAGATGCGAGATGTTTGAGCTGAGCACAGGTTTTGCTCAAAATCAGACAAGCTTGGGGTCAGAGGCGTAGGAACGTGTGACGTCAATGTGTGGATATGGGTGACGTCACCCATATCCACACATTGACGTCACACGTTCCTACGTTCCTTGCCTTGCCTTGCCCTGCCTTGCCTTGCCTTGCCCTGCCTTGCCCTGCCCTGCCCTGCCCTGCCTTGCCTTGCCCTGCCCTGCCCTGCCCTGCCCTGCCCTGCCTTGCCTTGCCTGTCTTGCCTTGCCCTGCCCTGCCCTGCCCTGCCCTGCCCTGCCCTGCCCTGCCTTACCTTGCCTTGCCTTGCCTTGCCCTGCCCTGCCCTGCCCTGCCCTGCCCTGCCTTGCCTGTCTTGCCTTGCCCTGCCCTGCCCTGCCCTGCCCTGCCCTGCCCTGCCTTACCTTGCCTTGCCTTGCCTTGCCCTGCCCTGCCCTGCCCTGCCCTGCCTTGCCTGTCTTGCCTTGCCCTGCCCTGCCCTGTCCTGCCCTGTCCTGCCTTACCTTGCCTTGCCTTGCCCTGCCCTGCCCTGCCCTGTCTTGCCTTGCCTTGCCTCGCCTTGCCTTGCCTTGCCTTGCCTTGCCTTGCCCTGCCCTGCCCTGCCCTGCCCTGCCCTGCCCTGCCCTGCCCTGCCCTGCCCTGACTTGCCCTGACTTGCCCTGCCCCGGCCTGCCTTGCCTTGCCCTGCCTTGCCCTGTCTTGCCTTGCCTTGCCTTGCCCACCTAGCCACCGCGCGCAGACGGCATATACTGTGCACGAAAAGTGATACGATCTAGGTCTGTATTATTGCTTCAATAAGTGTAGAAATGAGGGCGCTGTTCATCGCGGTGGTACAGGTAAAGAGAAGGGTGATCAAAGTCACGCGAGGAATTGTTGCTGGTAGTGACGTTTCGGTTGCTGGAACTGCTAACCTTCATCGATAAATTGAAGAACGTGTTCTGCGGTGTCCGTTTATATCGGTATCCGCTCCACCGGCTTCTATAAGTGTGTTTCACAAGTATTCTATTCATGATTTTTATATTCTCTTCATTGAATCCTTTTGCAGGAATGAGTTTCAATAAAGAGTGATCTGATAGTACAGACATAATGTTTCCAGCAGATTACGCTTGCGCGGTGTTTATGCAGTTGCATCATGTCGTACTTCTGCCACTGCTTAGACTGTTTCCGTGTAGTCGTTTGAGAACACACAGTAAATGAGTCTAAAGTGATATACAAAAATGTTGCAAACTGCTTACTGACACAGATACATGTACACGATGGAAGGGGAAGAGAGTGAATAGAACACAGATGAGAAACAAAGGACAATCAAAGAGTAAAGCTGGTAGGGTGAGATTAAAGGGAAGGGCAAGGAGTAGGAAAGGGATTAGTGAGAAGAGGGGGAAAGATCAAAGAGAAGTGTGAAGGAGTGAACACAAAAGAAGGATTATCAGAAAGCTGCATATATATGTGACCCGGCACAGCCTAATGAGAAATAACCCCACTTTTGAGATTTGGAGGTTTTCTAATGATGTGAAAGAGTGTACCATAAGCTTCAAAATGATATCAAAATATAATATCCCCTAATACTTAAAATTTACGAAAATTTATTTGTAATCGAATTGTGAAGATACTTTAACTTCAGGCGTTGTTTACTCAAATAGTGTTTTGGTGGGATATTCCTCATGCCGTTGTGCCGGGTCACATATGGTGTTAGTCATTACCCTCCTGGATGTTGAGACCATGTGGTTGAATAGTCCGAAGACGCTTCATCCACATTTTCTCGCGGCTTAGACGGACAGCATTACTACGGTGACCAAGTGATTCTATGCCCAGTACACTCATATCTGATATCGAATGATCAGGGAGATTGAAGTGATACCCAACAAGGGTGTCCATTTTACCGGTTTTGATTGTAGACCTATGGCAATAGATACGTTTTTTGAGAGTGTTTTTGGTCCCACCAACATACTGAACATTACAAACTCTACATGAGATGAGGTATATGATGTTTGAGGTAGTGCACGTGATAGAGCCATAGGTCGTGTGGGTAAATCCAGAAGAATGTCCTTTGAAAGAGTCTATTTCATTGACATGTGTCTTGCAAATGAGTAAATGAGTCTGGTATCTAGGCCTATTATAACATCCGTCCCAGGCGATTCTGATTTCGTTGAGGAACCAGATAAAACCCTGACCATTCTGCTCTCCTAAGGAACAAATCACCCATTAACTCAATCCAGCAACTCCAACCCATTTCTATACCGGCACATCCAAACCTGAGGCGAACTGATCTGCCAAGATCACAATCGCAGCTGATGATTGCCCAGATGGCATGAAAACATGTTATTGCTACACCATGGGAGCTGCGAAGCGTCCCTAGTCTCAATAACCCTGCGAGCACCGATGATCTTATGGCCTGCTATATTAACCAATCTTAGTCTACAATGCACATGGCAAGGTCCTTGCTTGATTGCATAATCATAGCAAATAACACGGCAATGGGTCCTAAAATCTCTCGTACATGTTGTTGTTCCACTGGGCACCAGAGAGTCGGTGTCACTGAATGGGAAAGTACCATCATCTTTCAAAACTTTAAATTTCTGCAAATAAATTCCTCTGGATTAGGTTGGATAAAAAACTCATTCACTAATGATTATGAAGCATTCATGTACGTACCGGTGCCGTACCGGAGATTACCGGCTTTGACACGGCTATAAGAATATCATGTCCAAAAATTCGCGACTGCATGGCACATTATTTTTTTTCCCTTAACCACGTTTGGTCACGGTGAAATAATACCATCTCGATGTAGAACGATTGAGGTAGTCGGGCTTCCGACACTTAGGGAAAGACCTAGCGTTAGAAAATTAATCGAAACAGGACCAACAACCATACTAGCAATGCACATTGTACACGTAGGCCTAGTTATTTTGAGTAGAACAGCAGGAGCTCTATCCTATAAACGTGTTTAGACAGAATGTCTGCGCTTCGTTTGTGAAAGACATTCACTATTAATATCTTTCACTGGGACACGGAATACGGCCTTCAATTATTCATGAACTATTCGATCGGCTATTTCATCGTTTTTCCCCCAAACATGCATATTACTTATGCCATTATGTCAAAGTGACCCAGAAAATCAGGGGAACCCACGGGAGAACAGCCTTTGAATTGGATCGAACGTGGAGGTTTCCGGATTTTTCGGTGTTTGAATCATCTGTTCTGAAATTCATATCAAGGCAAAAAGTGTAAGCAGTTTGGTTCTGAATAAAATTCAATAAAGCCACTTCCTGCGAGGAGGAAATTAAGTTTGATCACTTTGTGAAAAAATAGGGCAGGTTAATGGCCTTTCAAAGCTTCCGTAGCACGCAATCAAGTGGCCTTCGGCTTCACACTAATCACGAGACGATAAAAAAAACCGAATGCGTACATTTATCTGTTTGCTTTTAATATTGATAAGACCTGTTATAAAAAGACAAGAAAAAAAATCCCTTACTATAAAGAGTGCTGGGCAGATTTTATGGGACTCATTCCACCGGACGTTTCTGAGCGGTACGGTGGTGAGACTGCTGCGAGTCTAGCACCGCCATAAATCCAAGATGGCTTCCACCACAGGCACCGTAGCGGCCCCAGAGTCGCCGTCCATAAACCCAGATATCCAGAAGGAACGGGACTCGGCCACTTTCAATACCCTGGAGCTCATCAATGAGATCGACGGTGGGAGAGATGTCACCGAAAGACGGCGATATATCGGTGAGTTCGATCCGTGGTTCGACGAATAATGCGCAGCGTTTGTACGTAAGTGCCTGTCTGATCTGGGTTACGTAACTTCACTTCAGTTCAGCCGGCTTCAGGTGCACTGCTACTAACAACATGGAGCAATAAGAACCCTGGCTTCTTATTCCTCAATATAAATGAAGGGGTTGTTCATCGCGGTGGTGCAGACAAGTGGAAAGGGTGATCAAAGTCACGCGATGTGTCGTTGCTGGTGGCTAACCTTCATCAGGCAACTGCCTGATGAAGGTTCGCAGTTAGCAACCGAAACGTCGCCACCAGCAACGACACATCGCGTGACTTTGATCACCCTTTCTACTTGGTCTTATTCCTCCATGCTAACAAGTACTAAAGACTTCAAAGTGCTAGTGCGGACTAGTACACTGCCCAGGGAGCAATGGACTGCATGTTCATTTACAATTGCATGTCTTTCTTAGTACAGTGCACAAGTCTCAAAGTAACTTGGCCTCAAAACCGCTTTTTCAACTGTCCCTATTGTGGGTGTCAAGCTTACACAGTTACACAGTATTGTGTACTTCTTCACTCTTCAGTTCTTGGTGCTGTCATGTTGATTTGTCATGGGATGATGGAGGCCTCTACCTCCATGCTATCACCACCCCGAGGTCACCCCTCACTGAAGTCGGCACTCTTTTCCACCTGTCCTGTTTCCACCCATCTCTCTTCTCTGCTTGCCTGGCCTGCAAATGGCCAATGCTAGTCGGATAATCTTTTGTTGGCTACAATTTACATGTACATGTGTACGAATGTCACGATGTGCACACCATGCATGTAAAATGATGTACTTGTACTTGTTACAAAAAATGTACCATGGACCTTGGCCAGTTGGTCCCCAGCCCCCTCCCCAAGAAGACCCCCACTACCCCCAGCCCCCAGAACCCCCCAGCCTCTCCCCAGAACACCCCAGCCCCCCCCCCCAGAACACCCCGAACACCCCCAGCCCCCCAGAACCCCCAGCCCCCCTAGAACACCCCAGCCCCCCATAAAAAAACCACCCAGCCCCCCAGAACCCCCTACCCCCCCCCCCCCCCAGAACCTCCCTCAGAACCTCCCCACCAGAACCCCCCCCCCAAAAAAAGGACGGGTAGTCTAATTTCCTCTTGTTTTTATGTATGGTATTCATGTACGTGTACATGTACATGTAGGCTGTGAGAGGTTAAAAGCCGTTCAAAATGGCTGGAGACAGAAAACAATTTTAATTGTTTTATAAAAAAAAAAAAGAGAGATATCTAGAGAAAATAGATGCAGTGGCCCCAAAAACCCTGATGCAGTCTGGGATAAGGAAACTAATATTTTTGGTTTTACTTGGCCTTACTCCAGCCAACATAAACACAATTTACATGAAGTACTGGAGTATGCACTATGCAGGGTAAAATTACTTTCCCAGAAATCTTTACTAGGGTGTAGGGTCATGTCATCAAAAGAGGGTCAGCTGGGAAACCGGAAGCACAACTATTGTTTTGTTTGGCCCTACCAGCCAGCCTTGGCCCTCCCCTAAAAAGTCTGATGTTAGCATTGATTTGGTGTGCCCCTTCCTCAGAGTCGCTGGCTTTCAATGACCCCGACTTCCAGAGCAAAGACCCCGCCTTCATGACGAGAGAGGAGAACTACACCAACAGCATCCGCATTGCCGTCCTCTGCATCAAGAAGATGAAGGAGCTAGACATCACGGACGTGACTGAGGCCATGTGGTATCGGAGGTTTGTACGGACGAACGGAATCGCAATCACCGAAGCCATCATTCCAAATCTGTCACCACCATCTCCATGCCCTCTTCTAAAAATGTTCGCACTAAAAATTACACTTTCATGTCTTCTGAAACACGATACAGAGTTCTCCTCCTGAAGATGGACATAGCACGAAACGCCTGAAACCCTCTGGTTCTTTACAGAACCACACTCTCTCACAAAAGAGATTTCTGAAACATAATGTCACCGCAGACCTACGTACATGTGTATGCTCTTTATTAGTATACCAACATGCATAGCCTTAAAGGCCCAATACAACATTGGGAAGATTGGAAAACATCGATGTCCATAGATTTCCTTCTAATTTACACAGTTTGTAGATGGTCATGATAGAATCCTCATGTTGAAATCTTACAGTCTGGGATGCTGTACTTCCCTAGAAATCTTCACTCAAACATCGACAAATGGTTTATTACTCGCAAGTCATACTGGTAAACTATTTCTTACACTACAGAGTACAGAATGATGCAAAAACTGTGACTTTTTTTTGCCTTTTTCTACTTTCTCAAATTGACACAGGATTGGATCTTTGGACAAGTACATGTACATGTACTGTAACAGTTACTCCAGAAACAGAGCACATTCTTACGTATACGTACCGTGCAGTACTGTAGGTACCAGTACAGTACCGGTACTTGGTAGGCTTGTACCCCTACAGTGACATACGTACATGTGTGTACATGTACATGTACCTACTGTACGGTACGCACTACTCATGCTACTGTACATGTATACTCAATGCATGTACAGTAAAGCCGCGTCCGCACTGGACTTATTTTTTACCGAGCCCGTGGGTAACATTCCAATGGGTAAATCTTCCCGGCGTCCGCACTTGGACTTTCGACTCGGGTAAACTAACCGAGACGACGCAGTAAAACTAACCGACTGGCGCGTATAAACGCAAGAGGGCGCTATGGTGGTGACCTTTCACCGGATGTAAATACCATAAAACTACGACACGTCGACCCTGCTCGAAAAGTAAACAACATTGTTGTATTGGGACCATGGCACGTCACGTGGTATTTAGGGCCTCTGGCAATGCGGGGCGCCGGATGTGGTTTTTTAACGAGTCGTTTACCGAGACGTCGTGTCCGGATTGGACTTTTCGGCTCGGTTAAACTGACCTGGTCAATTTAACCGGGCAGAAGTTGGTCGGTTAAACTACCCACTGGAGTCGGGTAAGTTACCTGGGAGGAAAACTTTCTGGCTGTCCGCACTGGACTTAAAATGGTCAATTTACCCATTTTCTCGGTTAGTTTACCCATTTTAAGTCCAGTGCGGACGCGGCTTAAGTGTGTAATCATGATCATACACTATTTCCTTCAGTCCATGGAGGTTCATGTACATATGTACAGATCTATGTACATGTACATGACTACCTCAATGGTACAGTAACTACAAAACCAATAACCAATGTGAGCTGGTGAGGTTTCATGCTTGACTGGTCATCAGTCTTGGGGTTTTCCCCATCATTCTCCCCCAGGAAATGGAAATGAGTGTTTATTTAAGACTTTGTAAGTTCATATGCACAGTGCATTTGTACCTTTTGTTGTCCCAAGTTGCTCAATGTGAACCGAGGAACATAAATACAGCACTCTCGTGTATGTAAGGTATAGGCCTAAGTGTGACATGCAAAAAATGTGTAGCTTGCATGTAGGCTTACTAACTGTACACATAAAATGTAGCGTTTGGCTTGCTACTGTAGAGGTTTGCTACAGGTTTGCTACTGTAGAGGTTTGCTACAGGCTTGCTACTGTAGAGGTTTGCTACTGTAGATGTTTGCTACAGGTTTGCTACTGTAGAGGTTTGCTACAGGCTTGCTACTGTAGAGGTTTGCTACAGGTTTGCTACTGTAGAGGTTTACTACAGGTTTGCTACTGTAGAGGTTTGCTACAGGTTTGCTTCTGTAGAGGTTTGCTACAGGTTTGCTTCTGTAGAGGTTTGCTACAGGTTTGCTACTGTAGAGGTTTGCTACAGGTTTGCTACTGTAGAGGTTTGCTACAGGTTTGCTTCTGTAGAGGTTTGCTACAGGTTTGCTTCTGTAGAGGTTTGCTACAGGTTTGCTACTGTAGAGGTTTGCTACAGGTTTGCTACTGTAGAGGTTTGCAACAGGTTTGCTACTGTAGAGGTTTGCTACAGGTTTGCTACTGTAGAGGTTTGCTACAGGTTTGCTACTGTAGAGGTTCGCTACAGGTTTGCTACTGTAGAGGTTTAC
This sequence comes from Luidia sarsii, assembly GCA_949987565.1. Classification (NCBI taxonomy): domain Eukaryota; kingdom Metazoa; phylum Echinodermata; class Asteroidea; order Paxillosida; family Luidiidae; genus Luidia; species Luidia sarsii. The sequence goes on from OX465121.1 coordinate 3,698,670, forward strand.
TACAGGTTTGCTACTGTAGAGGTTTGCTACAGGTTTGCTACTGTAGAGGTTTGCTACAGGTTTGCTTCTGTAGAGGTTTGCTACAGGTTTGCTTCTGTAGAGGTTTGCTACAGGTTTGCTTCTGTAGAGGTTTGCTACAGGTTTGCTTCTGTAGAGTTTTGCTACAGGTTTGCTACTGTAGAGGTTTGCTACAGGTTTGCTAATGTAGAGGTTTGCTACAGGTTTGCTAATGTAGAGGTTTGCTAGAGGTTTGCTTCTGTAGAGTTTTGCTACAGGTTTGCTTCTGTAGAGTTTCGATGGCTCGATGTTTTAAACTGAGCAGGACAATTCTCAAAGGAAATAGAAAACTGCACCCATTGACAATTTTCTTCCTACCGGTAGACTACATGTACATGTAAGCCCCTACACAACATTGGTAAGATCGAAAAACAGAAATGTTCACAGATTTACATTTTCATGTTTCATACAGTTTGAAGATGGTTAGGGTAGAAACCTCACACTGGAATATTTCTGTCTAAAATGATATATTTTTGGAGAAAAGAGTAAAAATGTACCTGGTAGTCTTCAAGTTCAGCTGTACTGTTTACATACATGTGTACACGTAGGCCCTACCGGTAGTACTGTACATGTAGCTATTTGAACTTCACACAGCCATACTCGATTCTTGAAAAAGAAATACATAGTAGGCCCTAAGGCGTGTATTCAAGCAGGCCAAAGTGTGATTCAATTGTTTAGTTTTTCAATCGCAATGCAATTTTTACACTTGAGCAGCTCTATGAAAACTGGTTCCCAGCCATTTGTATTTGATTGTATAGAGCGGCGTACCGTGGACAAGAACCCACGCTCATGCTCCACGAGTCCATGTTTTTGCACGGCGTGTTCTCCCAGTCGACGGAGGAGCAGCAGGCCTGCTGGTTGGACAGCGCCCTCAATCACACCATCCTAGGCACCTATGCGCAAACAGAAATGGGACATGGTAGGTGTGGCATGCTACAATGTAGGTCAACGGACTTTTCACACTACGCACACACTTCAATTATTCAAAGATGTCGCAAACTTCTTACTGAATAAACTTACCAAAATGCAAACCCTGTCAATTCAGAGGGCTTTACATGTCATTCAATCCTAGCAGAACCTTTCTCAAAGGCAGACTTCTGCTTTTTAGAAAGGTCCTGCTACAAGTAAATGTACTGTATCTTGATCGAAACTTCAGGCCCTCTGAATTTATGAGGATTTTTTGGGGCTGGCTATTCTGTTGTTGGGGTAAAATTTCCGTAGTGTGTAAAAGTCTGACTCAGTTTCTGAGAATTTCCCCGGGAAATGTTGTTGTGCCCAAAGGCCTTAACTGGCCAAGTGATTGGAGAAAGGCCCAATCTTGAACCTTCTCTCACCCCCAACTGGGTGATGTGGCTTGCTCTATTGTTCAAACTTGGTTTTTGTAAATCCAGAATGAAATTTGTGATTGCCACATTATATTGCCATACACTACTATAAACAGTTACACACAGTGACTGTACTACGGTACATGTACCGGTACACCTTAGCTATAGCAGGCAGTGTAAGTCATTACGTACATTTAAAGTGCATCTAAGGTCAGTGAAGGATGAGGGCAATTGTATATTTTTATAATTGTTCATGTTGTTTGTACATGTACAGTATGTACTGTACATGTACTGTACACTACATGAACCCGTAGATAAAATATGTACGAAGGACCTACTGGTACTATACATTTTGTACCTTACATGTGCATACATGTACATGTACATGTACATTGCAGGTAACCTATAATCTACATGATCTAAGAAAATAATGGTGTACATGTATAAAGTACATTTACGTACATGTACGCGTACATGTACGTGTGTTCAGTAAAACTTATGGGGGGATCTTACAGTTACATGTACAGTGCACTATACTGTACATGTACCGGTAGTTAACAGTATGTCAAGATTATAAATGTGGCAACATGCATCTGATGCAACTTACATGTACATGTATACATGTACGTGTATGTACATGTACATGTACAGGTACATGCACATCCAGTACAGTATGTGCATGTGTACATGTACATTGTACATGTACAATGTACAGTGTACATGTACAATGTACACGTACATGTACAATGTACAATGTACAATGTACATGTACAGTGTACATACTCAGTACTGTACACGTACATGTACATGTATGCGTACATGTATGCACATACGTGTACGGATGTGCATGTGCATGTACATGTACATGTACTGGTACATGTACTGTACATGTATACATGTACATGTGCATGTGCAATGTTTGTACCACCGGTACACATGTACATGTACATGTACATGTACTGTAGTACTTTATGTACTTTATGTACTGTACATCTTGTGTTTTTCTTTTGAAGGAGTCAGTAATTTCAGTAACTGACAGTCAGTGTAAAGGCACATTTATGTTGGTATACACAGTACATGTACATGTAAGCGTGATTCACCCAAATTTACCGGTTCATGTAAACATACTGTACATACGGTACATTGTGTACGGTATGTATGTGTGTAGGTCTATATACGTATGTAACAGTATGTTGTCGAGTACAGTAGTACATGTACATGTACTTTTGGAGCATACAATATTATGCACAATTATGTACACAATGAAAATCCATGCACATGAACACACTGTACATAACAGTTGTTCACACCTACAGTATTGAACATGCCCTTGCAAGATTTACAGTATACTGTACATTACAAACCGGAAACCTGTGCACAGCACATGATATTGTTGTATGTGACATACATGTATAGTATACATGTACACTATACATCTACACTACAGTAGTATACTGTACACATTACACCATGGAGCTCCATGATTACACACTACACAGTACATGTAGTTGTTTTCTTTCAAATGACATGCATGAATGAACAAACCTGTTTCACTCCATATTTTGCCACTTTCTTCCTCCATGCTACTGTTTTGCTCATAACGCCTCTTTCAATGTTGCTTTCTTGTTTGCAGCTCTGGTGTGCAAGATTGAACTATACTGCTACATGTATTATGATTGGCCGTTTGAATTTGATGTCTGCTTGCATTGAACTTATAATAGCTCTATGTTTTTTTTGCAGAGCTGCGTTTTGTTTGCACAAATGCACTTGCACATCCTATGGGCCCTTCATTCCATCAGTTCATTATTTATTTTTTTGGCTTTTTTTTTCTGATTAGCTTGCTCTTGACTTGTTCTTCTTGTCGGGTAGTTTGTCATTTGAAGTGAATACAGCTTTTCAGATGGCCTACTTATCCATTGTCTTTTTTCCCTGATGCTATTTTTAGTGGCCTGTACTGTATAACATTTATTCCTTCAACCATTCATCTTTTCATCCACCCATCTATCCATTTATACGGTTATGCCCATCTGTACCAGTACATCCATCCATTCAATCATCCACGGACCCATCCATCTACATGTATCGTTCCATATTTATACATCCATCCACCCATTATTTATCCATCAATAGGTCCTATGTACAATACATGTACACATGTACATATACCCATCTGTATCCAAACATCCATTCATGCATCCATCCATTCATCGACATGTACATGTACAGTATGTACATGTACACCAATGGTTAAAAGTAGTATCCCTTGTGCTCGCTATCCCTTGTAAGTACTCGATCAAACTCGTAAACCCTCGCTAGCGCCCGACAAAACCGCGAGCAGCTTTGAGTGATGTCGAGGATTAGCAAGGGATAGCGAGCGACCTCGGCGCGAAGTGGTTAAGGGCTGGTAGTACTGGTACTTACATGTAACCTATTGCTCAGAGGGCTTGTGTTAAAATCCTGGTCCATACAAATTATCTTTGCTACTATAAACTGATTGTAACGTGATTGGGATGTTTTCAGTCCATTTTTCTTAGAAATTCTTTGAATAAGACTTTGAGCTTTGCATGGTGGGTGTGCTCATCAATATAGGAAGGTTTGCGGTGACACCATGTATAAGTCTCTTAAAGAAGAGGGGTGGTTCTGAAAAGAACCTGAGTGGTAATTCGACGTTTTGACCAGTATGCTCTGGTGGTCATCAGCAGAATTTTAATACCATTCTGCTGATGATGGCCAGAGCATACTGGTTGAAACGTTGTGTTACCACTCAGGTTCTTTTCAGAACCATACCTCTTCTTTAAGAGACCTTATACATGGTGTCACCACAAACCTTCCTCTAAAGAAACTCTTTACTTGTTTGAAAAATCCTTCATTGATTCTTTTGTTTGCATTGATGGATTTGTGCCCAACTCTCTGACCAATTGAAACTCTCCGGCATTCCATGTTTGCAGAGCGGCCACGTGTAGATTTGGTAGTCCTCCCCAGTTCTTTCTGCACGACGGCATGGTGTGCCAGACTATCCTAGCCCAGGCACAGGACTGGCAGGCCGCTAGATGGCTCAAGCCAGCCCGCAACTGGGAATTCATAGCCACTTATGTGCAGACAGAACTAGGCCATGGTATGTACTGCTTCACTCCGGTTAGCCCAACACACACCCACACACACCTACACAAGTTTGTGGGGTATTTCCTTTGTTCTCGTGTACTAAAAAAACACTCCCAGAAAAGCCTTTACTTCAAATCACTCCCTTTCGAACCAGAATCACTTTCCTTGGCTGAAATTTCTAGCGAACATCCCTTATATCTAAAGATACAGTGTACCGCGGAAATTCCTCCTTTTTGAGTTAATTCCAAATAATCAGTTTCGTGAATGGGGTACTAAAAAGTACCCCACCAGGAGCGGTCCCATTGTTCTGAGTACCCACCCATTGTTCTGGTACCCCACAACCCACCTTATGTGCGCCCACACACACACCCACCCACACCCACACATTCTATTGGGCTGTTTCCACTACGGTACACCAAATAAACTCAATTTTTTTTGCGTGTGTGGACACAATAAAAGAAAAGAAATTCTTAGTGGGATTTGAATCGCGATTTTGACTCTACTATTAGTGAGATTTTTTTCCAAATAATCTTGTCATTTGCAACGCGGTGTGTGGGGGAACACTGCACTGAATCGCACCGGGTTTTTTAATCCCACAATGCACTGCTCACGCTTTCATTGACGGGAAGTGCCGGGCTTGTTTATATGGCTCCCTGCGTGGGTCACCCTCAAGGACACGTCCACCATTTGACCACAACTGCTAACCGCAATCGCAGTGGCTGTTGTTACGGCAGTCGTCCGTGTGGTTCCCTGACTTCACAGTTTTTGGCAGGATGTTTAGATCTTGGAACCAGACTATCAGGTAATAGACTGGTTCAACCAGCCTGCAATGCTGACGAAATACAATCAAGTCAGGGAACCACACGGACGACTGCCGTAACAATAGCCACTGCGAAAACGCAATTGGCTCGGAATTTTTTGCGACGCGATTTATTTGGCGCCCCCCCCCCCAAAAAAAAGGTTTTTGAACCGCGATTCAAATCGTGATTGTTTTCGTAATAGGAAAGGCCCTAATGTACCAAATATGTATTTGAGTCACAATCATTTGTGACCCGGCACAGCATAATGAAGAATAACCCCCACTTTTGAGATTTTGAGATTTTCTAATGCTGTGAAAAAGTATACCATTAGCTTTCAAATGATATCAAATTTATTTCCGTATGAACTTTGTTGTAAATAGTACAAGGGACTTCGCTCGTTCATTTGGCACCAGACACAATATAGCCGCACCAGTCTAACTCCTCGAAAGCTGCCATTCAAAAATGCAGGAATTTTATATTTTCATGAAAACAGTACACAAACACTCCCCCGAAATCCTTGTTTTTTCAACATTTAGAGACGGATTTTAGAAAAATCCTTTGGACATAATATCCTCCAATATATTAACTTTCCGAAAATACACAAAAAAAAAAAATAGATTTTTAATCGAATTGAGAAGATACTTTGACTTCAGGTGTTGTTTACTTGAAAAGTGTTTTGATGGGATATTCCTCATGGCGCTGTGCTGGGTCACATTTGACTGAGTCCTAGCCAAAGACCTACATGTAGTCAAATCTCTCAAGTCTCATTGTAGAAAGGTCCTGAGAAAGGTCCTGAGCCTTTGAGAAAGGTCCTGCTAGGATCGAAACGTCAGGCCCACTAAATTTTAAGATTTACATTTTGGTAATTTTAGTCAGTAAGCAGTTTGCAACATTTTTGTATAATCACCTTAAGTCTCATTGTAAGTCATCCAGGTCAAATCCAAGTCCCAATTTGGTGAACTTGTCACAAAGGCCTTGTCTCGACTCTCCAGTCATACCAATCTGCAATGTACGGTACATGTACGTGTACCCGTACATGTGGGTGTGTGCTATTACAACCTTGGACCTTTCCAGTCAGTACTTAGAACCTACGTATGTATAGTGAGTTTCTAGGGATTACGGTACTTAAAGTAGGATAAAGTTATTCAAAGAGGTTTTTGCCCTTACTCGACGTGGTGGTAAACACTAAATGCTCAGTGCTTTGCCCGGTGCCTGATAAAAATATTCCAGGCAGCTTGGGCGGGATTCGAACCCGCGACTCCCGAATTCTAGTACGGACGTCTTAACCACTGGACCACCGAGCTGGTCGAGGTCGTGTGGTGGATTCGAATAATGTATAGCGGCGGGTACCGCGTTGCATCATAGATATATAGATATATAGATATATAGATGTTTGCGTTGAGGAGAATGTACATGTAATTCAAAGAGGTTTTGCCCTTACTCGACGTGGTGGTAAACACTGAATGCTCAGTGCTTTGCCCGGTGCCTGATAAAAGATGTCCGTACTAGAATTCGGGAGTCGCAGGTCAATCCCGCCCGAGCTGCCTGGAATATTTTTATCAGGCACCGGGCAAAGCACTGAGCATTCAGTGTTTACCACCACGTCGAGTAAGGGCAAAACCTCTTTGAATTACATTCTCCTCGACGCAAACATCATGTTATATCTAGTATAAAGTTAGTAGAAATAATCAAGCATTGCGATAAGAACTTGCTTGACCCAGGCCATGGTACAGTATGTATAAAGTGTGTAGGCTGTTCTTGTCGGTCAATAGTAATAGTAATAGTAATGGGCAGCGGTTTTCTAAGGATAATTTTATGAAAGAGACCATCAGCAAAAGAATAATCAGGTATTGTGATAAGAGCTTGCATGACCAAGAGGTCATGTACTTTTTGAGGCTACAGTTCTTTACAGTCTGACAGTATGCAAGTCCTTGTGTGTTACCTGGTTATTACCATGGACTGTACCATGGGCCTTTCCAGTCAGTCAGTCTTAATTACTAACACTAGACAACTTTTTTGGGGGGGATACCGGTAACTTGGTGTTGCAGCATGAGCATGGTTGTGTTGGATCGTGCGGTCTGATGGAAGCAGAGAACATAATCTGCTCCAACACTTACACACATACAAGATGCACGGCAACCCCTAGCATTCCAGGGAACAATTTCATGGAGCTGCTTAAGTGCCCACATTTGCTTTTAAAAGCACAAAATGTCACGATTCATAGGATCACCTGACCAACCCACATGCCACCTTTGCAAAGTTTACTTATAGGAATAGACATGATAGAGTACGATGTACATTGTGTACATGTATTTGTGCAAAATGCTCAGCGAAGGTCATTTACTAATTACTAATTGTACATACATGTACCGGTACCACATTATACAGTACATTTACAAGTATACATGTACATGTAAGTACCAGGTACATGTACCGGGTACCATCCAAGCCATACATGTACAAGCCATACTGAGCTACGTGAGCAGATGTTGGCTTGACATATAAGCCTATATCATCTTTATTCAGGAGTAGCTACATGTGCATATGTTGGCTTGACAAATAACCCTATATCATCTTTATTCAGGAGTAAATACGACATGTCCCAAAATTTTATTTGGGCTTCCATGTACTCATACTGTACCATATATTAATGGGAGTTACTTTTTATGTCCGTATGTACGGTGTACTGTACCGGTATGTACAGTATGTATGTACCCTCAAGTGTATACATGTACATGAATACAATTTACAAGGCTATATTATTAATGCAGATGCCATAAATTCCTAAACGAATATGCTGTAAATCAAAATTTGAATTGTATGCATACTGGTACATGTAATTGTTCATTTAAAGTTAAGGAAAAGATCAGTTCAGAAAATGCCTAGGAGGCTATAGTTGGAAAAAAGAATACAGTCTCTGCAGCGCGTTCACACATGGCGAAAATAGCGACCAACCCCCTCCAAAAAATCCCTGACCATCAGACTGCTGTTAGTGTTAGCATCCCTTTTCAAACTATGCTAAAGAAAATAATTGCAAGGCTTTAGACACAATTTCTGAGCGGGAATCAATTACGTGTACTTACATGTGATTTCATGCAAGATGGTTTTGCGACTTTTGCGTCCTTTCACATGGCACAGTGTAACATTTCACTGGCATTCCTTGAGAAACAGACACTCCTTTCCTGGGTTACTTGTAGAAGTATCAGATACATTTTGTGACTGTACGGTAAACGCTGCTAGAACCAAATGTTCCAGATTTCTCCTCTTGATCCTCTTGAATATTGATACCTAAGGTATGTACACTGTACATGACATGCCACACTATGTGTCCATGCTGACAAGCCTCGCACTCAAGGGCTTTTTTTACTAGCCTTCCGGGCTAGTAAATTGAGTTTTTTTGCTATCCCGCAGCAAGTTTTACTAGCCCTGTAAAATTAATATTGAATTTAACACGATGTTATTAGGTCAAGTAAAGCAAATGATTAGTTTCTACTTTCTCATCCCTGCCCGCATCGGGTTTTTTTGCTGCCAAACCGCTGCCTACTTTTTACTAGTCTACCAGGCTAGTAAAGTGGGTCATTTTACTAGCCCGCAGCTGTTTTTACTAGATAATGACCATCTGGCTAGTGCTGAGATCGAGCCCTGTTGCATTTATCCACAATATGATCCATGGAACATTAAAAAGTAGCACATACATGTATACATTACTATACAATACAATAACACAAACAAATACATGTACTTTACATACAATACTATACCCAAACTCATTTACCTGTACTCATTCAAATTCACTTACAGTTGGATTAATAGGTTTGCGGTGACACCATGTAAATTCTCTTTTGTGACTATGTGTGGTTCTGAAAAGAACCGGAGGAACTCGACGTTTGGAACAGTGTACTCTGTTCGTCTTCAGGAGAGAAAGGTCAGGTTGTTGAGGTGCTTGCAGCGCTTGATGGAGTAGCACTCGTAAGCCTTGATATTGGAGGTAGTAAGCTCCCCGAAGAGCGAAGTCAAATGGGATTTGAAGGTTTGCATTAATTATCCTACATATTCTTTACCCGTATTCCACTTGAAACTACAGTACATGTCACATTTTTGTTACATGTGGTATGGAAATACGTCATGACAGCCACAATCGCTGATGTGTTTCCATCTATTGGTACACAATTTGCAAGCATTTTGGTTTGTGATCATTGAAACACTACAAACATGCCCCTGACCATTGCTCAACACCTCGTACAGTATCTCAGTTCATTGACATTGATATTCATATCATCGTTGAAATACAGTGTAGTTGTATGCCACTGTCATGTCCACGTGCTCTGTTTTCTGTGGTCATTTGTGTGTGTTGTCATTGGTCAGCCCTGTCCACTTCTCAGTCCTGAGCCATGTTCCCATCAGACTTGTTCTTTGCTGTTAACTAACATACATGTACCATGACATTCTGGAAGGTAACCCTTCCTTGTACAGTATACATGTTATGATAATTGCATCAATGAGTATGTAATTCAAGGAAGGTTTGGCTTGCTCGATCTACATTACATGTAATAAGCACTGAGTGCTTTATGCTTTGCCTGATGCCTGATGACAAAAATATCAGGCAGCTCAGGCGGGATTCGAACCCGCGACTCCCGCCTTCTAGTGCAGACGTCTTAGCACAGTTCCCGTCGGCATACATTATTTGAATCTGCCACAAGACCTCGACCTCGATCTCGATATTTTTGTCATCAGGCATCAGGCCTTGCACTGAGCACTCAGTGCTTATTGCGTCAAGTAGGGCAAACCCTCATTGAATTACATGTACATCGTGCACATTCTCCTTGGCGCAAACATCATGCTACCACATACATGTACATGTATGATGCAACACGGTACCTGCTGCTATACATTATTCAAATCAAATCTGCCACAAGACCTCGACCAGCTTTTTGGTCAAGTTGTTACAAAAAGAAGACTTATCAAAACAAGGCTGTATCTAATATAGTCATTTACTGTAGTCTGTCAAGTTTTACATGTGTAACTTGTCGTTTTTGTTACGTGTTGTTCACTTCTTGTTATGTTTACCTGACAAAATGTTCATGTGCCCAAACCATACAATACATTTCTATTGCATCCTTTATGTGTACTGAAAGTATGAGCATTTCATCTTTCATTTACATGTTTTTCATTTCATTTCATTTCATTTCATTTCATTACTCACAATTGAACTTGAACAAAATCATTACTCTACAAGTTTCAGCAATTCATTGATGATGCTAATTTTCTGTTGATTTGTAGATTTTGCACTTGGCTTACATTAACATTGGCTCTGAGAAAGTCATTCCTTCAGAAACCCACATGTCATGATCATGATTTTCAGTTGACTGTTAAGCATTGCCAATGGGCAAAATTGTCACCCTGTTCTTTATTTCCAAGCAAATTATTCTGACTTTTGAAGCCTGCCTTACAGTTTGTGTAAAGCTCTTGCGTAGACTTCAAACGCTTAAAAAACAATGCAAACTAACTGCTTCTTACTCCTTAGTAGTCCTTACTAGCTCCCTACTAACAGTAACAAGAACAAGTTTGACATGAAATAGCAAATCTGAAAAAGTGAGAGGGCCTGACTTTTTCTGTCAAACCTAGGTCCTGACTCTAAGAGAATGGAAATGGAAAAGGCTTTACTAGAATGGAAATGGAAAAGGCTTATACTAGAATGGAAATGGAAAAGGCTCTACTAGAATGGAAATGGAAAAGGCTTTACTAGAATGGAAATGGAAAAGGCTCTACTAGAATGGAAATGGATAAGGCTCTACTAGAATGGAAATGGATAAGGCTTTACTAGAATGGAAATGGAAAAGGCTTTACTAGAATGGAAATGGAAAAGGCTCTACAAGAATGGAAATGGAAAAGGCTCTACTAGAATGGAAATGGATAAGGCTTTACTAGAATGGAAATGGAAAAGGCTCTACTAGAATGGAAATGGAAAAGGCTCTACTATGATGGAAATGTCAGACCCTCGACCTTTTGCCAAGATTAAATTGAGATGGCTCTGTCATCTCAAGCAATTTATATCTAGAAGGATCCTTGGAGCAGCTAAGTTTTAGCTCACTCCTCGCTATGCATCACAGAGACTAACCCTAAACACTTCAGCAGCCAACTTGCCATTCAAGCAAAATGCGCAGTGTGACCACCGACTAATGTACAGGATATACATATCTAGGTGCCTGACATTTTTGACTGATTGCCCGCTGCTCTGTACAATGCCTACTGTGGTGCGTAAGTTGGCCAGATTTAATCCCATGCCTATGTTTCCTAGCATTGAAACAGTATGCCATTTCATTGCATGAATGGCTCATGGTGCAAAGCTAATGCTCTTTGATGCTAAGCTGCGTAGTCATTGTGCACATCATACATTGACTGGCTTATCTGCCTTCATATCCACCATATATGTGACTCGGCACAGCGCCATGAGGAATATCCCACCAAAACACTTTTCGAGTAAACAACGCCTGAAGTCAAAGTATCTTCTCAATTCGATAATAAATCAATTTTTGGTTTTTTGTATTTTTTGAAAGTTAATGTATTGGAGGATATTATGTCCAAAGGATTTTTCCAAAATCTGTCCCTAAATGTTGAAAAACAAGGATTTCCGGGGAGTGTTTGTGTACTGTTTTCATGAAAATGTAAAGTTCCTGCCTTTTTCAATGGCCGCCTTCGAGGAGTTGGAATGGCGCTGCTATAATGTGTCTGGTACCAAACAAACAAGCGAAGTCCCCTTGTACAATTTGCAACAAAGTCCACCCGGAAATAATTTTGATATCATTTGAAACCTTATGGTATACTCTTTCACATCATTAGAAAATCTCAAAATCTCAAAAGTGGGGGTTATTCCTCATTATGCTGTGCCGGGTCACATAATGAGGTAAACCATAGCATATGCCATTGCCCAGGCTGCCCATGAGATGACTGAGGGGACCACACTGTCTTTGTCTTGTTTCCTCCCCCTCCGCATATAGTGCTGCCAACAAGAACCAGGTCAGCCAGCTTGGATTACATGTCAGCATGGGCATGCACACGCTGTGGAGTCAGACCAGTGACGTGCAGAAAGCCAAGTGGCTTCGGGCCGGTCTGGGCTGGGAGTACATTACCACCTATGCCCAGACTGAGTTAGGGCACGGTACGTGGTAGAACAGTAACCCTTACATGTGCAGTACACTAATCCATTGTGACCCCTCTCCTTTACACACAACATGTTCCGATTTAACCGCAACATGCAAGTCCCCATTACATTGCATTCTCCTTGATCAACTTGATGCAAAACTGTCTACGAATCCCTCCCAAGCTGCCTGATTTGTTGTCTCAGGCATTCAGGCAAAGCACTAAGTATGTAGTGCTACAAATGTTTGCTAGGGCGAACTATCATTGTTTTTGATTCCTCTTGATGCGAAATTGTCTACGAATCCAGCACAAGCTGGTTTTTTTTCAGCAGGCAATTCGCCATACAAATAGTACATGTACTGACCAATGGATGTAGTACTTTATATGTACATGTATGTGTTTGGGGCAGCAGTCAGAAGTATTCACCCATTATCTTCCAGTCTTCCCTATCCTGAATATCCAGGGATGAGGTCCCCGTTTTCACTCAGATTCAAACAACCAATACAGCAGCTGAGGGATCACACAAATTAAATGCAGCTTTTTTAAATGTTCAACTCTTTCTGATTATTTTTTTAGTCTGGCTTAGACTTTGGCCTAAAGCTTGTGCTCAAACTAAAAAAAAAATACAAACAAAATTCTCCTTACTCCTTGCTCTTGAGAAAGGCTCTACACTTAACCTTTTGTTAGGATTAAGTTGAGATGGCTCTGTCATCACAAGCAATTTATATCTACTACTGGTAGAAGAATCACTTGAGCAGCTAACTCGCTTCTTGCTATGCATCACAGAGACTAACCCCAAACACTTCAGCAGCCTACTTAGCCTTCAAGCAAATGCGCAGTTTGGCCAAAACATGTACATGTACACATGTACATGGGTGCCTGACATCTTAAATAATTGCTTGCTGCCTGCACAAGGCTTCCTTTGGTGCTTATTAAGACCCTTTTTTCAAAACCCGGCTTAGGCTTTGGCTCCGGCTTCGTCTCTGTCATCCAAAAGCTGAACTCACAGGTTGGAGTTCTTTGTTGACGTTGAAGCTTTGGATTCCTTTTCAAAACGCAGTACAGACATTCAAAAATGATGCCAAAGTCTTCCTGTTATCATGCCTTGTACCTGAAATGGATGAAAGAATTAGAGACAAAGCCGGAGCCTGAGCCTAAGCCGGGTTCTGGAAAAGGGCCTAAGCAGGAAAATTTGACCACCAGCTATATTTCCTAGCATGAAACTGCATGCTTTGTTGGTTTGTGAATGGCTCTTGGTGTAAAGCTGATGCTCATTGATGCTGTGTAGTGACTGCACCATTAGCTGACTGGCTTATCTGCTGCCATGTCCACCATGTATGGAACTAAACCAATAGGATATGCCATTGCATCAGGCTGCCAATCAGGTGACTTGAGGAGACTACACTATCGTCCCCTCATGTACATGTAGGGCCAGCGCTGCCAACAGGAGCCAGGTCGACCAGCTTGGAGTGCATGACATCCTGGGCATGCACACGCTGCGGAGTCAGACCAGTGACGTGCAGAAAGCCAAGTGGCTTCGGGCCGGTCTGGGCTGGGAGTACATTACCACCTATGCCCAGACTGAGTTAGGGCACGGTACGTGGTAGAACAGCAACCCTTACAAGCCCCATTGCAGTACACTCGACTCATCCATTGTAACCCCCCTTCCTTTGCATATTGTAACGATTTAGCCCCAATAGGCAAGCTCTCATAATGTTCTTCTCAATGCCCGTTTTCCTCTGGCAGTGCACTGTACTGAGCATGTACAGTGTACAAGTAGTGTTCACATGTACATGTACATGTACAGTACATGTACCGGTACATGTACAGTACATGTACAGTACATGTACGTGTACATTGTGTAGGTCAAAACCCCATTGAAATACATTCATACAAATCCTGCCCAAGCTGCCTATTGTCGTTGATTTTCAGCAGCCAGTTGGGCAAAGCACTGAGCATGTACAGTGTACAGTAGTGCTACATGTAAATAAACATACCGGTACATGTACATGTAAATAAACATACCGGTACATGTACATGTACAAACCATGATGTACATGTACATGTACATGTACCGGTACATGTGTTGTACATGTGTACCTGTACATGTATATTGTGTAGGGCAAACCCCCATTGAATAATGTACATTCTCCACGGGCAAAGCACAGTCAAAATAATAGTCCGAGGCCAGATGAAGCCTGTTGCAAACTGGCCTAGCACACCCGGCTGGCAGGACAAATACGTGTAATGAAGATTTGAGTCGTGGTTTAAAAAAATGTTTTGTTTTTTGCTCGCATTCACACAGGCCCCCAAAATCGCCAGCTGATTGGGGTCAGCAGTTGTGGCCAAATGGTACATGTACATGTAGACCTGTGTGCCCTTGAGGATAGCCCATGCAAGGAGACAATATACACAAGCACAGCACTTCCTGTCAGCCAGAGCGTTAGCGTAGCGGTGCATTGTGGGATTGTCAAAAAAAAGGTGTGATTCAGCAGCTGAAATTAACACGATTATTTGGAATAGTCACACTAATAGTGGAGTCCGAGTCGCGATTCGAAAACCCCCCTAATAATCAAGTTTGTTATGTCCACACACACAAAAAGTGGAGTTTAATTGCGATCCAAATCATGAATGTTTATTAGGGATAGTGGAAATGAAACTCTTCTCAGCACCAACAGAGGGAATGGTGTCTGGGGCTTAACCACTTCGCGCCGGGACCTCCGAATCTGGAGCTCCATTGGCTTGACTATACGCGACGGGGCCCTCCGAATCCGGGCACCACTATTGTCCACATTCTGAACAAAGACTCTTTTTAGCTTAGAACAAAGCAATACGAATCAGTACAAAGACCCTTTTTGATGCAAGTTGCCACATGAATTGCAAGATTAGCAGCAGTAATTGTGCAATTGTGGGACTTTTACTGTGGAGGATCGAGGGATACCGCGCTGCAGCTGAAAGCTCGCGGGGGACATTGTCTTTGCATGCACACAGCCCAACGGTCGTCGGTCTGGCATTGGAATTCCTCCCCACATTCTTTACCGTAATCTGTACGCTCGGTTGTTGCCGACCAACTCGAAGATTTGACTGGCTGGAGTGGAGGCTGGAGTCTGCGGTCAGGGATTGACAGCACCGTACACGCATACACACACAAGTCGGTTACGGCCCTTTGACGATGCACAATGGGCCCTTTTTCGAACGGATAATCTCTTGACAAAAGCCACAACGACGTCCGATTTGTGCCGGGTTTACTCTCTTGTACCCATAGTATACCCTTATCGATTTATTTCACAGAAATATATTGTTCCGATTGTTTTAGCGAGATTTGAAAATGATGCATTGTTCAAAAACCCCCGTATGGCGGTCATCAGCGCTGAAAAACCACCCGGCGCGAAGTGCTTAACTGACTCAAATAAACACATCTCGAATAACTGCCATTGACTGCAGGGCCCAGCATCCCAATCCAAGCAGGAACTTTGTCCAAAACAGCGGCATTCTACTTTTGAGTATAGTCCCATAAGGATTGAAATGTTAAAACCTTGCTCAGATTAAAAGCCTAGGTTAAATAAATTGTTTTCCCCCACAGTTTAGTCAGATTAGCTCGTAAACTTTTTTATACACAATTACTTCCAATGCTATCAGTGTACCTGTACTGTAGGTATCATGGACATTTTTCTTTACCTTTAGCAACTGAGCAATGTAGAAAACAAACACATACATGTACATGTATGCATGGTACATGTCTGTTTAAAAGGCTCGTAGTGACATCATGTACATGTACAGTGTACATACCTGTACCTGTACATTGTCACTTGCACATTGTGACCAGAGTGCAGTTCTGGGGAGTGCCAGTAACTCTACAGTATCTCTAAAGCCGTGTCCGCACTGGACTTATTTTTTACTGAGCCCGTGGGTAACATTCCAATGGGTAAATCTTCCCGGCGTCCGCACTTGGACTTTTCGACTCGGGTAAACTAACCGAGACTATGGGTAAAACTAACCGACTAATGTACATGTGCATGTACTGTAGGTACACAAACACGTTACCCTGCGCCCGCACGAGTCTTGCATACAGTCACGTAACGTGCGGGGCGCCGGATGTGGTTTTTTACCGAGTCGTTTACCGAGACGTCGTGTCCGGATTTGACTTATCGACTCGGTTAAACTGACCTGGTCAATTTAACCGGGCAGAAGTTGGTCGGTTAAACTACCCACTGGAGTCGGGTAAGTTACCTGGGAGGAAAACTTCCTGGGCTGTCCGCACTGGACTTAAAATGGTCAATTTACCCATTTGCTCGGTTAGTTTACCTATTTTAAGTCCAGTGCGGACGCGGCTTAACACTTTGTAAATCATGGTTATGGTAATTTCTGGTTTCAGGGTAGGATTACTGTAGGGTACAGTACATGTACATGTACAGTGTAAACAATATAAAAAAGAAGCATGGTTATGTTTAAAAAGCTTGTAGTGACATCAATCATTTGTCAATCGCATCATGCACATTGTCGCTTGTGACAGTAAGTATCGCTCTCAGGGGAGCCTGAGTACATGGACCTCTTTGCTTTAACACTTTATCAATCAATATAGGAAGGTTTCCGGTGACACCATGTATAAAGTCTCTTAAAGGAGACGGCCAGAGCATACTGGTCGAAATGTGGAGTTACCACTCAGGTTCTTTCAGAATCACACCTCTTCCTTTAAGAGAATGTATACATGGTGTCACCACAAACCTTCCTATTTTGATTATCCCACCATTCAAAGCCTTAAATCTTATTTACTTTATAAATCAATCGCGGTTGTGGTAATTTGGGGTTTCAGGTAGGGTTAGGGTTAATCTTCCTTAGGTCAGCTCTTCTCACAGCCACACTCAGTCTTGTACACATGTTGATGTAAGTGATAATAGTCATAATACTGACAGTGTCCCCACAAGCTTTCTACCTGTTCTACACTGTAAACCCACAATGGAACCCTCTTTCAAATGTCCTAGTTTTGTGTACCGGTAGGTGCAAGTACATGTACATGCATATAAGTGTTAGACTCTGAATAAAAGGGGTTATCTGTGTTCTTCCTTCATTCAATATCATTACATGTGCACTCTGAGCAAAATTGCATGAGTCATGGTACATGTAAATCATTTACCTGTACATACATGTACATGTACCGGTACACGTACCGGTACATGTACTTGAATACACTTTGGATTAGATAATAAATTTGCACACATACATGTATTCAATGGGCCCCCATCTGCACGTTCTTAATGCACGTGAGGTCAATCACTGTACACAGAATGTAGCCACATCTGAATTCAATAGCTACGGCTTGGACCAACTCATTAAGTCTACATGTACATGTATGGTCATTGCCTTCTAGTTCTACATGTGTACATGTACAAGTATAGCTGCTATCTTGCAGCTTCCCTTGACCTGTTGACTCTCTATGTGTTTCAAAGTCATAGTCACAGTCATAGCCACTGAATTCCTGGCTGGAAACAGCCCACAAGTCTATGGTCATTGCCCCTAGCCACAGCCAAAGCTGCTGACTCTCTATGTGTTTCAAAGGCATAGTCACAGTCATAGCCACTGAATTCCTGGCTGGAAACAGCCCACAAGTCTATGGTCATTGCCCCTAGCCACAGCCAAAGCTGCTGAATTTCTGGCTAGGAACAAATCACAAGTCTATGGGCATTGCCTTCAAGCTGCTGTACATGTGATGTAGCTAGTGGCTTCCGTAGACTCTCTGGGGGATTTGAAGCCTTAACCAGAGTCATAGCCATAGCTTCTGTATTCCTGGCTCGGAATAACAAACAAGTCTATGGTCATTGCCGTCCACTAGGTTGTGGCTTCCATTGGCTCACTGTGTGATTGTCCATTGGCTCATTGTGTGATTGAAAGCCATAGCATTAGCCATAGCTGTAGCATTCTGGGCTGGGAACAAGTCTATTGGCATTGCCCCTAGCCTCTAGCTAACTCTTCTCATAGTGTTTTGGAGCAATGGCCACAGCCGTAGCCGCTGAATGTGAACACGGCTATGTGTTTCTGTGCAGAGCCGCAAACAGGAACCAGGTGCCCCAAATGTCTTCCCACATGAACATGGGTCTGTACACGCTACGCAGCCAGACCACTGACCAGCAGAGAGAGGCTTGGATGAAAACTGCTGGCAACTGGCAGCTTATAACCTCCTATGCTGTGACAGAACTAGGCCATGGTAATTGCCAGATTACTCAAAAGGCTCAAACTTACTGTAAGACACTGTATCGCCCTTGGGATATCGATCCCTCTGCAAGTAACTTGCCAGACTTATACCAAGGTATTCAAAAGCTGCATCCATTGTGTGTGATCCTTGAACTGCTGCAGCCAAGAACAACTCTCTCTTTTGTGAGTATGTGTCGTTATGAAAAGACCCGTAAGAACTCGACGTTTCTAACAGTATACTTTGCAGCATGAAGACGAACAGAGTATACTGTTCGAAATGTTGATTTCCTCAGGTTCTTTTCAGCACCACACACATACTCACAAAAGAGAGAATGGACCTTTCCCATGAAATATGCAAATAAGAGCTGGCGCATGCGCTTTACTAAATTGGTGGGCAAATGAGTGCGCGTTGCGTGCAGGTTTCGAAATACGCATGCAGGAGACGCTGAATAGCCAATGACCGCACGCCAAACTGTTAGTGCGAAGGAACGCGCGCACGCCTGTGGAAAACTATGATTGGTTGGCAGCCCGCTTGCCCACCAATTCAGTGAAGCGCATGCGCTAGGTCTAATTTGCATATTTCATTGGAAAGGTCCATTGTACATGATGTCACCGCAAACCTTTTACTCCTGCTATATTCGGACCATGGAAACCTTAAAATCTCATTTGCTGCAGCCAAAGTTTACAAAAACTTGTGCTTTGAATCTGAATGAAAAGCAGGGCCTAATCGCTGGAGTTAAAGGCTGATCGCCTCTGAGTTTTGCTGACCCCACCCCGGCAAAGACCAGTTGACTTATGGGGAAGTCTGGCTGTCTGGATAGCTCAGGTGGTTAGAGCTCTGGTACATTAAGTCATGAGTTCAAGTCCCTATCCAGTCAAATTTTCTTTGCTACATGTACATGTACATGTACATTTAACTGGGCAGAAGTTGGTCGGTAAACTACCCATTTGAGTCGGGTAATTGTTTACCTGGGAGGAAAACTTCCTGGGCTGTCCGCACTGGACTTAAAATGGTCAATTTACCCATTTGATCGGTTAGTTTACCCATTTTAAGTCCAGTGCGGATGCTGCTTTAATGTGGGTTGTCCACAGTAAAGATGAGTTACAATTCACCGTAAGGCTTTGTGAAATCCACCCCATGTATGTCCAGAAAGACTCTTGAATGACTAGGCCTATCATTCAGTCCTTATTTTTCTTGACACTCAACCCTGTATTTCACTGTTTCAGCAGAAACATGCAGACAGTACAAATAGATTAGTTTGCATAATGCAATGCCTTATATAAATCTTTGCCTGGAAACCTTCTGGCAATGCCAACAGTTCAAGGGAAGGGGGAGGGGCAGGGACAGGGGGGAGGGGGAGGGGGCGGGATTAGCTGAATGCCTGATGAGTTCAATCTTATCAAAAAAGCACTGTGAAGGTTACATGTACATGTACATGTATGGATGTACATACTGTACATGGACATGTATGTGAACAGTGGCACAGTGTGTGGCAGTCAATGTTGAAGGCATTTGTACCTTGGCACGTCAACTTTGTTTCTTGTTAACTCCCGTGCAAGTATACATGTACATGTATCATGTACACATGTACATGTACATGCTTTATGTACTTTACAAATGCATGCATGGTATTGATGCAGGCAAAAGATGAACACAAAATGAACAAAATAATACGCGTATGTATATGTACATTTGTACATGTACGTGTACGTGTATTTAGTACCCCTTTATCTAAAGGTTGCCTTGCCTTGTACCAAGGTTAAATGCAGTTCTACAGATAGCTTAGGCAGCAAGCACATACGTAGTATACAGTATTCTGTACCTACAGTGTAGATACAGTACATGACATGCACATGTACATATGTACGCATTATACTGTACATGTACCGGGGGGGGGGGTACATTGTACATGTACATGTACAATGTACCAATTTGTAATTTGTAAGGCAGTAAGGTAATGCCCTTCCAGAGTTTTAGTCTAGATCTGTACTGTGTAGTGTTACTGTTACAGAACTTTGTCATTAATGTACAGTATTGTACAAGAACAGTAGGCTCTTTGCACTGCCAAATGAATGCAGTACAACATTGTACAATGCACTATAAAGGGAATGCACTATCCAGGGAATGCACTATCAACTGTGTCATCTGAATACCAGTGAACTTTGATCCCCCTTCAGATAACAGTCTGAACTGTCACTTAGACTAGATCTATGGTGGCCCAACCATGCCACCTAGGGAATGTATAAAAATGCACAACTGTCTAAAAGTGTGAAAGGATGAATCCTGGGTTTCAAACACGATTCTAGTCAAGATTTATACAACAGATGTCAAATAGGGTCTACTTGGGTTTCTGATTTGTGAAATATTGGCTCGTAAACTGGTAAAAGCTACCATACACTGTACTGTACATGTACGTGTACATACATGTACTGTACATGTACATGTATTCAAGTAATGTACATTATACATGTACTTAAGTTAGTAAGTTCAAGCAAAATTGTGACTTTTACTTCAATGAGGGTTTGCCCTGCTTGACGTGATAAGCACTGAGTGCTCAGTGCTTTGCCCGATGCCTGATTAAACAATTCAGGCATGTCAGTCATTGAAACCCGCGACCCCTTTCCTGTGAATCTTACTACAAAGAAAAATAATTGAGAATAAGCGAAGGAAAAGTGGTACAAAGAGCATGAAGAGTGCTCATTTTCCTGTTCATACATGTACATGTACATGTAGTACATGTAGGCCTATACACATGTAGGTATTGTTCATGCAAATATACATGTATGTACATGGCATGGTGCTCAGATCTACACGTAGAACGGAAGCTACCCTTACATGTGTGTTGAAATCCTTCATGTACATGTACATAATGCATATGGAACAAAGCTGCCTGTGTATAGTATAGTGTGTACAAAATGTGCAAAGGTCTCAGAAATGCTTGAATATTTTCTACATGTATGTCTATGTACGTGTACATTGTACATGTACATGTACACGTACACATGTACATGTATGTGACGTACACTGTATGTTCAGCTCCATGGTGTCAACATGCTCTTTGGTGTCAACATGCTCCCCTAGCTGCCTAAACATTATTGTCAGACCTTGCGGACCAACATGACCAAGCGTGCTTGCTGTGCGGCACGGGTACTACATGGTATACATGTACCTGACCAAAGTATTGGAGGACTAGGGAGCATGTTGACTCCAAAGAGCATGTTGACAACTACTGGTAGGAGCTGCACAGATGTATAGATTTGATGCATACATGTACATGTACGTACATGTACATGCACAGTTTGTGTATGCATATCAAAATGTGGGTATTACATACTAAAGCAAAATGCTTTAACATGTAGCATAATCAGGCTTGTAGAATACAATATCGGTCATAGAATTATTAGAATACAATATCAGGCTTGTAGAATACAATATCATAGCAGGCTTGTAAAACAATGTAGAATACAATATCATAGCAGGCTTGTAGAACAATGTAGAATACAATATCATTGCAGGCTTGTAGAACAATGTAGAATACAATATCATAGCAGGCTTGTAGAACAATGTAGAATACAATATCATAGCAGGCTTGTAGAACAATGTAGAATACAATATCATAGCAGACTTGTAGAACAATGTAGAATACAATATCATAGCAGGCTTGTAAAACAATGTAGAATACAATATCATAGCAGGCTTGTAGAACAATGTAGAATACAATATCAAAGCAGGCTTGTAGAACAATGTAGAATACAATATCATAGCAGGCTTGTAGAACAATGTAGAATACAATATCATAGCAGGCTTGTAGAACAATGTAGAATACAATATCAAAGCAGGCTTGTAGAACAATGTAGAATACAATATCATAGCAGGCTTGTAGAACAATGTAGAATACAATATCATAGCAGGCTTGTAGAACAATGTAGAATACAATATCATAGCAGGCTTGTAGAACAATGTAGAATACAATATCAAAGCAGGCTTGTAGAACAATGTAGAATACAATATCATAGCAGGCTTGTAGAACAATGTAGAATACAATATCATAGCAGGCTTGTAGAACAATGTAGAATACAATATCAAAGCAGGCTTGTAGAATAATGTAGAATACAATATCATATTAGGCTTGTAGAACAATGTAGAATACAATATCATAGCAGGCTTGTAGAATAATGTAGAATACAATATCATAGCAGGCTTGTAGAACAATGTAGAATACAATATCAAAGCAGGCTTGTAGAACAATGTAGAATACAATATCATAGCAGGCTTGTAGAACAATGTAGAATACAATATCATAGCAGGCTTGTAGAACAATGTAGAATACAATATCATAGCAGGCTTGTAGAACAATGTAGAATACAATATCATAGCAGGCTTGTAGAACAATGTAGAATACAATATCATAGCAGGCTTGTAGAACAATGTAGAATACAATATCATAGCAGGCTTGTAGAACAATGTAGAATACAATATCATAGCAGGCTTGTAGAACAATGTAGAATACAATATCAAAGCAGGCTTGTAGAACAATGTAGAATACAATATCATAGCAGGCTTGTAGAACAATGTAGAATACAATATCATAGCAGGCTTGTAGAACAATGTAGAATACAATATCAAAGCAGGCTTGTAGAATAATGTAGAATACAATATCATATTAGGCTTGTAGAACAATGTAGAATACAATATCATAGCAGGCTTGTAGAATAATGTAGAATACAATATCATAGCAGGCTTGTAGAACAATGTAGAATACAATATCAAAGCAGGCTTGTAGAACAATGTAGAATACAATATCATAGCAGGCTTGTACCGGTAGAATACAAAATCAGGCCAGCAAATATTGCAAACTAGTATGTATGTTACCGGGGTATGTACTGTAGGCAACATTCAGAGGCCCAATGTGGACCACTGGGCATCACAGGTTTGATAAGAGCAAAACATCTTGCAATTTGTTGTTAATTGGAATGATTGCTGGACTTTTGAGTCTTACCTTCAGGCCAGTGAACAAAGGAAAACAGAAAAAAAACATGAATTTCTAGTACAAATATGGTTGACAAGTACTTATAAATGGGTTTGCAAGTTGGAACTTCAGTGTGGAACGTTTACGGTGACACCACGTACTTGTAAGTCATCTCTTTTGAGAAGGAGTGTAGCGGCTATAAAGAAGAGCCAGTTATTCTGGTTAAAGAACCGGCACTTTTTGAGAGTCATACTCCTTCTGGGAAGCGATGACACCATGTACGAGCCCTTTCGAGAAGTATTGCTCCTGAGAAGAGCCGGTAACTGTGGCAAGAACTGCCACTTTTCGGAGGCTTACTTCTTCTCGAAAGAGATGACTTACGTGTGTTTGGTGTCACTGCAAACTTTCCCTATATCACGGCTGTATTAGTGTATTGAAATGCGTTAATCGGGAGGTTGACGGTGTGTTTGTGTGCCTGCTTTCTGTTGCTCAGGAACCTTTGTGCGTGGCCTGGAGACGACGGCGACCTATGACCCCAACACCCAGGAGTTTGTCGTCCACAGCCCCACCCTTACCTCGATGAAATGGTGGCCAGGAAACCGTAAGAACAGAAAAAGGAAAATGTCATCTTTTTAATTCAACAGTCTTGCATGAGTTACTCCCTTGGATTTTGTTAGACCGCATCAGCATTTGTTGACAAAAGACTACCAAAGCAACATTGCAACTCACTCTGCCAATCATTTGGTTCATTGCAGCTCAAAGCAAAGAAACAAAATGCATACATGTACAGTGTACTGTGCATAATAAAAACAAAATTGGATACAAGGGCTACTTGCCCCTGAATCCCCATCACACTTGGTAGTGTGGTTGAGGTACCGCAATACATCACCTGTACATGCATGTACCACTACCAGCCTGAGAGCATCAGATATTTAAAATTTAGTGGGCCTGACGTTTCGATCCTAGCAGGACCTTTCTCAAAGGCAGAGTGACAAGGACAAAACAGATACATGTACACGAAGGCAGGGGGGAGAGAGTGAATAGGACACAGATGAGAAACAAAGGACAAAGAGTGAAGCTGGTAGGGAGAGATCAAAGGGAAGGGCAAGGGGTAGGGTAGAGATTAGTGAGAGGAGGGGGAAAGATCAAAGAGAAGGGCAAGGAGTGGGGTAGGGATTAGTGACAATAGGGGGAAAGGACATCAGATATTGTTAGACTCATAAATGTACTGTGTTCCAAGAATCTCTTGGTCAACTACATGTATGAGTGATTTGTGGCTTTTACAGTACATTGTATATAGGTAGTTAGGGTATCTCTTTTACCTCAGACTTGAGTCGAATCCTAATTTTCAATGACAATACAGTATGGCATTTTTGGATAAGCAGGTTCGTTTGATACTGTATATGACCTGGGCTGGTCAGGTCTATTGCCCCTATCCCAGCAAAGATACCGTAGTCAGATGTCCCTCACCTACACTGCAAGGGCCAAATAGCTCAGGCATGTCAGGAGGTTAACCACTTTGCGCCGGGGGGTTTTTGAGCGCCAATGACTGCCATACCCCCGACTATTGTCCACATTCTAAACAAAGACTCTTTTCAGCTTAGAACAAAGCAATACAAATCAGTACAAAGACCCTTTTTGACGCAAGTTGCCACATGAATTGCAAGATTAGCAGCAGTAATTGTGCAATTGTGGGACTCTAACTGTGGAGGATCGAGGGATACCGCGCTGCAGCTGAAAGCATGCGGGGGACATTGTCTTTGCATGCCACACAGCCCAACGGTCGTCGGTCTGGCATTGGAATTCCCCCCACATTCTTTACCGTAATCTGTACGCTCGTTTGTGGCCGACCAACTCGAAGATTGGACTGCCTGGAGTGGAGGCTGGAGTCTGCGGTCAGGGATTGTCAGCAGCGTACACGCACGCACACACACATGTCCGTTACGGTCCATTGACGATGCACAAAGGGCCCTTTTTCTAACGGATAATCTCTTGACAAAAGCCACAACGACGTCCGAATTGTGCCAGGTTTTACTCTCTTGTACCCATAGTATACTCTTATCGATTTATTTCACATAAATATATTGTTCCGATTGTTTTAGCGAGATTTGAAAATGATGCATTGTTCAAAAACCCCCGTATGGCGGTCATCGGCGCTGAAAAACCCCCCGGCGCAAAGTGGTTAAACAGAGTGATGCAAACTTTCGGAGCAAGGTGGTTTCAGATATTGTGGTACATGTAGCTTGTTCCAATTGAATTGGATTCAATGTGAAATTGAATCCACGGTCACCACTGTTTAGTTCTCTGGGTTTGCAGTGATGTTTTAGAATGATTTGTTGTTGACTCTTGTTGTTGTCACAGTTGGCAAGTCAGTGACCCATGCCATTGTGGCAGCTCAGCTGTACACAAAGGGCAAATGCTACGGAGTCCACATGTTTATGGTGCAGCTACGAAGCATGGACAACCACATGCCTCTACCAGGTGAGATCCATCAGTGCAGATCAGGTTAATCCAGTGTACAGTAGTAGGGACTCAGCAAGCACTAACTTCATAGCAAGGCAGCTGCTGTCACTATGAATATCTAAACCGTGAAATAGGGGTGAAAATGTCATAGCATAATGAGGCACAGCATAATGAGGAATAACCCCCACTTTTGAGATTTTGAGATTTTCTAATGATGTGAAAGAATATACCATTAGCTTTCAAATGATATCAAAATTATTTCCGTGTGAACTTTGTTGTAAATAGTACAAGGGGACTTCTCTTGTTCATTTGGTACCAGACACAATATAGCAGCACCATTCTAACTCCTCGAAAGCGGCCATTCAAAAAGGCAGGAACTTTACATTTTCATGAAAACAGTACACAAACACTCCCCCGAAATCCTTGTTTTTTTTTCAACATTTAGAGACGGATTTCGGAAAAATCCTTTGGACATAATATCCTCCAATACATTAACTTTCTGAAAATACTAAAAACAAACATTTATTTATTTTTTATCGAATTGAGAAGATACTTTGACTTCAGGCGTTGTTTACTTGAAAAGTGTTTTGGTGGGATATTCCTCATGTCGCTGTGCCGGGTCACATTTTCACCCCATTTTCACTGTTTAGATGTTCATAGTGTGTATTTACCATGATTAATGGCCTACAGTAGTTCAGTATTTCAATCTTTACAGAACCAAGCTGCAAGACTTCTTGAGGGTTTCCCCTACTCTATGTAATAAGCACTGCGTGCTCAGTGCTGAGCCAAATTACCTGCTGAAAAAAATTCAGGCAGCTCGGGCGGGATTTGAACAAACGACTCCTGCTTTCTAGTGTAGATGTCTTAACCACTTGAGCTCCGAGCTGGTTGAGGTCATGTGGCCGATTCTAATATGCATAGCGGAAGGTGCCACATTGCATCATACCCGCTACATGTAGACATTGTAGATATAATTTGATGGTTGCCCTACTGTAGGTGACATAATACGTCGACGTGATACTCGACTTAATACATAAACTGTTGCAAACTGGTCACTGACTAAAATGACCTGCAATACGTCAATCTCAAAAGTTAGAGGGCCGGACGTTTCGATCCTATCAGGACCTTTCTAGCAGTGTCCTCATCACTTTGCCTTTGAGGAAGGTCCTGCTAGGATTGAAATGTTAGGCCCTCTAATACTCAATGTAATACTCAAAGAATAGGCACACACCGCTTATCCACCAAAATTCCAATAGAATCAGAATGTAAGTGTTTCCATGCATGTTAGTGGTGCTGCAGTCTGGAGCCCGGGATTGAGTTTGATGGTTGTGTGGTAACCAAAGATCTTATAGTGAAGTATGCACTGGGCGCCATTTTAGTAAGCAACGGAATCTGTCGTCTGCTTCCGGTGCTCCGAAATGAAGCGAGAGAGTCACAAACAATGAAAAAGATACAACTTTGGATGCGCGAACAGAATGTGATAACTTTCGATGTGATATGACCACGAAATGGAGAGAATGTGTGCGACTTAGCTTACTAAAATGGCGCCCAGTGCGTACTTCATCCGGATGTGTGTGATCTTGCAAGAGTAGGCTACACATGTATCTTGCGCGCTTCGCGCTATCAGTTCTTTGGTGGTAACTGTGGTTTACGTTTCAGGTATTGAACTGGGCGACATTGGGCCCAAGATGGGCTATGCCAATATCGACAACGGTTTCCTGCGCTTCACCCACGCCAGGATCCCTCGGGAGAATATGCTAATGAAGTACTCCCAGGTTAGTGGCAGGAAATTGGGGAGAAGACCAGGGAGGGGGGGGGGAGTGGAACCATCATTGGGCCAACTTTAAGAGCTGCTTATTATCACTGTCCTCAATCATCCACAGTAATGTCCCCACAATGGCACAATTGTTGATGCTAAACTGGCCATTCATGTGGCAACTTACATGTACGTCCAAATACATGCACTGTATAGGTGCATGTCATTCTATATACATGTACATGCACATGTGTTGCTTTGTGGTAGGCTGAAAAGAGACCTTATACAATAGTGGTGTACAGATTTGGAGGGCCAGTGCATAGCAACTCCACCAGCGCTCCAAATTTGGAGTTCCCGGCGCAAAGTGGTTTAGTCTTATGGACTATAACCCTGTTCTCATTGGACTTTTGTTTTGTCAATGTACATGTAATACTGCGACTTTGCTGAAGATTGACAAGATTACAACCAATGGGAGTGCGAGGTGAACTTATGCCCTTGCTAACGTTTAAGTCACTGCAACCTTGATGTAGAACTAACTGTTTGAAAAAAAAGAAATTGAAAAATTGCCAAAGAAAACTTTGACTGGACCGGGACTTGAATCCGAGACCTCTGGATTAATGTACCAGTACTCTTCCGTCTGAGCTATCCAGCTCTTAGATGGTGGCCTCCCAAATAGTCAACTAGTCTTTGCCGGGGTGGGGGCGCCAGTCAGTAGCAATTCAACCATGAACTAACAGTGTGAAAGTGGTCGCACAAACTTTGCGCTCGATCGTGATGACCCGACAGCGCTGCCGACAGATTTGGTGCTAAAGCTGCTGTAGCAGACTTGATCCCTGATGCATTGGTTTTTACTGTGTCTAGGTGGAGCCTGATGGTACCTATGTGGCCCCACCAGTGGCCAAGCTCTCCTATGGCAGCATGATGCTCATTCGTAGCATGATAGTGGGGGGCATGGGGCGATTCCTGGCCCACGCATCCACCATAGCCACACGCTACAGCGCCGTCAGACGCCAGTCTGAGCTCATCCCTGGGTAAGGGTATCTCATTTTCCTGAAGTTAAAGCCCCTACACAACATTGGTCGAGGTCAAAGAATAGCATTCATACATTGTCTGATCCAACATTTGCATGAAATAGCACACCTGTGAAAATAGCACTCCTGTGAAAACCGCTTCATTTGTTTCGCGAAAATGCAAAAATAGTTTAGACTACCTGTAACTGAGCCTATACATGGAGCCCTGTGCTATGGACAAGAACTGCAGTCATTTGCTGTCCATCCCAAAGTATACTGTCATGGGTCTTCCCATTCCAGCATGGCTAGGCACAAGCCATAGACTACCTGTAACTGAGCCTATACATGGAGCCCTGTGCTATGGACAAGAACTGCAGTCATTTGCTGTCCATCCCAAAGTATACTGTCATGGCTCTTCCCATTCCAGCATGGCTAGGCACAAGCCACAGACTACCTGTAACTGAGCCTATACATGGAGCCCTGTGCTATAGACAAGAACTGCAGTCTGTCATTTGCTGTCCATCCCAAAGTATACTGTCATGGCTCTTCCCATTCCAGTGCGGGTGGTCACCAGGTCACAGGCCATAGACCCACCATCCACTGTTCATGCCTGACTTTGCTCCCTTGGCTGTTCCCTCTCCAGTGCGGGGGAGCCACAGGTCATCGACTTCCAGAGTCAGCAGCTGAAGCTCTTCCCCCAGATAGCCACGGCCTTTGCCTTCATGTTTGCCGGCAAGCACATGCAGAAGATGTACACGGACAGCCTCAGCCAGGTCAACTCCGGCAACTTCAACGTCCTGCCGGAGGTATGTCGAACAAAGGCTGTGCAGTCAAGGGATCTGTGTAGAGTCTTGGTATTCACAGGCATGCAACTTGTCCGCGGATTTCCGCGTTTTATTTAATTCGGCCATTAAAAAAAATAAAAAATAATAATATTTTTATTATTTTTTTTAATTTTTTTTTAAACAACAAAGTCATAACTTGTCACAAACTACTCAGAATGCACCACAGAGCATCTAGAATCCAAAATTTTCCCAGGCCCTTAAGCAGGCCCCAAACCACACACCGTAAGGGCTTCGTGCTTCGCGCTCGCAGTTTCATTCGGACATTTTCCTCTTATTTTACAATTCAAGAGTTGCATGCCTGTATTCAGTGGCCGCACTGAGTGGGAAAAATTCTCCATGCCCCAGTGCTTTCATCAGGCACATACACGTGTTCACCGATGATAGTTGGCATCCAGAAGTCGGGGGGACATTGTCTTTGCATGCCACACAGCCCAACGGTCGTCGGTCTGGCATTGGAATTCCCCCCCACATTCTTTACCGTAATCTGTACGCTCGGTTGTGGCCGACCAAATCGAAGATTTGACTGCCTGGAGTGGAGGCTGGAGTCTGCGGTCAGGGATTGACAGCGCCGTACACGCACACACACACACACAAGTCCGTTCCGGTCCATTGACGACGCATAATGGGCCCTTTTTCGAACGGATAATCGCTTGACAAAAGCCACAACGACGTCCGAATTGTGCCAGGTTTTACTCTCTTGTACCCATAGCATACACTTATCGATATATTTCACAGAAATATATTGTTCCGATTGTTTTAGCGAGATTTGAAAATGATGCATTGTTAAAAAAAACCCCGTATGGCGGTCATCGGCGCTGAAAACCCCCCCCGGCGCGAAGTGGTTAATGCACATGCATGAATGCAACATTGACAGAGTGCGAAACTTGTTGAGAACACGGGTCAAGTAAAAGAGTTCAGCGGTCGATACCGTCAAACCCGTCACTTACAATCAATCGCAAGGCTAAGGGAGATGCACAGAAACCATACAACCATACAACCCACAGAGGGCTATCAATCGTAAGTTGAGTTACAATGTACATGTATGATGCATCCTAAGGCTTGGGGCTCTGTTTGATATGCAGCCACTTAAGCACGACAATATGCTAAGCAGGCAAAGTCTTCCTTGAGTAAGTAGGATCACAGACCACACTGCAATGTGATGTCAATTGCTTTTGACTTGTATTCCACTCCTCGGTTACTTGCATGAAACACTAGTAGAGTTTGGGTTGGCAAGCTGATCCTATGGCTCATGACTTTTTGTGCTGAAGCAAATTTTGGCGATTAAGCGGCCCTATGAAATTGGCCCCAAGTGAAATCCTTCCCAAGATTCTTCGGTTACTTGACCCGTTGTCCAGTACTTCCCCCCCCCCATGATATTCATGTACATGTACCTTCCTTTGACCAGTTGCATGCCACAGCAGCTGGGCTGAAGGCCTTCACCAGCAACGTAGCAGTGCCTGCTGTAGAGCAGCTACGTATGGCCTGCGGTGGGCATGGTTACTCGGCGGCCAGTGGCTTCCCCTTGCTGTATGCCAACGAGGCCCCAGCCTGTACTTACGAGGGAGAGAACACCGTTATGCTGCTGCAGACTGCTAGGTAAGTGAGCAGAGTGATTCCCAGCATTGATTCCTATGGATTCTACTCAATTCCTAACAAATCTAGGGGAGCAGAGTGATTCCCAGCATTGATTCCTATGGATTCTACTCAATTCCTAACAAATCTAGGGGAGCAGAGTGATTCCCAGCATTGATTCCTGTGGATTCTACTCAATTCCTAACAAATCTAGGGAAGCAGAGTGATTCCCAGCATTGATTCCTATGGATTCTACTCAATTCCTAACAAATCTAGGGGAGCAGAGTGATTCCCAGCTTTGATTCCTATGGATTCTGCTCAATTCCTAACAAATCTAGGGGAGCAGAGTGATTCCCAGCTTTGATTCCTGTGGATTCTACTCAATTCCTAACAAATCTAGGGGAGCAGAGTGATTCCCATGGATTCTACTCAATTCCTAACAAATCTAGGGAAGCAGAGTGATTCCCAGCATTGATTCCTATGGATTCTACTCAATTCCTAACAAATCTAGGGCAGCAGAGTGATTCCCAGCATTGATTCCTATGGATTCTACTCAATTCCTAACAAATCTAGGGCAGCAGATTGATTCCTATGGATTCTACTCAATTCCTAACAAATCTAGGGCAGCAGAGTGATTCCCAGCATTGATTCCTGTGGATTCTACTCAATTCCTCACAAATCTAGGGCAGCAGAGTGATTCCCAGCATTGATTCCTATGGATTCTACTCAATTCCTAACAAATCTAGGGGAGCAGAGTGATTCCCAGCATTGATTCCTATGGATTCTACTCAATTCCTCACAAATCTAGGGAAGCAGAGTGATTCCCACCATTGATTCCCATGGATTCTACTCAATTCCTAACATATCTAGGGGAGCAGAGTGATTCCCAGCATTGATTCCTATGGATTCTCTAGTTTATTGAAATAATTATTGTTGATTTCAAAGATTGTACATGTACATGTAATTGATTTCAATTGTTTTGTTCTCAAATGACAGGTTGTTATCAAATGACTCTGGATGATTTCAAATGTTTCTGGTTGATTCCAAATGACTCTGATTGATTCCAATTGATTTTGATTGATTTTTATGGTTTCAGAATGGGATTTGAGTGAATCTGGTTGTTTACTTGATTCTTGACTTGCAAAAGGATATTATCTATTCCAATTGATTATTAATTAATTATTATACTGATGCTTATTAATCATGATTGACTCTAAATTTGTATTTTTGATCCAAATGATTCTTTTAAATTTTGATTGATTTTGTTTTATTCTGATTGATTTCTTTTCTTTCTAAATGATTGAAATCACTTACAGGTAATTGATTTCTTGTTTGAAGGGCCTACAGTATATCAACAAAAACCTTTTAACTTCGCTATGGTTGACGGCTCATAGATGAGAGTGATATACAGTATATACAAAAATGTTGCAAACAGCTTACTGACTAAAATTACCGAAATGAAAATCTTAAAATTTAGTGGGCCTGACGTTTCGATCCTTGCAGGACCTTTCTCAAAGGCAGAGAGAAAGGTCCTGCCTTTGAGAAAGGTCCTGCTAGTGCTAGGATCGAAACGTCAGGCCCACTAAATTTTAAGATTAATCTATCTGATAAGTTCCTTCATTGGCCGTTCCTAGTCACTGTTCTTGGTGTCCCTTTCCGTACATGCTACGTAGGTTCCTGATGAAGTGTGTGAGGCAACTCAAGCAAGGCAAGCCCTTGCAGGGCATCATGGCCTACCTGGGAGACAGACCCCAGGCAAGGTGCCCGGCCAAGACTCAGGAGCATTTCCTCAACCCCAAGATTCTCCTGGACGCCTACCGCCACCGGGCACAAAGGTACGACATAGTGCAACTGTGTGGTTGTATGTACGGCTATAGCATGGACTTCATGTATGCAATCCTTATCTACATGTAGATCCAATGGATCATCTGCACACCAGTACTCTCTACCGGTATCTATACCAAGGTGTAGAACAAAGAGGTACTGGTATCAGAACAGCTTCTTCCCTCATTCAGCCTCTCTCTGGAATTCCCTTCCTGGTTCATGTTTTTCCCCAGCCTGCGATCTTGCCCTTTTTAAGAGGAATGACAATTCATACACGACATGTACATGTATCTCCAGTCTTCCTGAGTCCCTCTCTATCTCCTTTCCTTAGCCCCTATTATCTTGAGTGGCTTCATAGCCTTGTTTTGGGCGAAGTTGCATACAAAAAATCTGACAGAAGTACAGCGGAGAAGGCCACTCACCTACATGTACATGTACATGTACTGTTGTTCAGTGTGATCAGAATTTTTCCTAGTCATCTGGATTTCACATTGCCAATTTGAGTACTTGCAAAGGAACTAGGTTCACTCTCACAAATCACAGAGTAGCAAAGAACATTACTTATCCAGTTCAAGGGAAAAGCATCTATACTGAAAGTAGTGTGTAGCATGAGATAGAGGTCTCCTTATGTATAGTTCACAAAGTAGAAGGACCCTTGAGAGACTGAGAACAAGGGTCTTGATCAACAGGTTGGTGTTTCAATACTGGAGGTCTAAAGGTTTTGTAGAAAGTAGTCAGTTTGCAATGGTTTCAGAGGTCAATTTCACAAAACTCATTCTAACTTACGATGAGCGATACACAGAAACCATACGGTGTAGCACAACTTACGACGCATCGTAAGGTCCACCCCAGGATGGTTCAATTAGGTGGGCTGTAATTAAATATTAATTGAAAATTACTTACTCATCAGGAAGTTAGTAAAAGTATCAGAAACTTTGTGAATTTGCTTGGCAAGGACAGCTGCCGTTTTCCAGAAAAGAGGGAAATTGAGTGCTCTTTTTAAAAATACAGCCATCTACATTACTTATGAAACAAAGTTATTGTGTAATTGTGACCCGGCACAACGACATGAGGAATATCCCACCAAAACACTTTTTGAGTAAACAACGCCTGAAGTTAAAGTATCTTCACAATTCGATTACAAATCAATTTTTGGGGGGGTATTTTTGGAAATTTAAAGTATTAGAGGATATTATATTTTGATATCATTTAAAAGCTATTGGTATACGCTTTCACATCATTAGAAAACCTCAAAATCTCAAAAGTGGGTTTATTCCTCATTATGCTGTGCCGGGTCACAATTTTGTTACTCACTGTTGGGCACTCTTATGCAAGGCTGTCCTCTTGAAAATCTTATTGGACCTGCATTCATGCGCATTCCTCCTATGAATCGGACAGGATTGTCAGCGAGGCTGCCGAGAATCTGACCAAGCTGGAGAAGTCTGGCCTGAAGAGCGCCCTCGCCTGGAACCAGAATCATCTCTACCTGATCCGAGCTGCAAACGTGAGTGATTAGGACCCTGAGTCGTACAGTGATGAGTGTGCATCAGAACCACTGTGGAGTGCTGTAAAGGACATGTGATAATCCAAGTGGACCTTGCAGTAAAGATCATGAGTCATGATAGGTTTTGCATGGTGGGTTCACAGACGTTTGCCGTTACACCGTGTGTAGAATTTCTTGTGTGGAATCTCTTCCCTCACATAGCAGGGACTTTCTCAAAGGCAGAAAGGGCCTGCTAGCATCAAAATACCATGCCCTCCTCATTTTGGATATTCGCTTTTTGGATCAGTTTAGTCAGTATCATATTACTGTAGTGGATTCCTTATTATATGTGTGGTTTGTTTTGCCTCCTAATGCATACTGTCCTTGCAGGCCCACTGCCACTTTGCCGTTGCGGAGACTTTCCACTCAGCCGTGGAGAACTCAGAGGCCTCACCAGCCATCAAGAAAATGCTGATGACAATGTTCTACATGTACGCCGTCTACGGCCTGAGTGAGAACAGAGGAGAGTTCCTGCAGGTGAGGCAAGGAATGAATAAAGCCGCGTCCGCACTGGACTTAAAATGGGTAAACTAACCGAGCAAATGGGTAAATTGACCATTTTAAGTCCAGTGTGGACAGCCCAGGAAGTTTTCCTCCCAGGTAACTTACCCGACTCCAGTGGGTAGTTTAACCGACCAACTTCTGCCCGGTTAAATTGACCAGGTCAGTTTAACTGAGTCGATAAGTCCAATCCGGACACGACGTCTCGGTAAACGACTCGGCAAAAAACCACATCCGCCGCCTTGCACGTTACGTTACTGTATGCAAGACTCGTGCGGGCGCAGGGTAACAAAGTGTTTGTGTACCTAGAGTACATGCACATGTACATGAGTCGGTTAGTTTTACCCATCGTCTCGGTTAGTTTGCCCGAGTCGAAAAGTCCAAGTGCGGACGCCGGGAAGATTTACCCATTGGAATGTTACCCACGGGCTCAGTAAAAGATAAGTCCAGTGCGGACACGGCTTAAGAGCTCTGCGTCATGAGATAAGATTTCACGGTTTTGCATGGTGGAAAAACAAAGCAGAAGGTTTGTGGTGACACCATGTATATCATCTCTTAAAGGGTACCTGAAATAAAAAGGAATATGATGTGTAATCGATCAGAGAGGGTATGAACTTCTATGTGTCAGTTTGTTTTTTAAATATAGTAATCATATTTTTGAGAAAGCAGCAAGATTCTCGACAGAAAACTGCCCCCCCCCCACTTTTCAACCCGAAAAATTGCTTGTGCAATGTGCATGTGCGTACGCGTGATCGTATACTATACGTGTGTGTGTGCAGTCGATCATGCAACATTGCACTGCCGATGACGTCATCAGGAGGAACTTTGGCCAGCGCGCAAAAAGAGGGTTTTTTTTGTGGGCGGGGTGCACTAAAGATTTTGTTTTCCTTTTACGGTCGCTATCTAGGGGGTAGACATTAACAGTGTTGAGTTTGTGAACTGGTTTAGCCTTTATTAAGTCTTACAATAGTTTTCTTGATATTAGAATTTTCTATTTCAGGTACCCTTTAAGGGAAGAGTATGGCTCTGAAAAGAGCTGGTAACTCTAAGATTTGGGTCGTGTGTACTCTCTCTGTCGATGACGGGCAGGGTACACACTACCCGAAACGTTGAGTTATCGGCTCTTTTGTGAGCCATACTCCTTCTTTTAAGAGATGATATACAATAATGATTGCACATGGTGTCACCACAAACCTCCTCCTTAATCTGTGTCTTGAGTCATTAATTCCACTGAATGTTTGATTCATTTACCATTACAAACTTTCTGGTGAGTAAGGATTTTCTCAAATTTGGAAAGTCTGTAGATGGGGCCTTTTTGCAAATGTTACCCGCTCCAGAAAAAGGTGATTTAAGTTGCAAAAAATAAAAATCAAGTAATATACCCGGTACATGTTAAGAAAGCCCACATTGTAAGCTTGCTTTTGGTATATAGCAAAGCTCTATACCCCCTTTCTTTCTGTGATTATGACGTATCTGCAGTCTCTTTAGGTCAGTGGAGTTAAAATTACAAAAGGCGAGAAAACAGGCTTTGAAAAATCTGACTCTACTGTGAGGAACAGAAGTGTGCTTGTTGGAAGATTTTTTTTACACATTTTATTGATTCAAATCGACATTTTTGTGAAAACCTGAAAGTATAAACATTGCAGATTTCAGAAGGACAAATGAAAATTTTCCGGAAAATTCCAACCTCTCAACATTGAGCGGGCCATTGAGTGCAAATGCATAGCGCGACTTATATCACCTTTTCCTGGAGCAGGTCACAAATGTGACCTGTAATAGTGACATGAGGTATATCCCACCAAAACACTTTTCGAGTAAACAACGCCTGAAGTCAAAGTATCTTCACAATTCGATTAAAAATCAATTTATTTTTTTTTTGTATTTTCGGAAAGTTAATGTATTAGAGGATGTTATGTCCAAAGGATTTTTACAAAATCTGTCTCAAAATGTTGAGAGAAAAAACGAGGATTTCGGGGGAGTGTTTGTGTACTGTTTTCAAGAAAATGGAAAGTTCCTGTCTTTTGGAAGCCGAGTCGCGTCGAAAACTCTCCGATTTGAATGGCCGCTTTTGAGGAGTTAGACCGGTGCTGCTGTCTTGTGTCTGGTACCAAATGAACGACCGAAATCCCCTTGTACTATTTGCAACAAAGGTCACACCGTCCTGACCTCGTATACGATGAATACAGCCGTTAATAACCCATAAACAAAGGCCCTGCAAACGTCAACGCTGACGGACCGCAAATTTCAACGCTGTTTTTCTCAAAAAGTGTTTTCCATTACACGGCTTCGTCTCGGCATCTTTCTCGCGCTGTAACTATATAAATCTTTACCGCACGGAAATAATTTTGATATCAATTGAAAGCTAATGATATACTCTTTCACATCATTAGAAAATCTCAAAATCTCAAAAGTGGGCGTTATTCCTCATAATGCTGTGCCGGGTCACAAATGGTGTACCCTCCATCTACGTTCTGCTTTTATTTAAATGTGTACAGTCTCTCTGTTTAGTCTGTTTGCACAACCACTTGGCACTTGTGTCACTAGTGGTTCATTTTCTGGTGCATTCACAGATATTTTCTCTTCCGTCCTTTTTTCTCCTCAGGACGGCTACCTGAACGGTGAGCAGCTAGGCCTTGTGGACGGTCAGCTGACCCGCCTTCTGGCCGTAATCCGGCCCAATGCTGTCAGTCTGGTGGACGCCTTTGACATCCACGACGTGCGGCTAGCCTCGGTCATGGGACGCTACGACGGCAACGTGTACGAGAACCTGTACAAGTGGGCCAAGTCCGCCCCCATGAACGATCAGGAGGTAAAGTATCGTACACACTGTAGGGAGCCCCTGTGTGACTCTTCCTTGCCATCTGAACCACTTCACACCGGGTGGTTTGACAGCGCCCATGACCCCATGCCATGGTTTTTGAGCAATGCATCATTTTCAAATCTCTCTAAAACAATCTGAATAATATATTTCTGTGAAATAAATCGATAAGGGTATACTATGGGTACAAGTGAGTAAAACCTGGCACAATTCGGACGTCGTTGCGGCTTTTGTCAAGAGATTATCCGTTCGAAAAAGGGCCCATTGTGCGGTGTCAATGGAGTGTAACGGACTTGTGTGTATGTGTGCGTGTACAGTACTGACGATCCCTGACCGCAGACTAGCCTCCACTCCAGGCAGTCAAATCTTCGAGTTAGTCGGCCCCAACCGAGCTTACAGATTGCGGTGAAGAATGTAGGTGGAATTCCACTGCCTGACGACCGTTGGGCTGTGTGGCATGCCAACATCCTCCGCATGCTTTCAGCGGCAGCACGGTATCCCTTGATCAAAACTGCTGCTAATCTTGCAATTCATGTGGCAACTTGCGTCAAAAAGGGTCTTTGTACTCTTTTTAGTGCCCAGGAAAAAATGACAGGCAACAAACAGAAAAATGGCAAAGAAAACTTTGACCGGACCGGGATTTGAACCCGAGACCTTTGTTTTTGCGGACCAGCGCTCTTACCATCTGAGCTATCCAGCCCTTAGATGGTGGCCTTCCCAAATACTCAACTAGCCTTTGCCGGGGGTCAGAAGTATTCATCCATTGACTGCTGTATAATTATCTCAAGGGATCACACCACTGCTTTCATTCAGATGCAAACAGCCGATTGTGCTTAACCTTGGTTTCGCAGCTCAGGGATCACTCAGAGTTGATGCAACTATCTCAATATATCTAATTTCAAACAAATAAAGGGAAGACTTACGTCTGAACAAGTTGAACAATCACAAAGGAAACTTTGAAGGTAACCTTGGGGTTCACCGGCAATTTTGAATAAATGGGCGAGTTTACAGAAGGAGTATGAGCAAATTTGAAAAATTAGCAAATTTATAAAAAAATTATCTTATTCTTTGATGAAGGGACGTTCTGAATAATGGGGAATTTAGAAAACGAGGTTAATCTTAAATAATTAGCATTTTTGAATGGAGGGCAGGTTTTAATTAATAATTGGCATTTATATTCATTTATTATTATAGGCAATTTCAAATAATGGATGATTTTCAATTGGGCAATTTTAAATGAAAGTCCAGTTTGATTAATGGGTGATTTTGGAAACTGGTCATTATTTTATGTACACAGTTTCTGAGAAATTTGTATAAAGCCGGGACAGTATTGAAGAAAAGGAGATTTCCTTCATTAGACAAATTTTTGCTAAAAGCTCAGAAATGATATTCACCAGTTACAGTGCTCATCTCTTCCCCTTGGTCTTCACTCTTGTAGGTGAAGGATGCTTACCACCTGTACATCCAGCCGTTCCTGAAGGAGAACATTGCAGCCTCCAAACTGTAGAGGGAGCCCTTCGGACTGCTTGGGATGGGTGCACAATCATAGATGTATATGATATGATATGAATTATTTTGAATAGGGCACACAGTGTTTCATAATGGACACACAATCATTTCTGCTGACTGAATTGCCTGTATTCAATCAGTCAGTATAATTTATTACAGTGAATGACCAAACGATTCAAGCCAAATGATCATTTGATTGACTGAGATTTGTACCCAAGACTCTGGCTGAATGATTTGGCTCGATTCTGAGCAAATCGGAAAAAGACAAAATTTGCACGTTTGAACGCTTCAAAGAATTACTTTAAGAGCAAAGGAGAAACAATTTTAAAAGACAATGCTGTTGTCTGGTTTAACATATCAGCACTCTACCAGCTGAGCTATTCAGCCCTTAGTTGAGACCTTTCCAACTAGTGAACG
The DNA here is from genome assembly GCA_949987565.1 of Luidia sarsii. Taxonomy (NCBI): domain Eukaryota; kingdom Metazoa; phylum Echinodermata; class Asteroidea; order Paxillosida; family Luidiidae; genus Luidia; species Luidia sarsii. Next base: position 3,738,511 of record OX465121.1, read on the forward strand.
ATGTTTGCTAAGCTGGGGACACCAGTCTGATGCATTGAAGCATACATTTAATACAATATTTACCAAGAAGTTATTATATCTTCAGTGTTTTCATGACATAACAAATCAGTGTTGAATGTAACAATTGCATACAAGCACGCTCAAAGACAGAAATCAACGACAATATCTTAAGCCTGTCATAGATATAAAACAAACAAGATGACTGTCAACTTCATGCAGTAAACACATTTCAATATACAATTGTGACCCGACACAACGACATGAGGAATATCCCACCAAAATACTTTTTAAGTAAACAACGCCTGAAGTTAAAGTTTCTTTACAATTCGATTACAAATAATACTTCTTTTTTTGTATTTTCGGAAATTTTAAATATTAGAGGATATTATATTTTGATATCATTTGAAAGCTAATGGTATATTCTTTCACATCATTAGAAAATCTCAAAATCTCAAAAGTGGGGTTATTCCTCATTATGCTGTGGTCTCAATTGTGGTCTCAATGTCTCAGAATTGAGAGCTTGAGAGGGTTTTTAAAACGTTGAAAATTTGGTCAACTTTGTCCTTTCAGTCCCATGCAAGATGCAATGCAGCATGTCTTAATTGCCAAATAATGTCCAGGTTATGTTTAGGATTTGAAATGCTAACCTACACTTATACAATTCCCAGTGCAGCGGTGTAAGTTCCATCCCAGTTATACCAATGATGTCCAAAGAGAAAATGCGCCAATGTGCTTTCGGAATCACATATGTGACCCGGCACAGCGACATGAGGAATATCCCACCAAAACACATTTCGAGTAAACAACGCCTGAAGTCAAAGTATCTTCTCAATTCGATAAAAAAAAAAGTTAAACAAAAGTTAATGTATTGGTGGATATTATGTTCAAAGGATTTTTCCAAAATCGATCTCTAAATGTTGAAAAAAACACGAGGATTTCGGGGGAGTGTTTGTGTACTGTTTTCATGAAAATGTCAAGCTCCTGCCTTCATGAATGGCCGCTTTTGAGGAATAGAATGGTGCGGCTATATTATGTCTGGTACCAAATGAACGAGCGAAGTCCCCTTGTACTATTTACAACAAAGTTCACATGGAAATAATTTTGATATCATTTGAAAGCTAATGGTATACTCTTTCACATCATTAGCAAATCTCAAAATCACAAAAGTGGGGGTTATTCCTCATTATGCTATGCCGGGTCACATATTTGGTCAACATTCCTACATTTTGGTCTATGAGAAGTTTGAACTAATTTTTACAGTTCAATGTAGAGCAGTTGTCTAAGTTGTGCCCTTTCCTAGTGGAAATAGAATTCCAAGTGAATTTCTTTCCAATGGCCAGGCACTGTCAGTGTGATGCAAATCAGTGGACAAAATTTGACACAGGTGTGACTCTAAAATCTGATATTTTGGCTCATTATTATAATTTTTAATTAAGGTGAAAATTTAAGATTGTGGTTCCGATCCTAGCAGTACCTTTTGGGAAGGCATTCAGCCAATGAGAAAGATCCTGCTAGGATCCTTAAGCTTGGACATTTCATATTGCTTAAAATGGTTTATTAATTGAAAGTTTAAGATATTTAATTAATTGCAATAATCTAGAATAAGTTGATGTTGATCTTTTCGTGTTAACTTAAGATTTTTAAGAAATTTGATTTGTAGAATTGGTAAATTGCTGTAACTTATTGTTTATACATGTATGACCTTTTTTTATTTACTTACCTCCATCCCTATATCTCAAAATCTGGAAATATTGAAAGGGATTGGGTACATTGATAAATGTTACATGTATGTACATGTACATGGTAGGGTGCTGTGTACGGTATCAATTAATTGAATGAGCTTTAATTGACTAATGTGTGTTTTATTTCACTACCATGAACCAATTCTAAAACAAAACATAACGGAAGATTCACTGGACCTACCAGTAGACCAGGCTAATTTTTGTTGACATTTATTTTAATTAATTAAAAATTCCCAGTGGGTTGTCCTTTGATTGAATATAAACCATTTGAATTGATTAATTATTTATAACAAAAGCCTTCCTTTTTTTCAATAAGACAACAATAAGGTGATTTTTATTGTATAGATCATTATTATTGTTATTAAAGAACAATGTTTCTTACTGATATCAATCATTGTACGGAGTAACCAATTGCTTACTGCAGTTTCAATAAATCAAATTATATTTCTGAAATTAGTATCCCTGGTGTTTTTCTCTCCAACCTCGTCCACGCATATAGCAAGGTTATTGCTTTATGGTTAAATAGACTAACCCCGGCCTATGGCATAGGCCTATAGCAAAGAACACGGCAACTGGTCTTAAAGTGTCTCGTACATTCGGGTCAACAGAGAGGCGGTGTCACTGAATGGGATTACACCATCATTTTCACAATCAGTCTACCGAAAACCCACGGAAATATACCAATACCTACATCGAATGTCTTCCCACCCACCCCATGTATTCAACGTATTCATCTACGGAGTATGTCTTCGATATGCAAGGAATACAAACAATACTGAAGATTTCGAAGAAACGGTCAAAAACTTCTCACAAAAACTTCTCCAAAGAGGCTACTCCAAACCCGAGATCGACCTTGCAACAAGGAAAGTATCTCCCGCCAACCGACCCAACCTGGTTCGCAAACCGCAACCCAATACCCGAACATTGGAACAACCCTTAGTGTCTTTGCCGGGGTGGAGCGCTGGTTAGTATAGAAGTTTGGAACCAATTCGACCATTACCTGCCGTATATCTCCAGGGATCACATTCCCCACTTTCATCCACATGCAACCAATGGTTGGAAACCATTTTTTTCAAAATGGCTGCAGAGAGACAAACTACACTGCAAAACCGCACCGCGGGCCTCCACCCTTGCTCGCAAACAATGTGGTAGCCGAGCTGTATACGTGCATCGTGAACTGTGAGCACTGACGCTAGCGCCTATGGATCTCTGTTTTGATTGGTGAAGACTCTTGCATATTATGCATATCGTATCTTCTACCATTACCAAAATTGTAGCAAATGTAAAGAAAAGCACAAGCTAATTTGTGGAGCAGAGTTCCAAAGGCGTGCGGGCAATTCGTCGTGTAGTCTTTCTCTCTGACGTGAACCTGTACAGTAGGATTCGTTGGAGCGTACATTGACATCGCTAATAATGGGTTACTCAACGTGCCGTGATTAATTTTTAATTAAGCATCGGCTAAGCAGACAGTAACCCATTCTTTGCAAACCTGGAATAGGCCGCTCGTATATCTACTTCATTTTAATTGGTGCGTGTTTCATATAGAGTTACCATTGGGGCGTTGTGGGTAGATTTCTATACCCCTGTAGGCTGTATATCAAATACAGTTCGATCATAATAGCATAATCATTTATTCGGGTAAATTTAAGCTTAGTCGCTCAGGATCAATTCATTTTTTTTTTTACATTTTTGATTCAATTTGAAAACATTGTGCAGGTATGCCAGTGCACAGCACGTGAATTGGCTTCCAACCCGTACTTATTAAAACTGTGGCGACGTCCCCTTCCCTTGCATTACGCTGTCTATCGTCAATTTCAGAAGAATAATAAAAACGCCTCGTACCAGCCAGCTCTATATGATTTCTCTGATGACAGATCTCACTCCTTAACTTAAGCGATTGACATCGTCACAGGTAGGTTAAGTTCGTGCAAAAGGTGAAAAAGAAGGACATTATTCGGTTGTTTTAGCTTGAATAATATTACAGGGGCCAGTCATTATTTTGTGCACACACCTATGGGCCCATCATTATTTTGTGCACAAACCTATGGGCCAGTCATTTGTGCATAATGTGCATAAACCTATGACCATTCATTTTGTGCACAAACCTATGGGCCAGTCATTTCTGCATATTATCTATGGTCAGTCAATTTGTGCACAAACCTATTGGACATCCATTTGTCAAAAATTTAGTGGGCCTGACGTTTCGATCCTAGCAGGACCTTTCTCAAAGGCAGAGTGACAAGGACAAAACAGATACATGTACACGAAGGCAGGGGGAGAGAGTGAATAGGACACGGATGAGAAACAGAGGACAAAGAGTGAAGCTGGTAGGGAGAGATCAAAGGGAAGGGCAAGGGGTAGGGATTAGTGAGAGGAGGGGGAAAGATCAAAGAGAAGGGCAAGGAGTGGGGTAGGGATTAGTGACAATAGGGGGAAAAGATCAAAGAGAGAAGTGTGAAAGACTGAACACAAAAGAAGGATTATCAGAAAGCTGCATGGTGTTAGTCATTACCCTCCTGGATGTTGAGACCATGTGGTTGAATAGTCCGAAGACGCTTCATCCACATTTTCTCACGGCTAAGACGGACAGCATTACTACGGTGACCAAGTGATTCTATGCCCAGTACACTCATATCTGATATCGAATGATCAGGGAGATTGAAGTGATACCCAACAGGGGTGTCCATTTTACCGGTTTTGATGGTAGACCTATGGCCATAGATTCGTTTTTTGAGGGTGTTTTTTGTCTCGCCAACATACTGAATATTACAACTCTACAAGAGATGAGGTATATGATGTTTGAGGTAGTGCACGTGATAGAGCCATAGGTCGTGTGGGTAGTTCCAGAAGAATGTCCATTGAAAGAGTCTATTTCCTTGACATGTGTCTTGCAAACAATGCATTTCGAGGTACACTTAAATGTACCAAATTTGGTTGGAGGTGAAGAGTCCAAAGGGGGAACCTATGCTCGGACAATTAAGTCACGCAGGTTACGGGGGCGCCTGAAAGCCAAAACAGGCGAATTAGGAATGGCTTCAGCCAGACATCCATTTGTGCACAAACCTGTGGGAAAGTCATTCGTGCACATAACAATGGGCCTGTCATTATTTTGTGTACAGACCAATTGGCCAGTCATGTGTGCACATATCTATCGGCCCGTCATTGTGCACAGACCAATAGGCATAACTTGAGTTTATACAATCCACATTCTTTACTTGAAGATGTTTTCATTGAATAAAGGAGAAAAGTATGCAATACTATATTTTTTTCAAACTTCTGTTATTTTTTCCAGACTTCCGTAGAAAGGGTGCTTTGTATAAAGAATGAAACACAAGAATGTGATATCACACTGGGGAGTTGCACTTTAAGTGGGCAGATTTCTATACCACTGTACGTCAGTGTCTTATTGCGTGATGGCAGGTGTTTCTTTACTGTAGAGTTCCGCTGCTCTGCCCCATCTCGTATACCAGCCCCAACCCCACTGGTTCTTAGGAGATTCACATTTTTGTCCGTCAGACAAAACCCGAAAATCCAGCTAGTGGTTCGTTTCCGAATTTGAAGGTTTCGTGGCACCACGAAACTGGGGCCAAAAAACTCCACAAATTCACAAGGACATATCTCGGTATTTTCTTCCTAAGGGGCCAAAAGGGCCAAACATTTTTCTTCGAACCCGACAACACACTGTGAAGGGGCCATAACATAAACAGCTCAACAAGGACATTTACAAGGACTGATATAAGTTTATTGAACTACTACGGGATTCGCTGGAGCGTGCCTTGACGTCGCTATGTACTGTACATGTACTGCTGCTCTTGGGAATTTTGCTGGCTACGAGTGCACACTTGGAACATCTAAACCGTGAAAAGGGGGTGAACATTACATGTCATTTCGCCATGAAACTAAAAAGTCACTGTGATTTCACGGTGCATTTTACAGTGAATTCACCGTGAAAATAATCACTTTTCTGACCTGATAAGGACATCTTCAGGTCACTAAAGAGACCGTGAAAAAACTGAATATCTAGGATGGCAAGCTCCAGCCTTGAGTGATGGCTAATTTAATTACCAGTAGGGACCGCCAGCCCCCATAGAGGTACTGTATGGTGTCCGTGTACCTGTCACTCCCAGATACTTCTAAATTGCCTCTAGCCATTTACCACCAAGGATGTGGCCTTGGAGACCACTGGTGAAAACACGGGACGGAAGTACACGTACAGATTGAAGTGCTGAGTCACGCGAGGGTGAGCATACGGTACGGGGGTGTCCCCCACAGACATAAATGTGACCAGGCACAGCATAATGAGGAATAACCCCATTTTTTAGATTTTGAAGTTTTCTAATGATGTGAAAGACTATACCATTAGCTTTCAAATGATATCAAAATATAATATCCTGTAATATTTAAACATTTCCGAAAATACAAAAAAGAAGAAGATTATTTGTAATTGAATTGTGAAGATACTTTAACTTCAGGCGTTGTTTACTCAAAAAGTGTTTTGGTGGGATATTCTTCATGTTGGTGTGCCGGGTCAAAAATAACCTACTGACGGACAACAGCGGGCGCTTGACTGTAATTTCAGGACGCGTGAAAAACCATGGACAAACTTGTTCGTTACGTCACACGGACGGGCGTACGAGAAAAATGACCGCCAATGTTTGATTCATTATTTTTTTTCTAATAACAAATACGCAAATACACATATAATGGAGTATGTAGTCATTTCTGAAAAGAGCTCTTGATCTCAATCAGCATGGTTTCATCCAAACAATCCAGTTTGAATCCACCATTCTCGGATTTCTCCATATGTTTGTGCACATTGTCAATCTACGTCCGACCATGGTTTCACATTTAGTCTGGCGCCGTCACCATTACAGTATCCGGACGTCACTTTCCATAGGCGTTATGTATGGCTGTCGGTCTATAGGTTAATTGTGTGTGTGGTGTCCCGAGCTTGGGTGAGGACGGGGGAGGGGCCGCCACAGAAAGATTGTAGATTACTTGATTGATTGATTTAATTCATGTAAGCAGAGGGATAATGAAGGCATGGCATGGACATTGTAAATTCTGGATCCACGTAGTACATGCACCTACGGGACGTGTGCTTACATGTTAAATATCAATTTGGATACATACACAGCTGCTCTATGGTCTAGCAATACGCATTATGAGGCTACATAGGCCATACAGAGGCCGTTACTGTCAGGAAACTTGCAACAGCAAGACAAGATCCCAACAATAACTGCTTCAAGTTCAACTGCAATAGCGCTGCAAACACAACGCATATACAATGTACAGCGAGAGGGTCAAAGGTCACGCTCGTGGCTTCCCACACAACCGTGCAGCCAGGGAAAGCGTGTGTACAAAGACACCACATGAATATGTGAGCACGCAAAATAATACAGTACACATACACTGTACATGGATACTTCAACGCACTGACGTGACATGTACATACATGGGGGTGGCATCAAGGCAATATTTGCCGAGCCAAACTGCTGGCAACCCTCGGTTAGTTCCCCCCCAAAAAAACAAAAAAAAAACAAAAAAACAAAAAAAACAAGAAAAAACAAAAAAACAACAACAACAGTCCAGTGCGGACAGGGCTTCAGCATGATCGAGAGGGGAAATGGTTGTTTGGGATTGAACTTCGTGTCAAGTGATGCGAGGTATTTGCTTTATTATGTGCCAAGATCAACATGTATCTTATTCTACGTTCACTGAACGTCTCAGTGCGTCTATTGTACACAACTGTTATGGGGTTTGTGTTCCCACAGCACACACATTCTGACGCTGCACACACTTTCGCGTGTCGTTCGCTGTCCCGGGCAGGGAAATTGATGGAAATACAGGCTTGAATTACTCGGCGGTGAAAGTGGAATCGCGTTTCAAACTGCTCGGACACTGACCGGTCAATCTTCAGCATGCTTCGCGCTGGTGGCGTAAGACACGGAGGAAGGCACTTGAGGGTAATGCTTCTTCTCTGCCTTTGGACTGCACTCCTCCATCGGATCCACGGACAAGACACAGGTAAGAATTCAATGTCGCTCACAACAGGAAATAACCTATAGTGAAGCAAAAACTATGGGTAGGCGTAATACTTCAGGAGCACTGGTATACATTGACCAGCGTGGGCCTGAGGTCTAAATGATTCATTGCTGTCATTAATGGTTCATAACATGCCCAACTCTTGAAGTGTACCTTTCAAAATCAAATGGAGGGTCTAGGATTTCGTACAACACTTTTTACCTAACTTTGTTCGCAGTATAACTGTGTAAAAGAAAATCTTGTGTAAAAGAAAAGTAGCATGGATTTTGCAGTGTGGCTCCTGCTGATTGTAATTTCATAATAAAATGTGATTTCGTTTTGAGAAACATGACAAATGTGACCCGGCACAGCGACATGAGGAATATCCCACCAAAACACTTTTCGAGTAAATAACGCCTAAAGTCAAAGTATCTTCTCAATTCGGTTAAAAATCAATTCTCTTTTTTTGTGTGTATTTTCGGAAAGTTAATGTATTGGAGAAAATTTTGATATCATTTGAAAGCTAATGGTACACTCTTTCACATCATTAGAAAATCTCAAAATCTCATAAGTGGGAGTTATTCCTCATTATGATGTGCCGGGTCACAAATAAGAATGCTTTTTAATATCATTATCCTGTACTCTTACGCCGTGGTCAAGTCTCTTTTCATTCAAGAATTATCCTGGTAAGGCTGAACTCTGACACAGACTAAAATAATGGTTGATGCAGGGAGTTGAAAACCCTATCGCAACAGTCTGTGTTATTTGTTGAAAATATTAAATCACTGGAACAAATACAAGGGAGCATTAACTTCGATGACGTTTACAAATCTCCTGGGCCAATTTTCAAATATTTTTCTACACTTAAAGTCCTCTTTTCAAGGAGTATTTCATTGAGGGATCCTTTAAGTTAGCATATCTTGGACACCGTATCCAATATCGATTGTAGCCGGGAGTGGGTTTGTTTTTAAAATGTTTAAAATAATACACAGTTATAATGATCGTTGCATTTTGGACAGGAAGTTGTCTCTGTCAGTCATTTTTTCCTCTATTGTTTAATTTAGATAGGAGTTTATATTTCACGTGGAATCGTGTCCAGTCTGTCGGTCACCTATAAGAGCAAAGAAATCCAGCGAAAGAGAAAACGATGAAATAAAAAATGTCCGACGCTATTCGAGCATAGTGTAAACTAAAAACAGGGGTATAGTAATGCAACAATAGCCGTCGATACGGAACTGTTCATTGGTGGGTTTTTCCTACCTTCCTGCCTTTCCACCTCATTCATTAATCGTTTTTAAGTTTTCTTTTCCTACCATTACGACTTGGATACAATGAATATATTTGTTGAATTTGTTTGAACTTTAGAAAGAATGAGGTGCTATCCAAAAGCACGTTCATTGGGCATAGTTATTCTGCTCTCCAATCTGTTATGTTATTGATAATATGTGACCCGACACAGCGACATGAGGAATATCCCACCAAAACACTTTTCGAGTAAACAATGCATAAAGTCAAAGTATCTTCTCAATTCGATTAAAAATCAATTTTCTTTTTTCTTTTTATTTTCGGAAAGTTAATGTATTGGGGGAAATTTTGATACCATTTGAAAGCTAATAGTACACTCTTTCACATCATTAGAAAATCAAAAAATCTCAAAAGTGGGGTTTTTTCTTCATGATGATGTGCCGGGTCACATATAGTTTAAGCAGCAGCATGCGCCTTACCTGTTCTCGACATACTCTAATTGGGTCGGCTTACAAGTTAGAACTAATAATGGTGCACCCATCCCGGCAAGGACTAGTTGAGTGCTCAGGAAGACCGCTATCTAAGGGTTGATTTGCTCAAGTGGTAAAAGCGCTGGTAAACTTCGCACTTAAATTTCATGTTCTGGTGCAGTCCAATTCTTTTAGCCACTTTTCATATTGTTTTCCAGAAGGATTTCCAGTCAGTTTAATCAAGGACACAAGATATCGGGGTTGTTAAACATCGTCACCTGCTACTAAGTATAAGTTTGATCACCCCACTGAGTTCCGCTTTCGTTCAACGGTTTCACTTAACTGGAACATTATCATGCTCATATCCTCTATGCACGCCCATGTTACAAGTTCGTTTGATGTTTGATCGTTGAGCGTGCCCACTGCAGTAGCGCTGCCTCGATGCTCGGAGCTAAATGTACATGTACATGTACGCGTTTTTCTGGCCTCCTCCGGTGTTCAAGCTACGTTCTGCACCATGCAGAACGGTCCTTGCAGCTGTAAACGCCCTCTATTGTTGACGGGACGGAAGTACGCATACAGATTGAAGTGCTGAGTCACGCGAGGGCGAGCATGAGGGGTTGTCCCCCACAGACATAAATAACCTATTGACGGACAACAGCGGGCGCTTTACTGTTAAAGACTCGTGAAAAACCATGGGCAAACTTGTTCGTCACGTCACACGGACGGGCGTACGAGAAAAATGATCGCCAATTTTGGATTCATTGTTTTTTTCTAATAACAAATACGCAAATACACATGTAATGGAGTATGTAGTCATTTCTGAAAAGAGCTCTTGATCTCAATCAGCATGGTTTCATCCAAACAATCCAGTTTGAATCCACCATTCTCGGATTTTTCCATATGTTTGTGCACATTGTCAATCTACGTCCGACCATGGTTTCACATTTAGTCACACTTTCCATAGGCGTTGTGTATGGCTGTCGGTCTATAGGTTAATTGTGTGTGTGGTGTCCCGAGCTTGGGTGAGGACGGGGGAGGGGCCGCCACAGAAAGATTGTAGATTACTTGATTGATTGATTTAATTCATGTAAGCAGAGGGATAATGAAGGCATGGCATAGAAATTGTAAATTCTGGATCCACGTAGTACATGCACCTACGGGACGTGTGCTCACATGTTAAATATCAATTTGGATACATACACAGCTGCTCTATGGTCTAGCAATACGCATTATGAGGCTACATATGCCATGCAGAGGCCGTTACTGTCAGGAAACTATCAGAAAAATGTGGATCAATAGAACATGAGCTACAAATTATTTATTTCATAATCGGAATATAATTGCCCTAAACAGGTGGAGAAATGAGGGCGACAGCAAGACAAGATCCCAACAATAACTGCTTCAAGTTCAACTGCAATAGCGCTGCAAACACAACGCATATACAATGTACAGCGAGAGGGTCAAAGGTCACGCTCGTGGCTTCCCACACAACCGTGCAGCCAGGGAAAGCGTGTGTACAAAGACACCACATGAATATGTGAGCACGCAAAATAATACAGTACACATACACTGTCCATGGATACTTCAACGCACTGACATGTACATGGGGGTGGCATCAAGGCAATATTTGCCGAGCCAAACTGCTGGCAACCCTCAGAAAGTGGTCCGGCGATCAAGCAACAGCCAATCGTACAGCTCAGCAACACACAGCAACGGCTATATCCGTGCGACAGCAAGCCGAAGTTCACGGGCGTGCTGTATAATGCCATCGGCGCTGTATATAGGCTATACGTTACCGACTAAGGGCCTAATTACTCGGCGAAATTATACCCATTGAAGCCCCGGAAGAGTGCGATGTCCCAGATCCCTAGACTCGCTTCAGGCTTTTCAATGAAACTGTTCTGTGGAAACCCCTCTGCCCCAAACTTTCCCAAAAGTTTCCAAAGTTTCCCATTTACTCGGTTAGTTCCCGCCCCCCACCCCCCCCCCAAAAAAAAAACACCCAGTCCAGTGCGGACAGGGCTTCAGCATGATCGAGAGGGGAAATGGTTGTTTGGGATTTAACTTCGTGTGAAGTAATGCGAGGTTTAGGTTTGCTTTATGTGCCAAAGTCAACTGCGACTTACAGTACCTGTATGCATTATGATTGTTCATCGAACCCCTCGGTGCGTCCATTATGCACAACTATATTTTAGGTTTGTGTTGATCCCACAACACACACATTCTGACGCTGCGCACTGCCAGTGTAAACCATTTTAAATTTATTTCCTTCTCGTTTCGCGTGTCGTTCGCTGTCCCGGGCAGGGAAATTGATGGAAATACAGGCTTGAATTACTCGGCGGTGAAAGTGGAATCGCGTTTCAAACTGCTCGGACATTGACCGGTCAATCTTCAGCATGCTTCGCCCTGGTGGCGTAAGACACGGGGGAAGGCACTTGAGGGTAATGCTTCTTCTCTGCCTTTGGACTGCACTCCTCCATCGGATCCACGGACAGGACACAGGTACGAATTCAATATCGCTCACAACAGGAAATAACCTATAGTGAAGAAAAAACTATGGGTAGGCGTAATACTTCAGGAGCACTGGTATACATTGACCAGCGTGGGCCTGAGGTCTAAATGATTCATTGCTGTCATTAATGGTTAATAACATGCCCAACTCTTGAATTGTACCTTTCAAAATTAAATGAAGGGCCTAGGATTTCGTACAACACTTTTTACCTAACTAAATTTGTTCGCAGTATAACTGTGTAAAAGAAAATCTTGTGTAAAAGAAAAGTAGCATGGATTTTGCAGTGTGGCTCCTGCTGATTGTAATTTCATAATAAAATGTGATTTCGTTTTGAGAATCATGACAAATGTGACCCGGCACAGCGACATGAAAAATATCCCACCAAAACACTTTTCGAGTAAATAACGCCTAAAGTCAAAGTATCTTCTCAATTCGGTTAAAAATCAATTCTCTTTTTTTGTGTGTATTTTCGGAAAGTTAATGTATTGGAGAAAATTTTGATATCATTCGAAAGCTAATGGTACACTCTTTCACATCATTAGAAAATCTCAAAATCTCATAAGTGGGAGTTATTCCTCATTATGATGTGCCGGGTCACAAATAAGAATGCTTTTTAATATCATTATCCTGTACTCTTACGCCGTGGTCAAGTCTCTTTTCATTCAAGAATTATCCTTGTAAGGCTGAACTCTGACACAGACTAAAATAATGGTTGATGAAGGGAGTTGAAAACCCTATCGCAACAGTCTGTGTTATTTGTTGAAAATATTAAATCACTGGAACAAATACAAGGGAGCATTAACTTCGATGACGTTTACAAATCTCCTGGGCCAATTTTCAAATATTTTTTCTACACTTAAAGTCCTCTTTTCAAGGAGTATTTCATTGCGGGATCCTGAGCATATCTTGGACACCGTATCCAATATCGATTGTAGCCTTGTAGCCGGGAGTGGGTTTGTTTTAAAAATGTTTAAAATAATTCGGTTTTTGGTCGCTTGTCGACCGAAGACCCACTTTGGGAGCGGGGAAGGGAGAATGCCCGTCTGAAGAAAGGCGTTGGTTTGCGTGCCGTACACGCTTGGCCCTAGAAAGCTGACCAGCAATGGGGCCGGTCAGGCATGCAGTCGGGCGAGGGGCGCGTTGTTGGTTCTTTTGGCCGCGCACCTCCGCTGGGGGTGCATCGTTGTTAAAAACTCTCCGCAAGTTTTTTAGCTGATTCAAGATTCAAGATTTCTGAAATTTGTCAGTGCTGCAGCTTGAGCATGGCTAGAGGCAGGAAGAGGAAAGCGCAGGAGGCCCCTGCTCGACGGTCAATACGAGCGGTACGTGTTCAAACGCGCTCGGAGTCGCGAGCAGTCGATATGCTCCGTGCACCGCCTGATCAAGGCCAAGTGAGAGAGCCCCAATACTCAGTCAGCGCTGCCGACCCCGGAGTAGTCAATATCAGCAACCGGACTTCGTCCTTAGGCAGGAGTGCAAGGCAAAGAGGCTCTCAGCAGCAAGACCCATCAAGTGACAACGCCGTGGCGTCAACGTCGGCACAACCTCCTGGGAACTGCTCGCTGGGTTCCAGGTCCAAGCCGACATTCACGAACCCCCGTATTCCCGATCCCCGGCGCCCATGATGACCGGCAACGCAGCGGCGGCACTGGGCTACGCCGGCGGCATATCGGGCCAAGCGCCGTCTATGGGACTGGGACAGGCTACAGCCGGAGGAGTGAGCAACCCAACATCCCAGCCCTTCGGCAGATTTGGAAGCTCAGGAGGGAACGTCCAGCCAACTTCGTCCAGCAAAATCCTTCTGGATCGCAAATCCCAAGCTAGTACCACACCTAATTTGACATTCACCTTAGGTAACAATGGGCAGATACAGGTCGTTGACTCTAAGAAGAAGGCTCAGATAAGCTAATTTCTTGCGTGGACTGATGTTTTTCTCGTTTACACATCGGTATTCCTGAGCGCACATCCGGCCAGGTGTCAAGAGCTACTTAAATACATGCATGTCATCAGGACAGCAGCAGCCCGCTTTCCAGGCCGGGGTTGGGTTGAATACGACAGGCAGTTTAGAATGCGCCAGCAGTTACACCCTACTCGGTCCTGGGCAGTAATAAATGGGGAACTATGGGCACTTTACGTGATTACACCTATAGTACCCCTAGCACATACGCCACGGTCGCTACAGGTTCGAAGGTCACGCAAGGGGGGAAGCGTTTTGGAAATTCTTTTCGTTGGATCCCGCAACAAACCAACCGCGGCACAAACACGTGTTTCGCATTCAATCGAGCCACATGCGTTAATTCACAGTGCAGATATGTTCGTCGATGCCTCGGATGCAATGCCCTTATGGGCATGGACTCACAGCATGCAAAGCCAACAAAGGCAAACCTCCCTCTACTGCACAGTAAAATGCAGGCTATGCAACCGGCTTGTGGCTTGGGGAATCATTGTGTATGCTGTCTCGCTCGAACGCCAATTAAACTTTCTTTGCTAAGGCAGCAGCAGAGAGGTTACGCAGTGGTTTTACAAATGGTTTTGGTCTCGGTTACAGCGGGCCGCGTGAACGACGGGATGCACCTAACCTGCAGTCCGTTAGGCAAAACACACACGCGGCTTTTGAAACATTGGAAAAAGAGATCCCTTTAGGGCGTATGGCCGGCCCGTTTACCACCCTTCCAATTGACAACCTTCGAATATCCCCCATAGGTCTCGTCCCCAAATCAGAGCCGGGCTCATTTAGGTTAATCCATCACTTGTCTTACCCAGACTCGGATTCAGTCAATGACGGTATTGACAGGACACTTTGCGCAGTCCGCTATTCCACTTTTGATGACGCGTTGCATTTGGTTACAAGGGCAGGGAAGGGCTCTTCCCTTGCTAAGGCGGATATTAAATCGGCATTTCGCCTCTTACCAATTCACCCTAATGACTTTTGTCTTTTGGGCATTAAGGTCCAGGACAAGATATATGTGGGTAAGGCCTTGCCCATGGGGGCTTCCTGTGCTCCGGCTCACTTTGAATCTTTTTCTACGTTTTTGGAATGGGTTTGCAAACAGCAGTCTGGCTTCGGTGGTATGTGCCATTACGCCGACGATTTTCTTTTCGTAGGAGGGTCAGATGAAAATGCACCCTCATCATGCAAAGCAGTGCTTGAGTCCTTTAAGCGTACATGTTAAATGCTGGGGGTACCGTTAGCTGAGGATAAGACAGTAGAATTACCTACTTCCGAGCTAGTTTTTTTGGGATTGGAAATTGACACGGAGGCATTATCAGTGGCCGTTCCTGAGGTCAAACTTTTGAAAGAGCGCAATAAGATAACAGCTGCGCTGGCTTTAGAAAAAATCTCACTTCGCTCACTTCAGTCTTTGACAGGGTCCCTTGCCTTCATTTGCCGAGCGGTAACCCCAGGTAGGGCATTTCTCGGGAGGCTAATTGATCTCACTATAGGGATCAAAAAGGCTCGGTACTTAATACGCCTGAGTAAGGGAGCAAAAGAGGACTTGCGCACGTGGCAATTTTTTCTGCACAGTTTCAATGGGAGGGCGATCATTGCTGACCAATATTGGGTGCTGGACTCTGATGTGCAATTCTTAACAGACGCTAGTGGGGGGATTGGGTTCGGGGGATTCTACAATGGGCAGTGGTTCGCAGCACCGTGGCCACAAAAAATAAAGATTGCTAAACATTATATCGCTTGGCTGGGATTTTTTCCCTGTGGTTGTAGCAATAACGCTCTGGGGTCATAGCCTACTAGGCCGGCGCGTCATTGTCCGTTCTGACAATGAGGCTGTCGTTGCCATCCTTTGTAAGCAGACATTACGGTGTAGCTCTATAATGCGGTTGGTCCGGTACTTTGTGCTACGTTGCCTAAGAGACGATGTGGCTTTCAAAGCCCAACATATCCCTGGTGAGCATAATGAGATTGTACAGGGGGCTTGGCCTGCCCGGGCCTTGGTTTTTCCCTGCTGGGGCGCCCCTCGTAACCTGTGGGGTGGGGTGGGCCACACAAAAATGGTGTCAAAAACATGCACGCCCATATTTGAGCGGTGCTAGTTAACCACATGCAAGTGGCATGTACATTGGGAGATTAATTTTGGTTTAAGTTGGGCAAGGTAGCCTATACTGCTGGACGCATGTATACTGTATTCGGTTGATTTTCATATTTTTTGACCAAACAATCAAGGGTTGGTGAACCACGGTTATATACTGGAAGTGGATGTTTGATTTGTATAATTTTTGCACTCAATAGAAACCAAGCGGGGGCAGTGTGTCCGAGTGGCAATCGCGTGTCCGTGTGTCTCTCCGTTCCTCCGGGCACAATAACTGGTTTTCCGATTCCCCATATACAATGCGTGTACTGAGGAGGGCGCCGGTGACAGACGCTCTCAACGGTGGAAGTGTGGACAGTTTTTCCATTCTCGACACTTTTTAATCGAAAAGAAGGTTATTCTGACTTTTTGTTACATGTTTATGTTATGAAGGTGTTATTTGGATACATACATAGATTATGCAATCGCAAAATCAATATGTCGAAAATCGTTTGAGTTGCCCTTTAAGTACAATCTGGGCACAGGGATACTCGGAATACTCGACCAGCATGACTCTGACTACTCGACCAGCATGACTCGACTACTCGGCCAGCATGACTCTGACTACTCGACCAGCATGACTCGACTACTCGACCAGCATGACTCGGACTACTCGACCAGCAAGACTCTGACTACTCGACCAGCATGACTCTGACTACTCGACCAGCATGACTCGACTACTCGACCAGCAAGACTCTGACTACTCGACCAGCATGACTCGGACTACTCGACCAGTATGACTCGACTACTCGACCAGCATGACTCGGACTACTCGACCAGCATGACTCGACTACTCGACCAGCATGACTCGACTACTCGACCAGTATGACTCGACTACTCGACCAGCATGACTCGACTACTCGACCAGTATGATTCGACTACTCGACCAGCATGACTCGACTACTCGACCAGCATGACTCGGACTACTCGACCAGCATGACTCGACTACTCGACCAGTATGACTCGACTACTCGACCAGTATGACTCGGACTACTCGACCAGCATGACTCGACTACTCGACCAGCATGACTAGACTACTCGACCAGCATGACTCGACTACTCGACCAGCATGACTCTGACTACTCGACCAGCATGACTCGACTACTCGACCAGCATGACTCGACTACTCGACCAGTATGATTCGACTACTCGACCAGCATGACTCGACTACTCGACCAGCATGACTCGGACTACTCGACCAGCATGACTCGACTACTCGACCAGTATGACTCGACTACTCGACCAGTATGACTCGGACTACTCGACCAGCATGACTCGACTACTCGACCAGCATGACTAGACTACTCGACCAGCATGACTCGACTACTCGACCAGCATGACTCTGACTACTCGACCAGCATGACTCGACTACTCGACCAGCATGACTCGACTACTCGACCAGCATGACTCGACTACTCGACCAGCATGACTCTGACTACTCGACCAGCATGACTAGACTACTCGACCAGCATGACTCGACTACTCGACCAGCATGACTCTGACTACTCGACCAGCATGACTCGACTACTCGACCAGCATGACTCGGACTACTCGACCAGCATGACTTGACTACTCGACCAGCATGACTAGACTACTCGACCAGCATGACTCGACTACTCGACCAGCAAGACTCTGACTACTCGACCAGCATGACTCGACTACTCGACCAGCATGACTCTGACTACTCGACCAGCATGACTCTGACTACTCGACCAGCAAGACTCTGACTACTCGACCAGCATGACTCGGACTACTCGACCAGCAAGACTCTGACTACTCGACCAGCATGACTCTGACTACTCGACCAGCATGACTCGACTACTCGACCAGCAAGACTCTGACTACTCGACCAGCATGACTCGGACTACTCGACCAGTATGACTCGACTACTCGACCAGCATGACTCGGACTACTCGACCAGCATGACTCGACTACTCGACCAGCATGACTCGACTACTCGACCAGTATGACTCGACTACTCGACCAGCATGACTCGACTACTCGACCAGTATGATTCGACTACTCGACCAGCATGACTCGACTACTCGACCAGCATGACTCGGACTACTCGACCAGCATGACTCGACTACTCGACCAGTATGACTCGACTACTCGACCAGTATGACTCGGACTACTCGACCAGCATGACTCGACTACTCGACCAGTATGACTCGACTACTCGACCAGTATGACTCGGACCACTCGACCAGCATGACTCAACTACTCGACCAGTATGACTCGACTACTCGACCAGCATGACTTGACTACTCGACCAGCATGACTCTGACTACTCGGCCAGCATGACTCGGACTACTCGACCAGCATGACTAGACTACTCGACCAGTATGACTCGACTACTCAACCAGCATGACTCGACTACTCGACCAGAATGACTCGACTACTCGACCAGCATGACTCGACTACTCGACCAGCATGACTCTGACTACTCGACCAGCATGACTCGACTACTCGACCAGTATGACTCGACTACTCGACCAGCATGACTTGGACTACTCGACCAGCATGACTCAACTACTCGACCAGCATGACTCGACTACTCGACCAGCATGACTCTGACTACTCGACCAGCATGACTCGACTACTCGACCAGTATGACTCGGACTACTCGACCAGCATGACTCGACTACTCGACCAGCATGACTCGACTACTCGACCAGCATGACTCGGACTACTCGACCAGCATGACTCGACTACTCGACCAGTATGACTCGACTACTCGACCAGTATGGCTCGGACTACTCGACCAGCATGACTCCGACTAGGACATGTTGACGAACTTAATAATTAGGTTAGGTTGCTTGAATCACAGTCTGCATTGGTGCATATACCTCTCCTGACACAGCAGTAATTCATGCGCTGAATCTGATTGCATATTTGATTGCAAATATGCAAATTTGCTAAAGTGAATTTGTTTCGGAGTATAGCTCTTTCTGTCTGTTATGGGAAATATAAACCAAATGCACTGTATGCCTGAAACAAATTATGCCTAAGAAATACATTGCCATGAAGGAAGCACATACATGTCATCCTACTTGACGTCTTGACAAGATAATCATCTTATTATGTCAAGCCGACATACATGTACTATGCATATCGTACAGTATGTCTAGTTTGTCCTACCATGTCGACTTATCAACCTCTTCACTCGTCTTCATGAGGAGTTGATCTTATCAGTCAATTTAACAAACTGGATGTCTAAGGTAGATCAGGTTGCCAATTAAAAAAAAATAATTCAATAGGAATCAGTCGACACGGTATGTCGTGTCTTAATAATCATACCCTTGCCTTTAGATAGCAGATATGATCTGGTGTTCGTGGCCGATTGGAATGACGGTCTCTTCGTGTCGCCGGCACTCACCTTCCACTTCACCCTGGTGCCCGGGTCCGATGAACACCCCGACATCCTGCATCCAGTGGCCATAGACTACGACCCGGTGGACGCCATGGTCTACTGGACAGATGTCCAACACAAAAGCATTAGCCGCGCATTACTGGACGGCACCGGATTGGTGACGCTTGTCACAGACCTTCAGCGTAAGTTGAGCAGTCTCCTGTATGACATAGTAGCGCGAAATTGTGCAGCGGACTGCAAGTTTCTACTGTGAATGTAGTCATAGAAAATTAGGAGGGCCCAACATTTCGATGCTTGCAGGATCTTTAACAAGTTTTTCAAAGACCTTTGAAAGGTCCTGCTACGACATCAACGTCGAAAATACTTATCCGATATCCACTGATGTTGGAATGTTTCTTACTTGCGCCTGAAACCAGGGAAAGACAGTTGACTCTTTTGGAAGGCCACCATCTTAAGGCTGGATAGCTCCGATGGATAGAGCGCAGTCACGTTAAAGGCTGTATACAACATGTGGAAGATCTGGAAACAACGATGTCGATATATGTCCTTCAAATTACTTTACACAGTTTTTTGACAATCATTACAGAATCCTTGTATTGAAATATAACGGTCTGGGATGCTGTACCTTTCTAAACAATCTCGCGAAAAACATGTTTGTGCGACTCGTTGAATGCTGCCCCATCAAACAAGCGAACGACTGTTTCGAAACAAGACTCGACTGTAGACCCCTGGGACGTACATGGGTGTTTGGTACCTGTATATTAATATCCAGGTCTGTGGTTTCTACGTCACAAATCAGTCGTCCATAGTGGGTTTAAAACTAACAGGTTTGTGTCAAAAACAAGTGACGAGTTTTGCAATTTTATCACTTCTCAGATAATCGTTTGAGATAAAACCTCCATTATGTTAATTGTTTTGGGGTAGGCCTATATTTAATGGTCTAACATACATGTGCATGTACAAATTTAGGGTAATCTTTCGACCTTCACCTATATTGTATTGGTGAACCCGCAAGCGTTGCTCGTGTTATTTTAATATGATTTGTGTTTAAATGTGACTGCATTATAGAACCGCTGGGGATTTGCCTTGACGTGGCCAATCGTCTGATGTACTGGACTGATGGAGGCAGTGGCGTGATCGAACGGTCATCGATGGACGGTCAATCCAGAACTGTGCTTATCAACTTGGCAGATCCAAATCGGCTATCAGTTTTCCCCAGAGATATCGTCATGGACGCAGTGAACAAGTGCGCATACTCCTTCGAATTCACACACAAAGACAAAGAGATCGGGCGTAATCATAAAACGTCTGGATTGTGTGCTGTTGTGAATGAGGCCACTTTGAATTTGGGATCACTCCTGAGTCCTGACTAACGGGTAGTTATTCCTCCGAATAGACCAGCTGCGAATAGACTGGAGGAGGGGACATGTCATAGCATTTAGGGGCGAAGTCAAGCTCATCGTGTAACATACAGTCCGTACGGTCGAGTCCTTCGCCTGGGTAAACACAAAGAATGGACTTTTTCATGGATCATTCTACTTCCAGTAGCATTGGTTCTGCTAAGATCTAAACTCGATGGCCTATTGATTTTGGGTTATCTAGCATGGGCAGTTGGCAAAATAAGGACCCAATTAGTAAACTTTCACGAAAACACTTTTCATTCTGAAATTTACTGAATCAATTTTCCCTTTCAGCCATTTGTACTGGACAGACCTTGGGGATCCCCCCAGAATCGAGAAAGCTAATATCGACGGCACATCAAGACCAGTTCTCGTTGACAGCGACCTGCAGCGGCCGACTGGAATATCCGTAGATGTCACAGGTACGATGGCTTAAAGAAGCACAGTCCCTCCTTCACCCTCCCTTCTTCCAGCAGAGATGTTATAAATGTGACCCGGCACAGCATAACGAGGAATAACCCCCACTTTTGAGATTTTGAGATTTTCTAATGATGTGGAAGAGTATACCAATAGCTTTCAAATGATATAAAAATTATTTCCGTGTGAACTTTGTTGTAAATAGTACAAGGGGACTTTGCTCATTCGTTTGGTACCAGACACAATATAGCAGCACCATTCTAACTCCTCGAATGCGGTCATTCAAAAAGGCAGGAACTTTAGATTTTCATGAAAACAGTACACAAACACTCCCCGAAATCCTCGTTTTTTCGACATTTAGAGACGAATTTCGGAAAATTTTGGTTATAATATCCTCCAATACATTAACTTTCCTGAAAATACAAAAAAACAAAAATTGAATTTGTTTTTATCGAATTGAGAAGATACTTTGACTTCAGGCGTTGTTTACTCGAAAGGTGTTTTGGTGGGATATTCCTCATCTCGCTGTGCCGGGTCACAAATATGAAGAGTTGCTTACAATACCACCGACGAATGAATTAACGATAACCTCGGTTTCGAGTTTACTTAGAGCATGGAGGTTGTGTAATCTGCTTAACATTTTAACAGCGTTTGAGAGTTTGATCTCTACTTCTGCAATGAGCTTAATAATGTTGTGTATTAGTCACCCCTAACTATCTTGACCCCTTACCTAGTAACCCTCAGTCCACTTCAGCCCAATACTACACATGACTCAATTATCCTGGAGCCATTCCAAACTGACCACTGACCACACTTTCCTAGCTGACCAGACCTCCTGCATTGAAACCTGTTGACCAAGCCCTCTGTCGACAATCATTTAAGTATTGTATTATAATTACAGGTCACCTACTCTTATAGACCACACACCCCATCTCCTTAGACCAGTGATAAAAATAAGAAGACCCCTCTTACTAAGACAGTAAGAGAGAAGAGAGAAGGGAATGTTTATGGATGAGAGAGTAAAAATAAAATTGCTAGATGTTGTAATAAATAATTGTTGCGTTGCCAATAATATGAGAGTAAACACAGTCCATTGTGAAAAGTGTGAAAGCCTGAAGATCAAAGCCTTTCTGATCCCGCAAGACAACATTACGATTCCTTGCTGTCGATTCTCTTCTTGCGTCTTACTGTCCAGGCGGTAGGGTCTATTGGTGCGACGCGGGGCTAGATCTGATCGAATCCGTGGACCTCCAGGGTCAGGATCGGTGCACTCATGCCAGCCTGCCAAGCGGTAGCAACAATTTAGACATCTGGTTCTACAAGAACAGCTTGATCTGGACCGACGGAGACAATGATCGTCTGTTCAGCATGAACTTGACGGCGACCAACCAGCCGAGCAGGATTGGCTACTCTAGCTTCTCGGTACCCCTTGGACTGCACATTTACGAAGGCAAGAATGAGTCAAATGTGCATCGCCACTCCACATGTTCACTGTCATCAGCTCAGCCCAGTTCCGCTCGGCTCAGCTCAGTTCTGCCCTGCTCAGCTCGGTTCATACCAGCTCAACCCGGCTCAGCTTACCTCGCCTCTCCTCAACTAAACTTAGCTCAGCTAAAACTCAGCTCAGCGCGGTTCAACTCTGTTTGGCTAAACTCAGCTCAGCTCAAACTGAGCTCAGACCAGCTTAGCTCAGCTTAACTCATATAGCACAGCTAAACTCATCCCAGCTCAGCAAACTTCTAAGCTAATCCCAGCCAAGCTAAGGTCGGCTAAGCACAGCCCAACTGGGCTAAACTCAGCCCAGCCTAGCTAAACTCATCCAAACTCAGCCAATTCCAGCAAAACTTATCCCAGCTCGGCTAAACTCGGCTTAGCTCTGCTAAACTCAGCCCAGCTCGGCTAAACTCAGCTCAGCTCGGCTAAACTCAGCTCAGCTCGGCTAAACTCACCCCAGCTCGGCTAAACTCATCCCAGCTCGGCTAAACTCATCCCAGCTGGGCTAAACTCAGCCCAGCTGGGCTAAATTCAGCCCAGTTTGGCAAAACTCATCCAAGCTCAGCCAAACTCAGCCCAGCTCGGCTAAACTCAGCCCAGCTCGGCTAAATTCAGCCCAGCTCGGCTAAATTCAGCACAGCTCGGCTATACTCAGCCCAGCTCGGCTAATCTCAGCCCAGCTCGGCTAAACTCAGCTCAGCTCGGCAAAACTCATCCCAGCTCAGCCAAACTCATCCCAGCTCGGCTAAACTCAGCCCAGCTTGGCTAAATTCAGCCCAGCTCGGCTAAATTCAGCCCAGCTCGGCTATACTCAGCCCAGCTCGGCTAAACTCAGCTCAGCTCGGCTAAACTCAGCCCAGCTCGGCTAAACTCATCCCAGCTCGGCTATACTCAGCCCAGTATGGCTCAACTCAGCCCAGCTCGGCTAATCTCAGCCCAGCTTGGCCAAACTCATCCCAGCTCGCCTAAACTCAGCCCAGCCCGGCTATACTTAGCCCAGCTCGGTTAAACTCAGCTCAGCTCGGCTAAACTCAGCACAGCTCGGCTAAACTCAGCTCAGCTAGGCTTAACTCAGACCAGCTCGGCAAAACTCAGGCCAGCTCGGCCAAACTCAGCCCAGCTCGGCTAAACTCAGCCCAGCTCGGCTAAATTCAGCCCAGCTCGGCTTAACTCAGCCCAGCTCGGCAAAATTAAGCTAAGCTCGGCTTAACTCATCCCAGCTCGGCTTAACTCATCCCAGCTCGGCTAAACTCAGCACAGCTCGGCAAAACTCAGCCCAGCTCGGCTAAACTCAGCCCAGCTCGGCTAAACTCAGCCCAGTTTGGCAAAACTCATCCCAGCTCGGCCAAACTCAGCCCAGCTCGGCTAAACTCAGCCCAGCTCGGCTAAACTCAGCCCAGCTCGGCTAAATTCAGCCCAGCTCGGCTAAACTCAGCACAGCTCGGCTAAACTCAGCGCAGCTCGGCTTAACTCAGCCCAGCTCGGCCAAACTCAGACCAGCTCGGCTAAATTCAGCCCAGCTCGGCTAAACTCAGCCCAGCTCGGCTTAATTCAGCCCAGCTCGGCTAAACTCAGCTCAGCTCGGCTTAACTCAGCCCAGCTCGGCAAAACTCAGCCCAGTTTGGCAAAACTCATCCCAGCTCGGCTAAACTCAGCCCAGCTGGGCTAAACTCAGCCCAGCTCGGCTAAATTCAGCCCAGCTCGGCCAAACTCAGCACAGCTCGGCTAAACTCAGCTCAGCTCGGCTAAACTCAGCCCAGCTCGGCTTAACTCATCCCAGCTCGGCTATACTCAGCCCAGTTTGGCTATACTCAGCCCAGTTTGGCTATACTCAGCTCAGCTCGGCTATACTCAGTCCAGCTCGGCCAAACTCATCCCAGCTCGGCTAAACTCAGCCCAGCTCGGCTAAACTCAGCTCAGCTCGGCTTAACTCAGCTCAGCTCTGCAAATAGTACCTGAGCTCCACTGGGCTATGCTCAGCTCAACTGAACTCTTTATCAAACGATTGTTTTCAGTTCACTCGTTTAACATCTACATGTAGTTGATCCGCTCAATCTCTGTTCACGGTGAGCTCAACTGGAATATCACGGGTCAGCGAGTACTCGCAAGGGCTCGGTATGTGTTTTTCAGCGAATTCGAACGAGGGCAATATTTGAAGGGTTTGCAAGCACATGCGTGTGCTTGCGATATTCATCGAGTGCGCTCGAACGTTTACGAGACACGAGACAGCGCTCATAAACCCTCGCCACCCCCGTACTCGCTCGCTCGTTCGTGGGTACTTACTTTTAATCATTAAAGTATTTTTTTGAAAAATTGGCAAAGGAAACTTTGACTGGACTGGGATTTGAACCCGAGATCTCTAGACTAACGTACCAGTGCTCTTCCATCTGGGCTTTCCAGCCCTTAGATAGTGTCCTCCCAAATAGTCAACAGTCTTTGCCGGGGTAGGGGCACCAGTCAGAAGCGATTCAACCATTAACTGCCGTATATCTGCAGGGATCGCACCCCCGCTTTCATTCAGATGCAAACAAATAATTGTTGTAGACCTGGCTACGGCTGCTCGGGGATCACACAAAGTGCCTTCAGATTTTTCAATTAAATTAAAACAAACCAAGGTAAAACTGACTGGGAACTTTTTGAACAATTTAAAAGATAGTATCTCTTAGATATTCGTTCTTGGTGTAGTCCAATTTCTGACACGCTCAACCTTCTCGGGATCTGCCCCTTCACCACACACAATGTGACCCAGGATGGACACAGAAGACTGGAATAATCTGCACTTAGCACCCTTCAGCTTTAGCACAGCACAGCACCTTTTCCAGGCGACTAAGATGTTCCTCAAAGGTAGAGGAAAAGACCAGTAAGTCATCTAAGTAAAGAACAACTTCAGAAAAATTCATATCCGTTGGAACGTGCTCGGGCTATTCGATAAACCCTGCGGCAATCGCAGGAACTCGTACAGGCCCCAGGGCACCCTGAAAGCCGTTTTCTCTACGGACTCCGAATGTACTGCCACCTGGAAATATCCTTGGGCCAAGTCGAGAGATGAAAACACCCTAGAGCCACCCAATGATTCCAACGCCTCCTCGATTCGGGGCAATGGGAACGTGTCTTTTTGTATCTTAGCGTTGAGACGTCGATAGTCGACGCACAGTCGCAGACGTCCGTCACGCTTCCTGACCAATACAACAGGGCTTGCAAACGGACTCTTCGACTTCTGAATGACATGCCTATCCAACAGGTCCTGAAGAAATCGCTTAACCGCGGCAACACATGGCGGAACAGTCTGGCGATAAGGCAGGTTAACGCGAGAATCATCACGAATCTTTAATTTCGTGAGGAATAAGTGTGCAACAGCCAAGGTCGTAGGGGTCCATGGAGAAAGCATTCACATGCTTCTGTAGTAATCTCGCTGCATCTACCGCTTCGGTGGCGTCCAAGCCCTTGAGGCTTAGACCAGGAGGCAAGTCAAAAGTGGCCCCATCTGGAAATGTGAACACCTCTCGCAGATCATCAGGTGCGACATTCTTCAAGTTGTCAAACGGGTTATACTACCGTTTAATCAAAAGAGACAGATGACTGCATGTATGAAGTGTACTGACACATCTACTCCATCAGAAGAAGGGTCAACAAAAATCTCATCAGTAGCCATGAGTTCAAAAGCCAAAGCCACCCGAGTACCCACGGAGATCACTAACGGCTCAACATTAGTATTGGCAACTAAAACAGATATGGAACCTTCAGACACAGAGTGGACACCCTCTATAACTTGGAAACTGGGGGAAACATCCTCAGAAGTCTGCAGAGTCGACTGACACGAAGCCACAAATATGTCTGCATCGGGGGAACTGTCCCCGTCCACACTACAATGAACTTGCATCACAGTCTCGGGAGATATGATTAGATCTTCACAGGTCGTCATTTCCCTAACCTTCTGAGACTCGGGCCTTATATCCCGTCGGATTTCATCATGAGGTTTACTACCGTTAAACCATTTGAGTGCTAAATCCCAGTCTGCGCTATGAACAGTTTGCTTAGAACTTCTTAACTTCTGTGCCAAGGGTCGCAGAATATTACAACCTAATAGGATGGGATGCTGCTCTCGCCTACCACCTGGAACGCAGGGCGCGTCATCCTTAGTGATCACAAACACCCCGTTGAAGGTTTGACCGAGAGCACACACAGGAGCCTCTATATAGCCTTCCACAGGTATGTCGAGGTTGTTGGCTCCCACTAACCTTACAAATTGGCCTACATTACCCAATTCGCCCGCTTTGAGCGCCAGTTTACTGTGATACAGGTAGGAAGACATCAAGGACGTCTCCGCCCCCGTGTCTAAGATACAATTTACAGGTTTCCCACAGACCGTGATCGGTCCAGTAGGAATACTGGCTATCACTCTATGACGGTCCTTATCTGCCATCACTTTGTCAATGGGTACTTCAAGGGAATCCTCTAAATTACAAGCTGAAACGAAGGTATCTTGAAGCACGCAATCTGTCGGCGGCTGCTCTTCCCCAGTCACAGCGCCCTCTACGACGGAGGAGTCGCATTTCCCGATTCAACTCCCTTGTGAAGTGGCTTTTGAGCCATGGTAGGGTCACTACACTGAGGACCACCCCCTTTTTCTGGCAAAGCACTTCTCGTAGGAGTGCCCATTCCTTCCGCAGAGAGTACACTGCACAATAGGGCGCGCTACCTTCCTTCCTCCCTTTTGAGATCCTCCACTGATTCTATCAAGCGCTGCAACTTGGTGTTAGTCTCCGTCTGAGTCTGCACAAGACATCCTACTGCAGCAGAAAGCTGCTGCTGGCTCTCAGTTAACCCAATCAGCAACTCGTGCTCGCTCTTAGTGCGCTTCTGAACCACAGCTACGTTACTGACTGTAGGCCGGGACCAGTCCTCCGCTTGAGGGGTATATAGTCTGGAGACTCTACATCGCGCAGAAAATCTAACGCAACTTGTCTGAATGCGTCATGGCATCCCTGCATGGTCATGGCTCAGTCTTCTCAATTCTCGTTTTGTGGAAGGCCCTATGACTCCGCCCATGAATTGCTCTCTAAGAGAGTTGTTGCGCAACTGACGCAGCGCTGCTCTTTCCCTGGGGTCGGCCGATGCCTCCATGAGTTCATGCATGCGCATTAACGATCGGCTTAACTCAGCGAGAGTCTCACCCTCCATCTGGGTCCTAGCATAGAATGCGCTGTTCAGGGACCTTAACGACTCAACTGCACCGAAACGTAATTTCAAGAGAGCAGTCAGTCTCGGAACAGAGTTGCGCTCTCCGTTCGGACAGCACAACACTTCCTCCTTGGCTCCCCCCCCATGACCTAGGGCAGCATCTACCTGTTCTTCTTCTTTCAGATTCAAAGGTCGCAAATATGCGTCAAGATCGGCCAACCAACCCTCTAGACTGGAATCACCCGACGTCTTTGGATGGCCACAAAACTTCGCAAGCTTTACCGTAGGGGTGCGCTTCATCTGCAAATTCTGAAATGCACCGGCTAGTGTATCAGCTAGCGCTTTGTGAGAGTTTGTAATGAGCTCAGTCAATGCTTCAGGAGTAGCCATGGCTCTCTACCAATAGAATCAACCAGACACAAAGTAGTATGAACTCCTATCGAAAACAACCGATGTGACCGAAGGGATTTGCACGTATAGGAGCAAAAGGTAGTGCCTTAGTATCAAAGATACGTCACAGGAAATGAGCCTAAACGTACGAGCAACCACAAAGTGATCATAGATAATCGCAGTTGCCCCTTAAACCACTGGGAAAGAATATCCCCAAACGCATTTGCTTTTAATCTGCCAGACAGCTGACTTGAAGTCCCCAAATGAAGCCTCAAATTCCATACCTAGTATACACATGTACATAGGTCTCACAAATACATAACCAGTGACAATTAAGGAGAGAGGGGGGAAAACTATAATGGTATACCAAATATGGCAAACATACCTCTGGTATAAGTCATAATACCTTAAATAAGCATACAAATGTCATAACGGTCTCAAAGAATACATGAAGTTTCAAAGAGGTTGCAGATCATGGGCATACACAAATGTGACCCGGCACAGCATAATGAGGAATAACCCCCACTTTTGAGATTTGGAGATTTTCTAATGATGTGAAAGAGTATACCATTAGCTTTCAAATGATATCAAAATTATTTCCGTGTGAACTTTGTTGCAAATAGTACAAGGGAACTTCGCTTGTTCGTTTGGTACCAGACAGTATAGCATCGCCATTCTAACTCCTCGAAAGCGGCCATTCAAAAAGGCAGGAACTTTACATTTTCATGAAAACAGTACACAAACACTTCCCCGAAATCCTCGTTTTTCAACATTTAGAGACGGATTTCGGAAAAATCCTTTGGACATGATATCCTCCAATACATTAATTTTCCTAAAATACAAAAAAACAAAAATTGATTTTTAATCGAATTTAGAAGATACTTTGACTTCAGGCGTTGTTTGCTCGAAAAGTGTTTTGGTGGGATATTCCTCATGTCGCTGTGCCGGGTCACAAATGCACAAAATAGCCTATAGGCCTATAAACACAAATATTATTTTAGAGCAAGAAAATACACACACAGAGTTGTGTTTCAAATTTAAGTAACTCAGGTATTGCTCAATAAATTAACAACTGGGGGTTGCAGAAAATGAAGAGCTTTCCAGGTGTGGTGACAGTGTAGCGTTTCATTACAGACATTGATTATATTTCCTTATATGCATTTCCCTCTGTTACTTTTTTCAATTTGCTGATCAATACTGTATATCCTTATTTCCACATAAGACACCGTGTACATGTGTAATTGTTTTGCCACATGTCCACCATTTCATAGAATTGTTGTTACTCACTACTTCCTGGACCTACGCTTACACTGTACAGCCTCAACCAATTACTTGCACACATTGTTTTACACCAGTGAGGCTGACCAATGACCCTGAGTGGTCAGTGCTCTGTCCAGTGTTGCACTCCTGACTATGAGTCATCATTTTTTCTTAGAAAGCTTCCCTGACTTGTTTGTTTCTCAATCTACCAATTCTTTCTCCTAAGACTATTTCTCACTTCTCCTGCTACCTTCATTCGAGCCACATCACTTTTCTTAGCGCTCCACCTTTCAACTTGGGCATTCAAGCATAGCTCTGTACATATACATGTACACTGTCTTGTACATCAATAAAATACTGTACCGCCATCTCAGCCCAAGAGTAAATTAGTGTGTTCATTCCCCTTAACAATAAAACAGTTCACTGGATCCTGTCTACGACGGTATGAATATCTGTAGAGTCACGCGAAGGCGCGCCAACTAGGTGTCCCCATAACAGCTTGGGCAAGGAGGGGAGGTAATCCCCAGGACCCGGTGAGGAGTACGCAGTCACAGAAAGATTGACTTGGTTGTGGAATATCTTTTTTTTTAAATTATTATGAATGGTTTATTTATTCTAAAAGGAAACTGTACTCCTCGCCGCCAGTGGCAGAATTGTGAATACAATTTACATGTTCATTAAAACAAATGAATATCAATTGATATGAACATTTAAATGTCTAGGCAAAGCTATGTAAAACCAAAGGCCAAAAAAGCCTTGGAGACGCTGAGGTAAAATCACATTAATATCAATTAATACATTAATACAATCAATACAATTAACACAATTAATACAATTAATTGCATCAACTGTATCAATAGAATTGGGAATACAATTTACATGTTCACTAAAACAAATGAATATCAATTGATATAAACATTTAAAAGTCTAGGCAAAGTTATTTAAAAACCAAAGGCCAAAAAAGCCTTGGAGACGCTGAAGTAAAATCACATTAATATCAATTAATAGATGCAAGAAGGGGCACAATTAAATGACAGAGGAATAATTATAGAAAGATTGGTTTTTATTCAGAAGACGATAAGAGATGAAGAGACCAAGACTGAAGATAAACCAAACCAAACCACCTAAACAGAGAAAAGAGAACAAAAACAAAACCCCAAAACCCCTCTGGCGAGAAAGACAAAAATGACCAAATTAAGCTTTCTGCATAGTTACGAATAGAGTATATGGCGAACTTATACATCAGTGTGGCCATAGAAGAGTTAGATGTTCCAGATCCCTAGACTTGCTTACCGGCCCTTTCGTGACAATAATTTGTTAAAAGCCCGGATCCCCACATTGAGATTAATATTTCCTTGTTCTGTGTGTTGCATGTTCATCTTGCAGACCACTTCACGGACCATAGCTGCGTGGACTCTCAGCCTTGTGAAACAAACCAGCGGTGCAGGCAATTTGACACTAATTATGCCTGTGTTTGTCGCGATGATGCAGTCTGCTTAACTGGTAAGTGTCATTTGCACGATACGGAGTCCTTAAGGAGACATAGTTGGTATGCATATTTCTATTTTGCTCTCTCTAAAGAAAGTCGTTACCACACGTAAGTCAATGAGTAATTTCACATTTTTCATAAATGAGTCGTTAACATTTGTTCACACTAATTTATTGATAATAATGTAATGGTAATTAGTAAAGGCTTTGTGATTACCCTCCTCCTTTCGCGATTTAGTTTGTCAGTTCTTAAATCCAACCTTATTCGGAAAAGGTCTGTTATAATTTCGTTGGAACAGCAACATAGAAAAAATATAGATTTTTGTCTGTTTGCAAACAGAACATAACGGTTTTTCTGCATCCGTGTGCAAACGTTGATACATATCGCATTTTTTGTTCATCAGATATATGTTTAATTTTGTTGCTGTACAGAGTGCGTTTGCCCCTTAAAGGGGTGTCACGTGACACACGATAACGACTTTTGTTTCAAGTGTTTTTCATTTTTTGTGAAAATTATGAACAGGAAAATGTCACTGTATGAGCCAAATATGCTCAAATGAATGTAACATTTAGGATACACCTTTTTCCAACTTAGATACATACCAAATGTTAATCTTTTGGCATTTTGGCCTTTTGAATGGCTGTCACGTGACCATCAAAGCAAAAAAAGACAAAGAAAACAATTAAACAAATCATTTTGATGACGTCATGGTTGCGTCATATCGTTTTGGCCAATTGATATAAAATAAAGTATTGAAACAATCTCGCACCGTTGCCCCCAAAAATATTGTCGATTGAATGTTACAATCTGAAAAGTTCATAACCTCAAAAAAATATTCATAAAATGAGGTCACGTTACATGCTGGCAAGTTTGGATACAACTTTTCCCAACTTAAATATAATGCACAATTTAAACGAAAGGAACTTGTACTTTTGGTTTTAATGGAGTTTGAAATGTGCACCTTTATAACCCTTGGTCAAAGGAATTGTCAATAATTATTACGATGAATTGAAGGAAAAAAGGAAAACCACCGGTGTTTGTTTACGTTTTCAGGGGTTAGACTGGCCAGGGTGATATGTTCTTGCCTTCGGCGAAAACAAACAGCTGCTGGACAAAATCCTTGTAAAAAGTCTAAAGGATTTTTCCGACAAGAAAAAGTCCAAAAAAAATATCAGAACAAAAACAATAGCTTTTTCCGCTTAGCGGCGGAAAAGCTAACAAACCAAAAATGTCCACAAATGCGTTCCGTACAACTGCTCTGTATTACAATGGACCTTTCCCATGAAATATGCAAATTAGAATTAGCGCATGCGCTCAACTAAATTGGTGGGCAAGCGGGCTGCCAATCAATCATGGTTTTCCACGGGCGTGCGCGCGTTCCTTCCCACTAACAGTTTGGCGTGCGGTCATTGCGGTCTCCTGCGAGCGTATTTCGAAACCTGCACGCAACGCGCACTCGTTTGCCCACCAATTTAGTAAAGCGCATGCGCCAGCTCTTATTTACATATTTCATGGGAAAGGTCCATTGCTTGCGGTGCTACCAGTCAAAGATGATCGGTTTGTTTGGGTGGCTCTTGATTAAGAAATGGAATGATTTTTTTGTAGAGCCACCCAGTCCCTGGCATAAAATGAACTCACTACGAAAAGGCTGAAATCTATTCTGAGCATTGCTATCTCTAGAATGCGCACTATTATAAATCGTCCGTATTACAGTGTGCAGAACACTAATACAAGCGTTCTTAGAACGTGGTTCACAACACATCAGTTTTGAGACAAAAAGTTTTGTTATTATACTCCAAATTATCTTCTTTTTAAATTTTGGTGTTTGCCTTTGAGAAAGGTCCCGCTATTAGCGAAACGTCAGGCCCACTAAATTTTGAGATTTGCATTTTGGTAATTTAAGTCAGAAAGCAGTTTGCAAGATGTTTGTATATCAAATTTTGGTGTTGTTAGCGGATTGGATTTGCTGCTAATTACTCCCCAAATAAAGCCCCTATTATTTTGAAGTCGTCCAAGCCGAGCTAATGCAATGATTTTGGATAGCATCTACTTCCACAGGAAAATGGGGAAACATAATTATGTTACAAAATAAACACGAAATTAAACAAAATTAAACGTTTAAACCCTGGGTTGTTATGAGCTTCACGTATTCTACAACACATCAGTTAACTAGACTCCAAAGAAAAGAGTTGTTGGTCGACTTTATGACGATCAGTTCCTGGATCCTACAGACCTTCGATGGTGTTCCCTTCTTTAATTTCTTCCTTTGATCCCTCTTACTTAGTCCCGTATCATCAGGGCAGATGTGAATGAAAGTCTCTTTTGACTATTCAACAACTAGGTCTCAACATCCAGGAGGGGAATGCTCTTTTTTCCTTTCAGACGCTTCCCTTTCTGCCTACCCATCCCGTTGTCAAACCCTTCTCTTTGATCTCACCATAGTACTTCTATCAGCTTTACTCCTTCGGTAGCATCCTACCTGATTGTCTTTTATTTATATCTCACTCTGGTCTGCCTCCAGCTTTCTTCCTCTAATCCTTGACATAATGTTTGCCATTCCCTTTTTGTCACCCTGGTGTGTATATCAGTTCATCTCCTTTGTTCCTTTTCCGATACCGCTTGCCCACCCCATTGATCTCTCACTCCTCTGTCTTTCCTTTCTGTATTCATATTTAGTTATCCACATCTCATAACTTTCCCTTTAATATCAATTCATGTCCTTGTTGTTCTGCCTTTGAGAAAGGTCCTGCTGGTTCATAGACGTGGGATCCTCACTTTTTCCGAATGCTTGATTTTCTAATTAAATCACGCATGACCGAAATTTTGACATTATGTGACTAAGACTAACATATAAAGCATCGGAATTATTTACACAAGTGTAAGGAAACACATATAGTGCCATCCTTATCTATACCTAAGGTCACCACAGTATTCCTCACATGCTCTATTGACCAGCCACCTCCAACTCGGGCCAGCCACACTGAATGGTTAGGGGATCCTTGATCCATGGGCAGGATCCATCATACCCACACTAAGATCATTTATAAGAAGGCCTCACCACTGGCATCTCCATAGTCTCCTGATGGTGGGCAGAGCCTACTGATAGAAGCGTTGAGTCCACTGGTTATATCCAGAACCACACACACTCAGATATTTATAATATGGTGTCACTGCAAACTACCTTAACTTTCTATCTCCATCATGATCATAAACACCCTGGAATCTCAAGTGACATTAGCAAAACAGGAACAATTAATAATCGATTTGGCATGATAGTTTATCATGCAACTTTTCAAGATGTTTAAATTGATATCATTTTGATATTGCGCCGACCTGACAAGATATTTGTCTTGAAGTAGGATGGTACTTAGGCGCTTCCGTACCCTTTGCTTTATATGTCCCCATTATTGTTTTCCCCGCCATACAGATGATGCGTGCAGTGGTGTCACGTGTATGAATGGAGGCTCGTGCGTTAGGTCTGCAACACTGGGCGACGGCTACGTCTGTCACTGCCCTCTCCGTTATTCTGGCATCCACTGTCAGATATTTGGTAAGCACAGAAAGTGCACGGGATATTCTGATTAGAATGTAGTCCTTTCTTTATGCTGGGATTGAGTACGATCTGTTTGCCTTTGTGAAAGGCCCTGCATGATGCAGGAAACGTCAGCAATATTTGATTATATTTGCATTTTGACGTGCTAGTTAATAGCGGTTGGCAACAGTTTGGCCTATCCTTCTAGGAATAGGTATGAGGTATATTAAATTGTTCGTGCTACGCCAATACGTTTCTTGATTGGAACAACAAACCTAATCTGAAAACATACGTGCTTAAACCTTATTTGTTCCATAAACATGGTATCGATAAATCTGCGTGCGCGGTGCATAAGCTGATTTCAAGTTGACACACGCCATTACTTTGGTCACCCGAAACCGTCCGCTATGACGTCATGCAGAGCTGCACCTGAGACCCGCTCACCATTTGTGGTTGTGGCGGTTGATTCCAGGGCAAATACCAAGAATCGCGTGAGGTCACCCCGGACGCTCCCGTGTAGGCCTACCTTACATTTGCATGCGTTCACTTATCGAACCCAGCCCTCCATCTAAAAATATACGGAACTCTTGAAGTGCATTCGGTTTATTAAGATATCTCGAGAAAGATTGAACCTAAAGTCATGCAGGTTGAATTCGGATTAAGGTGCAAGTCTGAGTTATTTCTTCCTGTGACTAAGATCCTTGTATATGTCACAAGTCAGTCAAGTCTGACTTTCAGTTATTAACACTGTAGTTTGATTGGATGTCCTGCTTTGTTGCCATGGATACAGAAAACAGAATGCTAGCCTGTCCACGAAACATCAATGTGTCGGCCGATTGGGAAGGAAACAGCACCGACGTGTCCTGGCCTGGCTTTGTGGTCATAGACAACGACCTTGTGGCGTTCCTATATGTCTCCCATCCCAATGGCAGTGAGTTCTTCATTGGCACCTGGACAGTGGAGTACACAGCAGAAGATTTAAGCGGGAACTTGGAAACCTGCAGCTTCACTGTCACCGTCCATGGTAAAAGTTGTCTCCTTCAAATTAATTTAATCTTTACATAATACTTGAAGGCTCTTTGGTGACATACCTCCATGTCCAGGAAATGGAAGCTGTCATCGTTTTCCTGTCCACGGAGTATTGAGCATGCAACACCTTTATGTTTTTCCAGCAACAGCTGAAGCTTGTCTTGGCTATGCAAAATATTGAGTGTGAGTCGTATCTTGCTAGTCAGTACAAATCCCAAGCGAGTCTCCAGTCTGAGTAAATTGATATAGAATTGAATGCTCTTTTGAAAATACATTTTCAAATTTTTGGCTGTTGTTTTCTTGAATCACATTTACTGGTCATAGGCCTACTTAGAGGAAAATGAATGTATCAGGCTAGTTTTGGCCAGTGGCTTCCCGTTTTGTAGCACAGTTTTTCTTTAACCCTAGCCCATTTCTAGGCTTACTCCTTCAAGTCTTACAATGTGGATGTGCATGCTCTCAGCCATATGTTGCATTTCTAGTCATTCATGAGATTATCTAAATTTCCAACAGCTATGTTTGTCAAGTTAGACATTGCATTACGTTGGTGGGATTGGGCTTTGTATAGAAAAAAAAGTAGTGTTATAATCATTGACCCCAAAATTTGCAGCTATCGATCTTAGCACGCATGATGAGTGTTGCCAGCACCAATGATCTTACAACAGGCCTTTTCTTATTATATATGCAAATTGTATGCATCGAACTGAATAGAAGGCTGAGAGCGCTTGTCGTCACCGCTGCTTTTTATCTTTTCTTGAAATATTTTCCAACTAAACATAAATTTCTCTAAGGAACAACGGTAAGGTCCCTTGAATTTAACGCCAAGTTGGAAATCTGGCGCATACAGCCTCCTTTAGGACTCAATGCATACCATTTGCATACATATTAAGAAAGGCCTATATGATTGTTTTCATCAAGTCATAAGTCACACTATTGAGTCTGAGTCTGATTCATAGAAATAAGACTTTAGTCTTGAGTCATACAACTCTGCCAGTGAGACAAGGGGTCAGAGTGACATCTTACATTCTGTTAAAAAAAACACGTCTTAAATTTTGCACTGGTTAAAATGTGTCTGACTTTTGTGGACTTTGTCCTTTCAATGTATCATTGTGTGGCAGATAAGTTCATGAGTGCGTTGTGCCTAAGAAATGGGTCTAAATTAACGAATGGTTGATCCACTTAACAAGAATACTCCTACCTAATGCGTGTCCCTTCGCTGTGATGACCACCTCAACAAAGTGGAGCACATGCTCTCTCAGCCCAATGGAATCCCCTTCCCTCTGGCTTCGTACAGTAAGGCTTGGTCTTTATGGCTCAATTGTCTATGCTATGATTGATGCAGAGACTTCCTTCATAAACTAGTATATACAGAAGTATGTCGACTACCAAATGTGGGCTGGGGCAAAACACAGAACAACATTTGGATGCAGCAAAATAATAATCTGCAATATTGGCATAAGATTCATCTTCTGTTTGTGTATTTCAGATGTGAATGAGTGCGATACTAACCCATGTCCCTCCGAACGTCTCTGCATCAACAAGATCGGCAGCTTCTTGTGCAGATGTCCGATTGGCTTGGTCCTCGTTGGACCCTATTGTGTTTGTAAGAGAATCTAATTTATGTAATTCAATTACATGGGTATGAATTTTGACTGTTAATTTGACACCAATCGGGATTAGAAGAAATTAGACCTGGACAATGTCAAGTAAAGTTTAAATCTTTTACCTGAGTATTGAAATAATCAGGTACCCGTGTACCTGCAGTTAAAATAAACACTGGTCCCCTTATGGCGAGAAGAAACCTTCCCTGTACCAATGAAAGAGTAGCAGTACGTTTAAATATATGCTCATGCGTTCTCGGTCGAGCCACAGCTGAGTACACAAAGCTAAGCCATCGCTATAGGAAAGAGTTATCTTTGATTGACTAGGTGTTTTGATATGGACACGTTTTTAATACCAGCCAATCATGAGCTGTTCTCTTTTTCTGTGACTGGTCAGTTGCTGAACTTCATATAATGTTTACTAACGAAATTCAGCCGAACAGGTCGGTATTTAGTGGTTGTAAGAAGGCCCTCCCTAACTTTTAAGAAGGGATAAATCAACCTGTGTCCTTTTTGAAGTAAAAAGGAATTTCGGAGGGTATCGGGAATCTAAACGGTGATTAGCTCTGTCA
The DNA here is from genome assembly GCA_949987565.1 of Luidia sarsii. NCBI lineage: Eukaryota > Metazoa > Echinodermata > Asteroidea > Paxillosida > Luidiidae > Luidia > Luidia sarsii. The sequence continues at coordinate 3,776,330 of OX465121.1, forward strand.
GGATTTGGATGCCCTGCTCATTTGCTCTACTGTAATGCCAAAGCCTGTGAAATGATGTGATCTTTCTGTGTTTTGTTCCTTAGCTAAGTCAACATTTAGGGGTGCCTTTGTCATTACTCGTATCGGCACTTCAGAGGCCATTTTCAGTCCGGACTTGGCAACAGTCACATCTGAGGGCTTCCGGCGGATGGAGAGAGACATCACTGAAGTGGTAAGGTTTAGAGCTCCAACAATGTAAAGGATCCGATGAACCGATGCTAGTAGGACCTTTAATAATGGCAGGAAATAGGTCCTGCTTTGACCAAAACGACACCTATTGCCATCTGTTAATTGCATTTGTTCGTTTAAGTCATAAAGCAGTAATTAGTATATATCAATGTTTGTTTCTCAAGTAGTGAAAATTGAGTTGCTTCTTGCAAAGTCTAAACAGAAATTTCAGAAAAACAAAATGTAAGAGTAAAATTTGATCTGTTTAGAATTTCACTCTGAGTTGTTTGGTACAAGCAGGCTTTTCCATCTAAGCTATCCAATCCTTAGTCTGTGGCCTTCCTAATTCGTGTGTTATAAATGTAGATATCCATAAGATTGACAATATTGTGCTCACGAGAGAACCTTACGTGATAACATCTTTACATGCAATTTGATCGTGAATTGTGATACTTCATGCATAGATAGGATGTCTGAGTTGACTTCAAAATCTAAATGGCATAAATCAACACCCACATCACAACATTACATCCATTTGATTTATCAGTACACATTTTCCATTTATTTGATAAGTGGGACCTAATATTTTGGAATTATTGAGAAATTTGATTTGCAGTCCTAGCCATTTTTAATTCAATTAGCAGTCTGTGACTCTGTATAACAAACTATTTTAACTTTGGCACCCCACAGCTGGACGGTATCTTCAAAGGTGAGGAGTCTTTCGTTGAATCTCAAGTGCTTGGCCTATCCAGTGGTAGCATTGGGGTAGAATATCTTGTCATCTTTGAATTGGACACCAGTGTGACGAAAAACATAGTCACCAGACAGATGAGTGACAGCATCTCAACGGACGGAGAGATAGCGAACAGCGCCTTATACATTCGTCCATTATCCCTATCTCATGTCAATCGTAAGTATACTTTCGGCACAGTTCATTTGTTACACAAACTGCAATTGATTTAATTCCCTTTTCAACTAATCAATCATGTGCTTTGTGTTTCCTCCATCTTTATTTTTGCGATTCACGGTAACAATAAATATTTGGACAAACAATTAGTTTGGTCGAGCTATGACTTGGCCAAGCTTGTTCGTGCTTCAACAATCTCCAGAATGGATATAAACACCATCATCTGTCAGAATCCAGCGGTCTTCTGATGACGTGCAGAGCACACTCTGTCTGAATGTAGAGTTACAGCTCTTGCTTGCCATACAGAGATTACATAAGTAATGTCACAGCAAAGTTTTCACATTTTGTTTCTCCCTGGCAAAAATACTCTGTGGAAATGCTTGGGTTGATTCCATGCTTCTTAGCCTGTGTAATCAATTAACCATGTTCTTATTGGCTAATGAGTTCTGTTCAGGTGTGTAGCCAACAATGAGAGATCTGTGATCACCGTTCAAATCTAATCAAAGCTTGCAAGTTGCACACATCTACTTGACAATTGGTCGTTGTATGGACTGTCATGCTAAAATAATGATAATGAAGATACGAAACTGACCTGACCTTATACTGGCTCTCCGTCCACTACCGAAACAGTTCTCTACATCGTTGTCCTTGTTAACAGTCTGTAGGATAAATGCTGATGTCCTCATTTTAAATTTCCCATAGAAATATGTCCACAGGGATATTGCAAGAACGGAGGAATTTGTTCCATGGACCCTGAAACCTTTGAAAGCACTTGCACGTAAGTCAGAACTATTTTGCCTTACCATAGAGGAGTTATTGTTGGCTGCAAATGTTGATAGGTTGATAGATTCAAGATCAAGAATATTTACTTGTCTTTGGATGGAAAGGCTTTGTTTGTTTCTGTCCACCGAATAATATCTTATTCAGAGGAATATGACTTAAAGTATGAAGACATTTTGAGAACTGCTTACTGACAAATGCCAATCTATAGATTCTCACGTTATAGTGTCTGCTGGCAATGTCATCCAATCAATCATTACTTAACCTTTTCAAGTCCACTCACTGAACTTGCTCATAATGATCTGCTGACTTACCTCAACAGCTGCCATTTCTGAATACGAAGCTGTGGTTTTCATAGGAAATAATGATATTTTGAGTTCTCGTCACTGCATCGAAGCAGTGCAAATGGTAGCAGTTTGCTCTCCATGAACTTTCTAAGGTTGAACTTTGTACCTAACTTAGTACCTAGTACCTAACTTAATTCTGAGATATTTATCCCAAAATAGTTAGATGACTTTACAAGTTAAGCTTTGGTTCAAGTATGAAAGTTTTCTATACACCGCTTGCATTTCTCACAAGCTGTTGATGTTGTGTTACCATGCCTTTCCAGGTGCGACAGTCTCTACTCCGGGGAGCGATGTGAGGTCACAAGTGTTGTGTCACCTCTGGTCTTTGTCATGGTGGCAGTTGCTGTGGTCTTCATTGTCCTCATTGTGCTCTTTGTCTGCTTCTGTCTCTTTCTGCCCAACCGTCTGAATGAGGACCCAGGGGTCAGGTACCCCGTGGCCTCTCACTTTGGGCCACCATACAATCCGCATGGCAAAGGTTTCTCCACCATTTTCCCCACCCGTACCCTGCACATGTACCTCTACCCTGGCAATTACCGCTTCAATGACGCCTATGTAAGTTCCATCCAACCTGGACCTCTGGGGTTTCGGGGGTTGTAAGCTGCGAAGCCAATGAAATAGAACCACTTTCCCGTCAATGCATCTGTTTGGCCATGCGGCCATCCCTCTGCCAATCTGTTTTAGTCGTTTGCATGAAATGTGAAACTATTTTGCACCGTCGCTGTTGACTGTTGTCTACATTTGCACTGACACGAGATTGATAAGCTCTCTAATTTCCTTAATTTTATATGCATATTGTGGCTAACTTGAGCAGTGATTGTTTAATTATTAACGAAAACGCAAATATTGTATGGAATACTTGTGCACATCACTCAGCCACACTCTCAGTTAGTTTCATCCATAGATGGCGTTGTTCAATTTGTTTCAAAATGTAAAAAAGAAGTGAGACTGAAGCTAGCCGTGACTGCACTTCTGTTCTGGTAGTATATAAGTTACCCTCTTGTCATTTTGGTCACATTGTGGTAACCGTTTTTAGCAAGGGCAAGAAAGAGACCGGTGTGAATGTGCACTCTCCTTTCCTGACAATGTAAATTTGACTGGGGAAATCCACACAAACACTATGTTCACATATCTCATACATTTTATTTCATTTTATATTTTGTATTGTACTAAGCCACGTCTGTATTATGTTCCTTTATGGATGATGTTGTTTAATGTGTATCATGTTGAGACTGCAGCAAAACATGGACGTCTCTAATATAGCTTCATAAACATCCATTCTGCCTCTGAATTTATTCATCCAAGGGTGCAAGCACCAACGCAATCCTACTCTCCATCATTCCAATGGCCACAGCATTCCAAAGTAATACGTTTCACCATTAAGCTAAGATGCCCTCTGTATTTTCCCACCAGGCCCCAGTTTGCTGACAATACTCCACTTTCATGCGACTTTACATTTCTACAGGACAGGAGGCCTTGGTAAGTTTAAATTATCCCAATGTATTCCATCAGTCAGTCACAAAATATCAACTCAGTCAGTCTCATTTTCCTGTCATAGTTCCATGCCATCCAGTTCAAGTCCTATTCCGTGCCCTAACAAAGGGCGAGTCTCATGTCAGAGTCACTAGATTTTGACATGTACCAGTAGCGATTATACCGCACAATATATCAAATGGATAAGTCAAGTTGACCAATGACTAAGTACTATGTACCTTAAATATCCCAAATTGAATAATAGTTTGTGACATTTGTCAATTTTGTCCGCCGATATGGCAGTCAATGTGTGATGTGAATTCATTGCAATCCGTCCACGATTTATACTTGCAGGGGCATGGCCGAATGCATCTACGGCAAGCGATGGAAATGAATAATTCTGATTACCTTTACTACTAGATTGCTAGCTCGACTCTTACTCTGCCAATAAACACTGGATGTGTTAAAAGCATAATGTTTTGACTCCACTGGCTTTTTAACCCTATCTGCATTGGGGGCTCTCGGAGGCCTTCCTCCATAGTTCTTGTTACTGCATCGCGACCGCTAAAAAAGATCCTTGCTTCCTGATTTTTTTTTTCTGTTTTCTTGCGCACATTTTAATCCTTGTTTATATCGGACATACCTATATGGTGATACATGTCAATTAGTATTTGCAGGTAATTACAATTTCGTATAACTGTCAGACAGTGGCTTGCATTTCTCTACAAATCGTGCTCTGGGATTAATGTTGCACTGATTTCATGCTTTTGTATTTGATAAATTGGCGAAGAAAACTTCGAGTGGACCGGGACTTGAACCCGAGACCTCTGGAGTAACGTACTGGTGCTCTTCCATCTGAGGTATCCAGGGGCCAATTTCATAGCGCCGCTAAAGCGCCAAAATGTGCTTAAGCGCAAAAACCCATGAGCCACATGATTCCCTCGCCTACCAAAACTTCACTTTATTTCACGCTAAGTGAAGAAGAGTGGGATACAAGTCAAAAGCAATGGACATCACATTGCATGGCAGCTTGTAGTCCTTGCTAACACGAGGAAGACTTTTCCTGCTTAGTAGATTTTCACGCTTAATTGGCTCTATGAAATCGGTCCCAGCCCTTAGATGGCGCCCTTCCAAATAATCAACTAGTCCTGTCCTTGGTGGGGGCGCGAGTCAGAAGCAATTCTACATTTTTCCAACCAAGTTCCTCGGACCTTACGTTTTTTAGATCAATGGGGTCCTCCGAGGCCCCAGTATTTTCATGGACCGAGCGAAAAGGCCCAGTGCACTGAGGATAAAGGCTCACGCATGATTATTCCAATAAGAACTGTAAAACTAGGGTGTATACATTCATGTATACATTCAGGTTCTTTGTAACGGTGTACTATTATATAAACATACTTAATTTATGTTGTCGGTTTTCATATGCAACTGAATAGTGCATGACCTGATGCTCAAGTATATTGATGTGTATTTTTACAGGTTAGTGATGTTTTATATTTGAATTTATGACCTGAAACAACGATGTTCAATGCGGGTGACTTTTTCTTGTTAAGTTAAATTATTAAGTTTAGGGTAAAATACAGCATTTGGACTCGTACAAGAACCTAGGGTCATACATTTGCAAATTGTTTTTCCCTCGTTTTTTTAACTTAGATATATATATATATATATAATAAGTGAAGAAGAGTGGGATACAAGTTATCTATATATATAAGTATACTTATACTATACTTATTTATCACATTTTAGTCAGTAAGCAGTTTGCAACATTTTTGTATGTACTTTTATATTATAACTAGTAATTACTTACTTGCATAATCTAGTATTTTTGGCGTAGACTAATTTTATACTCTAATTCTGTGATTTGTTCAAGTATTGCCGTTGTGAAAATATCAGCTCTTTAGATAAGGACTATTTAGATAAGGTTTTGATCATTTTATTGTGATATTGATGTACTCACACATGGTATTGAGAGGGGTGGTATTTTTGTATCTTTGTACTTTAATACTCATTATAGATATTTTAAATTTAGTGAAGTGATCTTGTGCTAACATTGTTCAATCTGAAGCATTCCTTTCTCGCTGTATTCACTGCAAGTTTTATTCGTTTTTCAAGCAACATTTTTTTTCAGGTTCTGTCCGGATGTGAGTGAATGATTTTTAAACGAAATTGGCATCATGGGGTTCAGGGTGATTTTAGTGCTGAAAAATATGGAGAGTATTTTGTCACTTACTGGATAGCGGTAGTTTGTATTCCATTGTATGATGCAGGAAATCCCCTGCCATGTCGAAAGTAAACACAAACGAACCTTATCATAAACCCTTTGATAGAACTGGTGTCTAGTGGCTATTGTCATTGATGCCCCTTTTATTCTGTATAAATCATGCTTTACATTCGTGTTAAACTGCTGCACTACATGCTGCAAGTTGTCTCTTTCCAACCCTATCAAGAACACAGTTACCGCGTCAGTCCACGCACCAGATACCTATTGTTGAATGGTACCAAATGGCTGATAGACTGAACCATGAAATAATAATACCCTGGAATCGTGTTATTTAGATCTATGTGGAGGGCCTGACGTTTCGATCCTAGCAGGAACTTTCTCTGCCTTTGAGAAAGGTCCTTCTAGCATCGGAACATCGGGCCCTCAAAATGTTGATATTAGCCTTTTGGTAGTATTGGTCAGTAAGCAGTTTCCAACAATTTGGCATATTGCTTTATAATTATTATTGTGTACTTTTAAGTTGGTATTAACTCTGAAAATTGATTTTTCATGCATTTTCTTGCTTTTAACTACTCATTTAAATAATGCCATACATATTTTGAAATGGGCATGTAATCATAAAGCACATAAATCAGTTTAGCAAGTAGCTTATTTTGGAATAATAGTCAAGACTTGTCTGACGAACACCGCCATACAGCCCTTGTTAGCTTCTGCAGTCTGTAATTGATAACTTATAGTCCAACTAAATGCCGTAACCCAATAAGACAGGAGTTTTCTATGAGTGTGTTTGTTTGTATGAAGAGTGCTTTGCTACCCCGGCCTTTTAGATTATCTTTCATCAATGACTGGATTAAACCTGGGCTTTGTCCCCGCCACACAGTACCTGGAAATGCGGGCTGTAGTTTGTTACAAGGGGAATATTCACTGAGTTTTATATTTAGAGACTCGTCAAAAGCTTGTTTCTACAATGCCTGTGGTGCTATAACGGGAGTGTGAACTCAACCCAAAGACTGCAGAACCAAAAGCCAGGCTCCCACGTGCTCGTTAGTCGTAACCGTCACCAAGGCGTTGGAATTTGCGTTGACTTTTGTTCGTCAGTAGTGCGCCGGTGTGACGCTAAATTATGGAAATATCTATTTACGTGAGAGTCACGTTAGCAAAGCGTCGGACCACCACACATAGCGGCACCTCCAGTGTGCCAGTCTCCCGTCGCCAGTAGGTCTGCGTAAATTTTAAACGTTTTAAAAATTGTCATCTTCTTCCCGGTGTGTGGCGCCACTAACGTACCAAAACGTAAATCTTCGCAGATCTTGCGTCGTCTGTTAACGCGTTGTTGTATTGCTAGTTAAAGAGGGTGTGCCGTGCTGGACCTTTTGTTTCCAAAACATACCTCAACACACAGAACAGACATGCTAACATGTATCAATAAAAACACAGCTGCATAGTTCTTGATTGCGAGGAAATTAATAAAAATGATGGTTTTCACGACTCGATATTCCACCGACTACTCGCAGCAAAAGCTAAACAAAAACATCTGGTACCGAGAGTTAACCCCAATAATCATGATGTCGTCTAATGTAGTCCTCTTAGCGACGACGCTTTGGTGTTTTGTTTTCGATCGTGCCAGAGATCAGCTGTCATGTACATAATATCCAGTTGACCAACCAAGAAAACTGTGAGGGAGCGGAATAGATTTCGCCGTATCAATTCGAACCTGACTACACCCGATCAGGGTCAGGAGGAAATTTGGATGGAAGGTGAAGCTTCTGGCCACGGGCATGGCAGGGACGCGGACGATCGACAGCAACCCAGAGGCCTGTTTTTCCTGGAAAAAAAACCTTTCTAAAAAGGCGTATTTGTCCTACCATTGCTTCTTTGTCTATTCCGGAGTTTGGGGCGGTATTATTTACATGGTCGTTGGCTTTTTCGTCCAAGCATGGGGGAAGTTGTGTTCCATCTTCCGATTTCAATTTTCACCGTGCGCTGCGTGGATGGCATGGGCTAAACGCATCGCACGCTCGGCAACGGTACGTTACATGTACGGTGACATGGTTCTGGAAAGTAGACCATGTACACCAGTGCTATAATATCCCGGTGTACGAGTACATGTACTGTGTATGTACTGTACATGTACTGCTGCTCTTGGGAATTTTGTTGCCTACGAGTGCAGCCTCCAATAGCCATTCTCACGTAACTCGGTGACGATGCAAACCAAAGTTCGTTTGATGTTTGATCGTTGAGCGTGCCCACTGCAGTAGCGCTGCCTCGATGCTCGGAGCTAAATGTACATGTACATGTACGCGTTTTTCTGGCCTCCTCCCGTGTTCAAGCTACGTTCTGCACCATGCAGAACGGTCCTTGCAGGGTGCAGCACACAAAATCCATCCAAGATGGCTCCGCCGAGCTGATTATCATAAAGTGTGTACCCACAACTTTTTTTTAATAAGGGGTCTTTGGAGGCTAATTAACTGATACATTGTAGAACAAGTGAAGCTTAAGACAACCTGGGGGTTCACTCTTCAATTTGGTATGTAATTTGGACCATATCTGGCTTTAAATGTGGCCCTATTTGGCTGTGGAAGTGGAGGGGTCCATCCCAAAATCCTTGCAGAAATTCGGCTTGGACGACTACACATTTTGGGGGTGTTTTTTTCTGAGGGTAATTAGCAAAAAATCTAATCGGCTAAGAGCACTAAAATTGAAAAGAATCTGAGAGATGAAGGTCCAAACTACAATTTTAAGTATAGCTACAAGAACTGAGAGACTTTTGGGCATGGGATAATTGACTTTGAAAGTGAGTGTTTTTGTACAGTGTTCAATGGGAGCTCTATTTAGTGTTCTGCACCCTATAGCTGTAAACGCCCTCTATTGTTGACGGGACGGAAGGACGCATACAGATTGAAGTGCTGAGTCACGCGAGGGCGAGCATGCGGGGGTGTCCCCCACAGCCATAAATAACCTATTGACGGACAACAGCGGGCGCTTTACTGTTATTTCAAGACTCGTGAAAAACCATGGGCAAACTTGTTCGTCACGTCACACGGACGGGCGTACGAGAAAAATGACCGCCAATTTTTGATTCAATATTTTTTTCTAATAACAAATACGCAAATACACATGTAATGGAGTATGTAGTCATTTCTGAAAAGAGCTCTTGATCTCAATCAGCATGGTTTCATCCAAACAATCCAGTTTGAATCCACCATTCTCGGATTTCTCCATATGTTTGTGCACATTGTCAATCTACGTCCGACCATGGTTTCACATTTAGTCACACTTTCCATAGGCGTTGTGTATGGCTGTCGGTCTATAGGTTAATTGTGTGTGTGGTGTCCCGAGCTTGGGTGAGGACGGGGAAGGGGCCGCCACAGAAAGATTGTAGATTACTTGATTGATTGATTTAATTCATGTAAGCAGAGGGATAATGAAGGCATGGCATTGAAATTGTAAATTCTAGATCCACGTAGTACATGCACCTACGGGACGTGTGCTCACATGTTAAATATCAATTTGGATACATACACAGCTGCTCTATGGTCTAGCAATACGCATTATGAGGCTACATAGGCCATGCAGAGACCGTTACTGTCAGGAAACTATAAGAAAAATGTGGATCAAAAGAACATGTGCTACAAATTATTTATTTCATAATCGGAAAATAATTGCCCTAAACAGGTGGAGAAATAAGGGCGACAGCAAGACAAGATCCCAACAATAACTGCTTCAAGTTCAACTGCAATAGCGCTGCAAACACAACGCATATACAATGTACAGCGAGAGGGTCAAAGGTCACGCTCGTGGCTTCCCACACAACCGTGCAGCCAGGGAAAGCGTGTGTACAAAGACACCACATGAATATGTGAGCACGTAAAATAATACAGTACACATACACTGTACATGGATACTTCAACGCACTGACGTGACATGTACATACATGGGGGTGGCATCAAGGCAATATTTGCCGAGCCAAACTGCTGGCAACCCTCAATTAGTTCCCCCCCAAAAAAAAAAACAAGAAAAAAAAAAAAAAACAAGAAAAAAAAAAAAACAACAACAACAGTCCAGTGCGGACAGGGCTTCAGCATGATCGAGAGGGGAAATGGTTGTTTGGGATTGAACTTCGTGTCAAGTGATGCGAGGTATTTGCTTTATTATGTGCCAAGATCAACATGTATCTTATTCTACGTTCACTGAACGTCTCAGTGCGTCTATTGTACACAACTGTTATGGGGTTTGTGTTCCCACAGCACACACATTCTGACGCCAAACTGCTGGCAACCCTCGGTTAGTTCCCCCCCCCCCAAAAAAAAAAAACAAGAAACAAAAAAAACAACAACAACAGTCCAGTGCGGTCAGCTAGGGCTTCAGCATGATCGAGAGGGGAAATGGTTGTTTGGGATTGAACTTCGTGTGAAGTAATGCGAGGTTTAGGTTTGCTTTATTATGTGCCTACTATACCTTCATGTATAATAAATATTCTACGTTCACTGAACGTCTCAGTGCGTCCAGTGCCAGTGTAAACCATTTTAAATTTATTTCCTTCTCGTTTCGCGTGTCGTTCGCTGTCCCGGGCAGGGAAATTGATGGAAATACAGGCTTGAGTTACTCGGCGGTGAAAGTGGAATCGCGTTTCAAACTGCTCGGACATTGACCGGTCAATCTTCAGCATGCTTCGCCCTGGTGGCGTAAGACACGGGGGAAGGCACTTGAGAGTAATACTTCTTCTCTGCCTTTGGACTGCACTCCTCCATCGGATCCACGGACAAGACACAGGTAAGAATTCAATGTCGCTCACAACAGGAAATAACCTATAGTGAAGAAAAAACTATGGGTAGGCGTAATACTTCAGGAGCACTGGTATACATTGACCAGCGTGGGCCTGAGGTCTAAATGATTCATTGCTGTCATTAACGGTTAATAACATGCCCAACTCTTGAATTCAAATCAAATGAAGGGTCTAGAATTTCGTACAACACTTTTTACTTAACTTTGTTCGCAGTATAATTGTGTAAAAGAAAATCTTGTGTAAAAGAAAAGTAGCATGGATTTTGCAGTGTGGCTCCTGCTGATTGTAATTTCATAATAAAATGCGATTTCATTTTGAGAATCATGACTAATAAGAATGCTTTTTAATATCATTATCCTGTACTCTTACGCCGTGGTCAAGTCTCTTGTCATTCAAGAATTATCCTGGTAAGGCTTAACTCTGACACAGACTAAAATAATGGTTGATGCAGGGAGTTGAAAACCCTATCGCAACAGTCTGTGTTATTTGTTGAAAAAATTAAATTACTGGAACAAATACAAGGGAGCATTAACTTCGATGACGTTTACAAATCTCCTGGGCCAATTTTTAAATATTTTTTCTACACTTAAAGTCCTCTTTTCAAGGAGTATTTCATTGAGGGATCCTTTAAGTTAGCATATCTTGGACACCGTATCCAATATCGATTGTAGTTTGAAATAATACACAGTTATAATGATCGTTGCATTTTGGACAGGAAGTTGTCTCTGTCAGTCATTTTTTCCTCTATTGTTTAATTTAGATAGGAGTTTATATTTCACGTGGAATCGTGTCCAGTCGATACGGAACTGTTCATTGGTGGGTTTTTCCTACCTTCCTGCCTTTCCACCTCATTCATTAATCGTTTTTAAGTTTTCTTTTCCTACCATTACGACTTGGATACAATGAATATATTTGTTGAATTTGTTTGAACTTTAGAAAGATTGAGGTGCTATCCAAAAGCACGTTCATTGGGCATGGTTATTATGCTCTCCAATCTGTTATGTTATTGATAATAATATGTGACCCGGCACAGCATAATGAGGAATAACCCCCACTTTTGAGATTTTGAGATTTTCTAATAATGTGAAAGAGTATACCGTTAGCTTTCAAATGATATAAAAATTATTTCCGTGTGAACTTCGTTGAGGGGACTTCGCTCGTTCATTTGGTACCAGACACAATATAGCAGCGCCATTCTAACTCCTCGAAAGCGGCCATTCAAAAAGGCAGGAACATTTTTTCATGAAAACAGTACACAAACACTCCCCTGAAATCCTCGTTTTTTCAACATTAATTAGAGACGGATTTCGGAAAAA